>CM055117.1:991619701-994599821 GCA_029206835.1 Rana muscosa | reverse complement strand
TCTAGGTAGGGAGAGTGTCAGTTTCTTTCACTGTGCAAGTCCTTGTTTCTAGGGACTGGGAAGGACAGTGAGTAAATTCTCCTTGTGCTATAGTGTGCTTAAAAAAAACATTTTTTCTAGGGACAGAAAACTGTAGGTAGGGAGAGTGTCAGTTTCTTTCACTGTGCAAGTCCTTGTTTCTAGGGACTGGGAAGGACAGTGAGTGAATTCTCCTTGTGCTATAGTGTGCTTAAAAAAAACATTTTTTCTAGGGACAGAAAACTGTAGGTAGGGAGAGTGTCAGTTTCTTTCACTGTGCAAGTCCTTGTTTCTAGGGACTGGGAAGGACAGTGAGTGAATTCTCCTTGTGCTATAGTGTGCTTAAAAAAAACATTTTTTCTAGGGACAGAAAACTCTAGGTAGGGAGAGTGTCAGTTTCTTTCACTGTGCAAGTCCTTGTTTCTAGGGACTGGGAAGGACAGTGAGTGAATTCTCCTTGTGCTATAGTGTGCTTAAAAAAAACATTTTTTCTAGGGACAGAAAACTCTAGGTAGGGAGAGTGTCAGTTTCTTTCACTGTGCAAGTCCTTGTTTCTAGGGACTGGGAAGGACAGTGAGTGAATTCTCCTTGTGCTATAGTGTGCTTAAAAAAACATTTTTTCTAGGGACAGAAAACTGTAGGTAGGGAGAGTGTCAGTTTCTTTCACTGTGCAAGTCCTTGTTTCTAGGGACTGGGAAGGACAGTGAGTGAATTCTCCTTGTGCTATAGTGTGCTTTAAAAAAACATTTTTTCTAGGGACAGAAAACTGTAGGTAGGGAGAGTGTCAGTTTCTTTCACTGTGCAAGTCCTTGTTTCTAGGGACTGGGAAGGACAGTGAGTGAATTCTCCTTGTGCTATAGTGTGCTTAAAAAAAACATTTTTTCTAGGGACAGAAAACTCTAGGTAGGGAGAGTGTCAGTTTCTTTCACTGTGCAAGTCCTTGTTTCTAGGGACTGGGAAGGACAGTGAGTGAATTCTCCTTGTGCTATAGTGTGCTTAAAAAAAACATTTTTTCTAGGGACAGAAAACTCTAGGTAGGGAGAGTGTCAGTTTCTTTCACTGTGCAAGTCCTTGTTTCTAGGGACTGGGAAGGACAGTGAGTGAATTCTCCTTGTGCTATAGTGTGCTTAAAAAAAACATTTTTTCTAGGGACAGAAAACTGTAGGTAGGGAGAGTGTCAGTTTCTTTCACTGTGCAAGTCCTTGTTTCTAGGGACTGGGAAGGACAGTGAGTGAATTCTCCTTGTGCTATAGTGTGCTTAAAAAAACATTTTTTCTAGGGACAGAAAACTGTAGGTAGGGAGAGTGTCAGTTTCTTTCACTGTGCAAGTCCTTGTTTCTAGGGACTGGGAAGGACAGTGAGTGAATTCTCCTTGTGCTATAGTGTGCTTAAAAAAAACATTTTTTCTAGGGACAGAAAACTGTAGGTAGGGAGAGTGTCAGTTTCTTTCACTGTGCAAGTCCTTGTTTCTAGGGACTGGGAAGGACAGTGAGTGAATTCTCCTTGTGCTATAGTGTGCTTAAAAAAAACATTTTTTCTAGGGACAGAAAACTGTAGGTAGGGAGAGTGTCAGTTTCTTTCACTGTGCAAGTCCTTGTTTCTAGGGACTGGGAAGGACAGTGAGTGAATTCTCCTTGTGCTATAGTGTGCTTAAAAAAAACATTTTTTCTACGGACAGAAAACTGTAGGTAGGGAGAGTGTCAGTTTCTTTCACTGTGCAAGTCCTTGTTTCTAGGGACTGGGAAGGACAGTGAGTGAATTCTCCTTGTGCTATAGTGTGCTTAAAAAAAACATTTTTTCTAGGGACAGAAAACTGTAGGTAGGGAGAGTGTCAGTTTCTTTCACTGTGCAAGTCCTTGTTTCTAGGGACTGGGAAGGACAGTGAGTGAATTCTCCTTGTGCTATAGTGTGCTTAAAAAAAACATTTTTTCTAGGGACAGAAAACTGTAGGTAGGGAGAGTGTCTGTTTCTTTCACTGTGCAAGTCCTTGTTTCTAGGGACTGGGAAGGACAGTGAGTGAATTCTCCTTGTGCTATAGTGTGCTTAAAAAAAACATTTTTTCTAGGGACAGAAAACTGTAGGTAGGGAGAGTGTCAGTTTCTTTCACTGTGCAAGTCCTTGTTTCTAGGGACTGGGAAGGACAGTGAGTGAATTCTCCTTGTGCTATAGTGTGCTTAAAAAAAACATTTTTTCTAGGGACAGAAAACTCTAGGTAGGGAGAGTGTCAGTTTCTTTCACTGTGCAAGTCCTTGTTTCTAGGGACTGGGAAGGACAGTGAGTGAATTCTCCTTGTGCTATAGTGTGCTTAAAAAAAACATTTTTTCTAGGGACAGAAAACTGTAGGTAGGGAGAGTGTCAGTTTCTTTCACTGTGCAAGTCCTTGTTTCTAGGGACTGGGAAGGACAGTGAGTGAATTCTCCTTGTGCTATAGTGTGCTTAAAAAAAACATTTTTTTCTAGGGGACAGAAAACTGTAGGTAGGGAGAGTGTCAGTTTCTTTCACTGTGCAAGTCCTTGTTTCTAGGGACTGGGGAAGGACAGTGAGTGAATTCTCCTTGTGCTATAGTGTGCTTAAAAAAAACATTTTTTCTAGGGACAGAAAACTGTAGGTAGGGAGAGTGTCAGTTTCTTTCACTGTGCAAGTCCTTGTTTCTAGGGACTGGGAAGGACAGTGAGTGAATTCTCCTTGTGCTATAGTGTGCTTAAAAAAAACATTTTTTCTAGGGACAGAAAACTGTAGGTAGGGAGAGTGTCAGTTTCTTTCACTGTGCAAGTCCTTGTTTCTAGGGACTGGGAAGGACAGTGAGTGAATTCTCCTTGTGCTATAGTGTGCTTAAAAAAAACATTTTTTCTAGGGACAGAAAACTGTAGGTAGGGAGAGTGTCAGTTTCTTTCACTGTGCAAGTCCTTGTTTCTAGGGACTGGGAAGGACAGTGAGTGAATTCTCCTTGTGCTATAGTGTGCTTAAAAAAAACATTTTTTCTAGGGACAGAAAACTGTAGGTAGGGAGAGTGTCAGTTTCTTTCACTGTGCAAGTCCTTGTTTCTAGGGACTGGGAAGGACAGTGAGTGAATTCTCCTTGTGCTATAGTGTGCTTAAAAAAAACATTTTTTCTACGGACAGAAAACTGTAGGTAGGGAGAGTGTCAGTTTCTTTCACTGTGCAAGTCCTTGTTTCTAGGGACTGGGAAGGACAGTGAGTGAATTCTCCTTGTGCTATAGTGTGCTTAAAAAAAACATTTTTTCTAGGGACAGAAAACTGTAGGTAGGGAGAGTGTCAGTTTCTTTCACTGTGCAAGTCCTTGTTTCTAGGGACTGGGAAGGACAGTGAGTGAATTCTCCTTGTGCTATAGTGTGCTTAAAAAAAACATTTTTTCTAGGGACAGAAAACTGTAGGTAGGGAGAGTGTCAGTTTCTTTCACTGTGCAAGTCCTTGTTTCTAGGGACTGGGAAGGACAGTGAGTGAATTCTCCTTGTGCTATAGTGTGCTTAAAAAAAACATTTTTTCTAGGGACAGAAAACTGTAGGTAGGGAGAGTGTCAGTTTCTTTCACTGTGCAAGTCCTTGTTTCTAGGGACTGGGAAGGACAGTGAGTGAATTCTCCTTGTGCTATAGTGTGCTTAAAAAAAACATTTTTTCTAGGGACAGAAAACTGTAGGTAGGGAGAGTGTCAGTTTCTTTCACTGTGCAAGTCCTTGTTTCTAGGGACTGGGAAGGACAGTGAGTGAATTCTCCTTGTGCTATAGTGTGCTTAAAAAAAACATTTTTTCTAGGGACAGAAAACTGTAGGTAGGGAGAGTGTCAGTTTCTTTCACTGTGCAAGTCCTTGTTTCTAGGGACTGGGAAGGACAGTGAGTGAATTCTCCTTGTGCTATAGTGTGCTTAAAAAAAACATTTTTTCTAGGGACAGAAAACTGTAGGTAGGGAGAGTGTCAGTTTCTTTCACTGTGCAAGTCCTTGTTTCTAGGGACTGGGAAGGACAGTGAGTGAATTCTCCTTGTGCTATAGTGTGCTTAAAAAAAACATTTTTTCTAGGGACAGAAAACTCTAGGTAGGGAGAGTGTCAGTTTCTTTCACTGTGCAAGTCCTTGTTTCTAGGGACTGGGAAGGACAGTGAGTGAATTCTCCTTGTGCTATAGTGTGCTTAAAAAAAACATTTTTTCTAGGGACAGAAAACTGTAGGTAGGGAGAGTGTCAGTTTCTTTCACTGTGCAAGTCCTTGTTTCTAGGGACTGGGAAGGACAGTGAGTGAATTCTCCTTGTGCTATAGTGTGCTTAAAAAAAACATTTTTTCTAGGGACAGAAAACTGTAGGTAGGGAGAGTGTCAGTTTCTTTCACTGTGCAAGTCCTTGTTTCTAGGGACTGGGAAGGACAGTGAGTGAATTCTCCTTGTGCTATAGTGTGCTTAAAAAAAACATTTTTTCTAGGGACAGAAAACTCTAGGTAGGGAGAGTGTCAGTTTCTTTCACTGTGCAAGTCCTTGTTTCTAGGGACTGGGAAGGACAGTGAGTGAATTCTCCTTGTGCTATAGTGTGCTTAAAAAAAACATTTTTTCTAGGGACAGAAAACTGTAGGTAGGGAGAGTGTCAGTTTCTTTCACTGTGCAAGTCCTTGTTTCTAGGGACTGGGAAGGACAGTGAGTGAATTCTCCTTGTGCTATAGTGTGCTTAAAAAAAACATTTTTTCTAGGGACAGAAAACTGTAGGTAGGGAGAGTGTCAGTTTCTTTCACTGTGCAAGTCCTTGTTTCTAGGGACTGGGAAGGACAGTGAGTGAATTCTCCTTGTGCTATAGTGTGCTTAAAAAAAACATTTTTTCTAGGGACAGAAAACTCTAGGTAGGGAGAGTGTCAGTTTCTTTCACTGTGCAAGTCCTTGTTTCTAGGGACTGGGAAGGACAGTGAGTGAATTCTCCTTGTGCTATAGTGTGCTTAAAAAAAAACATTTTTTCTAGGGACAGAAAACTGTAGGTAGGGAGAGTGTCAGTTTCTTTCACTGTGCAAGTCCTTGTTTCTAGGGACTGGGAAGGACAGTGAGTGAATTCTCCTTGTGCTATAGTGTGCTTAAAAAAAACATTTTTTTCTAGGGACAGAAAACTGTAGGTAGGGAGAGTGTCAGTTTCTTTCACTGTGCAAGTCCTTGTTTCTAGGGACTGGGAAGGACAGTGAGTGAATTCTCCTTGTGCTATAGTGTGCTTAAAAAAAACATTTTTTCTAGGGACAGAAAACTGTAGGTAGGGAGAGTGTCAGTTTCTTTCACTGTGCAAGTCCTTGTTTCTAGGGACTGGGAAGGACAGTGAGTGAATTCTCCTTGTGCTATAGTGTGCTTAAAAAAACATTTTTTCTAGGGACAGAAAACTGTAGGTAGGGAGAGTGTCAGTTTCTTTCACTGTGCAAGTCCTTGTTTCTAGGGACTGGGAAGGACAGTGAGTGAATTCTCCTTGTGCTATAGTGTGCTTAAAAAAAACATTTTTTCTAGGGACAGAAAACTGTAGGTAGGGAGAGTGTCAGTTTCTTTCACTGTGCAAGTCCTTGTTTCTAGGGACTGGGAAGGACAGTGAGTGAATTCTCCTTGTGCTATAGTGTGCTTAAAAAAAACATTTTTTCTAGGGACAGAAAACTGTAAGTAGGGAGAGTGTCAGTTTCTTTCACTGTGCAAGTCCTTGTTTCTAGGGACTGGGAAGGACAGTGAGTGAATTCTCCTTGTGCTATAGTGTGCTTAAAAAAAACATTTTTTCTACGGACAGAAAACTGTAGGTAGGGAGAGTGTCAGTTTCTTTCACTGTGCAAGTCCTTGTTTCTAGGGACTGGGAAGGACAGTGAGTGAATTCTCCTTGTGCTATAGTGTGCTTAAAAAAAACATTTTTTCTAGGGACAGAAAACTGTAGGTAGGGAGAGTGTCAGTTTCTTTCACTGTGCAAGTCCTTGTTTCTAGGGACTGGGAAGGACAGTGAGTGAATTCTCCTTGTGCTATAGTGTGCTTAAAAAAAACATTTTTTCTAGGGACAGAAAACTGTAGGTAGGGAGAGTGTCAGTTTCTTTCACTGTGCAAGTCCTTGTTTCTAGGGACTGGGAAGGACAGTGAGTGAATTCTCCTTGTGCTATAGTGTGCTTAAAAAAAACATTTTTTCTAGGGACAGAAAACTGTAGGTAGGGAGAGTGTCAGTTTCTTTCACTGTGCAAGTCCTTGTTTCTAGGGACTGGGAAGGACAGTGAGTGAATTCTCCTTGTGCTATAGTGTGCTTAAAAAAAACATTTTTTCTAGGGACAGAAAACTGTAGGTAGGGAGAGTGTCAGTTTCTTTCACTGTGCAAGTCCTTGTTTCTAGGGACTGGGAAGGACAGTGAGTGAATTCTCCTTGTGCTATAGTGTGCTTAAAAAAAACATTTTTTCTAGGGACAGAAAACTGTAGGTAGGGAGAGTGTCAGTTTCTTTCACTGTGCAAGTCCTTGTTTCTAGGGACTGGGAAGGACAGTGAGTGAATTCTCCTTGTGCTATAGTGTGCTTAAAAAAAACATTTTTTCTAGGGACAGAAAACTGTAGGTAGGGAGAGTGTCAGTTTCTTTCACTGTGCAAGTCCTTGTTTCTAGGGACTGGGAAGGACAGTGAGTGAATTCTCCTTGTGCTATAGTGTGCTTAAAAAAAACATTTTTTCTAGGGACAGAAAACTCTAGGTAGGGAGAGTGTCAGTTTCTTTCACTGTGCAAGTCCTTGTTTCTAGGGACTGGGAAGGACAGTGAGTGAATTCTCCTTGTGCTATAGTGTGCTTAAAAAAAACATTTTTTCTAGGGACAGAAAACTGTAGGTAGGGAGAGTGTCAGTTTCTTTCACTGTGCAAGTCCTTGTTTCTAGGGACTGGGAAGGACAGTGAGTGAATTCTCCTTGTGCTATAGTGTGCTTAAAAAAAACATTTTTTCTAGGGACAGAAAACTGTAGGTAGGGAGAGTGTCAGTTTCTTTCACTGTGCAAGTCCTTGTTTCTAGGGACTGGGAAGGACAGTGAGTGAATTCTCCTTGTGCTATAGTGTGCTTAAAAAAAACATTTTTTCTAGGGACAGAAAACTCTAGGTAGGGAGAGTGTCAGTTTCTTTCACTGTGCAAGTCCTTGTTTCTAGGGACTGGGAAGGACAGTGAGTGAATTCTCCTTGTGCTATAGTGTGCTTAAAAAAAACATTTTTTCTAGGGACAGAAAACTGTAGGTAGGGAGAGTGTCAGTTTCTTTCACTGTGCAAGTCCTTGTTTCTAGGGACTGGGAAGGACAGTGAGTGAATTCTCCTTGTGCTATAGTGTGCTTAAAAAAAACATTTTTTCTAGGGACAGAAAACTGTAGGTAGGGAGAGTGTCAGTTTCTTTCACTGTGCAAGTCCTTGTTTCTAGGGACTGGGAAGGACAGTGAGTGAATTCTCCTTGTGCTATAGTGTGCTTAAAAAAAACATTTTTTCTAGGGACAGAAAACTCTAGGTAGGGAGAGTGTCAGTTTCTTTCACTGTGCAAGTCCTTGTTTCTAGGGACTGGGAAGGACAGTGAGTGAATTCTCCTTGTGCTATAGTGTGCTTAAAAAAAACATTTTTTCTAGGGACAGAAAACTGTAGGTAGGGAGAGTGTCAGTTTCTTTCACTGTGCAAGTCCTTGTTTCTAGGGACTGGGAAGGACAGTGAGTGAATTCTCCTTGTGCTATAGTGTGCTTAAAAAAAACATTTTTTCTAGGGACAGAAAACTGTAGGTAGGGAGAGTGTCAGTTTCTTTCACTGTGCAAGTCCTTGTTTCTAGGGACTGGGAAGGACAGTGAGTGAATTCTCCTTGTGCTATAGTGTGCTTAAAAAAAACATTTTTTTCTAGGGACAGAAAACTGTAGGTAGGGAGAGTGTCAGTTTCTTTCACTGTGCAAGTCCTTGTTTCTAGGGACTGGGAAGGACAGTGAGTGAATTCTCCTTGTGCTATAGTGTGCTTAAAAAAAACATTTTTTCTAGGGACAGAAAACTGTAGGTAGGGAGAGTGTCAGTTTCTTTCACTGTGCAAGTCCTTGTTTCTAGGGACTGGGAAGGACAGTGAGTGAATTCTCCTTGTGCTATAGTGTGCTTAAAAAAAACATTTTTTTCTAGGGACAGAAAACTGTAGGTAGGGAGAGTGTCAGTTTTTTTCACTGTGCAAGTCCTTGTTTCTAGGGACTGGGAAGGACAGTGAGTGAATTCTCCTTGTGCTATAGTGTGCTTAAAAAAAACATTTTTTCTAGGGACAGAAAACTGTAGGTAGGGAGAGTGTCAGTTTCTTTCACTGTGCAAGTCCTTGTTTCTAGGGACTGGGAAGGACAGTGAGTGAATTCTCCTTGTGCTATAGTGTGCTTAAAAAAACATTTTTTCTAGGGACAGAAAACTGTAGGTAGGGAGAGTGTCAGTTTCTTTCACTGTGCAAGTCCTTGTTTCTAGGGACTGGGAAGGACAGTGAGTGAATTCTCCTTGTGCTATAGTGTGCTTAAAAAAAACATTTTTTCTAGGGACAGAAAACTGTAGGTAGGGAGAGTGTCAGTTTCTTTCACTGTGCAAGTCCTTGTTTCTAGGGACTGGGAAGGACAGTGAGTGAATTCTCCTTGTGCTATAGTGTGCTTAAAAAAAACATTTTTTCTAGGGACAGAAAACTGTAGGTAGGGAGAGTGTCAGTTTCTTTCACTGTGCAAGTCCTTGTTTCTAGGGACTGGGAAGGACAGTGAGTGAATTCTCCTTGTGCTATAGTGTGCTTAAAAAAAACATTTTTTCTACGGACAGAAAACTGTAGGTAGGGAGAGTGTCAGTTTCTTTCACTGTGCAAGTCCTTGTTTCTAGGGACTGGGAAGGACAGTGAGTGAATTCTCCTTGTGCTATAGTGTGCTTAAAAAAAACATTTTTTCTAGGGACAGAAAACTGTAGGTAGGGAGAGTGTCAGTTTCTTTCACTGTGCAAGTCCTTGTTTCTAGGGACTGGGAAGGACAGTGAGTGAATTCTCCTTGTGCTATAGTGTGCTTAAAAAAAACATTTTTTCTAGGGACAGAAAACTGTAGGTAGGGAGAGTGTCAGTTTCTTTCACTGTGCAAGTCCTTGTTTCTAGGGACTGGGAAGGACAGTGAGTGAATTCTCCTTGTGCTATAGTGTGCTTAAAAAAAACATTTTTTCTAGGGACAGAAAACTGTAGGTAGGGAGAGTGTCAGTTTCTTTCACTGTGCAAGTCCTTGTTTCTAGGGACTGGGAAGGACAGTGAGTGAATTCTCCTTGTGCTATAGTGTGCTTAAAAAAAACATTTTTTCTAGGGACAGAAAACTGTAGGTAGGGAGAGTGTCAGTTTCTTTCACTGTGCAAGTCCTTGTTTCTAGGGACTGGGAAGGACAGTGAGTGAATTCTCCTTGTGCTATAGTGTGCTTAAAAAAAACATTTTTTCTAGGGACAGAAAACTGTAGGTAGGGAGAGTGTCAGTTTCTTTCACTGTGCAAGTCCTTGTTTCTAGGGACTGGGAAGGGCAGTGAGTGAATTCTCCTTGTGCTATAGTGTGCTTAAAAAAAACATTTTTTCTAGGGACAGAAAACTCTAGGTAGGGAGAGTGTCAGTTTCTTTCACTGTGCAAGTCCTTGTTTCTAGGGACTGGGAAGGACAGTGAGTAAATTCTCCTTGTGCTATAGTGTGCTTAAAAAAAACATTTTTTCTAGGGACAGAAAACTGTAGGTAGGGAGAGTGTCAGTTTCTTTCACTGTGCAAGTCCTTGTTTCTAGGGACTGGGAAGGACAGTGAGTGAATTCTCCTTGTGCTATAGTGTGCTTAAAAAAAACATTTTTTCTAGGGACAGAAAACTGTAGGTAGGGAGAGTGTCAGTTTCTTTCACTGTGCAAGTCCTTGTTTCTAGGGACTGGGAAGGACAGTGAGTGAATTCTCCTTGTGCTATAGTGTGCTTAAAAAAAACATTTTTTCTAGGGACAGAAAACTCTAGGTAGGGAGAGTGTCAGTTTCTTTCACTGTGCAAGTCCTTGTTTCTAGGGACTGGGAAGGACAGTGAGTGAATTCTCCTTGTGCTATAGTGTGCTTAAAAAAAACATTTTTTCTAGGGACAGAAAACTGTAGGTAGGGAGAGTGTCAGTTTCTTTCACTGTGCAAGTCCTTGTTTCTAGGGACTGGGAAGGACAGTGAGTGAATTCTCCTTGTGCTATAGTGTGCTTTAAAAAAACATTTTTTCTAGGGACAGAAAACTGTAGGTAGGGAGAGTGTCAGTTTCTTTCACTGTGCAAGTCCTTGTTTCTAGGGACTGGGAAGGACAGTGAGTGAATTCTCCTTGTGCTATAGTGTGCTTAAAAAAAACATTTTTTCTAGGGACAGAAAACTGTAGGTAGGGAGAGTGTCAGTTTCTTTCACTGTGCAAGTCCTTGTTTCTAGGGACTGGGAAGGACAGTGAGTGAATTCTCCTTGTGCTATAGTGTGCTTAAAAAAAACATTTTTTCTAGGGACAGAAAACTCTAGGTAGGGAGAGTGTCAGTTTCTTTCACTGTGCAAGTCCTTGTTTCTAGGGACTGGGAAGGACAGTGAGTGAATTCTCCTTGTGCTATAGTGTGCTTAAAAAAAACATTTTTTCTAGGGACAGAAAACTGTAGGTAGGGAGAGTGTCAGTTTCTTTCACTGTGCAAGTCCTTGTTTCTAGGGACTGGGAAGGACAGTGAGTGAATTCTCCTTGTGCTATAGTGTGCTTAAAAAAACATTTTTTCTAGGGACAGAAAACTGTAGGTAGGGAGAGTGTCAGTTTCTTTCACTGTGCAAGTCCTTGTTTCTAGGGACTGGGAAGGACAGTGAGTGAATTCTCCTTGTGCTATAGTGTGCTTAAAAAAAACATTTTTTCTAGGGACAGAAAACTGTAGGTAGGGAGAGTGTCAGTTTCTTTCACTGTGCAAGTCCTTGTTTCTAGGGACTGGGAAGGACAGTGAGTGAATTCTCCTTGTGCTATAGTGTGCTTAAAAAAAACATTTTTTCTAGGGACAGAAAACTGTAGGTAGGGAGAGTGTCAGTTTCTTTCACTGTGCAAGTCCTTGTTTCTAGGGACTGGGAAGGACAGTGAGTGAATTCTCCTTGTGCTATAGTGTGCTTAAAAAAAACATTTTTTCTAGGGACAGAAAACTGTAGGTAGGGAGAGTGTCAGTTTCTTTCACTGTGCAAGTCCTTGTTTCTAGGGACTGGGAAGGACAGTGAGTGAATTCTCCTTGTGCTATAGTGTGCTTAAAAAAAACATTTTTTCTAGGGACAGAAAACTGTAGGTAGGGAGAGTGTCAGTTTCTTTCACTGTGCAAGTCCTTGTTTCTAGGGACTGGGAAGGACAGTGAGTGAATTCTCCTTGTGCTATAGTGTGCTTAAAAAAAACATTTTTTCTAGGGACAGAAAACTGTAGGTAGGGAGAGTGTCAGTTTCTTTCACTGTGCAAGTCCTTGTTTCTAGGGACTGGGAAGGACAGTGAGTGAATTCTCCTTGTGCTATAGTGTGCTTAAAAAAAACATTTTTTCTAGGGACAGAAAACTGTAGGTAGGGAGAGTGTCAGTTTCTTTCACTGTGCAAGTCCTTGTTTCTAGGGACTGGGAAGGACAGTGAGTGAATTCTCCTTGTGCTATAGTGTGCTTAAAAAAAACATTTTTTCTAGGGACAGAAAACTCTAGGTAGGGAGAGTGTCAGTTTCTTTCACTGTGCAAGTCCTTGTTTCTAGGGACTGGGAAGGACAGTGAGTGAATTCTCCTTGTGCTATAGTGTGCTTAAAAAAAACATTTTTTCTAGGGACAGAAAACTGTAGGTAGGGAGAGTGTCAGTTTCTTTCACTGTGCAAGTCCTTGTTTCTAGGGACTGGGAAGGACAGTGAGTGAATTCTCCTTGTGCTATAGTGTGCTTAAAAAAAACATTTTTTCTAGGGACAGAAAACTGTAGGTAGGGAGAGTGTCAGTTTCTTTCACTGTGCAAGTCCTTGTTTCTAGGGACTGGGAAGGACAGTGAGTGAATTCTCCTTGTGCTATAGTGTGCTTAAAAAAAACATTTTTTCTAGGGACAGAAAACTGTAGGTAGGGAGAGTGTCAGTTTATTTCACTGTGCAAGTCCTTGTTTCTAGGGACTGGGAAGGACAGTGAGTGAATTCTCCTTGTGCTATAGTGTGCTTAAAAAAAACATTTTTTCTAGGGACAGAAAACTGTAGGTAGGGAGAGTGTCAGTTTCTTTCACTGTGCAAGTCCTTGTTTCTAGGGACTGGGAAGGACAGTGAGTGAATTCTCCTTGTGCTATAGTGTGCTTAAAAAAAACATTTTTTCTAGGGACAGAAAACTGTAGGTAGGGAGAGTGTCAGTTTCTTTCACTGTGCAAGTCCTTGTTTCTAGGGACTGGGAAGGACAGTGAGTGAATTCTCCTTGTGCTATAGTGTGCTTAAAAAAAACATTTTTTCTAGGGACAGAAAACTCTAGGTAGGGAGAGTGTCAGTTTCTTTCACTGTGCAAGTCCTTGTTTCTAGGGACTGGGAAGGACAGTGAGTGAATTCTCCTTGTGCTATAGTGTGCTTAAAAAAAACATTTTTTCTAGGGACAGAAAACTGTAGGTAGGGAGAGTGTCAGTTTCTTTCACTGTGCAAGTCCTTGTTTCTAGGGACTGGGAAGGACAGTGAGTGAATTCTCCTTGTGCTATAGTGTGCTTAAAAAAAACATTTTTTCTAGGGACAGAAAACTGTAGGTAGGGAGAGTGTCAGTTTCTTTCACTGTGCAAGTCCTTGTTTCTAGGGACTGGGAAGGACAGTGAGTGAATTATCCTTGTGCTATAGTGTGCTTAAAAAAAACATTTTTTCTAGGGACAGAAAACTGTAGGTAGGGAGAGTGTCAGTTTCTTTCACTGTGCAAGTCCTTGTTTCTAGGGACTGGGAAGGACAGTGAGTGAATTCTCCTTGTGCTATAGTGTGCTTAAAAAAAACATTTTTTCTAGGGACAGAAAACTCTAGGTAGGGAGAGTGTCAGTTTCTTTCACTGTGCAAGTCCTTGTTTCTAGGGACTGGGAAGGACAGTGAGTGAATTCTCCTTGTGCTATAGTGTGCTTAAAAAAAACATTTTTTCTAGGGACAGAAAACTGTAGGTAGGGAGAGTGTCAGTTTCTTTCACTGTGCAAGTCCTTGTTTCTAGGGACTGGGAAGGACAGTGAGTGAATTCTCCTTGTGCTATAGTGTGCTTAAAAAAAACATTTTTTCTAGGGACAGAAAACTGTAGGTAGGGAGAGTGTCAGTTTCTTTCACTGTGCAAGTCCTTGTTTCTAGGGACTGGGAAGGACAGTGAGTGAATTCTCCTTGTGCTATAGTGTGCTTAAAAAAAACATTTTTTCTAGGGACAGAAAACTCTAGGTAGGGAGAGTGTCAGTTTCTTTCACTGTGCAAGTCCTTGTTTCTAGGGACTGGGAAGGACAGTGAGTGAATTCTCCTTGTGCTATAGTGTGCTTAAAAAAACATTTTTTCTAGGGACAGAAAACTGTAGGTAGGGAGAGTGTCAGTTTCTTTCACTGTGCAAGTCCTTGTTTCTAGGGACTGGGAAGGACAGTGAGTGAATTCTCCTTGTGCTATAGTGTGCTTAAAAAAAACATTTTTTCTAGGGACAGAAAACTGTAGGTAGGGAGAGTGTCAGTTTCTTTCACTGTGCAAGTCCTTGTTTCTAGGGACTGGGAAGGACAGTGAGTGAATTCTCCTTGTGCTATAGTGTGCTTAAAAAAAAACATTTTTTCTAGGGACAGAAAACTGTAGGTAGGGAGAGTGTCAGTTTCTTTCACTGTGCAAGTCCTTGTTTCTAGGGACTGGGAAGGACAGTGAGTGAATTCTCCTTGTGCTATAGTGTGCTTAAAAAAAACATTTTTTCTAGGGACAGAAAACTGTAGGTAGGGAGAGTGTCAGTTTCTTTCACTGTGCAAGTCCTTGTTTCTAGGGACTGGGAAGGACAGTGAGTGAATTCTCCTTGTGCTATAGTGTGCTTAAAAAAAACATTTTTTCTAGGGACAGAAAACTGTAGGTAGGGAGAGTGTCAGTTTCTTTCACTGTGCAAGTCCTTGTTTCTAGGGACTGGGAAGGACAGTGAGTGAATTCTCCTTGTGCTATAGTGTGCTTAAAAAAAACATTTTTTCTAGGGACAGAAAACTGTAGGTAGGGAGAGTGTCAGTTTCTTTCACTGTGCAAGTCCTTGTTTCTAGGGACTGGGAAGGACAGTGAGTGAATTCTCCTTGTGCTATAGTGTGCTTAAAAAAAACATTTTTTCTAGGGACAGAAAACTCTAGGTAGGGAGAGTGTCAGTTTCTTTCACTGTGCAAGTCCTTGTTTCTAGGGACTGGGAAGGACAGTGAGTGAATTCTCCTTGTGCTATAGTGTGCTTAAAAAAAACATTTTTTCTAGGGACAGAAAACTGTAGGTAGGGAGAGTGTCAGTTTCTTTCACTGTGCAAGTCCTTGTTTCTAGGGACTGGGAAGGACAGTGAGTGAATTCTCCTTGTGCTATAGTGTGCTTAAAAAAAACATTTTTTCTAGGGACAGAAAACTGTAGGTAGGGAGAGTGTCAGTTTCTTTCACTGTGCAAGTCCTTGTTTCTAGGGACTGGGAAGGACAGTGAGTGAATTCTCCTTGTGCTATAGTGTGCTTAAAAAAAACATTTTTTCTAGGGACAGAAAACTGTAGGTAGGGAGAGTGTCAGTTTCTTTCACTGTGCAAGTCCTTGTTTCTAGGGACTGGGAAGGACAGTGAGTGAATTCTCCTTGTGCTATAGTGTGCTTAAAAAAAACATTTTTTCTAGGGACAGAAAACTCTAGGTAGGGAGAGTGTCAGTTTCTTTCACTGTGCAAGTCCTTGTTTCTAGGGACTGGGAAGGACAGTGAGTGAATTCTCCTTGTGCTATAGTGTGCTTAAAAAAAAACATTTTTTCTAGGGACAGAAAACTGTAGGTAGGGAGAGTGTCAGTTTCTTTCACTGTGCAAGTCCTTGTTTCTAGGGACTGGGAAGGACAGTGAGTGAATTCTCCTTGTGCTATAGTGTGCTTAAAAAAAACATTTTTTCTAGGGACAGAAAACTCTAGGTAGGGAGAGTGTCAGTTTCTTTCACTGTGCAAGTCCTTGTTTCTAGGGACTGGGAAGGACAGTGAGTGAATTCTCCTTGTGCTATAGTGTGCTTAAAAAAAACATTTTTTCTAGGGACAGAAAACTGTAGGTAGGGAGAGTGTCAGTTTCTTTCACTGTGCGAGTCCTTGTTTCTAGGGACAGGGAAGGACAGTGAGGGAAATTCTCCTTGTGCTATACTGTGCTAAAGCATTCCTCATCAACCATCTTTGAAATCCTTGTTTTTTGGACAGTCAGGGAAATTGTCGTTGTGCTATTCTGTGCAAAAGCAATCATCCTGAACCATATTTAGAAATCCTTAAGTAAAGGGACAGAGAAGGACACCTGAAGGTAGCCCTTATTGCTTTTTTCCCATCTCCCTGCAGGCCATCTATTAGAATGTCTGGAAGGCAAACAAGGAGAGGCAGACAGTCAGGAGGCAATAAAAGAGGGCAAGCAGGCTCTGTGTCTGGGGGCAACAGTGCTGGTCGTGGACGCGGTGCATTGTCATCAGCACATGGCCATGGGACACGCTTGTCCTTCTTTTCGGCAGCTGGACATGTTGAGCCACATCATGCCGAAGACTTGGTAGAGTGGATGACCAAGCCCTCCTCCTCCTCCTCATCCTCTCTCACCCAGGCTCAGGGTACTGGCAAAGCAGCTGCCAAAGCGTCCTCTTCCCTGGTATCAATGTCAGACTCATCATCAGTCACTCCTTCCCTAGACCCACCATGTCCTCCTCCTGAGGAGTCCCCCGAACTGTTTGAGCACAGTGTTGGGTACATGCTCCAGGAGGATGCCCAGCGTTTCGAAGGGTCTGATGATGAAACCCAGCTACAGGAAGGCAGTAGCGTGAGAGCAGACAGAGGGGATGCTCAAGAAGGACACCAATCTGGCAGTCATGTTCCAGCAGCTGCAGCATACTGCCAGATTGGCTCCAGTGATGAGGAGGGAGGGGATGATGAGGTCACTGACTCCACATGGGTGCCTAATAGGAGAGAGGAGGAGGAGGAGGATGAGGAGGAGGCACATCTCCAACGAGGCAGGATGCCCTTTGGTGGCCAGCGTAAGGGCAGTACACCGACGGAATCACACCGCAGAGCTCCGCCTGTGCAGGGCGCTGCCTCTGCCCGTCATTCAAAAAGTTCCTTGGTGTGGGCCTTTTTTGAGGCTAGTGCATCAGATCGCACAGCTGCTGTTTGCAACATATGTCTCAAGCGTATATCGCGTGGCCAAAACATCAGCCGCTTGGGTACCACGTGCCTGACCAGACATATGTTGACCTGCCATGCAGCTCGTTGGCAAGCCTACCTCAAAGACCCACACCAAAGAACAAAGCGGACCTCTCCTTGCACCGCATCAGCTGGGATCTCCAACCCCACTATAACTTCAGTCCTCTCTGAAACATGCACTGAGAGGAATGAAGGTGTAGAATTAGGTGTGTCACAGCCAAGTACTTGCGGCCACTCTGCTAGCAGTACACCGACGTCCGATTCTAGCAGGCAAATTTCCCTGCCCCAGCTGCTGGACCGTCGAAAGAAGTTCACTCCCAGCCATCCACATGCCCAGCGGTTGAATGCTAGCTTGGCTAAATTGCTAGCGCTTCAACTGCTGCCTTTTCAGTTGGTAGACTCGGCCCCCTTCCGTGAGTTTGTGCAATGTGCGGTTCCTCAGTGGCAGGTTCCCAAACGCCACTTTTTCTCACGGAAGGCTATTCCGGCTCTCTACCGGCATGTGGAAGGCAATGTCTTGGCCTCGCTGGACAGGGCGGTCAGCGGTAAGGTGCATATTACCGCTGACTCATGGTCCAGCAGGCATGGACAGGGACGTTACCTTTCTTTCACGGCCCATTGGGTCACTCTTTTGGCAGCTGGGAAGGATGCAGGACAAGGTGCAGTAGTGTTGGAGGTTGTCCCACCGCCACGCCTCCAAAATGCTACTACTGGTTGTGACACACCTCTCTCCTCCACCCCCTCCTCTTCTTCTTCCTCCATGGCCTCTTCCTGTGGTTTGTCCTATGAACCAGCGGTGCTCCGTAGCCGTTCACGGGGCTACGCAAGTACGCAGGCAAAAAGATGCCATGCCGTGCTTGCGCTGGTGTGTTTGGGGGACAGAAGCCACACTGGGGCAGAGGTCCTGTCTGCTCTGCAGGGCCAGGCCGAGAGGTGGTTGACGCCACGCCAGCTTAAGCCAGGAATGGTGGTTTGCGACAATGGCACCAACCTCCTCTCCGCCCTCCGACAGGGACAACTGACCCATGTGCCCTGTGTGGCTCATGTCCTTAACCTGGTGGTGCAGCGGTTCTTGGGCAGGTACCCGGGCTTACAGGATGTCCTGAGGCAGGCCAGGAAAGTCTGTGTGCATTTCCGCAGATCTTATAATGCCAGTGCTCGCCTGGCTGAGCTGCAAAAGGAGTTGAACCTGCCCAAGAACCGCCTTATATGTGACATGCCCACCAGGTGGAACTCAACGTTGGCCATGCTGCAGCAGCTGCACACGCAGCAGAGGGCCATCAATGAGTACCTGTGCGACTACGGTACCAGGACAGGGTCAGGGGAGCTTGGTTTTTTTTCTCCACGCCAGTGGGGCATGATCAGGGATGCATGCACTGTCCTGGCACCATTTGAGGAGGCCACGAGGATGGTGAGCAGTGACAGTGCATGCATCAGTGACACTGTACCTCTTGTCCACCTGTTGGAGCACACGCTGCGTGGAATAATGGACAGGGCACTTGAGGCAGAACAGAGGCAGGAAGAGGAGGACTTCCTTGCCTCTCAAGGCCCCCTTTACCCAGACAGTGTTCCTTCTGTCCCACCCATCGCACAGGAAGAGGAGGAGGAGGAGGAGGAGGAGGAGGAGGAGGATTGTGTCAGCATGGAGGTGGAGGCTGGCACTCAGCATCATCAGCAGCAGTCTTTTAGGGATGATTTACAGTCCCAAGAAACCAGTGGACTTGTACGTGGCTGGGAGGAGGTGACTGCGGATCATGTCGTCCTTAGTGACCCAGAGGACTCCGGAGCGAATGCCTCAGCAAACCTACGCTGCATGGCCTCCCTGATCCTGCAAAGTCTGCGGAAGGATCCTCGTATTCTTCGGATCAAGGAGAGGGACCATTACTGGCTGGCCACTCTCCTTGATCCACGGTACAAGGGTAAGGTTGCGGACCTTATGTTACCGTCGCAGAGGATGAGACAACTCCGGGAGGCCTTGCAGAAAGGTCTGTGCAACGCGTTCCCAGAGACTGGGAGGTTACAAACTCCTGGTCCTGGACAACGAGTTGCTGAGGCTTCGGCCAGTCAAAGAAGGAGCGGTGGGGAAGGTGGCCGTCTGACCGATGCGTTCAGACAATTCTTTAGTCCGCAGCCCCAAAGTATGATCGGTTCCAGCAACCATCGCCAGCGTCTGATAAACATGGTGCAGGAATATCTAGGGGCAAGGTCAGACTTGGACACCTTCCCCACCGAAAATCCTCTGGCTTACTGGGTCTTGAGGATGGATCACTGGCCAGAGCTTGCACAGTATGCAATTGAGCTACTGGCCTGTCCTGCATCCAGCGTTCTTTCGGAACGCACATTCAGTGCTGCTGGAGGATTTGTCACGGATCACAGGGTGCGCCTGTCCACCGACTCGGTTGATCGACTGACTTTCATCAAGATGAACCAGTCTTGGATCACCACCAGCTACCACACACCTGATGCTGATATAACAGACTAATTGATTTTAACATGTCACATCCCTTCAAGACTGATGCTGATGCTGAGTGCCTGTGCTGTTATGTTGACTGGCTATCCTCCTCCTCCGAGTCCTCAATGATACGATTGATGATGATAGCTTGGAAGATCATTTTTGTTTATGGGTGCCGCCACCAGTGGCTAAGGCCCAATTTTTCAGCCCCTGTTTAACAGGGGCGTGTAATTACAATTTTTGAAGCAATACTTTGCAACAGGGCTCATTGCTGTGCTCCAAGTACAGTATGTGTGAGGGGTTGGAGTGTTGTGCCACCAGTGCCTAAGGCCCAATTTTTCAGCCCCTGTTTAACAGGGGCGTGTCATTACAATTTTTGAAGCAATACTTTGCAACAGGGCTCATTGCTGTGCTCCAAGTACAGTATCTGTGAGGGGTTGCAGTGTTGTGCCACCAGTGCCTAAGGCCCAATTTTTCAGCCCCTGTTCAACAGGGGCATGTAATTACAATTATTGATCTAATAATTCACAGCAGGGCCCATTCCTGCACCCACCAAGCAAGAGTAACTCTGAGGGCTTACAGTGTTGTGGCAACACCACCACCACCACCACCACCACGAAAGGCCCAATTTTTCAGCCCCTGTTCAACAGGGGCATGCAATTACAATTCTTGATCTAATAATTCACAGCAGGGCCCATTGCTGCACCCACCAAGAGTAACTGTCAGGGCTTACAGTGTTGTGGCACCAGCACCACCATCAAAGGCCCAATTTTTACTACCACTGTTCAACAATTATATGTAATTACAATTCCTGATATAATAGTTGACAGCAGGGCGTTCCAGCACCAACCAAGAGTAACTGTGAGTGCTTACAGTGTTGTGCCAACACCAACTAAGGGGCCTATTTCTGCAGAGTATATACGGCAGGTCCCTACTTTCAAACATCCAACTTACAAACGACTCCTACTTGCAAACGCAAGAAGACAACAGGAAGTGAGAGGAAATCTACCCCTAGGAAGGAAAATTCTCTCCTGTAAGAATTAATATGGGAGAAAGGTGTCTCCTCTGTACTGATGCTTTATCAGCAATCCTTGTTTCAAGAAAAACACCACATTTCAAAAACAGTTGTCATTGGGACGGAAAGTGAGGTGAAATGTTCTGAACAGGGGCACAGACAGCAAAACAAATGTTACAGGGGTGATAACCCTTACCTATGTTTTACAAAAAGTTTAAAAATAGATTTTTGGGCTGGAGCTACACTTAAACAATGTACCTGTTCAAAATTACAAACACATTCTACATAAGAACAAACATACAGTCCCTGTCTTGTATGCACCGCCTGTATACGGCTGTTCAGAGTATATAGGGCCTTTTTTATTTTGTGTGCGGGGTTCCCCTTAATATCCATACAAGACCCAAAGGGGCTGGTAATGGGCTGGGGTAGGGGGGGGGGGGGTCATGGGGTAGCTATGCCATTTTTCTTAAAGATTTTCATCCATATTACCGGGACCAGACATTACATTAAAGCCGCAAGCAGTTTTAAATGGCTTTTTTTTCCTTTAGAAGTGTCATTTTGTGCAGGGACAGTTCTAAACACGGGAAACACGTGGCACTTCACAGGCATACTTTAGACACCCCCCAGGTACGATATTTAAAGGAATATTTGACTTTTTTTTTTTCACTTTATGCATCATTAAAATGACTGCTCCCGAAAAACGACCGTTTTTAAAACTTCTTTTTGCATTGATACATGTCCCCTGGTGCAGAACCCGGGTTCCCAAACCCTTTTTAGGACAATAACATGCATAATAGCCGTTATAATTAGCACTTTAGAATTCGAACGTTCGCATCCATTGTATTTAATAGGGTTCTAATGTTCGTACGAACTTTCGGTCCGTTCGCGGGTTCTGGTGCGAACCGAACCCGGGGGTGTTCGGCTCATCACTAGTCCCAACATGGCTTGTACCAGTGTGCTTGCATCCCTCATGCCTTTTTTTATGTAGTAATCTTGGGCTGCTCAGGCAACATCAGCATGTCCCCCTGTTTTCCAACCTTCTAACACACAGGAAAGGGTGGCTCCAGAGGACCCTGCAAATGAAAGGAGTCACCCAGAAGTTGAAAGGCGGGTTAGTGCTTGGGGTTACCTGCCTAATCAAGGGTAAAGAAAACCTTTCAAAGCTGAAGAAGCAGTATGTACTGTAAGGCCCTTTTCAGATCTCATGTAGCTTGCGATTTTTAATGCAACGTCTTAGCAACAAGCCAGGATGGAATGATGCCATGTCTGGGAGTTTTTCAGCCAGGCTTCAGGAGGTACGTCAATGGCCTTCACCTAAAGCAAGGGCATTATCCGAGTTTGGTCAGAACTGCACAGTTTGTTTTTATCCACAGTAGCCCTGTACCTGCACAGGCAGTTTTCACATAAAGGTGAACTAATCCTTTAACAATGTAGGTGGATCCTCCAGGTCCATGCATAGTAAACGCCAGTGATGGATTCACCATCAGGGAATGTTTGGTGAAAGTCACATTCCCCTCTTTATAAATCTGCCCCTATGTGTTCATTATTACTGTTGGAATATCTTCCTGTAAATCCAATCCCTTCCAGTGATAAAGGATCCAAGTACAGCGTGTGTTCCTCAGAGTTGGACATATCCCCTATATGTCTGTCTGTCCATCATCCTCAGTCACATGTCTGCCTGTCTATGGCCACCTGACTGTGTATATAATGTGCAATTCAGTCAAGAGAAAGGATGTTCATTACCAAACACATGTATCCATCATTCACCAACACAAGTGACACTTTATTATAGATCCTCTATGGAGGATACAAAATATCTCTCACAATGAGTTTTCTTCTCACCAGTAGCAGTCTATAGATGTTTCTCATTTAAAGGGAACCTGTGATGATGAAGAAATATGGAAGCTGATATTGCTTTACTCATCATCCTCTAACAGTATAGAGCCGGAGGCTGTCATCCTGATCCTGTCACCATGATCCTTAAGCTGTCATCCTGATTCTGTCATCATGATCCTTAGGCTGTCATCCTGATCCTGTCACCATGATTCTTAGGATGTCATCCTGATCCTGTCATCCTGATCATTAGGCTGTCATCCTGATCCTGTCATCCTGATTCTGTCATCATGATCCTTAGGCTGTCATCCTGATCCTGTCATCCTGATCATTAGGCTGTCATCCTGATTCTGTCATCATGATCCTTAGGCTGTCATCCTGATCCTGTCACCATGATTCTTAGGATGTCATCCTGATTCTGTCATCATTATCCTTAGGCTGTCATCCTGATCCTCTCACCATGATTCTTAGGCTGTCATCCTGATCCTGTAACAACTATTCTTATCCCAAGGCTGTCATCCTGATGTTGAGGCTTCCATTTTCATCTTGCGATTGCCATTCTAATTCTGAGGCAACCATCCTGAACTGTTCATCCCGATCCTTAGGTTGCTATCCTGATCCTGAGGTTACCATCCTGATCTGTAATCCTGATCCTGTCATCTTGATCTTTAGGCCCCCATCTTGAATTTGTCATTCTGATCCTTAGGCCCCATCCTGATCATGTCACCTTGATCCTTAATCTGTCACCCTGATCCAGTCACCCTGATCCTTAGGCTGTCACCCTGATCCAGTCACGCTAATCCTTAGGCTGTCATCCTGATCCTTAGGCTGTCACCCTGATCCTTAGGCTGTCATCCTGATCCTTAGGCTGTCATCCTGATCCTTAGGCTGTCACCCTGATCCTGTCACCCTGATCCTTAGGCTGTCATCCTGATCCTTAGGCTGTCACCCTGATCCTGTCACCCTGATCCTTAGGCTGTCACCCTGATCCTTAGGCTGTCACCCTGATCCTTAGGCTGTCATCCTGATCCTTAGGCTGTCACCCTGATCCTTAGGCTGTCATCCTGATCCTTAGGCTGTCACCCTGATCCTTAGGCTGTCATCCTGATCCTTAGGCTGTCATCCTGATCCTTAGGCTGTCACCCTGATCCTGTCACCCTGATCCTTAGGCTGTCATCCTGATCCTTAGGCTGTCACCCTGATCCTGTCACCCTGATCCTTAGGCTGTCACCCTGATCCTTATGCTGTCATCCTGATCCTTAGGCTGTCATCCTGATCCTTAGGCTGTCACCCTGATCCTGTCACCCTGATCCTTAGGCTGTCATCCTGATCCTTAGGCTGTCACCCTGATCCTGTCACCCTGATCCTTAGGCTGTCACCCTGATCCTTAGGCTGTCACCCTGATCCTGTCACCCTGATCCTTAGGCTGTCACCCTGATCCTTAGGCTGTCACCCTGATCCTTAGGCTGTCATCCTGATCCTTAGGCTGTCATCCTGATCCTTAGGCTGTCACCCTGATCCTTAGGCTGTCATCCTGATCCTTAGGCTGTCACCCTGATCCTTAGACTGTCATCCTGATCCTTAGGCTGTCATCCTGATCCTTAGGCTGTCACCCTGATCCTGTCACCCTGATCCTTAGGCTGTCATCCTGATCCTTAGGCTGTCATCCTGATCCTTAGGCTGTCACCCTGATCCAGTCACGCTGATCCTTAGGCTGTCATCCTAATCCTGTCACCCTGATCCTTAGGTTGCTTGTCACCCTGATCCTTAGGCTGTCATCCTGATCCTGTCACCCTGATCCTTAGGCTGTCATCCTGATCCTGTCATCTTGCTCCTGCAGCTGACATTCTTATTATTAGGTTGCTATCTCCATCCAGCAGCTGTCACCTTGTTTTTGTCATCCTGATCCTTAGGCTGTCATCCTGATCCTGTCACCCTGATCTATAGGCTGTCATCCTGATCCTTAGGCTGTCATCCTGATCCTTAGGCTGTCATCCTGATCCTGTCACCCTGATCCTTAGGCTGTCATCCTGATCCTTAGGCTGTCACCTTGATCCTTAGGCTGTCATCCTGATCCTTAGGCTGTCATCCTGATCCTGTCATCCTGATCCTTAGGCTGTCACCCTGATCCTGTCATCTTGTTCCTGCAGCTGACATTCTTATTATTAGGTTGCTATCTCCATCCAGCAGCTGTCACCTTGTTTTTGTCATCCTGATCCTGCAGTTGTCCCTCCTGAGCTGGGCCCTGGCACTCTCCTCCTGCAGGGTGTGATCTTCTCATTCTGCTCCCAGGTCGGTGACATAAGGAGAAGGATGACATTCAGCACCCCCAGAGAGATCTCCATCCCCGCCATCCCAGCACACCAGATAGAGGCAGCTCTTGCATTGACCTCTGTGTGTCTCAGTAATCCCCCCCGATCCCCGGACACGTCTCCTCTCCCTCCCCCTGTGATGACGAGTCCGGGCCCTTCGTTCGCACTCTCCTCCTGTAGGTGGCGCTCCCCCCCCCACCTTTATATAAGGCGCTCCCCGAGACGGGTGACGTGTACACTGTGGGCGGGGCAGTACAGGTGCTGAGTTGTGCGGCAGGTGCGGGGAGATCAGAACGCGGAGAGACTACGGAGAGGAATCCACCGAGAGGAGTGAGACTACGGTGAGTGCGGGAGGGTGGCCGCGGCCTGTGCGGGGTGGTGGGACTTGGGTTTCTGTAAGGACTAGTATTACATTGCATGGGACGTGGATTGCAGATGGAGCCTCTCCCACACCTGTCCTCTGATCACTCTGATCCATCTGTTAGTATAGAGGGGAGTCGGGGACTGCACCCCTCTGATCGGCAGAGCTGTCCATACACTGTCAGATTGCTTCACATAGTGACCCCCCCCCCCCCATAGTCTCCATGGGATCTCTACTACTGGATGGATCACAGCATGCCCCCCCCCCCCCCCCGATCTTATTGTATTGATCAGTAATCTTGCAGCTCTCCATGCTTTGGCATGCTGGTGACATTTTTTTTTTCTTTTTTATATAATTTTATATAAATATATATATATATATATATATATATTGAAGCCGTTTCTCAGTGGGCTGATATCATTTTATTTAAAGGGATGTTTTGTTTTATCAGCATTGCTGGAATTCTAATAATTCATAGACTAATATAATATAATAAGAAAAATTATAAAAAAAAATGAACTGGTATCCCCCTCTCCCCGTCTTAGTCCTCCAGGTTACTAATGTATCATTGTCCCCTCTCTCCCCCCCACCCCCCCCACTTAGGTATATCCAGGAACAAAGTATCCTGGGATCAAAGTACACCCAGATAAATCCGTTTTATGATCCGGTCTCCCTCCTCGGCCCCATGTATAGGTGTGCAGCAATGGCAGATCTCCTCCATCCAGTTCTAGCCAGCTCCGTCTTTTCTTTAGGACAGGTAACCTGATCGTGTACTCCTCTCCTGCACCTGTTATCGCTATAATCTGCAGTGTAATGGGGGAGCTGTCAGTCTGTTCTGCAGGATAAGGTGTAATGGCGTTTGTACCACAAGGAAGATGCCGGCATTTTATTGCTCCCGATAAACGATTAGGTTTTCTATTCTAGTCTCTCTCCTGATCGGAATAATTGGTGGACAATAAGGCAATCCTTTGACACGCATGGGGAAGCCGGTTTCCAGTAATAGTTGGCAGATACTAACCTAGGTTCTTCTGTCGTGTCTAGATTTCCACCATCCAATCAAAATGCAGTCGCATGTATGGCCAAATCCTCCAGTCCTGTCGCTTCATTCAAGATAATTTTCCGCCCTGGTTGCTTGAATTTGATCTAAACTGATCAGGAGGAAAGTTATGGACATGAAATCTGTCAGATTTGATCATCCTGATCACAATACATATTGATTGGATAATAGTTTGGAAGCGTGTATGGCCAGCATATGGAATAATAGAACGCCTCCTGCGCATAAGTGTGGCGGGCGAGGGTCAATTTGCACATGCCTCTTTTAAAAAAAAAAAAAAGGGTCCAGGCCTTGCCCTCTGACTGGTGTAGGCTGGTGCAAAAGAGGGTGCACCAGCCTAGGCATTATCCCGGGGGGTACTTTGTTATATGAAGGTTAAAAACATACAGTGAAGGTACACGGCATGTCATGCCACTTGTCGTGGCACGGTGGATAGGGGGACCCAGCAAAGTCTAATGCGAAGGAGATGCCCCCTTAGAATCCAGAACCGGCTTGCTTGTTTCAAGGGTAAACCCTCTTCGTCAGAGCCACCCGCACCATCAGCTCTGATGAAGAGGGTTTACCCTTGAAATCCGTAAGCTGGTTCTGAATAATGGACTGCGTCTTCTTGAGGTTGTGACTACTATGGGTCCCACTTTACACTGTACCGAGGGACGGTGGCTTGACATGCTGTGTGCCTTCTCTTTTTATTCTTTTTAAGCTTCATATAATAAAGTACCCCAGAGATAATGCACTAGGCTGGTGTGCCCTCTGTTCTATGGCCAGCATATGCCTGGTCTCTCCAATGGTGTTATGGTGGCCACCCACTGTTTCTTGGGAAAGATCGATTGGAAAAGCAAACAACCCATTTGGTTTGCCAAACATAGGGAAGTGGATTTCAATCGGAAGTGAAGATGGAATCGCACTTGATTGGGTCTGTTTCCATCATGTAATCTTATCGTTTTACTTGAAATATGTTCATATTCATGGAATATCTGGTCTAAATTGGTCAGAAGAGAAATTATGGTGGTTTTTTTATTGTTTTGTTTGAATTGCACGTTATGGTCAAAGCATGTGTGGCCACCATTAGTGTGGCGAGAGTGGTACCTAGCCAGATATTTGAAGATTGGTTTTCCATAAATATCGTGTCTATGGATGGATTGAGGTCTTGTTTTATGCGGTCTAATAAGGAAATTCTCACATTTAGCACGATTGTACTGAACTGTCCATACGTCCTTTGCTGGTCTGTGCTCTCACTTTTACATTATGACCTCTGCCAACCACATCACTGTAAACCTTGCCTCCATGTCCAGAGATCCACACTGGACCACAAGTGGAACCATGCCCAGACCCCATCTGTTCCAAGCAGTCCTGGGCATTTTGGGCTTAAAATATAACTAAAGGCAAAACTTATTTTTAGTTTTGTATAGTGGAGGGGGATTGGACCCCCTGACAGTTTTATTTATTTTTTGCAGCCCATGCCCCCATTCAGGGGATTGACCCTGTTTGTCCTGTTTACCATTATTGAAAGTGAAAACGTAAAAGAAAATCTTAATTTTTTTGGGTTGTCCACGGAAAAGTAGAAATCTTCCAATGGGGACACTAGTTCTGGTGACCTGGGGGGTCGCCAGGGAATTCCCTTTGCAGTGATTTTCTCTCACTTCCTGTTTTGGCTATGGGACAGGAAGTGAAGGTAAATCTCTGCAATGGGACCCAGATGGCAAGATAAAAGCTCAGGGGTTATAACCCTTGCTTGCTCTATCCAAAATGAAGAAAGTTTTGCCTATAGTTCTACTTTAACTATTCCTGGGCACGGTCCAGAGCATTCGCACCCATCCATTGAACACTTCATGTAGTTCCTGCTTTCTTTTTTTTTCTTGAATGGGCTTGTCCTACTTGCAACAAACACACCAAAGAAGCTCCAGAAACTTTTTGGTAGTGGAGCGTCACACTTTTTTCAGCGCACGTTTTGGAGCATTTGCGCTATGACAAAACACGTCTTCTAACCGTGTTTGAGGTGCCATTAACAATGCCACTGCAAGCACCATGTGCGTTTGCAGCATGTTTCTGAAATGCGTTATAAGCCATGCATTTCCAGTGTGCTTTGTCACATGTTCCAGACAGGCCAAGTGTGACAGTGGGCTAGTAAACTGGACCAAGGTGGATGAGCCATTCCTGGGTACGGTTAAAATGGTCAATGTAAGAACACCCTAAAGCTGGCAAATTTTGGCCAGTTCCTGATGGAGGGGCTGAAATTCACTTGATATGTGCCCTCAGGGCTGCTTATAAGGCAGAACAGCCAGACCTCCTGTACTGGGCCCGGGCCCCATCGGTTCAAAAGGGGGGGGGCCCAGGCAAATGCTGAGCAGGAGGGCTGGCTTTACTACCTTACTGCAGACACTGATTCTTTTCTGCCTTCCTTGTGTAGCGCTGCTGGCCTCTTTTCTGCTCTCTCCCTCCAGCTGTGCAGTTCTAGGATCCGCGCCCCCCTGTGCTCCCCTTATTATAGGCTTACCTGTAGGTGCAAGTGGTGTAACAGGGTTTACAACCACTTTAAGGTGGTTAAGATTGAAGGTTGTTTGCCTTAATGCATTCAATGTGCAGCCCGCCCCAAGCCCAATCTTCCTCCATCTATGTGCATGAGCCGAGGTTCATCCAGGTCTCTTGCACCTCATTGGCTGAGATGCAGCAGCCATTGGCTCCCACTGCTGTCAATCACAGGTGGGAGCGGCAGATGGGGCTGAGCCGGTGTTCTATCGAGAAATGCCTCCGATGGACATGCGCAGAAACAAACGTCACTCCAGCTGATGTTGATCTGGTCTGATAACACGGTGTGTCGCAGATCATCATAGGCAATATTTGACGATCTGCTAAGCGCAGAGGGGAAAATTTAATTGTCAGATTCTGCCTCTTTTGCGGGGCGGGTTGTGGGTGTGTTTTAACCTGCCCTTACAGCCAATAGGGATGAGCTCCGGCGTGTTCGCACAGTCCATGTGCAGATCCCGCCAGGAAGTCCGCACGGCGCTGCGCTAATCAGACAGGGAGACATGTCCCGATCTCTGCAGCCGCGCATAGGGACATGTCTCCCTGTCTGTGATTAGCGCGGTGCCGACTTCCTGACGGCATCTGCACATGAACTGTGCGAACACGCCGGAGCTTATCCCTTACAGCCAACCCACATGCAACAGACAAAAAACACGGCGTTTAATACAGGCAAAACCCACCCTGCAACAGCGAGGCAGAATCTGACAAGTACGTTCTCCCTTCGCTGTCTGCACAGCGTCGGATAATGGCTCCAATGTGCGCATGCGCTGTGTTGACATCATGCCAGCTGATCAACATATCAGCTGGAATGACGTTTGTTACTGCGCATGCGCAGACCCAATCGGAGGCATTTTTTGAGGGAGTGGATTTTGCGATGGAACACCTGCTCCATTTTATAGCCACCGAACCGGCTCAGGAGTGAACAAGCAGCTTGCTATGGGGGCACTTGACAAGGGGGAGGTGCCCAAAGTGCCAGCAGCCGACCCAAGAAGAGGATGGGGCTGCTTTTTGCAAAATCATTTCACAGAACAGGTAAGTATAACACATTTGTAAAAATATATATATATATATATATATATATATATATATATCTATCTCTCTCTCTAATCTCTGAACCGAGAGATCAAACACCACTGATCGCTCGGTGCTCACAGGAAGTTGGAACGAACTGCACTTCTGTAATCCACAGAAGTACAGCCAAATGAGCTTTGGTTGTACTTCTCCAACATGGATTGCTGTTAAGAGGCAGTAAAGTCAAGTTTTATTAAAAGCTGCATTTTTGACACCCAGTGTACATGAGGCCTAAATCTAATCTGCATACTTGTTCCAGGTCAATGACTTGACGTACTGAGTCCTCTGGATCGTCAAGCAGGGATAGGATGTCTTATTTTTAGGAGGGGAGGGCACCAGGGGGATACTTGTGTGAAGCAGCAAATACCAGTGAGGGACTCCAGAAAAAAAAGCAACGTGACCACTCTGTGCAATAGGAACAGGCAAGTATAAAAATTTTTTTTTTTTTTTTTATGGCTAGTGTTTTAAGCTCCTAGAAGCTGTTGGCATTTTTTTTCTGCTCCTAAAGGCTAAATAGTGTTCTATGTGCCCATTTTTTTTTTTTTTTTTACTACTTTAGGTTTATAGCATTTTTTTTTTTTTCAGCATCTAAGAGCAGAAAGAGTTTCTTGGAGCGTTTTTCCAGAAGAAATGCTCCTAAATGCTCAAACGCTAATCGAACGCTTCTAAAATGCTGCTACAAAGAGCCATTACCAGCAATTTTTATCCAGCATCTTTTCCAGCATATTTTTTAGCGCTAGTGTGCATGGAGCCTTTAAAAACAAAAAAAATCCTTGGCTAGTCCTTTTTTTATGTTGGATACAAATAATCCTTTACTGTAACTTTAATGTCTGTGGCTGGCCTAGGTGGTGGTATGTAAATATTCTGTGCATATAAATGTTACATTGTCTATTTTGTAGTTTGTGTGATCACTTTATAGTTCTTGTTTTTTTCTTTTTAGTTCTTTTTTCTTTTTACGGATCCGTATCTATTGGGTAAGCTGATACTTGCTTGCTTTATTTGTTTAGATTCTGTTGGGTTTTGTTCCCTTTTTCTAATTCCCTCTACAGAGTGCCCTTTCTCTGGCTGAACATGCCTTCCTGGCTGCTGAATCGCCCTTTGTAATGTGTCCTTTACACTCGGGTTCTCTATTCTCACAGCCGAGCTGAAAAGGAGGAATAAACAAATCAAATGGTTATTTGTTTTGAAGACTTTTAATCTTACAGAATTTGCTGGTTTGCTACTATTTTATTACTTTGAAGGCCTCATGCACACTGGCTGTTATAAAAACGCCAGTAGCATTAGCTGTAGAATACGTTTTGTAGCGTTGTTGCTGTAGTGTATTTCAGCGTTTTTTTTTTTTTTTTAATAGCAAAACTATACTCCCACAAAGCTTATGACTCGAATGCTGATGAACACCAAATAGCTGAGTTTTTTGGGCTGAAACTCTTAAGGCCCCTTTCACACTTGTGCGACTTGGGACTGCAAAATCGCATGACAAGTCATACCCCATGATTTCCAATGAGTACCATTCATATCTGTATCATAACCACTTGCTGAACAGCCGCTGTCATTACACATTGACAGGTTGGCTCTCCTGCGCGAATCGGCGTAGTTGTACAGCGGCTTGCGCAGTTGCAGGAGCGTGCCCGGTGGACTCTGTCCGCAGGCGATCGCCCTGTACAGAGGCAGAATGTAAACAAGGCGGATCCCCATTCTGACAGGGGACATGTTAGATCTACTGTTCCCAGTGATCGGGAACGCTGATCTGTCATGTCCCAGTGAGCCCACCCCCTACAGTTAGAACATGCTTAGAGAATGATTAACCCCTTAATCGCCCTCTAGTGTTACCCCCTTCCCTGCCAGTGTCATTTTTACATTGATCAGTGCATTTTTTATAGCACTGATCAATGTAATGTCACTGGTCGCCAAAAATGTTTATATTTTTCCACTGCAATGTCACAGTCCCGCTAAAAATCAGATCGCCGCCATTACTAGTAAAAATAAATGTCCCTAAATCCATAGTTTTGCAGAAAACCAATCAATATACACCTATTGTAAAAAAATGTTTTTACCAAAAGTGTGTGTTACAGCAAAAAAATCTAAATTGTTTTTTTTTATCGCAAAAAATAAAAACCGCAGAGGGTGATCAAAAGAGCTCCATTTGTGGGGGGGGGGGGGGGGAGATACATAAATTTTGTTTGGGTACAACGTAGCACGACCAGGCAATTGTCAAAGTGACGCAGTGCTGTATCAAAAAATGGCCCAGTCATTAAGGGGGCAAATTCTTCTGGTCCTTACCTGGTTAAAATAGTCCTTGTACTACTTTGCTGTGACTTTGGTGCAACTTGAGGTCCATAGACCTGAAGGTTACACAGGCTTTGCTTCAATTTGTGTCCCTTTCAGGTTGCACAAGTGTGAAAGGGGCCTAAAACCCACTAGTTCTGTTTTTTTTTTTTTTTTGTTTGTTTTTTTTTTTTTCCCCAGACCGAAAACAACTCTGACAAAAAATGTTTGAAGCCAAAAACAGCAGCTGTAAAAAAAATTGGCGTGTGAGACCTAAATATCGGCATTATTTGCCCAAGGTTATTTTTCGGCTCCTTGGCCCATTCTGGTGTGCTCTCCCCTGGGGCAGTACATCATAGAGTTAATGTGTACATGTGTAGAGATGACAAATGCTGTTGGAATGAGGGCAGCAATCCTGAGAAGAGCGTTTTGTGGTCACTGGGGTGTGACAGGTTTGTCTGGCTTCCAGGTTGCAGTTTGTTCTGCTTTTGTTTTCTGCTCGTTATCCCCTATGTAGGTTTTCCCCATTAATTGATCGGGACCCTTTACCTAATTAGCGTATAACCATTTTCCTGTCATGTCACATCTCTGTACAATGGTGCTGTATAATAGTGCTGGAGCCTTTTACTTCTCCTGCCCTGATTTCCTGTAATTGCCAGGGGATGTCACTTTGCTCTATGGGAGTTTCTTCGGGTGTGTCTCTAGGCTTGGTATTGATTTGTTAATCAAATCCTGACCGATAACTCAGCATGTGAAAACAAGTGATACAAGTTTTGTAGGGTGTTTCTGTCAATATTTGAGAGCTGCTGCAGTGATAAAACAAGCTGCAAGGTCTGGAGCTTTCCTGTGAACAGGCATCATGGAGAAGGGATAGGAAAGGTCCTTCTTTTTAGGCCGCCTCTTCATGGCTTGCATTTTGAGTGGTGGGGTGGCCATGTTGGAAAACTTGCCATAAAATGAAGGAGCCGGGTGGAAAATTGCTGCATCCTGTCAGATACAGCAGTTTGGATGTTCGGCCAGCGTTGTTGGCAGTAGATACTCCACACTATTTAAAGAGGTTGTAAACCTCCGCCCCAAAAAAAACCCCTGCAAGACAAAAGCATAATGAGCTAGTATGCATCATGAAATACTTGCCTCTGAACGATAGCCTGAAACGGCGTTGACAGAGTACACAGATTAAACTATTCATTGGTACTCTGAGTACCCGGCTGACCTATTCCCGTGGAGTTGCTTCCAGTTTCGCAGCTCCGGTGCTGTGAATTGCCAGAGTAGTGATGACGTCACTCCCATGCATGCGTGCGCAAGCCGCTGGTCACGGTGCGCGTCCTGATGAAACTGCACCGTCGGGCCATCTCTTCAGTGCACGTGTGCTGATATCAGCAGCAGTGCATATACCAAATATCTCCTAAACCAAGGGTCTCAAACTGGTGTCTCTCTAGGTGTTGCAAAACTACAAGTCCCATGAGGCATTGCAAGGCTGACGGTTACAAGCATGACTCCCACAGGCAGAGGCATGATGGGACTTGTAGTTTCACAACAGCTGGGGGGCTGACAGTTTGAGACCCCTGTACCTAAACTGCAAGTTTAGAAGATCTTCACAGTACCTACAGGGCCTTATTATAGGCTTACCTGTAGGTACAAGTGGTGTAACTGGGTTTATAACCACTTTAACTTTTGTATGGCTAGCTTTATTTGGTAGTCGCTTGTCTGTGTATTTTGTCTCGCAATCTTCATGTCTTGTAATGATCAACTTGTTTGACAATGTTGTACAATAATGCCTCTGGTTGCAAGAATGTAAAATGTGTCAGAACTGCATCATGAGGGTGTTGGGCCATGGTCAGCCTTTACCTTCAGGGCATTGATGATTCAATGGCGTATTTTCATACCTGTGTTGGGTGGATCTCTAAATACAAGAACTAAATGTCAATATATTGCATCTTTTTTTTTTTCTCATTACTTTAAGTTCAGAAAATGCCTGTTAACGCGAAACTTCAGTCTTTTAAAAAGTCATACCACCTCTGCAGTTTGTTTTGCAGAGTGGCCCCGATCCATTTTTTCTGGGGTCCCTCAGTGGTGCTCCTGGCTCCTCCTCTTCTCGAGTGCCCCTTTGGAGAAGCACTCTTCCTCAGGGCACGCTCCTGTGTCCTGCTGCTTTCATTGACGGCAGGCCTCGGCTCCGCCCTACGGCGTCATTGGATTTGATGGCAGCAGCATCCAATGGCTATACTACCATCAATTCATCCAATCAGGACCCGAGACTCCGGGTGGATAGTAAAACTTTTTTTTGCCAGTAAATACCATACAGCCCACTCCCTGTTTCTTGTCTGGTCATTGGCCTAGGCTTATGATTTCTCCCTCTCCTGAGTTTGCCAGGGAGGGGGGGCTGAGTCATAAGAGGGCCAATTGGCGGTGTCTGTGTAAATCCAGGAAGTGAACAGGCAGCAGCTTCAGCTGCCCACAATTAAAATGGATGCAGCCAGACTCGCAGTATCGGCCTCTACAACTTTGGAAGTGCCTTAAAATGGAGAGAAACTGTGCAGAGCAGGGTGATATACATAGCTTTGCTTGCAAAAGGGGCCAGCCCGAAGTGATCTAGCAGGAAGCACCCCTGTTGTAGTGCTTTTCATTTCAGTGGGCAGGGCTTTTGGGAGTGCTAAACGCAGTGCTCCCAAACTGCCTCAAAGATGCTGCTTGTAGGACTGTTACTACAAGCACACCGCCCTCAGTGTTAAATGTCATACTGAAATTAATAGGCGCTTTTCAGGTGCCATTTCTAGCGCAAAAACTACTAAAACCCGCCTCAATGTGAAAGGTGACCCATCGGCAGCTGCTCCCAAATTATGAAAATTCTCATTCCCCTGCAGAACGCTACCCCTAGGTGGATTCAGTAATGCAGATATCAGATGCTAAATCTGTCTACCTATTCGATGTGGCTATTATAGCTGCTAGCAGCAATCCCAGACTGTTTATGGGGGAATTAAGCGATCCCTTTTTGCTTTTTTTTTCCAACCTTTGCAGGAAGGGAAATGGCTCAAGCTGTGGCCGGCATCAAGCAGGACTATTGTCCTGGCTCCACTTTTCCCTTTTTAGAGGTACATAAATAGTCCCCACCATTGTTAGATTTTAGTTTGCTGTGACATGCAGGTGTGAGGATTTGTCAGTGCTGGGCAGACCTGACATGTATTGGAATCTGAAGTGGAATAGTAAGTGATTGTTGGCCTCACCCTACTTATGCTGGCAGTGTATTATGCAAGACTGTGCTGGGTCTGTTTTCTTTCTGTAAATAACTTGCCGGAACAGCAGTCAGCAGAGGGTTTTGCCTTTGTATCGTGTTGGCTTGTGCTGCCTGAGATTAATATTTTACCATTTTCCTCCGCAGGTTGCAGAAGATGGACTCGCGGTTTAAAAGGGGTCAGTGGACCTCCCAGTCTCTCAGAGTGACAGCGAAGGAGCTATCCCTTGTGAAGCCAAAGAATTCTGCGATCATGGAACGCTTTTCCAGGTAAGGCTCTTCTGTATGGAATATCTGATGCTTAATGGTGATCACAATAGAGCTGCAGCATAATTATGTGTTTTTGTAGCACATTTTTTTTTTCTTTTTAGTAGGAAAAGTAAACTAGTTGTTAACACAATCCTGTTAGAAGTGTGTGTGTGTGTGTTGTAAACCTTCGTGTTTTTTTTCACCTTAATGCATCCAGGTGAAAACACCTTGCAGTGTCCGGCCCCCCCCATTTTACTTGTGCCCCAAATTTCCGTGGGCGCGATTCCGCGTTGCTCTCTCCACAGCTTCTCAGCTCTTCATTGGATAGATTGATAGCAGCACAGCCATTGGCTCCCGCCAATCAAATCCAATGACGCAGGGGCGGGGTTAAGTCATACACTCGGCGGCTATGGACGCCGAGTGTTTGACATGGGAGCGCGCCCGCAAGGTAGCCCCCTTGGGGGAGAGCTTCCCAGAGGGGATTATCCATTGCGGGGGGAGGAGCCGAGAGAGCCACCGTGGGACGGGGCCACTCTGTGCGGCTCGGATGATGGGGGGGTAAAAAGTGCACAGTGGAGGTATGGTATGACATGTTTTATTTTTTAAATGGGAACCTTTACAACTACTTTAACTGATCCTTCCATCTGCGCTCGCCAGGACGTCTTCTGACAGTGGGGCTTGCTGCTGCCAGAATATACCAAGACCCCTTTCACACTGAGGGCGCGACCGCGTTGGCGTTAAAGCGCCGCTCACTTTACCAGCGTTTAGCCCCGCTTTTTGGCCACTAGCGAGGTGTCTTTAACCCCCAAGAAGAGTTTAAAAGCGCCCGTGTTGTAGCGCGTTTCATTTCAATGGGCAGGGAGTTTTGGGAGCGCTAAATACAGTGCTCCCAAACTGCCCCAAAGATGCTTCTTATAGGACTGTTCCTGCAAGCGCACCGACTCAAATGAATGGGAGGCGCTTTTCAGGTGCTATTTCTAGCGCTAAAACGCCTGAAAACCGCCTTAATGTGAAAGAACTCATTGGCAGCTGCTCCAAATTTGGAAAATTCTCAGTGGGGATAGCTAAACCACATATTGATTGAAACTCTGTTCGTTCCTGATTGAATTTTGATCAGTGTATGGCCGATGTTGCTACACCTGGTAAATACTAGCTTGTACAGGGCTGCATAGTACTTATTGGATCTAAAAGTAGAAAATCTTATTTGTACATTTTTCTGTAGGTTTATGTACAGATCAGTCTATTAGTTTTCAGGTGCGGATTTCTAGTTCTGTATGTGACTGCATTGCATTTTCGATCCTCTGGCCGATAAGCAGCGTTTACTTGTTCCAGTACAGGGAGACATGCAGCATCCTGTCCTGACCACTCCTGGGATGATTAGTCAGAATCCGACTATGAAATCTGTTAACTCTTTTCTGTTTACTGAGAGAGACACGCCTGTTTGTAGTGTGTGAGAGGGTTATCTGCGTCTGGGATGGTGAATGTAATAAATTTTGGCAGGCAGAAAGTCACCTTTTTTTTTTTTTTTTTCTTTCCATGGCTGATCAGTAGCTTTGGGAATGAATTGCATAATGGTGTGTTTCTTTCTTGGGGCTCTTTCACATAGAGGCCTGTACAGCATGCAAGCGCCACTTGTGTCTGGAGCTGTGTGCAGGCAGCCTATGTTGGTCAGAGATGGTAGCTGTATGGACTTGCCACACACTTGACTTTGACAGGCATGCAGGGACAGGTGTGCTGCCCTGAATGCAGACAGTGTGTTTTGGCTGCATCTTTCACTACATGCCAGTCAGATTTGCATGCGAGTCTGAAAATCTGCTGCATCTTCATTAACTTACCATTGGCTGCCTCTACACTACAACAGATGCCTAAACAAACTGTTCTTGCATGCTGTACAAGCCCATGTGAATGAGCCCTTAAACCCTTGTTCACTTTGAATTTGGCTTTGAAATCGTGTCAGTGCAACTTGGAAGACTGCTAAAGCCAATTTAGACAGGAGCCAATCTACCAGCGTGTCTGAAGAAAACCCGAGTGCCCAAGCAGGCTTAGGCGGAACATTCAAACTCCATGCAGGCAGTGCTGTGGTTGGGATTCAAACAACCCTAGTGCTGCCTGGCAGAAGTGCTAACCACTTGGCTACTGTGCTGCCTACCTTTTTCTAGTCTCTAGACCAGGGTTAACTACAACTCCCCCAACCCTCTCAAAGGAGGAGTTCACCTTTGTAATATCTTTTTGCAATTAGTTATTTTTTTTTGCTAATCGCCTGCAAAGCATTGCACCTGTGATCAGCAGAACGCAGGTGCAATCTCAGGCTCCTGCGGACTGTCAGTGTATCTGTCTACTCATACCTCGTATGGGCAGGCAGATACACTGACGGGAAGCATCCATGAACTACCTCAACAGCACCCTGGTATTTCATTTAGAACTACAAGCCGTCAACCGCAAAGGCTGTCGGTACTTGTAGTTCTCCTAGTCACAGAATTCTCTGCCCTCCTGGCAGTTTTTTTTTTTTTTTTTTTTTTTTTTTTTGACAGCAGGTGCAGGGAGAGGGTCTCCAGCCTGCTGTCGCAACAGGGGATCAGGAAGGGGGCGGGGGCTGCTGCACCCCATATACGGGTGTAACATGTTACAAATGGTGAACATATTCTTTTAACATAAGAGGCAAGCCAAGTAGGATTTTGACTTGGTAAAAAGGCAAGCGGCTAATTTTTTTCAATGTTTGAGTTATACTTTGTGGCTACATGTGACAAATGTATATAAAGCAGGTGTTAGGCCATTTTAGCTTCAAATTAAAGGTTTGGTTGTGTAGAGGGTATTTAAATTGGGGGGGGGGGGGGGGGAGAGACATCTGTTATTTAACCCAGATGTACTAATTGTTAAGGAAACTGAGAATCCCTTTTGTGGTTCTTGGACTCTGGTGGTGCCAGGTTCCCTGTGGCCTGCAGGTGGCGTTGTCACCCTGGGTCGGAGTTGAACCTGCACCGCAAGACTGTACCTTTTTTGTCCTTTCCTGGTGCCGGTACAGCGGGGCGGGGAACCTGCTGTGACGCAAAGGGAGAGGAGATAAAGGGGGCAGACGCCCTGACCTCGGGGTTCAGAGTTGGAGGACGCGGCCGCGCCCAGGCAGCTTCAGCCTGGGTGCTGGCGTTCCGGAGTGCCGGGCCCAGGTGCCCTTAACCTGGCTGGAGCGAGGGATGGAGTCCATCCCAGGCACCTTAAGCCTGGGGTGAGGTACTACGGCCAAGGCCTGGAGCCCAGTAACTTCGGCTGGGTTCCGTGAGGGTGGAGCAGTCCGAGGGGCCCTAAGGTGTTGGGACCCGTATCTGAGGCGAGGAGGCCGGGGAGTGTAACCCTTCCGAATAGTCCGGTACAGCATTAATCCGGTGACGGCGGGGCCTCTGGTAACTCCCTTGGAGGGATGTCTTCCCCCTGACAGGGGCTGCAACGTAACGAAGGTAACTCCAGTTCCTGTTCACTAGAGTCGCTGGAAGAGACTCTGTACCAGAAGTCTATTTAACAGCCACTGTGCTTGGCAACCATTGGTGAAACCTCAACGGTTTAGTTTCTTTGAGGATTGTGCCTTGACCTACTCCCCACCAATACTGAACTGTTCTATGGGTCTCAAACTGTCTGCTCGCAAAGGACTATTTGTTTGCCGTTATGGAATAAATACGTGTTGGACCTTCTTCAGTGTATGGTACTCCAATTACTGGGAGCAAAGGGTGGTTTTCAGCAGAACAGACTTGGCTCTGAGCATATACACAGCCCGAATACAACTAGATGCTGGCCTTCACCTCTACATGCTGTAATCTAGAGGACATGGGCCGTGGCGCACCTCGCTCTCCCCTTCAAGGTACCCCTAGACCAAAGCCAAAGTAACCGTTAAAGAGAGGGTGAGGCCGCTACAGTTGGAATGACTAACTTTTTTTTTAACCTTATTGCATTCTCTGAATTAAGCTAAAAACTTCAGTTTTTAGCTCCCCCCCAGCCCCTCCTAAATACTTGCCTGAGCCCGATATAAGTCCAGCACTGTAACCGAGAGCAGCAGAGCTGCTTGCTGTCTCTCTCTCCTCACAGGCTCAGACAGCAATAGGAGCCAGTGTCTCCTGCTGGTGCCGCCAATCGGATACTGAAATGTGAGGCCAAACCACACTGGGTGTCAATAGACACATACAGCCCAGCTCTGAGGTGCAGCCACACATCTGCTCTGATGGCAAGCACTTGCTATGGGGCACTCGGACAGGAGGAGGAGCTGAGAGCGCCAGTGTGGGACACTAGAACAGGAGCGTCAGGGCTGCTCTATGCAAAACCAATGCATAGAGCAGGTAAGTATGTACTAATTCATTTTTTTAACAATTGCTTTAAGATTCCCATTGGGTCGTTCCATCCAGCAATATTTGGCTTGACTATTTTAGAACTGTAGGCAGGTGCTGTTGGCAGAAACTCCTGTTGTAGTCGGGAAGGGAAGGTTGGAGAAACTTACCAACTCCTTTCCCCATGATAAGCTGGTGCTGAAAGTGACATGAATGCACCTTATTTTGCTCTGAGTGGGCACCCAGGGCTTCTCTTTGTAGGACAGTGCTGATCAGCACAGATCCTTTAGAGCAGTTGGTGATGCCTACATGTCTAACCGTCCTCCTGTAGTCTGCTTTTATTTAGCCAATCAGTGGGCTGGTTGTTTAAGGTACTTTTTTTTTTTTTTTTTGTGCTAGTTCCCTGGTGCCCAAATTGTGGCCTGTGGACTTTGTGTCCTTTGTGGTACTTGTGGACCTGTGCAGACCCTGGGAATGGGCACATCAATTTAGAGTGGCTGTATGTATGGATGGTTATCTTCCAACAGTTTTGTATAACCTTTCCTCAGTCTGATGGTTTCTTGCAGTGGGTTTTCAGTCTAAAACTTGTAGTAGGTCTGTAGTCTGACCACCTGTGTCCAGAGTCTGTGTTCTCCATAGTCCAATTGTATGGCTCCTTTCTCAGATGGACTATGGGGGTATGTTAGTGTACATGACCACAACAATGTGCACTGCTGACTCCAAACAAGACTTGGGAAGTGGCGAGTTTTGGGATTTAATTTGTGCTAAATTACCTCTATGCAGTTATTGGGGGGGGGGGGGGTTATTTTTTTGGAAACTGCAAGCATTTGACAAGGACCGACCAATCGGACTCCTTTCCATAGAAGCAAGGTGATTATATTTGCTACAGCCCACTGCTCCTCCTTTGTTTTCAGCTTCTGTAAATCATAATGTGTTGTGCTGGAAAATATCTTGTGAACAGTCTGTTCCTTTTCCACTTGGTGTGTAGAGAGATCTTTGACCGGTTGGCTTATTTCCAAAGGTCCACCCATCATGTAATGTGTATAGACACCCATGGACATGGGTCGAGAAACTTAACTATTAAAGGGGTTGTAAAGGTTTTGTTTATTTTCTAAATAGGTTCCTTTAAGCTAGTGCATTTTTGGTTCACTTACCTTTTTCCTTTGATTTCCCTTCTAAATGTTTTTTTTCTTTGTCTGAATTTCTCACTTCCTGTTCGTCAGTAAGCTTGCCCCCATCATCCGAGCCGTTCTGGCTGGGGGTTAGTCAGTGTGTGGCTCGGATGATGGGGGGCAAGCTTACAGGAAGTGAGAAATTCCGACAAAGAAAAATTTAGAAGGGAAATCGAAGGAAAAGGTAAGGGAACCAACAATGCACTAGCTTAAAGATACCTATTTAGAAAATAAACAAACCTTTACAATAGAGCAGCAACGACGCAATCTATTACGTCGACTACGGAAATACGTTGGCATGCGTGAAAAGGCGTCGACGCGTCACTCATCTCGCGGGTAATGGCGGCTGCTGCTCCTGCCAGTAAACCTTAATCTGCATAGTAATCCATCTAGTGCTAATATTGGGAGGAATTTGTTTACTGACTTGGAGGCAAAATTATCAATCAAGTTAAAAATGTGATTTCCACATTTTAATATCTAATTTGTTTTCCATGTTATGCCTTTACTTGGCTGATGGTTAGTTTGGTATCTCTTTTTATGCAAATTTTGAATATCAGTCTTCGTCTGTCGGATAGTATGATATGCATTGCTCAAAATAAAGTGTAGTGCACCAACCCCAGGCTTTACCTACTTTTCTAACAAGTCCTTAATTCTCCCCAATAAAGTAACTGTCCACACCAACTGAAAGTCCAACTTCTGTATTTATTTCACCACGGATAACAAATAGTCTCTATGAGAGCAGACAGGTTGAGACGAGACACAGGTCAGATAAGGTGGGAGGAGGTCCAGGCACAAACTTAATTTAGCTTCTCTTACTGTTCTGATTTCACGAACTGGTTTGGCACACGGTCTCTGCTACTGACCTGGTGAATAGGGCCTTGCCATATTTGGTCACTGCCACTATGACTTACAGAACACGCACTTCCTCCTTGAAGAAACTTGGCCCCTGTCAAGGAGAAAAACATCCCTCCGGAGAGTTATCAGAGGCCCCCACTGTCACCACGACTCTGCGCTGGGTCTTCAGAAGGGGTCACATCCCTGGCTTCCTCGATCCTGGATACGGGTCCCCTCGCAAGGCGGCACCCTGGGAGCCCTCAATCCCCGGCGGAACCCAGCCAAAGGCGCTGGGCTCCGGGCCTCCAAAATAGTACCTCACCCCAGACTGAAGGTGTCTAGGATGGAACAGGAACTCGGCCTCTGGGCCTAGGGCACCCGGAGGCGACACACTCACCACCCAGGCTGAAGGTGCCTGGGCGTGGAACGACAACCACTCTGGAAGATGGCCGCCCACTTTTATACACTCTCCCGACAGGCACAGCAGGTGCCCTGCCGTACCGCTGCTGAGAGGACAAAAAAGGCACAACCTTGTACTGTGGTTCAACCCGGGCCTATGGGGACAGCGCCACCTGTAGGTCCCAGGGAACTGCACACCAATACTATCTCCCAGGGACAGAAATGGTCCATGAAATCTGACAATTGGTGTATCTGAGCCTGATTACCACTCAGATACTCCCCCCTAAATATAGCACCCCGCTACAAAAGAATCATCCTTCCAGGCTGCAACTTTGTCTTTTTTCCTTTAGGCCTCAAATACACTAGCAGTTGTGAAGGGCAGCAAAACCATGTGGTTGAGCAGCAGTTTTACTACCCCTAACTGCTTCCCCTTGGCTGCAAAGACAGTACATATGCTGCAGCAAAAATAATCCCCTTTGTTGCATTCAGCTGGCAGTACCATCTGAGTGTGACTTTAGCAACTGAATGGGGGGGGCACCCTGCAACCATGTGCAAAGCACATGGGTGCGGCAAGCTTGAATAGGGTCCATGGGGTTAAAGCAGGTGGTGAGGAGGTATTACAACTCCTCACCGCCTGTCAAATGCTCTCTGAAGAGCAATGCAAACTCGGATTACTAGTGTAGGCTAGTGTTTGATCTTTACCTGTCTTTACTTCAAGACTTCACTTTAATTAAATACACTGCTGTGACAGCTCAGAACTTTGTGTAGGACTTCATGTACACTGGCTGCTCCTAAACTCACATTTGGGAGCTTTTGATTGTGTTTTTTTTTTTTTTTTTACCTAGGCCCCTAAACGCAACTCCAATAAAAGCCTATGTTCATGTACACATAGGATTTTAGGTGAGGTTAAACCTCCCTCCTGTGGAAGAATCTCATCCAGGAGTGGAACGTTTTGTCCAAAGACTGCTGAACACGGCAAAAACTTTCACTCTTTCGTCCATGGACCGACACAGCTTCTCTATTGACAAAGTGGGTATTATTCGTTAATTAGGAGTGACTAGGCAGAAAACTTGTAAAAGGTGTTGCATCACACCACCTACAGTACCGCCCAGGGGGCGGACCCTCTGGGTATATCCCCTCAGTCTGCATCTCGCAGATCAGTTTTTTTTTCTGTGTAGCAAGGAGTAGGACATGGCTCCCTTCGGGCCCATTGGTCCGGGGGAAAAAGATATTTCTCTCATCATCCATGGACTGACACGGCGTCTCTTATTCACTGTACACGTGGGTATATGTCCCTGCTTGCAGGAGACGACCTAGGCAGAATGTGAGATGTTATACATACATTCTAAAAGCCAGAGTTGAACAGCCCTGCCCAGGGGGGCGGTCCCTCTGGACATAACCCACCCCCTGCAGTCAGCAGACCTCAGTTTTTTTCTGCTTAGCAGAAGACATGGCTCTCAGGAGCCAGTCTCCTGGAAGATTTTACTTAAATTTTTATTCCTTTGGGAATTTTATTTTTGAGACCTTCAATCAACTGTTGGGTACACTAGTATCCTCGTAGTCTTCCCTGTCCGACCATCGAGCGTGCTGATCCTCGCCTTGTGTGTGTGAGACTCGGGTCACGACATGCCCCATGACTCCAGGGGTGGCCGGGTTGCTTTCATGCTCCCACGGTCCTTTAAGATTGAACAGTACCTGACAGACTGTTTCTCTCGCGGTGGACCGGGCCGACAGCTACGCAGTACTACGCTGTGATGGGTCTGTCAGAAACACACCAGTGGGTGCCTCAGGGGATGGGTAAGTAGTCTCTCCTGCCTGCAGGTGAGTACAAAATGCTGTGTGTGTTTCTCTGTGGGGGATTTTCCCTGTCTCCCCATGTGTTTTATTGTCACTCTGTGCTTTGGGGGGTGCCTGGGGGTCATACTGTCCGGGGGGGCTCATGCTGGTCTGCATATCGCAGGGGAGAACAAACAAAAACAAAAAAGTGTAGCGCTAAACTAAATGAGGACTGCACTTTGATCAAGTGCAGTATAAACAGTGATATGTGATTAAACAATCAACATGACATCTAACACAGATATGTGAAAATGTTCAGATAATCCACCGTGATGAAAATTAAATCAATCCACCGTGATGAGAATTATATAACATTGAAAATCATCAAAAAAATACTGTCACATACATTACATACATTAAATGACAATATAATAAATGAATATTAAATGGTGAATGACAATCAAAATAATAGTGCTCCCAAAAAAACTTGACGTGAAGTGACCACCAATCGATTGTAGAAAAGGCTTACCGGAGAGAGTGGACCCCAAAAACATACGTTCAAAGGGTCAACCAGGCAAGGGTAAGCCACTGTGAACAGCAAATCCTCAGCAACAATTCAAACGGGAACCACAAGCTTCAATCCAGGATGGAAAAAAGTAATCGCTCCTGTCCGAATGTGCAATGAAACTTACGGACTTGGGACCAGGTAGTGTTACCTGCTGACAAGGCGTATTGCTTGCTGGACAGCGGACGGGATCTGATGGCCGCAGGGAAGATGCTGCTGTGACCTGCTGCTTGCTGGATCGATCTGATGGCTGGAATCCTGACTGTGTGTGTGGTAGCAGCTGAGCCGCCCCAGCGGAGAGAGATGATGACAGACACAGTCAGGCTGAGGCCGCAGTGGTGGGTCACCACTGCGGCCTCAGCCTGACTGTGTCTGTCATCATCTCTCTCCGCTGGGGCGGCTCAGCTGCTACCACACACACAGTCAGGATTCCAGCCATCAGATCGATCCAGCAAGCAGCAGGTCACAGCAGCATCTTCCCTGCGGCCATCAGATCCCGTCCGCTGTCCAGCAAGCAATACGCCTTGTCAGCAGGTAACACTACCTGGTCCCAAGTCCGTAAGTTTCATTGCACATTCGGACAGGAGCGATTACTTTTTTCCATCCTGGATTGAAGCTTGTGGTTCCCGTTTGAATTGTTGCTGAGGATTTGCTGTTCACAGTGGCTTACCCTTGCCTGGTTGACCCTTTGAACGTATGTTTTTGGGGTCCACTCTCTCCGGTAAGCCTTTTCTACAATCGATTGGTGGTGGTCACTTCACGTCAAGTTTTTTTGGGAGCACTATTATTTTGATTGTCATTCACCATTTAATATTTTATTATATTGTCATTTAATGTATGTAATGTATGTGACAGTATTTTTTTGATGATTTTCAATGTTATATAATTCTCATCACGGTGGATTGTTTGATTTAATTTTCATCACGGTGGATTATCTGAACATTTTCACATATCTGTGTTAGATGTCATGTTGATTGTTTAATCACATATCACTGTTTATACTGCACTTGATCAAAGTACAGTCCTCATTTAGTTTAGCGCTACACTTTTTTGTTTTTGTTTGTTCTCACCATTTTCAACTGGTTGTGTGAGCTGCTATTCCACTAGGCGGCGCGGAATTTTTTTGTATTTGGTTTTTTTCTGCATATCGCAGGGGGCCTTTTGTGTAATTTTGGGGCCTGGGTGCCGTGTGTGTGCTGTTTTGAATTTATTTATTTTATTTGCGCATGGTGGCCATTTTGCCGCTGGTCGCCTCAGTGAAGTGCGGCGACCATTTTCTTGTAGCCCGCGCACTTTTCAGTACTAGTTTGGCCTCTATCGCAGCTGTAAACAGCGCGAATCTCCTCACAGCTCACTCGCGCTACACAGCGCAGTACGAACAGACTTATCTGAGCGGTCCTGGTCCGGTCTGGTGAGTCCCCTGGGTGCCCCCTCAGTCAGCACAGCATGTGGGTGGACTTTTTTTATCTGAGGAGTCTCAGAGGAGCAATATGGAGTCAGTGTCACAGCTTCCCCTTACATGTTTGAGGCAACAGGCAGTGCTCCAGCACCTGCGGTCCCTATGGACCAGTTGTCGGCAGTCCTGGAATCATTAATCTGACCAGGAGGGAAGCAGTGTGTGAGCGCAAGGGAGCAAAAAAAGCCCCTCTCCCAACTTTATTTTTAAAAAAAAGGGTGTGCGCTGATTCAGATATGGGCCTAGCCACTACCGCTCAGGACCCCAGCTCTGAATATTTGATGGTTTTGAACAGGAAATTCCTTGCAAGGAAGACTCCAGTTCTGAGTCAGTAAATGACAGGGCGCTTGTTAGTGAACTCATTGCTGCGGTGAGGGACACTCAAGCTGAATGCTGCTGATGCAGAACCTCAGGCGGACAGTCTCCTTTGGTTCTTTAAGGCCGGGCATTCTAAAAAGGTTTTTCCATATGTACCTTTCTTTGACCAGCACATTGAGGTCTGGGAAAAAGCCGCAGAAGACTTTTATGGTCCCGTGGCATTTGTCTATCAGATGCCCTACTTTAAAACGTGGGCTTCTCCGCCAGTGGTAGACCCTCCAGTCGCCCGGTTGAACAAGGCCACCGCTCTCCCGATGGAGGGGACTCCTGCATTTAAAGACCCTGCTGACAGGAGGTCAGAAGTGGTGAGCAGAGCCATGTTTGCCTTGTTGGGGTCCGCCCTACAGCCTGTGGTAGTGGCGACCCTTGTGTCTCAGACACTTACGGGATGGGCAAAAATTTTGCACCAGACAGTACAGGAGCATATTCTTCCACAAGACTCTATTGCTCTGGCCCACCAAATGGTGCAGGGCCTGGTTTATGTGTGCGACGCCATGTTAGACGCGGCCCTTAATATTCAGGGCCTCTGTCTCGGCGGTGGTATTGCGTCATCTTATCTGGTTGAAATGCTGGTCTGCTGACCTAGCCTCTAAGAAGCTTCTGACGGATCTACCATTTAAAGGTGGTAGGCTTTTAGGTGCTGCGCTGGATGACATCAAGGATGTCACGGGAGGTAAAAGCACTCTTCTTCCTCAGTCTAGCTAGGGTAAGCAGGGTCCTTCCTTTCCAGCAAAAAAGGTGGTTTTTTTTCGTCGGAGTCCACGGGTAGGCCCTCCCAGACTGACAGCAGTGCGGCTGGTGGACACATGCGCCCCTGGGTGCGTAAGCCAAACAAGCCGGCTCCCAAGTCCGCCTCCGCGTCAAGTCTTGCCCCCACCCGTCTCTGGGGTGGGGGGATGACTTTGCAGGTTCATGCATCGGTGGACCTCCCGGATCTCCTACCGGTGGGTGTGCGAGGTGATCAACTCAGGTTATAGGATAGAGTTCCGTTCCTGGTCCCAGACAGATTCTTCCCTCGAATCTTCCTCTCCTTCCTGCCCGTCGGGCAGCCCTATGGGGGCTATTCAGGATTTGATCTGGTCCGGAGTGATTGTGCCGATTCCGTCACAGGAGAGGTTTCAGGGATTCTACTCGAATCCGTTTGTCGTCCCAAAAAAGGACTGGGTTTGGCCTATCCTGGACCTCAAGGCCCTGAATGCCTTTGTGAAGGTGCAAAAGTGACGCATGGAATCCATTCGCATGGTGATCGATGCACTCCGTCAAGGGGATTTTCTGGCGGCCTTGGTCATCAAGGACGCCTACTGGCATGTTCCGATCTGCGCAAGTCACCAGAAGTTTCTGCACTTGCGATTGGCGAAGTCCATTATCAATTTGTAGCTCTTCCTTCGGCCTAGCCTTGGCACAGAGGGGGTTCACCAAGGTGCTTGCGCCCGTTCTAGCTTTGCTGAGATGGCGAGGCATCGCTGTCGTGGGCTATCTGGACGATCTTCTTCTAATAGCAGAAAGTGGCTCAGAATTAGACAGTGTGACTATCGTCAGTCGGACCCTCAGGGACTTCGGGTGGCTCCTGAACATTCAGGAGTCAGTCCTGGTCCCGACTGAGCGTCTGGAGTATCTAGTTTTGATTCTGGACTCCTTGGAGGCAAAAAGGTATTCCTAACTCCAGGGAAATTACTGATACTTCAGTCTGCAGTGCGGGTGCTGACATCCTGAAAATGGTCGTCACTCCGTTTTTGCATGATAGTCCTGGGACTCATGGTGGCCTCTTTTGAGGCCGTTCCGTATGCCCAATCACACACCAGGGCATTGCAAAAGGAGATCTTGTTCTCTTGGGACAAATCCCGTTGTCTTTGGATTTTCCGATCCAGGCGAGTCACCTGGTCAGGTCGTCCCTGACATGGTGGTTGGGGTCCCCCCCGGCTCTTCGGTCCGGGAAGTCCCCCCCCCCCCCCCGACCAATGGACGGTTTTCACGACGGACAGGCTGGGGTGCAGTCTGCGGGAGTCCTGTCAGCCCAAGGGGTTTGGACTCCGGACTGGGCCCTGTTTTCCGATCAATGTTATGGAGATACGGGCCATCAGACTGTGCTTCTCCTTGTGGTCTGAGAGATTGCAGGATCGCTCCATTAGGATCCAGTCGGACAACGTCACGGCGGTGGCGTATGTCAACCATTAAGGGGGGACTCGGAGCTCAGCTGCGGCTTCCGAGGTCGCCCGTACCCTGAAGTAGGCTAAAAGAAGCGTGCCGGCTCTGTCGGCCGTTTACATTCCGGGCATAGACAATTGGCTGGCGGACTATTTGAGTCACCAGACGCTGGACCAGGGAGAGTGGTCCTTGCACCTGGAGGTATTTCAACTCCTTTGCCGACGGTGGGGCACGTCAGATGTGGACCTGATGGCCTCTCGACTCAATCGCAAGGTTTCGAGGTTTGTGGCCAGATCCAGGGATCATTGGCGGATGCCTTGGATGCGTTAGTGGCCCCATGGGGTCATTATCACCTGATATACGTTTATCCTCTGCAGTTGCTCCCTCGCCTGCTGCGCAGGGTGGCGACCGAGGGAATTCCGGTGACCCTCATTGCTCCGGATTGGCCTCGGCGTCACTGGTACGCCGATCTGGTCTGTCTCGTCGCAGACATTCCCTGGCGGTTGCCAATAAGGGAGGACCTTCTGTCTCAAGGTCCTATATTTCATCCTGCTTTACAGTCTCTGGCTTTAAAGGCATGGCTGTTGAAAGCCAGGTGTTGAGCGACCGAGGTCTCTCGGGCTCGGTCATTTCAACCATATTAAGGGCACGGAAGTCTTCCTCCAGAATGATCCATCGCCGTACCTGGAAAGCTTACATCGCCATGTGCGAAGAGCTGGACTGACGTCCCCGGACGTATTCCGTCCCTAGAATCCTGCGTTTCCTGCAGCATGGAGTGGCCCAAAAGCTCGCTTTGAGTATCATTACGGGCCAGATTACGGCCTTGGCCGTCTTATTTCAGCGACCACTAGCGGGTCATTCCTTGGTTAGCTAGCACCTTTGTGCAGGGGGTTCGCCATGTGCTCCCTCCGGTCAAGCCTTCTCTCCCCCTGTGGGATCTGAATTGGTACCCTCGGTTCTCCAGGAACCTCCTTTTGAGAATATCAGGGATATTCCCCTCTTGACTTTGTTTCAGAAAGTGGCCCTTTTAGTGGCAATTACTTCTGTTAGACGAGTGTCTGAGTTGGCGGCTTTGTCCTGCAAGTCGCCATATCGGGTCATCCTAAAGGATAGGGCGGTGTTGCGTCCGCGACCTTCTTTTTTGCCAAAGGTGGTCTCGGCCTTTCACCTAAATGAGGACATTGTCGTCCCGTCCTTGTGTCCTCACCCATCGCATCCCACAGAGTTTGGGCTTCACACATTGGACGTGGTACGAGCCTTGCGGGTGTACCTGTCTGCTACTGCTTCTATTCGGAAGTCTGGCTCACTGTGACTGCCTCTGGTCCGAAGCAGGGCTAAGCGGCTTCGTCTGCCACCATTTCTAGGTGGATCAGACAAACCGTCATTCAAGCCTATGCTCTCAAGGGGCGGGCGCCTCCCTTTCCGGGCACGGCGCATTCCACCAGGGCAATTGGTGCTTCCTGGGCTTTCCGACATCAAGTGTCGGTTGCACAAGTGTGCAAGGCGGTGACCTGGTCGTCTGTTCATACACTTCTACGTTTTTTATAAGGTTATTGTGGCTGCATCTTCGGATGCTTCCTTCGGCCGCAAGGTGTTGCATGCCACTGTTTAGAGTTGCAACTCCTCCATTGAGGAGCTCTGCCTTGTGTGGAGTTTTTTTGTTTTTTCCATTTATACTGCTCCCATTCCTCTTGACACTGCTTTGGGACATCCCACGTGTACAGTGAATAAGACGCTGTGTCAGTCCATGGATAAGAGAAAATAGTATTTTTGTACTCACCGTAAAATCCTTTTCTCTGACATCCATGGACTGACACGGCGTCTTATTCACTGTACACGTGGGTTATGTCCCAGCTTGCAGGAGAAGACCTAGACGGAATGTGAGATGTTATACATACATTCTAAAAGCCATTCTGTCTAGGTCTTCTCCTGCAAGCTGGGACATAACCCACGTGTACAGTGAATAAGACGCTGTGTCGGTCCATGGATGTCAGAGAAAAGGATTTTACGGTGAGTACAAAAATCCTATTTTTTTTTTTTCTTTTGCTACATTTTTTGTTTCCTGCGATCAATTGCTGACTGGGTGACAGGCTAGATCCTCGATCCTTGTAGTCTCCCAAGTTTCGGCCATCGAACGTGTGCCGACCCTAGCTACGTGCTGGGTTTTCCACGACATGCCCGTCGCTCCACAGGTGGTCGGTTCGCCTACACTCCAGGGCCTGCATCGGGCCGCTCGGCTTCGGCTGACCTTGCGTCCGAGTCGCAGCAGCCTGTTCGGTGAGCGTCGCACTCCAGGGCATACATATGATCGTCCCCTTGGGTCCAATCACAGCATGCCTAGCCAACAGTCACCTTCCGTGCACGGACGATCTGTTTAGAATGTCTTCAGCATAATACATGCAGAATAGGTAAGAACTCCCCTGCCTCGGCTGGGTGATTTGGCTGGACATTCCTGGAGAGACCAAGTAAGTGGTTGTGGCCCCTTTCTTCCCTCTCCCTGCCTTTCCCTCCTCCCTGGGCTTCTAGCTAAAGGTTGCTGGGTGCAGGGGGTCCCCTAAGGGGTTCAATTTCTGCTTGCCTGTATGCGCTTCCTCCTCCATGCTGTCGGCGGCCATTTTGCGGTGGTCCATGCCAGGTTTGGCCTCTAGTGACTGCCTGGCGGCCATCTTCCTGTGGTTTTGGCGCCATTTTCGTGTAGTTCCACACCCACTGGCCTCTATCGACTGATCGGCGGCCATGTTTGTAATCCACGCTGTATGTATATATCGCCGTTTGGCGGCCATATTTTTGTGGTCTACGGCTGCTTTGGCCTCTATCTTCGGCTCGGCGGCCATTTTCTTAGAGCCCACATTATCTTCCATACAGATGTTTTGGCGGCCATTTTGCGTGAGTCTCCGGCCTCTAGGGTGCATTACACTGGCACGAAAAATTCACACAGGAAGCGCTGATAAAAGAAGCAGACTGACACAGCAGCAGTGGGACAGCAGCACACGGCAGCATAGCAGTACCAGTCCAGGGTGGGGAGTACTCTGGGTGACCCAGCATCTCTGCTGCGCAGGAGGGTGGCCTATTGATATCTTGCCTGGAGCCCTGTGGGTGTCAGCGTGTGGTCAGCATGGCATCTGAGCCAGATGTCTTCTCCCCTGAAACACCAGATTTAGCAGCTGGTGCCCCTGAGGTGTCTATGGATGCTATGTCGGCAATCCTAGAGGCGTTTGCTGCCAGGGTGGAAGCAGCACACGGGAATACAGGGGGTAGTAAACGCCCCCATCCCCTGCAATCTTCTGGGGATATTTCTGAGACAGAACCAGGTCCAGCTACGGCTCATGGCCCAGATTCTGACACATCAGACTGCAGGCCGTGACCGATCGGACAGCGAGGATGACTCCAAGTCCAGGTCAGTACGCGAGACGGTTTTGGTATCTGACCTTATTACTGCAGTGCGGGATATGCTAAAGTTGGAAAATACTGCAGAAGCAGCAGAGACTCAAGTCCCCTTTGGGCTTCGTAAACCTGCCTGCACTGCTAAAGTGTTCCCTTGTGTGTCTTTTGATAAACTCTTATACAAGGAATGGGAGAACCCACTGAGGGTCTTTACAGCCCCAAAAAGGTTTGTGGTACGGTACCCCTTTTGAGAGTTTTCTGAAGAAATGGACCTCTCCCCCTATAGTGGACCCTCCGGTGTCCAGACTTAATAGAGCTACCACTATTTCAGTAGAAGGGGCTGTTTTCAAGGACCCTGTGGATAAGGCTGAAGCGCTCGCTAACTATACTCAGTGGTAGGCTCGGCAGTACGCCTGGCATTGGCGGGGGCCCTAGTGTCTCAGACACTTACTGAATTGGCAAAATTGCTACTACAGGGGTTAAAGGAGCGAGATGCGCCTCCTAATGAGCCAACTTTGGCCGACCAGTTGGTCCAGGGCCTTAAGTTTGTCTGCGAGTCAGACATGGATACTATTCCCCTGCTGTCCAAAGCTTCGGTTTATGCAGTAGCAATACGCTGCCTGATCTGGCTAAAGGGCTGGTCTGCGGACCAGACTTCCAAGAAAGCCCTGTTGGATCTGCCTTTTAAGGGCGACAGACTTTTTGGGGCTTCTCTGGATGACATCATCAAGGATGCCACAGGAGGTAAAAGCACTTTGCTTCCCCAAACTAGCAAGGGTAGGGGACCACGCCAAGGGCCCTCCTTTACTGCACGTAAGCGGTTTTTTCGCCCCCTTAAGGCGACAGGGAAAAGACCCCAGGCCGATAAAGCGCCTGCCCAAGGACAAAAGCGTCCTTGGTCCCGCAGACCCAACAAGCCTGCGGACAAATCTGCGTCCACATGAAGGTCCGCCCCCAGCCAGCTCTCGGGTGGGGGGACGTCTTCGCAAATTCGCGACTCAGTGGACTGCTCTAGTCTCCGACAGGTGGGTTTGCGAAGTAATCTCCTCAGGCTACAAGATAGAATTTCTCTCTTGTCCACCGGACAGATTCATCACCTCCAATCTCCAGCTACTACCGACCCGTCGGGAGGCCCTGTATGGGGCGGTCCAGGGTCTACAGGAACGGGGTCAGGGTTTTTACTCAAATCTGTTCATTGTGCCAAAGAAGGAGGGGGTTCGTCCAATCTTGGATCTCAGAGCCCTCAATTGCTTTGTGAAGGTACAAAGATTTCGGATGGAGTCGGTTCGATCCGTAGTCACGGCTCTCCATCCGGGGGACTTTCTGGCCTCCTTGGACATCAAGGACGCATACCTGCATGTCCCCATATACTCCAGACACCAGAGGTTTCTGCGATTTGCTATCGGGAAGAACCACTACCAGTTTGTGGCCCTCCTGTTTGGCCTTGCCTCAGCACCCAGGACGTTCACCAAGGTGCTCGCTCCGATTCTGGCACTTCTAAGACAGCGGGGTATCGCTATCACAGGCTACTTGGACGACCTTCTGCTGAAGGCCCCTTCAAGCTCAGAATTAGAGGTAAGCGTGTCCATTACCTGTCAGACTCTTCGAGACTGTGGTTGGATACTAAACACGCAAAAGTCAGTATTGGTGCCCACTCAACGCCTAGTGTACCTGGGGTTGATTCTGGATTCCTCAGAGGCAAAGGTATTCCTCCCTGTGGAGAAGTTGCAGACCCTCCGGGCTGCAGTACGGCAGCTGACTTCCAGGAATTGGTCGTCACTCCGTTTTTGCATGCGAGTGTTGGGCCTCATGGTAGCCTCCTTCGAGGCGGTCCCATATGCTCAATACTACACGAGTGTTGCAGAAGGAAGTTCTGTCCAGATGGAACAGATGTCCATCTCTGTATTATCAAATCCGAGTGAGCCCACCTAGTCAGGAGATCCCTGGTATGGTGGCTGACAGCACCAGCTCTAATGGCCGGGAAGTAATTTCTTCCGGTTTACTGGATAGTGATCACGACAGACGCCAGCCTTACAGGTTGGGGGGGAGTCTGGGGTGTTCAGTCGGCGCAAGGTCGCTGGACCCCAGAGGAAGCCCTCCTGCCGATCAATGTCCTGGAAATCCGGGCGATCAGGCTGTGCCTCTTCAAATGGTCTGAGGCTGTAATGGCGTCCAGTCAGGAATCCAGTCAGACAATGCCACAGCAGTGGCATATGTCAATCATCAAGGAGGAACAAGAAGCTCTGCTGCAGCATCGGAGGTTGCTCGCATCCTGAAGTGGGCAGAGGAGAGCGTACCGGCACTGTCGGCCGTGTACATTCCGGGTGTGGAAAAATGGCAGGTGGACTACCTGAGCTGCCAGATGCTGGACCAGGGAGAATGGTCCTTACACCCGGAGGTGTTCCAACTGTGCCAAAGATGGGGCACACCAGACGTAGATCTTCTGGCTTCCCGACTCAATTGGAAGGTATTGAGGTTTGTGGCCCGGTCAAGAGACCCATGGGCAGACGCAACGGATGCGCTGGTGGCATCGTGGGGTCAGTATCGGCTAATTTATGCCTTCCCTCCCTTAAGGCTTCTTCCTCTTCTGCTCCGCAGATTGGAGGCAGAGGGAATTCCAATGATCCTAATTGCTCCAGCTTGGCCTCAGCGTCCTTGGTACGCCGATCTAGTCTGTCTGGTAGCAGACGTCCCCTGGCGCCTACCACTACGGAAGGACCTGCTATCGCAAGGTCCCATACTCCATCCTGCTTTACGGTCACTGGCTTTAACGGCATGGCTGTTGAGAACCAGGTACTGAGACCGGGGCCTGTCAGATTCAGTAATCTCTACTATGAGAAGTGCTCGGAAACCGTCCTCTAGGAAGGTTTATCACCGCACTTGGAAGGCCTACATCTCCATGTGTGAGGAAATGAAATGGCATCCGCATACTTATTTGGTTTCTAGAATCCTGCTGTTTTTATAGCATGGGGTGGACCAAAGGCTTGCCCTAAGTACGATTTTAAGGGACAGATATCTGCCCTGGCTGTCTTTTTTCAGCGACCCCTGGCGACTCGCTCTCTCATGAGTACATTTGTGCAGGGGGTTCGACATGTGGCCCCTCCGGTCCGTCCCCCCGCTACCTCTGTGGGACTTGAACCTGGTCCTCTCGGTGCTTCAGAAGGCACCGTTTGAGAATATTAGAGATTCCCCTGTTGACACTTTCTCAGTGGTCTTTTTGATGGCGGTTACGTCAGACGAGTCTCTGAGCTGGCAGCCCTGTCCTGCAAGGCTCCCTTTTTGATTTTCCACAAGGATAAGGTGGTGCTGCGGCCGCAGCCTTCCTTTCTTCCGAAAGTCGTTTTGGCTTTTCATCTCAACAAAGACATTGTACTTTCATCCTTGTGTCCTCATCCCTTGAATCCTAAGTCTGCGTTGCATTCCTTGGACGTTGTCCGAGCTTTGAGAGTATATCTATCTGCTACTTCCCTGTTCCGGAAGTCAGACTCACTGTTTGTTTCAGTGGCTGGTCCCAAGAAGGGCCAAGCGGTCTCGTCGGCCATCTCTAGGTGAATCCGACATATAGTAATCCAGGCTTACGCCTTAAAGGGTCAAGCGCCCCCCTTCCCGGTCATGGCGCATTCGACCAGGGCAATAGGGGCCTCTTGGGCTTTCATACATCAAGCGCCTGTTTCCCAATTATGTAAAGCGTTGACTTGGTCGTCCGCTCACACTTTCACAAAATTCTACAAATTTGTAGGTGCATCTTCGGATGCCTCTTTCGGCCGCAAGGTTTTGCAAGCGGCTGTTTAGAGTTGCAACTCCTCCGTTTGGAGGAGTGCTGTTTTGTGTTTGGGGTGAAGTTTATTTTTATGCTGTTACCACCCCTCGTTTTTTCTGACACTGCTTTGGGACGTCCCACTTTGTCAATAGAGAAGCTGTGTCGGTCCATGGACGAAAGAGTAAATAGGATTTTTTACTCACCGTAAAATCCTTTTCTCTGAGTCCATGGCCCGACACAGCACCCACCCCTCTTAAGTTTGTACTGCTTTTTGACAAACTGATCTGCGAGATGCAGACTGAGGGGATATACCCAGAGGGTCCGCCCCCTGGGCGGTACTGTAGAAGGTGTGATGCAACACTTTTTTTACACGTTTTTCTGCCTAGTCACTCCTAATTAACGGATAATACCCACTTTGTCAATAGAGAAGCTGTCGGTCCATGGACTCAGAGAAAAGGATTTTACGCTGAGTAAAAAATCTAAATTTTTTTGTAGTTTTTCTGCGTTTTCCTGTGTCCAAGCAAGGTTGGTGTACATGAAGTCTTTAAATGTTTAGATGTTTTCTTTCATATGATGATCGTGTTAAATTAAAGTTTGTAGCTTAGTATCTAGATAGCTTTTCTGTTAATGAATTCCCTGCATTAAGGTAAACATTTTGCCCCTTGCTGTGCCATCCTCTTGGAAACGCTTCTCTAAATACAGTATCGATCCAACTCTGCCCTGCTGCCAGTCTCCGCTCTCCGTGCTCTCACAGGCTTGGCAAGGAGGAGTGTGAGCCATTGGCTCCTGCTGACAATCAAATCCAGGGGCAGTGCCAAGACATGCATAGATGCCTACATCCTAGCTCTGGATCAAGCCTGCATATCTGCCCCTATAGTAAGTGGCTTGTTATGGAGGTAGACAAAGAGGAGCCAAGATCCCCCGCAGGGGACCCCAGCCAAGAAGGTATAGGGCCACAGAGCAGGTTAGTGTTACTAAACCTGGGACCCTGCATTCACTATATCTGGTACATAGAACATGGTGTAATTGTGCTAAATGCTTTTTCTCAGCAGTTATTGCAGTCTTGTGAATTCTATCGGTGTTTGGTTAAAGCTTGTAGGAGTTTTCATTCTCCACGGATTGTCCTTTGAGGCTGCAGAACCCCTGACCCTTTGTCTGGACAGTGCTTATTGGCCCTGTGCTGATCACGTGCACCTTCCCAAGAAAAAAAAACTTTAGCAATACACAAACCAAACTGAGCATGTGCTGCTTGTCCCCTGGCCCCTGTTCCAATCTGGATATATTGGACTATGTAAGAAGGGGAGGATCAGAGAAGACGGGATTAAAATATTTTTTTTAAACTGGCACCTTTTATAAGATGCCAGTAATTTGAGAAGTGGTGTTATGACATTGCTTCTGGGTTACTAGATCTGAACGAAGCATCAGCTTTGTTTGGGTTTTCGGCCAGCCGGTGTTCATGCCAGCTGGTTGCTCGGGCCTCCTGGTGGGACAGGAGAGCCCAGGCGGAAGGTGGTAGGAGGGGGGGAGAAATGTCCCCTCCTGCTGTTTGTGATAACAGCTGAGCAGCTGCTGAGCCGCATTGGTTGTTACAATAAAGCCCTACCGTCCGCTCTAAATGGTACTGGGGGATGCCTGCAGCTGCAAGCATCACCCCAGTAAAACCAGTTGAAGCAAGATCTGTCTAGTTTGCGTCCGATACCGATTTTTCGCAAAATGCTGATATCGGCCTCCAATAATCGGCTGATCCCTAGTTTATAGTGACTCGATTATATTGCTCTCATCCTCCAAATATACCAAAAAATATTAAATATTTTTTTCCTGTTTGTATAGGAAGTTAGCAGCCTCCTTGCTTCTGAGATGGATCATGGACTGGTATTTGTAACGTGCACATGACTGCAGCTAATGTGCACTAATTCCCAAAAACTAATTTGGGGGGGGATGGGTACACTTGTACACTAATTAAAATTGAGGGCTGTTAAGTTGGAGAATGGACATCATTTGGCCCTCGTTCACACGACATTCATTCCAAATTCAACTTTGAAATTGTTTAACTTCGCTTGAAATCGCCCTATTTCAAAGCCGCATTTCGGTGCGACTTGGCTGACATCTGTGTGACCCATGCACAGATGTCTATGCAAGTCACACCTGAAATTGCCAAATGGTGCAGGAACTTTTCAAATTGGTGCGGCACCGGAAATTCTGCATCGCACTGATTTGAACAGTTCCACTGCGGACAATGGGGTGTGACTCGTCATTCGGTTTTTGGACCTTTCAAATCGCGTGATAAGTCGCACAGGTGAACGGGGGCTTAGTGATGCTTTAAGATCTGCCTGTGGATCTTGTCTTTCGTTGGTGTAAGTTTAATGCAGACTGTACACACTAAGACTGCATTCACACCTGAGCGTATCGCTTCGAGTGTTTTTACCAGCGTTTTGTCGCACGAACTTGCGCCAGTTGAAACGCTCATTGTCGTGCTAAACGCTTGAATCAAGCGTTTCCATTACATTCTATGACTCCTAAAACGCCCAAATCTGCCCGATTCGTGCGACAAAGGGTCCGGAACTTGTTTGAGCTTCAGGCGTTCGGCTTCAGGCGTTTTGGAGTGGAGATGTGAACCATCTCCACAGAGTGTTTTTTTTTTTTTCCCCCTCTAGCGTTTTGTAACTTCAGGCTTAGGGCTACAAAACACTCAGGTGTGAATGCATCCTAATATGTATTTCTTTGTAGACAAGGCAACTATGAAGTCATCTAACCACATAGTAGATGAGGTCACATGCGGTGGTGCCACAGCTGTACTACATGTGATTTTTTAATGTAGCAATATTAAACCTTTTTATTCCATGCAGCGTTCAGAGCCGGCTATTTATTTTGCCCCCTAGTACTGAGTGACGTAAATAATGACAAGTTCCTTTACTTTGGCTCCTTCAGCATATTACAGTTCATTATTTAGTTACTTTTTTACTTGGTATAGGTTAAAGTTTACCTGTTGCTAGCCTTGCAAATATTTCCATTCAAGGTAACAGCTTCTAATTCCAAGGAACACGTACGCCTTCCATCCGATTGTGCAGAAATGAAGGCAGGTTATGACCTGATAGATGGCTACGGAGGGGTGATGATTCCAAGCTCATGATGACCTTTCCGGGATGCTGGATAATCCCCCCCCCCCCCCCCCCCGTAGGAGCTGCTGGTTAAGGCCCTATGTCCACGAGATGCCGGTGCAAACTCTGCTGAACACATGTTTTTAAAGGCTGAAACAGCGTTTAGAAACGCCCGTTTTGCCGCGATTGCAGCTGTGTTTAGCTGCGTTTTACCGCATTTGCGTCTAAGCGTTTAGTTGAACATAAGACCCTCCCTAAGATCAAAAAACAGTATTTAACCATTTCAGACATTTTGTGAGACCAGAGTGAATAGCAGTAGCTGAGAGCAGCAGTGTACTTGTATTTAGCGTATCACTTGCCACATCACCTGCCACAAGTTGTGGATTGTCACCGGGCCACGTGTTGTAGATTGGGCCACGTCACCTGGCCACGTGTTGTGGATTGGGATGCAATGCAAGCAATTATTTTTTAGATTTTTTTTTTTTAAATGGTTTTTTTCATCATTTGCCATCATTTTTGACATTTCTAATGCAAAAAAATAATCACCTTTAAAACGCTTGTAAACGAAATGCGTCAAAATGCTGGTGTCGCGTTTAGCGTCTGAAACGTGGAAAACTTTTCGCGTCTGAACCTTTTTTTTTTTTTTTTTTTTTGCTTCTGGAAAATTTAGGTTAAACGCAACTGCCTAAAAACGTCAAACGTGTCCAACTGCCTCTGAACGCCTTAGGCCCCATGCACACGAGATGCTGTTAAACGCGTGTTCAGAGGCAGTTGGCCGCTTTTCAACTGCTCCTGAACACATTCAATGTTATCCTACGTGTCCATGCAAACAGTCTCGTTTATTGCCGTTTTTAGGCAGTACACGGTACCGGCGTTTTGCCGCATTTTCGTTTATAAGCCTTTTTAAAGGTGACCTATTTTTTTGCATTAGAAATCTCAAATGATGAAAAACCGTTGAACTAAAAAAAAGAGAAAATTGCTTGCATTGCACTGTGGACAATCCACAACTTGTGGCCAGGTGACGTGGCCGGGGTGGACAATCCACAACTTGTGGCCAGGTGACGTGGCCGGGGTGGACAATCCACAACTTGTGGCCGGGGTGGACAATCCACAACTTGTGGCCGGGGTGGACAATCCACAACTTGTGGCCGGGGTGGACAATCCACAACTTGTGGCCGGGGTGGCCGATGTGGCAAGTGATACACTAAATACAAGTATTGCTGCTGGTCTCCAAAATGGCTGAAATGGTTAAATACTGTTGAGTTTAGGGAGGGTCTTATGATGTTTCTTAACTAAAACACCTATAGACGCAAACGTGGTAAAGCACCGCTAAAATCGCGGCAAAACGGGCGTTTTTAAACGCCGGTTTTAGCCTTTAAAAACGTGTGTTCAGCAGAGTTTGCACCGGCGTCTCGTGTGCATGGGGCCTTATGAATCCTTTTCGTCAGATTTTATTTCCAAACCACTTGCATGGGTAGAGGGATGGAGGGTTAGGGGAAGGTTCAGGCACACAGCAGGTCACTGGGTAAACTTCTAAGTTTCAAAAGTCACTCTCTCCACTCTCCACGTGGCCCGGTATTGCTCACCCAGATAGGCCCCTCTCACTTGGCCTAGCAGCCGGAATGATGCACGAACAAATGAGAAATAACAGTCTCTGCCACAGACCTTTAGAACGATTACGTTGAACTGTTCAATAATCCTCTGCCACAGGATTTTAGTACCCGAATATCCAGCCTTAGTCTAAGAGCCTTTAAGCCAACCCGGCAGACTGTAAGGTAACTTTGGCTACGGTGCATCCTCCAATCGGGTCGCCAGGCCTTCCTCAAGATACCAGCCTTCTGCTTGGTCCTCTCCAGGACAGGTCCTCCCCTGGTTTCCTCTTGAGTGGCATCCTCCCTCAGGACGGACGGCACAGGATCACCTTCAAAGTGTAGGCCCCAGTCAGGACAACTGGGCCTACCTGGCATAGATGCAGCCTTGGGCCAGCATGGCTCCAAGGCTGAAATTCCAGTAACGCATACCCCAAGCAATGGCGTCTGCCCCTTTAAGTACCCTTCCCCAGCATGCTCAGTGGGGAGACCACTCCCACTGAGCTGTTCCCGGGGAAAAAACACCCAATACACATTGGCCTGCTTGTGTTCCAACATTGGCCTGGGGTGGTAACGCCACCTACAGGCAAACAGTGGGAAGTCCTTCCAAACACAGCCATAACTGGAACAGAGGATAATTTAACCTTCATTACAAAGTCTGAGCTAACTACCAGCTCAGACACCCACTAAATTTAACATAGCGCCTGATCATCAGGAGCAGTATGCATGTGTGTTGTGTTCACATACTGGCTAAGGTATAATAAATCCTCCATAGGCTTAAGGGGGAAAACTGCTGTGGGCATGCTAGTGACTGACTGCCCAGAGTTGCTTTAACCACCTCAATAACCGGGGCCAATTCTGACACTTCTCGCATTTTATGTAAAAATCTACTTTTTGCTAAAAAATGATTTGTAACCCCCAAACATTATTATTTATTTTTTTTTTTTATGCAAGGGCCGTGGAGTATAAAATGGTGGGTGTTGCAGTTTGTCATGGTATTTGCGCAGTTTGGGGAAAAAATACACCATGAATTTTGGTAAACACAATACCACTTTTTTTGGTAGAATCTAAAACCTGCTACACGATTAGATACCAAACATGTCGCACTTTAAAATTGTGCATGCTTCATAATGTACTGTATGCTATTTTGGAAAATAAAAATTATTGAACAAAAATCCTTGCACAAAAAAATTGTGCATGCTTATGTAATGGCGGCAAACGACGGTACTGTACTTTTAAATTATCCATAGGTGAAGCTTAAAAGGCCTTTGCAGGTTACCAGGGGGTTGGTGCTAGAATTGCTCCTGCTCTGACGTTCAGTGATGCCTTACATCAGCAGTCTCAAACTGGCGGCCCTCCAGCTGTTGCAAAACTACAAGTCCCATGAGGCATTGCAAGGCTGACAGTTACAAGCATGACTCACAGGCAGAGGCATGATGGGATATGTAGTTTCGCAACAGCTGGAGGGCCACCAGTTTGAGACCCCTGCCTTACATGGTGTGATCACTGTTTACATATGCGCATGGGAGGTGCTGCTGTTAGGAATCACGGGGCCCCATACAGCCTACCTGACATTGCCCCCCCCCCCGGCTGAAAGTGACTGAGGACTTAGATTTATCAGTCCCTCTCTACAGCCACAGCTGCACAAATGAATAAATAGGAAGTGCTCTGAAGCTTCCTGATCATTCACAAACTGAAGCATAGTAAACTGTTTACTGTGCTTCAGTGGTGAATGGACCCAGGAGTGATTGATACCGATCGCTCACTGTTTTCATTCAGGAAAGGGCTAGTAAATTACATCCCCCTATGTGCCTGCAGCAGCTGCTGGTGGGGGCACATGGTGCCCAGATAGTAGGGGTGCATGTGCTAGAAGCAATCCCCTTGCAGTGCAGCTGGAGGGAGAAGAAGCTGGCAGTGCTGCAGTGGGAGACAGAGGATCCGTGTCTGCAATAAGACAGTACAGCCAATCTTCCTCAACAGGTGCGTGGGCCCAGTACAGGAGGGCTGGCTTTGCTGCCTTAGCAGCTCTGCATGCGGCATCAATGTGTGCCTTCGCCACGGGTGAAGGGGCGCTCTAAAAAATAGCTTTGATCACCGCTATTGCCATAAAATTGAATGTTTACGTTCCTTTTGACAGCAATAAGACAGGGACTCTTTATAGAGATGGGGGTCTATTAGACCCCTCATCTCTACTTTTGGGCTCCAATGCAGCTGATTAGACAGATTGGCCTGATCAGCTGCTCTACTGGCCGCTATCAATTTGTGCATGCGCAGAACAGGACGACACTCCAGCTGATTTCCCGATGAGCTGGCGTGACATCACTATAGCGCATGCGCACATCGTAGGGGGGCTTTTTTCAACGGGAGATGCCATTTCACAGGCACAATTGAATGCGCTGCAAACAGCGGCAGGGACACCATTTGTCAGATTGTGCCTCGCTGTTGCAGGGCGGGTTTACAGTGTGCTCAAAGTCTGGTTTTGCCTGTGTCTAAGGGTGGGTTGCAACAGCGAGGCACAATCTGACAAATGGTGTCCCTCTGCTGTTTGCATATCTTTTAATCAGGGCTGTGGAAATTAACTATCCTTCGATTAATCAATTGATTTTTTTTGATCGCTCAAAATGATTTTGATCGGTACTCACCTCTCCGCCGGCTTCTGGGTCTTCAGGGAGTTCCGTCGGAGATCCGGTGACATCATACACTGGCGGGGCTTGCTGTGTCCATCTGAAGGGCTCCTTTGCTGTGCCTTCATATCTGCATGCCGACGGGACCTTACTATCTGCCACACGCAAGGGCTGTTACACTAACCTCTATCAACCTTCCACTGGAACTCGCGGGACATCTACATGCTGACGGACTGATGTTAACCCCTCCTCATCTGGATTCAGCAGTGGAATCATTGTACACATTTTTGTACCAGTATCATACTTGGCTACATGTTTTTATGACTGCTTTTGCTACCGTTTGGTATTACTCGCACCATTTTTACAGTTTATGTAGCTACATTGATTTTATCTTCAGTGCAATATTTATTTTGTTACCTACTTAAGACTAAAGTTTTTTTAATGCTATTCCCATTGAGCTCTGCCTTTTTGTGTTTTTTTTTGTATCCTGCTATCCATTTTTCCAGTGGTTGGTAGCTGCACTGGGAATCGGCCTGCAAGGAGATCAGCTAAAAGTAGTTGGATCTGTATGTGCGTTTTTATAATCTAAATTAGTCGATCGATTAAAACAAAAAAAATTGATTGAACACGAAAATTTTAATCAGTAACAGCCCTACTTTTAATTGTGGCCGTGAAATGGTGTCTCCCGTCGCAAAAAGCCTCCTATGATGTACGAATGCGCCATGGTGACGTCACGCCAGCTGATCGGGAAATCCGCTGGTGTGCCCTTCCGTTCTGCGCATGCACAGACACTTTGTGACAGGGCACTATTTAATAGAACATCAGGGCTGGAAATGACATGGTCATCACTTCCAGGTTCTGAGACCAGACCTGGATCCTGCTGGTCGCATTGTAACTGGGCTTCCCGATCGCTCTGGGAGAGTCCAGTAATGGCAGCGGGAGGGGGCTGGGACCCCCTTCCACCACCTATAAAAGTGTTCCAGTGGCTGCTGGCCCTAAATGTATACCAGGATCATTATAACTGTGTGTGGGGCCAGTAGGGAAGCAGTTATGGCCCCATGTACACCTGAGCATTTCATGAACTCATTCAAAATCTAACTTTTTTTTTTTGCACAGGTGTGAAAAACCGCATGTTGCGGCGCATTTGTTAGTGACAGATGTGTGTTTTTTTTTTGTTTTTTTTTTGCACTGAAAAAAAAATTCAACAGAGCTGCATGAGCTACACATTGTTGCATGAACGGCAGCACATTGAAATTCATGCCTACAGACATGCGTTAAAGAACGCAGCAAAATTTTGCTTTCCCGAACGCTTGGCTGTGAATGTAACCTTATGGGGTCTCGGAAAACTTTCATATTGGCCACCTATAGGTGGTCTGCCCACTACCAGGATTTCTCCAGTTTTGCAGTTTTAGCCAACACACTGGATGGCCTAATATGCTGGTGATTTGGACTGCTTGCAGGAGAGAAATGTGCTTAATTTTTAACCTCTTGTCTACCAAGGAATGGTTATTGGGGGTTAAAACAAGCAGTCACAGCCAAGTGTTTTGTTTTTTTAAGCCAGTGATTGGCTTTAATGCAAAAGTGCTCTGTGTGGTTATAGGGCCGTCCGATCACTTTACACTAGGGATGCACCGAAATTTCGGCCACCGAAACATATCTGCCAATAATGGCTCTTTCGGCAAAAAGCCGAAAGAAATTAGGCCGGTACTGGAGCTGAAAATGGGGCGGGGGCGGGTCCCCGCCCCTAGTGCTGCCCATCACGGGGGGCATCGATGTGGGAGAGTAGAGCTGCTGCTGCCTGGTGATTAGAGTGCTGGGAACATAACGGCTTTCATTTCAATAGCGGTGTGTTCCCTGCGGCGCGCCATCACATACAGCCCCCCTTTGTCCGGGCACTTTGATAGACAGATCACCTGTCCAATCCTGGGATGGGGGATCTGTCCAAAGTTCCCCGACAAGGGGGAGGGGCTGTATGTGATGGCGCCCCGCGGGGGAACACAGAGCTATTGAAATGAAAGCCGTTGTGTTCCCGGCGCTCTAATCACCAGGCAGCAGCGGCTCTCCTCTCTTCCCCTGCACAGGTGAGGCTGCTGAACTGGGGACACAGGTGAAGCTGCATTGATCGCCTGTACCATGGCCCCAGTCTCTGGCCATCTCCTGTATAAAAATATTTAAATACCGTCACATTCGCTATCGGTGCTGTTTCGGTATCTGCTTTCTGTTTTCGGTACCAAAAAACCCATTCGGTGCATCGCTACTTTACAGTAACAAAGGTACAGCTTTCCCCCATCTTCTCACAGGAATCTGGTGTTAGTTGCAGTGGTTCCTGTGCTGACGTCTTCCTCAACTCCTGTCCCCAAGACGCCTCAACAGGTCATGTTTTCAGGCTTTCCATTATTTTGCACAGGTGATATGATTAGTTTCACTGCCTTAGTAATTACCACAGCTGTTTCATCTGAGAAAAATCCTGAAAATCTGACCTGTTGGGGGGGGGGGGGGCGCCTTGAGGACTTAAGTTGAGAAACACTGCTTCAGGGAGCCTGGGATGCAGTAAAATGCCCCGACAGGTTTATTTAGGGGTTCAGGGGAAAAAAGTTTGTCTCCTCCACAGTTAATGAGCCTGGAAGTGACATGTATTCACCTCTGGGTTCATAGCTGTCATTCTATTCTCCAGCTACTGTAGCTGCTAATCAAGTACGTTCTGTGCTTGATGAGCTTCATTTGAGGGCACAAAAGACATTGGGGTCTAATAGATCCCTGATGTCTTAAAGCAGATTTGGCCGTGGCCATGCTTTCACCTAGGTTGGCAATATTGGTTCTAAAAACTAGATTCCTGCATTAAGGTAAAAAAAAAAATCGAGTGTGGTATTAGCCCTCCCGCCCCTGTCGACAATTTTGGGTAGTGTTTTTTTTTTATTTTTTTTATTTTGCCATTTCACACGCAGTTTATAAGGCTCAACAAGTTTTGTATTTTTATTTGACGCTGTAGTTTTTGTATTTGACCATTTTGTATATTAGACTGTTTAAAAGATAAACAAAGTTCCGGCTAGAAAGGTATTGTAAAACAGGTGGTGACCATTTGCCAATCTTTGTAGTAATTTAATCAACCTAGCAGATGGGTGATAGTGGTGGAAGGCCTCCTCCACCTTAATGTTACACAGGGAAGCACTAAACAGCCTGATCGCTTTTTAGTCACAAGCAATGCTCAAAATTGAGTGCATTTGTACAGATTGTATTAGGGTAACCATACATGCCCAATCAAAAGAAAATGCAATTCCACATATAACCACCAAGTGGCAGTATTTGAATTCAATGTTTTTGGACAGCATAACTTTTATACACAATGTTTAAAGCAGGGCTAGGCAACCTTAGAGGTGGAGATCTATGTGAACAACACGGGAGAGCTTAACACCTTCCTTACTGGGCACATATACCCCCTTCCTGTCCTGGCGAAATTTCAGCTTTCGGCACTGCGTCGCTTTATCTGACAATTGCGCGGTCGTGCGACGTGGCTCCCAAACAAAATTGACGTCCTTTTTTTTCCACAAATAGAGCTTTCTTTTGGTGGTATTTGATCACCTCTGCGGTTTTTATTTTTTGCGCTATAAACCAAAAAAGAGCGACAATTTTGAAAAAAAACACTATTGATTTTTGCTATAATAAATATCCCAATTTTTTTTTTAACTATTTTTTTCTCAGTTTAGGCAGATACGTATTTTTGGTTAAAAAAAATCGCAATAAGCGTATAGTGATTGGTTTGCGCAAAAGTTATAGTGTCTACAAAATAGGGGATAGAATTCTGACTTATTTTTTTACTAGTAATGGCGGCGATCAGCGATTTTTTTTTTTTTTTTTTTTTATCATGACTGCGATACTGCGGCGGACACTTTTGACACATTTTTGGGACCATTCACATTTATATAGCGATTAGTGCTATAAAAATGCAGATTACTGTATAAATGTGACTGGCAGGGAAGGGGTTAACACTAGGGCGTGGAAGGGGTTAAATGTATGCCCTATGAGTGATTGCTACTGTGGGGGAGGGGACTGACTGGGGGAGGTGACCGATCTGTGTCCCTATGTACAAGGGACACAGCGTCGGTCTCCTCCCCTGACAGGACATGGATCTGTGTGTTTACACACACAGATCCATGTCCTTGTCTGTGGACAGGCCGATCGCGGGTGCCTGGAGGACATTGCGGCCGCCAGGCACGCGCATCGGCATCTCAGTGATGCGCCGGGCGCGCGCGCCGCCGGCGGCGCTAGCGCGCCCCCCAGTGGCCGAAGGAGCGGTGGCCGTATAATAAGTCGTATGACGGGTGCGAAGTGGTTAAAGATCACAGGTCAGTGTCGCCTCCTCACACCTGGTTTAAACCTCTAATTGCAAGGACTACTGTGTTGCAAATGTGTGCATTGCACAGCAATCAATGGTTTAAATCGGGTGGTAAGGCAACATATCCCCTCCACCACCTATCAACACACTCTGATCACTTTTCAGAGGAGCAGCACTTGTGCTCATTCACGCGTAAAGTTAGGGGTGATATAATAGTCTATGGCTAAGTGCAGAAAAGCTGCAGATGCACTACACCGAGTGTAAATTGCAGCATATCGGTGTGAAAACAGCCCTATACTATAACGCCCAGTGTATTGCTTCACACTGACCTGAAGATCTCTTCTTTCCTGCTGCTGGTACCACTCTGGAGACCACTAGCTGGGATAAAAGGTGAAGTGCAGTTGGTATCACTCGGCATGGGACATGAACCAGCACTACAGAGGAGAAATCTGCTTATGTGGCACTTGCTCCCTACTACAAGTAGTCCCTCTACATTGCACTCTGTTCTGGCATGGTTGGTCAGCCAGCAGACCAAGATCTACCAACCACCTGTCCGTGATCTACTGGTAGATTGTGATCTACGGGTTGCTGACCCCTAGTTTTAAGCATACTCTCCCTTTAGAGCACGTGTCATATTAACCCATATTTGGGGTGTAAACTGAAACATGGTTACATTACCCAACCACCCCTCCATTTACAGACTACCACATGCAAACATGACTGCAAAATTTGAGCTCTGTCGTCAGTCTTTATCTGGTTTATAACCCATAATCAAGCCGTGACCATCTGAATGAATCCGCTGGTTGAACAAAAAATCATGTAGGGCCTAAGAGGAGGTGATCGTGTAGAACAATTGGCAGGCGTCTACAGCGCACCAAGAAGCACTATGAAAGCCTTGATCAGCATGAGATTGGGGTATAGACAATATAACACGACAGGCATTTTGTACACCTAAATTTATTTTATTATTTTGTGCCCCCAACAACGCAATGCTGTGGTGTGAATTGGCCATATAGCCAGCAGTGGTAATTGCTTTGTCCTTGTGGTGAGCCTGCTTTGACTTGAATTAATGTAGATCAATGCAGCTTAATGCAAATGGCTGTGAACAAGCCCCAAGAGTTGAATGTTAACCATCTAAATTGCAGTTGAGGCCAGTGCATATGGATGTCAGGACACGCTCACATTGACATGTATAAAAGATGATAGTTCAGACTTGGAAACTGGGAGAACGTGCTTTTGGGCTACTCTCACATTCGTGGACAGACTGGGAAACACGACTAAAGTTTATACAGCAGACATGTGAAGTATATTGCCCAGCTGGCATGGAAGAAGATGGGTAAACAATATCGAGTGCTGCAGGCCTGCCAACTGCTGGAATCAAATGTCTGATCCAAGGTCTTTTAATTACTGTGTGGTGGTGAAGGGCAGATGGTTTGGAAGAATCTTGTATTAAAATTTCAGACCTGCTTTAGGCTAATTGCTGAACACTTACTAAAGTACACCTTTTGCTAACCTTTTAAAAATGCTGGTTACTAAAAGTGAGATAGTAAAGGTAGTATACCTACAGATGGAACATGTAAGTGGTTTCATTATTGGTCTAGATTTAGACCGATCATTGCATTGTGGCACAGTTGACACTGGTAAGGGCATATATAAGTTTGGAGAGCATGCTTCCTTTTGTAATGTGGTTCTTGCCAGGGGATCATCCAACCCAGAAATGTTTCAGGGAAATTCCTAGCTGTTTAAGGATTGAATCCCTTAGATCGGGGTCTCCAAACTTTCTAAACAAAGGGCCAGTTTCCTGTCCTTTAGACTTTAGGGGGGCAGATTGTGGCTATTGAAAATAGAAAAGGTCTCAATGTCACTGGAGAAAAAACTCCCCATCTTTGTCGGTGGAATTGTGCCCCATCATTGATTTTGGGGGACATGGTCTCCTCATTGGGCTCTATGGTTAGTGTTGTCAGGAGAAATTGTACCCCATTGTTGGTGACTTTGGGAGGAATTGTGCCCCACTGTTAGTGGCTTTAATGGTGCCCCAAGGGCTGGATAAAGGCAAGCAAAGGGCTGCAGTTTGGAGACCACTGCCTTAAAGTGGTTGTAAACCCACTTTTGCAACTTGCACCTACAGGTAAGCCTAGATTAAGGCTTACCTGTAGGTGCAAGAAATATCTCCTAAACTTACACGGTTTAGGAGAAATTTGCTAAAAATCACATGCACCGATGTCTATGGCGCATGCGCCGGGTAGACAACGGCGCATTCATAGGGTTAATCCCATTCACAAATCCGGCTTAGCCAGATTTGATGGCTCCCGCGCGGAGTCACGTCTTCGCCGCTCTGGCCAATCACAGTGCCGGAGTGGCACTGTGATTGGCTGGAGCGGCGATACCCGGAAGTAACCTTCCAGCTATCGCCGCAGCGATGGCTGGAGAGAGATGACACCTTCGGGGGGCCCGGTCTAAGGTAAGTGATGCATAATGAGCTAGTATGCTAGTCATACTAGCTCATTATGCCTTTGTCTTGCAGGTTAGTTTAAAAAAAAATTTTTTTAAAAGGGTTTACAACCACTTTAAATCCTATTCATTTTAAACTGTCTGGAGTCCACCTTTTGGATAGGAGCAGAACCAGACTACTCTGCAGCAGTGAAAACTAAACCTTTGCTGATGGGTGGCATTTGTGGGCTTTTGACTGCTGAGCTGACGATGGTAAAGTGTTTTTTCTTAAAACTTGAAGATGCCTTGCCTTCTGTTCTGTTTCAGATTTTGTTAAATGCCCCTTGAAAGACATCACCACTTTGGTTTCTGGTCTAGTGTTCATTCCTTTTAGGCCATCTAGTACAGGTCTACAGAGGCTGTTGACTGTTCTCAATAGTCTTGTTTATGGAGTATTTTCATGTAAACTGAGGGGAAACCTCATCAGATAAAATTTAAGAGTAGTGTTCTGACAAGCTTCGCTTGAAAAAATTGCAGGAATAAAAAAATAAACGTCTATACTTGCAGTATATGGCTGAAGCATCAATCTGAAGACCCCTGGAGCTGCCCAATATATTACTTTAAAAACCTGACTAGTGTTTTTTTTTTTTTCCCCAAATGAATGGGTAGGGGTATTAAAGGGGCTCCCGGATTCCGATAAGCCCCCCGCCCTCAGACCTCGACAGCCAACGGCCAGGGTTATCGGGAAGAGACCCTTGTCGTCAACATGGGGACAAGGTGCTTTGGGGTGGGCTGCAGGGCGCCCCCCTCCATGTTGAGGGCATGCGGCTCGGTACGGTTCCGGAGGGGACGGGGGGACGACGCTTGCTCGTCGCCCCCTTTCCTGACCGACTGGGCTGTGTGCTCCGATAAGGGTCGATTTTTTTTTGGGGGGACCCCACACTGTTTTTTGGGCGTAGGGGGTTCCCTTTAAAATCCATACCAGATCCAAGGGCCTGGTATGCTCTTGGAGGGGGAACCCATGCCGGTTTTTTATTAAATTTGGCGTGAAGTTCCCCCTCAAGATTCATACCAAATAGTGTCTGGTATTGGCGGGGATCCAAGTCTGATCCCTGTTCATTGAAGTCAGACGCGACTCTGACTTAAAGTCACAGGGCAAAGTCGGATCCAAAGTAGGACAAGTGTCATGTCACACCAGTGTGAACCCAGCCTAAAGGAAGGAATGTCATTTACCGGCCCCCTGCTCTTCATCCTAAACACCCAGTCCCCCCCCATGTGCCCGCAGCAGCCGGAAGGAGAGAAGCTGGCACTGTTGTGGGGGCGGGGGGGACACACAGGCAGGGGGAATAAGACTTGTGCAGGACAAGGTCAACCGGTGCCCATGGCAAAGGTGCCAAACTGTGCCCCCACCTCTTTCCGTTGGTTAAGAGGTGAGGGGAGCAGTTGACAATGGGGGTGTAGAATGCCGCATGCTGCTCCAAAACCTGTGACTTTCTATCCCGCAATAAAATATGGAGCTGATGACATTGATGTAGAGAAAAATACCCGGACATTGGTGTGAGGAAAAATTGGCCATGCCTCTGTTCCTAAAAGGAAAATATGCCCCTGTGCCTATTGTCACACAAGAAAATTGTCCCCCAGGTCAGTGGTTTCACTGGAAGGAAAACTCCTTGCGTCCGTGGTTACTGGAAAGAAAAAATGCCCGGTGTCATCCGAGAAGGACTGATTTGGTGGTATGAAGGAAGGGAGCTGACAGGGTGTGGGGTGCGTTTAACTAAGGGACTCTAACTCTGAAGGAGGCAAGGCAGTTATGTTGTGGAGAGGAAAGTTCTGTTGGGATACTAAATAAGTAATGGCTTTCAGAGGGGCGACTGGGGTGGATTAAAATGGATGGCTGAGCTGCAGTTTTGCTGCCCATCTGAACTTTAACAGGGCAAGGCAGGGCTGTACACAAGCCATGACCACAATGCTTTGTGGCTGCAACATTTTAACTTGGGGTGCAGTGTTTGAGTGGCAACACTACCTGTTAAACTCTTATTGCGCCACAAGCTTAATGCTTGGCTCGGTTGCGGTGTGGTCCTGCGGTGTGGTCCTGCAGTGTAAAATTGGGATTCATCAATTAAAAAAGACAGGTATTCAGGAGGTGGCAGTACCACCTCTTGAATGCCTGTAAGCCGCTGCTCTACTGCCCTCTGAAAAGCAATCCACCGCAGATCACTTATCAGTGAGCAGTAAGTGTGGTGGCCAACTTCAGGAACGACATCCTGTCTCTCCCTGTAGCAGCTGAAAGCTAGCGGGAGGTAGAGGGACAACCGGCTTTCAGCTGCTACAGGGAGAGACGCACAGGGCATCTTTCCTGTGATTGCTGCAATACTGATCATCCGCCCTCTCTTGCCCACATCTGGGCCTATATTGAGACTGGGGCCTGGAGCTGCAGCTCCAATGGTCTCTGTTAATCCGGCCCTGTGTACAGGAATGGGGTTTGTCTCTGGGACATACAGGTAGCGATTTGTAAATATTCAGACCCCAAAGTATTGAATGACGTAACAAATGGTGGGCCAGGTTTTGAAATTGTTCAAAATTCAGATTGTTAGATAATTGAGTCAATCTGCTTCTGACCAACCCAAGGAATATCAGTTCATCAATTGACAACTTTGACCGATCAATTGCCTAGTTGTGATTGGCTTTTACAAACGCACTAAATTGATTGGAGGGTTTTTGGTTTGCAATGTTTTTCAGTTTGAATGATTCTTCTGATATGTGAATAGTCCCCATTGGACAGAGTAGGTGAAGATTTTAGGAAGTGGAAAGATATCGCATGCATGCAGAATGAGGTCCTCCTGAGGATTGTCATGTTCTCATGTGTCATTGCTCCCCTGAGGCTAAAACTTTGTTTTCTTTCAGATATCAAAAAGCTGCAGAGGAATCCAGTGTAGAAAAGAAGAAAAATGTAAGTAACTTCTCCACCTCCTAGAAATACTTTCTCTTCATATCATGTCATCTATGCATTGACTTTAGTAAGCCATCTTGTATTTAACTTGGTCACATCATCACCATGACCTGTCTAGTACCAGAAAAACTACCATCCATTCTGACTTGCCCCCATGTACATGTGCCCATCTCTGAACTTCGGCTAGGCACACGCCTCAAATGTCTGAACTGGTATAAAAAAACTAAGGCTGGCCATAGATGCAATTTAGTTTTTTGGTTGTGGGAAAGATAATTGCTTGCTTCCCCCTCAACACTGAATCCCTCCTGCAGAGTGATTGTATTCTCCTGGCTGGGGGGTGCAGGGAGCCATCCCTGCCGGGAGAACATTCTGATTACTGCTAGCGGCTATAGCCGCAGGCAATAGCATGAACAAGTCTGAAATGCTGGTTTTGTCCAAGTCAATCCATCGATTTGGTCATCAGCCTGCCCATACATGGTTCCAATCTTGGCCAGTTCAGTAGGGACTGGCTGAGATTTGAACCTTCTATGGCCAGCTTAACTCTGATACTATAGGAACTTCTCCATGTACACTATACTGTCATGTAAGTTGGGGCTGTACATTATACAATTCAATTTCCTTTAGATTTATCTGCAATTGCGTAGTGCAAGGGTGTGCCTGATTGCATATGCATTGAAAGTGTTTAGGTTTGAGCTCCAATTTTTGGTTTTGTAAATCTAAAGACAAATTGTATAATGTATGGCCAGCTTTACATTTGCAGGGGTGGCAGTGGGCAAAGGAATGGTCCTCCAAAATTTCATTTTTGATTTCATTTTTGTTATTCAAAGCAAGCTCTGCCATGTATCCATGTCCCCATGCTTTATTTTGCTAAGAAATCACTTTGAAAAACGTCCCTCTAGCATTTCTGCCTTGAGTAAGGGCAAGATCACTCATGTAGCATTTACTTCCTGGAATCAATCTGCCCTTACCTCAGGCATACATGCAGGAGGGTGTGATTAGCTCAGCAACCCCCCCCCCCCTCCCTTCAAGTCTCATGGAATGTATATCATTTGCCTAGGCATGGAAACCAGGAAGTAATTGAAGCAATGTAAAAAAAAAAAAGTTTAAAACTAGTAAATGGAAAGGAAGGTACATCATGTCAGCCTAAGGATTACAAATCAATGTTGATTGAGAGTTTAGTTCCAAATTTGTCTGGACTTCACTACAGGTATGTATATAGTGCTGTACATTCATATCAGCCCCTGCTCTGAAGGAGCTTAGTCTTACTGTAGAATTCCACGTAAAACCTAACTAGTCTTCAAAATGGTAGATTTGCCTATTTTTAGCCCACTCTCCAGTCACATGATCTGGCTCTCCTGTTTTAAGCAGCTGAGAGGGGACTGCTGACATCTGCACTATGGGTGATGCACAGGGCATGTGATTGGACCAGAGAATGCTTAAATAGTGTGATAGATAGATAGATAGATATAGAGAGATAGATAGATATATATATCTATCTATTTATTTTAGACTTTCCCCCATCCACATGTAGTGACTACCAGAGGTAGGGAGGGCTAACATAATTCCTCAGCATGCAGGGTACTGGGCATGGTGGGTGATGGAACAAGAAAAAGTTGGTCGCCAGTCACTTTTTATGCTTAAAGAAAAGTTTTTATTTCTCAAACAGAAAAAATGTGGGAGAGGAGATGGAGCAGCACAGGCCATCAACAGGCAGATTGGCAGACTCCTTAGACAAATAGGTGATAAGGTAGACAGCAGTACAGGAAAAAGCCTTTAACCACTTTCAGCCCGAGAAGATTTGGCTGCTCAATGTCCGGGGCATTATTTGCGATACAGCACTGTTTTAACGGACATTTGTGCAGTCGTGCGACGATACGATGTACCCAAACAAATTTGAAGTTTTTTTTTTTTTTTTTTCCTCTTCACACACAGCTTTATTTTTTGGGTATTTGCTCACCTTTGCGGTTTTTATTTTTTGCGCTATAAACAAGAGCGACAATTTAAAAAAACACGATTTTTTTAAAAATTAGGATATTATAACAATTCTTTCCTCAGTTTAGGCCGATATGTATTCTACATATTTTTCGTTAAAATCGCAGTAAGCGTATATTGGTTTGTGCAAAAGTTATAGCGTCTACAAAATAGGGGATAGATTTATGGCATTTTTATTTTTTACTAGTAATAGTGGTGGTCTTATTTTTTGTAAATCAGGACTGCGATTTTGCAGTGGACAGATTGGACACTTGACATATTTTTGGGACCAGTGACAATACAGCAATCAGTACTACAAAAATGCACTGGTTACTGTACAAATGTCACTGGCAGGGAAGGGGTTAACTGTTCCCTAACTAGGAGGGACCGACTATGGGAGATGACAGATCGGTGTTCATACATGGCATGAACACATGATCTGCCGCCTCTACTCTCCGCTCTGAGAACCGGTTCTCGTTCTGTCACGAGCGATCGCGGGGGTCCAGCAGTCATCGTGCACGCTGGACACTCGCTCCGGGCACCCGCGTTGCCCCCTAGTGGTCAAAAGGCGAAGCGATGTAAGGTAACGTTGTTTCGCCCAGGGGAGCCAAGCTGCCGCAGTGCAACTGCGGCAGCTGGTCTAGAAGCGATTAGGCTGAACCAGCACACCTGTACTTTGTAGGATAGGCTGTCTCCTCGTAACTGAACTTTACTCGGTGTCATGCACAGGTTCCCTTGGATGAGCTCTCTAAGTCCTCCCAGCCACTTCATAGCCTCCAGCTCATGAAGAGTCCCCTCTGGTGCTTCCCTAGAACTCCATCCCTCTCGATCGTTTCTGGATCTTTAGCAGGATTTCCTTAACAAACTTTCACAACCGGATAGGCCTAGCCGGCAGAAGACAACCTGGAATAGGCCTCAGGCCTAGCAACCAAGAGCTGTTCCCCACGCACATCCACCCAGGCCGCAACCCTGGGCGGGATGACCTCGATCACTTGATTCCTTCAGAATAAATGCCTTTTTCCCAGCATGCATAGCAGCAAATATGATTGGCTGAGAAAGATGTGTTTATCCATAACCTGAACTTCACTGTAGCTCATCACTGTCAAAGGCAACAGCACCACCCACTGACAAAAGGGAAAAACCACAGCTAAACTGCATTAGAGGTCCTTTGACCATTAACTACTTGCTGACCAGCGGCCATCATTATTCACTGTACTGGTACAATGGCTCCTTTTTTAAGAGCCATAGCAGGCGTGCACCCACTGTATGGCGTGGGACCCGATGAGCGTGGTCACGATGTCTGCCGGCCACCTGCGATCGCAATGTAAACAAACAAATCCCTTTTCTGATGGGAGGAGAGACGGATCTGCTGTTCCTAGTAACAACGATCTGTCTCCTCCAGCCGGTCACATCCCCCCACAGTTAGAAACACATACGAGGGAACACATTTAACCCCTTGACTGCCCCATACTGTTGACCCCTACCCGCCAATGACATTTACACTTTAATCGGTGCATTTTTATAGCACTGATCTCTGTATAAATGTCAGTCCCAAAAAGGTGTCAAATGTGTCCGAACCGTCTGCCACAATGTCTCAGCTCTGCTAAAAATTACAAATCGCTGCCATTACTAGTAAAAAAAGCCATAAATCTATCCCCAATTTTGTAGACGCTATAACTTTTGCGCAAATCAATATATGCTTATTGCGATTTTTGGGGAAAAAAAATTGTAGAAGAATACATATTGGCCTAACCTGATGAAGAATTTTTTTTGTTTTTTGGTGATATTTATTATAGCAAAATAACAATTTTTTTCAAAATTGTCGCTTTTTTGTTTAGCGCAAAAAATAAAAACCGCAGAGGTGATCAAATGCCACCAAAAAGCTCTATTTGTGGGAGGGGGGGAAATTACATTTTATTTGGGTACAGCGTCGCACGACCACGCAATTGTCAAAGCGACGCAGTGCTGTATCCTGAAAAATGGCCTGGTCGGTAAGGGGGAAAATATTCCGGGGCAGAAGTGGTTTAACACTACAAATTAGCCAGGCTGACTACCGCCCAGCATAACTAAATTTACCTGTAGCCCTATTCTAGGACGAGGGTGCTACACACACATTTGAGATGGATGGGGGAATCCTACCCGCAGTGCCTTTGTATTCTGCCAGTGGGGAGACTTCACCCTCCGTCACAATACAATGATCAGTGTTGCCGGCTATAGCTGGTGGCAAACATCAGGCTGGTTGTACTGAAGTCGACTTATGGATCGACTTGGGTGCAACCAGCTTGCCCATACATAGATCAAAATTCAGCTGGTCTCTGCTGAATTGGCTGAATTTCAATTCATGTATTGCTACCGCCCTTAGTATAGGTCTTTAGGAAGGGGGTAGGAGCATTTTATGATTAAGCATTACTTGGAATTCACATTTTAAGGTCCCTATTTCACATGCATACATATACTATGGCCAATTTGGATAGGAGTCGGTTATCTTGCCATCCGATCGTGTGGGAGGAAGAAAGTCTTGTAAGCACAGGGGTAACATGCAAACTCAATTTAGGAATTTCTATGGTTAGAATTCATACCAAGCATCCCAATGCTGCGAGGCAGTACCTTCACTTTAATGCCTTGTAATCTGTTTCAGCTAGAACGTTGTAAATTTAATACAAACTGTCAAAAGCAAACCATTACTGTTGTAAAAAAAGTCTTGGTTTGTATGCGTCATGCTTTGTGCTTTCCCTTAACCATGATTGTCTTGTTTAATGAACGTGTGTAATCTTTTTTTTGTTTGTAGAACACGTTCCTCAGTAACATTTCTTCAGCTTGACACTGCATAATTAGATCATTAGACAGAAGTGTGAACTTCAAATACTGGTTATTTTCCAGCCTGTAGGTTGGGGCTTTCCATCATGTGTCTGCAGACATATGGTGGTTTCTGTTTGGAATGAGACAGGCCAGAACTTGCAATGAAAGCGGGAGGGGAGGCTATTGTGTATTCGCTCATCAGGACTGCTGGTTGAGTGATGATGGGATCACTCAGGCTGTCTAGCACTCATGCAGACCGGGCAGGGACATGCATAACGGGATGGCCAGTGGGGGGTATGAGTAAGAGGACAGTGATCTGTAATCCTGTAGAGACTGATTGCCTTCCAAGTGAGATTCTTATCTGATAAGACAGGACTTCGAAGACCTAACTGGATTTGCTTCAGGCAAGAATGACAACCTTCTAGGATTAAATGAAAGCAAAAATAGTGGTTACTACAAAAGTAATTTGAAGCTGGGTGTACACCAGGGGTCTCCAAACTTTTTTTGTAGCCAGTGGAGTAGAAAATCCCCCAGATTAGGTGGAAGTAAACAATGCCCCATCATTGGTTTTAGTGGAAGGAATAGTGCCCAATTTATCAGTGGGAGGAATAGCACCCCATCCTTATCGTCAGTGGGAAGAATAGTACCCCATTGTTACTGGGAGGAATAGCTCCCCATCCTTATTGTCAGTGGGAAGAATAGTACCCCATTGTTGTCATGGAGGAATAGTGACCCATCCTTGGTGGGGGGGGGGGGATTAGTGGCCCGTCGGTCGGTGGGGGGGGATTAGTGGCATGTCGGTGGGGGGGATTAGTGGCATGTCGGTGGGGGGGATTAGTGGCATGTCGGTGGGGGGGATTAGTGGCATGTCGGTGGGGGGGATTAGTGGCATGTCGGTGGGGGGGGATTAGTGGCATGTCGGTGGGGGGGAGTTTGTGGCCCGTTGGTGGGGGGGAGTTTGTGGCCCGTTGGTGGGGGGGGGGGTTTGTGGCCCGTTGGTGGGGGGGATTAGTGGCCCGTTGGTGGGGGGGGATTAGTGGCCCGTTGGTGGGGGGGGATTAGTGGCCCGTTGGTGGGGGGGGATAGTGGCCCGTTGGTGGGGGGGGGATTAGTGGCCCGTTGGTGGGGGGGGATTAGTGGCCCGTTGGTGGGGGGGGGGGGGGGGGATTAGTGGCCTGTTGGTGGGGGGGGGGATTAGTGGCCCGTTGGTGGGGGGGCGAGATTAGTGGCCCGGGGGTGGGGGGGCGAGAATAGTGGCCCGTCGGTGGGGGTGAGGGGGCGAGAATAGTGGCCCGTCGGTGGGGGTGAGGGGGCGAGAATAGTGGCCCGTCGGTGGGGGATAGAACAGTGCCCAGAGGGCCGGATAGAGGCAAGTAAAGGGCCGCAGTTTGGAGACCACTGGTGTACACTAATAGAATTTTATTAACCCATTTTTGTTGTATAATTTTTTTTCGTTTTTATCTATCTGTCAAGTGGAATTTAATTGACCATTTTCAACCGAAGTAACCAGTTCCTTTTGAAAGAACAGGATGGGAAAATTTCTCGAATGTTGAAATCTTGACCCACTTTTGAATGTAGTGAACGCTCATTTTTGTATTCAGACTTTTCATTCACAACTTTACTAGTGTATACTCACCTAATCGCATGTCAAATCGGCAGCAATGGCACCATCCTAATCGGTGCGACGCTGCACCGATTTTCAAAAAGTAGTTTTGCGGTTTTGGGGTGCGATTTCCATTGACATCTGTGCAGAAACCCGCACAGATGTCTGTGAAATTGCTGCTGAAATCTGGACTGATGTGCGAGTGAAATCATGCAGCTTCATTCCCGCAGCCTAGTGTGAACCTGGGCTAAGCCCTGGTTCACATTGATGCTACTTTGAAATCAACGCTACTTCATAGACATCGGTGTGGCTTCATACACAGATGTCTATTAAAGTCCCACCTGAAATCGGCAAAAGTAGTGCAGGAACTACTTTTGCAAATCGGTGCGGTGTCGCACCAATTGGAACAGTACTTTTGCCTCAGGCTGCGACTTGACATGCGATTTGAGCTCTCCAATCGCATGACAAATCGCTCCAATGTGAACCTAGGCTAAGGGTCAGTTTCCAGTGATTTGATTATGGTGCCCTTGCTTTTCATGAGAAGTGTTCATTTGAAGTCTTGCAGTAGTTTTAGAGCTTCATAAAGTGTAATCGGCTTCAGCGACAGTGATTGAAGATGGTTTGGATATGCCTTTCTTTATATGAACTACACATAAAGCCCTCGCGTGCCTTTGGAGTAGCCAATGGAGAAGCAAATATCTTGTTTAAATGATGTAAAGTGAGATGCATCAACCCAAAAAATGGCAAGATCAAATACATTTCCCATTAAGATGTTCTCAAAATTAGATTTTTCTGTATTAATCTTCAATCTAGAGCATTTCCCTGTAGTATTATGCTGCTAGTTGTCCTCTGTCCGACCCACCCCAGCTTGTGACTGTACAGTGAAAGGAGAAGTAGTTCGGGATGAGCTGATCTGTCACTCAGATCCTATCCAGTGTGCATGTCGGCACACAAATGACTGGCTCCTCACTTGCTCGAGGTCAGAGGCAGGTACTAGTTTTTAACATTTAAAAACCAACACATTTAATGTATAATGAATATATCGCTGCTCTAATTTGTCTTGTGTGCATTGAATCGTTTTAATAATCCTATAGCAAAAACTAGTACCGAGTTTCAATGCTTTCAATTTTATTTCTTTTGTAGAGATCACTTAATTTCATAGGTGGATATAAACTGCAATTTAGGTTCCCCATCACCTGAGATCTTGCAACATTGGCTTGGTCACAGGGTTTGTAAATGGCCCACTGGTGGATCCTCACCTTGCATCTACGTTTGGGGATTTGCCAGTAACTGCTCTGTGCATGAAGAAAAACCTTGTGACTGCTGGCCAGTACCAGCTGTGGTATTGTATGGGTTTTCTAAAAGGTGTAGGCGTCTACCATACAACTACCAGCATCATCCAAACTCTGTTTTGGGGGTAAATGTTGAGACCTTTATGTTTAGAGGCGTGTTTTTTTTTTTTTTTTTCCATCCAGTGGGTGAGGTATCTGAAACTCTGTAATCTTGACACACATGGTAGGTGCGGTGCTGTGAAGAACTTGCCCACTTGCATGTTTAAAGCAAAACGAAATCCTCCTATCCTTTGCATCCAAGGAAGCTTCCATCTGGTTTCCATCTTGCTCCCTTTGATCTACACTTGTCATGGTGCTAAACATATGGTCGGGTATGACACCCATCATTTGAGGGCTTGACAGAACAATAACCTGTGACAGTTCATTCACTGCATGCTTTTAATGTAACGAATGTGGGAGACTGTTAAATTGATGGGGTTGGTTCCGCTTTTAAAGCGGAGGTCTACCTAAAAATTAAAAAAAGCCAGCAGCTACAAATACTGCAGCTGCTGACTTTTAATGGGACACTTGCCTGTCCAGGGCGCCTGCGATGTCGGCAGCAGAAGACTAGCAATAGCTTGTCTCTCGGCTGCTCCCACTGCCATCCTCGGGAATCAGGAAGTGAAGCGTTGCGGCTTCACTGCCCGGTTCCCTACTGCGCATAAGCGAGTCTTCACTGGTCCCCGATGTGTTCTGGGAACTGTTTCCCAGAAGACAGCGGGGGGGGGGGGCATTACTCCTGCATCTATGCCCAGAAGTGGGTGCAAATACCTGTATTATACAGGTATCCGCACCCCCCTAAAAGGTGCCAAATGTGACAACGGAGGGGGGGGAGGGTTCCGAAAAGCGGAGGTTCACTTTGTGTGGACCTCCGCTTTAAATTTGAAGTTGCGCTTGACATCAGGTTTAGATTCTGTAAACCTCCATGTGCACATGCATTGCAAAATCTTACAGGTTGAACTACAGAGATCCTCCTGCCCTTAAACCACTGGTGTGATATTACTACTAATTGGAGGCTTCTTACACCACAATCTGTGTATCCCCTGTTAATTCGGTGACAACGTTATTTGTGAGAAATGCAGTTAAAGTGCGGCACTCCCCCCACACATGCGTTCAAATTTTGTTCATATGAAAACAGTAATCAAGTGCCCTGAAATGGAATGCATTAAAAGTGAGCCCATTACAAACTGATCATTCAGTGTAACAAACAAGTCCCTTTTAAAAAGGTCTCTTCCAAGTCAAGTGCTTCTTCCTCAACTTTCAATTCCCCAACAAATGGTGCTTTATGAACGTCAATACACCTATTCTTGGGACAATTCTGTGCTCTTGTGTACACTCTCTTGTGTGCATTCACCAGGATCTATTGACCCGCTTTAGCCTAATAAGTAGGTCCACAATCGCTCGGGTTTTAGGCTATCCTCCTGTTAAACCGTTAAATTAATGGGTTTAGTTCCACATTTGATCGGATCCCTAGATTCTGTGATCCAAAATGTCCACATGCATTCAAAGTTCCTATTTAGAGAACGGCATGTTCAATTTAGATCGGTCACCCAAAGTGACTAGATGTATGGAAAAACTCATCCTGTAGGGCGCTTGTCTCCAAACTATGGCCTTCCAGTTCAGGCACTACGATTCCCATCATGTATGTGACTATCAGTTTTACAATGCCTCATGGGACGTGTATTTCCACAACAGCTGGAGGGCCGTAGTTTGGAGATGCCTGTTGTAAGGGATTCCTCATTTTGGAAGATGTAAGTAGGCAACTTACAATTTCATACTGCTGCACAAAGTGAGAATATTGGCTTCATTACTCGAGGACAATTTTTAGCTTTTTGAGGTTTCACTTTTGCCTATAATTCTACTTTAAGCATTGACTCCAAGATGTCTCATGTGAGATTTTTCCCTCCTATGTTTCACCATGTAAAAATTTATACAGTAGAACCTCGGATTACGAGCATAATCCCTTCCAGGAGAAGGTTCGTAATCCAAAGTACTCGCATATCAAAGCGAGTTTCCCCATTGAAGTCAATGGAAACTAAAATAATTTGTTCCGCATTGACTTCAATGACATGCAATACCGCATGCAGCCAGAGGCGGGGGTGCGCCGGAGAGCCTCGGAAGAAGCCCGAGGACACTTCGGCTGACCTTGGAAAGACTTTGTTCCCGAAATTTGGCTCGGCTCCGGCGCCCCACACCTCAGGCCAAAAGTGGTACCGCACACCGCTTTAACCTGAATCGTGGTCGTTTTGCGAGACAACACTCGTAAACAGAGTTACAATTTAAAAAAATACAGTGCTTATATTGTGAAACGCTCGTTAACCGCGTTACTCACAATCCAAGGTTCCACTGTATTGCTTTTTTTAACCATTAAAGCATTTATTTATTTTTTGTCGGCAGGTACAAATACTGCAGCTGCTGACTTTTAATATATGGAAACTTGCCTGTCCAGGGGGCCCGCAATGTCTGCTCCTGGGTGGAGGTGCCGATCTGTCCCTCGGCTCCTGGGTGGAGGTGCCGATCTGTCCCTCGGCTCCTGGGTGGAGGTGCCGATCTGTCCCTCGGCTCCTGGGTGGAGGTGCCGATCTGTCCCTCGGCTCCTGGGTGGAGGTGCCGATCTGTCCCTCGGCTCCTGGGTGGAGGTGCCGATCTGTCCCTCGGCTCCTGGGTGGAGGTGCCGATCTGTCCCTCGGCTCCTGGGTGGAGGTGCCGATCTGTCCCTCGGCTCCTGGGTGGAGGTGCCGATCTGTCCCTCGGCTCCTGGGTGGAGGTGCCGATCTGTCCCTCGGCTCCTGGGTGGAGGTGCCGATCTGTCCCTCGGCTCCTGGGTGGAGGTGCCGATCTGTCCCTCGGCTCCTGGGTGGAGGTGCCGATCTGTCCCTCGGCTCCTGGGTGGAGGTGCCGATCTGTCCCTCGGCTCCTGGGTGGAGGTGCCGATCTGTCCCTCGGCTCCTGGGTGGAGGTGCCGATCTGTCCCTCGGCTCCTGGGTGGAGGTGCCGATCTGTCCCTCGGCTCCTGGGTGGAGGTGCCGATCTGTCCCTCGGCTCCTGGGTGGAGGTGCCGATCTGTCCCTCGGCTCCTGGGTGGAGGTGCCGATCTGTCCCTCGGCTCCTGGGTGGAGGTGCCGATCTGTCCCTCGGCTCCTGGGTGGAGGTGCCGATCTGTCCCTCGGCTCCTGGGTGGAGGTGCCGATCTGTCCCTCGGCTCCTGGGTGGAGGTGCCGATCTGTCCCTCGGCTCCTGGGTGGAGGTGCCGATCTGTCCCTCGGCTCCTGGGTGGAGGTGCCGATCTGTCCCTCGGCTCCTGGGTGGAGGTGCCGATCTGTCCCTCGGCTCCTGGGTGGAGGTGCCGATCTGTCCCTCGGCTCCTGGGTGGAGGTGCCGATCTGTCCCTCGGCTCCTGGGTGGAGGTGCCGATCTGTCCCTCGGCTCCTGGGTGGAGGTGCCGATCTGTCCCTCGGCTCCTGGGTGGAGGTGCCGATCTGTCCCTCGGCTCCTGGGTGGAGGTGCCGATCTGTCCCTCGGCTCCTGGGTGGAGGTGCCGATCTGTCCCTCGGCTCCTGGGTGGAGGTGCCGATCTGTCCCTCGGCTCCTGGGTGGAGGTGCCGATCTGTCCCTCGGCTCCTGGGTGGAGGTGCCGATCTGTCCCTCGGCTCCTGGGTGGAGGTGCCGATCTGTCCCTCGGCTCCTGGGTGGAGGTGCCGATCTGTCCCTCGGCTCCTGGGTGGAGGTGCCGATCTGTCCCTCGGCTCCTGGGTGGAGGTGCCGATCTGTCCCTCGGCTCCTGGGTGGAGGTGCCGATCTGTCCCTCGGCTCCTGGGTGGAGGTGCCGATCTGTCCCTCGGCTCCTGGGTGGAGGTGCCGATCTGTCCCTCGGCTCCTGGGTGGAGGTGCCGATCTGTCCCTCGGCTCCTGGGTGGAGGTGCCGATCTGTCCCTCGGCTCCTGGGTGGAGGTGCCGATCTGTCCCTCGGCTCCTGGGTGGAGGTGCCGATCTGTCCCTCGGCTCCTGGGTGGAGGTGCCGATCTGTCCCTCGGCTCCTGGGTGGAGGTGCCGATCTGTCCCTCGGCTCCTGGGTGGAGGTGCCGATCTGTCCCTCGGCTCCTGGGTGGAGGTGCCGATCTGTCCCTCGGCTCCTGGGTGGAGGTGCCGATCTGTCCCTCGGCTCCTGGGTGGAGGTGCCGATCTGTCCCTCGGCTCCTGGGTGGAGGTGCCGATCTGTCCCTCGGCTCCTGGGTGGAGGTGCCGATCTGTCCCTCGGCTCCTGGGTGGAGGTGCCGATCTGTCCCTCGGCTCCTGGGTGGAGGTGCCGATCTGTCCCTCGGCTCCTGGGTGGAGGTGCCGATCTGTCCCTCGGCTCCTGGGTGGAGGTGCCGATCTGTCCCTCGGCTCCTGGGTGGAGGTGCCGATCTGTCCCTCGGCTCCTGGGTGGAGGTGCCGATCTGTGCCTCGGCTCCTGGGTGGAGGTGCCGATCTGTGCCTCGGCTCCCGGGTGGAGGTGCCGATCTGTGCGAGTCACACTGCGCGATCTTGCTGGTCCTTGCTGTCTTCTGGGACCTGTCTCGCAGAAGCCAGCAGGGGGGACAGGGGAGGGGCCAGACATGGAGTAAATTCGCTGCGGTGATCTATGCTGACGTGGGAGCAAATACCTGTATTAGACAGGTATCTGCCCCCCCCTCCAGTGTCACATTTGACACCTCTCGGGGGGGGGGGGGGAGCAATTTGAAAAGCGGAAGTTCCATTTTTGGGTGGAACTCGGCTTTAACCATACACTGAGAGGATTAACCACACTTATGAGAGGATCATGGAGGGGAGCCGTTGAGCACTTTTGGGAGTGTTAATTGCCTGGCTTTCATGTTGATGCTTTAGCTTCAATGCAGTCTTGAGTCGCTGACGTGGTGTATAGAAAGTAAGGTCTGACCACTTAGATGCAATATGTATAACCACAACTGTAAAAGCCTTGTACACATGGGCCAAAATCGCCTGGTTTGGAGGAAAAGGCCGACTTTCTGCTTGTATCTACAGATCTGTCCAACAGAATCCAGTCTCACAACTGGCTTCTATTGAATGGGCATGCTGGGAAAGGTATCTGACAGCACCCGATCACCACTGTTAACCAATGGCTGCCAGTTCTGATCAGTGTGTTCTGGCAGGGGGACGCAGTGTCCCTGTCAGGGCACAATAGGAGGTCGCTGCACTAACATCGTTGTGTTGGTGCAACAAGCTCCTTCTTCTTTTTTTTTTTTTTTTTTTTTTTTTTTATTTATTCAGACTGCTGGGTTGAATGAAAAGACTTCTAATGTGTTTTTTGTAGCCTTCTAAATAGCAGGGATTGATTTTTCTGTGTCACACGGCTCTCTAATAACCTGGGCAAGCATCGTTCCTCATATTTGTTTACCTTTTTACCATTATGAAGTGTTTATACATGAGACCATTCTATCACTGGGTGTGTTGGTATAGTGATGTCTGCAGGGAAAAAAGTTGTTGGGTGTATGCCTAACTAAAATTGTTGCCAACGTCCCTCGTTGGCGCGCACCTTACATTGCATAACCCAGTAATACCATCCCTGCATCCATGACTAGGTCATTATAGGAACTGGCCAGCCCTGTGGTGATGTGGTCATTTGATGCACTGTGCGATTTGGGTCTTCCTTTTACATGGCTGCCCTTTAGAACGCTTACATTGCAGAATCTGCTTTGCCATGTCACAGTATGTAGCTACTTGAACTGTCCTTTTTGAGCTCTCGGCTATCTCTCTCATGGTTATCTGTCAGTGGGTTAACAAAGATGGCTCAGTTCTCTTCAGCATGTGATGAGGTGAGCGACTTAGGCTCCCAATATAGCTGCTAATCACTTCTAATTCTATAAAGCCTGTCGCAGCAGCTGCAGTCATACTGTTGGTTCTTCCAGGCACAGGGACCGCAGCAATGCAGAGACGACAGGTACTATATGGCGCTTTTGTTCTTCCTGATCTATTTTTTCCCTTCCATCTTTCATATTTCATATCATCTTTCACTGCCATCATTCCATAAATGGTCCGTCATTTCTAGGTTCATTTGCATATTTTTGTAAATTGAAGGATTACATTTTTCACTTGTCTTCGGTACATTCTTTAATAAACTTTCAGTATCTATTGTATTGCCTTGTATCATAGGCTTACATGATTTCATTTTTTTTATCAACATTTATTTCAAATTTGAATGAATATTATGATACTTTTTTTTCTCCGAAGGACCTTGTTTCTTGGCGTTTCTGTCTTTAATATGCGCAATAGTAATTGGAAGCATCTGGGTTTCTTAATCTGAGAGCCATTTTTAATTTTGCAAATTTTTTTGGGGATTAATTTTTATTTAAAAATCTTTTCTTTAGTCCTTCCAATGTGATTTTAGTTTTTGTACTGACTAAGGTTTTTGCTTTTACAATGTTTCCTATATTTTGCTCGTTGTGGGGACGTGTTTCAGACATGTCGGCAGGAATGAACAAGAGTTGACTTTTTTTTTTCTTTGTGCTCTTAGCTTCTTCCTAGTTAAATGAGTCACTTTCTCATCATTTTTTACTTCTTCCCATCTGTTTGCCCATATATGGATATCCTCTTTTTCTTTTTTTTTTCCCTTCAACTTCCTGCCCAGCCTTTCCTCCGCCTCTTAACCCCTCTGGGCTAAATGCTTTTTACATGTGGCAAAGACCATAATTTCCTTAGGAGCTGCCTGGATGTGGATCTGCCTTTTTTTGTTCTGCAGGTTTATTTTTCTTTCCCATAGACAGGCGCTTCCTAACTCACGTGCATTCCTTTTTTCTATTCCTTTTAGAACATAGAGGCACTTCCTCCCAGCTTTAACCGGGGCTCCCTGAGCGTGTTGAAGAAAAAGTGGGAGACTCCGGTTCCTGCCGCTCAGACAGAAGTAAAGCGCAGTGGCAGTTTTGTGCTGAGGCAAAGGGTCAGCAGTTCTAAGGCGGAAACTGCCCCTGCTGGCTATCCTGAAGGCAGCCCCACCAAGGTCCGCTCGCCTCTGAAGGAACAAAGTCGTTTCCAATACCCTAGTGCCACAGAATTCCAATCTCAGCCCACCGGGGTGGAAAGCATGGAGCAAGAACTGGAGACTGCCAAGCTGGACACCCCGGAGCCTTCTCCAAAGATTGAAAAGTTCCATGTTCCAATGAACAATCTGAAGATGATGTTTGAGAAGGGTGAAGCTGCCAATAATAAGGTAAGATTTGAGGGTGGGAGGAATATCAATATGTTTGTCTAAATTTTAGGCAAATTTTGGTTAAAATTGGTAAGTTCTATTTTAACACGTGGAAGTACATAAGATGCAGTTTGGAAACGGTAGCTGGATGTTTTGTCATTCGAGCAGATTGTAAAGCTTGCCAGGCGCCCAAGCTTACCATTCACGTTGACCATCTTTTTTTGAAAATGAGTACAAATTAAATTTATAGCTCAGGCAGGTCCTCATTTTACAGACGGGCCCTGGCAATACATAGTTGCTGGCACAGGCAGGTTTACTGAGTGGCAATGCAATTGTAAAAAGTGGCGTTTAGCTTGCATTTGTATGGTATGGGGGTAGTTTAAATGGCATTTGCTCTGTTCTGCCCTCCTGTCCTTTTTGCTAGTAGGCAGTCTGTCTGGCGCAGCAGGCAGTTCAGGGTCAGGTTCAGTGACAAAGCACTGGTGAGATGATCACTCAGCAGTTGTATAAGACACTGCTGGAGTCCATCAGGAGTTAACACAGCTGTTTGCAGAAGTGTCTGAGGCTGGGGGGTGGGGATGGAGAGTACTATAAGCATTTGGAGAGCGATTCCTCCATACTAGTCCTTGTACCTCTCATACTTGATGCATCTCAAGTCTGGATGTACTATTGGCCAGTGAACTACAAGCTGCTCAAAAGTCGACGCATGAGAGCAGAAGATGGCGTGCCAGCTGTCCTACCTAGTGCATTGGTGGTCACTGTGCCAAGTAGGATTACGCCACCTCCGTGACATCTCACTTCCACCTGGTTAGAAAACAGACGTGTCAGCAGTTTGGGAATGAATCAACAGGAGTCTGAGCCTCTTGTGTGCAGGAAGCAGCCTGTGTCTGAGCTCACTTTCTCTTCCTATTGTACGTTTGGCACCTTCTGTAATGGAGCTCCGAGTGGAAAAGGTCAGGTGAAATTCTACCCTTAAACTGGTAATGGGGGGGGGGGGGGTATACAATGTATATTTGGAGTTGGACCATATTTGCAGAAAGTTTGGAGAGTACTGTCAACTTGCTTTTTTTTTTTTTTTTAATATAGGGGTGTAATGGGGTGTTATATTTTACAAGCCCCCAAAAAATGGGGTAGCTTTCAAACCAAAAAATGCCTGTCTGTAGGACAGTGTGGAGCCATTATAGAGCTAAAATAAATATACAAGGTGTGAATACTGGATGACTTCATTTCTTTCTGGTTGAGTTGGATGTTTTGGGTGATTTTAGATTTGTGGCACTTTCAGACACTGCTATCCCTGGCTCATTGGGGAAATTATGATGGAATGGGAGAAAATCTTGTCTGTATCCCCCCCCCTCACAGCCGGCGCTGAAGATTGCTACTTAAGGATTGCCCAGTGCATGCTGGTGCGGTAAATGGTGTCCCATCGGGATATCTTTAGTTATAGCTAAAAGATGTTACTGGCACAGCAAGTCCTTTTTTTTTTTTTTTTTGTGTATTCTAAATCAGACGTGTGGTTACCATTGCCTAAGATAGCAACTGGCTACGCCGACTCCCCCCTAACGTGTTACCGGGATTAAATTGGCTTTAAGACAGGACAAATGTATTCTTCTTTGACAGCTGCCAGTTCTCTTACTGCTTCCCTTTATTGCAAGTACCAAGTTATTTGTGCAGCACAAGCTTGGTGACCATTTGGGTTGATTTACTAAAGCTGGAGAGTGCAAAATCTGGTGCAGCACTGTATAAACCAATCATCTTCCAGGTTTTTGTTTTTGTCAAAGCTTAATTGAAAAAGCTGAAGTTAGAAGCGGATTGGTTACCATGCACAGCTGCACTAGATTTTGCACTCCAGTTTTAGTAAATCTACCACCTTGTGTACAGACTGCTACAATCAGGGTAGAAATGATGTCGTCTGGCCTTTGTGGGCCTGCAGTTTGGAACTGAAAAGTGCAGCCTTGTCTCTGGAGCTGAACCAGATGTGTTTCTATGCTGTCTGTGTGTATGGGCAGAATTCTAAAGCTGCTTTAAACCTAAACCAAAAAAGTAATCTATTGCAGCTTGTCAATCAGATCTGGTGACTGCATTAGTTTTCAAGGCTTTTCTCCCTGGTTTTCATCTAATCTGACCAGTAACATGCCTCCTGTATTAGTGTGCCCCCTCTCAGGGGCTACTTTTTGGACAGCAGCATTGTTCATCTGGGAGTGTTGGATGTACTAGCAGATTAAAATACACTATATTGTCAAAAGTATTGGGATGCCTGTCTTTACACGCACATAAACTTTAATTGCATCCCAGTCTTAGTCCCTAAGGTTCAATATTGAATTGGCCCACCCTTTGCAGCAAGAAAAGCTTCCACTCTTCTGGGAAGGCTGTCCACAAGGTTTAAAAGTGTCTATGGAAGTGCTTGACCATTCTTCCAGAAGTGCATTTGTGAAGTTTTGTTTTGCATTTGTTAAGTGGGGCACCAATGTTGGTTGAGGTCAGGACTCTGCAGGCCAGTCAAGTTTCTCCACCCCAAACTCGCTCATCCATGTCTTTATGGACCTTGCTTTGTGCACTGGTGCACAGCCATCCCCAAACTGTTCCCACCAAGTTGGGCGCATGAAATTGTCCAAAATGTCTTTGAGGCCAACCCCTGAAAAACAACCCCACACCATAACCCCCCCTCCACCAAATATTTTGTACCACTGCACAAAGCGAGGTCCATAAAGACATGGATGAGGGAGTTTGGGGTCGAGGAACGTAAATGGCTAGTCCTTCACTTAACCTGATAGAACATCAGTGCCTGACCTCACATGCGCTTCTGGAAAAATGGTCAAACATTCCCATAGACACTCCTAAACCTTGTGGACAGCCTTCCCAGAAGAGTTGAAGCTGTTATGGCTGTAAAGGGTGGGCCAACTCAATATTGAACCCTACGGACTAAGACTGGGATGCCATTAAAGGCGTAGTAAAGGTAAATGTTTTTTCACCTTAATGCATCCTATGCATTAAGGTGAAAAAACATTTGACAATACCGCTGCTCCCAGCCCCCCCTGTATCACGGGAGCGCGCCCGCAGTAACTCCACACCATAATGCAAGCGAGCTCGCATGGTGTGGAGTCCTTGCGGGGAGGAGCCGAGACAGCCGCCGAGGGACCCCAGAAGCGGAGGATCAGGGCCACTGTGTGCAAAACGAGCTGCACAGTGGAGGTAAGTATAACATGTTTGTTATTTAAAAAAAAAAAAAAAACGGGAACCTTTTAGTGTTCCTTTTAAAAGTTTGTGTGTGTGTAAAGGCAGGCATCCCAATACTTTGACAATATCGTGTACTTGGGCTGGCCATACGCAGTTTGAAACTCTGCTGGTTCAGCAGAACCAACCTGAGATTTGAAGGCAGGCTAATTGTACCTAGTTTATCAATCGACTTGGGTGTGACCAGTCCAGCGTATTCTTGTGCTTATCGCTAGCGGCTGCTAGCAATAATCACGTTATCCTGGCAGGATAAAACGTATGCAGCCATCACATCTAAAAAGAAAAAGCTGCATTGTTTGCTTTTGGGCTTAATTTATTATTTAGGTACTTGTATAGCGCCGTCAATTTACGCAGCACTTTACATATATATTTTGTACATTCACATCAGTCCCTACCCTCAAGGAGCTTACAATCTAAGGTCCCTAACACACATTCATATACTAGGGCCAATTTAGACGGGAGCTAATTAACCTACCAGCATGTCTAATACCACTTTAAGATGTGTGATGCAGTGACTAGCCTGGACATTGCAGTTTTTTGAATCCCCCGCTAACTTTTTACCAAATTTGATCCTGCCAATAGATAAGACCACAGCTGGTTCTCCGGCTGGCAGAACTGTTGCTTCTAGTTGGACTGCAAGCCACAGTCCCAACCCTACGCTGCTCCCTAACAGCCAGCTGTCTCTGGGGTATGCCCAAGGCTTATGGCCTAGCACCCCAGGGCATTAAAACACACGTCCACCCAGACAGCTGTCCAGGTGGCATAGAACCCCAATCACCTGACTCCACCCAAATAGGCTCTCCCAGCAGGCCAAGGGACACAAGAAAATCCCTGCCCATTTGCTGAGACACCCCATGCATTCCTAATCTGTCCTTGCAATGCTCTTGTCTTATCTAATGCCACCAGATACCCGGTCATCTAGTGACAGAAGTGCAGCAATTCCAGAAATGGGGTGGAATCAATTGGCCAAGTCAACTATCAATTGGAAGATAAATTTAATAGCCACCCTGCCTAAACATCAGGGTGCTACACTGGTATTGACAGGTACCCAGTTCCCTCTATTTTGGTGTTTGCTGTCCATCACTGGTCCCAATACGTTTGGTAACATACATAAGGGATTCTGACTTTTGACTTTCCTGATCTGTGTATTCTGGATTAGACTCGGAGTACTGAGAATCGACATTACAGCTAGGCTTGTGAATTTCAGCTGATAGTTCTGGTCTTGTTCTAAAAGACTTGTTTAAAGAATAGGTGACTTCTTCTTCTGTCTTTTCTAAGCTGTAATTTCTAAGACTGGTTCATCATGCCTCTCTACTGTGGAAAGGTTATAGGTGAAGCAGCCATAACCCATTCCCACTATGCAGCTTTTTTCCCTTCTGATAATGAGTCTGGGTGTGTCTGCCTTCCGCCTGACAGGAAATCTAATACAGTGACTTGTTGTGTGCGCAGCCCTTTGTCCAAGGCCCGTCTATTCACTACTTCTGGTGTAGGACTTCCTATGGCTGCGTTCTGTATCCCAGCTCTGGTTTCAGGGCCTAGAGCAAGCTATATATATATATGAGGTCATAGACTGTAAATCTTCCCTGCCCCCTCCCTATGCATTTCATGGCAGCCATCTGAGCATTGCTAGAGATGATTAACACATTGTGACCTGGGATACTGGGTCATTGTTCCTCCATCGCTCATTCCACAGCCATTCTGGGTGGAAAGAAATGTAGCGCTTTGTTTATGCTTTGAGCGGTTTAAATGACCCTGGAGCATGGCTGCTGCTTTCTAGTCAAAATGTCAATTTACTTTATTTTATGCATTTATATGGCACCAACATATTCTGCAGTGCTGTTGTAGACGACGTGAAACCTTTTACATCAGCCACTTCAGGTAATCATGCCCATTTGGGGCCTATTTCGGCAGAAACCATAAACTTCTAGCACAGGGTTGCCCAACCATTTAAAGAGCGAGGGCCATCGAAGCGACTTGGTAACTGGTCACGGGCCAAAATACGTGTAATGGTTGGATGACAGGTCTCTACGCTGCATGTGCAGAACGGATACGGCCCATGTTGCTCTATGGGCCCTCCAATTCAATCTGACGAAAGGGGACAGATCCCCCTTCGTTTTTTTTTTATCGGATTGAAGGTAAGTGGGGGTAAATGGACATAGAGGTGAATGGAGGGTCAGATTGGGTCCTAAGGCTGCTTTCACACTGATGCGCCACGTGTACCTGTGGCTTTCCTGCAGCTTAGCTGCACTTTGCCATAGACTTCTATTATATCCTGATGGTATAGTGCGCTTTCTGAGAGTGCACCAAACCCGCAGGTTATAACAGTCTATGGCTCAGTGCAGGTAGCCCCCAGGTGCAGGATTAGTTTGAAAGCAGCCTAGTAACCACTGAAGAACAGAGATGCGTATATATATATATATATATATATATATATATATATATATATATATATATATATATATATATAATATATATTTTGATTTCAGTAATAAACAGACCTTTTAATAAGTCTTCCATTCAGTTTTCCCTGGCTGTTACTGTCCCAGGCAAGAGTGCATTTGGTATCGATTGACGGGAGCTGGCACTATACAGGAAACAGCAGCTTGCTTTCTCTACCGCCGGATTCATTTACGATGCTCTGGGATGGCAGGTCAGCAACCTGCGATCTGGGCTTGCCAAACCACCATCCCAGAGCAGGGCTCCACGGGCCACATGTGGCCCCCGGGCCACTGGTTGGGCACCCCTGTTCTAGCATGTTTTATGGATGAAATTGCAAACCAAAGGGGGAAAAATTGTAGTGTTCTGGTAAAACAAGCTCCTCAGAGCTGTGAGAAGCCAGCGCTAACCATTCGGACACTGGGCATGCTTACCAATGCAGGGCAAAGCTTCAGGTTCACTTTACCATCACCCTCCCCAGAAGCATATAGTTGCCTTCGTTTGACTCCTCCGAAGGGCCATTAAATTTTTGGGAGCAAAGGAAAAGTCTTGTGTGTTGAGTACCCAGTCATGGTGAACACAACTATGGAGTCAATGTGTCACCTGCTTCTCCATACCCCTGAAGTACAAGGCATTTCCTTATGCTCACAGAATGTAGCAGTGGATGTGTATGTTTGGGATGAGTTGGGGATAAAAACTAGTCTGTTATCCTGAATGGACAAGGCACAAGTTTGCCTCCTTTTTTTAGTTTTTAAATCCTAACCTTCAGAGTACTTGATTATATCGGCTGCTTAAGGCTGAAGTCAGATGAGTAACTCTACTGCAAGTGATCCTGCTGAAATCCCAGTGGCAAGATTGGCAAGTGACTTCCTCTTATGGCCAGTACACACGATCCGAAAATTGGACGAAAAATACTGCTTTCGACGCGATCGTATGATAATTGGATCGTTGGTACAGAGCTTTAGAGAGCCGATCACGACAATTCATCCGATGTTTTATCGGATAAGCACAAATGTTCCTCGTACGATACCAGCTCATATGATTTTCATTTGTCAGCATAGTTGTCGTCCGAAAATACAAATACATTACAACACATGACATCACTTCCGATTTTTTTTTTTTTCTCCTGTCGTACGAGAATTTTCTGGATTAGTAACATATTCAATTTCTACTTGTGACTATTAAGCAAAAAAAGTCGGACGATCTGTCTGATTTTCGGATTGTGTGTACGGGCCATTAAGCAGCTGCTATAATTAAGTGCTCTTAAGGTTAGGATTTAAAAACTAGTCAGTCAGTGGAATTGATCCCATTGATAGGCAAGCCCTAGATGTTGGTGTTGAGGGGGGAATCCCTCCTGCAGTGCTATTGTGTTCTGCTTGGGAGCTTTCCCTGCCAGCAGAACATAATGATCACTGCTAGCAGGTATAGCTGCCAGCAGTAATGCATGCCCAAAATCTGACAGGCTGGTTGTATTGAAGTAAACGATTGACTTCAGTACAACCAGCCTGCTCCTATATGAATCGAATCTCGTCTGGTTCCTGCTGAACCAGCCAAGATTTGATCCATCTGTGGGCCGGCTTTAGTGGGAGATAAAGCAGCGTTTGAGCCAGCTACCAAGTGACATCTCACTATGCAAACATGGGGACCGACGGGCAGCCTCTTTGACGGTCCTGCTGCTGATGGTTGGATTTTGGTGACAGAAATTGCAGTCTGACGCTGGTCTAAGTGTATAAAGGTTTTTCTTTTTTTCTTCTTATGGGGCTGTATGTTGCTCTGGTACCTAGACATGGAGGGTGGATTGTAAATCGCTGTAGTCATTGGATAGAAGTCTTTATAATCCTGATTGTGGAGGAACATACTCCACAGGTGACTGTAAAACAGGATGGCTGTGCCTAGTGTTCGGCTGTGCCTATGGAGAGGCAGAGCAGTGGATTAATCCCCCCCCACCAATGTTCACGTTCTATTGCCTGTCTAGGCTTTTGAAGGGTCTATGGTCGGGGGGAGAATTGTGCATGATGCAACAAGTCATTACCCAGTAAAGGGCCCCCAGCTTTGTGTATGACAATCTTCTGTTTGTGTCTATTGTTACAAATTGGCAATTACAGGGCCATTCATATACAAGTAAAACTTCCTGTGTATGTCACTCCTACTCAGAGTTGAGGAGAAAACAATTGTAGCCTTTACAAAAACTGTGCCATCTACGTTTGGAGAATGTACAATTAGGCTAGACTTTGGGTTTTATGTGTAAAACGTCACATTATTGGTGTACTGTACATTTAGGATTTATTTGTCATGACTTGTGTACATAGGAAGCATACCCTTGGGGTCAACATTTAAGTCCTTGTACCTAAAATGAAAATTCCACATGTTTAACATTTTTAGTCTACATACCCCCCCACATTTAAAAACTTGAGTTGTTGCTGACAAATTTCTTGACACCCACCTCCCCCCTCTGCAGTCCTATAAATACCTGTTGATCCTGCCTGTGAAGTCCACCTAATGCAGCTTCCTGTGAAGTGGCAACATTGCTGCACTGCTCCTTGGTTCATAGCAGTGTTGTTGCTCATGTTGGCTGTGCCTGCTTGCATTGCAGTTGGATGAAAAATATATTTGCAGGGTGTGGCTATCGGCATTGACACTGCTGACTTGCAATCTTGTAGCTGGTCAACCAGCCTCTCGGTGCATCTATGCCATTTCCTCTGTTCCTGAAACCCTCCTGTGAGCTGTAGTATCTGGGAGGTTTAGAGACATAAGGAGAAATTGGCTTGGTCGAGTAAAGTCTGTTTTTGTGGGTTTGTAACTTATTATGCTGTCATTCAGCAGCTTTTAGTTGTGATTTTAAAAAGCAATGACGGTACCTAAATCTGACCTGGGATCAGCCTCTTGCAGAGCCTGTACAGCAGAGCTTAGAACAGGAGACAGATGCAGCACAAAAAGCCAGTCAGTTAAATCAAGAACATGCAGATAGGACAGAGCAGACATGTACATAGTTCTCCACCTTTCTCCACCTTTTCTCCAGTCATAGGCAGGTTGGGAGACCAGTCGGCTTTCATGAACAGCAGCAGGTCTCCCGCCCTACCACAGGGTTGTGTATTAGTGGACAGACCAATTTAAATCTTCAAGGTTAATGGTCTTCCATGGCTTGACCATAAAAACCCTGATCACACCTGTGTGACTACATGACAAAAGAATTTCTGTTCTTTTTAATGGGCACTATTCACACCTGTGAGCTTTGCACTTGGGGGTAAAAATACAGGTGGCTTTTTTTTATGGTTTGTACAGCTAATGTACTTGCACAAATGCCTGCCCATCCTTTTTGACATGGCACGTGCTGGGTGGCCATGGGGAAGGCAAGGCTTGCTGCACATCCCCCATGTAATTCAGTGAATGTTTTTTTGGGCACGTATCTATGTACACAGGTTCATAACTTGCCTCTCTTCTGTTGGTGGCTGTCTTGCATCAGTGCCAGGATGGGTATTTTAAACATAATCTCACTATAAACTTAAATATCCTATGTATTGATCATTGTTGGCACCAAAATGTCATGTGTTTGCTTGTTCCCAGTGGGCTAGCTTGAGGTCCAGGGAGAACATCCTGACATGGAATAGAGATGAAGGGCCAAAGCCACATACATGGAATGAGTTTAATCTTCAGCGAGGAACACGCACACGATCCTGCTTCCACCGGAGTCACCCAGCAAATGACGTGGCGACAGCCTGACGGCTCTTATGTAGCTGAGGGCGGGGTCACGTGACACCGCCCCCCTATGACGTGAGGGGGAAACGCAGGGGTTTCCCAGTGAAGTGTACGGTTGTCCCTGCCCCCTCTGATGCAACGGGAAACCTGTGATGCATCAGAGGGGGGCGGGGTTACCCATACACGTCACTGGGAAACCGGCGTTTCCCCTTGCATCAGAGGGGGACGGGGTCACGTGATGGGTGGCCCCGCCCTCAGCTACTTAAGAGCTATCAGGCTGGCGCAGCATCATGCGCTGGGTGCCTCTGGAGACAGGATCGTGTGCGTGTACCTCGTTGGAGATCGAGGATGGATTTATTGGATTACATCGCTGAAATCTATTTTTTTTTTTTTTTTTTCATATAAAGGACTTGTCCCGAGCCGTCGCCTGTGGTTTTTAACATTGACCCTTTTTTTTTTTTTTGTGAAATGGTATTGGTTCAATGTACCCCCTTACCAATTCACATGGAGGGCCGGGATCTGGCGGGCTTCCAGATTCCAATAATTCCCCCCGCCCACAGACCCCCACAACCACCGGGCAAGGGTTGTGGAGATAAGGCCCTTGTCCCCATCAACAAGGGGACATCCTCCCCATGTTGAGATCACGTGGTCTGGTACGGTTCAGGAGGGGGGGTGCGCTCTCTCCCCCCCTTTCCTCCAGCCTGCCAGGTTGCGTGCTCGGATAAGGGTCTGTTATGGATTTTTGGGGGAACCCCATGCCGTTTAAATTTGGCGCAGAGTTCCCCTTAATATCCAAACCAGACCTGAAGGGCCTGGTAATGAAATTTTGGGGGTCCCCCCACGCATTTTTTTTTTTTTTTCAATGACTCGGTGACTTATCTGTATTGCCGGGACCCGACAATTCAATATAGCCGCGAGTAGTTTAAAATTACTTTTTTCCTTTTTAGAAATGTCATTTTGTGCAGAGACTGTTATAAACACAGGAAACATGCGCTACTTTACAGGCATACTATAGACACCCCCCAGGTATGAAATTTAAAGGAATATTTTATTTCACTTTAAGCATTATTAAAATAACTGCTCCTGAAAAAAAAAAATCGTTTTTCAAACTTTTTTTTGTATTGATACTTGTCGCCTGTGGCAGGACCGGGTCCCCAAACACTTATGACAAAAACTTGCCTATGAACCTTTTAAAATTGGCACTTCTGATTTTTCATGTTTGTGTCCCATAGACTTTAACGGTGTTCGCATGTTCGAACAATTTTTTTTCCTGTTCGTATGTTCTGCATGCGAACCGGGGCGTGTTCGGCCCATCCCTAGTTTTGGGCTATTGTAAGCCACAAATGTTCCAATCGCATTTAGTCTGAGAGGGGAGTGTTGAACAATCAGATTTAGCTACACTAACACATTTTGAGCTGAACTCCAGTTGAACACTTGCTGTAACTGTATAAAAAGTTATTTTGGGATAAAGGTGACCATTGTTGGTGACCCCGTCGGTGGTAAATGGTTTGTTCCAACCCTGTTGACTGCTACATCTGTGATGGGTTGTTCTGCTAATAGGCTTGCTGGTAGGATCACCAGGTGAAAATTAAACCTTAAAAAAAAGCAGCAATAACATCTAAGAATTAGTAAGCTGCAATGTTTTTTCTTTTGGGTTTAATACTGATTTCAAACCAGTGCTGTCCAGGCTGGTTTATGAGATTGTTACTGCTCAATTGGGGGTGTTGGGCCAACATAAAATTGTATTTGTAATTTTAACTTTTTTGTGTTGGCATAAGGAATTTTTTTTTATAAGATGAGCGGCTTTGGAGGGTAGTGTTTACCTGCACAGGTGTTCCATGCAGGCAGTACCATTGCTATAAATGGGGGTAGCAGCAGCTGCATGGACACAGCCGCCACTCTCCAATGTGACATCCATGAAGGTGCATGGCCTCGAATGCACCCGTACGGCTGTCGTATTAGGAGCACCATCTGTGTCCATGCAGCTGCTGAAGTGTTGTCAATGGGACTGCCTCAACGCAACAGCTGTGCATCCATGTGCAGAGAAAGCATATTACTCCAGCGCTCAAAAGGACAGTCGCCAGACCAAGATGCTGTATGGAGTCTATACTTCCTCTGATAAAATGCTTCAATGATGCTGCCCTCAGATGGGGAATCCAAACACACAAGGGAGCAAACGCCTAGTGCAGTGATGGCGAACCTTGGCATCCCAGATGTGTTGGGACTACATTTCCTTGATGACCAACTACACTGCAGAGTGCATGAGTACCATGGGGAATGTAGTTCCAAAACATCTGGGGTGCCAAGGTTCACCATCACTGGCTTAGTGCATTACCCATGATTTATTGATCAAAATGGCAAATGGAATACTCAAAGGACAGAAGTGACAGGCACGACAACAAACCCGCTGGTCAACTGGTGTGGCTACGAGTGACCAAACTGTGGCAATGTCGGCAAGCTTGGTTTTTTTTGGTTTCTTTAATAAATCTCGTAGAGCACTAGATGTTTGCGCCCCCCTGTTTTTTTTTTTTTTTTTTTTTTTTTTTTTTTGCAATCCCTGTGCAGGGAACCACGGCCCTCCATGGGCATATGGTTATGTGGACGAGGTCTAACTCTGCATCTGCATGGAAACTATTCCCATCACTGCAAATGACCTGTTCTAGTTCATTCAATGAGACTGCTTGAGGGAAGAACAAGCTGAGAATGTACATGAGCAGCTATAACTTGCTGCTACATGCAAAGATCTGTGCAGAAGTAAATGGAGCGCTATGGAAATACACAAGCACATATGGAAATGCTTTCTTTTAATGCATTCATAATGTATGTGTTGTGATGACTGTCTTCATTTTCTTGCTGTGATAGGAAAATTGTGCTCTAATGTGCTCTGTATGTTGTAATGGCTTTTATGGCATTGCACTGTTTGTGCAGGAAAATTATGTAAAGGTTTAATTTACTCGAAAGATTTAGCCCATATGGAAAATTAAATTGCATAATTTCTTAATTCCAGGCTGCACACCCCATGGGACAGTTTTTATAGGGTCCCTAATCTGTTTTGAGGTGGTGTTTTTTGTTTTTTTTGTTCTAACCTGTTTAATGCAGAAGAGGAAGCTCCTTTTTACTCCATGAAAAGGGGGAAACGTGTAGGAAATGTGGTGAAGGTACCTTACCTTGTAGTAATCAAGAGATAATGCTACCAACATGTAGGCAGATGCAGATTTTCCTTTGTCCAGTAGGCGGCACTGTGCGGACTATTTTGTGAGGGGAAATTGTCCCCTCATGGACTCTAATGCTTCAGAGGGAGCCACTGTCTGGATGCTGCAAATGTTGGTGGCCATCTTGGGTGAGGCAAGCGCTTTTTTTTTTTTTTTTGCAGAACTAAACCCATTGATTTTTTTTTAAGAGTTGTTCCCGCCTGTAAAAAAAAAAGTGGCTGCTGACTTTTAATATAAGGACACTTGCCTGTCCAGGGATCCCGTGATGTCAGCACCCCAAGCCGATCTGTCCAACGGCTCTGGGTGCAGGCGCCGGCATCTTCACTAAGGGAAACTAAGCCTTGCAGCTTCACAGCCTGTTTCCTGCTGTGCATGCGTTAGTCGCTCTGTGCTTTCTGAATGGTCCTGCAGTCTCCTGGGACCTTTGTGTCTCTCAGAAGGCAGCTGGTGGGGCAGAAATGTTGTACATTGCCGCACAAAGATTGTGGTGATCTTACCCGGAAGTGGGCGTGGTTTCCTGGTTTTGACAGGTATCTGCTCCCTCTTCATTGGGTAGTTGGGTGATCTAGCCACAATACTTTTTACAAGAACTTTTTATAAACATGCATGATATCAGGTCAGAATGAATGTTGGCAGTTCCCATCACTCCATTAATGTATTGTGGTTCTTCCCCCAAGGGTGGCTGGCTTGGGGATTTGTGGTGTTATGTTCCAGACAGTAGTTTTCTAATCTGATTGTAAATGTAATTAGCTGGGTTGGGAAATGATCTTCTATGCGTGGGTAGCCTTGATCATCTGTGATGGAGGGTTTTTATCATTTTATCTAATTGCATTTCCTTCCTCCTTTAAAGCATCCACAGCGAGAACCCGGGAAAATTAATGTTGGAAAACTTGGTTCTGAAAACTACATTTCAGCTGAGGATTCAGAGTACTCCATCACTGAGGGTAAGTGCTTCTGAAAATTGACTATTGTGCGTGTTTAGTGATACTAAAATCAGTTGTTAATTTTAAATGAAAAAAAAATGTCATACTTGCCTGCTCTGTGTAGTTGGTTTTGCACAGAGCAGCCCAGATCCTCCTCTTCTCAGGTCCCTCGCTGGCAATCCTGGCCCCTCCCTTCTGTCAAGTTCCCCAACAGAAAGCAGCTTGCTATTGGGGCACCCTAGCTGAGCCGCCACTGTCCATTCAGACACTAAGCCGTGGTTCGGCCCTGCTCACTCTGCTCATTGGCTCACTGACTTTCAGCAGCGGGAGCCAATGGCGCCACGCTGCTTTCTCAGCCAATGAGGGAGAGTCCCAGGCAGCAGAGGACTCTTATGCAACGTCGCTGGATCGAGATGGTATCGGGTAAGCATTAGGGGGCTGCTGCACACGTGTTTTTTTTTTTTTTTATCTTGATGCATAGAATGAATTGAGATTAAAAAAAACTGACTTTACAAACACTTTAATGCTGTGTTTTTTTTAAGGCAAGCCTTTGGGCTGCATGTCCAACTTCCCCTGCTACTCATTGAATTGTAGAGGCTTCCAGATTCCATCTGGTAGCATCTGCCAAATTGTAGAGTATGTTCAACAAGTGAAGCTGTTAGAAAATATACAGATCAGCCATAACTTTATGACCACTGACAGGTAAAGTGAATAACATTGATTATGTTACAATGCCAACCTGAAAGTTGGTGGAACATTTTAGGTAGCAAGGAACATTTTTTCCAGAAGGTGATGTGTTTAAATCGGGTAAGAATGGGCATCACAGTTTATGGGGCCTTGTAGCTGCCGACTGTGTGCCCATACTGACCCGTGTGCAGACATAAGCGCCTACAATGGGCACGTGAGCAAAACTGGACAATGGGAGTAATGGAAGAAGGTGGCCTGGTCTGAATCACGTTTTTTCTTAAATCATTTGGATGGCTGGGTTTGTGTTCCCCACTTATCTGGGGAGGAGATGGCACCAGGATCTAGTATGGGAAGAAGGCAAGCTGGTCGAGACAGTGTGGTGCTGGAAAACCTTGGCTCTGCCATTCATGTGGATGTTACTTTGACACGTATCACATTGTTGCTGGCCAAGTCCTCCAGCTCTCAATCCAATCAAGCATCTGTGGGATGTGCTAGAAAAACAAGTGCTTCATGGAGGTCAAACCTCACAACTTACCGGACCTGCTACTGACGACCTGGTGCCAGATACCACAGCATACCTTCAGAAGTCTAATGGAGTTCATGTCTTAACTAGTCAGGGCTGTTTTGGTGGAAAAAGGGGACCTATTCAATATTGGGTGGGTGGTCATAAAGTTATGGCTGATCAGCTTACGTTATAGGACCAAGCCCATCCATCAGCATGAATTGTTCTCCAGTTATAAGTAATATACCGCGTTTACTACCTGCATGTGAGATTTTGTATTCTAAACAGGGAGGAGTCTGAATCGTGGGAATGAGCACAGACAATGTTCTACTTTTGGCTATCCTAATCCAGAAAAATGTACACATTGGGTTAAAACTACTAAAACTGGGCATGAATATATTGAAAATCTGCCAGTTCAGCAGTGACGACCCTGCTGGGAGAAGACGGTGATTATAATCGTAAGAGAACATTTAGCCTGCACATTAACGGTTCGGATCTCGGCTGGTTCCTGCTGAACCTGCTGCGGTTCTTTCAGTGTATAGCCGGGCTGGTCATGCTATGGCCAGCTAAGTCTAAATCTGCTAATCTAACACCAACGCCCCCCCCCCTCAGACAATGCTGCTGTCCAAAGGTGGCTCTGTTGCGTTGCTCCTTCATCCAGAGTGTAGGCATGCTAACGCAGGTGTCACTGGCAAGATGACCAGATGAAGGGGGAATCCTAAAATAAATCTAATGCAACTTGCCAATTGCTAGATGTGGTGGTTGCTATAGATTGCAATGGGAAGCACACAACGCTAGAGCAATCAATCAGAAGGGACAGATTGGCTTCACCTCATCTCCTGCCAAAACCACACCCCTTTAATGCGTTTCACCTGGCTTAAGCAAAAAAGCTGAGCCTGAAAGCTGGTGAAATGCGTAACTGTGGTCTTAAGACATTTGTTTAAGAAATCTGTAGCCAATCTGTCATATCTGACCAGGTGGTCTGCCAGTGTGCGCTTCGTGGTGGGGTTTATTATTTTATTATTTTTTCAAAGCTGGTACTGTTGGGCTGGATAGACCCGTTAAAAGCGGCACACCAGGGATTGAAGTCACCTGGTTGAAACTTAGTGGAGCTTTGCGTGGTGCTGGTTTCTGCTTATGGATATACATTTTTGGGGTTTAACACCACTTTAAAATTCACACTATCAGTAGTGCATGTCAACATTACCAAATCAAGGTTAGTAACTGAAGCTCAAATGGGTAGGTCTACTTATCAGGTTGCTGAGTCCTGCAGCCATTTGCTCCTTATGTTAAAGTACAGACAAAAGGTATGTTCCATTTCTAGCAACAAGGATTGTTCCTGTGTGTAGTCTTGCCTTAATGCCGCCTTGGGAAACAGCTGGGATGGCTTTTCCTGCTTAGTATCTATTTGCACCAGAGCTGTGGGTGCCTGCCAAGCTTCCCCTTTGTCCACTTGTGTGATTTTGTATTATCTAGGTATTAAATTGCCAGACCGTGTGGTATTTTAAGTCTATAGGAGCCTGCAGATTTGTAAACTGTACACAAACTGGATTTTTAACACATGAACCTACCTTAATTGAATTAACTGGTGACTTAAAACAAATTACTACAGATGCTCTTTAATGGCTGATCTATAGGCTTTTTATTGCTTTTTGGATGTACATATGGATGAGGATTTCATTTAATTTTTTTTTGTGTACTTGATGGATAGTTGATATCTGTACATGGGGGTAACTACTTTGATCCATTGTTATCTTTGTGCCGATTGACCATTCTGCCTTGTAGATTGGTAGGTATAGACCAGGGGTGCCCAACCAGTGCCATGCGGAGCCCTCTGATGTGGCCCGTGACCTCCTGCTCTGGCATGGCTGGTTGGCCAAAATCGCAGGTTCCCGACCTGCCATCCCAGAGAATCGGTGCTGTGAATGAAGCCGGCGGTAGAGGAAGTGGCTGCGGAACAAAGCTGCATAAGCCGATGGTTTCTGTAAAGCGCCGCCTCCTGTCACAGGCGGAGTAATGCCACGTGAACTCTTCCATTCAGACTGTCCTAGGCAGACTGTTATTAAAAGTAAGTTTAATACTAAAATCGGTGTATATATGAGCAAATCTGTTCTGCAGTGGTTACTGGGCTGCTTTCAAACGGATCCACGGGTGTGGTGCACATGCAGGTTACCTGCACTGCTCCATAGACTTATGTCATTACATGCTGATTTGGTGCACTTTCAGAAAGTACACCACACCTGCAGGATATAATAGAAGTCTGACAAAGTGCATCTAGCCCACAGGAAAGCCACAAGTGCACTACTCTACACCTGCAGTGGGGGTAAACCACAGTGCATCAGTGTGAAAGACTTGTCCGTTTACGCCTGCCTACCTCGATCCAATCCACTTAAAGATAAAAACGGAAGAGGCTCCGTCCCCTTCCATCTGGGCAGATCAGATTGGGGAGCGCCCATAGAGTAGACTGGGCTGTATCCATGTCTGCTCTGCATATGCAGAGTGGACACGGACCTGTCATCCACCTAGTCTGCTTCTTGTGGTCTGTGACCATTTTACCAAGTCGCTTAAGTGGCCCTCTCCAAAAGGTTGTACACATCTGATCTGTGCTGCCTAGGCTAAGATCTGGCAGAGCCTTTTGTTCATGGCAAGAAATGCCCAGTTCAGAATATTACTGATGCTGACCTGTCGTGCATGTATTGAGTATGGGGTTCAATGTGAGTAGCTGATTATCCATTTCAGTTTGTTTTTGGAATTCTAGATTCTCCAAAGGGTGAAGTTTTTCTTCAGTCCTCCCTGGGCAAGAACATTGTGAATACCAAAAAAAAGATTTGCTAATGTGGGAGACGATGGCCTTTTTTTTTATTTTTTTTCCCTAGGGTGTTTGGAATTTTTCTTCAGGTCACCACAGGTTAGAAAAAACAAATGTGCTTTTAGGTGTTTCCATTTAATTGCAGAGTAAATATTAAGCCTGAATATTTGTAGCAGATTTGGTTGCTGGGTAACAGAATTTTTATTGGACCTTTTTAGTTAAGAAGACTGATCTTTGCATAGGGCCATTACTTCTAAGAGGCCATTGAGGCGGCACTGATGGCCAGGGTGTCCACACATACACTAGCACTGTTCAGCAAAGCTCCCTGCCTAGCTGCTCTACATATTAGGCAGGCAATGACTGTGGTGCCTCAGTTTTTTTTGGCTTGTGAAATTGCAGCCTTGGCATCATTTACTGGAGCCGACAGCTTACTCACACAGGTAGCAATGACCCGAGGTGACCACTTTGGCAAAAACTGCCTCTTAAAATATCTGCCTGCTCCTGTCTTTGCAGGATCGTTGGTCAAAGATGGATAAGTTACTGGATAAGGTTGTCGAAAAATTCCAAGAATATTGCATACTTGGGTTCTAGTTTGTTGATGTACAGCTGCATTGCTAATCTTAGTTTTCCAGCAGTAATCTTTTCTTTTTCTATTTTAGGTGGTTCTCCTGACAGCAGCCCCAGTAAACTCTCCTCTCAGAAAAGCTTAGAAATTTCTCATGTGCTGGACAGCACTTCTTCTTTAAAAGAAAGGATGGCCAAGTATCAAGCTGCTCTGACCAAGCAATCCAAGCCTGTCTCACCCACGGTATGTCTGATCTTTTAGAAAAATCAAACTAGGTACTCTTAGAGGTGATTGGGCAGTGTGTAAATTGGGCCCCTTTTACATGGGGAAGACTGTTTTTTGATCAGGGGATCTGTCTGCCGATCCTCTGCTGATAAAAGCTCAGCCGGTGGATAACCGGTCCGTGTCCCCCTCAGTTCCTTCAAAGCGGAGACGGAGCCTGCTCTGCTCAATTGGTGGCAGAGTGTAAACTGACTCGGCTGTGTTTCACACCTGTCTACCTCCAATCCGCCTACACGGAGGTTGACGCATCCCCTTTGTTTAGCGAATCAGATTGGAGGTAGGCAGGTGTAAACGGACATAAGTTCATCTACACCCGCCAGTCAATAGGGGGTGAATAGACCGCTTGAAAAAACTGGCAGACCTTTTTGGAATGGTCGCTTGAAAGGGGACTTCGACTGATATAGATCACAGAAGAAATGGTTGGCACTTGGGATGGCATCAGGGTTTTTTTTTTTGTAAAATCATGAATTCTAGCTGTAAAACAGTCAATGCATTTCAGCCGTCATGTCCAAGGCCTGATGGCTGAAATGCATTGGCTGTTTTATGACTATTAATGCTTTTCAATAAAGGAAGACTGATGCCATCTCGAGTACCGACCATTTCTCCTGTCATCGGTTATATAGAGGAATGGGTGGCCTGACAGTCTGAGGACCGGGCGGAGCTGTAAAGTTGGAAGGTAGAAGCACCTTTACCTGTTTCCGGTACTGTGACATAGTAGGAAATTGAAAAATTCTATGTTCAATTCCTCTTTAAACTTTTGCTTCTGGGTTATGGACTAGCTGAACTGACGCACTTTGAGAATCTGCAGCTCCTTTTGGATCCACATCCGCCTTAGCGGTGAGTTCACACTGCCACTCTTGAGAGTTCAAAGTCGCATGACAAGTCTCTCCCCATAACGGCAATATAACTGTTCTAACTGGTGCGACTCAAGTCGCTCCAACTTAGAAAAAGGTTCCTGCACTGCTTTTGGTGCGACTTCAACAGGACTTGCATTAACTTCTGCTAAAGTCATATGCAAGCTGCAGGGATGTTGGCTTCGGAGTTGTGGCAGTGTGAACAAGGGCTTAAGGTGACAACACAGCTCTTGTGACTGTTGTCTTGCGTCAGGAAGTGTTAGAGGCAGGACCACCAGAAGAGAAGCCTGAAAAAACGCCCCCACATCTAATTACTGGAAAAGTGCACCATATTCTACGCACTATACATGTCCGAGTCTGAATTTCTGACCTGTCTAGTGAGCATGTTCTTGTCTACTAAAAATCCAACAAAACGCTTTCAATGGCATATTTAAAAGAAAAGTAAGCAAATAAGCAAAGTTTGGGGCTTACATGCACTTCAATATAAAACCCTACCGTTGGGTAGGATTTGATTTGCTTTTAGATGGCTTTGGATTTAATGTCTAGCTAGGGGCATAGCTAACCAAGCACATAATAATAAAATGGCCTCCTACGGGTCTCATTTAATTGGTGAATTGCTGGTCAAGAACACAACCCTAATTCCTCCTTCATACCAGAATAGTCTGCTACTATAAGGCCAGGCCAAATGGCTTGCATTTTCATCAGGTGTTTATTGCATACTTGCGATAGTGGCAGATGTTTCTTCAAACTGACCTTTTAGTTTAGTCGTTTGACAGTGGTGAGAAATATTTAACATGGAATGACATAGATTTTTTTAAACTGTTACGTAGTTGTCTGACTTTTTATTGACCGGTATGCAGCCAACGGTCTGATTTTCTGATCTGCGTGTTCCAGGCTAGTGATTCCTGTCCCTGGATTTTTCAGGAGGGCGTTGGTAGTGTCTGCTGATGTAGGTTTCCTTTGAATTGCCAGGTGGTGAGACGTAATCCTTAGACTTATCTTTTTTAAAGATGGTTTTAAAAATGTGCCAGTCAGGGATACTCGCCCAGATAATATACAGCTATGTATAAATTCTTTAGCTGTGAGAAGCTCTGAGCTAGAAACCTGACACTATCTGATAAAGGTTGGAATGGCTGAAACTATTTGTGGAATGAGAGCAGGACTTCTTCCCCCATGTGCTGGCTGTTTGTTTAGACTTGACTTTACAGACTGAGCTGTCCAGGGGAACATTGAGCTAAAGATTTTATCTGAAGGACGCTGTACAGAAGGCTCTGTAGGCTTTATGTGAAATATGCAGATTTCCATTGTATTAAACTTTAACCTGTCGCTTGCTTGACTCAAGTACAATGCAAGCTGCAGGTAGAGTTGCCACCTCATCCCTTTAAACCCGAACACATATGAATTATACAGGTTCTGAGGCTACTTTAATGCAGACAAGGCACCAAGCGAGTTTAATTACCACCTTAATCAGCCACAGAACCTGTGTAATTTATGTGTTCGGTTTTACAGGGATGAGGTGGCAACTCTAGCCGCAGGTCATGTTCAACATTCAAACAAGATTTTGAGTTGACATCAAAATCCTTAGTCTAAATGAGCCCCTTTTGGCGTCCTAAACTCACAACAGCTCCTTTGTCTGCTAGCCACAGATGTATTTTTTTTTTTTCGGACAATTAAACTTTTTATTGTGTAGTGCTTCATGAATTCACAATCAAGTTGCGTAGTTGGTCTGAATGAAAAAGACAAGTCCATTTTGTTAAACCAATAGAAGGGGGGGGAAAAAAAGTGTATATGCTATATCCTATACCCACAGTTGATCCAGATTAAGGCCAGAAAAACCCTAGCTAAGCATGATCCAATTTGCTCCAGCAGGGGAAAAAATAATCTTCCTGATCCCACAAGAGGCAAATCTGATCTTCCCTGCATCAACTTTACCCATAAATGTTCTCATTCAGTTATGTGCGTACCTAGGAAAGAATCCAGGCCTTGAAGCAATCTACTGAGCTGGCCAGAACCAACTCTTGAGGGAGTCTATTCCACATTTTTACAGCCATTACTGTGAAGAAACCTTTCTGTATTTAAATATGAAGGAAAAGAGATTTCATCTGAGTGCCCCCCTGTCCTCTGACATTTTAGAGTGCTTTCACACTTGCAGCGCCCGGGCGTCGGCGGTAAAACCCTGCTATTTTTAGTGGTGCTTTACCGTAGTTTGCAGCGCTATTCGGACGATAGCGGGGCGTTTTTAACCCCCCGCTAGCGGCCGAAAGGGCCGCTGCAGCAGTTCGGCGGCGCTGCCCATTGATTTTGATGGGCAGGGGCGCTTTAAGAGTGGTGTATTCACCGCTCCTAATGCGCTGCAAAGAAGCTGCTGGCAGGGCTTTTTCTGACGCCCTGCCAGCACAGTGCCCTATTGTGAAAGCCCTCGGGCTTTCACACTGGAGTGAATCATCAGCAAACAGGGCCTGTGCTACCACGCATATGCTGACGACACCCAACTCTACTTTCGTATCACCGGGAAAAAAGACCAATATCACGGATTGGAAACCTGTCTCACATTGATCGATGAATGGATGACTGAGAATTCCCTCAAACTCAACGGATCCAAAACAGAACTCCTTCTCCTCCACGCAAACCGAAAGACAAAAACTAAGACTTCTTGGACACTCCCCACTATCCTTGGACAGACCGTTACCCCGAGCACCAAAGTCAAAAGTCTCGGAGTCATCTTTGACTCGGAGATGTCGATGGACGCACAAATTGGATCAGTAGTCAGCGGAGCTCACCATCTCCTCCGTCTACTACGTAGACTCATCCCCTTCATCCCAAAAGAGGATACAGCAGTAGTAGTTGGAACAATTATCAACTCCCGACTCGATTACGCAAACGCCCTCTACCTCGGACTACCCAAATACCAGATTTCGCGCCTACAAGTCATCCAGAACACAGTTGCCAGGCTGGTAACGGGAAAAAAACCTTGGGAATCCATCACCCCATCACTAAGGACCCTTCATTGGCTAACCGTAAAGGATCGGATCACATTCAAGACCCTCTGTCTCACCCACAAGTGCACACAGGGAAACGCTCCACAATATCTATGCGAGACGATAAAACACTACACCCCCAATCGCAATCTCCGATCAACCAACCAAAACCTCCTTCACATCCCCAAGTCCCGCTACAAATCAAAGGGAGAACGAAGATTTGCAGTCCAAGGACCACGGCTATGGAACGCTCTACCCACCAACATCCGCATGGAAGAAAACCACCGGGCCTTCAGGAAAAAACTTAAGACCCACCTATTCTGAAGGGTCAGGATGTCACTGGATGCAAAGCGCCTTGAGGCGATTTAGTTCGCATTTGTAGCGCTATACAAGTTATTCACTCACTCACTCAATGGAGCAGCTTTCAGGGCGCTTTGCAGGGTTTCTTTTTTTTTTTTTCTGCTAAAGCGCCTCAGAGTGAAAGGGGTCTTAAAGTAACTTGTGGTGCAATAGATGAGATCTAGACATGCAATTGGCAGAAATCTGGAGCTTCAGGTAATTTCAGGATTGGCATAGCTGAACTCCATGCAAGCAATTTGAATGCCTAGTTAGAAGCATTCTTGCCTGCCAAAGGATTTGTATTTCGGTCTATTCATATTCTAATATTTTTATAGCCGGGTGGCTAACATCACTTTAAAGCTTATCTCTTTTGTTAGGAAGGAGTAGAACGCTTGCATTTTTACTTCTTTCCATGGCTCCATTAGAGCTTTTCCCTCACTTTCTGTCCTGTAATAGTGAATTTACCATTCACCACAGGGAAAGTGTGTAAACATGGACACAAAGCCGGAAAATCATGGGAGCTTTCATCCCTCCCATACTTAAAAAGAAAACTTTTTTTTTTTTTTCAGAATTTACCGTGATTTCCTGTCTGGTAAAACTCACCAGGAAAGAATGTTGGGGGAATTCTCAATAACCGAGCCATGGATAGAGCGCCTAAAAACCAAATCACTTACCTTCCCCATTCTATCCAAAAATTAAACTAATCTTTCTTTGGGCATGTATTTTAACCCTTTAATGCAGAATCCTTTTACCCATATTTGAAGTTGGTGAATGGCGTCGCCTTTAAAATCAAAAATTGCGCTTTTTCTCAGAGGTCATCGGGTTGACGGTAACGTCCTCTTCTGTGCTCGGCTGAGCGGAGGACACTCATTGATGACTCACTCTGTCTGCATCTATTCTCTGGTTTAATTTCAGGAAATCTGAAAAGGAAATCATTCTGCTAAATCTCTTTAGTTTCAGAAAGATGTCATCAGCGTTAAGCACTTTTAAATGGTTCTAAGTTAATTTTGTGTAACCCTGTGCGCTCATGCCAGATGTAAAATATTTATTATAAGTTGGACTAAGTCTATAGTGGCAGCAAAAACTGTCCTTAATTTGTAATTTAAACCTTTTGTCCTTTTAGATAAAATTAACTCCCCATGCTGCATTGTGTTGAGACATGGCCTCATGCACACTGGACTTTTTATCAGCATTTTTGGCAGGGGCATTTTCTGGCTTGAAAAAAAATGCAGTACTAGTGGGTTTTAAGCAGTTTTTCAGCTGTAAAAACACTTACTCTGATAAAAGCTATAAAAAGTGGATATTCTGCGTCTATCAGCGTTTTTGAGCCATAATTTTTTGTGGGAGTATAGTTTTGTAAAATAAACGCTACTGCAGAAAAGCTGCAAAACTTCTACCGCTAACACTACTGGCATTTTTAGGATGTCCAGTGTCCATGAGGCCTTACTATGATGGGATATTGATTGTAAGAGTCCCTGTTTTCTGTGTCCAGGTTTTATAAAGTCTCCCAGCGTTGAGCTATTAAAAAATAATTCCAGACATTGACGTGTTGTACTAAGGTACAGCCAAAGCTTGTTTGGCTTTACTTCTGTGACTCACAGAAGTGCAGTTCGCTGTAACCAGTTTTCAGCAGGCTGACGTCGGAGCTGGTGCAAGATCGTGAGAAAGTTGGGATCCACCCACAACCCTGGACTGGCACCTGGCTCGGCCTCTCAGCGAGCTGCTTGAAACCTGAGCCAGCTGCCCCCCCCCCCCCCCCCTGGAAGCGGAGAGCTGATGACTGATCGCTCAGTTCGCAGTGTATTGCTACCCCCGAAGGAGCTTCTTAGATATGTTTGCCCGGGTCTTGCCCTGTAACTGGCTGCGTATTATTCAATGGATTTTCACACAGCCAGGCGCACTCTTCCGCGCGTCTCCGATGACCAGTCTAGGATGTTTTTGTATTTTATTTGGAGAACTTGGATAGGAGGATACTCCAAATTAACTATTCCCAAGCGAGGACAACGTAATGGAACTGTATGGCAGACTACAACGATGCAGCAGGCTGTACAGAATCAAGAAAGTCCCTTTGTAGCAGAAGGAATTTAGTGGACCTTGCTGCTTCAAAACACCAGCCTTTAGCTTACACCCAGTATGCTGACTTCTAGGACCAAGAGGAGGATTTAGCAACACCAGTCTCTAGGATCCCTTTAGGGGGTCTGTACTCGCAAGGCCCTGGCCGCAGGTCACTTTCCTCCATTAAATCAGGATCCATTGACGTCCTCCCTCAGTCAGCTTTTTAGGAGAACCCTGTGTTTCAGCTTCAAGGTTTCAGGCCCTCAGGTCGCCCACCTGAGGCCACATGGCAGCCTGCGCTTGGGAGAGGCGGCAGGCCCCTCCCCACCTGGACTTCTCTGTAGAGTTAAGACTCGGAGCACATGTGTTTTTAGAGATGGTCACCCAGTATGCCTTGGGGCACATCCCGTTCTAACTGGCCAGGGCTCAGTGGTGGCACGTCCAAAAAGGGCGGTGCCCACCCCAATTCATGCGCCCGGCACCTTATCTACATGCAGGGTGCCACACATGGATTCCAATGTGGTTTTTTTTTTTTTTTTCTTCTTGGAAGCACATGGTTAGAGCCTGAGGCTCGAATTAACGTCTAAAAAGGATTTGGCTCAAGGATGCAGAGCGGGCTTTGATGCGAGTGGCGGGGGGGTTGTTTGCCATGCCCCCCCCCAATATTGATCACCAGCCGCCACTGCCAGGGCTCTATAGACATCCATGCTCTCATTTGCAAGGTTTTCTCCCACTGTCCAGTACATCCTATAGCTAACAGACCAGTGTGAACTTCAAGACAGCATGAGCAGAACCAGAGCACACTAAGCACACTCTGCTAAACCATTACAGCCTATGTTAAGCAGACCACATATACTGTAAATGTACCTACTGTCAGGCAGATAAACCAACTGATGCACTCTAGCACCTACCTTGGAGGGCACTATATCAGTCTTGGCGCTGACAGGGGACAGATGCAGCATCGGACCAATGCTACATCCACCTAGGCAAGTATGATTTTTAGAAAAAAATTAACTTTTTAATGTCTAGTACTGGTCAGAAAATCAGACAAAAAATAAAGCTTTCTAATCGATCGTACGATAATCTGATCGTTGTTACACCACTTTCGAGAGCCGATCATGACAGTTCAAGCGTCATCCGAAGGGATAAACACTAAAATCTTTCCCATAAGATACTACAACACCGATTTTTGTTTAATCAGTATGGTATTCCCAAAAAAATCAATGACCAAGACGCTCATGCTTTGAAATGAAAAATGCAACACAATACATCACTTCTAAAGTTGTATTCTGTCGTATGAGAATTTGTAACTTTAGTAACCTCCTTTTCGGTATGAGCCTAGTATGCAAAAAGACGATCATTTGTCCAATATTCTCATATGTACCAGGCTTTCGTTACATTTGCCCAGCCTGGACCGATTTAATGTACGGTATGTGACATGCCTGGCCGATGCCACTGAAAGCTGGAGATTATGGAAGTAGACTACTACTTCAGTGATCTCCACTTGCTTTGCGTTCTGCACCAGGTAGCTGCCTCTCCACCTCATCCAAGCAGAGAACGATTTGCATTCATTCAGAAGATGCAAAGCATTCTATGAATGGTCAGCCTCATGTGTTTAGGATGTTTCAGGCCAGGTGCTTGGCAGAGGACCTGGAAGCAAGTGGAGATCACTAAAGTAGCAGTGTCTACTTTGGTGATTTCCAGCTTTCAACAGCATCGGACAAGTATGTCGTATCAATAGTTCCATTGGTTCCCTTATTTAAGTAGGCAAACAAGTCTTCCTACTTATACCAGCTCTGTCTCCTTTCCTAATCGACAGAATCCTAGCAGCTTACAGTGCTGGTGAAGGTTCTGGGTGGCTTCACAAACCTTATGCTGGCTAGTAAACAAATGTAGAAGTGCCGCTTGGGAGTTTCACCCTGAGCACACTTATGTGTGGAATGAAGAGAATGCAAGTCGCTGTAATGCTAATGACATGGGACATAGGTGACTACACAGCAAATACCTTGGGTCTTTCGCTCTTATCTTAACAAAAGTGACTTGTCTCTGACAAATTGGAAGGCGGCATTGCGAAACTTATCAAGACTGTTGGCTAAATCTTGATTTAGCAAGAAGTATTGGATTGGGTAACAAATGACCCAATTCATTACGCTCTTCTCTGGTTTTTGTTACTATGGCTGATATAGCCGGATAGCATCGTCAATAAGTTTCAACCAGAGGGACTTTAGAGAGGACTGTGCACCCTTCCAGGATAGTAAAATGGCTTTCTTAACATAAAAATAAAGTATGCGGAGCAGTCTCATGGCATGAGTGGAAATATCAAAGTCCCCAAAAATGCAGAGAAGGCAGTTTTTGGGATGAATGTTTGGGAGGCCTTGCGCTGAGCAGACAAAGGCACCCACTTCCTCCCAGAAATCTTGAACTATCGGGCACAACCAAAAACAGTGTAGGAAGTCGGCCTCCTGGCCGCAAAAACAGCTAGCCGAGGGCAGGAGTCCCATTTTTGTATAGTCTAGCCGGAGTGAGGCGAGTCTGATGAAATATTTTAAGCTGTATAATTCGGTCCCAGGAGGCAATGACAGAGGTTTTAAATGTATCGCTAAACTCTGACCAGTCCAACGAAATGTCTAGGGAAGTCCATTTCACTTGAGCCTTGTGAAACCTAGGGTTAATGTCGGTCATCAGGGCAGTGTAATATGTAGAGATCAGTTTAGTGGGATCTGGCTGTCTGAGCAGTTTTTCCAGAGGGGGCAGGTCTGTGGGATCATTCAGAGAGAAAAACTGGGCTTGAATAGCATGCCTAAGTTAATAATAAAATAAATATATAAGACCTCGGTAGGTCAAAATCTAAACTCAACTGAGAGAATGTTTTAAAGCCTTGGGCATTATACAGGTGGCACAAATATTTAACCCCCTTTGAGTACCAATGGTTGGGATCTGGGATAGAGTACAACTCTTGTAGATTGGGGTTAAACCACAGGGGGTTGTTGGGAGATTTCAGCCAAGTATGTGTGGAGACTTTCTTAACAATATAACGAAAGACTGAAAGTGTAGTCGTTATGTCCGAGGTTCCAGGGCAGTCAGGAGCCGTCCCCTATAAATATGTAAGGTTTCCATGGAAGATGCAATGGCCCCCTCCGTGCAAGTAAAAGCGTTAGCTGGTACCGGGCACAACCAATCATGGATATTGCACCAACTGAGATGCTAAGTAATGCAAGTAAAAGTTCGGAAACGCCAACCCTGCCAGATGTGCTGACAGCCTGAACATTTCAATGATATTTGAAGGTATGCAGGGACATTGGAATTCACATGCACTACTGCCATCAAACCGTGAAACGGGCTTAATACAATGCAAAACCTACTTTACCACAGCACCAAGTTGGTTGCTCTACAATTTTTCTCTTGCACTAGACATCCTAGGACTGGCATAAGACGGCTATGTGACATACATCTATTTTCATCCAGTTTATACAGCAGGCTTGGTGTCGCACTACAATGGGAAAACTAAATGCTATTAAGTAGGGCTTCCTGCAGCATTTGTCTCCATGCTGACAGATACAAGCCCAAATGCCATGATTGCAGGTAATTTACACCAGAAAACTCCTAGTCTCTGAGCCACCAGGAATTATTGGAGCATGCCATACTTGTCTTTTCCCCTGTGGCCTACTTCTGTTTTCCAGCATGTCTCCAAAACCCATCTGAGCAGTAATGTGCCTCCACAACACTGTTATAGCTAGAGGTTAAATGATGCCATCTCTTCGGCTGATGTGGACAAGAAATGATTGTCGCCCTCCAATAGATTCTCCAAAATGTATTTAGAAATATTAACTAGAAACTAAGTAACAGATTCCTTGTTTTACAGCCGTGTGGAAAAGGTTGCATAGTTAGGTGGAAAAAAGACAAGTCCATCCAGTTCAACCATAAAAAAAATATATATCATACAATCCCATATACCCAATTCTATACCCACAGTTGATCCAGAGGAAGGCGAAAAACCCCAGCAGAGCATGATCCAATTTGCTACAGCAGGGGAAAAAAATTCCATCCTGATCCCCCGAGAGGCAATCGGATATTCTCTGGATCAACTTTAACTTTAAATGTTAGTACCCAGCTATATTGTGTACATTTAGGAAAGAATCCAGGCCTTTCTGAAAGCAATCTACTGAGCTGGCCAGAACCACCTCTGCAGGGAGTCTATTCCACATTTTCACAGCTCTTACTGTGAAGAAACCTTTCCTTATTTGGAGATGCAATCTCTTTTCCTCTAGACATAGTGTCCCCTTGGCCTTTGTGTTGCCCATAAAGTGAATAACTCCACACCAAGTTCACTATATGGACCCCTTATATATTTATGCGTGTTGATCATATCCCCCCTTAATCTCCTCCTTAAGAGTGAATAAATTCAGTTCCTCTAATCTCTCCTCATAGCTGAGCTCATACATGCCTCTTATCAGTTTGGTTGTCCTTCTCTGCACTTTCTCCAGTTCCCCAATATCCTTTGAGAACTGCTGCCCAAAACTGAACTGCATATACCAGATGAGGTCTTGCTAATTTGCTGGTAGTCTGCAAAAAGTGGTTCAAAGCAGATACAGCCTAACTTTGTCCCTCAAAGTGATAGTGTTGTGAATTGCAGACTTCAGGGAAAAGGGTACAGTGATCAGTGTTAATGTATTGGGGAAAAAATGATGAATTTGGTTACTCCCCTTTTTTTCTTTTACAGAATGATATGAAAGGGATTTGGAATGATGTGGTAAACCAGAAGTCGGAGCAGAAGGAGAATGTCCCACCAAGTCCTGTCCTCTCAAATTCCTCTCTTGATGCTGAAAAGGTATTACTAGTCCTATTGGGTCATATATTTTTTTCTTTTATAAATGCTAATTATTAACCCCATACCATCTCTTCACAGAGATCTCAGACTGAGAGCACTCCTATTACCCCTCCAAGGAGAGTGTCCGAGAGCAACGGTACTCATTTTTATTTTTTTCTCCTGTATTTTGCACTAGTGTCTTGTAGTGGCTTTTAGTAGGCTTCATGACCTGACTGTACCCCATTGTGTTATCAAGGTGTTGAGGTTGTGTTCCCCCCAGTTCAGCCAGCTGGTTAAATGGGGATAAAGAAACCTGCACAAACTGAGGATGTAGGTATCTCCCCTGTTTATATTCTGACAGCAGGGACTCCTGTTTTTCTGCAGTTGCTACTCAAATTCTGGTCCAGCAGGGCCATTCAACAGAAGTGGGTCTAACGTCTGGCTTATGTTGTACAGAGGGGCGCACACCCAGTGGCACACTAAGGGGGCGGGGGGTGTGCCGCACCGGGTGCCACTCACTGGGGGGGGGGTTGTCAGGCCAGCGCCCCCCCCCTCCGGGACCGAAGAGGACTTAGCCACACACTGGGGGGGTGTCAGGCCGGCGCCCCCCCACCGCGACCAAAGAGGACGGGCGGCATGGCGCGGTGACAGGTAGGCAGAGGGGGTACGAGCCGCACCCGAGTGATACCCGTCGGCACACCCGGGACACGGCCGCAACGATCCCCTTCCCTCGTGGCCGCGCCGCGGCTCTGATAAGTCTCGGCTGTGACTGTATCAGTCACAGCCGAGCAGAGTGAACGAAGCCGCCTCCCCCTCTGTGTAGTCTGTCAAGTGCACAAGGCGCGCTGATCATTACGGGTCTGAAGGGGGGGGGAAGGTTCGGAATTGTAGGGGGGTGTCTGCACCATGGTGGGTGGTGTATTGTGGGGGGGTGTGTCTGCACCATTGTGGGGGGGGGTGTGTCTGCACCATTGTGGGGGGGGTGTGTCTGCACCATTGTGGGGGGGGGTGTGTCTGCACCATTGTGGGGGGGGTGTGTCTGCACCATTGTGGGGGGGGGTGTGTCTGCACCATTGTGGGGGGGGGTGTGTCTGCACCATTGTGGGGGGGGGTGTGTCTGCACCATTGTGGGGGGGGTGTGTCTGCACCATTGTGGGGGGGGTGTGTCTGCACCATTGTGGGGGGGGTGTGTCTGCACCATTGTGGGGGGGGTGTGTCTGCACCATTGTGGGGGGGGGGTGTGTCTGCACCATTGTGGGGGGGGGGTGTGTCTGCACCATTGTGGGGGGGGGGTGTGTCTGCACCATTGTGGGGGGGGGGGGTGTCTGCACCATTGTGGGGGGGGGGGGTGTCTGCACCATTGTGGGGGGGGGTGTCTGCACCATTGGGGGGGGGGGTGTCTGCACCATTGGGGGGGGGGTGTCTGCACCATTGGGGGGGGGGGTGTCTGCACCATTGGGGGGGGGTGTCGAGGTGCAGTATGTAATGTAAAGGAGTGCAGTGATGCAGGGTGCTGTGTAATGTAAAGGGGTCTAGTGATGCAAGGTGCTGTAAAGGGGTGCAGGGTGCTGTGTAATGTAAAAGGGGTCCAGTGGTGCAGTTGTGGAGAGGGGGTACACTGTAGTGACAAAGATTATTGAAGGATGCAGGGGGCACAGTGGGGTGTTTTTACATTTTACCGCGAGGGTGCCAGATATTGGATCCGTCCCGGGTGCCAAATTCTCTAGGTACGCCCCTGCGCACACCTACTGAAATTTGTCCAGTTCCTGCCGAACCAGCGGAATTCCAGTACATGTACCTGACTTGCTTTCATTAGGTTTTACTTCAAAACGAGTGCAATACACAAGATGAGTGCAATATGTTTTATATATAAATATCTGAACAAGTATGTTGGACTTAAATGAAATAGTAAAATAAACAAGTGAGTGCAAGAGTCACAAACGTGACACAATAGGGAAAGTCGGGCATGAAGGTTCCACCATGTTAAATAGAAAAGTTTACTTTAAGGCCATTCCTTAGACATTGATCTTTTTGTGGCCTACACAAAGGCAAGAGTCCGTAGGATGAATCTGATTACTTTCAGTATTCTTGTGATCAGGACTTCGAACTGTTCCTTGTTGCAACCCATTCCTTTTGCAGTCTTGTCAAATTAACGTTTAACAAATATTTCCTTTGACCTAGGTAAACTGGAGGAAGACCTGCAGAGACCTAGCACCTCTCCTGGTTACAGCCCACAGACGAGAGCCCTAAACCAGCTGGAGGCCACCCCTTCTAAAGTTACAAAGGTGAATAAAGAGATGTGTCTGAAAATGGTCATTTTAGTGGCGTTCAAAGGCCTTTTCTTTATGCAATGGATGGCATAAACGAATGTAGCTAGTTGAGGAACTGAACCAGGAATCTGTTAAACTGGGGTAGATTTACTAAAACTGGAGAGTCCAAAATCTGGTGCACCTCGGCTTCTAACTTCAGCTTGTTCAATAAAGCTTTGAACAAAAAACAAAGCTGATTGGTTTCTATGCAGAGCTGCACCCAATTTTGCCCTCCAGTTTTAGTAAAACAATACCGATGTGGGCCCGTATGGCAGAGCCACAGTAAACCATATTTATGGTTTATAGTGGTTTTCCTGGAGTTCAAGTTTATGAATAGCTTGGCTAAAATGTAGCTCACCTAAAACCACTACAGCCATTTCTGTGCAGCAGATGTACTTTATACAGTAGTGACTTCAACACAAACCGTTTTATGAATTATTTTTTTCCTCAGCTGCATAAAGCAATGCAGATTTCCCAAGTGTTGCTTAGTACATGCTGTGCTGGGGGGTCAACATGGTGGTGGAGTAGGGGGGGGTCAACATGGGTTTTTAACGGTGTCTGTTTTAAAGGAAATTGCAGTTTTTTTAAATCGAGTTGTTACCTTGTAAAAGCATTGATGACCTAGATTGGCTGTACAATGCTTGCAGAGCCTCTGGGTTGATCCCTGTAGGTCCTCTAACTACAGATGGCCTGCACAAAGATAAAGGGTGAATACCAGACCATAGAGCAGACATGTCTGGTCATTGGTGCAGGAGGTTCACGCTGATTTCTGCACATATCTGAAAGACCTATACAGGACACAATGATTTAGGAGTACACCTGGTTCCAAATATTGAATTTAGACGGCATTTATTAAGTCTGTATTTTAGCCTTTAACCACTTCAATACCAGGCACTTATACAGCTTCCTGCCCAAGCCAATTTTGAGCTTTCAGCACTGTCGCAATTTGAATGACAATTGCGCGGTCATGCTACACTGTACCCAAACAAATTTTTTATCATTTTGTTCCCACAAATAGAGCTTTCTTTCGGTGGTATTTGATCGCCTCTGCAATTTTTATTTTTTGCACAACAAATAAAAAAGAGCGAAAATTTAAAAAAAAACTACGTTTTTCTTTCTGTTAATTTTTTTTGTAAATAAGTACCTTTTCTACTTCAATGACGGGCACTGATAAGGCGGCACTGAAGGGCACTGATAAGGCAACACTGATGGGCACCGATGAGGTGGCATCGATGATGGGCACTCATGGGCGGCACGGGCACTCATGGGCGGCACGGATTGGTGGGCACAGATTGGCAACGGATGGGCACTGATAGGTGGCACTGATGGACACTAGTAGGTGGCATTTGTGGGCACTTATTGGCATATTTTTTATTTTTTTTACTACATGTGGATGGCCATGGGGGCCATCCACATGATTGGGGCTTCCCTGGTGGTCCTGGGGGGCTTCCCTGGTGGTCTAGTGTGGGTATCCGAGGGGGGGCTGCGCTGATAAACAATCAGCGCGAACCCCCCTGTCAGGAGGCTTTTTACCGAGATCAGTGTAGCGGTGGGTCAGACTGACCCACCACTCCACCGATCGCCGCGATGCGCGCCCCCCCGGGCGCGTGGCGGCTGTTATCCCGCAGGACGTCATATGACGTCCAGTGTGGATAACTGAACCACTTCCTGGACGTCAATCTGCTATTGACGGGGCGGGAAGTGGTTAATCAGACTTTTAGATAATGGCTGTTTTTTATGGCTTTATGGATATGTATTAAGTTCAGTAAAAGAACAGATTGTCCCATCCCTGCTTCCTCTGCATATACTCCAAAATAACTATCTGTTTAACCTTACAGTTGTAAAAGTATGACTTGTTTCATGAAATCCTACTTTTTGACTGCTATCTTTCTCTCTTCCAGCTTCTGCCTTCTGATTCCTTCTATTCGCTCCTGTCCTCTCCCCTTGTAGTCTGACCTCTGCAGCCTCCACCCTCAGGACTTCTGTACCTTTTTTGAGCTGCAGCTTGTACAGCCCTCTCTGTACGTGATTACTCCACATGTGGCGTTATTGCAATCACCCGTACAATCCAATTAGGTTTAGTCTATAACTAAGATGTCATGAGAATGCTTTGTTCACTGCATGCTGCTTTCCCGGGAGGTGCATTAAGATTTTGGCATGTATTGTAGGGACCACATTAGTGGGTCAATGAATGCCAGATGTGGAATATGTGAACATCTTGGAATGAGTGTTAACAGTAGGATACTTCTACAAGGTGTGGTATGTGGTTGCCGCAGCTGGTATTCTTTCCTTAACACCATAGCCTGGCATACTCCACAATAAATGTCCTATTTAGACCACACATTCAGTATTCCACACTGTGCTTTGTTTGCTCCTTTCACAAATGGGTACGAGTTGTAACAGGTTTTTTTTTTTTCACTTGTTCCACTAAGCTATCCCTGCTATCCCTTTCCTTTTTTCTTTTAGTAGCCTTTCCTACTCCATTTGTATGTGTACATTTTTTGCATGCTCATAAAGCTGCACGTCTGTATAAAGAGTTTGTCTTGAATGTTTTTCATTGTGTTTTTGAACAGAAGTTTCAGCTGCCGGCACGAGAGATCTGTTTTGGGTGTCAGAAGACGGTTTACCCCATGGAGCGTCTCTTTGCCAACCAACAAGTGTATCATAACGGCTGCTTTCGCTGTCATCACTGTTCCACCAAGCTCAGGTACCCGCCACTTTGATGAAGGTCATTGTTGTTGACTTGTTTTAAGCTGTCCATACACTGATAAAAACAGATTCCATAATCCACAGATGGCGGTAGGCTAGATCTCGTGTTGGCAAATATTGTATTTTGACAGCGGGCCCTGCATGCTCTCAAAATGCCTGTACAGCGACTGCATTGGATACAACCTCCCTGGCTCCTTCAATTTATCAATTGAGATACTGGGCAGGAGGAAGCTGATTGGGCTACCCACTGAACTTTATACAGTGTATGGAAAGCTTTGCATACAAATATCATTGGTGTGCTACAAACTTTTCCATCCTATGTTTATGATGGTTTCCAATAGTCTGGATTTGGAAAAAATTGTTTGAATATGGATGGGGTTTTTTTTTTTTTTTGTGCAGTGTGTAAAATGAAGTTTGGAGTGGGAGCAGTGATTGGTAAATGGGTCTTGACAGTGATCTCTACCAGCCCATTGTGACCTTTTTCCAGTCTGTTCTGCAGCATGTCTCTGGTCTCCAGAGAGCCCTTTATCTGCACTGTGTGTTTTGGTCATTTTTTTTTCGTTCTAAATCGACTCAAGCAAGGTGTTGACCTCCACATTACAGCTGAACACGCTGATTCATATCAGTTGTACCTTGATCCCATAGGATGAAGTTTGTGGGGCTTGCCAGTGTACTGGCTTGTTGGCATCTATCTGGAGTTTTCAGTGAATGTAGACTCCCTTTAGGAGTAATGCCCATGGAGGTACGGAAATATTGTAATGTGACCTCTGGGTCCTGGGCTCTGCTTGTGATGCTGGACTCTGTCCAGGTCAGTTGGCTATAAAGCACTTTGCATTTTTCAGAGCAGTGGTATAACCCAGTCTGTTACTACCATATGCAAATGTACATGTGTAGTTGAGCATCATGGGGAAATATAGTTCCAAAACATCTAGGGTGCCAAGGTTCGCTATCACTGACCTAGGGCCACATGCCAAATCTTTTTAAATAGGACATGGATATGCAATTAGCGGACCTCCAGCTGTTGCAAAACTACAAGTCCCATCATGCCTCTGCCTCTGGATATCATGCTTGCTGCTGTCAGTCTCGCTATGCCTCATGGGACTTGTAGTTTGGCAACAGCTGGAGGTCCGCTAATTGCATATCCCTGCAATAGGAGATCCTCTGTCATCAGAGCACTATAGGACTTTCTTTGCTGGGATACTACAGAGAAGGTTTGGGTTGTAGTAATATTCCAAGTTTTCATAAGTCCAAGTCCACTGGACAACGCACATCAATAATGCACCAGTACATAAAGCACAACTTTGTATTGGGCCATTCAACCACTTTTAAAGCAACACCTCTATATTCTTGTGTGCTTACCACATACCACAGGGCAAAATTCTCTGTACATGTATAGTGTTGCCATTTCCCAGGAGACACTAGCCACATAAAACGCCCTCATAGGGGTTTCCCCAGAAAGCTGTAAAGTGATAGGGAGGAGGACCTGACCAGTTTTGCCAGTCACTTTTCCAGAAGGTCTCAAATTTCTTTAAAGGCTAAGACATCCTTAGTTGGAGCACTGTTGGTTTAGAGCTCCACTTGGGGATTCATTACTAGAAAGAGTCCCATCATGGTCTATTACACCGTTCTGGCAACTATGGATATGTATAGGAAAATTTCTTGTCTCTTTTTTGAATCTTTCATAGTCCTGAAATTATAGGGTATTTTCCTTGCTGTTGGTCCTAGTTTCTACCGGTTTCCTGTTGGTGGCTTAGTGCTCCTCCTTGCAGTTAAGATTCATGCCCTCTTTGCATGAAAAAATGTTCAGTTAATCCCACATCTGTGTCTGATGTCTCAGTGGCTGTTGCCCACCTATTAGCTGGGTTGCTTTTTAGATAATCCCCATATGTCTGATTACTTCATCCATGTGTTCCTCAATGAATGGATGGTTAAATAAATATTGTAAAATCTTGTAACCTATTGAGGGTACAGTGGGTCCAACCATTTGTCTTGACCCTGCTTGCTCACAAAACAGACTCGCTTGTTGGGGTCTGTTATGGTCAGGCCTTCATGGTCTTTCACTTGCCGGTGTTAATCTTCTGAAGGCAGCAGCATAACTCGTACATGTGATTGACTTGATTCCTATATCCTCAATAGACTTGGATATACGCTAAGAACAATCTTCTATTTACAAAGTGTTGCTAAACCCAGGACCCTGCATTCACTATCGGCTCTCCCACAGTACACAGAACATGAAAATGCAATTTTTTTTTTTTTTGTAGCTATAAAATGCTAAATACCTTTTTCCCGTCAGCAGTATATAGCTTTCTTGTGACTTCTATCAGTGTCTGGCCGAGTACTGGTTAAAGCTTATGAAAGGAGTTTTCATTCTTCTCCGACTGTCCTATGAGGCTGTATGACCCCTGATCCTCTATACAGTGCTGATTGGCCCTGTGCTGATCACACCCCCCCAAAAAAAAGTTAAAATAAGACTCTAGCAATACACACCAAACTGAGCGGGTGTTCAACCTGCGGCCCTCCAGCTGTTGTGAAACTAAAGTCCCATGGGGCATTGCAAGGCTGACGGTTACAAGCACGACTCCCACAGGCAGAGGCATGATGGGACTTGTAGTTCCACAACAGCTGGAGGGCCACAGGTTTAGCACCCATGCTCTGTACCATCAGGAAATGGATTGGGGACTGTGGAAGAAAGGTAGGATTAGAGCAGACGGGATCAAACAGCGTTTTTACACACTGGATCCTAAGGGGTTAATCATCCGCATTGAGTATAACAAGCATATGTTACTGCATATACACACTTATTTTACTGTTGTGGGTTTAGTAATACTTTGAAGACCTACATAAATCAACTCACTGTGTATACCTTGTTTGTCCAAGCTCCAATTTCATGAACAGTATAAGCGATGGCCTATTAGGCTCCATGTACACAGAAGCTCAAAAACGGTTGTTTTGAACGCCAGATTTCTGGCAGAAAAAGCTGCTTTAAAATATAGCTTTTATCAGCGTTTTTACTAGTGTTTATTAGCGTTTTTCAGTGTTAGCTTTTTTTTTTTTTCCAATGGGCTAAAAACGCTGGCGACCTGCGTTTTTGAGCGTTAGCGTTTTGCGTTTTTTTTTTGCATTTTTCCCACCGAAAAACGGCACTTTGAAAGCAAATTTCTTGCTTTCAGAAAAAAGCCCATTAACTCCACTGTTCAACGCTAAAAAACGCTATGTGTACATGAACACATAGGCTAACCTAGAGTGCAGTTAATGGGCTTTTTTAAAAAAAAAAATGCCAAAACGCCAATAAACTGCAGTTTATCAGCTTCAGTGTACATGGAGCCTTAGATTAGCATTTGTTAAATGGTAATAGATCATTAGTAATGATTGCCTAAAAAATACTTCATGTTGAATTTTTTATTTTTTTCCCCATAAAATTATTTGTAAAATTCAGAATTGTTAATTCCCTCTGCAGCTGTTTTTAATGTGTGATGGAGTGTTTCTGTTCCATCACAAATGATGATGAAAAAGCCTGCATAATTAGATCGTGGCCAGAGGATGCTGGTAAAGGACCAAGAGCTTAAACCACAAGCACAGCATGTGTGTTTCATTTGGCATTTGCACAATAGTCACTTGCAATGTTTGTATTTTTACACTTCATCAGCAGGTTACAAGGCTTTTATTACTTGGGAAATGGTCCGTGTTTCACCTGCTCTCAATCTAGTACTATCCTAGTTGCTCTGGACAGAACAGCAATCTAAAGACTAGAAGCAAAGCATGCTGGGTTGGTAGCTTGTGTGCAATGCATTGGCTCTTGGTGTGCAAGTTGTGAAAAAGCAGAACTAAAGTATCTTCACTCGGTCTCAAAGGAAGTTTGGTTGAACAATTTTAATTTGATTCAATGCCCATCTAATAGCCACTCTCCTGCTTTTTATCAGCTAACTTACTTAAAGCCCAACTCTAGGCACAACAAAATTGCTGTTGAGTCCCTCACACGGCAAGGGAGAAGTAGGACCAACGCTTTTTGGCCCTACTTCACCTGGGGGGGGGGGTCACAGGAGTGCACTTCGTTCTGCACCCCTGTAACCCGTATTCAGCCAACCATGGGCTAAAGTACAGAGTCGCTCTGCCGGTCCAGACTTTGGATCCCGACATTAAAGTTGCAATCTCTCCACCCAGATGCCTGGGTTGGCAGCTGGCTTAGCCACCCAGTGCACCACTGAGACCCTGAGTCAGCAGCTCCTGCCCCCTGTACAGCCCGGCACTCCAGGAGAACAGTGATTTATTGCCCATGGCTATAGCTGCTGGAAATCACATGAAAAATCGACATTCTGATGGTATCGAAGTTGCTTGATCAACATTGGTACAATCAGCCTGCCTATACATGGTTTGAATCTCTTCCGGTCCCTGCTGAACTGGCTGAGATTCAGTCTATGGCCAACTTAAAACAACCTGTTTGGATGCCTACTGGGGGGAATTCAGTAAATCTGCTGTGACACTTGGCATTAATCAACTTTTAATGTATTGTGCCAAATTCATGAAGCTTTTGCAACACCTTTTTGGTTTTGACTAACTCATGCTTCAAATTCAGGCAGTTCTAAAATGTGCCACTTTTATATCTGGAGTGTTGAATGCGACACAATATAAAAGTGGAGCTAATTAAGTACCCGGTCGCACCCTATTGTCTGCAATAAAAGCGCTTAAATCGGTGCAACTCCATTGGAGCTTCACAGATTTTGAAAGCAGTTCTTGTACTATTTGCAAATTCAGGTGTGACTTACATGGACATCTGTGCATGAAGTCGCACAGATTTCTTCCAAGGTGCACCTAAAGTTGCACTGACATGCGGTTTAGAAATGGTGCAATTACATGTGAAGTTGCACGTTTTCAAAGCTGTATTGGGTGTTATTGAGGCTGGGTTCATACTATGTGCAGCTGCAGGGCTCAGGAGGGTGTCCGGTGTGTCCCTGTTAATTTCAGGTCCAGATTTTGGGCTGAATTCGGACCTGAAACTGAGCCAAAGATGCACAGGACTTTTCTGCTGTGTGCTCCTCGGCTGCCCCACATGTGTGAACCGGCTCCATTGAGAGACGGTCAGTGTGTCCTATCATGGGAATTGAAGGGAGGGCGCATCCAATTCGCAATAGTGTGAACCGAGCCTGAAGTATAAGATGACTCTATTAGCATACAGAGGGAAAAAACTGGCTCAGATTCTGCAGAAGTCCCTCGTGCATTCAAAACCTGACGCAGCAGGAGCCAAATTCAAACACAAATTCTATCTAGACTGATGTATGAATTGGGTGCATTCTTCACTCTTAGAATGTATGAGACACTTTTCCAAAATCTGCCTGCACCATCCTTTCCGAATTCCAGGGACAGTGTATGCATCTAAATGCAACTCTAGGAATTATTGAAGTCGTACACAGATTTTATGCATGTAACACATACAGCTCTATATGCATGAAGCTATTTGAAGAATTGTACCTGTTTAAACAGGTGTACTTTAGTAGTATAGTTTGCCAGCAAGAACCTGTGTTCCCTGCTGACAATACATACCCATGCGAATGAAGCTTATGTGCATTTTTAAGGCCTTTTTGTATGCATTTTTCTACTCCTCCCCTGGCTGCTACAAAAGATTATGTAGGGAAGCCAAAGGAATGGTGGAGGACCATGGCTAGCACAGTAATTGAACACTCCAGAAGAGGTGAGGGTGATGAGCACAAAGGGAGGGGGCTCTGCTAGAGTTGCCTAATGCAATTTATGTAAAGTTCAAAGGCACCTTGTGAGCGAATACAAAATTATCTTTGCTAGACCAAGAGGTCTTGGAGAATCCTAGGTCCTGCTGCTAGTAGTTGACAAACATTGGGGAAAAGACGGAATACCTTTTGCAAGCATGCTTGCGCATTTGCCATTGTTCGTTTTTTCTGCACTTTACCAGTTGCATGCTTTGGTCTGATTTTATTGCTGTATACTTCATTGTGTAGCTAATGGAAACCACTGACTTTTTTTTTTTTTTTTTTTGTCCCTAAACAGTCTTGGGAATTATGCCTCTTTACATGGAAATGCTTATTGCAAGCCTCACTTCAACCAGCTGTTCAAAGCTAAGGGAAACTATGATGAAGGTTTTGGGCACAAACCCCATAAAGAGCTATGGGAGGGCAAGAAAGAGGCCACAGAAAACCAAGAAGACCTAATCCAAGCTGTAGTTGCCAATGAAGAACCCAGCAGTCCTCTTGTTGAAGATGCTCCTATAGCAAAGGTTGGCATCCTGGCAGCATCCATGGAAGCCAAAACCACTAATGCTTCATTTGAACGGGAAAAACTGGTAGAGACAAAAAAGCTGAAAATTGCTTGGCCACCACCTGCTGAATCTACTGCTTCAGGTACCCTTGAGGACAACCTTAAAGTGTTCAAACCTAAATGGCCTCCAAGTGGGGAAATGCTGAAGCCTGAAAGTGAGGAAGACTCAGATTTGAAGAAACTAAGAAGAAGTTCTTCTCTGAAAGAACGAAGCCGTCCATTCACACTAAGTGTGGCAAAGCCAGTGGTCACAAAACGGCCTCAATCTCCTGTACTTAAAAAGCGCAACTCCTTAAATTTAAGGGACGATTTTGAAGACGAGACTGAAGACGGGAAACCTACATCTATATCAACTAAGCCCCCACAAGATGAGCTTGAGACCAGTGAAGACAAGTTATCAAAAGAAACTGAAGACAAGAGAGCATCTCTTACCAGATCAAATGAGCAGAGCTTCTTAGAAAATGGGGACATTTCTGAGGCAGAGGTTTTCGAACAGCAACTCTCCCCTAAGGAATCCACCCATTCTAAACATTCAAGCACAGAGGATCTGGTAATGACCAAGGATAGATCTCCAACACATATTCGCAAGTCTCAAGACATTGGCTACTGGGAAGGAGAAGATGTAGAAGAACTAAGTGTAGAAGAACAGATCAAGAGAAATCGCTATTATGATGATGAGGAGGAGGAAGATGATTGATTCTTTCAAACGGTTTCAATGCTGTATGCAGCCTTAAATTGTTTGATACCCCAGTTAAGTGACCCCTTGTATGTAGTGTAAAGTTGCTCCTGTTTAAAACCCTATTGATTAAGTCCACTGTACATATGAATGTTAACGACTTTTGGCAGGAAAAAAAATCAATCAGGTTTTATAGCAGTGCAAGATGAAAGGTTCTTTAACACCAGTATATACTTTTGAACTTCCCAAGTGTGTCATAGACCAAAAAACTAGGTCTTGGGTGCTTGCTGTACAGGTTGTGGGCTATGGGATCATGTAGCACCTAATGGCTATTTATGTGTCTTTTTGGGAACCCTGCCTTTGTGATGAATATTTACCTGCTGCCATTTACACTGTCAAATTGGTTAAGTTAAACCATGCTCTAATGCTATTCCATCTAGCAGTATTTGTTCAGAGGTTGTTGTAAGCTCTTAACTGCTCTTATGTCACAGCTCAAGCAGCACTCCCATATTGCAGCTTTAGAAACTCAAGCTGGAAATCAGACTTTAGTGTGATTACATTTTAAATCCTCCCTTTATTCCAGTTGTAACTTTCTTTTTCTACTGTATGACACGGCCATTGGGAGAAGGATGGATGAAGGAGGTAAAAGTAGGTAAAGTCAATTGGTACCTCTGCGGAATAGTCAATGCCAATTCTCATTACATATTAAACTTCCATAACTTGCATCACACTAACCTTTTTCAAAGGCCCCTTTTAAACTTGGGCAAAGCTGACACTTGTGCGTTAGCCTAATAGATTTAAACTTCTAAGCTATGCAATGTCATTTCATACTGAATCATTTTGCACTCCCAAGGATGAAATGCCTTTTATTACAATCTCCAGAGAGAACAGCAATCAAACACAGGACTGAACAGGTTTTTCACAGCTTGACTCAAGTGGCTGAATCCTCAATACCTTTTTTTTTTTTTTCTGGCCATCTTTGCTTCCTGATGTCTTTTTGCATGATTACATACTTCTGCTAGGGTACCACTGATGAGTATGAATTGATGTTTTCAGATTTATAAACTCTCAATTACCATAGGGTACACAGTAAACTTGTGCGTTTCAAGGACTTCTTTTTTATTTTACATGTTGATAGTTTGCAGATTTTTTTGTTGCTGTATGGGAGATGTAGAGTTAGGTGGAATAGCAAGGAGTGGCAGAAGTCCTTAACTTTTGGCAACGGTTTAACTTTCCATTTTTTTAAACTATGCTCCCCATAGCCTTTCCACCTGGTGCTGGAGTTGGTGCATTCTCTAGTTGTGGGATCTCTGGATCATGCACAATTGTAAGGTTTATGACTCTTGATTAGTGTGAAATGACTACAGATACCAAAGTTAAAGCGGACAGATCTGCATTCTGTAGCTTGATGCTTATGGTGTAGGGTACTCCGGTTGCCTATAATGCTAAGCACAGAAGGTGCAATCATGGCAACTGCAATGCTTTTGTTCAAAGTGTAGATGCAACAAATATTTGCATCATCCTTTCTGCCCTATTTTGTGAGAAGCTCATCTGGAACAAAAATGTGTGCATCAGGTGTCCGTGTCCCCATATTTGTTTCTGTATTGAGACATTTCTTAGTCCTATGGCAGTTTTAAATCGTTAATGTGCAGCAGTTAAATATATTTCAACTAATCAATTTGCACATTAAGGGGGATAATGGAAATCCAGATTATGAGTGTTAGAAAATAAAACGGAACATTTTTGAATCATTCCATGTATGATCAGGAAGTTGAGTGCATTCACTCATCTTTTCTATTGTACGATTTTTTGCACACATTCATTTTTAGGATACATTTTTTGACTATGAGAATTTTTTTTTGTAGCATGTCATTTTTTGTTTTTTTACATGGAAGCAGACTGTTCTAGGGGTCCCCCAAGCTCTTAATGCACTAGTGTTTGCAGGACTATTGTAGTCTATAGAAGGCCTGTACATTGTTTAGAAACCAAAAGTATAACCAAAGCGCTGGTACTTTTTGGAGGCTGTGGTTGTGGCATTGTAGCCTTCAACCCTCCATGAGGCCATAAAGTGCAATGTGCTGCTTTTACTTTACTATGAACTGCTGGGAAATGATTTTAGAAGTGTGAGTCACCTTATCGCAGCCGATTCAATACATTTGAGAACTGAGCCATGACTTGGTGGAGAGTAGTATCATGAAAACAACACCTAGAAGCTACCATTGCTGAGCACTCCTAAGATGTTTGCTTGAGCTGTCTTGCTTTGGATACTAATGGCTTTATGCTCCTTTTTTTTTTTTTTTTTGAGCTTCAGACTCAAAGCACTGTTGCTGGTGTTAGGAGAGCAGCCAGCTGACTGGCATATCCAGCCATTTCATCCATGTGTTTTTCCCAAATCAGGCCCATTTCAAATGAGAACCTACAACTGACAAAGTACTTTGCTATGCTGTCTTCAGTGTGGAAATGTACAGTGAAATAAGCATTACTGGAACTTCATGGCCCTGAATTTCACACCCCTCTGCAAACACCTATTCACAACAGGCAATCACAACTGTGCATATTGCTGTTTATTGGAAATATTGAGTGTCTATATTGTACTGTAGTTGCAAGTCTGATTGGATGCTTACCTCTGCTATGCATTTATGCAGCATAAATTTAAAATGGAACTGAAAAGTTACAAATTGGTGTAAATATATATTTTTTCAGTTAAATGTTATGAGCAGTTGACTTGAGTCATGCCTACAGTGTCAATTTTAGGCCATGCTCGCTTTATACCTTTATAAGAAACCATACCTTTAACGATAGCAATTTTTGCAAAGTGATATAGAACATTTTTATGATTTGTATTGCACCGATTGATAACCTTTTCAGAAGCCAAAGTTCCTCTTACAACTAAGTTGGCACTCATGCAGTAGCGTAGTAGATGCAAACATTCAAACTATGCAATTTTAGACTGAATATGAACTCGTAAGGATACCAGAATAAAAAAGTTCTAATTTCCAAATGTCTGTCTGGAAAATGGGACTAGGCAAGGTTTTACAGCTTGACTCTAGGGTGTGCACACTCCATGCCTTTTTTATTCTGGTCATCTTTGAATCCATCATTGGCTGCTTAAAGTTCTTATCTTGCAGGATATATGCAACGGATTCCCCAAAGCTACCTTTTTGTTTGGTCCTGTGTTCCTTAATGCTGTTCTCAGGCTTGTGATAAATTCTGATATCCTCCATATTTGTCCTATTTCGTCCACGGTCACCGCACTTGATAGACTTGGTGCATCGGTCTTTCTTTTTACTGTGGTAGTACCTACAACCACAAAGTATGTACTCATGCAAAATATGAAATGTAAGTTCAAAAACTCTACATTGCCATAGGTGTACAGTACATTTGAGGGTTAGAAGGGCGTTTTTGTGTTTAAGTTTTTTTACATGGCGAAATTTTTCTGTAGAAGACATGAACTAGGTATGGTGAGGTGGCATGAGTCCTGATAACCGTATTTTAAAACTAAACGAAGTAGATTCATCAATTGGAAGACTATATATGCTTCCCATAGTCTTTCTACATGGGGCTGGAGTCTGTGACTTCCCTAGTTGTGAGATCTCCATTCACCAAGTGACTTCACACTGAGGAGTCTTAATGTTCACTGATATATCATCTGGATGTGGTTCTTTCAAGTCTGAAATGTGCAACAGTTATTCTTCGATTTGCACAATAAGGTAATAACAGATATCCAGGTTAAGTTATGGGAGTATAAGAAGATGAATTCTAAAATGTTTTTAGGTTTTAATGTATGATCAGAAGGTTGGGTGCATTTACTTCCCTTTTTGTGACACACACAGCTTGAGTCTCAGAGGTAGTCCTGCCGAATATGTACATTTTTTTTTTTTGCACAAATTTCTTTCAGGAGAATGTTTCCGGACTATGGATTTTTTTCTTTTGCAGTATCATGTAATATTTGAACTGGAAGTTGTAAATTCTAGATGGTGCGTGTTTACCCCTTCCCTAAACTTCCCTTATGCTAAGGTTTTGATAGGGGAATTTTATTCCTGTTTCAGTTTCTGAAACTGCATTGATTCTGGAACAAGTGCAAATTGTTTAGAAACAAACTATGACCAACGCCCTGCTTAATTTTTGAACCTTTTGCTCTAGTTGGGAAATCCCAGCCTTCAGCCCTCCATTAGGTTAAAAAGTGCAATGTGCTTTCCTTATACCTTTTTACTAAGAACTGTTGGGAATTTGTTTTTAAAGTGTGCTGGTAGCCCACTAACAACTGAAGTAATCCTTTTGAGAACTGAGGCATGAAACCTCAGCTTAGAGACGTTGCCTAGCTGTCATGTGAACACCTTGTTTCGATGGTGCTGGTCACTAACCTGAAGCAAATATACAGCGGATGACTGATGTTACTACTTTCATGCTCTGACCCAGAATAAGCATGAAAATCGGGGAAAGTTCTGATGCCAGTGGGGTCAGCCTAGCAGCCAGGCTATTGCTGGCTGGTATCCTGAAGATGCCATGTTTTTGCGTACTTCAAATGAGGATTCCTTAGGTGTTGAGGCAATAAACCATTTTGCAAAGTGGTTTTACGATTAATGCCAACAGAGTTCCTTGGTGATCGCCTCAATTGCTTCCTATCTGGGTGTAAGATGTTTCCAGACTGAAGTCAGCATAGCCAACACTTGTTATGACCGGCAATGGCAGGGCAAGTAGCTGTGCATATCACGCTCAACTAATGTATTCTTTGGCTGCATAATGTTGGTTCAGATCACAAAATAATTACCTCTGTTGGTTTTGTGCAGCAAGTACATTTTAATATGGAATGGTTGCTTTTGAAAAGCTTTTTTAATTTTTAGTGGCTATTTTCAGCCACCTGCTACAAGCAGCTGGCTTGTCACACCTACAGTGTACATTTTAAGCCATGTCTACTATATTCCCATAAATGAAATAGTACCCTCTGACGATGGCTCTTTTAAGTAATATTTATATAACTTGCATCACAATGTTATTTACATCAGACTAAACTGGCACTTGTGCAATAGCGTGGGTGCAAATATACAAGCTATGCAATATGCAGTTTTGGACTGAATAAGTATGCGCTTGCATGGATACAAGAATATATAGCCATCAGGCTTCAATGGCTTGACTTGAGCTGCTGTCTTCCATACCTTTCCTCTGACCATCTTTGTTTCCATTCATGGCCCCCAGTGGTCTCCCCCTGAGACGACTGTCTTGTTTGGCCCTTTGTTCCTGATCACTGTTCATTGTCCAGATTGTGATAAAACCTTTAATTCTGTATCCTTGTAAGCATGTTTTCTTATTTTATCCACTGTTCCACACCTAATGCACTAATTGTTTGCCCCATTTCTTGTCAGTTTCCAATTATGGCTATTAAGATCAGTTGACATTGGGGCTGACTATCTCGGACTTGAGTGGAACTTGCAATAGGATTCACTGAACCCCAATCTCCTGTTTTCCGCCTTTGACCTCCCCTGCTGTTCATGTGTGTGATTTATATATATTTCTCCTTTTTTTTTTTTTTTTTTTTTTTTTTTTTTATGTAGTACCTTTCCACAGCAAATTATGTATCCATGCAAAGTATGACATGATATAGTAGTTTGTCATATTCGTAAACACTAAATTATGATGGGCTACAGTACATTTGATTTCTTTATCTGTCTATTTTACATGATTGAGAGGTTTTTATACAAGGTGCAGTGTTTTCTTGCTGTATGAGAGATGTGACGTTGGTACTGTATTTTATAAAGTTGTAATATATTTGCTTCCCAACCAATCTGAAATAAAGAGATTTTTTATTCAGTGTGAAGTTTTTTTTTTTTTTTTTCCCCCTCCATGTAAGGTTGACAATCTTCTACTTGCTAATGCATGTGCACATTCAAATCTGCCTGCCAGAAGGTGCTGCATTTCATTGCAGACTAGCTACATGCTGTATTTTCAGAAATGCAGAAACTAGCTGTGGGTCTACTTGGACATGCTGGGCTTTTTTAAACCTCCCCCCGACTCCCTCTGCACATGCAGTACTGTCAAGTCTTTGGGACTTTGGTAAAAAATTTCCATTTTTTTAAAGCATAATTTTAATAAATGAACCTACAAAGTGCATAAACTGTAAACCTAAATATTTTTGGTGTCCAACCTTTCCTTTTAAAACATAATAGGCCAGGTACACGTGTGCACAGTTGGGGGTTTTGCAGGCATGTGTTCCATAGCTTTATTAAACACATATTCAGTCCTGGAAAAGATGGTGTGGCATTTTTCTACAACTCCAAGCATTTGCTAAAGCAACCTCTCCTCCCTCAACATTCCTTGGAGGTGAAGAATGGGGCCCTTTAAAGAAGTGGCCATCTCCTTGCTGCGTTGGATAGCTGAGGAATGCCCTATCTAACTTCGAACAATCTATGGCTGGTATAAGGCTTACTGTGAGAAGTTCAGCCAGTTCAGCATTGTACCAAAGTCGATCCCTTTTTTTAAAAAAAAAAAAATTTTTGGGGGTAAACCATCATGCCTGTTTTAGGATGTGATTTATTGCTAGCGGCTATAGCCGCTGGCAAAGTGCTGTTTTCCTGGCAAGGACAACTCCCTGCACTACACTCCTGGCTGGAAGAACCCAATGGCTCAGTGGGAGACATTCTGCCATCAACACTGGGATGGGGAAGTTTTTTTTTGTTGTCTTTTCTGCAAAGAATCTCATCTGTGGGTCAGCTTTAGGCAGCTCATAGTAATTTATCCAACTCCCTATGTAGTTTATCTCCATGAGGAACAGGATACATTAATAATGAAGTGAGAGAGGCACCAACTGCATTTGCCACCAAGTATCTCTAGAAAACATTACATGTGGTTTGGAGTATTTCACAACATTCAAGGGTCATGTGGTTTTCTGCATTGGTAATGTGGAGCTGGGAAAATTGCAGCATGGTTTGGCATTCAGATTACATTTCCCTGCACTTTGTTGGTACATCTTCAGATCAGAAGGCGGCACAAATCTATTGCCAAAGTCATTGCATTTGGTGTCGTCCTGTATGTGCTTCAGACTGTTTAAGGCCAACAAACAAATCGCTGCAATACCAACAGGGCTGTAATTCCCATAATGGCTCTTGTTGGCTGGTACATAAGGCAGCCAGCCGGGTTAGAGAAGGCAGCACCATAGAAATGTGTGATACTACTTTTTCTTTTATCACTCATCCGACTAGCTCTGCATATGTGACAAAATGCAGCAATAAAACTGTAGGTTTGGCGAAGGAATCCAGAGTTCAGGATCTATAAATCCCTTGCCTCTGCTGTGTTGGTGTATGTGAAGTTAAGCTCTGCATAGAATAGACTCCATAAGACTGCATGTGGTCTCTCAGTGGATTCCAGCATGCATGGTTACATGGGATGGATCTTATGTAAAAGGATGTCATTGTATAAGTACAATTTAGAAAAAATACAGGTACACACCCTAAAAAGTTAACTGCATATTTATTAAATTCATATATCAAAAAGTACAAATGGGCATATAAAAATCAAATCCCCCATCAAATAGGGTTAACCTGAAAATTCCCCATATGTATCCAGCGATGGCATAAACAACTGACTAGCTGGAATAGGCCTCCCTAAAGAGAGGCAAAAGAAGTAGCATGCGCACCCACCCCTCCCCAAATGCACCTGAAACAATGACCGAGTCTAAATCTAAATGGAACACTTACGGTGTTTCTATCCAGGGCAGTGTATTCCTGAATAGGGTACTAGGTTACACTCTCCCTAGATGGAACCCGTACGCTGGAAGAATTGTATACATGTAATGGTTGGTAATAAGTCCACTGTAGTAACTAGGAGAGGAAAAAAATTGTAATTACCGGTATTAAATAGCCAGTCACAGCTCTAATGTATAGCAAAAAATAGGTAGTAAAATGTCCGTTGAGGCCACAGATATTTGCCTTCAATGAAAAAAAAATATATAAATTCAGTAAGTTATCCGCAAGCTTGAAGGTGGTATCAAGTATATAACAGATCATGCGCTATTGAAAAATAATCTTTCCATTCACGAATGTATCCAGCGCCAAATATCACCTGAATAGCTGCTATAAAACCAGATGGTTTATTATGGCCAAATAGATCGATAACCCAAAGACTGTGGGTAATTATCTATAATGATCATATGCATTTATTAGGCTCATAATTAGCTGGTAATGGAACGGCTAGATGTCATGTATAGCCACATAACTGGATGTAATCCTAGTAGATAGTTGTAGGAAAGTTCCAAGCAGTTAGTCACACAATTAAGTGTGCAGTACTCACTGTTTTGTAGGCTAGGCGTCTCACACAGGTAGCTGTCCTTAGATCGGTGCATGTATGTCCATAGTATAGAAGTCAGACGACTTAAAAGCAAAACAAGTGAGGGTGATGTGTTGGTAAGGCTGTGGATAAAGTCTTACTGAGTTGAATATGAACTCCAATCCTCGGTTGTTAGTGTGGATCTGTGTGGAATCATCATTCTGATATCCATCAGCTAGATCTCGTGTGGTGTCATCCAGACGATGGTAATTGCAGCTACAAGAAAAGTCTCCCGGAAGCCATGATGACTCGGTATGGGGTGCAAGAGGGGGTGCTGCTCCCGAGAGATTACATGTTTCGTTCCCTAAAAACTTCTTCAGAAATGGGGAATAGTTCACAAGCACTGGCTTATATATGGGGCCATCACCCACCCTTAATTGTTCACATAAAATACAGGTGCTGTAACCCATTAGCTGATCAATTGTGATAAACCCACCAGTGCTGCCGCCCTGCACAATACACAATCATCTATTATAACTTACAAGTACCTAGGGCTGCATATCTAGATGGCACCCAGCGGACAGTAGTGGGACTACATTAGTCTGCAAACACCCCCCCCCCCCAAGCAGCAGTTGGTGTCAGATTGCCAGCAGTACTAACTGACAAAGTGATCAGTGCTAAAAAAATATGCACTGTCACTGTACTAATGACACTGGCAGGGAAGTAAACATCTAGAGTGTGTGCCTAACAACAATGTTTAATGTGGTTACGTGTGGTGGTTTATACAGCAATTCTGATGGTTTTTATTCCCTTTGCAGGGAGAAAAAAAAAAAACACACCACATCACTGCTGTATGAAGAGAGCCCTGTGTTTACCAATGCAGAGCTCACTTCTGTCATTCACTAAGCCGATCAGCAGGTCCCAGCCATAAATTAATGGTCAGGACCCGCTGATTGGCTTGTGCTGCAGCGAATGGCAGCCGTGTCCTCCGGGTCTGCGCTTGCAAAGTCGTGATGTACAGGAGGATATACCCGGTGGGTTCAAATTGGCATCTGAACATGCCTGAGCTCTCTTCTATTTGAGACGCATGGATACATGCTTCCAGATTTGTTTCAGCCTAATCCAGAACAAGACTTTTTTGAGTGATTAAAAAATAAATAAATACATAAAGTAGAACTAAAGGCAAAACTTTTTTTTTTCTCTTGCTCACTTTTAAAAGAGCAAGGGAGGTTACTAACACTTGCCACTTTTTTCCTTTTTACGTTTTTAGTTTCGCTTTTTGGATGAGAGGGTGACTCTTCTTTTTACCATTATCTGTCCTGAACGGAGGGACAGACAGCAATACAAACTGACAGGTGTTCTAATCTCTCTCCACTCTGTCCAAATAAAAAATAAAAAATGTTTTGCCTTTTATACTTTAAGCTACAGTGGGGGTTGTGATGGATATTGTTACTTTGTGTCTCCTTTTCTTTTTGTACTGCCTCATTAGTCTTGTATCCCACCAAAACCTTTTTTCATTTAGGATTTTTTGGACTGAGGGAAAGGGTTAGAACTCTTGTCCAGATCTTTACTGCTGTTAAGCAGGCCATAAGTTATTTGATTTTCTTTCCTTCCTCCATGGGTGAAAAAAAAAAAAAAAAAAATATCACTGGATTCCCCCCATCAACAGTGCCTGTGAATGCCTCCTGCAGCACTACGGTGCAGTGATGGCGGCTCTAGCTACCACCAGTAATCATGAGAAAAACAGACAGGTTTGTGGTACCTAAATCCAATTGATGGATCTTCTTGGGTACAACCAGCCTGCCCATAGATGGATCAAAACTTGGCTGGTTTTTGCTGAACCGACCAAGTTCTGAGCCATGTATGGCTGGCTTTAGTTTACACACTACTGACTCATCACTTTTGGTCCTGGTTATCGCATAAGAAATGAGGGTGACTCTCTACTTAAGGCATGCAGACTGCAATTAAAGCCTGAAAGTGATATAGTGCGGCGCTCAAAATGATGGTATTGATGTTCTCAAAAAGATATGAATAGATAAATATATATATATATATATATATATATTTATGTGAAATGTACTATCTATATGGACTGAACCATAAGATAGAAACAATGGGATGTACACAATGGGCTAAACCATAAAATGCATCAATGTGCTACATAAGATGTACATACAATAAAATTAATATGAAACCCAAGACAATTGGTGATAAAAACAAACGGCTGTCCTGGTTATTGCAGTGTGCTAATACACAAAGTGATAATGTGAATCTATGTTGGACATCGAAGTGACATTAAACTAAGTGTATTATTAAACAAGTGAATATATACCAAATATTCCAATAAGGTGAAAATGGCTGTATAATCAGTGGTCTGTAGGTAATCCACCACCGTGAAGATCAAAGGCTTACCAAACGAGATGGACCCAGCAAGGCTAACAACTGATGAGTCAAACGGGCTTTGTGGTGTATCACACCCAGGGAGAAGTGAACAGGTATGACTTCCAATGGAACCAGGTAAACTAGGCAGAAGTATATCACAAGGTTGGCATCAATGAATATACACCATGGATAGGCAACAGTACTTCACATATAAATCCTCCCAATGTATCACGTAGTAAAAGAAGAAAATTTGGGCCACATAGTGTAATTCTGTTTCAAAATGCAAACATTTATTATATGAATATAAAATGGTCACTCACATTTGAGAAGACAAAAAAGTGATTAAAATCCAAGTAACGCAGTGGCATCAGTGGAGCCCTTACTGACGCGTTTCTCCTAATAAGGCTACATCGGGGGGGGGGGGGGGAGGAGAATTGAAGCCTGACCTTTAACTCTTCACTGTCTCCACAGCCTAGAAAATAAAATAAAAATCTGATTGCCAAATTATTGCAAAGTTATTGATCTTCCGGCACTACATTTTTGAGGCTGGGCGTCGGGACCCTTTGGGGTAAGACCGCGGTATATTAAGATACCTCTCAACTCAATTCAAGAAGTGCCTCTGACCAAGAGATAAGAATGCTAATCACCGCCACCCCTCTGATCCTTTCAGTGTTAGTCCATGAAAGACTTCATTCCGGGTCCTGAAAGCCTCCTGTGCTTAGCTCATCGCTCTGGATACATCACACGTGCTACAAAAATGTTGAAGCTTTCCTTGTGAACAAGGACTGGCCTGGCTCCAACAGGCACCGGCCTCCAATCCTTTCATTGCCTTCATTAGTCAGATAAACAGAAGCAGCTGATCGGTTTGTTTTCTGTCCGGAGCAGAATATTGCCTCTTTATTCGATTTCTCTCATTATTTCATTCAGGAGCAGCAAAGCCTTTTGCCTGTTTGAAGGCCTTCATTCATTTCTGTTTGTAACCAGTTTAAATCTCCCCAATGACCTGATGAACCTGCCTCTGAAAAAGCTCTAGTTCATGCTGTGTGAAATGTTATTGCTGGAAATGAATGAACAGCTTCTCCTTGGCCTCCCTTTGTAGACCTTTCACTGCGAAATGTATCTTTTATAAAGCCAAATTATTACCCAGCAGAGTACATTAGCCTCTGTCCTCCGTTGTACTTCATCCATTGACTTTACTATACTCGGCACACGAGAGCCAATGGTTTTCCCTGAATAGAATGTACACCATACACTGGTCAGGAAAAATCATAGAAATGTGCTAAACACCCATCAGAATTCCGATAGGCCTCCACACGATAAATGTTGGTGCTGGCGATAGATTCATATACCTGTGTACAACAATCTGTGCACTATGACTGAGTGTCTATGCATTCCACCCTCAATGCAACTGTCAGATAAACCAACGGCTGGGAGTTTTGTACCAGTGGTAGAGCCTGATGGGGATTCATTTCAGAAACTAGAAACCCCATCAGGTCTGCTACACATGTGATTGACAGTGGGCGTATCCTTATGCAATAGGCGATATGCTATTGGCTATAGCATCTGCCTGCTGTCAATACAAGGCGAGAGTGGACCTGATGGGGAATTATTGCCCCATTTCTCCATCAGGCTCCACCCAATCTAGTAGCCCTGGTTGCTAGAAGTTAGAGCTGCACGATTATTCGAGAAGAATCGAAATTGCGATCTTTTTCCCTTCCCGATCTTCAAAACGTGTGTCATGATCTTTCGAACAAGTGCAGAGAGTTCTCACAGCTGGAAAAACAAAATCCAGGCAGCCTGCCACACGAATAAGTAGAAACAAAGTATCTTTTCATTCTTTTATCATAGGAAAGAACTCCGGTGTGTAGATGAAGGAAGTTTAACCATTTAAAGACCAAACCTTTTCTGACATTTGTTGCTTACAATTAAAACATCATTATTTTCTGCTAGAAAATTACTTGGAACACCCAAACATGATATAAATATTTTTTTTTAGCAGAGACCCTAGAGAATAAAATGGTGGTTGTTGCAATATTTTATGTCACACTGTATTAGCGCAGGAGTTTTTCAAACACAATTTTTTTGAAAAAATACACTTTGCTTATTTTTTTTAAATTCATTAAAGTTAGCCCAATTTTTTTTGTATAATGTGAAAGAAGATGTTACACCGTGAGAATCGTGATCTTTATTCTAAGCAAACAAATTTTGATTCTCATTTTAGGTCAAATCTATGAAGCTGGCAGCATCCTTAACCACTTGTGGACTGTCTCATGAACATTTACTGCTGCAGGGCAACCACTGTGCACTGAATCATGTATCCGATATGTGGTCAGAGCTTCCGGGTAAGGCCCGTTCCCACCACCCCCACTGTGCTGTGATTTGTTACAGCACAAGCTGATCAGCAGGTCCTGGCCAATGATTGATTACCAGGACCCACTGATCGACTCTGTCATTCACAAAGAAGAGCTCTGTGTTGTAAACAACACAGAGCTCTATACACTGACAGGTGAAAAAAAAACAAGATCGCTTAGTAAAAACAGCGCATATTACACACCCATATCTCCCAACTTTTTGAGAGGGAATAAGGGACAACTATTAGCAAAAGTATTTAGGCAGAGGACACACCTGATGCCACCCCCCTTAACCAGTTTAAGACCGGCTCACGCGATATACGTCGGCAGAATGGCACGGCTGGGCAAAGTGACGTATATTTACGTCACTTTGAATTTCGCCCCTGCCGCAAGCTCCGTGACTGTGCTCGTGGGACTCGCAGACTCGATGTCCCGCGATCGGGTCACAGAGCTGCAGAACGGGGAGAGGCAAGTGTAAACAAGGCATCTCCCCGTTCTGCCTAGCGACACAGCACTGATCGTCTGCTCCCTCTCATCGGAGCAGCGATCAGTGACGTGTCACTCTTAGCCACCCCCCTTAACAGTTAGAATCACTCCCTAGGACACACTAAAATCCCTTCCTAGCCCCCTAGTGTTAACCCCTTCACTGGCAGTCACATTTATACAGTAATCAGTGCATTTTCATAGTACTGATCGCTATATAAATGTGAATGGTCCCAAAATAGCATCAAAAGTGTCCGATATGTCCGCCATAATGTCGCAGTCACGATAAATATCACTCATCACCGCCATTACTAGTAAAAAAAAAAAATTATTAAGAAAAATGCCTTAAAACTATCCCCTATTTTGTAGACGCTATAACCTTTGAGCAATCAATAAATGCTTGTTGATATGTAGAAGAATACGTATCGACCTAAACTGAGGAAAAAATTTGTTTTTTTATATATTTTTGGGGGATATTTATTATAGCAACAAGTAAAAAATATTGCTTTTTTTTTTCAAAATTGTCACTATATTTTTGTTTATAGCGCAAAAAATTAAAACCGCAGAGGTGATCAAATACCACCAAAAGAAAGCTCTATTTGTGGGGAAAAAAATGTCAAATTTGTTTCGGAGCCACGTCGCACGACCGCGCAATTGTCAGTTAAAGCGGCGCAGTGCCGAATCGCAAAAAGTGGTTAAAGGAGAATTGTGCAAAAAAAAAAAATATATATATATATTAGTTAAACCCACAAATTCTTATTTTTTTTTTTTTTACCACTACTATTGCTTTATATTGGCTTTTGGAATTTACAAATGCAGCAATTTAGCATTTTTGATACAGTGCCTTGAAAAACTCAAACCCTTTAAAATTTTCCACATTTTGTCATGTTACAACCAAAAACATAAATTTATTTTATTGGGATTTTATGTGATAGACCAACACAAAGTGGCACATAATTGTGAAGTGGAAGGAAAATGATAAATGGCTTTGAAAGTTTTTTTTTTTACAAATAAATATGTAAAAAGTGCGGGGTGCATTTGTATTCAGCCCTTCTGAGTCAATACTTTGTTGAATCCCCTTTCACTGCAATTACAGCTGCAAGTCTTTTTGGGGATGGCTCTACCAGCTTTGCACATCTAGAGAGTGACATTTTTGCCCATTCTACTTCGCAAAATAGCCCCCAAAAAACATTTACATTTTTGGTTGTAACATGACAAAATGTGGAAAATTTCAAGGGTTATGAATACTTTTTCAAGTCACTGTATATACCCTTATAGTCAGATAATTGCACCTAAATATTAGAATCTCACTACAACCAGTCTGAGGACTTTCTTTTTAGTCAATGCGAATTGAAATAAATTTATTTATTTTATCTTCATACTTTGTTATTAAATTAGAGTCACAGCGACACCCAATGGTGAAAATATAGAACTGCTAGACTATCCACCAAATAAATGACATGTTTATGCAGTGCAGGTCCAGTTTTGGGAAGCCATTTACACCAATGACCTTCATTGTCAAAGTGTCTGAGATAAGAACTGTCTGTGTTATCACATACCATCCGTTCCTTTTTACACTGTTCTGATTGATGGCCTGCACATAATCATTTAATAAATGTCATCCAGTGAGTTCAGAATTTTTAGAGATATGCTGAGCAATAAAATGTTCCTTTAACCACTTCAGCCCCGGACCATTTTGCTGGCCAAAGACCAGGCTACTTTTTGTGATTCAGCACTGCGTCGCTTTAACGGACAATTGCGTGGTTGTGTGACTTGCCTCCCATACAAAATTGACGCCCCCCCCCCCCCCCACAAATAGAGCTTTCTTTTGGTGGTATTTGATCACCTCTGTTTTTTTTTTTTTTTTACTCTTTGCTATAATAAATATTTATAAAAAATATATATAAAACAAAATTTCCCCTCAGTTTAGGCCGATACGTATTCTTCTACATATTTTTGGTAAAAAAAAAATAGCAAAAAGCGTTTATTGATTGGTTTGCGCAAAAGTTATAGCGTCTACAAAATAGGGAGTAGTTTTATGGCATTTTTATTAATATATATATTTTTTTTTTACTAGTTATGGCGGCAATCAGCAATTTTTTTTTTTTTTTTATCATGACTGCGATATTATGACGGACACATCGGACATGTTTGACACCATTTTGGGACCATTGTCATTTTTACAGCGATCAGTGCTATAAAAATGCACTGATTACTGTAAAAATGGCACTGGCAATGAAGGGGTTAACCTGTAGGGGGCGCTGAAGGGGTTAAGTGTGACCTAGGGAGTGCTTCTAACTGTTAGGGGGCGTGGCTTTCCGTGACACGTCACTGATCGCGGTTTACGATGACAGGGGACAGACGATCAGTGTCAGGGTAAGGACAGGGAGATGTTTACACTAACATCTCCCCGTTCTTCAGCTCCGTGACACGATCGCAGGACACCGGCGGACATCGAGTCCACGGGCCCGGAGCTCACGCGACCACGCGGCGGCAAGTTAAAGGGGACGTATATATACACACCCATTTACCTGTTCGTGCCATTCTGTCGACGTATATCTTCGTGCGGCGGTTGGGAAGTGGTTAAAGCTGCACATCTACATCCCACTGCCATAATATTTACTGTCTAAAAAGTAGCAGAAGTACCACCATTATCATGGGCAATACAATAGCAATATGCATAGCAAAAACACAAAACAGAAAGTGTTACACATTTTGTCATTAAAGTGTCACTAAACAATATCCTTATTCTCCGAAAATAATTCATACACATACACTACTTATTGATCCTGTAATCTATTTATCTTTTCCTATTGTGTTTTTCTGTCACCTCTCCTTTTCTTACTTCTTTTGTTTGGTGACTACGTTCATACATACAGGGGACCATGGAGAACAACCTTAGTCACCCTCTGACAGGATATCTGATCACAGCAGCAAACAAAAAATTAATTTGGAGGAGGTGGAAGCCAATAGAAGGTACATAATCACTTCAGGATTTGGCTGCCTAATGACCGAGCCATTTTTTGCAATTCAGCACTGCGTCGCTTTAACTGACAATTGCGCGGTCGTGCGATGTTGCACCCAAACAAAATTGACGTCCTTTTTTCCCACAAATAGAGCTTTCTTTTGGTGGTATTTGATCACCTCTGCGGCTTTTATTTTTTGCGCTATAAACAAAAATAGAGCGACAATTTTGAAAAAAAAAAGCAATATTTTTAACTTTTTGCTATAATAAATATCCCCCGAAAAGATATGTATTCTTCTACATATTATTGGTAAAAAAAATAAAAAAAAAATCACAATAAGCGTCAATATACTACAACGTATATACTTGAATAGATTATTTTTTAAACCAGAGTTTAGTGTCACTTTAAAGTCCAACCCTCCAAAAACCTGAAAGGATTTCTATCAATGCTGTCAAATCTTGACTAGATATGCAATTAGCTACACAACTTTTTCGATGTGACAAATACAACTTATGTTTTCTGTCCTGCATACAGTGCCTTGAAAAAGTATTCATACCCCTTGAAATTTTCCACATTTTGTCATGTTACAGCCAAAAACTTAAATGTATTTTTTTTTGTCAGGTTTTCTTCTAATAGAGTGGTGGGGGTTTGTTAGGGACTTTAACAAAGCCATGGCCTAGTAAGGTCACGTATTTCCATCCCTGGGGACTTTGAATGAAACCTTGGCCCGGTGAGGTCATGTGTTTCCATCCCTATTAAATTCAAGGAGGAGGAGAGCAAGGGGGGTGGGACTTTACATGAAGCACATGGTAGCAAAGAATCAATTGGTGAACATATAGGAAATGTATTGATTATAACAGTAATACATACATATAATACTGGTATATCCATGGCTTCGTTAAAGTCCCTAACAAACCCCCACCACTCTATTACATTAACCACTTAAGCCCCGGACCATTTCGGACCATTAGGACCAAGCCTGTTTTTGGGATTCGGCACTGCGCTGCTTTAACTGTAAATTGTGCGGACATGCAATGTTGTACCCAAATGAAATTTGCGTCCTTTTCTTCTCACAAATAGAGCTTTCTTTTAATGGTATTTGATTGCCTCTGCGATTTTTATTTTTTGCGATATAAATGGAAAAAGAACGAAAATTTTGAAAAAAAAAGATATTTTCTACTTTTTGTTATAAGAAAAATCGAATAAACTCAATTTTAGTCATACATTTAGGCCAAAATGTATTCAGCCACATGTCTTTAGTAAAAAAAATGTCAATAAGCGTATATTTATTGGTTTGCGCAAAAGTTATAGCGTTTACAAACTAGGGTACATTTTCTGAAATTTACACAGCTTTAAATTTATGACTGCCTATCTCATTTCTTGAGGTGCTAAAATGGCAGGGCAGTACAAAACCCCCCCAAATGACCCCATTTTGGAAAGTAGACACCCCAAGGAAATTGCTGAGAGGCATGTTGAGCCCATTGAATATTTTTTTTTTGTCCCAAGTGATTGAATAATGACAAAAAAAAAAAAAAAATTACAAAAAGTTGTCACTAAATGATATATTGCTCACACATGCCATGGTTATATGTGGAATTGCACCCCAAAATACATTCTGCTGCTTCTCCTGAGTACGGGGATACCACATGTGTGGGACTTTTTAGGAGCCTAGCCACGTACGGGACCCCGGAAACCAAGCACCGCCTTCAGGATTTCTAAGGGCGCAAATTTTTGATTTCACTCCTCACTACCTATCACAGTTTCGAAGGCCATAAAATGCCAAAATAGCACAAAACCCCCCCAAATGACCCCATTTTGGAAAGTAGACACCCCAAGCTATTTACTGAGAGGCATGTTCAGTCCATGGAATATTTTATATTTTGCCACAAGTTGCGGGAATATGACAAACTTTTTTTTTTTTTTTGCACAAAGTTGTCACTAAATGATATATTGCTCACACAGGCCATGGGCATATGTGAAATTACACCCCAAAATACATTCTGCTGCTTCTCCTGAGTACGGGGATACCACATGTGTGGGACTTTTTGGGAGCCTAGCCGCGTACGGGACCCCAAAAACCAAGCACCGCCTTCAAGGTTTCTAAGGGCATAAATTTTTGATTTCACTCCTCACTACCTATCACAGTTTTGAAGGCCATAAAATGCCAAGATGGCACAAAACCCCCCCAAATGACCCCATTTTGGAAAGTAGACACCCCAAGCTATTTGCTGAGAGGCATGTTGACCCCATTGAATATATTTTTTTTTTGTCCCAAATGATTGAATAATGACAAAAAGAAAAAAAAAATGTACAAAAAGTTGTCACTAAATGATATATTGCTCACACATGCCATGGTTATATGTGGAATTGCACCCCAAAATACATTCTGCTGCTTTTCCTGAGTACGGGGATACCACATGTGTGGGACTTTTTGGGAGCCTAGCCGCGTACAGGGCCCCAAAAACCAAGCACTGCGAACGCTGCAGTTATGTGTGTTGTGTTTGGTAAGTGACAGTGATCGATCAATACTGCACTTGGGTGGGCTGGGCTGGGCTGGGCGGAGGGGCTAAACGCAGGCGCTAGCAGGTATCTGGGCTGATCCCGCTAACACTGCGTTTTTGGGAACCCTAAACCGCTGGGGATGCTAGTATAGATCTGATCAGATCTGATCAGATACTATACCACTAAGGGGGGTGTATGCTTTGCGCGTGGGTGTTAGCGTTACTGTCACTAACCTAACACTGCCTGGGGCGACGCAGACCCTCTCTGGCGCTAAAACCTAATTGATAGGCCGGGCGATCAGGGGGGTTAAACCTTTATTGGGTTATATACGGCGGGTGCCCTGATGCTATAAAAAGCAAACTAATCAACCAGCGTCACCCGTAACCTTTATATGGTGATCACTGGTGAAAGGGTTAACTAGGGGCAATCAGGGGGTTAAAACCTTTATTAGGTTAAATATGGGGGTACCTGACACTATATAAAAACCTGACGGGTAACCTAAATAACTAAATAACTTACTGGCTAACCAGTGACACCAGTGACGCTTATACGGCGATCACTGGTGAAAGGGTTAACTCTAGGGGCAATCAGGGGGTTAAAATAATATATGGGGGTACCTGACACTAATAAAAACCTGCGGCGAACCTAAAAAAAAATAACTGCCTATCTAAAACACCAGCGACACGAATACAGCGATCGGAAAAACAATCGCTTAGTGACGCTGAAGTTAGGGGGTGAAAGGGTTACCTGGGGGGTGATCAAGGGGTTAAACCTTTATTAGGGGGGGGTTAGGGGGCTACCCTGGACCTAAAGGGGCCTAATCCTAACTGCCCTGCAACTTTTTACAATCACAGATGACACTAAATGCAGTGATCAGTAAAATAAATGATCACTGCAATCAGTGACACTGTGATTGGGGGCTTTGGGGTGACCTGGGGGGTGACTGGGGGGTGATTTGTGTGCCTATGTGTACCTACGTGTCAGTGGACTGTTGGTGCACTAACCTGCTTCTTCTCTGCTCGGCGCCGGGAACGGAAAGACCGCGGCGAGGGAGATGACATCACTTCCTCCAGCCTTGTTTACATCACATGGCGGAGGAAGCATTTTCATTGGCCGGGAGCGATCGCGAGGGGGGGGGGGCGGAATCGAGCGGCCGCCCCCTCATGCCTGATCGCTCCCGAACACTTAACGGCCGCTCACTGCAGTGAAGGGGGGTCCGGATGGACCCCCCAACTGCACAAAGGCGATCACGTAGATCTACGTGATTCTGCCTGTCCGTGCCATTCTGCCGACGTAAATCGGCGGTGGGCGGTCGTTAAGTGGTTAATTAGGGATGGAAGCACGTGGTAATGCTCCATTGGTCTAGCTTTAGTAAACTCTTGCTTTACATATAATACTGGCATAAATGATTAACAAGATAATAGCAATGAAGATGGTAATAACATTGGAATCTCATGGTAAAACCACAATAATATTCCAAAGTTCACCAAAGCAGGGGTAAATAAAAACATTTTCAAGGTAATGCCTGCAGGACCTATTGCCTCACTAGACCTGTAAATATGGGTAATACATAGCAGCTTGAAGCTCTGGGTAAGTATTAGTAGGAGTACAGCAATTGGTAGCTCTATGCGTTTCGTGGCTTTTGAACCACTCGTCAGGAGCAAAGCACGTGATGAGTCTATAATAGAATTATAGTATATGAATAATCAAAATAGAAATAATGAAAGATATGAACAGGGGTAGGGTAGAGAGAACCCCACACAAGGTGCATGCTTACTTAATCGGGTACATATATTGGTGGTATGGTAGCCAGGTGCTGCAAGCCATCCAAGGGCACCTCCAACCGGGAGCTGTGGTGGACAGCTCGACGGGGACGGCCCACACAGGCAACAACCAGGGCAGGCATGGAAACCACAAGGCAGGAAAAATGCAGGGGTGAGGGCTGACAGGCCTGGAACTAAAAATACCTGTGCGACTATAAGCTGTGGGTAAAGGAAGTGGTTACACACCAGTGGCGGCACGTGGGGCAGTGATGGGAAGTTACCTGTTGTGAATGAGATGAATGGGGGGGGGGGAGAACCCAAGCTGCGTGGAATCCGGTGTGCAGAGAGCCTCGAGTGCCAAAACCGCCCGGGGAGACGCCTATATATGCGTCACCAGAAGACAACCCACCAACGTCACGCCACGTGGCAGAGTGGGAGGAGGGGCGCCATCAGCCAGACAGCTGTGTCTCCGGCCAAGCGATCTGCCATGTTACCCGTGAGTGTGGAAACCGACTGCATGGGCATGACAGCGCCGGGTTGACTACGCACATCCAGCGTGGAAAGCGTGACGTTGACGCGCAGTGTAACGCATCCGCCCCCCCAGGCATCAATTGAGGCGGGGGATGGGAAGAGGCCCGCAAGGCACGTCACAGCTTCCGGAAGTGAGGATAAGGTCAGACAGCACGGCAACCCGACCACACAAGACACCAATAATGTCAACGGACCAGAGTCACATGTCCAGAATGGACTGAAAAAATATACAAAAAGTGCAAACTATAATGTTAGTATTGGGACAAGATACTGCTGTTCAGCAGGTAGATCAATTAAAATGAATAAAACAGGGGAGGTTAAACAGTAGGTCAATTAAATGCAAGAGTGTATTAAAGCTAGACCAATGGAGCATTACCACGTGCTTTCATCCCTAATTAATGTAATAGAGTGGTTAGGGTTTGTTAGGGACTTTTAGGCTCCATGCACACTAGCATAAAAAAACGTTGCTTCTACGTTGTTTTGTGTTCTGCCTGTAGAAGCAACTCAATGTTATCCTATGTGTCCATGTACATTAGGATGAAAAAATGCATTACATTTCACCTATGCATTAAGGTGAAAAAACATCCGATGCTTACCAGCCCCCCGTTTAATTACCTGAGTCTTCGAAAGTCCCGCGTCGTGAACTCGCTGGCTTCTCGGCCCGGTCTTCTCGGCTCTTCATTGGATGATTCATAGCAGCGCAGCCATTGGCTCCCGCTGCTGTCAATCAACTCAATGACACGGCGCGCCAGGGGGCGAGACCGAGTGATACATTTGGCGGGGGTTAGCTCTTGCGGGGAGGAGCCGAGACAGCCACCGTGGGACCCCAGAAGACAAGGATCAAACTGCACAGTGGAGGCAAGTATGATATGTTTGTTATTTTAAAAAAAAAAGAACCTTTACTAACCCTTTAAGAGGCATATTTTGAGAACAACGTTTAGAGGCAGGAAAAAAAAACCCCTTCTCATTCGCGTTTCTGATTGGAGCTCACTGGCAGAAAAAACGTAAAACTCTCCTAAACTCATCTAAACTTTGTACAAAAAATGCTCTATATGGACGTTTTTTACTCCAAAGAGAACAGACTTTTTTAAGCCCAGTGTGCATGGAGCAAAACAAAGCCATGAATATACCAGTATTATATGTATGTATTACTGTTCTAATCAATACATTTCCTATATGTTCACCAATTGATTCTTTGCTACCACGTGCTTCATGTAAAGTCCCACTCCCCTTGCTCTCCTCCTCTTGAGGTTTTCTTCTAAGATTGCCCTGTATTTGGCTCTATCCATCTTCCCATCACCTCTGACCAGCTTCCCTGTCCCTGCTGAAGAAAAAACATCCCCGCAATGTGATGCTGCCACCACCATGTTTCACAGTGGGGATAGTGCGTTCAGGGAGATGTGCAATGTTGGTTTTCCGCCACACATGGCGTTTTGCTTTTAGGCCAAAAAGTTATATTTTGGTCTCATCTGACCAGAGCACCTTCTTCCACATGGCTTCTCGCAAACTGCAAACAGGACTTCTTATGGCTTTCTTTCAACAATGGCTTTCTTCTTTCCAGATTTGTGGAGTGCACGACTAATAGTTGTCCTGTGGACAGATTCTCCCACCTGAGCTGTGGATCTCTGCAACTCCTCCAGAGTTACCATGGACCTCTTGGAGGCTTCTCTTATTAATGCTCTTCTTGCCTGACCTGTCAGTTTAGGTGGACGGCCATTTCTTGGTAGGTTTGCAGTTGTGCCATACTCTTTCCATTTTTGGATGATGGATTAAACAGTGCTCCATGAGATGTTCAAAGCTTGAGATTTTTTTTTATATATATAACCTAACCCTGCTTCTCCACAGCTTTATCCCTGACCTGTCTGGTGTGTTCGTTGGCCTTCATGATGCTGTTTGTTCACTAAGGTTCTCTAACACACCTCTGGGGGCTTCACAGAATAGCTGTATTTATACTGAGATTAAATTACACACAGGTGGACTCTATTTACTAATTAGATGACTTCTGAAGGCAATTAGTTCCACTAGATTTTAGTTAGAGGTATCAGAGTAAAGGGGGGGCTGAATACAAATGCACGCCATACTTTTCAGATATTTATTTGTAAAAAAAAAAAATTGTGAATTTTTTATTTTTATAATTTTCCTTCCACTTTACAATTATGTGCCACTTTGTGTTGGTCTATCACATAAAAGCCCAATAAAGTACATTTACTTTTTTGGTTGTAACATGACAAAATGTGGAAAATTTCAAGGGGTATGAATACTTTTTCAAGGCACTGAATGTCCTCTGTCTGCAGCAAAATATATTCAACTGGTTGTAGCAATTCTTCTGTAATTCCTCTTTTATAAGAGACTGCAGATATTGTGTATTATTGACATTCATCCCACCACACGTGGAAAGGTCTTTAAAAATGGTTATAATATCATCCAACATCTGTACAGCAGACACTCTATAAGGGGAAGTGTGGGGATGTATTCTCTACCAACCCAGTGAAAATTCTACAAAAATGTATAACAGTTAAAAAGTCTATACTCATCAGATAACGAGTTGGTTCAATCTAAGGCAAAACATTTTTTTTTCTCATATCTCCCTCCCTACCCTGTCCAAGACGCAATTGGAAATGATGGAGAAGCCAGTGTCGGGTGAGGAGGTATACGAGGCTATTAAGAATTTGAAAGTAAATAAATGACCTGGTCCCGATAGATTTTCTGCTCTCTATTATAAAACTTTTGTAGACATCTTATCGCCAGTTTTAACAAACACTTTCAATTCCCTCTTGGACAATCATTCTTTTAGGAGAGAAACTTTGACTGCAATTATTTGTATGCTCCCCAAACCACAGACAGATGACTCAGTTTGGTCGAACTATCGCCCCATCTCCTTTTTATTTTAGATTTAGATGTTAAAATTCTAGCCAAGATTCTAGCTAGCAGACTAAATAGCATCATAGGTAACCTAATACACCGCGATCAAGTGGGTTTTATCCCTATTCGACAAGCTGGCGACAATATCAGACGTGCTATCCTTTTGTCACATGCCGCTAAATTTCGTAGAATCCCCGCCTGCTTTCTTTCCTCGACATTAAGAAGGCATTTGACACAGTATCATGGTCTTATATGCATTTTGCACCTAGAAAATGGGGCTTTGGCCCTCATTTTTTGGGATGGATTTCGGCATTATATCATAACCCGAAAGCTTATAATAAATATGCCGGTTATAAGTCGTAAGAGTTTGATATACTGAGAGGGACACGTCAAGGATGTCCTCTCTCGCCATTATTTTTTGCATTACTCATCAAACCTTTAGCACAAAGAATAAGGATGGAACCTACAATCACGGGTATTGAATTGGGTGGTTGTCATCACAAAATATGCTTATTCGCAGATGACATACTCTTATTTTTATCTTCACCACAAGTTTCGGCCCCTAATCTTATGCTGGTATTACAAGAATTCTCATATATTTCAGGTCTTACAGTTAATACTCAAAAATCTTCGGCTTTGAACATCTCGCTTAGCAAAACAGAATATGCAGAGATCACTTCCCTTTAAATGGGTAGATCACAGCCTACCATATTTGGGCATTCAACTAACGGCCAATCCCTCAGATTGATTTGCAGCTAACTACCCACCTTTATTAAAAAGCATCACAAATTTGCTATCTAACTGGTCAGCCCTACCAATTTCCTGGTTTGAGAAAATCAATATAATAAAAATGACCATACTCCAAGTTTTTATATTTATTTAGATCACTACCAATCCATATTACTGCTTACTTTCTTAGATTGATCCAAAAAAAAGTAACACAGTTCACTTGGGGAAAGAAAAAAACGCGGTTACCCAAAAAAATCTTAATCCTCCCCAAATTAATGGGTGGTTTGGGATTTCCAGACTTTGCAACTTATTACAAAGCAGGTCAAATGGCACAATTAACAAAATATCATGCGACTATGGAGACTCCCTTATGGGTATTTATTGAAGCAATAGACTTCTACCCACTTCCTATGAATAACATTTTATGGTTACGCTCTTCAGATCGTACAGCTCTAAAGATTCCAATCTCTAAACATTCCTTGTCAATCTGAGATAGGTACAAAAGTTCTCATGGTCTACAATCTCCGCATAAGCCACTTCTCTTTTCACAAAAATACGGCCTTCTGTCCAGCTTGGAAATTTCCTAGAACTTTTAAAGCCTGGTCTAAGGACTTCCACAGCCTCAATACGACCTTTTCCAGAACTATGGGCTCCCCCAATCAGAAATTTTCAGATATTTGCAAATTACCGTATTTATCGGCGTATAACACGCACAGGCCTATAACACGCACCCTAACTTTAAGAGGGATGTTTCACGTAAAAATAACTTTCCACAGCCCCCTGCGTATAACACGCAGGCACAGTTTACCCTCTATTTTCAGGGTAAAAAGGTGAGTGTTATACGCCAATAAATACAGTAAAAAAATATATGATCCTCTTCAATTCTAGTGATAATCTTCACAATATTTCCCAATTTGAAAGAATCTGTCTAAAAGAACCACATGTTAAAGGTCGCATTTCGGTAATTTATTCTCAGCTGATCACTAAATCCAATACAATTCTACCCTCATACGTAGCTAAATGGGAATCTGATCTCGATTGTAAGATTGACAACAAGAGTTGGGCAAATATTTGGTCTAATACTAGCTCTTCCTCTACAAATGTATTGGCAATTGAGGCATCATATAAAGTGCTCTCTCGTTGGTACTTGGTTCCTGCCAGGTTAGCCAAATTTGCAATAAACAGCTCAGGTCTCTGCTTTCGCGGCTGTCCGGATAAAGCAGTGGCGGCCCGTCCATAGGGGGTGCGCGGGCGCCGCCCCCCCCTCCTGTGGTCACCAAAAAAAAAAAAAAAAAAACGGGCCCTTTAAGAGTTTTTTTTTTTAAATGTCTTTTTTTTACACATGGCGGCGCGACCATAGTGGGCGCAGAAGCGCCGCTACCGCTCGCTTCTGCGCCCGGCCGTCACTCACAATACATAGGTTCATGCATTGCATGAACCTATGTATTGCTGCCGCCCACTATTCAGATGGCCGGCCCCTTGAGCGCCGGCCATCTGAATCACAGCGTCTGGTTGGTCTTTAGAAGTGCCTATCAGAGCCAGCAGGCTCTGATAGGCTTCCCGACTACAGCCTGAGGGCTGTAATCGGCTTCTAAATACCTAATGAGAGGACGCACGGGGGTGCATTCCCTGGCCAATCAGGTTCACCGGGTCTTGTTACCGGTAACCTGATTGGCTGAAGCGACATCGAGGGCGGGAGAAGACATCGAGGACGGAAGAAGGACGGCGCTGACTCGAGGAAGGTAAGTGCAGGGCTGGGGGGAACAAACTGGCTGTATTTGGGGGACAAACTGGCTGTTTTTGGGAGACAAACTGGCTGTATTATGGGGGACACACTGGCTGTATATTGGGGACAAACTGGCTGTATTATGGGGGACAAACTGGCTGCATTTGAGGACAAACTGGCTGTATATGGGGACAAACTGGCTGTATATGGGGGACAAACTGGCTGTATATTGGGGACAAACTGGCTGTATATGGGGGACAAACTGGCTGTATATTGGGGACAAACTGGCTGTATATTGGGGACAAACTGGCTGTATATGGGGGACAAACTGGCTGTATATTGGGGACAAACTGGCTGTATATGGGGACAAACTGGCTGCATTTGGGGGACAAACTGGCTGTATATTGGGGACAAACTGGCTGTATTATGGGGGGGGGAAACTTGCTGTATATGGGGGGGAACTGGCTGCATTTGGGGACAAACTAGTGGCGTATGGGCACAGTGGCGGCAATTGATGTTTTGTTTTTTTCAGTTTGCGCCCCCCCAAAAAATTTGAGCACCAGCCGCCACTGGGATAAAAGGTACTTTCATGCACATTTGGTGGCAATGCCCAATCGTGCTTATATTCTGGGAAAAGATTTTCCGGATTGCTTCCAAATTATTCGACTGTACTATTTTACCAGATCCAATGGTAGCTCTTCTCAATATTAAGCCAGTATTACTTTCTCAGAATCAACATAAGCTATTCCTTACATTCATTATAGCCGCAAAGCAGACAATAGCTAGTGCATGGAAAGCACCTGTTGTGAATTTGGCAAAAAGGAGAATGGATCAGTCCCTTATACATGCTAAAATGGATGCACTAGATAAAAACAAGCTGTTGAAGTTTAACATATGGAAACCTTGGATCAAATATTATATGCCAGAGAATTTTGATTTACGTGTTCTCTCGTCATGGTGATTGTTGCTTTTCAGGGATTCTCAAAAAATAGTGTACATTAAATTTACCTTCGGAGTTATGCTGTCCTCCCCTCCCATTAGTTCTCATCCCCCTTTATCATTTATTCCCCTATAGTTCCTTCAGGAACCTCTACCTATCTTATCTCACTTTCTTTAACTTTACAGTATATGTCTTCACTATATAATTTATTTTATGGTCTTGGTTTGGGTATATTGATTCCTTGGATCAATAGACCCATGTTACACAAATTTATGACAGAAACAAACTTTTCTATTGTAAATAATTTTAGTCTTTTATAGCTATATTATATTATACTATTACATGGAATAATATACGCTTATTTCCCTCTTCTCTCCATGTTGAAAATCCAGAACTTATTATACATTGTGCTTTTTCTCATAGATGGCAAATATGATGTAATATTTCCATTCAATTGAACATGTACTTCAATATTGTATTTTATTACTGTCAGATATACTGTATCTGTTGTGATGCACTATTTGAAACTAAAAAAACTTTAAACGGAAAAAAAAAGAAAGAAGGGAAAGTGTGTAAACTGGTGGCTGCTGTGTATATCCAGTAGGACAATCTCTCTCTCTCTCGTCGAAGGCCACAGAGATCGGCCGCTCTATAGAGGTAAATGGAGGGTCCGATTGGATCTGCCCGAAAAACAGACAGGTAGACCCGATTGGACCGATGGTGTGAAAGGGGCCGAAGGCTGCTTACACACTGATGCACTGTGGTTTACCTGCATCTCAATGCGGCTCTGCTTCCTCTAGTGCTGGCTCCGTTCTTCACACTGATGCTCGGGCTGGCGGGTCGGGAACCTGCAATCTAGGCTTGCCGGCCTGTTTTCCCAGAGCAGAAGGTTGCAGGCCACATCAGAGGGCGCTGTGGGCCGCCAGTGGTTGGGCACCCCTGGCCTATAGTATGCATGCTTACAGATTGGATAACATGGAAGGGAGTTAACAGAGAAAAATAAAACCTCAAAACAGCTCAAAGAAGCAGCTTCTTTGCAGTGCGCATGAGGCCTTATAAAAAAAAAAAAAAAAGCCACTCTGTTGATGTTAAAAAGTGCAAATAAGTGTAGTGGATCATTCCCTAGATATCATTCCCTGTCTAGTGGTATTTTAAAGATGATGTCAGAACAAGGTTGTGGGAAAAGGCATTGAAATCTTCACTGTCTATAAATCATGCTCAGAGATTAGGATTATAGTTCAGGATTAGAGCATTCACCAGCTGAAAACAGCAGATGGTGCCACTGTGAAATAAATCTGTGCCCGACAAAATTTACTCAGTACTGTACATTACAAGAGAAAAGAAAACAATACATACGATAGAAAAGTTTCCTGTTTTTTAATTCTTGAAATTCCTGTAGACAGATACCTGCTAGTTGCTGCCTGCACGTGGAGGAGGTATACATACTGCAGATACCCACAAAAGTAATGCTGCAATACTAAACAACAGATACTTAACCTTTTAACGCCAAATCACGTACATGTAGCTGCTACTCAGCTGACCCCTCCCGCACCTTTCTGGGTTCTACTATACCACGCGTGAGTCTGGAATGAAACCGGCGAATCTGCCGGCTTACCAGAGAGCTGGTCAAGGACCATAAGTTCCCTGATGACCTCTATGGTATAGGAGACTGGCAGTGACAAGCAAAAAATCAGCACGGTTTTTGAAATTTGGAAAGTTTCTAATCACATAGATCTTGGAGTGATCAGATGCTTGTAATGGCAGAGGAGACATCTGGGGTCTATAGACCCCAGATATTGCCATAAAGAGTACTTGTTACTGCTTATTGCTGTTACAAGGGATATTTATATTCCTTGTGACAGCAATAAAAGCGATCAGATTTTTTTTAAAAAGAAACCATGTAAAAAAAAAAAAAAAGCAATAATCAAATAGAAAAAAAAAATTCAAAGTGACCCCCCATCCCCTGTGATTGCACGCAAAGGTGAACAGACACGTTTGTCCCATATGAGTACATAAACAGCAATCGCACCACACGTGAACAATAATTCTAGCACCAGACCTCCTCCAACTATAAACTGGTAACCTGTAAAGGCTTTTAAATGTTGCCTGTGGTAATGTTGTATGTCACCAGTCCGTGAACGTGCGCAATTTTAAAGCGTGACATGTTAAGTATCCATTTACTTGGTGTAACACCATCTTTTATATTTCACCAAGTAATTTTCCAGCAAAAAGTGTCAGAAAAAGGTTTGGTCTTCAAGTAGTTAATATCAAATACTTACTGTAATTCCCTTTTCCCAGTACATACCCATGTCAGCACCTATGGGTGTGGCTCCACCCATATGACCTCATGGTCAGCCCTTTATCTCCTTATCCTAGCCTATAAAATAATATTTTCTTCAGCCTGAAGATGTTCCCTATAACGAGTAAAAACAACCAGTGAGGGAGCTTGCTAAAATGGGTACGTACTGAGAAAATTACGGTAAGTATTTGACAATTTTCCATTTTCCTAGAACAGACATCACTAAATGGCAGACCACGGTTGGGATCTAGACCGAGTCGCTGTTCTATCCGGACTGGCCACAGTCCTGCAATTTAGGAGCCTGATCAGCTGCCCTCTTATTGAGCTGTTATCGGAGGCGGGACAGCTCATTAAGGACGGCGGAAGGATGACATCAGCGGCAGGAGAGCTCCGCATGGACGACAGGAGGATGACATCGGAGGCGGTACAACTCCGGATGGAGGGTGGTAGCTGCCAAATTAACAAGCAGCTGAGCTGGTTACCAGGAAAAGTAGTGCAGCTCCTGCCCTCCTTCTGGGGCAGTCCTGCCTCTGTCATCCTCCCGCCATCCATGCAGAGCTGTCCTGCCGCCGATGTCAGCTCTAGATGTGCCTCCTGCCTTCCGCCCTGTGTAGGTAGGACATCAAAGAGAGCTGTCACTGCTGTGAAGGATGTGTGGGAACCCAAGGATGATGAGAAGGGGGGCCGAGGCAGGAATCCTAAGGAGGGGAAAAATTTCAGGGGGGGGGGGGGGCGCAGCCAAGAACAGGAATGTAAAGGGAGGGGGTGTTTACATTCCTGTCCTCCTTCACATTCTTGTAAACGGGGGCGAGGACAGGAATGTGAAGGGTAAGGAAAGGAATGTGAAGGGGGGCTGAGGACAGGAATGGAAAAGAGGGTGATGACGGGAATGTGAAGGTGGAGGAGGTGATATAAAGGGGGCTGAGCACAGGAATCTGAAGGAGTAGGGGGTGATATAAAGAGGGGATGAGGTAGCAATGTAAAGGGGGTAAGGGCAGGAATATGAAGGGGGAGGAGGAGGTGACAACAGCGATGCGAGGAGGGTGATATGAAGGGGGGTTGAGGTAAGTAATGTGAAGTAGGAGGGGGCTGAGAACAGGAATGTGAAGGGCACGCTAGAGGACGTCGGGCCCTCAGTCCACCCTCATGAAGTTTGTTTCTGACTGTTTGGTCAAAGACATTCACACCAGTGGCCTGCTGGAGGTCATTTTGTAGGGCTCTGGCAGTGCTCATCCTGTTCCTCCTTGCACAAAGGAGCAGATACCAGTCCTGCTGATGTGTTAAGGACTTTCTACAGCCCGCTACAAGGTGCTCTGCACCTCCCCACCCCCAAAGCACCCTGCCCATATGTTGATGGGGACAAGGGCCTCTTCCCGACAACCCTGGCAGGTTGTCGGGGTCTGCGGGCAGGGGCTTATCAAAATCCAGAAGCCCCCTTTAACAAGGGCACCCCAGATCCCGCCCCCCCCATGTGAATGATTATGGGGTATATTGTACCCTTACCCATTTACCCCCCAAAAAAATGAGTGTAGTGTGACGGATCCTTCTCCACTGGGGGGATCCGTAGTGGAGAAGGATCTGGGGGTTTTGGTAGATCATAAGCTCAATAATGGCATGCAATGTCAAGCTGCGGTTTCCAAAGCGAGCAAAGTCCTTTCTTGTATTAAGAGAGGTATGGTCTCCAGAGAGAGAGATATCATTTTGCCCCTGTTCAAATCATTAGTAAGACCTCATCTGGAATATGCAGTTCAGTTTTGGGCCCCAGTTCTCAAAAAGGATATTGGGGAACTGGAGAAAGTGCAGAGAAGGGCAACCAAACTGATAAGAGGCATGGAGGAGCTCAGCTATGAGGAGAGATTAGAGGAACTGAATTTATTCTCTCTTGAGAAGAGATTAAGGGGGGATATGATCAACATGTACAAATATATAAGGGGTCAATATAGTGAACTTGGTGTTCAGTTATTCACTTTACGGTCAACACAAAGGACAAGGGGGCACTCTTTGCGTCTAGAGGAAAAGAGATTTCACCTCCAAATACGGAAAGGTTTTTTCACAGTAAGAGCTGTGAAAATGTGGAATAGACTCCCTGCAGAGGTGGTTCTGGCCAGCTCAGTAGATTGCTTTAAGAAGGGACTGGATTCTTAAATGTACATAATATAACTGGGTACTGACATTTATAGGTAAAGTTGATCCAGGGAATATCCGATTGCCTCTCGGGGGATCAGGAAGGAATTTTTTCCCCTGCTGTAGCAAATTGGATCATGCTCTTCTGTTTTTTTTTGCCTTCCTCTGGATCAACTGTGGGTATAGAATTGGGTATATGGGATTGTACGATATATGTTTATTTAATTTTTTTTATTTATTTTTTTACGGTTGAACTGGATGGACTTGTGTCTTTTTTCAACCTGACTAAACTAACTATGTAACAAAAGAGTTTTTGACAAGTCCTTTATTAAAAATGCCGCCTTCTTCCTCTTCCGGGCTACTCCTTCTTCCGGTCTTCTTCGTCCTGTGTTCTTCCTCCACCGCCGCTCCTGCCGATGACCCTGCTCGGATGCTGCGTCCCGGTGATCTGTCCGTGCCAATGTCAAGCATTTCTTAGATAACTATGGGGCGTTCCCATCGGCTGATGTCTGCCAGAGACCTTGTTACTCGTGACGTCACGGACCCATTATGCCTGGCCACACCCCACAGTGATCTAGGAAATGCTTGACGTCGTCATGGACAGATACCCCACCATGTTGAGGGCATGCGGGCTGGTATGGCTCAGGGGGTGTGAGGAACGACTCAACAGTAAATAAAAAAATAATGATTTGGACATGGGGGGGGGGGGGGGGGGTCCCCACCAAATCCATACCAGACCCAGGGCACCACACGCAGTTTTTTTCACAAAAAATAGGATTTTATACTCAAAGCAGAACAGCCCTGCCCAGGGGACGGTCCTACTGACTATATCCCCTCAGCCTGCACAAAGCAGATCAGTTCGTCAAAAGCAGTACAAACGTAAAAAAAAAAAAAAAAAAAGAGAGAGGTGGGTGCTGTGTCCGTCCAAGAACTCAGAGAAAGGGATTTTACGGTGAGTATAAAATCCTATTTTCTCTTTCATTCATGGACGGGCAGAGCCTTAATCTTGACAAAGTGGGACTTCCCAAAGCAGTGTCAAAATGAGGGGTGGGAAACAGCATTAAAACAACTTCACCCCAAGCAGAACAGAGCTCCTCAACTGAGGAGTTGTAACTCTAAACAGCCGCCTGCAAAACCTTGCGGCCGAAGGAAGCATCCGAAGATGCACTCACATCAACTTGTAGAGTTCAGTAAAAGTGTGAACGGACGACCAGGTCGCCGCCTTACACAACTGGGAAAACAGACGCTTGATGTCAGAAAGCCCAAGAGGCACCTATTGCCCTGATCGAATGCGCCGTGACAGGAGGCACCCGACCCCTTATGGCGTAAGCCTGAATCGCGATCTGTCAGATCCACCTCGAGATGGTGGCCGACGCGACCGCTGGGCCCTTCTTGGGACCAGCCACTGAAAACAAGCAGTGAGTCTGAACGGAGCAATAACAGACAAGTATATTCTCAGATCTTGGACAACGTCCAAGGAAACAACGTTATCTCCTTAGGATTCGACGGATGAGGACGCAAGGATGGCAGTACAATGTCTTCTATGAGATGGCAGGTCAAATGACCTTAGGAAGAAAGAAAGCTACGAACGCAGCACCACCCTATCCTAGTAGAGTATTAGATAGGGAGCCTTGCCGAACAAGGCTGCCAGCTCAGAAACCCGTCTTAACTGACGTAACAGCCTCCAAAAGTACCACCTTCTGGGAAGGTGTCAACAAGGGAATCTCCCTGATGTTCTCAAAACGGTGGTTTCTGAGGTAGTGGAGGGCGGACCGGAAGGGCCGTATGCCAAACCCCCTGTACAAACGTTCTCACTAGAGTGAGCCACCAGGGGTCGTTGAAAAAGACAGCCAGGGAAGATATCTGCCCCAATTGTACTTAGCAACATTTTTGGTCCGCCCCACGCTGTAAGAACTGGAGGACTCTGGAACCAAAGTAAGTACGTGGATGCCACCTCATTTCCTCACAACGGATATGTAGGTCTTCCAAGTGCTATGGTAAATCTTCCTAGAGGATGATTTCTGAGCACTCCTCATGGAAGAGAACACCGAGTCTGACAAGCCCCGGTCTCTTAGACCCTGGCTCTCAATAGCAATGCCGTTAGCCAGTGACTGTAAAACAGGATGGCGTATGGGACCTTGCGACAGCGGGTCCTTTCTTAGCGGTAGACGCCAAAAGGCGCCTACTATAGACGCACTAGATCAGCATACCGGGACGCCGAGGCCAATCCAGAGCAAATGGGATTCTTGGAATCCTCTCTGTCACCAGTCTACGAAGCAGATGAGGAAGGTCAGAGGAGGGAAGGCATAGATTAGCTGGTACTGCCTCCATGGTGCCACCAACGCATCTGTCGCGTCTGCCCCTGGGTCTCTTGACCTGGCCACAAACCTCATACCTTCCGATTGAGTCGAGAAGCCAGGAGATCTACATCTGGCGTGCCCTATCTTGGCCAAAGGAGCTGAAACTCCTCCGGGTGTAGAGACCATTCTCCTTGGTCCAGCCTCTGGCGACTTCGCCTGACAAATGGCCAACAGGGCCAGTAGGCTCCTTTTTGCCCACCTTAGGATGCGAGCGACCTCTGACGCTGCAGCCGAGGTTCTTGTTCCTCCTTGATGGTTGACATATGCCACTACTGTGGCGTTGTCCAACTGGACGCCCCTGTAGCCTCTGGGTCCATGTGGAGAGGCACAGCCTGATCGCCCGGAGTTCCAGGACGTTGATCGGCAAGTGGGATTCCTCCGGAGTCCAGCGACCCTGGTCGACTGAACCCATTGAACATGGTATAAAAAATTCCCTGCATTCCTGCAAAATGCATCAAAAAAATACAATAGTGGGAATCAAGCCTAAAACCATTCCTGTTTTGGAAGTTGTCTCATTGTTGCCCATCTAGTGCACCTGTTGTTACTTTCATTAAGCAGCTTAAACTGATTACCAACCCCCTCTGCTACTTAACGGACCAGATTAATATCCCAGGAGTTTAATTGACTTGATGCGATACTCTTAATTTTTTTTGAGCAGTGTATTAAATATTCAAAGGAACAATTTTTAATCAAAGAAAACTCACTCATCTATCCATGTCTCCATGCTTTATTTTGTTATGAAGTCACTTTGAAAAACACCCCCATAGCATTGGCCATGGCTATCTTGAGCAAGGGCAGGCAATTCATATAGCATTTACTTCCTAGAATCCATCTGCCCTTAGCTCAGGCATGCAGAACATGGGATGTATGACATTAACAGGTGCATTTGGTGTTAAGTGGGTTTCGTCTTCCCAAACCTCTATCAGAATTCCAAACCCACTTGCCAATCAGCGGGTGCCAGCCAATAGATGCCTGCCGATACCTGCAAATCATCAGGAACACACTATGTAAACAAGGCAGATCTCCATTCTGACAGGGTGGAAGCGATGGATTTTCTTTCCCTGCTAAGCAGGGAAAGAAAATCCATCACATGCCTTAGTTTAAAAGCACCTCACAGTACACAAAAGCATTGGCTAGGCACACATTTAACACTTTGATCACCCTAGCCCAACCCCTCCCCAGCCAGGTCTATATGTACAGTGACCAGTGCTAAAAAAGAAAATATGCACTGATCATTGTATTGGTGTCACTGGTTCCCACAAAGTGTCAGTTGTTGTCAAATTTCCAGCCGCAATATCGCAGCCCTCCTATAAGTCGATGATCGCCGCTATTACTGGTATTTAAAAAATAAACACATTTGCAGACAATATAACTTTTGTGCAAACCAATCAATCTACGTTTATTGGGATTTTTTTTTTTTTTAACCTAGAATATGTAGCGGAATACATATTGGCCTAAATTCATGACTTTTTTATTATTTTTTTTATTGAATGTTTTATAGCAGAAAGTAAAAAATATTTTATTCAAAATTGTTTGTTTTTTTCTGTTTTTAGTGCAAAAAATAAAAAAAATGCAGTGGTGATCAAATTCCAACAAAAGCTATAGTTGTTGGAAATAAAATGACAAAATTTATTTGGGTACAGCGTTGCATGACTGCACAAATGGCCTGGTCATTAAGAGGTGGTAAATCTTCATGGTCAAGTGGTTAACCAAACAAGTATGTGAAGCAGACACCATCCTTGTTTTTTCTTCTGGTTGGCGGTTTTAGGCTGGGTTCACACTTCCGTGTGGAGCGGTTCACAGCTGGGGTCCGGTGAGTCCCGGTTCACTGTTTCAGGTCAGATTTTGGTCTGAATTTTTGGCTGAATTCAGACCAGAAGACGCACAGGACCCCTGTGCCATTCGCACCGCAATTGTCCTGGAGCTGTGTGAACCGGTTCCATTGAGAGCTGGCCACAGGCTCCTGACATGCGAATAGGATGCGGAGAAACCCTCATCCAATTCGCAATAGTGTGAACCCAGTGTGAATGCAGTTGCAGATACACAGAATGTGAACTAGGAATAACAGCATTGCTTGTGAGAATATTAAAATGAAAAATTCAACGAATTTAGAAAAGGAGTTACAAATTTATATACGCACATACATACGCACAGTTGTGCTTATAAGTTTGCACGCCCTGGCAGAATTTATGATTTATTGTCAATTTTTATGAGAATATGAACAATAACACAAAACCTTTTCTTTTACTCATGGTTAGTGTTTGGCTGAAGCCATTTATTATCAATCACCTGTGTTTACTCTTTAAATCATAATCACAACAGAAACTACGCAAATGACCCTGATCAAAAGTTTACATACCCCAGTTCTTAAATACAGTGTATTGCCCCTTTAATATCAATGACAGCTTGATGTCTTTTGTGGATGAGGCTCTTTATCAGATAGTAAAGCTGCCCATTCCTCTTGGCAAAAAGCATCCAGGTCCTGTAAATTCTTGGGTTGTCTTGCATGAACTGCACGTTTGAGATCTCCCCAGAGTAGTTCAATGATATTGAGGTCATGAGACTGAGATGGCCACTCCAGAACTTTCACTTTATTCTGCTGTAGCCAATGACAGGTCAACTTGGCCTTGTGTTTTGGATCATTGTCATGTTGGAATGTCCAAGTACGTCCCATGCGCAGCTTCCTGGCTGATGAATGCAAATGTTACTCCAGTATTTAAGAACATATAAAGAAATAACAGTGCAGCGCAATAAATGTCCATAAACAGTGAACAATGATGAAAAAGATGTACTGAAGTCGTCCAAAATATAAAACAGCTGCTATAGTGACCAAGTCTCTTGTACTTATAATAATAAATGAACCATGATACACAGCTGATGGAGGTCACAAGTAAAAATCATATGCTGAAAACTGGCAAAAGATTGTGCTAATAGTCATCTGGTGCTGCATATGCCTATTTTTGTTGCTATTAGCACAATCTTTTGCCAGTTTTCAGCATATGATTTTTACTTGTGACCTCCATCAGCTGTGTATCATGGTTCATTTATTATTATAAGTACAAGAGACTTGGTCACTATAGCAGCTGTTTTATATTTTGGACTTCTCCATCATAGAACATCAGCGCCCAGTGGCTTTTGCTGTACTTTTTTGGACTTTGTCTGAATTTTACTTGTATGTATTTTTTATACACTATATTTTTGGATTAAAACAGTCTACACTTAGAACGTTTCCACATCCCCTTTTTTTATATATCATCTCTACATCTGATGCTGTGCCTACCATCTTGCTGGATCACCGCTTCATCTGAGACCATCTTCCCCTCATGGTGGAAAACAAGCGTTTTTGACCTCTTGTTCATTCAAAAGGTCCATCTGGTCTGGTAAGCAGATTTTCCTTACATTGGATACACAAGTTATATACTGTATGAAGAAGCCTACACCCAGATCTCTTCAGTACATCTTTTTCATCATTGTTCACTGTTTATGGACATTTATTGCGCTGCACTGTTATTTCTTTATATTATCTGTTTGGGTCATTGTGTGATATACCTGTTGGTGTCCAGCTGCAGTAGGGTTTGACCTTTTGCCCCATACAAAAAATGAATTCCTTTGAAATGATCAAGGATGTTAATTTATTTGCCCGAAAATTGATGTATCGTACCATCTTTGACAAGTCCAAATCCGCAACACCAGCTCCTGTACCTTCATGTGAATCCACTCCTCCTCCCACAAATATGACTCTTAATGATATAAGAGCCCTTGAAGAACTCATGGAGTTGTGACACATTGATGAGGATGAAATTAGGGAAGCAGACAATTTACAGGGAATTGTTCATGTTTCCACCCCCCCTTCTGCCTTGGGTGTGGCAACAACTGAAGTGTCCATGGGCTCCATTCCCGTTTTTGGTAACTATAAGCCTAAATCTAGAAACTTCCCCGCCCTACAAGGTAATCCCAGTATCTGGGCATTTACTAATCAAGTAACGGCGGAGATAAGAAAAAATAAGTGGAAGCAAGATAAAAATTGAATTTAACACCTGCACAAATCCTAGCTATAACATCTCTACAATCCAATCAGGATGTGGTAATTAAACCCTCCGACAAAGGGGGGAACTTAGTAGTCATGGATAAGGATCAATACGAAAGTATGGTCTTTAGACTCCTAAGCAATCACGACTGGTATCGAAAAATTCCAGAGAGTCATGTAAATTATACCACCGTAAAATTTCGACCGCTAATAGGTAAAGCTTATCAATGGGGAACCATTCAGAAATCCACTTGGGAGTTTCTGAATGTTACTTTTCCACGTACTCCCACTCTATATGCTCTCCCCAAAATCCACAAAAGCATCCACAATCCACCAGGTCGACCCATTGCATCTGGAAATGGCTGTCTCACTGAAACAGCCAGTCAATTTGTGGATGATCTCTTAAGACCCATTGTAGAGGGCTTGGAATCTTATCTACAGGATACAAGTGACCTTTTAAGAGCATTGGATGGCCTTATGGTCCCCAAGGGGGGCGTGGCTTGTGGCCCTTGATGTGGAGGCCCTCTACAATTCCATCCCCCACCAGTTGGGTGTGGAGGTTGTGGGGGGATTCCTGTCGGGTGGCACCACAGTCTTGACTGCTCATGATCAGTTTGCCTTGGATTTGTTGCATTTCATTTTGGCCAACAATATTTTTCTTTTTTTGGGATCCCACTACCTCCAGGTGCAGGGAGTGGCTATGGGGACCAAGTGTGCCCCAAGCTACGCTAACCTGTACCTGGGGGGGTGGGAGCATAATTTATTTTTTCAAGATCACATGCAACAATTTGCTGACTACATACCGTTATGGCGACGTTTTATAGACGATGTCTTTTTCATATGGACGGGAAACAAGGAGGACCTCTCCCTGTTCTTTGAAAAATTGACACCTAATAATTACAATCTTAATTTCACCATGGAGAGTAGCCAAGAAAGTTTAACATTCCTTGATATTAAAATTACTGTTGATTCAGACGGCCTACTAGGCACAACCTTATACCGCAAACCCTCGTCTGGTAATGCGCTTTTGCATGCCAACAGTTCTCACCCAGCCCCATTGGTCACCAGCATACCTTATGGGCAATATCTTCGCCTACGTAGGAATTGTAGCGAGGAATCTACCTTTGAGGTAGAAGCCGACGCCTTGCGTACTCGCCTTTCAAGACGAGGTTATAGTGGTAAATGCCTTAGAAAGGCCTACCATAGGGCAAAAGGTCAGAAACGACTGTCCTTAATTCATCACCCCCCAAAAATTAGATCCAATCAAGGGGTGCGTCTCATAACCAGATACTCTGGTCAGCATCAGCAAATGAGGAATATTCTTCAAAAGCATTGGTATCTTTTGGCTGGGGATCCTTCGGTCTCTAAACATCTAAGGGATCACCCCGAAATTACTTTTAGACGATCAAAATCATTAAAAGACCTATTGGTCCTCAGTCATTATAATCCCAATGCCAAATCTTTACTTCAAAACACAGGAACAAAACCTTGTCACAAATGTGGGTACTGTCGATACTTATATGCTTCTCGGAGCATTTTGCTACCAAATGGCATTATGTACAAACCCAAATTTTTGGTCAATTGTCAGAGTATTGGTATAGTATATATCATGACATGTACTTGCAAAGCCTACTACATAGGCAAAACCAAACGTCCCTTTTTCCACCGTATAAGGGACCACGTCTCCTTAGTTCTCAAAAAGAGAATGGAAACACCAATAAGCAGACATATGGGATTGTTCCATGATTTTGATGATTCTGCTATGCATTTTTTTGCACTTGAACATGTTCCACCCAATCCTCGGGGTGGTGACTATGATAAAATTATTTTACAACGCGAAACAAAATGGATTTCAAACCTGGATGCTCTTCAACATCCAGGCTTGAATGACGCTATAAGCTTCAAACCTTTTTTATAATCGTCACTTTTCGTTTTTCCTTTTTTTGCTTCGCTGATTCACTATATACATTTTTTTAAAATATGTGTATTACGTGGGGAGAGGAGGTTGGTTCCAGTAGGCTTTGGAGCCTACACCACCACCTATTTATTTATTTAATTCACTTGGTATACATTCTCAATGTGTTTAGGAGGTTCTAATTGATGTGGTCATCTGAGATTGCACCGAGACCAATTTCACTTGAAAATATTTTCTTGTTATACCAATTTTGGTTTGATTCTAATCAACTCTGCGGTTCCAATTTTGGTCTTTATTGATGGTGTTAACTAAGGTATTCAAAATTTTGTTTTATATTTATTTATGTTTAAAATAATTGTTTTCCAGCCTTTAGATTCGGAGATATTCCTATTTGGGTCTGTATGGACGCGAGGGGCAGGCATTTCTCTATCTTTTATCATTGGTTTAGGTTTTGTCAGCCCAGTAGGGGTCAACCAAATTGGCACCTGTCACGCTTTGGGCCGTCTTAACCACCATCATTTTGACTCCATTGCATTTTCTTTGAATTCCATGGCAATCACGTTTTCCAACTACGTCTTTCCCCTCCATGTTCATTACATTTTGAGGGATCCGGGAATTTCCAAAATGGCCGTTCTAGCTTCATCCGGGCCAATACAATCAAGCCTTCAGCGTCCAGCTGCCAGACACTGCCCCCACTTTATGCGTCCGCCGCACGGCAATGACATCAGACGTTTGCCGCGCTGGGATGAGTATAAATTGGCGGGATTTTGCCATACTACTCTGTCATTTCCCTTGTGCGGAGGGATTGTGAGACTGTTTGGCAATCCGTCGGTTCTTATTTGGTATGGATGCCGCTACTTCAGCGGCTTGAATCAAGTACTCCACTACTTTTAGAAGGTATGTTTTTCCTTATACTCTTTCTGGCTGTTAGATGGATATGGACTTTGGTCCTTTTTGACACTATGATAGCCATCACTATTATCATTCTATTTCAATGCACAGGATCTTTCTACAAATTTGCATGACATTGCTGCGGTTTCCAACAGCAAGATCCAGTATTGCTATTTATATTCTACTAAAATCAATGATTCAACCAATCAGGTATTTTTACTTATACATTTTATTTACTTTTTGTGAATCCAATTTGGAATTCACCCATTGCATATTATTTTCAATTAATTTCTACTCATCTACAGGTCCCAATTTAGTAATTTCTCCTTATGATTTTCTGGCAGGATCATTATCAATATTGACTTCACCGCCTCTCTACAAACAACATTTGTGAGGCTGTATTTTCAATTAGATGGAATACCTCTGTGACCATCCCTCTCCGCAGGTGGAGCTTTAGGGCAGTCTGAGATTTCGGTCTTAAATTGCCAAAATACCTCCCTTATTTCCAACATTTTATTGGTAGGTGCTTTAGTTGACCACATCGCTTACTGTTATTTTGTTATTTCAGTATACTATGTAATTATTTTCATTAGATTTATGTTTTCCTGATTCTATATGATCTAACGATATTGGACGTATATATCAATAACTACTTTGAAATAGTGACAATTAAAATTTGCATTTTGTTGTCACTCTATATTCGTTTGGGGATATTCCAATATATGTATTGTATAATGCAGTTCATGGATGTTCCTTTGTTCATTTTGTGCATTTCATTATAGTGTACTACTATACCGTGGTTTACTCCTGAGGAAGCTCCAACTTCGAGCGAAACATGTCGAGTTCAACAGTTGTTAAATGTACTCAGTTCTAAATGTTATATATGATGAACTTTTAGGAAAATTGTATTTTCCTTTTTATTAATATAATAAATATTGATTTTTACATTTATCTATTGTCATTGGATTACTTTTGGTTTTTCAATCTATATGCCATTATTTGACACCTTCAAAAAATCCCGAGGTATGTGACCTCAAGCCCATCTTTTTAAATTGTCCAGCTGCAGTAGTTCTCTTAGTCATTTGTGCGCTGATTGCCTTTTATAATAGTATTTAAGAACATACTGCATTCATCTTGCCATAAATTTTTGCCAAATTTCCTGTGCCTTTGTAGCTCATGCATCCCCAAAACATCAGCGATCCACCTCCGTGTATCACAGTAGGAATGGTGTACCTTTCATCATAGGCCTTGTTGACTCCTCTCCAAATGAAGCATTTATGGTTGTGGCTAAAAATGTTGGTCTCATCACTCCAAAATGACTGCCGGAAGGTTTGAGGCTTCTCTGTGCTGCTTGGCGTATTGTACGCGGGATAGCTGTGGCATTTGCGTAGTAATGGCTTTCTTCTGGCAACTCGACCATGCAGCCCCTTATTGTGAATCTTGAAACAGCCACACTACATGAGGTGTTTTGAAAAAAAAAAAAAAAGCTTAGGCTGTAATGGCAACATCGTTTTATTTCAGGTTTCATAGGCTATATTCATAACAAGATTTAACTTTAACAGTGAAAATATACATCCTTATATAAAAGAACATAAAACAAGATGCCTTAACTAACATTACTGTATTACGCTTATTTTGTAAATGTACTCTCCAATGCTCTTGCACTCCTGCTTTTTTTTTTTTTATAGACCATCCAAACAAAATTGATCACTTGTATGCAGAAAGCCGAATTAGGGGATGGCCATTATACTGGTAGGTTTCCAGAGTAGCACTGGGATTGTTGGAGGCCAGAAAGATCTTGCTTGACTGTGTGTGGACCAGAGAATAAACTACAGCTTATAACCAGTTCTGGCCAGGGATGGATTTACCTTACTAGAGTTTGTAGGTACATATCTTGTCACCCGAATACCCCTCTCACACAGAACATTGTTACTGGGCCTATTGTGGTTTAATAAGCTTGTACGAGATGACCATTTCTACATATGATAGGAAAAGCCACCTATGTCTCCGCTTCCTACAGGCACAGTCTGGACTTCTGAAATCCAGCCCTGGTTCTTGCAAAAAATTATATTCAGTAAATTGGTAGAGGAGAGCAGGGGAAAGGAATGCAGACATCCGTTAAGGGTTAAAAATATGTAGAAAAGTAATGGCAGAAAAAGACCGTAGTCCATCAAGTCTGCCCATTTTTTTTATTTCAATAACTTTAGAGTACAGATCTGTTTGTCCCAAGCAGGTTTGAAGTCATGTACTGTTGACTGTCTCACTACCTCTTCTGGAAGTTTATTCCAATCATCAAACTACCCTTTCAGTAAAATAATACTTTCTAAGATTCGTTATGAACTTTCCTCCAGTTAGTTTGAAGTCACATCTCGGTGTTCTTGATTTTGGTTTCATCTTGAAAAAAAACTGCCTTCCTGAACCTTATTCACCTCCTTGATGCATTTAGAGGTTTCAATCACGTCTCCCCTTTCCCTTTTTTCCTCCAGACAGTACATTCCTGAAGTCACTCTCTGTATGTTTTATTCCCCCAAACCTTTCACCATTTTTGTTACCCATCTCTGGACACGTTCTATTTTATCAATAGTCGAAAGGCAAAATGTAGTGGGACTTTAGTTATACCTTAGGCGACCAGCAAATATCAAAACCCCCAAAAGGATAAAACATACCAAATTTTATTAATGAATAATTAAAAGACATAAAAACTTGTGATGCAGTAGCTCATTACACTATTGATACATGTCCTTGAGAACGCATTTCACGGTCAAACCGCTTCCTCAGGACCCATAAGGATCAATACAATCAAGGTTGTAAATAACATTCACAAAAACTTGTCTTCACAATACTCCACCAGAACTTATTATTCGGTTTTATCAATGTCTTTGTGTAAGTGAGATTTCCAAGAAACACACTATTCCAAACGAGGTCTCACTAAGGAATCAGAATCTCTGGCCGGTGAGACAGCGTACGACTGTCTCTACACCTTCAGAAATGTATACATTAGAGATCAACAAGGTTCGTATTTGTAACATGAAGATTCTATATTCTACTGTATATAAAAAAGTTGTTAAAACACAAACATACCCAAAACCATTATAGTTTCTTTTCAGCAACTGTACAAGGCAACTAAATTAAAACACTTGACGCCTTTTGGTGGAAAAGCATAGGGTTACATACCATATATACGCGAGTATAAGACGAGTTTTTCAGCACATTTTTTGTGTGCTGAAAATGCCCCCTCGGCTTATACTCGAGTTGTGTCCATATTCATGCGCCTGATCTTGGCCAGCCGTAGGTCCCCTGGACTCCAAACTGGGCACACATGTAGCCCCACTCTTCCTCTACAAGTGTGCAAAGTTTGTTGTCCGGGGGACCTACGGCTGGGGAACACTGATTTTTCAAAGCCAGGCACCCCTTCCATAGACTCCCATGTTAACCGGTCATTTCTCCGGTGATTTTGGGGACCCAGTAGCGGCCGGCCCTAGGTCCCCTGGACCCCAAACTTCCATAGACTCCCATGTTAAACGTCAGTCTAGTCACACCGCGCCAGAGATCAGGTAGGGAGATTGGGCACAGTGACGCATGCACATGGACACAGTGGGGCACAGTGAGGCATGCAGATGGACACCCTAGGCTTATACTCAAGTCAATACGTTTTCCCAGTTTTTTGTGGTAAAATTAGGTGCCTCAGCTTATATTCGGGTCAGCTTATACTCGAGTATATACGGTACATTTTGATGCCATTAATGAAAAAAAGATGGCTTTGCATTAGGAAATATGCTGGTTTTGAAAGGTAAGATGCGTGTAAAAATTTGATATGTATTTTTGAACAATCTTACTGTAAAAGAAAATCATTTGTTATCCAGGCAGTGGATAAAACTCTTTATTTCAACTGTTGCAAGCAAAGCAAGGAATAAAACAACTTTTAGTTCATGAGCTTTAAAATTTTTACAAATGACCTCATATGCCCTTGGGAAAACTTTTCTGCAGACATCTGCCCATCTACAGCTCTGCATTTTAAGCCGTTGCAGCTTATAGCCTTTCCTATTCTAGTATATATAGTAACAAACATGTCAAGACCTAAACATAGTATCATGAAAACTGGACATAAAAAATTCTGCTTATACAGGCATTTTCTTCTTTTACCCTGTAGAAGCATCACTATGTTAGTGTGTGTGTGTGTGCACATTTGGGCCTTTACAAGCATATTTGTAGAGAAGTATTTACAGCCCAAACAAAAAAAATAAAAAAAATCACAAGAGCATTTTTTGAGGAGCTTTCAAGCAGAAAAAACGCAGAGCGTTTAGGCACACAAAATATTTTTTGTTTTTTTTTAGTTCTGGGGTAAAAACCTACAACGCTTAGGCGCATCATCAACTGTCAACAAGTTAAATTTTTTTTTTTTTTAGGGTTTTTGGGAAAAAAGCTTATAAAATGTGTGTGCAGTAAGCTCCATAGACGCATTTTTTCGGCTGCTTTTTTTCTGCCAGCAGTTCTGGCTTTTTTTTCTACCACCCAATCAGTGGATAAAACTCTTTATTTCAACTGTTGCAAGCAAAAAATAACTGAACTCAAGAACAAAAATGCAATATATTGCAGCTCACCAGTCCTTAGCTGTGATGGATGACATTTTTATTTTTCAGAAAATTTCTAGCAAGTACAGAAAATATCTGCTGATCTTGGCAGAAATGTCATGTCACACGAGATGAACAGAAAGCACACTATTGTCTTCCTCCTGTAAACTACTAATCCCCTCATGTAATTGAAATAAAGGAAGTTTGAGATGTTTGAAGTCCAGTCTGAGTGATAACCATGGCAGACCTCACAAATACAGTTTAAAAATAAAGAGTAGACACGAAAGGACAGGGAGTGCGTTATTCAGCGGATTACCAGATAAAAAGTTCAGTTCAAGTCACATTTCAAGAATTTTTTTTTAATGAATACTGATTCATGTAAATCAGCTTGCACATCTGTCTGCAGTTCAGATTCTGTTTATATCCATTTTTTAAAAACCGGACGCTTATGTCACACACACAAGGCCTGCGGGCTGAATCCGATTTGTCAGGCCTTGTCATGTGGTCCTTGCACGCAGTTTTGAAGCCGGTACGTGGCAGAACTCCATTCTGCCACGTCTTGCTCTCACTTATAAACCCAGAAGCTTCCTGTGTTTACAAGGGACAGCTTTGCTCAGCAGCTCCTGGATCTAACAGATCCCTGCATGCGCTCACAGTGGGGCCAGAGAGAGCGAGAGAGACCTTACTATGCAACAACGGACTCCTGAGCCCTGCATGTAGCGCACCCATAGACCCTGCACTCTACACTTAATGCACCCTTAAACCTGCATTCTGTACATAGTACAATCCTGCATTCTGTATATAATGCACTCCTGGACACTGTGTGTAGCGCAATCCTAAAATCTGTACTCTACTTAATGCAGTCCTGAACCATGCACTGTACGCAGCACACACCAGATAAAACCATCCCTTTTTAGGGAAACCATACTGCTGATGCAGCCCTCAAATTGAATTTGACACCCCAGGTTTAGGTTTACAAAAAAAGAAGAAAAAATGTTTTTTCTGTGGATATAAACAGAATCTGTGGATGTAAACATCTGTCCGTGTTACATCCACCTGTTTAAAGACATACACTGTGGTTCAGTCTGGATCCGTCTGAAAAACTGAACATTTGTGTGACAGGGCCCATAAAAAAAAAAAAGAAAAAAAAAAAAGGAAACTTCTGGGTTAATAAAATAGCAGCCACCTCATCTAAGGACTTGTCGATTTCAATATATTGCATTTTTTTTTTTGCCATGGATATGTCCCGACTATTGAAAGTAGTACTCACAATGGAAGCATAACTTACAAATATGAAAATTTTTAAATCAGCCTAATTTGGAAATGTAAATTTCTTCAAGGTATAAAACAATGGTATAATTATAAACATTCAAAAATGGATCATGAAATTAGGACCATAGGTATCTAGTGGCGTTTACTTCTGCCAAGCAATGAAGAGCGAGTTTTTCTGGGAGTGTTTTCTGCTGAAAGCGTATCGATAATAACGTCAGCATCATTGGCACGGTCTTTAGTTTTTCGGGATGGCTTTTTTGCACCATTGGTGGGAGTGATTTCTGATGACAGTGTTACGATATTAGGGTCAGCATTGTTAGCACTGTCATTAGCATCTCTGGACGGCTCTTTTGCACCCTTGGTGGGAGTGTTTTCTGATGACAGTGGTACGATATTAGGGTCATCATCGGTGGCACTGCCATTAGTTTTTTTGGATGGCTCTTTTGCATCATTGGTGGGAGTGTTTGATGAAAGCATGTCGATATTAGTGTCAGCATCGTCGGCACTGTCAATAATACAGGATGGGCCATGTGAATTAGCGTGTGATAGTGGCAATAGATCTGGTGAAGTATCTGGTCTGTGGTGAACTTCTGCTGATGTAGTCTGTCCATGTGCATTTGTATTATTGCTACAAATACCATGGTTCAAAGACTGACAGATGTCCAAGAACTGCTTGAACAATGTTTGAAACTGCTGTGCAAAATTACGAAATTCGCTGACTCCACTTTCAATTGAATTAGCTATTTTACATTGGCTCTCATATAATTTGGTAAAATGTAACTCATTTACATCAAAGGGTGCCTGGGAAGTACTTGGAATACAAGTGTCATTTATCGCTTGGCTCAGTCGTGTGGATCTTTTCTCGTGGGACTCCACCTCTGCATCCACCCCTTCTATTTCTTCCCCACTAGTCTGTGCATTCATCTCTTCTCCCTCTGCACCACTTTTCTGTGTGTCTTCAGAGTCTACCGAAGCAAAGGTTTTGCTTTTCTTTTGTGTACTTGCTGCTTCCTTTCCTTTTTTAGCTGAAATACAAAAGCATATATTATACTTACTATTGAAAAGTGTATTGACATACAAGTGCAAGCAAAGTCATGGGTATATTTATATTATCTCGCCACACACACACCCACAGGTTGGGTAAGCAGAAGCCAGTGGAGGGATTGGTAGAGAGGATGGCAAACACTGAACGGTTGGTAAGATGGAAGCAGCATTCATGATAGTCTGAAGGGGAGATAGCCTGTGTAAAGTTTGGTTAGCAATGAGGGAGCAGCTAAATACAAGGCAAGAGATAAGGGAGTAAATAAGTAGCTTTGTGGTGTTGTTGGATAAGAAGGGGCATATTTTGGAGATGTTGGAAAGATTTGGACAGCGATTGAATGTGGGGCTAAAAAGAAGTCAGAGTCCAGGATTACATCTAGAACCCTGGCATGAAGAGAGAGACTGATAGTTGTGTCATTAATTTTAATGGAAATGTCAAGGGAGGGGGCACAAAGGGGACAATATATTATGAGCTCAGTTTTGGAATGACTTGAGTTTGAGAAAGTGGTGCGAGATCCATACATATAGTCAGTAAATCAATGATGTCCAAGAAGACTAACATAAGTGAGCAAAGGGTTAGAGAGATACAGTGCATCTGGAAAGTATTCACGCTGCTTCACTTTTTCCACATTTTATGTTATGGCCTCAAAAGCCAAATTAAAAATAAAGCAAAAAAAAAGAAATCACTTGTACATAAGTATTCACAGCCTTTGCTCAATACTTTGTTGAAGCACCTTTGGCACCAATTACAGGCTCAAGTCTTTGAGTATGATGCTACAAGCTTGGCACACCTATTTTTGGGCAGTTTCTCCCATTCTGCTTTGCAGGACCTCTCGAGCTCCATCAGGTTGGATGGAGAGCGTCAGATGTTCAAATCGGGTTCAAGTCTGGGCCACTCCAGGACATTCAGAGTTGTTCCGAAGCCACTCCTTTGTTATCTTAGCTGTGTGCTTAGGGCTGTTGTCCTGTTGGAAGATGAACCTTCGCCCCAGTCTGAGGTTCAGAGCGCTCTGGAGCACGTTTTCATCAAGGATGTCTCTACATTGCTGCATTCATCTTTCCCTTGATCCTGACTAGTCTCCCAGTTCCTGCCGCTGAAAAACATACCCACAGCGTGATTCTGCCACCACCATGCTTCACTGTAGGGGTGGTATTGGCCAGGTGATGAGTGGTGCCTGGTTTCCTCCAGACATGAGGCTTGCCATTCAGGCCAAAGTTTAGGGGTGCGGAATTTAATCGCTGCATCGCGATTCGGGCGGCACCGATGCAGGGAAACCTATTAATCGATTACCGGCGATGTCTAGCCACGCCCCCTCCTCCCGGGAGAGCTTTTGCCTTATTTTTTTTATTTCCTATGACGCGCTCATGTGACTGCACGGCCCGCCTCTCTTTCATGTCTCACGTCTCTCCTGGTGTCAGACGTGATAGCAGAGGAGAGAGGGCAGTCACATGAGCGCAGCATGTACACAGCACTGTTCCCCCGCCGGATTCTGTTCCCTCTGTCTTTCGGCTATTGGAACTCCCCCCCCCCCCAGCCAGCCCTGTACATTGCCGCTCCCTCCTACTCACAAATGCAAATTCTTCTAATACCGCCCCTCCAGCGCCGCTCACACCTAGTTTTTTTCACGAATGCTAATGAGCAGAAGGCTGGAGAGGCCGGGGCGGTATTAGGAGCATTTGCATTCGTGAGGAACAGTAGGAGGGAGTGGCAATGGCAATGTACAGGGCTGAGGGGGCGGAGTTCCGATAGTAGCTGAGAGACAGGGGGGGGAACAGAATCCGGCGGGGGGGATTATTCTCGGCACAACAGGTATTTTTTTTTTAGACTTACCTGCTGATCTCCTGTAGCATGTCCGCAGTCACTGACCATCTCCTGTAGCATGTCCGCAGTCACTGACCATCTCCTGTAGCATGTCCGCAGTCACTGACCATCTCCTGTAGCATGTCCGCAGTCACTGACCATCTCCTGTAGCATGTCCGCAGTCACTGACCATCTCCTGTACTAGGTCTGCACTCTCTGACTATCTCCTGTACTATGTACAAGTTGTTGTCTGCTTTGTTTAGACTTTGCTACATGCAGGGAGTGTTGTCTTTTTTTAAAAAGAACAGATATAATCAAAAAAATGGAGTTCTCCTGACTGCTTAATTTTTTTTGGTGAAAACCATGCGCACTTGCGCTGTAATCGTGATGCATCGCTGAATCGAATCGTTGACCTGATAATCGTAATCTAAACGTGAGGCCAGTGAAGATGCGCACCTCTACCAAAGTTCAAGCTTTGTTTGATCAGACCAGAGAATTTTGTTTCCCATGGCCCGAGAGTCCTTCAGGTGCCTCTTAGCAAACTCCAGGCAGGCTGTCATGTGCCTATTACTGAGGAGTGGCTTTGGTCTGGCCACTCTTCCATACAGGCCTGACTGGTGGAGTGCTGCAGAGATGGTTGTTCTTCTGGAAGGTTCTCTCTCCCCACAGAGAAATGCTGGAGCTCTGTCAGAGTGACCATCGGGTTCTTGGTCACCTCCCTGACTAAGGCCCTCCTCCCCCGATCGCTCAGTTTGGCAGGGTGGCCTACTCTAGTTGTCCTTGTGGTTCCAAAGTTCTTCCATTTACAGATGGTGGCCACTGTGCTCATTGGTACCTTCAATGCTGCAGACATTTTTCTGTACCCATGCCCAGATCTGCGCCTCAATACAATCCTGTCTGAGGTCTACAGACAATTCCTTGGACTTCATGGCTTGGGTTGTGCTCTGACATGCACTTTTAACTGAGGGACAGGTGTGTGCTTTTCCAAATCATGTGCAATCAACTGAATTTACCAAATGTTGACTCCAGTGAAGTTGTAGACATCTCGGGGGGGGGGGGGGGGGGGGGAGTTTCTCTGAAGTGCAGCGGGCGAAAAATAGAATCAAAGTGGTCAAAAAGATTATCAGTGAGGTGGTAACTCAGGTGGTTGTAGACAAAGCTTTCTATAAGTTTAGAGGTAAATGGGAGCATGGGGTGGGTTGTACACACTGGTAAGGTCCAGTGAGGGCTTTTTAAGTATGGGGGTGACCGGGGCTTGCTTTAATAGGGTGGGGAAAATGCCAATAGAGAGATTGAAGATGTGAGCTAGGCAGTGTAGAATAGTGCAAGAGGATGACTGCAGTAGTTGTGAGGGAATTGAGTCCAGGGGCCAGGTGGTTAGTTGCGTTTTAGCAGAAAGTTTAGTAACCTCCTCCTTGGTAACAGTATAAAAGAAAAGTACTGAATGTGGTGGCCGACAAGATATGTTAGATAGGGAAGATATCCGGCCAGTAGTTGTCTTATTTTTGAAGTGACTAGCAATGTCCTGGCCAGTGATTGAGTTAGTGGGTGGGCAGTGAGTGACGAAGTAGAGAGTTATACATAGAAAGGAGTTGAGGACTGGATGAGAGGGTAATAATGAGAGGGATGAAATTTGTCTGACAGGGAGAATATGAAACTGATAAGGTGGTTGTCAGAGGGGAAAAGGAGTGTTGAGATGGTCCCCAGGCGTGCAGACATAGCTGAATATAAGGTCAAGGGTGTTGTCAGAGCGAGTAGAAGTGTGTCTCTATTGTGTCAGGTCAAACAAAAAGAGGTCATTAACAGATGTTGAAGTCACCCAAAATGATAGTGGATATTTCAGATGAGAGAAAGTAGTGCAGCCAGCTTGAGAATTCATCAAAAAAATGCGACACCGGGCGAGGAGGCCGATAGATCAGAGCAATCCTCAAAGAAACTTCGAGAGAGGAACCCGAAAAGTGCTTTGTGGGGACAGAAGGATTTTAAATCAATCTCCCTTTCGTTCACTGGGTCTGGGAAACAGTGTCCTACTCCTGAAGCCAGGTTTCAGTAACAGCAAGTAGGTTGAAGGTGAAAAGGTCAAAAATATGAAGTTAACCACTTAAGGACCATGTCGCGCCGATATACCTCGGCAGAATGCCACAGCTGGGGCATATCAAAACGTGTGTATATATATATACACACACACACACACACACACACACACACACACACACACACACACACGTCGCCTTTAAGACATGGCATTGTGGGCGTGCGCCCGCCGCGATTGTGACCGCGGACTCTGTCCGCCAGGAGTCCCGCGATCGTCTCACGGAGAGGAAGTTCTGCATAGTGAGAGGACACTGATTACAGCTCCCTTTGATCGGGATCAGTGTCGTGTCACACGAAGCCCATCTCCCCCACAGTTAGAACACATCCCTAGGACACTTAACCCCTTCACTGCCAGTGTCAATTTTACAGTAATTAGTGCATTTTTATAGCACTGATCGCTGTATAAATGACAATGGTCCCAAAAAAGTGTCCAATATGTCCACCATAATGTCGCAGTCATGATAAAAATTGCTTATCGCCGCCATTACTAGTAAAAAAAAATTATATATATAGATAGATAAATAAAAATGCCATAAAGCTATTCCCTATTTTGTTAAAGCTATAACTTTTGCGCAAACCAAACGCTTATTGCAATTAAAAAAAAAAAAAAAAAAAATGTGTAGAATACGTATCGGCCTAAACTGAGAGAAAAAAAATAGTTTTTTATATATATTTTTGGGAATATTTATTATAGTAAAAAAATGTTGCTTTTTTTTCAAAATTGTTGCTCTATTTTTGTTTATAGCACAAAAAAAACATAAAAACCAGGAGGTGATCAAATACCACCAAAAGAAAGCTCTATTTGTGGGGAAAAAGGACGTCAATTTTGTTTGGGAGTCACGTCGCACGACCGTGCAATTGTCAGTTAAAGCGACGCAGTGCTGTATCGCAAAAAGTGCTCTAGTCTTTGGGCAGCCAAATGGTCCGTGGCTGAAGTGGTTAATGTATATCTAAAGCCCCAAACTCTTTTTCATTATTGATTAAGTAGGGGAGGGTTAAAACTACTATCAGTTGTTTTGCCAACTGTGTCTCATTAGGGAGATTTCTCTTTACTTCCTTTTCTGTAAACTCAATAGAATGTTACAGGGTAGATTTCCAATGTAAGGGATAGCCAATCTAAGGCTCCATACACACGGGTAGCCAGGGACAGAGCGTTTGCTGTGTTGAGAGCAGGCTAAGCACTTGCGCTGGATATGGCTAAACTCTGTGCTATGGCCACATACAAACTGACCAATTAGCCAGTTTGTGTGCAGCCACAAAAACTCTACAGATGAGCAGTTAAGATGTAAATAAATAGACGCAAGCAGAGCCCACGTTTTATTTTATCTCTGCTATTGCCTGTTTTTCAAACTGGGAGTATGCTTACAAGGCAGTCTGCCACGCCGAGATTTTGGCTTCACTGGTGATGCAGAATTGGTAGTCTCAAGGTTTGCTTCATTTGATGTATCATTTGTATCAGTTTGTTGATCCTGAAAAAAAATTAAATAAATGTAAATTCAAATATGCATATTTTAGCTTTATATATGTATTAATCATACAGGTGTCTTAGTGGATATACCTTGTGTGACTTTTTAGGTTGTTCGGCTTTGTCTAAACATTCAAGGTAAAGATGCAATAGAAGAGCTGGAGAAACTTAAAGATACGACAGGAGCCCCTTTAAAGCCCTTTTTAAATAAAAAAACATCCAAGTACCTTTTTCCTAATAGATATACAGCTGTCACATGACCCAGCTCTTTCCCAGCCTGTCTGCAGGGAAACCTAAGCAGGAGGAACTTCTAGTCCTCTGCTGCAGGTCACATAAAAAAAAAAAGAAAAAAAAAAAAAAAAGAACAAAACAAAGAAAAAACACATCCTTTGGAATACAGAGTAAAAATAAATAATTAATATACCGTATATACTCGAGTATAAGCACATTTTGTGTGCTGAAAATGCCCCCCTCGGCTTATACTCAAGTCACCTTTTTGCACCTGATCTCCCAGACTTTGGGGACCCGGTACCGGCCGGCTGTAGGTTCCCTGGACCCCAAACTTGGCACACATGTAGCCTCACTCTTCCTCTACAATTGTGCAAAGTTTGTTTAGACTCCCATGTTAAACGGTCATTTCTTTGGTGCTTTTGGGGACCCTGGTACCGAAACTTAGCACACATGTAGCCCCATTTCTCCTCTACAAGTGTGCAAAGTTTGTTTTCTGGGGGACCAACGGCCGGGGAGAACCGATTTTTCAAAGCTGGGCACCCCTTCCATAGACTCCCATGTTAAACGTCAGTCTAGGCCTGGGCGGCACAGTGAGGTATGGACACATGTTAAACTGTCATTTCTTTGGTGATTTTGGGGACCCGGTACCGGCCGGTCGTAGGTCCCCTGGACCCAAAACTTAGCACATATGTAGCTCCATTTCTCCTCTACAAGTGTGCAAAGTTTGTTGTCCGGGGGACCCTTCCATAGACTCCCATGTTAACTGGTGATTTTGGGGACCCGGTACCGGCCGGCCCTAGGTCCCCTGGACCCCAAACTTCCATAGACTCCCATGTTAAACGTCAGTCTAGTCACACCGCGCCAGAGATCAGGTAGGGAGATTGGACACAGTGAGGCATGGGCACAGTGACGCATGCACATGGACACAGTGGGGCAAAGTGCGGTACTGAGGCATGCAGATGGAAACCCTAGGCTTATACTCAAGTCAATACGTTTTCCCAGTTTTTTGTGGTTAAATTAGGTGCCTCAGCTCATATTCGGGTCGGCTTATACTCGAGTATATACGGTACATTTTGATGCCATTAATGAAAAAAAGATGGCTTTGCATCATTAGGAAATATGCTGGTTTTGAAAGGTAATATGCATGTAAAAATTTGATATGTATTTTTGAACAATCTTACTGTAAAAGAAAATCATTTGTTATCCAGGCAGTGGATAAAACTCTTTATTTCAACTGTTGCAAGCAAAGCAAGGAATAAAACAACTTTTAGTTCATGATCTTTAAAAATTTTACAAATGACCTCATATGCCCTTGGGAAAACTTTTCTGCAGACATCTGCCCATCTACAGCTCTACATTTTAAGCCGTTGCCGCTTATAGCCTTTCCTATTCTAGTATATAGTAACAAACATGTCAAGACCTAAACATAGTATCATGAAAACTGGACATAAAAAATTCTGCTTATACAGGCATTTTCTTCTTTTACCCTGTAGAAGCATCACTATGTTAGTGTGTGTGTGCACATTTGGGCCTTTACAAGCATATTTGTAGAGAAGTATTTACAGCCTGAAAAAATAAAAAAATCGCAAGAGCATTTTTTAAGGAGCTTTCAAGCAGAAAAAACGCAGAGCGCACAATATTTTTTTTTTTTAGGGTTTTGGGGAAAAAAAGCTTATAAAATGTGTGTGCAGTAAGCTCCATAGACGCATTTTTTCTGCTGCTTTTTTTCTGCCAGCAGTTCTGGCTTTTTTTTCTACCACCCAATCAGTGGATAAAACTTTATTTCAACTGTTGCAAGTAAAAAATAACTGAACTCAAGAACAAAAATGCAATATATTTCAGCTCACCAGTCCTTAGCGGTGATGGCTGACATTTTTATTTTTCAGAAAATTTCTAGCAAGTACAGAAAATATCTGCTGATCTTGGCAGAAATGTCATGTCACACGAGATGAACAGAAAGCACACTATTGTCTTCCTCCTGTAAACTACTAATCCCCTCATGTAATTGAAATTAAAGGAAGGTTGAGATGTTTGCATTCTAGTCTGAGTAATAACCATGGCAGCCCTCACAAATACAGTTTAAAAATAAAGGAGTAGACACGAAAGGACAGGGAGTGTGTTATTCAGCAGATTACCAGATAAAAAGTTCAGTTCAAGTCACATTTTCAAGAAAAAAAAAAATATGAATACTGATTCATGTAAATCAGCCTGCACATCTGTCTGCAGTTCAGATTCTGTTTATATCCATTTTTTAAAAACCGGACGCTTATGTCACACACGATTTGTCAGGCCTTGTCATGTGGTCCTTGCACGCAGTTTTGAAGCCGGTATGTGGCAGAACTCCATTCTGCCACTTCTTGCTCTCACCCTGCTGTCACTTGTAAACCCAGAAGCTTCCTGTGTTTACAAGGAACAGCTTTTCTCAAGCAGCTCCTGGATCTAACAGATCCCTGCATGCGCTCACAGTGTGTGTGGGGGGGGGGGGGGGGAGAGAGAGAGAGAGAGAGAGAGAGAGAGAGGAAGAGGGAGATCTTCCTGCAAGGTGCACCGCCTACACAGGGAGGTACTAGAGCTGGGCCAAGTAGGAGAGAGATGCTTTAGGTAGCGCACCACTAAACCCTGCACTCTGTACAATGGCACACCCCTAAACCCTGCATTCTGGATGCAACACTCCAAAAGCATGCAGATATGTTAATTTGCCCTAGTATGTGGGTATGCGTTGGGGGGGGGGGCTTGGATTGTGGGCTCCTTGAGGGTAGGGACTGATGTGGGTGTGATGTGTGTGTGGAGCGCTGCGTAGGTTGACCGCACTATATGGGTACCTTAAAATAAAATGATAATATAAATGAGACACTATGTAAAGGGATAGGGAGAATTGTAGACACCCACCCACACTCATTTGGTTGAACTCGATAGACTGGTGTCTTTATTCAACCTATGTAACAACGGACTCCTGAGCCCTGCATCTAGCGCACCCATAAACCCTGCACTCTACACTTAATGCACCCTTAAACCTGCATTCTGTACATAGCACAATCCTGCATTCTGTATATAATGCACTCCTGGACACTGCATGTAGCGCAATCCTAAAATCTGTACTCTACATAATGCAGTCCTGAACCATGCACTGTACGCAGCACACACCAGATAAAACCATCCCTTTTTAGGTAAACCATACTGCTGATGCAGCCTCAATCAAATTGAATTTGACACCCCAGGTTTACAAAAAGAAAAAAGTTTTTTCTGTGGATATAAACGGAATCTGATGTAAGTGGATGTAAACATCTGTCCGTGTTACATCCACCCGTTTAAAGACACACACTGTGGTTCAGTCTGGATCCGTCTAAAAAAACTGAAAATTTGTGCGACAGGGCCCATTAAAAAAAAAAAAAAAAAAAAACAACTTCTGGGTTAATAAAATAATAGCAGCCACCTCATCTAAGGACTTGTAGATTTCAATATATTGCATTTTTGTTTTTGCTATGGATATGTCCCGACTATTGAAAGTAATACTCACAATGGAAGCATAACTTACAAATATGAAAAATTTTAATCAGCCTAATTTGGAAATGTAAATTTCTTCAAGGTATAAAACAAATGGTATAATTATAAACATTCAAAAATGGATCATGAAATTAGGACCATAGGTATCTAGTGGCGTTTACTTCTGCCAGGCAATGAAGAGCGAGTTTTTCTGGGAGTGTTTTCTGCTGAAAGCGTATCGATAATAACGTCAGCATCATTGGCACGGTCTTTAGTTTTTCGGGATGGCTTTTTTGCACCATTGGTGGGAGTGTTTTCTGATGAAAGTGTGTCGATATTAGTGTCAGCATCGTTGGCACTGTCATTAGCATCTCTGCATGGCTCTTTTGCATCATTGGTGGGAGTGTTTTCTGATGACAGTGGTACGATATTAGGGTCATCATCGTTGGCACTGCCATTCGTTTTTTTGGATGGCTCTTTTGCATCATTGGTGGGAGTGTTTGATGAAAGCATGTCGATATTAGTGTCAGCATCGTTGGCACTGTCATTAGCATCTCTGGATGGCTCTTTTGCATCATTGGTGGGAGTGTTTTCTGATGACAGTGGTACGATATTAGGGTCATCATCGTTGGCACTGCCATTCGTTTTTTTGGATGGCTCTTTTGCATCATTGGTGGGAGTGTTTGATGAAAGCATGTCGATATTAGTGTCCGCATCGTCGGCACTGTCAATAATACAGGATGGGCTATGTGAATTAGCGTGTGATAGTGGCAATAGATCTGGTGAAGTATCTGGTCTGTGGTGAACTTCTGCTGATGTAGTCTGTCCATGTGCATTTGTATTATTGCTACAAATACCATGGTTCAAAGACTGACAGATGTCCAAGAACTGCTTGAACAATGTTTGAAACTGCTGTGCAAAATTACGAAATTCGCTGACTCCACTTTCAATTGAATTAGCTATTTTACATTGGCTCTCATATAATTTGGTAAAATGTAACTCATTTACATCAAAGGGTGCCTGGGAAGTACTTGGAATACAAGTGTCATTTATCGCTTGGCTCAGTCGTGTGGATCTTTTCTCGTGGGACTCCACCTCTGCATCCACCCCTTCTATTTCTTCCCCACTAGTCTGTGCATTCATCTCTTCTCCCTCTGCACCACTTTTCTGTGTGTCTTCAGAGTCTACCGAAGCAAAGGTTTTGCTTTTCTTCTGTGTACTTGCTGCTTCCTTTCCTTTTTTAGCTGAAATACAAAAGCATATATTATACTTACTATTGAAAAGTGTATTGACATACAAGTGCAAGCAAAGTCATGGGTATATTTATATTATCTCGCCACACACACACCCACAGGTTGGGTAAGCAGAAGCCAGTGGAGGGATTGGTAGAGAGGATGGCAAACACTGAACGGTTGGTAAGATGGAAGCAGCATTCATGATAGTCTGAAGGGGAGATAGCCTGTGTAAAGTTTGGTTAGCAATGAGGGAGCAGCTAAATACAAGGCAAGAGATAAGGGAGTAAATAAGTAGCTTTGTGGTGTTGTTGGATAAGAAGGGGCATATTTTGGAGATGTTGGAAAGATTTGGACAGCGATTGAATGTGGGGCTAAAAAGAAGTCAGAGTCCAGGATTACATCTAGAACCCTGGCATGAAGAGAGAGACTGATAGTTGTGTCATTAATTTCAATGGAAATGTCAGGGGAGGGGGCACAAAGGGGACAATATATTATGAGCTCAGTTTTGGAATGACTTGAGTTTGAGAAAGTGGTGTGAGATCCATACATATAGTCAGTAAATCAATGATGTCCAAGAAGACTAATATAAGTGAGCAAAGGGTTAGAGAGATACAGTGCATCCGGAAAGTATTTACGCTGCTTCACTTTTTCCACATTTTATGTTACGGCCTCAAAAGCCGAATTAAAAATAAAGCAAAAAAAAAAAAAAGAAATCACATGTACATAAGTATTCACAGCCTTTTCTCAATACTTTGTTGAAGCACCATTGGCACCAATTACAGGCTCAAGTCTGAGTATGATGCTACAAGCTTGGCACACCTATTTTTGGGCAGTTTCTCCAATTCTGCTTTGCAGGACCTCTCGAGCTCCATCAGGTTGGATGGAGAGCGTCAGATGTTCAAATCGGGTTCAAGTCTGGGCCACTCCAGGACATTCAGAGTTGTTCCGTAGCCACTCCTTTCTTATCTTAGCTGTGTGCTTAGGGTCGTTGTCCTGTTGGAAGATGAACCTTCGCCCCAGTCTGAGGTTCAGAGCGCTCTGGAGCAGGTTTTCATCAAGGATGTCTCTACATTGCTGCATTCATCTTTCCCTTGATCCTGACTAGTCTCCCAGTTCCTGCCGCTGAAAAACATACCCACAGCGTGATTCTGCCACCATCATGCTTCACTGTAGGGGTGGTATTGGCCAAGTGATGAGTGGCGCCTGGTTTCCTCCAGACATGAGGCTTGCCATTCAGGCCAAAGTTCAATCTTTGTTTCATCAGACCAGAGAATTTTGTTTCCCATGGCCTGAGAGTCCTTCAGGTGCCTCTTAGCAAACTCCAGGCAGGCTGTCATGTGCCTTTTACTGAGAAGTGGCTTCCGTCTGGCCACTCTACCATACATGCCTGACTGGCAGAGTGCTGCAGAGATGGTTGTTCTTCTGGAAGGTTCTCTCTCCCCACAGAGAAATGCTGGAGCTCTGTCAGAGTGACCATCGGGTTCTTGGTCACCTCCCTGACTAAGGCCCTCCTTAGTGGAGGTTTTTTTTGTTTGAGGATTAAGTGGTTAACTGTTAATAAGTTTTAGGAGGGAAGTTTCTTTAAAGTGCAGCGGGCGAAAAATAGAATGAAAGTGGTCAAAAAGATTATCAGTGAGGTGGTAACTCAGGTGGTTGTAGACAAAGCTTTCTATACGTTTAGAGGTAAATGGGAGCAAGGGGGTGGGTTGTACACACTGGTAAGGTCCAGTGAGGGCTTTTTAAGTATGGGGGTGACCGGGGCTTGCTTTAATAGGGTGGGGAAAATGCCAATAGAGAGATTGAAGATGTGAGCTAGGCAGTGTAGAATAGTGCAAGAGGATGACTGCAGTAGTTGTGAGGGAATTGAGTCCAGGGGCCAGGTGGTTAGTTGCGTTTTAGCAGAAAGTTTAGTAACCTCCTCCTTGGTAACAGTATAAAAGAAAAGTACTGAAATGTGGTGGCCGACAAGATATGTTAGATAGGGAAGATATCCGGCCAGTAGTTGTCTTATTTTTGAAGTGACTAGCAATGTCCTGGCCAGTGATTGAGTTAGTGGGTGGGCAGTGAGTGACGAAGTAGAGTTATACATAGAAAGGAGTTGAGGACTGGATGAGAGGGTATTAATGAGAGGGATGAAATTTGTCTGTTTGGCAGCATGGATTCAGTACAAGGCAAAGTCTTGCCAGGATTTAGTTTTATGTCACAGTTTCTCAAGTGTATGGCTAAATCTTTTGAGATTTCTGGTGTTGTCCGTTTGAAAAGGTTGTAGTGGTCAAGGGCGGATTCTGTTTGTAGTGAGGGGAGCAAGTGTGTGCAGGAAGGATGAGAGCAAACTTTTATAGATGGAAGTAGCTAGGTTGGGGCAGGATAGGGGCGAGATATCCGTTTCAGAATTGAGAAAAGGGTTAAAGTGGCAAAGGTTCCTGGTTGGAAGGATAGTGGGTTGAAGACAGGGAGAATATGAAACTGATAAGGTGGTTGTCAGAGGGGAAAAATAGGATTTTTTACTCACCGTAAAATCCTTTTCTCTGAGTCCATGGACCGACACAGCTTCTCTATTGACAAAGTGGGTATTATCCGTTAATTAGGAGTGACTAGGCAGAAAAACTTGTAAAAAGTGTTGCATCACACCTACAGTACCGCCCAGGGGGCGGACCCTCTGGTATAACCTCTCAGTCTGTATCTCGCAGATCAGTTCGTCAAAAAGCAGTACAAACTTAAAAGGAGGGGTGGGTGCTGTGTCGGTCCATGGACTCAGAGAAAAGGATTTTACGGTGAGTAAAAAATCCTATTTACTCTTTCGTCCATGGACCGACAGAGCTTCTCTATTGACAAAGTGGGACGTCCCAAAGCAGTGTCAGAGAAAAAACGAGGGGTGGTAACAGCATAAAAATAAACATCACCCCAAAACAGCAGTCCTCCAACGGAGGAGCTGCAACTCTAAACAGCCGCTTGCAAAACCTTGCGGCCGAAAAAGGCATCCGAAGATGCACCTACATCAACTTTGTAGAATTTTGTGAAAGTGTGAGCGGACGATCAAGCCGCCGCTTTACATAATTGGGAAACAGACGCATGATGTCGGAGAGCCCAAGAGGCACCTATTGCCCTGGTCAAATGCGCCGTGACAGGAAAGGGGGGCGCTTGACCCTTTAAGGCGTAAGCCTGGATTACTATCTGTCGGATCCACCTAGAGATGGTGGCCGATGAGACTGCTTGGCCCTTCTTGGGACCAGCCACCAAAACAAAACAGTGAGTCTGAATTCCTGGAACAGGGAAGTAGCAGATAGGTATACTCTCAAAGCTCGGACAACGTCCAAGGAATGCAACGCCGACTCCTTAGGATTCGACGGCTGAGGACACAAGGATGGAAGTACAATGTCTTCATTGAGATGAAAAGCCGAAACGACTTTCGGAAGAAAGGAAGGCTGCGGCCGCAGCACCACCCTATCCTTGTGAAAAACCAAATAGGGAGCCTTACAGGACAAGGCTGCCAGCTCAGAGGCTCGTCTAACTGACCTAACAGCCACCAAAAAGACCACTTTCTGAGAAAGTGTCAACATGGGAATATCTCTAATATTCTTAAACGGTGCCGTCTGAAGCACCGAGAGGACCAGGTTCAAGTCCCACGGAGGTAACGGGGGACGGACCGGAGGGGCCACATGTCGAACCCCCTGCACAAATGTACTCACGAGAGAGTGAGTCGCCAGGGGTCGCTGAAAAAAGACAGTCAGGGCAGATATCTGTCCCTTAAATCATACTTAAGGCAAGCCTTTGGTCCACCCCATGCTGTAAAACCAGCAGGATTCTGGAAACCAAATAGGTACGCGGATGCCATTTCATCTCCTCACACATGGAGATGTAGGCCTTTCAAGTGCGGTGATAAACCTTCCTAGAGGACAGTTTGAGAACTTCTCATAGTACAGATTACTGAATCTGACAGGCCCCGGTCTCTCAGTACCTGGTTCTCAACAGCCATGCCGTTAAAGCCAATGACTGTAAAGCAGGATGGAGTATGGGACCTTGCGATAGCAGGTCCTTCCGTAGTGGTAGGCGCCAGGGGACGTCTGCTACCAGACGTACTAGATCGGCGTACCAAGGACGCTGAGGCCAATCTGGAGTGATTAGAATCATTGGAATTCCCTCTGCCTCCACTCTGCGGAGCAGAAGAGGAAGAAGCCTTAAGGGAGGGAAGACATAGATTAGCCGATACTAACCCCACGATGTCACCAACACGTCTGTTGCGTCTGCCCATGGGTCTCTTGACCGGGCCACAAACCTCAATACCTTCTGATTGACTCGGGAAGCCAGAAGATCTACGTCTGGTGTGCCCCATCTTTGGCAGAGGAGTTGGAACACCTCCGGGTGTAAGGACCATTCTCCCTGGTCCAGCATCTGGCGGCTCAGGTAGTCCGCCTGACAGTTTTCCACGCCCAGAATGTACACGGCCGACAGTGCCGGTACGCTCCTCTCTGCCCACTTCAGGATGCGAGCAACCTCCGATGCTGCAGCTGAGCTTCTTGTTCCTCCTTGATGATTGACATATGCCACTGCTGTGGCATTGTCTGACTGGATCCTAACTGGACGCCGCTGCAGCCTCTGAGGCCGGGATTTCCAGGACATTGATCGGCAGGAGGGCTTCCTCTGGGGTCCAGCGACCTTGCGCCGACTGAACACTCCAGACTCCCCCCACCCCCAACCTGAAGGCTGGCGTCCGTCGTGATCACTATCCAGTAAACCGGAAGAAATTACTTCCCGGCCATTAGAGCCGGTGCTGTCAGCCACCATACCAGGGATCTCCTGACTAGGTGGCTCACTCGGATTTGATAATCCAGAGATGAAGGGCATCTGTTCCATCTGGACAGAACTTCCTTCTGTAACACTCGAGTGTGGTATTGAGCATATGGGACCGCCTCGAAGGAGGCTACCATGAGGCCCAACACTCGCATGCCAAAACGGAGTGACGACCAATTCCTGGAAGTCAGCTGCCGTACTGCAACCCCGAAGGGTCTGCAACTTCTCCACAGGGAGTAATACCTTTGCCTCTGAGGAATCCAGAATCAACCCCAGGTACACTAGGCGTTGAATGGGCACCATACTGACCTTTGCGTGTTTAGTATCCAACCAGTCTCGAAGAGTCTGACAGGTAATGGACACGCTTACCTCTAAATTCTGAGCTTGAAGGCAACTTCAGTAGAAGGTCGTCCAAGTAGCCCATGATAGCGATACCCCGCTGTCTTAGAAGTGCCAGAATCGGAGCGAGCACCTTGGTGAACGTCCTGGGTGCTGAGGCAAGGCCACAAACTGGTAGTGGTTCTTCCCGACAGCAAATCACAGAGACTTCTGGTGTCTGGAGTATATGGGGACCTGCAGGTATGCGTCCTTGATGTCCAAGGAGGCCAGAAAGTGCCCCAGATGGAGAGCCGTGACTACAGATCGAACCGACTCCATCCGAAATCTTTGTACCTTCACAAAGCAATTGAGGGCTCTGAGATCCAAGATTGGATGAACCCCATCCTTCTTCGCACAATCAATAGATTTGAGTAAAAACCCTGACCCCGTTCCTGTTCTGGAACTGGAATAACTACCTTGCGTTCCAGTAGACCCCAGGCCGCCCCATACAGGGCCTCCCGACGGGTCGGTAGTAGCTGGAGATTGGAGGTGATAAATCTGTCCGGTGGACAAGAGAGAAATTCTATCTTGTAGCCCGAGTAGATTACTTCGCAAACCCACCTGTCGGAGACTAGAGCTGTCCACTGAGTCGCGAATTTGCGAAGACATCCCCCCCACCCGAGAGCTGGGTGGGGGCGGACCTTCATGTGGACGCAGATTTGTCCGCAGGCTTGTTGGGTATGCGGGACCAAGGACGCCTTCGTCCTTGGGCAGGCGCTTTATCGGCCTGGGGTCTTTTCCCTGTAGCCCAAGGGGGACGAAAAAAACGCTTGCGTGCAGTAAAGGAGGGCCCTTGCCGTGGTCCCTTACCCTTGCTAATTTGGGTAAGCAACGTGCTTTTACCTCCTGTGGCATCCTTGATGTCATCCAGAGAAGCCCCAAAAAGTCTGTCACCCTTAAAAGGCAGATCCAACAGGGCTTTCTTGGAAGTCTGGTGCGCAGACCAGCCTTTTAGCCAGATCAGGCGGCGTATTGCTACTGCATAAACCAAAGCTTTAGACAGCAGGGGAATAGTATCCATGTCTGACTCGCAGACAAACCTAAGGCCCTGGACCAACTGGTCCGCCAATGTTATCTCATCAGGAGGAGCATCTCGCTCCTTAACCCCTGGAGTAGCAATCTTGCCCATTCAGTAAGTGTGTGAGACACTAGGGCCCCCGCCAAATGCCGGGCGTACTGCCGAGCCTACCACTGAGTATAGGTAGCAAGCGAGTGCTTCAGCCTTCTTATCCACAGGGTCCTTGAAAACAGGAGCCCCTTCTACAGGAATTGTGGTGGCTCTATTAAGTCTGGACACCAGAGGGTCCACTATAGGGGGAGAGGTCCATTTCTTCAGAAAACTCTCCTCAAAGGGGTACCGTACCGCAAACCTCTTTGGGGCTTTAAAGACCCTCAGTGGGTTCTCCCATTCCTTGTATAAGAGTTTATCAAAAGACACACAAGGGAACACCTTAGCAGTGCGGGCAGGTCTATGAAACCCAAGTGGACCGGAGTCTCTGCTGCTTCTGCAGTAATTTCCAACTTTAGCGTATCCCGCACTCCAGTAATAAGGTCAGATACCAATGCCGTCTCGCGTACTGACCTTGACTTGGAGACATCCTCACTGTCCGGTCACGGTCTGCAGTCTCTGATGCGTCAGGATCTGGGCCCTGAGCTGTAGCTGGACCTGGTTCTGCATCAGAATTATCCCCAGAAGCTTGCAGGGGACGGGGCGTTTACTACCCCCTGTATTCCCGTGTGCTGCTTCCACCCTGGCAGCAAACACCTCTAGGATTGCCGTCATAGCGTTCATAGACACCTCAGGGGCACCAGCTGCTAAATCTGGTGTTTCAGGGGAGAAGACATCTGGTTCAGATGCCATGCTGACCACGCTGACCCCCACAGGGCTCCAGGCAAGATATCAATAGGCCACCCTCCTGTGCTGCAGAGATGCTGGGTTACCCAGAGGACTCACCACCCTGGACCGGTACTGCGCCTGTGATGCTGTCCCACTGCTGCTGGGTCAGTCTGCTTCTTTTATCAGCACTTCCTGTGTGAATTTTCACGCCAGTGTAATGCACCCTAGAGGCCGGAGGCTCTCGCAAAATGGTTGCCAAAAACGTCTGTATGGAAGATAATGTGGCTCTAAGAAAATGGCCGCCGAGCCGAAAATAGAGGTCAAGCAGCCGTAGCCCACAAAAAGATGGCCGCCGAATGGCAATATATACATACAGGGTGGAAAAACATGGCCGCCGATTAGCTGATAGGGGCCAGTGGGTGAGGCCGAACCACAGGAAGATGGCCGCCGGGCAGTCACAAGAGGCCGAACTCGGCATGGACCACCTCAAAATGGCCGCCGACAGCATGGAGGAGGAAGCGCACACACACACACACACACACACACACACACACACACACACACACACACACACACACACACACGTAAGCAGAAATGACATTTCTTTTAAATGAAAGTTACAGCCAGCCCCGCTCCGGTGGAACCCCTTAGGTGACCCCCAGCACCGAGCAACCCTTAGCTAGAAGCCCAGGGAGGAGGGAAAGGCAGGGAGAGAGGGAGAAGAAAGGGGCCACAACCACTTGATCTCTCCAGGAATGTCCAGCTAAATCACCCAGCCGAGGCAGGGGAGTTTTACTTACCTATCCTGCATGTATTATGCTGGAAGACATTCCAAACAGATCATCGTCCGCGCACGGAAGGTGACTGTTGGCCAGGCATGCTGTGATTGGACCCAAAAGGGCAAAAGCGTGACGCTCACCGGACAGGCTGCTGCGACTCGGCCGTAAGGTCAGCCAAAGCTGAGCGGTCCGATGCAGGCCCTGGAGCGTAGGCTCACCGGCCACCCGTGGAGCGACAGGCATGTCGTGGAAAACCCAGCGCGTAGCTAGGGTCGGCACACGCTCGATGGCCGAAACTGGGGAGACTACAAGGATCGAGGATCCAGCCTGTCACCCAGTCGGCAGTTGATCGAAGACTGCAGGAAACAACAAATGTAGCAAAAAAAATATATTTTTCCCCCGGACCAATGGGCGCGAAGGGAGCCATGTCCTACTCCTAGCTAGACAGAAAAAAACTGATCTGCGAGATACAGACTGAGAGGTTATACCAGAGGGTCCGCCCCCTGGGCGGTACTGTAGAAGGTGTGATGCATGACTTTTTACAAGATTTTCTGCCTAGTCACTCCTAATTAACGGATAATACCCACTTTGTCAACAGAGAAGCTGTGTCGGTCCAGGGACGAAAGAGTAAGGAGTGTTGAGAAGGTCCCCAGGCGTGCAGACATAGCTGAATATAAGGTCAAGGGTGTTGTCAGAGTGAGTAGAAGTGTGTCTCTATTGTGTCAGGTCGAGAGAGAGAGAGAGAGATCGAGAGAGAGAGATCGAGAGATAGAGAGACCCGAAAAGTGCTTTGTGGGGACAGAAGGATTTTAAATCAATCTCCCTTTCGTTCACTGGGTCTGGGAAACAGTAGTGTCCTACTCCTGAAGCCAGGTTTCAGTAACAGCAAGTAGGTTGAAGGGTGAAAAGGTCAAAAATATGAAGTTAACCACTTAAGGACCGTGTCGCGCCGATATACCTCGGCAGAATGCCACAGCTGGGGCATATCAAAACGTATATATACACACACACACATCGCCTTTAAGACACGGCATTGTAGGCGTGCGCCCGCTGCGATTGTGACCGCGGACTCTGTCCGCCAGGAGTCCCACGATCGTCTCACGGAGAGGAAGTTCTGCCTAGTGACAGGACACCGATTACAGCTCCCTCTGATCGGGAGCAGTCATCAGTGTCGTGTCACACAAAGCCCATCTCCCCCACAGTTAGAACACATCCCTAGGACACTTAACCCCTTCAGCGCCCCCTACTGGTTAACCCCTTCACTGCCCGTGTCAATTTTACAGTAATCAGTGCATTTTTATAGCATTGATCGCTGTATAAATGACAATGGTGCCAAAAGTGTCCAATATGTCCACCATAATGTCGCAGTCACGATAAAAAATGCCGATAGCCGCCATTACTAGTAAAAAAATATGTATATATTTTAATAAAAATGCCATAAAGCTATTCCCTATTTTGTTAAAGCTATAACTTTTGCGCAAACCAAACGCTTATTGCAATTTTGTTTACCAAAAAATGTGTAAAATACGTATCGGCCTAAACTGAGAAAAAAAAATTAGTTTTTTTATATATATTTTTGGGAATATTTATTATAGTAGTAAATTTTGCTTTATTTTTTTCAAAATTGTCGTTCTATTTTGGTTTATAGCACAAAAAAATAAACCACAGTGGTGATCAAATACCACCAAAAGAAAGCTCTATTTGTGGGGAAAAAGGACGTCAATTTTGTTTGGGAGTCACGTCGCACGACCGCGCAATTGTCAGTTAAAGCGACGCAGTGCCGAATCGCAAAAAGTGCTCTAGTCTTTGGGCAGCCAAATGGTCCGTGGCTGAAGTGGTTAATGTATATCTAAAGCCCCAAACTCTTTTCATTATTAAGTAGGGGAGGGTTAAAACTACTATCAGTTGTTTTGACAACTGTGTCTCATTAGGGAGATTTCTCTTTACTTCCGTTTCTGTAAACTCAATAGAATGTTACAGGGTAGATTTCCAATGTAAGGGATAGCCAATCTAAGGCTCCATACACACGGGTAGCCAGGGACAGAGCATTTGCTGTGTTGAGAGCAGGCTAAGCACTTGCGCTGGACATGGCTAAACTCTGTGCTATGGCCACATACAAACTGACCAATTAGCCAGTTTGTGTGCAGCCACAAAAACTCTACAGATGAGCAGTTAGATGTAAATAAATAGACGCAAGCAGAGCCCACATGTTTTAATATATCTCTGCTATTGCCTGTTTTTCAAACTGGGAGTATGCTTACAACGCGGTCTGCCACGCCGAGCTTTTGGCTTCACTGGTGATGCAGACTTCGTAGTCTCAAGGTTTGCTTCATTTGATGCATCATTTGTATCAGTTTGTTGATCCTGAAAAAAAATAAAATAAATGTAAATTCAAATATGCATATTTTAGCTTTATATATGTATTACTTATACAGGTGTCTTAGTGGATATACCTTGTGTGACTTTTTAGGTTGTTCGGCTTTGTCTAAACATTCAAGGTAAAGATGCAGTAGAAGAGCTGGAGAAATTTAAAGATACAATGACAGGAGCCCCTTTAAAGCCCTTTTTAAATAAAAAAACCTCCAAGTACCTTTTTCCCAATGGATATACAGCTGTCACCTGACCCAGCTCTTTCCCAGCCTGTCTGCAGGGAAACCTAAGCAGGAGGAACTTCTAGTCCTCTGCTGCCGGACACACACACACACATACATACATATATATATATATATATAAAATAGAACAAAACAAAGAAAAAACACATCCTTTGGAATACAGAGTAAAAAGAATATACCGTATATACTCGAGTATAAGCAGAGTTTTTCAGCACATTTTGTGTGCTGAAAATGCCCCCCTCGGCTTATACTCGAGTCACCTTTTTGCACCTGATCTCCCAGACTTTGGGGACCCGGTACCAGCCGGCTGTAGGTTCCCTGGACCCCAAACTTGGCACACATGTAGCCTCACTCTTCCTCTACAATTGTGCAAAGTTTGTTTAGACTCCCATGTTAAACGGTCATTTCTTTGGCGATTTTGGGGACCCGGTACCGAAACTTAGCACACATGTAGCCCCATTTCTCCTCTACAAGTGTGCAAAGTTTGTTGTCTGGGGGACCTATGGCTGGGGAGAACAGATTTTTCAAAGCCGGGCACCCCTTCCATAGACTCCCATTTTAAATGTCAGTCGAGGCCTGGGCGGCACAGAGAGGCATGGACACAGTGAGGCATGCAGATGGACACCCTAGGCTTATACTCAAGTCAATAAGTTTCCCAGTTTTTTGTGGTAAAATTAGGTGCCTCGGCTTATATTTGGGTTGGCTTATACTCGAGTATATACGGTAAATGAAACGTTTTAAATTGTCATACAAATGTAGATTTGAAATCAAATCTATTATTTTTTGGAAATAACATGGTGTGGGCGGATGTCTGCCACTCACAGGCTGTGTCACGCCCCTCCAGCCTGTGTCTTAGAATAAGATGGAGGTGCAACCTCCATCAATCTACATGTAATATCCCGGCCCCATTGTGTTCAGCTGGTTAGTGGGCATGGAGGAGGGAGGAAGTGGGCTGCCATTGTCCATTGTGTTTATACTGACTATAGTCACATGGGCTGCTCAGATGTGATAAAGGAAATGTTCAGCATAGAAACTCACTGAAAACAGAGCATGTGCAGAGCTGCCAACACTGCTCTGCAAAATCCCTAGCTGCATTGGGGACTTAGACAGAAGGGGGGAGACAGCAGCAGGATCAACCAGTTTTTTTGCAGAATACAGAAAACGAAATGCATAGCAACTGAGTAAGAACAGCATGTAATACACCATTTATTGATCGTTTTTATGATGTGGGTTTAGTGACACTTTAAAAAGGTGGGTACACTCACTAGCAGGCTGAACAAAAAAAAGCCATTGGCTGTCAGCACTGATTGGCTGCTGGTTTTCTAGCATGCCTGGTCGACAGAAGCAGGTTGCGAGACGGGCTTCTGTCGGACAGGCAGGTGTACACACATACTGAATTTTCAGCAGAAACCAGGCGATATTTGGATTGTGTGTATCCAGCTTTACCGTTAGTGTATTTGAGTCTCCATTTCCCAGTAGACAGTTGTGTTGAAACCCTATTCTATCTAGTTGTCAGACTGATACCGCCACTAGAGATGATTCATGCTCCAATTTAACCATTATGCAAGTTCATCTATATATTTTAAAAATAAAATTGTCTGATTTACACTACGAGTCTTCTCCCTTTTCATATATGATCTTTGAACACATGGAGCTCATCCCTGCAAGTTTATCAAGACACGCTGTTTGAAATCTTCAAACCTGTGAACTTACCGGCATAAAGCCTCGTACACGACAGGTTTTCTCGGCAAGAAAACTGCTGGGAGAGCTTTTTACCGAGAAAACCGTTTGCGTGTATGGTTTCTTGGCAGGAAAACTGCTGGGAATCTTGACGAGAAAAATAGAGAACCTGCGCATGCGTGGTAGCGAGGCCAAGGGTGGTGTAGGGAGTAGCAAGATGGCGGCGACCGCATCGAATTTGACGAGCGCCGGCTCATCGTAGTCGATGAAGTCACTGCATTCTTGCCATTCAAAAGAACAGCGCGTGTGTACACAGGGCTTGGCAAGACAAGCTTGCCAGGAATCCCGTCGAGAAAACCGATTTTTTTTTTTTGACGGGATTCCCGCCTGTGTGTACGAGGCTTAAGCTTCTTTGATCTCTGTATTAGGGATCCATCAGATCTGGCAAGAGTCCACTCTTTTCCTGTGGATGGAACACCGACTTTTTTTTTTTAAACACTGGTAGCCACAGAGTTGAATACCATTTTCACTTGTCAAACCCTTTATTAAGTGTATGGATTTTCTTATGGGACTGGCACTTTCAATTTAACCCAATTTGTTTTTTTTTTTACACACTGGCATTTTTTGCAAATTGACAATTTGAATAATGCATTGGTTATATTATTTTGTTGCCATCATATTGTACACACACACTTTAGGTTTGAACACTTGGGTAGATATCTTGTTTATTCGGTTTATTTTTAATTATCACATCAGTTCACTATATAAAAAAGTAACAGCGCACCATTAGCCATGTCCATTACTTTATCTCTATCTTTATCCCAGGATTTGATTGCAGCAGTTCCATACCAGACAAGCGCAGAGATATTTTTACCTAGTGTATTGTATGTGCGGCCCAAGAAAATTTATTTTCTTTCAAATGTGGCCTAGGAAGGTCAAACATTTAGACACCCCCTGGCGTGGGGCATAAAGAACTGCAGATCCAATTCGCCTGCATCTTTACCTTAAATGGCTGGTTTCACTTTCACTCACTGTTCCAAGTCCTTCTTCCCACCATTCATACTAACATTATGTGGGTATATTAGGCACTTTAACTATATAATTTTAACCGCTTAAGGACCAGCCGCCACAGTTGTACTGTGGCAGATTGGCTCCTCTGTGCGAATCGCCCTCATTGTACATCGGCCGATTTAAATAGAACAGGAGAGGGGCGTGCCACCGCAGCTGATGCGCGTGGCCGGTTGCAATCACTGCACGGAGAGACAGAACGGGGATCTGTCAAGGTAAGCAGACAGATCTCCATTCTGTCAGGGGAGTAGAGATTGATCTGCTGTTCTCAGCGATTAGGAACAGCGGCCTCCCTACTCCCAGGCAGCCCACCCCCCAGATAGAAGCACCTCCCAGGGAACACACTTAACCCCTTGATCGCCCCTTAGTGTTAACCCCCTTCGCTGCCAGTGACATTTATACAGTAATCAATGTCGCAGTCCTGCTAAAAACCGCGGATCGCCGCCATTACTAGTAAAAATAGGATTTTTATACTCGCCGTAAAATCCTTTTCTCTGAGTTCATGGACGGACACAGCCTTAAATCTTGACAAGTGGGTATTAGCCTTCCTTTAGGAGTGACTAGGCAGAAAACTTATAGAAAGTGTTAAAGACACACACACACCCTACAGTCCCGCCCAGGGGGTGGGCCCTCTGGGTATAACCCCTCTCTCTGCATCTCGCAGATCAGTTCGTCAAAAAGCAGAACAAACATAAATAGGAGGTGCTGTGTCCCTCCATGAACTCGGAAAGGATTTTTATACTCCCCGTAAAATCCCCATTTTCTCTTTCGTTCATGGACGGACACAGCCTTAAATCTTGAAAAGTGGGACGTCCCAAAGCAGTGTTAAAAAAAAAAAAAAAAAAAAAAAAAAAAACGAGGGGTGGGAACAGCATAAAGTTAAACTTCACCCCAAAACAAAACAGAGCTCCTTCTGCAACTCTAAACAGCCACCTCCAAAACTTTGCGGTCGAAAGAAGCATCCGAAGATGCACTCACATCAACCTTGTAGAATTTAGTGAAAGTGTGAACGGACGACCAGGTCGCCGCCTTACACACCTGGGAAAGACGCTTGATGTTGGAAAGCCCAAGAGGGACCTAGTGCCCTGGTCGAATGCGCCGTGACAGGAAAGGAGGGCGCCCGACCCTTAATGGCATAAGCCTGAATTACTATCGGTCGGCTACACCTTGAGATGGTGGCCGACGAGACCGCTAGTCCTTTTTTGGGACCAGCCACCAAAACAAACCGTGAGTCTGACCTCCGGAACAGAGCAGTAGCAGATAAGTATAAAGAAAATGGTGAGAGAGGAGGGCGCTAATATGTAAAAGTAAATCTAAAGTCATTAAAAAACGGTAGACCTATATAGAAAAAACAATATGCTCTCCCCACTTAAATAAATACTGTGTATAAAAATCAACCAGTGTATACAAAAAAATACCAAATAAATTTGTGAACAACAAAGATTGACTATCATATAAATCAATACGAACAATGTAAAAATTCAGTTGAAACTTATTGCAAATAAAGTCCAAACCAATAAACCCCCAAACAAGGGTTAATAAATGCAAATAAATGTCCCACAAAAAAGTATTGTATAAACACCAATTAAATCCACTTCAAACAACGTATTGTGAAAAAATCCAATGTGATTCTTGAGAGAAATGAAGATCCACCTTCACCAATAATAATATTGACACCCGATAGTGCACTTTAAGTAAGGATGGCAGCTTACCGCAGCAAATTGACCCTTTTAATTAAAAAAGAAGTCAAACAGGCTTTCAGCAAGTTCCAATTGCTAAGGATCAGCGAAATGATGTCCACCATGCAGGTAACGATAACGCTTGGATTCAGTGGTATATAATCAGAAAAAGGAGAAGCGAGCAATAGCGTGATACCGTTTTATTGCATATAAAATTTCTAAAAAGCCAAAAACATGCTTACATGGTTATGTGCCCCGACCCGGCACTGAGGCTGTAAAGGCGTAGGGATATCGAATGAGAGTCCTGTGGATACTGGCGTGCGTTCCACCACTATGGAGCAGACAACCAGCTGGACCGGAAGTGACGTCAATTGCGTGACCTGTATTGCGCTTCGACGTACGTTTCGGGTTCCGTCATCAGGAAGCGCTACAGGTCACGCTGTGAATGCCATATTTATGTCACTCATAATTAGAATATGGGAGGGGATAATGTTACGTGTCAAGAATTTGAGATTAAACCACTTATCACTTGTGACTCTAAGTATGTCACATGTTTTAGAATGTCCATGTTCCCTTCAATATGTGGGGAGGACCACTAGAGAACTAAAGGTCAGGATTAATGAACATGTGAGTAACATTTTAAAGGGTTTTCCTAATCATAGTGTCTCTCGACATTTTGCCCAATTCCATGACCAGGATCCTGCTCCATAGTGGTGGAACGCACGCCAGTATCCACAGGACTCATTCGATATCCCTACGCCTTTACAGCCTCAGTGCCGGGTCGGGGCACATAACCATGTAAGCATGTTTTTGGCTTTTTAGAAATTTTATATGCAATAAAACAGTATCACGCTATTGCTTGCTTCTCCTTTTTCTGATTATATACCACTGAATCCAAGCGTTATCGTTACCTGCATGGTGGACATCATTTCGCTGATCCTTAGCAATTGGAACTTGCTGAAAGCCTGTTTGACTTCTTTTTTAATTAAAAGGGTCAATTTGCTGCGGTAAGCTGCCATCCTTACTTAAAGTGCACTATCGGGTGTCAATATTATTATTGGTGAAGGTGGATCTTCATTTCTCTCAAGAATCACATTGGATTTTTTCACAATACGTTGTTTGAAGTGGATTTAATTGGTGTTTATACAATACTTTTTTGTGGGACATTTGCATTTATTAACCCTTGTTTGGGGGTTTATTGGTTTGGACTTTATTTGCAATAAGTTTCAACTGAATTTTTACATTGTTCGTATTGATTTATATGATAGTCAATCTTTGTTGTTCACAAATTTATTTGGTATTTTTTTGTATACACTGGTTGATTTTTATACACAGTATTTATTTAAGTGGGGAGAGCATATTGTTTTTTCTATATATGTCTACCGTTTAATGAATTTAGATTTACTTTTACATATTAGCGCCCTCCTCTCTCACTATTTTCATTATTGATTTCAGTATTTCACTGTAATTTGAGGTGCAGCTTATATATAGCAAATATTTAGTATATTAATTGGCGCAGGCTTCATTTAAATCATTCTTTAAAAGTTTACTGAACTTTTCACACCTTGCAGCCATGGATGTCTTTAATTTTATGCAGGGTCGACAGACTAATATTGAAGAGATCTTTCTACAAACATCTAGTCCCAACCTGGAGTTAGAAAGTGGATTTAAAAAGCTCCAGTATGACATGGAGAAACAAATCCGCCTTTGGTAGGACATAGCATCATTCGAGATGTACATCGGGAGGAACCTCACTCCTAGGAGATTGAGGTGGGATGTACACCCGAATGATGGCGTGGAGGATTTAACCCTTGTTGATGAATGGTATCAATTCTTTAACGCATGTGAACAAAAACTTATGCAATTAACGATACGGAGACGAAGAGCCAAAAATGTCTTGGTGGAAGCCAATATAGCCGACCTGAAGGAAAGGATGGGGCCGTTTATGGACACCAAAGAATACTTGGACAAAGCTCAAGGGTTACAAACCCATTTGTCCAAGTATGATGGTGACATTAAACAGAAAAAGTTAAAGAAATATCAGAGATGTCAAAGATTATGAGGATAATAAAGTTTATAAGTGGCAGGTGGATTTTGATCCTGCCAGTACTAATGAATCACCTGTGGCAAGGGACCTGGAAGTTCATAACGTCGTTACTCAACTAGCTAATAAATTTAAAAATAAAACACGTACTCCCACTAAAGCTAAAACTCCTTCCAAGAGTAAGGGACAAGCTAGTTCAAATGGGAGGGGATCTTCTATACCCCCCCTACTTCTCAAAGTGGGGGAGGATATTTACAGCCTAATGATTATTATCCAGCTCCCTATATAGCGCCAACATACAATAGGTATGGCCCTATAGATACGAGACCTGTTGATTATAATTATCAGTATTACAATCAAGGACCCAATCAATATGCTCCTAGACCACCTAGGGGCCATTTTAGAGGCAACTATAGAGGAAGACCGTTTCAACATCAAAATAATTATTCACAGGGGGGGGGGAATGGAGGGGATGGAAGGAGCCATACAAAATTCCATCCAATACCTCGTACCACCCCAGAGAGCAGTTAGAAAGAGAGGTAAGAGAGGGGGAACCAGAAAGAAAAAGGCCACGAGACAGTTAGACGGTGGGATTTTCAATCTTGCGGGAATTGAGTTTTCAGAGGCAGAGCTCAAGGTTCTATCGCAGGGTTTGAAGTTCGCACCGGATAGGAAGATTAATAAATTTGATCTATTTATTGATATTGAAAAATATGTCAGGAAGTTAAACATTAAAAAACATTTTGCGTCTCAAACATCTGTTGTACCCTCTGGGGGAGGAGATGATATATATTCACATAGTGGATTAAGGAATAATTCCATATTTAATCCCAAAAAAGGCACACATCACCATGTGGAGGTTTTTAAAAATATGGTGCAAGATGATATTAGGAATTTAGAAACACCAAATGTTAGGCATAACAAAATATTGATGGAGGGAATTAGATCACTAGAGAAAAAATATTGTTATTCGTCCAGCGGATAAGGGGGGGGGGGGGGGGGGGGGTAGTGGTATTGCCATTACAAAAATACCATGATGAAATTGATCGTCTTTTAGAAGATGGTAATACATATAAGCCTCTTCCGGGGGATCCCATGAGAAGGCTAAAGGATGATCTGCTAAGCTGGGTAACAGAAGGTGCTGATAAAAATATATTAAACAATAAAGAAGCTCAATATCTCATTCCCCGGGTGCCCCGTACACCGGTAATGTATATCTTACCAAAAATTCATAAGAACAGAGAGAATCCCCCAGGACGACCCATTATAAGTGGGATTGGTTCCCTCTACTCTCGAGTGGGGGAATACTTAGACATCTATCTGCAACCCCTGGTCACACAGGGAAGATCGTATCTCAAAGATAGCAGAGAGTTGATTAAATCTATATCTTCTATAGAGATCACGCAGGAAACCCTGATGGTTACTATAGATATAGAATCCCTTTATACTAATAAACAGTCAGATGCATCTGTGGCGGTCGAATTGGCCCTCACAGAACAATCTAATTTACCCATGGCCCAAATCCAATTTTTAGGGTTGGGACTTAAGCAAGCAATGGGGAACAATTATTTTTGGGCACGGGGGAAGTTCTTTAATCAGATTAAAGGCGTGGCAATGGGGGCTCGTTATGCGCCCAGTGTTGCCAACCTTGTCCTTAATAAATGGGAAAATGAGTCTATTCAAATATGAGCGAGTGTTTGATATACTACAGAAGATATAGACGATATCCTGTTATGGGAGGGGCCATTACCCCTGTTCGAGGATTTCCTCAGGGCCATGAATGTTAACCATTATGGCCTTAAATTCACAGCGGAAAGCAGCTTCAACTCCATCAACTATTTGGACCTAACATTAGTTAAAAAAGAGGGAAGGGTGGGCACGAAAACCTATTTTAAAATTACAGATAGAAATGGTTTTGTGCCCACATCCAGTTGCCATCACCCTCAGTGGTTGGGGGCGGTCCCTAAAGGGCAACTGATGCGCATTAGGCGAAATTGCGATCAAATATCAGATTTTTGAATCTCAATCCACCACTCTAATTGAGAAATTTATTGAGAAGGGCTATCCCTTACACACACTTGAAAAATAAAAAATGAAGTGTGTTTGATGGATAGGGAATCTTTATTAGGTTCTAAAAAGAAACCCCCCTTCTCTGGTGATCTAGCCTTTTTTTCAGGTTTCCACCGACAGTATAGGGATGTGGAAAAAACCTTTAAAAAGTTTTGGCCCATTCTCCTTAAAGATGGAGATTTGGCCAAAATTTTACCTCCAAAACCAAAATTTATATATAGGAGAGCTCCAATATTACGCAACATCATTGCACCTAATATACCTGATCCCCCTAAAAAATCCTCTACCTTTTTAGACAGTTCAGGTTTCTATTATTGTACCCGGTGCAAATCCTGCAGGAAAACCAGGAGAAACACAAGGAAAATCAGTAAATTCCGATCTAATGTTACGTGTCAAGAATTTGAGATTAAACCACTTATCACTTGTGACTCTAAGTATGTCACATATGTTTTAGAATGTCCATGTTCCCTTCAATATGTGGGGAGGACCACTAGAGAACTAAAGGTCAGGATTAATGAACATGTGAGTAACATTTTAAAGGGTTTTCCTAATCATAGTGTCTCTCGACATTTTGCCCAATTCCATGACCAGGATCCTGGGCAAATGACATTCTATGGGATTGATAAGATGGCAGGGCACTGGAGAGGAACAGACCTCAAGAAGGCAATATCACAGAATGAGACTCAATGGCTGTACCGCCTTCGATCGATGCAGCCGTTGGGTTTAAACATTGAGCTGGATTTAAATTGCTTTCTTACTAATGAATAGGGTCTTCAAGCCAGTAGGGTATTTTTGTAATTTTTAAAGTATTTTAGTATGAATCCCTTATTTTGGGGATTTTTTTTAAATTTTTTAATTTTTTTTTATATCAAATTCTTTTATTTTCAATTATATCTTTAATTATATAATGATTTGTTCATGGATATTTTTTAGATAACTATTATATATAATTTCTTGTATATTAAAGTTCATTCTTAATTGTGTAAAGTAATACAAACGCCAATAGTATGTTCCATGTAACCATTGCCGGGTCGGGACAGAGGCTGTTTGAATATCCCCTCCCATATTCTAATTATGAGTGACATAAATATGGCATTCACAGCGTGACCTGTAGCGCTTCCTGATGACGGAACCCGAAACGTACGTCGAAGCGCAATACAGGTCACGCAATTGACGTCACTTCCGGTCCAGCTGGTTGTCTGCTCCATAGTGGTGGAACGCACGCCAGTATCCACAGGACTCTCATTCGATATCCCTACGCCTTTACAGCCTCAGTGCCGGGTCGGGGCACATAACCATGTAAGCATGTTTTTGGCTTTTTAGAAATTTTATATGCAATAAAACGGTATCACACTATTGCTCGCTTCTCCTTTTTCTGATTATATACCACTGAATCCAAGCGTTATCGTTACCTGCATGGTGGACATCATTTCGCTGATCCTTAGCAATTGGAACTTGCTGAAAGCCTGTTTGACTTCTTTTTTAATTAAAAGGGTCAATTTGCTGCGGTAAGCTGCCATCCTTACTTAAAGTGCACTATCGGGTGTCAATATTATTATTGGTGAAGGTGGATCTTCATTTCTCTCAAGAATCACATTGGATTTTTTCACAATACGTTGTTTGAAGTGGATTTAATTGGTGTTTATACAATACTTTTTTGTGGGACATTTATTTGCAGTTATTAACCCTTGTTTGGGGGTTTATTGGTTTGGACTTTATTTGCAATAAGTTTCAACTGAATTTTTACATTGTTCGTATTGATTTATATGATAGTCAATCTTTGTTGTTCACAAATTTATTTGGTATTTTTTTGTATACACTGGTTGATTTTTATACACAGTATTTATTTAAGTGGGGAGAGCATATTGTTTTTTCTATATATGTCTACCGTTTAATGAATTTAGATTTACTTTTACATATTAGCGCCCTCCTCTCTCACTATTTTCATTATTGATTTCAGTATTTCACTGTAATTTGAGGTGCAGCTTATATATAGCAAATATTTAGTATATTAATTGGCGCAGGCTTCATTTAAATCAGCAGATAAGTATACTCTCAGAGCTCGGACAACGTCCAAGGAATGTAACGCCGCCTCTTTAGGATGCGACTGCCGAGGACACAAGGATGGAAGTACAATGTCCTCATTGAGATGAAAGGCCGAAAAGACCTTAGGTAGAAACGAAGGCTGCGGCCGCAGCACCACCTTATCCTTGTGGAAAATCAAATAGGGAGCCTTGCAGGACAAGGCTGCCAGCTCAGAGACTCGTCTAACTGACGCAACAGCCACCAAAAAGACCACTTTCTGAGAAAGTGTCAACAGGGGAATATCTCTAATATTCTCAAATGGTGCCTTCTGAAGCACCGAGAGGACCAGGTTCAAGTCCCACGGAAGTAACGGGGGACAGACCGGAGGGGCCACATGTCGAACCCCCTGCACAAATGTACTCACGAGAGAGTGAGCCGCCAGGGGTCGCTGAAAAAAAGACAGCCAGGGCAGATATCTGTCCCTTAAATCGTACTTAGGGCAAGCCTTTGGTCCACCCCATGCTGTAAAACCAGCAGGATTCTGGAAACCAAATAAGTACGCGGATGCCATTTCATTTCCTCACACATGGAGATGTGGGCCTTCCAAGTGCGGTGGTAAACCTTCCTAGAGGACGGTTTCCGAGCACTTATAGTAGAGATTACTGAATCTGACAGGCCCCGGTCTCAGTACCTGGTTCTCAATAGCCATGTCATTAAAGCCAGTGACTGTAAAGCAGGATGGAGTATGGGACCTTGCGATAGCAGGTCCTTCCGTAGTGGTAGGCGCCAGGGGACGTCTGCTACCAGACGTACTAGATCGACGTACCAAGGACGCTGAGACCAATCTGGAGCGATTAGGATCATTGGAATTCCCTCTGCCTCCACTCTGCGGAGCAGAAGAGGAAGAAGCCTTAAGGGAGGGAAGACATAGATTAGCCGATACTGACCCCACGATGCTACCAACACGTCCGTTGCGTCTGCCCATGGGTCTCTTGAACAGGCCACAAATCTCAATACCTTCCGATTGAGTCGGGAAGCCAGAAGATCTACGTCTGGTGTGCCCCATCTTTGGCAGAGGAGTTGGAACACCTCCGGGTGTAAGGACCATTCTCCCTGGTCCAGCATCTGGTGGCTCAGGTAGTCCGCCTGCCAGTTTTCCACGCCCGGAATGTAGACGGCCGATAGTGCCGGTACGCTCTTCTCTGCCCACTTCAGGATGCGAGCAACCTCCAATGCTGCAGCTGAGCTTCTTGTTCCTCCTTGATGATTGACATATGCCACCGCTGTGGCGTTGTCTGACTGGATCCTGACTGGACGCCCTTGCAGCCTCTGAGACCATTTGAAGAGGCACAGCTTGATCGCCCAGATCTCCAGGACATTGATCGGCAGGAGGGCTTCCTCTGGGGTCCAGCGACCTTGCGCCGACTGGACACCCCAGACTCCCCCCCCAACCTGTAAGGCTGGCATCCGTCGTGATCAATATCCAGTAAACCGGAAGAAATGACTTCCCGGCCATTAGAGCCGGTGCTGTCAGCCACCATACCAGGGATCTCCTGACTAGGTGGCTCACTCGGATTTGATAATCCAGAGATGAAGGGCATCTGTTCCATCTGGACAGAACTTCCTTCTGTAACACTCGAGTGTGGTATTGAACATATGGGACCGCCTCGAAGGAGGCTACCATGAGGCCCAACACTCGCATGCAAAAACGGAGTGACGACCAATTCCTGGAAGTCAGCTGCTGTACTGCAGCCCGGAGGGTCTGCAACTTCTCCACAGGGAGGAATACCTTTGCCTCTGAGGAATCCAGAATCAACCCCAGGTACACTAGGCGTTGAGTGGGCACCAATACTGACTTTTGCGTGTTTAGTATCCAACCACAGTCTCGAAGAGTCTGACAGGTAATGGACACGCTTACCTCTAATTCTGAGCTTGAAGGGGCCTTCAGCAGAAGGTCGTCCAAGTAGCCCATGATAGCGATACCCCGCTGTCTTAGAAGTGCCAGAATCGGAGCGAGCACCTTGGTGAATGTCCTGGGTGCTGAGGCAAGGCCCAACGGGAGGGCCACAAACTGGTAGTGGTCCTTCCCGATAGCAAATCGCAGAAACCTCTGGTGTCTGGAGTATATGGGGACATGCAGGTATGCGTCCTTGATGTCCAAGGAGGCCAGAAAGTCCCCCGGATGGAGAGCCGTGACTACAGATCGAACCGACTCCATCCGAAATCTTTGTACCTTCACAAAGAAATTGAGGGCTCTGAGATCCAAGCTTGGACGAACCCCCTCCTTCACCACAAAGAACAGATTTGAGTAAAAACCCCGTTCCAGTAGACCCTGGACCGCCCTATACAGGGCCTCCCGACGGGTCGGTAGTAGCTGGAGATTGGAGGTGTTGAATCTGTCCGGTGGACAAGAGAGAAACTATCTTGTAGCCTGAGGAGATTACTTCGCAAACCCACCTGTCGGAGATTAGAGCTGTCCACTGAGTCGCGAATTTGTAAAGACGTCCCCCCACCCGAGAGCTGGGTGGGGGTGGACCTTCATGCGGACGCAAATTTGTCCGCAGGCTTATTGGGTATGCGGGACAAAGGACGCTTTTCTCCTTAGGCAGGCGCTTTATCGGCCTGGGGTCTTTTCCCTGTCGCCCTAGGGGGACGAAAAAAAACGCTTGCGTGCAGTAAAGGAGGGCCCTTGCCCCTTGGCGTGGCCCCTTACCCTTGCTAATTTGGGGAAGCAAAGTGCTTTTACTTCCTGTGGCATCCTTGATGTCATCCAGAGAAGCCCCAAAAAGTCTGTCGCCCTTAAAAGGCAGATCTAACAGGGCTTTCTTGGAAGTCTGGTCCGCAGACCAGCCTTTTAGCCAGATCAGGCGGCGTATTGCTACTGCAAAAACCGAAGTTTTAGACAGCAGGGGAATAGTATTCATGTCTGACTCGCAGACAAACCTAAGGCCCTGGACCAACTGGTCGGCCAATGTTATCTCATCAGGAGGAGCATCTCGCTCCTTAACCCCTGGAGTAGCAATCTTGCCCATTCAGTAAGTGTGTGAGACACTAGGGCCCCCGCCATTGCCGGGCGTACTGCCGAGCCTACCACTGAGTATAGGTAGCAAGCGAGTGCTTCAGCCTTCTGATCCACAGGGTCCTTGAAAACAGGAGCCCCTTCTACAGGAATTGTGGTGGCTCTATTAAGTCTGGACACCAGAGGGTCCACTATAGGGGGAGAGGTCCATTTCTTCAGAAAACTCTCCTCAAAGGGATACCGTACCGCAAACCTCTTTGGAGCTGTAAAAACCTTCACTGGGTTCTCCCATTCCTTGTATAAGAGTTTTTCAAAAGACACACAAGGGAACACCTTAGCAGTGCGGGCAGGTCTATGAAACCCAAGTGGACCGGAGTCTCTGCTGCTTCTGCAGTATTTTCCAACTTTAGCATATCCCGCACTGCAGTAATAAGGTCAGATACCAAAGCCGTCTTGCGTACTGACCTGGACTTGGAGTCATTCTCACTGTCCGGTCACGGTCTGCAGTCTCTGCTGCGTCAGAATCTGGGCCCCGAGCCGTAGCTGGACCTGGTTCTGCATCAAAATTATCCCCAGAAGCTTGCAGGGGACGGGGCGTTTACTACCCCCTGTATTCCCGTGTGCTGCTTCCACCCTGGCAGCAAACGCCTCTAGGATTGCCATCATAGCGTTCATAGACACCTCAGGGGCACCAGCTGCTAAATCTGGTGTTTCAGGGGAGAAGACATCTGGCTCAGATGCCATGCTGACCACACGCTGACACTCACAGGGCTCCAGGCAAGATATCAATAGGCCACCCTCCTGTGCTGCAGAGAGGCTGGGTCACCCAGAGGACTCACCACCCTGGATAGGTACTGCTATGCTGCCGTGTGCTGCCCCTCTGCTGCTGTGTCAGTCTGCTTCTTTTATCAGCATTTCCTGTGTGAATTTTCGCACCAGTGTAATGCACCCTAGAGGCCGGAGGCTCTCACAAAATGGTTGCCAAAAACGTCTGTATGGAACATAATGTGGGCTCTAAGAAAATGGCCGCCGACTGAAGATAGAGGTAAAGCAGCCATAGCCCACAAAAAGATGGCCGCCGAACGGCAATATATGCATACAGGGTGGACAAACATGGCCGCCGATCAGCTGATAGGGGCCAGTGGGTGTGGCCGAACCACAGGAAGATGGCCGCCGGGCAGTCACAAGAGGCCGAACTCGGCATGGACCACCTCAAAATGGCCGCCGACAGCATGGAGGAGCAAGCACACAAACACAGGTAAGCAGAAATTACATTTCTTTTAAATGTTAGTTACAGCCAGCCCCGCTCCAGTGGAACCCCCTAGGTGACCCCCAGCAACCTTTAGCTAGAAGCCCAGGGAGGAGGGAAAGGCAGGGAGAGAGGGAAGAAAGGGGCCACAACCACTTACTTGATCTCTCCAGGAATGTCCAGCTAAATCACCCAGCCGAGGCAGGGGAGTTTTACTTACCTATCCTGCATGTATTATGCTGGAAGAAATTCCAAACAGATCATCGTCCGCGCACGGAAGGTGTCTGTTGGCCAGGCATGCTGTGATTGGACCCAAAAGGGACGATCATATGTATGCCCTGGAGCATGACGCTCACCGGACAGGCTGCTGCGACTCGGCCGTAAGGTCAGCCGAAGCTGAGCGGTCCGATGCAAGCCTTGGAGCGTAAGCTCACCGGCCAGGTTGCCTCAAATCGGCCGTAAGGTCAGCCGAAGCTAAGCGGTCCGATGCAGGCCCTGGAGCGTAGGCTCACCAGCCACCCGTGGAGCGGCGGGCATGTCGTGGAAAACCCAGCGCGTAGTTGGGTCGGCACACGCTCGATGGCCGAAACTGGGAGACTACAAGGATCGAGGATCCAGCCTGTCACCCAGTCGGCAATTGATCGAAGATCGCAGGAAACAACAAATGAAATTTTATATATATATATATATATATATATATATATATATATATATTTTTTTTTTTTTCCCCCCGGACCAATGGGCCCAAAGGGAGCCATGTCCTACTCCTTGCTAGACAGAAAAAAACTGATCTGCGAAGATGCAGACTGAGAGGTTATACCCGGAGGGTGTTTTCTGACACTGCTTTGGGACGTCCCACTTTGTCAATAGAGAAGCTGTGTCGGTCCATGGACGAAAGAGTAAATAGGATTTTTTACTCACCGTAAAATCCTTTTCTCTGAGTCCATGGACTGACACAGCACCCACCCCTCCTTTTAAGTTTGTACTGCTTTTTGACGAACTGATCTGCGAAGATGTAGACTGAGAGGTTATACCCGGAGGGTCCGCCCCTGGGCGGTACTGTAGAAGGTGTGATGCAACACTTTTTACAAGTTTTTCTGCCTAGTCACTCCTAATTAACGGATAATACCCACTTTGTCAATAGAGAAGCTGTGTCGGTCCATGGACGAAAGAGTAAAACCGTTTGTGCGCGGTAACGAAAGGCCCTTGCCTACGGCGTGGCTCCTTCCCCTTTCTGGTTTGTGGGAGCAGCGTGCTCTTACCTCCTGTGGCATTTTTGATCATGTCATCCAGGGAGGCTCCAAAAAGTCTGTTTCCCTAAAGGGCAAATCCATCAAGGCTTTCTTGGAAGATTGGACAGCAGACAAATTTTTTAACCAAAGTAGACGGCGTAACACTACCGCAGAAGCTCTGGCCAGTAGAGGAATAGCGTCTATGGCCGATTCGCAAAATGAATTTTAGGCCCTGTACCAGTTGGTCAGCTAGGACTACCTCGTTCGGGGAAGCCCGACGTGCTTCTAACTCATTGTGTAACATCTTTGCCCACTCCGTGAGTGTCTGAGACACCAGGGCCCCAACTATGGTTGGACGTACAGCCGAACCCACTACCGTGAACAGGTTGCGGGTGACCGCCTCAGCCCTCTTGTCTGCAGGGTCCTTGAAGGCAGGAGCCCCCTCCACCGGAATGGTGGTTAGTTTGTTTAGTCTGGACACAGGAGGGTCCACTATCAGGGGCAAGGCCCATTTCTTCAAGAAACTCTTCAAGAGGGTAACGCACCGCCAGATTTCTAGGGACTGAGAAAAATGTGGTTTGTCCCACTCCCTGTATAAAAGTTTGTTTAAGTAAGACTCACAAGGGAACACCTTAACAGTGTGGGTCACCTTACGGAACCCAAAGGGGACCGGTGTTTCAATTAGTATGAGTATTTCGCACTGCGGTGATAAGGTCACTTACCAGAGCCCTCTCGCGTGCAGACCCTTATCCGGAGTCATCCTCACTGTCCGGCCGGTCTCGGTCCACGTCCTCAGATACATCAGACCCAGGGCCATAAATTGTGCCTGGTTCCGCATCTGAGTTGTCCCCAGAAGATGGCAGGGGGAGGGGGCGCTTTCTAGCCCCCTTTTTTCCACGTGCTGCTTCCACCTTGGCAACAAAGGAATCTAGGATTGCCGACATAGCGTCTGATACATCGGGTGCAGGGGCATCAATTGCAAGCTCAGGTGTTTCAGGGGAATAGGCGTCTGCTTCTGACGCCATGCTGACCCACGTGCCTGACACAGGGATTTCAAGGCAAGGTACAGTAAACCACCCTCCTAGCTGCAGCAGAGACAAGGGGTTCCCATCCACAAGACTCACCACCCTGGGACAGTAGTACACAGTCGTCCACCACTCAGTGGAGCTGCTTTCTTGTCAGCTATACAGTCTGACCCTTCAGCAGCGGTTAATGATCACTGCGATTCTGTCAGATGCACATGTTCAGCTCAAAATTTCCCCATGCAACATTTTTGTACAATGTCTGATTCTTGTCGTACACCCGATTCCACAGTAATACAGATGACATACAGGCAAAATCTAAAAATGGGTCTCTAGCAATAGCAAGCACTTAAAGTATAATTATAGTAACCGCCTAATGAGGAAGTGGGATAAGGCTTCAAAGAATGCAGTATGCATTTGCTCATACCTCCAAATTATTTGTCCTTGTACGCTTCGTGTTTTGCTTGAAAATCTGCCTGCATGTAATAAAAAATATGTAAGAACATTTTTTGTCATCTATTTTTCACAAGATAGATCATTACAATCCAACTAAAACATATTTAGTTTAGAAAAGAATGAACAGATAGAACCTTAGCCAGAATTTTACTAGTCTGTGTTCCCATTAGCAAGATTTGCCCTTATTGTCTGTGCCATGGGTTATACCTCTCCAGTGGGGACACACAAATAGAAGGTTACTTAAAGGATAAGTTCACCTTTGGGAACATGTTCTACTCGATTTTAGGGTGTATGCTGCCTCCGCCACTCGCTGCCCCGTCTCCCTCTGGTAGCAGTACAGGGAGAAGTTCCCCATACTTGCCGCCACACGGCCTCTTCATTCAGAGACACAGCTCTCTGTGTGTCTGAATGAACTACAAGCTGATCGCTGTTACCATGCTTTCCAGGCTACTGCAAAAAATATATAATACACTTTTTTTTAACCTGTGCATTTTATTTATTTATTTTTTAAAAGTGAACTTATCCTTTAAAGAGGAACGGCAGTCTTCTCACATAATTCGTAAAAAAAAAAAAACTTATTTGCCATTCTGAAGCTTCCCTCAAACCACTTTGCATATTTTGTATATACTGTGATTCTGTACTTGCCAAATATGCTGCAGAAATCTCCTTCCACTGAGTCTGGCTGGAACCATTTTAACTGTGGGCAGCTGAAGCTGCTGCCTGTTCACTCTCTAGATTTACACAGAAGCACGCCTTCAGCTCTGCAGCTTTCATTGGCCCTCTTATGACTCATCCTCTCCCTGCATGTCGTCATAAGTCTAGGCCAGTGATGGTGAACCTTGGCACCCCAGATGTTTTGGAACTACATTTCCCATGATGCTCATGCACTCTGCAGTGTAGTTGAGCATCATGGGATATGTAGTCTAATTACCAGACAAGAAACAGGAAGTGGGCTGTATAAGGTATTTCTTGGCAGAAAAAAAAAAATGTTTTACCATCCTAAGTTAAAACAACAAGGGCTGAAGATTTATTAGATGGAAAGATGCAAAAAAAAAAAAAAAAAGACTGAAGTTCCACTTTAACCACTAGAAGACCAGCTATTGTGATACTGCAGCAGGTTGGTTCTCTCCAGCAAATCGCCATAGTTGCACGGCAGCCCTTTAAATGGCTAAAGCAGGTGGGTGCGCGCTCGCTGCATGTCGGGGGAGCCAATGCGCGTGACCGGCGGTTGCGATGACCGCAGGCACGTGAGACAGAACAGGCATTTGTGTGTGTAAACGGTTCTGTCAGGAGAGACAGATCGTCTGTTCCTACTACCTAGGAATAACGATCTGTCTTCTCCTCTAGTCAGTCACACCCCCCCACAGTAAGAAAAACACTGAGTAAACACATTTAACCCCTTGATCGCCCCCTAGTGTTAACCCCTTCCCTACCAGTGACATTCACACAGTAGGTCAGTGCATTTTTATAGCACTGATCACTGTATAAATGTCAATGGTCCCATAAATGTGTTAAAAAGTGTCCGATCTTTCTGTTGCAATCCCGATAAAAAATAGCTGATCGCCGCCATTACTAGTAAAAAAAAATAATTATGCCATAAATCTATCCCCTATTTTGTAGACGCTATAACTTTTTTTTAACCAAAAATATATGTAGAACAATATATATATATATATATATATATATATATATATATATATATATATATATATATATATATATATATATATACACATATAATCGGCCTAAAACTGATGAAGAAATGCTTATTTTTTTATTGGGATATTATAGCAAAAAAACAAAAAACAAAAACAAAATTATAGCTTTTTGTTTATAGCGCAAAAAATAAAAGCCGCAGAGATGATCAAATACAACCAAAATAAAGCTCTATTTGTGGGGAAAAAAAAGGGGATGTCAATTTTGTTTGGGTACCACGTCGCACGACCGTCAGTTAAAGCGACGCAGTGCCGAAACGCAAAAAATTACCTGGTCATTAAAGTGGCAAATCCTTCCGGGGCTGAAGTGGTTAACCACTCGCTGACCGCCGCATGACGATGTACGTCGACAGAATGGCACGGGCAGGCAAATGGCGCACCTGTACGTCCCTTTAAATTTGCCGCCCAGCGGGCACGCCGCGTGCCTCGTGAGCGCGCCCGCGGGTCCCGGGAACTCGAATAGTATAAATATTATTATTTTGAAGCCATTTGCTAAAATCATTTCAGTTCATTTTTTCCCTCATTAATGTACACACAGCACCCCATATTGACAGAAAAACACAGAATTCTTGACATTTTTGCAGATTTATAAAAAATAAAAAAAAAAATGAAATATCACATGGTCCTAAGTATTCAGACCCTTTGCTGTGACACTCATATTTAACTCAGGTGCGGTCCATTTCTTCTGATCATCCTTGAGATGGTTCTACACCTTCATTTGAGTCCAGCCGTGTTTGATTATACTGATTGGACTCGATTAGGAAAGCCACACACCTGTCTATACAAGACCTTACAGCTCACAGTGCATGTCAGAGCAAATGAGAATCATGAGGTCAAAGGAACTGCCTGAAGAGCTCAGAGACAGAATTGTGGCAAGGCACAGATCTGACCAAGGTTACAAAAAAAATTCTGCTGCACTTAAGGTTCCTAAGAGCACAGTGGCCTCCATAATCCTTAAATGGAAGACGTTTGGGATGACCAGAACCCTTCCTAGAGCTAGCCGTCCGGCCAAACTGAGCTATCGGGGGAGAAGAGCCTTGGTGAGAGAGGTAAAGAACCACACAAAGATCACTGTGGCTGAGCTCCAGCGATGCAGTCGGGAGGAGAGAAAGTTGTAGAAAGTCAACCATCACTGCAGCCCTCCACCAGTCGGGGCTTTATGGCAGAGTGGCCTGACGGAAGCCTCTCCTCAGTGCAAGACACATGAAAGCCTGCATGGAGTTTGCTAAAAAAACACCTGAAGGACCCCAAGACGGTGAGAAATGGAATTCTCTGGTCTGGTGAGACCAAGATAGAACTTTTTAGCCTTAATTCTAGGCGATACGTGTGGAGAAAACCAAGCACTGCTCATCACCTGTCCAATACAGTCCCAACAGTGAAGCATGGTGGTGGCAGCATCATGCTGTGGGGGTGTTTTTCAGCTGCAGGGACAGGACGACTGGTTGCAATCGAGGGAAAGATGAATGCGGCAAAGTACAGGGATATCCTGGACGAAAACCTTCTTCAGAGTGCTCAGGACCTTAGACTAGGCCGAAGGTTTACCTTCCAACAAGACAATGACCCTAATCACACAGCTAAAATAACAAAGAAGTGGCTTCACAACAACTCCGTGACTGTTCTTGAATGGCCCAGCCAGAGCCCTGACTTAAACCCAATTGAGCATCTCTGGAGAGACCTAAAAATGTCTGTCCACCAACGTTTACCATCCAACCTGACAGAACTGGAGAGGATCTGCAAGGAGGAATGGCAGAGGAGCCCCAAATTCAGGTGTGAAAAACATGTTGCATCTTTCTCAAAAAGACTCATGGCTGTATTAGATCAAAATGGTGCTTCTACTGAATACTGAGCAAAGGGTCTAAATACTTAGGACCATGTGATATTTCAGTTTCTTTTTTTAATAAATCTGCAAAAATTTCAACAATTCTGTGTTTTTCTGTCAATATGGAGTGCTGTGTGTACATTAGTGCGTGTGAAAAATTTAAGGGGGTCTGAATACTTTCCGTACCCACAATACAGTATATATAATACACACAAATTCCGTAAACATTGTGTTGGGAAAAATTACTGGAAAATGCAATTTTTAAATTTTTTGCTTTTTATTCCCAATAAAAGGAAATAATAATAAAAAAAAATAATAAAATATATGAATCCATTGTTATCAAATTCAAGGCTTAGCTGTTCCAAAAAAAATGCAGTCCTGTGCGTTTTTTTTTTCTGCATCAAAAAACACATTCATAGTAGGTTATATGTTTTCCAGTGGCATAGTTCACACCAGTGTGGTCAATTCTAGTGCATTCTGGTTCCAGAAAAGAAAGTAGAACATGCTGCATTTTTCTGCACTGGATTGTACTAGGACACGTTAAAACACATCGGTGGTAAAAAAAAAAATTGCACAACCTTATTTAACAGCTTAACCGCTTCAGCCCATTTTGCTGGTCAAAGACCAGGCCACTTTTTGCTTTCCGGCACTGCGTCGCTTTAACTGACAATTGTGCGGTCGTGCGACGTGGCTCCAAAACGTCATTTTTCCCCCACAAATAGAGCTTTCTTTTGGTGGTATTTGATCACCTCTGCGGTTTTTATTTTTGCGCTATAAACAAAAATAGAGCGACAATTTGGGAAAAAAAATAATATTTTTTACTTTTTGCTATAATAAACATCACCAAAAAATATATAAAAAATATATATATTTAAAAAAACAAAAAAACAAAACACTTTTTTTACCCCCTCAGTTTAGGCCGATAAGTATTCTTCTACATATTTTTGGTAAAAAAAAAAAAAAAAAAAAAAAAAAATCGCAATAAGCGTTTGATTGGTTTGTGCAAAAGTTATAGCATCTACAAAATAGGGGATAGTTTTATGGCATTTTTTATTATTTTTTTTTTTTTACTAGTAATGGCGGCGATCAGCAATTTTTATTGTGACTGACTTTATGGCGGACACATTTTTGGGACCAGTCATTTTTTACAAAGATCAGTGCTATAAAAATGCACCGATTACTGTGAAAATGACACTGGCAGTGAAGGTTTAACCACTAGGTGGCGCTGCAGGGGTTAAGTCAGTATTAGGGAGTGATTCTTACTGTTAGGGGGCGTGGCTACACGTCACTGATGACCGTTACGGATCACGGGGAACAGTCATCAGTGACAGTGTCACTAGGCAGAATAGGGGAATGCCTTGGTTTACAAAAAGGCATTCCCCTTTTCTACTGTTGCCGACTGCAATCACGGGCCGCCCGGGTACATAGAGTTCCCGGGACCCGCGAGCACACTCGTGAGGCGCGTGCTGGGTGGCAAATTTAAAAGGGACCTACCTGAACGCCAATGTGCCTGCCCGTGCCATACTGTCGACGTACATTGTCGTGCGGCGGTCGGCAACTGGTTAAGGACCGTCCCAGGTACATATACTGCGGCAGGGCAGCCCTTAAGCACAAAATCATGTACCTGTACGTGATTCTCTTTGGTTCTGGGGCAGGAGTGCTGCCGGAGCCCCGCTGCTATTAGGATACAGAAGGAGCCAATCAGAGGGTCCGGCGACTGCAGGGAACACGCCGATCGTTGATAGAAGACGCTAGAACATTTGCACTAACCAATCGATATACATACTTATTTGGGATTTTTTTTTTTACCAAAAATATGAAGCATAATACATATTGGCCTAAAATTTATGAAGAAATTTGATTGAAATTTTTTTATGGAAATGTTTTATAGAAGTAAAAAAAAATAAATAAAATTCCCCCGAAATAGTCGCCCTTTTTTTGTTTATAGCGCAAAAAATAAAAGCCGCAGGGGTAATTAAATACCACCGAAAGAAAGTGAGGTAAAGGACATACATTATATTTGCGTACCGCATCACGCAATTGTCAGTTAAAGTAACTCAGTGCCGTAATGCGTAAAATAGCCTTGTCGGGGGGGGGGGGGGGGGGGGGTTAAAGCCTTCAGGAGCTTATGTGGTTGAAGTGAAGAAAAAAGGATTAAAAAAAAAAAGGAAGAGGGGAAAAACGTGCACGCAGAAACGCATCCATACTGTGTTTCTATTGTGTGAACCAGCCCTAAAGGATATAATGTGCGCAACCTCATAGGTGGAAAGTACTGGCACTAGTAATTCATCATTACAGTTTGAAGCCACTCTGTCAGAATAGTACAAAAACACACACACACACACACACACACACACACACACACACACACACACACACTTACCTTGGGCTAGATTTTCGCTTCATCTTCTGCTTCAAACACATAAAAAAAAAAAAAAAAAAATGTTCAGGTGTACTTAAATGTAATCAAAAGCATACAATAAGCATTTATATTAAAAAGGAAAAGTTGACCTTTCGGAACTTGTTACATGTTCCACTTGTATATAGGGTAAACACAAAATGTTCCTGTCCAACTGCCTCTACTCAGTCCCCCTTCTCCCATGACAATGGGAACAGGTTTTTCTCCACGCACACACTGCCACTTTCTTTAAACAGCTCGGCTGTGCAGGGCTATGCCCACACAGCTACGTCATTCATTCAAAATTTAAATCACTAAGGCAGACAGACTTGTAGTGTCAATGGGTCGTGGGGACGCCGGTGAGCACTCGTGGTCCACTGACATATCCTCTAGCTTTCAAGCAGAAAGCCTGTACAGAGGTACCGGCTGAAAGGGGGAGGACAGGTGCCCACATTGCATCCATGATCTACGGATCGCGGGTGCAATGCGTTCTAGCCTCCTGTTGGGTAAAATAAATACATGTCTTTTTCCTGCAAAAATATGTGCATTTATTATCTTTTCTATAAAGACGAACTTAACCTTTAAAACATTTTTTAAATGAGAGTTCCTTTTACAACTGAAACTGCATTGGAACCGCGTTGACAGGTTAGTTTCAGACAGTGGATAAGGCAGTTTTAAGACCCGAAAGACTGATGAAGCGCCTCCTGCAGGAAAGTAGGATCTACTGCATATTTCTGTGTATGCAGAGAATTCTGAGGTCGCCTGCATATAGCATCTGTCATCAGAAGCTTTCCTAGGTTTCAAACTTATTTAAAATGGTTATTTTACTCCAAACCAATGTTTTATAATTGGGTGATGCTGAATATTTAAGAATCTCAGCTTTTTTATTTCCAGTAATAAATCTCCAGAGCTCAGGAAATAAAGTTCACACTGGCATTAAAAGCAGGAGTTTGAGGGGCGTTAAAACACACTCCTCAAACGCTTATTCAAATGATACAATGGCCAGCACACAGTGCTGTTCACACTATCAAAACATGAAGTAGCATTGCTTAGTTTCAAAATTGAAGCACCATGTCGAGTCAGGAGGCGTTTGAAGCCTTTCAACGCCTCCCATGCAAGTCTATAGTAATGCTTCGCAAACTCTGACAGACGTTTGCGGCGCATGAACACCAATTTCCAGTAATGGAATAGGCGTTTGAGGAGCAGTTTTAATGCGCCTTAATGCTCATCAAATGTTTCAAAACTGCCCATAGGGCGTTTGGGGAGAGTTTAACTGGTCATTAACGCTTGTAAAACGCCAGTCCAACGCCCATACTAAAGCTCATTGATGCCATACTAAGGCTATGAGTGTTTTTTAAGCGTTAGAAATTTAGTCAAGTGTGAACAAGCCCCAACACTCCTAGAAGTGTCAGTGTTTGAAGAAAGTTTAGCTGAGGATTTCTCCCCATTGCTGGGGTTTGGTAGCAACAGCATTTAAATTTCTTTGCAGGGAATAAGTTTATTTGGACTTTAACCACTTGCCTCCCAACCCTATTCTGACACTTCTCTCCTACATGTAAAAATTATAAAAAAAATTTCTAGAAAACTACTTAGAATCCCCAAATTTTATATATATTCTTTTAAAGCAGAAGACCTAGACAATAAAATAGTGGATGTTGCAGGGGCACTTTACATTTTCTTTATTTTTTAACCACTTCACCAAGGACGTCACTTTGTGGGGGGCTATCTGAATGATGCCTGCAGCTAGAGGCATCATTCAGATATCATTCTGCGCACCATAAGAATGATCATAGCAGCAGTTCCGCCGCTTGATCGTTCTTATAGGTGGCGGGAGGGGACATTCACTCCCTCCCTCACCCCCATCCGGTGCTTCTCCGGGCTCTCCTGTGCCATCGGGGGCCCGGAGAACGAATCGGCCGGCGTCGCATGAGGATCAGAGATTTCCGGTGACCAGATGGTCACCAGTCATCTCTATGACCGTCGGAGCCCCGGGCGCAACGTTGTGACGTCACGCCCGATACCCGGAAGTAAACAATGCCGCAATTGCGGCTGTCAGCATGAGATCTGTGAATTTTTTTTCACCGATCTCATGCTTTCCAACCTGGAGGAGAGATGTGGGGTCTTATTGGTAGAGTGCAAGCAACAATTCTAGCACTAGACCTCCTCTGTAACTCAAATAGTAACCTGTAAAAAAAAATTAAAGCGTCGCCTATGGAGATTTTTAAGTACCGAAGTTTGGCGCCATTCCACGAGTGTGCGCAATTTTAAAGTGTGACATGTTAGGTATCTATTTACTCGGCGTAACAGCATCTTTCACATTATATAAAAAAATTGGGCTAACTTTACCGTTTTGTTATTCGTGAAACCGCTTTTTTCCCCCCAAAAAAAGGCGTTTGAAAAATTATTGCGCAAATACCGTGCAAGATAAAAAGTTGCAATGACTGCCATTTTATTCCCTAGGGTGTCTGCTAAAAAATATATAATGTTTGGGGGTTCTGATTTTTACATGAAGGAGAGAAGTGCCAGAATAGGCCCGGTGGAGAAGTGGTTAATTACATTCCAGATCTCTCCTCTGGCTTCCAAACCAGCCGATCAGATACAGACTTTGTTTTATTTTATGTAGCCCCGGGCTGTTATAAGTACACCCCTCACGTTTTTGTAAATATATTATTTTATCTTTTCATGTGACAACACTGAAGAAATTACACTTTGCTGCAATTAGCAGTGTACAGCTTGTATAACCGTGTAAATTTGCTATCCCCTCAAAATAACACAACACAGCCATGTCTAAAACGTTGGCAAAAGTGAGTACACCCCTAAGTGAAAAATTTCCAAATTGGGCCCAATTAGCCATTTTCCCTCCCCGATGTCATGTGACTTGTTAGTGTAACAAGGTCTCAGGTGTGAATGGGGAGCAGGTAATATCGCTCACTCTCATACGGGTCACTGGAAGTTCAACATGGCACCTCATGAAAGAACATTCTGAGGATCTGGAAAAAATAATTGTTGCTCTACATAAAGATGGCCTAGGCTATAAGAAGATTGCCAAGACCCTAAAACTGAGCTTCAGCATGGTGGACCATACAACGGTTTAACGGACAGGCTCCACTCAGAACAGGCCTCGCCATGGTTGAGTGCACGTGCTCAGCGTCGTATGCATAGGTTGTTTTTGGCAAATAGACATACGATTGCTTCCAGCATTGCTGCAGAGGATGAAGAGGTGGGGGGGGGGGGTCAGCTTGTCCGTACTCAGACCATACGCCACACACTGCATCAAATTGGTCTGCATGACTGTCATCCCAGAAGGAATCCTCTTCTAAAGATTATGCACAAGAAAGCCTGCAAACGGTTTGCTAAAGACAAGCAGACTAAGGACATGGATTACTGAAACCATGTCCTGTGGTCTGATGAGACCAAGATAAAATTATTAGGTTCAGATGGTGTCAAGCGTGTGTCACGGTAAGCAGGCGAGGAGTACAAAGAAAAGTGTCTTGCCTACAGTCAAGCATGGTGGTGGGCATGTCATGGTCTGGGGCTGCATGAGTGCTGCCGGCACTGGGGAGCTACAGTTCATTGAGGGAACCATGAATGTCAACAAGTACTTTGACATACTGAAGCACAGCATGATCCCATCCCTTCGGAGACTGGGCCGCAGGGCAGTATTTCAACATAACGACCCCAAACACACCTCCAAGACGACCACTGCCTTGCTAAAGAAGATGAGGGTAAAGGTGATAGACTGGCCAAGCATGTCTCCAGAACTAAACCGCATTGAGCATCTGTGGGGCATCCTCAAATGGAAGGTGGAGGAGCGCAAGGTCTCCAACATCAACCAGCTCTGTGATGTTATGGAGGAGTAGAAGTGGACTCCAGTGGCAACATGTGAAGCTCTGGTGAACTCCATGCCCAAGAGGGTTGAGGCAATGCAGGAAAATAATGGTGGCCACACAAAATATTGACACTTTGCGCCCAATTTGGACATTTTCACTTTAGGGGTGTACTCACTTTTGTTGCCTGCTGTTTAGACATTCGTTGTCTAAATTGAGGGAACAGCAAATTGACACTGTTCTACAAGCTGTACACTCACTACTTTACATTGTATCAAAGTGTAATTTCTTCAGTGTTGTCACATAAAAAGATATAAAATGTTTTAAAAAATGTGAGGGGGTACTCACTTTTGTGAGATACTGTAATTTATAGTTGTGCTCATAAGTTTACATGCCTTGGCAGAATTTATGATTCTTGGCCATTTTTTTTTTAGAGAATATGAATGATAAAACACAAACTTCTTTCACGCATGGTTAGTGTTTGGCTGAAGCCATATCAATCAACTGATCACTCTTTTTAAATCAGAATAGCAACAGAAACTACCCAAATGACCCTGATCAAAAGTTTACATGCCCTAGTTAACATGTATTGCCCCCTTCAACATCAATGACAGCTTGAAGACTTGTGGAAAAGGCCCTTTATCTTCTCAGATGGTAAAGCTGCCCATTCCTCTCAGCAGAAAACCTCCAGTTCCTGTAAATTCTTGGGCTGTCTTGCATGAACTGCACGTTTGAGATCTCCCCAGAGTGACTCAATGATATTGAGGTCAGGAGACTGAGATGGCCACTCCAGAACCATCACTTTATTCTGCTGTAGCCAATAACAGGTCGACTTGGCCTTGTGTTTTGGATCATTGTCATGTTGGAATGTCCAAAGTCCCATGCGCAGCTTCCTGGCTGATGAATGCAAATATTCTTCTAGTATTTTTCTTGCCATCAATTTTTACCAAATTTTCTGTGCCTTTTTAGCTCACACATCCCCAAAACATCAGCGATCCACCTCCGTGTTTCACAGTAGGAATGGTGTACCTTTCATCGTAGGCCTTGACTCCTCTCCAAATGAAGCATTTATGGTTGTGGCCAAAAAGCTAAATTTTGGTCTCATCACTTTGTGCCAGAAGGTTTGAGGCTTTTCTCTAAGTTTGGCGTATTGTAAGCGGGATACTTTGTGGCATTTGCGTAGTAATGGCTTTCTTCTGGCAACTCGACCATGCAGCCCATCTTTCTTCAAGTGCCTCCTTATTGCGCATCTTGAAACAGCCACACCACATGATTTCAGGGAGTCCTGTATTTCACCTGAAGTTATTTGTGGGGTTTTCTTTGCATCCCAAACAATTTTCCTGGCAGTTAAGGTAAAAATTTTAGTTGGTCACAGAACCCCTCATTTTCCACTTCTTGATTAGAGTTTGAACACTGCTGATTGGCATTCCCAATTCCTTGGATATTTTTTTATATCCCTTTTATATCCCTTTCCTGCTATATACAGTTCAACTACCTTTTCCCTTTGACAATTCTTTTGCTTTCCCCATGACTCAGAATCCAGAAACGTCAGTGCAGCACTGGATGAAAGATGCAAGGGTCTGTCAGGAGTCCAGAAACTCACTGACCTTTTAGGCCTCATGCCCACGGACGTTTTTACAGCTGCGTTTTTTACAGGTTAAAAATGCCTGTGCATGTTATTGTATATATTTATTTTTTTTGAAAAAAGAAAAAAAAAAACGCGGAGCTGAAAAACGCAATCGCAATTTTTTGATGCTCGCGTTCTTTTCTGCCCAAATCTGACGCTGAGGAACGCACTGGCCCTGTTTTTTTTTTTTTACAGCTTAAAAACGTCGACGTTTTTGAGCTGCAAATAGCATATAGGTGGGCATGAAGCTATAGACTAACATGGACAGGCGTTTTTAAGCTGTAAAAAACGCTCAAAAACACAGCTGTAAAAACTTCCGTGGGCATGAGGCCTGAGGCCTGGTTCACACTGGGGCGACAAACGCTCCGACATTGGGAGCTCATGTCGCATGACGTGTGAAAATCAATGTTTCCCTATGAGAGCCGTCTTAACTGGTCCGACACATGTCGGTCCCACTTTGAAAATGCTCCCTGTACTACTTTGGTCCGACTTTGATCCTACTACAGCCCATTGAATATCATTGAAGTCGGATCAAAGTAGGATCCTTGTCCTAACCATCCGACATTTGACATCCGACATGGTGATTACAGCAGCACTAAAAGGAATTTATCTCACCCTGGGATTGTTTTGATTGGTCAAAGGACAAGTCAGACTAGCACAATGTCGGATCAAAGTAGTATCCTGTTCATGAATGTCGGATGGATGTCGGACCAATGTAGGATCAATGTAGGACTGATGTCGCAGAGCAAAGTAGGATGAAAGTCGGATGAATGTCGTGTCGTATCAGTGTGAACCCAGCCTCAGGCTGGGTTCACACTAGTGCGACACGACATCCGTCCGACTTTGGATCCGACTTTGCCCTGCGACATGAGGCCGACATATGTCTGACTTTCAATGAACGGGGATCCGACTTGGATCCCCGCCAATAGCAGGCACTGTGTTTGGTATGAATCTTGAGGGGGAACTCCAGGCCAAATTTTAAATAAAAAAAAAACGGTGTGGGTTCCCCTCCAGGGGCATACCAGGCCCTTGGGTCTGGTCTGGATTTGAACGGGCTCCCCTACGCCGAAAAAACGGCGTGGGGGTCCCCCCAAAATCCAAACCAGACCCTTATCCGAGCACACAACCTGGCAGGCCGCAGGGAAAGAGGGGGGGACGAGAGAGCGGCCCCCTCCCTCCTGAAACGTACCAGGCCGCATGCCCTCAACATGGGGGGTTTGGTGCTCTGGGGCGACCTGCGGCCCCCCCCCACCCCAGAGCACCCTGCCCCCATGTTGATGAGGACAGGGCCTCTTCCCGTCAACCCTGGCCGTTGGTTGTCGGGGTCTGCGGGCGGGGGGCTTATCGGAATCCGGGAGCCCCCTTCAATAAGGGGGCCCCCCCACCCTATGTGAATGAGTATGGGGTACATCGTACCCCTACCCATTCACCTGGTGGAAAAAATTGCAATAAAAAAACACTACACAGGTTTTTAAAGTAATTTATTACACAGCCCTGGGGGTCTTCTTCCGACTCCGGCGCTCTTCTTCCGACTTCCGGGGGTCTTTTCCGACTTCGGGGGTCTCCGGTGTCGTCTCCCGCTCTCCGGTTCTTTCTTCCGCCGGGCCTCCGCTAACTTCTTTTTAGCTCTTTTGCTAACGGAGGCGCGGTCTTCCCGTCGTCGCCTTCTTCCCTCTTCTCCTCCTCGATGTTGACGCGTCGCTTCCTCCCGCTGTAATACTGGCTCTCCGCTCCACATTAATATAGGCTTCTCATGACGTCACAGTCACATGTTCCGGGGCACATGGCCCCGGAGCATGCGACTGTGACGTCATGGGAACATGTGACTGACGTCATGAGAAGCCTATATTAATGCGGAGCGGAGAGCCAGTATTACAGCGGGAGGAAGCGACGCGTCAACATCGAGGAGGAGAAGAGGGAAGAAGAAGCCGACGACGGGAAGACCGCGCCCCTCCACTAGCGAAAGAGCTACCAAGAAGTTAGTGGAGGGGCCGGCAGAAGGACAACGGAGAGCCGGACGAGACAACGGGAAGACCGGGCCTCCGTTAGCAAGAGAGCTAAAAAGAAGTTAGCGGAGGCCCGGCGGAAGAAAGAACCGGAGAGCGCGGAGACGACACCGGAGACCCCCGAAGTCGGAAAAGACCCCCGGAAGTCGGAAGACCCCCGAAGCTGTGTAATAAATTACTTTAAAAACCTGTGTAGTGTTTTTTTATTGCAATTTTTTTCCACCAGGTGAATGGGTAGGGGTACGATGTACCCCATACTCATTCACATAGGGTGGGGGGCCGGGATCCGGGGGCCCCCTTATTGAAGGGGGCTCCCGGGTTCCGATAAGCCCCCCGCCCGCAGACCCCGACAACCAACGGCCAGGGTTGTCGGGAAGAGGCCCTGTCCTCATCAACATGGGGGCAGGGTGCTCTGGGGTGGGGGGCCGCAGGTCGCCCCCTGCCCCAGAGCACCAAACCCCCCATGTTGAGGGCATGCGGCCTGGTACGGTTCAGGAGGGAGGGGGGCCGCTCTCTCGTCCCCCCCCTCTTCCCCTGCGGCCTGCCAGGTTGTGTGCTCGGATAAGGGTCTGGTTTGGATTTTGGGGGGACCCCCACGCCGTTTTTTCGGCGTAGGGGTGCCCGTTCAAATCCAGACCAGACCCAAGGGCCTGTTATGCCCCTGGAGGGGGAACCCACGCCGTTTTTTTTAGTTAAAATTTGGCCTGGAGTTCCCCCTCAAGATCAGTACAGCACAAGTCGCATGCCAAAGTCGGACCATGCAAGACTGCGGTCCGACTTTGATCCAACTTCAATGATAGTCAATGGGCTGAAGTCGGATCAAAGTCGGACCAAAGTAGTACAGGGAGCATTCTCAAAGTCGGACCGACATGTGTCGGACCAGTTAAGACGGCTCCCATAGGGAAACATTGATTTTCACACGTCATGCGACATGAGCTCCCAATGTCGGAGCGTTTGTCGCCCCAGTGTGAACCAGGCCTCATACACAAATACTAATTACAAGCAAACAGATCACAGGTGAGGATGGTTTCCTTTATTAGCCATTCAAACCCTTGTGTCAACTTGTGTGCATGTTATCAGGCCAAAATCACCAGGATATGTAAACTTTTGATCAGGGTCATTTGGGTAGTTTCTGTTGTGATGATGATTTAAAAAGAGAAAACACAGTTGATTGATAATAAATGGCTTCAGCCAAACACTAACCATGAGTGAAAAATGTTTGTGTTATTCATATTCTCTGAAAAATGGCCAATAAATCATAAATTCTGCCAGGGTATGTATGAGCACAACCGTGAGTGTGATGCATTTTACATTCAGTTATTTACATATTATATACGCAACTAGTATTGATATAATTATCTGAATCTGACTTGAGTTCAGCCTTATGTACATCAGCGCTCAGACTGGTAAAGGGAGGGATGTTCTGGATGTACATAATAAAAACTTGCTGACAGAAGAAAAGAGCAGAGAGATGGCATCATTTTGTTGCTGCTCTTGGACTGTAATCTTATAATTTAATGTATTTCAACTTTTACATAACTGTATAAACAAATACATGAAAAATATTTCTGAATATAAAACTGCATTAAATGTTATTTTTAAATAAATTGTGCGCCGCCTAATGCCGTTTTAAGCGTACCAACCAATTTTCTAAAATAGGTTTTGAGAATGTCCAATTTCCTTGTCTTTATGGATATGCCTGATTGCAGCTAGGTTATCCCAAGCTCAACCAATCAGCTTGGCGATAACAGTTCAACGCTTCGGCACCTTTTTAAAACACATTTGGCTATCAATACAGCATTCAGCAAGTACATCTAAAAGACCTGTCAAAAGAGAACTACTCTTATAGCTTTGTAGCTGAAGGCTGTTTGCTTTCTGAAAACTCCCCTTCAGGAATGTTTTGTCTACTTTTCATCCTTCAGAAATTGAAGTTTCCAAAGTTCAGAACTACAGAAATGGTGTTCGGGCCCTCAGACTGCTTGTATTTTGGGCGATTCGTCCTGAATCAGATGAAATTTGAGCCATAGATGACCCTACAAGCACCACCTGGCTTGACAAAAGCCAATTTAAAAATCAATTGTGTTGGTGAAAAATGATTGGCTGCACAATGACTGCATCTGGGTATGGAGGCCTTTAGCAGTGTTATTTTTGGCAGCAAATTTTGATTTAGTTTTAGTATTAGTCTTTGGACTAAAATGGCATTATAGTTTTAGTCCTATTTTAGTCTTCTGCAAATGTTTTAGTCGCATTTAGTCGACTAAATCTCCAGAACATTTTAGTCGACTTAAAGGGGGTTTTGTAAAGGATTGTATTTATTTTTTTAAACAAACATGTTATACTTGCCTCCACTATGCAGCTCATTTTGCACAGTGGCCCCGAACCTGGTCTTCTGGGGTCCCTCGGCGGATGTCTCGGCTCCTCCCCGCAAGAACTAACCCCCTTCATGGGAGCTCTCTCCCATGGGGGTTAGTTCTGGCGGGCACGCTCCCATGATAGTGAGCGGCTATAGCCGCCGGCTGTATCACCCAGCCCCCGGTGCGCCGCATCATGGCATGCGACAGCAGCGCGAGCCCTCCAATCCATCCACTCTAGCCAATCAACGGCCAGACTGAGCAGAGAAGAGGACATAGGGGGCGAGCGCAGGAAGTGAACAAGCTCAAGTAAGTAAAACAGGGGGGGCTGGGGGACCGTAACTGTCAGATGTTTTCACCTTAATGCATAGGATGCATTAAAGGTGAAAACATGAACCTTTACAATCTTTAAATGTCCTTCATTTTAGTTGACTAAAATGTACTGGAGATTTTAGTTAACTAAAACTCATTTTAGTCATCTAAAAATCTAATAGGTGTAGTTAAATTGTAATAAATTATTTAATCATTTCTCTACATTTTCCAAACTCATTACATACTGCTGGAGTAAAAAAAACTAGTATTTTTTATTTATGTTATTGAGGTATGGACATGCACTACAGACCAGTGTTAATTTTGACATCAACTTTCAATTTAGTTTTTTGACTAAAATGGCATTTTAGGTTTAGTCGTATTTTGGTCATCACAATTGTTTTAGTCGTATTCTAGTCGACTAAAATGGTATTAAGTTACTTGACTAAAATGTTTTAGTCTGTTTTAGTCGACAAAATTAACAATGGCCTTTAGGCCTGCAAGCCTCTGACATTGAATCAAGCAAGCATAAGGAGTGCAACAGCTTATTTACCCTTGCTGGTGTTTCCTCTGATGCAGATGAACTGCTTGATGATCTAGACATTTCAACTTCTGTAAGAATAAGTTTTGTTAGAAGTACAGTTCATTAATATGGCATATTAAAAAAACAAACAAAAAAAACACACATCTTGTTTGACCAGTAAAACAATAATTGGGGTAACAGTTGCATAGAACTTGATCCACCTCAGCCCTGGACGGTTTTACCCCCCTCATAACCAGGCCATTTCTGATATTTAGCACTGCTCTCCTTTAATCACTTACAGACCGGGCCATAGCCAAATGATGGCTACAGCACGGTCAGATAATTCGGGGAGGGCATAAAATGACATCCTCCCAGAATCGCGTGCGTGCACACACACACACACACACACACGCACGTGTCCATGCTTGCCGGGTTCTTGGGACCCGGCACGGCACGGATCTGGGTACAGGACAATTTCCAGCGGCCCTTTACCACGTGATTGCTTCACCCAATGATGGAGTGTTCACTGTCAACTAACTGGCGTCATGTCCGGTTCTCTCCTCGGCTCACATCGATCGTGTGAGCAGAGGAGGGAGAAGCTGCAGTGTGAGGCTGGGTAGGTTTTGTTTTTTCTATTCCAAGTGCCCTGCATTGCCACATCTGTGCACCAGCAGTGCCACTAAAGTGCCGTAAAAATGTGTAAAAATTGCGTTGTCTTTTTTCCCCCACAAGTTTTTGAAAAATGTGAAAAGAAAAATAAATGTTCCAAAGACTCATTATGCCTCAGAATATACGTTGGGGTGTTTTCTTTCCAAAATGGGGTACTTTTGTGGGCGTTTCCATTGTCCTGGTGCTCCAGGGCCATCAAAAGTGGGATATGTTGTCAGGAAATTATATGTAATTTATGTCCCTAGAACGCCTGACGGTGCTCCCTACATGTTGGGTCTCTGTATGTGGCCAGGCTGTGTAAAAGTCTCACATGTTGCATCACCATATTCCGGAGGAGTAGCAGAATGTATTTTGGGGTGTAGTTGTAAGTATGCATATGCCATGTGAGAGAAATAATCTGTTAATGACAACTTTGTGAAAAAACAAAAAAGTAATTTTGCAAAGAATTGTGGGAAAAAACGTGAAAAAATTCACCATGCCTCTTACCAAATACCTTGGCATGTCTATTTTCCAAAAAGGGGTCATTTGGGGGGTATTTGTCCCTTACTGGCTTGTTTCTCAAGACATGAGATAGACACCAGGTGTGATCAATGATTAGCACCATAGCTTGTAGACTCTAAGGCTGGGTTCACACTAGTGCGACACGACAGCCGTCCTACTTTGGATCTGACTTTGCCCCGCGACATGAAGCCGACATATGTCCGACTTTTAATGAACGGGGATGCGACTTGGATCCCCGCCAACACCAGGCACTGTTTGGTATGAATCTTGAGCAGGAACTCCAGGCCAAATTTTAAATAAAAAAACCAGCATGGGTCCCCCCTCCAGGAGCATACCAGGCCCTTGGGTCTGGTCTGGATTTGAAGGGGAACCCCTACGCCGAAAAAACAGCGCGAGGGTCCCCCCCAAGATCCAAACCAGACCCTTATCCGAGCACGCAACCTGGCAGGCCGCAGGGGAAGAGGGGGGCCGAGAGAGCACCCCCCCTCCCTCCTGAACCGTACCAGGCCGCATGCCCTCAACATGGGGGGTTTGGTGCTCTGGGGCAGGGGGGGGGCAACCTGCGCCCCCCCTACCCCAAAGCACCCTGTCCCCATGTTGATGAGTACAGGGCCTCTTCCCGACAACCCTGGCCGTTGGTCGTCGGGGTCTGCGGGCGGGGGGGCTTATCGGAATCCGGGAGCCCCCTTTAATAAGGGGGCCCCCAGATCCCGGCCCCCCACCCTATGTGAATGAGTATGGGGTACATACTCCCCATTCACCGGGTGGGAAAAAAAAGGCAATAAAAACACACAGCTTTTTAAACTAATTTATTGCACAGCTCTGGGGGTCTTCTTCCGACTTCAGGGGTCTCCGGTTCTTTCTTCTGCCCGGTCTTCTCCATCTCCTCCTGCTCTCCGGTTCTTTCTTCCGCCGGGCCTCCGCTATCTTCTTCCAGCTCTTTTGCTAGCAGAGACCCGGTCTTCCCGTCGTAGCCGTCTTCTTCCCTCTTCTCCTCGTCGATGTTGACACGTCGCTTCCTCCCGCTCTAATGCTGGGTGTTGCGGAGCGCGCCGATTGATATAGGCTTCTCATGACATCAGTCACATGCTCTGGGTGGCCCCGGAGCATGTGACGTCATGAGAAGCCTATATATTAATTCGGAGTGGAGCGAACCGCCAGTATTACAGCGGGAGGAAGCGACGAGTCAACATCGAGGAGGAGAAGAGAGAAGGCGACGGGAAGACCGGCCCCTCCACTAGCAAAAGATCTGGAAGAAGATAGTGGAGGCCCAGCGGAAGAAAGAACCGGAGAGCGGGAGAAGGTGACGGAGAAGACCGGGCCCCGCTAGCAAAAGAGCTGGAAGAAGATAGCGGAGGCCCGGCAGAAGAAAGAACCGGAGACCCCCGAAGTCGGAAGAAGACCCCCGGAGCTGTGCAATAAATTACTTTAAAAAGCTGTGTGTGTTTTTTATTGCCATTTTTTTCCACCAGGTGAATGGGTAGGGGTACGATGTACCCCATACTCATTCACATAGGGTGGGGGGCCGGGATCTGGGGCCCCCTTATTAAAGGGGGCTCCCGGATTCCGATAAGCCCCCCGCCCGCAGACCCCGACAACCAACGGCCAGGGTTGTCGGGAAGAGGCCCTGTCCTCATCAACATGGGGACAGGGTGGCTTTGGGGTGGGGGGGGGGCCGCAGGTCGCCCCGCAGAGCACCAAACCCCCCCATGTTGAGGGCATGCGGCCTGGTACGGTTCAGGAGGGAGGGGTGCCGCTCTCTCGTCCCCCCGTCTTCCCCTGCGGCCTGCCAGGTTGCGTGCTCGGATAAGGGTCTGGTTTGGATCTTGGGGGGGGGACACGCCGTTTTTTCGGTGTAGGGGTTCCCCTTCAAATCCAGACCAGACCCAAGGGCCTGGTATGCTCCTGGAGGGGGAACCCATGCCGGTTTTTTATTTAAAATTTGGCCTGGAGTTCCCCCTCAAGAGCAGCAGAGCACAAGTCGCATGCCAAAGTCGGATCATGCAAGACTGCGGTCCGACTTTGATCCGACTTCAATGATAGTCAATGGGCTGAAGTCGGATCAAAGTCGGACCGAAGTAGTACAGGGAGCATTTTCAAAGTCGGACCGACATGTGTTGGACCAGTTAAGACAGCTCCCATAGGAAAACATTGATTTTCACACGTCATGCGACATGAGCTCCCAATGTCTGAGCGTTTGTTGCCCCAGTGTGAACCCGGCCTCAGGCTCCATGTACACAGAAGCTCAAAAACTGTCGCTTTGAACGCCAGATTTCTGGCAGAAAAAGCCGCTTTAAAATATAGCTTTTATCTGTGTTTATTAGCGTTTTTCAGTGTAACGCTTTTTAGCTTTTTATTTTCAATTGATCAAAAAACGCTAAAAAAAACGCTGGCGACCAGCATTTGAGCGTTTTTTCCCCGCCGAAAAACGGCACTTTGAACGCAAATTTCTTGCGTTCAGAAAAAAGCCCATTAACTCCACTGCTCATTAACGCTTAAAAACGCTATGTGTACATGAACACATAGGCTAACAGAGTGCAGTTAATGGGCTTTTTAAAAAAAACGCCAAAACGCCAATAAACTGCAGTTTATCAGCTTCAGTGTACATAAAGCCTAACTTTCACAAAATACCAATTTACACCCTTTTGGATTATTTTTACAAAAGACATGTAGCATTTTGGCCAGAATTTATGAAGAAAAATTACTAATTTGCAAATTGTTAAAAAAAAAAAATGCATTTTTTTTCTGTAACAAAATTTTCGGTCTTTTATTTACAGTGCAAAAAAAACAAAAAAAAAAACAAAACCCGGTGATTAAATACCACCAAAAGAAAGCTCTATTTGTATGAAAAAAAAGGATACAAACTTCATATGGGTACAGTGTTGCATGACTGAGTAATTGTCAGTGTGAGCACCGAAAGCTGAAAATTAGCCTATTAGGAAGGGGATTTAAGTGGTATTTGATATACTGCTTTCCTACTACTTTTTAACATATCCAATAAAATCAAACTGCTTCATAAATTTAGGCCAAAATGTATTCCGCTACATGTCTTTGGTAAAAAAAAAAAAAATCCCAATATCTGTATATTAATTGGCTTGCGTTATAGCATCTACAATGCATGCATGAGTGTGTGAATGTGTGTGTGAGAGAGTGGGTGAGTAAATGGATCAATCCTGATGTGCTGACCGCATATCTGATTCGAGTCCCAAAAATGCCAGGACAGTACAAATTCCCCCCAAATTACTCCTTTTTGCAAAGTAGACCATCTAAAGCCTTTAGTAAGAGGCATGGCGATTGTTTTTACATACCGCCACCAGTGCAGTATAGCATCATCATATGACTGGTGTGGTGTCATCAGCGACACTTCGTGACAGTATGTAAAAAAATAAACAAACAAGTTGCCGACCAGCCGCCGTCATCGTTATACGGCAGGAGGTTGGCTCCTCTGCACGAATCGCCGTAGCTGTATGGCAGGTGGTTTAAGGGGTATAGGGGGGCGCGCATGCTCTCCCGCCAATGACGTAGGAGCTGATGCAGGTGCCCGGGCACCCGCGATCGTTCCTTAGAGATAGAACAGAGGTCTGTCAATGTAAACAGACAGATCTCCATTCTGTCAGGGGAAAAAAGACAAATCTGCTGTTCATACTGGTTATGAACAGCAATCGGTCTCCTCCTCCAGGTAGCCCCCCGCCCTCAGTTAGAAACACTCCCTAAGAGACACATTTAAAACTTTGATCGCCCCCTAGTGTTAACACCTTCCCTGCTAATGACATTTACACAGTAATCAGTGACTATTTTTAGCTCTGATCGCTGTATATATGTCAATGGTCCAAAAAAAAGTGTCAAGTGTCCGATCTGTCCGTCGCAATGTTGCAGTCCGGCAAAGAAAAAAATAACAGATCGCCACCATTGCAAGTAAAAAATAAATAAAATAAAAAATGCCATAAATCTATTCCCCATTTTGAAGATACTATAACTTTCACGCAAACCAATTAATATACGCTTAATGAGATTTTTTTTTACCAAGAATATGTAAAAGTTTTTTTATATATTATTTTGGGATATGTATTATATCAGAAGGTAAAAAATATTGTTTTGTTTTCAAAATTGTTAGTTTTTTTGTTTATAGCACAAAAAATAAAAACCGCAGAGGTGATCAAATACCACCAAAATAAAGCTATTTGTGGGAGAAAAGGGACTTCAATTTTGTTTGGGTACAGCGTCGCACGACTGCGCAATTGTCCGTTAATCCGACGCAGTGCCATATCACAAAAAATGGCCGGTCATTAAGGGGGTAAATCCTATTCATTAATTTTTTTTTTTCGGTAGTGTCAAGAGGAAGAGAGACAAGCAAAAAATGTAAGCAGATCTGGCAAACAAAAAAAAAAAAAAAGGTATATATTGCAGCTTACCGTTAGCTGTACTAGCGTTTTGTTTTTATTCTGATGCTAACCTTGGCATGGCAATTTGGAACTACATGTTTACATGACCTGCTCTCGGTTTGTACCATAGTAACACTGTACTACTCTGGGGGTGGGGTGATCAGGGTTTTTTTTTTTACTTTCTACACACTTTGATTGCTGTTACAATGATCAGCAACTACATTACATTATAACAGCAATCAATGTTTAACTGTCATGAATGGGTTACATTCATGGCAGCTGTGATAACTAGTGATCTGATTGGTTACAGCCAATCACATGTTACAGGGTGCTGCGGTTGGTCAAGGTACCATGTGATGGATGTGGAACAATCACAGCATCACTATGCAGGAAACAGCTGTTCATAAAATTCATTCATATCAGCTTTTTTGACATTGTGTTCAAGTGATTGCATTGCCGGGATCCACAATCCGCTGTGCTTGGACTTTAAAGGCAGGATGACTTGCATCTACATGATCCAGATTGCCCCTGATGGCTACCTGCAGTACCTACTGTGGGCAGTTGCCAAGTGGTTAAATTGGAATGCAAGTTTTACCACTAGCACAGTGTTTTTCAACCACCAATTTATGGACCACTGGCTATGCTTAGAACATTGATTGCCAATTTAAAGTCACTCAGCCAGACATTAAAACCTGTCTATGGAAAAACAGAGGATCATTTATTTTCAAATAAATGTAAGAGATCATTGTTAGTAGTTAATATATTCTGCATAATAAACACAAAAGAAATATACCAAAACTATACAAAATTAACAGTTTGCATTAAATGTGTTTGTATTTGTGAGCACAAAAAATATCTACAATAAAAAAAGGTATGTGTGTTGCCATTCATTGTTAATTTCACCCAAAAACACATATGGGGATGATTTACTAAAACTGGAGTGCAAAATTTCATCCAGCTGTGTATGGTAGCCAGCTTCTTCCTATTGGTTGTAAGCGGGTTGGTTTATATGCAGAGCTGCACCAGAGTTTGCACTCTCCAGATTGTGTGCTGCAGAGCACTTGCACTATAATGCACAAAATAAAATGCTCCGTGCGTTGGGGTGTGCTGCGTTTAAAAAAAAAAAAAAAGGTGGAACTTTGTTTGAAGTGAAGTGCGTTTCTAGCCAATTTAAAAAAGGTGTTATGGTGTGAATACAAGCCAATTCAAGAAAGTCTGTCTAAACCCCCCCCCCCCCCCCCCCCAAAGTACCTTTTGCAGGGCTTCTCTTTTTATTTGCATGTGGCGGGGAATAGTCACTATAAAAAAAGAAATAATAATGAAACAAAACATATGTTTGTACATTGCTTTATTTGGGAAACACAGAGGCCAAGTGGTTAGTACCTCCGCCTAGCAGCACGAGAGTTAGGTTGGAATCCCAACCACAACACTATCTGCATGGAGTTTGCAGGTAGAAAGGAAGAGCATCCCTACAGTCTAGCATGAAGGTGGAAACATGCTTTAGGGAGGTTTCTCTGCTAAAAAGGTACAGGCTGACTTTACCGCATTGAGGGGCCAAGTATTGTAAAATCTTGGATGAGAACCTTCTTACTTCAGCCCAAACATTGAAGATGGGTCTTCCAACATGACAATGACCCAAAACTGTAACCCATACCGCCAAGGCAACAAAGGAGTGGCTCAAGAAGCAACATCAAGGTCATGGAGTAGCCTAGCCAGTCTCAAGACCTTAACTCCTATAGGAAATTTATTGGGGCGCTAAAAAAAAAAAAAAAAAAAAAAAAAAAAAAAAAAGGATTTAGAGAAGACCTGAAAAGAAGAGTGGACCAAAATCCCTCCTGAGATGTGTGCAAACCTGGTAACCAACTACAAGAAACGTTTTATCTCTGTGCTTACCAACAAGGGCTTTGCCACGAAGTACCAAGTCATGTTTTTCTTGGGGATTAAATACTTATTTTTCTCACTGAACTGCAACCCAATTTATAACATTTGCATCATGTGTCTTTTCTGGATTTTTTTAATGGTATTCAGCCTCTATCATTTAAAAAATACGTCTATGATAAAAATGATAGAACCTAAAAAAATCTGCAGGGCATCAAATAATTATTTCCCTTACTGTATGTGTGTGTAAAACGCTGTGTAAATTGATGGTGCTATACAAGTTCCTGTAATAAATATCTGCCCCATACCCGAGGACTCAAATAGTTAGGGAACGTGCTTTGCACAGGTACCTTGCATCAAGTTTGGCTTTACATGGGTTTCTAAATGTATGCAACAAAAAAACCTCTAGTTATTCTAGTAGATATAACAGTTTAGGAAGTTTTTTTTGTGCTGGCTAGCTTTAAAGTGTGCCAGAGACCTCTTATTTTTTTGTATGTTGCCCTGCCCATGTGTAGCTTTTCTGTTTTTGCTAGTTAGAGAGTGATCAGAGCTGTAGCCATTGTTTCATTTTTGTATTGAGGGAAAACCCCAGACTGCTGCAGTACCTTTAACCCCCTTGCTGCCAGAAGAGCCACTTGTGTGTGTTTTGCACACTTGTTACATTTTTTTAGGCCTAAAAGGTTATTTAAAACCGTGTGTGTGTGTGTGTGTGTGTGTGTGTGTGTGTGTGTGTGTGTGTGTGTGTGTGTGTGTGTGTGTGTGTGTGTGTGTGTGTGTGTGTGTGTGTGTGTGTGTGTGTACATACACACAGTTGTGCTCATAAGTTTACATACCCTGGCGGAATTTTATGATTTCTTGGCCATATTTCAGAGAATATGAGGGATGACACAAAAACATTTTTCACTCAGTTAGGCCCCATGCACACGAGACGCCGGTGCAAACTCTGCTGAACGCATGTTTTTAAAGGCTGAAACCGGCGTTTAAAAACACCCGGTTTGCCGCGTTTTTAGCTGCGTTTTACCATGTTTGCGTCTATAAGCGTTTAGTTAAGAAAACATAAGACCCAGTGTACTTGTATTTAGCATGTCACTTGCCACGTCACCTGCCACAAGTTGTGGATTGTCCACTGGCCACGTCACCTGCCACAAGTTGTGGATTGTCCACTGGCCACGTCACCTGCCACAAGCTGTGGATTGTCCACTGGCCACGTCACCTGCCACAAGTTGTGGATTGTCCACAATGCAATGCAAGCAATTTGTTGTTTTTTCATCATTTGTCATCATTCTTGAGATTTCTAATGTATAAACATAGGTCACCTTTAAAAACTCTTATAAACGAAATCGTGGCAAAACGCCAGTACCGCATTTAGCCGTGTTTTGCATCTGATACCTGGAAACCGTTTGCGTCTGAACCCATTTTTTTGCTTTTGGAAAAACTAGGTTAAAACGCAACTGCTTAAAAACGCCAAAAAACGAGACTGTGCGCATGGACACATAGGATAACATTGAATGAGTTCAGGGGCAGTTAAAAAAAGCGTCCAACTGCCTCTGAACACGCGTTTACCAGCGTCTTAGTGTTTGGCTGAAGCCATTTATTATCAATCAACTGTGTTTACTCTTTTTAAAACATAATCGCAACAGAAACTACCCAAATGACCCTGATCAAAAGTTTACATACCCTGGTGATTTTGGCCTGATAACATGCACACAAGTTGACACAAAGGGGTTTGAATGGCTATTAAAGATAACCATCCTCACCTGTGACCTTTTTGCTTGTAATTATTGTTTGTGTATAAAAAGGTCAATGAGTTTCTGGACTCCTGACAGACCCTTGCATCTTACATCCAGCGCTGCACCGAGGTTTCTGGATCATGGGGAAAGCAAAATAATTCTCAAAGAATCGGCAGGAAAGGGTAGTTGAACTGTATAAAACAAGAAAGGGATATAAAAAGATATCCAAAGAATAGAGAATGCCAATCAGCAATGTTTAAACTCTAAGAAGTGGAAAATGAGGGGTTCTGTGGAAGCCAAACCACGGTCAAGTAGATCAACTAAAATTTCAGCCACAACTGCCAGGAAAATTGTGGGTTTTTCTTTGCATCCCGAACAAACAACTTCAAGTGAAATACAGGACTCTCTGAAATGGTGTGGCTGTTTAAGTGCCTCCTTTATTGTGCATCTTGAAAGAAAGATGGGCTCTGCATTGTCGAGTCACCAGAAGAAAGCCATTACTACGCAAATGCCACAAAGAATCCCGCTTACATAACGCCAAACAGCACAGAGACAAACCTCAAACCTTCTGGCACAGTCATTTGGAGTGATGAGACCAAAAATTTTGCTTTTTGGCCACAACCATAAACGCTTCATTTGGAGAGGATTCAAAAAGGCCTACTGTGAAACACTGAGGTGGTTCGCTGATGTTTTGGGGATGTGTGAGCTACAAAAAAGGCACAGGAAATTCGGTCTAAATTGTTGGCAAGATGAATGCAGCAAGTCATCAAAAAATACTGGGAGGAACATTTGCATTCAACAGCCAGGAAGCTGCGCATGGGACGTACTTGGACATTCCAACATGACAATGATCCAAAACACAAGGCCAAGTCCACCCGTCATTGGCTACAGCAGAAGTGAAGGTTCTGGAGTGGCCATCTCAGTCTCCTGACCTCAATATCATTGAACCACTCTGGGGAGATCTCAAAACGTGCAGTTCATGCAAGACTGCCCAAGAATTTACAGGAACTGGAGGCTTTTTGCATAGAGGAATGGGCAGCTTTGCCATCTGAGAAGATAAAGAGCCTCATCCACCAATACCACAAGAGACTTCAAGCTGTCATTGATGTTAAAGGGGGCAATACACGGCAGGGCTTGACAAATTTGCTTGCATTCTAAGAGCCAGCTAAAAAAGTTAGGAGCCAGGTTTTTTTTTTAACGACCAATGCGTGCAGAAGCGAACGCATACGTGAGTAGCGCCCGCATATGAAAGCAGTGTTTAAACCACACATGTGAGGTATCGCCGCGATCGGTAGAGCGAGAGCAATAACTCAAAACATGCAACCTGTAGAATTTTTTTAAATGTCGCCTATGGAGATTTTAAAGGGTAAAAGTTTGTCGCCATTCCACGAGCGGACGCAATTTTGAAGCGTGACATGTTGGGTATCAAATTTACTTGGCGTAACATTATCTTTCACAATATAAAAAAAAAAAAAATTCGGCTAACTTTACTTTTGTCTTATTTTTTAATTTAAACAGTGTTTTTTTTTCCTCAAAAAAGTGCGCTTGTAAGACCGCTGCGCAAATACGGTGTGACAGAAAGTATTGCAACGACCGCCATTTTATTCTCTAGGGTGTTAGAATAAAAAATATATATAATGTTTGGGGGTTAACTTCTAAGTAAAGGCGAGGAGATGGGTGGGCAGTGAAACAGGCAAGCATTGCTGGTTGTGTTGTCTTGTCATACTGTGAAGGAATGTGATGAGCATAATGTTAAACTAGAAAATGTCTATTCTCTATGCATCTTTACAATACTATAGAGTCTAAACTGCTTTCTCATGTACACCACTGCTGTAATTCTTCCTTACTCAAAATCAGTTTATAATAACAACCCCTCCCATCGAAAAGACTGTAGAAGACAGAAGATGGCTGAAACCCCCTGCTCCCACACACCTTTGGAATGCGGATATGAAGATAGGACCAGAGGACAGCCCAGCTTAATCATCACGTTTCTGTACTCCTTTTGTATTGTAGCCAATTAGATGTGCTTATTAGTATCACAATTACCACAATAGTGACGTATCATGCTGTGTGTAAAAAGCTTAGTACCGCCTGGAATAAAGTATTAGATACAGAAGTAACAGACCTGAACGGATGTGTCAGTCTCTGCTTCCAAGTTGCATGCAATGATATCTAAACTTTACAATTCGGAACAGCAGTAGAATCCATATTAACCCCTTTGTGGTTAAACGACCTTTACAAATGGCGCCCAACGTAGGGGCTCCAGGTTTTTGACCGAAGGAAGACCGCAATCTAAGGGCCGAGTTGCCAATCGGGACTGACCGAATACAGGGACTTGCGCACCCCTGGGGTACGGTGAGTACTTATATACTTACCACTGTACAAATTAGTTCTGTCTGGGTTGGCGGCTGGCTTTGTCGGCTTCTGGAGGCAAACTAAGAGGCAGGTACTTTGTATATCTCGCCTGGGGCTGTTTTAACGAACCTGCTATTGGATCTCTACTGACTGTATTTGTTTGGTGTTTGTATTTGTTCAGTGTCTGTTGTCCTGGGCATGGCGGCTCCTTGGTAGATTGAACGGTTGTTGCAATTAGTGCCCTGACTCAGGTGAGCTGTTGGCCCCATGGGAAGACGGGACGTGTCCAGAGGTGAGCTGTCTGCCCCTCTAAAGGACGGTGTAGAATTGCAAAAAAGGTCACTCAGGGGTTACGGTGTACCATGTTCAGAAATGGTTAACCCCTGAGGGCGTGGTTCAGCTGCTGAGGTTTTGCGGCGCTTAGGGGCTGCAGGTGTGGTTATGTCCTGTTCTCAGTGTGTGTGGAAAGTAAAAGAAGGCGGCTACCTGAAGGAACAATTGGGTCACAAGCCGCTGTTCCACTTCACCCCTGATCTGTTGGTTTTTAGATTAAACGTACATTACCCAGTGAGAGGCAGGTTTGGGCAGTTCCTTGAAGAAATAGAACAGAAAGCAGTGGAGGAGGGATATACACCTCTAGGCTGTCCGCACTCCCCCCTCAAACCGTCCGCTGACACGGCTGCGGAGGAGCAGGGGAGAGTGAGCCAGCTTGGATACGAGCTAGGTGCACCAGAAGAAGGGGGGCAGGATGGGTCACAGTTACTAAGCCAGACAAGGGCATGCTAACATGTGATATTGTGAAGAGGAGAGCAGGTTCTCAAACAGTTAAAATGTTCACTAGAATAGCAAAGGTATGTGACTTGAAAGATAAGGTCACTAGGTTACAGCCAGAGACTTGGCGTTTGCTGATAAGAGAACAAAGAGGCATTCTGTCTGATAACTTGCTGGATGTAGCAGAATCTTGGTTTAAAGTTGCCAAAGCTTTACATGCCGAAAGATGGATAGAGGAGGAGTTGAAGACAGATGGAGATTGTTTTGCATATGTTTACCACAAACCTGATGTTTCCAACCCCCCCCCCCCCATGGGATTTGGTCAAAAGAAGGGGAGGATCATCCCTGCCAGGCCCCGCCTCAAGCCAAGCCCAGTGCACTTCCTCCCGGCAGCCATCTTAGTGCACCCATGCCCTCACTTCCTGCCAAGCCCAGTGCACTTCCTGCAAGTGGCCATCTTGGTACACCCGGAAGGCCCAACCAAGGCCTCTACCCAGTTCTCCCTGTTTTAAACCAGTATGGCTCCTACCACACTCCTGTCTTCCCCAATACGGAAGTGCCATATATTAATGATGAAGAAGCGTCCGAGTGGGAAGACCAACAGCAAGGCCCCCCGCTGATTTAACCCCCAATCCGGCTCCAGACTCACAGTTCAGAGAGAATCTCGAACGTATGCTGGCAACCATAAAGAACAGTACCCCTCGTCAGCCCCCGCCCCAACAACAATCTCGGTTGCCAGAAGGGGCACCAGTAATGTATGTCGCTTTTACCCCATCCCAAGTGAAAATGTCCGATCTACTGCTGGTGGCCAGGGGTATAGAAAACCAAAAAGAGAAAAAAACCAACGCCTCTCCTGGTAGCTCATGATGACGATCCCACCTACACTCGTCCACCTCCACTGCCCAATATCAGGGAAAGGATCACCTGCTACAACTGTGGGACACAGGGCCACTACAAAAGAGAATGTAAAGCCCCAAGACATACCAGACAAGACAGGGACCCCCGTGGTAGGGCAACGCGGATATCAAGCACCACCACACCCCAACTCTCGCTGGGCAATGGGCAAACCCCTGTCACCCCTTATGGCAGTGTCCTCTACATGTCCCATGAATTTGCTTGGAGCTGATATGTTGTCCAGACTACAGGCCTCAATCATTTTTACACGTGAAGGAGGAGTGAAGCTACATACTCCCCTATCATTGGAAGACTCATCTGCTTTGTGTTCTCTGCCTCTCATGATGATACTTCATGAAGCGATAACTCCTAGTTCCATTCCACAGGAAGTGCTTGACAGAATTCCTGCATGCCTATGGTCCACGGGACCGGAAGACATCGGTCACCTGAAAGTACCACCAGTTTTAGTCAAGCTCAAAGAGGGAGCATCCTTGCCCCGGAAACCACAATACCCCTTGAAGCCTGCTCAATCCGCAGCTATCTCAAGACAGGTCGAGACACTTGTGTCCAATGGAGCTCTAATACCCTGTACTTCGGAATGCAATACACCCTTGTTCCCAGTGAAGAAACGGACCCCAAGAGGAGAAACAGAAAAATACAGAATGGTCCAAGACCTCCGAGCAGTTAACGAAGCCACAGTGTTGGACACCCCAATTGTGCCAAATCCACATACCTTATTATCAGGTATACCTCCAATGGCTGAGTACTTCACTGTAGTGGACCTGGCTTACTGCACGCATGGATCCCTGATGCATCGATCCCTCATGCAACCACTCTATGATGCTCTCAAGTCTGCGCCATTTACCCTGTCAAGCGAGGCCCTGGACAATTTCTTTCTGCTGAAGCAAGCAATATCCACAGTTCCTGCTTTGGGCCTCCCAGATTATGGAATACCCTTTAAATTGTTTGTGTCAGAAAGAAATGGCAACGCCACAGGGGTCCTAGCTCAATCACATGGAGGCCGAACTAGGACCCATTGGGTACTATTCATGCCGTTTAGACCCCGTGGCTAGGGGTGGCCCTTCCTGTTTAAGAGCCGTCTTTGCTGCCCAAGCACTGCTGGACAAAACTTCTGACCTCGTTCTAGCACACTCCCTGCTTCTTTTGGCACCACATGACATTGCTGCCATCCTGAATCAGGTGCAACCCCGCCACCTGTCCACCGCCAGACATCTTCGGTTACATATCTCCCTCCTCCTTCCAGACAATGTGACCCTCCAAGGGTGTCTCACTCTCGGCCCGGCCACACTTCTGCCGTTTTTCGAGGGGGGACAAGAAGGAGATGGTGAAGAAAAAGACCCCTGTACTGCTCCACATGACTGCCTTGAAATGATGCGCATGGAAACCACACACTTACCTACAGTGAGTGAAACTCCTCTGGAAAACCCTGACTTCACACTTTTTGTGGATGGCTCCAGATATGCAGATAAAGGAGGCAAGTACCACACAGGTTATGCTGTGACCTCTGAATTTGAACTTCTTCAAGCAGGAGCATTACCACCAACTGTATCTGCTCAGGAAGCGGAGCTCCAAGCCCTCACTACAGCATGTAAGATAGCAGAAGGTAAAAAAGCCAACATTTACACAGACTCCAGGTACGCCCTGGAAGTGGCTCATGACTTTGGTGTCATCTGGAGGGCTAGAGGATTTCTGACAGCGGCCGGAACGCCGGTGAAACACGGCACAGCCATCAAGAACTTAATGGATGCACTACTCCTGCCTGACAAAGTGGCTGTCTTGAAGGTTAAAGCACATGGCAAACTGAATTCTCAAGAAGCCAGAGGGAATCACCTGGCGGATATAGCTGCCAAAGAAGCAGCGAAAAACCAACGGAAAACGGCTGAAGTGGCCGAAGAGGAGAGTGAATCTTTGGCGCAGATGCCTGTGGCGGTCTATGTGCCATCTGACAGGCAATACCTAGCCTCTATGCAAAATGCAGCTCACTCAGAAGAACATTCGGAATGGATCGATAAAGGAGCGGAATACGATGGAGATCTCTATCTGATGAGAGGAAAAACCTGTTTACCAAAATATATGTATCCAGCAGTCGTCCAATGGGCACATGGACCTGCACATCTCTCTAAGAACTTAATGAATTAACTGATCAGCAAGTATTACTGGTCTCCAGGGACAACCACCCTAACCAGAAATTACTGCGCCTCATGTGCAGTATGTGCAAAATGCAACCCGGGGAGAACAGAGAAGACACCGCAGAAGCATTTGGCGAAACCCCTCTATCCATTCCAGAGGAAACATTGATCATATACAGATGCCAAAAAGTGGCCGATATGAATATGCCCTAGTGATGGTGGACATGTTCTCTGGCTGGCCAGAAGCCTACGCTGTTACAAACATGACAGCCAAGACCACGGCTAAGAAACTACTGAGCAAGCTAGTATGTAGATTTGGGGTTCCAGAGGTGATAGAGAGCGATCAGGGCCCAGCCTTCACAGCAACCCTTACAAAAGAGATTTGGGCAGCACTGGGAGTTCAGTTAGCTCTACACAACCCCATACCACCCTCAAAGCAGCGGGAAGGTAGAAAGGATGAATGGGACTCTAGGGAAACATGCTCTGTCCCCTTATGAAATTTTGTTTGGTTCAGCCCCCAGACATGGCTGTTAGTTCCCACAGTAGTTGCAGTTACAATCTGATGTGTTAACTAGCTATGTCACACGTTTGTCTAGAGCATTAACTAATATCCGTTCGAGTGTTTTCTTCCATTCCAGATCCTAAAGTAGATACAGGAACACACCAGCTACTGCCAGGAGATTGGGTGCTAGTAAAGAAGTTTGTGAGGAAGCACTCCCTTGAGCCAAGATATGATGGTCCATTTCAAGTTTTGCTGACCACAGCTACATCAGTAAAGCTAGAAGGGAAAAGCGCCTGAATACACGCCTCCCACTGCAAGAAAGCTCCATCTCCTGAAGACAAGATCCCGACAACACCACAATGATGGTGTTGTATATCCTTTTCCTGTTGGGGTTAGTGGGGGCTCAGCAGGTAGCCATTACACAAAATGACAAGTTATTCACCACATTCTAGTGTAACTCTTCAAACACACGTGTGGCCACCTTTATCTTTGATTACTATAACAGTCTCCTGTCCTCCAGTTCCCTGGCAATGTAACTTATACTGTGACACACCCAGTTACAGGAGGAAGCGAGCAGCTCCCTCAGGAAGCTTTGACCCTCATGTGTACATAGATGCCATAGGGGTCCCAAGGGGGGTCCCTGATCAATTCAAAGCCAGGGACCAGGTAAAAGCTGGTTTTGAGTCTTTGATCCCCATATTAACTGTCAACAAGAATGTAGATTGGATTAATTACACATACTACAACCAACAGAGATTTGTAAATTACACCAGAGATGCCCTCCAGGGAATTGCTAACCAGTTAACCCTCACTTCTTATATGACATTTGAAAACCGGATGGCCTTAGACATGGTGTAAGCTGAGAAAGGAGGTGTCTGTAAGATGATAAAGAAAACGGGAACCTGTTGCACCTACATTCCTGACAATACTGGCCCAAATGGTAAGGTTACTCTAGCTAGTCCTTTTAGCCCTGGTTGTATGCTGTATTCTGCCCTTTTGTAAAGAAGTTAATGAGCAAGGCTGTAGATAACAGTACACCTACATTTCTCCACCAAGAAGAAGAGGATCCACTTATGAAGGAAGAGGATAAACCCATCACTCCTTTACAGTCACTCCCCATCCATAATTTCACAGTCCTATAGGGATAGGATAGGGAACCGCCTGACTGTCCTTCCCGGCTTCGTCGAGGGGGGTAGTGAACTAGTTACTGCCCTTCTCTATACTTAGCCTGAAAAAAGGTCCTGGGGAATGGTCCAGGTGGTGGTCAGGTTCTTTAGTTTGAGGGACAGATAGAAAATAGCCATTTTAGGGGGGTCTGTGAAGGAATGTGATGAGCATAATGCTAAACTAGAAAATGTCTATTCTCTATGCATCTTTACTATACTATAGAGTCTATATTGCTTTCTCATATACACCACTGCTGTAATTCTTCCTTACTCAAAATCAGTTTATAATAACAACCCCTCCCATCAAAAAGACTGTAGAAGACAGAAGATGGCTGAAACCCCTTGCTCCCACACACCTTTGGAATGCGGATATGAAGATAGGACCAGAGGACAGCCCAGCTTAATCATCACGTTTCTGTACTTCTTTTGTATTGTAGCCAATTAGATGTGCTTATTAGTATCACAATTACCATAATAGTGACGCATCATGCTGTGTGTAAAAAGCTTAGTACCGCCTGGAATAAAGTATTAGATACAGAAGTAACGGACCTGAACGGATGTGTCAGTCTCTGCTTCCAAGTTGCATGCAATGATATCTAAACTTTACAATTCGGAACAGCAGTAGAATCCATATTAACCCCTTTGTGGTTAAACGACCTTTACAATACCAACGGCCACCACAAGATGGCGCCAGATTACAAAATCAAGCCTAGGCCTGCAGAAGGCCGCGGCCTAAATTACCGGCCGGCGCGGCCCGACGAGATCACGTGATCGCGAGGGGCGCACAGAGAAGCAGGTAACCTCAGCTGTGCTGCCCCAGGCGCAAGGTCACTAATTCTAGTCGCATTTGCGACCTGGCGCCCGGGGATTGTCGAGCCCTGATACACGGTATTAAGAACTGGGGTATGTGAACTTTTGATCAGGGTAATTTGGGTAGTTTCTGTTGTGATTAAGTTTTAAAAAAAGAGTAAGCACAGTTGATTGATTATAAATGGCTTCAGCCAAACACTAACCATGAGTGAAAAGTTTGTGTGATCATTCATATACTCTGAAAAATGGCCAAGAAAACTTATGAGCACAACTGTACATACATACACACCAATTTTTGGTAAAATCTAAAATATTAGCAACAAATACCAAACATGTCAAGTTGCACATGCCCGTGAATCAACAACAAACTATGGTGCTCAAGTTTCCATATGTGAGCCTTTGGAAGCTCTTTCAAGTCATTAAAGTGATTGTACATGTTCATTTTTTATGGGTAAGACTTTTGCCCAGAGCGGCCCCCGATCCTCCTTCACTGGGGTCCCTCGGCGGTGCTCCTGGCTGCTCCTCTTCGTGTGCCCCCACGAAGAGCCACTTTCCATGGGGGCATCCGTGCGGGCGCGCTCCTGAGTCCTGCTGCTGCATCCATTGACACAGACAGCAGGACTCGGCCCGCCCCCCGTGTCACTGGATTTGATTGACAGCAGTGGGATCCAATGGTTCCTGCTGCAATCAATCTGTCCAATGAGGACCCAAGATAGCAGGTGGAGCTTCTGGGCTCATTCGTCGCTGGAACGATCGGGCTCACGCAAGAAGGGGGGGATCTGCTGCAGCACAGAAGGTTTTTCACCTTAATACATAGAATAATGCATTATGGTGAAAAACCCAGAGACTTTAAAACTCTTTTAATTGAGAGTCAACCACAAATAGCTTAATAATTATTTCCCTCCGGCGTGTGCAGCAATATGTAACGTGTTTTGCAAAATCAATGCTCACGTGTGAGTGCCCCACAGCAGAGGAAAGTGACAGCAGAAACCAGAAGCAAATCAATTGTCATCACTTCCAGGATCTTACAAGCTAGGGGAGACCCAGCAACACCTGCCATGTGGGACCTGGTTCTGCAGGTTGGATAGAAGATACTTTGAAGCATGGCAAGTAGGGTTTGCACGGAGGAATGGGAGTGGCACGTCCAGTGGCCCGATATACACACATTTTCTTCAGCAGCCTCGAGTTTGTGCAAAACTTCCTGCTGCTGCCGCCAATGAATGACATGTCAGTGGCAGGGAAAGGGTTAAAGCGGAGCTCCCCTGAAATCAAAAATATTAAAAGCCAGCAGCTACAAATACTGCAGCTGCTGACTTAATATTAGGACACTTACCTGTCCTGGAGTCCAGCGACGTCGGCAGCAGAAGACGAGCAATCGCTCGTCACTCTGCTGCCCCCACCGCCATCCTCAGTGAGGGAACCAGGCAGTGAAGCCTTGCGGCTTCACTGCCCGGTTCCCTACTGTGCATGCGCGAGTCGCGCTGCACCGTTCTCACTGGTCCTTGCTGTGTTCTGGGAGCCGAGTGTCTCCCAGAACACAATGGGTATTCTGCGGGAAGTGACACTACCCACAGAAATCCCGCAGTGAGGACTCCTGGAAGTGGGTGCAAATACCAGTCTTAGACCGGTATCTGCACCCCCCTCCCCCCTGAAAGGTGCCAAATATGACACCGGAGGGGCTGTTCTGATGAGCGGAAGTTCCACTTTAGGGTGGAGCTCTGGCTTTGAGGAAAGGACTGTCTTCAGGTGAGCCTGCAATCAATTTCTGCATTTCTATAGCTAGCTGTCCTAAAGTTGGGAAATAGTTTAGAGTTAGGGGCCACACTTTTCAGATGTGTCTTGATGCTTTTTGTATTTCCAAATGTATGCAACAAAAACATACATTTTTAACTTGAGGAGCTGACACCATTTAGTTATCCATTTTACTGGCCAGCAGGAACCTTTGCTAGGGTACTTTTGTAATATTTTTTATAATGCCCTGCCCAGCTGCACCCGTCTCTTTTGCTAGATTCAGACTAATTAGAGCCCGGCTATATACTGCATGTCCCATAGATGAGTACACTCATAGATCACACCACAATGTGAGATTCCCGATATGGGTTCAAACACTGCGGCCCCCAAAAGGAATACTCAGTGCTTGAAACATGTTGGTAAGTTAGCACTGAACAATTCAAAAGAGCATTATTTTCACATTTGCTGGAACAGAAAAAAAAACAAACAAAAAAAAAAACTTATGTAAATATAACTGTATGCCTAAACAAATATGGCCAACTTATTGCTAGTTATAAACATTACTCAAGTGCATCTTACTAAAGGGTTTTCATTTTAAAGCTACCCTGAACTGCTAAGAAAAGGCATGCTTTGCAGAATCGATATCTTACCCTAGGTCAGAGCTACGATTCCTTGTCCACTTGAAAAAGATGAATAAAGAGAAAAAAACGTTTAGTTGTCATTTAGTTAAAAGACATAGAATAAGCATTATTTATCATACTTTTTAATGAGAAGTCCTTTTAGAACTGTAGTTTAGAGTAATGGTCTCCAAACTGTGGCCCGAGGGCCACATGCGGCCCTTTGCTTGCTTTTATGTGGCCCTTGGGGCACTATTTAATTCACAGACACAAACGATGGGGCAGAATTCCTTCCAATGACACCAATAATGGGGTAAAGTTCCTCTCAATGACACCAATGAGGAGACACAAGTCCTACCAATGACACCAAAGATGGGGCATTGTTTATTCCAACAGCTGCTAGGACATTTTCTACTTCCGATGGCCACAGTCTGGCCCTCCTAAAGTCTGAATGACAGCAAACCGGACCTTTGTTTTTGAAAGTTTGGAGACCCCTGATTTAGAGCATAGAACAGACTACGAATCATGAAGCCCCATAGCAAAATTTTGATAGGGCCCCGCTGTGACACCTGGCAATGACAACTGACAATGCTGTCAATGATCCTAACAAAGTAAGCTTAAAGAAAAAAGGACATCCGCAGATCTGTCATCATAGTCCCGTCCCACTCCTGCCTCTGGACCAAATTAGAAAAGGCAGCGCGCTTCATGAACGCACAGAAAAAAACTGGGTGTGAAGCCGAAAAGGCTTCACTGCTGGGTTCCATTAACAGGAATGGCGGCGGCTGCACCCGACAGCAGATCCAAAGATCAGCTGGGGTGCCGAAATCGCAGGCTCCCTGGATAGATTAGTATCCATATATTAAGACCCCTTTCCCACTGGAGGCGTTTTTCAGGCGCTTTAACCCGTAAAAAAGCCTCATCTGCAATCCCAGTGTGAAAGCCTGCGTCAAAAAAAGTCCTGCAAGCAGCTTCTTTGAGGAGCTTTAGGAATGGTGTATACACCGCTCCTAAGGCGCCCCTGCCCATTGAAATCAATGGGTAGCAGCGCTTTTAACCCTTTTTCGGCCGCTGACGGGTGTTAAAAGCTAGTGCCTGAAAAGTGCCGCAAAAACTACGGTAAAGCGCCGCTAAAAGTAGCTACATTACTACACAAGGCTTCACAGCCGGTTTTTTCCCTTTCCCTGGCAGCAGCTAGAGCCGATGGAAAAAATCGGCTGAGGTGGCGATATCGCGGGATCCCTGGACCGGTGTCATAATATTAAAAGTGGCTGGAGCTCCTATTTGTAAAATACTTTTGAATAACATATGGTGAGAAACAGTGACCAATATTAAAAAATGTGGTTTACCGATGATCTAGTTCCAGGTGTGGATGGACGTTCTGATGATCCGGAGCTATCTGTGTCTGCAAGAATGTACAACATGTTTGTTTACGGTACAAAGATAAATAATGCCATATCCAAACAGCTGGTTACTAACAAAAACCTGTTTGGCATGACTAATACACAACTATGTAAAAACAGCGATTATAGAAAATAGGATTTTTGTACTCACCGTAAAATCCTTTCCTCTGAGTTCATGGTCGGACACAGCCCTAATCTTGGCAAAGTGGGTATTAGCCTTCATTCAGTAGTGACTAGGCAGAATGTGTTATCAAAGCTGAACAGCCCCGCCCAGGGGGCGGTCCTACTGGCTATATCCCCCTCAGCCTGCACTAAGCAGCTCAGTTTGTCAAAAGCAGTACAAACTTAAAAAGGAGGGGTGGGTGCTGTGTCCGTCATGAACTCAGAGAAAAGGATTTTACGGTGAGTACAAAAATCCTAATTTCTCTTTAGATCATGGACGGACAAAGCCTTAATCTTGACAAAGTTGGACGTTCCAAAGCAGTGTCAAAAACGAGGGGTGGGAACAGCATTAACACAACTTCACCCCAAAACAAAAACAGAGCTCAACGGAGAAGTTGCAACTCTAAACAGCCGCCTGCAACACCTTGCAGCCGAAAGAAGCAACCGAAGATGCACTCACATCAACTTGTAAAGTTTAGTGAAAGTGTGAATGGACGACCAGGTTGCCGCCTTACACACCTGGGATACAGACGCTTGATGTCAGAAAGCCCAAGAGGCACCTCTTGCCCTGGTCGAATGCACCGGGAAAGGGAGGCGCCCGACCCTTTATGGCGTAAGCCTGATCACGATCTGTCGGATCCACCTCGGAATGGTGGCCGACGAGACTGATGGGCCCTTCTTGGGACCAGCCACCAAAACCAACAGCGAGTCTGAACTCCGGAACGTTGGTACGCCCCACGATGCAAGAACAGCAGGACTCTGGAAACCAAATAAGTAGGCGGATGCCACCTCATTTCCTCACAAATGGATATGTAGGTCTTCCAAGTGCGATGGTAAATCTTCGTAGAGGACGATTTCCGAGCACTCTTCACGGTAGAGATCACCGAGTGACAGGCCCCAGTCTTAGCACCTGGCTCTCAATAGCCATGTCGTTAAAGACAGTGACTAAACAAGGATGGCGTATGGGACCTTGCGACAGCAGGTCCTTTCTTAGCGGTAGACGCCAAGAGGCGTCTGCTACCAGACGCATTAGATCGGCGTACCAAGGACGCCGAGGCCAATCCAGAGCAATTGGGATCATTGGAATCCTCTGTCTACAGTCTGCGAAGCAGATTAGGAAGGAACTTCAGAGGGGCGAAGGCAGATTAGCCGGTACTGACTCCACGGTGCCACCAACGCATCTGCCGATGGGTCTCTTGACCTGGCCACAAACCTCAATACCTTCTGATTCAGTCGAGAAGCCAGGAGAACTACGTCTGGCGTGCCCCCTCTTTGGCAAAGGAGCTGAAACACCTCCGGGCGTAGAGACCATTCTCCTTGGTCCAGCATCCGGTATGCTCCTTTCTGCCCACCTTAGGATGTGAGCGACCTCCGATGCTGCACGGAGCTTCTTGTTCCTCCTTGATGGTTGACATACGCCACCGCCGTGGCATTGTCCGACTGGATCCTGACTGGATGCCCTGTAGCCTCTGAGACCATATGGCGAGGCACAGCCTGATCGCCCCGGAGTTCCAGGACATTGATGGGCAAGTGGGATTCCTCCAGAGTCCAGCAACCCTCGGTCGACTGAACCCCTCTCCCATCCGGTAAGGCTGGCGTCTGTCGTGACCACCATCCAGTAAAAAGGAAGGAACGACTTCCCGGACAGAAGTGCCGGTGATGTCAGCCACCAATAAGGGAAGTCCTGACTAGGTGGCTCACCCGGGTTTGACAATCCAGGGATGATGGGCACTGGTCCCTTCTGGACAGAATTACCTTCCGTAACACTCGTGTGAAATTGCGCATACGGTACCGCCTCGAAGGAGGCTACCATGAGACCCAGGACTCGCATGCAAAAGCAGCGTGACGACCATCTTTGGAATGTTAACTGCCGCACCGCAGCCCGAAGGGTCTGCAACTTTCCCATAGGGAGAAAAACTTTCGCCTCTGTGGAGTCCAGAATCAACCCCAGTTACACTAGGAGTTGAGTCGGTACCAATACTGACTTGAGTGTTCAGCACCCAACTAAAGTATCGGAGGGTCTGACAGGTTATAGACACGCTCACCTCCAATTCTGAGCTTCAAGTGGCCCTCAGAAGATCATCGTCCAAGTAGCCCACGATAGGGATGCCACGCTGTCTTAGTAGGGCCAGAAACGGGGCGAGCACCTTGGTAAACACCCTCTGTGCCGATGCCAGGCCAAAGGGGAGAGCCACAAATTGTTAGTGGTCTTCTCCGGCCGCAAAGTGCAGACATCTGATGCCTGGTGCATATGGGGACATGCAAGTATCCATCCTTGATGTCCAAGGATGCCAGAAAATCCCCGGATGGAGGGCAGCGATAACAGCGCGAACCGACTCCCTCCGGAATCTTTGTACCTCCACAAAGCAATTGAGGGCCCTGAGATCCAAGATTGGACGAACCCCCTCCTCCTTTGGAACTACGAACAGATTTGAGTAAAACCCCTGAAACCGTTCCTGTACTGAAACAGGAATTATCACCCCGCGTATCAGCAGGTCTTGAACCGCCCCATATAGGGCTTTCTCGACGAGTCAGCTGAATCTGGCAGTTGGAGGGAAAAAAATAAAAAATCTGTTTGGTGGGCAAGAGAAACTATCTTGTACCCTGAGGAAACTACTTTGCAAACCTACCAGTCGGAGATCTGGGATGTCCACCGGGTCACAAATTCGTCTCCCCCCCCCCCCCCGAGATGGGTGGGGCAAACCTTCATGCGTACGTAGATTTGTTCGCAGGCTTGTTGGGCTTGCGAACCCAGGGACACTTCTGTCCCTCAGCAGGCGCTTTATCGGCCTGGGATTTTTTACCTGCCATACACTGGGGACGAAAAAAACGCTTGTGCGCGGTGAAGGAGGGCCCTTGCCTACGGCGTGGCTCCTTACCCTTTTTGGATTGTGGGAGCAGCGTGCTTTTACCTCCTGTGGCATCTTTAATAATGTCATCCAGGGATGCTCCAAAAAGTCTGTCGCCCTTAAAGGGCAAATCCATCAGGGACTTAGAAGATTGGTCCGCCGACCAACCTTTTAGCCAGAGCAGACGGCGCAACACCACCGCATAGCTTGAGGCTCTGGACAGCAGCGGAATAGTGTGTCCCAGGCCGATTCGCAGACAATTTTTAGGGCCCTGTATCAACTGGTTGGCCATAGCCACCTCGTCCAAGGGAGCCTTATGTGCTTTAAACTCATGGAGCAGCATTTTTGCCCCTTCAGTGAGTGTCTGAGACACCAGGGCCACAACCACCATTGGGCGCACAGCCGAGCCCATCACTGTGTATAGGTAGCGGGTGACCACTTCAGCCTTCCTGTCTGCAGGGTCCTTGAAAGCAAGAGCCCCTTCCAGGAATTGTGGTTACCTTGTTTAATCTGGACACCTGAGGGTCCACTATCGGAGGAGAGGCCCATTTTTTTCAGGAAACTCTCCTCAAAAAGGGTAACACCCCGTCAAACTCTTTTGGGGACCGAAAAACTTCTGTGGTTTGTCCCACTCCTTGTATAAAAGTTTGTCTAGATAAGATGCCTGTCTAGGGACAGACGCCTCTGTCATTTCTGCAGGCTCCTCTATCTTTAGAGTATCCCGCACTGCGGTGATAAGGTCACCTATCAGAGCCTTTTTGCTTGCTGACCCAGAGAGTCATCCTCACTGTCCGACCGGCCACGGTCCGCATCCTGATACGGCAGAACCAGGGCCATAAGCCGTAGCTGGGCCCGGCTCTGCTTCAGAGTTGCCCCCTGCTTCCACCTTGGCAACAAACCAGGATGCCGACATAGCGGCTACTGACAGCGGGTGCAGGAGCACCAGATGCCAATTCAGGTGTATCAGGGGGAGAAGCGTCTGCTTCTGATGCCATGCTGACCCACGCACCTGACACGACTCCAGTCAAGGTACCAACAGCCCACCCTCCTAGCTGTCAGGGACCAGGGGGTTCCCCCCCAGGAGGACTCGCTACCCTTGAACAGTCGTACGGCTGCCGTCCGCTTCCTAGTAGAGCTGCTTGCTTGTCAGCTGTGTCAGTCTGACCACTCTGCAGCGTGTCTGTAAACTTGCAGTTTAAATGCTGTTTCATCGGCGTGGACCGTGAGAAAATGGCCATCATGCGGCAGATAGAGGCCAAAAACGCAACGGGCCACAAGAACATGGCCGCCAATAGAGGCCAAACAGCATGGATCACCAGCAAAATGGCCACCGACAACATGGAGCAGAACACACAGGTAAGCAAACTTTTCATGGCAGCTCATAACATGTTTAGAGGACGTACATGCACAGTTCCCACACAGGTGGAACCCCCCCAGGTGAACCCCCGGCCCCAGCAGCCAGCCTAGGGAGGAGAGCCTAGGGAGGAGGGAAGGATAGAACCCCCTTACTCAACCTCCCCAGGAATGCCCAGCTATGTCTTCCTGCCGAAGCAGGGGATTACTACTTACCCTTCCTGCGTGGATTGTGCTGGAAGCATCCCAGACAGACCATCTCCCGCATGGTGATGGAGGTGACTGTCGGCCCGGCTGCTGCGACTCAGCCCTATAGACCAGTCATATGCATGCCCTGGAGCGTGTAGCTCACCGGCCACCCGTAGAGCGACGGGCCTGTCGTGGACGACCCAGCGTGTAGCTACGGTCGGCACACGCTCGATGGCCGAAACTGGGGAGACAAGGATCTGGGATCCAGCCTGTTGCCCAGTCGGCAGTTGATCGAAGATCACAGGAGCAAAAAAAAATAAAACAATTAAATTTGAAATAAACCTCCAGGGCCTATGGGCCTGAAGGGAGCCATGTCTTCTCCATAGCTAGGCAGAAAAAAACTGAGCTGCTTAGTGCAGGCTGAGGGGAAATAGCCAGTAGGACCACCCCCTGGGCGGGGCTTTTCAGCTTTGATGTTGTTAACACATTCTGCCTAGTCACTCCTGAATGAAGGCCAATATGCACTTCGTCAAGATTAAGGCTGTGTCCGTCCATGAACTAAAGAGAAATTCAAGTATCAATACAAAATGTTAAATCTGTAAAAGGTATATCCCCAGGAAGCTGTCCAATCATTCTGCTCAGCAACCATAGCACAGATCACAACAGGGTCAAGTGCTAATGTACTAGGTCTGCTGATGGCTTCCATAAGGATTCAAAACTTTAATTGATACTTCATCTTTAAGATGCAAATTTTATTATAAGATTTTGACCACTAATACGTTGTTACCCAACCACCAAATTGTGGACCCCTGGCAATTCCTAGAACACTTAAGAGCAATAAGCAGTCATCCAGCAATATACTTAAAAAATTAGATAATCTGAGATACAGTAGGTTTTAACTGCTTAGCGACTGCCCCACGCAGATAGAGCAGCCGCCCTGCCGCAGTATGCGCCAGATGACGTACCTAGTACGTGATCTGTCACTTCCACATCTGGGGCGCACGCCGCCGGCGACCCGCTCCCACTGCGGGACCAATCAGCGGGTCTGCCGATCATTCAGGAGAAAGGCAGAACGGCAGTCTGCCTATGTAAATAAAGCAGACCACCGTTCTGTGAGAGGGAAATGTACTGATCCTGTGTTTCTGCCAAGCTGGAGCACAGATCTTTACTAACGGGGGGGGGGGGGTTTGACTGGGGGAATGTAATCACTCTTAGGGAACTTATTTAACCCTTTGATCGCCTGATAACTCCTTTCCTGCCCGTGTTCTTACAATGACAGAGCATGTTTTTTAGTACCGATCACTGTATTGGTGTCACTGGTCCACAAAGTTTCAAAAGTGTCAGTTAGGTGCCCGTAATTGTCAAAGTAACGCAGTGCCGTATAGCAAAAAAGGCCTGGTCATGAAGTGTGTGTGTGTGTGGGGGGGGGGGGGGTAAACCTTCCAGAGCTGAGGTGGTTAAAATTGTTATTTTTACAAATTTTGTTCTATCAATAAAACTTACTTTTTATGCCTAAATTTTTTTTTATTCTCGCACATAAAGTCAAAACATTGATTTAAAATCTAAAGAACTATAACAAATCTGTAGCAGAGCAGGAACCTAGCTGATTTCCCAGAATGCAACATTCCAAAGTCAGAAGGCCTGAATTCAAAAAAAAAACACCTTACCTTGTATAGCGGTTTTTTTTGCCCGTGGAGAGGAAAAGTTACTATAAAAGATACCATTAAAATATTAAAAATGGACCATGTAAATAAATATCACTTTAGGACAAGGCAAACCTGGAGCAAAAAGAATATGTGATGCCAAATATGAATGCCCAGCAATATCAAGAACCTTTATTGAAATCTATAGGGAATGTATAGTGGTTTTGTACATTCTGTTTATTACAGTCAAGAACATTTTTTAATAATGCATATTATTCTGCAGTCTTCTTTACTGCCAGGTGGTGTAGCTAAAGTCTTTGAATAACATTAGCATGAGCATGTTTCAGCTGTGCTGAAAAAAAAAAAAAAGTGTGGGAAAGAAATAAGACCTGGACTGCCGCACTCTGTATAAACAATTTTCAAAATTCCAAAATTAAAATCCAAAGTTAATAGATCCATAGATTCAAAAATCCAAAAGCTATGAGTAAGCATCTATCTTTGATGTGAAACGCGTCAGCTATCCACCCCTGCATGTCAGTTTTCTGTTTTTGGATTTTTGAATCTATGGATTAACTTTGTATTTTAATTTTGGAATTTTGAAAATAAATCGTTTATACAGAGTGCGGCAGTCCAGGGCTCTTTTCTTTCCCATGCATTAGTGCAGAGCCAGCACCTGTCCCAGGATCAGGGCGGGAGCATTCCTTGGAGCTTCACAGCTTGGAGCGGTACACACCTTTCACTGAAAAAAAAAGTCCCATGTTTTTAGAATTAAGTAGAGGTGGTTTATAAAGAAGAGCAGATACAGCAGGGTTTACTCCACACTTGACTCTGCATAAAAAAAAGATGAGGTATGGAGCATTGCAGACAATATCCTGTGACTGGAGAAGAGGGTTCTGTTTTTGTTTTTCAACTTTACCATCAATTTAAATGCGAGCTTTGCTTGCTTTGAAGTCCTAAAGCAAGTGAAGGGCTCAGCACAGTTGTAAGATATGCTGTGTTTAATATTTTTTCTCACCAAAGCACTGGACACTGCACTTGTCCCAGCTAAGGTTTGTAATGTGGCTTAAAAATAGAATGCGATTTCTATCAATGCCAACTGTAGCTTCACCCCACGCAGAAGCCCAAATTATTGGCTTTCCTATTGGCAGGAAGCCATGCCCTACTCTCTGCTCTGAAGTTCCTTGTGTTAAGCCTCCTCAGGCCCTCTTGCACTAATAAAAGACTGAGCCCACAACCTCCAGCTAATCTAGAGAGAATTACTACAATCGTATCAGTATTGTGAGTGATGCCAGCTGGAGCGGAGCACTACCATTAACAAAAAACACAAGCTGGCACCTACTACAATTGTCTAAAAGAGACTAGTGTTGTAACTGTTAGCTTGTGTTCTTGTGAATGACAGTGCTGCTTTCCGACTGCGGTCAATCACAACCCAAGTCACCAGTTACTAATGCAGTCATCTCCTCTGAACTAGCTGAAGGCTGCAGGAGGTTAAGGGCTTAGGCTTTTATCATTACAAAGGGAGCAGAGGAGGCACAGGCTGCATGGCAAGCAGGAATGCAGATGTACACAGGAGCATGGGCTGTGCAAGCTCTGTGTGCCCCCTCTACCTCTGTATGCTACCATTTAGAAGTCCATCTTCCTGCTCCAGTGTGGTTGGATAGTGACGGCTGGAGGGGTGGGTGAGCTATCCAACCACGCAGCTCACCAGCCCCTAAACAGATTTTAATGGAGACAAGCGCTATGATTTTATCAAGCTTTTTAAACTTCTGATATGGCTGTGGTAAGGTCATACCGCTGCTTTATAAGCTAACCCAAATCAGCGATACATTGCTTATAAAATGGCCAAGAACAAGCTGGGAACCCCTTTGCAAATTATTACATTTGTAGAATAAAGACTGTACATAAGTAGCGACAAAAACAGAAATAACACTAATTCAAACACTTAAAAACAAAGGAAATCTACTAAGAAAAATAAACCCAAATATCCACATTACCCATAGATTTTCGATGATTGATCGATGGGTGAGTTTAGCCGTGCTAGACAATAAAAAATACCTATACAACTATCTCCAGGTGCTTACAGTAAAGCTCACTATACACTAGGTGACCATGAGAGGAACTGTCACTGAGAATATAGGAAAATGTGATACAGGATTTGTATTAAGGGTTAATGCTATGTTCCAGACTAGTGTTTGAGCAGAGAAAGCTGTGTTTTTGGCTTTCCCTGGATTCTGTCGTTTGATAGGAAGTTTCAATCTTGTGTCCGGGTTTTGCAGGGTCGCCTGCAACCTGAGTACAGAGGTGTGTAGGGCCGTTATATACTCCAGTCTGAGGACAGCTTAGAGCTTCCAGTTTAGAGTCTGTTCCCAGTGTGAGAGATGGAAGGTCTCACCCAGGGGTCAGGGGGCCCCAGCCAGAAGCCAAGAGACAGACGAGCCCCAGCTTGCAGCCAGGAGATGGGAGGTTACATTCCAGAAGTCAAGTCGGCTCCTATTGGGGTGTCAGGAAATACCCAAACCATAGGCCAGAAGTGGGCCATGCAACAGGGCACTGCGACTGAGGGCCAAGAGCCAAGTGAGCCAGGAGAGCTGGAAAACCGTCAGAAGAGCTGGTAAGAAGAGGAGCGATGCCAATGAGAAGGGAGCCAGGTGGCTCATAATTTTTGCTTGTGCATAAATGTGGAAAAACCCCTGCGTCCTATACATTTCCTAGAAACAAAAATTTAAGTGTGCCACACATTAAAGTGTGCCGTCAAGCCCTTAAATCCAGTTTTGACTGGCACAACTCATTGAAAAAGCACCCACCTCTAAGTTTAATCTCCCCGATACCACAACTACTAGAATTTTTTGCTTTTCTAGTCATTAGTGGGTCACATGGACAATCATTTTCAACCTCAGTGACAAGAAAATTTGAAAGAGCAGGATGGAATGTTTTTCTTGAACAAACAAAATTTCTAATAGTGTATATACACTCACCGGCCACTTTAATAGGTACACCTTACTAGTAGTGGATTGGAGCCCTTTTCCCGTTAGAACTGAAATAAATTCTTTGTGCCAAAGATTCAACAAGGTGTTGGAAACATTCCTGAGATTTTGACATTTGAACATGATGGCATCACGCAGTTGCTGCAGATTTGTCGGCTGCAAATCCATGATGCAAATCTCCCATTCCACATTCCAAAGGTGATCCATTGGATTGAGATCTGGTGACTGTGGAGGCCATTTGAGTACAGTGACCTACCATTGTCATGTTCAAGAAACCAGTGGTGAGATGATTTTAGCTTGGGTGACACATGGTGCATTATCCTGCTAAATGTAGCCATCAGAAGATGGGTACACTGTAGGTCATAAAGGGATGGACATGATCAGCAACAATACTCGTGGCGTTTAAACGATGCTCAATTGGTACTAAGGGGCCTCAAAGTGTGGCAACAAAATATCCTCCACACGATTACACAACCAGCCTGAACCATTGATACAAGGCAAGATGGATCCATGCCATTATGTTTACACCAAATTCTGACCCTACTATCTAAATATTGTAGCTGAGACTAAGACCAGGCTAAATTTTTCCCATCTTCTATTGTCCAATTTTGGTAGCCCGTTTCCTTTTCTTAGCTGACAGGAGTGGCACTCGGTTTGGTTTTCTGCTGCTGTAACCCATCTGCTTCAAGGTTCGATGTGTTGTGCATTCAGAGATGGTATTCTGGCTACTTTGTTTTTTTTTATTTCATTATTCGGAATTTTGATAAAATAAAATAAAGATTATATTACATTAATACATTTTCGTATATGCAATAATAAGAGAAACCTAGTAATCTATATTCTTATACATATATTTCTAAAATCCCCTTTTCTCCCTCTATCCACCCCCCCCTTTCCCTCCCTCTTGTTTTCCGTTCCTTTTAGCTCTAGCATCTCAGATTTTCTGCATAACTCCATGTTTTCTTAAATTTGCTCCAGCATTCCCATTTATCCTTGGATCGTGTTTTCCCATCTTCTAAACCAGTGTTTCTCAACTCCAGTCCTCAAGGCGCACCAACAGGTCATGTTTTTGGGATTTCCTGCAGATGAAACAGCTGTGGTAATTACTAAGGCAGTGAAACTGCTCAAATCACCTGTACAAATCAATGGAAATCCCAAAAACATGACCTGTTGATGCGCCTTGAGGACTGGAGTTGAGAACCACTGTTCTAAACTATACTTCAACCCCTCCATTCTATGCGTTTCTTCCACTGAATCAATCCACTCCCATACTGATGGGCTTTCCGCCTCTTGCCATTTTTTTGGAATCAGCCTTTTGGCCACATTTAATAGGTGTGGAATCAGTGACTCTATACTGTTTCACTCCTCCTTCCCCTCCGTGGAATAAAACTATCCATGGATCTTTTTTAATCTCCTCAGTAATTACTTTTATGAAGTCCAGGATTTTTTCCCAATATTTTTTAATTTTGGGGCAATGCCACCACAGGTGAGCCATTGTTCCCGTTTTCCTGCATCCTCGCCAGCATTCTGCAGTCTGTCCTACTTGGAATTTGCTTAATTTATCTGGCGTGGCGTACCAACCTGTGATACACTTATAGTTCATTTCTGCGGTCCTGCTGTCCCTAGCAGAGGAGTGAATTTTATCTATAGTAATTTTGTCTGTGTTCCTAGTTCCCTTTCCCACTTTATATATGGGGGCATCTCTAGTTCATCCACTGTCAGCAACAATTTATAAAGTTTTGATATAATGCACCTTTTGAGTTGTCAGCTGTACAAAGCCGTTCCAACAGTGTTAACTCCTCCCCCGACCTAATTGGCTGGGGCAAGTTCTGAACAAAGTGGTTCAACTGGAGATACCTCCATTCATCCAATATCATTAATTCCCTATTATGTCTTAACTCCTGAAATGGTATAGTTTTCCCTCTTATTATATCTCTTAACTGTACTATCTTTTTTTATCCAATTTTCTCCCACGGTGCGAAATATTCATTTTCTTTTAATTCTATTAGGAGGGGAGTTATAATCTGTCTGTTTATGTAACCTGTCCAATATTTTAAGTGCATTTCGTGTTCTAACATGAGTATTTTCATCTAGTGCTCTATACTGAGGAGGATTCCATATTATACTTCCCAATTGTGTCTTTGCCAGTGCCTTTTCAATTTTTACCCACCTTTTTTCGTGTCTATCCTTGGCCCACTCTACCACCCGGGACAGCACCACCGCATTGTAATATTTTTTAATATCGGGGACAGCTAGCCCTCCAGTTTTTTATCCTGCTTTAATACTAAGGAGATTCTGTGTTTTTTTATTCTTCCATACAAAAGTCATTAGCATGTTTTTTAACACTCTGAAGTATGGTTGGTGTACTACCTTCGGGATCATTTGGAATTTATACAAGATCTTTGGTAATAAGACCATCTTCAGAATGTTAATTCTTCCTAACCATGATATTGGGCGGTTTGTCATCCTTCTAATTTCAGTTTTAATTTCATCTAATAGGGGGATATAATTTATCTTGTACGTTTTTTTTATTGAGTTGGCCAGTTTTACCCCTGGGTACTTCAGCTCCTTCTGCCAGGGGAAACTATACTCCTCTCGTAGGCTCCGTTCTTCGTCCTTACTAATAGACATTTAGGATCTCGGTCTTGGTTACTTTAATATTTTATATTTCACCATATTGTTTAAGGATTTTGAGTAGATTAGGCAATGTAATCCTGGGGTTAATATAGAACAGATCATCTGCATAAGCTGAGAGTTTGTTTTAGTCTTCTATTTTAATACCTTTGACGTTGGGGTTATTTTGTATCGTAGCTAAAAGGGGTTCTAGGGACAGCACGAATAAGAGGGGATAGGGGGCAGCCCAGTCTTGTCCTGTTTTTCATCTCAAAAGCTGGAAACAGCGTGCAGTTTATTTTAATCCTGCCCATAGGATGATAAAGTGTTTTAATCCATTGTATCATCCTAGATCCTATTCCCATGGTTTCCAGGGTTCGTATCATGAGTCCCCAGTCTACCCTGTCAAAAGCCTTTTCTGCATCTACTGACAGGAGTCGACCTGGGGACCCATTCTCTTTTCTTCTGAAGGAGGAGTAATGCTCTCACCCCATTATCCCTCCCTTCCCTTCCTGGGATGAATCCCACTTGGTCCGGATGTACCAGTGTGGGCATCAGTCCCTTCATTCGTTCTGCTAACACTTTCGCGTACAATTTTATATCCGCGTTTAGCAGCGAGATCGGCCTATATCCTGAGCATAACATTTCATCCTTTCCCTCCTTCGAGATAACCGTTATTGTCGCTACCGAGGCCTCTCTGCCCATTTCGTATTCCGACCCTAACCCATTCATATATTTACATAACCTGGGAATCAAAATATTCTTATATTTTTTAAAGTATAGCGCTGTAAACCCTTCGGGGGCGGGACTTTTTCCTGTAGCTGTATCCATCAGTGCTCTACTTATTTCCTCTACCGTTATAGGTTTATCTAGGGCTGGGCGATTTTCCCCCAAAAAAAAATCTGCGATTTTTTTATAAAAAACTCGATTTACGATTCGATTCGATTTTATTTTTTTATTATATTAATTAAAGTGCATCAACAAACAAAATTGCAAAGGCAAACCCTTTCTCTAACTGCAAAGTCAGTGTGCAACAAACACACAATATAATCCAGCGCTCATGGAACATACATTATTAACTATTGAAAACTCTTGAAACTCTGTGTGTGATTCCTTCTGTCCCAGCCTTGCTGCGATCCTGGCTCTGCATTCTTTTGGGTTGGAGGGCCCTCCACACGCTGGTCTGCCTGTTGTCCATCATTCAAGGTACTGTGCTCACACGGAGATCATGCCACAGGCTTTGTTTTGACTTTTTTAACCCCTCCTTGCTCCACGGATGTCACTGCAAGTTTAACAAGTTTGTCACCACTGGCAACTGGAGAGTTAAGATTCATTTGCCCTCTGCACATTTGGGATTGGATCCCTCTCTTTATTGTGATAAATGGACTAAGCTTTTTTATCAATTCAAGAGTTTTCAATAGTTAATAATGTATGTTCCATGAGCGCTGGATTATATTGTGTGCATGTTGTGTATTTTGTACTTCTGGGTACGGATTTTTTCTTGCTGCGCTGGATCCTGTTTTTTCCCCCTTTTGGATACTTTGTACTTCCCAAAATATTTGGGATTTTTTTCTTATTATTATTATTATCATCCATTATATTTTTTTCTTTATCCACCAATTTAGCGCTTGTGACCTTTTGTTGTTTTTTGCAGTGTGCAACAAAGATTGTTAAACATCCAAATTATTAATACTGTATGTGGATTTAGCTAATAAAACAACAAAAAATCTTGAGGTTACTCTTAGTTGAATTGAAGTGTCCGTGCCTCACTGTGTCCGTGCCTCACTGTGTCCGTGCCTCACTGTGCCCGTGCCTCACTGTGCCCGTGCCTCACTGTGCCCGTGCCTCACTGTGCCCGTGCCTCACTGTGCCCGTGCCTCACTGTGCCCGTACCTGATGCAGATTTTCATGGTATACGGATTTAACTGCTACACCGGTGGCCATTCCAGTATTCAAAAGCCGCGCCTCCTTCTCGTCTGTGATAGGCGGAACACTCAATTTCCCAGCATTCAGTGTTCCGCCTATCATGGTCATCCTCATAACACAGACGAGGATGAGAGGATGTCCGTGATAGGCTGAATACTGCCTGCTGTGAAATTGAGTGTTCCGCCTATCACAGACGACGAGGACTCGGGAGGCGCGGCTTTTGAACACTGCAATGGCCGCCGTCTGTCTGCATGACACGCTGATCAGGTAGGCAGACGGCGGCTGCAGCGAGTAGATGTAATTGGGGTAACGCTGCCCAGTGCCATTCCGGATACGCCCCCTGCAGTCCTGCTACGGAAACTTTGAAGGGAAGGAAAAAAAAAAAAATTTTTTTTTTCAAAAAAAAAAAAAAAAAAAAAAAAAAAAAAATCTAAAAAAAAATCGATTTTCTTCAAAACTGAATCGATTTGAGCTCAAAACTCGATTCAAGATTAAAATCGATTTTTTTCCCAGCCCTAGGTTTATCTAGCGCCAATCTTTCATTTTCATTAATCTTAGGCAGCCTCGCTTTGCCTAGGAATTCCTGTTTTTAGTTTCTCTCCTATCCGCTATCCCTTCTGCTCCACTGAATATAATCCTTCATACTAATTTCTAAAATGTATCTGCCATGTCCTTTGTTGCATATACTACCTCTCCATTCTTTTTTTTATCTTTTCTATATAATTTCTGGTCCCTTTTGTACCATTTTTGCTAGATGTTTACTGGACTTATCCCCCCACATATATCTTTCTTTTGCTATGCAATTTAGTGTCCTTTTAGTCTCTTGTTCCATAAGTTCTTTAAGTTCATCCCTTTTCATTACTAATTTATGGTATAACTCTTGTAGTTGCCCCTGTTTTTTTATGTTCTTGCTCAACTTTAAATATTTCTCCAATTAGGGAGTTAAGTTTTCTACTTCTTTTTTCTTCCTTGTCCCTTCCGCAATCAAAATCCCCCTAATATAGGCCTTGTGTGCCTCCCATAGGGTTGCCCCGAGATCCCTTCTGTGTCATTTGTCAGGAAGTATTGTTCTAATTCCTTTCCCACCCTCTCTAATCCTTCCTTATCCCAGAGCAGTTCTTCATTTAATCGCCAGGTATAGGGTTGCATTTGATATCCGGGTACTTTTATTTTCATGCTAATTGGGGCATGGTTCGAAAGTGAAGCTATTTCTATGTTCGATTCCATGAACTTATCCAACATTCTATGTTCGACCATTATGTAGTCTATCCTCGAGTACGTCCCGTGTACAGGGGAGAAAAACGTATAGTCCTGTTTTGGATGCATAATCCTCCATATATCCACCATCTGACAATTATGCAATTTTTGTTTTATCTTTGTCCGCTGTATGTTATTTGTCCCCTGTACCCGGGACGTACTATTTACTGCCGGGTCCATACAAAAGTTCATATCCCCCCCATCAAGACTACATAGCCGGCCCCAAATTCCTTAAATTTTCTCAAAATTTCATTAAGATATTTAATGGGGGTTCACATTGGGGGCATAGATGTTTGCCAAAGTGCATCTCATTTCTCCTAACTTCCCTTTTAAAAAAATTAATCTACCATCTCTATCCGTCATCCTTTCCTCTAATGTGAACCGCATTTCCTTGGCAAAACCAATTGCGACCCCCCTCGCTCTTAGAGATAGTGTTCCCCATAGTACCACTTCGGGTAGTTGGGTGAAAATAGTTTAACATTTGATTCAAAGGTTAGATGGGTCTCCTGTAGAAAAATCACATCTGCTCTGTAATGTTTGAGCTATTTCAAAATCTTTAACCTCTGGGTAGGGGTATTTAACCCTTTAACATAAGACATAAAATTACTGACATCTAATTCCCACCCCCCCCCCCCCCCGAGCTATTTTCATTTTATCTGTCTGCCATATATTCCCCCCCCCCCCATTTCTTTTTTACGGAATCCCCGAGGTAGAGTCTCCCCTCCCCCCCTTTCCCCTCCCACCCCCTCCGGCCCCTTACTGGCCTTAGAACCATTAGTGGTCCCATTTCTTCCACTTGGTTCTCTCATTTTAGAGGCGTGGCTCTAACCCTGCCGCTCGGCCCCCCTCACCCTCCCCTTTCATTTTAGGGGATGAGGGAGCCTGAAGGTGCTACACGGAGGCCCAGTCAGCCATCCTCAGCACCCTATCCCTCCTCCCTCCCACATTCCATCCCCCCCAAACAAACTTCGCCTATAATTATTCTATGCTCCTGTTATCCTCTACTAACAGCTTACATTTTAATGTCCTCTGTTTTATCTCAATTTCCTTCTCTATCCATCCAGGCAGGTCTGGTATCTGCAAGTCTAATTTATTACAGAATCCTGCTAGTTCATCAGGGAACCTTAATCTTGCTGATTTTCCTTCTTTCTGGCCCATAAGACATGCCGGGAACCCCCAGTTATATTTAATATTCTGCGCCTTCATTTGCTCCAGGAGGGGTTTCAAAAGTCGTCGTCTTGACAATGTCTCTGGTGCCAAGTCTGTGAAGATCTGCAATTCATTCCCTTGAAATTGGATGGGGGGTTTCCCCCTCAGTTTCATTGAGATATCCGCTTTAATTTCATAGTACCGAAACCTCAATAACATCTCTCGGCCAGTCAGCTTCTCCATTCCTTGGTTTACAGATACGATGCACTCGCTCAATTTTGAGGGAGTCTCCCGCTCTCATGTCTAATAGGGCAGTGCTCATCAACCCTGTCCTCAGGGCCCACTAACAGGCCAGGTTTGCAAGATAACTGAAATACATGACAGGTGATATCATTTGCTGCTCAGTGATTGCAGAATTCTAGTCTGCCTCTCCCCAAGGTAATACATAAAACCTGGCCTGTTAGTGGGCCCTGAGGACAGGGTTGATGACCACTGCAATAGGGGATTAAATATGTTCATAATTTTCCTCAGGTCTTTTTTCCTCTGGAAGTGAGCGGATTCTCAAGTTTTGCCTTCTAACCGGTATAATATATTTCTCTGATTTTGTTGTATTATTTAGCTTGTTCTTTTAGTTTACTTAATTCTTGGTCCTGTTTCTCCGCTCTTTCTTCCATTGTTTCTACCCTTGTCAAGAGATGTCCAAAATCAGTTCTTAAAAAGTGTTGATTGCCGCCTTTATTTCCTTTTCAAGTCTCATTAACATCTCGTTCATTTCTCCCTTTGTTGGCATTTGTGCGTCTGCCCATTGCTCGTCCGCTCTACTTATTTCTAATTCGTTCTCTATTGTTAGATCACTTTTGGATTGGTCTGATACGCCTTCTTCCGTTTTTTCCATCTTCTTTGTCCTTTTCTCTGTTGTCTTATCCTTTGTCTTGCTGTTGTATACCCGATCCTGGGCTTTTTAAGTTTGCCTCCTGGGTCATATATTGTTTAATCGTGCTACTTGCTGCACTTTTAGGAGTTTTGGGAGCCGTACCCTTTGTGGTTTTACTCGTGTTCCTGCTCATTTTGTTTTTATTGACTGCTCTTATTCGTTTACCCAGTTTTACTATTTAGTTGCCGCAGTCTAGCCGGTGTTCAAGTTGATCTACTAATATCCTGCTATTTGCCAGTGGTTCCCGGGTAGATATATGTATAGAAAACTTAAACCCAGCTCCAGTCTGGGTTTGCTTCAGCCAGCGGGCTAGTACTCTGGGTCCAAAAAAAAAAAAAGGGGGGGGGATTGCTTTCCTCTCTCCCCTTTTGGGGTGAATCCTCCAGGTAGGTGTATTAGCCCCAGTGTATACTATTCACTATACACTTTACTCAGAGGTATAAGGGCCGGCCTTCCTTCATATGAACTTGCAGTCCTACTTGCTAGGGTATCTCCGCCCAGGGTTGCTGACAGAGCAAGAATAAAAATAAAAAAAAAGCCAAAAATAAAAAAAGCATAACAGACTGTTACAGATCCCTGCAAATTCTCTCACATCCAGACAGGTTGTCACTTATATAGGTCCTCGGCAGTGATAGAATGCCAATCTACCTTCTTGGCTTCCTTCTTATCCACTGTGTGGCTTGTGCATTTAATGTCCTGGAGAATAGATAATAGTATGCAATCGACTGGACCCGTGCAATTATATACGGAGAGCAATTGGAACAGTCTCTTGGGGGGAAAAAAAAAAAGAAGAAAAGGGGGGAAAAAATAAAAGAAAAAACCCCAGAGAAATCCAGGAGAGCAAGAGAAGGGGGGGGGGGGGTTAGAACTCCCCGTGTATATAATCTGATATACAGTCCGACCGATGTACAATCTTGCCTATGTGTATCTTCCCATCCACACAGATCCTCTGTCATTTCAGCAGTGTAAGTTCACTCAGAGTTCTGTTATGATGTATCCCGTATTGCATGTTTAATATGTCCACATTAGGAGCATGCAGATGTTTGTATACAGGGGAGTTTATTGTGATCCTTCCAGACTCTGGGTACTAGGTGAGTTTGCAACCAGACTTCAAGTGTTTTTACTTGCTTGGTAGTTTGCATTCAGTTATTCCTCCTCCTCTGCCCTCCCTTCTCCCTCCTGAGTTTGTTTAAGCCTCTGTACATTTATATGCATTTTCCATTCAGCTGGTAATCACTTAAACCAGGGGTCTCAAAGTACCGGCCCGCGGGCCATTTGCGGCCCGCGGACTGGTTAAAAATGGCCCGCAGGCCCGATCCAGGACGTCTTTTTTCACAGGCACCGCAGAGGGGGAGGCGCCGAAGAGCTTTACCCCTCTATCACCTCTGTCCTCTCCGCTGCACACTGCCGCAGCCCAGAGAGAGAACAGAGCGGAGGAAGGATCCGCCCATCGCCCCGCCCACCTAGGCACTGACGATCAGAGCCCCGATCCAGGGTCCTGCTGCTCAGAGCGGGAGATTGTGTTCTCTGGGTGCCCTGTCACTAGGCCTCTGTGAAAGCCAGGAGGAGAGGACTCGGGAGCCAGACGATCCTGACTGCCAGGAGAGGTGAGTAAGGCAAAGTCCTTAGTGGGGTGAATGGAGTATTTTATGGAGTGGGGGGGGGGTAATTGTGTAGTGTGGGGCTATTTGTGCAGTGTGGGGGGTATTTTATGGAGTGTGAGGGTACTTGTGCAGTGTGGGGGGTATTTTATGGAGTGTGAGGGTACTTGTGCAGTGTGAGGGTACTTGTGTAGTGTGGGGGCTATTTTATGGAGTGTGGGGGCTATTTTATGGAGTGTGGGGGGTATTGTGCAATGTTGGGGGTAATTATGGAGTGTGGAGGGTATTTGTGCAGTGTGGGGGGGGGGGGAGGGGGTAATGCTGGGGGTTAATAATGTGTTTGCTGACACCAGTGATGGGGGTTAATGCATTTGCTGACACCAGTGATGGGGGTTAATAATGCATTTGCTGACACCAGTGCTGGGGGTTAATAATGCGTTTGCTGACACCAGTGCTGGGGGTTAATAATGCGTTTGCTGACACCAGTGCTGGGGGTTAATAATGCGTTTGCTGACACCAGTGCTGGGGGTTAATAATGCGTTTGCTGACACCAGTGCTGGGGGTTAATAATGCGTTTGCTGACACCAGTGCTGGGGGTTAATAATGCGTTTGCTGACACCAGTGCTGGGGGTTAATAATGCGTTTGCTGACACCAGTGCTGGGGGTTAATAATGCGTTTGCTGACACCAGTGCTGGGGGTTAATAATGCGTTTGCTGACACCAGTGCTGGGTATAGTATATTATTACTGGTATAGTTTGTTTTTGAAGTTTTAAAAGTTTGCATGCGGCCCCCATGGGATATGAAAACTTGTCATGTGGCCCTCAGGCAATTTGAGTTTGAGACCCCTGACTTAAACACTTTACACATTCAGTCAGGGATTGTTCCGTTTCCTCCTCTTTCCCAGCGGGTTTTCCCACATCTCCTCATTAATGCTTTCCCACCTTAGAATACTTTAGCATTAATCCATGTATCCATATGTCCCTGGGAACGGGACCTTCCAATCACCAGTGAGAAAGCAGGGAGAGGGTAGGGATCTTTATACAATGTCCATTTACATTTCAAGTTCATCCTGACTGTCTCTTTAAAAAGGTATCTGCACCAATAGCTGTTTAGTGTTAAATTAGCATACCTGCTTGTGCCTTTTTATTTCAGTCTTCCATTTTACAAACACTTTAATCAGCTTTACCTTATCTTCTCAGGTTTGCCGTCTGGGGAGAGCTCTCACCTACTCCCTTGTACGGGATCCTGTGACTTCTTCTTGGTTTTGCTTGTAACTACAGGCAGTCAATCAGCGTCTAGGCAAAGCTCCGGGGGGGACTGATGGTATGGGTTTCCAACCTTCACCCGTGTTCCAAAGGTCCGTTCACCGGCTGTTATCGGGAGGGAGGAGGGGGGAGACAGGGGGCTTCATCTATGGGCCAGCAGCCTCTCACACTGCATAGTATCCACAGCTCTTTTCCCGAGCGCTCCTCACACACCTTCTTTGGCAGCACGATCAGGCCCCTCCCTCAGGACATGAGCGTCACATCACGTAGCTGCTGAAGGATTTCTTCACCGCTACTTTGGTGGTTAACGAGTGGTTATTTGAGTTACTGTTGCCTTTCTATCATCTCAAACCAGTCTGCCCATTCTCCTTTGACATCAACAGGGCATTTTCCTCCACACAACTGTCACTTTCTAGATATATTCTTTTTTTCGGACAATTCTCTGTAAACCCTAGAGATGGCTGTGTGTGCAAATCCCAGTAGCTTAGCAGCTTTTCCAATACTCAGACTAACCTGCCTGGCACCAACAACTATGCCACGTTCAAAGTCACTTAAATCCCCTTTCATCCCCATTCTGATGCTCATATTGAACTTCAGCAAGATGTCTTTACCACTTCTAGATACCTAAATGCATGGAGTTGCTGCCATATGATTGGCTGATTAGAAGTTTGTGTTACCAAGCAACTGAACAGGTGTACCTTATAAAGTGGCTGTTGAGTGTAGTTCTCATTTGGTAAAGTTCATTCATTCCAAAATAGAATGTTAAAAGCAAGCAAAATTTTGAAGTGCTACCAAAGACATTCGTCAAGCAGTCAAACGTACCAAGAACTTTTGTACAAAACTTTTGTTTGAAAATCTACTAGTTCATGGCTAGCCCCTTACCCAATAGTACTCATGGAGGATCAGCCAGTTGCATTTTTTACACCAATCACTATTGTTACAGGAAGATAGAGCTGGTGGATAAGTTATCAGCCCAATGTATAGACAAGTGTACTCGAATGATGGTATACACATTTACACACTCATCTGCATCAATAAAAGATGTCTTATTCTGGGTGGATCCTCATTTGGAGATTTCTTTCCATAGGGAATGTTGCTATTGTGACACTAGGAAAGGAGCTTTTTTTGCGATTGGCTTTTTGATGTTTTCTACCATGATTGAAGATTTAAAGTGGTTGTAAACGCAATATTTTTTTAAACTAACCACCTGCAAAACAAAGCCATAATGAGCTAGTATGACTAGCATACTAGCTCATTATGCAGTACTTACCTTAGATCGACGCCCCCGAAGCCGTCCAAGTCTTCCCCTCCGGCCGCAGTCATCTCTCCGGATAGTTACTTCCAGGTATCGCCGCTCCAGCGCTGTGATTGGCCGGAGCGGCGAAGACATCACTCCGCACGGGAGCCGTCAAAACCGGCGTTACCGATTTTATGAATGGGACTTTCACTGCACCGTAGACAACGGTGTATACCTTTCGGCCAATATCTCCTAAACCGTGTAGGTTTAGGAGATATTGCAAACACCTACAGGTAAGCCTTAATCTAGGCTTACCTGTAGGTGTAACTTCCGGGGGAGGGTAAACAACCACTTTAATAATTGTGACCATGTCAGCATTTGGAAGCTGCTCATTTATCTTTGCAGTTTGTGGCTATTCTGTGGAGTTTTCTCCCAGTGCAGCATGGTAAAACATTGATAAATTTAGCTTGGAATCACCAATTCCTGTGTATAGGATTTCTGATGTGCTTTGTGGGACAGCTTTTCCTGGGCCGATATCAGACCTACACGATTGAGACAGACATTTGACCCATTCTGCAGTGCCCTGGTGGAAACATGCAATGCCTCGAGGTTTTCCCAGAAATACTTACTGAATCAACTCTATTGCACTGACTTCTCGGTCAGTGAAAACACCTGAAGAAGCCATCATGCAAAACACGTTGGGCCGTCTCCCTTTTCTTATACTTTGGTCCTGAGTGTTCAGCATAGTTCATGATTACACATTTTTGTGACTATTGAGGAAATTGCTCGCCTTAATGTAGGTGTCGTTTACGGGTGTATACAGAGTTTGCCGTTTCATTTTTTTTGTTGCACGTCTTAACCACTTGTCGACCGCCGCACGAACATTTATGTCGGCAGAATGGCACGGACAGGCAAATGGGGGGGGTGTTTGTGCGACACACACACGTATGTCCCCCTTTAAATTGCTGCTGTGTGGTCGCCGGTGCGCTCGCGACCCTGCCGCGAGCTCCGTGACCGCAGACTCGCTGTCCGCCAGTGTCCCGTGATTGTGTCATGGAGCTGAAGAATGGGGAGAAGTCAGTGTAAACACAACATCTCCCCGTTCTTCCTAGTGACATGTCACTGATCCTCTGTTCCCTGTCATCGGGAACAACGATCATTGACGTGTCACGGCAAGCCACACCCCCTTACAGTTAGAAGCACTCCCTAGGTCACACTTAACCCCTTCAGCGCCCCCTACAGGTTAACCCCTTCACTGCCAGTGTAATTTTTACAGTAATCAGTGCATTTTTATAGCACTGATTGCTGTAAAAATGACAATGGTCCCAAAATGGTGTCAAAAGTGTCCGCCGCAATGTCTGTCACGATAAAAATCACTGATTGCCGCCATTACTAGTAAAAAAAAATATTAATAAAAATGCCATAAAACCATTCCCTATTTTGTAGACGCTATAAACTTTTGCGCAAACCAATAAAACGCTTATTGCGATTTTTTTTACCAAAAATATGTAGAATACATATCGGCCTAAACTGAGGAAAAAATAGGATTTTTTGTACTCACCGTAAAATCCTGTCGTCCATGGACGGACACAGCTCCTTAATTCTTGACAGTTGGGTTATGTTCCTGTTCATAGGAGAGGACTAGGCAGACATGTTAGATATTTAAATACATGTTACTTTAACAGTTGAACAGCCCCGCCCAGGGGGCGGTCCCTTCATACACAACCCTCCTCCCTGCACTTAGAAGCTCAGTTTGTAATAAAGCAGTACAAACTAAAAAAGGAGGGGTGGGTGCTGTGTCAGTCCATAGACGACAAAGAAAAGCATTTTACAGCGAGTACAAAAAAAAAAATCCTGTTCTCTTTTCGTCCATGGACGGACACAGCTCCTTAATTCGACATTTGGAACGTCCCAAAGCAGTGTCAAAAAACGAGGGGTGGGAACAATATAAAAAAACAACTACTTCACCCCAAGCAAGCAGAGCTCCTCAAGGGAGGAGTTGCAACCTTAAACAGCAGCCTGCAAAACCTTGCGGCCGAAGGAAGCATCTGAAAATGCACTCACATCAACCTTGCAAAATTGAGGAAGTGCGCACGGACCACCAAGTCGCCGCCCTGCACACCTGTGAGAGACGCTTGATGTCGGAAAACCAAAGAAGCACCAACTGCCCTGGTTGAAAACGCTGTGACCGGAAAAGGGGGCGCCCGCCCCAAAGGGCATAGGCCAGCACAACGGTCTTCCTGATCCACCGAGAGACGGTGGCCGACGAGACCGCTAGGCCCTTTTGTGGACCAGACACCGACACAAACAGTGAATCAGACCTAAGAAACGGAGCCGTAGCAGACAGGTACACCCGCAAGGCACGTACCACGTCTAAAGTATGGAGCGAAGTCTCTCTGGGATGCGACGGCCGAGGACACAAGAATGGATACAATATCCTCATTCAGGTGGAAGGCCGAAACCACCTTCGGAGAAACGAAGGCTCTGGGTATAGTACCGCTTTATCCTATGGAAGACCAAGTATGGTGACTTGCAAGACAAGGCCGTCAATTCAGAAACCTGTCTGACAGACGTAATGGCCACTAGAAAAGCCACCTTGAGATCGTGTTGAGAGGAACCTCTGATGTTCTCAAAGGGAGGTTCTTGAAGAACCGAGAGCACCAGGTTCAAATCCCAAGGAGGGAGAGGTGATCTAATTGGGGGCAGCACATGTCGAAACCCCCTGTACAAAGGTACCCACCAGGGAATGGGTCGCCAAAGGCCATTGAAAGAAAACAGCCAAAAGCAGAAATAGGACCCTAAATGGAGCTTAAGGCAAGCTTCTGATCCACTCCACGCTGTAAAAACAGGACCCTGGAAACCGAATGCGTCCGTGGACGCCACTCCATTTCAGCGCACAGAGATGTAGGCCTTCCAAGTGCGATGGTAGATCTTCCTGGGGGAAGATTTTAGTGCCCTTAGCATGGTCGAGATCACTGATCCGAAAGACCTCGGTCCCTTAGTACCTGGCTTTCAATAGCCATGGCGTTAAAGCCAGCGACTGTAAAGCAGGATGAATTATGGGACCTAGAAACAGGTGGTCCTCCCACATTGGCAGTCGCCAGTGCATCGCCACCAGGCGTACAAAGACAGCGTACCAAGGACGCCGGGGGGCAATCCAGAGCGTTTAGGATCACCGGGATCCCCTCATTCTGCGGAGCAGACGAGGAAGCAACATCAGTGGGGGATAGACATAAAATTAGCCGATACTTAGCCCACGGGGCCAACGCGTATGACGCGTCTGACCAGGGATCTCTGGACCTGGCCACGAATCTCAACACCACGCGATTGAGTCGAGAAGCCAGGAAGTCCACGTCCAGCGTGCCCCACCTCCGGCAAGGAGTTGGAACACCTCCGGATGCAATGACCATTCCCCTTGGTCCAGCAACTGGCGACTCAAATAGTCCGCCAGCCAGAATTCTACACCTTGAATGCAGACGGACAGAGCCGGCACAACCGTGGCGTTGTCCGACTGGAGTCGGATCGGGCGCCCTTGTAGTCTCCTCGACCATGAGGAGAGACACAGTCAGATCACCCGAAGATCCAGAATATCGATTGGCAGACGGGATTCGTCCAGAGACCTTGGGCCGACTGGACCCCCCAGACTCCACCAACCTGTGAGGCTGGCTTCCAATAGAAAAAAGGAAAAAAATGTTCCGGACTGAAGAAGTGCCGGGAATGTCAGTCACCAAGTCAGAGAGGCCCTGACTAGGCGATTTACCTGAATCTGATGATCCAGAGCCAATGGGGATTTGTTCCAAAAGGACAGAATTTCCCCCATCCGAGTGTGGAATTGGACATACGGTACTGCCTCGAAGAAGGCTACCATGAGGCCCAACTCACTGCAGCCTGGGGCATCTACAACTTCTCTGGAGGGAGAAAACTCCTGCCTCCAAAGAATACAGAATCAGCCCCAGGTATTCTAGGCGCTGAGTCTGAACTAGCACCGACATCTGGGAGGTACAGCATCCACCCAAAGTCTTGGAGAGTGACTATATACACGTCGTCCTCCAATTTAAATCTAAAACAACCTACGAAGGCAATGCCGCGCTGTCTTGGCAAGGCTAAAATCGGGGCGGGCACCCTGGTGAAACTCTTGGTGCCGACGCTAGGTCAAAAGGGAAAGCCATAAAGAATAGTGGTCCTCCCTGACCGCAGGAACCAACGGTGCCTGTCGCATATGGAGACATGCAAGCAGGTGTCCCTGATGTCCAGGGACTCCCGAAGCAAAACTGACTCCATCCAACCCAACAAATCTTGAACTGCCCACTCAGGGCAGTCCGACGAGACGGTAGGAGAGGAAGATTTGAGACAAGAAACCTTTCGGCGAACAAGAAAAAAAACTCGATCTTGTACCCTGAAGAGACCACTCTGCAAACCCACCGGTCGGAAAACAGGAAGGCTACACAAAGGCATTGAGGTCTAAGATTGGACGACTCCGTCCTCTGGGACCATGAACAGATTCAAGTAGAATCCCTGAAACCTGTCCTGCGGCGGTATGGGAATGACAACCCTCAAAAAAACCGCCTTCGTACGGGGAAGGAAGGTCCCGGCTTACGGAGCTGCCCTCTACTCTTAGTGAACTGAGGTAGAAAAGTTCAGTTACCTCTTGTGACATCCTTAACAATGTCGTCCAGTGAGGACCCAAAGAGCCTCCCACCTTTGAAAGGTAAATCTGCCAGAGCTTCCATAGAAGATCGGTCAGTGGACCAGTATATCAGCCCTCTCAAATGGTACAAGACCACCACGGACACAGAGGCCCTGGAGACTAAGTCGCAACCAGGATTGCACCTACTAGCCTACACCTGCTGGTCGGCCAGTGTCACAACTTTTAGAGAGCTGATGCTCCTCCATTGTCTGGTACAAATGTTTTGTCCATTCCGTGAGTGTCAGAGACACCAAAGTCGCAGCCACCAACGAGTGTAACGCTGACCTCAGCATGGCAAACACGTTCCGTGGTACCCCTGATACCAGGGGTTCAACTTCATGGGGAATTTTTTTTTTTTTTTTAAATGCTCTTCAAAAGGGATAACGGACCGCCGTGCGCTGAGGGACCAAAAAAGGACCTCTGCGGCAGTCCCCATTCCTTATCTATGATCCATCAAAGAAATCAATCATAAGGAAAAACCTACATAGAGCGGGCCAGTTAATGCGACCCAAAAAAGGACTGACACCTCAGTGGATGTCCCAGCTGATAAGTGCGGTTTGTACAAACACATTGTGTATACTGTGTATTGCGCCGAGGGCGCACGTCTTTGGAGAGTGGGAGGAAACCGGAGCACCCGGAGGAAGCCCACGCAGACATGAACATGCAAACACCAGGCAGATGGCATCCTCTGACACGTCAGAACAGTGGTCCTGAGTCAGAGCATTCCCCAGGATATGGCGGGGGGAGGGGGAGGTAGAACCCCCCCAATGCCCGCATCCAGGGCTGCAGACAAATTCCTGGTAACTGCAGGTGCAGGGGCACCTGTTGCTGCCTCTGGAATTAGCTTCAGACTCCATTCTAACCCACTAACAGTCCATAGGGACCAAGTCAACACAGTAGTATAATACATACACATACTGTGTATGTATTTAGTGTATATGTATTAGTGTGTGTAAAAGCATAATGCATATTGTTTCTACTGACAATTCACCCTCCCAACTGCGCTCGGGGGGGGGGGGGGGGGGCTAACCAGGGCCACACCACCCAGCCAGAGACTGCGCAGCACCGTTGTCTGCTCTGCCTCACACACCTGCGCTCAAGGCCAAGCCCTGGCTACGACAAAATGGCCACCAATGGAATTTTTCAATACAGAAAAAAACCACTAGAAAATGGCGCTGGCGCTACCAAAAATAGCGCCCGAGCACACTTAGGTGGACGAGAAGGCCGCAGAGCGGAGGCTACCAAAAAACACCACCCCCCACAGAGAGCGGACCCCGACACCCCAACAGCCCCCAACCGAGATATGGAAACCCCTACAGGTACACCCCACCGACGCAGCAGGCCCTGCAATGGGGAGGAAAGAAAGGGGATAGAGGGAGGGAAGGGAGGATAGGGGACCCCCTAATGACCCTTCAGGAAAGCCCAGCAGCTCCAAACCGTCAAAACGGAAAGGAACTGTTCTCACCTGTCCATGCGTGGACATTGCTGGTGCGTCCCTGACAGACTAGAATCGAGTCGTACGGAGTAGCTGTCGGCACGGTCCACCTAGTGAAACAGTAAGCAGCCCAGTCATATGTAGACCCCGGAGCACAAGCTCACCGGCCAGCCCTGGAGCCATGGGGTATGTCGTGACAGACCCGACGCCTATTTGCAAGGGGAATGTACACGCTCGCTGGCCGGACTGGGAAGACTACAAGGATCTAAATATCCAGCCTGTCGCCCAGCCGACTGTTGATGGAAGAATCACAAAATAAAATGAAAATTTTCCTCAAGAATCTGGGCCCAAAGGGAGCCACGTCCATCTCCTCTGCTAGGCAGAACAAAACTGAGCTGCTAACTGCAGGGAGGAGGGTTATGCATGGAGGGACCACCCCCTGGGCGGGGCTGTTCAACTCTGTCAAAGTAACATGTATTTAAATATCTAACATGTCTGCCTAGTCCTCTCCTAGGAACAGGAACATAATCAAACTGTCAAGAATTAAGGAGCTGTGCCCGTCCATTGACTAAAAGAGAAAAAATGTTTTTACATATTTTTTGGGGATATTATAGCAAAAAGTTAAAAATATTGAATTTTTTTCAAAATTGTCGCTCTATTTTTATTTATAGCGCAAAAAATAAAAAAACCACAGAGGTGATCAAATACCATCAAAAGAAAGCTCTATTTGTGGGAAAAAAGGACGCCAATTTTGTTTGGGAGCCACGCCACACGACCACGCAATTGACAGTTAAAGCGACGCAGTGCCGAATCACAAAAAGTGGCCTGGTCTTTGGCCAGCCAAATGGTCCGGGGCTGAAGCGGTTAAACAATAAGACATTTTTATGTATTTAATAAAATGTTTTTTTATAAATTACTGTCATATTATTCCATTAGCAGGTTTCAGCATCTAAAAGTCCTATTACGCTTTCTTTTTGTTCTATTCAATCTGGAATGTGGTGCTGTACTTCGGCTGATATATGCTATTCTAGTCTTTACGGAAAGTCTTTATTGGCCCTTTTGCACGGGTAAGCTTTTACTGACATATGTGGTAAGTGGCAGGTTTGGTAATTAATATTTTACAGATAAATACCTGCAGGTTACAATATATGTGGCTAATTTCAGTAAGGGAGGAGTTGTACCAGTTACTGCACATCTACAAAAAAACTGCCCATGTAGTAGGAATTGTGAGGCTGCCATACAATAACGGAAAGAGAATTAAAAAAAAAAAAAAATGACCCTTCCTGCAACTCTTGTTTAATTCCCCAAGTGATTTCTGTATGACTAGGCAAAATAATAAATCATTCAGTGAAACCATTTCTTTTTTTACTTTTGTTGAGGGTTACAAACACATTATGTCCCTGAACCACTCCCCAGGACAGAAAGTGAAGGATATTACCACAACGAGGACACCAAAAAAAAACACAAAGTAAAATGAAAATCTTACCGTGGAGTAGATGCACGTGACCTCTTCCCCTTAATGAAGATAATAGAAAGATTAAAAACGATCAAGTGTCATTACGCTACAACAAGCATTCCTATGCAACAGCAAACAATAAGTATTCGTATTAAACATTTTTTTCAAGGACAAGTTCACCTTTAGTTACACCCGTGTTCAGGTTGTAACATGCTACAAATGTACCAGCCCCCCCCCTCGATCTTCTCCCCCAGCTTGCAGCCACAATTTAAAGAAAATGCGCCCGTGCGGGGCTCCGCCTGTCCAGCCACGTCAGTCATTCACAGTGTTCTGTGCATGGACTACAACTACCAACAGCCTTTGCAGCTGTTGGCATGTAGTTCTCAAACTACCATAGAGCTGATGAGCACTGTGGTAGCTCGTTGATGCTTCCCATCAGTGTAAAACGGTCTGCCTGTACAATGTAAAGAAATGCACCGATTACTGTATAAATGACACTGGCGGGGAAGGGGTTAACACTAGGGGGAAATCAAGGGGTTAAGAGTGTCCTAGGGAGGTGCTTTTAATTGTGGGGTTAGTGAACTCACTGCGAGTACAGAGAGATCACTGTTCCTAATCACTAGGAACAGACAATTGCACTGTACTCCCCTGACAGAACGAGGATCTGCTTTGTTTACACAGGCAGATCTCCACTCTGGCGAGTCATCGAGGGTGGCCAGCGGGCATCACGGCCACAGACCACACGCATCGGCTCCGGCGCCCACTGTATCTATTACACGACATGCCGTACAAAATCTAGAATTTAAGCAAGAGTGGCTGAAAGTGAAAGATCAAATGTAATAGGGCAACTCCAAGTATAATCACTGAACTATCATTTGTTTTAGAGTAGTCAGGGGATAAAAAGGGAAGGGTTGATTTGCATATGGTCACTGCATTATACCCATAAGGCAGCTTTCCCTTCTCTTAACTTGGTATGTTTCTGGTGGTAAAAGGCTTAAAGAATAAAAAACACACACTTTAAAAACAGCTTTGGGATTTAAAAGATCTACTTTCATCCTCAATCCTCCCATACCTATTATCTTACTTACGTAAAGGCATCCTCAGCCTTCGACCTCATGAGCACTGAGTAGTTGAACTTTCTCCTTATTTCTCCCCATTGTTCTGACTTTCTGCTGTAAATGTTCCTTGCCCCCTAGATCCATTCACTTGCTACATTGTGAGACTAATCCTATAGACCAGGGGTCTCCAAACTTTCTAAACAGCCAGTTTACTGTCCGTCAAACTTTAGGAGGACCGGACTGTGGCCATAGGGAGTAGAAACTGTCCTAGCATCAGTGGGAGTAAAGAATGCATCATTGGCATTAGGAGGAATAGTGCTCCATTGTTCGTGTCAGTGGAAGGAGTAGTGGCCCATCATTGGTGTCAATTGGAGAAATTATGCCCCATTGTCAGCAACAAGAATTATGCCCCATTGTTGGTGTCAGTTGGCAGAATTGTGTCTTGCATCAGTGGGAGGAAAAGTGCCCAAAGGGCTGGATAAAGTCAAGCAAAGGCCACAGTTAGAAGCTCACTCCTATAGACCAAGGTTTAGCCTGGAAACCCTGCATTCTCAGCTCGCTGACCTATACATAGAAAATCACTTCATCCATGTCACCAATATGTTTGAGATGGCCATCTGTTTCTGACTTCTGTGCATTTCCTGAGCTAAAAAGGTGTTTTCATTTCTCTGTCAATGTCTTTGGACTCTGCTTTCTGCTCTATGTATTCCACGAATTCAAAAATATATATTCAACAAAAAACTCCCCCCAAAAAAAAAAAAAAACAGCTTTGTTCCTCAAATAGATCCTGGCAAATCAAAAAAACTTGTACATAGAACATTTCTCCCTTTTCCTTGCACTTGCTGTTGCCTGGGAGCTCTGAAAAATCTTTGACAGTTCTGCCAGTTTAGATGTATTGCCTATTACACAATGCTGTCTTAAAGCGGAGGTTCACCCTAAATCTAAACATTTGCTCATCCCAATCAGTATAATATTTATATCAACATTTGGCAAATAATTATCTTAGTTTTTTTATTTACCTTGAATTTCGTATTAAATAGGGACACTTCCTGGTATCCCGCCCGCGGGAGTGGGTGTTCCTTTACTTTTCCCCAGCGCCCCAATGCCTCCTGGGAGTGCAGTGTCATGCTTTCCCAGGAGACAATTCACCACCTCGTCATCAGCTTGACAGCTTCAGAGCGCTCGTTCTGAGCTGCAGCTGATGTTAGCATACAGGACAGGAGCGCTGATGAACTGTAGAATGTGAAAAGAAAAACAAAAAAAACACATCCCGCGGCGGCTCCCCCCCCCCCCAACAACTTCACAGTAAGTGTCCGTTGTGATGGCAACAGTGCAGTGGGAGAAAAGCATTCACGCTTCCCGGAAGTATTTGCCTGTGGGCTTCACAATGCCCACAAGCAAAATGGCAACTTACAAAAGGGGATTTTTAGAAGTTCTAATTTAGAACTGATTCTGACTGGGGAGACTGGGAAACATCTGATACGCGAGTAAATACATGAGAAAGTAATACTCAACCAGTGGAAAAAAAAAAAAAAAAAAAGGATATACCGCGGAACCTCCGCTTTAAAGCACAAAGCTTTACAAATTTGCCATTTTAAAGAAATAGTCTTCAGAATCCCATTAGAGATGTGTGTGCCCCATAATCAGATTCTATGTGGGGGAGGGAATAGAATTCCTTCCTATCAAGTGGCATAAATTCCCTAGGACAAAAATATTGGAATGACAGCGCTGTGTAAAGGAATAGGGTCCTGACTAACCCAGGATGTTATGCTTCCTCTTAAAGCACTTCTACTAAATTTTTATGAATCTCAGACTAGACTCAGTGGTATTCTTAACCACTTCAATACCAGGCACTTACACCCCTTCCTGTCCAAGTTAATTTTAAACTTTCTGCGCTGTCGCTGTTTAAATGACAATTGCACGGTCATGCGACACTGCACCCAAACAGAATTTATCATTTTGTTCCCACAAATAGAGCTTTTTTTTGTTGGTATTTTATCGCCTCTGGGGTTTTTAATTTTTGCTATACAAATAATTTCTGTTATAAAATTTTGTAAATAAGTTTTCTCCTTCACTGATGGGCACCGATAAGGCAGCACCGATGAGGCGGTGCCAATGAGGTGGCACTGACACGCGGCACTGGAAGGCGGTACTGTTGGGTGGCACTGATATTCATTGATAGGCACTGAAAGGCTGCAATGGTGGGTACTTATGGGTGGCATTGATTGGTGGCACTGATGGGTATCCCTGGTGGCACTGGCAGGGATTTTGAGTAGGCACTGGTTGGCAGCTGCCTTGGCACAGATTGGCATTCCTGGTGGTCTAGGGGCATACCTGGTGGTCCAGTGTTGTTGCCCATCCCTGGTGGTTCTGGGCGGCATGCTGGTGGTCCTGTGCGGTGATCCGAGGGGGGGGGGGGGGCGGGCTGCGCTGATCAACTATCAGCACATACACCCCGTCAGCAGAGAAGCCGATCGGCTCTCCTCTACTGGCGTCTGTCAGATGCGAGTGAGGAAAAGCCGATCCGCGGCTCTTCCTGTTTACATTGTGATCAGCCGTGATTGGACACGGCTGATCACGTGTTAAAGAGCCTCCGCCGAAGGCTCTTTACCGAGATCGGTGTAGCGGTGTGTGTCAGACTGGCACACCGCACTACCGATCGCCGCGATGCACGCCCCGACGGCTGTTATCCTGCTGGACGTCATATGACGCCCAGTCAGGATAACGAAACCACTGCCCGGCCGTCATTCTGCTATAGGCTGGGCGGGAAGTGGTTAAATATATATTCAGAGTCCAGCTTAAATTGTAGCTCCTAAAAATTTGCTAAAAATCTATTACGAAGATCTATCATCTTACCTAATCTTCCTCTGGTCAATATGTACCAAGACAGCTGGATCCTCCATTCCACGCCATCTATCCAATCTGTACTACAACAGACCCAACCAGATGAAATACAACACTCTTTCAAATTCATATTATTAGCAAAACATTATCCTATGTTTATACAGACATGGTGGTTTGCAAGCTGGAGGAAATGAATCAACCGAGCACTAGGGGCAAAAGCGCTCCAAATTTTTATCAAGGCAACCTTCTGCTTTAAGAAAAGTTAATTTTGGATAAAAAAAAAAACTGCGAGAAACAGTAACCAACATTACAATGTTTTTCTTTACCAGTCTAGTTCCAGATTTGGACGGACGTTCTGATCCAGGCCATTCCTCATCTACAAGAATATACAACAGGTTTATTTATGGTACAAACCTATATAATGCCATATCCTAACAGCTGGTTACTAACAAGAACCTGTTTGGCATGACCAATGCAACTTAGTAAAAACAGCATGCATAGAAATTAAAGATGCATCACTACGAATTTTAAAGCCTTCTGGCATCCCCCAAGAAGCTGTCCAACCATTCTGCTCAGCAACCATAGCACGGATCAGAACAGGATCAAGTGCCAAAGTACTAGGTCTCCTGATGAATTTCATAATGATTGAAAATGTGTAGCGATACTTCAAGATGCAATTTTATTATAAGGTTTTGACCACTAATACGTTGTTAGCCAACCACCAAATCATGGACCACTGGCAATTCGTAGAACACTTATTCTCTGGAGGGGAGGGGTCCAGGAGGTAGAGATAGTCAATGAACATATTCCAAAGGGTAGTATTGGGGGCATTAGTGGTAGGTGGACTAAAGCACAAACCACCTCGGAACACCCAATAAGAGGACAGTATGCGACCGGTCTAAACAACGTGACATGTTCACAATGCCAGGAGCCTGGCAGACAAGTACTGTTGAACGAGGAGGATTTTGATTTTGTGGGAATTTCAGATACCTGGTTCAACAGCTCTCATTATTGGCTGGCAACTATTCAAGGGTATTCCCTTCATCGCAGGGATAGAGAGGGAATTAGAGAGGGGGGGGGTGGCTAAATATTAAGGATGAGCTCAGGTGTGTTCGCAACCCGCACGTGCAGAGCCCGTCAGGAAGTCGGCACTGCACAGCGCTAATAATCACAAGCAGTGAGACATTTCTCGTTCTCTGCAGACGTGAATCGGGAAAATGTCTCTCTGCTTGCGATTAGCGCTGTGCAGTGCCGACTTCCTGGCGGGCTCTGCACGTGCAGGTTGCGAAAACGCCCAAGCTCATCCTTACTATATTAGCATACGAGTGTGAGAGAGGACATCAATAAAAGGTAGATAGTGAGGTGGAATCCTTATGGGTAAAGCCCCAAAGGGATGAAGCCAAGGGAAAAAAATACTGGGAGTATGCTATAGGCCCCCCAACCTGAGGGAGGAGGGGCAGACGGACCTATCAAAATTTGGATTAGCAGCAAGGATGGCAAGTGTTATCATAATGGGGGATTTTAAATTGGACAGACTGGGCAGAGGGAACCACACATTCGTCCAAGGCTCGCCAGTTCCAAAATGTCTTGCAGGACAATTTCATGGGTCAGATGGTAGACGCACCAACTAGAAACAAGGCGTTACTAGATCTACTGATTACCAACAATACAGACCTGATCAAGGATGTGGAAATAGCGATCACAGGTCAATTGGCTTCAGCATAAATCACACAAATAGAAAAACAAGGGGAACACGAAAACACTAAATTTCAAAAAGAGCCAACTTCCCTAAACTACAAACCTTGCTTGAAGAAATGAATTTGGATAAAATCTTAGAAACAAAGAACATGGAGGAGAGATGAGTTTGCTTTAAGAGCATATTAAATAATAGGATTTTTATAACAGCTTACCTGTAAAATCCTTTTCTTGGAGTACACCACGGGACACAGAGCTAGTCATTACATAATGGGTTAAGGGTCACCAGCGGTGATTGGACACTGGCACAACCAATGGAAGACAGTTCCCCTCCATATAACCCCTCCCATCAGGGAAGTACCTCAGTTTTGTAGCAAAGCAGTAAGGTTCCCATAAGAAGGGGGGGACCTCTGTGTCCCGTGGTGTACTCCAAGAAAAGGATTTTACAGGTAAGCTGTTATAAAAATCCTATTTTCTTTATCGTACACCACGGGACACAGAGCTAGTCATTACATAATGGGACGTCCCAGAGCAATGCTCATATGAAGGGGGGGGAGACACAGATCAAAACAGGCCGCTTGCGGACCAGAAGCCCTATACTGCTGCCTGCAGCACACTTCGCCCAAAGGCGGAATCCTCATGTCCTTTCACATCTATTTGATAGAATTTGGAAAATGTATGGACTGAAGACCAAGTTGCAGCTTTACAGATCTGAGCCATCGAAGCCTGGTGGTGCACTGCCCATGAAGCACCTATCGCCCTGGTAGAGTGCGCCTTAACAGGAAAAGGAGGAGTCCTGTTCTTTAAACCATAAGCTTGAATAATTACTTGTCTAATCCACCTTGAAATGGTGGATTTTGATACCGCTTGGCCCTTCTTGGGCCCATCTGGTAAAATAAACAAAACATCTGTTTTACGTATCTGAGCGGTTGCTTGCAGATACACCTTTACCGCTCTCCCTAGATCTAGAGAGTGTAATAATTTTTCCCCCGCCGTCCGCGGGTTTGGAAAAAAGGAAGGCAGAACAAGGTCTTGATTCAAGTGAAAAGCCGACACCACCTTAGGTAGAAAAGCCGGATGGGGTCGTAGTACGATTTTGTCCTTGTGACAAATTAGACAAGGCTCTTTACAAGAAAGAGCTGCTAGCTCTGATACTCTCCTAGCAGAAGCTATAGCAATCAGAAAGGCCAACTTCCTACTTAATATAATTAAAGGAATATGGCGAATAGTTCAAAAGGTTGCTTTTGCAACACTGACAATACCAAATTCAAATCCCATGGACACAAGAGAGTCCTAACTGGAGGATTTATCCTCAGTACCCCCTTAATGAATGTCCGAACTAGGGAGTGAGATGCCAATGGTCTCTGAAAGAAGACTGATAGAGCCGATATTTGCCCTTTGATGGTGCTAAGGGCTAATTTCATATCCACTCCTAACTGGCAAAAAGCAAGAATCCTACTTATTTCATACTTCTGAGGATTCCAACATCTGGATTCACACCAGGAAACGTATGCTCTCCAGACTCTCTGATAGATGAGTCTGGAGGCTGGCTTTCTAGCATTAATGAGCGTAGAAAGAGCCGGACCAGAGACCCCTCTCTTTTTAAAAATGTGGGTCTCAGCAGCCAGGCCGTCAACTTTAGCCTTTGTAAGGAAGGGTGGAATACTGGACCCTGTGACAGCAGGTCGTGTCGGAGTGGAAACTTCCAGGGCCTTCCTATCGCCGTTTTTACAATCTCGGCGTACCAAGGCCTCCTGGGCCAGTTTGGGGCCACTAGGATTACTGGTATTCCCTCCTCCTTGATCCTGCGAAGCAGTCTTTGTAGAAGAGGGATCGGAGGGAATGCCTAGATCAGTGAGAACTGATTCCATGGAGTTATTAGAGCGTCTGTATTATTAGAGCGTCTGTCCCGTAGGCTAGAGGATCCCTCGTTCTGGACACAAAGTTGTCCAATTTCTTGTTGAACCTGGCAGCTAGCAGGTCTACATCTGGGTTTCCCCATCTCAGACATATGGCCTGAAAGATCTCGGGGTGAAGAGACCACTCCCTGGTAGCAGCTGCTGACGACTCAGGTAGTCTGCTTGCCAATTTTCCATCCCTGGAATGAAGATTGCAGAAAGGCAAGGTACATGCTCTTCTGCCCATGCCAGGATCCGGTTCACCTCTCTTTGGGCTGCCCGACTGCGGGTGCCTCCTTGGTGATTGATGTAAGCTACTGCAGTAGCATTGTCGGATTGAACCCGAACTGGGTAGCCCTGTAACCTGTATGTCCAGGTTTTGAGGGCTAGATATACCGCCCGGATCTCTAGCACATTGATGGGCAGGATCCCCTGAGTCTTGGCCCAGGTTCCCTGGGTAGAAGCCTCCTCGAATACTGCACCCCAGTCCGATAGGCTGGTATCCCTAGATACCACCTTCCAGGCCACTGGGAGGAAGGACTTTCCCTTCCGTAAATTCCTGGCTTCTAGCCACCAATCGAAGTTGTGGCGTACTTGTGAGGACAGGCGCATGGGTATATCCAGAGCTTGGCTCTTCCTGTTCCAGGAAGCTAAAATATTGCCTTGAAGCAGTCTCGAATGAAACTGGGCGTAAGGGACCGCCTCGAAGGAGGCTACCATCTTTCCCAATAGTCTCATGCAAAGGCGAATAGACGGCCTCTTGTTTGCTTTGACCTTGTGGATCAGGTCTTTCAGAGACTGTATCTTCGGTTCTGGCAGGTATACCCCGTTTTGGGCTGTATCTATGATCATGCCCAGGTACCCTATCCTTCTTTGGGCCTGGAGAGAGGATTTTTGTAAATTTATAATCCATCCTAAATGCTCCAGGTATCCTACTGTAGTGTGTACAGCGTGACCCAATCCGTCCTTTGACTGATCTATTACTAGTAGATCGTCCAGATAGGCTGTTACCGCAATGCCCCGTGTTCTTAGGTTACTAACAGAGGAGCTAGCACCTTTGTGAATACTATGGGCGCGGTGGCTACACCAAACGGCAGAGCCACAAATTGAAAGTGGCGATCTTCTACCGCAAACCTTAGGAATCTTTGGTGAGCGGGGAGGATGGGTATGTGTAAATGTGCGTCCTTGATATCTATGGACGCCATGAATTTTCCGCCCTTTAAAGTGGCGGCCACGGATCGGATCGTTTCCATTCGAAAATGGCGATCGTTCAGGAACCGATTTAGGGATTTTAGATCCAGGATGGGTCTGACATCTCCATTTGGCTTTGGAATCACAAAGAGGTTTGAGTAAAAACCTGAACCTCGCTCTTTTTGGGGTACGTCTAACTACCCCTTGAGCCATTAAGTGATTCAAACCTTTGAAGAAGGATTCTCTTTTTTGTGGATCCTTGGAGAGTCTTGAACCTCGGAATTGAGAAGATGGGATCTCTCGAAATTCCAGTTTGTACCCTGAGGATATTGTGGATACTACCCAATTGTCCTGGATTTCTGACCACCAAGTCGCTCAGAACTGACAAAGCCTTCCTCCCACTCGGTCGAGCGGGGGCGCCCCTTCACTGAGAGGCTTTGGGGGCTTGCTTATTAGCTCTTGCACCCCACGGCTTCTTGTTCTTCTGAGCTTGCCCCTTGGCTTTTGTGGGCGGCTAAAACAGGCCGCCGCCACTGGTTGGAGTCAGATTTCCCGGGAGCTGGGGAGAGAGCGTTTAAAACAAGATCTCTTGTTTTTCTTTCTCTCAGGTAAAAGTCATTTTACCACTTGATCTTTTTCTAAATCTTCCCCAAATAGGCGTTCGCCATGGAACGGGAACTTGCCAACAGCTTTTTGCATGGGGTCTCCGCTGACCAATGCTTAAGCCAAAGTACTCTGCGCATCTGTACCAGCTGGAGTGTAAGGCGTGATGCCTGTATGATAGAATCTCTCATGGCATCCACTGTGAAGCATAAGGCTTTAGGCAAATTTTTCCCAATTTCTAGCCTGCTCTGAAGGCAGTTCCTTCAGCCCCTGCTTTACCTGTTGGCTGATGACCTGACCCATACCGACTGCTGCTACTGCAGGTTGGGTAATTGAGCCGGCCAAAAGGAAGGAGGATTTCAACTTCCTCTCAGAAGGATCTTTTAAACCCTTGTACATTATCCACCGGACATGTCAGGTTTTTATTTACACAAGAAATAGCCGCAACTACCGCAGGCAGGCTCCATTTCTTAAAAAAAAATTTTTTCCCCCATAGGATAAAGAATGTTAAACCTTTTTGGAGGTGAGAAACGCTTATCTGGATATTGCCAGTTTGCGTATATTAGATCCTCTAGTAACGGATGAACCGGGAAGGAGCATGCACCTTGCAGGGATCTTAATGACCCTAGGGAGGAGACAGGTAATTCCGTTACCTCTGCAGAGGTTAACTTAAATGCACTGCTATAGCATTGTACCTGTGACCTTAAAATCTGGCTCCTCATCCTCTGCTGATGTAGCCTCCTCCTCCTCATCCTCCTCCCTCAGGTACTTCTGAAGGGAGGTCCAATACTGGAAGAGACCTGCTTCGCTTATTGTTCCTTTTTAGAGGACTTAGCGATTAAGGTAGCAATTTTTTTTTTTTTTTCCTCCAGATTATTTAGGGCAGCTGATAAAGTGTCCTCAGTGACATATACAGGCCCAGGCTCCACTGGGGAAGCCGCCATACCTGACAGAGGTAATGGCTCATCCTGAACAGGTGCATTTAGCAACACAGGAGAGAAAGGTACCGAGTCAGCACAGTTAGAGCCTCCTCTCAGGCGGTGGTGCTTTCTTATCTCTTTTTGTCCGTATTACTTCCCCTGGAAGGCTTACCGTTTAGACAAAATACAAGGTACCTAAATGCATATACTACCGTGTTCAGTTTAGCAAATACATTAAGTATGCAACTTTTAACACATAACTATGCATAACATGGATGTCTTCTAGGAAGTACCCAATCCAACCACATGGAGTCTTACGTCCCTGTATAGCTGCTGTGTTTCTCTGCCAGGAATAAGAGAACTAACGAGCTTGCTTGCTGCTGCAGTGCTTCTCACACTGACAGTCTTTTTAAAATTGGCGCCGTTTGTGCCTGCGCGCGCCACGTGCCCGCGCACGCATTCGCCACGTGCACGCCTTCGCCCCCCTCCGATAAAGCGCGCGCGGCCCTTAGCGCTATGGCGGTGGCCATAGTGAGAGAGGACTCTCATCAGCCCTTGTTCCCACTTACCTGCATCTGCAGGTGTCTGGTCGGCCACCGAAAGGAGGATCGGGGTGCCCCAGCAAGCTCAGCAGCGGAGGTGACGAGCAGTGTACTTCGCCGAAGCCGACACTGAACAGAGTGAGGTGAGTATATTCAGCTCTTTACTCCCCCCAGTGGTGGAAAAAAAGAAGACATCCACTTTTTGAAAAAGGTCCCAACCTAGTTATGGACCTTCTAATCTCACCTTATCCACGCCGCAGGTTTTTCTGCTGAAAGATTTCAGACAGATACCAAACTTCACCCTTCACGGTGGGCTATGTGTGCCAACCTTCAGGGATATGGGTTCCTATTTAAAGGATACCTCTCCCCTGGGCCTTGTACAAGACTCTTACCAGGACTTTATAGCGAAATAGCGAAAGTGCTGGATCTTAGAGCCCAGTCCTCCGAAGAGAGACATTACAGGCGACGCCTCATGGATGAGGCCCAGATCCCATCCAGATTCAGCTCATTTGTAGGCGTCTTGGATGGATCCGAAAGCATAGCTCTTTTACCCCCAGAGGGTCTCTTTGGTAGAGCTTTCCTTTAGCACCTCCTAACGCGTCCAACACCTTTCGACACTGGCGAAAAAACTGAGGTACTTCCCTGATGGGAGGGGTTATATGGAGGGGAACTGTCTTCCATTGGTTGTGCCAGTGTCCAATCACCGCTGGTGACCCTTAACCCATTATGTAATGACTAGCTCTGTGTCCCGTGGTGTACGATAAAGAAAAGGGGATTTAGCCAATGCATCCCATTGGAAAATACATTTAAAAGAGCGAACAAAAGTCCTGGATGGCTGAACGCCAATGTAAAAATACAAATAAAAGCAAAGGAGACGGCCTTCAAAAAATACAAGGCTGAGGGATCATCAGCATTCAGACTTTACAAAGAATGCAACAAGATATGTAAGGGTGCAATTAGGGCGGCTAAGATAGAACACGAAAGACACATAGCGGAGACAAGCAATAAATAAATAAAAAATCCACACAAATTATATAAACAGTAAAAAACGGAGGACAGACCATAATGGCCCCATAAAGAATGAGGAAGGACATCTGGTTAAAGGATGGGGAGATGGCGAAGGTATTGAATTTATTCTTCTCCTCAGTCTTCACAAAGGAATCGCGGGGCTTCAGTAACCAAAACTGCAGTGTTTGTCCTCATGACACACCACAGGAAGCACCCTCATGGCTAACAGAGGACAGAATTAGACTTGGGAAACCTAACATTAATAAATCACCAGGACCAGATGGCTTGCACCCAAGGGTACTTAGGGAACTAGGTCAAGTAATTGCCAGACCATTATTTTTAATTTTTACTGACAGTCTACTGACTGGAATGGTACAAGCTGATTGGAGAAAAGCCAATGCAGCACCAATATTTAAAAAAAAGGGCCAAAATACTGTATATACTCGAGTATAAGTGACCCGAATATAAGCCGAGGCACCCAATTTTACCACAAAAAAACTTGGGGAAAACCTTGACTCGAGTATAAGCCTAGGGTGTCCATCTGCATACCTCACTGTGCCCAATCTCCCTACCTGATCTCCTGCGCTGAGTGACTATACTGATGTTTAACATGGGAGTCTATGGAAGGGGTGCCGGCTTTGAAAATTCGGTGCTCCCCCGCTGGAGATCCCCCTGGACAACAATCTTTGCACACTTGTAGATGAAGAGTGGGGCTATATGTGTGCCAAGTTTTGGGTCCAGAAGACCTAGGGCTGGCCGGTACTGGGTCCCCAAAATCACTGGAGAAATGACCGTTTAACATGGGAGTCTATGGAAGGGGAGCCCGGTGCTCCCCGGCCGTGGGTCCCCTGGACAACAAACTTTGCACACTTGTAGAGAAAGAGTGGAGCTACACGCGTTTGCAGTCCAGGGGACATAAGGCTGGCCGGGATCAGGCGCACAAAAGGTGAAGATGGACACAGACTCGAGTATAAGCCGAGGGGGGCATTTTCAGCACAAAAAAAAAAAATGTGCTGAAAAACTCAGCTTATACGGTACATTCCTGGGAATTACAGACAGTTACCCAACATCAATTGTATGCAAGCTCTTGGAGGGGATGATAAGGGACTATTATATACAAGATTTTACTAAAGGAAACCGTATTAGCAGTAATCAGCATGGATTCATAAAGAATCGTTCTTGCCAAACCAATCTATTAACCTTCTATGAGGAGGCAAGTTGCCATCTAGATAAAAGGTCCCGTAGACGTATCTGGATTTTGCAAAAGCATTTGACACAGTTCCCCATAAACCGTTTACTGTACAAAGTAAGGTCAGTTGGCATGGACCATAGGATGAATACATGGATTGAAAACAGGCTACAAGGGCGATGGTCAGCGGTGGAAAGTGGGGTCCCCCAGGGTTCTCTGCTGGGACCAATCCTGTTAAATTTGTTCATAAACGACCTGGAGGATGGGGTAAACAGTTCAATCTCCGTATTTGCGGACGACACCAATTTAAGCAGGCCAATAACTTCTCAGCAGGATGTGGAAACCTTGCAAGAAGATCTGAACAAATTAATGGGGTGGGCAACTACATAGCAAATGAGGTTTAATGTAGAAAAATATAAAAATGCATTTGGGTGGCAAAAAATGAATGCAATCTACTCACTAGGGGGTGAACCTCTGGGGGTCCTAGTAGATAGGCTCAGCAATGGCATGCAATGCCAAGCTGCTGCTAACAAAGCAAACAGAATATTGGCATGCATTGAAAAGGGGATTAACTGCAGGGATAAAGAAATAATTCTCCCACTCTACACAACTTTAGTCCGGCCGCACCTAGAGTATGCTGTCCAGTTCTGGGTACCAGTCCTTAGGAAGGATTTGATGGAAATGGCGCGCGTACAGAGAAGGGCAACAAAGCTAATAAAGGGCCTGGAGGATATTAGTTATGAGGAAAGGTTGCGAGCACTGAACTTATTCTCTCTGGAGAAGAGACACTTGAGAGGGGATAGGATTTAAATTTACAAATACCGTACTGGTGACCACACAAAAGGGATAAAACTTTCGCGGAAGGGAGTTTAATAAGACACATGGCCACTCATTAAAATTAGAAGAAAAGAGGTTTAACCTTAAACAGCGTAGTGTGTTCTTTACTGTAGGTGCGGCAAGGATGTGCAATTCCCTTCCACAGGCAGTGGTTTCAGCGGAGAGCATCGATAGTTTCAAAAAACTATTAGATAAGCACCCGAGGCCCCTTTCACACGGGACGGATCAGTAATGATCCGCCCCGTGAACCTCCGCTTGCTCAGCGGGGATCGCTCCGTTGATCCCCGCTGAGCCGGCGGATAACAGGGCGGTACCCGCACACTGCAGGGACCGCCCTGTCAGATCTCGGCTCTTCCCTATGGGGGGGGATCGGATGAACACGGACCGTCTGTCCGTGTTCATCCGATCCGCTCCACAGACGAAGAACGGAGCATTGCGGACACGGAGATCGGGTGTCAGCGGATGTTTCATCCGCTGACACCTGCGATCTCATAGTGACCAATGTATGTCCCTTTTTCATCCGTAAACAGATGGATGAAAAAGCGGACATACGTTCCGTACGTGTGAAAGGGGCCTGAACGTCAACACACAGGGATATACAACGTAATACTGACATAAAATCACACACATAGGTTGGACTTGTGTCTTTTTTCAACCTCACTATGTAACTTATGAGCAATATGAAGTCACCAAACAATAGGATTTTTTGCACTCACTGTAAAATCCCTTTCTCTGTCGTCCATGGCCTTTTTAAGTCTTGACAGTTGGGTTATGTTCCTGTTCTATAGGAGAGGACTATGCAGAACATGTTAGATATTTTAATACATGTTACTTTAACAGAGTTAAACAGCCCCGCCCAGGGGGTGATCCCTCCGGACATAACCCTCCGCCCCTGCAGTCAGCTCAGTTCGTAAAAAGGAGTACAAACCAAAAAGGAGGGGTGGGTGCTGTGTCCGTCCATGGACGACAGAGAAAAGGATTTTACGGTGAGTACAAAAAAATCCTATTTTCTCTTTTCGTCCATGGACGGACACAGCCTTTTTAAGTCTTGACAGTTGGGACGTCCCAAAGCAGTGTCAAAAAACGAGGGGTGGGAACTGCAATCAAAAAAAAAAACCCATTTTACCTCAAACAAGCAGAGTTCCTCAACAGAGGAGTTGCAACCCCAAACAGCCGCTTACAAAACCTTGCAGCCGAAGCTAGCATCCGAAGATGCACTCACATCAACCTTGTAAAATTTTGAGAAAGTGTGAACGGACGACCAGGTCGCTGCATTACACACTTGTGAGACAGACGCTTGATGTCGGAAAGACCAGGAGGCACAAATAGCCCTAGTCAAACGCGCCGTGACAGGAAAGGCAGGCGCCCGCCCCTTAAGGGTATAGGCCTGGATGACTGTCTGCCTGATCCACCGAGAAATGGTGGCCGACGAGACCGCCAGGCCCTTCTGCGCACCAGGCACCGACACAGTGAGTCGGACCCCCGGAACGGAGCCATAGCAGACAAGTACACCCGCAAGGCACGTACCACGTCTAAAGAATGCAGCGCAACCGCCTTGGAATGCGATGGCCGAGGACACAAGGATGGAAGTACGATGTCCTCATTCAGGTAAAAGGCCGAAACCACCTTTGGAAGGAAGGCTGCGGGCGTAGCACCGCTTTGTCCTTATGGAGGACCAAATATGGGGACTTGCAAGACAAGGCCGCAAACTCAGAAACCCTCCTGACGGATGTGATGGCTACTAGGAAGGCAACCTTAGAGCGTCAAAAGAGGAATTTCCCCGATGTTCTCAAAGGGAGGCTTCTGAAGCGCAGAGCACCAGATTCAAATCCTATGGAGGTAGTGGTGGTTGAACCGGAGGGGCCACATGTCAGACCCCTTGCACAAACGTACTCACCAGTGAATGAGCCGCCAGGGGTTGCTGAAAGAACCCAGCTAAGGCTGAAATCTGCCCCTTAATGGTGCGTAAGGCAAGTTTCTGATCCACTCCACGCTTATTAAAACAGCAGGATCCTGGACACCGAATATGCTCGTGGACGCCTTTCCATCTCCTCACACATAGAAATGTAGGATCTCCACATGCGATGGTAGCTCTTCCTAGAAGACGTCCGTGCCCTCAACATGGTTAAAATGACCGAATCCAACAGGCCTCGGTCCCTTAGTACCAGTCTTTCAATAGCCATGCTGTTAAAGCCAGCGACTGTAAAGCAGGATGAAGAATGGGACCTTGCGAGAGAAGGCCATCCCGCATTGGCAGTCGCCAGGGTGCATCCGCCACCAGGCGCACGAGGTCGGCGTACCAGGGACGCCTGGGCCAATCTGGGGCGGATTAGAATCACCGGAATCCCCTCGGTCTCTACTCTGCGGAGCAGACGAGGAAGCAACTTCAGTGGGGGAAAGGCATAAATTAGCCGATACTGACCCCACCAATGCATCTGACGCGGCTGCCCAGGGATCTCTGGACCTGGCCACGAACCTCAACACCTTGTGATTGAGTCAAGAAGCCAGGAGATCTACATCTGGCGTGCCCCATCTCTGGCAAAGGAGTTGAAATACCTCCGGATGTAACGACCATTCCCCTTGGTCCAGCATCTGGCAACACTGATAGTCCGCCTGCCAGTTTTCCACGCGCGGAATGTAAACTGCCGATAGAGCCGGCACGCTCCTTTCCGCCCACCGCATGATGCGAGTGACCTCCGACGCTGCAGCTGAGCTTCTTGTTCCTCCTTGATGGTTGACGTATGCCACTGCCGTAGCGTTGTCTGACTGGATCCTGACTGGACGCCCGTCGTGATCACAGTCCAATGGAAGGGGAGGAACGACTTCCCGGACCAAAGAGACAGGGATCTCAGCCACCAACTCAGAGAGACCCTGACAAGATGACTTATCTGAATATCCAGAGACAACGGAGATTTGTTCCATTTGGAGAGAAACTCCTTCTGCAAGACCCGAGTGTGGAATTGGGCAAACGGCACCGCCTCGAAAGAGGCTACCATGAGGCCCAGGACTCGCATGCAAAAACAGAGACGCGACCGTTTGCGGGATGTCAACAACTTCACCGCAGTCTGGAGTGTCTGCAACTTTTCCAAAGGAAGAAAGACTCTTGCCTCCGAGTCCAGGAATCAACCCCAGGTACTCTAGGCGCTGGGTCGGTACTAACACCGACTTCTGGAAGTTCAGTACCCAACCAAACTCCCGGAGGGTCTGACTGGCTATAGACATGTTCTCCTCCAATTCTGAGCTTGAAGCAGCTCTCAGAAGATCGTCCAAGTAGCCCACGATAGCAATGCCGCGCTGTCTCAGCAAAGCTAGAATCGGGGCAAGCACCTTGGTGAAAACTTTTGGTGCCGACGCAAGGCCAAAGGAAAGAGCCACAAATTGATAGTGGTCTTCGCCGAGCGCAAAGTGCAGGAACCTCTGATGCCCGACGCAGATGGGGACGTGCAAGTATGCGTCCCTGATAGCCAAGGACGCCAGGAAGTCCCCCGGATGGAGCGCAGCAACCACCGAACGAATCGATTCCATCCGGAACTTTTGAATCTTTACAAAAGCATTGAGGGCCTTGAGGTCCAAGATTGGATGGACTCCGTCCTTCTTTGGGACCACAAACAGGTTTGAGTAGAATCCTTGAAACCTGTCCAGCGGTGGTACGGGTATGATCACCCCGCACCTCAACAAGTCTTGCACTGCCCCCAGCAGGGTAGTCCGACGAGCCGGAAGGAGGGGCAGATTTGAGGGAAAGACTGTTTAGTGGACAAGAAAGAAAACTATCTTGTACCCTGAAGTGACCACCTCGCAGACCCACTGGTCGGAGAGCAGGGAGGTCCACGAGCTGCAAAGTCGTCCCCCCACCCAGGAGTCAGGCGGGGGCAAAAGTTCATGCGGTAGCAGGCTTGTTAGGCTTGCGCACCCAGGGACGCTTCTGTCCCCAGCTGGACCTTTGTCAACTTGGGAGGGTCTGCCAGCAGGTCCTGAATGACGAAAATACCGCTTTTGCGCAGGAAAGGAGGGCTTACGGCGCGGCTCCTTCCCTTTAGTGGACTGATGGCAAAGTGTTCTCTTACCTCCAGTGACATCCTTAATGATGTCGTCCAGTGAGGCACCACCAAAAAAACAGAGTTTTCTTAGAAGCTTGGTCAGCGGACCAGCATTTCAGCCATATCAGGCGGCGCAATACCACCGCAGACACGGAGGCCCTGGAGATTAAAGGGCATCCAGGGTTGCAACAGACGTACACGAGGCCCTGTACCAACTGTTCGGCAGTGTCACGCATTCAGGAGGGAGCTGATGCTCCTCCACTGTCTGGTGCAATATTTTAGCCCATTCAGTGATTGACTAGGACATCAGGGTTGCAGCCAATATAGGCCGCAACGCTGACCACAGCATTGTGAACATGGAGCGGCTCACCGCTTCAGACCTCCTATCAGTAGGGTCCTTAAAGGCAGGGGTCCCCTCTACCGGGATAGTGGGGACTTTATTTAACCGAAAGACCGGGGGATCAACGACCGGAGGAGAAGCCCATTTTTTCACAAGGCTCTCTTCAAATGGGTAACCGCAAAGGACCTCTGTGGCCGTTCCCATTCCTTATCTATGAACTTGTCAAAGAAATCAACATAAGGAAAAACCTTAACAGATCGGGTCGGTTTGTGCGACCCAAAAGAAACAGACCCTGCAGTGGAAGTCCCAGCTGTATCTTCCAGCTTGAGAGTGTCCCCTCACAGCATTAATAAGCGTACCCACAAGTTACCCCATCCTGAGCTGACTCGGACGAGGGGTCCTCTTCACTGGGAAGGTCCTGGTCCGCATCTTCTGACACCAGAACCGGGGTCCTGTGCCGCAGCCAGGCCGGAGTCTGAGTCAGAACATTCCCCAGGAGATGGTGGCGCTTAGTACCCCCCCTTACGCCCAAACGCTGCTTCCACCCTGGAAACAAATGACTCCAGGACTGCAGACAAAGTATCCATGGGAACCGCAGGTACAGGAGCACTGGTTGCTGCCTCTGGAATGTTTGGGGAAGAAACGCTGCCCACTCTCCATCCACACACAGCGTGTGTGAGGAACTCTGAGGTGAATTGCGCCGTTCAGGAAGCCATCCAGCACTAGAGGCCAAAACCCACTCCAAATGGCCGCCGGCCGTCTCAGAGTAAAGCGCGCGGACCACAAGAAAATGGCCGCCCGCAATGCAGACCTGTGGGATTTTTCAATGCAAATCCCAGGCACACGAAAAATGGCACCGGCGCTACCAAAATAGCACCCAAACAAGCAAGGTGGAAGAGAAGGCCGCAGCGGAGGCTTCCTGAGAAAACTACACCCCCCCCCCCCACAGAGAGCGGGCCTGGACACCCCCCAGCCGGGACCTGGAGCCACCCTACAAGTATACCCCAGTCGCAGCAAGCCCTGCAAGGGGAGGAGGGAAAAAAAAAAGGGTGATAGAGGGAGAGAGGGGAGGGCAGGAGAACCCCCCCTCCCCCCAACGACCCCCTTGGGAATGCCCAGATGTTCCATCCTACCGAGGCAGTAGGAACTGTACTTACCCGTCTTTGCGAGGACCTGCTGGTGCGTTCCTGACAGACCTACAACCGAGCAGTACGGAGTAGCTGTCGGCCCGGTCCACTGTGACTGAGACAGCAAGCAGCCCGGTCATATGTGAACCCTGGAGCAATAGCTCACCGGCCACCCCTGGAGCCATGGGGTGTGTCGTGGTCGACCCACCGCGTAGCTAAGGCCTGCGCTCACGCTCGATGGCCAGACTGGGGAGACTACAAGGATCTATATGATCCAGCCTGTCACCCAGCCGGCAGTTGATAGATTTCTTAAAATAAAATCATAAAATAAAAATTCTTCCGGACCCTGGGCCCAAAGGGAGCCAGGTCCTTCTCTACTAGGCAGGAAGAAAAAACTGAGCTGCTCACTGCAGGACGGAGGGTTATGTCCGGAGGGACCGCCCCCTGGGCGGGGCTGTTCTACTCTGTTAAAGCAACATGTATTTAATTATGTAATTGTTCTGCCTAGTCCTCTTCTATAGAACAGGAACATAACCCAACTGTCAAGGCTTAAGGCTGTGTCCGTCCATGGATGAAAAGAAACTTTTTTTTTTTTAATAGATGATAATCCGAGATAGGTTTTAAACATGCTATCATCTTTTACAAATTTTTGTTGCATCAATGAAACTACTAGATTTTTATCCCTAAATTAAAACATTTTCTCACACATGCATAAGTCAAAAATTCTGTATGATGTAACATCTAAAGCAGGAGTGCCAAACCTTTTGAAGGCCGAGGGCCACTTAAGCAACTTGGTAACCAGTCGCAGGCCACAATGAGCAGAGTGGGCAAATGACAGGTCTGTGTCCAGTCTGCATATGCAAAGCAGACACAGCCCAATCTACTCTATAGGCCCTCTGATCCAATCAGATCGAAGGGGACAGATACACTTTTTTTTTTTTTTTTTTTTTAGCAGATCCGATTGAAGGTAGGCGGGTGTAAACAGACAAAAGGGTTTACATCTGCTGCTCCATAGAGGTGAATGGAGGGTCAGATTGTGTCGGACCGATCGAGTGAAAGGGGCCTAAGGCTGCTTCAGTGTACCTGTGGTTTTCCCTCCGGTTAGCTGCACTCTCAGATGTCTATTATATCCTGCAGGTGTGGTGCACCTTCTGAAAATACGCTTGCTTCCTCTACCACCGGCTTTATGTACAACACTGATGCAATCTGGGCTTGCCACCAGCCATCCCAGAGCAGGAGGTCGCGGGCCACTGGTTTGGCACCCCTGATCTAAAGCAACAAATCTGTAGCAGAGCAGGAAACTAGCTGATTTCCAAGTATGCAACAACCTAAAGTCAGAAAACCTGGATAGAAAAAACCTTACCTTGTTGAGCGTTTTTTTTTGTCCGTGGAGAGGAAAAGTTACTATAAAAGATTAAATATTAAAATATTTAAAAAAAGACCATTAAAAAAAAAAAAAAAAAACAAACATTGCTTTAGGACAAGGCAAACCTGGAGTAAAGAGAATACATGATACTAAATATGAATGCCCAGCAATATCAAGAACCTTTGTTGAAATCTATAGAGAATGTAGTGTTTTTACATTCTCTGCTTATTACAGTCAGGACCAAAAAAATAAATAGGCTTTTTGTACTCACCGTAAAATCCTTTTCTGTGAAGTCCATGGACAGACACAGCTCCTTATAATCTTGACTTGTGGGTTATGTTCCGTCTATTAGGAGAGGACTAGGCAGACATGTTAGACATTTAAAACATGTAACTTTAGTAAAGCTGAACAGCCCCGCCCAGGGGGCGGTACCTCTGGTCATAACCCCTCACACTGCCTCAGCAGCTGTTTGTCAAAAAGCAGTACAAACCTAGAAAAGAGGGGAGGGTGCTGTGTCCGTCCATGGACTTCAGAGAAAAGGATTTTACGGTGAGTACAAAAATCCTATTTTGTCTTTCGTCCCTGGACAGCTCCTTATAATCTTGACTTGTGGGACATCTCCAAACAGTGTCAAAAAAACGAGGGGTGGGAACAGCAATTAACAACTTAACCCCAAACAACCAGAGCTCCTCAACGGAGGAGATGCAATCTCAAACAGCCACCTGCAAAACCTTGCAGCCGGAGCAAGCATCCAAAGATGCACACATATTAACCATGTAAAACTTCGTGAAGGTAGGGACGGACGACCAGGTCACCGCCTTACACACCTGTGAAACAGATGCTTGATGTCAGAAAGGCCAGGAGGCAACAATTGCCCTGGTCGAATGCGCAGAGACAGGAAAAAGGGCATAGGTCTGAATCACAATCTGTCTGATCCATCAAGAATGGTGGCCGATGACACAGCCAGGCCAGTCACCGAGACAAACAGTTAATCTGACCTCCGAAATGGAGTAGTAGCAGACAGATACATTCCTTAAACGTGTTCTGCAGGTGTAACGCAACCTCTTTGGGATGCGACGGCCGAGGACACAAGGATGGAAGTACAATGTCCTTATTCAAAAGAAAGGCCGAAACCACCTTCAGAAGAAACTAAGGCTGCGGGCGTAGCACCGCTTTGTCCTTATGGAGGAGGATCAAGTAGGGGGACTTGCAAGACAAGGCCGCCAACTCAGAAACCCTCCTGACAGAGGCAATAACCACCAGAAAGGCAACTTTCTGAGTGTGTCAAAAGAGGAAACTCTGATGTTCTCAAAAGGGAGGTTACAGAAGTACCGAGGCTACCAAATTCAAATCGCACGGAGGTAGTGGTGGTCGAAACGGAGGAGCCACATGTCGGACCCCTAGCACAAACGTACTCACCAGTGAAGTTTAAAGAAAACAGCCAAGGCTGAAAACTGCCCCTTAAATGGTGCTTAAGGCAAGTTTCTGATCCACACCACACTATGAAAAGAGGAGGATCCTGGGAACTGACTATGCCCGTGTGCGCCAACCCATCTCCTCTCACAGAGATGTAGGCCTCCCACGTGCGAAGATAGATCTTCCGAGAAGAAGACTTGCGTGCCCTCAGCATGGAGGAAATTACTGAGTCCGACAGGCCTCGGTCCCTCAGAACCCGACTGTCAGCCAAGTCGTTAACCACTTAACGACCGCCCACTGTAAAAATACGTCGGCAGAATGGCACCGACAGGCAGAATCACGTATATCTACGTGATCGCCTTGTATAGTTGGGGGGTCCGATCGGACCCCCCCTTCTGTACAGTGAGCGGTGGTTAAGTGTTCGGGAGCGATCCGGGATGAGGGGACGGCCGTTCGATTCCGGCCACCCCCTCGCGAACGCTCCCGGCGAATGAGAGCTTCCCTGACTGTGTAATGTTTACACAGGCAGAGGAAGTGATGTCATCTCTCCTGCGGCGCTCACATATACCGAGCGCCGCACAGGAGAAGATGCCAGGTTAGTGCACAAAACACTACACTGACACCAGGACAAGTAGGCACATAAATCACCCCCCAGTCACAGTGTCACTGATTGCAGTGACCATTTATTTACTGATCACTGCAATCAGTGACATTTGTGACTGTAAAAGTGTCACTAAAGTTAGATTTTAGGTCCAGTGTAGCCCCCTAACCCCCCCCCCCAATAAAGGTTTAACCCTCTGATCGCCCCCCAGATAACCCTTTCACCCCCTATCACCGTCGCTAAGCGATCATTTTTCTGATCGCTGTCTTAGCGCCGGTGATGCCGATCGGTAGCCAGTTATTTTTTTTAGGTTCGCCGCAGGTTTTTATAGCGTCAAGTACCCCCATATATTACCTAATAAAGGTTTTAACCCCCTAATTGCCCCTAGTTAACCCTTTCACCAGTGATCACCATATAAGTGTTACGGGTGACGCCATGGGCATATGTGGAATTACACCCCAAAATACATTCTGTTGCTTCTCCTGAGTACGGGGATACCACATGTGTGAGACTTTTTGGGAGCCTAGCCGCGTACGGGACCCCAAAACCAAGCACCGCCTTCAGGCTTTCTAAGGGTGTAAATTTTTGATTTCACTTCTCACTGCCTATCACAGTTTCGGAGGAAAGTAGACACCCCAAGCTATTTGCTGAGAGGTATGGTGAGTATTTTGTAGATCTCGCTTTGTCACAGTTTTGAAAATTGAAAAAAATAAAAAAAAATTCCTCTCTTCATTTTCAAATGAAAATGAGAGCTGTAAAATACTCACCATGCCTCTCAGCAAATAGCTTGGGGTGTCCACTTTCCAAAATGGGGTCATTTGGGGGGGTTTTCTGCTATTTTGGCATTTTATGGCCTTCGAAACTGTGATAGGTAGTGAGAAGTGAAATCAAAAATTTGTGCCTAGAAATCCTGAAGGCGGTGCTTGGTTTTCGGGGTCCTGTACGCGGCTAGGCTCCTAAAAAGTCCCACACATGTGGTATCCCCGTACTCAGGAGAAGCAAAATGTATTTTGGGGTGCAATTCCACATATAACCATGGCATGTGTGAGCAATATATCATTTAGTGACAACTTTTTGTAATTTTTTTTTTTTTTAGTCATTATTCAATCACTTGAGACAAAAAAAAAAAAAAAATATTCAATGGGCTCAACATGCCTCAGCAATTGCCTTGGGATGTCTACTTTCCAAAATGGGGTCATTTGGGGGGGGGGGGGGGGTTTGTACTGCCCTGCCATTTTAGCACCTCAAGAAATGAGATAGGCAGTCATAAATTAAAAGCTGTGTAAATTCCAGAAAATGTACCCTAGTTTGTAGACGCTATAACTTTTGCGCAAACCAATAAATATACGCTTATTGACATTTTTTTTACTAAAGACATGTGGCTGAATACATTTTGGCGTAAATGTATGACTAAAATTGAGTTTATTCGATTTTTATTATAACAAAAAGTAGAAAATATCATTTTTTTTCTAAATTTTCGGTCTTTCAGTTTATATCGCAAAAAATAAAAAATCGCAGAGGCAATCAAATACCATTAAAAGAAAGCTCCATTTGTGGGAAGAAAAGGACGCAAATTTTGTTTGGGTACAACATTGCATGTCCGCACAATTTACAGTTAAACAGTGCAGTGCAAAATTCTGAAATCACCTCTGGTCCTTTAGCTACCAAATGGTCCGGGGCTTAAGTGGTTAAAGCCAGCGACTTTAAAGCAGGATGAAGTATAGGACCTAAGGGGCAACCGCCACCAGCAGGGTTCATACTCATGACCTAATGTTTCATGAAATGTCTATGTATATATATTTCGACTCAGGCGAAACTGCACCAAACTAAGTGACTATAGAGAACAGTCTGATATCCTGACTAGGAGGTTCCTGGAAAAGGGGTATCATGCCGATGACCTTGAACACAAACGTTTGGAAGTGGAATTACTTGATAGGGAATCACTTTTGAGTGACAGAAGTGTTAATCCAGTTGATCAGACTCTCTTCACCTTACCATTCATTACTGGCTTCTCCAACCAGCATTTTTTGGTGAAAAAACTGATTCACAAACACATTATTAAGGATGATGTGGTGTTGGGACCCATATTACCCGATAAACCACAGGTGGTATTCAGGGGTGTACCTTCCTTGAGAGACTCATTGGCTCCAAATGTATGCGATCCCCCCATTAATAAACCTATGTTTTTCCAAAATCTAGTGGGTTATCATAAATGTAAAAGATGTGCTGTTTGCAATATTAATCACATTAAGGAACGGAAAACTACCACCTTTGTTTCCAATAGTACCTCTAAACAATATGATATTAAAACTTTTATCACATGTTCAACCACCCATGTTGTGTACTTCCTCACCTGCCCCTGCGGGTTACAGTATATAGGGAGGACTGTTAGGGCGTTTCAAGTTAGGCTCAATGAGCATATTGGAAACATCAGAAGAGGGGTTTAAGAGGTACTCTGTATCTAGACACTATAGGGATGTCCATAATAGGGACCCTAGTGGGACGTCCTTTGTGGCCATAGACAAGTTGAAAAGCCACTGGAGGGGGGGCCCTAAGAGGCGTGCGATATCCAAACTCGAAATGAGTTGGATATACAGGATTAAATGCCTTAGACCATTTGGGTTGAATGTCGATATCGAAATCAATGCATTTATAGATAACGCATGATTTGGAACCCCACTAAATTTTTTTCCCAATTATTTTTATATCTCTTGTTGAGATTGGGATGTTTCCTTGTTGCTATTGGGGGATGGGGGATTTCTTTCCCTTCCCTGGCACTGGAGATACGTCTACCTTTTTATCATAACTTTTTAGTCATGATGTATAGTGAGGTTAGAATGTAATTTACTTTTAAGTGTTGAATCTGTTATCCTTTCGCTTCACGGGAATTAGATTATGGGTTGTGACCCCTCCCTCTACCATGAGTGTGAGGCTATTGGGTTTTGTTTATGTTCCACCTTCCGGACTCCGACACGGAAACGAGGCGTGGATACGCCATGACTTTATCGTCATGGCGACAGATCCCGGAATGAGGAGGAGACGTCGTGGCTATATTGCCATGACGACAGATACGGGAGCGAGACGTGGATGCGTCATGACCTCAACGTCATTACGACTGACACGAAAGCGAGGCGTGGAACGCGCCTCGCTATTATTTATAGAGTGACACTTCAGTGCGTCGCCCGTGCCCTTTGAGAACGTTTTTAGGAAACGAAACTAGTCAGGGCGGTGCAACGCACTGACGTCACTACCACGTGACCCCGCTAGCACGGGCGAACGCCACATTGCATGCCGGCAATTTTAAAACTTTGTTTGTTTTTTATTTTGTACTGCTGTTTTATCTGTATACCTCTACTTTTTGGGAATAAATATACCTTGAGGTATTACACTACTGGAGTCCTTTTCCCTTTTCTTTCATGGTTCCTACACCAACTTGAAAGTTCGATTTTTTCCTGGTTTGGAGTGATCATTGGCAGCACCTGCAGTAAAAGGATCAGTATAACAGAGGCTAAGAACCTACACTGGTATCCTCGTTTCGCGAAATCAGGTGGATTAACTCCTGTACCCCGCAGGTGGTGATATCTGCATGCCTGCTAGACCTTGCCATAGTGGAGGTCCATCATTTCTGGTAACGTACCCATCTTTTACCTATTTACTCACCGCGGTGGATGTGGTCTTCTTCGACATCTGTGGATTCATTGGGACTCATCTCCTTACACCATCATCCTCCCCCTTGATTACATCTTTCAAAGTTCTTTTTTCTTCCCCTTCTTTCCAGCGTGAAGGAAACATTTCTATATGTGGTGGACATTATTTTTTGCAATTTTGTGTTTTTTAAGTTATTTAAGGACTTTTCAATATTCATATTCATATTCATTTGCACATTATTGTTGCTCAGCCTCTGGTTAGCTAATTATTCAACCTGATGGTCTGATCGGCCTTCAGCAATCAGTGTTTATTTTATGTTTGCACGTTTTCATTATATTTACACTTCACCGAGAGAAATATATATGGTGGGACTATTTTTACAGGTGTTACTTGATACTATTCATTTAGTGTCACCTGTGTAGTCTATCAAGTTTGTAATATTTTTAGGGGCGCGACATTTTTTATATTTATATTGTTTGTATATGGTTTCACATATTATATTGTTGCAGCCCTGGTGTGACTAGCACTAACATTTTTCCATCATTTTACTTTCCACATTAGCGCAGTTAAACACCTTTTTATCCCTATGTATACATGTTAAAGAAAAAGAAAATTCATGTCACACCCAGCATATTTTAACTAATATAAATTAGGGCTGTTACTGATTAAAATTTGTGTTTGATTAATCTTTTTTTTAATCGATTAATCGACTAATTTTGATTAATTATAAAACGCACATACAGATCCAACTACTTTTAGCTGATCTCCTTGCATTGCAACTCTGCATTAGTCAGTGGTAAATGTGGTATACACTATATACAATCACCCGACACTACTTTGTTTCCACAATCCATGACTCAACTTCACACAAATAAATTCAAACTGTAGCACTGACGTAAGTACAGTACAAGGCAGGCAGACAGCCCCCCCCCCCCCCCCGTAGTGCAGGCAGACAGCCCCCAACCCCCCCCCCGTAGTGCAGGCAGACAGCCCCCAACCCCCCCCCCCCCCGTAGTGCAGGCAGACAGCCCCCAGTACAGACCTCAGAACAGCAATACACGGCGTGGTGTGTCACCCTCAAGCAGGGGCTCCTCCTCAGCGTGCCGCTAATAGGCCGCCGCCGGATGTACCAAGATGGCCGCAGGTCCGGAGCCAAGCCGAAGCCGCGGCCTTTCCTAATGGCCGAGGCTCCGGAGCGCTGCGCGTGCCGATCCTAACAGGATGACCCGTTCAGGTCACGGATCGCTTACGATCCGTTGGCATCACTACTCAAAATGCCATGACTTTTCCAAAACTTAGTGGGGTTTACTCAAGTCATTTTCCAAAACTTTCCCAGGCCTGGAAAGTGCCATGTCAAAAATCCCATGACTTTCCAGGAATTGAATGACCGTGCAAACCCCTGCACCAGGCTCACTAGGTCGGCGTAGCCAATCTGGGGAAATTAGAGTCACCGGAATCCCCCCAGTCCCCAACTCTGCGGAGCAGACAAGGCAGAAGATTCAGTGGGGAAAAGATATAAAGCTTAGCCAATACTGACCCTACGGGGCCACCCACGCGTCCATCGCGCCCGCCCAGGGATTCTTGGCCCTGGCCACAACTTCAATACCTTCCGATTGAATCGAAAAGCCAGAAGATCCACGGCTGGCATGCCCCATCTCGGACAAAAAGAGTCGAAACACATCCAGGTGTAGCGACCATTGTCCGTGGTCCAGCATCTGGCGATTTAGGTCAGTTTACTACACCCAGAATGTACATGCCGATAGAGCCGGCAGGCTCCGTTCAGCCCACCGCAGGATGTGAGCGACCTCCAATTGCTGCAGCCGAGCTGCTTGTTCCTCCTAGATGGTTGACATATGCCAACGTCGTGACATTGTCCGACTGGATCCTGACCGGACTCCCTTGTAGCCTCTGATCATGTGGAGAGGCACTGCCTGATCGCTCAAAGTTCTCATGCATTGATCGGCAGGCAGGATTCTTCCTGTATCCCGCGACCTTGCGTCAACTGAACACCCCCAAAGAATCAGGCTGGCATCCGTCGTGATTACCGTCCATTGAAAAAGGAAGGAACAACTTTTCTGAATGAAGGGCCGGAGATTTCAGCCACCAGACCAGGGGAGGTCTGACTAGGCGGCCCACCCAGATTTGACAATTCAGGGACAACGGACCACTTGACCCATTTGGACAGGATCTCCTTTAGCAAGACTCGAGGATGGAATTGGAGGATACGGTACTGCCTCGAAGGAGGCTACCATGAGACCCAGGACTCCCATGCAAAGGCGAAGCGACGACCACCTGAGGGATGCAAACAGCTTCACCGCCGCCTGAAGAGCCTACAATTTTTTCAAAGGGAGAAAAACCCTTGCCTCTGAAGAGAGCAGGATCAAACCCAGGTACTCCAGGCGCCGAGTCGGCACCAACACCGACCTCTGGAGGTTCAGTACCCAACCACATATTTGAAGGGTCTAACTAATATCACCACATCCCCCTCTAATTCGGAGTACGAAGCAGCCCTCAGAAGGCGACCAAGGAACCATAGGGACCAAGGCAAGGTACATTAGGTCCACCCTCCTAGCTTCTCAGACTGAGGGGACCCCCCCAGGGGACTCATCGCTCTGACCCAGGTGCCGCCGTCCCCTCTCCCCATATGCCTTCAACCTGTCGTGGTTGCGGTGTATTCCTGTGCCTGAGGTGTTTTGCGCTATTCGCGACATTCAGAAAGGACGTTTTCACCGCTAGAAGCAAAAAAAAGCTGGACTACAAGAAAATGGCCGCTGCTTCTCAGCAGTAAAAACAAGTCCGGTCACAATAGAATGGCGCCACGCACTGCCAAAATAGCCGCCGAACATGTTCTGAGGTTAAAGGGAAAAAAGGCAGTGAACACACTGGGCCTCAGCGCGGAAGCTCCTTCATGGCACCAGACAACACCCCACATGGAGAGCGGACCCTGGACACCCCGCAGCTCCCCAGCCAGGACACGAAGCCCCCTTCCGGAGGACCCCTGGTAATTACACAGCAGGCCCAGCCCGACAGAGTATGGGGAGGAGGGAAAGGACAGGGAGAGAAGAAAGGAAGGGTGAGAGACCCCCTAGTCGACCACCCCAGGAATGCCCAGCTGCTCCATCCTGCCGAGGCAGGAGGAACCGTACTTACCCGTCCATGCGAGGACTTGCTGGCGCGTTCCTGACAGACCTACAACCGAGCAGTATGGAGTAGCTGTTGGCCCGGTCCACTGTGACTGAGACAGCAAGTAGCCCGGTCATATGTGAACCCTGGAGCAAATAGCTCACTGGCCACCCCTGGAGCCATGGGGTATGTCGTGGCCGACCCAGCGCGTAGCTAAGGCCTGCTAACGCTCAATGGCCGGACTGGGGGGACTACTAGAAACAATATTATCCAGCCTGTCACCCAGCCGGCAGTTGATAGATTTCTTAAAATAAAAAAACATGAAAAAAAAATTTAAAAATTTCTTCAGGACCCTGGGCCCAAAAGGGAGCCAGGTCCTTCTCTACTAGGCAGAAAAAAAACTGAGCTGCTGAGGCAATGTGAGTGGTTATGACCAGAGGGACCACCCCCTGGGCGGGGCTGTTCAGCTTTGCTAAAGTTACATGTTTTAAATGTTTAACATGTCTGCCTAGTCCTCTGATAGACAGAACATAACCCACAAGTCAAAATTATAAGGAGCTGTGTCCGTCCATAAACTAAATGGAAAATAAACATTTTGAGAAACATTTTTAATAATGCATATAATTCTTCGGCAGTCTTCTTTATTGTCGGGAGGTGTAGCTATAGTCTTTTCATAGGATTAGCACGAGCATGTTTCAGCTGTGCTGAAAAAAGTCCCGGAAATAAAGTGTTACTAAACCCAGGACCCATTTACTATATCTGGTCTCCCACAGTACACAAAACATGGAAATACAATTATTTTAGTAAATAAAAACTGCTAAATACTGTTTCTCAGCAGTATATAGCAGTCTTGTGACTTCCATCAGTGTCCGGCTAAAGTTTGTAGGAGGAGGAGGAGTATTAATTCTTCTCCAAAATGTCGTATCAGGCTGCAGGACCCCTGACTGACTGGACAGTGCCGATTTGCCCTGTGCTGATCACATGCACCCTCCCTAGAAAAACAAAATCTCCTTAGCCATACACACCAAACTGAGCATGTGCAGCTTGTCCCCTAGCCCCTGTTCTATCAGCAGATGGATTAGGGACAGTGTAAGGAGAGGATCAGAGAAGACTGGATCAAACTGCTTTTTTACCCAATGCAGAGGATTAACCCCTTAAGTTCAACAGTGAAAAAAACAAAGCATGCGTTACTGTTGTGGGTTTAACAACACTTCAGTAAATACCAACGAGAGGTGGCGGTTCATAAAGAGCAGATACAGAAGAGCATAGATTTCCGATGATTGGCTATAGATGGGCGAGTTTAGCAGTGCTAGACAAATAATGTAAGCACCTGGAGATCCCTGTACAGGTAAAGCTGGCTATAAACTGTGTGACAGTCAGAGACCCTGTTACTGTGAGAATACAGGAAAACACAACAATTTGCATTAAAAGGAGACACATTCTAGACTTTTGTTTCTGAGCACAGAAAGCAGTGTTTTTGTCTCTCTAAATTCTGTAGTTCTCAGATCTGAGGACAGCTTAGAGCTTCCAGTTTAGAGTCCACTCCCAGTGTGGCAGACAGGAGGCCTCACCCAGGTGTCAGGGGACCCAAGCCAGAAGCCAAGAGACAGAGGGTCTCACCCAGGGGTGCCCCAACCAGAAGCCAGGGGACAAAGTTTATTATCAAGGAGTCAGAGGAGCCCCAGACAGAAACCAAGAGACAGAGGGGGTCTCACTGACCAGCCAGAGGGCATCTAGCAGTCAGGAGACGGGAGGTCTCGTTCCAGGAGTCAGGTTGGCTCCTATTGGGGTGTCAGGAGAAGCCCAATCCATAGGCCAGAAGTGGGCCATACAGCAGGGTACTGAAACTGAAGGCTATGAGTCAAGTGAGCTTGGGAGAGTTGGATAACACAGTCAGAGGGACTGGTAAGAAGAGCAGCAGTGCTACCGACAAAGGAGCCAAGTGGCTTGGTATTTTCATTTGTGTATAATGAAAAAGAACCCCTGCGTGGGCAAATGATGCGCTGCCATGCCCTTAAAACGGTAGTAAACTCTGTTCTACCACTTGTAGCTACAGGCAAGCCTATATAGAAGGCTTACCTGTAAATATCTCCTAAACTTGCAGTTTAGAAGATATTCAGAGTGCATACAGCCTGTGACGTTACCGCATACAGTTCCACACCTTCAGAGCCTGTGCCGCAAACAGCGGCTACCGCGTATATGCATCATTCATGTAGCCGGAGGACGCAAACCTTGAAGGAAGACCGGGGGAAGATGTCAGTCCTCTCAGCGGTGACAGCACGGCGCTGGAGGGCTTCGTTCTAAGGTAAGTCTCCCAATCAACTGCAGTTTACTACCGCTTTAAACGCAGTTTTGACTGGCACAACTCATTGAAAAAGCACCTACTGCTAGAGTTTCATTTCACCAAGGCTACTAGAATTTTGGGATTTTCTAATTATTGGGTCAAATGGACAATCATTTTCAACCGCAGCAACAAGAAAAATTGCAGTAGGATGGAATGTTTTTCTTGAACAAATTTCTAATAGTTTATGTAGTAACCATTTAGTGATGTTCATTCATTCCAAAATGGAATGTTAAAAGCAAGTGCTACCAAAGACATTAGGCAAGCCGGTGAATGCCGAGATTTTTTTTTTTTTACATAGACCTTTGTTTAAAAGTCTACTAGTTTATGGTCAGTTAGCAAAGTTTCAATTGAATAATGGCATCATACCTTTTTACACACTCATCTGTATCAATAAAGATGTGGTCTTTATTGGGCCCTTTTGCATGGGTACGTTTTTTTTACGGACATATGTGGTAGGTTTGGTAATTAAAAATGTACAGATTAATACCTGCAGATTACAATATCTGTGGCCGATTTAGGCGAGGGAGGAGTTGTACCAGTTACTGCACATCTACAAAATTGCCCATTGCACATCTACAAAATTGCCCATGTATGTAGCAGTGTTAGTTTTGACGTCAAATTTCGACATCTTTTCACTAAAATGCCATTTTAGTCATCTGAATACATGAAAGATTAAAAAAAATACCCTGCCTGCATAATAGCAACTCTTGTTTAAACCCCCAAGTGATTTCTACATGACTAGGTAAATATTATTACTCAATTCAGTGAAACCATATTTTTTTTGTTTTGTTGAGGGTTACAGACACACGTCCCTGAACCACTATCACAAGGACAGGAAGTGAAGGATATTTCCAACACAAGGACACATGAAACCAATATGTAAAATTAAAATCTTACCCTGGTGTAGATTTACGCGTCTTCTCCTTAATGAAGAAAATAGAAAGATTAAAAAAGCAACTGTCATTACGTTACAACAAGCATTCCTATGCAACATCAACAATAACCAATCCTATTCAACTATTTTTAAAAGGATAAGCTCCTCTTTTGTTACATGTTACACCAAAATTGAGCGAGTAACATGTATCGTGCTATAAATGTACCGTCCCCCCTCACCCCCTCCCCTTTGTCAGCGAGTGGGTGATCTTCTCCCCCAGTTCGCTGCCACAATCTAAAGAAAATGCAGCCATGCGGGGCTCCTCCTGCCCGGCCACATCATTGTGTTCTGTGAATGAGTGGACTACAGCTACAGACAGCCTTTGCAGCTATTGGCTTATAGTTCTCAACAAACTACCACGTGTTGTAGAGTGCTGTGGTAGTTCATCGATTCTTCCCGTCAGTGTGAAACTGTCTGCCCATACAATGTACAGGTAGACCGCTTACACGGACAGTGTGCAGGAGACCTGCATGGCATCAGTGATCTGCTCATCGCTGGTACAATGCCTTCCAGGCTCCTAAAACAAAAAATAGTAAGTGCACATTTTTTTCCCTGCAAAAACTTTGCATTTATTTTTGTTAAGGTAAACTTATCCTTTAAACTGCTAACTAGATTATGTATTTTGGCTTCTATTTAGCTTCCTTTCTAAGCCTAGTACACACACAGAACAGTTTATTGACATTCAGCTTTTGTGTACTGAGGCCGACAGAAGCTGGACGTTCGGGACATGACTGAGAAAATGTCTGCCGACTGGATCCCCATTGTGCTGAGAGATCGCTGTACCAACATTGATTTGTTAGTACAGAGGCTCCAACCTGAGCCGTCAGTTTTTTTCCGTTCAGCCCGCTGAATAAAAATAAAAAAAAAAACTAGCAGTTTGTATGAGGCTTTAGTTATGTAAATCTGCATAGTTAAGACTCCTAAATTTATGAAACACAGATAAGGATATTAATTTACTGACTTAATGTACACTAACTCCAGGCAAAAAGCTAAATATACAGTTAAAATACACAACATATTCCTGTTCAGCCAACCTTGGCTCAGCAAAGCCACGATCCCCAACTAGATCAGAATGTTTCACCTCCCAACTCCAGTTGTGTGCATACATTTTTTAATGAAGATACACAGGAGGGGAAATTAATTATTTGATACCCTGCAGATTTTGTAAGTTTGCCCACTTACAAAGAAATGAAGGGTCTATAAGTTTTATCATAGATTTATTTTAAATGATAGAAACAGCATATCAACCAAAAATCACACAGGATACAAAAGTGAGTTGCAGTTCAGTGAGTAAAATAAGTATTTGATCCCCTACCAACCAAGAATGCTGGCTCCCACAGACTGGCTACACTATGTGCTCATGTGGTACACAGATTAGTCCTGTCGATTTAAGGTTCTCCTAACGACAACTCGTTACGTGTATAAAAGACACCTGTCCACAGAATCTTTCTTCATTCGAACCCACCATCATGGGCAAGACCAAAGATCTGTTAAAGGAAGTCAGGGACAAGATTATAGACCAGCACAAGGCTAAAATGGGCTACAAGATCATCAGAAAGAAGCTTGGTGAAAAGGAGACAACTGTTGGAGCTATTATTTACAAATGGAAAAAAATACAAAATAACCATCAATCGTCGATAAGAGCAGGAAGCACTCACATTGCCTCATCCGTAGATAATATATGGGAATACAAAAAAAGGGTCCCAAAGGGACCTACAGTCTGTAAGCAAGAAAGACATTACTAATGGAAACGTGGATTTAGACAAGAAAAGGGCTATTTGATAACAGTTCCCTCTGTTTTTCACTCTGGGGTAGAAGAGGCAGTGAGTATAACCATCTTTAACAGCTGCTGAAACCAAGGTCCAGGTAAAGCTCATTGTTAAAGGGGAGACAGTGGCTGTTGGCAAGGGGTCAGTATTGGATAAAGGCACAGTGAAAGTCAAGGGAGCCTCCACTGATCTGTTATCCCCCTGGCTGATGCTGAGTGCAGTTTGCTTATGGTTCTGACTTATCCTCCCTGTGTCAAGGCTTGGTTTTGATCTTGCTCTGGTGAGTTTAAACCCCTGAGGGGGAGTGTGTTCCCACTGGGTGGACCTGGATTTTTCCGTGAAGGGGCACGCCGTTTCTATCCAAGATCATCTATGGACACTGTTTGACACTTCTGCACTTTATCTGCCAAAAAACTGTTATTCACTTTCAAGGTGGTGTTGGCCACCCGATTCCTAACATCAGCAAAGTTTTAGGCCTCATGCCCACGGGCGTTTTTTCAGCCGCGTTTTTGAGCGTTTTTTACAGCTTAAAAACGCCTGTCCATGTTAGTCTATAGCTTCATGCCCACCTAGGCGTTTGAGCTGTAAAGAGCATAGGAGTTTGTAAGCTGTAAAAAAAAACCAGGACCAGTGCGTTCCTCAGCGTCAGAATTAGGCAGAAAAACGTCAAAAACGCGCACTAACGTGCAGTCGCGTTTTTAGCTCCGACGTTTTTTAAAAAAAAAATAAAAAAAAAAATATTTACAATAACATGGACAGGCGTTTTTAAGCTGCAAAAACGCCAGTGGGCATGAGGCCTTAGTATATTACCACTGTTTTTATGTTTGATATACTGCCTTTATTATGTTTTTAATTTTAAACCGCTGCTTAGATGGAGTTTTCTTGGTTTATTACTAGGGAATTCTTTTGCTGGTCATTAACTTTGATCTGTTGGATTCACTTGATATTACACCTATTGCTCAGACCAGCAAAGTTTTTGGTCTCTGGCGCTGAGTGGTGTATTGGAGGCATATATATATATTATATATATATATAAATAAAGCAGAAAGCAACAGATAACCATATATTAAAATACTGCTCTTCACGCATTCTGCTCTCTCCCAGGGGATCCTTTGATATTGTTATATTGCTAACCTATGTGATAACAATATCCTGGCTTTGATGGAAACATAGTAGCTTGCTTGGATGTAGTTTAGTCCTCATATTGGAGGACTTTATCAACCATTGACATGCCGGATTCTCTCTCTCTGATCACCGTACGAGGATACCTGGAATATATGAGCCAATAGCTGGCCTATACTTATCCTGGCTACGAGAATCTTTTTCTGCGAGCCAGTTTTTTTTGCTGGATACTACCCCTTTTTGACTACTTGTTGAATAAGGCTGACTCCGTTGCAAGATAGCGAGACCTCCTGTCTCCTTTCTTTGCAACTCATGAATCTCGATATGTCCTAATGAAACTTAGCAGCGAAACGCGTTGACGCACTAGGGCTCACTATACATTATGCTCTTTAATATAGGTTTTTTAATCTGCTTTTCATACCGTCTATGTCTTAATAAACACAAGTATTTGTCTATACCCTCATTGTTTGCTGTGCCTTTAAAGTCTGACCATGGGTCGTCTTTTGGGACCCTTTTTTGTATAACCCATCAGTCGTCCTTGGTCAGGAGCTCCATGCAAGATTTTGCCTTATGGGGTAAGGATGATCATGAGAAAAAGGAGGGATCAGCCCAGAACTACATAGGAGGAGCTTGTAAATGATCTCAAGGCAGTTGGGACCACAGTCACCAAACAAACCATTGGTAACACAAGACGCCGCCAATCCTGCAGAGCCCACAAGGTTCCCATTCTCAAAAAGGAACATGTACAGGCCCGTCTGAAGTCTGCCAATGGATCTAAATGATTCAGAGAAGGATTGGGAAAGTGTAGTCAGATGAGACCAAAATGGAGCTCTTTGGCATTAACTCGACTCCCTATGCTTGGAGAAAGAAAAATGTTGACTATGACCCCAAGAACACCATCCCTACAATCAAGCATAGAGGTGGAAACCTTATGCTTTGGGGTGGTTTCTTTGATAAAAAAGGTACAGGCTGACTTTGCTGCATCGCAGGGCCAAAATCTTGATGAAAACCTTCTTCCCTTAGCCAGAACAAAGATGGGTCTTCCAGCATTACAATGACCCAAAACATACCACCAAGGCAACTAAGGAGTGGCATAAGAGGAAGCACATTAAAAGTGGTCGTAAAGGGCAGAAGATTTTTTATCTTACTGCATTCTATGCAGCAAGATAAAAAGCCTTCTGTGTGCAGTAGCCCTCCTAACAATTACCTGAGGTCCCTCTCTGTCCACGAGTGTTTCAGACGTCTGAGATTCTCCCTCCTGATTGGCTGAGACACAGCAAGGGTGCCATTGGCTGCCTCTGTGGTCAATTAAAATCAGCTTGCCAATCAGGGGAGAGGAAGCTCCATGTCTGAATGAACACAGGGAGCTGTGACTCAGCTCGAATGCCCCCATAGCATGCTGCTTGCTGTGGGGACACTAAACAGGAGGGAGGGGCCAGATCACAGAAGAGGGACCTGAGAAGGGACCCGTGAAGAGGAGGATCTGGGCTGCTCTGTGCAAATACACTGCAACAGAGCAGGCAAGTATAACATGTTTTTTTTTTCTATAAAAACAACAAACAAGACTTTACAAATCACTTTAAGGTCATTGCGTGGCCTAGTTAGTCTCCAGACCTTAATCCAATAAAAAAATTGATGGGAGCTGAAACTTCGAGTTGCCAAGCAACAGCCAAGAAACCTTAAAGATTTAGAGAAGATCTGTAAAGAAGAGTGGACCAAAGACCCTCTTGAGGTGTGTGCCAACCTGATAAGCAACTACAAGAAACGTCTTACCTCTGTACATTGCCAACAAGGGTTTCTCCACCAAGTACCAAGTCACATTTTGCTTGGGGATAAAAAAAAACGTATTTTACTCACAGAACTGCAACTCAATGAACAACATTTTTATCATGTAATTTTTCTGGATTTTTGGTTGATATTCTGTCTCCATCATTTAAAAATACACCAATGATAAAATTAGAGACCCTTCATTTCTTTGTAACTTACAATATCTGCAGAGGATCAAAATAATTTGTTTTCCACTCTGTAAATACATTTAATGTTGCTTTTTTTGGCAACTATTTCAGTTTAGCTCTGAGCATATCTAATTTTCCAAAGTAATCTCAAATTTTTATCATCTTCAAAATAACTGTCAATATGTACCAGCACAGCCTGGTCCTTGAAGATTTGGCAACAGATTGTTGGGTGGAACGTTCAATGTGATAGACCTAATCAGTGGTTGCACAATAGTAAAATGCATAATGTGTGGCCTGCTTAAGGAGACTTCTTTATATTTAAATCTTCATTGAACAGCTACTGCTGTCTTCAAGTACAACTAGGTCTACAGAAATGGTGATTTCAGCGCTGCATACTACTGGCCATAAATTAACCAAATATAAGGAGCAGTCAAACAATTATCATGAAAGTATGATTCTTTCAAGAAAAGCTCTCCTGGTCTCTTCATTGGCATTAGAGGGAGGTGAGAAGGGAGAAGGTTGAGGGACATGATATAATCATTCTGTGCAAGAGTTATTTTCACTCTTTGCCAGGAAGAGTATGTAATAAGGCACTTCTATGCTCACCTTACATCTCCCCCTCTGCTGTTCTTTTATCAGCCACTTGTAAATACTTGTACTAAAAAGTATCTTTCCATCAAATATAGAGAGAACACAGGAAAGGATTGTGAGGGGCCACATTGTTTTGCATAGTGATGGTCTGACCCTTGTGCAAAAATAAAAACATAATGACATACCAAGAGGTAGGTGTCAGAAGCCTATAAGCTCTGAGCTGTGCAGAAAGAGGAGCTGAAGCCAAGAGATCATAGACAATCCCAGGTCCTACACTAAGCCTGCACAATAGCTGGGAGACCTTCTGAAGAAGCCAAAAGACAAGCGTGTATTCACTATTTTTAACTTGCAATTTCCTAGTGTTTGCATTAATTTAAAAAAAAAAAAAAAAATCGTAGTTATGCTTTAAAAAGATTTAAATAGGACGCCGTCATAAAAAGTGACATTGTTGCAAAATTTTTTTTTTACCGTATTTGCATATGATGTGGATAGACTATCTGGTGTTCCGGATCTTTCACTTTCTGGAAGAGTAAAACATTTGTGGTAAAGTACAAAGCTATCAACAAATTGAACTAATTTTTTTTTTACTGCAAGTCATAAAACAAACATGCGTTTATCATGACTGATACAACACCATTGGCCCAATGTTTCCCACCCACCAGTTCAAGGACCACTGGCAATCCCTATTAAAAGGAGAAGTAGTTTGGCTGTACTTCTATGGATCACAGGGGTGTAGTTCATTCTGCACTCCCGTGACCCATTTTCAGCAGAGAGCAGGTTGAATTTTGCTCTCTGCTGACGTCAGCTGAGTCAGTCCATGCTCAGCATCATCACAACCATGTAGTCGGAATCAACCCAGATCCCTGGAACACCCCCCGTCTCAGGCTCTCAGCGAGCTGTAGAGAGCCTGAGCCGGCCGCTCCTGCCCCTCCACAGCTCAGCGCTCCAGTGAGCGAGGAGGGGGCAGAGCAGAGAGATGTGACTGACAGCCACTAGCTCTCTGCTTAGGGAGCTGTGAGAACCGACCGATGGGCGGTGTTCAATCGCTCGGTTCTCAGTGTTGGCAACGACAGGGGACAGATGCAGCTTCAGGGCGATTCTACAGCCACCTAGGCAAGTATGAATCTGAAAAAAAAAAAAAGCTAGGCATCAATCCAAATTATTTATTTACTGTAAGTGGAAGTCCATGCTAAAACTAAAATCCCTGCATCTTTAGGCACCCACAATCTAACACTAACCTATCTAACCATGCAAATAAAAAAAAATAATATCAGTATACGTACCTTATTTGAAGGCCTGATCTCCAGCGGCAGAAGCTCTGCAGAGGACACGGCCGATAATGGCTTTGAAATGACCAGGAAGTGACATCACCCATAGATTTACTATCGGGTTTCCGTTGACTGATGTTTCCTCTGCACCCGCCTACACAGCGAAGCCGCAGCTGACAGCTCAGCGTTGGATCGCCTGCAGAAAAGGCATGTATACCGATTTTATCTTTACTGGGCTAGATAGGATGGTGTTAGATCCTGGGTTTTTATAGGGGTTTTAGCATGGACTTCCACTTTAATACAGATGATAATCTCAGATGCAAATCAGAAAACATTGGCTATGCCAAAAAATTAAAGCAGAACTCCAAGAATACTATGAGGTGGATTTACTAAAGGCAAATAGACTGTGCACTTTGGAAGAGCAGCCGCACTAGTTTTCCCCAAAACTTAGTGAATGTGGTAAAGCTCTGCTGATTTCCACCATCCAATCATGTTCAAGCAAAAAAAAATCTGCTATTTTCCTTGAACCTGATTTGGTATTTTTTACAAAGAAAAGCTTCACCACATTCACTAAGCTCTGGGGAAAACAAGTGCAACTGCACTTCCAAAGTGCACAGTCTATTTGCTTTTAGTAAACCCACACCTATGGCTTTAAATAGTTAGGGCCAGCTTTAACATTTGTCAATAGGACAAGATGCGATGGCAGATCTTCCATTTCAGTGAGAACTGTTTAAAGAGGAAATCTTCGGTGCTGAATGACCATGTTCCTCGTACTCATGCTAGGTCTCTGCTACGTATATTGTTATTTTATGCACGTAAAACCGTTTTACTACATTGGAAGGACGTGGGTCCCCTTTCGGCCCACGCCTTTTCCCACATTGTTCATGGTCTCCTCCCCAAATTTAAATTGGTGAACTTCTTAGGGCATGCCCTACTTTTGTAAATCAAAGTATGGCAACCATGGCTAGATGTTTCGAAGAACTTCTGGGTGTGTGTGTGTGTGTGTGTGTGTGTGTGTGTGTGTGTTTTTAGGGGGACTTTTGTTATGTACAGTCTGCTCATGCTTTCAGCTATACCAGGGGTGCCCAACCTTTTGAAGCATGAGGGCCATTTTAAGCAGTTTGGTAACCGGTCGTGGGCCACAATGAGCGGAGCAGGCGGATGACAGGTCAGTGTCTTCTCTGCCTACTGCAGAGCAGACACGGACGCAGCTCTCTACTCTATGGGCCTTCCAATCGATAAGATAGAAGGGGATGGATTCCCTTCTAATTTTTTTTTTTAGCGGACCGAATTGGAGTTAGTCAGGTGTAAATGGACACAGGTCCGTTTACATCTATCCCTCCATAGGAGGTGAATGGAGGGTCTGATTGGGTCGGACCGATTGTGTGAATGGGGCCTAAGGCTGTGACAGGAGCCGACACTAGACAGGAAGCAGTGGCATATGCGGTTCTGCTCTGGAGCCGCTTACTTCCTCTACCGCCCGCTTCAATCATAAGACTGATGCTCTGGGATAGAGTATCGGGAACCCGAGAGCTGGGCTTGCCAACCAGCCATCCCAGAGCAGGAGATCGCGGGCCATATCAAAGGGCACCATGGGCCACTGGTTGGGCACCCCTGATCTATGCACTGCCTGATTGTTGCAGCTGCTGCACTTACATGTTGTAATGGGCAGCCTGTACTGTTTTTTTTTTTTTTCTTTTTTTAAAGAAACGACAAAAAAAAGCAAAAGGGGGGAAATCTTCCTGTTTTAAAAAGGAGGATTTCCATTCACTATGTAGTGGGATGAAATTTCACCAAAGACCACAGAAAACCCAATGACAAGGATTTAGTGCTTCCATATTCTATCCAAAACATTCTTGGCTTATACATACTGTTAAAAAAGTGATTTTTCCAACAAAATTTCTATTTTGTACAACAAAGCTTCATTGATATGAAGTGGGGGTGTGGCGTGGGTGAATGTTAGCATATTACACAAAATGCAGAATTTCCAGATCACAGCTGATCATGCAAACTGAAAGCAAACATACCTTCTGGAGAAGTTTGGTCCTTTTCTGCATGTTTGAAACAATAGGCACTATAAAAAAAATAAAAAAATTATTTAACAATGATCATTTATGTAAAATGCCACCTTAGAACAGGACAAAACCTAGAGAAGGAAGAATATATTCTGCTGAAAATGTATTTTTTTTACATCTATCCACGATTTTAAGTTATGCCCAAGTTAAGTATGCCTCTTATAAAGTGGACACCGCGCCGATCCTAAGGAGCTGCGAGCAGGAGTTTTTAGGCGAGGCCACGGCTTAGGCATTCAACTGATCTTAGGTTGAGAAAAAAAACCACACAAGTCTTGCTGAATAGAAAAAAATAAATAACCTCGACCCTGGCCCTTATCACACAGGAATCACTACTGTACCCTTTATAAGATAGCAGCCTCAGTGACCAATAGGGATATTCATCAGGAAAAAAGGTAGCTGACTTGCAAGAAAAAGCTAAATTTGCATACACCAAATAACCTCAAGGCTAGGGCTGGGGGAAAAAAAAAAAAAAAAATCTATTTGAATCTTGAATCGAGTTGCAAGGGCAAATCGATTTTTTTGGGGGGGTTTTTTCCCCATAGGACCAGCGCTCCGCGGACTAGGCCGAAGCCGCGGCCTCGCCTAAAAAATCCTGCCGCAGCTCGCCGCGGCCTTTTCCCAGCATCGCGGGAGTTTTTAGGAGAGACCGCTGCCTTTTCCCAGCATCGCGGCGGACTAGGCCTAAGCCGCGGCCTCGCCAAAAAAAAAAAAAAAAAACTCATGCTCGCAGCTCCTTAGGATTGCCGCGGTGTCCATCAGGGGAAAAAAAAAAAAAATCTATTTGAATCGCGAATCGATTTTTTTTTTTTTTTGGCCCAAAATCACCCAGCTCTACTTAAGGCGCCCATAAATATAGTCTGGGGGTCCCTAGTGAATACACATGAAAAAAACAAGAATGTCACTAGTTATGGACTCATAATACCAGATGTGGAAATGGTCCCCTAATCCAGAGGTCCACAACCCCAGGCCATGGACCGATGCTGGTCCTGGGCGTGCGAGGGATTTGAGTCCTTGTGTGGGTCTAGTGCAATGGCACTCTCCCACCACCAGATGGCACCCGCTCCCCTTCTCTGCCAGCAATACCACCCCCTTTGTGGTCATTTCACTCAGTCTGTGTGCAAAACACATACACACATACAGTACACCCCTCACATTTTTGGCAATATTTTTTTATATCTTTTTATGTGACAACACTGAAGAAATTACACTTTGCGACAAAGTAGTGAGTGTACAGCTTGTATAACAGTGTAAATTTACTGTCCCCTCAAAATAACTCAACACAGCAATTAATGTCTAAACTGCTGGCAACAAAAGTGAGTACACCCCTAAGTGAAAATGTCCAAATTGGGCCCAAAAAGTGGCAAAAGTGGCCACCGTTATTTTCCAGCACTGCCTTAACTCTTGTGCATGGAGTTCACCAGAGCTTCACAGGTTACCACTGGAGTCCTCTTCCACTCCATGACAACATCACGGAGATGGATGTTAGAGACCTTGCGCTCCTCCACCTTCCATGAGGATGCCCCACATATGCTCAATAGGGTTTAGTTCCGGAGACATGCTTGGCCAGTCCATCACCTTTACCATCGGCTTCTTTAGCAAGGCAGTGGTTGTCTTGGAGGCGTGTTTGGGGTCCTTATGCTGAATACTGCCCTGCGGCCCAGTCTCCAAAGTGAGTGGGATCATGCTCTGCTTCAGTATGTCACAGTACATGTTGGCATTCATGGTTCCCTCAATGAACTGTAGCTCTCCAGTGCCGGCAGCACTCATGCAGCCCCAGACCATGACATGCCCACCACCATGCTTGACTGTAGGCAAGACACATTTTTCTTTGTACTCCTTACCTGGTTGCCGCCACACACGCTTGATACCATCTGAACCAAATAAGTTCATCTTGGACACATCAGACCACAGGACATGGTTCCAGTAATCTGTTCTTAGTCTGCTTGTTTTCAGCAAATGGTTTGCGGGATTTGTGCATCATCTTTAGAAGAGGCTTCCTTCTGGGAGACAGCCATGCAGACCAATTAGATGCAGTGTGCGGCATATAGTCTGAGCACTGACAGGCTGACCCCCCACCTCTTCAAACTCTGCAGCAATGCTGGCAGCACTCATACATCTATTTCCCAAAGACAACCTCTGGATGTGATGCTGAGCACGTGCACTCAACTTCTTTGGTCAACCATGGCAAGGCCTGCTTTGAGTGAAACCTGCCCTGTTCAACCGCTGTATGGTCTTGGACATCGTGCTGCAGCTCAGTTTCAGTGTCTTCTTATAGCCTAGGCCATCTTTATGTAGAGCAACAATTATTTTTTCAGATCCTCATAGTTCTTTGCCATGAGGTGCCATGTTGAGCTTACAATAACCAGTATGAGAGAGTGAGAGCGATAACACCAAATTTAAACACACCTGAGACCTTGTAACACCAACGAGTCACATGACACCAGGGAGGGAAAATGGCTAATTGGACCCAATTTGGACATTTCTACTTAGGGTTTGGTTTACTCACTTTTGTTGTCAGCGGTTTAGACATTAATGGCTGCGTGTCGAGTTATTTTGAGGGGACAGCAAATTTACACTGTTAAACAAGCTGTACACTCACTGCTTTACATGGTAGCAAAGTGTAATTTCTTTAGTGTTGTCACATGAAAAACCTCAGCAATGCCCCGTACACACGTTCCGATTATCGTACGACGTATCGTTCGCATTTTGTTGTATAAAACTAATATCGAATACAACATTGCAAAATGTGCTCTACAAAAAGTAAGATTTTTGTCGTACGATTCTGGAAAAACCTGGTGTGCGCAGCTACGCATCTGAAATTATGTCAAATACGTGTGACCCTCCTGTGTCCTTCTGGCTTATTTTCGCGTTTATGATCATGCGCGGCGTTTATCGATTTAGCGGACGCATACTGTACTGATTAAACGATTGTCGTACGATGGGCTGTCGTCCGAGCAAAGTTTGTGTTTGTCCCTTCGGATTTTGTTGGACGGACCGTCGTGATCGGCTGTCGAAAGCTGTGTACCAACGATCAGATTATCGAAAGATCTATCCAAAAGCGATTTTTATCATCCAATAATCGGAACGTGTGTACAGGGCAGTGTTTCTCAACTCCAGTCCTCAAGGCGCCCCAACAGGTCATGTTTTCAGGATTTCTCTCAGATGAAACAGCTGTGGGAATTACTAAAGCAGTTAAACTGATCAAATAACCTGTGCAAAACAATGGAGAGCCTGAAAACATGACCTGTTGGGGCGCCTTGAGGACTGGAGTTGAGAAACACTGGTACAGGGCATTAGACTTACCAGTAACGGTATTTCTACGAGTCTCAGGACAGCACTGCAGTCAGTTTTCTTTAAAGACCGGACACTTCCACCATGGCCTCAGTTGTTTAAGAGTACCTCCAGCCATGCTAAAATTAGATAAGCAGAACATAGCAATAACACCACATCTTATAATTACTCTAGGGCGGGTCATCGGTGCGGTCCTGAAAGACTCGTAGAAATACCGTTACCGGTAAGTCTGAGGTTTTCTCACCTCGTCTTTCAGGACAGCACCTGGAGATAAAAGGGTACTTACTCTAGGGTGGTACCACCGCCTGTAGGACTTTTATGCTAAATGATTGCTCAGATGCAGAGAGAAAATCCAACCTGTAATGGCGGGTGAAGGTGGAGAAGCTTGTCCACGTAGCTGCCTTGCAGATTCTTACCGGAGAAGCTCCTGCTCGTTCTGCCCATGATATTGCTACTGCCTGGGTTGAATGGGCCCCTACTCCTGTGGGAGGTTCTATCCCTGAAGCTCTATAGGCTTCGCTGATAGTTATTCGTAGCCACCTACCTATGGTGTTCTTGGAAGCACCATAACCTTTACGTGGGCCAGAGAACAGTATAAACAGGGAATTCGACTTTCTGAATTCACTTGTTATCTTTAGATGGTGCATACTGCACTTTTACATCTAGGCTGTGAAAGGCTTCTTCGTTCGTGCCCACTGGTGTAGGGCAGAAGGTAGGGAGAACTATTTCCTGTGATCTGTGGAATACTGTTGCCACTTTTGGTAGGAAACCACGGTCAGTTCTCAGCACTACCCAGTCTGGAAATCTAGAAAAGAAAGGTTCTATAATGGACAGGGCCTGTAGATCACTCACTCTCCTATCTGAAGTAACTGCCACTAGGAGTGTTACCTTAAGGGACCAAAACTTGATTGTTGCTTCCTCTGGAGGTTCAAAGAGTCTTTTTGTCAGACCCTGTAACACCAGAGATAAGTTCCATTTTGGGAAAAACTTAAAGGGTACTGGCCTAACTCTGGACAGTGCCTTAAAAAAATCTTATGATAAGCGGGTCCTGAGATAGTGGTCTCTAGAGCGGCCACTTGAACTTTTAGGGTACTAAATCGCCAACCCTTTCTCCATTCCTTCATGGAGAAATTCCAACAGAGATAATTTCTTTTGGTGAACAGATTTTTTTTCTCTGCACCAGGAATTAAACATTTCCAAGTCTTGAAATAGATTGCTCTAGTGACCTTTTTTGGCTGTCAAATAATGTTGAAACTAGTTTATTGGACAAGCCCTTATTTTTTAGGATTTGCTCCTCAGAAGCCAGGCAGCTAGTCTAAGGTGCTTGAGATATTGGGATGTTGCAGGGGACCCTGTGTTAAAAGGTCTTTCTGTAAAGGAAGAAACCAGTGGGGTTCCACCGCCATCTTCTGAATGGTTGAGAACCAAGTCCTTTTGGGACAGAATGGGGCTACCAAGATTACTGCTGTAGACTCCTTCTGTAGTTTGAGGACCAATGGGATCATTTGAAAGGGGGGAAAAGCGTAGCACAAGTGGAAGGTCCATGGTTGTGCTAGCGCATCTAGTCTTTCCGCTTGATCTTGCCAGTTTAGGGAGAAGTATGTTTCCACCTTTGCATTGGCGTGGGATGCGAACAAGTCTATTTGGGGATTCCCCATCTTCCTGTTATCTTCTGGAATACTTCTGGATTCAGACTCCATTCTGATTCCCGTACCCTCTCTCGGCATAGGAAGTCCGCTATTTGGTTCAGATCTCCTTTTAGGAGTACCGCCGCCAGGGATGCTAGATTGGATTCCGCCCAGGACATAAGCTGGAGGGCTGAGGATAGTAACACACTGCTCCTCGTGCCTCCCTGCCTTGTTTTACAAGCCACTGCTGTGGCATTGTCCGATAACACCTGAATATGCTGACCTAGAACTTGTTTCCTGAAAGCCCATAGTCCCAGGAGAATGGCCCTCAACTCTCTCCAATTGGAGGATTTCCAGGCTTCTCTGGTTGTCCATGCTCCTTGGGCCATCTGTCCGTCCAGATGGGCACCCCCATCCCCAGAAGCTTGCGTCCGGCGTCAGTCTGTGTTCTATAGGGAAAGTCCAAAGCAGGCCTTTGTTTAGATTTGCTTGCTTTCTCCACCACAGTTTTCTCTGAACTTGATGGGGCATTTTGATACATTTTTCCAGCGACTCTCCATAGGACCAATTCCTGAGAATTGTCTGCTGAAGATTTCTCGCATGGAGACATGCCCATTGTACCGCTGGTATTGATGCTGTGAGTAGGCCTAGGACTGACATGGCTGCTCTGATTGTCATTGGCAGATTTGTCCAAGTCCCCTTTACTGCCCTCTGGAGCTTCTTCATTTTTTCCTCTGGGAGAAAAATCCTTTTCTGTATGGAATTTAGTGTATATCCCAGAAATGTTATTGTCTGGGACTGGATCATATTTGATTTCTCTTGGTTTATGATCCATCCGAGACTCTCCAGATGTCTTTTTGACCTTTCTCCAATAGAGCCCTTGTCTTGGCAAATAGCAAGAGGTCGGCCAGGTATGGCACTATTGATTTCCTTTTTAATCTGAGGGGTGCTAGAGCCTCTGCTACGATCTTTGTAAATATCCTTGGTGAGGATGACCGTCCGAAAGGGAGGGCTCTGAACTGGTGTGAAATTGAGTCGCCCGTCTTCACTGCTAATCGTAGATACTTCTGCGATACTGGAGCTATAGGAACGTGTAGGTATGCATCCCTCGGGTCTATAGACGCCATAAAACAACCAGGCGTCAGGAGATGTTTGACTGAAAAGATTGTGTCCATCTTGAATTTTTTGCATCTGATGGATTTGTTTAGTATTTTCAGGTTCAAGATTAACCGGAATTTTCCTGACGTTTTCTTCACTAGGAATATGTGCGAATAGCACCATATCCCTTCCTCTTCGGGGGGGGGGGGGGGGGGGACAGCTATAAATCACCTTCTGTTGGATGAGTTCTAGTAAAGATGACATCCCTAGAGATTTTTCTCCAGGTCTCGAGGAGCCTGGGTTACGTAAAAGCGGTTTGGAGGGGGTTGCGAGAATTCCAGCCTGTAGCCCTCTGCTATTATTTTGAGGACGAATGGACTGGACGTCGCTGTCTTCCATTGTGGAAGAAATGCCTGCAACCTTCCTCCCACCGTCGGATGACTGTCACTGGCTTTTTGTGGTTTGACCAGGACGGAATAGTACCCCTGACTTTCCCCTCCCTCTCTGGGACCTCCAGGGTCTTTTATAGCCTGTGTCTTTCTTATCCTTGGTTTGCGGAAAAGCACGAAAATTTTTGCCCTGAGGAATCACTTCCTTCTTTATTGGGAAGGCCTTCTTATCAGCCGTTCTATTAGGTACGGCTTCCAGATCAGGGCCAAATACCAAGTCACCCTCAAAAAAGGAAAACCACATAGTTTTGCCTTTGAGGCTGTATCTCCTGACCACATCTTAACCCATAAAGCTCTACGGGCTGAGTTGACCAGGGCTACGGATCTTGCCGACATTTTGATAGATTCGGCAGAGGCATCTGCCATGTACCCTACAGCCTTCTGAAGTACAGGTAGCGTGTCTAGCAGGTCCTTATGAGAAGTTCCTGCTTCAATATGTGTTTTTAATTGCTCCAGCCAGTGTTCTAGATTTCTTGCCACCACGATTGATGCCATTGCTGGCTTTAAATTGTCTAGAGTCGAATCCCATGCCTTTTTTAATAGGGAGTCTGCCCTCTTGTCCATGGCGTCTTTTAGGGTGCCCATATCCCCGAAAACCAAGTCCATTTCTTGATACCTGCGAAAAAGCTGCGTCAAGCTTTGGCTTTTTATTCCAAACCTGCTCGCCATCATCCTCAAAATGGAATCTTCTTTTGAGGGATTTGAAGAAGAAAGGGGCCCTCTCTGGATCCTTCCATTCTCTTTTCACCGTCGGAGATGTATTTGTGCACGTGGAACACCCGATGCTTTACTTCTCCAATGTCTTGGAACATCTTATCATGCAAGGATAATTGCGTCTTATCCTCTTCGATATTAAGAGTTGTGAGTATTGTCCTTGATAGGTCGTCCACTTCCTCCAGGGTAAACCTATAGCGGGAAGACGACATTTTTCTTCATCCTCTTCTTCCTCAGAACCTGTGGCAACATCTTTCTCCTCATCCTCTGAATCGCTGACCACTCTGGTTGCAGGAGTACTAGGATAGGAACAGGATGGCAAATTGCCTCTACCGTTTGGCTGGGCCACCGGACGTCTAGCCAAAAAGGAGCGGAATGACTGAAAAGTGTCCGGTAGTTCCTTTCGGAAGGAGCTTAATAGCTCTCTTGGTTGAGCAGCAGCTGTGGCTGAGGCAGTTTCCTCTTAACAACTCTGCTATACATGTCTTGCATAACGCCTTGGGCCATGTTTCCCTAAGCGTGTTTTTGCAAGACGGACCTTTCCTTTTAGGAGGAGGGGAGGAATGTTTGGTCTGGTCTTTGGCTTTAGGCTGATATACACCAACACCATACTATCTTAAATTTTTTTTTAAAATATACAGTAACTAATTACCCTTAATCCTTCTAAATCAGCTGAAGGAAAAAAAAAAAAAAAAAAAAAAGGAGGCAGCACTTTAGCCTTTGCATTTAAAATCACAGATTTCCTAGTGACTCCATAATAACAAACAACCACACTCTAGTAACAGTTTCTAGGGAGAGTGGTACAGGCTCCTTTGCTTCCCCCCAGGGGAGCAAAGGAGGGAGAGAATATACAAGACCCAGGAAAGCATATATCATATATACAGGGACCTTTGTCCCTGCTTACCTGAGCCTGGCTGGTGTGAGTGGTTCCTGCTCCAGCCACTTGTTCCTCTTCCATTGCTGAGGTCTGAAGTGGCGTCCGGCAGCTCTCTTGATTTTCGCGGTCCTTTCACCGATGTGAGGACCGGAAATGACACCAGCCGTAGGCCGCCTCCTCCCCCCGCGTTCCAGCGGCCGGAACCGAAAGCCGCGTCGCACCGCCGGAAGTCCTGCTCCAGGCCGGAAATGACGCGCTCGCCACCCGTGTCCCAGAAAACATGGAGGCTGAAAATGGAGGAGACGCTGCTCTTCACACTGAAGAGCACGCCATCCCTCCTTCCAGACCCCCAATGCCGGTCTGATGAGAGGGGGACCTCCCGCAGCCTGAACCCTCACCAGGCACAAAGGGGAGAAAGCACCGGAGTATCCCCTCACATAAGCGGGGATACTGGGCTGGTCTGCTAGAAAGAAAAAAAAAAAAAAAAAAAAGAAGATCTAACAGGTATGCCCCATACGGTCTCCACCTGGAGAGAGCGTGCATACCTCTGGTTCCCTGCAGCGCTTCCACCATGGCGGAGGACACACTACAACTGAGGCCATGGTGGAAGTGTCCGGTCTTTAAAGAAAACTGACTGCAGTGTTTTCTGGGAAAAGGGGTGGAGCTGCGCTCTCTCCAGGTGCTGTCCTGAAAGACGAGGTGAGAAAGATAAAATATTTACAAAAAGTGTGAGGAGTGTACTCTTGTGAGATACTGTATATTGTCTGAGCAAAATGGTGGCTGTTGTAAACTGTATTTTAACGTCTATGTTTTGTGTACAATAAAGTGGATTGATTTAATGCTTTGGCTGTATACATAGATTAGGGGGATCCTTTCCGCATCTGGTTGAGTCCTTAACTAGTGACACAATTCATGGTTTTTCCATAATATTTTAGTTGCCTTTATCTTTTGGTCTACCAATATTTTTCTCACTACAGCTTTCACTGAAGCCAACCTCTGCCAATAATTTGTTTACATCATAACGATCAGGATAAATTGGTTAAATATGTCAGTTTACTGTAAACAAAAAATCCAGTATAAAAACCATGCTACAAAAAAGGTGATTAAAAAAAATTAAAACAGCTGCTGGCACAGGTTAACAGATACCGATCTAATCAATAAATATTTAAACAAAGTGCAGCGCTTATAATCAATAGAAAAATACACCAAATAAGTGATTACAAATGGTGATAAAAAATAGTCCTTAAAGCGGGATTCCACCCGCAATTTTTATTTTTATTAAAGTCAGCCGCTACAAACACTGTAGTTGCTGTCTTAATGACACTTAACTGTCCTAGTCGCCCCCCCCCTCCCCCATGCCGATCATTGCAGGTCCTGCGCCGCCATCGTCACTAAGGGAAACGGGCAGTGAAGCCTTGCGGCTTTACTGCCCGTTTCGTACTGCGCGAGTCTCGCGCCGATTCCTGAAGGGCAGCTGCTCTCTGGGATTACACACAGTTCCCAGAAGGCAGTGCGCCCCATTCACCAGAAGAGGATGCGGAAGATGACCCACCGCGGATAAGGAAGAGGCAGATTAGGGACTTCCGCATAGCAACCACTATTTCAGGTGAATTTTATTTATTTATTCACTTTTTTTTGCTGCATTTTGGTGCAATTTTTTTTTCAGGGTGGAACTCCACTTTAAAACAACCCAAACAAAACGATGTTGTGTTAATAAAAATGGCTGAAAAAGTCCACAGATGTGCAAAAGATGGTGCATATAAGAACTCAGTGCAATATGTAATGAGAGTTTATTAAGAATAAAAAAAAAAAAAAAAAAATTCTGAAGATAAAAAAAAAACAAACCCGTTTCTGTAATGTAAAAGCTGCAGCTTGATAAAAAAAAAAAATAAAAAAAAAAAAAAACAGTCCTTCCGACCATTGCGAGTGCAATGTGTTTTTTGTTTCTAAATAAACTCTCATCATTACATATTACATAGAGTTTTTATGTCATATATGCCCCCTTACATCGAGCGTGAAAAGCCGAGGGTGTCTGTGTGCTGTATTACAGTGTGGATTTGGGCGTTATTCCCCAAAGCATTTTCTGACTTTTCATTAATTTGAAGGCCAATAACTTTTAGTAAGCAACCATTTTTACCCTCACTTCCACTGGATGTCTGGGGAAGCTCCTGTCTGCCCGTCCTTTCCTTGGAGATATTCTGGGAGGCATCGCCTTCTTCGGCACATCTGTAGACTTTGTCCTCCATTTTTATTAACACATTATCACTTATGTATGGGTTGTTTTGAGGACTATTTTTATCACCATTTGTAATCACTTAGTGTAGTGTTTGTATTTTTCACTTGATTAGGATAAGCGCTGCACTTTAAAAAGTAAATTTACTGTAACCCATATACAGTAAAAACCTTGGTATGAGAGAGTTTTGCAAGACAAGCAAAATGTTAATACATTTTGACTTGTATATCAAGACATTGCTTGTATATCAAGTAGTGTCATGTCACAACTAAGTATAAGAGAGAAGAGAGGTGCCACCAAGTGTAGCAATACAGTTACATTTAATGAAGGTACAACATTTGTACCTTCATTAAATACCTCCCTGCTGATGGTGGTTTGCATGTGGATTTTGTTAACATAAGTGGAATTTTGAACTAAAGTGGAGAGTTAAAAACTAGGAGTTTTGCTTTTAAATGCTTCTGCTTGCAAGTGTTGATTTTTTTTTTTTTTTGGTCCTTTGATACGTTTATCAGTTTTAAAATACTCCCCCCCCCCCCCCCCTCCTTTGGCACTTTTTAAACCGCTTTTTTTTTTCCTTTCTACTAATTAAGGGGAGAGGTTAATTGTTCACAGGTGAGTATATAAGTGTACAAACTCCCCTAGGAGCTGGCTCCCTGCTGATGGTGGCTTGCATGTGGAATTTTGAACTAAACTGGAGAGTCTAAATCTAGGAGTCTAAATCTAGGAGTCTAAATCTAGGAGTCTAAATCTAGGAGTCTAAATCTAGGAGTCTAAATCTAGGAGTCTAAATCTAGGAGTCTAAATCTAGGAGTCTAAATCTAGGAGTCTAAATCTAGGAGTCTAAATCTAGGAGTCTAAATCTAGGAGTCTAAATCTAGGAGTCTAAATCTAGGAGTCTAAATCTAGGAGTCTAAATCTAGGAGTCTAAATCTAGGAGTCTAAATCTAGGAGTCTAAATCTAGGAGTCTAAATCTAGGAGTCTAAATCTAGGAGTCTAAATCTAGGAGTCTAAATCTAGGAGTCTAAATCTAGGAGTCTAAATCTAGGAGTCTAAATCTAGGAGTCTAAATCTAGGAGTCTAAATCTAGGAGTCTAAATCTAGGAGTCTAAATCTAGGAGTCTAAATCTAGGAGTCTAAATCTAGGAGTCTAAATCTAGGAGTCTAAATCTAGGAGTCTAAATCTAGGAGTCTAAATCTAGGAGTCTAAATCTAGGAGTCTAAATCTAGGAGTCTAAATCTAGGAGTCTAAATCTAGGAGTCTAAATCTAGGAGTCTAAATCTAGGAGTCTAAATCTAGGAGTCTAAATCTAGGAGTCTAAATCTAGGAGTCTAAATCTAGGAGTCTAAATCTAGGAGTCTAAATCTAGGAGTCTAAATCTAGGAGTCTAAATCTAGGAGTCTAAATCTAGGAGTCTAAATCTAGGAGTCTAAATCTAGGAGTCTAAATCTAGGAGTCTAAATCTAGGAGTCTAAATCTAGGAGTCTAAATCTAGGAGTCTAAATCTAGGAGTCTAAATCTAGGAGTCTAAATCTAGGAGTCTAAATCTAGGAGTCTAAATCTAGGAGTCTAAATCTAGGAGTCTAAATCTAGGAGTCTAAATCTAGGAGTCTAAATCTAGGAGTCTAAATCTAGGAGTCTAAATCTAGGAGTCTAAATCTAGGAGTCTAAATCTAGGAGTCTAAATCTAGGAGTCTAAATCTAGGAGTCTAAATCTAGGAGTCTAAATCTAGGAGTCTAAATCTAGGAGTCTAAATCTAGGAGTCTAAATCTAGGAGTCTAAATCTAGGAGTCTAAATCTAGGAGTCTAAATCTAGGAGTCTAAATCTAGGAGTCTAAATCTAGGAGTCTAAATCTAGGAGTCTAAATCTAGGAGTCTAAATCTAGGAGTCTAAATCTAGGAGTCTAAATCTAGGAGTCTAAATCTAGGAGTCTAAATCTAGGAGTCTAAATCTAGGAGTCTAAATCTAGGAGTCTAAATCTAGGAGTCTAAATCTAGGAGTCTAAATCTAGGAGTCTAAATCTAGGAGTCTAAATCTAGGAGTCTAAATCTAGGAGTCTAAATCTAGGAGTCTAAATCTAGGAGTCTAAATCTAGGAGTCTAAATCTAGGAGTCTAAATCTAGGAGTCTAAATCTAGGAGTCTAAATCTAGGAGTCTAAATCTAGGAGTCTAAATCTAGGAGTCTAAATCTAGGAGTCTAAATCTAGGAGTCTAAATCTAGGAGTCTAAATCTAGGAGTCTAAATCTAGGAGTCTAAATCTAGGAGTCTAAATCTAGGAGTCTAAATCTAGGAGTCTAAATCTAGGAGTCTAAATCTAGGAGTCTAAATCTAGGAGTCTAAATCTAGGAGTCTAAATCTAGGAGTCTAAATCTAGGAGTCTAAATCTAGGAGTCTAAATCTAGGAGTCTAAATCTAGGAGTCTAAATCTAGGAGTCTAAATCTAGGAGTCTAAATCTAGGAGTCTAAATCTAGGAGTCTAAATCTAGGAGTCTAAAACTAGGAGTCTAAAACTAGGAGTCTAAAACTAGGAGTCTAAAACTAGGAGTCTAAAACTAGGAGTCTAAAACTAGGAGTCTAAAACTAGGAGTCTAAAACTAGGAGTCTAAAACTAGGAGTCTAAAACTAGGAGTCTAAAACTAGGAGTCTAAAACTAGGAGTCTAAAACTAGGAGTCTAATCTTAAACTTCCTACAAGTAATTATATTGTAACTGGGAATTGAGTGCTAGCAGGTTTGAAGGTTTTGTTCAGTGCACAGTGAGCCACATGTATGCAAAATTGGTGCAACAGCTCCAGGATGGATACCGCTGTGACAGATGTGAGCAGGTTGCCCTTCTGGAAGCTTGCATTAGAGATCTGGAGGAGCAAGTTGCAACACTGGGCAGAAAGGACAACCTTGAAAGGGGTCCTCTGCTCGCTGAGCAGGTGGTCAGTAGGGCTGATGTGGAGGGGCAAGTCAGGATTATTCGATTGGAAGATGGGATAATGTAGTTAGAGGGAATGGAAGGGGCTTGCAGAAAAGGAAGGCCAGTCCTGTATTTGTGCATCAAAACAAATTTTCAAAGTTGGGTGAAGATGTGGAGGTGGCAGCCCTAGATGTCACTGCTACCCCTAACAGCTGGGATAGCAAGTGGTGGTGAGGGGAGTGCAGGTAGGCCTAGACAGTTGGTGGTTATAGGGGATTCTATAAACAGAAGGACTGATAGAATAATTTGTTGCCAGGATCGCCTCAACCGAATGGTTTGCTGTCTCCCTGGTGCCAAGGTTCGGCATGTGGTGGACCAGGTGGATAAATTACTGGGAGGGGCTGGGCATGACCCAGCTGTCATGGTCCACATTGGAACCAATGACAGTATACATGGAAGGTGGAGGCTCCTTAAGAATCAATTTAAAGAACTAGGCTGCAAGATGAAGGCAAGGACCTCCAAGGTGATATTCTCTGAAATATTGCCTGTGCCATGCGCAACACAGGAAAGGCAGGGGGAGATTAGAGAGCTGAATGCATGGCTAAAGACCTGGTGGTGTAGGGAGGAGGGATTTGGGTTTCTAGAGCACTGGGCTGACTTTTCATTGGGGTGCACCCTATATGCTAAAGACAGTTTGCACTTGAATGGAAGGGGGTCTGCTGTGCTGGGGGAGAGGTTTATGGGTAGGCTGGAGGAGTATTTAAACTAGGATTAAGGGGGGAGGGTGAACTAGAATTACATCGGACACACAGGTCAGTTAGGGGTCAGACATTAATGGAGCGTGGCATGGGGATAGATGGGGGGAGGGTTATGGCAGGTGACAAGAAAGTTCCCATGTTGCAAACAGCCATTGGAAACTATAGTGGCATTTGTACTACTAAAAATTATATGAAAAACACCAGAGAAAAATGTAATACATTAAAGTGTTTGTTCACCAATGCGCAAAATAGGTGACTTGGAAGCTCTGGTGCATGAGGAGAGCTTTGACGTAATCGGTATTGCTGAAACCTGGCTTCAATCCTCACATGACTGGGCTATTACTATTCCTGGCTATGCACTCTTTCGGAGAGACAGGGTAAAAAGGAAAGGTGGTGGGGTCTGTCTATGTGAGAAGTGATCTCAAAGCAAGCGTGAAAAAGGACTGGGTTGATGGAGAGTGTGATGAGGCTGAAGCATTATGGGTGGAACTGCATATAGACGTGCGTAGTTCAAAGTTAATCATTGGAGTTTGTTATAGACCACCCAATGTTAATGAGGAGGTGGAGACTCCACTCCTTGCACAGATGGAAAGGGCTGCAAGGGCTGGGACGGTGATAATAATGGGGGATTCTAACTACCCAGAAATTGACTGGAGTAATGACACTGCTGGGACAGTTAAAGGGCAAAAATGTATAAACCTATTGCAGGACAATTTTATGGTCCAGTTTATTGAGGCCCCAACTAGGAATGATGCTCTGTTGGACCTGGTAATATCAAACCATGCAGAGCGTATTACTAATGTTCAGATAAAAAGGAACACCTGGGTAGCAGTGACCATAACATGATTTCATTTGATGTTGGCTGCAAGCAAGAAATACATACAGGAAAGATAAAAAAAACACGTAATTTCAAGAAAGAAAATTTTCCAAGGATGAGGGCTGCTGCTCTCTAGGAGTTAGACTGGGAGGGAATATTGGCATCGATAAACAGAACAGAAATGGGAATTCTTCAAAAAGACCGTTTGGGACCTCACTGCAAAGTATATTCTCACGCGCAAGAAGTTTAAAAGGCTAAAAATAAAACCTATGTGGCTCACGGTTAAAGTTAAGAAACCTCTAAACACAATAAGAAAAATAGGATTTTTCTACTCACCGTAAAATCCATTTCTCTGACGTCCATGGACTGACACAGCTGGATACTGTAAACGTGTGGGTATATGTCCCTGCTCGCAGGAGAAGATCTAGGCAGAATGTTAGATGTTAAAACATTCTAGAACAAACCAGAGCTGAACAGCCCCGCCCAGGGGGGCGGTCCCTCCGGACATTACCCTCCGACCTGCAGCTAGCAGACCTCAGTTCGTAACAAAGCAGTACAAACCTTAAAAGGAAGGGTGGGTGCTGTGTCAGTCCATGGACGTCCGAGAAATGGATTTTACGGTGAGAACAAAAATCCTATTTTCTCTTATCGTCCATGGACTGACACAGCTGGATACTGTAAACGTGTGGGACGTCCCAAAGCAGTATCAGAAGGGTGGGAGCAGTAGTAAAGGAACAACCAAAACTTCACTCCAAACAAGCAGAGCTCCTCAACGGAGGAGTTGCAACATTAAACAGCGGCCTGCAATGCTTTGCGGCCGAAGGGAGCATCCGAAGATGCAGCCACATCAACCTTATAAAATCTTGAAAAGGTATGAACGGACGACCAGGTCGCCGCCTTGCACACTTGTGCAACCGACGCTTGATGTCGGAAGGCCCGGGAAGCACCAATTGCCTAGGTGGAATGCGCCGCAACCGGAAAGGGAGGAGGCGCCCGCCCCTTAAGGGCATAGGCCTGTATGACGGTCTGCCTGATCCACCTAAAGACGGTGGCAGACACCGCTCGGCCCCGTTTTGGACCAGACACAGATTTCCGAATGGAAACAGTAGCAGACAGGTTCACTCGTAAGGCTTGTACCCATCTTAATGTATGAAGCGCAAACTCTCAGGGATGCGATGGGTGAGGACACAAGGACGGAAGAACAATGTCCTTCTTAAGGTGAAAGGAAGAGACCATCCTCAGAAAAGAAGGATAGTCGTGGGTAGAGGTCAACCGATATATCGGCCGATTTTTGGCACTTTTTTTAATCGGCATCGGCCCGTTATTCTAATACAAAAGCCGATATATAAAAAAAAAAAAAAAAAAAAAAACTTCAGCGCGGCTTGCAAATAACTTCTTTCATAGAAGTCAATGCAAGTTGCCTGAAGTTTCCTGTGGAGGTTGAAGGACTCATCTCTGGGCAGCCTGCCAAGTGAGAGAAGAAGAAACATTGCATCTCTTATCAATGAACTGAACTTGGTGTGTAGAAGTTCTCAGTTTAACCATTTAAAGGCTAAATCTTTTCTGACACTTGTAGCTTAGAAGTAAAAATCCTGTATTTTCTGCTAGAAAATCACTTAGAACCCCCAAACATTATATATATTTTTTTAGCAGAGACCCTAGGGAATAAAATGGATTGTTGCAATATTTTATGTCACACGGTATTTGCGCAGCGGTCTTTCAAACGCAATCTTTTGGGAAAAAATACACTTTAATGAATGTTAAATAAGACTAAAAATTTTTTCGTCAAAGTTTTGATTACCTGTTTTTGTGCCTGCTTCCTGATTCCCTTACCGAAGATGGCGGCGGCAGCACCCGAGAGCCGAGAGAGAGATCGGCTTTGGGTGCTGACATCGCGGGCGCCCAGGACAAGTGTCCATATATTAAGTCAGCAGCTGCAGTATTTGTAGCTGCTGACTTAATATTTTATTTTTAGCCAGAACTCCGCTGCTTTCACACTGGAGCGGGCAGGCGTTGGCGGTAAAACGCAGCTAGTTTTAGCTGCGCTTTACCATCATTTTAGCGGCGATATTCGGCTGCTAGCGGGGCGCTTATAACCCAGCTAGCGGCCGATGAAGAGGTTAAATGCGCCCGTGTAGCACTGCTGCAGAAGCGCTTTGCAGGTGCTTCGGCAGCAGTGCCCATGCATTTCAATGGGCAGTAGTGGTGGAGGAGCGGTATACACCGCTCCAAAGATGCTGCTTGCAGGACTTTTTTTTTTAAACGTCCTGCCAGCGCACTGCCTCAGTGTGAAAGCACTCAGGCTTTCACACTGAGACTGCAGGGGAGCTGTTTTGCAGCCATTTTTACAGGTGCTATTTTTAGCCCAAAAGTGCCTGAAAAACGCCCCAGTGTGAAAGGGGTCCAACTGTTAGTTTTTTTTTTTTCCCCCTTCATCTCATAAAAATCTAAAAAAAAAAAAATCGGCCTAACATATCGGGCCAAAAAAAATAAAAAATAAAAATAAAAAAAGGCATCATATATCGGCCATAGCGATTTCTAAATATCGGCATCTAAATATCGGCATCGGCCAGAGAAAAACCCATATCGGTCGACCTCTAGTCGTGGGCGCAACACCAACATATCCGTATGGCGGACCAAGTAAGGCGACTTGCCGGACAAGGCCGCCAACTCAGACACCCGTCTAACCGAAGCAATGTTCACTAAGGCGGCCAACTTCCGGGACAAGGTCAAGAGAGGAATCTCTCTGATCTTCTCAAAGGGATGTTCTTGAAGAACCGAGATGCATCAAAATCAGATCCCAAGTAGGGAGAGGAGGCTTGACAGGGGGGGGGGGATCACATGGCGAACCCCCTGCAAAAAAGGGGCTAATCAAGGAATGGCCCGGTAGCAGTCGTTGAAAAAGACAGCCCGGGCCAGGCCAGCTTTTGGGTCACACCACGCTGTAAGAACAGCAAAATCCTGGGGACGGAATACATCCGAGGATGCCACTCAAGTTCCTCGCACATAGCGCTGTAAGCCTTCCAGGTACGGTGAGATATCTTTCTGGAGGAAGAAGATTCCCGTGTCAACAACATAGAAGAGATGACCGAATACGAGAGAACTCGGTCCTTCAGCACCAGGATGAAGTATGGGATCATGAGACAGAAGGTCCACCCCAATAGGCCGTCGCCAGGAATGTCTGCGACTAGCCGAAGTAGATCGGCGTACCAATGTCAACATTCCGGAGCACTGGAATGGCCTCAGCCCCTACTCTGCGAAGCCGGCGAGGCAACAACAGTAGCGGAGGGTAAGCATATATCAGGCGATACTGCCCCACGGGCTTCCAACACGCCTGGCGCGTCCGCCCAGGGGTCCCTGGACCTGACCACGATCTTGCCACCTTGCGAGTGAGTCGAGAGGCCATAAGGTCCACTTCCGGTGCCCCACCTCCAGTAAAGAAGGTGGAAACACCTCCGGATGCAAGGACCCTTCGCCTGCAATGCACACGACCGACAGGACCATCTTGCAGCGAGATGTATGAAAATCCCAAAGAGACTCCGCAATGTATCGGAGAAGGGAGGCCCCAGTGTACAGGGTGCCTCAAATGCTGGCCAATAAAGGCAACTTGACGGAACTTCCTTAGAAACTCCTTAGAAACTCGGTCAGAGGACTAGTACCTCAGCCTCCACAGGTGGCGCAAACCCACCCCGGGCACAGAGACCCTAAAGGCTAAAGCAGTTGTAGTGCACCTGCTAGACGACTGATGGATGAAGCAGAGGCTTTTGCCCAGTCATTGAGATACAAAAAATGCCAGACGCAGCCATTAAACGGGCGTAACGCTAACCTCAGCCTGGCGAACACAGTCCAAGCCAGCTCTTCTGATTACCACTGAAAGCAGGTGGAAAGTGATACTAGGGCTGGGCGATTTTCCCCCCAAAAAAATCTGCGATTTTTTTATAAAAAACTCGATTTACGATTCGATTTTTTTTTTTTTTATATTAATTAAAGTGCATCAACAAACAAAATTGCAAAGGCAAACCCTTTCTCTAACTGCAAAGTCAGTGTGCAACAAACACACAATATATTCCAGCGCTCATGGAACATACATTATTAACTATTGAAAACTCTTGAAACTGTGTGCGATTCCTTCTGTCCCAGCCTTGCTGCGATCCTGGCTCTGCATCATTTTGGGTTGGAGGGCCCTCCACACACTGGTCTGCCTGTTGGCCATCATTCAAGGTACTGTGCTCACACGGAGATCATGCCACAGGCTTTGTTTTGACTTTAACCCCTCCTTGCTCCACGGATGTCACTGCAAGTTTAACAAATTTGTCACCACTGGCAACTGGAGAGTTAAGATTCATTTGCCCTCTGCACATTTGGGATTGGATCCCTCTCTTTATTGTGATAAATGGACTAAGCTTTTTTATCAATTCTTCAAGAGTTTTCAATAGTTAATAATGTATGTTCCATGAGCGCTGGATTATATTGTGTGCATGTTGTGTATTTTGTACTTCTGGGTACGGATTTTTTCTTGCTGCGCTGGATCCTGTTTTTTCCCCCTTTTGGATACTTTGTACTTCCCAAAATATTTCGGATTTTTTTCTTATTATTATTATCATCCATTATATTTTTTTCTTTATCCACCAATTTAGCGCTTGGGACCTTTTGTTGTTTTTTGCAGTGTGCAACAAAGATTGTTAAATATCCAAATTATTAATACTGTATTTGGATTTAGCTAATAAAACAAAAAATCCTGAGGTTACTCTTAGTTGAATTGAACTGTGTCCATGCCTCACTGTGCCCGTGTCTCACTGTGCCCATGCTTCAATCACTGTGCCCGTACCTGATGCAGATTTTCATGGTATACGGATTTTACTGCTACACCGGTGGCCATTCCAGTATTCAAAAGCCGCGCCTCCTCCTCGTCTGTGATAGGCGGAACACTCAATTTCCCAGCATTCAGTGTTCCGCCTATCATGGTCATCCTCATAACACAGACGAGGATGAGAGGATGTCCGTGATAGGCTGAATACTGCCTGCTGTGAAATTGAGTGTTCCGCCTATCACAGACGAGGACTCGGGAGGCGCGGCTTTTGAACACTGCAATGGCCGCCGTCTGTCTGCATGACACGCTGATCAGGTAGGCAGACGGCGGCTGCAGCGAGTAGATGTAATTGGGGTAACGCTGCCCAGTGCCATTCCGGATACGCCCCCTGCAGTCCTGCTACGGAAAAAAAAAAAAAAATTTTTTTTTCTTCAAAAAAAAAAAAATCTAAAAAAAAAATCGATTTTCTTCAAAACTGAATCGATTTGAGCTCAAAACTCGATTCAAGATTAAAATCGATTTTTTCCCAGCCCTAAGTGATACCCCTGAAACCAGGGATCCTTGTGACAATGCTCCATCCAGCAGCTACCCATGGATAGGTGCTGATTGTGCAAACACAGTTTATACTATGTATTGCGTCAAACGCGCAAATACAGTGTGTGAGGAAACCCACCCAGCCACAAAGAGCATAATACCCCCACATACGGCGTATGTAGTTTAGTATTTGTGGATAAACCTATTAAACACGTATATACTGTGCCAGCGACGAAGGCGTGCACATCATAGGGGCTTGGACGTAAACCAGCCACGCAGATTGCGTACACAACCGTGTAGGTATGTTAGCCTGCGAATAAACAAATTTCGCATGTTTATACTGTGCATAGCGCTGAGAATGCGCACACCATTGGAACGCAGGGGAGAAACCTGAGCACCCGGATGAAACCCATGCAGACTGCATACCATGTATGGTATTATAGTATGTGTGCTAAACATTTTGCACAAGCCCATGTGTGCATAGCACCGAAGGCGCACACAATGTTGGCGCGTGGGAGGAATCGAAGTACCCCACGCATACTCAGAGAATGCAATACCTACAGCTACTGTAAATGTATTTAGTGTAGTGTATAGACATAATGTGTATGTTGACACCGTGTATTGCACCAAAGGCATGCATGTCATGTAGCGTGGGCAGAAACCCACGCAGACTGCATACCGTGTAGGTATTATAGTGTGTGTGCAAAACATTTTGCACAAGCTCATGTGTGCATAGCACCGAGGGCGCGCACACCGTTGGCGCGTGGGAGGAACTGAAGTACCCCGCGCATACTTAGAGAATGCAATACCTACAACTACTGTGAATGTATTTAGTGTATAAACATAATGTGTATGTTTACATCGTGTATTGCACCAAAGGCATGCATGTCATGTAGCGTGGGCGGAAACCCACGCAGACTGCAAAGACATACCGGGTAGGTATGTTAGTATGTGGATATCCAATCGCACAAATTTAGGTTGTGCGTAGCGCCCATACCAATGGAGTGTGGGAGGGAACCGGAGTACCCAGAGGAAAACCACACAGACTGCCTACACATACCGTGTAGGCATTATAGCATGCGTGATAAACATTGAACATGTTTAACTGTGCAGAAGGCCAAAGGCGCACATACCGTCAGCGCGTGGGAGGAAACCGGAACACTCGGAAGAACTCCACGCAGACAGCACACAGATACCGTTTAGGAATGATAGCATGTGAATCAACATATTGCACATGTTTATGCTGTGCATTTCCATTGGAGCGTGGGGGGAAACCGGAGTACCCGGAGGAACCCCACGCAAACAGTATACCCATACTGTAAACATGTATAATATGTGCAACATATTGAACATGTCTATACTGTGCAGAGAGCCAAAGCGCACATACCATGAGAGTGCGGGAGGACACCGGAGCCCCCGCTGACCCAGAGAGTATAATACATACATATACTGTCAATGTATCTGGAGTCGTGCATAAACACATTTTGTACGTTTATATCATGTATGGCACTGAAACAGCATTGGAACGTGGGGACAGCCACGCAGACACAGAGACCAATAACACATACATACACTGTGAATGTATGCAGTGTAGAGGTATAGGATGAGTTTAAATTATGGCGCAGAGGCGCATAATCTTCTCTGTATCATTCCAACCTGCTTGACTGTACTGCCGAAGCAGCATGCAGGTAACCGGTAACCTCTGATCCTCAGACCGTGTGTCTGTCAGAGCTCAAATCATTTCCCAGGAAATGGCGGGAAATGTTGCCTCAGGATATCACACAGAAGGCTCACAGGGACTAGAGACATAAATGAATAAAGTCCTCCCTCATCCATGCTGCTCTTGAGGCAGCGTGTGAGGAAAACAGCGAGGAAGCTGTGTAAAAGAAAAGATTGTCACAGCAATTCTAGCTTGAGAGTGTTTCTCACATCAATGAGATCACTTACAAGCGCCCTGTCATTCACTGACACAGAACTGGAGTCTTCCTCACAAGGGAATGTCCTGTTCATAAACATTAAATATTCAGAGGTAGGGTCCTGAGCATAGTAGCTAGGCCCATATCTGACTCAGAGCACTCCTTCACTAAAGATTTTTGTGGGGGGGGGGGGGGGCTTATAGCTTCTTTTGCTCGCACACCGCTTCCATTCTGACAGGAATGATTCCAGAACTGCTGACAACTGGTCCATAAGGACCGCAGGTGCAGGAAACATATGAACATGTTTAACTGTGCAGCACTGCCAGTTGCCCCAGGCAAGTGTGGAGAGCAGGTGTATCAGACTCCATAACGCCAACCTCTGAGACCTTATACACTATACAGTGAATATACAGTCCACCCACTGGCTACGCTGAGGCTGAAAAGGGGAGACCCGGAGGACTCCCCAACGCAATAACCACCTCAAAATGCGCCAATGCGCGCGCTAATGGCGCACGCAATAATCACCTCACACACCAGAAAAAACTGCAGACATGAGCGCCCAGCCAGGCCAGAGTGACCCAAGCACCCCACAGCACAGCACCAGTACAGGGTGTAGAGAGCAGCATAACAGGGGGGGGGGGGACAGGGAGAACCCCCCACACACACACAGCCAGCATGTACTCACCTGCAGTAGGAGAGACTACTTACCTGTCCCTTTCAGGGACCCACTGGCTTGTTTCAGACAGACCTATCACAGAGTCTTACTGCGTAGCTGTCGGCCCGGTCCACCGCGAGAGATACAGTCAGTCAAGTACTGTTCAATCTTGAGAGGACCGCGGGAGCATGAAAGCAACCCGGCCACCCCTGGAGCCACGGGGTATGTCGTGAACTGAGTCTCACGCACACAAGGCGAGGATCAGCACGCTCGATGGTCGGACAGGGAAGACGAGGATACCAGTGTGCCCAGCCGACAGTTGATTGAAGGTCTCAAAAATAAAATTCCCAAAAGGAATAAAATTTAAAAGTAAAATCTTCCAGGAGCCACGTCTTCTCCTGCTAGGCAGAAAAAAACTGAGGTCTGCTAACTGCAGGTGGGAGGGTAATGTTCAGAGGGACCGCCCCCCTGGGCTGGGGGGTTCAGCTCTGGTTTGTTCTAGAATGTTTTAACATCTAACATTCTGCCTAGATCTTCTCCTGCGAGCAGGGACATATACCCACACGTTTACAGTATCCAGCTGTGTCAGTCCATGGACGATAAGAGAAAGAGCTTTTAAAAAATATAAAAATGAAGGAACACTAGTGTCGTTTAAATGTTACAAAGAATAAAAAACAGGATATGTAAAAAGGAAATCAAGGATGCAAAAATTCAAAACGGACAGATTGCAAAAGATAGGACAAACCCCCAAAAATTCTTCAAATATATTAATAGTAAAAAGGTCAGGTCTGAGCATGTAGGCCCTTTACAAAATAATCTAGAGTGGGTGACTGGGGACAAAGAGAAGGCTAATTTATTAAATACTTTCTTCAGCTCTATGTATACAATGGAACATGGGGGAGATCATGTCCATAATGGGGGTGGTAGTGACACAGCCCCAAATCCACAATGACTCAAAAGTGATATGGTCCAGAAATATTTAGACAGAATAAAAAGGTGGATAAAGCACCTGGACCAGATGGCATACACCCACGGATCCTAAAAGAATTGAGCTCTGTAATTTCAAAGCCATTGTATCTAATTTTTAGGGACTCATTAATGACGGGAATAGTACCACTGGATTGGCGCAGGGCCAATGTGGTGCCTATATTTAAAAAGGGAACAACGTCTTTACCAAGTAACTATATACCTGTTAGTTTAACTTCTACAGTTGGGAAGATACTGAAGAGAATAATAAAAAAGACCACATAGATGAGTTCTTGCTGGAAAAACTATTTAAGCAACAGACCGCATGGATTCTTGAAAGACGGAAGTTGTCAGACAAACCTGATTTCTTTTTATGAAGAAGTAAAACCTTGGACAGAGGGGTGGCTGTGGACGTGGTATACTTGGATTTTGCAAAAGCGGTCGATACAGTTCCCCACACACGGCTCATGTGTAAGGTAGTCTACAGGATTGGAAATAGTTTGTAAATGGATAGAAAACTGGCTAAAAAAGACAGAATTCAGAGAGTAGTGGTTAATGATTCTTACTCTGAATGGTCCAAGGTTATCAGTGGTGTCCCACAAGGTTCAGTGCTGGGACCCTTACTTTTTAATATCTTTATAAATGATATTGGGTCTTTTTAAAAAAAACACAACACTCCCTGCATGTAGCAAAGTCTAAACAAAGCAGACAACAACTTGTACATAGTACAGGAGATTGTCAGAGACTGCGGACATGCTACAGGAGATGGTCGGTGACTGCGGACATGCCACAGGAGATCAGTAGGTAAGTATAATATCCGTTTTACTTTAAAGAAAAAATAATACTTATTTATGATACTTATTAAAATGTGGCACTTTAATGAACTTTATTCACAGTACACTAAAAATATATAACCTGCCTTTAATTGTACTGTAACTCTTCTTTACCCTATTATAATCCCTAACCTAATTCCAAACTAACCTTTTCTGCAGTAGTGAGAACGTTCCTGTTGTGCCGAGAATGGTTCCCCCCGCTCTCGGCTACTATCGGAACTCCGCCCCCCCAGCCCTGTACACTGCCGCTCCCTCATCCTACGAATGCTAATGCTCCTAATACCGCCCCGCCTCTCCAGCCCTCTGCTCATTAGCTTCGTTAAACAGTAGGCGTAAGCAGAGGGCTGGAGAGGCGGGGCGGTATTAGGAGCATTAGCATTCGTAGGAGGAGGGAGCATCAATGTACAGGGCTGGGGGGGGGGGGGCGGAGTTCCGATAGGAGCCGAGAGCCAGGGGAACAGAATCTGGCGGGGGAACACTGTGTGTATATGACGTGCTCATGTGACTGCCCTGTCTCCTCTCTTTCACATCTCTCCTGACGCCAGGAGAGACGTGAGACGAGAAAGCAGAGAGGCGGGCCGGGCAGTCACATGAGCGCGTCATAGGAAAAAAAAAAAAACAACAACAAATGAGGTAACTGCTCTCCTTGGAAGGAAGGGGCGGGGCTAGACATCGGGGATAATCGATTATTAGGTTTCCCTGCATCGGTGCCGCATCTGGGACGCCCGAATCGCGATGCAACGATTATATTCCGCACTCCTACCATATAGTTAACTTGGTGTTGAGATATTCACTTTACGGTCAACACAAAAGACAAGGGGGCACTCTACGTCTAGAGGAAAAAAGATCATCTCCAAATACGGAAAGGTTTCTTCACAGTAAGAGCTGTGAAAATGTGGAACAGACTCCCCTCCAGAGGTGGTTCTGGCCAGCTCAGTAGATTGCTTTAACCACTTCCCTACCCAGCCATAGTCAAATGACATCCACAGATGGGATCTCCCATCCTGGGTGGACGTCATATGACGTCCTCGGCTTTGTAGGGGGATATCTGAATGATGCCTGCAGCTAGAGGCATCATTCAGATATCCTTTTGAAGTGCCGGCGATTCTGTGCACAATAAGGATCATAGCTGCGGTTCCGCCGCTTGATCGTTCTTATAGGCGGCGGGAGGGGACACCCCCCCCTCCCGCCGCCATCCGGTGCTTCTCCGGGCTCTCCCGTGCGATCGGGGACCCGGAGCGAATCTTCCGGCGTCGTTGGTGGGGTCACGTGATGAGCATAGAGATGACTGGTGACCAGATGGTCACCAGTCATCTCTATGATCGTCGGAGGCCCGGGCGCGATGTGATGACGTCACGCCCGGGTCTCAAATGTAAACAAAGCCGCCATTGCGGCTGTAAGTATGAGATCAGTGAAAAAATTTTCACTGATCTCATGCTTTCCAGCCTGGAGGAGAGATGTGGGGTCCTATTGACCCCGCATCTCTCAATAAAGAGAACCTGTCACACACATTCCTATTACAAGGGATGTTTACATTCCTTGTAATAGGAATAAAAGTGATCAAAAAAAAATAAATAAAAAATAAATAAAAATTAAAAAATTAAAAAACGCCCCTGTCCCCGGTAGCTCGCGATCAGAAGCGAATGCACACGCAAGTCGCCCACATATGTAAACGCCGTTCAAACCACGCATGTGAGGTATCGCCACGTGCGTTAGAGCGTGTGCAACAATTCTAGCACTAGACCTCCTCTAATTCTAACCTGGTAACCTGTAAAAAAAATTCAAGTGTCGCCTATGGAGATTTTCAAGTATCTAAGTTTGGCGCCATTCCATGTGTGCGCAATTTTAAAGCGTGACATGTTAGGTATCTATCTACTCGGCGTAACATCATCTTTCATATTTTTCCCAAAAAATTGGGCTAACTTTACGGTTTTGTTATTTTTTAATTCATGAAACCATTTTTTTTTAAAAAAGGCGTTTGAAAAATTATTGCGCAAATATTGTGCAAGAAAAAAATGTTGCAATGACCGTCATTTTATTCCCTAGGGTGTCTGCTAAAAAAACATATATAATGTTTGGGGGTTCTGAGTAATTTTCTAGCAAAAGAATGATGATTTGTACATGTAGGAGAGAAGTGCCAAAATAGGCCCGGTATTGAATAGGTACAAAAAGCCCTGTATTGAAGTGGTTAAGAAAGGCCTGGATTCTTTCTTAAATGTACATAATATAACTGGGTACTGACATTAAAGTAAAGTGTATCCAGGGTAAATCCGATTGCCTCTCGGGGGATCAGGAAGGAATTTTTTCCCCTGCTGTAGCAAATTGGATCATTCTCTGCTGTGTTTTTTTTTACCTTCCTCTGGATCAACTGTGGGTATAGAATTGGGTACATGGGATTGTACGATATTTTTTATTTTATTTATATTTTTATGGTTTAACTGGATGGACTGTGTCTTTTTTCAACCTGACTAACTATGTAACTATTTAGAAACTCACATGGTTGATCATTAAAACAGGCACATCCAAGTATGCAGGCTTCCAGGGTAAAGATGTCCACATAGACAATCCTCCTCACCACCATTGACTTCGTCCCTTCCACTTCAAGCCTCGCTTTCAGATCGCTATACTGCAGGGTAGTTTTCCCAGTCATGATTGCAGACAGCTTTACCCCGGATGCCTGTATATTTGGATGCACCCGTTTTAATCATCAACCATGCAAGTTGCTAAATATTGTACCTTCAATAAATGTAACCGTATTGCTACACTTAGAGGCGCCTCTCTTCTCTTTTATACTCTGTAGTTCCGGCTGGATTTTGCTTCTAATCCCCTTGGAGGCTGCCATGTGTGGATGGACATTTTATGGTTACACAACCTATCACATTGCTATAATCTTTTTATATGGACTATAAACTGAAGAACTTGTGAATAAAATGGTTGTGGAACAAATCATTTGAGATTCCATCTTTTTTTATGAGGAAATTCGCTTTGATATACAAGTGTTTTGGATTACAAGCATGTTTCCAGAACAAATTATGCTCGCAATCTAAGGTTTTACTGTACTTCTATAATCAGGTCCATCTAGCTGAGCTTTCCAAACAGTATAGAACACACCAACACAAAATAAATGTAACTTACACATGTTGGTCATCTCCGACGACGTCTAAAACACCTTCGTCTTTTTCCACACACAATAAATGGTACGCTTTACGGCAAGTTTCTATGACACAACCAATAGTAGCGCCCTTTCTTTTACAGTACGAACATTTCTGCAAAACGGAGGTAAAAAAAAATGAATTGCTAGGAAACAAATATACCATGAAAACTGCAACATAAGGGTTCTCAACGAACAAGAGATTAGAGCAGTGATTCTCAAACTGTGTGCAGTCTGAGATTTGCAGGTGTGTCATGGGAGTTTTGAATTTTTTTATTTTTATTTTTTAAATTGCTAGCGTTTTGAAACCTTAAACATATAGAAAAATTAAATGGAAAATCAATGTCGCAAAAGTTAAAAAGTAACCAAAAAAAAAATCAAAAAAATCAGGAGAAGGCGATCGATCTAATTATATTATAACAGTAGAGACCGTTCCATTTGTTTGTTCTGTTTGACAAAAACAGGCAAATCCTTCACTATATACAGTGGGTACGGAAAGTATTCAGACCCCCTTAAATTTTTCACTGTTATATTGCAGCCATTTGCTAAAATCATCCAAGTTAATTTTTTTTCCTCAATCTACACACATCCTCATATTGACAGAAAAACACTGAATTGTTGAAATGTTTGCAGATTAAAAAAGAAAAGCTGAAATATCACATGGTCCTAAGTATTCAGACCCTTTGCTCAGTATTTAGTATTTGCACCCTTTTGATCTAATACAGCCATGAGTCTTTTTGGGAAAGATGCAACAAGTTTTTCACACCTGGATTTGGGGATCCTCTGCCATTCCTCCTTGCAGATCCTCTCCAGTTCTGTCAGGTTGGATGGTAAACGTTGGTGGACAGCCATTTTTAGGTCTCTCCAGAGATGCTCAATTGGGTTTAAGTCAGGGCTCTGGCAGGGCCATTCAAGAACAGTCACGGAGTTGTTGTGAAGCCACTCCGTTATTTTAGCTGCGTGCATTAGGGCCATTGTCTTGTTGGAAGGTAAACCTTTCGGCCCAGTCTGAGGTCCTGAGCACTCTGGAGAAGGTTTTCGTCCAGGATATCCCTGCACTTGGCCACATTCATCTTTCCCTCGATTGCAACCAGTCGTCCTGTCCCCGCAGCTGAAAAACACACCCACAGCATGATGCTGCCACCACTATGCTTCACTGTTGGTACTGTATTGGACAGGTGATGAGCAGTGCCTGGTTTTCTCCACACAATGCTTAGAATGCCAAAAAGTTCTATCTTGGTCTCATCAGACCAGAGAATCTTATTTCTCACCATCTTGGAGTCCTTCAGGTGTTTTTTTTTTTTTTTAGCAAACTCCATGCAGGCTTTCATGTATCTTGCACTGAGGAGAGGCTTCTGTCGGGCCACTCTGCCATAAAGCCCCGACTGGTGAAGGGCTGCAGTGATGGTTGACTTTCTACAACTTTCTCCCATCTCCCGACTGCATTGCTGGAGCTCAGCCACAGTGATCTTTGGGTTCTTTACCTCTCTCACCAAGGCTCTTCTCCCCCGATAGCTCAGTTTGGCCGGACAGCCAGCTCTAGGACGGGTTCTGGTCGTCCCAAACGTCTTCCATTTGAGGATTATGGAGGCCACTGTGCTCTTAGGAACCTTAAGTGCAGCAGAATTTTTTTTTGTAGCCTTGGTCAGATCTGTGCCTTGCCACAATTCTATCTCTGAGCTCTTCAGGCAGTTCCTTTGACCTCATGATTCTCATTTGCTCTGACATGCACTGTGAGCTGTAAGGTCTTATATAGACAGGTGTGTGGCTTTCCTAATCTAGTCCAATCAGTATAATCAAACACAGCTGGACCCAAATGAAGGTGTAAAACCATATCAAGGATGATCAGAAGAAATGGACAGCACCTGAGTTAAATATATGAGTCACAGCAAAGGGTCTGAATACTTAGGACCATGTGATATTTCAGTTTTTCTTTAATAAATCTGCAAAAATTTCAACAATTCTGTGTTTTCTGTCAATATGGGGTGCTGTGTGTACATTGAGGGGAAAAAATGAACTTAAAATGATTTTACCAAATGGCTGCAATATATAAAACCAAAAAAAATAAAAATTTAAGGGGGTCTGAATACTTTCCGTACCCACTGTGTGTGCGCGCGTGTAATAAATTTAAATATATATTAGGGCTGTTACTGATTAAAATTTTCGTGTTCGAATAGGTTTTTTTTTTATCGATTAATCGACTAATTTCGATTAATTATAACGCACATAGATCCAACTACTTTTAGCTGATCTCCTTGGAGGCCGATTCCCAGTGCAGCTACCAACCACTGGAAAAATCGATAGGATACAAAAAACACACAAAGGCAGCGCTTGATGGGAATAGCATTAAAACTTTTATAGACTTCAAGTAGGTAACAAAATAAATATTGCACTGGAGATAAAATCGATGTAGCTACATAAACTGTAAAAATACCAAATGGTAGCAAAAGCAGTCATAAAAACATGTAGCCAAGTATGATACTGGTATAAAAATGTGTACAACAATACCACTGCTGAATCCAGATGAGGGGTTAACATCAGTCCATCAGCATGTAGATGTCCCGTGAAGGGAACTATCACAACTCCCAGTGGATGGCTGTAGAATCCCAGGTTGATAGAGGGAAGTGATAGAGGGAAGTGTAACAGCCCTTGCGTGTGGCAGATAGTAAGGTCCCGCTGGCATGCAGATATGAAGGCACAGCAACGGAGCCCTTCAGATGGACACAGCAAGCCCAAAGAATTTTGATCGATCAAAAGAATTAATCGAGGAATAGTTACATTTCCACAGCCCTTATTTAATATATATATATATATATATATATATATATATATATATATATATATATATATATATATATTTTTTTTTTTTAATATGTTCATCACAAAAATCGATAGATCTTTTCAGGTGCCGTGAAAATTTAGATCTTTTTGGTGTGCCGCAAGACAAAAAAAAAAGTTTGAAAACCACTGGATTAAAAGCAACATCTCAGCACTAACAAGTGCAACATGGTGAAAATATATTCTATTACTAAAGCTAGACTGCAGCAAGGAACAGGAACCATAATCCTATTAGAACTGTAATGACTGGTGGGAGTCTGGGCAGCTTGGGCCCTCCCACAATAGCAAGCAGTGATGAAAATTGGGCGGCTCGTAGGAAAAGTGCAGAGGGGCATTTACATATCTGGTGGCTGCGGGAAAGAAGGAATCGAAATCACAGGTCTTATGAACACAACAGGGTGAGTCAGCCCCAGAAACGATAAGATGAGACAGGAATTTTTTAATGACTGCAGCAATAATTAAAAAAAATGTAGTACAGAATAACGCAAGATATACTCAAGTACTGTTATACAGTATCTGCCCGGAGATCAGCTTTAAAGCAGAACTACAAGGCACCTGAGCACTTCAAACCAAAAACATGATTTAATAAAAAAATTGCTATCCAAAGCAACTCATCCATGCATTATTTTGCGGAGAAATCTATTTGAAAAACGTCCCCTAGCATTTCTGTCTCTGGCCATCTTAAGGGCAGATGATTCATATTGTATTTACTTCCTGGAATCCATCTGCCCTTAGTCCAGTAAATGCAGGAAGGAGAGTGTGTTTAGATGAGAAAACCCCTCCTCCCCTCCTGAAGACTGCTGGGATGCGACATCATTTGCCTAGGCATGAAAACCAGGAAATAACTGAAGAAATTATACAAAAAAAATTAACACATGTAAATATAGTGTACTTTCCAACCTATTTACCAATGATGGCAGCATAAGGATTAAAAATAGTTCACACTGATTGAGAGAGAGTGAAGTTCTGGTTTAAGGAGAAAACTTTTTAACATTTTAGCCAATGAAGGAATATGTAGTGCCTTCAAAACAACAGCTATATCCTAGATCCTGTACCCGATCTAGACTCTACCAGTCACAATCCCTGTATTATCTCTCTCCCATCTCCGCTCTCTTGAAAACTTTTATTTGGCATCACAAGACCTTCCCCATACTAAAATTGTGATCAAGGTGGAATTTAACCAAGTGAAGAGTTATTGGTTGTAAAGTCAATTTTGTAACTTTTACCTACAGGTAAGCCTATAATAAGGCTTACCTGTGGGTAAAAAAAATATATCTCCTAAACCTTTACAGTTTAGGAGATATTCCCCTTGCAATGAGCTGCTGACTGCAGCCGAAGGCCCAGCAGACGCCGGACCTTGCCGGAAAGAAGTCTCCCACGCATGGAGCCGCGATACCCAGAAGACACGCCGAGGCAACATGTCAGCTACCTCGGCGTGGACCAGGTGAGTTACCGACGCCTCGTTCCAAGGTAAGCATTTCATAAGCTAGCATGCAGTGCCATACTAGCTCATTATGCCTTACAGGTGGACCAAAAAAAAAAAAAAAAAAAGTGTCAGCCGGTTTACAACCGCTTTAAAAGGATAAGTTCATCTTTGGGAACATGTTACACCCCGTTTTTTAGGGTGGAACATGTAACATTTTTTAAACTTGCAATTTTATAGTGTTTGCATCATTAAAAACAAAAAACAAACCAAAAACCTTAGTTTTGCTTTAAAAAAAAATTCTTTAGAGAAGATACAGTGAAAAACAGCGACCAATGATTACCGGCATTTCCTTTTCCGTGGATGGTTGATCTGGTGTTTTGGAACGTTCAGTTTCTGAAAGAGTGTAAAACATTTCTGTTTAAATGTACAAAGCTTTTAACATGACATACCTAAAAAAAAATTTTTAAAATGAGTTAGTCCAAAGCTCTTTTCGGCCCTACGTCTCCTGCACTTAGAGACGGACTTTAGCCTACTGTCTGCTGAATATAGGTCACAGGCTAAAGTCACTGGCTGATGTCACTCAGCCAGTCCAGACTCTAATATCTAAATCCACCCAGATGCCTGACCAGCAGCTGGCTTAGCATCTCAGAATGCTGCTAAAGAGACAATGCCCGCTGCTCCCTTGCCCCCCTCCCACAGTCCAGCTCAATTCACAAAAACGTAAAAGGTACCAAAGTCAATCGTGTAAAAAAAAAAAAAAAAAAAAAACATTTTAGTGAGCCGATTTCCTGAACTACTCACTTTAAAATATTTAAAATGGTTATTTATGCAAGCACATATTATTGAATTATTTTTGCATCATTTGTACATTGGGATCTTATACATTTTATTTAAGTGTATTATTGCATTCTTTGTGTTTTGTGAGTACATTTTGGACAGGATTTTTTTTGTTTTAGTTTTCAGTTTGCGTAAGGAAGGATTAAGAAAGAAAAAAAAAAGGCAAAATGTGCACTGTTGTTTCTGGGCTGTGCTGCATGTACAAACAGATTTTCAGTGCCGCACACTGCGGGGGTGTCATCCTCTCAGGTCAGAGCCCTCGCGCAGAGCGGCGATCTCCCTGTGTCACAGAGCTGACTTGTCCAGGCGGCCGCAATAACCAATGCCGGGAAATTGAAATCAGAGTGACGAGCCTCCCAGGAGGCGGGACATTGTTACTGTAGTCACCGGACCCGGGAAATTCAAATCCAGCTCTGACAGCAGGAAATCACTGCTCTGATCCAGGCATCGGCTGCACTAACTATATATATATATATATATATATATATATATATATATATATTTTTTTTTTAAACTGTAATTTTCCTTTCGGTGCACCCCTAGCGGTTTTACTAACACATGTCAAAATTGCGCTTAGGCATTTAGATTGTTTTCTTTTTGTTTTTGTTTTTTTGTTAACCCCTTCACGCCTAAGGGTAAATCCAAACAACAGCTTGTGTCATTTTAAAACTAAATGCAATTTTCCCAAACGTATTACAAATTTCTGTTCTATGAAAAGTGCAATACAACTACTGTGACAAGAAATTGTAGCTTCCATAAAATAAAAAATACATGTGTGCGATTTGATGGTAGAGGTCGACCGATATGGGTTTTTCGCTGGCCGATGCCGATATTTAGAAATTTGGGCGGCCGATGGCCGATTTTTGTGTGGCCGATTAAAAAAAAAAAAAAAACCCTCACCCACTCCACTCCTTCCTGCTTACTCCCGTCACTCTAGCACACACTTGATGTCCTCAGTACAGATGGCACTAGCAGATGGCGCTGGTTTGGAACTGACAGTTGGCACTGGCAGGTGGCACTGGTGTAGAACTGGCAGGTGGCACTGGTGTAGAACTGGCAGGAGGCACTGATTAGCACTGGCAGGTGGCACTGATTAGCACTGGCAGGTGGCGTTGGTTTGAAACTGGCAGGTGGCACTGGTGTGAAACTGGCAGGTGGCACTGATTGGCACTAGCAGATGGCGCTGGTTTGGAACTGACAGTTGGCACTGGCAGGTGGCACTGGTTTGGAACTGGCAGGTGGCACTGGCAGGTGGCACTGGTGTGGAACTGGCAGGAGGCACTGGTGTGGAACTGGCAGGAGGCACTGGTGTGGAACTGGCAGGAGGCACTGGTGTGGAACTGGCAGGAGGCACTGGTGTGGAACTGGCAGGAGGCACTGGTGTGGAACTGGCAGGAGGCACTGATTGGCACTAGCAGATGGCGCTGGTTTGGAACTGACAGATGGCACTATTGGCACTGGCAGGTGGCACTGATTGGCACTAGCAGGTGGCACTGGTTTGGCACTGACAGATGGCACTATTGACACTGACTGGCACTGATTGGCACTAGCAGGTGGCACTTGTTTGGCACTGACAGATGGCACTGATTGGCAGTGGCGCGCGGTGGCAGGTGGCGCTGGCTGGCGGTGGCAGGTGGCGCTGGCTGGCGGTGGCAGGTGGCGCTGGCTGGCGGTGGCAGGTGGCGCTGGCTGGCGGTGGCAGGTGGCGCTGGCTGGCGGTGGCAGGTGGCGCTGGCTGGCGGTGGCAGGTGGCGCTGGCTGGCGGTGGCAGGTGGCGCTGGCTGGCGGTGGCAGGTGGCGCTGGCTGGCGGTGGCAGGTGGCGCTGGCTGGCGGTGGCAGGTGGCGCTGGCTGGCGGTGGCAGGTGGCGCTGGCTGGCGGTGGCAGGTGGCGCTGGCTGGCGGTGGCAGGTGGCGCTGGCTGGCGGTGGCAGGTGGCGCTGGCTGGCGGTGGCAGGTGGCGCTGGCTGGCGGTGGCAGGTGGCGCTGGCTGGCGGTGGCAGGTGGCGCTGGCTGGCGGTGGCAGGTGGCGCTGGCTGGCGGTGGCAGGTGGTGCTGGCGGTGGCTGGCGGCACTGACAGATTGCACTGATTTTGCAGACCCAGCAGCTAAATTACATCAGCCAATGATTGGGCTGCTTTAGAAAGGGGGCGGGGCCACATACACATAGCGACCCGCCCAGATACCATCCCATTAGCTGGTGTAATATAGCTGCTGGGTCCCGCCCACCCCGGCCGGGTCCCGCCCACCCCGACATCGAGCTGACAGCTCCTCTCTCTCTCTCTCCTTTCTGCTCACACACTCAGCGGCTCTGGCTGCATCAAGCGCCGCGCTGAGTGTGTGAGCAGAGAGGAGAGAGAGACAGAGGAGCTGTCAGCTCGATGTCGGGGTGGGCGGGACCCGGGCCGGGGTGGGCGGGACCCAGCAGCTATATTACACCAGCTAATGGGATGGTATCTGGGCGGGTCGCTACGTGTATGTGGCCCCGCCCCCTTTCTAAAGCAGCCCAATCATTGGCTGGTGTAATTTAGCGGCCGGGTCCCGCCCACCCCGGCCGGGTCCCGCCCACCTCCGACATCAAGCTGACAGCTCCTCTCTGTCTCTCTCTCCTCTCTGCTCACACACTCAGCGCGGCGCTTGATGCAGCCAGAGCCGCTGAGTGTGGAGAAGGAAGAATGAGCGGAGGTCAGTCTGAAATATCGGCCTAATCTTGATAATAAATCGGCCGATGCCGATTTATCAAAAATGGCCAAATATCGGCCGATATATCGGCCAGCCGATATATCGGTCGACCTCTATTTGATGGTGGTAAATATTAGCATATTCCACAAAATGTAGCATTTCCAATTCACAGCTTATGAATGTCCATACAAAACTGAAAACAAATATACCTTCTGGAGAATCGCTGTCCGTGTTTGCTTCTTGAACATGTTTAGAACAATAGGCACTGTAAAAGAAAAAGAGCATTAAACAAAGACCATTTGTGTAAGTTCCACCTTAGAACAAGACAAATGAATAGAATATTAGCCATTAGCTCACTATCATAGAGGATTGGACCTTTTGGGCTTGTGAACAGAGCCTTTTTGACTCCTATAATTTGGATTCTTAGGTTTCTGGTAAGGAGGCAATTTATGGTGGCGGTGCACCTGGGTGATTGGTGTATTCATTTACTCATATTGGATACATATCACGAGAGTTTCAGATATTGGATGATTGCTTTGGCACTATGGAGAAGAGCATGAATGGTTTCACTTAAGACTTTTTTCATTTTGAATGCTCAGCATGGCAACTTTTAGTTTCTGGAAAAGTACAAACCTAAGAGAAGGAAGAATACATTATGCTGAAAATGGGTGCCCAGTCATATGAAGGAACTATTTGTAGGTCTGTAAAAGCTTAAATTAGATGAGAGCATTTTATCATCTACCAATAGGCAATTGTAAGTTAAAAGGCAATAAAAAGGAAATTCCTACAGGCACTGACCGCCTGTGAAAACTGCATTCCCCAACTATTAATTGTTACCCTGCGTGTAAAACTCGTGGTTGGGATATCAGTCCAATGTATTAGGCAAACTTATTTGGGCAATGAGGACATAGGTTGCCCCACTTATAAACAATAAAAGATTTTCGCTTTACTAAAGACAAATAGGCTGTTCACTTTTCAAGGACAATTGCACTTACCAAAAGGTATTTTCCCTATGCTTCGTAAATATGGGGGAGCTTTGCTGGCTTCCATCACCCAATCACGTGCAAGCAAAAATACTGCTTTTACATTCTTTGCCAAGTGAATCTTCACCACATTCACTAAGCCATCCTTTTTCAACCAGGGTGCCTTGGAAAACACACACACACACACACACACACACACGAATCAAGCCTGCCTTTTAGTTACAAAAAATCCACAGGTTTTAATTATGCGCCATTATGTCTTTCTAGACACTGGAATCCTAACAACCAATGATATCCGTCTTTATCAGCACTGGGGTGACCATTAGCTGACTGGTGGAGAGAATTTGATGGAGATACATTGGAATACTAGTCAGTACCAGTGTGCAAAAGTTTACTTGCTTTGGAAGTATAAATCACCTCCAACGTTGGATATCCTACATGTGGATGTTGCTGCATTGTGTAAATAGATTAGAATAGTTTTTTACATTTTAGAATGGGGTGCATCGGGACTGTGCAGTTTTAAAGGGTGCCTTGACTGAAAAAAAGGTTGAGAACAGGGTGGATTTGATTTAAATCGGTTCGATTTAAATCACTAGTAAAAAGGGCTTAATTTAAAATTACAGTTTTTAACCACTTCCATACTGGGCCTATTCTGCCACTCCTCCCCTACATGTAAAAATTATCATTTTTTTGCTAGAAAAATAGGATTTTTGTACTCACTGTAAAATCCGTTTCTCTGGCATCCATGGACTGACACAGTGTGTCTTATGCACCTTTACACGTGGGTTATGTCCCTGCTTGCAGGAGAAGACCTAGGCAAAATGTGAGATGTTATACATACATTCTAAACAGCCAGAGCTGAACAGCCCCGCCCAGGGGGGCAGTCCCTCCGGACATAACCCTCCCACTGCAGTCAGCAGACCTCAGTTCGTAACAAAGCAGTACAAACTTGAAAAGAAGGGTGGGTGCTGTGTCAGTCCATGGATGCCAGAGAAACTGATTTTACGGCGAGTACAAAAATCCTATTTTCTCTTGTCATCCATGGACTGACACAGCGTGTCTTATACACCTTTACACGTGGGATGTCCCAAAGCAGTGTCAAGAGGGATGGGAGCAGTATAAATGGAAAACCAATAACTTCACTCCAAACAAGGCAGAGCTCCTCAACGGAGGAGTTGCAACATCAAACAGCGGCCTGCAACACCTTGCGGCCGAAGGAAGCATCCGAAGATGCAGCCACATCAACCTTATAAAACTTAGAAAAGGTATGAACAGACGACCAGGTGCAATCGACGCTTGATGTCGGAAAGCCCAGGAAGCACCAATTGCCCTGGTGGAATGTGCCGTAACCGGAAAGGGAGGCGCCAGCCCCTTGAGAGCATAAGCTTGAATGACGGTTTGTCTGATCCACCTAGAAATGGTGGCAGACGAAACCGCTTGGCCCTGTTTTGGACCAGAGACAGCCACAAATAGTGAGTCAGACTTCCGAATAGAGGCAGTAGCAGACAGGTACACCCGCAAGGCTCGTACCACATCCAAAGTGTGAAGCGCAAACTCTCTGGGATGCGATGGGTGAGGACACAAGGACGGGAGGACAATGTCCTCATTTAAGTGGAAGGCCGAGACCACCTTTGGCAGAAAAGAAGGTCGCGGACGCAACACCGCCTTATCCTTATGGATGACCAAAAAGGGCGACTTGCAGGACAAGGCCGCCAACTCAGACACTCGTCTAATGGAAGTAATGGCCACCAAGAAGGCCACCTTCTGAGACAAAGTCAAGAGGGGAATATCTCTAATATTTTCAAAGGGAGGTTCCTGGAGAACCGAGAGCACCAAATTCAGATCCCACGGGGGGAGAGGAGGCTTGACAGGGGGGAGCACATGGCGAACCCCCTGCACAAAGGTGCTAACCAAGGGATGACCCGCCAGCGGTCGCTGAAAGAAGATGGCCAAGGCCAAAATCTGACCCTTAAATGGTACTCAAAGCGAGCTTTTGGGTCACGCCACGCTGCAGAAAATGCAGGATTCTGTGAACGGAATACGTTCGTGGGCGCCAGTCCAGCTCTTCGCACATGGCGATGTAAGCTCTCCAAGTACGGTGATAGATCTTTCTGGAGGAAGACTTCCGTGCCCTTAACATGGTCGAAATTACCGAATCCGAGAGGCCTCGGTCTCAGCACCTGGCTTTCAATAACCATGCCGTTAAAGCCAGAGACTGTAAAGCAGGATGAAATATAGGACCTTGAGACAGAAGGTCCCCCCGTATTGGTAACCGCCAGGGAACGTCTGCGACGAGACGTACCAGATCGGCGTACCAGTGACGCCGAGGCCAATCCGGAGCAACGAGGATCACCGGAATTCCCTCGGTCGCTACCCTGCGGAGCAGGTGAGGGAGCAACTGCAGCGGAGGATAAACGTATATCAGGTGATACTGACCCCATGGGGCCACCAACGCATCCAAGGCATCCGCCCAGGGAACCCTGGATCTGGCCACAAACCGACACCTTGCGAATGAGTCGAGAGGCCATCAGGTCCACATCCGGCGTGCCCCACCGTCTGCAAAGGAGTTGAAAGACCTCCGGGTGCAAGGACCAGCGTCTGGCGACTTAGATAGTCCGCCTGCCAATTGTCTATGCCCGGAATGTAGACGGCCGACAGAACCGACACGCTTCTTTCGGCCCACCTCAGGATGCGGGCGACCTCGGAAGCCGCAGCTAAGCTCCGAGTCCCCCCTTGATGGTTGACATACGCCACTGCTGTGGCGTTGTCCGATTGGATCCTGATGGAGTGACCCTGTAGTTTCTCCGACCATGAGGAGAGGCACAGTCTGATTGCCCGTATCTCCAGCACATTGATCGGTAAGAGGGCTTCGTCCTGAGTCCAAAGCCCTTGGGCCGACAGGACTCCCCAGACTCCCCCCCCAGCCCGTCAGGCTGGCGTCCGTCGTGATCACCGTCCATTGGATGGGGAGGAACGACTTCCCGGACCGAAGAGCCGGGGACCTCAACCACCACGTCAGGGACGCCCTGACCAGGTGACTCACCTGGATCTGAAGATCCAAGGACAACCGGGATTTGTCCCAAGTGGACAAGATCTCTTTCTGTAAAGCCCTGGTGTGCGCTTGGGCATAAGGAACGGCCTCGAAGGAGGCCACCATGAGTCCCAGGACTCTCATGCAAAAGCGGATTGACGACCATTTTCGGGACGTCAGCACCCGTACTGCAGACTGAAGTGTCAGTAGTTTGTCTGGAGGTAGGAAGACTCTTGCCTCCAAGGAGTCCAGAATCAGACCTAGATACTCCAGACGCTGAGTCGGGACTAGAACCGACTTCTGAACATTCAGGAGCCACCCAAACTCCCTGAGGGTCTGACTGACGATAGTCACACTTTCTTCCAATTCTGAGCCACTGTCTGCTCTTAGAAGAAAATCGTCCAGATAGCCTACGATAGCAATGCCTCGCTGTCTCAGCAAAGCTAGGGCCAGGGCAAGCACCTTGGTGAACACCCTGTGCCGAGGCTAGGCCGAAGGGAAGAGCCACAAATTGATAGTGGACTTCGCCGACCGCAAAGCGCAGAAACTTCTGGTGGCTTGCGCAGATCGGAACATGCAAGTAGGCGTCCTTGATGTCCAAGGATGCCAGAAAATCCCCTTGGAGTGTAGCGATCACCGTGCGAATGGATTCCATGCGGAATTTTTGCACCATCACGAAGGCATTCAGGGCCTTGGAGGTCCAGGATTGGCCGAACCCCGTCCTTTTTTGGAACAACAAACAGATTCGAGTAGAACCCCTGAAACCTCTCCTGGGACGGAACCGGCACAATTACTCCGGACCCGATCAAATCCTGTACAGCCCCCAAGAGGGCTGCCCGACGGGCAGGAAGGAGAGGGAGATTTGAGGGAAAGAATCTGTCTGGGGGCCAGGAGCGGAACTCTATTCTGCATCCTGAGGTGACCACCTCGCACACCCACCGGTCGGAGATCCGGGAGGTCCACCGATCCGTGAACCTACGAAGTCGTCCCCCCCACCCCAGAGACGGGCGGGGGCAAGACGTCACGCGGAGGCGGGCTTGGGAGCCGGCTTGTTCGGCTTACGCACCCAGGGGCGCTTGTGCCCGCCAGCCGCACTGTTGTCAGTCTGGGATGGCTTACCCGTGGACTCTGACGGACGAAAAAAAACCCTTTTTTGCTGGAAAGGAAGGACCCGGTTTACGTTGGGCCTCCTTACCCTCGATAGTCTGAGGAAGAAGAGTGCTTTTACCTCCCGTGACATCCTTGATGATGTCATCCAGAGCAGCACCAAAAAGTCTACCACCCTTAAAAGGTAGATCCGTGAGGAGCTTCTTAGAGGCTAGGTCAGCAGACCAGCATTTCAACCAGATGAGACGACGCAATACCACCGCCGAGACAGAGGCCCTGGATATTAAAGGGGCCGCGTCCAACGTGGCGTCGCACACATATATCAGACCCTGCACCATCTGGTGGGCCAGAGCAATAGTGTCTGGAGGAAGGTTATACTCCTTCACCGTTTGGTGCAAAATTTTTGCCCATTCCGTGAGTGTCTGAGACACAAGGGTCGCCGCTACTACTGGCCGTAGGGCGGATCCCAACAAGGCGAACATGGCTCTACTCACCACTTCTGACCTCCTGTCGGCCCGGTCCTTAAACGCAGGAGTCCCCTCCATCGGGAGAGTGGTGGCCTTGTTTAAACGGGCGACTGGAGGGTCGACCACCGGGGGAGAAGCCCACTTTTTAAGCAGGGCGTCTTCAAAGGGGTAATAGACAAACGCCGCGGGACCATGAAAGTCTTCTGCGGCTTTTCCCAGACCTGGTCAACGAGCTGGTCAAAGAAAGGTACATATGGAAAAACCTTTTTAGAAGGCGTGGTCTTAAAAGACCCAAAGGCGACTGCCTCCGCCTGAGGTTCTGCAGCCGCAGCATTCAGCTTGAGAGTGTCCCTCACTGCATCAATGAGTTCACTAACAAGCGCCCTGTCATTTACTGACTAAGAACTGGAGTCTTCCTCACAAGGAATGTCCTGTTCAAAACCATCTAAATATTCAGAGTTAGGGTCCTGAGCAGCAGCAGCTAGGCCCATATCTGAATCAGAGCACTCCCCTTGGAGATAAAGTGGGGAGAGGGCGCTTTTTTGCTCCCCTGTGCTCACACACAGCTTCCATCCTGGTCAAAAAGGATTCCAGGACTGCCGACAACTGGTCCATAGGGACCGCAGGTGCTGGAGCACTGGCTGCTGCCTCTGGCATGTTAGGGGAAGCTGGTGACTGACTCCATAATGTCCCTCTCAGACCACCCACAGGCTGTGCTGACTGAAGTAGGGGAATGCCCAGGGGACCCACCAACCTGACCAGGACCGCTCGGTTCCGCTGCCCTGTCTCTCCACGCCGCTCAGCATGAGTGAGCTGAGAGGAGAGAGACGGAGGAGATTCGCACCGTTCCTGAGCGGCGCTAGAGGCCAAACTAGAGCTAGAAAAAAGGTGCGGCTACAAGAAAATGGCCACCGCAATGTGCTCTGGCGGACCACGGCAAGATGGCCGCCAATGTAAAAAACAGCAGTCACCAAACATGGCGCCGAACGGCGCCCAGGCCCCTCACTCTCAAATAAACAGCCCCAGCGAAATGCAGAGCAGCATGAGCCCCCCCCCCCCAGGACAGTATGGCCCCCAGGCACCCCACACAGTACAGCGCCAGCGAAGTGCACAGAGAGTGACATTAAAAAACACAGGGGGAGACAGGGAAATCCCCCACACAAGAAACACAGCATGTACTCACCTGCAGCCAGGAGAGACTACTTACCTGTCCCCTGAGGGACCCACTGGTGTGTTTCTGACAGAACTATCACAGTGCGGTACTGAGTAGCTGTCGGCCCGGTCCACCGCAAAATATACAGCCGGACTGTTCTATCTTGAGAGGACCGCGGAGCTGGAAGCCCACCGGCCACCCCTGGAGTCGTGGGGCATGTCGTGAACTGAGTCTCACGCACACAAGGCGAGGATCAGCATGCTCGATGGTCGGACAGGGAAGACTACGAGGATCTCTTGTACCCAACCTGTTGCCCAGCCGACAGTTGATAGATCTCAAAAGAAAAAAAAAAAAAAAAAAAAAAAAAAAAAAATAGGAAAAAAATTCCAAAAGGAATAAAAAATAGGTCAGGAGACTGGCTCCTGAGAGAGCCACGTCTTCTTCTGCTAGGCAGAAAAAAACTGAGGTCTGCTGACTGCAGTGGGAGGGTTATGTCTGGAGGGACCGTCCCCCTGGGCGGGGCTGTTCAGCTCTGGCTGTTTAGAATGTATGTATAACATCTCACATTCTGCCTAGGTCTTCTCCTGCAAGCAGGGACATAACCCACGTGTAAAGGTGTATAAGACACGCTGTGTCAGTCCATGGATAACAAGAGAAATTACCGTATTTATCGGCGTATAAACACGCACTTTTTCCCCCCTTAAAATCAGGGGAAAATCGTGGGTGAGTGTTATACGCCGATCCCCGCTGATTGTGAGTGGAGCAGAGCGATCGCCACCGAGATACACATAGCCGAGTGTACTCGGCTATTCTCGGCTTCGCTCACAGTCACGCCCAGTCCCGCCATTGGACGTGTTATGTCCAACATAGGGCGGGACTGGGTGTGACAGAGCGGAGCCGAAAAGAGCCGAGTACACTAGGCTATGTGTATCTCGGCTCCGCCCAGTCCCTGCGATCTCGGCAGCGTTTTGCTCCGCTCCGCCCAGTCTCGGCGGCGATCTCAGTGGCTGCAATGGACACTGGGGCAAGGCTGCACTGACAAGACTGCAAATGACACTGCATTGATGGGCATTTAAATGCAAGTTTTTTTTCCCCTTAAACTTCCCTCCTAAACTTGGGGTGCGTGTTATACGCCGATAAATGCAGTACTCAGAACCCCCAAATATTTGATTTGTCACATGTAAGAACGATCAAGCGGCGGAACTGGCGCTATGATCGTTCTTGCTGTGCACAGAATCGCCAGCACAAAATTATATCTGAATGATGCCTGTAGCTGCAGGCATCATTCAGATAACCCCCGCTGAAAGTCCAGGACGTCATATGACGTACTGCGGGTGGGAAATGGTTAAAGAGCAATGGTGATCTGTCACGCAGCGGCTCCTCCTCTGACCCGCTGTTGACTCACCAACAGTCCCATTCACTTTAATGGGACGGCTGGTAATGTGGCAGTGACAAGGTGAGGGACATGGCAGCAGCAGGTGAGTGGATGCCCGCTAACAGGAGCTGCCATGATGGATCTGAAATGACAGGTGCTCTTTAAATGTAAGGACTTATTCTTGCTGGTAGTTAGAATCTTTAATATTTGCAAACAAAATTAAGGTTTCCCATTAAGAATAATAAGCTGTCAGGTTAGTAAAACAGCGATATCAGAACCAATATAATCATACAGTTTGTAGTGTACATAGATTCGCAAAAAGTTAGGATAAAGGGATATTCTTGAACTTTGGTTTATCTCATGGTTACTGGGAAATTGTGTGAATGCATCAATGCAGTGCATGTCATCTCAGCTTGCAGCGCTTGAATTTTCCAAAAAAGTAAATATTGCAGAATTTACAGCCTCATGCTACATGACTAAGCTCCACTTCATGCTGAATAAACTCAATTATTAATGTATCTTAAAGTGGAGTTCCACGATTTTTTTTTCTTCTAAAAAAAATAAATAAAAACCCCAGGTGTAACTCAGTTTTTTTTTTTATTATTATTTAAAACACCTTTTAGATTAATCTTATTTTTTTATAAAAAGGAAGAAATTTGATTCGTAACAAAAGCAGTACAAACCTTGAAAAGGGTGGGTGCTGTGTCAGTCCATGGACGTCAGAAACGGATTTTACGGCGAGTACAAAAATCCTATTTTCTCTCATCGTCCATGGACTGACACAGCCTCTTACACTTTACACGTGCGATGTCCCAAAGCAGTGTCAAGAGGGATGGGAGCAGTATAAATGGAAAACCAAAAACTTCACTCCAAACAAGGCAGAGCTCGTCAACGGAGGAGTTACAACATTAAACAGCGGCCTGCAACATTTTGCGGCCGAAGGAAGCATCCGAATATGCAGCCACATCAACCTCATAGAACTTAGAAAAGTTATGAACGGACGACCAGGTCACCGCCTTGCACAACCGACGCTTGATGCCGGAAAGCCCAGGAAGCACCAATTGCCCTGGTGGAATGCGCCTGTAACGGCACCCCAAATATGAAAGGGGGTAACGCCGATTAGATTTCTTCCCTCTCCTGGGCACACATCCACTACCGACGCTCCACAGTCAGGCGACCACTTCCCATAGGATTAATCCTTCCAGAAGAACGAGACAACAGGCTCTGTATCTTCCCAAGATATATACTGACTTTATTGAAAAACATTGCAACCTTTAAACACAGAGGGGAGTTTCTTATTTTCTCTCCCCATACATCTTTGACCAGCTAATTTACATCATCTACTTAACTACAGCTTGATGACTCAGACATATGACCTTTTAGGCTAGCTTTTGTCTCCCAATCCACATTATCAAAATACTTCACACAATGAAAGGATCTGTAGCATATTTGAGGTTCAGTAACATTACACAAGCAGACGACAGGTGACACATCAGCATCTCTTCAATTAACCTGTCTGCTAGTTCCACAACCTATAATTACAGGCTTAATTCCCACCAGCCACAATAGAATGTAATCACACACCATCACAGCAAGTATTACATAAACAGCCCACACACAGTATATGCAATATGTGCCATGTATATACAGTATTGGATATGGCTATCACAGATCATGGTGGGGTTTTCATTCACCCTGTGACCCCAATAGGGACACAGGGTGGTTTACACATAGGAGGCATTGGGGAAGCAAGGGTATCTCATACTTTCTAAGAGATTCTGGGTTCCCCGGGCCCTCCCGTTACAGAGCCGAAACCAGAAGGGGAGGGGCCCGCCCCTTGAGGGCATAGGCCTGTATAACGGTCTGTCTGATCCACCTAGAAATGGTGGCAGACAAAACCGCTTGGCCCTGTTTTGGACCAGAGAGACACAAACCGTGAGTCATACTTCCGAATAGAAGCAGTAGCAGACAGGTACACCCGCAAGGTACGTACCACATCCAATGTGTGAAGCACAAACTCTCTGGGATGCGATGGGCGAGGACACAAGGACGGGAGGACAATGTCCTCATTTTAGGTGAAAGGCCGAGACCACCTTTGGCAAAAAAGAAGGTCGGACGCAACACCGCCTTATCCTTATGGATGACCAAATAGGGCGACTTGTAGGACAAGGCCGCGAACTCAGACACCCGTCTAACAGAAGTAATGGCCACTAAGAAGGCCACCTTCTGAGACAAGGTCAAGAGGGGAATATCTCTGATATTTTCAAAGGGAGGTTCCTGGAGAACCGAGAGCACCAAATTCGGATCCCAAAGGAGGGAGAGGAGGTTTAACAGGAGGGAGCACATGGCGAACCCCCTGCACAAAAGGTGCTAACCAAGGAATGACCCACTAGCGGTTGGTGAAAGAAGATGGCCAGGGCTGAAATCTGACCCCTAAGGGTACTCAAAAGCAAGCTTTTGGGTCACACCACGCTGCAAGAACCGCAGGATTCTGGGGATGGAATACTTCCGTGGACGCCAGTCCAGCTCTTCGCACATAGCGATGCAAGCTCCCCAGGCCCAGTGATATCTTTCTGGCGGAAGACTTCCATGCCCTTAACATTGTCGAAATGACCGCATCCGAGAAACCTCGGTCTCAGCACCTGGCTTTCAATAGCCATGCCATTAAGCCAGAGACTGTAAAACAGGATGAAAAAAATAGGACCTTGAGACAGAAGGTCCCCCCTCATTGGCAACCACCAAGGAACGTCCGCGATGAGATGTACCAGATCGGTGTACCAAAGATGCCGAGGCCAATCTGGCGCAAAGAGGATCACCGGAATCCCTTCGGCCACCACCCTGCGCAGCAGGTGAGGAAGCAGCTGCAGCAGAGGATAACATATCAAGTGATAATCACCCCATGGGGCCAACGGATCCGAGGCATCCGACCAAGGATCACTGGACCTGGCAACAAACCGACACCTTGCGATTGAGTCGAGAGGCCAGCAGGTCCACGTCCCAATTGTCTACGCCCGGAATGTAGACGGCCGACAGAGCCAGCACGCTTCTTTTGGCCCACCTCAGGATGCGGGCAACCTCTGAAGTCGCAGTTGAGCGCCGAGTCCCCCCTTGATGGTGGACATACGCCACCGCCGTGGCGTCGTCCGACTGGATCCTGGAGGGAGCGATCCTGTAGTCTCTCAGACCACGAGGAGAGGCACAGTCTGATTGCCCGTATTTCCAGAACATCGCTCGGTAAACGGGCTCTGTCCGGAGTCCAAAGCCCTTGGGCTGACAGGACTCCCAGACTCCACCCCAGCCCGCCAGGCTGGCGTCCATCATCATCACCGTCCACTGGATGGAGAGAAACGACATCCCGGACCCTTAGAGCCGGGGACCTCAACCACCACGCCAGGGACGCCCTGACTGGGTGACTCATCTGGATCTGAAGATCCAAAGGACAATGGGGATTTGTCCCAAGCGGACAGGATCTTACTGTAGTGCCCGTGTGCGAGATTGGGCATACTGAACGGCCCCGAACTAGGCCACCAGGAGTCCCAGGACTCTCAGACAAACACAGATTGACGACCCTTTTCGGGACGTCAGGACCCGCACTGCAGACTGAAAGGTCAGTAACTTCTCCAGGGGTAGGAATACCTTTGCCTCCAAGGAGTCCAGGATCAAACCGAGATACTCTGAATGCTGAGTCGGGACCAGGACCGACCTCTGAATGTTCAGGAGCCACCCAAAGTCCCTGAGGGTCTGACTGACAATCGTCACACTTTCTTCTAATTCTGAGCCATCGTCTGCTCTTAGAAGATCGTCCAGATAGCCCACGATAGCAATGCCTCGCTGTCTCAGTAAAGCTAGAACCGGAGCAAGCACCTTGGTAAACACCTTTGGTGCCGAGGCTATTCCGAAGGGAAGAGCCACAAATTGATAGTGGACTTCGCCGATCGCAAAGCGCAGAAACTTCTGGTGACTTGCGCAGATCGGAACATGCAAGTAGGGGTCCTTGATGTCCAAGGACGCCAGAAAATCCTGATGGAGTGTAGCGATCACCGTGCAAATGGATTCCATGCAGAAACTTTGCACCATCACAAAGGCATTCAGGCCCAGGATTGGCCGAACCCCATCCTTTTTTTGGGACTACAAACAGATTCAAGTAGAACCCCTGAAACTGCTCCTGTGACGGAACAGGCACAATCACTCCGGACCTGATAAACCCTGTAAGGCCCCTAAGAGGGCCGCCCGACGGGCAGGAAGGAGAGGGAGAAATGAGGGAAAGAATCTGTCTGGGGGCCAGGAACGGAACTCTATCCTGTATCCTGAGGTGACCACCTCGCACACCCACCGGTCGAAGATCCAGGAGGTCCACCGAACCGTGAACCTGCAAAGACGTCCCCCCACCCCAGAGTCGGGCAGGGGCAAGACTTCATGCGGCGGCAGGCTTGGGAGCTTGCTTGGTAGGCTTACGCATCCAGGGACGCTCATCTCCCCCAGCCGCACTTTTTTCAGTCTGGGCGGGCTTACCCGTGGATTCTGACTGACAAAAAAAACTTCTTCGCCAGAAAGGAAGGGCCCGGCCTACGGTGGGGCTCTTTTTCCGTAACAGACTGAAGAAGGAAGGTGCGCTTACCCCCTGTGACATCCATAATAATGTCATCCAGGGCAGCCCCAAACAGTCTACCGCCCTTAAAGGGCAAGTCAGCCAGGAGCTTTTTGAAAGCTAGGTTGGCCGACCAGCATTTCAGCCAGATAAGGTGACGCAGCACCACAGCAGAGATAGAGGCCCCAGATATTAAAAGGGGTCGTATCCAAAGTGGCATCGCACACAGACTAAACCATGCGCAAGTTGGTGAGCCAGGGCGATGGTCTCAAGAGGGAGATTATGCTCCTGTACTGTCTGGTGCAAAATCTTTGCCCATCCTGTGAGTGTGAGACACAAGTGTCGCCACCACTATAGGACGTAGGGCAGACCCCAATAAGGCAAACATAGTTCTACTCACTACCTCTGACCACCTTGTCAGTGGGATCCTTAAATGCAGGAGACCCTTTCATAGGGAGCGTGGTAGCCTTATTCAAACGGGCGACCGGGGGGGGGGGGGGGTCTGAGCCCACTCCTTAACCAGGTCCTCCTCAAAGGGGTACCTTAAGGCTAGGCGCCGCAGGACTGTAAAAAGTCTTCTGCGGCTTATCCCAGACTTGGTCAATGAATGCATCAACAAAAAAAGGCACCTATGGAAAGACCTTTTTTGAAGAAACGGCTTTAAAAAAAGGTACCAAAAGGAGACGGCTTCCACCTGAGGTTCCTCAGCCTCAACATTCAGCTTGAGTGTCCCTCACAGCATCAATGAGTTCACTTCCAAGCACCCTCTCAGTTATTCAGAACTGGGGTCTTCCTCACAAGGAATATCCTGTTCAAAAAAACAACATGAAAATCCTCAGAGCTAAGGTCCTGAGCAACAGTAGCTAGGCCCATATCTGAGACAGAGCACTCCCCTACAGGAGAATGTGTGGGGAGGGGGCGCTTTTACAGCTCCCTTGCGCTCTCACACTGCTTCCATCCTGACAAGGATGATTCCAGGACTGCCGACAACTAGTCGCTAAGGACTGCAGGTGCAGGAGCACTGCCAGTTGCCTCTGACAAGTGTGGAGAAGCAGGTGAACTAGACTCCATACTACCACCCTCTGAGCCCTTATACACCATTACAGTGCATAATACAGTCCACCCACTGGCTGCGCTGAGGCCGAGGAGGGGATACCCAGAGGATTCACCAACCCTTAAGGACCGCTCAGTTCCGCTGTATGAAACCGCGCTGCAGCGCGGGTGAAGCCTGAGGAGAGAGGAAAGTGAGGAGATCTGCGCCGCAACAGCGCCGATAGAGGCCGAAACCGGAAGGAAAAGCGCCACGGCTTCAAGAAAATGGCCGCCGGCCGAATGCATTACTGCACCATTGATCCACGGCAAGATGGCCACCGAGTGCGCCTTTTAAACCCCCACACAACGCTAATGGCGCACACAATAAAGTCAAACACTCACCCACCAGAACACTGCTCCTCTCCCAGAGTCACTACACAGACATGAGCGCCCCCCGCCAGAGCGACCCCCAAGTACCCCCACACAGCACCAGTACAGTGTGCAGAGCAGCATAACAGAGGGGAGACACCCCCCATATAAAGAAACACAGCCAGCATGTACTCACCTGCAGCAGGAGAGACTACTTATCCGTCCCAGAGGGACCCACTGGCTTGTTTCAGACAGACCTATCACAGAGTAGTACTGAGTAGCTGTCGGCCGGTCCACCACGAAAGATACAGACAGGTACTGTTCAATCTTGAGAGGACTGCGGGAGCATAAATGCAACCCGGCCACCCCTGGAGTCATGGGGCATGTTGTGAAATGAGTCTCACGCACACAAGGCGAGGATTAGCACGCTCGATGGTCGGACAGGGAAGACTACGAGGATACCAGTGTACCCAACCTGTTGCCCAGACCTGTTGATTGACGGTCTCAAAAATAAATTCCCAAAGGAATAAAATTTAAAAAAAGTAAAATCTTCCAGGAGACTAGCTCCTGAGAGAGCCACGTCTTCTTCTGCTGGGCAGAAAAAAAACTGAGGTCTACTGACTGCAGTGGGAGGGTTATGTCCGGAGGGACCACCCCCCTGGGCAAGGCTGTTCAGCTCTGGCTTTTTAGAATGTATGTATAACATTTCACATTCTGCCTAGGTCTTCTCCTGCAAGCAGGGACATAACCCACATGTAAAGTGTAAAGAGAAGCTGCGTCAGTCCATGGACGATAAGAGAAATAAAAAAACTGGAGGTGATCAAATACCACCAAAGGAAAGCTCAATTTGTGTGTGGGGGGCAAATATTTTGAGTAAAGTGTCACATGACTGTGCAGTTGTCAGTTAACCACTTAAGCCCCGGACCATTGTTGCGAAATGACCGGGCCACTTTTTGCGATTCAGCACTGCGTCGCTTTAACTGACAATTGCGCAGTCATGCGATGTGGCTCCCAAACCAAATTTTCCCCCACATATTTGTGGGAAAAAAGGAGGTAAATTTTGTGGTTGAGCTTTCTTTTGGTGGTATTGGATCATATTTTTTGCTATAATAAATATCCCCCAAAAATATATATAAAAAAAAATAAAGTTTTCCTCAGGTTTAGGCTGATACGTATTCTTCTACATATTTTTGGTGGAAAAAAAAAAATAAAAAAAAAAAACACCACGTTTATCGGTTTGCGCAAAAGTTATAGCGTCTACAAAATAGGGGATAGTTTTATGGCATCTTTTATAAAAAAAATTTTTTTTACTAGTAATGGCTGCGATCAGCGATTTTTATCGTGACTGCGACATTATGGCGGACACAATCGGACCGCATCAACAGCCAACTTTATGTGCGGTCGTCGAATTTGGGTGATCGGGCATGTTGGAAATGTTTTGAAAAACAAGCAAATTTCTAATCAATGACGGGAGAACCATGCGAGAAATATTGAGAAAGAAATGTGCATGAGCTGTTACCTGAAAAGAAAAGAATATTCCTGGCCATGAAATTTTTTTGTAGCAATATGAGGTTTAATTAAAGGCTTGGTTGGTGGAATTTCAAAATCAATGGTGGCACCGACTACAGAATAAAAAAAAACGGACAACATTTCTGATTTTCGAAAGAAAATTTGTTTGGAATTTGACCCATGTATGGCCTGCATAAGACTAACAGGAGAAGTCCAGATTTGCATATTATTTCAGTTGCCTTTATCCCTGGATCTACCAATCATTTTCAATACAGCATTCACTAAAGCTAACCTCTGCCAACGTATTAATTTTTTTTATCATAATGATCAGGATAAATTGGTCAGCATTGTGATAAGCTTATTTTAACCTCAACATTTCCATAATGTATGAACAGCTATTCCTAGCTGAGGTTTCAAAACCGTAAAGAATATACAATTGCACAATATAAACGTAACTTACCGATAGTTTTCGTCGTCTGTAGTGCCTTTGTCTTTTTCCACACAATCATAATGGTAAGTTTTCTGACATCTTTTTACTTCACAACCAATAGTAGCTCCGTGTTGTTTACAGTATGAACATTTCTGCAGGTAAAAAAAAAATAGCTGCCATTAAATTTCCCATTGAAACTGCAATAAGGGCCAGTTCACACCACATGCAGTCCAGTGTGTTTTTTTTCTGCATCAAAAATGCATGGAAAGTAGGTTATATGGTTTTCAATGGCATAGTTCACACCAGTGCTTTCAGTTCCAGTGCGTTCGCGAAAAAAAAAAAAAAGTAGAACATGCTGCATTTTACCTGCACTGGAAAGCTGTAAAACGCATAAAAATACGCATCAAAAGCGCACTGGAACACAATTGTCAATATTTCAGGTCAAGAAAAAAGTGGGGTGAAAAAAAAGCACTGGACTGCATCAAAAACGTACTGGAACGCATCCGGATTGCATTTCTATGGTGTGAACTGGCCCTAAAAAAAATTAAAAAAAGGGAGGATAGGAGTTTGAACAAATCACCATGATGAAGTCTCACAGGGGAAGAGATTAAATTGGCGACATCGGTGCCAACAGGTGCAACATGGTGGACAGATACTATATTTTGTCACGTTACATAAAATCCCAATAAAATTATGTTTTTGGTTGTGACCGACCAACACAAAGTGGCACATAATTGTGAAGTGGAAGGAAAATGATAAATGGTTTGCAATTTTTTTTACAATCAAAATATCAGAAAAGGTGGTGTGCATTTGTATTCAGCCCCCTTTACTCTGATACCTTTAACTAAAATCTAGTGGAACCAATTGCCTTGAGAAGTTAATCAATTACTAAATAGTCAACCTGTGTGTAATTTTAATCTCAGTATAAATACAGCTGTTCTGTGGAGCCCTCAGGTTTGTTATAGAACCTTAGTGAACAAACAGCATCATGAAGGCCAAGGAACACACCAGACAGGTCAGGGATAAAAATGTGGAGAAGTTAAAAGCAGGGTTAGGTTATAAAAAAAATATCCCAAGCTTTGAACATCTCATTGAGCACTGTTCAATCCATCATCTGAAAAATGGAAAAAGTATGGCACAACTGCAAACTTACCAAGACATGACCGTCCACCTAAACGGACAGGCCGGGCAAGGAGAGCATTAATCAGAGAAGCAGCCAAGAGGCCCATGGTAAGTCTGGAGGAGCTGCAGAGATCCACAGCTCAGGTGGGAGAATCTGCCCACAGGACAATTCGTTGTGCACGCCACAAATCTGGTCTTTATGGAAGAGTGGCAAGAAGAAAGCGAATTGAACTTTTGGCTTAAAAGCAAAACGCTATGTGATGGAAAACTAACACGGCACATCACCCTGAACACACCATCCCCACCGTGAAACATGGTGGTGGCAGCATCAATGTTGTGGGGAAGCTTTTCTTCAGCAGGGACAGGGGAGCTGGTCAGAGTTGATGGGAAGATGGATAAAACCAAATACAGGACAATCTTAGAAGAAAACACACACGAGCGGAATATCCGCCAGCAAAAGTCTGATGTGAGCTTTTCATCAGAAACTCCGACCGTGTGTATGCTCCATCAGACTTTTGCTGGCGGAATTTGAGAGCAGGTTCTCAATTTTTCCGACGGAAAAAAAATCCGTTCATCTGTATGCAATTCCGGGGGGGGGGGGGGCACGCATGCTCGGAAGCATTGAACTAATTTTTCTCGCCTCGCCGTAGTGTTGCAAGTCACCGCGTTCTTAGCGTTCGAAAGTTCAGAGATATTTTGTGTGACCGTGTATGCAAGCCAAGCTTGAGCAGAATTCCGTCGGAAAAAAACATCCAAATTGTTTCCGACGGAAATTCCGCTTGTGTGTACAGGGCATTAGAGTCTGCAAAAGACTTGACACTGGACCTTCCAGCAGGATGACCCTGAACATACAGCCAGAGCTACAGAGGAATGGTTTAGATCAAAGCATATTCATGTGTTAGAATGGCCCAGTCAACATCCAGACCTAAATCCAATTGAGAATCTGTGGCAAGATTTGAAAATCTGTACAGACGCTCTCCATCCAATCTGACAGATTGAGCCAATTTTGTAAAGAATGGGCAAAAATGATACGCTCTAGATGTGCAAAGCTGGTAGACATCCCCAAAAAGACTTGCAGGTGCAATTGCAGCGAAATGTGGTTCTACAAAAGTATTGGCTGAATTAGGGCTGGGAAATTTTTTTTAATCTTGAATCGAGTTTTGAGCTCAAATCGATTCAGTTTTGAAGAAAATCGATTTTTTTATTTATTTTTTTCCCTTCAAAGTTTCCGTAGCAGGACTGCAGGGGGCGTATCCGGAATGGCACTGGGCAGCGTTACCCCAATTACATCTGCTCGCTGCAGCCGCCATCTGCCTACCTGATCAGCGTGTCATGCAGACAGACGGCGGCCATTGCAGTGTTCAAAAGCCGCGCCTTCCGAGTCCTCATCGTCTGTGATAGGCGGAACACTCAATTTCACAGCAGGCAGTATTCAGCCTATCACGGACATCCTCTCATCCTCGTCTGTGTTATGAGGATGACCATGATAGGCGGAACACTGAATGCTGGGAAATTGAGTGTTCCGCCTATCACAGACGAGGAGGAGGCGCGGCTTTTGAATACTGGAATGGCCACCGGTGTAGCAGTAAAATCTGTATACCATGAAAATCTGCATCAGGTACGGGCACAGTGATTGAAGCATGGGCACAGTGAGACACGGGCACAGTGAGACAAGGGTAGAGTGAGGCATGGGCACAGTTCAATTCAACCAAGAGTAACCTCAGGATTTTTTGTTGTTTTATTAGCTAAATCCAAATACAGTATTAATAATTTGGATATTTAACAATCTTTGTTGCACACTGCAAAAAACAACAAAAGGTCACAAGCGCTAAATTGGTGGATAAAGAAGAATATAATGGATGATAATAATAAGAAAAAAATCCCAAATATTTTGGGAAGTACAAAGTATCCAAAAGGGGGAAAAAACAGGATCCAGCGCAGCAAGAAAAAATCCGTACCCAGAAGTACAAAATACACAACATGCACACAATATAATCCAGCGCTCATGGAACATACATTATTAACTATTAAACTCTTGAAAAATCGATAAAAAAGCTTAGTCCATTTATCACAATAAAGAGAGGGATCCAATCCCAAATGTGCAGAGGGAAAATTAATCTTAACTCTCCAGTTGCCAGTGGTGACAAACTTGTTAAACTTGCAGTGCCATCCGTGGAGCAAGGAGGGGTTAAAAAAGTCAAAACAAAGCCTGTGGCATGATCTCCGTGTGAGCACAGTACCTTGAATGATGGACAACAGGCAGACCAGCGTGTGGAGGGCCCTCCAACCCAAAAGGATGCAGAGCCAGGATCGCAGCAAGGCTGGGACAGAAGGAATCACACACAGAGTTTCAAGAGTTTTCAATAGTTAATGTATGTTCCATGAGCGCTGGATTATATTGTGTGTTTTTTGCACACTGACTTTGCATTTAGAGAAAGGGTTTGCCTTTGCAATTTTGTTTGTTGATGCACTTTAATATATAAAAAAAAAAAAAAAAAAAAAAAAAAAAAAAAAAAAAAAAAAAAAAAAAAAAAAAATCGCAGATTTTTTTTGGGGGGGGGGAAATCGCTCAGCCCTAGGCTGAATACAAATAAACGCCACAGTTTTCAGATATTTGTAAAAAAAAAAAAATTGATAACCATTTATCATCGTTTTCCTTCCACTTCACAATTATGTGCCACTTTTGTTGGTCTATCACATAAAATCCTAATAAAATACATTTACATTTTTGGTTTTAACATAACAAAATGTGGAAAATTTCAAGGGGTATGAATACTTTTTCAAGCCAATGTATCTGCCCGAAGTTCAGCTTTAGAGAGAGAAGCTTCCTTAGACATGAAAAAACAAAAAAAAAAAACACTAAGGCTGGGTTCACACTGGTACGACACGACAGTCGTCCTACTTTGGATCCGACTTTGCACTGCGACATGAAGTCCGACTTCAATGAACATGGATCCAACTTCGATCCCCGACAATGTCAGGCACTGTGTCTGGTATGAATCTTGAGGGAGAACGTCACGCCAAATTTAAAAAAACTGGCATAGGTTCCCCCTCCTAGAGCATACCAGGCCCTTCGGTCTGGTATGGATTTTAAAAAGGGAACCCCCCCCCCCCCCAAATCCATACCAAACCCTTATACGGGCACGCAGCCCTGCCAGTCAGGAAAAGGGGTGGGGACGAGTGAGCGCCCCCCCCTCCTGAACCGTAACAGGCCGCTTGCCCTCAGCGTGGGCCCTGCACCCCCCAAAGCACCTTGTCCCCATGTTGATGAGGACAAGCGGCTCTTCCCGACAACCCTGGCCGTTGGTTGTCGGGGTCTGCGGGCGGGGCACTTATTGGAATCTGGGAGCCCCCTTTAACGGCTTAAGGACCGCCTCCTGTAAATATACACACACGTTGGCAGAATGGCACAAGCACGTACAGGTACGTCCTCCAAGATGACGCCGTGTGGACGCTCGCGACCATGCCGCTTTCTCCGTGAGCCCGACTGTGGGTCCCGCGGACTCGATCGCCGCGGGGACACCCGCAATCATCTTATGGAGAGAGAGCGGGGAGATGCTTACGGAAACAAGCATCTCCCCGCTCTGCCTAGTGACAATTACAGTGATCACCGCTTCCTGTAATCGGAAGCGCTGATCACTGTCTTGTCACACACAGCCCATCCCCCCTACAGTTAGAATCACTCATTAGGGCACACTTAACCCCTACAGTGCCTAGTGGTTAACCCCTTCACTGCCAGTGTCATTTTCACAGTAATCATTGCATTTTTATAGCACTGATCGCTGTAAAAATGACAATGGTCCCAAAAATGTGTCAAAAGTGTCCGCCATGTCGGTCACGATTAAAAAAAATTAACAAAAAAAACCCTCACACGCTGATCGCCGCCATTACTAGTTAAAAAAAAAAAAAAAAAAAAAAAAAGCCATAAAACTACCCCCTATTTTGTAGACACTAACCTTTGCGCAAAATAAAACGTTTATTGCGATTTTTTTTTACCAAAAATAAGAATACGCATCGCCCTAAACTGAGGAAAAAAATTATTTTTGGGGATATTTATTATAGCAAAAAGTAAAAAAAATATTGAATTTTTTTCAAAATTGGCGCTTTGTTTTTGTTTATAGCGCAAAAAAATAAAAACAGCAGAGGTAATCAAATACCACCAAAAGAAAGCTCTATTTGTGGGGGGAAGGATGTCAATTTTGTTTGGGAGCCACGTCGCACGACCGCGCAATTGTCAGTTAAAGCGACGCAGTGCCAAAATCGCAAAAAGTGGCCTGGTCTTTGACCAGCAAAATGGTCCGGGGCTGAAGTGTTTAATAAGGATTTTTGTACTCGCCGTAAAATCCGTTTCTCTGACACAGCCTCTTAATATTTGACAAGTGGGTTTATGTTACAACATACACTCCAAAGCCAGAGCTGAACAGCCCCGCCCCAGGGGGCGGTCTCTCCGGACATAACCCTCCTACCTGCAACCAGCAGCCCTCAGTTCGTAACAAAGCAGTATCATGTCATGTTGATAAAGGAGCGCGACTTGCCAGGACACCGCAAGTCCGCACGCTCACGAAACGCGTCCATTTTTTGATGACGTCACCCTCTGCAGCTTAACCACATGTGCGCTCCTAGCCTCGCTCTGAACATACTACAGGATCGTTGTCCCCGGAAGCCGGCCGCTCCATCTTCAGAGACACTCCTGTCATTCTACGCAGAGCTGAGAACCCCCTGTGACCTGCTGCTGATGATCGTCATCCTGACATTTTAAACGCCTATGTTAATTCACCTAAATGTGAGTGTATTTGTATCTACTATTAAAAACTTGTTACACTATTGCACTTAGAGGCGCCTCTCTCCTTGTCTTCCGTAACAAAGCAGTACAAACCTTAAAAAAGGAAGGGTGGGTGCTGTGTCAGTCCATGGACGTCAGAAACTGATTTTACGGTGAGTACAAAAATCCTATTTTCTCTTACCGTCCATGGACGGACACAGCCTCTTAATATTTGACATGTGGGACGTCCCAAAGCAGTGTCAAAAAGGAGGGGTGGGAGCAGTATGAAAGGAAAAAACAAAATCCACTCCAAACAGGCAGAGCTCCTCAACTGAGGAGTTGCAACTTAAACAGCAGCCTGCAACACCTTGCGGCCGAAGGAAGCATCAGAAGATGCAGCCAACATCAATCTTGTAAAACTTGAGGTATGTGCGGACGACCAGGTCGCCGCCTTGCACACTTGTGCAACCGACGCATGATGTCGGAAAACCCAGGAAGCACCAATTGCCCTGGTAGAATGCGCCGGAAAAGGGAGGCGCCAGCCCCTAAATGGCATAGGCCTGTAAGACGGTCTTGCCTGATCCATGTAGAAATGATGGCAGGCGACACCACTTGGCCCTGTTGTGGAACAGACACAAACACAGACACAAACAGCGAGTCAGACTTCCAAATGGGAGCAGTAACAGACAGGTACACCCGCAAGGCACGTTCCACGTCTAGCGTGTGAAGCGGAATCCCTCTGGGATGCGATGGATGAGGACACAAGGACGGAAGAACAAATGTCCTTCAGGTGAAAGGCCGAGACCACCATCGGAAGAAAAGGTCGCGGACGCAACACATTCTTATCCCTATGGATGACCAGGTAAGGCGGCTTGCAAGACAATGCCGCCAAGTCAGACACCTGTCTGACAGACGTAATGGCTACCAGGAAAGCCACCTTCTGGGACAAGGCTAAGAGAGGGATATCTGTTTTCAAAAGGGAGGTTCTTGAAGAACTGAGAGCACCAAATTCAGATCCCAAGGTGGGAGAGGAGGTTTGACAGGGGGGGGGGGGGGGGGGGGATCAATCACATGGCAAACCCCCTGCACAAAAGGTGCTAATCAAGGAATGGCCCACTAGCGGTCGTTGAAAGAAGACAGCCAAGGCCAAAATCTGACCCTTGATGGTACTTAAAACCAGCTTTTGGGTCACACCACGCTGTAAGAACAGCAGGATCCTGGGAACGGAATACGTCCGTGGACGCCAATCCAGGTCCTCGCACAGAGCGATGCAAGCCTTCCAGGTACGGTGATAGATCTTTCTGGGGGTAATATTTCCGTGCCCTCAGCATGGTCGAGATGTCCCTCAGCACCTGGCTTTCAATAGCCATGCCGTTAAAGCCAGTGACTAAAGCAGGATGAAGTATGGGACCTTGAGACAGAAGGTCCTCCCGCATCGGAAGTCGCCATGGAACGTCCGCCACAAGATCGGCGTACCAAGGGTGCCGAGGCCCACCTGGAACAAAGAGGATCACCGGAATCCCCACGGCCTCCACCCTGCGAAGTAGTCGAGGAAACAACTTCAGTGGAGCATTGGCACAAATCAGCCGATACTGACCCCACGGGGCCACTAACGCATCTGCCCAAGGATCCATGGACCTGGCCACGAATCGCGACACCTTGCGAGTGAGTCGAGAGGCCAAAAGGTCCACATCCGGTGCCCCACCTCCGGCAAAAGCGATGAACACCTCCGGATGTAAGGACCATTCCCCTGGAATGTAAACGGCCGACAGAGCCGCCCTGCAGCGGTATGGGTACGACAACCCCAAAGAAACACTGCAATATATTGGAGAAGGAAGGTCCCAGCTTGCGGGGCGCCTCTGTTAGCCAAAGAAGGGCAAATCTGTCAGAGCTTCATTAGAAACTTGGTCAGTGGACCAGTATATCAGCCTTTTCAGATGGCGCAAAACCACCCCGGACACAGAGACCCTAGAGGCTAAAGCAGTTGCAGTGCATCTGCTGGTCGACTGATAGAGGAAGCAGATGCTCCTCCACTGCCTGGTAAAAAAGCGTCAGACACCAGAGACGCAGCAACTAACGGGCGTAACGCTGACCTCAGCATGGTGAACAGTCCAAGCCATTGCTTCTGATCACCACCGAAGGGCAGGTGACCCCCTTGCCTGGAAAGTGGTACCCCCGATACCAGGGATTCAACTTCATAGGGAAAAAACACATCCTTATGACAATGCTCTACAATGAATGACGTGCGCAGAGGGATCAAAAAGGACCTCTGCGACAAACCCAGTCCCCATCCATGAAGAGTCGGCACGCCTCTTTAATATAGAGTGGGTCGAGTGTGACCCAAAAAAGGGACTGACCTTCCAGCAGCTACTTAATTGATAAGTGCCGATTGTACAAACACATCGTTTATACTGTGTATTGCGTCAAAACATGCAATTGGAGCGTGGGAGGAACCCCCCTCAGCCACAGAGAGCATAGTACAACCACATACGGTGTATGTAGTTTAGTATGTGTGGATAAACATATTGAACGCTTTTTATACTGTGCAAAGCGACGAAGGCGCACACGTCATTGGAGCGTGGGAGGAAACCCACGCAGACTGCATACACATACCGTGTAGGTATTATAGTATGTGTGATAAACATATTGAACATGTTTACACTGTGCATAGCGCCGAAGGCGCACATACCATTGGAGCATTGGAGGAAGCCGGAGCACCCGGAGGAAACCCACGCAGACCCAGAGAGTATAATACATACATATACTGTGAATGTATTTAGAGTCGTGTACAAACATATTGTGCATGTTTATACTGTGTATGGCACCGAAGGCGCACACATCATTGGAACGTGGGAGGAAACCCACGCAGACAGAGAGCAATACATACATACACTGTGAATGTATCCAGTGTTGAGTATAAACATATCGGGTAAGTTTAAACTATGGCGCAGAGGGCGCTTATCTCTGTATCGTTCCAACCTGCGTATATATGTGCTGCCGAACCAAGCACCAAACTGCAGATAAAAAACAACCTGACACCTCAGACGTGGTCCTGTCAGAGCGTTCCCCAGGAAATGGCGGGAAACCACAGGTGCAGAGACATTACACAGAAAGCTCACAGGGACTAGACAAATAAATGAATAAAGTCCCCCCACCATGCTGCACCGACCGGGGGAGGCACTGTGTATCACTGTATCATCCATGCTGCTCTAGAAGCAGTGTGTGAGGAAGCTGTGAGGAGAATCGTGCTGCGCCCTGCAGGAGCCAGCACTAAGCCGATGGTGTAAAAGAAAAAGCTTTAAATGAACCAAGGGAGACTGCCTCCACCAAAGGTTCTCCAGCTGCAGCCTCCAGCTTGAGAGTGTCCCTCACCATCAATGAGTTCACTACCAAGCGTCCCGTCATTTACTGACCCAGGAGTCTTCCTCAGAATGTCCTGGTCAAGAAATATACAAATATATTCAGAGCTAGGGTCCTGTGCCGCAGCCATGCCCATATCTGAAGCAGAGCACTCCCCTTTGTGGGGAAAGGACGCTTTTAAGCTCCCCTGCGCTCGCACACTGCTTCCAACCTGGCACAAATGAATCCAGGACTGCCGAGAACTGGTCCCTAGAGACCACAGGTGCATTAGCACTGCCTGTTGCTTCTGACAAAAAGGGGAAGCAGACTCCATAACTCGCCACTCAGACTTTTTGCCAAATAAGAAAAAAAGTCCACCCTCCAGCTGCGCTGTGGGGGGTTACCCAGGGGACTCCACCAACCTGGTTAGGACCGCTCAGTTCCGCTGCCAGTGCTGTGCGTACAGCGCGAATGAGCAGTGAGGAGAATCGTGCCTTTCAGCTGCGATAGAGGCCAAAACAGTACAAAAGCACGCGGGGCTCCAAGAAAATGGCTGCCGCAATGTAACTGCGCTATAGCGATCCACGGCAAGATGGCCGCCATGCGCACAAATGTAAAACATATGGGATGACAAAAGAACATGGCGCCGAACGGCGCACAGGCCCAAAACACTGAAAAACATCCCCCAGCTCCATTCAGACACCCATGAGCGCCCCCCCTCCCCCCCGGGACAGAGTGACCCCCAGACAGCACAGCGCCAGAGTAAGATGACAGAGAGCACCAACCAACAAGGGGGAGACAGGGAAAAGTACTAGTTACGCTTACCGGTAACGTCGTTTCTAGATGTCTTCCAAGACGGCACATGAGAGATGACTGGTCCACCTGACAGGAAACGCAATCGGCCAAATAAAGTTAAAAACTCCGCCCCTCAATGTGCTCCTCAGTTTGTGAAAAAGTACTCCACACCAGTGCACGAGAGTGAAAATAACACCACAACTTTATATGTATATATCAATATACTAAACAATAGCGGTGGGAAATAGGCCTGCCGTCCTGGAAGACATCTAGAAACGACGTTACCGGTAAGCGTAACTAGTACTTTCTCAACGTCTTCCAGGACGAGACATGAGAGAAAAGCAAGTAACATGCAGGCCTACCTTAGGGCGAGACAACCACCTGTAGAACCTCTCTCCCAAACGAGAGGTCCTGAGGCGACAGCAACCTCTACTCTGTAATGCTTCATAGAGGTATTCTGGCTCAACCAAGTTGCAGCCCTGCAGATTTGCTCGACCGAAGCTCCGGCCTTTTCTGCCCAGGAGGTCGCCAGAGAGAGAGTGGAATGCGTCTTAACCTTTGGAGGTATACCAGCAGTTTGATCGTATGCTAGGGAGATAGCCTGTCTGATCCATCTGGCGATGGATGCTCTAGAGGCTTGATGGCCTTTTTTCTGACCGAAAAAATTTATCAACAAATGGCTGGATTTTCTAAATTCATCTAAATATGCTAACAGACACCGTCTGACATCCAGACAATGAAAGGAGGCCTCTATTTCATTTTGGGGATTGGAACAAAAAGGAGGGCAGGATTATCTCCTGTGTTCTGTGAAATTTTGATGCTACCTTGGGAAGGTACAAGGGGTCCTGCCTGAGAACCACTGTCATCAAACGAAAGAACGGCTCTTTAATAGACGGAGCCTGCATATCACCTATTCTCCTGGCTGTCGTTATCGCCAGAAGAAAAGTTACTTACTATTAAGTTTACCTAACAGAAATGCTAGCTAATGGTTCGAACGGAGCCTTAGATAATTGCTGCAAAACTAAGGAAAGATCCCAGGGTGGGACACTGGCAATCTGTACTGGGGACATTCTATCTCTGGCCTTCAGGAAGCTCCTAATAAGGGGATCCAGAGATAATCTGTCCAGAAAGTAAGATAAAGCTGCTACCTGCACTCTCAATGTCTTGGTAGTCAGTCCTAAATCCACACCATCTTGGAGAAACTCCAAGATGACCGGGGTTTCTCTCTGGGAAACCTTTGGTCAGACACCAGTGAGAGAAGACCCCCCCATATCCTTGCGTATATACGCCTAGTGACCTCCTTTCTGCTTGAAAGAATAGTGGAGATCACTCTCTCAGAGCAGCCCTTCTCCTGCAAGTTCTGCCTTTCAAGTACCAGGCCGTCAGTTTGAAGAAACCAGGCTCTGGGTGGAAGACCGGACCCTGACAGAGAAGGTCTGTCCGAACTGGTAACCGGCGAGGGGGAGTCACAGACCAGTTCTCCAGAACAGGAAACCAGGCTCTCTTGGGCCACCAAGGCGTGATTAAGAGGAGACTGCCCTCAGAGATCCAGCTTTTGTAGGATTCTCAGAATTAGACCCAGAGGGGGAAAGGCATAAGCCAGGTGAAAGTCCCACACCTGGGCAAACGCATCTACTCCCTCTGAGCCCCAATCCCGGCTTAGGGAAAAGAATCTTACTTACTGTATTCCCTGCGGGCGAAGAGGTCTATTTCTGGCACGCCGAACCAATGGCACAGCTAGTTGAACACTTCTGGGTTCAACTCCCATTCTCCTTGGAGAATTGGATGGCGACTTAAATAGTCTGCCTCTACGTTGTGAACCCCTTTTATATGTACCGCCGAGATGGTGGGAACCCGAATCTCTGCCCAGCTCAAGATCTCCAGAGACAAGGTCAGGAGGGCACGAGACCTGGTGCCCCCTTGATGATTCAGGAACGCTACTGTGGTAGCGTTGTCGGACAGAATCTGTAGCTCTTGGCACTGGATTCTGTCCTCGAAAGCCTTCAGGGCCTCCTGGACTGCCAGCAATTCTCAGAAGTTCGAGGAAGAGTCCTTCTGACCCTTGTTCCAAGAACCCTGGGCTTGGAGCTCGCCTAGGTGAGCTCCCCAAACCCAGGAGCTTGCATCTGTGGTAATCCCTTAGGGGGTCGATCTGGGCCCATGGACGACCGCCCTCTAGATTCTGAGGAAGAAGCCACCACCTCAGGGACTCTTACTGCCACTAGAAGAGGGACCCTGAGGTCTAGCGAACTTCTTGCCCTGTCCCAGGAGGAAAGGAGGAGGAATTGTTGGAGTGGAGCTGAGCCCACGGCACAGCTGGAATGCAAGAGGTCATTAGACCCAGCACTCATGATTCCTCTAAAAGAGGATTCTCCCAGCTCCAACAAAGAACCGACTGCTGACAGAAGGTTCTGCATCTTGTCCTGAGGCAAAAGTAGTCTTCCCTCTAAAGAATCTATTAGGAAATTTAAGTAACCCTTCCTCTGGTCCGGGATCATCGAGGATTTCTCCCCGTTGATGATCCAGCCCAAGGACTCCAAAGTCTCCATGACTTTGGCTAGGTCCACGAGGAAGAGGTCCCGACTCTGGTTGAAGTGAAGCAGATAGTCTAGATATGGGACTGTTGAGATTCCCTGCAAGTGTAGGAAAGCAATCGCCTCTGCCATGATTTTGGTAAAAACTCTTGGACTGGAGGTCAGACCAAAAAGGGAGAGCAAATTGCCAATGCTGAACCCCTTGGGCAGAGGGGATTGCAAACCTGTGGAAAGATTGGTGAGCAGGAAATATCGGGACGTGTAAATAAGCATCCTTTAGGTCGATGGTCACCATGAACACCCTTCAGCAATAGCTTCCCGAGGGTGTACACACTTTCCATCCGAAACCTCTTGTGATGCAAGCAAGCATTCAAGGGTCTCAGGTTTATTATAAAAACAAAAAAACAAAACTGTATTTCCCCGACGGCTTCGGAACAAAGATGTGGAAATAGACCTAGTCCCTCTTGTCCTGCTGGGACCGGGACAATTACACTCTGTTCTGCTAATTCTGCAACGTTTAGCAGAAGTCCTGCTGCTCTGAGGGGATCCCTGGGAAGATGGGTTAAAAGGAACCGCAAGGGAGAAAAGTGTAAAAACTCCAGTTTGTAACCTTCCCTTAAAATCCGAAGGACATGGGGGCTCCGAGTTACGCTTTCCCACCCGGAGAGAAAATGGCAAAGCCTTCCCCCCACCCTCACATCACTTGGTGACTTTGTCGCCAGTCTTGGGGCTGAGAAAGAGGATGCTGCCCTTCTGCTTATCCTTCCCGGCACTCCACCGCTTGTTGAAAATTGATTTCTTGCCTGAAAACAGTGTTGTCAACTACTTTTTCCAGGAATCTTCCAGCACGGCTTACAGAGAGATAGGCTCCTCCCACCTAGATCAGGAAACACATGATCCACATCATAAAAGAATCACTCATGCATTAGCCCCTCAGTATTAACAAATAACCGAAGGCTCAGAATCATTATCCTCATTAGCGTAGCTTTATCTTTACTCTATGCTTTACATTGCTACTCACCTCAAAAAAAAGGGAGGGAACCGACGCTGTCCTGGAAGATTCCTGGAAAAAGTAGTTAACAGGTAATAACACTGTTTTTCCAAGTCATCTTCCAGGACGGCTTACAGAGAGGACAATATAGTACTATCTGATCAGGGCAGGACCACAGCCTTCAGCACCTTCCTGCCGAAAGACTGGTCCTGGCTGGCAAGTAGGTCCAGTCTAATGCTTTACGAAAGTCTGGAAACTGGACAAGGTTGCGGCCTTGCAGATCTGGAGGGGGAGACGCTCCTGCCCTTTCAGCCCAAGAAGTAGAAACCGCTCTTGTAGAATGAGCATTTATACCCAACGGAGGTGTGCGGGACACTGCCTTGTATGCCTCCGCAATGGCCGACTTCATCCACCTGGCGATGGTACCTTTGGATGCCTCTTTACCCTTGTTTGAACCTGCAAACAACACGAACAAGCTGATGGAACGTCGCCACTCCTTGGTGCGCTCTATGTAATCGATCAAAGCATCGGACGTCTATCCTATTAAATCCTGCTTCCTTGTCATTTTTAGGATTTCCGCAAAAATGATGGTATTACGATCTCTTCCGACCTATGGAAGTTAGACGATACCTTGGGGAGAAAAGCTGGGTCCAGCGAGAGGATAATTTTGTCTTGCAAAATGGTGCAGAAAGGCTCAATCACTGAAAGTGACTGGATCTCACCAACTCTCCTAGCGGAGGAGACTAGGGCCACCAAAACTACTGTTTAAGGTTAAGAGCTTTATGGGCAGTTTGTCTATAGGCTCAAATGGTGTCTTACAAAGACCTTGCAACACTGTCGATAAGTCCCAGGAAGGGAACCTCCTTGATTTGGGGACTTGTTTACGGCTGATGGATACAAGAAACCTCTTGATCAGTGGCTCTTCTGACAGTCTTTGGTTTAAAAAGTTTGACAGAGCTGCTACCTGTACCTTAAGAGTACTGACTGCAAGATTTAGATCTGCTCCGGCTTGGAGGAAATCTAAGACCGCTGGGACCATGGCTCCCGACACTCTGTTGAGCATGCGCCAGGCCCCAAATTTCTTCCAGATCTTATTGTAAATTGTGTTAGTGGACGGCTTCCGGCTAAGAATGGTATCGATTACCTTTGCCGATAACCCTCTCTACTCTAACAGCTCCCTCTCAGAAGCCAGGCCGTCAGAGAAAGAGAGCTCACTTCTGGATGATTCACCTCTCCCTCATATATGAGGTCCGTCCTGTAAGGCAGTCTCCAAGGTTCCGTAATGCAGAGTCTTAGTAGTCCTGAGAACCAAGACCACCTTGGCCAAAATGGCACGATCAGGATAACTTGTGTTGGACCCTCTTATCTTCCAGATAATCTTTGGAATGAGGGCAAACGGTGGAAACGCATACACCAGATTTGCCTCCCAAGACTGGGATAGGGCATCTAGGCCCAGACTGAGAAGATCTCTGTAGGGAGTAAAATTGTTCCACCTGCCTGTTCTGCCTTGTAGCAAAAAGGTCCATTTGTGGGTTTCCCCACTCCTGCGCTATTTGTTCGAACACTGTTCGATTCAAGCCCCATTCTGTCTGAGACAGAATCTCTCTGCTTAGGACATCTGCCAGAGAATTTAAATTCCCCTTTTAAGTGAATTGAAGACAGGGATAAAAGATTTGCTTCTGCCCATTGAAGGATCTCTTCTGCTATCTTCTTCAGACCTGGGACTCTTGTACCCCCTTGTTTGTTGATGCAACATACTGTGGTAATGTCCGAAAGGACCTACACATGTCTTCCCCTTAGGGTCGGACAAATGTCTACTAGGGCCTTTAGAACTGCCTTCATCTCCCTCGCGTTGGAGGAGAGGCTGGCTTCCTGCCGGTTCCAGAGTCCCTGGGCCATCAGTGTGCCTGAATGGGCTCCCCACCCTTGCCCGCTGGCGTCCGTGGTGACTGCTAGAGGGCAGTGTTGGGACCAGAGTCGACCTGCAGAGAGATTTGCAGGGATCAACCACCACTCTATCGAGAGTTTTACTTCCTGCGGAAACTCCGCCTGTCTCTGAAGAGAATCAGTCTTTCCATCCCAGAGAGAAAGCATGAGCGCCTGAAGTGCTCGAGTATGGAATTGTGCCCACTGGACTCCTGGGATGGCCGCTGTCATCAACCCAAGGACCCTCATTATGCCTTGAATTGAGGTTTTTGTACATGTGCAGAGGTTGCTCACCTGTTATAATTGTCTCCACCTTTTCTTTGGTCAGAAAAATCTTGGATGTAGTTGAGTCCATTAGGTATCCTAGGTATACAATACTTTGAGTAGGTACCAACTGTGACTTCGCCTGATTTACCAGCCACCCTAGCTGCTGAAGGTGTTTGGTAGTTCTGCTCAGGTTCCGTCTCACTTCGTCTGCTGAATCTGCAAAGATCAGTAGGTCGTCCAGATAGGGAATTATCTGAATTCCCTCCGATCTCAGTGTCCAGAGAGCTTCTGCCAGTATCTTCGTGAAAATGCGTGGAGCCGACGCTAGGCCGAAGGGCAGAGCATTGAATTGAAAATCAAGGGTTCTGAACCGCTTCCTTACTGCAAACCTGAGAAACTGCTTGGACTCCTTTCAAATGGGGACATGAAGATAGGCGTCTTAGGTCTAATGAGACCATGAAGACCCCAGGGGTTAACAACTCTCTGGTGGTGTAGATTGACTCCATCTTGAAACGTCTGTACTTTACATACATGTTTACTTGTTTCAGGTTCAAAATCAGTCAAAATCTTCCTGATGACTTGATCAGAAAAACTTGATAATAAAACCCTTCTTTTCTTAGAGATGGGGGGGATGAAGCTTATCACCTTCTCCTTCAACATACCCTGCAGGAGGAAAGACATAGCTGTTGCTTTTTCCGCGTCTTTTGGGAGACCTGTCGTGTGAAATTTTTGAGGGGGGCAGCCTAAAAGTTCTATCGTGTACCCTGATTCGATCAGATCCAGGATAAAACGGCTGTTGGAGATTGTCTGCCACTGTGTGAGGAACAACCCCAACCTTCCGCCCACATGACCAACTGAGTCACTGGAAAGGGTTTAAAGAGGAAACCACATCTGCCCCTTCCCCTCCTGTATTGCCACCCTCCTTTCTGGTCTTGGGCTGCAAAACCTCTGTAATGCCGTCTCCTATCCCCCCGGTGAGAGTTCTTTTCACTTGACACCTGAAAGGGACGAAAAAGTACCAGTTACTTACCGGTAATGGTCTTTCTGGTAAGTCTTCCAGGACGGCACAATGAGAGATGACTAGTCCACCTGACAGGAAACACAATCAAAGAGGTTAAAAACCCCACCCCTCCCTGTGCTCCTCAGTTTGTGAAAAAGTACTCCACACTAGTGCACGAGAGTGAAAACAACATACCACAACAACTCTATATATATATATATATATATATATATATATATTAATATACTTAACCAGAGCGGTGGGAAGTAGGCCTGCCGTCCTGGAAGACTTACCAGAAAGACCATTACCGGTAAGTAACTGGTACTTTTCTCAAGACGTCTTCCAGGACGGCACAATGAGAGAGAAGCAAGTAATTTGCAGGCCTACCTTAGGGTGGGACGACCGCTTGCAGGACCTTCCTACCAAATGAGAGGTCCTGAGGCGACAGCAACTCCACTCTATAATGCTTCAAAAAAGTGTTCTGGCTTGACCATGTCGCAGCTTGGCAGATTTGTTCGACCGAAGCTCCGGCCCTTTCTGCCCAGGAGGTCGCCAGAGACCGAGTGGAATGTGCCTTAACCTTCGGGGCTGTCTTAGCAGCCTGGTCACAAGCTAGGGAGATTGCTTGTTTTATCCACCTAGCTATGGTTACTCTAGAAGCCTGTTGGCCCTTTTCCTGACCAGAAAAATAAATAAATAAGTGGCTGGATTTTCTGAAAATGCTAACTCTATCCAAATAAGAAAGCAGACATCGTCTGACATCCAAACAATGAAAGGAAGCCTCCCTTTCATTCTGGGGATTGGAACAAAAAGAAGGGAGTATTATTTCCTGTGTTCTATGAAATTTTGATACTACCTTGGGAAGGTACAGGGGGTCCTGCCTGAGAACAACCCTGTCCTCAAATAAACGAAAAAACGGCTCTTTAATTGACAGAGCCTGCATATCACCTACTCTTTTGGCTGTCGTTATCGCCAGCAGAAAGGTAAACTTAACTGTGAGAAGTTTAATAGAAATACTGTCTAAAGGCTCGAACGGAGCCTTAGTTAACTGTTCTAGGACCAAGGAGAGATCCCAGGGTGGAACCCTAGAGATCTGTACTGGAGACATTCTGTCCCTAGCTGACAAGAATCTTTTAATCAACGGGTCCTGGGGTCTGTCCAGGAAGTAAGATAAGGCTGCTACCTGAACTCTTAGTGTCTTGGTAGCCAGCCCCAGATCAACTCCATTCTGGAGAAATTCCAGAATGACCGAAGTTTCCTGTTGGGAAACCTCTCTCTCTGAACACCAGCGAGAGAAGACCCCCCACACCTTAGCATAAATCCGCCTGGTGACCTCCTTTCTACTAGAGAGGAGAGTGGTGATCACTCTCTGAACAGCCCTTCTCCCGCAGGTTCTGCCTTTCAAGCACCAGGCCGTCAGTTTGAAGAAGCTGGGCTCTGGGTGGAAGACCGGACCCTGAAGAAGAAGGTCTGACCGAACTGGTAGATGGAGAGGGGGAGCTACAGACCAGGAGCTACAGACCAGTTCTCCAGAGTGGGAAACCAGGCTCTCTTGGGCCACCAGGGGGTGACCAAAATGAGACAGCATTCTGAGAGGTCCAGCTTCTGCAGGATCCTCGGAATCAGACTCAGAGGGGGAAAAGCATAGGCCAGATGAAAACTCCACACCTGGGCCAGCGCATCCACTCCCTCTGAGCCCCATTCCCGGGTCAGGGAAAAGAACCTCTTTAGCTTTTTGTTTTCCCTGCGGGCGAAGAGGTCTATCTCCGGATTGCCGAACCGTTGGCACACCAGATCGAACACCTCTGTGTTCAACTCCCATTCTCCCTGGAGAATCGGGTGGCGACTTAAAAAGTCCGCCTCTACGTTGTGAACCCCTTTTATGTGAACCGCTGTGATAGAGGGAATCCGGAGCTCTGCCCAGCTCAGGATCTCCAGAGACAAAGCCAGAAGGGTACGCGACCTGGTGCCTCCCTGATGGTTCAGGAATGCCACTGTGGTGGCATTGTCGGATAGAATCTGGACCTCTCGGCCCCTGACTCTCTCCTCGAAGGCCTTTAGAGCCTCCCGGACCGCCAACAATTCCCGGAGGTTTGAGGAGGTGCCCCTCTGACCTCGGTTCCAGGAACCCTGAGCTCGTCTAAGTGAGCCCCCCAACCCCAGGCGCTTGCGTCTGTGGTTATCCTGAGAGGGTTGGACTGACTCCACAGACGACCCACCAGTAAATTCTGAGGAAGGAGCCACCACCTCAGAGATTCCTTTGCCACCACTGGGATGGGGACCCTGTAGTCTAGAGATTCCCTTGATCCGTCCCAAGAGGATAGAAGGAATTCTTGGAGCGGTCTGGAGTGGAGCTGAGCCCACGGCACCGCTGGGATGCAAGAGGTCATTAGACCCAGCACCCGCATGATGCTTCTGAAGGAGGATTCCTCTGCCTCCAACATAGACCTGACCGTTGTCATAAGACCTTGGACCTTGTCCTGGGGTAAAACAAGTTTTCTTTCTAAGGAATCCACTAGGAATCCCAAGTAAACTTTCTTCTGTTCTGGGACCATCGAGGATTTTTCTTTGTTGATGATCCACCCCAGGCTTTCCAAGGTGCTCACGACCCTGGCCAGGTCTGCAAGAAGGAGATCTCGACTCATTGTAGAGAAGCAGATCGTCGAGGTAGGGGACTACTGCTATACCCTGCAGGTGCAGGTAAGCAATCACCTCCGCCATGATCTTTGTAAAGACTCTTGGGACTGGATGACAGTCCGAAGGGAAGCGCAGCAAACTGCCAATGCTGCACTCCCTGGGCGGAAGTGATTGCAAACCTGAGGAAGGCCTGATGTGCTGGGAATATCGGGACGTGTAGATAGGCGTCCTTTAGGTCTATGGTCACCATGAACACCCCCCTCAGAAGAAGCTTCCTGAGAGTGTACACGCTCTCCATCCGAAACCTCTTGCGACGCAGATAAGCGTTCAAGGGTCTCAAGTTTATCATAAGTCGATGCTTCCCTGACGGCTTTGGAACAACGAAAACGTGGGAATAGACGCCCAAACCTTGTTGTTCCGTAGGTACTGGGATAACTACTCCCTGCCTTTCCAGATCTGAGACATTCTGTACCAGACCTGCAGCTTTTAAGGGGTCCCTGGGTAGATGCGTTACCAGAAACTTCGGGGGAGGGGAGTGAAGGAACTCTAGCTTGTAGCCCTCCTTTAAAATTTGGAGGACATGGGGGCTCTGAGATATGCTTTCCCATCTGGGGAGAAACTGGGAAAGCCTTCCCCCTACCCTTACGTCACTTAGAGTTCTTGTCATTAGGCTTTTGGCTGGAGAAAAGGATACCTCCCTTCTGTTTGTCCTTGCCAGCACTCCACCTCCTAGTATTGATAGGTCTTTTGTCTGAAGACCGGTTCTTACCCTGGGGGCCTCGAAAAAATCTCCTTTTTTCCTTTTTAGGTTTGGTAGGAAATTTCTTACCCTTTTCGGTGGACCTGGACAAGGCTTGGTCAAGTCCTGTACCGAAAAGAAGGGAGCCCTCAAATGGGAGACCACATAAACGGGTCTTGGATGCACTATCACCATCCCAGGTTTTAACCCATACAGCTCTTCTAGCAGAGTTTAAGAGGGCTCCAGTCTTTGCGGTGGTTCTTACGGTTTCTACCGCTGCGTCCGCTAGGTACGCCACCGCGTTACCTATTAGCTGCAACGACTCCAAGACTTCCTTGGATTTGGAAGTGCCTGAAACATGGTCCGTTAATTTTGAGATCCATGCATCTGCATTCCTGGCTACGCATGCTGAAGCCAGCGCCGGGCTCATGGCTGCCGCATTGGCTTCCCAGGCCCTCCGCAAGGTGGTTTCAGCACGCCGATCCATCTGATCTTTGAGGTTACCAGTATCCTCAAAGGAGAGGTCAGACTGTTTGGATACCTGGGCTAAGGAAGCACCCAATCTGGGTGTTTTGAAGAACTCATCTTCATCCTCCTTGAAAGGGCACCTACGTTTCCACGTTTTTGGTCTTAAGAGCTTCCTTTCAGGATCCTTCCATTCCTGAAGGATAATGTCCTTCAGTGCCTGGTGGACGGGGAAGGTTTTGGGTTGAGACTTCAACAAACCCTGATACATTCTATCCTGTGCGGAAACCTGTTCCGCAGGCTCCTGGATCTCCTCAGAAGCATAAATTGCCCCAAGGAGGCCCTCCATATCATCGGCCGAGAAGATGTGCCTTCCTGGCCTGGAGCCCTCTTCCTCGTCCTCTGCCTGACTATCCACCAGACCCTCATCAGATACTTCTCGATCGGAGATATCTGAATCCTCCTCCGGCTCTGAACCCTGTGAAGGTAGGGATTTTAGAGGCTGCGGGCGTCTTTTAACTACCCTGGGAGTCAAAGAACTCTCCTGAGAGGAAGAGCCCCCCCCCCCCACTTGTCTGAGGTTCTGGTTCCCTAGACCTGAGTGAGGATTGAAATTCCTTAAGTGTAGTCAGCATCTGGGTCTGGACAGACAAGAAGTCTTTCATGACCTGCGATGTTTCTTTTCCAGCCAATTTCTGAATGCATTTAAAACAGAAAGGTCTGGAATAGTCTGGAGGCAACCTATCGTTGCAGTAGCCACATCTTTTGATGCGAGCAGGGGCTTTAGAGGGACGGCTGGTAGACCCCTGGGCAGTGACGTCCCCTCCTGCAGAAAAAACAAATATACACAGGGAATTTTTTAGTACCAAACATCCCTGTGCAGAGCAAAAAAGGGGGAAGAGTCGGGGTACCTCCCCCATCATAACCCCTGCTGGCTGGGTAGGACTCACCTCCTGTGGCCTCCTCTGTAGCCTTGGCCGTACCGGGCCTTTCCTCATGCTCCATGCGCCGTCCGGGCTCGAACCGTGTCGCTAAGAGCAAACAGGAGGAATGGGCGCCTCTTTTCCTGGCATCTTTATAGTTGAAGCTGGCTGAAAAGACGCCGGCCGTCGCCATCTTGCCGTAGACCGGAAACCGGAAGTGGCGCTGCGCGCGGTGACGTCATTCCGGGCGCTAGAGGAGGAAATCAATGAGTCCTCCAGGCCATGGGAAAATGGCGCCGCACATGCCTGAGCGGCGCCAATAGCCAGAACAGCGCTTCACCGCTGGGTTCACCACCGCGTCTGCGGGAGACCTGCCAGCCCCCCTCCGAAGTGGACACCCACCAGGTAGGGAGGAAAAAAGAGGAAATATTTGGCCCCTGAAGCTTCCAGGTACCCTGTACCTTAGGGCTTCAGAAAACTCAGGGGGGTTCTTCAAGGCTATTCCTTCCCCCCTGAGTATGTTACAACAAAAGGGGGGACCCCCCAGGAAGGATGAGCCTGTCCTGCTAGGTCCAGAGGCTTCCTAAGCGTTCGACCTAGGTCCCAGGGGGAGACCTCCAGCACCAGGCCTTTAGAAAATAACAAACGGTTTCGCTGTGGGGAAACGCAATCAAAAACTGAGGAGCACAGGGAGGGGTGGGGTTTTTAACCTCTTTGATTGATTGTGTTTCCTGTCAGGTGGACTAGTCATCTCTCATTGTGCCGTCCTGGAAGACGTCTTGAGAAAATAGGATTTTTTACACACCGTAAAATCCTTTTCTCCGAGTCCATGGACCGACACAGCTTCTCTATTGACAAAGTGGGTATTATCCGTTAATTAGGAGTGACTAGGCAGAAAAACTTGTAAAAAGTGTTGCATCACACCTTCTACAGTACCGCCCAGGGGGCGGACCCTCTGGGTATACCCTCTCAGTCTGCATCTTCGCAGATCAGTTCGTCAAAAAGCAGTACAAACTTAAAAAGGAGGGGTGGGTGCTGTGTCGGTCCATGGACTCAGAGAAAAGGATTTTACGGTGAGTAAAAAAATCCTATTTACTCTTTCGTCCATGGACCGACACAGCTTCTCTATTGACAAAGTGGGACGTCCCAAAGCAGTGTCAGAGAAAAAAAAACGAGGGGTGGTAACAGCATAAAAACAAACTTCACCCCAAAACACAAAACAGCACTCCTCCAACGGAGGAGTTGCAACTCTATACAGCCGCCTGCAAAACCTTGCGGCCGAAAGAGGCATCCGAAGATGCACCTACATCAACTTTGTAGAATTTTGTGAAAGTGTGAGCGGACGACCAAGTCGCCGCTTTACATAGTTGGGAAACAGACACTTGATGTCGGAAAGCCCAAGAGGCACCTATTGCCCTGGTCGAATGCGCCGTGACAAGAAAGGGGGGCGCCTGACCCTTTAAGGCGTAAGCCTGGATTACTATCTGTCGGATCCACCTAGAGATGGTGGCCGATGAGACTGCTTGGCCCTTCTTGGGACCAGCCACCGAAACAAACAGTGAGTCTGACTTCCGGAACAGGGAAGTAGCAGATAGGTATACTCTCAAAGCTCGGACAACGTCCAAGGAATGCAACGCCGACTCCTTAGGATTCGACGGCTGAGGACACAAGGATGGAAGTACAATGTCTTCGTTGAGATGAAAAGCCGAAACGACTTTCGGAAGAAAGGAAGGCTGCGGCCGCAGCACCACCTTATCCTTGTGGAAAATCAAATAGGGAGCCTTGCAGGACAGGGCTGCCAGCTCAGAGACTCGTCTAACTGACGTAACAGCCACCAAAAAGACCACCTTCTGAGAGTGTCAACAGGGGAATATCTCTAATATTCTCAAACGGTGCCGTCTGAAGCACCGAGAGGACCAGGTTCAAGTCCCACGGAGGTAACGGGGGGCGGACCGGAGGGGCCACATGTCGAACCCCCTGCACAAATGTACTCACGAGAGAGTGAGTCGCCAGGGGTCGCTGAAAAAAGACAGCCAGGGCAGATATCTGTCCCTTAATCGTACTTAGGGCAAGTCTTTGGTCTACCCCATGCTGTAAAAACAGCAGGATTCTGGAAACCAAATAGGTACGCGGATGCCATTTCATTTCCTCACACATGGAGATGTAGGCCCTCCAAGTGTGGTGATAGACCTTCCTAGAGGACGGTTTCCGAGCACTTCTCATAGTAGAGATTACTGAGTCTGACAGGCCCCGATCTCTCAGTACCTGGTTCTCAACAGCCATGCCGTTAAAGCCAATGACTGTAAAGCAGGATGGAATATGGGACCTTGCGATAGCAGGTCCTTCAGTAGTGGTAGGCGCCAGGGGACGTCTGCTACCAGACGTACTAGATCGGCGTACCAAGGACGCTGAGGCCAATCTGGAGTGATTAGGATCATTGGAATTCCCTCTGCCTCCACTCTGCGGAGCAGAAGAGGAAGAGGAAGAAGCCTTAAGGGAGGGAAGGCATAGATTAGCCGATACTGACCCCACGATGCTACCAACGCATCCGTTGCGTCTGCCCATGGGTCTCTTGACCGGGCCACAAACCTCAATACCTTCCGATTGAGTCGGGAAGCCAGAAGATCTAAGTCTGGTGTGCCCCATCTTTGGCAGAGGAGTTGGAACACCTCCGGGTGTAAGGACCATTCTCCCTGGTCCAGCATCTGGCGGCTCAGGTAGTCCGCCTGCCAGTTTTCCACACCCGGAATGTACACGGCCGACAGTGCCGGTACGCTCCTCTGCCCACTTCAGGATGCGAGTGATCTCCGATGCTGCAGCTGAGCTTCTTGTTCCTCCTTGATGATTGACATATGCCACTGCTGTGGCGTTGTCTGACTGGATCCTGACTGGACGCCCTTGCAGTCTGAGACCATTTGAAGAGGCACAGCTTGATCGCCCGGATCTCCAGGACATTGATCGGCAGGAGGGCTTCCTCTGGGGTCCAGCGACCTTGCGCCGACTGGACACCCCAGACTCCCCCCCAACCTGTAAGGCTGGCGTCCGTCGTGATCACTATCCAGTAAACCGGAAGAAATTACTTCCCGGCCATTAGAGCCGGTGCTGTCAGCCACCATACCAGGGATCTCCTGACTAGGTGGCTCACTCGGATTTGATAATCCAGAGATGAAGGGCATCTGTTCCATCTGGACAGAACTTCCTTCTGTAACACTCGAGTGTGGTATTGAGCATATGGGACCGCCTTGAAGGAGGCTACCATGAGGCCCAACACTCGCATGCAAAAACGGAGTGACGACCAATTCCTGGAAGTCAGCTGCCGTACTGCAGCCCGGAGGGTCTGCAACTTCTCCACAGGGAGGAATACCTTTGCCTCTGAGGAATCCAGAATCAACCCCAGGTACACTAGGCATTGAGTGGGCACCAATACTGACTTTTGCGTGTTTAGTATCCAACCACAGTCTCGAATAGTCTGACAGGTAATGGACACACTTACCTCTAATTCTGAGCTTGAAGGGGCCTTCAGCAGAAGGTCGTCCAAGTAACCTGTGATAGCGATACCCCGCTGTCTTAGAAGTGGCAGAATCGGAGCGAGCACCTTGGTGAACGTCCTGGGTGCTGAGGCAAGGCCAAACGGGAGGGCCACAAAACTGGTAGTGGTTCTTCCCGATAGCAAATCGCAGAAACCTCTGGTGTCTGGAGTATATGGGGACATGCAGGTATGCGTCCTTTATGTCCAAGGAGGCCAGAAAGTCCCCCAGATGGAGAGCCGTGACTACGGATCGAACCGACTCCATCCGAAATCTTTGTACCTTCACAAAGCAATTGAGGGCTCTGAGATCCAAGATTGGACGAACCCCCTCCTCCTTTGGCACAATGAACAGATTTGAGTAAAAACCCTGACCCCGTTGTGGAACTGGAATAACTACCCCGCGTTCCAGTAGACCCTGGACCGCCCCATACAGGGCCTCCCGACGGGTCGGTAGTAGCTGGAGATTTGAGGTGATGAATCTGGTGGACAAGAGAGAAATTCTATCTTGTAGCCTGAGGAGATTACTTCACAAACCCACCTGTCGGAGACTAGAGCAGTCCACTGAGTCGCGAATTTGCGAAGACGTCCCCCCACCCGAGAGCTGGGTGGGGGCGGACCTTCATGTGGACGCAGATTTGTCCGCAGGCTTGTTGGGTCTGCGGGACCAAGGACGCTTTTGTCCTTGGGCAGGCGCTTTATCGGCCTGGGGTCTTTTCCCTGTCGCCTTAAGGGGGCGAAAAAACCGCTTACGTGCAGTAAAGGAGGGCCCTTGCCCTTGGCGTGGTCCCCTACCCTTGCTAGTTTGGGGAAGCAAAGTGCTTTTACCTCCTGTGGCATCCTTGATGATGTCATCCAGAGAAGCCCCAAAAAGTCTGTCGCCCTTAAAAGGCAGATCCAATAGGGCTTTCTTGGAAGTCTGGTCCGCAGACCAGCCCTTTAGCCAGATCAGGTGGCGTATTGCTACTGCATAAACCAAAGCTCTTGACAGCAGGGGAATAGTATCCATGTCTGACTCGCAGACAAACTTAAGGCCCTGGACCAACTGGTCGGCCAAAGTTATCTCATTAGGAGGAGCATCTCGCTCCTTTAACCCCTGGAGTAGCAATTTTGCCCATTCAGTAAGTGTCTGAGACACTAGGGCCCCCGCCAATGCCGGGCGTACTGCCGAGCCTACCACTGAGTATAGGTAGCGAGCGAGTGCTTCAGCCTTCTTATCCACAGGGTCCTTGAAAACAGGAGCCCCTTCTACTGGAATAGTGGTGGCTCTATTAAGTCTGGACACCGAAGGGTCCACTATAGGGGGAGAGGTCCATATCTTCAGAAAACTCTCCTCAAAGGGGTACCGTACTGCAAACCTCTTTGGGGCTGTAAAGACCCTCAGTGGGTTCTCCCATTCCTTGTATAAGAGTTTGTCAAAATAAGACACACAAGGGAACACCTTAGCAGTGCGGGCAGGTTTACGAAACCCAAAGGGGACTGGAGTATCTGCTACTTCTTCAGTCCTTTCCAACTTTAGCGTATCCCGCACTGCAGTAATAAGGTCAGATACCAAAGCCGTCTCGCGTACTGACCTGGACTTGGAGTCCTCCTCACTGTCCGATCGGTCACGGTCTGCAGTCTCTGATGCATCAGAATCTGGGCCATGAGCCGTAGCTGGACCTGGTTCTGCATCAGAAATATCCCCAGAAGATTGCAGGGGACGGGGGCGTTTATTACCCCCTGTATTCCCGTGTGCTGCTTCCACCCTGGCAGCAAACGCCTCTAGGATTGCCGACATAGCGTCCATAGACACCTCAGGGACACCAGCTGCTAAATCTGGTGTTTCAGGGGAGAAGACATCTGGCTCAGATGCCATGCTGACCACACGCCGACACTCACAGGGCTCCAGGCAAGATATCAATAGGCCACCATCCTGCGCTGCAGAGATGCTGGGTTACCCAGAGGACTCACCACCCTGGATAGGTACTGCTATGCTGCGCCTGTGATGCTGTCCCTCTGCTGCTGTGTCAGTCTGCTTCTTTTATCAGCACTTCCTGTGTGAATTTTCGCGCCAGTGTAATGCACCCTAGAGGCCGGAGGCTCTCGCAAAATGGTTGCCAAAAACGTCTGTATGGAAGATAATGTGGGCTCTAAGAAAATGGCCGCCGACAGAAGATAGAGGTCAGGCAGCCATAGCCCACAAAAAGATGGCCGCCGAACGGCAATCTCTGCATACAGGGTGGACCAACATGGCTGCCGATCACCTGATAGGGGCCAGTGGGTGTGGCAGAACCACAGGAAGATGGCGGCCAGGCAGTTACAAGAGGCCAAACTTGGCATGGACCACCTCAAAATGGCCGCCGACAGCATGGAGACACAAACACAGGTAAGCAAAAATGACATTTCTTTTAAATGTTAGTTACAGCCAGCCCCGCTCCAGTGGGACCCCCTAGGTGACCCCCAGCACCCAGCAACCTTTAGCTAGAAGCCCAGGGAGGAGGGAAAGGCAGGGAGAGAGGGAAGAAAGGGGCCACAACCACTTACTTGATCTCTCCAGGAATGTCCAGCTAAATCACCCAGCCGAGGCAGGGGAGTTTTACTTACCTATCCTGCTGGAAGACATTCCAAACAGATCATCGTCCGCGCACGGAAGGTGACTGTTGGCCAGGCATGCTGTGATTGGACCCAGAAGGGATGATCATATGTATGCCCTGCAGCATGACGCTCACCGGACAGGCTGCTGCGACTCGGCCGTAAGGTCAGCCGAAGCTGAGCGGTCCGATGCAAGCCTTGGAGCGTAAGCTCACCGGCCAGGCTGCTGCGACTCGGCCGTAAGGTCAGCCGAAGCTGAGCGGTCCGATGCAGGCCCTGGAGCGTAGGCTCACCGGCCACCCATGGAGCGACGGGCATGTCGTGGAAAACCCAGCGCGTAGCTAGGGTCGGCACACGCTCGATGGCCAAAACTGGGGAGACTACAAGGATCCAGCCTGTCACCCAGTCGGCAGTTGATCGAAGATCGCAGGAAACAACAAATGTAGCAAAAATAAATAAATTATTTATATATATCCTTTTTCCCCCCGGACCAATGGGCCCGAAGGGAGCCATGTCCTACTCCTTGCTAGACAGAAAAAACTGATCTGCGAAGATGCAGACTGAGAGGGTATACCCAGAGGGTCCGCCCCCTGGGCGGTACTGTAGAAGGTGTGATGCAACACTTTTTACAAGTTTTTCTGCCTAGTCACGCCTAATTAACGGATAATACCCACTTTGTCAATAGAGAAGCTGTGTCGGTCCATGGACGAAAGAGTAAATAGGATTTTTGTACTCACCGTAAAATCCATTTCTCTGACATCCATGGACCGACACGGCGGCTCTTAATCACTGAACGTGTGGGTATATGTCCCTGCTTGCAGGAGAAGACCTAGGCAGAACGTTAAAACATTCTAGAACAAACCAGAGCTGAACAGCCCCGCCCAGGGGGCGGTCCCCCAGGACATTACCCTCCCACCTGCAGCTAGCAGACCTCAGTTCGTAACAAAGCAGCACAAAAACTTAAAAGGGTGGGTGCCGTGTCGGTCCATGGATGTCAGAGAAATGGATTTTACAGGAGTACAAAAATCCTATTTTCTCTTATCCATGGACCGACACGGCGGCTCTTAATCACTGAACGTGTGGGATGTCCCAAAGCAGTGTGAAGAGGGATGGGAGCAGTATAAATGGAAAAGCCAAAAAAACTTCACTCCAAACAAGGCAGAGCTCCTAAACGGAGGAGTTGCCACTTTAAACAGCGGCCTGCAATACCTTGCAGCCGAAGGAAGCATCCGGAGATGCAGCCACATCAACCCTATAAAACGTAGAAAAGGTATGAACAGACGACCAGGTCGCCGCCTTGCACACTTGTGGTCGGAAAACCCAGGAAGCACCAATTGCCCTGTGGAATGCGCCGCAACCGGAAAGGGGGGCGCCCGCCCCATGAGAGCATACGCTTGAAAGACGGTTTGTCCGATCCACCTAGAAAATGGTGGCAGACGAAGCCGCTTGGCCCTGTTTCCGAATAGAAGCAGTAGCAGACAGGCAAACCCGCAAGGCTCGTACCACATTCAAAGTGTGCCGCGCACACTCTGGGATGCGATTCAAGATCACCCTTGACAAAAAGAGAAAGTTGCGGATGCAACACCGCATTATCTTTATGGATGACTAAATATGGTGACTTGCAGTACAAGGTCGCCAACTCAGACACTCATCTAACAGAAGTGATGCCACTAAAAAGGCCACCTTCTGAGACAAAGTCAAGAAGGGAATATCCCTGATATTCTCAAAAGGAGGTTCCTGGAGAACCGAGAGTACCAATTCCGATCCCACGGGGGGAGAGGAGACTTGACAGGAGGGAGCACATGGCGAACGCCCCGCACAAGGGTGCTAACCAAGGAATGACCCGCCAGTGGTCGCCGAAAGAAGACAGCCAAGGCCGAAATCTGACCCTTAATGATACTCAAAGCGAGCCTTTGGGCCACTCCATGCTGCAGGAAACGCAGGATTCTAGGGACGGAATACGTCAGAGGACGTCAGTCCAGCTCTTCAAACATGGCGATGTAAGCTTTCCAGGTACGGAGATAGATTATCCTGGAGGAAGACTTCCGTGCCCTTAATATGGACGAAATGACCGAGTCCGAGAGACCTCGGTCTCTCAACACCTGGCTTTCAACAGCCATGTCGTTAAGGCCAGAGACTGTAAAGGCAGGATGAAATATATGACTTTGAGACAGAAAGTCCTCCTTTTGGCAACCGCCAGGGAACGGCCACAACGAGACGTACCAGATCGGCGTACCAGTGAAGCCGAGGCCAATCCGGAATTCCCTCGGTCGCCACCCTGCGCAACAGACGAGGGAGCAACTGCAGCGGAGGATAAAACGTATATCAGGTAATAATGACCCCATGGGCCACTAACGCCTCTGAGGCATCCGCCCAAGGATCCCTGGATCTGGCCACAAAATCGTCAACTTGCGATTGAGTCGAGAGGCCATCGGGTCCACCTCCGGCGTGCCACACCTTCTGTGTGGCAAAGGAGTTGAAATACCTCTGGATGCAAGGACCACTCTCCCTGGTCCAACGTCTGGCGACTCAAATAGTCCGCCAGTTCTGTGCCCGGAATGTAAATGGCCGATAGAGCCGGCACGCTTCTTTTAGCCCACTTCAGGGTACGGGGGACCTCGGAAGCCGCAGCTGAGCTCCGAGTCCCCCCTCGATGGTCGACATACGCCACGACTTTGTCCGACTGGATCCTAATGGAGCGATCCTGCCATCTCTCAGACCACGAAGAGAGGCACAGTCTGATGGCCCGTATTTCCAGAACATTGATCGGCAAACAGGCTTCGACCGGAGTCCAAGCCCTTGGGCCAACAATACTCCCCAGACTACACCCCAGCCCTTCAGGCTGGCGTCTGTAATGAACACGTCCATTGGACGGGGAGGAACGACTTCCCGGACGGAAGAGCCGGGGACCCAAACCACCATGTCAGGGACGCCCTGACCAGGTGACTCACCTGGATCGGAAAATCCAAAGACAACGGGGATTTGTCCCAAGGGAACAAGATCTCCTTCTGCAATGCCCTGGTGTGTGATTGGGCATACGGAACGGCCTCGAAAGAGGTCACCATGAGTCCCAGGACTCCCATGCAAAACGGATTGACGACCATTTTTTTGGGATGTCAGCACCCGCACTGCAGACTGAAACGTCAGTAGCTTCCCCAGAGGTAGGAATACCTTTGCCTCCAAAGAGTCCAGAATCAGACCGAGATACTCCAGATCTTGAGTCGGGACCAGGACTGACTCCTGAATGTTTAGGAGCCACCCGAAGTCCCTGAGGGTCTGACTGACGATGGTCACACTGTCTAATTCTGAGCCATTTCCTGCTCTGAGAAGATCGTCCAGATAGCCCACGACAGCAATGCCTCGCTGTCTCAGCAAGCTAGAACTGGCACAAGCACCTTGGTGAACACCCTCGGTGCCGGGGCTAGGCCGAAAGTGCCGATCGCAAGCGCAAAAACTTCTGGTGACTTGCGCAGATCGGAACATGCAAGTAGGTGTCCTTGATGTCCAAGGTCGTGCGAATGGATTCCATGCGGAACTTTTGCACCTTCACGAAGGCATTCAGGACCTGGAGGTCCAAGATAGGCCGAACCCCGTCCCTTTATTGGAACGACAAACAAATTTGAGTAGAATCCCTGAAAGCTCTCATTTGACAGAACCGGCACAATCACTCCGGACCTAAACAATACTGAATAGGCCCCATAGGGCTGCCGGACGGGCAGGAAGGAGAGGAAGATTCGAGGGAAGAATCTGTCTGGGACCAGGAACGGAAACCTATCCTGTAACCTGAGGTGATCACCTCGCCCACCCACTGGTAGGAGATCCGGGAGGTCCCCCCTACCCCAGAGTCAGGTGGGGGCAAGACTTCACGCGGAGGCAGGCTTGGGGAGCTGGCTTACGCACCCAGGGGCGCTTGTGTCCACCAGCCGCACTGCTGTCAGTCTGGGAGGGCCTCCGTTTACTGACAAAAAAAAAAAAAAAACATTTGCTGGTTAAGGAAGGACCCTGCTTACAGCGGCCTCCTTACCCTTGCTAGCATGAGGAAGAAGAGTGCTTTTACCTCCCGTGACATCCTTGATGATGTCATCCAGCGCAGCACCGAAAATCCTACCACCTTTAAAATGGTAGATCCGTCAAACTTTTTAGAAGCTAGGTCAGCAGACCAGCATTTCAACCAGATAAGACAACGCAATACCACCGCCAAGACAGAGGCGCTGAGATATAGGGGGCCGCGTCTAACGTGGTGTCGCAATATAAACCAGGCCCTGCACCATTTGGTGGGCCAGAGCAATAGTGTCTGGAGGAAGATTATGCTCCTGTACAGTTTGGTGCAAAATTTTTTGCCCAACCGGTAAGTGTCTGAGACACAAGGGTCGCCGCTACCACAGGCCGTAGGGCAGACCCCAACAAGGCAAACATGGCTCTCCTCACCACTTCTGACCTCCTGTCAGTGGGGTCCTTAAATGCAGGAGTCCCCTCCATCAGGAGAGTGGTGGCCTTGTTCAAGCGGGCAACTGGAGGGTCGACCACTGGGGGAGAAGCCCACGTTTTAAGTAGGGCATCTTCAAAGGGGTATCTGATAGGCAAACGCCGCGGGACCATAAAAGTCTTCTGCGGCTTTTTCCCCAGACCTCATCAATGAGCTGGTCAAAGAAAGGTTCATATGGAAAAAAAAATAGGATTTTTGTACTCACCGTAAAATCCATTTCTCTGACATCCATGGACCGACACGGCGTGTCTTACACTTTACACGTGGGTATATGTCCCTGCTTGCAGGAGAAGCCCTAGGCAGAATGTTAAATCATTCCAGAACAAACCAAAGCTGAACAGCCCCGCCCAGGGGGGCGGTCCCTCCAGACATTACCCTCACACCTGCAGCTAGCAGGCCTCAGTTCGTAACAAAGCAGCAGAAACTTAAAGGAAGGGTGGGTGCAGTGTCGGTCCATGGATGTCAGAGAAATGGATTTTACGGTGAGTACAAAAATCCTATTTTCTCTCATCATCCATGGACCGACACAGCGTGTCTTACACTTTACACGTGGGATGTCCCAAAGCAGTGTCAAGAGGGATGGGAGCAGTATAAATGGAAAAACCAAAAAAAAAAAAACTTCACTCCAAACAAGGCAGAGCTCCTCAACGGAGGAGTTGCCACTTTAAACAGCGGCCTGCAACCCCTTGCGGCCGAAGGAAGCATCCGGAGATGCAGCCACATCAACCCTATAAAACGTAGAAAGGGTATGAACAGACGACCAGGTCGCCGCCTTGCACACTTGTGCAACCGACGCTTGATGTAGGAAAACCCAGGAAGCACCAATTGCCCTGGTGGAATGCGCCGTAACCGGGAAGGGAGGCGCCCACCCCATGAGAGCATAGGCTTGAAAGCCGGTTTGTCCGATCCACCTAGAAAAAAAGGTGGCAGACGAAGCCGCTTGACCCTGTTTCTGACCAGAGACAGTCAACCAGAGAGTAGACTTCCGAATAGAAGCAGCAGACAGGCACACCCGCAAGGCTCGTACCACATTCAAAGTGTGCCGCGCACACTCTGGGATGCGATGGGCGAGGACTCTAGGACGGGGAGGACAATGTCCTCATTTTAGGTGAAAAGGTCGAGATCACCCTTGACAAAAAGGAGAAAGTCGCGGATGCAACACCGCCTTATCCTTATGGATGACTAAACATGGCGACTTGCAGTACAAGGTCGCCAATTCAGATACTCGTCTAACAGAAGTAATTGGCACTAAAAGGGCCACCCTCTGAAACAAAGTGAAGAGGGGAATATCCCTGATATTCTCAAAAGGAGGTTCCTGGAGAACCGAGAGTACCAATTCCGATCCCACGGGGGGAGAGGAGACTTGACAGGAGGGAGCCCATGGCGAACCCCCTGCACAAGGGTGCCAACCAAGGAATGACCCGCTAGTGGTCACCGAAAAGACGGCCAAGGCCGAAACTGACCCTTAATGATACTCAAAGCGAGCCTTTGGGCCACGCCATGCTGTAGGAAACGCAGGATTCTAAGGATGGAATACGTCCGAGGATGTCAGTCCAGCTCTTCGCACATGGCGATGTAAGCTTTTCCAGGTACAGAGATAGTTCTGGAGGAAGACTTCCGTGGCCTTAATATGGACGAAATGACCAAGTCCGAGAGACCTCGGTCTCTCAACACCTGGCTTTAAACAAACAACCATGCCGTTAAGGCCAGAGACTGTTAAAGCAGGTGAAATATATGACTTTTGAGACAGAAAGTCCTCCCTTATTGACAACCATCAGGGAACGGCCGCGATGAGACGTACGAGATCGGCGTACCAGTGAAGCCGAGGTCAATCCGGAGCAATGAGGATCACCGGAATTCCCTCGGTCGCCACCCTGCGCAGCAGGCGAGGAAGCAACTGCAGCGGAGGATAAACGTGTATCAGGTGATCATGACCCCATGGGCCACTGACGCTTCTGAGGCATCCGCCCAAGGATCCCTGGATCTGGCCACAAATCGACAATTTGCAATTGAGTCGAGAGGCCATCGGGTCCACCTCCGGCGTGCCCCACCGTCTGTGTGGCAAAAGGAGTTGAAATACCTCCGGGTGCAAGGACCACTCTCCCTGGTCCAACATCTGGGGACTCAATAGTCCGCCAGTTCTATGCCCGGAATGTAAGCGGCTGACAGAGCCGGCACGCTTCTTTTAGCCCCCTTCAGGGTACGGGGGACCTCGGAAGCCGCAGCTGAGCTCCGAGTCCCCCCTTGATGGTCGACATACACCATCACCGTGACTTGTCCGACAGGATCCTAATGGAACGATCCTGCAATCTCTCAGACCACGAGGATAGGCACAGTCTGATGGCCCGTATTTCCAGAACATTGATCGGCAAACGGGCTTCGTCCGGAGTCCAAGCCCTTGGGCCAACAGGACTCCCCAGACTACACCCCAGCCCTTCAGGCTGGCGTCCATAGTGAACACCGTCCATTGGACGGGGAGGAACGACTTCCCGGACCGAAGAGCCGGGGACCCAAACTAGCTTCCCCAGAGGTAGAAATACCTTTTGCCTCCAAGGAGTCCAGAATCAGACCGAGATTCCAGATAGCCCACGACAGCAATGCCTTGCTGTCTCAGCAAGCTAGAACCGGCACAAGCACCTTGGTGAACACCCTCGGTGCCAGGGCTAGGCCGAAAGGAAGAGCCACAAATTGATAGTGGACTTCGCCGATCGCAAGCGCAGATCGGAACATACAAGTAGGCGTCCTTGATTTCCAAGGTCGCCAGAAAATCCCCTTGACGGAGTGCACTGACCACCGTGCGAATGGATTCCATGTGGAACTTTTGCGCCTTCACGAAGGCATTCAGGACCTGGAGGTCCAAGATAGGCTGAACCCTGTCCCTTTTTTGGGCCGACAAACAATTCGAGTAGAATCCCTGAAACCTCTCCTGTGACGGAACCGGCACAAACCGGACCTTAAACCTGAATAGGCCCCATAGGGCCACCCGACGGGCAGGAAGGAGAGAAAGATTCGAGGGAAGAATCTGTCTGGAATTAGGAACGGAACCTATCCTGTAACCTGCCTGAGGTGATCACCTCGCACACCCACCAGTAGGAGATACGGTAGGTCCATTGATCTGTGGACCTGCAAAGTCGTCCCCCCTACCCCAGAGTCAGGAGGGGGCAAGACTTCACGCGGAGGCGGGCTAGGGAGCCGGCTTGTTCAGCATACGCACCCAGGGGCGCTCGTGTCCACCAGCCGTACCGCTGTCAGTCTGGGAGGGCCTCCCCATTGATGGACGAAAAAAAAACCCTGTTTTCTGGAAAGGAAGGACCCTGCTTATAGCGGCCTCCTTGCCAGCCTGAGGAAGAACAGTGCTTTTACCTCCCATGACATCCTTGATGATGTCATCCAGCGCAGCACCGGAAAGCCTACCACCTTTCAATGGTAAACCCTTCGGAGGCTTTTTAGAAGCTAGGTCAGCAGACCAGCATTTCAACCAGATCAGACAATGCAATACCCTGAGTTATAAGGGGCCGCGTCAAACGTGGCGTCGCCACATAAACCAGGCCCTGCACCATTTGTGGGCCAGAGCAATAGTGTCTGGAGGAAGATCATGCTCCTTTATTAGTTGCCCATCCCGCAAGTGTTGGAGACACAAGGGTCGCCGCTACCACAAGCCGTAGGGCAGACCCCAACAAGGCAAACATAGCTCTACTCACCACTTCTGACCTCTTGTGATCGGGGTCCTTTAATGCAGGAGTCCCCTCCACCGGGAGAATGGTGGCCTCGTGCAACCGGGCGACTGGAGGGTCGACCACTGGGGGAGAAGCCCACGTTTTAAGTAGGGCATTTTTAAAGGGGTATCTATAGGCAAACGCTGCGGGACCATAAAAGTCTTCTGCGCCTTTTTCCCCAGACCTTGTCAGTGAGCTGGTCAAAGTAAGATACATATTGAAAAAAAACACTTTTTAGAAGGCCCGGCCCTAAAGAACCAGAGGAGACCGTCCGCCTGAGGTTCTGCATCCGCAGCATTTAGCTTGCGAGTGTCCCTCACTGCATCAATGAGTTCACAAAACAAGCACCCTGTCATTTACTGACACAACTGGAGTTTTCCTTGCAAGGAATGTCCTGTTAAAAACCATCAAATATATATTCAGAGCTAGGGTCCTGAGCGGTAGTGGCTAGGCCCATATCTGAATCAGCGCACACCCCCCTTTTTTTTGTGGAAAAAAAGTGGGATAGGGGCTTTTTTGCTCCCTTGCGCTCACACACTGCTTCCTCCCGGCCAGATTATTGATACCAGGACTGCCGACAACTGGTCCCTAAGGACCGCAGGTGCAGGAGCACAGCCAGTTGTCTAACAGTGTGAAGAAACAGGTGAACCAGACTCCAATATTGCCACGCTCTGAGTCCTTATTCACCATTACAGTGAATAATACAGCCCACCCACAGGCCGTGCTGGGGCTGAGGGGATACCTGGAGTACTCACCACCCCTAGGGACCGCTCGGTACCACTGTATGAGCTGCGCTGTATGAGCCGCGCTGTAGCGCTGGTGCAGCCTGAGGTGAAGAATCTGTGAGGATGTGTGTATTTTGCGCCGTACAGCAGCGCTGCTAGAGGCCGAAAACGAAAGTGAAAGTGCCGCGGCTACAAGAAAATGGCCGCCGGGCACCAGTATAAACTAGGCATTAAGCCCCAGCCAAAATGGCCACCAATGGCGCACTTTTAAAAAAATAAAACACCGCGCAAATGGCACACAGAAAACACAGCCAGTCCCCCAGAACACTTCCCAAACCAAATAACAGTCATGGAGCGGCCCCCCCAGGGCAGAGTGACCCCACAAGCATCCCCACACAGCACAACAGGGTGCAGAGAGCAGCATAACAGGGTGCAGAGAGCAGCATAACAGGGGGGAGACAGGGAGAACCCCCCCCACACACAGAAACACAGCCAGCATGTACTCACCTTACAGCAGGAGAGACTTACCCGTCCCGCAAGCACCTTGGAGAACACCCCCGGTGCCCATAGAGGGACTCACTGGCTTGTTTCAGACAGACCTATCACAGAGTCGTACTGCGTAGCTGTCGGCCCGGTCAACCGCGAAAGATACAGTAGGTACTGTTCAATCTTGAGAGGACCGCGGGAGCATGAAAGCAACCCTGCCACCCCTGGAGCCATGGGGTATGTCGTGAACTGAGTCTCACGCACACAAGGCGAGGATCAGCATGCTCGATGGTCAGACAGGGAAGACTACGAGGATACTAGTGTACCCAACCTGTTGCCCAGCCGAGAGTTAATTGAAGGTCTCAAAAATAAAATAAAAATTCCCAAAAGGAATAAAATTTTAAAGTAAAATCTTCCAGGAGACTGGCTCCTGAGAGCCACGTCTTCTTCTGCTAGGCAGAAGAAAAAAAAACTGAGGTCTGCTAGCTGCATGTGGGAGGGTAATGTCCGGAGGGACCACCCCCCTGGGCGGGGCTGTTCAGCTCTGGTTTGTTCTAGAATGCTTTAACATTTAACATTCTGCCTAGGTCTTCTCCTAGAAGCAGGGACATATACCCACACGTTCAGTGATTACGAGCCGCCATGTCGGTCCATGGATAAGAGAAATTCCTTTTTTGTTGTTTTTTGGGGAAAGGGAACCCCTTCTTTTTATCGGCCGACCTCTAGGACGGATTCCAGCTCCTTTCCAAAAAAGCAAATCTCCATTAAAGGGGAGGGAACAGAGTCTTGTCTTTGACACAGAGACTCCTCCCCAGGTCTTCAGCCAGATAGCCCTCCTGGCTTCATTAATCAATGCTGTGGACCTGACAGAGAATATAACAGACTCCGTGGATGCATCAGCTATATAGGCCACTGCCTTATTTAGCATTGGTAAGGCCTCCAAAAGCTCTTCCCTGGGAGTATCTGACTCCAGAAGAGTGCGGAGCTGTTTAAGCCACAAATCAAGCATACGAGCCACGCATGCAGTGGCTAGTGCGGGTCTAAAGTTGGCGGAGCAAACTTCCCACACTTTCTTTAAATACCCTTCTGCCTTCTTGTCCATTGGCTCTTTTAGGGTGCCTGAATCCTCAAAGTAAAGTTCTGAACCTTTTGAAACTTCAGCTATGGAAGCGTCCAGTCTGGGGCATTTTTCCCACAGCTTTGTATCCTCTTCTTTAAAGGGGAACCTTTTCTTTAAAATTCTAGGGGAAGACTCCCCCCTTTTCCGGCTTCCTCCATTCCTGAAGTATTGTCTCCTTTAGGGACGCATGCACCGGAAAGGTTCTGCCCTGTGTAGGCTGAAGGCTTTCATATAAAAAGGTCATGTACCGACAACTCCTGGTTTTCTGGAGTCTCCAGCTCCAGGGTGTCATAGATCGCTTTTAATAGCTCTTCTGTTTCCTCTGAAGGAAAAAGTAATCTTCGCATCTTGCCGGGTCCTTCCTCACTGTGGTCCACCTCCTCAGACTCTGAGGCTGACCCTGAGGTGTCTTACCGCTCCTCCAGTACTCTTTGCTGGTGGACTGCCCGTACCTGGGCCAGGACTCCAACGGTAGTACTGGTGCCTGAAGTACCTGGGCTAGCTTCAGCAAGCGTCTCTTGCTGTCTGGGTTTAAAGGATTGAAACGTCCGTTTCATCCCCGTCTTTAATGAGTCCATAAACCCCTTGAGGACAGGGCCTGTTTCTCCTTTGATAAGCTTGTCTATACAGTCCTGACAAGCACTCTTCTTCCACCCATAATGCATCTTCTTGGTGCATATTGGGCACTTTTTTCTAGGTGTCTGTTTTGTCTCTGGGCTTGTGGGTCTTGTCCTGTAATACATCAAATGACAAGTGCCTGCATATTACTTTCCACTAAAGTAAATACCCATAAACCAGAAACACCACGTGGATAACTCCATTCTAGTCTAAGAATCTTGAGAAGTACCCACCACCGGAGCCTATACTAGAATGAGTGACGTCTGTCCACCATCAGCATAAAATAAAAACAGGCTCTGGAACAAACAAACGCCCCCTGTGCCCCCACCACAGGAGGATAAGAAAAGGAAAGAAGCAGTCTGCCCCTTATTTTCTTACCTTAGGGCCTGAATCGACCGATGGCGCCTCAAGACCTGCTTCTCTGGATCCTGGAAGCCTCGGCGCCATCTTCTTGTCCAGGTCCCTATTTAAAAAAAAAAAGTGTGGAGGTCCGGGGCGGCGCTGTGGATCCGACGCCGCCCTACAGCACGCCTGTTATTCCAATACTAGGCTTCCTTCTGGGTGTACCAAGATGGCCTCCGCCAGACTTCCTGCCTTCCGCGCCGGAAGTGACACCATTACTTTGTGCCCTAGCACCCACACGTGCTGGGGATAGAAACTACCCATGGAGATCTCTATACTGCAAAGAGGATACCGGCCCTAACCTCCGCCAGGAGAACACCCTGCTGTACCCCGGATGGACCCCACTGGATCACCTCCTCCACCCTCACAGGTAACCTCGCTGAGGATACACCAAATTGAGAGGCGGGGTCCCTTACTTTCACCCATAACCCCTGTTTCAGGTCTCCTGGGTGGCCCAAACTGACTCATACCCCAGGGGAACTACCCCTGTTGCCTGGGTATGGACGTCGGGAGGCCCCTGCTGTCTAGCACGAAGGCCAGAAAAAATAAACATCCACTTGGATCTAGTTCCTGTCTGGTCTGAGGAAACAAAAATACTGAGGGGCCAATGCATGAGTGATGCTTTTATGATGTGGATCATGCGTTTCCTGATCTAGGTGGAAGGAGCCTATCTCTCTGTAAGCCGTCCTGGAAGATGACTTGGAAAAACCGGTTCTTATTTTGGGGGCCCTGAAAAAAAATTTTTTTTCCTTTTTAGGTTCGGTGGGGAATTTACCCTTTTCGGTGGACCTTGACAGCACCCGGTACCGAAGAGAAGGGAACCCTCGAAGGGAAGACCACATAGGCGGGACTTGGATGCACTGTCACCATCCCATGTCTTGACCCACGCTGCTCGTCGAGCAGAGTTTAAGAGGGCTCCTGTCTTTGCGGTAGTTTGCACAGTCTCCACCGCAGCATCTGCCAGGTAAGCTACCGCACTCCCTATGAGCTGCAAGGAGTCTAAGACCTCCTTGGCCATGGAAGTACGAGAGACATGGCCCCTTAACTTGGCAATCCATGTGTCAGTATTCCTAGCCACACAGGCCGAGGCCAATGCAGGGCTCATGGCTGCCGCATTGGCTTCCCATGCCCTACATGAGGTGGACTCGGCGCGCCGATCCATTTGGTCCTTTAAGTTACCTGTATCCTCAAAAGGAGAGGTCGGTCTGTTTCGACACATGTGCTAAGAAGGCGTCTAACCTAGGAGTCTTAAAGAATTTATTTACTACTACTTCTCTAAAAGGGGCACCTACGCTTCCATGTTTTGGGCATTAGAAGCTGCCTCTCAGGATCTTTCCATTCTCTAAGAATAATATCCTTGAGTGCCTCAGGGATGGTTCTGGACTGGGACTTCACTAAACCCCGGTACATCCTATCCCTAGCGGAAACTTGCTCCGGTGGATCTCGGATCTCTTCAGACGCATAAATTGCGCTGAGGAGACCTTCCACATCATCCGCTGCAAAGATATGCCTACCCAATCTGACCCCATCCTCCTCTTCTGAGCGGTCTACCTGACCCTCGTCAGATGGATGCCCCGAGTCGGGGCATCCGAGTCCTCTTCTAGATCTGAGTCTTCCGGTAGACGGGACCTAAAAAGAGAACCGTCTGTTTTTTGGACACTGAGGAGGAGGAACTCTCCTGCGAGGAACAACCTTCCTTACTGGTCTGGGGTACTGGTTCCTTGGTCCTAGCAGAAGCTTGAAACTCCTTTAGAGTGGTAAGCATTTCTTTCTGGACGGAGAGGAAATCCTTCATGATCTGAGAAGTTTCCTTTCCTGCCAGTTTCTGTATACATTTGGGACAGAAATAATCTGGGGACAATCTGTCATTGCAATAACCACATTTTTTTGATGCGGGCAGGGGCTTTAGATGAATGACCAACAACCCCCTGGGCAGTGACATCCTCCCCTGTAAGAAAACAAACACACATGCACATCAAACAATGGGCCCAGTGGTAAGCAAAGGAAAGAGTCAGGGTACCACCACCCCTATCATAACCCCTGCTGGCTGGGTAGACTCACCCCTTGTGGTCTCCTCTAGAGCCGCGGCTGCAGCCGGTCCTTCCTCCCGCTACATCGCAGTCCTGAGGCGACTGGAGGAAAGCTGTGGGAGCCTCTTCTTCTGGCGGCGATGGTTGGAGAAGTGAAGACGCCGGCCGCCGCCATCTTGCTGGAGACCGGAGCCGGAAGTGATGCAGCGCGTCATGACCTCAAACCCCCCCCCCCCCCCCCCGACGCCAGAGAAGGGAGTGAATACCTTCTCTGAAACACTGGGAAAATGGCGCCGCTCAGCTCCACAGAGGGAGCGCAAACAATCACAACAGCTCGCCTGAGCTGGGACCACCAGATACGGACATCTGTATGGGATGCAAGCCAGCCCCCCCCCCCCTCCGGAATGGACGCCCAGACAGGTAGGGAAAAAAAAAAAAAAAAAAAAAAAGGAAATGTGGCCCCTGAAGGTCTAGGTGCCCTGCATCTAGGAGCCTTCAGTACTCAGGGGGTTCTTCCAGGGCTATTCCCTCCCCCCTAAGTAACGGATGGGATACCCCCCAGGAGGGACGGGACTGTCCAGCCATGGCCCAGAGGCTTCCTAAGCTTTCGGCCTGGCTCCCAGGGGGGGGGGACCTTCAGCACCAGGCTTTGGGTCCTAAGGAAAAAAAAAAAAAAACCTGTTTTGCTGTGGGGAAACACAATCAAAAACTGGAGGAGCACAGGGAGGGGCGGGGTTTTTAACCTCTTTTGGCCGATTGCGTTTCCTGTCAGGTGGACCAGTCATCTCTCATGTGCCATCCTGGAAGACTATGAGAAATCCCCCATACAGAGGAACACACAGCATGTACTCACCTGCGGAGGCAGGAGATACTACTTACCCGTCCCAGAGGGGGCCCACTGGTGTGTTCCTGACAGACCTATCACAATTCGGTACTGAGTAGCTGTCGGCCCGGTCCACCGCAAAAGATACAGCAGGACTTTTCAATCTTATGCAGACCGCGAAGCATAAAAGCCCACCGGCCACCCCTGGAGTCATGGGGCATGTCGTGAACTGAGTCTCACGCAGAATCGAGAATCAGCACGCTCGATGGTCGGACAGGGAAGATTACGAGGATATCCAATGTACCCAACCTGTTGCCCAGCCGACAGTTGATAGATCTCAAAAATAAAATAAAATTCCAAAATAAATTTAAAAAAAATTGTCAGGAGACTGGCTCCGAAGAGAGCCACGTCCTCTGCTAGGCAGAAGAAAAAACTGAGGGCCGCGGGTAGGAGGGTTATGTCCAGAGGGACCGCCCCCTGGGCAGGGCTGTTTAGCTCTGGTTTTGGAACGTATGTTGTAACATCTAACATTCTGCCTAGTTCTCTCCTGCGAGCAAGGACATAATCCCACTTGTCAAATATTAAGAGGCTGCGTCAGTCCATGGACGGTAAGAGAAAAGGGGGTTTCCAGATTCCGATAAGCGCCCCACCCCCCCCCCATGTTTAGGGCATGCGGCCTGGTACGGTTCAGGAGGGGGCGCTCGCTCATCCCCACCCCCTTTCCTGACTGGCCGGGCTGCGTGCTCGGATAAGGGTCTGGTATGGATTTTGGGGGGGACCCCACGCCGGTTTTTTTCGGCGTAGGGGGATCCCCTTAAAATCCATATCAGACCGAAGGGCCTGTTATGCTCTTGAAGGGCAAACCCATGACATTTTTTTATTTAAAATTTGGCGATATTCAATAGGCTGAAGGATCAAAGTCGGACCAAAGTATTGCAGGGAGCATTTTCAAAGTCGGACCGACTTGTGTCGGACCAGTTAAGACAGCTCCCATAGGGAGACATGAGCTCCCAATGTCGGAGCGTTTGTCGTACTAGTGTGAACCCGGCCTCAACTAACATAATCTCAAGTTATATGCACTTTGTTGACCATTAAAGTAAAGCTATAGGCAGAACTTTATTTTCCCCCCCATTTTGGATACAGCAAGGGAGGGTCATAATTTTTTGCCATCTGTGTCCCAATTGGGAGATTTCCCTTTCCATCCTATAGCCAAAAAAACAGGAAATTCCTGCAAATTAAAGGGAATTCCTTGGGGACCCCCAGGTCACCAAACTAGTGTCCCCATTGGAAGATTTCCCCTCTTTTGTGGGGAAAATCTGGGATTTTCTTTTACTTTCAATGATGGAGGGTGGGTGGGTGGGGGGGGGGTTCTAATGCTTCTCCATTTCAAAACAAAAAAAGGTTTTACAGATCGATATAAAAATGTCATACCAGTGATTTTCCTCTTTTAATCTCTGCTCGCACCGACGAAAGAACAAATTGCGGATCATCCTCATCGTCCGTTGTAAACACAAGTGGTGAGAAAATCTGAAACGAATATACAAAAACACATTGAAGAATGTTTTTTTTATTTTATGTTTTTTTTTTAAAAAGACACGAACAAAGCAAACCAAATAACACTTGAAACTGGAATTGTTTTGCTTTAAAAAATTAGAAGTCCAGCCTGAGCTTTTTAGGCTGGGCTTCTCCTATAGGTGACAGGAGTGCAATTCATTTTGCACTCCTGTGACCCGTTTTCAGCAGAGAACGGTCTGAAGTCTGCTCTCCGCTGACGTCACTGCCATCAGTCGAAGCACTGCAGCATCTGACTTCTGAAGTCTGGATCCGCCCGCTCCCTTGACTGGTGGCAGTCTCAGCAAGTCGCTGAATCGGCAGCTCCCCACCTCTCCACAGAGCTCATCGCTCCAATGAGCGTGGAGGATCAGAGCAGGAGAGATGCTGACTAACAATTTTTATACTTTCGTTTTGAGCAGAAAATAGAACAAAAACTAAGTATTCAGGGTGTTCTTGGCCTTGTTGGAAAGACTTCCCTCAATTCTTGCCGAATTCACAGGTGTCGGATGAAGCAAGTAAAATAAAACCTTTGATAAAACAAAAAAACAAAAACACATTTTAGCCAGTCGAGAAAGAAACATGTTGTAGAGCATTCAAAATGATAGCTTTTCCCCCAGATCCTGCAACTGATCCAGACTACCAATATTAACCCTTTATTCTTTTTCTCCCATCTCTGCTCGCTTTTATTTGGGATCACAAGGCCTCCCGAACTCAATACTGCCTCCTCACCCTAAACATTGGAGGCATTGACTTACCCAATACCTTGTTGTTTTACAAGTGGTTAAACCTTACCAGCATACTCCAACAGTGCAGGCACCATGTCACAAAACTTCAGGCAAGACTAGAGAAAGGTGAAAGTTATTCTCAAATCATGTCTCCCCTCACTCAAAGATCTCCCTATATCTCCCGCCAATGATTTCACTAAAAGGAGACCCTGAGGTTTTTACCTGGCCTAAAAAACACTTGAAATGCTTATTGGGAGACAATAAATTCAGAATACTTTACTTTATTACCCCCTTAGGGTTGGATGCAGCACAAAGAATGTAGGAACTCAGTCTCCCACCACTACTTCCTCCTTCCAAAAAGATGGAGCTTTTCTCAAGTTCGACACTTGGAATTCCACAACTGGCCACATCTGAGATCCATAACCTGCCACGGTCTCTGTCAGCTTACTATACAGTTTGAAGACCTATGCAGAAGCCATAGCAGAACTAGGGATGCACCGAATGTGTTTTTTGGTGCCGATAGGGCTGGGCGATTTCCCCCCCCCCCCGCCCCCCCCAAAAAAATCTGCGATCTTTTTATAAAAAACTCGATTTACGATTCGATTTTTTTTTTTATTATTATATTAAAGTGCATCAACAAACAAAATTGCAAAGGCAAACCCTTTCTCTAACTGTAAAGTCAGTGTGCAAACACACAATATAATCCAGCGCTCATGGAACATACATTATTAACTATTGAAAACTCTTGAAACTCTGTGTGTGATTCCTTCTGTCCCAGCCTTGCTGCGATCCTGGCTCTGCATCCTTTTGGGTTGGAGGGCCCTCCACACGCTGGTCTGCCTGTTGTCCATCATTCAAGGTACTGTGCTCACACGGAGATCATGCCACAGGCTTTGTTTTGACTTTTTTAACCCCTCCTTGCTCCACGGATGTCACTGCAAGTTTAACAAGTTTGTCACCACTGGCAACTGGAGAGTTAAGATTAATTTGCCCTCTGCACATTTGGGATTGGATCCCTCTCTTTATTGTGATTAATAAATGGACTAAGCTTTTTTTTATCAATTCTTCAACAGTTTTCAATAGTTAATAATGTATGTTCCATGAGCGCTGGATTATATTGTGTGCATGTTGTGTATTTTGTACTTCTGGGTACGGATTTTTTTCTTGCTGCGCTGGATCCTGTTTTTTCCCCCTTTTGGATACTTCGTACTTCCCAAAATATTTGGGATTTTTTTCTTATTATCATCAATTATATTTTTTTCTTTATCCACCAATTTAGCGCTTGTAACCTTTTGTTGTTTTTTACAGTGTGCAACAAAGATTGTTAAACATCCAAATTATTAATACTGTATTTGGATTTAGCTAATAAAACAAAAAATCCTGAGGTTACTCTTAGTTGAATTGAACTGTGTCCATGCCTCACTGTGCCCGTGTCTCAATCACTGTGCCCGTACCTGATGCAGATTTTCATGGTATACGGATTTTACTGCTACACCGGTGGCCATTCCAGTATTCAAAAGCCACGCCGCCTCCTCGTCTGTGATAGGCGGAACACTCAATTTCCCAGCATTCAGTTTACCGCCTATCATGGTCATCCTCATAACACAGACGAGGATGAGAGGATGTCCGTGATAGGCTGAATACTGCCTGCTGTGAAATTGAGTGTTCCGCCTATCACAGACGAGGACTCGGGAGGCGCGGCTTTTGAACACTGCAATGGCCGCCGTCTGTCTGCATGACACGCTGATCAGGTAGGCAGACGGCGGCTGCAGCGAGTAGATGTAATTGGGGTAACGCTGCCCAGTGCCATTCCGGATACGCCCCCTGCAGTCCTGCTACGGAAACTTTGAAGGAAAAAAAAAAAAATATATATATATATATAATCGATTTTCTTCAAATGTGAATCGATTTGAGCTCAAAACTCAATTCAAGATTAAAATCGATTTTTTTCCCAGCCCTAGCCGATAGCAAAAATGAAAAATACAAGGATGCCCAAAACCGATACAGCACTGATACCGAAAGCAACCGTTTTTAAAAAACAGAGACTGGGGGACGTGGTACAGGAGGTGGTCAGAGACTGGGGGACGTGGTACAGGAGGTGGTCAGAGACTGGGGGACGTGGTACAGGAGGTGGTCAGAGACTGGGGGACGTGGTACAGGAGGTGGTCAGAGACTGGGGGACGTGGTACAGGAGGTGGTCAGAGACTGGGGGACGTGGTACAGGAGGTGGTCAGAGACTGGGGGACGTGGTACAGGAGGTGGTCAGAGACTGGGGGACGTGGTACAGGAGGTGGTCAGAGACTGGGGGACGTGGTACAGGAGGTGGTCAGAGACTGGGGGACGTGGTACAGGAGGTGGTCAGAGACTGGGGGACGTGGTACAGGAGGTGGTCAGAGACTGGGGGACGTGGTACAGGAGGTGGTCAGAGACTGGGGGACGTGGTACAGGAGGTGGTCAGAGACTGGGGGACGTGGTACAGGAGGTGGTCAGAGACTGGGGGACGTGGTACAGGAGGTGGTCAGAGACTGGGGGACGTGGTACAGGAGGTGGTCAGAGACTGGGGGACGTGGTACAGGAGGTGGTCAGAGACTGGGGGACGTGGTACAGGAGGTGGTCAGAGACTGGGGGACGTGGTACAGGAGGTGGTCAGAGACTGGGGGACGTGGTACAGGAGGTGGTCAGAGACTGGGGGACGTGGTACAGGAGGTGGTCAGAGACTGGGGGACGTGGTACAGGAGGTGGTCAGAGACTGGGGGACGTGGTACAGGAGGTGGTCAGAGACTGGGGGACGTGGTACAGGAGGTGGTCAGAGACTGGGGGACGTGGTACAGGAGGTGGTCAGAGACTGGGGGACGTGGTACAGGAGGTGGTCAGAGACTGGGGGACGTGGTACAGGAGGTGGTCAGAGACTGGGGGACGTGGTACAGGAGGTGGTCAGAGACTGGGGGACGTGGTACAGGAGGTGGTCAGAGACTGGGGGACGTGGTACAGGAGGTGGTCAGAGACTGGGGGACGTGGTACAGGAGGTGGTCAGAGACTGGGGGACGTGGTACAGGAGGTGGTCAGAGACTGGGGGACGTGGTACAGGAGGTGGTCAGAGACTGGGGGACGTGGTACAGGAGGTGGTCAGAGACTGGGGGGACGTGGTACAGGAGGTGGTCAGAGACTGGGGGACGTGGTACAGGAGGTGGTCAGAGACTGGGGGACGTGGTACAGGAGGTGGTCAGAGACTGGGGGACGTGGTACAGGAGGTGGTCAGAGACTGGGGGACGTGGTACAGGAGGTGGTCAGAGACTGGGGGACGTGGTACAGGAGGTGGTCAGAGACTGGGGGACGTGGTACAGGAGGTGGTCAGAGACTGGGGACGTGGTACAGGAGGTGGTCAGAGACTGGGGACGTGGTACAGGAGGTGGTCAGAGACTGGGGGACGTGGTACAGGAGGTGGTCAGAGACTGGGGGACGTGGTACAGGAGGTGGTCAGAGACTGGGGGACGTGGTACAGGAGGTGGTCAGAGACTGGGGGACGTGGTACAGGAGGTGGTCAGAGACTGGGGGACGTGGTACAGGAGGTGGTCAGAGACTGGGGGACGTGGTACAGGAGGTGGTCAGAGACTGGGGGACGTGGTACAGGAGGTGGTCAGAGACTGGGGGACGTGGTACAGGAGGTGGTCAGAGACTGGGGGACGTGGTACAGGAGGTGGTCAGAGACTGGGGGGACGTGGTACAGGAGGTGGTCAGAGACTGGGGGACGTGGTACAGGAGGTGGTCAGAGACTGGGGGACGTGGTACAGGAGGTGGTCAGAGACTGGGGGACGTGGTACAGGAGGTGGTCAGAGACTGGGGGACGTGGTACAGGAGGTGGTCAGAGACTGGGGGACGTGGTACAGGAGGTGGTCAGAGACTGGGGGACGTGGTACAGGAGGTGGTCAGAGACTGGGGGACGTGGTACAGGAGGTGGTCAGAGACTGGGGGACGTGGTACAGGAGGTGGTCAGAGACTGGGGGACGTGGTACAGGAGGTGGTCAGAGACTGGGGGACGTGGTACAGGAGGTGGTCAGAGACTGGGGGACGTGGTACAGGAGGTGGTCAGAGACTGGGGGACGTGGTACAGGAGGTGGTCAGAGACTGGGGGGACGTGGTACAGGAGGTGGGTCAGAGACTGGGGGACGTGGTACAGGAGGTGGTCAGAGACTGGGGGACGTGGTACAGGAGGTGGTCAGAGACTGGGGGACGTGGTACAGGAGGTGGTCAGAGACTGGGGGGACGTGGTACAGGAGGTGGTCAGAGACTGGGGGACGTGGTACAGGAGGTGGTCAGAGACTGGGGGACGTGGTACAGGAGGTGGTCAGAGACTGGGGGACGTGGTACAGGAGGTGGTCAGAGACTGGGGGACGTGGTACAGGAGGTGGTCAGAGACTGGGGGACGTGGTACAGGAGGTGGTCAGAGACTGGGGGACGTGGTACAGGAGGTGGTCAGAGACTGGGGGACGTGGTACAGGAGGTGGTCAGAGACTGGGGGACGTGGTTACAGGAGGTGGTCAGAGACTGGGGGACGTGGTACAGGAGGTGGTCAGAGACTGGGGGACGTGGTACAGGAGGTGGTCAGAGACTGGGGGACGTGGTACAGGAGGTGGTCAGAGACTGGGGGACGTGGTACAGGAGGTGGTCAGAGACTGGGGGACGTGGTACAGGAGGTGGTCAGAGACTGGGGGACGTGGTACAGGAGGTGGTCAGAGACTGGGGGACGTGGTACAGGAGGTGGTCAGAGACTGGGGGACGTGGTACAGGAGGTGGTCAGAGACTGGGGGACGTGGTACAGGAGGTGGTCAGAGACTGGGGACGTGGTACAGGAGGTGGTCAGAGACTGGGGGACGTGGTACAGGAGGTGGTCAGAGACTGGGGGACGTGGTACAGGAGGTGGTCAGAGACTGGGGGGACGTGGTACAGGAGGTGGTCAGAGACTGGGGGGACGTGGTACAGGAGGTGGTCAGAGACTGGGGGACGTGGTACAGGAGGTGGTCAGAGACTGGGGGACGTGGTACAGGAGGTGGTCAGAGACTGGGGGACGTGGTACAGGAGGTGGTCAGAGACTGGGGGACGTGGTACAGGAGGTGGTCAGAGACTGGGGGACGTGGTACAGGAGGTGGTCAGAGACTGGGGGACGTGGTACAGGAGGTGGTCAGAGACTGGGGGACGTGGTACAGGAGGTGGTCAGAGACTGGGGGACGTGGTACAGGAGGTGGTCAGAGACTGGGGGGACGTGGTACAGGAGGTGGTCAGAGACTGGGGGACGTGGTACAGGAGGTGGTCAGAGACTGGGGGACGTGGTACAGGAGGTGGTCAGAGACTGGGGGACGTGGTACAGGAGGTGGTCAGAGACTGGGGGACGTGGTACAGGAGGTGGTCAGAGACTGGGGGACGTGGTACAGGAGGTGGTCAGAGACTGGGGGACGTGGTACAGGAGGTGGTCAGAGACTGGGGGACGTGGTACAGGAGGTGGTCAGAGACTGGGGGACGTGGTACAGGAGGTGGTCAGAGACTGGGGGACGTGGTACAGGAGGTGGTCAGAGACTGGGGGACGTGGTACAGGAGGTGGTCAGAGACTGGGGGACGTGGTACAGGAGGTGGTCAGAGACTGGGGGACGTGGTACAGGAGGTGGTCAGAGACTGGGGGACGTGGTACAGGAGGTGGTCAGAGACTGGGGGACGTGGTACAGGAGGTGGTCAGAGACTGGGGGACGTGGTACAGGAGGTGGTCAGAGACTGGGGGACGTGGTACAGGAGGTGGTCAGAGACTGGGGGACGTGGTACAGGAGGTGGTCAGAGACTGGGGGACGTGGTACAGGAGGTGGTCAGAGACTGGGGGACGTGGTACAGGAGGTGGTCAGAGACTGGGGGACGTGGTACAGGAGGTGGTCAGAGACTGGGGGACGTGGTACAGGAGGTGGTCAGAGACTGGGGGACGTGGTACAGGAGGTGGTCAGAGACTGGGGGACGTGGTACAGGAGGTGGTCAGAGACTGGGGGACGTGGTACAGGAGGTGGTCAGAGACTGGGGGACGTGGTACAGGAGGTGGTCAGAGACTGGGGGACGTGGTACAGGAGGTGGTCAGAGACTGGGGGACGTGGTACAGGAGGTGGTCAGAGACTGGGGGACGTGGTACAGGAGGTGGTCAGAGACTGGGGGACGTGGTACAGGAGGTGGTCAGAGACTGGGGGACGTGGTACAGGAGGTGGTCAGAGACTGGGGGACGTGGTACAGGAGGTGGTCAGAGACTGGGGGACGTGGTACAGGAGGTGGTCAGAGAAATCCTTTCCAATACCCTACTCTGACTTTACTACTGAAGGCCGTTTTTTTTTTTCTGTTGTGATGGAAAAGCCCTGCCAAGTGTCATTTTCCTGTCCAATCAGACTACTGCAGCGGCCATTCAGGGCATTCTTACTGGATAGGGACAGAGGGCAGGGCTTAACTACAGAGTCAGAAAAAGTCAGATAAGAACGGCGTCTTCAGCTGGACATCCTGCATTTACCCAAACAAAGTAAATGTGATCACATACATTGCAACATAATATCCACCCTGAGAATCATTCCTACACCATGGCTGCCATCTGGACCTGCTTTCCAAAAGGACAAGAGGAATATTTAAAGTTCCCTCCTGGAAATTCTGACAGTCCTGAAGTGACAACACTGCCCAGTACAAAGTCAATGGATATCATGTCTCATAGTACAGATGTATAAAGTGAGGGGGTCTTGGCAGGCAGCACTGCAGTCTATAGGCTGCTCATAGGAGCCCCTTTATTTCCTGGCACATGGCTGTCACTGAACACACGCAGCTTACCTGCCTGCCAGTGACTGCTCCCGGCGACATGTACGGCGCCTCTCCCCCCGACACTCATTGGAGATGTTGACACACTGGAGCCACTACTGTGAAACTAATCCTCCAATTGGCTCAGCCACGGAAGAGGCAACAGAGGTAGAACCTGCTTCTCCTATTGGTGGCTTCGGTAAAGGAAGGGCGGAAAATGAGCTGCTATTGGTCGCAGAGATTCCACGTCAGTGTAGCTAACTATCACAGGCATAACTGCTGTTTTGTCACACGATTCCTGTCAGATGCACAGAGATCATGGAGAAGAGGAGAGGACTGGAGCGCCTCCAGAATGACACCTCCATAATGAGCGGCACCAGGGGCGGGGCCCGCCCCATTTTCAGCATTTTTTTTTCTTATGGCAAAGTGACGAAAACGCAATTTTCAGCCGATATGTTTCGGTGCATCCCTAAGCAGAACCCAATACTTTGCCCCTAGAAAGAATGGGTGGACTATTTATTGAACACACATTTTCAATAGCCAACAGGTTCAGTACAGGCAAACAAGTTCTGCCTCGCTGGTACTGACCGAGTACCAACCACTCTACAAAGTCTACAGTCCTCCCAGAATGTTGGCAAAGCCACTTATAACCTGGGTACACGCTGCTAATTTTTTTCTGTGAGAAACAGCTTTCCCTCTTTGGGACAAAGTCCTACACATTACCACTGTAGACCTTGGAAACAGTCAAGCCAGCTACTTTCTGCATTTAAACGACCTACCAAAAAAAATTAAACTACAAATCCCCATCACCAGCTCACCAACAAAAATAAGCTAAACCCTGCCCTCTATAAACCACCTACTCAATGCCACTAGGACTTCGACAAAGTCAATGGCCTTTTAAAAATAGAAAACCTCATGTTTAGACAGACCTAGCTGGTTCCCATGAATAGATTGTATACAATCACCTACTTAAAAGACCATGCTCACGCCACTGCTGACAGACTTGGGAGATGTCGGTGGCAAACAGAGAATCAATAGGGGTTTACCCCTCTCCAATGACCATACCCTGAACCCCAGAGTCATTAATACACCACCCTTAGCACTACAGATGACTACATCTTAGGAATCCTGATATGCAACCCCAACATCTCACACTAGTCTCAAGTCATTATCTCTGACCTCCCATCTTTAATTTTTTTCCCTCCCAATTTTTTTTTGTCATTTGTTTATTATTTTTCTTATCTCAGCTTCTCTATACTTTTAACCCATCTCATCCTGTGACCACTCCCCCCCCCCCCTTACAGGTCAACTTATACCATCGCAGCTCCCATTTTTCACACATTAGATAAACCCAAAGATATCAGATTCTTCTTCCAAAATTCTCTGTAACAGACATCCGTTTCCCTGCTACAGTAGATAGGACATGAAGGGGGGATGTCATGGTTTCTTGGTTCCTACATCTATGCTCCCCCCACCGTGCTCTTGATATCACTCCAATTTGTCCGGAGTCCAGAGGCCTTGCGCTGACAGGACTCCCCAAACTCCTCCCCAGCCCGTCAGGCTGGCGTCCGTCGTGACCACCGTCCACTGAATGGGGAGAAACGACTTCCCGGCCCGAAGAGCCAGGGATCTCAGCCACCACGTCAGGGATGCCTTGACTGAGTGACTCACTCAGATCTGAAGATCCAATGACAATGGGGACTTGTCCCAAACAGACAGAATTCCCTTCTGCAATGCCAGAGTGTGTGATTGGGCATACAGGACCGCCTCGAAGGAGGCCACCATTCGTCCCAGGACCCTCATGCAGAAACGGATAGACGACCATTTTCGGGCGGTCAGAACCCGAACCGCCGACTGAAGTGTCAGTAACTTCTCTGCGGGTAGAAACACCTTCGCTGCCAAAGCGTCCAGGATCAGGCCCAGATACTCCAAATGCTGAGTCGAGACCAGAACCGACTTCTGCATGTTCAGAAGCCACCCGAAGTCCTGGAGGGTCTGACTGACTTGTCACATTTTCCTTAAATTCTGAGCCAGTTTCTGCTCTTAGAAGGAGGTCGTCCAGATAACCCACGACAACAATTCCTCGCTGTCTCAGCAAAGCTAGAACCGGGGCAAGCACTTTGGAGAAAACACGTGGTGCCGATGCTAGGCTGAAGGGAAGAGCCACGAACTGATAGTGGACTTCGCCTATGGCAAAGCGCAGAAACCTCTGGTGACCTGCGCAGATTGGGACGTGCAAGTAAGCGTCTTTGATATCCAAGGACGCCAGGAAACCCCCTTGGTGGAGGGTCGCAATGACCGTGCAAATGGATTCCATCCGGAATTTTTGTACCTTCACGTAGGCATTCAAAGCCTTGAGGTCCAGGATTGGCCGTACCCCGTCCTTTGGGACAACGACCAGGTTCGAGTAAAACCACTGAAACCTCTCCTGTGACAGAACTGGCACAATCACTCCCCACCCGAGCAAATCCTGTACGGCCCCCAAGAGGGCCGCCCGGCAGGCAGGAAGGAGAGGGAGGTTTGAGGGGGAAGAACCTGTTTGGGGGGCCATGAGTGGAACTCTACCCTGTATCCGGAGGTGACCACCTCGCACACCCACCGGTCGGAGATCCGGGGAGGTCCGGGGAGGTCCACCGCGGTGGTGGGCTTGGGAGCTTGCTTGGTGGGCTTACGCACCCAGGAACGCTTGTGTCCCCCCCGCCGCACTTTTTTCAGTCTGGGCGGGCTTACCCGTGGATTTTGACTGACGAAAAAAAAACAAAAAAAAAATAAAAACGTATTCGCCGGAAAGGAAGGGCCCGACCTGCGGAGGGGCTCCTTTCCCTTAACAGACTGAGGAAGGTGCTCTTACCCCCTGTGACATCCTTAATAATGTCATCCAGGGCAGCCCCAAACAAACAGTCTAGCGCCCTTAAAGGGCAAGTCAGCCAGGAGCTTTTTGGAAGCTAGGTCGGCCGACCAGCATTTTAGCCAGATAAGGCGACGCAGCACCACAGCAGAGATGGAGGCCGCATCCAAAGTGGCATTGCACACATAGACCAGGCCCTGCACAAGTTGATGAGCCAGGGCAATGGACTCAGGAGGGAGATTATGCTCCCGTACCGTCTGGTGCAAAATCTTTGCCCATCCCGTGAGTGTCTGAGACACAAGTGTCGCCGCCACAATAGGGCGTAAGGCAGACCCCAATAAGGCAAACATAGTTCTACTCACCACCTCAGACCGCCTGTCAGTGGGATCCTTAAATGCAGGAGTCCCTTCCATTAGAAGCGTGGTAGCCTTATTCAAACGGGCGACCGGGGGGTCAACCACTGGGGGGTGAGCCCACTTCTTAACCAGGTCCTCCTCAAAAGGGGTACCTTATGGCTAAGCGCCGCGGGACCGTCAAAGTCTTCTGCGGCTTATCCCAGATTTGGTCAATGAATGTATTAAAAAAAAAAAAAAAAAAAAAAAAAAAAGCACATATGGAAAGACCTTTTTTGAAGAGACTGTTTTAAAGGAACCAAAAAGGAGACAGTTTCCACCTGGGGTTCCTCAGTCTCAACATTCAGCTTGAGGGTGTCCCTCACAGCATCAATGAGTTCACTTACAAGCACCCTGTCAGTTACTGGTTCAGGACTGGAGTCTTCCTCACAAGGAACGTCCTGTCCAAACACAGCAAAATCCTCAGAGCTAGGGTCCTGAGCGGCAGTAGCTAGGCCCATATCTGAGACCGAGCACTCCCCTACAGGAGAATGTGTGGGGAGGGGGCGCTTTATAGCTCCCTTGCGCTCACACACCGCTTTCATTCTGAAAAGGAATGATTCCAGGACTGCCGACAACTGGTCCATAGGGACCGCAGGTGCAGGAGCACTGCCAGTTGCCTCAGGCAAGTGTGGAGAAGCAGGTGTACCAGACTCCATATCGCCACCCTCTGAGACCTTATACACTACAACAGTGAATATACAGTCCACCCACTGGCTACGCTGAGGAGGGGATACCCAGAGGACTCACCAACCCTTAAGGACCGCTCAGTTCTGCTGAAGAAACCGCGCAGTGAGCCTGAGAGTGAAGAATCTGTGAGGAGATTTGCGCCGCCGCTAGAGGCCGAAACCGAAAGTAAATGGCCTCCGGCTGCAGCTATAACTGCGCCATTGAACCATGGCAAGATGGCCGCCGAGTGCGATATTCAAAAGGCAAACAGCGCTAATGCGCGCGCTAATGGCGCACGCAATAAGTCCCCACCTCACACGCCAGGAAAACTGCCCCTCTCCCCAGAGCCCACTACAGACATGAGCGCCCCCAGCCAGGCCAGAGTGACCCCCAAGCACAGCACCAGTACAGGGTGCAGAGAGCAGCATAACAGGGGGGGAGACAGGGAGAAACCCCCCCATATAAAGAAACACAGCATGTGCTCACCTGCAGTAGGAGAGACTACTTACCCGGCCCTTTCAGGGACCCACTGGCTTGTTTCAGACAGACCTATCACAGAGCAGTACTGCGTAGCTGTCGGCCCGGTCCACCGAAAGATAGTCAGTCAAGTACTGTTCAATCTTGAGAGGACTGCGGGAGCTAAAAGCAACCCAGCCACCCCTGGTGTCATGGGGCATGTCGTGAACTGAGTCTCACGCACACAAGGCGAGGATGAGCACGCTCGATGGTCGGACAGGGAAGACTACGAGGATACCAGTGTACCCAACCTGTTGCCCAGCCGACAGTTGATTGAAGGTCTCAAAAATAAAATAAAATTCCCAAAGGAATAAAATTTAAAAGTAAAATCTTCCAGGAGACTGGCTCCTGAGAGAGCCACGTCTTCTCCTTCTGCTAGGCAGAAAAAAAAAACTGAGGCTGCTGGTGGGAGGGTAATGTCTGGAGGGACCGCCCCCTGGGCGGGGCTGTTCAACTCTGGTTTGTTCTAGAATGTATGTTTCTAACATTCTGCCTAGATCTCCTGCAAGCAGGGACATATACCCACACGTTTACAGTATCCAGCCGTGTCAGTCCATGGACGATAAGAGAAATTAAGGACCGCCTCAAGCCGATATATGTTGGCAGAATGGCACATCCACATACTGGTGGGTGCGGCGCAGTCCTGAGCTCCGCGCCGGCGGGACCCGCAGACCCGATTGCCGGTGTCCCGCGATCGGGTCACAGAGCTGAAGAACGGGGAGAGGTAAGTGTAAACAAACCTCTCCTCGTGCTTCCTAGTGAGCCTGTCACTGATCGTCTGTTCCCTGTCATAGGGAACAACGATCAGTGATGTCACATGCCAAGCTACGCCCCCCTACAGTAAAAAACATTAACCCCTTCAGCGCCCCTACAGGTTAACCCCTTCACTGCCAGTGTAATTTTCACAGTAATCAGTGCATTTTTATAGCACTGATCACTGTTAAAATTACAATGGTCCCAAAATAGTGTCAAAAGTGTCCGATGTTCTCACATGTACAACAATATTTTTCTTCTAATAAAATTCCTTCTGTTAAAAAACAAAAAAAAAAAAAAAAAAAAAAAAATCGCTGATCACCGCCATTACTAGTAAAACTATTTTTATAAAAATGCCATGAAACTATCCCCTGTAGACGCTATAACTTTTGTGCAAACCAAACGCTCATTGCGATTTTTTTTACTGAAAAATATGTAGAAGAATACTTATCGAACTAAACTGAGGAAGGGAAAAAAAAAAAAGTGGATATATTTTTTGGGGATATTATAGCAAAAAGTAAAAAATATTGATTTTTTTCCAAAATTTACGCTTTTTTTTCCCCCCCGCTATAAACAAAAATAAAACGCAGAGGTGATCAAATACCACCAAAAGAAAGCTCTATTTGTGGGAAAAAAAGGACACCAATTTCGTTTGGGAGCCACGTTGCACGACTGCGCAATTGTCAGTTAAAATGACGCAGTGTCGAACCGCAAAAAGAGGCCTGGTCCTTTAGCTGCAAAATGGTCCGGGGCTGAAGTGGTTAAATGATACATCTGCAGGAGAGCTTTTTTTTTTTAAAAAACAGACCTACTGGCTGGATCACCAGATGAAAATAGAAAAAAGAAAGCTTAACCACTTAACGACCGCTCACTGTATATATACATTGGCAGAATGGCACGGACAGGCACAATCACGTACCTGCCTTCGTATAGTTGGGGGGTCCAATCGGACCCCCCTTCTATACAGTGAGCGGTCGGCATCATTCCGGGAGCAATCCATGATGAGGGGACGGACATTCGTTTCCGGCCATCCCCTCGCGATCACTCCCGGCGAATGAGAATCTTCCTCTGCCTGTGTAATGTTTACACAGGCAGGAGGAAGTGATGTCATCTCACGCAGCGCTCACATATACCGGGCGCCGTTGAGAGAACACATCAGGTTAGTGCACTAAACAGTACACCAGCACACACAGGCCCCCCCCCAGTCACAGTGACCATTTATTTACTGATCACTGCAATCGGTGACATTTGTGACTGTAAAAGTGTCAGGGCAAAGTGTTTTAGGTCCAGTGTAGCCCCCCTAACCCCCCCTAATAAAGGTTTAACCCCTTGATCGCCCCGCAGGTAACACTTTCACCCCCTAGTACCGCTGTCACTAAGCGATAGTTTTTCTGATCGCTGTCTTAGTGTCGGTGATGCTGATAGGTAGCCAGTTATTTTTTTTTTAGGTTCGCTGCAGGTTTTTATAGCGTCAGGTACCCCCATATATTATCTAATAAAGGTTTTAACCCCCTAATTGCCCTAGTTAACCCTTTCACCAGTGATCACCATATAAGTGTTATGGGTGACGCTGGTTAGTTTGCTTTTTATAGTGTCAGGGCACCCGCCGTGTATAACCCAATAAAGGTTTAACCCCCTGATCGCCCGGCGGGTGATATCAATTAGGTTTTAGCGTCAGAGAGGGTCTGCGTCGCCCCAGGCAGCGTCAGGTTAGTGCCAGTAGCGCCAACACCCACGCGTGAAGCATACACCTCCCTTAGTGGTATAGTATCTGAACAGATCAATATCTGCTCTGATCAGATCTATACTAGCGCCCCCAGCAGTTTAGGGCAGGGCTCGACAAACCCTGGGCGCCAGGTCGCCATTGCGACTAGAATTAGCGACCTGGCGCCTCGGGCAGCACAGCTGGGGTATCCTGTCTCTCCGTGCCCCCCCCCCCTCCGCGGGATCGCGTCAGGCCGCGCCGGCCGGTAATTGAGGCCGCGGCTTTGCGGCCTTCGCTTCCTTCTGTGAACTAGCGCCATCTTGTGGTGGCAGTTGGTATGACAACCAGCAATGCTAATGGAGTTTCCCTGCAAGTTTTCACTGCCATCGCCTTCCCTCTAATTAGAACCCCCAAGAGAATAAAATGGCGGTCGTTGCAATACTTTCTGTCACACCGTATTTGCGCAGCGGTCTTACAAGCGCACTTTTTTGGGAAAAAATATTTTTTTATTTAAATAAAAAGTGTAAGACAACAGTAAAGTTAGCCCAATTTTTTTTATATTGTGAAAGATAATGTTACGCTGAGTAAATTGATACCCAACATGGCACGCTTCAAAATTGCGTCCGCTCGTGGAATGGCGACAAACTTTTACCCTTTAAAATCTCCATAGGCGACGTTTAAAAAAATTCTACAGGTTGCAAGTTTTGAGTTACAGAGAATATCTAGGGCTAGAATTATTGCTCTCGCTCTACCGATCGCGGCGATAACTCACGTGTGGTTTGAACACCGCTTTCATATGCGGGCGCTACTCACGTATGCGTTCGCTTCTGCGCGCAAGCTCGGCGGGACAGGGCGCGTTTTTGGCTCCTAACTTTTTTAGCTGGCTCCTAGATTCCAAGCAAATTTGTCAAGCCCTGGTTTAGGGTTCCCAAAAACGCACTGTTAGTGGGATCAGCCCAGATACCTGCTAGCACCTGCGTTTTGCCCCTCCGTCCAGCCCAGGCCACCCAAGTGCAGTATCGATCGATCACTGTCACTTACAAAACATAACACACAACTGCAGCGTTCGCAGAGACAGGCCTGATCCCTGCGACTCCAGTGCTGTAGGAGGTGATTTCACCACCACAGTTAAAAAAAAAAAAAGAGCATATATGCCGAAGCATGGGGGCAGCGGAGCCATTTTGCTCCTAATGCCACGTACATACGGTCAAAAATCCGACGGAGGCTTGCCCGTGGAAAAGTCCGACCATGTGTGTGCGCGGCATAACTTTTGCGGGAGGATGCCCCCATGCTTCGGCATATATAAATGGTGCATGTATGCCCATCATTAGAAGTGGGTGGATGAAGGGAGGTATTCTAATGGTGGGCATACCCACCGATCAATCTCTTTTTTTCGTTCAGCCAACAGGCATGAAAAAAAAGATTACAATACCTGTCCAACAAGGACCAGCAACGTACTGGTATGTTGCTGGACTTTGAATGGTTATACCAGATTGATGCCTGCGGGTTTAGGTATCATCTTGGTATCATTCTTTTCAGCCAGCGGCCGGCTTTGATGTAAAAGCAATCCTAGTGGCTAATTAGCCTCTGGACTGCTTTTACAAGCAGTGGGAGGGAATGTCCCCCCCCGGATATAAAAAGAGCCATTGGGAAAGCATTTTATCACACCGATCTTGGTGTGGTCAGATTCTTTGAGGGCAGAGGAAAGATCTAGGGTCCAAAAGACCCCAGTTTAAAAAAAAAAAAAAAAAAAAGCACCCCTGTCCCGCCCTGCTCTTGCGCAATGGCGAACGCAAGCATTGGTCTGGCATCATATGTAAACAGCAATTGCACCATGCATGTGAGGTATCACCGCGAAGGTCAGATCGAGGGCAGTCATTTTAGCAGTAGACCTCCTCTGTAAATCTAACGTGGTAACCTGTAAAGTCTTTTAAAAATGTATGTAGTTTGTCGCCACTGCGCGTTTGTGCGAAATTTTAAAGCATGTCGTATTTGTTATCTATGTACTCAGCCTAAGATCATCTTTTTTATTTCATCAAACATTTAGGCAATATAGTGTGTTTTAGTGCATAAAAAAATAAAATAAAAAAAAGTGCATTTTCCCCCAAAAAAATGCGTTTGAAAAATCGCTGTGCAAATACTGTGTGGGTAAAAAAAAAAATGCAACACCCACCATTCTAATCTGTAGGGCCTTTGCTTTAAAAAATATATATAATGTTTGGGGGTTCAACATAATTTTCTTGCAAAAATAATGTTTTCATGTAAACAAAAAGTGTCAGAAAGGGCTGTCTTCAAGTGGTTAGAAGAGTGGATGTAAGCTTCCTAAAGTTGTGCATAAAATGCCAGGAAAGTTCAACCCCCCCCAAATGACCCCATTTTGGAAAGTAGACACCCCAAGCTATATACTGAGAGGCATGTCGAGTCCATGGAAAATTTTATATGTTGACACAAGTTGCGGAAATAATACAATTTTTTTTTTTTTTTTTGCACAAAGTTGTCACTAAATGATATATTGCTCAAACATGCCATGGTTATATGTGGAATTACACCCCAAAATACATTCTGTTGCTTCTCCTGATTACGGGGATAGCACACGTGAGACTTTTTGGGAGCCTAGCCGCGTACGGGACCCCAAAAACCAAGCACCGCCTTCAGGCTTTCTAAGGGTGTAAATTTTTGATTTCACTCCTCACTGCCTATCACAGTTTTGGAGGCCATGGAATGCCCAGATGGCACAAACCCCCCCCCCCAAAATGACCCCATTTTGGAAAGTAGACACCCCAAGCTATTTGCTGAGAGGTATGGCGAGTATTTTGAAGATCGCTTTGGGTCACAAAGTTCTGAAAATTAAAAAAAAAAAAAAAAAAAAATGTTCTTTCTTCATTTTCAAAAACAAATGAGAGCTGTAAAATACTCACCATGCCTCTCAGCAAATAGCTTGGGGTGTCTACTTTCCAAAATGGGGTCATTTGGGGGGGTTTTGTGCTATTTTGGCATTTTATGGCCTTCGAAACTGTGATAGGTAGTGAGGAGTGAAATCAAAAATTTGTGCCCTTAGAAATCCTGAAGGCGGTGCTTGGTTTTCGGGGTCCCGTACGCGGCTAGGCTCCTAAAAAGTCCCACACATGTGGTATCCCCGTACTCAGGAGAAGCAGCAAAATTTATTTTGGGGTGCAATTTGACTTTTTTTACTAAAGACATGTGGCTGAATACATTTTGGCCTAAATGTATGACTAAAATTGAGTTTATTCGATTTTTCTTATAACAAAAAGTAGAAAATATCATTTTTTTTCAAAATTCTCAGTCTTTTTTCCGTTTATATCGCAAAAAAAATAAAAAAATAAAAAAATCGCAGAGGCAATCAAATACCATTAAAAGAAAGCTCTATTTGTGGGAAGAAAAGGACGCAAATTTCGTTTGGGTACAACATTGCATGTCCGCACAATTTCCAGTTAAAGCTGCGCAGTGCCAAATTCTGAAAACACCTCTGGTCCTTAAGCTGCATAATGGTTAAAGTGGTTAAAGTGGTTGTAAAGGCTGAAGATTTTTTACCTTCAAGCATTCTATGCATGAGGGTGAAAAACCTGTGTGCTGCTCCCCCCAGCCCCCCTAATACTCACCTGAGCCCCCTCTCGATCCAGCAATGTGCCTCGGCTGTCCTGGGTAACTCTATCCCCACTGCTGTGTCTCAGCCAATGAGGTCATTGACTCCCAATGCTGTCAAATGCACTGTAAAAATGCCGTAAAATAGCATGCGTTTTTGGTGCCATTTTATCAGTCGAATGCTTGGTGAGGTCACTTCAGTTACTGAATCTGATGGAACACCAGCACCAAGGGGTTAAGGCTGGGTTCACATAGATGCAAATTGGATGCGGATTTCCACAAAGGAGAGTGTGACCAGTAAGGATGATCTCCGGCGTGTTCGCAGAGCCCGTCAGGAAATCGGCGCTGCGCTAATCACAGGCAGTGAGACATTTCCCGATCTCTGCAGTCGCGCATCGGGAAACGTTTCACCGTCTGTGATTAGAGCAGCGTCGACTTCCTGGCGGGCTCCGCACATGGGGTGTGCGAACACGCCGGGGCTCATCCTTAGTGATCATTTCTCCCTCACCGCTCATCAGAGCGTCAGATAGTGCCTCCTACAATCTGCACATGCGTCTTCAGACTGTCGCAACAGCCGATTGGGAAATCAGCTGTTGTGCCATTCTGTACTGCGCATCCGAGGGGGCATTTTTCGACAGACGGCACTATTCGATAGAACACCGACTCTCAATGGAGTTCGCACAGCAGCTGTCCTCATGTAAAAGGTGTCCTGTGTGTCCTGTGTGTCCTGTGCGTCCTGTGCGTCCTCTGGTCAGATTCAGGCAAAAACTCAGACCGGAGTCACACCTGAATCAGTGAACAGGGACGCACCAGACTCCATGCTGTGAGCTGCGGCCACAGCATGTGTGAACGGAGCCTAAATCCTGAAAAAGTGATGCAGCAGCTTTATTAACCACTTTGCGCCCGCCAGACAAATGACGGCCACAAAGTGGTACTAAAATGCCGGGAGGACGTCATTATACGGCCTCCACTCCTCCGGCCACGGGGGGGGGGGGGGGGGGGCGCGAGCGCCCAGAGCATCACTGAGATGCCGATGCGTGTGCCTGGCGGGACGCGATGTCCGCCAGGTTCCCGTGATCGGCCGATACACAGACAAGGACGTGGATCTCTGTTTAACTACTTCCCACCCGGCCACTGTACATATACGGCCGGATGGGTGCTCTCTCCTTCTGAGTGGACGTTCCTGAACGTCCTTCAGAAGGAGGGGGATTGCGCGCGCCCGCCGCGTTACCAAGGACCCGGTGCGCGTGCCCGGCGGCCGCGATTGCCGCCGGGCACCCGCGATTCCCCGGGAACCAAGCAGGAAAGTGGATCTGTGTGTGTAAACACACAGATCCACGTCCTGTGAGGGAGAGGAGGCTGATGGTGTGTCCCTTGTACATAGGGACAACCATCGGTCACCTCCCCCAGTCAGTCCCCTCCCCCCACAGTAAGAACACATTGAGGGAACATATTTAACCCCTTCCCGCCTCCTAGTGGTTAACCCCTTCCCTGCCAGTCACATTTATACAGTAATCAATGCATTTTTATAGCAGGGATCGCTGTATAAATGTAAATGGTACCAAAAATGTGTCAAAAGTATCCGATGTGTCCGCCACAATATCGCAGTCACAATAAAAATCGCAGATCGCCGCCATTACTAATAAAAAATAAATTAAAAAAAATGCTATAAAACTATCCCCTATTTTGTAGACGCTATAACTTTTGCACAAACCAATCAATACGCGCTTATTGCGATTTTTTTTTTATACCAAAAATATGTAGAAGAATACGTATCGGCCTAAACTGAGGAAAATTTTAATTGAAAAAAAAAATGGGTATTTATTATAGCAAAAAGTAAAAAATATTGTGTTTTTTTCCAAACTGGACGCTCTTTTGTTTATAGCGCAAAAAATAAAAACCGCAGAGGTGATCAAATACCACCAAAAGAAAGCTCTATTTGTGGGAAAAAAAGGACGCAAATTTTGTTTGGGAGCCACGTCGCACGACCGCGCAATTGTCATTCAAAGTGTGACTGCGCTGAAGGCTGAAAAATGGCTTGGGCAGGAAGGGGGTTTTAGTGCCCAGTAGGGAGGTGGTTAAACACAGATCCACATCCTGTCAGGGAGAGGAGACCGATGCTGTGTCCCTTGTACATAGGGACACAGATTGGTCACCTCCCCCAGTCAGTCCCCTCCTCCCACAGTAAGAATCACTCATAGGGCACACATTTAACCCCTTCCTCGCCCCCTAGTGTTAACTAGTGGTGGTGATCCGAACGGGTCACCCTGTTCGGATCGATCACCACGTGATCCGGAGCCTCGGCCATAGGAAAGGCCGCGGCCTAGCTCCGGCCATCTTGGTGCGGCCGCTGTCGTGACGTTTCGCCGCCATCTTGCTCCACCCCACACTCCTGCACAGTAATGATAGAGAAGGGGCCAAGTGGACATCTTGTTACACCCAACGGCGTTTTAGATTTCAACACAAAAACATGGCTTATCAGCTTTAACCACTTAACGACCGCCCACCGCCGATTTACGTCGGCAGAATGGCACGGACAGGCAGAATCACGTAGATCTACGTGATCGCCTTTGTGCAGTTGGGGGGTCCATCCGGACCCCCCTTCACTGCAGTGAGCGGCCGTTAAGTGTTCGGGAGCGATCAGGCATGAGGGGGCGGCCGCTCGATTCCGCCCCCCCCCCTCGCGATCGCTCCCGGCCAATGAAATTGCTTCCTCCGCCATGTGATGTAAACACAGGCTGGAGGAAGTGATGTCATCTCCCTCGCCGCGGTCTTTTCGTTCCCGGCGCCGAGGAGTGAAGACAGAGGTTAGTGCTCCAACAGTCCACTGACACGTAGGTACACATAGGCACACAAATCACCCCCCAGATCACCCCCCAGGTCACCCCAAAGCCCCCAATCACAGTGTCACTGATTGCAGTGATCATTTATTTTACTGATCACTGCATTTAGTGTCATCTGTGATTGTAAAAAGTTGCAAGGCAGTTAGGATTAGGCCCCTTTAGGTCCAGGGTAGCCCCCTAACCCCCCCAATAAAGGTTTAACCCCTTGATCACCCCCCAGGTAACCCTTTCACCCCCTAACTTCAGCGTCACTAAGCGATTGTTTTTCCGATCGCTGTATTCGTGTCGCTGGTGTTTTAGATAGGCAGTTTTTTTTTTAGGTTCGCCGCAGGTTTTTATTGGTGTCAGGTACCCCCATATTTAACCTAATAAAGGTTTTAACCCCCTGATTGCCCCTAGTTAACCCTTTCACCAGTGATCACCATATAAAGGTTACGGGTGACGCTGGTTGATTAGTTTGCTTTTTATAGCATCAGGGCACCCGCCGTATATAACCCAATAAAGGTTTAACCCCCCTGATCGCCCGGCGGGTGAGATCAATTAGGTTTTAGCGCCAGAGAGGGTCTGCGTCGCCCCAGGCAGTGTTAGGTTAGTGCCAGTAACGCTAACACCCACGCGCAAAGCATACACCCCCCTTAGTGGTATAGTATCTGATCAGATCTATACTAGCATCCCCAGCGGTTTAGGGTTCCCAAAAACGCAGTGTTAGCGGGATCAGCCCAGATACCTGCTAGTACCTGCGTTTAGCCCCTCCGCCCAGCCCAGCCCACCCCACCCCACCCAAGTGCAGTATCGATCGATCACTGTCACTTACCAAACACAACACACATAACTGCAGCGTTCGCAGAGACAGGCCTGATCCCTGCGATCGCTAACAGTTTTTTTGTAGCGTTTGATATATTTGCTGACGACAGTCAGGTGCTTTTTTTCCTGTGAATCTTACTAGTGTACCCCTAAATTTAGAGCCCAAAATGGCAAGTCGAAGGTACACTAGTAAAGAGGCCTACGAGATTCTGAGCATGACAGATAGTGAAGAGGAGGTCACGTATCTGTCAGATTCAGGCTCAGAATATCTTCCCGTAGAAGACAGTGACGTCAGCGGCCCCACGTCAGATAGCTCTGACGACGAAGTTGAGGTCCCTGCTAAGGTCAGGCGTACCCGATCCCGATCTTCTGAGGTTGTTGAGGAGCAAGAACCGCAGGTCTCTCGTATCATGGAGCAGAGTAGTACTAGCGCCGCTATTCCTTCTGGTGAACTGGCAAGCACCAGCGGCCTAGTACAGCCTGGACGTACATCCAGCACTGCAGTAACACTTGGTGACGTGGCGAGTCCCATAAGTGCAGTTCAAGCTGGCGAGGTGGCAAGCACAAGTAGTGTCCCGCTGCCACCAAGAAGACAAAGGCAGGCCCGTCGTGCCCATACTGCCCTTCCTGCAGAATTCGCCTATCCTGATTGGGTCCCCACCACTTCTGCAGAACCCGTACTTCCCCCATTCACTGCCCAACCCGGTATTCAGGTGGAAACAGCTGATTTTATGCCAATCGATTTTTATTCGCTGTTTTTCACGGAAGATCTCTATAGATCTATTGTGGACCAGAGTAATTTATATGCTGGTCAATTTATCGCCGCTAACCCCCAGTTGCCTAAAATTGCCAGAAATTGGAAACCAATTACGGTTTCCGAATTTAAGACCTTTCTGGGCCTTTCCCTCAACATGGGCACACATAAATTTCCGTCATTGCGTGCTTATTGGTCCATGCACCCAATTGACCACATGCCCGTGTTCTCTGCCTCCATGTCCAGGGCACGATACGAGCAGATTTTGCGGTTCATGCACTTCAACGACAATGAACTTTGTCGTCCACGTGGGGACCCTGAATACGACCGGCTCTATAAAATTCGGCCCCTCATAAACCACTTCAACGAACGTTTTGCAGCCTTGTTTACTCCCGATCAAGTTGTCTGCGTTGATGAGTCCCTGATTAAATTTTCTGGCCGCTTGTCTTTCAAGCAGTACCTTCCCAGCAAGCGTGCCAGATACGGGGTCAAGCTCTACAAGTTCTGTGACAGGGCAACAGGCTATGTAGTGAACTTTACGGTTTATGAGGGAAAAGACAGTCAGATTGAGTCGGTCAACTGCCCGGATTACATAGGGAGCGCTGGCAAGATAGTGTGGAACTTGGTGTCACCCTTATTCGGAAAGGGGTACCACTTGTATGTGGACAATTATTACACGAGCGTGCCACTGTTTAGTCACTTGTTTGATCATAAGATTGGAGCATGTGGCACCGTGCGACCTAATCGCCGGGGCTTTCCCCAGCGGCTTGTAGATGCCCGTCTTAGGCTGGGGGAGAGAGCCTGCTTGAAGTGTAATAACTTGCTCGCTATGAAGTGGAGGGACAATAAGAATGTTTTCCTTCTTACCTCCCTTCATGCAGACACGACAGTCCAAATTCGTACGGCGACTGGTGTTGTGGAGAAACCCCTCTGTGTCCACGAATATAACCAAAATATGGGAGGGGTGGACCTCAACGACCAGTTGATGGCGCCGTATCCAATTGACCGTAAGGCGAGACGCTGGTACAAAAAAGTGTCTCTATCATTATTCCAATTGGCTTTGCTGAACGCTCATGTGCTATACAGAGCTTCAGGCGGGACGTTATCTCTTCTAAAATTCCAGAATGAGATAGTCACAGAACTCCTGTATCCAGGCGGTTCTGCACCTCACCATCCCCAACCAAATGCAGTAAGCCGGCTGCATGAGAGGCATTATTCGTATGTCCTCCCGAGTACCCCTACCCAAAGCCACCCCCAAAAAAGATGTGTCTGTAGCAAGCGCGGATTTAGGCGTGACACCCGTAGTTTTTGTCCACTCTGTCCTGACAAGCCTGGTCTTTGCCAAGGTGAATGTTTTGAACGCTACCACTCAAAAGTGAAGTTTTAGCGTAGGGTACAGCATTTCACAGACTAGGACACACTTACACAGGGTCTCCCAAGATGCCATTACATTTTGAGAGACCCGAACCATTACAGTTGTAAAGTTAAAAAAAAAAAAGTGTAAAAAAGAAAAAAAAAAAAACGTAAAAAACAAAAACACAAAAAAATATAAAATAAAAAAACCAAAAATAGTTGTCGTTTTATTGTTCTCTCTCTCTCTATTTTCTCTCTATTGTTCTGCTCTTTTTTACTGTATTCTATTCTGCAATGTTTTATCATTCTTGCTTTTCAGGTATGTAATTTTTTGTTTTCAGGTGCGCCATTCAACTGCAGCGCGGAATTATTTATCTTGACAGCAACAGCGTTTGCTCCCACGATACATAAAGCCGTGACTCCAGTGCTGTAGGAGGTGATTTCACCACCACAGTTAAAAAAAAGAGCATATATGCCGAAGCATGGGGGCAGCAGGGGCGGAGGAGCGATTTTGCTCCTAATGCCGCGTACATACGGTCGAAATTCCGACCGTGTGTACGCGGCATAACTTTTTTGCGGGAGGATGCCCCCATGCTTCGGCATATATATATTTTAGGCACAGGTTGCGTTAAAACATTTTTTTATTTTTTACTAGGTTTTGTTTTGGTATTTGCTTTGCAGGTATGGCATGGTAAGGTCCTACTGTTGTACTGTAATGTTACTTTGTTTTAATGTTAACCACCATTTGCTTAGCAGGTACGCCATTCAGTTGCAGCGCGGATCTATCTTGACAGCAACAGCGTTTGCTCCCACGATACATAAAGCCGTGACTCCAACGCTGTAGGAGGTGATTTCACCACCACAGTTAAAAAAAAAGAGCATATATGCCGAAGCATGGGGGCAGCAGGGGCGGAGGAGCGATTTTGCTCCTAATGCCGCGTATATACGGTCGAAATTCCAACGGAGGCTTATCCGTGGAAAAGTCCGACCGTGTGTACGCGGCATAACCTTTTTATGCCGCGTACATACGGTCGAAATTCCGACGAAGGCTTGACCGTGTGTACGCGGCATAACTTTTTTGCGGAAGGATGCCCCCATGCTTCGGCATATATGCCCATCATTAGAAGTGGGTGGATGAAGGGAGGTATTCTAATGGTGGGCATACCCACCAATCAATCTCTTTTTTTCGTTCAGCCAATAGGCTGTATGAAAAAAAAGATTACAATACATGTCCAACAAGGACCAGCAACGTACTGGTATGTTGCTGGACTTTGAATGTTTATACCAGAATGATGCCTGCGGGTTTAGGTATCATCTTGGTATCATTCTTTTCAGCCAGCAGCCGGCTTTCATGTAAAAGCAATTCTAGCAGATAATTAGCCTCTAGACTGCTTTTACAAGCAGTGGGAGGGAATGTCCCCCCCCCGGATATAAAAAGCGCCATTGGGAAATTGGGAAAGCATTTTATCACACCGATCTTGGTGTGGTCAGATGCTTTGAGGGCAGAGGAAAGATCTAGGGTCTAACCCCCCAATTTTTTTCTAAAAAAGAGTACCTGTCACTACCTATTGCTATCATAGGGGATATTTACACTCCCTGAGAGAACGATAAAAATGGTAAAAAAATAAAATATGGAAGGCACAGTTTAAAAATAAAATAATAAAAGCCAAATAAATAATAAAAAAAATAAAAATAAAAAAATAAATAAAAAAAAGCACCGCTGTCCCCCCCTGCTATTGCGCAAAGGCGAACGCAAGCGTCGGTCTAGCGTCATATGTAAACAGCAATTGCATCATGCATGCGAGGTATCACCGCGAAGGTCAGATCGAGGGCAGTCATTTTAGCAGTAGACCTCCTCTGTAAATCTAACGTGGTAACCTGTAAAGGCTTTTAAATGCTTTTAAAAATGAATGTAGTTTTGTCGCCGCTGCGCGTTTGTGCGCAATTTTAAAGCATGTCGTGTTTGGTATCCATGTACTCGGCCTATGATCATCTTTTTTATTTCATCAAACATTTGGGCAATATAGTGTTTTTTAGTGCATTAAAAATAAAAAAAAGTGTGTTTTTCCCCCAAAAAATGCGTTTGAAAAATCGCTGCGCAAATACTGTGTGGAAAAAAAAAATGCAACACCCACTATTTTAATCTGTAGGGCCTTTGCTTTAAAAAAATATATAATGTTTGGGGGTTCAACATAATTTTCTTGCAAAAAAAAATTTTCTTTCATGTAAACAAAAAGTGTCAGAAAGGGCTTTGTCTTCAAGTGGTTAGAAGAGTGGATGATGTGTGACATAAGCTTCCTAATGTTGTGCATAAAATGCCAGGACAGTTCAAAACCCCCCCAAATGACCCCATTTTGTAAAGTAGACACCTCAAGCTGAGAGGCATGTTGAGCCCATTGAATATTTTTTTTTTTTGTCCCAAGTGATTGAATAATGACCAAAAAAAATAAAATAAAAAAAAAAAAAATGTACAAAAAGTTGTCACTAAATGATATATTGCTCAAACATGCCATGGGCATATGTGGAATTACACCCCAAAATACATTCTGTTGCTTCTCCTGAGTACGGGGATACCACATGTGTGGGACTTTTTGGGAGCCTAGTCGCGTACGGGACCCCAAAAACCAAGCACCGCCTTCAGGATTTCTATGGGTGTAAATTTTTGATTTCACTCCTCACTGCCTATCACAGTTTCGGAGGCCATGGAATGCCCAGATGGCACAAAACCCCACCAAATGACCCCATTTTGGAAAGTAGACACCCCAAGCTATTTGCTGAGAGGTATGTTGAGTATTTTGCAGATCTCGCTTTTTGTCACAAAGTTTTGAAAATGTAAAAAAAGAAAAAAAAAAAAAAGAACAAAAAATGTCTTTCTTAATTTTCAAAAACAAATGAGAGCTGTAAAATACTCACCATGCCTCTCAGCAAATAGCTTGGGGTGTCTACTTTCCAAAATGGGGTCATTTGTGGGGGTTTTGGGCTATTTTGACATTTTATGGCCTTCAAAACTGTGATAGGTAGTGAGGAGTGAAATCAAAAATGTATGCCCTTAGAAACCTTGAAGGCGGTGCTTGGTTTTTGGGGTCCCGTACGCGGCTAGGCTCCCAAAAAGTCCCACACATGTGGTATCCCCGTACTCAGGAGAAGCAGCAGAATGTATTTTGGGGTGTAATTTCACATATGCCCATGGCATGTGTGAGCAATATATCATTTAGTGACAACTTTGTGCAAAAAAAAAAAAGTTTGTCATATTCCCGCAACTTGTGGCAAAATATAAAATATTCCATGGACTGAACATGCCTCTCAGTAAATAGCTTGGGGTGTCTACTTTCCAAAATGGGGTCATTTGGAGGGGTTTTGTGCTATTTTGGCATTTTATGGCCTTCGAAACTGTGATAGGTAGTGAGGAGTGAAATCAAAAATTTGCGCCCTTAGAAACCTTGAAGGCGGTGCTTGGTTTTTGGGGTCCCGTACGCGGCTAGGCTCCCAAAAAGTCCCACACATGTGGTATCCCCGTACTCAGGAGAAGCAGCAGAATGTATTTTGGAGTGCAATTCCACATATAACCATGGCATGTGTCAGCAATATATCATTTAGTGACAACTTTTTGTAATTTTTTTTTTTTTTTGTCATTATTCAATCACTTGGGACAAAAAAAAAATATTCAATGGGCTCAACATGCCTCTCAGCAATTTCCTTGGGGTGTCTACTTTCCAAAATGGGGTCATTTGGGGGGGTTTTGTACTGCCCTGCCATTTTAGCACCTCAAGAAATGAGATAGGCAGTCATAAATTTAAAGCTGTGTAAATTTCAGAAAATGTACCCTAGTTTGTAAACGCTATAACTTTTGCGCAAACCAATAAATATACGCTTATTGACATTTTTTTTTACTAAAGACATGTGGCTGAATACATTTTGGCCTAAATGTATGACTAAAATTGAGTTTATTCGATTTTTCTTATAACAAAAAGTAGAAAATATCATTTTTTTTTCAAAATTTTCGGTCTTTTTCTGTTTATATCGCAAAAAATAAAAATCGCAGAGGCAATCAAATACCATTAAAAGAAAGCTCTATTTGTGGGAAGAAAAGGACGCAAATTTCATTTGGGTACAACATTGCATGTCCGCACAATTTACAGTTAAAGCAGCGCAGTGCCGAATCCCAAAAACAGGCTTGGTCCTAATGGCCCGAAATGGTCCGGGGCTTAAGTGGTTAAAACATGATTTGGAAATCCATCAGACTGTTTACATTTTAAAAGCAGCAGCAAACCTTACATGATTGCTAATGTGACAGAACGCCTCTGATTTTCACATTTAACATTTAGTTAAACGTGAAAATCAGAAGTGTTCTGTCACATTAGCAACCATGTAAGGTCAGCAGGTTTGCTGCTGCTTTTAAAATGTAACATGTAAAGAGTCCGTTGGATTTACAAATACTGTATTTAAGCTTATAAGCTCCGTTTTGTGTTGAAAATAAACTGTAAAAAAAAAAAAAAAAAAAAAAAAAAAAAAAAAAAAAAAAAATCGCAGATAACCGCCATCACTAGTATATAAAAAAAAACAAAAAAAAACAGAATTCTATCCCCTATTTTGTAGATGCGATAACTTTTGCACAAACCAATCACTATACGCTTATTGGGATTTTTTTAAAACCAAAAATATGTAGAATACGTATCGGCCTAAACTGAGAGAAGAAAAAAAAACACTTTCTTTTTGCTATAATATATATCCCAATGGGTTTTTTTTCTTCAAAATTGTCGCTCTTTTTTTGTTTATAGCGCAAAAAATAAAAAACCTGCAGAGGTGATCAAATACCACCAAAAGAAAGCTCTATTTTTGGGAGGGGGGGGGAAAGGGGACGTCAATTTTGTTTGGGAGCCACGTCGCACAATTGTCAAAGAGTGACCGTGCCAAAAGCTGAAATTTCGAATGGGCAGGAAGGGGGTTACATTCCCCCCCCCAAAAAAAAAGGTATTTGCCTGGATTGCAATGATCCGCATACAAAGCAATTGTTATTGTAATCCTGACTGTACTAAAAACAATACTAGTGTATATAAATAGGAAGCCATGTGTGTTACACAATGTGACTACACTGACAGATATAACATGCATAAAGACAGAGAAAGTGCAGAGACAGGAAAAATGGCAAACATTAGGAGCATGAAGAGGTTACCTACCAGGCAGTTATAGTGAGCGAGGATAGACTTGTCCGAGGTGTTCCGCAGACCTCCCAGCTCTCCTCCAGCTGTCTGCCCACAGAAAGCACACACCTTGAGCGGAGTTTTCGCCATAATGAGAATACCGCAACAACAAATACAACGCGCACAGGAACAACAAGAACACTGAACAAAGCTTCTTCTGACGCTAACCGGAAGCTTCCCCCTGAGTACGGCTTATTCTGGCGCCAACCGGAAGTTGCCCTCCCCCTTTATTTGTTGTTTCGTTTCAGAAATAAAACGTGTGATAAAGACTCCTCCGTGTTCCCTCAGGCTGTAAGGAGGCTTGTATAATAATGTGCATGTCCAGGTGTGATCAGTGTGTGCAGATGCAGCAGAAACGCTCCATTTTCTGGGGTCATTTTTTGCAGGCAGACCTGATCAGAAGCTGCATAAAAGCGGGCAGGCAGAAGTAAACAAACGTTTAAAAATGGACACTTACCTGTCCAGCGCGCCCGCAATGTCAGCAGACGAGGTCGAGCAGTCGCTCGGTCCTCGGATGCTCCCGCGCCATTTCACGTCCACTTAGCGGAGTCCATCCACATCCAGAAAAAAATAAACATGGAAGAGTCTAGTGTCCTGTCCCATTCTTCCTAATGTAAGCACAACAGATGTGACTAGGGTTGCCACCTTCTCTTCAAGTCAAACCCTAACACTTAGGCCTCATGCCCACAGACATTTTTACAGCCGCGTTTTTTACAGCTAAAAAACGCCTGTCCATGTTAGTCTATAGCTTCATGCCCACCTAGGCGTTTTTGAGTTGCAAATAGCATAGGCGTTTTTAAGCTGTAAAAAAAAATCAGGACCAGTGCGTTCCTTGGCGTCGGCGTTTGGCATAAAAAAAAACGAGCAAAAACGCAGCGATTGTGTTTTTGAGCTCCGGTGGGTTTTTTTTTTGGTTTTTTTCCGAAAAAAATTTGGTCGAAAAATGTATACAATAAGATGGGCAGGCGTTTTTAAGGTGTAAAAAACACTCAAAAACGCGGCTGTAAAAACGTCCGCGGGCATGAGGCCTTAGGCCTCATGCCCACGGACGTTTTTACAGCCGCGTTTTTTTACAGCTTAAAAACGCCTGTCCATGTTCTATAGCTTCATGCCCACCTAGGCGTTTGAGCTGCAAATAGCATAGGCGTTTTTAACCACTTAACGACCGCTCACTGTACATATACGTCGGCAGAATGGCACCTGGAGGCACAATCACGTACCTTTACGTGACTGCCTTCGTATGGGTGGGGGGTCCGATCGGATCCCCCTCCGGTACAGTGAGCGGTCGGTATCGCTCCGGGAGCGATCGGTGATGAGGGGGCGCCCAATCCATTGGTTTCTGGCCACCCCCTCACGATCGCTTCCGGCGAATGAAATGCTTCCTCTGCCTGTGTAATGTAAACACAGGCAGAGGAAGTGATGTCATCTCTCCCTGCGGCGCTCACATATACCGAGCGCCGTGGAGAGAAGATGTCAGGTTAGTGCACAAACACTACACTGACACATAAGCACACATAGGAACACGATCGCCCCCCCCCAGTCACCCCCAGATCACCCCAGCCCCCAGTCACAGTGTCACTGATTGCAGTTATCAGTAAATAAATGATCACTGCAATCAGTGACATTTGTAACTGTAAAAGTTTCAGGGCAGTTAGTGTAGGTCCCTTTAGGTCCAGGGTAGCCCCCTATAAAGGTTTAACCCCTTGATCGCCCCCCAGGTAACCCTTTCACCCCCTAGCACCACTGTCACTAAGCGATCGTTTTTCTGATCGCTGTATTAGCGTCAGTGATGCCGCTAGGTAGTCAGTTATTTTTTTGGGTTCGCCGCCAGGTTTTTATAGCATCAGGTACCCCCATATATTACCTAATAAAGGTTTAACCCCTTGATCGCCCCCCAGGTAACCCTTTCACCCCCTTTTGCCAGTGTCACTAAGCAATCGTTTTTCTGATCGCTGTATTCGTTATGCTGGTGCCGCTAGGTAGTCAGTTATTTTTTTAGGTTCGCCGCCAGGTTTTTATAGCGTCAGGTACCCCCATATATTACCTAATAAAGGTTTAATCCCTTGATCGCCCCCCAGGTAACCCTTTCACCCCCTTTTGCCAGTGTCACTAAGCAATCGTTTTTCTGATCGCTGTATTAGGTATGCTGGTGCCGCTAGGTAGTCTGTTATTTTTTTTAGGTTCGCCCGCCAGGTTTTTATAGCGTCAGGTACCCCCATATATTATCTAATAAAGGTTTTAATCCCCTGATTGCCCCTAGAGTTAACCCTTTCACCAGTGATCATCGTATACGTGTCACTGGGGTGACACTGGTTAGCCAGTTATTTTGTTATTTAGGTTCCCCATCAGGTTTTTATATAGCGTCAGGTACCCCCATATAATTACCTAATAAAGGTTTTAACCCCCTGATTGCCCCTAGTTAAAGCGGTTGTAAACCCAGACGAAATTTTATTTTTTTCAAATCACCTGCAAGAAAAAGCCATAATGAGCTAGTATGACTAGCATACTAGCTCATTTTGAATCACTTACCTTAGATCGGGACCCCCAAAGCCATCCTCGTCCCCTGCTCCGACCGCAGCCATCGCTCCTCAGATACCCGGAACGTTACTTCCGGGTATCGCCGCTCCAGCCAATCACAGCGCCGCTCCGGCGCTGTGATTGGCCGGAGCAGCGAAGATGTCACTCCGCGCATGCGCGCTGGAGCTTTCTATTCCGGCAGCGCCGGAATTCTGAATGGGATTAACCCTGTGAATGCACCGTTGTCTACGGCGCGCATGCGCCGTAGACATCGGTGCATGTCTTTTTTTGCAAATATCTCCTAAACCGTGTAGGTTTAGGAGATATTTCTTTTACCTACAGGTAAGCCTTAGTATAGGCTTACCTGTAGGTAAAAGTAAAAAAAAAAGACTATACAACCGCTTTAACCCTTTCACCAGTGATCACCGTATAAGTGTTACGGGTGACGCTGGTTAGTTAGTTTGCTTTTTATAGTGTCAGGGCACCCGCCGTATATAACCCAATAAAGGTTTAACCCCCTGATTGCTCGGCGGGTGATATCAATTAGGTTTTAACGTCAGAGAGGGTCTGCGTCGCCCCAGGCAGCGTCAGGTTAGTGCCAGTAGCGCTAACACTCACGCGTGAAGCATACACCTCCCTTAGTGGTATAGTATCTGAACAGATCAATATCTGATCTGATCAGATCTATACTAGCGTCCCCAGAAGTTTAGGGTTCCCAAAAACGCAGTGTTAGCGGGATCAGCCCAGATACCTGCTAGCACCTGCGTTTTGCCCCTCCGTCCAGCCCAGGCCACCCAAGTGCAGTATCGATCGATCACTGTCACTTACAAAACACAACACTCATAACTGCAGCGTTCGCAGAGACAGGCCTGATCCCTGCGACTCCAGTGCTGTAGGAGGTGATTTCACCACCACAGTTAAAAAAAAAAGAGCATATATGCCGAAGCATGGGGCAGCAGGGGCGGAGGAGCGATTTTGCTCCTAATGCCGCGTACATACGGTCAAAATTCCGACGGAGGCTTGCCCGTGGAAAAGTCTGACCGTGTGTACGCGGCATAACTTTTGCGGGAGGATGCCCCCATGCTTCGGTATATATAAATGGTGCATGTATGCCCATCATTAGAAGTGGGTGGATGAAGGGAGGTATTCTAATAGTGGGCATACCCACCAATCAATCTCTTTTTTTCGTTCAGCCAACAGGCTGCATGAAAAAAAAGATTACAATACATGTCCAACAAGGACCAGCAACGTACTGGTATGTTGCTGGACTTTGAATGGTTATACCAGAATGATGCCTGCGGGTTTAGGTATCATCTTGGTATCATTCTTTTCAGCCAGCGGCCGGCTTTCATGTAAAAGCAATCCTAGCGGCTAATTAGCCTCTGGACTGCTTTTACAAGCAGTGGGAGGGAATGTCCCCCCGGATATAAAAAGCGCCATTGGGAAATTGGGAAAGCATTTTATCACACTGATCTTGGTGTGGTCAGATGCTTTGAGGGCAGAGGAAAGATCTAGGGTCTAATAGACCCCAGTTTTTTTCAAAAAAAGAGTACCTGTCATTACCTATTGCTATCATAGGGGATATTTACATTCCCTGAGATAACAATAAAAATGATAAAAAAAAATAAAATGGAAGGAACAGTTTAAAAGTAAAATAAAAAAGCAAAATTATAATTAAAAAAAAAGCACCCCTGTCCCGCCCTGCTCTTGTGCAAAGGCGAACGCAAGCGTCGGTCTGGCATCATATGTAAAACGAAAAATTTATTATCAAATACTTACCGTAATTTTCCTTTCCTGATAGGCTCCATGGCAGCATACATGTGGGTTGGCCCCGCCTCCATAACTACCCAATAGGACCCCCTCCCTATAAATTTTGGCTCTGGGCTCTCAGCCGTGTCCCGTAACTAGCCTACTCCAAGCATTGGGAGGGACTCCTGCTGCCATGGAGCCTATCAGGAAAGGAAAATTACGGTAAGTATTTGATAATAAATTTTCAGTTTTCCTGACATGCTCCATGGCAGCATACGTGTGGGAAATAACTCGCCAAACACACCCAGGCGGGCAAAATGCTGAGGCAAGAAATAAATTTATTTAACACTGTCAATCGACAGAACTTGTAAACCAAAATTCAGTGATAAGGCAGCTGGTTCGACACAATAGTGGGAAACAAAAGTATTAATAGACGACCAAGAGGCTGCTCTGCATATAACGTCAGGTGCGACATGACGAGAGGCTGCCCAAGAAGTAGAGATGCTCCGGGTTGAGTGCGCAGTTACTGCCTCTGGAGGAGCCAAACCTTTTGCTTTGTTAGCCCTTTGGATGGTCTGAACTATCCATGCAGCAATAGATCTGATTGAGGCCCGTTTTCCTCTGTTCTTTCCGTGAAGAAGAATGAAAAGAAAGTCTGTTTGTCTGAAAGACTCTGTCATTTCCAGGTATTGACTTAATGTGTGGCCCACATCAAGGGGATGAACATCTTGACCTTCAGAAGTTCCAAATGTGGGCAATACAATTTCCTGATTTTCATGAAAGATAGATGTAACTTTCGGGTTTGAACCCAGCATGGGAATTAATACTGCTCTATCTGGGAAAAAGGTCAGGAAAGGCTCTTTTGAACCCAAGTTTCTGATATCAGACACTCTTTTAGCTGAGGTGACCTCTACTAGGAAGACGGTCTTGAGAGTAAGATCTTTTGCCGAAAGAGGTTTTTCAGGATCTGTGCTGAGTGTGGTAAGATAGTCCAGTACAAGAGGAAGGTCCCATTTGGGGAACCTCGGTTTTCTCTGTGGTCTAAGTCTGACAGCACCCTTAACCACTTCCCGCCCAGTCAATAGCGAATTGACGTCCGGGAAGTGGTTATAATATCGATACTGGACGTCATATGACTTCCTGCAGGATATTGCCTTGCGCGCGCCCGCGGGGGCGCGCAGCGCGGTGATCGGGGACGGCATGTGTCCCTCGGACACAGCGCTTCCCCGATCACGGTAAACAGCCAATTTCATTGGCTGTTTACCATGTGATCGGCTGTGTCAAAGTCACAGCCGATCACCTGTCAAAACAAACTCGGCGGCGTGCTCCGTGCGCGCCGCCACAGGCTTGCAGAGCGGGGATCGGGGAAGGCGAGTGTCCCTTGGACACAGCGCGTCCCCGATCAGAGTAAACAGCCAATGAATTGGCTGTTTACCACGTGACCGGCTGTGTCCAATCACAGCCGGTCACAAATGTAAACAAACTCCACAGGAGTTACTACCTGATCCCTGCTCTCTCCTCACACACCGATCTGTGAGGAGAGAGAAGAGATCAGTAAGTTAGCTCAGTGTAGTTTGTCTACATAAGTTTACAGTGCACAACACGCCCCCCCCCATAAAGAGGACCTGTCACACAGCCCAGCACATCAATCAGCCCAGCCAATCAGCCCATCTGTCAATCAGCCCATCTGTCAATCAATCAGCCCATCTGTCAATCAATCAGCCCATCTGTCAATCAATCACCCCATCTGTCAATCAATCAACCCATCTGTCAATCAATCAATCAGCCCATCTGTCAATCAATCAGCCCATCTGTCAATCATCTGTCACAGGCCCACCTCCATCGGTACCGCCATTGGCACCGCCACACAGGCTACCAGTACCGCCATCGGTACCAGTACCACCACCAGTACCGCCACCAGGCCCAGCATCTATACTGCCACACAGGCCCGCTACCAGTATCACCACTAGTGCCACCATCGGTACCACCACCAGTACCACCACCCGTACCACCGTCGGTAGTGCCACCACCACCTGTACCGCCATCGGTACCATCACCACCCGTACCACCACCACCTGTACCGCCATCGGTACCACCACCACCTGTACCGCCATCGGTACCACCACCACCTGTACCGCCATCGCTACCACCACCACCCATACCCCCACCTGTACCGCCATCGGTACCGCCGCCACCACCACCACCCGTACCGCCATCGGTACCACCACCACCTGTACCGCCATTGGTACCACCACCACCCATACCGCCATCGGTACCACCACACAGGCCCACCACTAATACCTCCATCGGTACTACCACACAGACCGCCACCACTACCACCAGCAGTACCATTACACAGGCCCACCAATAAGCACTGCCATAATGTCCCAAAGGGTTTACACACCTGAGGAGGCATATGCCATTCTTGCCATGTCGGATGATGAGAGCAGCGGGGAGCTCCCATTATCCGATTCTGGTTCGGAATACGAGCCAGTGGAGGATAGTGGCTCAGAGTCCGAGTCCCCGGAGGAAACCGTCCCTCCCAAAAGAATGCGATCGGCACCAAGATCAGCACCAAGATCAGCACCAAGATCAGGAGAACTGCCCACCACCAGCAGCGCCATACCCCAGGAAGAGGAGCCCAGTACAAGCAATGTAAATGCACGCCCAACCCGAAGAATCCAGCCCCAATCCTACCTTCCCGATGCCCTGGCAAACCCCTTATGGTTGCCTGCCAACTCAGGATCCGCTATCATCCCCCCTTTCACCGCACAGCCAGGTGTGCAGCCCGACACTACAAATTTTTCTAAATTTGATTATTTTTGTTTATTTTTCCCACAAGATTTGCTGCAGAATATAGTGGATCAAACGAATCTGTATGCATCCCAATTTATTGCTGCCAACCCCGATTCTTCCTACACCCGCATGTTCCAGTGGCGGCGTCTAACATTGGAGGAATTTAAATTATTTTTGGGCCTTATGTTCAATATGGGGCTTACAAAAAAGAACGAAGTCCATTCATATTGGTCCAAAAGCCCCATCCAACACATGCCCATATATTCCGCTGTCATGTCCAGGAAAAGTTACGACATGATTATGCGCTTTCTCCACTTCAATGACAATTCACAGTGCCCTCCCCGAGATCATCCCAACTACGACAAATTGTACAAGATACGCCCCCTAATCAATGCCTTTTCCCAGCGATTTGAAGAAGTTTTCATCCCAGACCAAAAAATTTGTGTGGACGAGTCCCTCGTACATTTCACCGGCCGACTGCAGTTCAAGCAGTACATACCAAGCAAGAGAGCCAGGTATGGGTTAAAATTAAATAAATTATGTGATCGAGCCACTGGATACGTCTGCAAATTCAGGATCTACGAAGGCAAAGACTCCCAGCTCCAGCCCCGTGATTGCCCCACATATATTGGAACCAGTGGGAAAATTGTCTGGGAGTTGGCATACCCCCTGTTCGGAAAAGGTTACCATTTATATGTTGATAATTATTATACCAGCCTGCCCCTTTTTCGCCACCTTTACAGTAAACAAACCCCGGCCTGCGGTACCTTAAAAAAAAAAACGGAAGGGATTCCCACAAAATTTATTGACAAAAAAATTGCGACCTGGAGAATCGGCATCCATGAGGAATGAGGAGGTGTTGGCCATGAAGTGGAGGGACAAGAAAGATGTCCACATCCTCTCTACGATCCACAATGACACCATGGTGGAGATCCCAAGAAGACGCGGCTCCATTGTAAAGCCTGAATGTGTCCACGACTACAATTTGTACATGGGGGGGGTGGATTTAAACGACCAGATGCTACAGCCCTACTTATCAACCAGAAAGTCCCATTATTGGCACAAAAAAGTTGCGTTTCACCTGTTTCACATGGCCCTTTTTAATTCGTTTGTCTGCTACCAAAAAGCAACTCAAAATCACAGACTCCACTACCTCCAATATATCGAAGATATCATCGATGCCCTCATTTACCAACAAGATCCCGCCCCAGGAAGCATTCGCTCTGATAGTGTGAGTCGGCTTCACGAGCGACACTATCCCTTTAGCATCCCCCCCACAGAATCTGGAAGAAGACGCCAAAAGAAATGCCGTGTATGCAGCAGAGGAGGAGTAAGAAGAGACACCAGCTATTATTGTCCCGATTGTCCCTCCCAACCTGGCCTGTGCATCGGAAATTGCTTCAAAAATTATCATACATCCATTAGTTCCCCTTATTATTAACAGACTGCCACTTCCCTATTGTCAGGGTCACCTGTGGCCAGGTGACAGATGCACACCGTAGGGGGACAGGAGTGCACCGCGAGGTAGTGAACCCTATGGCTGGCTTCTGCGGATAGGAAACTGGGTGGTTGTGGAAAGCGGGACCAGAGGAGCACAACCGGGATCCAAACGGAAGCTAGAGCCAAGATTCCCCAGGGCGCGGAGTCTAAGACCCAGCTGGTCTTCTCCAGGGCCTCTAGTGGTGAGGATGTTAGCTGCAGGCTGGGACCAGGTCGCGGCCCCTGGAGTTTCCTAGCTCACGCCCCGTAGGATAAGGGGAAAAGAGGGGAAGCAGCAGCACACGATAAGAGAGAACCGAATAACAAGCTGAAGGTCAGGGGCCACAAGCAGACAAGGATAACGAAGAACGAGCCGAAGGTCAAGGGTCACGAGCAGACAGGGATAGTCGGGGACAAGCCAATAACGTAACAGAGAGACAGACGTAGAACACGGCAGGCAGGAACCCAAACACACAATGCCTAACGAACACGTTGATCAGCCAAGCAGGCTTGCAGTGCACAGGTTAATATAGTGTTCTGTGATAGGGCCTGGGGTGGAGTCAGGCTGGGAGGAGATTATAAAGGAAGCCAGGTGAAGGAGGTCTGGTCTCTAGATGAACACATGAGGAGGAAGGTAAGATGGCAGACAGACATTAATGCATATCCATGACAGTACCCTCCCTCTTACGGGCCCTCCCCCACCTGGGCCCAGGCTTAAAGGGAAATCTCTGATGAAACCTTCTCAACAGAAGAGGTGCAGCGACATCAGATGCAGAGATCCAAGACGCCTCCTCAGGACCAAAACCTCTCCAATGCACAAGGTACTGAAGAATGCCTCTGCAGAGCCGAGAATCCAGAACTTGTCTAACCTCGTACTTAAGATTATCCTCAAAGACCGAAAACGAGGTAGGGAGATGACAAGAAGATCTATTGAGGACCAAAGGCTCTCTAGGAATAAGCAAGGGCATGAGAGGATCAACAGGAATCTGAGGAGGGTCCCCTAGACCCTTAAAGGGGAACTGGTCATCTTGCACAGGACCATCAGACTGGGCAGATGTCAGTGGAACCCTGAAGTCAGGTTGGTTAGAAGGTGACATGTCGCCGGAGTCAAACTGAATAGCTGAAGGACAAGCAGAATGTCCCGAACAAGAAAAAGTAGGAGGCTCACTGGGCATGGGCTGGACTGGCATAACTAGTACAGAGGCAGAGTGAATAGCTGAGTCAGGTGTAGCGACTACCTGAATCGCATCGCAAGACGTAGTGACTGCAGGACTTGTAGACAAGCTAGCCTGGCTGTGCGTCCAAGGGTGGTTAGGGACAGAGAAATGTAAATGGTTATGCAACCTGGAATGAATGACCGGCTCAGATTCACAGGGGGCAACCTTGGGTAGGCAGGACGAGGAACAGGAGGGACCCCAAGCCAGGATCTGTCCAGTAGTCCAGTCCACATGAGGAGAATGGAGCTGTAACCATGGGAGACCCAAAATTATAGGCGTTGAGGCCTTGGGTAAGATAAGGAAGGATATCCACTCCTGGTGGAGTGTCCCTACCGACATCTTAACAGGGAGGGTCTGGAAGCGGATAGGTCCCCCTGGGAGAACAGTACCATCAATCGCCAAGACCACCAATGGTGTGGTGAGGGGCAAAAGAGTAAGTCTCATGGACGATGCGATTTCCCAGTCCATAAAATTACCAGCGGCTCCGGAATCCAGATATGCTGAGACCGAATGAGAAGAAGCACCAACATGAAGGAACACAGAAAGCAGAAGACGAGAAGGGGAAGGTGATATTTCTGGGTCCAATACTCCACTTTCCAGATGAAGTGGACCCAAACGTTTTTCTGGACAAAGAGAGCAAGTGTCACGAAAATGACCTTTGCCCCCACAGTAAAGACACAGACCAAGAGTTCTGCGCCTAGCACGTTCCTCGGGGGATAGCCTGGTCCGACCCAGCTGCATGGGTTCCTCAGCTGGTAGGAGATGCTCTACGGGTCGAAGAGAGGGGAGCTCAGGCTGACTAAGAACCAAGGAGTGCTGGCGTTGCTTTTCTAAGGTCCTCTCCTGAAAGCGAATATCGATCTGGTTACACAAGGAGATAACGCCGGCCAGATCAGTGGGGATGGTTCTTCCTGCTAATTCATCCTTCACTCTATCAGACAGGCCATGCAAAAAGGTTGCGACTAAGGCCTCATTGTTCCAGCTCAACTCAGCCGACAGTATGCGGAAATGAAGGGCATACTGTCCCACAGAAGCAGACTCTTGGCGGAGACGTAAAAGGGCGCTGGCCGCTGAAGAGACACGAGCCGGTTCTTCGAAGATATTCCGAAAAAGTTTCAAGAAGCCAGACAGGCTAGAAACCACTGGATCATTCAGTTCCCACAGAGGGGCTGCCCAGGCTAAAGCTTCACCAGAGAGGAGGGAAATGATATAGGCTACCTTAGCCCGATCAGACAGGAAGTTTTGGGGCTGGAGCTCAAAATGAATTGTGCATTGGCTAAGGAACCCCCTGCAAGCCTTGGAGTCCCCAGAGAAACGGGACGGAGCTGGCAGTTGTAGTGAGTGTGTGGCTGCGACTGGTGCGATAGGTACAGCCGCTGGTTGTACTTGGGGTTGCGGATTCGGGGTTCCCAGGGAGACCTGAAGCTGCTCGAATCGAGAAGCCAGATCCTGGAGGAATCGCATCACCTGAGTCTGATTTGATTCCTGGGTTTCAAGTCTGCGAACTATGCCCTGCAATGGATCATCCGCGGGGAGCGGGATGTCAGCCGGGTTCATGGCTGATCAAACTGTCAGGGTCACCTGTGGCCAGGTGACAGATGCACACCGTAGGGGGACAGGAGTGCACCGCGAGGTAGTGAACCCTATGGCTGGCTTCTGCGGATAGGAAACTGGGTGGTTGTGGAAAGCGGACCAGAGGAGCACAACCGGGATCCAAACGGAAGCTAGAGCCAAGATTCCCCAGGGCGCGGAGTCTAAGACCCAGCTGGTCTTCTCCAGGGCCTCTAGTGGTGAGGATGTTAGCTGCAGGCTGGGACCAGGTCGCGGCCCCTGGAGTTTCCTAGCTCACGCCCCGTAGGATAAGGGGAAAAGAGGGGAAGCAGCAGCACACGATAAGAGAGAACAGAATAACAAGCTGAAGGTCAGGGGCCACAAGCAGACAAGGATAACGAAGAACGAGCCGAAGGTCAAGGGTCACGAGCAGACAGGGATAGTCGGGGACAAGCCAATAACGTAACAGAGAGACAGACGTAGCACACGGCAGGCAGGAACCCAAACACACAATGCCTAACGAACACGTTGATCAGCCAAGCAGGCTTGCAGTGCACAGGTTAATATAGTGTTCTGTGATAGGGCCTGGGGTGGAGTCAGGCTGGGAGGAGATTATAAAGGAAGCCAGGTGAAGGAGGTCTGGTCTCTAGATGAACACATGAGGAGGAAGGTAAGATGGCAGACAGACATTAATGCATATCCATGACACCTATTTGCCTGCTACCATGTTACTAACTACCTTCCATGTTAATTAACTGACCCTGGCCTGTTTACCGACGATGCCTCTGCCTGCCGATTTAAACCACGTTTCTGACTTCCACGTGTACCGACCTTGGCCTGTTAATCGACCATGTTTTTGCCTGCCACTTGGACTGATCTTTTGGCCATCTACTTTTAGTACACAGGGGTCTCACATATGTGAGGGGCTTCAGAATAGCGTTCTGAGTAGAGAAAACCAGTTTTTCGTTTTCTGTGCTCCAAGAACAGGGTCTGGTTGCCCGGAGGCGTCAAAGCGATTTGGGTGGGAGAAGCCTCTACCCCTGTCCCCCTGGCCCTAAGCTTGATGGTCCTTCCTGCTGCCTGGACCAATAATTTGGCTGTGCTGACTAGGGATGAGCTTCGTGTTCGAGTCGAACATACGTTCGACTCGAACATCGGCTGTTCGATCGTTCGACGAAGATCGAACGATTTGGGCCGTTCGCGCCAAATTCGAGTGACGCGAACGGCCCACAATGCACTACGCCATCGCAGTGTCATCCAGGCGCTATGATTGGCCAAGCATGCACTGTGACCCCGCATGCTTGGCCAATCACAGCGCCGGCAGCGAGGAGAGCAATGATTGGCCACAGGCAGGATGCCTGTGGCCAATTATTGCTGAGGGTGTTTAGTACACGCCCCACACTATAAAAGGCCGCCAGCACGGCGGCCTAGTGTAGTGTGTTCCGGAGCAGGGAAAGAGCAGCATAGGCAGGGACAGTGACTTTTATTTATTTCTTGCTTAACCTGGATTCCTTTAGTTTAGGGAAAGAGAAGGATAGGTAGGGAGAGTGTCAGTGTGTTTTGTGCTTGTGCTATAGTGTGCTTAAAAAAAACATTTTTTCTAGGGACAGAAAACTGTAGGTAGGGAGAGTGTCAGTTTCTTTCACTGTGCAAGTCCTTGTTTCTAGGGACTGGGAAGGACAGTGAGTGAATTCTCCTTGTGCTATAGTGTGCTTAAAAAAAACATTTTTTCTAGGGACAGAAAACTGTAGGTAGGGAGAGTGTCAGTTTCTTTCACTGTGCAAGTCCTTGTTTCTAGGGACTGGGAAGGACAGTGAGTGAATTCTCCTTGTGCTATAGTGTGCTTAAAAAAAACATTTTTTCTAGGGACAGAAAACTCTAGGTAGGGAGAGTGTCAGTTTCTTTCACTGTGCAAGTCCTTGTTTCTAGGGACTGGGAAGGACAGTGAGTGAATTCTCCTTGTGCTATAGTGTGCTTAAAAAAAACATTTTTTCTAGGGACAGAAAACTGTAGGTAGGGAGAGTGTCAGTTTCTTTCACTGTGCAAGTCCTTGTTTCTAGGGACTGGGAAGGACAGTGAGTGAATTCTCCTTGTGCTATAGTGTGCTTAAAAAAAACATTTTTTCTAGGGACAGAAAACTGTAGGTAGGGAGAGTGTCAGTTTCTTTCACTGTGCAAGTCCTTGTTTCTAGGGACTGGGAAGGACAGTGAGTGAATTCTCCTTGTGCTATAGTGTGCTTAAAAAAAACATTTTTTCTAGGGACAGAAAACTGTAGGTAGGGAGAGTGTCAGTTTCTTTCACTGTGCAAGTCCTTGTTTCTAGGGACTGGGAAGGACAGTGAGTGAATTCTCCTTGTGCTATAGTGTGCTTAAAAAAAAAAAAATTTCTAGGGACAGAAAACTGTAGGTAGGGAGAGTGTCAGTTTCTTTCACTGTGCAAGTCCTTGTTTCTAGGGACTGGGAAGGACAGTGAGTGAATTCTCCTTGTGCTATAGTGTGCTTAAAAAAAACATTTTTTCTAGGGACAGAAAACTGTAGGTAGGGAGAGTGTCAGTTTCTTTCACTGTGCAAGTCCTTGTTTCTAGGGACTGGGAAGGACAGTGAGTGAATTCTCCTTGTGCTATAGTGTGCTTAAAAAAAACATTTTTTCTAGGGACAGAAAACTGTAGGTAGGGAGAGTGTCAGTTTCTTTCACTGTGCAAGTCCTTGTTTCTAGGGACTGGGAAGGACAGTGAGTGAATTCTCCTTGTGCTATAGTGTGCTTAAAAAAAACATTTTTTCTAGGGACAGAAAACTGTAGGTAGGGAGAGTGTCAGTTTCTTTCACTGTGCAAGTCCTTGTTTTTAGGGACTGGGAAGGACAGTGAGTGAATTCTCCTTGTGCTATAGTGTGCTTAAAAAAAACATTTTTTCTAGGGACAGAAAACTGTAGGTAGGGAGAGTGTCAGTTTCTTTCACTGTGCAAGTCCTTGTTTCTAGGGACTGGGAAGGACAGTGAGTGAATTCTCCTTGTGCTATAGTGTGCTTAAAAAAAACATTTTTTCTAGGGACAGAAAACTGTAGGTAGGGAGAGTGTCAGTTTCTTTCACTGTGCAAGTCCTTGTTTCTAGGGACTGGGAAGGACAGTGAGTGAATTCTCCTTGTGCTATAGTGTGCTTAAAAAAAACATTTTTTCTAGGGACAGAAAACTGTAGGTAGGGAGAGTGTCAGTTTCTTTCACTGTGCAAGTCCTTGTTTCTAGGGACTGGGAAGGACAGTGAGTGAATTCTCCTTGTGCTATAGTGTGCTTAAAAAAAACATTTTTTCTAGGGACAGAAAACTGTAGGTAGGGAGAGTGTCAGTTTCTTTCACTGTGCAAGTCCTTGTTTCTAGGGACTGGGAAGGACAGTGAGTGAATTCTCCTTGTGCTATAGTGTGCTTAAAAAAAACATTTTTTCTAGGGACAGAAAACTGTAGGTAGGGAGAGTGTCAGTTTCTTTCACTGTGCAAGTCCTTGTTTCTAGGGACTGGGAAGGACAGTGAGTGAATTCTCCTTGTGCTATAGTGTGCTTAAAAAAAACATTTTTTCTAGGGACAGAAAACTCTAGGTAGGGAGAGTGTCAGTTTCTTTCACTGTGCAAGTCCTTGTTTCTAGGGACTGGGAAGGACAGTGAGTGAATTCTCCTTGTGCTATAGTGTGCTTAAAAAAAACATTTTTTCTAGGGACAGAAAACTGTAGGTAGGGAGAGTGTCAGTTTCTTTCACTGTGCAAGTCCTTGTTTCTAGGGACTGGGAAGGACAGTGAGTGAATTCTCCTTGTGCTATAGTGTGCTTAAAAAAAACATTTTTTCTAGGGACAGAAAACTGTAGGTAGGGAGAGTGTCAGTTTCTTTCACTGTGCAAGTCCTTGTTTCTAGGGACTGGGAAGGACAGTGAGTGAATTCTCCTTGTGCTATAGTGTGCTTAAAAAAAACATTTTTTCTAGGGACAGAAAACTGTAGGTAGGGAGAGTGTCAGTTTCTTTCACTGTGCAAGTCCTTGTTTCTAGGGACTGGGAAGGACAGTGAGTGAATTCTCCTTGTGCTATAGTGTGCTTAAAAAAAACATTTTTTCTAGGGACAGAAAACTGTAGGTAGGGAGAGTGTCAGTTTCTTTCACTGTGCAAGTCCTTGTTTCTAGGGACTGGGAAGGACAGTGAGTGAATTCTCCTTGTGCTATAGTGTGCTTAAAAAAAACATTTTTTCTAGGGACAGAAAACTGTAGGTAGGGAGAGTGTCAGTTTCTTTCACTGTGCAAGTCCTTGTTTCTAGGGACTGGGAAGGACAGTGAGTGAATTCTCCTTGTGCTATAGTGTGCTTAAAAAAAACATTTTTTCTAGGGACAGAAAACTGTAGGTAGGGAGAGTGTCAGTTTCTTTCACTGTGCAAGTCCTTGTTTCTAGGGACTGGGAAGGACAGTGAGTGAATTCTCCTTGTGCTATAGTGTGCTTAAAAAAAACATTTTTTCTAGGGACAGAAAACTCTAGGTAGGGAGAGTGTCAGTTTCTTTCACTGTGCAAGTCCTTGTTTCTAGGGACTGGGAAGGACAGTGAGTGAATTCTCCTTGTGCTATAGTGTGCTTAAAAAAAACATTTTTTCTAGGGACAGAAAACTGTAGGTAGGGAGAGTGTCAGTTTCTTTCACTGTGCAAGTCCTTGTTTCTAGGGACTGGGAAGGACAGTGAGTGAATTCTCCTTGTGCTATAGTGTGCTTAAAAAAAACATTTTTTCTAGGGACAGAAAACTGTAGGTAGGGAGAGTGTCAGTTTCTTTCACTGTGCAAGTCCTTGTTTCTAGGGACTGGGAAGGACAGTGAGTGAATTCTCCTTGTGCTATAGTGTGCTTAAAAAAAACATTTTTTCTAGGGACAGAAAACTGTAGGTAGGGAGAGTGTCAGTTTCTTTCACTGTGCAAGTCCTTGTTTCTAGGGACTGGGAAGGACAGTGAGTGAATTCTCCTTGTGCTATAGTGTGCTTAAAAAAAACATTTTTTCTAGGGACAGAAAACTGTAGGTAGGGAGAGTGTCAGTTTCTTTCACTGTGCAAGTCCTTGTTTCTAGGGACTGGGAAGGACAGTGAGTGAATTCTCCTTGTGCTATAGTGTGCTTAAAAAAAACATTTTTTCTAGGGACAGAAAACTGTAGGTAGGGAGAGTGTCAGTTTCTTTCACTGTGCAAGTCCTTGTTTCTAGGGACTGGGAAGGACAGTGAGTGAATTCTCCTTGTGCTATAGTGTGCTTAAAAAAAACATTTTTTCTAGGGACAGAAAACTCTAGGTAGGGAGAGTGTCAGTTTCTTTCACTGTGCAAGTCCTTGTTTCTAGGGACTGGGAAGGACAGTGAGTGAATTCTCCTTGTGCTATAGTGAGCTTAAAAAAAACATTTTTTCTAGGGACAGAAAACTGTAGGTAGGGAGAGTGTCAGTTTCTTTCACTGTGCAAGTCCTTGTTTCTAGGGACTGGGAAGGACAGTGAGTGAATTCTCCTTGTGCTATAGTGTGCTTAAAAAAAACATTTTTTCTAGGGACAGAAAACTGTAGGTAGGGAGAGTGTCAGTTTCTTTCACTGTGCAAGTCCTTGTTTCTAGGGACTGGGAAGGACAGTGAGTGAATTCTCCTTGTGCTATAGTGTGCTTAAAAAAAACATTTTTTCTAGGGACAGAAAACTGTAGGTAGGGAGAGTGTCAGTTTCTTTCACTGTGCAAGTCCTTGTTTCTAGGGACTGGGAAGGACAGTGAGTGAATTCTCCTTGTGCTATAGTGTGCTTAAAAAAAACATTTTTTCTAGGGACAGAAAACTCTAGGTAGGGAGAGTGTCAGTTTCTTTCACTGTGCAAGTCCTTGTTTCTAGGGACTGGGAAGGACAGTGAGTGAATTCTCCTTGTGCTATAGTGTGCTTAAAAAAAACATTTTTTCTAGGGACAGAAAACCGTAGGTAGGGAGAGTGTCAGTTTCTTTCACTGTGCAAGTCCTTGTTTCTAGGGACTGGGAAGGACAGTGAGTGAATTCTCCTTGTGCTATAGTGTGCTTAAAAAAAACATTTTTTCTAGGGACAGAAAACTGTAGGTAGGGAGAGTGTCAGTTTCTTTCACTGTGCAAGTCCTTGTTTCTAGGGACTGGGAAGGACAGTGAGTGAATTCTCCTTGTGCTATAGTGTGCTTAAAAAAAACATTTTTTCTAGGGACAGAAAACTGTAGGTAGGGAGAGTGTCAGTTTCTTTCACTGTGCAAGTCCTTGTTTCTAGGGACTGGGAAGGACAGTGAGTGAATTCTCCTTGTGCTATAGTGTGCTTAAAAAAAACATTTTTTCTAGGGACAGAAAACTGTAGGTAGGGAGAGTGTCAGTTTCTTTCACTGTGCAAGTCCTTGTTTCTAGGGACTGGGAAGGACAGTGAGTGAATTCTCCTTGTGCTATAGTGTGCTTAAAAAAAACATTTTTTCTAGGGACAGAAAACTGTAGGTAGGGAGAGTGTCAGTTTCTTTCACTGTGCAAGTCCTTGTTTCTAGGGACTGGGAAGGACAGTGAGTGAATTCTCCTTGTGCTATAGTGTGCTAAAGCATTCCTCATCAACCATCTTTGAAATCCTTGTTTTTTGGACAGTCAGGGAAATTGTCGTTGTGCTATTCTGTGCAAAAGCAATCATCCTGAACCATATTTAGAAATCCTTAAGTAAAGGGACAGAGAAGGACACCTGAAGGTAGCCCTTATTGCTTTTTTCCCATCTCCCTGCAGGCCATCTATTAGAATGTCTGGAAGGCAAACAAGGATAGGCAGACAGTCAGGAGGCAATAAAAGAGGGCAAGCAGGCTCTGTGTCTGGGGGCAACAGTGCTGGTCGTGGACGCGGTGCATTGTCATCAGCACATGGCCATGGGACACGCTTGTCCTTCTTTTCGGCAGCTGGACATGTTGAGCCACATCATGCCGAAGACTTGGTAGAGTGGATGACCAAGCCCTCCTCCTCCTCCTCATCCTCTCTCACCCAGGCTCAGGGTACTGGCAAAGCAGCTGCCAAAGCGTCCTCTTCCCTGGTATCAATGTCAGACTCATCATCAGTCACTCCTTCCCTAGACCCACCATGTCCTCCTCCTGAGGAGTCCCCCGAACTGTTTGAGCACAGTGTTGGGTACATGCTCCAGGAGGATGCCCAGCGTTTCGAAGGGTCTGATGATGAAACCCAGCTACAGGAAGGCAGTAGGGTGAGAGCAGGCAGAGGGGATGCTCAAGAAGGACACCAATCTGGCAGTCATGTTCCAGCAGCTGCAGCATACTGCCAGATTGGCTCCAGTGATGAGGAGGGAGGGGATGATGAGGTCACTGACTCCACATGGGTGCCTAATAGGAGAGAGGAGGAGGAGAATGAGGAGGAGGCACATCTCCAACGAGGCAGGATGCCCTTTGGTGGCCAGCGTAAGGGCAGTACACCGACGGAATCACACCGCAGAGCTCCGCCTGTGCAGGGCGCTGCCTCTGCCCGTCATTCAAAAAGTTCCTTGGTGTGGGCCTTTTTTGAGGCTAGTGCATCAGATCGCACAGCTGCTGTTTGCAACATATGTCTCAAGCGTATATCGCGTGGCCAAAACATCAGCCGCTTGGGTACCACATGCCTGACCAGACATATGTTGACCTGCCATGCAGCTCGTTGGCAAGCCTACCTCAAAGACCCACACCAAAGAACAAAGCGGACCTCTCCTTGCACCGCATCAGCTGGGATCTCCAACCCCACTATAACTTCAGTCCTCTCTGAAACATGCACTGAGAGGAATGAAGGTGTAGAATTAGGTGTGTCACAGCCAAGTACTTGCGGCCACTCTGCTAGCAGTACACCGACGTCCGATTCTAGCAGGCAAATTTCCCTGCCCCAGCTGCTGGACCGTCGAAAGAAGTTCACTCCCAGCCATCCACATGCCCAGCGGTTGAATGCTAGCTTGGCTAAATTGCTAGCGCTTCAACTGCTGCCTTTTCAGTTGGTAGACTCGGCCCCCTTCCGTGAGTTTGTGCAATGTGCGGTTCCTCAGTGGCAGGTTCCCAAACGCCACTTTTTCTCACGGAAGGCTATTCCGGCTCTCTACCGGCATGTGGAAGGCAATGTCTTAGCCCCGCTGGACAGGGCGGTCAGCGGTAAGGTGCATATTACCGCTGACTCATGGTCCAGCAGGCATGGACAGGGACGTTACCTTTCTTTCACGGCCCATTGGGTCACTCTTTTGGCAGCTGGGAAGGATGCAGGACAAGGTGCAGTAGTGTTGGAGGTTTCCCACCGCCACGCCTCCAAAATGCTACTACTGGTTGTGACACACCTCTCTCCTCCACCCCCTCCTCTTCTTCTTCCTCCATGGCCTCTTCCTGTGGTTTGTCCTATGAACCAGCGGTGCTCCGTAGCCGTTCACGGGGCTACGCAAGTACGCAGGCAAAAAGATGCCATGCCGTGCTTGCGCTGGTGTGTTTGGGGGACAGAAGCCACACTGGGGCAGAGGTCCTGTCTGCTCTGCAGGGCCAGGCCAAGAGGTGGTTGACGCCACGCCAGCTTAAGCCAGGAATGGTGGTTTGCGACAATGGCACCAACCTCCTCTCCGCCCTTCGACAGGGACAACTGACCCATGTGCCCTGTGTGGCTCACGTCCTTAACCTGGTGGTGCAGTGTTTCTTGGGCAGGTACCCGGGCTTACAGGATGTCCTGAGGCAGGCCAGGAAAGTCTGTGTGCATTTCCGCAGATCTTATAATGCCAGTGCTCGCCTGGCTGAGCTGCAAAAGGAGTTGAACCTGCCCAAGAACCGCCTTATATGTGACATGCCCACCAGGTGGAACTCAACGTTGGCCATGCTGCAGCGGCTGCACACGCAGCAGAGGGCCATCAATGAGTACCTGTGCGACTACGGCACCAGGACAGGGTCAGGGGAGCTTGGTTTTTTTTCTCCACGCCAGTGGGGCATGATCAGGGATGCATGCACTGTCCTGGCACCATTTGAGGAGGCCACGAGGATGGTGAGCAGTGACAGTGCATGCATCAGTGACACTGTACCTCTTGTCCACCTGTTGGAGCACACGCTGCATGGAATAATGGACAGGGCACTTGAGGCAGAACAGAGGCAGGAAGAGGAGGACTTCCTTGCCTCTCAAGGCCCCCTTTACCCAGACAGTGTTCCTTCTGTCCCACCCATCGCACAGGAAGAGGAGGAGGAGGAGGAGGAGGAGGAGGATTGTGTCAGCATGGAGGTGGAGGCTGGCACTCAGCATCATCAGCAGCAGTCTTTTAGGGATGATTTACAGTCCCAAGAAACCAGTGGACTTGTACGTGGCTGGGAGGAGGTGACTGCGGATCATGTCGTCCTTAGTGACCCAGAGGACTCCGGAGCGAATGCCTCAGCAAACCTACGCTGCATGGCCTCCCTGTTCCTGCAAAGTCTGCGGAAGGATCCTCGTATTCTTCGGATCAAGGAGAGGGACCATTACTGGCTGGCCACTCTCCTTGATCCACGGTACAAGGGTAAGGTTGCGGACCTTATGTTACCGTCGCAGAGGGAGCAGAGGATGAGACAACTCCGGGAGGCCTTGCAGAAAGATCTGTGCAACGCGTTCCCAGAGACTGGGAGGTTACAAACTCCTGGTCCTGGACAACGAGTTGCTGAGGCTTCGGCCAGTCAAAGAAGGAGCGGTGGGGAAGGTGGCCGTCTGACCGATGCGTTCAGACAATTCTTTAGTCCGCAGCCCCAAAGTATGATCGGTTCCAGCAACCATCGCCAGCGTCTGATAAACATGGTGCAGGAATATCTAGGGGCAAGGTCAGACTTGGACACCTTCCCCACCGAAAATCCTCTGGCTTACTGGGTCTTGAGGATGGATCACTGGCCAGAGCTTGCACAGTATGCAATTGAGCTACTGGCCTGTCCTGCATCCAGCGTTCTTTCGGAACGCACATTCAGTGCTGCTGGAGGATTTGTCACGGATCACAGGGTGCGCCTGTCCACCGACTCGGTTGATCGACTGACTTTCATCAAGATGAACCAGTCTTGGATCACCACCAGCTACCACACACCTGATGCTGATATAACAGACTAATTGATTTTAACATGTCACATCCCTTCAAGACTGATGCTGATGCTGAGTGCCTGTGCTGTTATGTTGACTGGCTATCCTCCTCCTCCGAGTCCTCAATGATACGATTGATGATGATAGCTTGGAAGATCATTTTTGTTTATGGGTGCCGCCACCAGTGGCTAAGGCCCAATTTTTCAGCCCCTGTTTAACAGGGGCGTGTAATTACAATTTTTGAAGCAATACTTTGCAACAGGGCTCATTGCTGTGCTCCAAGTACAGTATGTGTGAGGGGTTGGAGTGTTGTGCCACCAGTGCCTAAGGCCCAATTTTTCAGCCCCTGTTTAACAGGGGCGTGTCATTACAATTTTTGAAGCAATACTTTGCAACAGGGCTCATTGCTGTGCTCCAAGTACAGTATCTGTGAGGGGTTGCAGTGTTGTGCCACCAGTGCCTAAGGCCCAATTTTTCAGCCCCTGTTCAACAGGGGCATGTAATTACAATTATTGATCTAATAATTCACAGCAGGGCCCATTCCTGCACCCACCAAGCAAGAGTAACTCTGAGGGCTTACAGTGTTGTGGCAACACCACCACCACCACCACCACCACGAAAGGCCCAATTTTTCAGCCCCTGTTCAACAGGGGCATGCAATTACAATTATTGATCTAATAATTCACAGCAGGGCCCATTGCTGCACCCACCAAGAGTAACTGTCAGGGCTTACAGTGTTGTGGCACCAGCACCACCATCAAAGGCCCAATTTTTACTACCACTGTTCAACAATTATATGTAATTACAATTCCTGATATAATAGTTGACAGCAGGGCGTTCCAGCACCAACCAAGAGTAACTGTGAGTGCTTACAGTGTTGTGCCAACACCAACTAAGGGGCCTATTTCTGCAGATTATATACGGCAGGTCCCTACTTTCAAACATCCAACTTACAAACGACTCCTACTTGCAAACGCAAGAAGACAACAGGAAGTGAGAGGAAATCTACCCCTAGGAAGGAAAATTCTCTCCTGTAAGAATTAATATGGGAGAAAGGTGTCTCCTCTGTACTGATGCTTTATCAGCAATCCTTGTTTCAAGAAAAACACCACATTTCAAAAACAGTTGTCATTGGGACGGAAAGTGAGGTGAAATGTTCTGAACAGGGGCACAGACAGCAAAACAAATGTTACAGGGGTGATAACCCTTACCTATGTTTTCCAAAAAGTTTAAAAATAGATTTTTGGGCTGGAGCTACACTTAAACAATGTACCTGTTCAAAATTACAAACACATTCTACATAAGAACAAACATACAGTCCCTGTCTTGTATGCACCGCCTGTATACGGCTGTTCAGAGTATATAGGGCCTTTTTTATTTTATGTGCGGGGTTCCCCTTAATATCCATACAAGACCCAAAGGGGCTGGTAATGGGCTGGGGTAGGGGGGGGGGGTCATGGGGTAGCTATGCCATTTTTCTTAAAGATTTTCATCCATATTACCGGGACCAGACATTACATTAAAGCCGCAAGCAGTTTTAAATGGCTTTTTTTTCCTTTAGAAGTGTCATTTTGTGCAGGGACAGTTCTAAACACGGGAAACACGTGGCACTTCACAGGCATACTTTAGACACCCCCCAGGTACGATATTTAAAGGAATATTTGACTTTTTTTTTTTCACTTTATGCATCATTAAAATGACTGCTCCCGAAAAACAACCGTTTTTAAAACTTCTTTTTGCATTGATACATGTCCCCTGGTGCAGAACCCGGGTTCCCAAACCCTTTTTAGGACAATAACATGCATAATAGTTGTTATAATTAGCACTTTAGAATTCGAACGTTCGCATCCATTGTATTTAATAGGGTTCTAATGTTCGTACGAACTTTCGGTCCGTTCGCGGGTTCTGGTGCGAACCGAACCCGGGGGTGTTCGGCTCATCACTAGTGCTGACCATATTACTGCCTGTAATGACCCATGACATTATGGACCATGTTTCTTCCTGCTGCTTGGACCAATACTTTGGCTGTGTTGACCATATATCTGCCTGCTGCCTCTACTGACTTTGGACAGCATTTCTGCCGGGACACCTCTGCCTGCTACCTGGACCTGTGCTTTGGCTGTGCTTTGGCTGTGCTCTGGCTGTGCTCTGGCTGTGATGACAGCATCTCTGCCTGTACGAACTATGGACAGTATTCCTGCCTGCTGCCTGGATGATTGCTTTTGCTGTCGCTGACCTCATCCCTGCCTGCTGCCTGGACCGATGCTCTCCTCTGTGGACCACTGCACTTCTAAAACCACAGGTAATCTTTTGTTATTTGGTATGTACCTGCTATGTGTTAGATATATGAAGAGCCTTCAAAAATGTGATCGGTAGTCAGAAAATGATATGTGCAATTAATGCTGCTAGAATGCCTGGAGGTGCTACTTGGGTGTTGGGCCTCTGTATGTGGCCAGGCTGTGTAAAAGTTTCAAACATGTGGTATCGCCATACTCAGGAGGAGTAGCAGAATGCATTTTAGGGTGTAATTTTTGCTATGTACATATTATGTGTTAGAAATATCTTATAAATTGACAACTTTGTGTAAAAAAAATGCATTTTATTTTTTTCTCCACATTTTACAAAACCTTCTGGAAAAAAATGAACCGTTCAAAAGACTCATAATGCCTCATAGATTATACGTTGGGGTGTGTGCTTTCAAAAATGGGGTCATTTTGTGGAAAATTCTATTGTCCTGGTGCTCCAGGGCCTTCAAAATTGTAATAGGTGGTTGAGAAAGGATATGTGCGATTTATGCTTGTAGAACGCCTGAAAGTGCTACTTCAATGTTGGGCCTCTGTATATGGCCAGGCTGTGTAAAAGTCTCACACATGTGGTATCGCTATACTCAGGAAGAGTAGCAGAATGCATTTTGGGGTGTTATTTTTGCTATGTATATGCTATGCGTTAGAAATATCTTATAAATGGACAACTTTGTGTAAAAAAAATGCATTTTCATTTTTTCTCCACATTTTCCAAAACCTTCTGGAAAAAAATGAACCGTTCAAAAGACTCATAATGCTTCATAGATTATACGTTGGGGTGTGTGCTTTCCAAAATGGTGTCATTTTGTGGAAAATTCTATTGTCCTGGTGCTCCAGGGCCTTCAAAATTATAATAGGTGGTTGAGAAAGGATATGTGCGATTTATGCTTGTAGAACGCCTGAAAGTGCTACTTCAATGTTGGGCCTCTGTATATGGCCAGGCTGTGTAAAAGTCTCACACATGTGGTATCGCTATACTCAGGAGGAGTAGCAGAATGCATTTTGGGGTGTCATTTTTGCTATGTATATGCTATGCGTTAGAAATATCTTATAAATGGACAACTTTGTGTAAAAAAAATGCATTTTCATTTTTTCTCCACATTTTCCAAAACCTTCTGGAAAAAAATGAACCGTTCAAAAGACTCATAATGCTTCATAGATTATACGTTGGGGTGTGTGCTTTCCAAAATGGGGTCATTTTGTGGAAAATTCCATTGTCCTGGTGCTCCAGGGCCTTCAAAAGTGTAATAGGTGGTTGAGAAAGGATATGTGCGATTTATGCTTGTAGAACGCCTGAAAGTGCTACTTCAATGTTGGGCCTCTGTATGTGGCCAGGCTGTGTAAAAGTCTCACACATGTGGTATCGCTACACTCAGGAGGAGTAGCAGAATGTATTTTGGGGTGTAGTTGCAATTATGCATATGCTGTGTGAGAGAAAAAAACTGTTAATATGACCAGTTTGTGTAAAAAAAAAAAAAAAAAAAAAAAAAACATTTTCCCAAGAATTGTGGGAAAAAAATACAACTTCAAAAAACTCACCACGCCTCTTAGTAAATACCTTGGACTGTCTACTTTCCAAAAAGGGGTAATTTTGGGGTATTTGTACTTTCCTCGCTTGTTAGTGTCTCAAGAAATGAGATATCCCTTCAGTACATCAGGCGTGATCAGATGTGATAAATTTTCAGTGATTGCCACCATAGTTTGTAGACTCTATAACTTTCACAAAGACCAAATAATATACACTAATTTGGGTTCATTTTACCAAAGATATGTAGCAGTATACATTTTGGCACAAATTTATGAAGAAAAATTACTTATTTGCAAAATTTTACAATAGAAACTAAAAAAAAGTGTTTTTTTAAAAAAAAAATTGCTGTTTTTTTGCTTATATCGCAAAAAATAAAAAACCCAGTGGCGATTAAATACCACCAAAAGAAAGCTCTATTTGTGAGAAGAAAATGATAAAAATTTTGTTTGGATACAGTGTAGCATGACTAAGTAATTGTCATTCAAAGTGTGAGAGTACTGAAAGCTGAAAATTGGTCTGGGCGGGAAGGTGCATAAGTGCATGGTATTGAAGTGGTTAAAGAACTGGCGAATCAGGGGATGATTGGCCCAAGAGATTCCTGTAAATGCTGAGATGGCTGAGATTTGCACTCGAAGAGAGCTTACTGCTAAAGGCAAGTCCAAACCTGTTTGTAAGAAACTAAGTACATCCTGGACTTCTGGAGAATTACAGGAATTAGCCCTGGAAGACATATGATCTGTAAATTTTGACCAGATACGCTCATAAACTTTGTTGGTGCTATTTCTTCTAGCGTTAAGGAGAGTCGACATGGCTTCTTCTGGACATCCTAAGGCTTCCAGCCTTCCCCTCTCAAGAACCATACCCTGAGGTGCAGATGAGCTGGGCATGGGTGCAACATTGTGCCCTGAGATAGGAGATCTGGTCTGAGGGGTAGAGGGATTGAGTCCCAATAACTGAGTGAAGTCAAGAGGGAGAACCATGGCCTGTTGGGCCAAAACGGAATTACTGCTATGATTTCTACTCTCTCCACTCTGTCTGTGAAGGAATTGAAGTATCACAGGTACTGGAGGAAAGGCATAAGCCTGGCTGAATCTCCACCGGTCTGTGAGAGCATCTATCCCTTAGGCTTGGGGATCCCGAGACCTCGAGTAGTACTTGATCAACTTGTGGTTGCATGGGGATGCAAACAGATCCACTTCTGGAGACACTCCCAGAGTTAGAAGCCAATTGAATATCTCTATGTGTAGAGACCATTCGTTGTTGTTCATTTGAGTTTGTGATAGAAAGTCCGCTTGAACATTCTGGACTCCTGGAATGTACACTGCAGAGATGTTGCATAGGTACTTCTGGGCCCAGTTCATGATTGGTTCTACTTCCCGGAGTAAGGACCAGCTGCGGGTACAACCCTGCTTCCTTATGTAAGCAACTGCGGTTGTGTTGTCCATCCTGAGCATCCCAGAAGAGTCTGTCAACAGATGACGGAAGGACATGAGCGCCTGGAAGGCAGCCTGCAACTCCAGTATGTTGGACACAATTCCTTGGGACGGTGTGTTCCACCTGCCCTGGGCTATTTCTGACAGGCAATGAGCGCCCCACCCCTGATTGCTGGCATCCGAAGTTACAGTAACCCAAGTGATGGGACGGATTGTGTGACAGTTGTGGAGATTCTTCCCCTGCAGCCACCAAAGAAGAGATTCTCTCATGGATGAAGTGAGCCTGATGCATTGACTCTTGCTGGGGGAGTGCCATTGCTGGAGGAACCCCTTCTGGAATGGGCGAGTGTGCCACTGAGCCCACCTCACCATAGGGATGGTGGCTGTCATGGTGCCGATTACCTTCAGGCATTGAAGAGCAGACAGGTGAGAGGAAGCAAGTGTTGCGCGGGTCCTGTCCCGGATTGCTGCAATCTTTTCCTCGGGCAATGAAATGGTGCCGTCTATTGTGTTGAAGAGAGCACCTAGAAACACAAGGGACTGTGTTGGAATGAGATGACTCTTCTCCAAATTCAGGAGCCACCCGAATTCTTGGAGAGTGGCTATTACTAGATTCTTGTGTTCCAAGAGTTGACATCTGTCTTGAGCTAGAAGTAAGAGGTCGTCTAGGTAGTGATGAAGACGAACTCCTTTCACTCGGAGCAGAGCCACAATGGCTAACAGAACCTTGGAGAACACCCAAGGTGATGTCGTGAGACCAAAAGGTAGGCAGGTGAACTGTAAGTGTTGATCGCCTACAGCAAAGCGGAGGTACTTTTGATAGTCTGCAGCTACTGGGACGTGAAAATATGCGTCCTTCAGATCTATTGACACTAACCAATCTCCTGGATGGACTGACTGCTGGATTGTCAATAGTGACTCCATTTTGAATCTTTCTTTCCGAATAAATCGGTTGAGATGCGTTAGGTCTATTACTGGTCTCCAGGTACCGTTCTTTTTCTGTACCATAAACAACGGGGAGTACATGCCTTCTCCTCGTTCGCCCTCTGGAACAGTAATGGCTGCGCCTTGAGTTAATAAAGAGCTTACGTAACTTAGTAAGACTTGTTTCTTTTCTTCTGCACTTGGAAAACTTGTGGGTATGTATCTGAGCCTGGGGGTGCTGTTGAAGACCCATGTGTGGCCTGAAGAGACCGTCTTGATGGTCCAAAAATCTTGAATTGAGGCCGCCCAAACATGCCGAAAGTGGAGGAGACGTGCCCCCACCTGACATGTTTGAACGGGCCCAATTTCAAAAAGACTTCGTAGACTCCCGACTACCGGACGGAGTACTTTTAGTTGGTTTCCTGAAAGAGGACTGTCTGGATTTCCAGGTCCTTGAAAATTCACGACCAGGTCTGTAGCTGCGTGCTTCCCTTGCACGATCTGTATTCTGTGCCCTCGAAAAGGTGCGTTTCTGGTTCTGCAAACGCCTGTCTTGAGGGAGGAACCCCGACTTACCACCCGTGGCCCGGGAAATGGCATTATCGAGTTTATTGCCAAAGAGAGAGGAGCCCTCAAAGGGAATGCGGCACCAGGCTTGCTTTGAAGCTGGATCCGCCGACCAGGGACAGAGCCATAAAGCACGGTGAGCGGTAACTGCTAACAACATTACTCGAGCCACTAGGCGAATAACATCAATATAGGCCTCCCCCAAAAAGGCAGATGCTAGCCTGATTTCCTGAATAGGAGAGCTTTTCGCCATTTCTTCAGAGATGCTTCTGAGGGAATCCTCCACATTGTCTGACCATGCTTCTAGAGCTTTTGAGATAGCTGCTAAAGCCAGAATTGGTTTACAGACTGAACCTGCTGTCAGATAGATTTGCTTCAGGTCTGAGTCAATCCGTCTCTCTAGAGGATATTTGAATGAGACCGTATCTTCCAGAGGAAGGGTTACATATCTAACCAAATGCATTAAAGCTGCATCAACCATGGGAGCTGAATCAAGGTGTTTTACCTCTTGTTCCTTAAAAGGATATATTTTTGCAATTTTTGACTGCATAGAACTTTTCTTGTCCATTTTACCCCATTCTTCTGAGATAATGGCACCCACTTCCGTGACAAACGGGAAATATTGTCGCTCCTTACTGAGCTGTTTAAAAAGTTTCCTTTGTTTGGGAGGAGATATAACTGGATCTTCCCAATTCAGAACTTCTCTAACTGCTTTCACTAAAGCAGGAACTAAGGCATAATCAAATCCCATCCCAGAATCATCCACTTCCGAACCACTTTCTGAGGGAGGAGCTGAGGGATGGCTGGGTTGAGAGATTTCCAGAGTCTCATGCACCTGTCCCTGTTCTAACAAGGGAATCAGTGGGTCTGGAGGAGAATCATGCTGCATTCTAGCATCTTTCTCTCGTAGTGACTCGTTTACGACCCGCTTAACCAATGCTTCCAGGTGTTTATCTGCACCTTCCCTCTCATTGGCTGCCTTTGAAAAACAATGATCACAAAGGGACTTGCTGGCAGGAACCGGAGCCCTGCACCCCCAACATGGTCTCTCTGACCTCTTGCTGTGAGATGAGGGGGGGGTGAGGAGTGTCTCTACTGGGACGTCCGGATCTGGAAGAATCATGGTGTCTAGAGCCAGAAGAGGAGTGCCGGTGGTGCGATTTAGAGGACCCGCTGCGTCTGCGGGAACTACTCTGTTGTTCAGACCTAGAAGGGCTGAAAGGAAAGAAAGTAGAGAGAGAGAGAGAGAGAGAGAGAGAGAGAAAGAGAGAGAGAGAGAGAGCGAGAGAGACAAAAGGCAAAAGGTCAAATAAAGCCCTACACTCCACTCTCATCCCCCCTCAGCAGGCAGTATAAAGGAAGAATTCCAGTCTTACCTACTGCAAGAGGGTTGGCCACCAGGAGGCAGTGAAGAGTCCATGACTATTCAGGGAGACACTGCAGGTGGGAACAGCAAACAATCAGATTCCAGCAAAGGAACAAGTGAAACAAATTCAGACCCTTCTGAACAAACACTTACCTGGGGTAAGCTCTGCAGGTGCTCAGGGAAGTCGCCGCTAAGCCCACGATCATTCCCGGCGTTTACAGGCTTCCCCAGGCTTTAAAATTAGCGCTGTGTGATGTCTCAGCTGCGACAGGCCCAAGACAGGCCCGAGATACTCGCGCGCATGCACAGACCGCGGATGAACCAGGAAGAGGGAGCACAGGGAACCAGCCGCTAACAGGCATGTAATGACACAGGGAGAAACAGCAAAGGCATATGCATAGACAAAAACGACACACATAAACACTGCTGCCATGAAGGCGATACAGGCTTACCACCACCATCTACGATCGATTCGGCCAGGGACACCGCATCCATACACACACCGGGCTTGCAGCAGATAATGGCCACCTGCACACTGCTAGGTAATCAGGCCTGTGCGCGCTCATCTCTCCAATGGAAGAAATAATACAGCTCTTCAGCGCTACTCTGCCATACACTCCATACCCTGCTTCACAGTCAAGGCTTATCGGAGGAATGAGACACCATATCGTCGGCCGATCTTGATCGTAGGAACAATCGTCTTCAGGTAGGAGAACTAAACATATAGTCCTTCGAAGGAGGACAAAAAAGGAACACGGCTGAGAGCCCAGAGCCAAAATTTATAGGGAGGGGGTCCTATTGGGTAGTTATGGAGGCGGGGCCAACCCACACGTATGCTGCCATGGAGCATGTCAGGAAACAGCAATTGCATCATGCATGTTAGGTATCACCGTGAAGGTCAGATCGAGGGCAGTAATTTTAGCAGTAGACCTCCTCTGTAAATCTAATGTGGTAACCTGTGTAGCGGCCACCTCCACTCCCCTCTTTCTCTCGTCTCGTTTCTTTCTCTTGTCTAGGGGTACCTTAGAGGGGAGGGAGCGGGGACACCACGCCTGGCTTCCACCACAGGTGTTAGTGCGGTGTAAGCAACGGTTTTGTATTACCTTCGGGTCAGTGCTGTGCACCTGGATCCTCCCTCCAAGAGTCACCGTGAACAATGTCCGTTAGAAAATGAGCTCCACACCATTAAAGTTCAACACTCCTTTATTCTCCTTATCTGAACACAAACAGTTGAACTCCCTTGATAGAACAGAACAGAAAAGGAGGTGTGGATGCGAACAGGCCCAGACACAATGTAGGTTGCCACTTCCCTTTCTAGAAGTGTGTCCTGGTCTCCGCACGAGGGTAAATTTCCTTCCAGGCGGTCTCCGACGAGAGACTCACTTGGCACCGGCAATATGCTGCACCGGGTCTTCAAATGAGGAGCTCCCCCCGGTCCATTGCGCCTTCCGGATTCGGGTACCCAATCCCTGGGTACCCTAGGATCTCCTTTCCTCGCGGAACCCAGTGTTGGGCACTGAGCTCCGGACCTCCATCCAAGTACCTCACCCCAGGCTAAAGGTGCCTGGGATGGAACTCGACCTCCGCTGTCCTCTAGGCCTAAGCCACCCAGAGGAGCGACACGACCCACCGTCCGCAAGCTGAAGGTGCCTGGGACTTCGACCCCGTGACCAAGATGGCCGACCCTTTATACCCTCTCCCAGCAAGCACGGCGGGTTCCCCGCCCCACCATACCGCTGCCGAGGGAGGACAAAAAGGAAGTCGGCACACAGCGATAATCCAACCCAGGGCGACAGCGCCACCCAATGGGCCGCGGTGAATTACACATCACTGGTGTCACTTCCAAATTCAAATTTATCCCCTCGGTCCTTTGACACTGGTCCCCAGTGTCTGGAGTAAACCATGCCCTCAACAGCTGACATAATTCAATCCAGAAACAGACTAACAAATTGTAAAAAAATATAAAACTTTAGAGAACTATCCAACTAAAACATTGTGTCTGAGCCCTGTAAAGAAAGGGAAATAAGACAAACAAGAAACAACTATTTTGACTCATGACTTAGAATCACATTTCACATTTCACTTTTCCCACCCATCCTGACTAAGACCCACCCCATTCTCAGTGGACTTGACGGGATGTTCTCCTTCAGAGGGAAAAGAAAGGGTTAACACATATAATCCTGTCACCTGTATTCGTGTAATGGAAAAGAAACTTCTCCAAGAAGAAATCCCTTTTCTCCAGAGTGAGTGTATGATAAGTGTTTAAACGTTGCGCAACACTGCCACCTGGTGACAGCATTGCAGTAACTGCACTCGTGGAGCTTTCCTCTTTTCTTTCGGCCCTATCTACCCCAGAGTCAATAATCTCTTGTTGGAAAGTGAAGAGCAAACAGGAACAGTTCTTCCTTTCTTTCAGGCACAAAAGCAACGGGCCCCAGAAAGTTCAGCAGCATGATAAAAACTGAGTCTTTCTCCCTCCTACAAGTAAAAGCGAGGATGCGGCAGAACAAGTGGCTTCAAGTGCTGATCCATGGTTTCCAGATGATACTCCACATCTTCTTCTTCCTTTCGTCGGATCAACACTTTGTCTGCATGGATGTGTCGTCCCAACATCCACTCTGCCTTGCAGTCTTTGAAGCGCTGAGAGGCCTTCGGAGAGCATGCCAGGTACCTGCGGGCGTGGGGAACCTGAATGTGAGTCCACACAAAGTCATTGTACCAGCGCTCCCGGTACACTTCCACCTCATAGAGTAAGTCCTTCGATAAGTATGGATACTCCCATCCGTACTCCGCAGCAACTTTCTGCCCATATAGGCGTTGTAGTCTCGCCAAAGGAGTCATGGTAGCTTTGTCCCCTTCGCCAGGCAACACTATCGAGTCCGGGTGGCGAGGGACCTTGATCACATCTGATCGGGGCATAGGTGCCCGCAGCACTAGTCTCTTTTCCCCTCCCTTCGGTACAGATGGCACCGGGGATGTAGAAGCAGGCTGGGGACGGGACCCCTCTTCAGGCGCTGATGCCTCCACCCGGGGTGTGCTTTCCCCTGTTGACATGGGTGGATCTCTGGTCCTCCGCGATGAAGCGAGAGGTACTTTGTCCCAGCCCTTCTCGGCAAACAAATCGTCTATGGCAGGGATGAGCCGAACACCCTCCTGTTCGGTTCGCACCAGAACCTGCGAACAGACAAAATGTTTGTGTGAACTTTAGAACCCTATTAAATACAATGGACTCGAACGTTCGAAATCTAAAGTGTTAATTATAAAGGCTAATATGCAAGTTATTGTCCTAAAAAGTGTTTGGGGACCTGGGTCCTGCCCCAGGGGACATGTATCAATGCAAAAAGAAGTTTTAAAAACAGCAGTTTTTTCGGGAGCAGTGATTTTAATAATGCTTAACCACTTGCCGACCGCGCCATGTACAAAAGACGTCCACAGCGCGGTCGAGTTATCCTGAGTGGACGTCCCAGGGACGTCCTCACAGAATCTTGCTCCCGCGCGCCCCCTGGGGCGCGCTCCAGGATATGACCGTGACCGCCGGGTCCGGAAGACCCGGCGCATCACGGATCACGGTAGATGGCCGCTAATCGCGGCCGTTTACCACGTGATCGCTCCGTCAAATGACGGAGTAATCACTTGTAAACAGACCGGCGTCATGTGATGACGCCGGTTCCTCCCTCCCCTCTCTGTACCGATCGGTACAGTGTGAGAGGAGAGGGGAGGGAGCGGATCATGTCCGCTCCCTCCCCCATGTCAGCTGTGGGCTGGATCTGTGACAATTGCAGTCACAGATCCAGCCATCCATCCATCCCTGCTCAGCCATCCCTGTGCAATACTCTGCCAATACTCTGCAATACACCCTGCCAATACTCTGCAAACCAATACTCTGCAATACCCTGGTGCAATACTCTGCAATACCCTGGTGCAATACTCTGCAATACCCTGTGCAATACTCTGCAATACCCTGTGCAATACTCTGCAATACCCTGTGCAATACTCCGCAAAATACTCTGCAATACCCTGCGCAATACTCTGCAATACCCTGCGCAATACTCTGCAATACCCTGTGCAATACCCTGTGCAATACCCTGTGCAATACTCTGCAATACCCTGTGCAATACTCTGCAATACCCTGTGCAATACTCTGCAGTACCCTGTGCAATACTCTGCAATACCCTGCCCATACTGTGCAATACCCTGCCATACTGTGCAATACTCTGCCATATTCCGCAATACCCTGCCATACTCCGCAATACTCCTCAATACCCTGCAATACCCCACAATACCCAGCAATACTCCACAATACCCGGCAATACTCCACAATACCCTGCAATACTCCACAATACCCTGCAATACTCCACAATACCCGGCAATACTCCACAATACCCGGCAATACTCCACAATACCCTGCAATACTCCACAATACCCTGCAATACTCCTCAATACCCGGCAATACCCCGCAATACTCGGCAATACTCGGCAATACTCGGCAATACCCGGCAATACTCGGCAATACTCGGCAATACCCGGCAATACTCCGCAATACCCGGCAATACTCCTCAATACCCGGCAATACTCGGCAATACCCCGCAATACCCGGCAATACCCGGCAATACTCGGCAATACCCGGCAATACTCCTCAATACCCTGCAATACTCCTCAATACCCGGCAATACTCCTCAATACCCTGCAATACTCCTCAATACCCTGCAATACTCCTCAATACCCGGCAATACTCTGCAATAACCACTTCCCGCCCGCCGGCCGTCATATGACGTCCTTAACTTTATGCGGGGATATCTGAATGATGGGAGCAGCTACAGGCATCATTCAGATATTCGCTTTGTCAGCTGGCGATTCCCTGCACCATAAGAATGATCATAGCGGCTGTTCCACCGCTTGATCGCTCTTACGGAAGTTGAGAGGGGATGCCCCCCCACCCGCTGCCCTCCGGTGCTTCTACCGACTCACCGCTACGATCAAAGCCAAGATTGTTTTTTTTTTTGTTTTTTTTTCAGGCTTCCCAGCCTAGAGGTGGGATGTGGGGTCTTATTGACCCCATATCTCACTGTAAAGAGGACCTGTCATGCCATATTCCTATTACAAGGGATGTTTACATTCCTTGTAATAGGAATAAAAGTGATCAAAAAATAATTTGGGGCGGAAAAACATGTCAAACTAAAATAAATAAAGTAAAATGAACAATAAAATATATATTTTTTTTTAAAGCGCCCCTGCCCCCGCGAGCTCGCATGCAGAAGTAAACGCATATGTAAGCCCCGCCCACATATGAAAACGGTGTTCAAACCACACATGTGAGGTATCGTTGCGAACGTTAGAGCGAGAGCAATAATTTTGGCCCTAGACCTCCTCTGTAACTCAAAACATGTAACCAGTAAAAATATTTAAAGCGTTGCCTATGGGGATTTTTAAGTAGCGAAGTTTGGCGCCATTCCACGAGCGTGTGCAATTTTGAAGGGTGACATGTTAGGTATCTATTTACTCGGTGTAACTTCATCTTTCACATTATGCAAAAACATTGGGCTAACTTTACTGTTTTTTTTTCTTTTAAGCACAAAACAGTTTTTTTCCATAAAAAACGCATTAGAAAAATTGCTGCGCAAATACCGTGCAAGATAAAAAGTTGCAATGACCACCATTATATTCTTTAAGGTCTTTGCTAAAAAAACATATATAATGTTTTGGGGTTCTATGTAATTTTCTAGCAAACAAATGATGATTTTTACATGTAGGAGAGAAATGTCAGAATTGGCCTGGGTTCTCCAGAACGCCTGATGGTGCTCCCTGCATGTTGGGCCTCTGTATGTGGCCACGCTGTGTAAAAGTCTCACACATGTGGTATCGCCATACTCGGGAGGAATAGCAGAATGTGTTTTGGGGTGTAATTTGTGGTATGCATATGCTGTGTGTGAGAAATAACCTGCTAATATGACAATTTTGTGGAAAAAAAAAAAAAGAAAAAAAAATCTTGATTTTTGCAAAGAATTGTGGGAAAAAATGACAACTTCAAAAAACTCACAATGACTCTTTCTAAATACCTTGGAATGTCTTCTTTCCAAAAAGGGGTCATTTGGGGGGTATTTGTACTTTTCTGGCATGTTAGGGTCTCAAGAAATTAGATCGGCCGTCAGTACTTCAGGTGTGATCAATTTTCAGATATTGGCACCATAGATTGTGGACTCTATAACTTTCACAAAGACCAAAAAATATGCACCAATTTGTACTTATTTTTACCAAAGATATGTAGCAGTATAAATTTTGGCCAAAATTTATGAAGAAAAAATACTAATTTGCAAAATTTTATAACGGAAACAAAGAAAAATTATTTTTTTTACAAAATTTTCAGTCTTTTTTCTCTTATAGCGCAAAAAATAAAAAACCCAACAGTGATTAAATACCACCAAAAGAAAGCTCTATTTGTGTGAAAAAAAGGACAAAAATTTCATATGGGTACAGTGTTGTATGACTGAGTAATTGTCATTCAAAATGTGAGAGCACCGAAAGCTGAAAATTTGTCTGGTTAGGAAGGGGGTTTAAGTGCCCAGTTGTCAAGTGGTTAAAATGAAAAAATAAAAGTGAAATATTCCTTTAAATTTCGTACCTGGGGGGTGTGTATGATATGCATGTGAAGTGGCGCATGTTTCCCGTGCTTAGAACTGTCCCTGCAAAAAATGTCATTTTTGAAAGAAAAAAAGTCATTTAAAACTGACTCGCGGCTATTAATGAATTGTCGGCTCCCGTCAATACATTCAAAAGTCATTGATAAAAAAAAAAAAAAAAAAAAAGCGTGGGGGTTCCCCAGAATTCAATTACCAGACCCTTCAGGTCTGGAATGGATATTAAGGGGAACCCCGCCGCAAATTTAAAAAAAAATTGATGTGGGGTTCCCCCAAATATCCATTCCAGGCCCTTCAGATCTGGCATGGATTTTAAGGGGAACTCCACCCCAAATTTAAAGAAAAATGGCGTGGAGTCTCCCTAAAAATCCATACCAGACCCCTTATCCGAGCACGCAACCTGACCGGCCGCAGGGGAAAAGGGGGGGGGGACGAGAGAGCGGCCCCCCTCCCTCCTGAACTGTACCAGGCCACATGCCCTCAACATGGGGAGGATGTCCCCATGTTGATGGGGACAAGGGCCTCATCCCCACAACCCTTGCCCGGTGGTTGTGGGGGTCTGCGGGCGGGGGGCTTATCGGAATCTGGAAGACCCCTTTAACAAAGGGGACCCCCAGATCCCGCCCCCCCTATGTGAATTGGTAAAGGGGTACATTGTACCCCTACCATTTCACGAAGAAAGCGTAAAAAAATGTTTAAAAAAACACACAAACACCTTGAAAAAGTCCTTTATTTAAAAAAAAAAAAAAAAAAAATTCCAGCGGTGAAATCCAGTGTCCCGCGGCGATCCCGATGTCCAGCGCTGTCCTTCATTGGTTGTGCCTGAGCGGACCTGATGGGGAACTCCCTCTCAGTGTTTTAAATGTATAGACCCGCCCCTTCTAAAGCTCCCCATCAGGTCCGCTCAGCGGACCAGATGCGGAACATGAGAAGGGGCGGGTCTATACATGTATTACCAAAGTGAGAGCAGTTCCCCATCAGGTCCGCTCCCTCGGTATGTCGGACCCGCCTACATCATTGGCTTGAGCGGGGAACTTCCTTCACTATGTAAATTTAAATTACACAGTGAAGGAAGTTCCCCGCTCAAGCCAATGACGTAGGCGGGTCCGACATACCAAGGGGGCGGACCTGATGGGGAACTGCTCTCACTTTGGTAATACATGTACAGACCCACCCCTTCTCATGTTCCGCATCTGGTCCGCTGAGCGGACCTGATGGGGAACCTTAGAAGGGGCGGGTCTATACATTTAAAATACTGAGAGGGAGTTCCCCATCAGGTCCGCTCAGGCACAACCAATGAAGGACAGTGCTGGACATCGGGATCGCCGCGGGACACTGGATTTCACCGCTGGAATGTTTTTTTTTTTTTTTAAATAAAGGACTTTTTCAAGGTGTTTGTGTGTTTTTTTTAAACATTTTTTTACGCTTTCTTCGTGAAATGGTAGGGGTACAATGTACCCCTTACCAATTCACATAGGGGGGGCGGGATCTGGGGGTCCCCTTTGTTAAAGGGGTCTTCCAGATTCCGATAAGCCCCCCGCCCGCAGACCCCCACAACCACCGGGCAAGGGTTGTGGGGATGAGGCCCTTGTCCCCATCAACATGGGGACATCCTCCCCATGTTGAGGGCATGTGGCACGGTTCAGGAGGGAGGGGGGCCGCTCTCTCGTCCCCCCCTTTTCCCCTGCGGCCGGCCAGGTTGCGTGCTCGGATAAGGGGTCTGGTATGGATTTTTAGGGGGACTCCACGCCATTTTTTTTTAAATTTGGAGTGGAGTTCCCCTTAAAATCCATGCCAGATCTGAAGGGCCTGGAATGGATATTTGGGGGAACCCCACGTCAATTTTTTTTTAAATTTGCGGCGGGGTTCCCCTTAATATCCACAGACCTGAAGGGCCTGGTAATTGAATTCTGGGGAACCCCCACGCTTTTTTAATTTTTTTATCAATGACTTTTGTATGTATTGCCGGGAGCCGACAATTCATTAATAGCCGCGAGTCAGTTTTAAATGACTTTTTTTCTTTCAGAAATGACATTTTTTGCAGGGACAGTTCTAAGCACGGGAAACATGCGCCACTTTACATGCATATCATACACACCCCCCAGGTACGAAATTTAAAGGAATATTTCACTTTTATTTTTTCATTTTAAGCATTATTAAAATCACTGCTCCCGAAAAAACGGCCGTTTTTAAAACTTCTTTTTGCATTGATACATGTCCCCTGGGGCAGGACCTGGGTCCCCAAACACTTTTTAGGACAATAACTTGCATATAAGCCTTTATAATTAGCACTTTAGATTTCTCCCATCGATTTTTCGAATTTGCCGCGAACACCCCAATTTGTTCGCTGTTCGGCGAACGGGCGAACAGGCAATGTTCGAGTCGAACATGAGTTCGACTCGAACTCGAAGCTCATCCCTAGTCTATGGCAACGTCGTCTCCTATGTCCGAGAGCGACTCCAGGTCAGAGGTGTCACACTCCTCCGCGGGCAGGTAGCCGGTTGTAGAGACGGAGCCACCACCTCCCGCGGACTCGCTAGGCCATGACTTCCCGACACCTCCGCCCACACACCAAATCTCTCCGCCTGGCTTACCTCGGCCTTTACTTGAAGCTGGACGTCTGGAACTCTTGTCGACGGATCCATTCGGGCCGGGCGTAAGCGGGCGAGACGGTCCACCACAACCGCTGGTCGGGGCTACCATGCCGGTCTTTCTCTTCGGTGGCGGATGCTGCGAGACAGTGGTGACCGAGTCAGCATCCTCGTATTTCTCCCCTTGGGGTTTTACGACCTCCTCCGCGGTCGTTGCAGTGTGGCAGGGGTGACTCTCACAGCAGTGATTCCTCCTCTCCGAGTGGTGTTGCCTAAAGCCCGGCCGGGGTAAATGGTCCTCGGCCTCTCCACCGCCGGATTCACTTCGAACAGGAACTCCCCACAGGCCTCACAGCGTCCGAACGGCTTCAACTGGCACACCAGTCCCGAACACCCGGGACAAATCACACCCAGGGCCTCAATGTCCATGCACGAATACAGGGCGAATCGACCCCTTGGCTTAAGTCTGATCCCTGTATCCGTTACTGGAGCAGCAGCAGTCAAAGTCGTGGTGGAAGGGTGAACTGGAATCCACGAGGTGTGTCCAAACATGGCGAACTGTTGCTGATCCATCGCACACTGCAGAGTTTTTGCGCCAACGTCCCACGTGTAGTCCTTCACACGTATTGGACTCCTCCCCTTTGCTCCAGTTCGCGGGCTTTTCTTCTTTTCTGTTTCTGAGTCACGCCCACGAACTAAGCGGTGGGGGTGTGCCTGGTGGCGCAGTGCAATAGAAGCCCCCACGTGTAGTACTTCACACGGCTGAACTTCCCCCTCTTTCCACTCTTCTGCGCGGGCCTTTCCCTTCATTGGGTCATGTCCACGACTTCGAGCAGGGATGCACTTCGGCCAATTAAGGCCTGCCTATTCGCTTAACTCTTCCAACAGACACGTTCAATACTGTGGTGCACAAACACAATACCGGACCCGAGCCCCCACGTGTAGCGGCCACCTCCACTCCCCTCTTTCTCTTGTCTAGGGGTACCTTAGAGGGGAGGGAGCGGGGACACCACGCCTGGCTTCCACCACAAGTGTTAGTGCGGTATAAGCAACGGTTTTGTATTACCTTCGGGTCAATGCTGTGCACCTGGATCCTCCCTCCAAGAGTCACCGTGAACAATGTCCGTTAGAAAATGAGCTTCACACCATTAAAGTTCAACACTCCTTTATTCTCCTTATCTGAACACAAACAGTTGAACTCCCTTGATAGAACAGAACAGAAAAGGAGGTGTGGATGCGAACAGGCCCAGACACAATGTAGGTTGCCACTTCCCTTCCTAGAAGTGTGTCCTGGTCTCCGCACGAGGGTAAATTTCCTTCCAGGCGGTCTCCGACGAGAGACTCACTTGGCACCGGCAATATGCTGCACCGGGTCTTCAAATGAGGAGCTCCCCCCGGTCCATTCCGCCTTCCGGATTCGGGTACCCAATCCCTGGGTACCCTAGGATCTCCTTCCCTCGCAGAACCCAGTGTTGGGCACTGAGCTCCGGACCTCCATCCAAGTACCTCACCCCAGGCTAAAGGTGCCTGGGATGGAACTCGACCTCTGCTGTCCTCTAGGCCTAAGCCACCCAGAGGAGCGACACGACCCACCGTCCGCAAGCTGAAGGTGCCTGGGACTTCGACCCCGTGACCAAGATGGCGACCCCTTTATACCCTCTCCCAGCAAGCAGGGCGGGTTCCCCGCCCCACCATACCGCTGCCGAGGGAGGACAAAAAGGAAGTCGGCACACAGCGATAATCCAACCCAACCCAGAGCGACAGCGCCACCCAATGGGCCGCGGTGAATTACACATCACTGGTGTCACTTCCAAATTCAAATTTTCACCCGGGAAAGTACATACCCGCTACACCTGTAAAGGCTTTTAAAAATGTATGTAGTTTGTCGCCACTGCGCGTTTGTGCGAAATTTTAAAGCATGTCGTGTTTGGTATCCATGTACTCGGCCTAAGATCATCTTTTTTATTTCATCAAACATTTGGGCAATATAGTGTGTTTTAGTGCATTAAAATTAAAAAAAGTGTTTTTTTCCCCAAAAAATGCGTTTGAAAAATCGCTGCGCAAATACTGTGTGAAAAAAAATGCAACACCCACCATTTTAATCTGTAGGGCCTTTGCGTTAAAAAAATATATAATGTTTGGGGGTTCAACGTAATTTTCTTGCAAAAAAAATAAAAATGTTTTCATGTAAATAAAAAGTGTCAGAAAACGGAAAATTTAATTCAAATACTTACCGTAATTTTCCTTTCCTGACGAGCTCCATGTCAGCACAGCTGGGTGAGGCTCCGCCCACCCCCACGTGATCAGGACTTAACTATAAATTTTTCACTCACCTCAACCTCAGCATTTCGTAACTATTACTACTTAACTAGGCGGGTTCTGTGCTTACATGGAGCTCGTCAGGAAAGGAAAATTACTGTAAGTATTTGAATTAAATTTTCAGTTTTCCTGACGGCTCCATGTCAGCACAGCTGGGAATTAACTAGCCAAAACAGGGGAGGGATAATGCTACACACTCCAATTCTGACTAAAACGGTAACAGAAACCATAATGCCTCTGACAAACCCAACTGTCATGAATATGAATATTTTGTATTACGGATAGTTTGAGACACCTGGCCTGCTGTCACCCTCAAGGTCTGGACCTTTCTAGAGAGAATGCCGTGACTCTCCTGGCACAGCCAGCCTTACAACCTGCAGGCCAAGGAGATGAGGTTATCAACCAAGAGATAATGATTTTACGGCTCCCAGCAAGATTATTATGTGTTCCACCTGAAAAGGACAAACAGATGTACAGAGCTCCTGATGGCAGGAGTCGCCTTGATCAAATATTTTAGCGCTTAGCCCACATCCGATGGGCTAACTTTTTGAGTACTCCCCAAAGGGAACGTAGGAGGGAAACCTCTTGTGTGATATGAACTCTAAAGGTCAGTTATGGCACATATTAGAGCATTGGCATGAGCACCATTCTGTCTGGGAAGTACACGAGTATGGGTTCTTTAAACCCAAGGACACCAATGCTGATGTAATTGCCACCAGTAAATCAGTTTCAGCGAGAAAGTACCACAGGGTGATTGAAGGCATCCGATGAAATAACATACATCAGCATTGGTATATCTCATTCCGGAAATAAGTTTGGGGTTTCAACCAAATTGAATCTTGAAAAAACTGTATAATTAAGCGTTGGAAGCTTGCTGAATGCCGGTGAAGACAGCGATAGCCAAAATGCATTTCTATAGCATGCTTGCGTATAGAATTAAGTCAAGCCATGCCTGTAGACATTCGAAGCAGGCTTCTGAAGAGTCCAGCGTAAAATCTCGATCAGCGAATATACTGGGTATATATGTCCTTTTCTACTATAGGCATGCTTAGCGCTGACCTTTCTCGTTTCGTAGAACTGTTCAAATCTTCACAGAGCATTCGACATCCATTAGGCTCTGCCTCTCTCGACCCAGGCCATCAGCCTGAGCCTGTCGGATGCTGGATGAATGGGACTGGAGAAGATTTGATCTACCAGGCAGAGGGCATCACTCCTTGACACTCATCAGGATGAGTAGCGGGTACCAAAACTGTCACCTTCCCTCGCCCCAGCCTTAGCTGGAAGCTGAGAATCAGAGGGAGCAGCTGAAAAAGGCATCAGCAGTCTTGGCGATCCATTCTGCGGTCAGCACCTCCACTCCGAGCGCTTGCGGCTCCTGGGCCCTGGAATGGAACTTCAGCAACTCAGTGCCGACTGGAAATGTAAGCGGTCTACCTCTGGCAGACAAAACACCAATCTCTGTTAGTTCTTGGAAGACTCACAGTAGTCTGGATCATCCATTGTCATCAGACTTGACCTGGACAAATAGATCGTCTGAAGATTCTTCCGACCAGGCACATAGGTCGCAAATCGTTGGGAGGATTGACTTGGGTGAATTCTAGAATTAGAGAAAACTTCAGAAGTGAGAGACTGAGCCTTGTTTCCAGATGTAGGCCACAGTCGTTGTGCTGTCCAACTTTCCCAGGACAGGCTTACTCTGGATGAGATGACTGAAGGCTAAGAGCCTGAAAAGGTTGCCTTCAACTCCAAGATGGAGTCTTGGATCCTTGACAAAAGACCATTGGTCCTGAGCTCATTGTTACTGAAGAAGGGCTCCCCTAAACTGGCTGGTATCTGCCTGTACCACCAGATCGTCCGAGCTGCTGGGGCGAGACGATTTCTATGGCTCAACCTGAGACGTGAAGGATGAAAGATCTCCAAATATGGCCCAAAATGCTTTCCTTAGGGGACCACGTGTCCATCCACAAGCCGTCCCTATGTTCACAGAGGAACCACATAGTGCCCCTAGGGCATGTATGGGTGGCCCAATCCCAAAATAACAGAGAGCATCCTGACATGGAAGTTCTTATTGACTTCATGGACTAAGCATTTGCTTCCTTGTCTTTCCTGGACTCCCATCCAGAAAAGCACAGGAGCTACGCTCTTTGGCGTGAGCGTGAGCGTGGACAATAATTCTTGAGTTTTCGGTCTTCTTTAACTCAGTAGACCTTCATCTTGAAGCAGGAGGCTAAACTAGCCACTATTTAATTTAGGCTTGCTCTTCTGCGACTAAGAAAAAAATGCAGTGAGCGCGTTTGTCCTTGAGGGTCGCACCTTCTGATGGTAAGGTCATGTGAATGGCCCATCCCACAAGGAAAAAAATACTAACCAGCGGGGTGATCCCAACCCCTGGACCTCTATTCGTTCCAAAGGGCGTAACTTTGACATCCTGCTGTGACAATATCCTCCAATCTTGACGAACAAGCACTTGATCCATTCAACATCCAGCCGTCTTTTGGAGGTATTTAACCACTTGTCCCCACACTCTCGTTCTGACAGGACGTCATATGACGTCCTGCCTTTAAAACGAGCTAGGGGGCCCGCCGCGTTCCCAAGGACCCGATGCGCATGCCCGGCGGCCACGATTGCCGCTGGGCACCCGCGATTGCCCGGGAACCGAGCAGGAAAGTGGATCTGTTTGTGTAAACACACAGATCCACGTCCTGTGAGGGAGAGGGGACCGATGGTGTGTCCCTTGTACATAGGGACAACCATCGGTCACCTCCCCCAGTCAGTCACCTCCCCCCACAGTTAGAACACATTGAGGGAACATATTTAACCCCTCCCCGGCCCCTAGTGGTTAACCCCTTCCCTGCCAGTCACATTTATACAGTAATCAATGCATTTTTATAGCACGGATCACTGTATAAATGTGGTCCCAAAAATGTGTCAAAAGTGTCCGATGTGTCCGCCGCAATATCGCAGTCACAATAAAAATCGCAGATCGCCGCCATTACTAATAAGAAAAAAAAATGCTATAAATCTATCCCCTATTTTGTAGACGCTATAACTTTTGCGCAAACCAATCAATACGCGCTTATTGCAATTTTTTTTTACCAAAAATATGTAGAAGAATACGTATCGGCCTAAACTGAGGAAAATTTTAATTGAAAAAAAAAATAGGTATTTATTATAGCAAAAAGTAAAAAAGTGTTTTTTTTCCAAACTGGACGCTCTTCTTTTTTTTACCTTAGCAAAAAATAAAAACCGCAGAGGTGATCAAATACCACCAAAAGAAAGCTCTATTTGTGGGAAAAAAAGGACGCAAATTTCGTTTGGGAGCCACATCGCACGACCGCGCAATTGTCATTCAAAGTGTGACAGCGCTGAAAGCTGAAAAATGGCTTGGGCAGGAAGGGGGTTTTCGTGCATGGTAGGGAAGTGGTTAAAATACTTCCAAAGTTTCACCTCTATACACAGGCATTTCACCAACCTTAGCAATCTGGACACAGGTCGTCCTCTTTCTCCTGTTCAGAAGAGACTGGAGAGAGTTGATTGGACCAAGAAGGCCCTGAAAGAAGGCTGGACATTGCCAAACAGATGGTCCCCATATAAGAAGAATCTAGTCATTCCTTTAGAGTGTCTTGGCCATCTGCTTAATTGTGACAACTGGTTAGGTGTCGTCATCTTTATCCTAGGTTGCTTGAACTAGGTAGCATCCTTGCCGTCTGTTTCTTTATGGAACAATCTGAAGCGGATTGTTTGCTTGGGAAGGCTTGGAGAATTCACAGGGTGGGTGGAAACACTCTTATGCCGCGTACACACGGCCGTTTTTCCCGTAGAAAAAAACGTCATTTTTCCCATTCGACGAGAAAAACGATAGTCTGTGGGCTTTCTGTCGTTTTTTTCGACGAGAAAAACGGCATTAAAAACGACGAGAAAAATTAGAACATGTTCTAATTTTTCTCGTCGTTTTTTTCGACATGTTTTCCGTAGCAGTGTTTCCCATAGGGAAACACTGCCGCGGAGCCCACACACGGTCGTTTTTTTCGACCAAAAAAAAAATTACATTTAAAACGGCCGTGTGTGAGGGGAACAAGCTGTTCCTCGTTTTTAACGTCGATTTTTTCGACGGTGTTTTCACCGTCGAAAAAATCGATCGTGTGTACGCGGCATTAGGCTGGGTTCACACTAGTGCGACACGACATCTGTCCTACTTTGGATCCGACTTTGCCCTGCGACATGAAGCCGACATATGTCCGACTTTCAATGAACGAGGATCCGACTTGGATCCCCGCCAATATCAGGCACTGTGTTTGGTATGAATCTTGAGGGGGAACTCCAGGCCAATTTTTAAATAAAAAAAACGGCGTGGGTTCCCCTCCAGAGGCATACCAGGCCCTTGGGTCTGGTCTGGATTTGAACGGGCGCCCCTACGCCGAAAAAACGGCGTGGGGGTCCCCCCAAAATCCAAACCAGACCCTTATCCGAGCACACAACCTGGCAGGCCGCAGGGGAAGAGGGGGGGACGAGAGAGCGGCCCCCCCTCCCTCCTGAACCATACCAGGCCGCATGCCCTCAACATGGGGGGTTTGGTGCTCTGGGGCAGGGGGGCGACCTGCGGCCCCCCACCCCAGAGCACCCTGCCCCCATGTTGATGAGGACAGGGCCTCTTCCCGACAACCCTGGCCGTTGGTTGTCGGGGTCTGCGGACGGGGGGCTTATCGGAATCCGGGAGCCCCCTTCAATAAGGGGGCCCCCGGATCCCAGCCCCCCCACCCTATGTGAATGAGTATAGGGTACATCACACCCCTACCCATTCACCTGGTGGAAAAAAATTGCAATAAAAAAACCACACAGCTTTTTAAAGTATTTTATTGCACAGCTCCGGGGGTCTTCTTCCGACTTCGGGGGTCTCCGGTGTCGTCGCCGCGCTCTCCGGTTCTTTCTTCCGCCGGGCCTCCGCTAACTTCTTTTTAGCTCTTTTGCTAACGGAGGCCCGGACTTCTCCGTCTTCTCGTCCGGCTCTCCGTTGTCCTTCTGCCGGCCCCTCCACTAACTTCTTGGTAGCTCTTTCGCTAGTGGAGGGGCGCGGTCTTCCCGTCGTCGCCGTCGGCGTCTTCTTCCCTCTTCTCCTCCTCGATGTTGACGCGTCGCTTCCTCCCGCTGTAATACTGGCTCTCCGCTCCGCTCCGCATTAATATAGGCTTCTCATGACGTCACAGTCACATGTTCCCATGACGTCACAGTCACATGCTCCGGGACCATGTGCCCCGAAACATGTGACTGTGACGTCATGAGAAGCCTATATTAATGCGGAGCGGAGCGGAGAGCCAGTATTACAGCGGGAGGAAGCGACGTGTCAACATCGAGGAGGAGAAGAGGGAAGAAGACGCCAACGGCGACGACGGGAAGACCGCGCCCCTCCACTAGCGAAAGAGCTACCAAGAAGTTAGTGGAGGGGCCGGCAGAAGGACAACGGAGAGCCGGACGAGAAGACGGAGAAGTCCGGGCCTCCGTTAGCAAAAGAGCTAAAAAGAAGTTAGCGGAGGCCCGGCGGAAGAAAGAACCGGAGAGCGCGGCGACGACACCGGAGACCCCCGAAGTCGGAAGAAGACCCCCGGAGCTGTGCAATAAAATACTTTAAAAAGCTGTGTGTTTTTTTTATTGCAATTTTTTCCACCAGGTGAATGGGTAGGGGTACGATATACCCTATACTCATTCACATAGGGTGGGGGGGCCGGGATCCGGGGGCCCCCTTATTGAAGGGGGCTCCCGGATTCCGATAAGCCCCCCGCCCGCAGACCCCGACAACCAACGGCCAGGGTTGTCGGGAAGAGGCCCTGTCCTCATCAACATGGGGGCAGGGTGCTCTGGGTGGGGGGGCCGCAGGTCGCCCCCCTCCCCCAGAGCACCAAACCCCCCATGTTGAGGGCATGCGGCCTGGTACGGTTCAGGAGGGAGGGGGGCCGCTCTCTCGTCCCCCCTCTTCCCCTGCGGCCTGCCAGGTTGTGTGCTCGGATAAGGGTCTGGTTTGGATTTTGGGGGGACCCCCCACGCCGTTTTTTCGGCGTAGGGGTGCCCGTTCAAATCCAGACCAGACCCAAGGGCCTGGTATGCTCCTGGAGGGGGAACCCATGCCGGTATTTTATTAAAAATTTGGCCTGGAGTTCCCCCTCAAGAGCAGTACAGCACAAGTCGCATGCCAAAGTCGGATCATGCAAGACTGCGGTCCGACTTTGATCCGACTTCAATGATAGTCAATGGGCTGAAGTCGGATCAAAGTCGGACCAAAGTAGTACAGGGAGCATTCTCAAAGTCGGACCGACATGTGTCGGACCAGTTAAGACGGCTCCCATAGGGAAACATTGATTTTCACACGTCATGCGACATGAGCTCCCAATGTCGGAGCGTTTGTCGCCCCAGTGTGAACCAGGCCTTATAGAGCGTATTGACCACATGTTTCATTAGTGCGACCACCTGTTAGGTGCCGTCATCCATATCCTTGGTTGCTTGATAAAGCAGACTGTGTGCAGTCATGTCCATCCGGAAGTTTGGAGAATGGGCTGCTTCACCTGGTATGGACAGGCGGCTTCTCATTATCAGAGCAGATAACCCTTTCATATGGTGAGCCGAAAACACCCCTTTAGAGTGTATTGGCAATTTGTTTATTGGGTGTAACACCTTTTAGGTGTCACCCTCCTCCCTGGCTGTTTAAGCCAGTGGGATACATACTGTCATGCTCATCCGGAAATTTGGAACATGCGCAGCTTCCCCTGGTGTGGACAGGCAGCTTCTCATTGTCAGAGCAGATGACCCCTTTTACAGGGTGAGCCGAAAACACCCCTTTAGAGCGTATTGGCAATTTGTTTATTGGGTGTAACACCTTTTTAGGTGTCACCCTCCTCCCTGGGTGTTCCAGCCAGTGGGATACATACTGTCATGCTCATCCGGAAATTCTGAAAATTGTCTGTTTCACCCGGTGTGGACAGGCAGCTTCTCATTGTCAGAGCAGATGACCCTTTCACAGGGTAAGCCAGGAACACCCCTTTAGAGCGTATTGGCAATTTGTTCATTGGGTGTAACACCTCCTCTCCGGCTGTTTAAGCCAGTGTGATAAATACTGTCATGCCCATCCGTGTATTCCTCTTATAGAGCTTGAGGAGGGATGTTTGCTTGGGAAAGTCATGAGACTACTCTTTCATGTTCATCCATGTCTTCTTATTGAAGGGCCTGAAGCATGTTCATTCTGAGATTGGTAAACACTAATAGATAACCTCACCACAGGGCTTGTACATCATTCAGCAAACCAACCCATAGACCCGGATCACACTGGTGCGTTTTTAACATGCGACCCGACCAGTCAAATTGCATAAAAATAATATGCGGCAATCGCACCACCCTAATCGGTGCAATGCTGCATCAGCGGCGCCATGCCAACTTCAACAAAGGCAGTTTTGTACTACCTTGCGATTTTGGGTTGCGACCTATATTGACATCCGCACAGAGACTTGCACAGATGTCTCTGAAAATTGGGACCGGAACCGAGACTGACCAGCGGGAGACAAAGCTGAATAGCACAGCTTTATTCCCGCAACCCAGTGCGACCCTGGACTACGGAAAAAAATGGTTAAATGCAGTAAATAGATTGCTTAGTAACAAACCCTGAGGGGTTAAACACAGCTAGAGGGAGGCAGAAGCTTCCATCTACAGCTCTGTTAACCAGATGGAGGTTAATTTGGCTAGGATCTAATCCTGGGAATCAGGTTATGATGAAAATGTTTGTTTCAGAACAGCAACACAAAGGTAGGAATTTGTAACAAAATTACAACCATCTGCAGTGTAAACAAACCAAGGGAATTGTAGACATCATAGACATGCTTCTCCATACTCTTTTTTCTTCTTTTTTTTTTTTTTTAAGGAAGACCAAGATCACATAGAAAAATACAAGGATATCCCATGTCTCCAAAGGCCATGGCTGGATTCAGTAGACATTTTTCAGGTGTGCTCCACATACCTTCTCTGCAAAATGCTGGTCTTTGGAGGGGTTTGGCATAGTGGCATGACAGTAAGCAAAACATGAGCAGCCTCCAACAGATTATATCCATGTGTGAACAGACAAAGTGTTACTTTGTGTATCTGTTATGCAGAGTACTCCCTGTCCAGTAATGCAGCATACATTGGATACAAAGCATTTAGCTCACCCAACCTCCGTCATCCGACCGTCGACGTTGGCACAGCGCGGGTGCGCGTGCATAGGGGAGTACTCTGCCACAACCGCTGTCCATCTTGTTTGGACCAAGCGGACCCCAGACACGGCTGTTAGCCATGATAAAGCTGCCCCGAGGACCAGCAGCGGGGCTCCCTGGATTATGGTCATTTAGACTAGACACCAGGGACTTCGTCCAGCTTCATCCACACGTATGGACGGTTTGCCAGCCATTTAGACTGGATAGGTAGAGGAGCACACCTCCGTCCTGCACGTAGGAGGAAAAGAGAAGAACGCTGAGGTTGAGGTGAGTGAAAAATTTATAGTTAAGTCCTGATCACGTGGGGGTGGGCGGAGCCTCACCCAGCTGTGCTGACATGGAGCCGTCAGGAAAGGGCTTTGTCTTCAAGTGGTTAGAAGAGTGGATGATGTGCGACATAAACTTCCTAATGTTGTGTAAAAAATGCCAGGACAGTTCAAAACCCCCCCAAATGACCTCATTTTGGAAAGTAGACACCCCAAGCTATTTGCTGAGAGGCATGTTGAGTCCATGGAATATTTTATATGTTGACACAAGTTGCGGAAAAATTATTTTTTTATTTTTATTTATTTATTTTTTTCACAAAGTTGCCCCTTTCACACTGAGGCGTTTTTACCATGTTTTCGCGGTAAAAACAGCGCTCTAAAAATGCCTGAAATAATCCTGCCCCATTATTCTCAATGTGAAAGCCCTGAGGGCTTTCACACTGAGGCGTTTTGCTGGCTGTGCGTTGGAAAAAATCATGCAAACAGCTTTTTTGGAGCATCTTTGGGGCGCATAAAATAGCGCTGTAAAAACGCCTATCCCCATTGAAATGAATGAGTACCGTGGTAAAAACGCGGTAAAAACGCGGTAAAAACGCATGGGCATAAGCGTTATTTTAAAAAATAACGCTAACGCTTATGAGTTTTTACAGCAATTTTACCGCGTTTTTACCACGTTCGCGCTATTTTTAGTGGTAAAAACGCATAGGCGTTAGCGTTATCTTTACCGTGAACGCGGTAAAATCGCGGTACAAAATCTCATAGTTTTTGAGCGTTTTTTCAACGCCTCAGTGTGAAAGGGGCCTAAATGATATATTGCTCAAACATGCCATGGGCATATGTGGAATTACACCCCAAAATACATTCTGTTGCTTCTCCTGAGTACAGGGATACCACATGTGTGAGACTTTTTGGGAGCCGCGTACAGGACCCCAAAAACCAAGCACCGCCTTCAGGCTTTCTAAGGGTGTAAATTTTTGATTTCACTCCTCACTACCTATCACAGTTTCGGAGGCCATGGAATGCCCAGATGGCACAAACCCCCCCCAAATGTGCCCATTTTGGAAAGTAGACACCCCAAGCTATTTGCTGAGAGGTATGGTGAGTATTTTGCAGATCTCGCTTTTTGTCACAAAGTTTTGAAATTGAAAAAATAAAAAATAAAAATATTTTTTTTTCTTTCTTCATTTTCAAAAACAAATGAGAGCTGTAAAATACTCACCATGCCTCTCAGCAAATAGCTTGGGGTGTCTACTTTCCTAAATGGGGTCATTTGGGGGGGTTTTGTGCTATTTTGGCATTTTATGGCCTCCGAAACTGTGATAGGCAGTGAGGAGTGTAATCAAAAATTTGCGCCCTTAGAAATCCTGAAGGCGGTGCTTGGTTTTCAGGGCCCCGTACATGGCTAGGCTCCTAAAAAGTCCCACACATGTGGTATCCCCGTACTCGGGAGAAGCAGCAAAATGTATTTTGGGGTGCAATTCCACATATAACCATGGCATGTGTGAGCAATATATCATTTAGTGACAACTTTTTGTAATTTTTTATTTATTTTTTAGTCATTATTCAATCACTTGAGACAAAAAATAAATATTCAATGGGCTTGGAGTGTCTACTTTCCAAAATGGGGGTCATTTGGGGGGGTTTTTACTGCCCTGCCATTTTAGCACCTCAAGAAATAAGATAGGCAGTCATAAATTAAAAGCTGTGTAAATTCCAGAAAATGTACCCTAGTTTGTAGACCCTATAACTTTTGCGCAAACCAATAAATATACGCTTATTGACTTTTTTTTTTACTAAAGACATGTGGCTGAATACATTTTGGCCTAAATGTATGACTAAAATTGAGTTTATTCGATTTTTCTTATAACAAAAAGTATAAAATATAATTTCTCTTATCGTCCATGGACTGACACAGCTCTCATACTGATTACGTGTGGGTATATGTCCCTGCTTGCAGGAGAAGACCTAGGCAGAATGTTAGATGTTAAAACATTCTAGAACAAACCAGAGCTGAACAGCCCCGCCCAGGGGGGCTGTCCCTCCGGACATTACCCTCCCACCTGCAGCTAACAGCCTCAGTTTTTTTCTGCCTAGCAGAAGGAGAAGACGTGGCTCTCTCAGGAGCCAGTCGCCTGGAAGATTTTACTTTTAATTTTTATTCCTTTGGGAATTTTATTATTTTATTTTTGAGACCTTCAATCAACTGTCGGCTGGGCAACAGGTTGGGTACACTGGTATCCTCGTAGTCTTCCCTGTCCGACCATCGAGCGTGCTGATACTCGCCTTGTGTGCGTGAGACTCAGTTCACGACATGCCCCATGACTCCAGGGGTGGCCGGGTTGCTTTCATGCTCCCGCGGTCCTCTCAAGATTGAACAGTACCTACTGTATCTTTCGCGGTGGACCGGGCCGACAGCTACGCAGTACTACTCTGTGATAGGTCTGTCTGAAACAAGCCAATGGGTCCCTCTAGGGACGGGTAAGTAGTCTCTCCCAGGGGCGTACCTAGAGCATTTGGCACCCGGGGCGGATCCTATATCTGGCACCCCCCCCTACATTAAAATGTAAATACACCCCACTGTGCCCCCGGCATACCTCTGCATCCTTCAATATTTCTGTGTCACTACTGTGTACCCCCTCCCCACAACTGCACCTCTGGACCCCTTTACATTACACAGCACCCTGCACCTCTGGCCCCTTTACATTACACAGCCCCCTGCACCTCTGGGCCCCTTTATATTACACAGCCCCCTGCACCTCTGGGCCCCTTTATATTACACAGCCCCCTGCACCTCTGGGCCCCTTTATATTACACAGCACACTGCACCTCTGGACCCCTTTACATTACACAGTACCCTGCACCTCTGGACCCCTTTACATTACACAGCCCCCTGCACCTCTGGGCCCCTTTACATTACACAGCACCCTGCACCTCTGGGCACAGCCCCCTGCACGTCTGGGCCCCTTTATATTACACAGCCCCCTGCACCTCTGGGCCCCTTTATATTACACAGCACCCTGCACCTCTGGACCCCTTTACATTACACAGCCCCCTGCACCTCTGGGCCCCTTTACATTACACAGCACCCTGCACCTCTGGGCCCCTTTATATTACACAGCACCCTGCACCTCTGGACCCCTTTACATTACACAGTACCCTGCACCTCTGGACCCCTTTACATTACACAGCCCCCTGCACCTCTGGGCCCCTTTACATTACACAACCCCCTGCACCTCTGGGCCCCTTTATATTACACAGCCCCCTGCACCTCTGGGCCCCTTTACATTACAAAGTCCCCTGCACCTCTGGGCCCCTTTACATTACACAGCCCCCTGCACCTCTGGGCCCCTTTATATTACACAGCACCCTGCACCTCTGGCCCCCTTTACATTACACAGCACCCTGCACCTCTGGGCCCCTTTACATTACACAGCCCCCTGCACCCCTTTATATTACACAGCCCCCTGCACCTCTGGGCCCCTTTATATTACACAGAACCCTGCACCTCTGGGCCCCTTTACATTACACAGTCCCCTGCACCTCTGGACCCCTTTACATTACACATCCCCCTGCGCCTCTGGGCCCCTTTACATTACACAGTCCCCTGCAGCTCTGGACCCCCTGCATGTTACACAGACCCCCCTTCAGCGCAGGCCCCCCTTCAGTGTATCCACCCCTTCAATGCAGACCCCCCCATTCAGTGCAGACGCCCCCCGTTCAGTGCAGACGCCCCTTGTTCAGTGTAGCCCCTCCCCCCGCTCAGTGTAGCCCCCCTCGTTCAGTGCAGACGCCCCCTTGTTCAGTGTAGCCCCCCCGCTCAGTGTAGCCCCCCTCATTCAGTGCAGACGCCCCCTCGTTCAGTGTAGCCCCCCCGCTCAGTGTAGCCCCCCTCGTTCAGTGTAGCCCCCCGCTCAGTGCAGGCGCCCCCTCGTTCAGTGCAGGCGCCCCCTCGTTCAGTGTAGCCCCCCACTCAGTGTAGCCCCCCTTGTTCAGTGCAGGCGCCCCCTCGCACAGTGTAGCCCCCTCCGCTCAGTGTAGCCCCCCCGCTCAGTGTAGCCACCCCCTCGCTCAGTGTAGCCACCCCGCTCAGTGTAGCCCCCTCATTCAGTGTAGCCCCCCCGCTCAGTGTAGCCCCCCTCGTTCAGTGTAGCCCCCCCGCTCAGTGTAGCCCCCCTCATTTAGTGTAGCCCCCCACACAGTGTAGCCCCCCTCGTTCAGTGTACCCCCTCGTTCAGTGTACCCCCCCTCGTTCAGTGAAGCCCCCCACTTCAGTACCTCAGATCAGATCAGCGCAGCGCAGAGGCACATGCACGCAGGTCCCCTCCCCCTGTTTACACATAAACAGAGAGGAGGGGAAGGCGGCTTCACTCTGCTGCTCTGTGCCTGTGTGACATCCGGGATCACACAGACAGGCAGCCCGCGGCCGCTAGAGGAGAGGAGGGGATGGTAGTAGGTGCAGCGGTGTCACTCTGCACCCCCCCTCGCCACTGTAGCTAGCTCGCCGCGGCCTCTCCCTGCCTGTCAATGTGCCGCTGCGGCGCTGCCACCGCGAGTTTAGTAATCGCGGAGGGGGGTGCCGCTCTGACCCCCCCCCCAGTGTGTGGTACCCGAGGCGCCCCGCCCCCCTCGCCCCCCCTTAGTACGCCTCTGGTCTCTCCTGCTGCAGGTGAGTACATGCTGGCTGTGTTTCTTTATGTGGGGGGTTCTCCCTGTCTCCCCCCTGTTATGCTGCTCTCTGCACCCTGTATTGTTGCTGTGTGGGGGTGCTTGGGGGGTCACTCTGGCCTGGGGGGGGCGCTCATGGCTGTTGGTGAACTCTGGGAGGTGTTCTGGTGGAGTGTGTGAGGCCTCATTGTGTGCGCCATTGGCGCTGTGTTTTTAATTTAAATAGTGCGCTCGGTGGCCATCTTGCCGCGGCTCAAATGCGCCCGGTGGCCATTTTCCTGTAGCCCCGGCACTTTCACTTTAGTTTTCGACCTCTAGCGGCGCTGATGACGGCGCGAAAATCTCAGTCTCCTCACAAATTCTTCACTCTCCTAAGGCTTCACTCGTGCTGCAGCGCCGCTCATACAGCGGAACCGAGCGGTCCCTAAGGGTGGTGAGTCCTCCGGGTATCCCCTCCTCAGCCTCAGCACAGGCAGTGGGTGGACTGTATTATTCACTGTAATAGTGAATAAGGTCTCAGAGGGTGGAAGTATGGAGTCTGGTTCACCTGCTTCTCCACACTTGTCAGAGGCAACTGGCAGTGCTCCTGCACCTGCGGTCCCTATGGACCAGTTGTCGGCAGTCCTGGAATCATTCCTTGTCAAGCTGGAAGCGGTGTGCGAACGCACGGGAGCTGTAAAGCGCCCCCTCCCCACACAATCTCCACATGGGGAGTGTTCTGACTCAGATATGGGCCTAGCTACTACTGCTGAGGACCCTAGTTCCTAGGATTTTGATGTCTTTGGACAGGACATTCCTTGTGAGGAAGACCCCTGTCTTGAACCACCAACTGGCAGGGTGCTTGTAAGTGAACTTATTGATGCTGTGAGTGACACTCTCAAGCTGAATGTTGAGGCTGAGGAACCTCAGGTGGAAGCTGTATCCTTTGGTTCCTTTAAAGCCACCTCTTCAAAAAAGGTTTTTCCATATGTGCCTTTTTTTAATACATTCATTGACCAAGTCTGGGATAAGCCGCAGAAGACTTTGACGGTCCCGCGGCGCATAGCTTTAAGGTACCCCTTTGAGGAGGAGTGGGCTCCTCCCCCAGTGGTCAACCCCCCGGTCGCCTGTTTGAATAAGGCTACCACACTCCCGATGGAAGGGACTCCTGCATTTAAGGATCCCGCTGACAGGAGGTCAGAAGTGGCGAGTAAAACTATGTTTACCCTATTGAGGGCCGCTTTACGCCCTATAGTGGCGGCGACACTTGTGTCTCAGACACTCACAGGATGGGCAAGGATTTTGCACCAGACAGTGCAGGAGCATAATCTCCCTCCTGAGACCATTGCCCTGGTGCACCAACTTGCGCAGGGTTTAGTCTTCGTGTGCAATGCCACTTTGGATGCGGCCCCTCTAATATCAGGGGCCTCTATCTCTGCTGTGGTGCTGCGTCGCCTTACCTGTCTGAAATGCTGGCCAACCTAGCTTCCAAAAAGCTCCTGGCTGACTTGCCCTTTAAGGGCGGTGGACTGTTTGGGGCTGCCCTGGATGACATTATTAAAAATGTCACAGGAGGTAAGAGCACTTTCCTTCCCCAGTCTATTAAGGGAAAGGAGCCCCACCGCAGGCCGGGCCCTTCCTTTCTGGCGAAGAAGAAGTTTTTTCGTCAGTCAGATTCCACGGGTATGCCCGCCCAGACTGAAAAAAGTGCGGCTGGGGGACGAAGACGTCCCTGGGTGCATAAGCCTACCAAGCAAGCTCCCAAGTCCGCCACTGCATGAAGTCTTGCCCCTGCCCAACTCTGGGGTGGGGGGACGTCTTTGCAGGTTCTCGTGTGGTGGACCTCCCGGATCTCCGACCGGTGGGTGTGCGAGGTGGTCACCTCGGGATACAGGATAGAGTTCCGCTCGTGGCCCCCAAACAGGTTTTTTCCCTCGAACCTCTCTCTCCTTCCTGCCCGCCGGGCGGCCCTCTTGGGGGCCGAACAGGATTTGCTCGGGTGCGGAGTAATTGTGCCGGGTTCCGTCGCAAGAGAGGTTTCAGGGGTTTTACTCAAACCTGTTTGTTGTCCTGAAGAAGGACGGGGTGCGGCCAATCCTGGACCTCAAGGTACTGAACGCCTATGTGAGGGTACTAAAATTCCGGATGGAATCCATTCGCACAGTGATCGCGACACTCCACCAAGGGGATTTTTTGGCGTCCTTGGATATCAAGGACGCTTACTTGCATGTTCCAATCTGCGCAAGCCACCAGAGGTTTCTGTGCTTTGCCATAGGCGAAGTCCACTATCAGTTCGTGGTTCTTCCCTTCGGCCTAGCATCGGCACCACGGGTTTTCACCAAAGTGCTTGCCCCGGTTCTAGCTTTGCTGAGACAGCGAGGACTTGTTATCGTGGGCTATCTGGACGATCTCCTTCTCAGAGCAGAAAATGGCTCAGAATTGGAGGAAAATGTGACAATAGTCAGTCAGACCCTCCGGGACTTCAGATGGATTCTGAACACGCAGAAGTCGGCTCTAGTCCCGGCTCAACGCTTGGAGTATCTGGGTCTGATCCTGGACAGGTGTTTCTACCCTCAGAGAAGTTACTGACACTTCAGTCAGCCAGCAGTGCGGTTTCTGACGTCCCGAAAATGGTCGTCGATTCGCTTCTGCATGAGAGTCCTGGGACTACTGGTGGCCTCCTTCGAGGCGGTTCCGTATGCTCAATCACACACTCGGGCATTGCAGAAGGGAATTCTGTCTGTTTGGGACAAGTCCCCGTTGTCACTGGATCTTCAGATTCAGTTGAGTCACTCTGTCAAGGCGTCCCTGACGTGGTGGCTGAGATCCTTCAGCTCTTCGGGCCGGGAAGTCGTTCCTCCCCATCCACTGGATGGTGGTCACGACGGACGCCAGCCTGACAGGCTGGGGAGGAATGTGGGGAGTCCTGTCAGCTCAAGGGCTCTGGACTCCGGACGAATCTCGTCTCCCAATCAACGTCCTGGAATTGCGGGCGATCAGACTGTGTCTCTCCGCATGGTCGAAGAGACTACAGGGCCGCTCAGTCAGAATCCAGTCGGACAACGCCATGGCCGTGGCATATGTCAACCATCAGGGGGGCACTCGGGGGCACTCGGAGCTCGGCTGCGGCGTCCGAGGTCGCCCACATCCTAAGGTGGGCGGAAAGAAGCGTGCCGGCGCTGTCGGCCGTCTACATTCCGGGCATAGAAAACTGGCAGGCGGACTATCTGAGCCACCAGTCCCTGGACCAGGGGGAGTGGTCCTTGCATCCGGAGGTGTTTCAACTCCTTTGTCGGTGGTGGGGCACTCCGGATGTGGACCTGATGGCGTCTCGACTCAATCGCAAGGTGTCGAGGTTCGTGGCCAGGTCCAGGGACCCCTGGGCGGATGCCTCGGACGCGTTAGTGGCCCCGTGGGGTCAGTATTGCTTAATGTATGTCTACCCTTCACTGCAGTTGCTTCCTTGCCTGCTGCGCAGGATAGCAGCCGAAGGCATCCCGGTGATCCTCATTGCCCCAGACTGGCCTCAGCGTCACTGGTACGCCGACCTGGTACGTCTCATCGCGGACGTCCCTTGGCGCCTGCCTTTGAGGGAGGACCTTCTATCTCAAGATCCTATCTTTCATCCTGCTTTACGGTCTCTGGCTTTAACGGCATGGCTATTGAGAGCCAGGTGCTGAAAGACCGAGGCCTGTCGGATTCGGTAATTTCGACCATGCTTAGGGCAAGGAAGTCTTCTTCTAGGAAGATATATCACCGTACCTGGAGAGCTTACATCGCTATGTGCGAAGAGCTAGACTGGCGTCCACGGACGTACTCTGTCCCCAGAATCCTGCGGTTCTTGCAGCGTGGTGTTGCACAAAGGCTGGCTTTGAGCACTATTAAGGGTCAGATTTCGGCCTTGGCCGTTTTCTTTCAAAGACCCCTAGCAGGTCATTCCTTAGTTAGCACTTTTGTGCAGGGGTATGCCATGTGGTTCCACCTGCCAAGCCCCCGCTCCCTCCTTGGGATCTGAACTTAGTGCTCTCGGTTCTCCAGGAACCTCCTTTTGAGAATATAAGAGATATTCCTCTTTTAACTTTGTCCCAGAAGGTGGCTTTCTTAGTGGCCATCACTTCTGTTAGACGGGTGTCTGAGTTCGTGGCTCTGTCAGGCAAGTCGCCTTACCTGGTCCTCCATAAGGATAAGGCGGTATTGCGACAGCGACCGTCTTTCCTTCCTAAGGTGGTTTTGGCTCTTCACCTTAATGAGGACATTGTCCTTCCATCCTTGTGCCCTCATCCATCGCATCCTAGAGAGGTTGCGCTTCACAATTTGGATGTGGTGCGTGCCTTACGGGTATACCTGGCGGCTACTGCTTCTATTCGGAAGTCTGACTCACTGTTTGTATCTGTCTCTGGTCCGAAACAGGGCCAAGCGGTGTCGTCTGCCACCATTTATGACAGACTGTTATACAGGCCTATGCCATTAAGGGGCGGACGCCTCCCTTCCCGGTTACGGCGCATTCCACCAGGGCAATCGGTGCTTCCTGGGCTTTCCGACATCAAGCGTCGGTTGCACAAGTGTGCAAGGCGGCGACCTGGTCGTCCATTCATTTTCAAAATTCTACAAGGTTGATGTGGCTGCATCTTCGGATGCTTCCTTTGGCCGCAAAGTGTTGCAGACCACTGTTTAATGTTGCAACTCCTCCGTTGAGGGGCTCTGCTGGTTTGGAGTGAAGTTTTGGTTGTTCCTTTACTATTTTGCTCCCACCCTTTTCTTATACTGCTTTGGGACGTCCCACACGTAATCAGTATGAGAGCTGTGTCAGTCCATGGACGATAAAAGAAAATAGGATTTTTGTACTCACCGTAAAATCCGTTTCTCTGACGTCCATGGACTGACACAGCACCCACCCTTCCTTTTAAGGTTTGTACTGCTTTGTTACGAACTGAGGCTGTTAGCTGCAGGTGGGAGGGTAATGTCAGGAGGGACCGCCCCCCTGGGCGGGGCTGTTCAGCTCTGGATTGTTCTAGAATGTTTTAACATCTAACGTTCTGCCTAGGTCTTCTCCTGCAAGCATGGACATATACCCACACGTAATCAGTATGAGAGCTGTGTCAGTCCATGGACGTCAGAGAAACTGATTTTACGGTGAGTACAAAAATCCTATTTTTTTCGAAATTTTCGGTCTTTTTCCGTTTATATCGCAAAAAAAAAAAAAAGGAGAGGCAATCAAATATCATTAAAAGAAAGCTCTATTTGTGGGAAGAAAATGATGCAAATTTCGTTTGGGTACATTATTGCATGTCCGCACAATTTCCAGTTAAAGCAGCGCAGTGCCAAATTGTAAAAACACCTCTGGTCATTAAGCTGCGTAATGGTCCGGGGCTTAAGTGGTTAAAGAAAAAAGGCTTTAGTAAACCTGTTCATGCAGGGAAAAGTAATGCCGCGTACACACGATCATTATTCACGGCGGTTAAAAAACCGCCGTGAATAATGACAGGAAAAACGAGGGAACCGCTTGGTTCCCTACACACGGTCGTTTTTCCCGTCATTTTTTCTCTTGACGAGAAAAACGACCGTCTGTGGGCTCCGCGGCAGTGTTTCCCTATGGGAAAACTGCCGCGGAAAAAAATGCTGGAAAAAACGACGAGAAAATTTAGAACATGTTCTAATTTTTCTCGTCGTTTTTTATGCCGTTTTTCTCGACGAGAAAAACGACATAAAGCCCACAGACGATCGGCGAAATGAAAAAATGCAGTTTTTCTCGTCGAGAAAAGCGGTCGTGTGTACGCGGCATTACAGTTACATGAATGTACCCCTCCTGCCAGCAGCACATATCCTCCTTTCCTACTCTCCCCTGCTGCTCTGTTTAGCCACTGGTAATACCTGGTGCTTTGAGGTAGGGAGGAGCATGTGACTCGCTCCACGTTCTTTTGTGACAGTGCTGGTGATTGGACAAGTTCTGTTACATTGGTTGTGCGGAGAGCTCAGACTATTCTGTACTTACATGGGGTTTCTCTCCGTTTGCTTGGAGGTTGAATGGCGGTGTGTGCTGCTTTACTGAGGGGCCATTAAAGTACGTCCTTGGTAAAGGCCCAGATCTGTTTAGCCTCATTTAACATTGGTCAAAATGGTCCATTTGTGTATAGAATGGTAAATGCAGACACAGAGGCGGCTCTCTAATTAGGCAAATTAGGTGGTTGCCTAAGGCACTTTCAGGGGCTTTGCGGCTGCCTAATTTGCCTAATGTTTGTGTGACAGTGGTAGGGAATGTCCCCGTTCAGTGTCCCCAGAGCCGTCCTTAATGCGGGGCTCGCGGTCACAGTGCCTGTAAGTTGTAACTAGATTTCCCTGGCCAGGAGCGGACTGACCACTTCAGCACTGCCTGAGGTCCCAGGGTCAGTGAGTGGCTCTATGTACTCCCCTCCCCAGCTCCGCCCCATCTGCCGGCATCCGTGGCTCTCTGCCATCATGCCATGTGCAGAGCTGGGATAATGTGTGCAGCTGAAGCGGCCGAGCAGCTCCCTGGACTACTCTCCACTATGGACCTGCCAGAGCTGGCGCCTCTGCCTCATCGAGGAGCCAGTCTGCCAGTCAGATCCTCAAGGAATTGGATTATGGTCTTGCTGCCTGTGACAGTGACACTGACGGCCTCCCGAGCAAGGGCACCCCGGAAATCACAGCTGCCGGCTGCCTGTGACCTCACACACAGCTGATATTTATGCCACCTACATCATTATCCTCCTCATCCCCCCTGTTCCTGGCATCCCACCACATAACCTCCTGTAATTTTATTTATCATATCCCCTGTATCCCACACTGTCAGGCTCAGCACTACCAACATACCCCCTGTCATCCTTATCATAATCCCCCTGTGCCTGGCATCCTACCACCCCACTCCCTTTCATCCTCATCCCCCCTGCACCCCTCTGCTAGCTTCCTACTACCCCACCCCTGTCATCTTTATCCCCCCTCACCCCTCTGCCAGCTTCCTACCACCCCACCCCTGTCATCTTTATCCCCCCTGCACCCCTCTGCCAGCTTCTTATCACCCCACCCCTGCCATCTTTATCCCCCCCTGCACCCCTCTGCCAGCTTCCTACCACCCCACCCCTGTCATCTTTATCCCCCCCCTCACCCCTCTGCCAGCTTCCTACCACCCCACCCCCTGTCATCTTTATCCCCCCTGCACCTCTCTGCCAGCTTCCTACCACTCCACCCTCTGTCATCTTTATCCCCCCTGCACCCCTCTGCCAGCTTCCTACCACCCCACCCCTGTCATCTTTATCCCCCCCTGCACCCCTCTGTCAGCTTCCTACCACCCCACCCCTTGTCATCTTTATCCCCCCTGCACCCCTCTGCCAGCTTCCTACCACCCCACCCCCTGTCATCTTTATCCCCCTGTACCCCACTGCCAGCTTCCTACCACTCCACCCCCTGTCATCTTCACCCCCCCAGTACCCCTCTGCTAGCTTCTTTCCACCCATCCCCTGTCATCTTCATCCCCCTGTACCTCACTGTCAGCTTCCTACCACACACTCCCCACACTCATCATTGTCTCCATCCTCATCATAATCCCCCTGTGCCTGGCATCATACCACCCCACCCTCTGTTATCTTCACCCCCCCTGCACCCCTCTGCCAGTTTCCTACCACCCCACCCCCTCTAATCTTCACCCTCTCTACCCCACTTTTAGCTTCCTGCCACCCTACCCACTTTCATTATCATCATCATACCCGCACCCCACCTCTGACATCCTACCACCCTGCCTCCTGTCATCAACACTCCCATCATCCCCCTGTATCCCACCTCTAGCATCCAAACCACCCTACCCCATCATCATCCTTATCTTCACCCCTCCCCTGTACCCCACTACCAGATTCCTACCACCCCACCCACCCCACCCACTGTCATCCTCACCCCCCTCTGCTGATATCCTACCACCCCACCCATTGTCTTCAACATCCCCATCATTCCTCTACCCCACCTCTGGCATCTTACCACCCTGCCTTCTGTCATTATCATGCTCACCCCTCTTGTACCCCACCTCTGCCATCCTATCACCCTACCCCCTATCATTATAGGGGAGATATGATCTCAGCCTCTCAACCCAATGATGCCACCATCACCCCAAACTGCATCCTGTCATCCAACCAACTGTACCCCAACAGTTGCACCACACACACCACAATACTGATCCGCCACCCACTGAGAGATAATGATGTGCTGTAACCTCTAGCAACCAATCAGTGAGCGGTAATAATTTGCAGTAACCTCTAGCAACCAATCAGTGAGCGGTAATGATGTGCAGTAACCTCTAGCAACCAGTGAGCGGTAATGGTGTACAATAACCTCTAGCAACCAATGGGTGAGCCGTAAGCTCTAGCAACCAATCAGTGAGCTTGGAGTAATCAGTGAGTGTGAACCAGATCTTTATGTTTACATTATTAAAGTTTTTTTTAGATAAGTCTATGTGCGTGTTTGTTTTTTGGGATGTTGGGGTTGAGAGTGAAATTTCTAGGAGTGTGGGGGGGGCCCAGAAAAATGTTTGCCGTGGGTCCAATCAATATAAAGATGGCCCTGGGTGTCCCCAGGCTGGCGGGGTGAGTGGGTCAGCACACACTGGGGTAAAGCCATGGAGGTTCCAGCCAGCTATAACACCCCCCTCACATGGAGAACATCTCATCAGCTGCAGCCAATAGGCTCTACTGCCATCCTAGCTTTCACCCAAAGCTGGCACCACATTGCATGGCAGGAGTTGTATTTCTCCACACCACACACTAGACTTGGCCCGCCAGAGCCTGTGCTCTGCAGAGACTACATCTTCCAGAATGCTCTGCAGGGCGCTCAAAGCGAATATATCTGCTTCTCCTGCTTGTGGTAGGGGACAGGGGAGTGTATAGAAGGATCTTCTGTCTGTGACTCTAGTATTTGGTGTCTGCTGCAGCAATGTGGTGTTACCATGTTAGCCAGGTGAGAGTTTGCTTGTCATTACCATAATAAGACCATATCTTGTATCATATATATGCAGTCTCTGATCATCTCCTGTAGTATGTCTGCACATTTTCTGACCATCTCCTGTTTAATGTCTGCAGTCTCTAACTATCTCCTGTATCATGTCTGCAGTCTCTGGGGGGTAGCCTACAGAAGAGTCAAGAGCGGGAGTGCTGATAGGACGGGGGTTCATGGGAGTAGTCAGACATGTGTGAACTGTGGAGAGGATAATATAGGATGAAACCAGAGCCGCCAAGCTGGAGCCCAGAGAGGACCGTCTGACTGAGCCCTGCATGGTGCACCTGAAAGGAGGTCAGTGACAGTGGTGCAAGGCCTGTCTGAAGGGGGGATAACTGATGTAAGGGGGGGGTGAATACAGGAAGGTAAGGGGGCACTAATATAAAGGTTCCCCCTCATATAAGTAACCCCCCCTTACCTTAGTGCATTCACTCTGCAGAAGGTGCTCTGGAGTCACCAGAGTCCCCCCCCCCCCCACATTACGGTTCCTGTTTTAAATGCAAGTTGGAACTCTGCGGACCCTGATGTAAAGGGGAATGCTGTGCACTCCGATACAAGGTGATCTCTGGTCACCAGAGCACCCCTTACATCAGAGTTCCCTTTACACCAAAGTCTGCAGCATTCCCACTTACATCATGATCCACAGCGTTCCACTTTACATCAAAGTTCCCCTTGCACTGTAAGGGGGTAATCCTGCAGACTCTGATGTAAGGGGGAACTCTGTGCTGGGTTATATTAACTGACCTTCATGTAAATAGAGAAATATGGGTTTTGACTTTTGTTATAACACATTGCTAGTAGCAGCTGCACAAATTCTATCAATATTTGTGTGCCTGTAATATATACATATATATATATATATATATATATATTTATATATGTATATATATATATATTGTGACAGAGCATCCCAGAGAGAGCCTGGGAAAGTCCTGTTCGGGGTTTATACATCTCCCAGGCTCCTCTCATATACATTCAGGGATCTCTGAGCCAGGATCCACTTCAGGTGTTGGTTCTCTCCACCAGCTTAATTAAAAGCTCACCTGAGCAGACAGCCTTTGCTCAGCCTGGGAAACACAGACAACATTGGTTTGTGAGAGCAAGAAGGTTGGTAAAACTGGTTACTCTGTGAATGTGGAAGCTGACAAGCGTTAGGCTTGTCCAGCCTGGTAGTGAGGGCCTGTACATACTGTGTAGTTAGAGCCAAGACACGGCTAGGCTTTTGTTTAGCTATTTTTTCTTCTGTTTGTTTTCACCACACTGTACAGCACCTGTCATTGACTTTGTATATAGCACCAATAAACCCCACTGTGTTTTCACTGATCCAATGGACTTGGTATCTGTGCCTGCTCATCCCAGGGAGCTTTTGTACCTACTACCTGCCCCCCCAGGTTACATATGGTGGAGAATGCGGGCAGCTGTAGTAAGTTACTACTTAAAAGGCCAGTACCTAAAGTGACAACATGGAGGACATCCTCAAACAAATGGTGTTAGCAAACGCTGCACAGCAGCAAGCAAACGCTGCACAACAGCAAACTAACGCTACATTGCAGCAAGCAAACGCTGCACAACAGCAAACTAACGCTGCATTACAGCAAGCCAACGCTATCGCACAGGAGCAAACCAAGGTGCTGTTCCAACAGATTGGTGCTGTACAGGAGCAATCGCAGAGGCTGTTTGAACAGCTTGCCACTGCTGCAATAGCGGATAGAAAAACCCTTACTGAGGTTGTGGAGACGCTAGCACAGGGGTCACCTGCGATAATGAAGGATATTGGAGACAAGCCCTCAACCATCCATGTGGGTCGCTTTCTTTCAAAGATGACGGCAGATGATGATCCAGAGGCTTTCCTACTAACATTTGAACGGACCGCTGAGAGGGAAGGTTGGCCCCAAACCCAGTGGGCAGGACTGATCGCCCCCTTACTTTCTGGAGAAGCGCAGAAGGCCTACTATGATCTGGAGTCAGCAGAAGCGGGAGATTATGAGAAGGTCAAGCGGGAAATCCTGGCACGACTCGGTGTCACCTTGGCTGTTCGAGCTCAGCGGGTCCACAGCTGGTTCTTCCAAGATAAGAGGCCCCCAAGATCGCAGATGTTTGATCTGATCCACCTGGTACGGAAATGGCTACAGCCGGAGTCCCTGTCTGCGCCACAAATAGTGGAGCGTGTGGTCATGGACCAATTCCTGAGGTCACTGCCAATTCCCCTGCAGAAGTGGGTGAGTCAAGGAGACCCCAAGTCAGCAGACAACCTGGTGGAGCTCGTTGAGAGGTACTTTGCTGCAGAGAACCTGGTCACCACCCCTACAGCCGCACGGACTTTCCACCCAAAGCCACGGTCTCCCCAGGCAACCGGTAAGACTGTTCCAGGGGAAGTGGGTGGTAAGCATGGCAAGGAAATAGGGGGGAGGAATTTTGGTGCCAGGACTGAAGTTTGGCGGCCCAAACAAGGGAAGCCACTGCCTGTCAGCAAACCAAACTGGGGAAACATCAGGTGTTTTCGTTGCCAAGAACTGGGACATGTTGCAGCAAACTGTCCATTGACAGATGAACCAATGCAGTGTGATCTATCTTTTAGAAGGCAGTCTATGTTTGCTGCTGTTTCATGCGCTGCAATGCCAAATGTGGGAAAACACATGTGTCATGTGACTATTAATAATAAGCCTATTATAGCCTTGCTGGACTCTGGAAGTCTGGTTACTTTGGTTACAGCTGAGATGGTTGAAACTGTGAATTTTCATGCAAAAAAGGTTGCTGTGATCTGTGTACATGGGGATACCCGCGAGTATCCAATAGCCACTGTTCAGTTTAAAACTGGCTTAGGTACGGTGACCCATTCGGTCGGACTGGTGCCCCACTTGGTGCATGAGGCTATCATTGGTAGGGACTTCCCTAAGTTTTGGGAACTGTGGGATTGTCCCGACACAGTCGCAGTACCTAACTCAGTCGCAGAGCCAGAACTCGTGGCCATTACTGACCTTGTGAGTTCAGGGGACTCCTCTCAGGGCTCTCCGGGTGATCCTTTCTCAGTTATGGCAGGAGAGCTGGGGGAGCCGGAAGAAGTCCCCACAACCAGTAGAGCTGGACAGCCGCCTGCTGAATCTGAGCCTACGTTAGAGTTTGCCAATCTTAATGTGCACAAGGAAAATTTTGGTACGGAGCAGAGAAAAGACCCTACCCTTGCCAGGGCCTGGGAAAATGTAATAGTGATTAATGAGGTACCTGTCGAACCAGGGGACAGGCTCTGTTTTCCATATTTCTGCAGCAATGAGGATTTACTGTATCGTGTATGTAAATCTAATGATGAAGTGGTTGAACAGTTGGTAGTCCCTAAGTTATACAGACGGGTGGTGTTGGAACTTGCCCATGGGCACTTGCTAGGAGGCCATTTAGGGGTTGAGAAAACCACTGAAAGGGTGTTGCGCAGGTTTTACTGGCCTGGGATACGGAAAAACATAGAAAATTATTGTCAATCCTGTCCTGTGTGTCAGATGTCAGCCCCCCAACCCCACTTCCGAAGTCCGTTAGTGCCCTTGCCCATTATTGAAGTGCCTTTTGAGAGGATTGCCATGGACCTTGTGGGTCCACTCCCCAAATCTGCCCGCGGTCATCAACATATCCTCGTGATCATGGATTACGCTACCCGTTACCCTGAGGCCGTTCCCTTACGCACTGCATCTGCTAAAAACATTGCCAAAGAGCTGTTTATGGTGTTCAGTCGGGTTGGCGTCCCGAAAGAAGTCCTTACAGACCAAGGTACCCCATTCATGTCACGAATAACTAGGGAGCTCTGCAAGTTATTTAAGGTGACGCAGTTGCGTACCTCAGTGTACCATCCTCAAACGGATGGCTTGGTGGAACGCTTCAATAAGACATTAAAGAGTATGTTAAAAAAGGTTGTTGATAAGGATGGGAAAAACTGGGACTTCCTGATACCTTACTTGATGTTCGCCATCAGGGAAGTTCCCCAGTCCTCTACGGGGTACTCTCCATTTGAGTTGCTTTATGGGAGACACCCTCGGGGACTCTTAGACATAGCCAAGGAAACTTGGGAGGGGAAGCAGACACCTCACAAAAGTGTTTTCTTTCTCGTACATCACGGGACACAGAGCGACATAGTCATTACTAATGGGTTATATAGATACCGTCAGGTGCTGGCACTGGCAACTTCCAAAACCGGAAGTACCCTCCCCTATATAAGCCCCTCCCATCCGGGAGCACCTCAGTTTTTTGCCAGTGTCTAAGGTGTTGGCCAAGAAGAAACATGTGTTTTTCACTGAGCTTGCGTACAGGTTCTTTTGGGCCTCAGTAAGCTATTCCGGATCCGACCAAAAAAGCTTCATAGCTAAACGGTCGGTACCCGGGCCTTGCAGAGAAGAGCAAGGTTTTGCCTGTAATGCTTCTCTTAGGAGAGCTGGACAATGGGATCCAGAGCTCTGGTCATACCCACGACCAAGATGTTTTCTGTGCAGGGTGCTATACAGGTCCAGGGGAGTGGAATCCTTGGGAACCCGGTCCCTGAAGGTTTGATTACAATGCCTGCCGTGATAGGTGAAGTTTGGGCTTTTGTGGACCAAACAAAGTCCTGCGGCGGGGAACAGGTAAGTGGGGGCCCCCAGGAACTTGGTTCTATTGGGGGACCCCCAAGCCTAATTTGTCTTTCTGTCTGTTACCTAATGGTATTCCCGCAAAATTCTGTGCATGCCTGTAACTACTAAAAAAAATGTAATAATTTTTAATGGTGGTCAAGAAAAAAAAAAAAAAAAAAATTTTTTTATATATATATATATATATATATATTTAATATATTAGACTGCGGTACCTGTGTTTGTCCACTAGAGGCCGCTGTGGAATGTTTTCTTGTCATGTGGACTAGCTTCTTCTCAGCAAAGCAAAGTCCAGGCAGATGGTGAGTTCTCTTATAGGAAACTGCTTCCTCTGCCATGTTGCAGTGCTCGTCCATCCCCCGGCCTGCGGCAAAGAGGGGCCCTGGCTCCTGTCCCTTGTTACCATATTTGAAATTAGCGCCGAAGGCGCACGTGCCCGCGCGCGTGCGCGTGCACGCGCCTCTATATATAGAGGTGAGCCGGGAAAGGGGGCGGAGCCTGGGGGATGACGCTCTGTGCGCGCCGCAGCGCTTCTGCGCATGTGCGGGCGTCCCAGCAGTTTAAAAAAATCACAATATTGTAGTGAGCTGGCTATGAAGTGCAGAGACAGAGCTGGCAACATTTAAAGGCATACAGCAAGCGGTTGATACAGGCATCCCCTAGAAAGGCACATTAGTAGACACCAACTGTGATATAGCAGCAATTGTGCTAGACTATTCTCAGTAAAAGTGGTGTATTACGGCTGGAATACCTCAGCTTTAGGCTTAGGAATATGCCGTCCAGAAGCTCCGGAACTGAATCTTCCAGGAAGCGAAGGGGGTCTCATCGGGCTCGGAGGATCTTGGGCATACTCCTGCTGCACCAGTCTCCCCTGAAGTTCAGAGGTAAGTGACCGTAGAGACCCCGCAGGGGTACTTGGTACTGTGGCTGTCCTCAGTCACCTGCTCCTGTGTATGTAACAGAGGAGGTTTTTTCCTCAGCTCTGGGAGGATTAGAAAGAGATTGTCAACATTTATCGCTGCCTCCCTGTCAGGGAAAGCACGCCCGATCTCCGTCTCCTCCTTCAGAATGCCTGTTAGCAGAGCAACAGTCCCATACAGGGATCGACCTGCCTGAAGGGGATCAGGATAAGGTTGATTCTGTTATAGAGGAATCAACAGTGGGGGAACCTTTTCTCAGCATCTCAAGCTGAAAGATTATGGGTTCAGTCTCTGACTAACATGGTCCGATCAGCATTTAAAAATGCACCTTGCGGAACCATCAACCACTACTGTATCCTCGTTGGGGTCGCTAGAAGCCCCCAGACTGTTTGTTCTTTTCCACTTCACCCTTTACTGAAAGGGCTCATTTACCAGGATTGGGAACGTCCTGAGAAAATATTTATTCCCCCAAGAGATTTCCGGTGGTCTATCCCATGGAGGATAAGTTCATCAAAAAAAAAAAAAAAAAAAATGGAAGGTCCCTACAATGGACGCAGCCATCTCTTGTATGTATAAATCACTGACATGTCCAGTGGATAATGTCCAAATGTTCAAGAACCCAATAGATAAAAGATTGGAGTCCTTATGAAAATCTGCTTGGTGATACAACCAGCAGTAGCAGCTATTGGGGTCTGCTAAGCAGTGAAGGATCAGTTGAAACAGGTCTTGAGGGACTTGACAGATCAGCAGGCTTTGCCCTAGCTGATCTACCTAGAGCCTTAGGCTTTGCGGTTGACGCCATAGAGGATTCAGTCCATCAGGCCTCCCGCCTTACGCTGTCTATAGTACATATGCGTAGGCTCCTATGGTTCAAAAACTGGTCTGCTGAAGCTCCCTGTAAAGAATGGCTGGTTAGCGTCCCATTTCATGGTGAACGCTTATTCAGGGAAAACCTGGACAAATATATCCAGAAAATTTCCAGCGGTAAAAATACGCTCTTACCGGTTAAAAGCAGAGTTAGAGGTCCCTCTTTAAGAGGCCTGCTTCTCCAGTCCCTGGGGCATCGGCTGTGTAACAGTTCAGACGGCCTCCTCGGTCAAATCCCGGGGGTAAAAAACAGGGACAGTAGCAGGGTAATGAGAAACCCTGGGAGGACTCCAGTTGTTCGCAAGAGACCTGGCGGGACACGATCAAGACAGATAGGTGCTCTCCGCAGTAGGTTTGGGATACAGTTTGGAGTTAAAAGACTCTCCTCCTTCCCATTTTTGAGGTCAAACGTGCCAAGGGATCCCCGGAAGAGAGAGTCCCTCCTGTTGGCACTAGAACAACTATTGCTCCAAGGAGTAATTATGGAGGTTCCCCTGGAAGAATGAGGGTTCGGGTTTTACTCAAACCTCTTTACAGTCCCGAAGCAAACGCGGACGGGAGGCCCATATTAATTCTAAAAGGGCTAAACAAATTCCTGTATATCAGGACTTTCCGATGGAGTCGATCCGATCGGTGGCCACTGCCCTACAAGGGGAGGATTGGTTAGCCACGATCGACATCAAAGATGCTTATTTGCACATTCCCATCTTTCCAGTCCACCAAAAATTTCTACGCTTTGCAGTAGAAGGGCGCCATTTTCAGTTCAGAGCCTTACCCTTCGGTTTGGCCACAGCACCACGAGTGTTTACAAAAATTCTGGCCCTTTATTGGCCAATCTAAGAACACAAGGTGTAATGATAATGGCATATCTGGATGACTTGTTGCTGATAGACCACTCAGTGAAAAAACTAGACGTGGTCGTTCACAAGACGATCAAGTATCTGGAATCTCACGGTTGGATTATCAACCGAGACAAGTCAGCCCTAAAAACCAGTCAAAAGTCTGGAATACTTGGGGCTAAGGTTGGATTCAGGCCAGAGAAAAAATATTCTTGCCTCGAGGAAAGGTGTTGTCTTTGAAAGATTTGATCCACTTAGTGGGTACAAAAAAGACAGCCGTCCATACGCCTGTATATGAGGCTGCTGGGAAAGATGGTGGCATCATTCGAAGCAGTACCCTACGGTCAATTCCATTCAAGGAATTTGCAAGGGGCCATACTGTCAGCCTGGAACAAAAAAGTTCAGGCCCTAGACTTACAATGTCCTTGTCCCCTTCCGTTCGCAAGAGCCTCCGTTGGTGGTTGGTTCCCCAGAATCTGGAAAAAAGGAAATCCTTCAGTCCGATTTCTTGGAAGGTGGTCACTACAGATGCCAGCCTTATAGGCTGGGGAGCAGTACTGGAGCAATAGTCTCTCCAGGGCAGATGGTCGGATGCAGAAAAGGCCCTGCCCATCAATCTCTTAGAGATACGAGCAGCCCGGTATGCCCTAGTAGCATGGACATCCAAACTCCAAGGGTCCCTTGTCAGAATGCAATCAGACAATGCCACAGCAGTGGCATATATCAATCATCAGGGGGGCACCAGGAGTCGTGCAGCCCAGAGGGAAGTAAATTACATCCTGAAATGGGCAGAAAAATATGTCCCAGCCATATCTGCGGTATTCATTCCAGGAGTGGAGAATTGGAAGGCGGACTTTCTAAGTCGCCAGCAATTAGGCCCAGAGGAAGGGTCCCTTCACCCCGAGGTTTTCTGGACAATATGTCAGCGGTGGGGAACATCGGATGTAGATCTTCTAGCATCCAGATTCAACGCAAAGGGGGACAGGTTTGTCTCTCGGACAAGGGATCCCCTAGCGTGCGGCTCGGATGCCCTAGTGTTCCCTTGGGATCAGTTCAAGCTGATATATGCATTCACACCGCCACAATGGTTACCTCGATTACTCTGCAGAATCAGGGTAGAAAAGAAACCGGTGATTCCGGTGGCTCCAGCGTGGCCCCGAAGAGCGTGGTACGCGGAGATTGTAAAATTTCAGTGGGGAGTCCTTGGACTCTCCCACGTCGTCCGGCTTTCGCAAGGACCGATATACCACCCTTCCTTACCAGCCCTAGGTTTGACGGCCTGGCTATTGAAGCCCACTTTCTAAAAAAGAGAGGGCTCTCTAATGCTGTGGTATCTACCATGATCAATGCCAGGAAGCCGGTATCCAGGCAGATCTACTATAGAATCTGGAAGGCGTACATCGCGTGGTGTGAGGCCAAGAAATGGCATCCACATAAGTACGTAATAGGTAGGATTCTGGACTTCCTACAGTGGGCTGTAGATAGGAAGCTTGCCTTGAGTACTATCAAGGGTCAGATTTCGGCCTTGTCAATATTTTTTCAAAGGCCCTTGGCTTCGCATTCACTAGTCAAAGCCTTTATACAAGGAGTGATGCGTATTAGTCCTCCGGTTAATATTCCCATATGTCCATGGGATCTAAACTTGGTTCTGTCAGCTCTACAGAAACAACCATTTGAACCATTACAGCATATTTCCTTGGTGCTTCTCACCAGGAAATTGATTTTTCTAGTAGCCATTTGTTCGGCTAAAAGAGTGTCGGAATTAGCAGCTATGTCCTGTAAGGAGCCATATCTGGTTATCCATAAGGACAAAGTAGTGTTACGTCCTCATCCAGCCTTTCTTCCTAAGGTGGTATTGAGGTTTCATTTGAACCAAGATATGGTTCTTCCTTCTTTTTTCCCCAAACCTACTTCGGTAGAGGAAAAGTTATTGCATTCTTTGGATGTAGTAAGAGCAGTTAAAGCTTATCTAAAAGCCACTGCTCAGATTCGCAGAACGGATACTTTGTTTATTCTGCCGGAAGGCCCCAGAAAGGGTCAGGCAGCGTCAAAATCTACTTTAGCCAAGTGGATTCGACAGGTCATAATACAAGCCTATGGCTTGAGAAGGAGACCGCCTCCGTTCAAAGTTAGAGCGCACTCCACGAGAGCAGTTGGAACTTCATGGGCAGTGCATCACCAGGCCTCCCTGGCTCAAATCTGTAAGGCCGCAACATGGTCTTCAGTACACACGTTTACTAGGTTCTACCAGGTGGACGTTGGAAGTCAGGAGGATGTCGCCTTTGGGCGCAGTGTGTTGCAGGCCGCAAAAGATCCTCATGTCTGATAGCGCTCAGCTTATATATGGTGTATCCCCCCCCTCATTTGGCATTGCTTTAGGACATCCCATTAGTAATGACTATGTCGCTCTGTGTCCCGTGATGTACGAGAAAGAAAATAGGATTTTTATAACAGCTTACCTGTAAAATCCTTTTCTTGGGAGTACATCACGGGACACAGAGCTCCCGCCCCTCTTTGGGGACACTTATTGCTTTGCTACAAAACTGAGGTGCTCCCGGATGGGAGGGGCTTATATAGGGGAGGGTACTTCCGGTTTTGGAAGTTGCCAGTGCCAGCACCTGACGGTATCTATATAACCCATTAGTAATGACTATGTCGCTCTGTGTCCCGTGATGTACTCCCAAGAAAAGGATTTTACAGGTAAGCTGTTATAAAAATCCTATTATTGAGCATATCGCTCAAATGCAGGATAGGATTGCAGCAATCATGCCGGTAGTAAAAGAACATTTACTGCAGGCCCAAGCAGCCCAACAGAGGATATACAACAGGGGAGCCCAACTTCGTGTTTTCTCACCTGGTGACCGGGTCCTCGTGTTAGTTCCCACTGTTGAGAGCAAATTCCTGGCTAAGTGGCAGGGACCCTTTGAAGTAATTGAAAGAGTTGGGGAGGTCAATTACAAGGTGTATCAACCAGGTAAAAGGAAGCCCGAACAGATTTACCACATAAACCTGTTAAAACCCTGGAAGGATAGACTGGCATTAACTGCGAGGTCCCTCCCGGTAACCCTTAAAGGTACTGAATCCCCTCTGATCCCTGAGGTCACGATTCCAGACACCCTGTCATGTTCCCAGAAACAGGAAGCTAGAGAGTTCCTGATGAGGAATAAAGAGAAATTTTCAGAGTTGCCGGGCACGACTTCAGCAGTTCAGCATGATATTGTTACTGAACCTGGAGTCCGTGTCAAGCTCAAACCATACCGAATTCCCGAAGCTAGAAGAAAGGACATCGGTGAGGAAGTTAAAAGGATGTTGGAGCTAGATGTTATTGAGGAATCCAATAGTGACTGGTCTAGCCCCATTGTATTGGTCCCAAAACCGGATGGCACTTGGAGGTTTTGTAATGACTTCAGAAAGCTTAATGCGGTAACAAAGTTTGACACATACCCAATGCCCAGGGTAGACGAGCTTATAGACCGACTTGGCAAGGCCCGTTATCTGACCACTTTGGACTTGACCAAAGGATATTGGCAAATACCCCTGACTGGTAGTGCCAAAGAAAAGACTGCATTTGTGACCCCGGAGGGGTCGTTTCAATATAAGAAAATGCCTTTTGGGTTGCAAAATGCCCCTGCAACATTTCAGAGGGCTATGGACAGGACCCTAAGACCTCACCGACAGTATGCTGCAGCCTATGTGGACGACATAGTGGTGCATAGCACTGACTGGGAGTCTCACTTGCCCCGTGTTCAGGCTGTCCTGGATTCCCTCTTCAAGGAGGGGTTTACGGCAAATCCAAAAAAATGTGCCATTGGGCTAGAGGAAGCCAGGTATTTGGGCTACACTATTGGCCGGGGTGTCATAAAGCCCCAGGTGAATAAAATAGAAGCCATCCAGGAGTGGCCACGCCCTGCAAACAAGAAGCAGGTCAGGGCCTTTCTTGGCATTGCGGGGTACTATAGAAGATTTATCCCAAATTTCGCAACTATAGCTGCCCCACTGACAGACCTTACGAAAGGGAAAGCCTCTGTAATGGTGAAATGGTCTCCAGTAGCAGAAGAGTCTTTTCAAGTCCTGAAGAAGGCTCTTTGTGCACAGCCAATCCTATACTCCCCCGATTTCTCCAAAAACTTTTTGGTCCAGACAGATGCGTCTGATGTTGGTATCGGGGCAGTACTTTCACAGGTACACAATGGGGAAGAACACCCTGTGGTGTACTTAAGCAGAAAGCTCAATGACCATGAAAAGAAGTACGCAGTCATTGAAAAGGAGTGTCTGGCCATAAAGTGGGCCGTGGACGCGCTCAGGTACTACTTGTTGGGGCGCCAGTTTGAGTTAATAACTGACCATGCTCCCCTGAAATGGATGGCCCAAAAGAAGGAGACTAATAGGCGGGTGAACCGGTGGTTTTTGGCCCTACAAGATTACGCCTTTACGGTAAAACACAGGCCAGGTGTTGAGATGGGGAATGTAGATGCCCTCTCCCGTGTTCACTCCTGTTGGGCTACAGGTGTTCCAACCCTGGGGTTGAAACAAGGGGGGAGGATGTGTGACAGAGCATCCCAGAGAGAGCCTGGGAAAGTCCTGTTCGGGGTTTATACATCTCCCAGGCTCCTCTCATATACATTCAGGGATCTCTGAGCCAGGATCCACTTCAGGTGTTAGTTCTCTCCACCAGCTTAATTAAAAGCTCACCTGAGCAGACAGCCTTTGCTCAGCCTGGGAAACACAGACAACATTGGTTTGTGAGAGCAAGAAGGTTGGTAAAACTGGTTACTCTGTGAATGTGGAAGCTGACAAGCGTTAGGCTTGTCCAGCCTGGTAGTGAGGGCCTGTACATACTGTGTAGTTAGAGCCAAGACACGGCTAGGCTTTTGTTTAGCTATTTTTTCTTCTGTTTGTTTTCACCACACTGTACAGCACCTGTCATTGACTTTGTATATAGCACCAATAAACCCCACTGTGTTTTCACTGATCCAATGAACTTGGTATCTGTGCCTGCTCATCCCAGGGAGCTTTTGTACCTACTACCTGCCCCCCCCAGGTTACAATATATATATATATTGTGAGGGGGTTAACTCAGTAGCGGGTGTGTGTGACCCCCTGGTTGGGCTCCCCACACAAAAACAGGGCCAGCAGACGGAGGTTGTGGTTTTCAAAATCAAAAGGTGCGGTTTATTTCTCTATGTACAGTGACAAAAACACAGCAAAGCCAAAAAAGAAACATAAACAAAATAAATCCTGGTCAGTTTGACCTCTGACTAAACATGCAGGTTTCCTAAACTAACAACTGGGATCAGCCTGGTGCTGTCCTAGTCCCTAAGTCCCTGGTTTAGTAAAAGTCCAAACAAATAGCCACACAGGCTTTGCCTCACCGCACAGGGGTTCACTCTCCCTAGACAGTCCACACAGGTCTGGGTCCAGGCATGAGCTAACACCTAATGAATCTGGGAGTTCTTATAGAGGCCTAAATGAGCTGACAAGCTTCAGCTGGCCTCATCAACTCCCTGTCTGTACGACGCCCCACACTCTCCCTAGAGGTATGAGTCATCCATGAGCCTACTAGCCTCAGCTGGGCTTATACAACTCTCCACCCTAGTTGTATAAGTCAGCATAAAGCCTGAATCTGGGAGAAATATATCTACCCCCCTGGATGCAACCAGGTGACTTTACCTTCCTGCTGTCACATACCCCCCCCTCTTGTTTTAACCTTGGGGTTGGAACACCAGCAATCAGGCATTCATGTACTCGAGACAAAGCATCCACATTCCCCATTTGAACGCCAGGGCGATGCTTTACTGTGAAGTTGAATTCCTGTAGGGCCAGGAACCACCTATTCACTCTTCTATTTGTCTCCTTGTTTTGAGCCATCCACTTTAACGGAGCGTGATCCGTAACCATGTCAAAGTGCCTACCTAGCAGATAGTACCGAAGGGAATCTAGAGCCCACTTCACCGCTAAACACTCCTTTTCAACCGTGGCGTAATTTACCTCATGGGACTTCAACTTCCTGCTGAGGTAAATGACTGGGTGCTCTTCCCCGTTCCAGACCTGGGACAATACTGCTCCTAACCCCACATCTGACGCATCACTTTGTACGACAAAGTCTTTAGAGAAGTCGGGTGAGTACAACACTGGCTGGCTACATAAGGCTTGTTTCAAGAATTGGAATGCTGCCTCAGCCTCGGGGGTCCATTTAATCATGACCGACCCTTTCCCTTTCGTCAGGTTGGTTAGGGGCACAGCCTTAGAAGCAAAGTGGGGAATGAAGCGCCGATAATAACCCGCGATTCCCAGAAAGGCCCGTACCTGCTTCTTGCTGTTGGGACGTGGCCAACTCTGGATGGCCTCGACTTTGTTGAGTTGGGGTTTTATCACTCCCCTGCCAATGGTGTACCCAAGATATTTGGCCTCCTCCTGCCCAATGGTACACTTCTTGGGGTTAGCCGTAAACCCCGCTTCCCGGATAGAGTCTAGGACTACTTGCACTTTTGGCAGATGTGAGGCCCAATCTGTGCTATGGACAATTACGTCATCCAGGTAAGCCGCAGCATACTTCCGATGGGGCCTCAGTATCTGGTCCATTTTCCGCTGGAATGTGGCCGGCGCATTCTGTAACCCGAACGGCATTCTCTTATATTGGAACGCCCCGTCTGGGGTTACAAATGCGGTTTTCTCTTTGGCCGACTTGGCCAGGGGAATTTGCCAATACCCTTTTGTGAGGTCAAGAGTCGTCATGTATCGGGCTGTTCCCAGCCGGTCGATCAACTCATCTATACGTGGCATGGGGTAGGTGTCAAATTTTGTAACTTTGTTCAACTGACGAAAATCGTTACAAAATCGCCAGCTCCCATCCGGTTTAGGCACCAACACAATGGGACTAGACCAATCACTTTGGGACTCCTCTATCACCCCTAAGTTCAGCATTTTCTGTACTTCCTCCCGTATTGCCTCCCGTCGGGCCTCTGGGATCCGATAGGGTTTTAACTTCACCCTTTCACCGGGCGGGGTAATAATATCATGCTCTACCCCAGATGTTTGTCCCGGCAGCTCAGAGAACACCTCCTTGTTGCGAAGCACAAACTCCTTAACCTCCTGTTGTTGGGGTTGTGACAAGGTGGCTGCTATTCCAACCTCCGGAATCACGCAACCAGTTTGAGCTGGTGACCAAGTTTCTGCGACTAGGGACTCTCTATCCCTCCAGGCTTTCAACAGATTAACGTGATATATCTGTTCGGGCTTTCGCCTTCCTGGTTGTCTGACCTTGTAATTCACTTCGCTCACTTTTTCCATTATCTCGTAGGGGCCTTGCCATTTGGCAAGGAATTTACTTTCAACCGTAGGGACAAGTACCAATATCCTATCCCCCGGGGAAAAGGTACGGGTCTTTGCTCCACGGTTGTACACTCTCTGCTGTGCCAACTGCGCTTGGGCCAAATGTTCCTTCACGATGGGCATTACCTGTGCAATTCGATCTTGCATCAGGGCGACATGCTCAATCACACTCCTGTGGGGAGAACTCTCACTTTCCCAAGTTTCCTTGGCAATATCCAACAGCCCTCTTGGGTGTCTCCCATACAGTAACTCAAAGGGGGAGAATCCCGTAGAGGATTGGGGCACCTCCCTAATAGCAAACATCAAATAAGGAAGTAGACAGTCCTAATCCTTTCCATCTCTATCCACCACTTTCTTCAACATTTGTTTTAGGGTTTTGTTGAATCTTTCAACCAGCCCATCGGTTTGGGGGTGATACAAAGATGTACGCAATTGCGTCACTTTGAACAATTTACACAGCTCTTTCATAACCCGGGACATAAAGGGTGTACCTTGGTCCGTAAGCAGTTCTTTACAAATACCCACCCGGCTAAAAACAAGAGATAGCTCTTTGGCTATGGTTTTGGCCGAGGTATTTCTGAGAGGGATCGCTTCTGGATAACGGGTGGCATAGTCCATTATAACCAATATGTACTGGTGCCCCCTAGCGGACTTGATTATAGGACCTACCAAATCCATTGCGATTCTCTCAAACGGGACCTCAATGATGGGTAGAGGGACCAGCGGGCTACGGAAATGTGGCATCGGGGCCGACCTCTGACACACAGGGCAGGAGGAACAATAATTTTCTATGTCCTTCATCACCCCAGGCCAATAGAATCTCTGTAATACCCTCTCTCGGGTTTTCTCTGTCCCCAGATGACCTCCAAGAATGTGCCCATGGGCCAACTCCAACACCAACTTCCTGTAAGGTTTGGGCACCACAAGCTGCTCAATGGTTTCTTCTGCCCTTTTTGCCACCCGATACAGTAGGTCCTTCTCTACGCTGAAGTATGGGTAAGTGCAGGTATTATCTGGGTTCACTAACTCGCCATCTATTTCCACTACGTTTTCCCGTGCCTTTATTAGGGCGGGGTCTTTTAACTGTTCTGTGGCAAAATTTTCCCTGTGAACCTCCAGATCAGAAAACTCCACAGACGGTAGGTTTTCGTCTGAGGAGGTGGGCTCCTCTCCAGTTTCTTGAGTCTCCCCTGCCAATACTGACAAGGGAAATTCTGGAGAGTCCTCACCACTCTCAGAGGAGTTCTGGCTATCACATTCCTGGTACATAGGGGCACCAGTGGGGGGCTCAGGATCATCCCACAGTTCCCAGAACTTCGGAAAATCTCTTCCCACAATGGCATCATGCGGTAATTGAGATACTAACCCCACTGGATGAGAGAGGGTACCTTTGGGGGTCTCGAAACACACTGTAGTCACTGGATACTCTCGGGTGTCCCCATGCACACAAATAACAGCTACCTTGCTATTCCCAGAGACCTCTGTTTTAACTAATTCAGCCTTTATCAGGGTCACAAGGCTACCTGAATCCAGTAATACCACAACATTTCTACCATTAATACACATTTTGCATAAATGTTTCTCAGTTCCCCGAATGGCAGTGCATGCGACTGTCGCACACAGCGACTGACGTCTGTCCGTCAGAAAGTCACATTGCATGGGTTCCTCCACAACCGGGCAATTTGCTGCAATATGTCCCGCTTGCCGGCAGCGGTAGCAAACAATCCTTTTGGCTGCCTCTTGAGCCCCTGACTTCCCAGGCTGTTCTCGCCAAACTTTGGGTAGAGCTCCCACCCTCTCACTCTCTCCACCCTCACCCCTTGGAATCCTCTTATCCGCCCCTGGGGATGGTCTGGTCTTAGGGTGGAAAGTCCGAGAGTCTCTGGAAGAGGCCGTCAGGTTCTCTGTAGCCAAGTATTTCTCTACACGATCCACAAGACCACCGGCCGTCTCTGGGTCTCCATGGCTTACCCACTTTTGGATGGCAGTAGGAAGAGCTCTCAAAAACCGATCCATTACAACACGTTCCACAATCTCCGGTGCGGACAAAGTCTCTGGCTGTAGCCACTTCCTGCTCAGGTGAATGAGATCATACATTTGAGACCTAGGGGGTTTTCCAAGCTGGAAAGTCCAGTTATGCACACGCTGAGCCCGGACAGCCAGGGTGACACCCAGCCTTGCCAATATTTCAGCTTTTAGCATCACATAGTCTTTTGCTTGGTCAGGCTCTAGGTCATAGTAAGCCTTCTGCGATTCACCAGTTAACAGAGGAGCCACCAGTCCAGCCCACTGCTCCTCAGGCCACTTTTCTCTTTCAGCAGTCCTTTCAAATGTGGTCAAAAATACCTCTGGATCATCCTCTCCAGTCATTTTTGTCAATAAACGACTCACCCCAAAGGACGCGGTATTAGTGGGACGGCTTTCCTCACTGGTCTGCGGACGTTGCTGCATTACTGCTTCCATTTGTTGTAGTCTCTGCTCTTGCTTCTGTAACAGGTCTATGAAGCGGGCCTCAGATTGCTGCTGGGCTTGTTGATGAGCTTGCTGCTGGGCTGCAAGGCTCCTTTGCAAACCTGCATTTGTCTGCTGTTGATTGGCATTTGCTAGAGCCAGCTGTTTCAGTATCTCCTCCATGCTGGCTTAAAAAAAACTGCCACTGGTTCTCCACCAACTGTGAGGGGGTTAACTCAGTAGCGGGTGTGTGTGACCCCCTGGTTGGGCTCCCCACACAAAAACAGGGCCAGCAGACGGAGGTTGTGGTTTTCAAAATCAAAAGGTGCGGTTTATTTCTCTATGTACAGTGACAAAAACACAGCAAAGCCAAAAAAGAAACATAAACAAAATAAATCCTGGTCAGTTTGACCTCTGACTAAACATGCAGGTTTCCTAAACTAACAACTGGGATCAGCCTGGTGCTGTCCTAGTCCCTAAGTCCCTGGTTTAGTAAAAGTCCAAACAAATAGCCACACAGGCTTTGCCTCACCGCACAGGGGTTCACTCTCCCTAGACAGTCCACACAGGTCTGGGTCCAGGCATGAGCTAACACCTAATGAATCTGGGAGTTCTTATAGAGGCCTAAATGAGCTGACAAGCTTCAGCTGGCCTCATCAACTCCCTGTCTGTACGACGCCCCACACTCTCCCTAGAGGTATGAGTCATCCATGAGCCTACTAGCCTCAGCTGGGCTTATACAACTCTCCACCCTAGTTGTATAAGTCAGCATAAAGCCTGAATCTGGGAGAAATATATCTACCCCCCTGGATGCAACCAGGTGACTTTACCTTCCTGCTGTCACAATATATATATATATATATATATATATATATATATGTGTGTGTATGTATGTATGTTTAATGATATTTGATTAAAGAGTAATTGATTAGAGAAAATTCAAGAAACTGTGAATTCATAGTTCATAGGATTTAAGTGTAGCGGGTGTTTGAATTTATGTGAGGACTCTGGTGGTGTGGGGTTCCTTGGGGTCCGCGGGTGGCGCTGTCGCCTTGGGCCGGAGCTGAACTCACACCGCAAACTGTGCCTTTTTGTCCTCCCCTGGAGCTGGTACAGCGGGGCGGGGAACCCGCTGTGACGCAAAGGGAGAGGTCATAAAAGGGGCGGATGTTCTGACCTTGGGCAGAGAGGCACCTTCAGCTTGGGTGCTGGCGTTCCGGTGTTCCGGGCCTAGGCGCCCTTGGCCTAGCCGGAGCGGAGATGGAGTCCATCTCAGGCACCTTTAGCCTGGGGTGAGGTACTATGGCGGATGCCTGGGGCTCAGTACCTTTGACTGAGTTCCGCAAGGGTGGAGGGATCCGAGGGGACCCTAACTCCTTGGGTGCCCATGTCTGAGTTCGTGAGGACTGGTGCGCAGTAACTTCTCCGAAGAGCCCGGCGCGGCATCGCTGGTGACGGAGAGGCCTCCATTTCTCCCTTGGACGGATTTCTTTCTCTGACAGGGGCAAAGTGAGCAAAGGTAATTCACGTTCTATATTACCTAGTCAGTGGCAGTGACTATTTACCACTGGTGACAGCACAGTGGGCAGCAACAGAAGGGAAAGGATTGTGCCTCGATCTGTCCCCATTTTCCAAAGGAGAAAGATTGTTTTATTGCTTGGCAATTAGAATAAAACTGAGTTGTACCTATTCACTGTGTGGAACTTGGGTTACTAAAGCAAAGGAGTCAGGGACGAAGGACTGGACTTGACTCTAGGACACCTACACAATAGCCCAATCTTCTGGCCTTCCCCTCTTAGTTATGGAGGATATGGGCCGTGGTGTGTATCATCTCTCTCTCCCAGGTACCCCTAGACAACAGCCATATAACCGATAAAGCAAGGGAGAGGGGTGAGGCCGCTACACGGAAGCCGTTCGGGCGCTGTGAGGTCTGCAAAGAATTTCTCTTCGAGGTGGAACCATCCACAGAAAAGCCTCGGGCTTTCCACCTCAACTACCTCACAGGGACTGCCACTCCGGAGTGGCAGTCCCTGTGAGGTAGTTGAGGTGGAAAGCCCGAGGCTTTTCTGTGGATGGTTCCACCTCGAAGAGAAATTCTTTGCAGACCTCACAGCGCTCCGAACGACTTCAGCTGGACCACCAGTCCCGAACAGCCGGGACATATCACACCGAGGGCCTCCATGTCTCTGCAGGTAAAGAGAGCCAATCGCCCTCGGGGCCTTAGTCTTATCCCCATATCCATAATCGGAGCAGCCAGAGAAGACATATCCGCGAAGGAAGGAACAGAAATCCACGGAGCACTTGAAGCCATCCTCTCTCTTTGCTGCTCCATTGCACACTGACCCACCTGCGCCGGAATCTCCACGTGTGTACGTCCACGTGGCCAGACTCCTCCCACCTTCTGCACTTGTTCGCAGGCTTTTCCCTTGCTCCGCCCACGAACTACATAGTTATGGGTTGCCTCGTGGCGCGTTGGCCAATATGGCCGACCTACTCGGAACTCCTCCGGGCAGCAAAGTTCTATTTCAGACACCATACACATATCCCGGACGAGCCCCCACGTGTAGCGGCCTCACCCCTCTCCCTTGCTTTATCGGTTATATGGCTGTTGTCTAGGGGTACCTGGGAGAGAGAGATGATACACACCATGGCCCATGTCCTCCGTAACTAAGAGGGGAAGGCCAGAAGATTGGGCTTTTGTGTAGGTGTCCTAGAGTCAAGTCCAGTCCTTCGTCCCTGACTCCTTTGCTTTAGTAACCCAAGTTCCACACAGTGTATAGGTACAACTCAGTTTTATTCTTCTTGCCAAGCAATAAAACAATCTATCTCCTTTGGAAAATGGGGACAGATCGAGGCACAATCCTTTCCCTTCTGTTGCTGCCCACTGTGCTGTCACCAGTGGTAAATAGTCACTGCCACTGACTAGGTAATATAGAACGTGAATTACCTTTGCTCACTTTGCCCCTGTCAGAGAAAGAAATCCGTCCAAGGGAGAAATGGAGGCCTCTCCGTCACCAGCGATGCCGCGCCGGGCTCTTCAGAGAAAATACTGCGCACCAGTCCTCACGAACTCAGACACGGGCACCCAAGGATTTAGGGTCCCCTCGGATCCCTCCACCCTCGTGGAACTCAGTCAAAGGTACTGAGCCCCAGGCATCCGCCATAGTACCTCACCCCAGGCTAAAGGTGCCTGAGATGGACTCCATCTACGCTCCGGGCCTAGGCGCCCTTGGCCTAGCCGGAACACCGGAACGCCAGCACCCAAGCTGAAGGTGCCTGGGTGCAGCCGCATCCTCCAACTCTCTGCCCAAGGTCAGGGCGTCCGCCCGTTTTATGACCTCTCCCTTTGCGTCACAGCGGGTTCCCCGCCCCGCTGTACCAGCTCCAGGGGAGGACAAAAAGGCACAGTTTGCGGTGTGAGTTCAGCTCCGGCCCAAGGCGACAGCGCCACCCGCGGACCCCAAGGAACCCCACACTACCAGAGTCCTCACATAAATTCAAACACCCGCTACATAAGGTTCTTAACCACTTAACGACCGCCCACTGTAAATATACGTCAGCAGAATGGCACCGACAGGCAGAATCACGTATATGTACGTGATTGCCTTTGTATAGTTGGGGGGTCCCCCCTTCTTTACAGTGAGCGGTCGTTTTACCTTCGGGAGCGATCCGGCATGAGGGGACGGCCGTTCGATTCCGGCCACCCCCTCTCGATCGCTCCCGGCGAATGAGAGAGCTTCCCCTGCCTGCCAGGAAGGAGGAAGTGATGTCATCTCTCCTGGGGCGCTCACATATACCGAGCGCCGTACAGGAGAAGATGCCAGGTTAGTACACAAAACAGCACACTGACACCAGGACACATAGGCACATAAATCGCCCCCCCAGGCCCCCCCAGACACCCCCAGATCACCCCCAGCCCCCCCCAGCCCCCAGTCACAGTGTCACTGATTGCAGTGACCATTTATTTAGTGATCACTGCAATCAGTGACATTTGTGACTGTAAAAGTGTCACTACATTTAGTTTTAGGTCCAGTGTAGCCCCCTAACCCCCCCCTAATAAAGGTTTAACCCCCTGATCACCCCCCAGATAACCCTTTCACCCCCTATCACCACTGTCACTAAGCAATCATTTTTCTGATCGATGTCTTAGCGTCGGTGATGCTGATCGGTAGCCAGTAATTTTTTTTAGGTTCGCCGCAGGTTTTTATAGCGTCGGGTAACCCCATATATTACCTAATAAAGGTTTAACCCCCTTGATCGCCCCCCAGGTAACCCTTTCACCCCCTATCACCACTGTCACTAAGTTATAATTTTTCTGATCGATGTCTTAGCGTCGGCGATGCTGATCGGTAGCCAGTAATTTTTTTTAGGTTCGCCGCAGGTTTTTATAGCGTCGGGTACCCCCATATATTACCTAATAAAGGTTTAACCCCCTTGATCACCCCCCAGGTAACCCTTTCACCCCCTAGCACCGCCGTGGCTATGCGATAATTTTTCTGATCGATGTCTTAGCGTCGGCGATGCTGATCGGTAGCCAGTAATTTTTTTTAGGTTCGCCGCAGGTTTTTATAGCGTCAGGTACCCCCATATATTATCTAATAAAGGTTTAACCCCCTGATCGCCCCCCAGGTAACCCTTTCACCCCCTATCACCACTGTCGCTAAGCAATCGTTTTTATGATCGTTGTCTTAGTGTCGGTGATGCCGATAGGTAGCCAGTAATTTTTTTTTAGGTTCGCCGTCAGGTTTTTATATAGCGTCAGGTACCCCCATATATTACCTAATAAAGGTTTTAACCCCCTAATTGCCCCTAGTTAACCCTTTCACCAGTGATCATCATATAAGTGTTACGGGTGACGCTGGTTAGTTAGTTTGCTTTTTATAGTGTCAGGGCACCCGCCGTATATAACCCAATAAAGGTTTAACCCCCTGATCGCCCGGCGGGTGATATCAGTTAGGTTTTAGCGTCAGAGAGGGTCTGCGTCACACCCCAGGCAGCGTCAGGTTAGTGCCAGTAGCGCTAACACCCACACGTGAAGCATACACCCCCCTTAGTGGTATAGTATCTGATCAGCTCAATATCTGATCTGATCAGATCTATACTAGCGTCCCCAGCAGTTTAGGGTTCCCAAAAACGCAGTGTTAGCGGGATCAGCCCAGATACCTGCTAGCACCTGCGTTTTGCCCCTCCGTCCAGCCCAGGCCACCGAATTGCAGTATCGATCGATCACTGTCACTTGCAAAACACAACACACATAACTGCAGCGTTCGCAGAGACTGGCCTGATCCCTGCGACTCCAGTGCTGTAGGAGGTGATTTCACCACCACAGTTAAAAAAAAAAAGCATATATGCCGAAGCATTGGGGCAGCAGGAGCGGAGGAGCGATTTTGCTCCTAATGCCGCGTATATACGGTCGAAATTCCGACGGAGGCTTGCCCGTGGAAAAGTCTGACCATGTGTACGCGGCATAACTTTTGCGAGAAGATGCCCCCATGCTTCGGCATATATAAATGGTGCATGTATGCCCATCATTAGAAGTGGGTGGATAAAGGGCGGTATTCTAATGGTGGGCATATCCACCGATCAATCTTTTTTTTTCGTTCAGCCAACAGGCTGCATGAAAAAAAAGATTACAATACATGTCCAACAAGGACCAGCAACGTACTGGTATGTTGCTGGAGTTTGAATGTTTATACCAGAATGATGCCTGCGGGTTTAGGTATCATCTTGGTATCATTCTTTTCAGCCAGCGGCCGGCTTTTATGTAAAAGCAATCCTAGTGGCTAATTAGCCTCTGGACTGCTTTTACAAGCAGTGGGAGGGAATGTCCCCCCCCGGATATAAAAAGCGCCATTGGGAAATTGGGAAAGCATTTTATCACACCAATCTTGGTGTGGTCAGATGCTTTGAGGGCAGAGGAAAGATCTAGGGTCCAATAGACCCCAGTTTTTTCAAAAAAGAGTACCTGTCATTACCTATTGCTATCATAGGGGATATTTACATTCCCTGAGATAACAATAAAAGTGATAAAAATAAATAAATATGGAAGCAACAGTTTAAAAATAAAATAAAAAAGCAAAATTAATAATAAAAAAAAAAAAAAAAAAAAAAAAAAAGCACCCCTGTCCTGCCCTGCTCTTGCCCAATGGCGAACGCAAGCGTCGGTCTGGCGTCATATGTAAACAGCAATTGCACCATGCATGTGAGGTATCACCGCGAAGGTCAGATCGAGGGCAGTAATTTTAGCAGTAGACCTCCTCTGTAAATCTAACGGGGTAACCTGTAAATGCTTTTAAAGGCTTTTAAAAATGTATGTAGTTTGTCGCCAATGCGCGTTTGTGCGAAATTTTAAAGCATGTCGTGTTTGGTATCTATGTACTCGGCCTAAGATCATCTTTTTTATTTCATCAAACATTTGGGCAATATAGTGTGTTTTAGTGCATTAAAATTAAAAAAGTGTATTTTTTCCCAAAAAAATGCGTTTGAAAAATCGCTGCGCAAATACTGTGTAGAAAAAAAAAATGCAACACCCACCATTTTATTCTGTAGGGCCTTTGCTTTAAAAATATATATAATGTTTGGGGGTTCAACATAATTTTCTTGCAAAAAAAAATATGTTTTTATGTAAACAAAAAGTGTCAAAAAGGGCTTTGTCTTCAAGTGGCTAGAAGAGTGGATGTAAGCTTCCTAATGTTGTGTATAAAATGCCAGAACAGTTCAAAACCCCCCCCCAAATGACCCCATTTTGGAAAGTAGACACCCCAAGCTATATACTGAGAGGCATGTCGAGTCCATGGAATATTTTATATGTTGACACAAGTTGCGGAAATAATAATTTTTTTTTTTTTTTTTTTGCACAAAGTTGTCACTAAATGATATATTGCTCAAACATGCCATGGGCATATGTGGAATTACACCCCAAAATACATTCTGTTGCTTCTCCTGAGTACGGGGATACCACATGTGTGAGACTTTTTGGGAGCCTAGCCGCGTACGGGACCCCAAAAACCAAGCACCGCCTTCAGGCTTTCTAAGGGTGTCAATTTTTGATTTCACTTCTCACTGCCTATCACAGTTTCGGAGGCCATGGAATGCCCAGATGGCACAAAACCCCCCCAAATGACCCCATTTTGGAAAGTAGACACCCCAAGCTATTTGCTGAGAGGTATTGTGAGTATTTTGCAGATCTCGCTTTTTGTCACAAAGTTTTGAAAATTGAAAAAAAAAAGAAAAAAAAAATGTTCTTTCTTCATTTTCAAAAACAAATGAGAGCTGTAAAATACTCACCATGCCTCTCAGCAAACAGCTTGGGGTGTCTACTTTCCAAAATGGGGTCATTTGGGGGGGTTTTGTGCTATTTTGGCATTTTATGGCCTTCAAAACTGTGATAGGTAGTGAGGAGTGAAATCAAAAATTTGCGCCCTTAGAAATCCTGGAGGCGGTGCTTGGTTTCCGGGGTCCCGTACGTGGCTAGGCTCCTAAAAAGTCCCACACATGTGGTATCCCCGTACTCAGGAGAAGCAGCAGAATGTATTTTGGGGTGCAATTCCACATATAACCATGGCATGTGTGAGCAATATATCATTTAGTGACAACTTTTTGTAATTTTGTTTTTTTTTGTCATTATTCAATCACTTGGGACAAAAAAAAAATATTCAATGGGCTCAACAGGCCTCTCAGCAATTTCCTTGGGGTGTCTACTTTCTAAAATGGGGTCATTTGGGGGGGGTTTGTGCTATTTTGGCATTTTATGGCCTTCAAAACTGTGATAGGTAGTGAGGAGTGAAATCAAAAATTTGCGCCCTTAGAAATCCTGAAGGCGGTGCTTGGTTTCCGGGGTCCCGTACGTGGCTAGGCTCCTAAAAAGTCCCACACATGTGGTATCCCCGTACTCAGGAGAAGCAGCAGAATGTATTTTGGGGTGCAATTCCACATATAACCATGGCATGTGTGAGCAATATATCATTTAGTGACAACTTTTTGTAATTTTTTTTTTTTTTGTCATTATTCAATCACTTGGGACAAAAAAAAAAATATTCAATGGGCTCAACATGCCTCTCAGCAATTTCCTTGGGGTGTCTACTTTCTAAAATGGGGTTATTTGGGGGGGGTTTTGTACTGCCCTGTCATTTTAGCACCTCAAGAAATGAGATAGGCAGTCATAAATTAAAAGCTGTGTAAATTCCAGAAAATGTACCCTAGTTTGTAAACGCTATAACTTTTGCGCAAACCGATAAATATACGCTTATTGACATTTTTTTTACTAAAGACATGTGGCTGAATACATTTTGGCCTAAATGTATGACTAAAATTGAGTTTATTCGATTTTTCTTATAACAAAAAGTAGAAAATATCATTTTTTTTCAAAATTTTCGGTCTTTTTCCGTTTATATCGCAAAAAATAAAAATCGCAGAGGCAATCAAATACCATTAAAAGAAAGCTCTATTTGTGGGAAGAAAAGGACGCAAATTTCGTTTGGGTACAACATTGCATGTCCGCACAATTTACAGTTAAAGCAGCGCAGTGCAAAATTCTGAATTCACCTCTGGTCCTCTAGCTACCAAATGGTCCGGGGCTTAAGTGGTTAATATATGCAATTTATACAGTTAATTTCTATTGCTTGAATCATTTTTCACATTTTGGGCGTGAGTGGGGCCTCATGTCTAAGATTTGCCTAAGGCCTCACAAAGCCTAGAGCCGCCTCTGTGCAGACATGAACTTCCTCATGCCCTCCTCATGCATAGGAGAAAACACAATACTTTTGTACAGTGTAAGTGTCCATGCTTCACTATGTGTTGCCAACCAAAATGTAGTGGTAACATAAGTGAGATCATATATCATACTATCAAATATTGAATGGCTACTGAAGTACTTTTTATTTTTTTTCTGTTCTTTGTAGGTGTTGATACCTGGTATCCTTGATGTGAAACACTATAGAGACATGGTTGATTTTGGAAAGTGGCCTTTATTCACTTTGCTTTCACCCCAGGAGGTGTCCTCCATTCGACAAACCTTTTGGTACTTGTACCAATGAAGTTATCTACACTACTGACAATGAGGTAAGATGTCAGCCATTTCTTCCTCCTTTTCACTTTAAAACACTTTTCTCCATAACCACTTTAATTGCTGCTAGGTTGTTTTAGATTGGCCAGGCTTCCATATCCTTTAGCAATCTATCTTGCTCTAAATGCTCAGTAAAGTTGGGTGGGAATAATGATCAGTAGCTTAAAGGCTAAAGGTTCATTATTTAAAAAAATAAAAATAAAAATGTCATACTTGCCTCCGCTGTGCAGCTCGTTTTGAACAGAGTGGCTCCGATCATTGTCTTCTGGGGTCCTTCAGCGGCTCTCTCGGCTCCTCCCCTCATCAGCTAACCCTAGAGTTGCCACCTCATCCCTTTAAACCCGAACACATATTAGTTACACAGGTTCTGGGGCTGATTAAGGTGGTAATTAAACTCACTTGGTGCCTTACCTGCATTAAATTAGCCTCAGAACCTGTGTAATTCATATGTGTTCCAGTTTAAAGGGATGAGGTGGCAACCCTAGCTAACCCCCCTGGGAAGTGCTTTCCCAAGGGGTTTACCTTGCGGGTGTGCTCCCGTGTCCAGCATTTGCGTCCATAGACACGAATACCGGACTCGGTTCCGGCGCCCGCGTCATTGGATTTGATTGACAGCAGCGCAGCCATTGGCTCACGCTGCTATCAATTTATCTAATGAAGAGCCGAGAAGACCAGACCGAAATCGAGTGTGTTCTCGATGCGTGACTTTTCAAGGGGGGGGGGGGGGGGTAGCTGGGGGGCTAGTAAGCATCGGATTTTTTTTCACCTTAATGCATAGGATGCATTAAGGTGAAAAAACCTGAACATTTTCAACCCCTTTTAAAGTGGTTGTAAACCCTCCGACAACTTTCACCTACAGGTAAGCCTAGATTAAGGCTTACCTGTAGGTGCTTGCAATATCTCCTAGACCTACATGGTTTAGGAGATATATGCTGAAATGAATGCACCAATGTCTACGGCGCATTCACGCCATAGACAACGGCGCAGGCGCACTGAGCGTGTCGGTTCTAAATGGGATCGTGCCAGTTCCCGCGACTCCGGCCAGTCACAGAGCCGGAGTTCGCGGACCCTGGAAGAAGAGGGGTGAAGATGGACGCTCACTACTAGCGAGGAGGACCGGGACATCGCGGGCTTCTCCTGCAGGTAAGTGACACATAATGGGCTACTATGCGATGCATAGTAGCCCATTATGTTTTACCTTTGTAGGGAAACAAAGTGGAAGTAAACCCATCAGGGTTTACTTCCTCTTTAAAGTGGTTGTAAACCCTTTTTTTTTTCACAAAAAGAATAACCTGCAAGAGAAAGTCATATTGAGCTAGTATGACTAGCATACTAGCTCATTATGCAGTACTTACCTTAGATCGAAGCCCCCAAAGCCATCCTCGTCTCCCCCTCCGGCCGCAGACATTGCTCCGGAAGGTTACTTCCGGGTATCGGCGCTCTGATTGGCCGGAGCGGCGATGACGTCACCGCGCATGCGCGCGGGAGCCGTCAAAGCCGGCATTATCCATTGATAAAACCGGTGTTGACAGTACAGCAGCGCCGTTGTCTATGTTGGGCATGCGCCGTAGACAACGGTGCATTCTTTTTTGTAAAATATCTCCAAACCGTGTAGGTTTAGGAGATATTGCAAACACCTACAGGTAAGCCTTAATCTAGGCTTACCTGTAGGTGAAAGTTGCATAAGTGGGTTTACAACCACTTTAAGGTCCACTGGAGTGAAAAAATCATGCATAAAGTGACTCTGCCATCAGCTTCTGTTGGATTTTCCAAAGTAAGAGAATGCAATTCAGATTGGAAATTGGAAGAATGGCTCACAAGAATTGTGTGCAGAGGAAAACATTCCACAGGAACACAGATGGTAACAAAGAAAGCAAATCTTAATATTGTCAGGTTATCAAAGTTGGCTAGAGTTTCATGCTAAATAGTGGGGCGACCAAGTGTAGAATGTGAGTGCCAGGGTAAAAACTTCAGCCATTACCAGTTGTCCTCAACTGTTTTGTATAGAACTAGTTTGTAGTGTGCACAGCCTTTTACCGTATATACTCGAGTATAAGCCAAGTTTTTCAGCCCTTTTTCTTTGGGCTGAATGTGACCCACTCGGCTTATACTCAAGTCAGTGTACCGTGACATGTAGATTCAGACGGCGGCCAGGCAGTGTTAAAAAGTTGCGCTCCTCCTGGTCCTGTTCCGTGATAGCCTGTGACATGCAGATTCAGACGGGGGCCGTGCAGTGTTAAAAAGTCGCACTGCTCCTTGTCCTGTTCTGTGATAGGTGGAACACTCAGTTTCCCAGCAGGCACTGTGTTCAGTGTTCCGCCTATCAAGGACGCCCTCTCATCCTTTCGTCTATCACGGCGTCCGTGATAGGCGGAACACTGAAAACAGTGCCTGCTGGGAAACTGAGTGTTCCGCCTATCACGGAACAGGACAAGGAGGAGCGCGACTTTTTAACACTGCACGGCCCCCGTCTGAATCTGCATGTCACGGGCTATCACGGAACAGGATACATTCACTGTATCTGTGTCTGCGTGGGTTTTCTCCGGGTATTCTGGTTTCCTCCCACGCTCGAAGGACATGGCACTTTTTGGCGCAGCACACAGTATGGTCATATATATATATATATATATATATAATATGTTTTGTACATAACACAAAATACATTCACAGTATGTGTATTTATTGTTACTCTCTGTGTCTGTGTGGGTTTCCTCCGGTTACTCCGGTTTCCTTCCCCACTCCAATGACAGTGAGGGCCTTTGGCGCAGTCTATAGTATAAACATTTTATAATATGTTTATTCACAACATGGAATGCATCAATGTATATGTATGTATTGTTATTCTCTGTGTCTGTGTGGGTTTCCTCCGGGTACTCCGGTTTTCTTCCACACTCAATGACATGTGTGCCTTCGGCGCGATACACGGTATAGACATACACAATATGTTTATACACAACAATAAATACATTAAAAGTATGGGTATTGTACAGGACGCCGTGGCTGGGTCCTGGAAGGACGCTATATTTCCCCTCTGTTTGGGCTGTGGTTTCTTTAAGGGAACAGAAAGGGTTAACACACCTGTCTAAGGAAGTGGTTTAAGACAGACAGGAAGTTGTAGGTGAGAGTGAAGGAGTGTAGTGAAGTCTGTGCATGGTGAATGGTGGACACTGCAAAAGCTGTGGAGGCTGTGATAGGGTTGCCACCTGTCCAGGATTCACCCGGATAGTCCGGGTTTTGAATTATGTGTTCGGGTTTCAGGCAAACTGAAACCCGGACACATTATTCAGACCAGGCTGTGGCTCCCCAAGTAACCAAGATAGTCACACAGAAATCTGTTGCTACCTGGGAGCTCTGGGCAGCTGTCTGGAGGCAGTTTTGACATCACTAGGGGGCAGGGCATTGATGTTAGCGAGAAATATTTGGCCACAGCCACTATTTGCTATGGCACGCTATGCACACCGCATTACTACTCTCCTTGGGGGCACCCAAAGGTATCCCAGGCCGCTAAAGTGTTCGGGTTTGGCTTGAAGAAAAGGTGGCAACCCTAGGCTGTGAAAAGCTGTGAAAAGCTGTGAATGTACATGGCAGTGGCCTGCATGGAAGCCTGCTAGCTGGGAAACTTACCTGCAACACCAAGTAAGGACTGTTTAACTGCGACAGCAGTTATAAGCTCTACAAGTCGGTGAGACTGTTATTTATTTTGTTTTTGCTGCTGTGAAGCCATTTAAGTTTAATAAACGTCCTTTTTGTTTTAAAAGCCTGTGTCCTGCGATCTAGCTTGTTTCCCGAACATTACACTGGTGGAGGATGCGGCAGGACAGAATAACAGGCATAAGAAGAAAAACACAAAACATTTTTTTTTTTTTGCATTAAACTTGACATTGAACTGACAGTTAAAGGGACAGTACATTGGATTTATGTCCTGGGTTAAAGCTGCACAAACGTTGAAAGCTGAAGCAATGGAGGAGCTAATTAAACAGCTGTCCCTGGCTAATATGCAAGCGCAAACTCGCTATGAGGAAGCTAATCAGCTGCAGCAAGAAAATACTCGCCTGTTGGTGACCCAGTTGGCAGCCCATTAAGCAGCCCAGCAAGAGGTTATGCAGGCTCAGGTGGCTGTCTTAAAGGAAGCAGTGCAGCAGCTATCTCAAGTTCGGGAGCAAACGGATGTTGCCCCTGGCAACCAGGTGACTGTGAGGGCAAGCCATTTTCTGCAGAAATTGTCTCTGAGCGATGATGTAGAGGCATTTCTTGCTACATTTGAGAGGATGGCAGAGAGAGAAGGGTGGCCTCAGGACCAGTGGGCCGGCCTCATTGCTCCTTTTCTCACCGGAGATCCTCAAAAAGCCTACTTTGACCTACCACCCGATGATGCTAAAGACTATCAAAAGTTAAAGGCAGAAATTCTGGCTCGTCTAGGGGTGACTACGGCCGTTCGGGCCCAACGAGTACACCTATGAAAGTATCGTCCAGATCGGCCACCCCGGTCTCAAATGCATGACCTGGTGCAACTGGTAAAAAAATTGCTGCAGCCTGAGGTGTTGTCTGGCCCCCAAATCGTGGAACGGGTCGTGCTGGACCGATACCTGAGATCCCTGCCAGATGACCTTCAACGGTGGGTCAGCCATGGAGACCCCAAAACAGCAAACCTCCTTGTCGAGATGGTGGAATGATATACAGTGGTGGAGGACCTGCTCGGACCTACCAAGCGCATAGGGCCCAGTCTGCCACGGCCTGTTCGACCAACTGTTGCCCTTCGAAAGGATGTTCCAAGGAGTCCTGAAGCAAACACCCCGGAAGGTCAAGAGTCACTCCCGGTACCTCCTCAGCATTCTGTTCCTGTTCGGAGAGGAGGGGATGTACAATGTTGGCGATGTCATTCCTGGGGTCATACCCGGGCACACTGCCCACTGCAAGAGGAGCCCATGGAATGCGGGGTTCTTCGGAGGTGGTCTTTTTATGCCCATAAAGTATGCACCACACATCTCGACCTGGGTGAGGAAATATTTGAGTGTGAAGTCCAAGTGAACCACCTCCCTGCCCGGGCTTTGTTGGACTCCGGAAGCATGGTAACCCTGGTTCATCCTAGAGTAATTGGGTAGATCGGTCCGGTAAGAAAAACCTTACGGGTGGTGTGCATTCACGGGGACACTAGAGAGTACCCTCTCATCTCGGTGTCATCTCCTCAGTAGGGATGAGCTTCGTGTTCGAGTCGAACATACGTTCGACTCGAACATCGGCTGTTCGATTGTTCGACGAAGATCGAACGATTTGGGCCGTTCGCGCCAAATTCGAGTGACGCGAACGGCCCACAATGCACTACGCCATCGCAGTGTCATCCAGGCGCTGTGATTGGCCAAGCATGCACTGTGACCCCGCATGCTTGGCCAATCACAGCGCCGGCAGCGAGGAGAGCAATGATTGGCCACAGGCAGGATGCCTGTGGCCAATTATTGCTGAGGGTGTTTAGTACACGCCCCACACTATAAAAGGCCGCCAGCACGGCGGCCTAGTGTAGTGTGTTCCGGAGCAGGGAAAGAGCAGCATAGGCAGGGACAGTGACTTTTATTTCTTTCTTGCTTAACCTGGATTCCTTTAGTTTAGGGAAAGAGAAGGATAGGTAGGGAGAGTGTCAGTGTGTTTTGTGCTTGTGCTATAGTGTGCTTTAAAAAAACATTTTTTCTAGGGACAGAAAACTCTAGGTAGGGAGAGTGTCAGTTTCTTTCACTGTGCAAGTCCTTGTTTCCAGGGACAGGGAAGGACAGTGAGTGAATTCTCCTTGTGCTATAGTGTGCTTAAAAAAACATTTTTTCTAGGGACAGAAAACTCTAGGTAGGGAGAGTGTCAGTTTCTTTCACTGTGCAAGTCCTTGTTTCCAGGGACAGGGAAGGACAGTGAGTGAATTCTCCTTGTGCTATAGTGTGCTTAAAAAAAACATTTTTTCTAGGGACAGAAAACTCTAGGTAGGGAGAGTGTCAGTTTCTTTCACTGTGCAAGTCCTTGTTTCCAGGGACAGGGAAGGACAGTGAGTGAATTCTCCTTGTGCTATAGTGTGCTTAAAAAAAAAATTTTTCTAGGGACAGAAAACTCTAGGTAGGGAGAGTGTCAGTTTCTTTCACTGTGCAAGTCCTTGTTTCCAGGGACAGGGAAGGACAGTGAGTGAATTCTCCTTGTGCTATAGTGTGCTTAAAAAAAACATTTTTTCTAGGGACAGAAAACTCTAGGTAGGGAGAGTGTCAGTTTCTTTCACTGTGCAAGTCCTTGTTTCCAGGGACAGGGAAGGACAGTGAGTGAATTCTCCTTGTGCTATAGTGTGCTTAAAAAAAACATTTCTTTCTCGTACATCACGGGACACAGAGCGACATAGTCATTACTAATGGGTTATATAGTTACCGTCAGGTGCTGGCACTGGCAACTTCCAAAACCGGAAGTACCCTCCCCTATATAAGCCCCTCCCATCCGGGAGCACCTCAGTTTTTTGCCAGTGTCTAAGGTGTTGGCCAAGAAGAAACATGTGTTTTTCACTGAGCTTGCGTACAGGTTCTTTTGGGCCTCAGTAAGCTATTCCGGATCCGACCAAAAAAGCTTCATAGCTAAACGGTCGGTACCCGGGCCTTGCAGAGAAGAGCAAGGTTCTGCCTGTAATGCTTCTCTTAGGAGAGCTGGACCCTGGGATCCAGAGCTCTGGTCATACCCACGACCAAGATGTTTTCTGTGCAGGGTGCTATACAGGTCCAGGGGAGTGGAATCCTTGGGAACCCGGTCCCTGAAGGTTTGATTACAATGCCTGCCGTGATAGGTGAAGTTTGGGCTTTTGTGGACCAAACAAAGTCCTGCGGCGGGGAACAGGTAAGTGGGGGCCCCCAGGAACTTGGTTCTATTGGGGGACCCCCAAGCCTAATTTGTCTTTCTGTCTGTTACCTAACGGTATTGCCGCTAATATCTGTGCATGCCTGTAACTACTAAAAAAAAAAAAAATGTAATAATTTTTAATGGTGGTCAAGAAAAAAAAAAAAAAAATGTTTTTTTATATATGTTTAGTATATTAAACTGCGGTACCTGTGTTTGTCCACTAGAGGCCGCTGTGGAATGTTTTTCTTGTCATATGGACTAGTTTCTTCTCAGAGAGCAAAGTCCAGGCAGCTGGTGAGTTCTCCTACAGGAAACTGTTTCCTCTGCCATGTTGCAGTGTTTGTCTATCCCCCGGCCTGCGGCAAAGGGGGCCCTGGCTCCTGTCCCTGGTTTCCATGTTTGAAAATTAGCGCCGAGGCGCACGTGGCCGCGCGCGTGCGCGTGCACGCGCCTCTATATATAGAGGTGGCCGGAAAAAGGGGCGGGGCCTGGGGGATGACGCTCTGTGCGCGCCGCAGCGCTTCTGCGCATGTGCGGGCGTCCCAGCAGGTTTTTAAAAAGCCACATTATTGCAGTAAGCTGGCTATGAAGTACAGAGACAGAGCTGGCAACATTTAAAGGCATACAGCAAGCGGTTGATACAGGCATCCCCTAGAAAGGCACATTAGTAGACACCAACTGTGATATAGCAGCAATTGTGCTAGACTATTCTCAGTAAAAGTGGTGTATTACGGCTGGAATACCTCAGCTTTAGGCTTAGGAATATGCCGTCCAGTAGCTCCGGAACTGAATCTTCCAGGAAGCGAAGGGGGTCTCATCGGGCTCTGAGGATCTTGGGCATACTCCTGCTGCACCAGTCTCCCCTGAAGTTCAGAGGTAAGTGACCGTAGAGACCCCGCAGGGGTACTTGGTACTGTGGCTGTCCTCAGTCACCTGCTCCTGTGTATGTAACAGAGGAGGTTTTTTCCTCAGCTCTGGGAGGATTAGAGAGAGATTGTCAAAATTTATCGCTGCCTCCCTGTCAGGGAAAGCACGCCCGATCTCCGTCTCCTCCTTCAGAGTGCCTGTTAGCAGAGCAACAGTCCCATACAGGGATCGACCTGCCTGAAGGGGATCAGGATAAGGTTGATTCTGTTATAGAGGAATCAACAGTGGGGGAACCTTTTCTCAGCATCTCAAGCTGAAAGATTATGGGTTCAGTCTCTGACTAACATGGTCCGATCAGCATTTAAAAATGCACCTTGCGGAACCATCAACCACTACTGTATCCTCGTTGGGGTCGCTAGAAGCCCCCAGACTGTTTGTTCTTTTCCACTTCACCCTTTACTGAAAGGGCTCATTTACCAGGATTGGGAACGTCCTGAGAAAATATTTATTCCCCCAAGAGATTTCCGGTGGTCTATCCCATGGAGGATAAGTTCATCAAAAAAAAAAAAATGGAAGGTCCCTACAGTGGACGCAGCCATCTCTTGTATGTATAAATCACTGACATGTCCAGTGGATAATGTCCAAATGTTCAAGAACCCAATAGATAAAAGATTGGAGTCCTTATGAAAATCTGCTTGGTGATACAACCAGCAGTAGCAGCTATTGGGGTCTGCTAAGCAGTGAAGGATCAGTTGAAACAGGTCTTGAGGGACTTGACAGATCAGCAGGCTTTGCCCTAGCTGATCTACCTAGAGCCTTAGGCTTTGCGGTTGACGCCATAGAGGATTCAGTCCATCAGGCCTCCCGCCTTACGCTGTCTATAGACATATGCGTAGGCTCCTATGGCTCAGAAACTGGTCTGCTGAAGCTCCCTGTAAAGAATGGCTGGTTAGCGTCCCATTTCATGGTGAACGCTTATTCAGGGAAAACCTGGACAAATATATCCAGAAAATTTCCAGCGGTAAAAATACGCTCTTGCCGGTTAAAAGCAGAGTTAGAGGTCCCTCTTTAAGGGGCCTGCTTCTCCAGTCCCTGGGGCATTGGCTGTGTAACAGTTCCGACGGCCTCCTCGGTCAAATCCCGGGGGTAAAAAACAGGGACAGTAGCAGGGTAATGAGAAACCCTGGGTCAGGGGAGGTACAAAACCTCCCCCAAAGTTAAATTCATTGAAGCCCCCACTCAGTCGGGTGGGGGGAGGACTCCAGTTGTTCGCAAAGAGACCTGGCGGGACACGATCAAGACAGATAGGTGCTCTCCGCAGTAGGTTTGGGATACAGTTTGGAGTTAAAAGACTCTCCTCCTTCCCATTTTTAAGGTCAAACGTGCCAAGGGATCCCCGGAAGAGAGAGTCCCTCCTGTTGGCACTAGAACAACTATTGCTCCAAGGAGTAATTATGGAAGTTCCCCTGGAAGAATGAGGGTTCGGGTTTTACTCAAACCTCTTTACAGTCCCGAAGCAAACGCGGACGGGAGGCCCATATTAATTCAAAAAGGGCTATACAAATTCCTGTATATCAGGACTTTCCGATGGAGTCGATCCGATCGGTGGCCACTGCCCTACAAGGGGAGGATTGGTTAGCCACGATCGACATCAAAGATGCTTATTTGCCATTCCCATCTTTCCAGTCCACCAAAAATTTCTACGCTTTGCAGTAGAAGGGCGCCATTTTCAGTTCAGAGCCTTACCCTTCGGTCTGGCCACAGCACCAAGAGTGTTCACAAAAATTCTGGCCCCATTATTGGCCAATCTAAGAACACGAGGTGTAACGATAATGGCATATCTAGACGACTTGTTGCTGATAGACCACTCAGTGGAAAAACTAGAAGTGGTTGTTCACGAGACAATCAAGTATCTGGAATATCACGGTTGGATTATCAACCGAGACAAGTCAGCCCTAAAACCAGTCAAAAGTCTGGAATACTTGGGGCTAAGGCTGGATTCAGACCAGAGAAAAATTTTCTTGTCTCGAGAAAAGGGGTCGTCTTTGAGAGATTTGATCCGCTTAGTGGGTTCAAAAAGACAGCCATCCATACGCCTGTGCATGAGGCTGCTGGGAAAAATAGTGGCATCATTCGAAGCAGTACCCTACGGTCAATTCCATTCAAGGAAGTTGCAAAGGGCCATACTGTCAGCCTGGAACAAAAAAGTTCAGGCTCTGGACGTACCAATGTCCTTGTCCCCTTCCGTTCGCAGAAGCCTCCGTTGGTGGTTGGTTCCCCGGAATCTGGAAAGAGGGAAATCCTTCAGTCCGATTTCTTGGAAGGTGGTCACTACAGATGCCAGCCTTTTAGGCTGGGGAGCAGTACTGGAGCAATGGTCTCTCCAGGGCAGATGGTCGGATGCGGAAAAGGCCCTGCCCATCAATCTCTTAGAGATACGAGCAGCCCGGTATGCCCTAGTAGCATGGACATCCAAACTCCAAGGGTCCCCTGTCAGAGTTCAGTCAGACAATGCCACAGCAGTGGCATATATCAATCGTCAGGGGGGCACCAGGAGTCGTGCAGCCCAAAGGGAAGTAAATTACATCCTGAGATGGGCAGAAAGATATGTCCCAGCCATATCTGCGGTATTCATTCCAGGGGTGAAGAATTGGAAGGCGGACTTTCTAAGTCGCCAACAATTATGCCCAGGGGAATGGTCCCTTCATCCCGAGGTTTTCCGGACAATATGTCAGCGGTGGGGAACACCGGATGTAGATCTGCTACATCCAGATTCAACACGAAAGTGGACAGGTTTGTCTCTTGGACAAGGGATCCCCTAGCGTGCGGCTCGGATGCCCTAGTGTTCCCTTGGGATCAGTTCAAGCTGATATATGCATTCCCACCGCCACAATTGTTACCTCGATTACTCCGCAGAATCAGGGTAGAAAAGAAACCAGTGATTCTGGTGGCTCCAGCGTGGCCCCGAAGAGCATGGTACGCGGAGATTGTAAAAATGTCTGTGGGGAGTCCTTGGACCCTCCCACATCGTCCGGACCTGCTTTCGCAGGGACCGATATACCACCCTTCCTTACCAGCCCTAGGTTTGACGGCCTGGCTATTGAAGCCCACATTCTAAAAGGAGAGGGCTCTCTAATGCTGTGGTGTCTACCATGATCAATGCCAGGAAACCGGTATCCAGGCAGATCTACTATAGAATCTGGAAGGCGTACATCGCCTGGTGTGAGGCCAGGAAATGGCATCCACGTAAATACGTAATAGGTAGAATTCTGGACTTCCTACAATGGGCTGTAGATAGGAAGCTTGCCTTGAGTACTATCAAAGGTCAGATTTCGGCCTTGTCAATATTTTTTCAAAGGCCCTTGGCTTCGCATTCACTAGTCAAAGCCTTTATACAAGGAGTGATGCGTATTAGTCCTCCGGTTAATATTCCCATATGTCCATGGGATCTAAACTTGGTTCTGTCGGTTCTACAGAAACAACCATTTGAACCATTACAGCATATTTCCTTAGTGCTTCTCACCAGGAAATTGATTTTTCTAGTAGCCATTTGTTCGGCTAAAAGAGTATCGGAATTAGCAGCTATGTCCTGTAAGGAGCCATATCTGGTTATCCATAAGGACAGAGTAGTGTTACGTCCTCATCCAGCCTTTCTTCCTAGGGTGGTATCGAGGTTTCATTTGAACCAAGATGTGGTTCTTCCTTCTTTTTTCCCCAAACCTACTTCGGTAGAGGAAAAGTTATTGCATTCTTTGGATGTAGTAAGAGCAGTTAAAGCTTATCTAAAAGCCACTGCTCAGATTCGCAGAACGGATACTTTGTTTATTCTGCCGGAAGGCCCCAGAAAGGGTCAGGCAGCGTCAAAATCTACTTTAGCCAAGTGGATTCGACAGGTCATAATACAAGCCTATAGCTTGAGAAGTAGACCGCCTCCGTTCAAAGTTAGAGCGCACTCCACGAGAGCAGTTGGAACTTCATGGGCAGTGCATCACCAGGCCTCCCTGGCTCAAGTCTGTAAGGCCGCAACATGGTCTTCAGTACACACGTTTACTAGGTTCTACCAGGTGGACGTTAGAAGTCAGGAGGATGTCGCCTTTGGGCGCAGTGTGTTGCAGGCCGCAAAAGATCCTCATGTCTGATAGCGCTCAGCTTATATATGGTGTATCCCCCCCCTCATTTGGCATTGCTTTAGGACATCCCATTAGTAATGACTATGTCGCTCTGTGTCCCGTGATGTACGAGAAAGAAAATAGGATTTTTATAACAGCTTACCTGTAAAATCCTTTTCTTGGAGTACATCACGGGACACAGAGCTCCCGCCCCTCTTTGGGGACACTTATTGCTTTGCTACAAAACTGAGGTGCTCCCGGATGGGAGGGGCTTATATAGGGGAGGGTACTTCCGGTTTTGGAAGTTGCCAGTGCCAGCACCTGACGGTAACTATATAACCCATTAGTAATGACTATGTCGCTCTGTGTCCCGTGATGTACTCCAAGAAAAGGATTTTACAGGTAAGCTGTTATAAAAATCCTATTTTTTTCTAGGGACAGAAAACTCTAGGTAGGGAGAGTGTCAGTTTCTTTCACTGTGCAAGTCCTTGTTTCCAGGGACAGGGAAGGACAGTGAGTGAATTCTCCTTGTGCTATAGTGTGCTTAAAAAAACATTTTTTCTAGGGACAGAAAACTCTAGGTAGGGAGAGTGTCAGTTTCTTTCACTGTGCAAGTCCTTGTTTCCAGGGACAGGGAAGGACAGTGAGTGAATTCTCCTTGTGCTATAGTGTGCTTAAAAAAAACATTTTTTCTAGGGACAGAAAACTCTAGGTAGGGAGAGTGTCAGTTTCTTTCACTGTGCAAGTCCTTGTTTCCAGGGACAGGGAAGGACAGTGAGTAAATTCTCCTTGTGCTATAGTGTGCTTAAAAAAAACATTTTTTCTAGGGACAGAAAACTCTAGGTAGGGAGAGTGTCAGTTTCTTTCACTGTGCAAGTCCTTGTTTCCAGGGACAGGGAAGGACAGTGAGTGAATTCTCCTTGTGCTATAGTGTGCTTAAAAAAAACATTTTTTCTAGGGACAGAAAACTCTAGGTAGGGAGAGTGTCAGTTTCTTTCACTGTGCAAGTCCTTGTTTCCAGGGACAGGGAAGGACAGTGAGTGAATTCTCCTTGTGCTATAGTGTGCTTAAAAAAAACATTTTTTCTAGGGACAGAAAACTCTAGGTAGGGAGAGTGTCAGTTTCTTTCACTGTGCGAGTCCTTGTTTCTAGGGACAAAGAAGGAAAGTGAGGGGAATTCTCCTTGTGCTATAGTGTGCTAAAGCATTCCTCATCAACCATCTTTGAAATCCTTGATTTTTGGACAGTCAGGGAAATTGTCGTTGTGCTATTCTGTGCAAAAGCAATCATCCTCAACCATATTTAGAAATCCTTAAGTAAAGGGACAGAGAAGGACACCTGAAGGTAGCCCTTATTGCTTTTTTCCCATCTCCCTGCAGGCCATCTATTAGAATGTCTGGAAGGCAAACAAGGAGAGGCAGACAGTCAGGAGGCAATAAAAGAGGGCAAGCAGGCTCTGTGTCTGGGGGCAACAGTGCTGGTCGTGGACGCGGTGCATTGTCATCAGCACATGGCCATGGGACACGCTTGTCCTTCTTTTCGGCAGCTGGACATGTTGAGCCACATCATGCCGAAGACTTGGTAGAGTGGATGACCAAGCCCTCCTCCTCCTCCTCATCCTCTCTCACCCAGGCTCAGGGTACTGGCAAAGCAGCTGCCAAAGCGTCCTCTTCCCTGTTATCAATGTCAGACTCATCATCAGTCACTCCTTCCCTAGACCCACCATGTCCTCCTCCTGAGGAGTCCCCCGAACTGTTTGAGCACAGTGTTGGGTACATGCTCCAGGAGGATGCCCAGCGTTTCGAAGGGTCTGATGATGAAACCCAGCTACAGGAAGGCAGTAGGGTGAGAGCAGACAGAGGGGATGCTCAAGAAGGACACCAATCTGGCAGTCATGTTCCAGCAGCTGCAGCATACTGCCAGATTGGCTCCAGTGATGAGGAGGGAGGGGATGATGAGGTCACTGACTCCACGTGGGTGCCTAATAGGAGAGAGGAGGAGGAGGATGAGGAGGAGGCACATCTCCAACGAGGCAGGATGCCCTTTGGTGGCCAGCGTAAGGGCAGTACACCGACGGAATCACACCGCAGAGCTCCGCCTGTGCAGGGCGCTGCCTCTGCCCGTCATTCAAAAAGTTCCTTGGTGTGGGCCTTTTTTGAGGCTAGTGCATCAGATCGCACAGCTGCTGTTTGCAACATATGTCTCAAGCGTATATCGCGTGGCCAAAACATCAGCCGCTTGGGTACCACATGCCTGACCAGACATATGTTGACCTGCCATGCAGCTCGTTGGCAAGCCTACCTCAAAGACCCACACCAAAGAACAAAGCGGACCTCTCCTTGCACCGCATCAGCTGGGATCTCCAACCCCACTATAACTTCAGTCCTCTCTGAAACATGCACTGAGAGGAATGAAGGTGTAGAATTAGGTGTGTCACAGCCAAGTACTTGCGGCCACTCTGCTAGCAGTACACCGACGTCCGATTCTAGCAGGCAAATTTCCCTGCCCCAGCTGCTGGACCGTCGAAAGAAGTTCACTCCCAGCCATCCACATGCCCAGCGGTTGAATGCTAGCTTGGCTAAATTGCTAGCGCTTCAACGGCTGCCTTTTCAGTTGGTAGACTCGGCCCCCTTCCGTGAGTTTGTGCAATGTGCGGTTCCTCAGTGGCAGGTTCCCAAACGCCACTTTTTCTCACGGAAGGCTATTCCGGCTCTCTACCGGCATGTGGAAGGCAATGTCTTGGCCTCGCTGGACAGGGCGGTCAGCGGTAAGGTGCATATTACCGCTGACTCATGGTCCAGCAGGCATGGACAGGGACGTTACCTTTCTTTCACGGCCCATTGGGTCACTCTTTTGGCAGCTGGGAAGGATGCAGGACAAGGTGCAGTAGTGTTGGAGGTTGTCCCACTGCCACGCCTCCAAAATGCTACTACTGGTTGTGACACACCTCTCTCCTCCACCCCCTCCTCTTCTTCTTCCTCCATGGCCTCTTCCTGTGGTTTGTCCTATGAACCAGCGGTGCTCCGTAGCCGTTCACGGGGCTACGCAAGTACGCAGGCAAAAAGATGCCATGCCGTGCTTGCGCTGGTGTGTTTGGGGGACAGAAGCCACACTGGGGCAGAGGTCCTGTCTGCTCTGCAGGGCCAGGCCGAGAGGTGGTTGACGCCACGCCAGCTTAAGCCAGGAATGGTGGTTTGCGACAATGGCACCAACCTCCTCTCCGCCCTTCGACAGGGACAACTGACCCATGTGCCCTGTGTGGCTCACGTCCTTAACCTGGTGGTGCAGCGGTTCTTGGGCAGGTACCCGGGCTTACAGGATGTCCTGAGGCAGGCCAGGAAAGTCTGTGTGCATTTCCGCAGATCTTATAATGCCAGTGCTCGCCTGGCTGAGCTGCAAAAGGAGTTGAACCTGCCCAAGAACCGCCTTATATGTGACATGCCCACCAGGTGGAACTCAACGTTGGCCATGCTGCAGCGGCTGCACACGCAGCAGAGGGCCATCAATGAGTACCTGTGCGACTACGGCACCAGGACAGGGTCAGGGGAGCTTGGTTTTTTTTCTCCACGCCAGTGGGGCATGATCAGGGATGCATGCACTGTCCTGGCACCATTTGAGGAGGCCACGAGGATGGTGAGCAGTGACAGTGCATGCATCAGTGACACTGTACCTCTTGTCCACCTGTTGGAGCACACGCTGCGTGGAATAATGGACAGGGCACTTGAGGCAGAACAGAGGCAGGAAGAGGAGGACTTCCTTGCCTCTCAAGGCCCCCTTTACCCAGACAGTGTTCCTTCTGTCCCACCCATCGCACAGGAAGAGGAAGAGGAGGAGGAGGAGGAGGAGGAGGAGGATTGTGTCAGCATGGAGGTGGAGGCTGGCACTCAGCATCATCAGCAGCAGTCTTTTAGGGATGATTTACAGTCCCAAGAAACCAGTGGACTTGTACGTGGCTGGGAGGAGGTGACTGCGGATCATGTCGTCCTTAGTGACCCAGAGGACTCCGGAGCGAATGCCTCAGCAAACCTACGCTGCATGGCCTCCCTGATCCTGCAAAGTCTGCGGAAGGATCCTCGTATTCTTCGGATCAAGGAGAGGGACCATTACTGGCTGGCCACTCTCCTTGATCCACGGTACAAGGGTAAGGTTGCGGACCTTATGTTACCGTCGCAGAGGGAGCAGAGGATGAGACAACTCCGGGAGGCCTTGCAGAAAGGTCTGTGCAACGCGTTCCCAGAGACTGGGAGGTTACAAACTCCTGGTCCTGGACAACGAGTTGCTGAGGCTTCGGCCAGTCAAAGAAGGAGCGGTGGGGAAGGTGGCCGTCTGACCGATGCGTTCAGACAATTCTTTAGTCCGCAGCCCCAAAGTATGATCGGTTCCAGCAACCATCGCCAGCGTCTGATAAACATGGTGCAGGAATATCTAGGGGCAAGGTCAGACTTGGACACCTTCCCCACCGAAAATCCTCTGGCTTACTGGGTCTTGAGGATGGATCACTGGCCAGAGCTTGCACAGTATGCAATTGAGCTACTGGCCTGTCCTGCATCCAGCGTTCTTTCGGAACGCACATTCAGTGCTGCTGGAGGATTTGTCACGGATCACAGGGTGCGCCTGTCCACCGACTCGGTTGATCGACTGACTTTCATCAAGATGAACCAGTCTTGGATCACCACCAGCTACCACACACCTGATGCTGATATAACAGACTAATTGATTTTAACATGTCACATCCCTTCAAGACTGATGCTGATGCTGAGTGCCTGTGCTGTTATGTTGACTGGCTATCCTCCTCCTCCGAGTCCTCAATGATACGATTGATGATGATAGCTTGGAAGATCATTTTTGTTTATGGGTGCCGCCACCAGTGGCTAAGGCCCAATTTTTCAGCCCCTGTTTTACAGGGGCGTGTACTTACAATTTTTTTAGCAATAATTTGCCATAGGGCTCATTGCTGTGCTCCAAGTACAGTATCTGTGAGGGGTTGGAGTGTTGTGGCACCAGTGCCTAAGGCCCAATTTTTCAGCCCCTGTTTAACAGGGGCGTGTCATTACAATTTTTGAAGCAATACTTTGCAACAGGGCTCATTGCTGTGCTCCAAGTACAGTATCTGTGAGGGGTTGTAGTGTTGTGCCACCAGTGCCTAAGGCCCAATTTTTCAGCCCCTGTTTAACAGGGGCGTGTCATTACAATTTTTGAAGCAATACTTTGCAACAGGGCTCATTGCTGTGCTCCAAGTACAGTATCTGTGAGGGGTTGTAGTGTTGTGCCACCAGTGCCTAAGGCCCAATTTTTCAGCCCCTGTTCAACAGGGGCATGCAATTACAATTCTTGATGTAATAATTCACAGCAGGGCCCATTCCTGCACCCACCAAGAGTAAGTCTGAGGGCTTACAGTGTTGTGGCAACGCCACCACCACCACCACCACGAAAGGCCCAATTTTTCAGCCCCTGTTCAAAAGGGGCATGTAATTACAATTCTTGATCTAATAATTCACAGCAGGGCCCATTCCTGCACCCACCAAGAGTAAGTCTGAGGGCTTACAGTGTTGTGGCAACGCCACCACCACCACCACCACGAAAGGCCCAATTTTTCAGCCCCTGTTCAAAAGGGGCATGTAATTACAATTCTTGATCTAATAATTCACAGCAGGGCCCATTGCTGCACCCACCAAGAGTAACTGTCAGGGCTTACAGTGTTGTGGCACCAGCACCACCATCAAAGCCCCAATTTTTACTACCACTGTTCAACAATTATATGTAATTAAAATTCCTGATATAATAGTTGACAGCAGGGCGTTCCAGCACCAACCAAGAGTAACTGTGAGTGCTTACAATGTTGTGCCAACACCAACAACTAAGGGGCCTATTTCTGCAGAGTATATACGGCAGGTCCCTACTTTCAAACATCCAACTTACAAACGACTCCTACTTGCAAACGCAAGAAGACAACAGGAAGTGAGAGGAAATCTACCCCTAGGAAGGAAAATTCTCTCCTGTAAGAATAAATATGGGAGAAAGGTGTCTCCTCTGTACTGATGCTTTATCAGCAATCCTTGTTTCAAGAAAAACACCACATTTCAAAAACAGTTGTCATTGGGACGGAAAGTGAGGTGAAATGTTCTGAACAGGGGCACAGACAGCAAAACAAATGTTACAGGGGTGATAACCCTTACCTATGTTTTCCAAAAAGTTTAAAAATAGATTTTTGGGCTGGAGCTACACTTCAACAATGTACCTGTTCAAAATTACAAACACATTCTACATAAGAACAAACCTACAGTCCCTGTCTTGTATGCACCGCCTGTATACGGCTGTTCAGAGTATATAGGGCCTTTTTTATTTTATGTGCGGGGTTCCCCTTAATATCCATACAAGACCCAAAGGGGCTGGTAATGGGCTGGGGTAGGGGGGGGGGGTCATGGGGTAGCTATGCCATTTTTCTTAAAGATTTTCATCCATATTACCGGGACCAGACATTACATTAAAGCCGCAAGCAGTTTTAAATGGCTTTTTTTTCCTTTAGAAGTGTCATTTTGTGCAGGGACAGTTCTAAACACGGGAAACACGTGGCACTTCACAGGCATACTTTAGACACCCCCCAGGTACGATATTTAAAGGAATATTTGACTTTTTTTTTTTCACTTTATGCATCATTAAAATGACTGCTCCCGAAAAACGACCATTTTTAAAACTTCTTTTTGCATTGATACATGTCCCCTGGTGCAGAACCCGGGTTCCCAAACCCTTTTTAGGACAATAACATGCATAATAGTTGTTATAATTAGCACTTTAGAATTCGAACGTTCGCATCCATTGTATTTAATAGGGTTCTAATGTTCGTACGAACTTTCGGTCCGTTCGCGGGTTCTGGTGCGAACCGAACCCGGGGGTGTTCGGCTCATCACTACTCCTCAGCATGTGGCACTGGTACTCAAGAGGTGGGGGTGGTAAAGAACTTGGTACATGATGTTATAATAGGACGAGACTGTCCGTTGTTTACAAAACTGTGGGAACAAGGAGAACAGTTCAGAGATTGGGGAGAAACTAGCCTCCCTGTTCCTGCTGCTGAGAGGAATAACCCTGAACTGCCAAATGTTCTTAATGTGGATCCAAATGATGAAAATGCTAATGATTGGTTTAATAGTGATGAAAGTAGAGCTGATGCTGTTGAGAATGTCAAGACATGTGGTCCACAGACCTACCAAAACACTGAGGGGGGAGAACCTTCCCCACTTCAGGTAATGCTGGGGGAAGAGGACGAGGAAGTGGCCTCTACCCCTGCCCTGCCAGATTTGGGTGTTCCCCAGGGGGCGTTTGGTACTGCTCAGATGCAGGACCCCACTTTGGCCTGTGCACGGGAAGAAGTTGTAGTAGTAAATGGGGTTCCCCAAGAGCCAGGTGTGAATGAGCGGTGGCCACACTTCGCAATATATAATGAGTTATTGTATCGGGTTACCAAGGTGAGAGAAAATGTGGTGGAACAATTGTTGGTACCGCAACAATATAGACGAAAGGTTCTGGACCTGGCCCATGACGATGTGTTAGGGGGACACCTGGGAGTTGAGAAGACAGAGGCACGGATCACCGACCGGTTTTACTGGCCAGGTCTGAAAGCAGAGGTAAAGAAATACTGTACCTCTTGTCCCACCTGTCAGTTGACCGCTTTGGTGACCCACTTCCGGAGCCCTTTGGTCCCTCTGCCCATAATTGAGGTCCCGTTCGAGAGGATAGCCACGGATATAGTGGGTCCCTTGGTAACGTCAGCTCGAGGTTACTCCTACATATTGGTGATTCTTGACTATACCACCCGATATCCTGAGGCGCTTCCCCAGCGGAATACCTCCTCTAAGGCTATTGCTCGGGAATTGTTCCAGTTGTTTACACGGACTGGTTTTACCAAGGAAATACCCACAGACCAGGGCACCCCGTTTATGTCGAGAGTTATGGCCGATGTGTGCAAGCTGTTCCGGATTAAACAGCTGCGCACATCGGTCTACCATCCCCAAACGGACGGGTTAGTGGAACGCTTTAATAAGACCCTTAAGTCTATGCTCAAGAGAGTGGTACAAAGGGATGGGAAAGACTGGGACTGCCTGTTACCAGCTCTCCTGTTTGCTATCAGGGAAGTGTCCCAGGCCTCCATGGGATTTTCGCCCTTTGAGTTGGTATATGGGCGGAGACCTCGCGGACTACTTGACTTTATTAAAGAGGAATGGGAAAGTGAACCTGTTCAGCATAAGAGTGTTCTTGAATATGTCTCCCAAATGCAGGAAAGGATCCAAACTGTTATGCCACTAGTCAAGGAGCATTTGCAAAAAGCCCAGGAGGCTCAACGACGGGTCTATAACAGGGCTGCTAAAATAAGGCACTTCCAAGTGGGGGATCGAGTAGCGGTGCTAATTCCCACTGTGGAAAGCAAATTCTTGGTCAGATGGCAAGGTCCCTTTGAAGTTGTGGAAAAAGTGCGAGAGGTAAATTATAGAGTCCACCAGCCAGGCAAGAGGAAACCGTATCAGATATATCATGTCAACTTGTTAAAGCCCTGGATGGACAGGGAACCGGTGACCTCCCTGGCTAGTACAAGACTTGAGCCTCAGGTTGGGGTGGAGAGTGTCCAAGTAGCAAGTACCCCGTCTAAAATCCAAAGTCAGCAGGCAAAGGAGTTCTTGCAGAGAAATAAAGAAAAGTTTTCAGACTTGCCAGGGCTAACTAGCTACCAAATGGTCCGGGGCTTAAGTGGTTAATATATGCAATTTATACAGTTAATTTCTATTGCTTGAATCATTTTTCACATTTTGGGGCGTGAGTGGGGCCTCATGTCTAAGATTTGCCTAAGGCCTCACAAAGCCTAGAGCCGCCTCTGTGCAGACATGAACTTCCTCATGCCCTCCTCATGCATAGGAGAAAACACAATACTTTTGTACAGTGTAAGTGTCCATGCTTCACTATGTGTTGCCAACCAAAATGTAGTGGTAACATAAGTGAGATCATATATCATACTATCAAATATTGAATGGCTACTGAAGTACTTTTTATTTTTTTTCTGTTCTTTGTAGGTGTTGATACCTGGTATCCTTGATGTGAAACACTATAGAGACATGGTTGATTTTGGAAAGTGGCCTTTATTCACTTTGCTTTCACCCCAGGAGGTGTCCTCCATTCGACAAACCTTTTGGTACTTGTACCAATGAAGTTATCTACACTACTGACAATGAGGTAAGATGTCAGCCATTTCTTCCTCCTTTTCACTTTAAAACACTTTTCTCCATAACCACTTTAATTGCTGCTAGGTTGTTTTAGATTGGCCAGGCTTCCATATCCTTTAGCAATCTATCTTGCTCTAAATGCTCAGTAAAGTTGGGTGGGAATAATGATCAGTAGCTTAAAGGCTAAAGGTTCATTATTTAAAAAAATAAAAATAAAAATGTCATACTTGCCTCCGCTGTGCAGCTCGTTTTGAACAGAGTGGCTCCGATCATTGTCTTCTGGGGTCCTTCAGCGGCTCTCTCGGCTCCTCCCCTCATCAGCTAACCCTAGAGTTGCCACCTCATCCCTTTAAACCCGAACACATATTAGTTACACAGGTTCTGGGGCTGATTAAGGTGGTAATTAAACTCACTTGGTGCCTTACCTGCATTAAATTAGCCTCAGAACCTGTGTAATTCATATGTGTTCCGGTTTAAAGGGATGAGGTGGCAACCCTAGCTAACCCCCCTGGGAAGTGCTTTCCCAAGGGGTTTACCTTGCGGGTGTGCTCCCGTGTCCAGCATTTGCGTCCATAGACACGAATACCGGACTCGGTTCCGGCGCCCGCGTCATTGGATTTGATTGACAGCAGCGCAGCCATTGGCTCACGCTGCTATCAATTTATCTAATGAAGAGCCGAGAAGACCGGACCGAAATCGAGTGTGTTCTCGATGCGTGACTTTTCAAGGGGGGGGGGGGGGGTAGCTGGGGGGCTAGTAAGCATCGGATTTTTTTTCACCTTAATGCATAGGATGCATTAAGGTGAAAAAACCTGAACATTTTCAACCCCTTTTAAAGTGGTTGTAAACCCTCCGACAACTTTCACCTACAGGTAAGCCTAGATTAAGGCTTACCTGTAGGTGCTTGCAATATCTCCTAGACCTACATGGTTTAGGAGATATATGCTGAAATTAATGCACCAATGTCGAAGAGGGGTTAAGAGGGGTGAAGATGGACGCTCACTACTAGCGAGGAGGACCGGGACATTGCGGGCTTCTCCTGCAGGTAAGTGACACATAATGGGCTACTATGCGATGCATAGTAGCCCATTATGTTTTACCTTTGTAGGGAAACAAAGTGGAAGTAAACCCATCAGGGTTTACTTCCTCTTTAAAGTGGTTGTAAACCCTTTTTTTTTTCACAAAAAGAATAACCTGCAAGAGAAAGTCATATTAAGCTAGTATGACTAGCATACTAGCTCATTATGCAGTACTTACCTTAGCTCGAAGCCCCCAAAGCCATCCTCGTCTCCCCCTCCGGCCGCAGACATTGCTCCGGAAGGTTACTTCCGGGTATCGGCGCTCTGATTGGCCGGAGCGGCGATGACGTCACCGCGCATGCGCGCGGGAGCCGTCAAAGCCGGCATTATCCATTGATAAAACCGGTGTTGACAGTGCAGCAGCGCCGTTGTCTATGTTGGGCATGCGCCGTAGACAACGGTGCATTCTTTTTTGTAAAATATCTCCAAACCGTGTAGGTTTAGGAGATATTGCAAACACCTACAGGTAAGCCTTAATCTAGGCTTACCTGTAGGTGAAAGTTGCATAAGTGGGTTTACAACCACTTTAAGGTCCACTGGAGGGAAAAAATCATGCATAAAGTGACTCTGCCATCAGCTTCTGTTGGATTTTCCAAAGTAAGAGAATGCAGTTCAGATTGGAAATTGGAAGAATGGCTCACAAGAATTGTGTGCAGAGGAAAACATTCCACAGGAACACAGATGGTAACAAAGAAAGCAAATCTTAATATTGTCAGGTTATCAAAGTTGGCTAGAGTTTCATGCTAAATAGTGGGGCGACCAAGTGTAGAATGTGAGTGCCAGGGTAAAAACTTCAGCCATTACCAGTTGTCCTCAACTGTTTTGTATAGAACTAGTTTGTAGTGTGCACAGCCTTTTACCGTATATACTCGAGTATAAGCCAAGTTTTTCAGCCCTTTTTCTTTGGGCTGAATGTGACCCACTCGGCTTATACTCAAGTCAGTGTACCGTGACATGTAGATTCAGACGGCGGCCAGGCAGTGTTAAAAAGTTGCGCTCCTCCTGGTCCTGTTCCGTGATAGCCTGTGACATGCAGATTCAGACGGGGGCCGTGCAGTGTTAAAAAGTCGCACTGCTCCTTGTCCTGTTCTGTGATAGGTGGAACACTCAGTTTCCCAGCAGGCACTGTGTTCAGTGTTCCGCCTATCAAGGACGCCCTCTCATCCTTTCGTCTATCACGGCGTCCGTGATAGGCGGAACACTGAAAACAGTGCCTGCTGGGAAACTGAGTGTTCCGCCTATCACGGAACAGGACAAGGAGGAGCACGACTTTTTAACACTGCACGGCCCCCGTCTGAATCTGCATGTCACGGGCTATCACGGAACAGGACAAGGAGGAGCGCGACTTTTTCACACTGCACGGCCCCCGTCTGAATCTGCATGTCACGGGCTATCACGGAGCAGGACAAGGAGGAGCGCGACTTTTTAACACTGCACGGCCCCCGTCTGAATCTGCATGTCACGGGCTATCACGGAACAGGACAAGGAGGAACGCAACTTTTTCACACTGCACAACCCAACTTCTTAATCTGCATGTCACAGGCTATCACGGAACAGGACAAGGAGGAGCGCAACTTTTTAACACTGCACGGCCCCCGTCTGAATCTGCATGTCACGGGCTATCACGGAACAGGACAAGGAGGAGCACGACTTTAACACTGCCCGGCCGCCGCCTGAATCTGCATGTCACGGGCTCAGGTACACGGCAAAGTGATTCTGCAATGGGCACAGTGAGGCCAGGCTGCAATGGGCACAGTGAGGCCAGGCTGCAATGGGCACAGTGAGGCCAGGCTGCAATGGGCACAGTGAGGCCAGGCTGCAATGGGCACAGTGAGGCTAGGCTGCAATGGGCACAGTGAGACCAGGCTGCAATAGGCACAGTGAGGCCAGGCTGCAATGGGCACAGTGAGGCCAGGCTGCAATGGGCACAGTGAGGTTGTGCAAATGGGCATTGTTGACCCTCTTTTCCGCTTACAGTAGCTGCTGCATTCTCACCCTAGGCTTATACTCGAGTCAATACGTTTTCCCAGTTTTTTGTGGTAAAAGTAGGTGCCTCGGCTTATACTCGGGTCGGCATATACTCGAGTATATACGGTAATTGTCTTGTCGTATTTTGCAGGTATTTGCATTTGGGCAGAATTTCAGTAATTGTCTTGGAACTGGAGATAATCAAAGCACTATGGTCCCAAGAAAACTTGATGCCCTTTGTGGCAAGAAAATAACTGGCATTAGTTATGGCAGCGGCCCTCATGTCCTGGTCTGTACCAAAGGTATGTGATGCCATACGTTGTCATTGGCCCTCATGGCCTGGTTTCTACTGAAGGTACACTAGATGCTTTACCTTCATCCTTCATAGAATTGTCATATACATTACTACATTGTGCCTGTTTAACGGGCATTTCCTTTTCCTATAAGGGAAAGCCTATGGCTCCTATGCTTCCTATAGGTTTTATATCGCCATCTGACTTATGTGTTTCTTTTACCGTCCATGGACGCACACAGCATCTTCAATTCTTGACAAAGTGGGTTATGTTCCTGCTCATAGGAGATGACTAGGCAGAATGTTAAATGTTTAACATATATCACATTTATCAGAGTTGAACAGTCCCGCCCAGGGGGCGGTCCCTCCAGACATAACCCTCCTACCTGCAGTCAGCAGCCTCAGTTTTTTTCTGCCTAGCAGAGGAGAGGACGTGGCTCCCTTTGGGCCCAGAGTCCTGAAGAGTTTTTTTAGTCTTTTTTATTTTATTTTATTATTTTATTGTTGAAGATTCTTCTATCAACTGTCGGCTAAGCAACAGGTTGGGTACTTGATATCCTCGTAGTCTTCCCAGTCCGACCATCGTGCGTGCTGTTCCTTGCTCAGCGTGAGTTCAGTCCACGACATACCCCAGGGCTCCAGGGGTGGCCGGTGAGCTTCTGCTCCAGGGTTCACATATGACTGAACAGCCTGCTGTATCAATCACAGTGGACCGGGCCGACAGCTACTCCGTACTGCACTGTTATAGGTCTGTCAGGGACACATCAGCGGGTCCTCGTCAGGACAGGTAAGTACAGTTCCTCCTGCCTCGGCAGGTGAGAACAGGCTGTGTGTTCCTAGGATTGGGGGGGTTCTGCTGTCCCCCCTTCCCTGTTTTTCTGTCACCTTTCCTATCTGTCCTGTCGGGGCTAGCTGCAGACCGGGGTGTACCTATGGGGGGCTCCACATCCCGTTGGTGGTCCGTGGGGTGTCAGGGTCTGTTTTCACTGTGTGGGGATGCTCTAATCCGGGGGAGCCCATGCCTTGCTCTCGCGTCCATATCGCGGGGCTCGGGCGCCATTTTGACGCCATTTTCAATGTGTTTTTTATTGCATTGTTTTTCCTATGGCGGCCATTTTGCCGTGGCCGCACTATGGCACTGTTGTTATTGCGAGCGGCCATTTTCTTGTGGTCGCGCCTTTTTCCTTCTCCTGAGGCGTCCGGCGGTCATCTTTGGTGGAGTTTGGGTCTAGTGCTGGCTCCTGGATGACGCAGCAATTCTCCTCACAACTTTCCTCACTGTTTCCTCACACACTGCCTATGAGCGGCATGGATGTTACAGTGATAAACAGTCCAGTCTTATTATAGAGACGGGCCATGGCACGGAGCGGTCTCACTCTGGGCTGGTGAGTCCCCTGGGTGACCCCCCCCCCGGTCGGTGCAGCATGATGGGGGGGGACTTTATTCATTAATGTGATAGTCCCTGAGAGTGTGACATGGAGTCAGTATCTGAGCAACAGCAGTGCTCCTGCACCTGTGGTTTCCCGCCATATCCTGGGGAAACTCTGACTCTGACAGGACCTCTGGTCTGAGGTGTCAGAGGTTGATGTTTTGGTGCTTGCTTCTGCAGCACATATAATCAGATTGGAACGATACAGAGAAGATTGACCACCCTTGACGCGATGGTTAAACATACACGTTTAACACATCTCTAGATACATTCACTGTATCTGTGTCTGCGTGGGTTTTCTCCGGGTATTCTGGTTTCCTCCCACGCTCGAAGGACATGGCGCTTTTTGGCGCAGCACACAGTATGGTCATATATATATATATATATATATATATATATATATATATATTGTGAGGGGGTTAGCTCGGCAGCGGGTGTGTGTGACCCCCGGGATGGGCTCCCCACACAAAACAGGCCCAGCAAACGGAGGTTGTGGTTTTCAAAATCAAAAAAGGTGCGGTTTATTTTCTATTTACAGTGACAAAACACAGCAAAGCAAAAGAAACATAACCAAAATAAATCCTGGTCAAGTTGACCTCTGACTAAACATACAGGTTTCCTAACTAACAACTGGGATCAGCCTAGTGCTGTCCTAGTCCCTAAGTCCCTGGTTTAGTAAAAGTCCAAACAAATAGCCACACAGGCTTTGCCTCACCGCACAGGGGTTCACTCTCCCTAGACAGTCCACACAGGTCTGGTTCCAGGCATGAGCTAACATCTAATGAAGCTGGGAGTTCTTATAGAGGCCTAAATGAGCTGACAAGGTTCAGCTGGTCTCCTCATCTCTGTCTGCACGACGCCCCACACTCTCCCTAGAGGTATGAGTCATCCATGAGCCCACTAGCCTTATACAACTCTCCACCTAGTTGTATAAGTCGGCGTAAAGCCTGAATCTGGGCGAAATATATCTACCCCCCTGGATGCAACCAGGTGACTTTACCTTCCTGCTGTCACATACCCCCCCCTCTTGTTTTAACCTCGGGGTTGGAACACCAGCAATCAGGCATTCATGTACTCGAGACAAAGCATCCACATTCCCCATTTGAACGCCAGGGCGATGCTTTACTGTGAAGTTGAATTCCTGGAGGGCCAGGAACCACCTATTCACTCTTCTATTTGTTTCCTTGTTTTGAGCCATCCACTTTAACGGAGCGTGATCCGTAACCATGTCAAAGTGCCTACCTAGCAGGTAGTACCGAAGGGAATCTAGAGCCCACTTCACCGCTAAACACTCCTTTTCAACGGTGGCGTAATTTACCTCATGGGACTTCAACTTCCTGCTGAGGTAAATGACTGGGTGCTCTTCCCCGTTCCAGACCTGGGACAATACTGCTCCTAACCCCACATCTGACGCATCACTTTGTACGACAAAGTCTTTAGAGAAGTCGGGTGAGTACAACACTGGCTGGCTACATAAGGCTTGTTTCAAGAATTGGAATGCTGCCTCAGCCTCGGGGGTCCATTTAATCATGACCGACCCTTTCCCCTTCGTCAGGTTGGTTAGGGGCACAGCCTTAGAAGCAAAGTGGGGAATGAATCGCCGATAATACCCAGCGATTCCCAGAAAGGCTCGTACCTGCTTCTTGCTGTTGGGACGTGGCCAACTCTGGATGGCCTCGACTTTGTTGAGTTGGGGTTTTATTACTCCCCTCCCAATGGTGTACCCAAGATATTTGGCCTCCTCCTGCCCAATGGTACACTTCTTGGGGTTAGCCGTAAACCCCGCTTCCCGAACAGAGTCCAGGACTGCTTGCACTTTTGGCAGATGTGAGGCCCAATCTGTGCTATGGACAATTACGTCATCCAGGTAAGCCGCAGCATACTTCCGATGGGGCCTCAGCATCTGGTCCATTTTCCGCTGGAATGTGGCCGGCGCATTCTGTAACCCGAACGGCATTCTTTTATATTGGAACGCCCCGTCTGGGGTTACAAATGCGGTTTTCTCTTTGGCCGACTTGGCCAGGGGGATTTGCCAATACCCTTTTGTGAGGTCAAGAGTCGTCATGTATCGGGCTGTTCCCAGCCGGTCGATCAACTCATCTATACGTGGCATGGGGTAGGTGTCAAATTTTGTAACTTTGTTCAGCTGACGAAAATCGTTACAAAATCGCCAGCTCCCATCCGGTTTAGGCACCAACACGATGGGACTAGACCAATCACTTTGGGACTCCTCTATCACCCCTAAGTTCAGCATTTTCTGTACTTCCTCCCGTATTGCCTCCCGTCGAGCCTCTGGGATCCGATAGGGTTTTAACTTCACCCTTTCACCGGGCGGGGTAATGATGTCATGCTCTACCCCAGATGTTTGTCCCGGCAGCTCAGAGAATACCTCCTTGTTGCGAAGCACAAACTCCTTAACCTCCTGTTGTTGGGGTTGTGACAAGGTGGCTGCTATTCCAACCTCAGGAATCACGCAACCAGTTTGAGCTGGTGACCAAGTGTCTGCGACTAGGGACTCTCTATCCCTCCAGGCTTTCAACAGATTAACGTGATAGATCTGTTCGGGCTTTCGCCTTCCTGGTTGTCTGACCTTGTAATTCACTTCGCTCACTTTTTCCATTATCTCGTAGGGGCCTTGCCATTTGGCAAGGAATTTACTTTCAACCGTAGGGACAAGTACCAATATCCTATCCCCCGGGGAAAAGGTACGGGTCTTGGCTCCACGGTTGTACACTCTCTGCTGTGCCAACTGCGCTTGGGCCAAATGTTCCTTCACGATGGGCATTACCTGTGCAATTCGATCTTGCATCAGGGCGACATGCTCAATCACACTCCTGTGGGGAGAACTCTCACTTTCCCAAGTTTCCTTGGCAATATCCAACAGCCCTCTTGGGTGTCTCCCATACAGTAACTCAAAGGGGGAGAATCCCGTAGAGGATTGGGGCACCTCCCTAATAGCAAACATCAAATAAGGAAGTAAACAGTCCCAATCCTTTCCATCTCTATCCACCACTTTCTTCAACATTTGTTTTAGGGTTTTGTTGAATCTTTCAACCAGCCCATCGGTTTGGGGGTGATACACAGACGTACGCAATTGCGTCACTTTGAACAATTTACACAGCTCTTTCATAACCCGGGACATAAAGGGTGTACCTTGGTCCGTAAGCAGTTCTTTACAAATACCCACCCGGCTAAAAACAAGAGATAGCTCTTTGGCTATGGTTTTGGCCGAGGTATTTCGGAGAGGGATCGCTTCTGGATAACGGGTGGCATAGTCCATTATAACTAATATGTACTGGTGCCCCCTAGCGGACTTGATTATAGGACCTACCAAATCCATGGCGATCCTCTCAAACGGGACCTCAATGATGGGTAGAGGGACCAGCGGGCTACGGAAATGTGGCATCGGGGCCAACCTCTGACACACAGGGCAGGAGGAACAATAATTTTCTACGTCCTTCATCACCCCCGGCCAATAGAATCTCTGTAATACCCTCTCTCGGGTTTTCTCTGTCCCCAGATGACCTCCAAGAATGTGCCCATGGGCCAACTCCAACACCAACTTCCTGTAAGGTTTGGGCACCACAAGCTGCTCAACGGTTTCTTCTGCCCTTTTTGCCACCCGATACAGTAGGTCCTTCTCTACGCTGAAGTATGGGTAAGTGCAGGTATTATCTGGGTTCACTAACTCACCATCTATTTTCACTACGTTTTCCCGTGCCTTTATTAGGGCGGGGTCTTTCAACTGTTCTGTGGCAAAGTTTTCCCTGTGAACCTCAAGATCAGAAAACTCCACAGACGGTAGGTTTTCGTCTGAGGAGGTGGGCTCCTCTCCAGTTTCTTGAGTCTCCCCTGCCAATACTGATAAGGGAAATTCCGGAGAGTCCTCACCACTCTCAGGGGAGTTCTGGCTATCACATTCCTGGTACATAGGGGCACCAGTGAGGGGCTCAGGATCATCCCACAGTTCCCAGAACTTCGGAAAATCCCTTCCCACAATGGCGTCATGCGGTAACTGAGATACTAAGCCCACTGGATGAGAGAGGGTACCTTTGGGGGTCTCGAAACACACTGTAGTCACTGGATACTCTCGGGTGTCCCCATGCACACAAATAACAGCTACCTTGCTATTCCCAGAGACCTCTGTTTTAACTAACTCAGCCTTTATCAGGGTCACAAGGCTACCTGAATCCAGCAATACCACAACATTTCTACCATTAACACACATTTTGCATAAATGTTTCTCAGTTCCTCGAATGGCAGTGCATGCGACTGTCGCACACAGCGACTGACGTCTGCCCGTCAGAAAGTCACACTGCATGGGTTCCTCCACAACCGGGCAATTGGCTGCAATATGTCCCGCTTGCCGGCAGCGGTAGCAAACGATCCTTCTTGCCGCCTCTTGAGCCGCTGATTTCCCAGGCTGTTCTCGCCAAACTTGGGGTAGAGCTCCCACCCTCTCACTCTCTCCACCCTCACCCCTTGGAATCCTCTTATCCGCCCCTGGGGATGGTCTGGTCTTAGGGTGGAAAGTCCGAGTGTCTCTGGAAGAGGCCGTCAGGTTCTCTGTAGCCAAGTATTTCTCCACACGATCCACAAGACCATCGGCCGTCTCTGGGTCTCCATGGCTTACCCACTTTTGGATGGCAGTAGGAAGAGCTCTCAAAAACCGATCCATTACAACACGTTCCACAATCTTTGGTGCGGACAAAGTCTCTGGCTGTAGCCACTTTCTGCTCAGGTGAATGAGATCATACATTTGAGACCTGGGGGGTTTTCCAAGCTGGAAAGTCCAGTTATGCACACGCTGAGCCCGGACAGCCTGGGTGACACCCAGCCTTGCCAATATTTCAGCTTTTAGCATCACATAGTCTTTTGCTTGGTTAGGCTCTAGGTCATAGTAAGCTTTCTGCGATTCACCAGTTAACAGAGGAGCCACCAGTCCAGCCCACTGCTCCTCAGGCCACTTTTCTCTTTCAGCGGTCCTTTCAAATGTGGTCAAAAATACCTCTGGATCATCCTCTCCAGTCATTTTTGTCAATAAACGACTCACCCCAAAGGACGCGGTATTAGTGGGACGGCTTTCCTCACTGGTCTGCGGACGTTGCTGCATTACTGCTTCCATCTGTTGTTGTAGTCTCTGCTCTTGCTTCTGCAACAGGTCTATGAAGCGGGCCTCAGATTGCTGCTGGGCTCGTTGCTGAGCCTCCAGACTCTGTTGCAAAGTTGCGTTTGTCTGCTGCTGGGCTGCAAGGCTCCTTTGCAAACCTGCATTTGTCTGCTGTTGATTGGCATTTGCTAGAGCCAGCTGCTTCAGTATCTCCTCCATGCTGGCTTAAAAAAAACTGCCTGTATTCTCCACCAACTGTGAGGGGGTTAGCTCGGCAGCGGGTGTGTGTGACCCCCGGGATGGGCTCCCCACACAAAACAGGCCCAGCAAACGGAGGTTGTGGTTTTCAAAATCAAAAAAGGTGCGGTTTATTTTCTATTTACAGTGACAAAACACAGCAAAGCAAAAGAAACATAACCAAAATAAATCCTGGTCAAGTTGACCTCTGACTAAACATACAGGTTTCCTAACTAACAACTGGGATCAGCCTAGTGCTGTCCTAGTCCCTAAGTCCCTGGTTTAGTAAAAGTCCAAACAAATAGCCACACAGGCTTTGCCTCACCGCACAGGGGTTCACTCTCCCTAGACAGTCCACACAGGTCTGGTTCCAGGCATGAGCTAACATCTAATGAAGCTGGGAGTTCTTATAGAGGCCTAAATGAGCTGACAAGGTTCAGCTGGTCTCCTCATCTCTGTCTGCACGACGCCCCACACTCTCCCTAGAGGTATGAGTCATCCATGAGCCCACTAGCCTTATACAACTCTCCACCTAGTTGTATAAGTCGGCGTAAAGCCTGAATCTGGGCGAAATATATCTACCCCCCTGGATGCAACCAGGTGACTTTACCTTCCTGCTGTCACAATATATATAATATGTTTTGTACATAACACAAAATACATTCACAGTATGTGTATTTATTGTTACTCTCTGTGTCTGTGTGGGTTTCCTCCGGTTACTCCGGTTTCCTTCCCCACTCCAATGACAGTGAGGGCCTTTGGCGCAGTCTATAGTATAAACATTTTATAATATGTTTATTCACAACATGGAATGCATCAATGTATATGTATGTATTGTTATTCTCTGTGTCTGTGTGGGTTTCCTCCGGGTACTCCGGTTTTCTTCCACACTCAATGACATGTGTGCCTTCGGCGCGATACACGGTATAGACATACACAATATGTTTATACACAACAATAAATACATTAAAAGTATGGGTATTGTACAGGACGCCGTGGCTGGGTCCTGGAAGGACGCTATATTTCCCCTCTGTTTGGGCTGTGGTTTCTTTAAGGGAACAGAAAGGGTTAACACACCTGTCTAAGGAAGTGGTTTAAGACAGACAGGAAGTTGTAGGTGAGAGTGAAGGAGTGTAGTGAAGTCTGTGCATGGTGAATGGTGGACACTGCAAAAGCTGTGGAGGCTGTGATAGGGTTGCCACCTGTCCAGGATTCACCCGGATAGTCCGGGTTTTGAATTATGTGTTCGGGTTTCAGGCAAACTGAAACCCGGACACATTATTCAGACCAGGCTGTGGCTCCCCAAGTAACCAAGATAGTCACACAGAAATCTGTTGCTACCTGGGAGCTCTGGGCAGCTGTCTGGAGGCAGTTTTGACATCACTAGGGGGCAGGGCATTGATGTTAGCGAGAAATATTTGGCCACAGCCACTATTTGCTATGGCACGCTATGCACACCGCATTACTACTCTCCTTGGGGGCACCCAAAGGTATCCCAGGCCGCTAAAGTGTTCGGGTTTGGCTTGAAGAAAAGGTGGCAACCCTAGGCTGTGAAAAGCTGTGAAAAGCTGTGAATGTACATGGCAGTGGCCTGCATGGAAGCCTGCTAGCTGGGAAACTTACCTGCAACACCAAGTAAGGACTGTTTAACTGCGAGAGCAGTTATAAGCTCTACAAGTCGGTGAGACTGTTATTTATTTTGTTTTTGCTGCTGTGAAGCCATTTAAGTTTAATAAACGTCCTTTTTGTTTTAAAAGCCTGTGTCCTGCGATCTAGCTTGTTTCCCGAACATTACACTGGTGGAGGATGCGGCAGGACAGAATAACAGGCATAAGAAGAAAAACACAAAACATTTTTTTTTTTTGCATTAAACTTGACATTGAACTGACAGTTAAAGGGACAGTACATTGGATTTATGTCCTGGGTTAAAGCTGCACAAACGTTGAAAGCTGAAGCAATGGAGGAGCTAATTAAACAGCTGTCCCTGGCTAATATGCAAGCGCAAACTCGCTATGAGGAAGCTAATCAGCTGCAGCAAGAAAATACTCGCCTGTTGGTGACCCAGTTGGCAGCCCATTAAGCAGCCCAGCAAGAGGTTATGCAGGCTCAGGTGGCTGTCTTAAAGGAAGCAGTGCAGCAGCTATCTCAAGTTCGGGAGCAAACGGCTGTTGCCCCTGGCAACCAGGTGACTGTGAGGGCAAGCCATTTTCTGCAGAAATTGTCTCTGAGCGATGATGTAGAGGCATTTCTTGCTACATTTGAGAGGATGGCAGAGAGAGAAGGGTGGCCTCAGGACCAGTGGGCCGGCCTCATTGCTCCTTTTCTCACCGGAGATCCTCAAAAAGCCTACTTTGACCTACCACCCGATGATGCTAAAGACTATCAAAAGTTAAAGGCAGAAATTCTGGCTCGTCTAGGGGTGACTACGGCCGTTCGGGCCCAACGAGTACACCAATGAAAGTATCGTCCAGATCGGCCACCCCGGTCTCAAATGCATGACCTGGTGCAACTGGTAAAAAAATTGCTGCAGCCTGAGGTGTTGTCTGGCCCCCAAATCGTGGAACGGGTCGTGCTGGACCGATACCTGAGATCCCTGCCAGATGACCTTCAACGGTGGGTCAGCCATGGAGACCCCAAAACAGCAAACCTCCTTGTCGAGATGGTGGAATGATATACAGTGGTGGAGGACCTGCTCGGACCTACCAAGCGCATAGGGCCCAGTCTGCCACGGCCTGTTCGACCAACTGTTGCCCTTCGAAAGGATGTTCCAAGGAGTCCTGAAGCAAACACCCCGGAAGGTCAAGAGTCACTCCCGGTACCTCCTCAGCATTCTGTTCCTGTTCGGAGAGGAGGGGATGTACAATGTTGGCGATGTCATTCCTGGGGTCATACCCGGGCACACTGCCCACTGCAAGAGGAGCCCATGGAATGCGGGGTTCTTCGGAGGTGGTCTTTTTATGCCCATAAAGTATGCACCACACATCTCGACCTGGGTGAGGAAATATTTGAGTGTGAAGTCCAAGTGAACCACCTCCCTGCCCGGGCTTTGTTGGACTCCGGAAGCATGGTAACCCTGGTTCATCCTAGAGTAATTGGGTAGATCGGTCCGGTAAGAAAAACCTTACGGGTGGTGTGCATTCACGGGGACACTAGAGAGTACCCTCTCATCTCGGTGTCATCTCCTCAGCATGTGGCACTGGTACTCAAGAGGTGGGGGTGGTAAAGAACTTGGTACATGATGTTATAATAGGACAAGACTGTCCGTTGTTTACAAAACTGTGGGAACAAGGAGAACAGTTCAGAGATTGGGGAGAAACTAGCCTCCCTGTTCCTGCTGCCGAGAGGAATAACCCTGAACTGCCAAATGTTCTTAATGTGGATCCAAATGATGAAAATGCTAATGATTGGTTTAATAGTGATGAAAGTAGAGCTGATGCTGTTGAGAATGTCAAGACATGTGGTCCACAGACCTACCAAAACACTGAGGGGGGAGAACCTTCCCCACTTCAGGTAATGCTGGGGGAAGAGGACGAGGAAGTGGCCTCTACCCCTGCCCTGCCAGATTTGGGTGTTCCCCAGGGGGCGTTTGGTACTGCTCAGATGCAGGACCCCACTTTGGCCTGTGCACGGGAAGAAGTTGTAGTAGTAAATGGGGTTCCCCAAGAGCCAGGTGTGAATGAGCGGTGGCCACACTTCGCAATATATAATGAGTTATTGTATCGGGTTACCAAGGTGAGAGAAAATGTGGTAGAACAATTGTTGGTACCGCAACAATATAGACGAAAGGTTCTGGACCTGGCCCATGACGATGTGTTAGGGGGACACCTGGGAGTTGAGAAGACAGAGGCACGGATCACCGACCGGTTTTACTGGCCAGGTCTGAAAGCAGAGGTAAAGAAATACTGTACCTCTTGTCCCACCTGTCAGTTGACCGCTTTGGTGACCCACTTCCGGAGCCCTTTGGTCCCTCTGCCCATAATTGAGGTCCCGTTCGAGAGGATAGCCACGGATATAGTGGGTCTCTTGGTAACGTCAGCTCGAGGTTACTCCTACATATTGGTGATTCTTGACTATACCACCCGATATCCTGAGGCGCTTCCCCAGCGGAATACCTCCTCTAAGGCTATTGCCCGGGAATTGTTCCAGTTGTTTACACGGACTGGTTTTCCCAAGGAAATACCCACAGACCAGGGCACCCCGTTTATGTCGAGAGTTATGGCCGATGTGTGCAAGCTGTTCCGGATTAAACAGCTGCGCACATCGGTCTACCATCCCCAAACGGACGGGTTAGTGGAACGCTTTAATAAGACCCTTAAGTCTATGCTCAAGAGAGTGGTACAAAGGGATGGGAAAGACTGGGACTGCCTGTTACCAGCTCTCCTGTTTGCTATCAGGGAAGTGTCCCAGGCCTCCATGGGATTTTCGCCCTTTGAGTTGGTATATGGGCGGAGACCTCGCGGACTACTTGACTTTATTAAAGAGGAATGGGAAAGTGAACCTGTTCAGCATAAGAGTGTTCTTGAATATGTCTCCCAAATGCAGGAAAGGATCCAAACTGTTATGCCACTAGTCAAGGAGCATTTGCAAAAAGCCCAGGAGGCTCAACGACGGGTCTATAACAGGGCTGCTAAAATAAGGCACTTCCAAGTGGGGGATCGAGTAGCGGTGCTAATTCCCACTGTGGAAAGCAAATTCTTGGCCAGATGGCAAGGTCCCTTTGAAGTTGTGGAAAAAGTGCGAGAGGTAAATTATAGAGTCCACCAGCCAGGCAAGAGGAAACCGTATCAGATATATCATGTCAACTTGTTAAAGCCCTGGACGGACAGGGAACCGGTGACCTCCCTGGCTAGTACAAGACTTGAGCCTCAGGTTGGGGTGGAGAGTGTCCAAGTAGCAAGTACCCCGTCTAAAATCCAAAGTCAGCAGGCAAAGGAGTTCTTGCAGAGAAATAAAGAAAAGTTTTCAGACTTGCCAGGGCTAACTAGTGTCATAGAACATGATATTATCACGGAACCTGGAGTCAAAGTTTTTGTCCAGCCCTACCGCATCCCAGAGGCTCAAAGGAAGGCCGTTTCAGAGGAAGTGAAGAGGATGCTAGACCTGGAGATCATTGAAGAATCGCAGAGTGAGTGGTCGAGCCTGATTGTGTTGGTACCAAAGCCCAACGGGACTCTGCGATCCTGCAATGATTTCCGGAAACTTAATGAGGTTTCACGGTTTGATGCCTACTCCATCCCCCGGGTAGATGAGCTTATTGAGAGACTAGGTCCAGCCAGGTATATCACAACATTAGACCTTACCAAGGGGTATTGGCAAATCCCGTTGACTAAGGCTGCTAGAGAGAAAACTGCTTTTTCTACCCCAGAGGGGAGTTTTCAGTACAAACGAATGCCTTTTGGACTGCAAACTGTTTCAGCCACTTTTCAGCGAGCAATGGATAGGATTTTACGACCTCACCGGGAGTATGCCTCAGTGTACTTGGACGACATATTCATTTTTAGCAGAGACTGGGAATCACATTTGCCCAAAGTCCAGGCAGTACTGGGCTCTCTTTGGAAGGAGGGGTTTACAATAAACCCTGAAAAATGTGCTTTGGGAATGGAGGAGGTGAAATACCTGGGCTATATTGTGGGTAAAGGGGTTGTGAAACCTCAGGTTAGCAAGGTAGAGGCTATACAGAATTGGCCCCGCCCCCTCACAAAAAAACAGGTACGTGCATTTCTGGGCATGGTGGGATACTACAGGAGATTCGTACCCAACTTTGCCACATTGGCGGCTCCATTGACCGATCTGACTAAGGGTTGGAAATCAGTCATGGTGGAATGGAATGCAGATGCTGAAAAGGCTTTTTTGAAGCTCAAGTCAGCACTGTGCCAACACCCTGTCCTGATAGCACCCAATTTTTCAAACGAGTTTGTTGTCCAGACTGATGCTTCCGATGTAGGTTTGGGAGCTGTGTTGTCACAGGTTGTTCATGGTGAGGAGCACCCAGTAGTCTTCCTCAGTAGGAAGTTGACACCAGCGGAGAAAAACTACGCTATAGTTGAACGAGAATGTCTGGCCATTAAGTGGGCTCTGGAATCCCTCAGATATTACCTCTTGGGAAGGAAGTTTAGGTTGATTTCTGACCATGCCCCTATAACATGGATGAGGCAAGGTAAAGGGACTAATGCCAGGATTACACGTTGGTTCCTTGTGCTCCAGGAATTTAAATTTGTAGTGGAGCATAGGCCCGGGAGACTGCATCAAAATGCAGATGCCCTCTCCCGAGTCCATTGTTTTAGCTGCACTGTTGCCTCCACCTCCTTAGCGTTGGGGCACAGGGGGGGGGGGGATATGTACAGGACGCCGTGGCTGGGTCCTGGAAGGACGCTATATTTCCCCTCTGTTTGGGCTGTGGTTCCTTTAAGGGAACAGAAAGGGTTAACACACCTGTCCAAGGAAGTGGTTTAAGACAGACAGGAAGTTGTAGGTGAGAGTGAAGGAGTGTAGTAAAGTCTGTGCATGGTGAATGGTGGACACGGCAAAAGCTGTGGAGGCTGTGAAAAGCTGTGAAAAGCTGTGAATGTACGTGGCAGTGGCCTGCATGGAAGCCTGCTAGCTGGGAAACTTACCTGCAACACCAAGTAAGGACTGTTTAACTGCGACAGCAGTTATAAGCTCTACAAGTTGGTGAGACTGTTATTTCTTTTGTTTTTGCTGCTGTGAAGCCATTTAAGTTTAATAAACGTCCTTTTTGTTTGAAAAGCCTGTGTCCTGCGATCTAGCTGCTTCCCCCGAACATTACAGTATGTATTTTACTCCCTGTCTGCGTGGGTTTCCCCCGGGTGCTCCGGTTTCCTCCCACACTCCTATGTTATGCGCGCCTCTGGCGCTATGCACAGTATAAATATGTTCAATATGTTTATTCACACATGCTAAACTACATAAACGGGATGTCTATGCTCTCTGTGTCTGCGTGGTTTTCCTCCAGGTGTTCCGGTTTCCTCCCACGCTCCGATTGCGCGCTTTGGCGCTGTACACAGTATTAACTAACTGTTTATACAAATCAGCACTTCTCAATGAGTAGCTGCTGGAACATTAACTGAGGTGTCAGTCCTTTTTGGGTCGCACTAACCGACCCCCTCTATATAGGTCATAGATAAGGACTGGGGACTGCCGCAGAGGTCCTTTTGGCCCCTCAGCACACAGCAGTCCGTTATCCCTTGTGGATCATTTTCAAAAAGATATGGGTTTTTCCCATGTAGTTGTCCCCTGGTATCAGGGGTACCCCTATCCCGGCAGGGGGTACACCTGCCTTTAGGAGGTGTTTGGACGTGGTGGCTCGGACCGTGTTCGCCATGTTGAGGTCAGCGTTGCGCCTGTTGGTGGCTGCGACTCGGGTGTCTCTGACACTTACTGAATGGACAAAACTTTTGTACCAGACAACGGAGAAACATCAGCTTCCCCTAATGAGCTGTGCAACTGGCCTGCTGGTGCAGCAATCCTGACTGCGACCGCCTTAGACTCCAGGGCCTCTGTGTCTGTGGTGTTTTGCGCCACCTGAGAGGCCTGATATACTGGTCCGCTGACCGAGTTTCTATGGAAGCTCTAACAGATTTGTCTTTCAAAGGCTAAGAGTAGGGCCTCCTTTCCCCAATATATTGCAGTGTTTTTTTGTGGGTTATCATACCCTTACCGCCGCAGGATAGATTCAGGGATTCTTCTCTAATCTGTCCATGGTCCCAGAGGAGGACAGAGTAGTCCAATCTTAGGCCTCTAGGCCCTTAATGCCTTTGTGTAGCTTTCTGCTTTTTTACGGCGACGGTGTTTGTGCAGTGGTCTCTTCCAAAAAGATCGATGTTTTCTTTCTTGTTCTCCGGATGGTTTCTTGCCCTACCGTCTTGTCAGACTGCCCTGATGGGGCAGTTCAAGACTTGTGGGGATTCGGCAATTCAGGATGGAGTCGGTTCGCTCCATCCAGGGGACCTTCTGTCAGCCCTGGACTTCGGGGATGCGCGCTGGCTTGTCCCCATATGCGACAGGCACCCAGGGTTCCTGTGTTTAGCGGTCAGGGAGAAACACTATTAATATATGACTCTCCTTTTTGATCTAGCGGCAGCACCCGGAGTTTTCACCAGGGTGCTCGTCTCAATTCTAGCCTTGCTGAGTCAACACGGCAGTGTAATCTGTCTATAGTCAGCCAGACTTCCAGCCTCGGGCTGTTTCGGTGCTCGTCAGAGGTGAGAGCTCTCTCTCCAGAGAAGTTGCGGATTCTCCAGGTTGCTGTGAGTTGGGTCTCAAGATGGCCTCCTTCGAGGCAGTACCGTTTGCCCAAGTCCACACTCGGAGGGGAGTTTTTGTCCTATGGAACACATCCCCATTGTCTCTGGATCATCAGATTCAGGTGAATCGCCTGGTCGGGGCCTCTCCGACTTGGTGGCTGACATTTCCGGCACTTCTGTCTGAAAAGTTTCCCTTCTTCCCTGTTGAAGGGAGTCTGGTGGGGTCCAGTCGGCACAAGGTCACTGGACCTTGGACGAAGAATCACGTCTGCTGGTCAATGTTTTGGAACATCGGGCGATCAGGATATGTCCCTCTTCGTAGTCATGGAGACTGCAAGGGCGTCCGATCAGGATCCAGTCAGACAAGGCCACGGCTGTGGCTTATGTCAAACATCCTGCGGTGGACAGGAAGATGCGTGCCGACTCTGTCGGTCGTCTACATTCTACATGTAGAACCTGTCTGGGGGTCTATTTGAGTCGCCAGTCGCTAAAGGGATGCTCATTGTACCCAGAGGGGTTTCTACTCCTTTTGCCGGAGGTGGACGCTGGTTTGGACCTCCTGGCTTCTCGACTCAATCGCGTGGTGTCGAGATTCGTGGCCAGGTTCAGAGATCCCTGGGCGGACGCGTCAGACGCGTTGGTGGCCCCATGGGGTCAGTATCGCCTAATATGCCTATCCCCCACTGTTGTTGCCTCCTCGTCTGCTCCTCAATGTGCAGATCGAGGGGATCCCGGTGATCCTAATAATCTGGATCGGCCCGCCTGTCCTTGGTACGCTGATTTTGTACGCCTGGTGGTGGACACACTGGCGGCTACCAATGTGGGATGACCTTCTGTTTCAAGGTCCCATACTTTATTCTGCCTTACAGCCGCTGGCCTTATGGCATGGCTTTTGTCAGCCAGGTACTAAGGGACCAAGGTCTTTCGGATTCGGTCATCTCGACTATGAGGAGAGCACTGAAATCTTCCTCCTAGAAGATCTTACATCGCGCTTGGGTGGCCCACATTTCCAGGTGTGCAGAGATGGAGTGCCGTCCTCGGCCGTGTTCGGTTGTCAGGGTCCTGCTGTTTTTACAGCATGGAGTGGACGGAATCTTGTTTTTAAGCACCACCAAGGGTCAGTTTCAGCCTTGGCTGTTTTCTTTCAATGCCCACTGGCGTCCCATTCCCTCGTGGGTACCCTTGTACAGGAGGTTCGACTGGGGCTTCCCCCAAGTGGACCACCTCTCCCTCTTTGAGATCTGAACCTGGTGCTCTCGGTTCTTCAGGAACCTCTTTTTGAGAACACCAGTGAGATTCCTCTCCTGATGTGATATCAGAAGGTGTTTTTTTTTCGAGTGACCATTACTTCTGTCAGAAGGGTTTCTGAATTGGCGACCTTGCCTTGCAAGTCCCCATATTTGATCCTCCTTAAGGATTAAGCGGTACTACGCCCGCGACCTTCGTTCCTTTTAAATGGTGATTTTGGTTTTGTTCACCTGTATGAGGACATTGGGCTTCTATCCTTGGGTCCTCAGTGATCGCATCCCGGAGAGTCTGTGCTTCACTCTTGAGACGTGACGCGTACCTTGCGGGTGTACCTGTCTGCTATGGCTTAGTTTCTGAGGTCTGACTCGCTGTTTGTGTCAGTGTCCGGTCCCCAAGAGGGGTCTGGCGGTCTCGTCGGCCACATTTCCTCGGTGGTTCAGGCAGGTCGTCATCCGGACCTCTGCTCTTAAGGGGCGGGCGCCTCCCTTTTTCGGTTACGGAGCTTTCAACCGGAGAAATTGGTACTTCCTGGGCTTCAGACTGAATACGTCTGTCTCTCACAGGCATGCAGAGCGGTGACTTAGTCATCCGTGCACACCTTCTCTTGTTTTTTTTCAAGGTTAATGTGCATGCATCTTCTGATGCTTCCTTCGGCCGCAAGCTTTTGCAGGCGGCTGTTTGGAGTTGCATCTCCTCCATCTAGGAGCTCTGATTCTTTGTGGTGAAGTTAGGTTTCCTTCATACTGTTCCCACCCCTCGTTTTTGACACTGCTTTGGGACGTCCCACTTTGTCAAGAATTGAAGATGCTGTGTCCGTCCATGGACAGTAGGAGAAAATAGGATTTTTTGTACTCACTGTAAAATCCTTTTCTCTGACGTCCATGGACTGACACAGCACCCACCCTCCTTTTTAGGTTTGTACTGCTTGTTACGAACTGAGGCTGCTGGCTGCAGGTAGGAGGGTTATGTCTGGAAGGACCGCCCCCTGGGCGGGGCTGTTCAACTCTGGTAAATGTGATATATGTTAAACATTTAACATTCTGCCTAGTCATCTCCTATGAGCAGGAACATAACCCACTTCGTCAAGAATTGAATATGCTGTGTCCGTCCATGGACGTCAGAGAAAAGGATTTTATGGTGAGTACAAAAAATCCTATTCTTTTTTCCCCTTTTATAAAAAAAAATCTCTGAATCTAGAATGTCTAATGTATGGATTACAGTACAGATTTATATAATAGAGTAAAATGGTTTCATTATACTGAATGTCTACAATTTTATATAATTAATTTTTTTATTTTTTTTCCTGTGCTAAATTAGGCAACTGTAATGCTGGCCATACACTTTACTAAAAATCATTTGAACCCATTTTCAAAAAACTAACATTCGGCTGTGAGGGCAAACGATGGTGCCATCATGTAATGACCGATTAAATCGTTCAATGGACATGAATCCATTTTTTTTTTCTCGTTTTTTTTCACATATACCTAGTGCTAACAGTTTGGACAGGGAAACGCATTAACCTTTCAATTTATAGTTCGTTTGGCAGAAAATGTCAAACTCCCCTACCGATTTGTGCCCATTAACTGGCCAAAAAACGAACAAACTGTCTAATTGACCGAATTTCGGCCAATTTATTTATTTATTTCCATATAGTGTATTGCCAGCATAACTGCTTTTACGAACGGTTAGTCTAGGAAGGTTCACAATTCTGCAGGTCCGGAACGGAACACTTGCAAAATCACAGGTGTTTTCAAACCACAGGCAAAATGCTCTTTAGTGGAGGTGGCATTAATTTTTGACGGCACCCCCACTCATTGGCGTTTTTTGCCGTAGCACCATACGCTTCCGTGTGGTTTAATTCTTATGCAGGGTCTGGGATTTCTTTACCCGCGTTTCTGTGGATAGAATAGCCCATTGGAATGAATGGGCTGTTCTACCTGCAGAACGTGGGTTGCACAAGTGTGAACTTGGCCTTTAAATCATGTTTGGAATTGGTGTTGCCAGAAGGATAACCATTCTTCTTTCTTTCCCCCTTTTTTTTTTTTCTTTTATTCTGGTTTTAGGGTATTCCGAAGGAAGAAATTCTATCCATACTGGAAAAGCAGATTGAGAATACTCCAGAAGCAAAGAAGCTTTCCAGATATTGGGAATGTCTGGCGCGTCTTGAACAGAGGGAAGGCCAGCCGTATAATGTAATTGATGTGTGTGAGAATGCAGTGGCAGCTGGGGCACAGGTAAGAATAACTCTAGAAGATCTAGAAGAGGTAGCAATATGGTTAGAGAGGTATCACGCCTCGAAACCAAGTGGATTTATCAAGCCCAAACTTATGTTCCTTTTGGAATAAATATTGAATGGGACATTAATGCATTTATTAATAATGGTTAACGTCCCTATCATGATTTTTTTTATTATCATTTTTATTTTATTTTATTTTTTATCTCCATTTTTCTTTTCTTTTCTTTTTCTTTATTAGATTTGGAATAATATATACATATTTTTGCTGTTTTTATTTTTTATATGTTTCTAGAATATTCGTGTATATTAGTCTTTCTATTGCACATTTTGTATGTTGTAATTTGTTTTATTTCCACAAGAGGGCGATGTCCCCTTCCGAGCCCCATAGCTGTAGCTACTTCCTGCATTGGAATTTTTATATTCTGTTATGGATAAAGTTTTTCTTGTTAATTTTTTAGGTCCTCTTCTGAATCCGTTTTGGATCTTTATTAGGGGATCATATTTTTGTTCTTGTTTTAGATCATAGGACGTTTGCATCCTTCCCAGTGGTTTGGTGTTTTAAGACTTACCTTTTGGATCAATATGTAAAAAAATTTTTTTGTACTAATGCTTTTTGGTAAGTGTACAATTTTCTTCTTGTAATTGGCATTTTTTAATAGTAAAGTACCCCCACGCGTTTCCTACGTTCTAACAGCGGAGTTTTGTTTTATTTCCACTGTTTGGAACGTATCTTTGTTCTAGTTCCCACCCCTTTTGTTTTTGTGTTGCTTCTCAATGTGGTATGACCACTTCCGCCCGTTGGAGCGCACATGAACTTTCGGTTTTAGCTTACTTCCGCCCTCTATTTAACCAGCTAGGGTGCCCACGTATCCCGGATTGCCCGGGACAGTCCCTGATTGGTGATTTTTGTCCCGTGTCCCGGCCAGTTCATTCCGGGACAATACAGGAGTCCCGGAATGAACAAAAACCACAGTGACCAGACCACACCAGTCCGCTCCGCCAACTCTGCCCACCCGCCGCCACCACCTTAGAAAGTTTAGGGCATCTCACACATGATGACACAGTCTGGTTGCTAGGCTAGGGGCCGCTCCGCGTCTAGCAACCAGTGACGTCAGCTGAAGCCTGTCTGGCTGTCCTCTCCTTCCAGCCCCGCCCCCTCCCCATTCAGAGGCCCCGTGTGTCACATGGCAGTCTGCATAGTGTTGGCGCGGAACTGCAAAATGAAGGGACCTCAGTGCTGGATCAGGGATGATTGGCTGAGCAGCATGTCTTTTGTCCACACAGCCGACCGGGAACAGATGCTGCTGGAGACCACCAGCCACAGTAAGAGAAACGCCGACCTGAGGAGGAGAAGGGGGGGGGTTCTGAGGATTCTCTGATCTGTGTTGTGTGAGATGATTTTGTCAGTCAGGGCTGGTGCCAGCATAAGACAGAGTGCCCTGCACATGAGGGAGAATAGTGTCCACTCCACATGTCCTCCACCTGTCACACTGTCTCCCCCCCTTGTCACACTGTCTCCCCCCCCCAGTGTTTCTATGACCCCCCCCCTTGTCACACTGTCTCCCCCCAATGTTTCTATGACCCTCCCCTTGTCACATTGTCTCCCCCCAATGTTTCTATGACACCCCCTTGTCACACTGTCTCCCCCCCTTGTCACACTGTCTCCCCCCCACAATGTTTCTATGACCCCCCCTTGTCACACTGTCTCCCCCGAATGTTTCTGTGACCCCCCTTGTCACACTGTCTCCTCCCCCCAATGTTTCTATGACCCTCCCCTTGTCACACTGTCTCCCCCCCCAATGTTTCTATGACACCCCCTTGTCACACTGTCTCCCCCCCTTGTCACACTGTCCCCCCCCCCAATGTTTCTATGACCCCCCCTTGTCACACTGTCTCCCCCCCAATGTTTCTATGACCCCCCTTGTCACACTGTCTCCCCCTTGTCACACTGTCTCCCCTCCCAATGTTTCTATGACCCCCTTGTCACACTGTCTCCCCCCCAATGTTTCTATGACCCCCCTCTTGTCACACTGTCTCCCCCCAATGTTTCTATGACCCCCCCCTTGTCACACTGTCTCCCCCCAATGTTTCTATGACCCCCCCTTGTCACACTCCAGAGTCCAGAGTGCTCCCTAACCTCCCTTTACTTCCTCCAGAGTGCTCCCTACCTCCCCTTTACTTTCTCCAGAGTGCCCCCTTACTTCCTCCAGAGTGCCCCTTAGTACAGTAGTACTAAGGGGACACTCTGGAGTAGAATGTAAGGGGACACTCTGGAGTAGAATGTAAGGGGGCACTCTGGAGAATGTAAGGGGGCACTCTGGAGTAGAATGTAAGGAGGCACTAAGGGGGCCCCCCGGAGGATGTAAGGGGGCTCTGACTAAGTACCGCCAGAGTGCCCCCCTACATCCCCCCCCTTACAACCTCCAGGGTGCCTCCAGAGTGCCCCCTTACATCCTTCGGAGTGCCCCATCACCAAGGTGGTATAGCAGTGGCTGACAGACTATCAGGAGGTGGTATTTCACTCCTCTTCCTCCTCTCTCCACTAACTACCCCCCGCCATACACTCCGCACTCCTCTCATATACATACTACCCACCGCCATACACTGCACTCCTCTCCTGTACATATTACTCACCACCATACACTCCGAACTCCTCTCCTGTACATATTACCCCCCGCCATACACTCCGCACTCCTCTCCTGTACATATTACCCCCCGCCATACACTGCACTCCTCTCCTGTACATATTACCCCCCGCCATACACTCCGCACTCCTCTCCTGTACATATTACCCCCCCCCGCAATACACTCCGCACACCTCTTCTGTACATATTACCCCCCGCCATACACTCCGCACTCCTCTCCTGTACATATTACCCCCTGCCATACACTCCGCACTCCTCTCCTGTACATATTACCCCCCGCCATACACTCCGCACTCCTCTCCTGTACATATTACCCCCCGCCATACACTCCGCACTCCTCTCCTGTACATATTACCCCCCCGCCATACACTCCGCCCTCCTCTCCTGTACATATTACCCACCTCCATACACTCCGCACTCCTCTCCTGTACATATTACCCCCCGCCATACACTTTGCACTCCTCTCCTGTACATACTACTCACCACCATACACTCTGCATTCCCTATTTAACATTATCACATTCTGCACTATATAAGTCATCTCAGACTCTTTAACAACACCCCCTTTAAGACAATATTTAGCGCAATTTAAGACATGTCCACCGTTCACCACGATGCGCTTTGCCCGCCATATTGTTGTTCTTCTTGATGCCTAGGGACCAATTTTGATTTTGCCAACGGGCCCGCTGATTTCATGATACGCCCCTGCCCCAAAAATCTGCATTTTTTTTTGTCAAAAATCATAATTTTTTTGGGGGGGGGGGGGTGTCCCTGAATGGCAGTTTGGAAATGTGGTCACCCTATAACCAGCATCCCTATGCGCTGTAACCACGCCCCTGATGACACACTCTGGTGGAGAAACGTCGGGCCAGAGGAAGGTTACACGCTTGGAGACGGAAGGACGGACGACGCCATCTTTATGGTAGGAAGCGCTGGTCGCTTTCCTTAACATACAAATGCTTGCTTTTTATTTGAATCATGTGAGTGCATTTTACATTCTTTATCAATAAATTTGAATTGAGATTGGACGTCTGCGCAATGAGATGCATTTCTTTATCTCTTATCACATGTTTGTTTGCTGCTGGAGCTGCTGTGTCTTTTCCCATTGCTGAAATTTAAAAAGCGCAGCTGGATTCATTCAGTCTATTGGAGGAGGATTGGTGGAATTTTCTATCTGATTGATCATTTCTTGAATTTGTGAACTAGATCTACTGCCAGGATTGGGATATCTCTCATGTGCATTTATTATGTACTGACGGTGCTGGTGGCGGTCTTCTCATCTTCATTATCAGTGTTTTCTCCTTTCCTTTTGGACTTTTTACCACGTTTGGACCTGCACACCATCTGAATTTGGAGTGTTTTTTCATGAACTTTTTATTTTTATTTTATTTTAGCGCTGCACCACAATCCCCAGTTCTTTTATAGTGTCCAACAATTTAGTGCTAGCTGCTTTTTTTTTATTTATTTATTTTTTATTTTTTTGATCAGCGCAACAAACATTCTTTATATTCATGAATACAAAGTCTTCTAACAAGCTGGCCAGATTTTATGGATTGACTAATGCCCCATACACACGATCGTTTTTGCATGCCGTTAAAAATGCCATTTTTAAAAATGGGCATTAAAACCGATCGTGTGTATGCTCCAGAGCATTTTTAACGACGTGAAAAACGGGCATTAAAAATTTTGAACATGCTTGTTGCGGAACTCCAAAGTCAGCTGGGAAATCCTTGAAGCTGAGGAAGTACTGACTTATCCAAAGCACCTGTTACCCCCCAGTAACTGGACGACACACAGTTCTGGGAGTAAATCAACCCTTTATTTTGCCCCAGCTGGCTTTTTATATCATTTCCCATGCAAGGGTTTTCTTAACTCATTTTACAGGGGCATTCCCTTCAACAATTAACAGATGACAGTGATTTAATTACCTGGGACTATTTCTAACCACCTGGGATGCGTGAGACGTTGGTCTCCGCATATTTACCCATAACAATGAAACCGTGCCAGACACATTACTAGGAGTGTAATTACATCCCGTAGCAGATAATAGATGGTCATTAACATACTGACAATAGATGAATGGAACGCTACCTCAGACCCCCAATTAACCCAATTTACTTATTCAGACATCAGTAGACATTCTGTCTCTACATTTCCTGGAATGAATCTTTGCTGTCACCTCTGCAGTGATCCAAACCATATTCTCAGTTTCAGTATTTTGCTACACTGCTCCCCCTTACCCACAAGCCAGCATACACAGTCTGATCCTTAACGGATCGGCTTGGGGATGTCCGGAGAGTACTCACGGATCACTTTTCCAGTCCAGTTTGCCACGATAATCCGTCAGCATTGCCGTTCTGTTTCCCGGGTCAGTAGCTGATGGTGAGGTTGTAATGTTGCAGGGCGAATAATGGAATTCAGTTCTGGAACAGTCACTTGCTTTGCTCTCTCAATGGATCCCAAAACTTGCTGCTGATGCTCTTGGGAGAGGTACGGCAAAACCTGGGCGCAAATCCCATTTTACCTTTTGCAAATTTCAGCCTGTTTGTGCATTTCAATGTTCAAGCCATGTGACATTTCATAATACATGACGTAGTGTCGTTGCATCTCCGATTTCTCACTGGCCAACTTGTCACATTCCAATTTTAGACTGTGATATTGTGCCTGATCTACGGTACCTGTCGGGGAAGTTAGTCTTACCCGGGTCTCAGCAGCACGCGGGTCGGTTCCAGCAGCACGGGTCGGTGCACAGGTAGTCACGGGGTTGGCTTCAGCGGGGCCCATCGGGGCGTAAGCCGAAATGAGGGGGGCCAAATCATTCCCCAGTAGTACATCCGCTGGCAAATCCTTCATCACCCCCACATTCACGTGTCCCGAACCGACCCCCCAATCCAGGTGAACACGGGCAAAGGGTAGCCGGAAAACGGTGCCTCCCGCTACTCTTACGGCTACAGTGTCTCCGGTGTGTTGGCTCTCTGGGATGAGGTTCTTCTGTAGTAGGGTCATGGTGGGGCCAGTATCACGTAGGCCATTGGCTACCTTTCCATTGACCCAGACCGTCTGCCTGTGTTGCTATCGGTTGTCCAGGTTAGCTGCTTGTATTGGATCAGCCTCGTGCAGGACGCCCCATTGTTCCTCCAATTCTTCAGCTCCGCGGTTGTCTGGGGCCGCTTCCGTGTGATAGCAATGAGCGGCAGCCTGTGCTGGAGAGGGTGGCCCTGGTTGAATCCATGCCGCTTGGTCCTGGTTCTGAGTGCAGTCTCTCTGATAGTGCCCAAATTGCTTGCACGAATGGCACTGCACTCCCTTGCGCCCAAAGTATCGATTTTCAGGGGGGGTAGGGATTAGCGCGGGTTGTTGTATAGCTGGTGGCCCTGGGTTATTGTTCAGTGGTCTGGTGTTTGGTCTGAAGCTAGTCTGTGATGGCCTGCGGGCATCTTGATATTCATCAGCTTACCTGGCCCTATTGTTCAGTGGTCTGGTGTTTGGTCTGAAGCTAGTCTGTGATGGCCTGCGGGCATCTTGATATTCATCAGCTTACCTGGCCGCTTCCGAGAGAGTGGTAGGTTTGCGATCCCTTACCCACTCCTGTACCTCTGGGTTTAGTCCATTAAAGAATTGCTCCACTAAAATCAGCTGGGTGATCGCATCTGCTGTGGTTGCCTGATGGGCTTGTAGCCAAGCTAGGGCTGCCCTCTGCATTGGGCAAGCCCATTCGGTGTGGGAGTCCTTCTCCTGTTTCTTTGTGTCCCGGAAGCGTCTCCTGTATGCTTCTGGGGTGATGGCATACCTTGCCAAAATAACTTCCTTTACCCGGCTATAGCTTGCGATTTCCTCCTCTGGCACGGCTCTGTAGGCTTCTGCTGCACGGCCTGACAGCTTACCAGCTAAGATCCGTACCCAGTCTGTCTGGGGTACTTGGTACAGCTTGCATTGCCGTTCAAAATCTTGCAGGAAGCTATCGATCTCTTCCTCTGCTTCCACAAACTTTTTAAAGGCATCATGGAGTACTTTTAGTTTTGTCTCTGGTGTCGGTGTGGTCGTTAGCAGTCTCTCAGAGGCACGCTGTTCCGCCAGCCGGAGTTGGGTCTCCCGTTCTTCTCTCGCCGTGATAGGCATCCACTTGGGCTAACGTTGCCTGTACCAGCTCGGTGGAGGGGTTTTCTCTATAAAACGCTAGCCTGCTTTTTCACTTCTTGGTCAAACTCGGTCTCCATGGCTTCTGTAGCCATACTGTGTGTCCGATCTCCCTCGGTTAGTTCTGCAATCAGCTCGGCTTTGGTTTTATTGCTGGCACTCTTCCCTCTTGCTTCCAGCAAATCCTTTAACGTTTCTCGTTTTAATCCAGCATAGTTTGTCTCCATTCACACTTCCATTCGTGTAACCGAATTTGCATGAACGCTGCTTCCTCTTGCTGCAAGGCTTTAATCCCACTGCTGCCACCAGTGTTGCGGAACTCCAAAGTCCGCTGGGAAATCCTTAAAGCTGAGGAAGTACTGACTTATCCAAAGCACCTGTTACCCCCCAGTACCTGGACGACACACAGTTCTGGGAGTAAATCAACCCTTTATTTTGCCCCAGCTGGCTTTTTATATCATTTCCCATGCAAGGGTTTTCTTAACTCATTTTACAGGGGCATTCCCTTCAACAATTAACAGATGACAGTGATTTAATTACCTGGGACTATTTCTAACCACCTGGAATGCGTGAGACGTTGGTCTCCGCATATTTACCCATAACAATGAAACCGTGCCAGACACATTACTAGGAGTGTAATTACATCCCGTAGCAGATAATAGATGGTCATTAACATACTGACAATAGATGAATGGAACGCTACCTCAGACCCCCAATTAACCCAATTTACTTATTCAGACATCAGTAGACATTCTGTCTCTACATTTCCTGGAATGAATCTTTGCTGTCACCTCTGAAGTGATCCAAACCATATTCTCAGTTTCAGTATTTTGCTACAATGCTCTATTTTTTCACGTAGTTTTTCATGTCGTTTTTTTTTAACGACGTGAAAAACGATGGTGTGTATGCTTTGACGAGGTGAAAAAAACTGCGCATGCTCAGAATCAAGTATGAGACGGGAGCGCACGTTCTGGTAAAACTAGCATTTGTAATGGAGATAGCACATTCGTCACGCTGTAACGGACTGAAAAGCAGGAGGCTGAAAAGCGCGGATCGTCGCTCAACAAACTTTACTAACATGAAGGGTGGCACCATCCGAACGGAACTTCCCCTTTATAGCGCCGTCGTACGTGTTGTACGCCACTGCGCTTTGCTTGAACGTTTTTTAAAATGATCGTGTGTACGCAAGACAGGCTTGAGAGGAAACATGAAAAAAAACGACAAGAAAAACGTCAGTTTAAAAAATGGCATGAAAAACGATCGTGTGTACGCCGCATAAGTCTGTAATCTGGATAAGAATCCACCTTTGTGTGTGTAGCGATACCCCCAAACTAAGAGCCGCTGGTTTTGTTTCGGGCCCTGTACACAGCACAGCCAACCCCCGGCAATCTACTCGACCCTCCTCTGGCACAGCTAGTCTAGGGGTGGTATATTAGTATGTTTTAGATATCTTCCCTCTCCTGGACACACATTCGCTGTCGATCCTCCACAGTCAGACGACCCCTTCCCATAGGAATTAATCCTTCCGAAAGAACGAGACGCACTCTGTATCTTCCCAAGAATGAACTGAGATTTATTGAGAAACACTGTAACTTTTTATACACTCAACCAATACTGCATTAATCTAAAAGAACAATGGTCCAGCTCCACCCACAACATAACAAGGCCCAATACACATCATTTTGACACCTCTTAGATGACAACAGGTTAGCTTTTGTTTCCCAATCCACATTATCAAACGACTTCACATAATGAAAGGATCTGTAGCATACACAAGCAGGCAGGTGACTCATCAGCATCTCTTCAATTAACCTGTCTGTCTGCTAGTTCCACAACCTATAATTATGGGCTTAATTCCCAGTATCAAAAGACTTCACACAATAGAAACATAACGAGCTCCCCTATAATTACAGACTTAATTACCACAAGCCACACTAGACAGTAGAATGTAAATCACCCCCCCCCTCAAGTATTACATAAACAACCCACACACAGTATATGTCCAATCTATATACAATATATATACTGCATTGAATCTGATTATCACAGATCATAGTGGGGTTCTCATTCACCCTGTGCCCCAAGTGAGACACAGGGTGGTTTACACATAAGAGGCATTGGGGAAGCTGAAGCAAGTGTATCTCATACTTTCTAAGAGCTTCTGGGTTCCCCGGGCCTTCCTGTTACATCTATCCCCTTTCGGCAGGAGACTAACACAGGAGGCGACCCCAGATGGGTTTATTCCGAAGTTAGCCCATAGTTCCATTCTTCTAATGCCGGTATCCACACAGTACCCCAATTAAATTGCTCCAAACAGAGCATTACTTACCCAGCCAACCTCTGCCTCTCTCAGAGAACATACCCGCCGCTGAGGAGAAGACAGGGTGACTGGGCTCAGTCCGTCATGCTGTTGGGGATCTGGGCCGACTGCCCAGCATCCCTGAGGTATACAAGTGGAGACTGAAGTCCCATCCACTTGTGGTAGGTGAAAATGCCCCAGTGCTTGCAAAGCAAGGCTGACATCCTCCTGTCTCAGTTTCACACCATTTTCTGGGGTTGTGTCAGTGAGAACCGAAGTCCCATCCAGTACCACAGGAACTCCCTCTTCTGTTAGTTGAGAGCAGAGGCCCGCGGCACTCTGCTCTGTTGCCAGCTCTTCTGCTGGGTTGCTGTGAGTGGAGACCGCAGTCCCTTCCACTGATCTCCGCTCAAGTTGCAGTTGTGTGCAGAGGCCAGTAGCATTCTGCCCTGCTGCCCGTGATTCAGCTGGGGGTAAAAGCTTTACCCCCTCAGCTTGTTGCTGGAGAGAGGGGCCAACTGCCCTGGCTCCCTGAAACTCAACAGTTGTTTCCGGTGCTGGGCAGAGGTTGCTAGCACTCCGCCCTGTTGCCAGCACTTCTGCTGGGGACTCCACACCATCTGCTCTGGCTAACTGTTGGGGAGGGAAAAGGGCTGCTTCTCCTCCCTGCATCTCTGAAATCCACTTGGAAAGAGGAACCATCACCTTCTCACCTCGGGCCTCCAAAACTGCCACAGGTGTAGAGCAGGGGTCTGCAGTATTCTGTCCTGCTGCCAGTACCTGAGCAGGCGATGCATAATCCATAACATCCTCTGAACAGTCCCTTAAATCCATACCTTCTGTAATCTGTGGCTGGGGAGATGAGCCAACTGCCCGAGCTCCCTGGAACTCCATATCATCCACTTCGGCTTTAGGGATGGCAATCTTCAGGTTTTCCACTGCCGATTCTTCAGCCAGGCTAGCTCCCTGGAACTCCATATCATCCACTTCTGCTTTAGGGATGGCAATTTTCAGATTTTCCACTGCCGATTCTTCAGCCAGAATTCCAGAGTTGTCCACTGGTATTTCCTGATAGTCCCAGGCACAGGTCGCACCACCTTGCTGCTGAGCAGATTCTAGCAGCTGTCTGTAGGCGATCTCCGATTGCCGTATTTCCGCCATTCTCCGCTCATGCTGTCGCTCTAGTTCTCTCTTTTGTCGCGCATCCTGCAGCTGGATGCCTCTAATGGCTTCCTGTATGGCGGTCTCTGATGGGTTAGCACCATATAATGCCAAGCGCTGTCGAACTCGTTGCTGAAACAAATCTTCAACTGACCGGGGTCCTGCATCACCATCCCTCTGGTCCATCTCGGCTAGCTCCCTGATAAAGGTGGCCTTGTTCTTTGTCCCACTGGTCCCTCCACGGCTCTCAAGTAGGTCTTTCAGCGTGGCTTTCCTGCAGGCTGCATAGCTGGTCATTCACTGTGGTGGTTTGGAGTGTCCCAGGAACTGGAGGGAAAATCCCACTGCTGCCAACCAATGTAACGGCACCCCAATATCAAGGAGTAAAACGCTGTTTACGATGTTCCCTCTCCTAGACACACATCCACTCGCTACCAATATCCACAGCTAAACGACCCTTTCCTATAGGAGCCGACCCCTCTGGAAGAAGACGAGACGCACTCTGTCTCTTCTGTAGTAGGAATCACTTTATTATTGAGAAACATTGTAACTTTATACACAATTCAATACACCTGATTTAACATGAACAAGGGCCCAGCTCCACCCACACATCCCAAGACTCAACACCTCATTCTGACGTCTGCTAGGCTTCAAAAGATCCCACACAATACACATCTTCTCACAAAGGGTTGGCAGCCAGTCTGTCTGGCACTTTACAATACACACACAAGGACAGACTTAATCTCTATTCACACCAGACCTTCCCCAGTCATAATGAACAATAGAATGCAAAACACCTTAATTCCTCACAGCAATGATTACATAACCCCCACACACAGTATACATCCAATCTATATACAATGTATATACAGCCTTGAATATGGCTATCACAGACCATATCGGGGGTTTCTTTTATTCACCCTGTGTCCAAAGTGACCCCACTGTCACACTGTCCATGAACAATCCCACAATATTCCAAACAGTTGTAAAGTATAGTAATGGACACTACTACCAGAATGATTAACTATAGCAGATTTACTCGGATATAAAAGTCAACGATCAATACAATACAACACATATGTAGCGGGTATTTAAATTTAGGGGGAGCATCTGGGTGGTAGTATGATCCAGATGCACTGATTGTTAGGGAATTTGGGACCCTTTTTATTCGTGGAGGACTCCAGTGGTGTTCAGTTCCCTGCGGCCCCTGGGTGACGCTGTCGCCCTGGGCCGGGGTTGAACCATCACTGCAGTGCTGTTCCCTTTTTGTCCTGTTTTGGCAGTCGTACGGCGGGGCAGGGAACCTGCTGTGCCTGTCGGGAGAGGGGATAGAGGGGAGAGACCCCCTCAACACGAGGTTCAGAGTCGGAGGTCACGGCCGCGCCCAGGCACCTTCAGCCTGGGTGCCGGTGTTCCGGAGTTCCGGAGCCTGGCCGGAGCGGGAGATGGAGTCCATCCCAGGCACCTTCAGCCTGGGGTGAGGTACTACGGAGGAGGCCCGGGGTCCAATACCTTTGACTGGGTTCCGCAGGGGTGGAAGAGTCCGAGGGGCCCTAAGGTGTTGGGCGCCCGAATCTGAGACGAGGAGGCCAGGGAGCGTAAACTCCCCCCCCGAACAGTCCGGTGCAGCATTACTGGTGATGGCGGGGCCTCTGGTAACTCTCTTGGAAGGATGTCTTCCCTCTGACAGGGGCTGCACTTAGCGAAGGTAATTCTGTTCCTGTTCTACACGGTCGGTGGCAGAGGCTGTGTGTAATAACCATATAAAGGTGGGTCCACCGTGTCAGGTAAGAGTATCCAACTTTACCATCTGTGCCTTATTGTCAATCTCACCCGATATATTGAGGTCTTCCAGTCAATTTATGCTGTGGTGGTGTTGTCCATGAAAAGACATTCATTTCAATTACATATATGTTTGGACTTTTTTGAATTCATCACTTTATTCAACCCATAGGGGTCACGTTTCCCAGTCTCCATGGAGGCCATCTCACATGTGGAATCATCCATTGGAATGGACTATCCATGAACTTTATGTACTCATTCACTAACACATAGTGGTTTATTAGTCATTCACAAGAGCGCTGCACTAATTTTTATATATCTGTTTATACTTTGTTTGAGTGTTAGCAGCCTTCCTTTTATAATTTGGTTTAGCGCAGTTTTTTCACCTTTATATTTTCACGTTTTGACACTTTATTCACTGCTGCTTGCCTTCACATCTGTGTTTTATATGGATGTCTTTGAATATAGGACCTCAAGGTCCTTTAACACATATAGAGTATTCACTATCCATAGCACTGACTCAGAAGTTAGTGGACTCTTTGCTAGGCTCAAGAACGTAATGATCTGTGAGTTACACCTTCAATGGGACATTGCGTTTCTTGAGCAATATACCAAAGAGCAAATGGTCTCTAGAGGCCTCAGGTGGGATATCTCTCCTCAACAAGGAGAGTCAGATCTGGCCCTTTGGGCAACTTACTTTAATGAGGCCGGTTTGAAACTTATTAGTTCTTAGTGGAGAGGAAGCAGGCCAGGCTTTCCATTTTGGATAAAGAAATCAGGGATATTAGAGATAAACTCTCTCCCTCGAATGGAACTTCTGAGTATGCATCCCTCTCCACTGGTTTAAAAACTCTCCTTGAAAAAGAGGAAAAAGATCAGAGGAGCAAGAAACAAAAGAAGTACAATCGAGACACTGGCGATTATAAGGGTAATTTGGTCTTTAGTTGGCAAAAAAAACTGGCCAACCAGGCCAATACCCTAGAGAATAATTCGAACATGGACCTGTCAGAACCTGCCGATGTCATCACAGATAGGACACTAGTTTACGAACCTCCCTCTGTATCCAACTCAAGAGGATTCCAGAACAACAAGGGTGGTAATCACACACCCAGGAATGTTAAAAATACCCCGGCCTTCACTCATAATGAGCCTGGCCGAGGCAAACATCCCTCTATGCCTCGAGGTAGAGGTCATCTTCAACGAGGCAGAGGTTATGGACAAGGTGATAGAGGTCATATGTATTCCAGTGGTCCATCAGGAAGAACCCCTTTACCCTGGAGGGATAACGGGTCCGGTTCCAATGGGAACTATATGCAGGGTACACTCGTGCCTACTCAGAATCGTTATGCTCCATTACAGGGTGAAGGTTCGTATGATCCTTACTATGATTCATACTCACACTCCGGGTGGGGTGATGAACCACAATCCAGACCTTCTTATAATTATAATCATTTTGGTCCACCCCAGTATCAGGGTTTTCACAAACCCACCTTCCATACCCCCAAGAGCACAAAAAGAAACGAGGCTCTAGAGGGGGGCGGCGCATCCAGCGCAAAAAGACCAAGGGTCAGTTAGGTGCAGGTATTTTTAACTTAAGTTCGGTTGCTCTCACTCCCCAAGAGCAATCAGTTTTAGACAAAGGTCTGAAATTTGTTCCCCCACGGAAATTGAACAAATTTTCCACTTTTATAGATATCCAGAAGTATATAAGGAAATTAAATATCCAGAGGCATTTTTTAGCCCTCCCAATGGTTGATGCCCAAAATAACAATGGGATGTCTATAGTGCCCTTGGGATCCACTTCTTCCACTCAGTCCGGTGGATCTTCCACCAGTATACATTCGGGGCTATCAAACCCCTCCTTGTTTAACCCCCCAGTTAATTCAGCTCCATCCATTAATGTGTTCCGCACTCTTGTATTGAAGGACTTGGATGGACTGCCTGCTAAGAGAGTCCATCAAGATCCAACTATTGCGGCAGGTTTGAAAACCCTATGCCTCAACAAAAACCTTATTATCCGTCCGGCGGATAAAGGCGGGGGGATAGTGGTGCTTGATAAGGAAAATTATGTTAAGGAGATGCATAGACTTCTAGAGAACAGAGCCACTTATAGTCTTCTGCCAGGTGATCCTACTTTGAAATATAAGAAAGCCCTGGCAGACATTATTAATGAAGGCTTCTCTCTGAACATTCTCAACAAGAAAGAACAGGAATACTTGGTTCCTTTGGCACCTCGTATTCCTGTTATTTTTTACCTTCCAAAGGTGCACAAGAACTCAGTCGATCCCCCTGGTTGTCCTATCGTAAGTGGGATCGACTCAGTTACGTCACGAATTGGGAAGTATATTGATCACTTTCTCCAGCGTCTGGTGAAATTGGTGCCCTCCTATTTGAGGGATACCAAGGACACCATTAATTTACTGGAGAAGGTTCACCATCAGGGAGATTTGATTTTAGTCACCGCAGATGTGTCTGCATTATACACCTGTATTCCACATCGTTTGGGTCTCGAGGCAGTGGAGTTGTTTCTGACCAGAAACTCATCACTGTCCTTGATACAGAGGAATTTTATCATGGAACTATTAGATTTCGCCACACGGCATAATTACTTTTGGTTCCAGGAAACATTCTTCTCCCAGATTAAGGGTGTAGCAATGGGGGCCAAATATGCCCCCAGCCTTGCAAATCTCTTTATGGCCCAGTGGGAGGAGGATGTCGTCTATGCCCTCAACAGACCCGAACTAGTTCTGTGGGCTAGATATATAGACGACATCCTCCTCCTATGGAGGGGCACGAGAGAATCTTTAGACACCTTTATGGCAGCTCTTAACGATAATGATCGGGGAATTATGTTAACGTATGAGGCCAGTTCCTCGTCTATACACTTCCTTGATTTGGAAATTATGGCTGTCAATAACCATCTTGAATTTAAAACCTATTTCAAGTCAACTGACAGAAATGGTTACATTCCTGTTGACAGCTGTCATCACGACCAATGGTTGAAGTCTGTACCACGGGGACAGTTCCTCCGTCTTAGGAGGAACTGCACCCATGATGACGACTTCGTGGCTCAATCCAATATCCTCAAAGAAAGATTCTTGGATAGGGGTTATTCATCCATTGGGCTGGATACAGACATTTCCTCTGTATTGGAAATTTGGAAATCGAGAGGTCTTCTCTTCTCATTGATAAACAGAGAAATGCTAGAGAGGATAGATTCAAATAGTCTTTTTCACTTCCTATTCTACTCAACATCATGAAATCAAAAAGATTTTGAATAGGCATTGGAAAGTGTTATTAAGTGACAGAATACTGGGACCTTCTCTCCCTGAACGGGCTGGTGTGATTTTCAGGGGTGCCCGCTCCATTCAGGGGGAAATAGCTCCTAATATAATAGATCCTCCCAAAAAGATTTCTTTCTTTCCAGAGGCCAATGGCTACTACCCTTGTCGAAAATGCAATGTTTGCATGGTCAATGTGTTAGGTAGACGCAGAACGGACACATTCAGTTCCAGTGTCACGGGACGCAGTTATATCATGAAGCAATTCACCACCTGTGTCACCAGGTTCGTCGTGTACCTAATTACATGCCCGTGCAAACTCCAATACGTAGGGCGCACGATTAGGAATTTTTCCATTCGTGTCAACGAACATTTAGCCAAAATACGTAAAGGCTGTGACAAGCACACTGTTTCGCGACACTATTTAGAACACCATGCCAAGGACCCTAGAGGCACCCAATTCCAGGTGATAGACAGGTTTGTCCCCCATTGGAGGGGGGACTCCTCTCTGCGGGGTGTCTCTAGGTTAGATACTTATTGGATACACGAGCTCAGGTGTTACTCACCCCATGGTATGAACATCAAATGGGACATTAATTGTTTCATCAACCGGGCGTGAGTACCCTGGGCTCGTGTGTCCTTTTTAGTCTGGATGGATGGTCCATATCAATTCTTTGTTGCAATCTATCACCCGTGCGCAACTTTTCAGGTGGCACGTGTGGTTGTTTTGCCTTTAATGGACCCTATTACACCCCCCTTTTTTTGGTGTTGGCATTGGCACTAATTTAGGGAATATCCATTGTGTATTTTTTGCTGATGGGGTGACAGGATGTGTTGTTTTCAGGTGTTTGAATCACCACATCTTGTCGTGATATAGGGAGGAATTTGGGTTCTTTCCTTATATCAGAATCTAGTTACATTTATGGTTCATCCCTTTGTCAGAAGGGATTGTTGTCATTTATGGAGTTCACTGTATGGCGTTTTTTTGGGCTATAAATGATATAAACGCCTATCAGTGGATCCATATAGTTTTTTTGTTTCTACCCATTTACTTTCCCTCCAATAGATGGCGCTGGCTCCATGGCTCCTGGTGTTGCCATGGAGCTATTGCGTCCTTTGGCAGTGAGATGCCGTCGCTCTGAGGGGGCTGACGTCCTCTCACTGCTGTGTGCTACGGCCGACAGGAGTTGCCGTGACGTGATTATGTCATGACGTTGCTCCTAGGTGTGCGCGCGTGATGCTCACATGAGCGGCGCGCGCCAAGAGATTACGTTGTGACATTGCTCCTGGGTGCGCGCGCGTGACGTTCACATGAACGGCGCGCACCAGACGCCCGCGGCGCCACGCTACAATGGTGTCCCCAATCCATATTGCAGCAACATTTGAGGGATGTTGCTGCTAGATGATGAACTTCTGTGTGCCTGCTGGTATGTTATAGCAGGACAATCAGATGCCCTCTACTGGCGGTGAGCTTAGGTGGGGATACCAGCATCCAGAGGCCCAGGCTATTAGCACAGATGGTTTCATCTGTCTTTTAACTGTGATTGGCTTATAACTTTGGCGGGAATATTTGAAGTCTGTGTTTTATGTTTTTTATGCTTTATATTTTTTAATCAAGATTATATATTGTCATTCATTTTCATTTGTATTATTTCAATGTGATGATTTTTCAGTTTAGGTTACATCTTTTACTGATGTTAGTCTGGTATTGTGGAATAGTTTATTACTTCCGGTTTTTGTGGGGGGTGCAGCACTATGCCCCTGTTGAAGACTTCTGTAGTCAAAACGCGTAGGGCCTGCTTATGCTGCACCCCACATTGCTTTTACTATTTTATTTCATGATCACTTTTTATTTGTCTATATGCATATAAGACAAAATCCATTTAATAAACCTTTTTATGGTTATATTGACCTGCACCATCTGAAGTTTTTCTTTTTTTCCACCCCTGCGTCCATCTTGGATTGTTTTGGAGCCTGTACGACCAGAGGAGTTTCCATCGTGTGAGCTGGTCATTTGCCACCCCGTGGGAGTCGGTCTGAGGTATCCGGGATATCCAGTTTCCATCATTTCTGGTCACGGCGACCATCAAGCTCGATTGACCCACTGTCATACGACAGGTGGGTCCACCGTGTCCGGTAAGATTATCCAACTTTACCATCTGTGCCTTATTGTCAATCTCACCCGATATATTGAGGTCTTCCAGTCAATTTATGCTGTGGTGGTGTTGTCCATGAAAAGACATTCATTTCAATTACACATATGTTGTTTGGACTTTTTTGAATTCATCACTTTATTCAACCCATAGGGGTCACGTTTCCCAGTCTCCATGGAGGCCATCTCACATGTGGAATCATCCATTGGAATTAACTATCCATGAACTTTATGTACTCATTCACTAACACATAGTGGTTTATTAGTCATTCACAAGAGCGCTGCACTAATTTGTATATATGTGTGTAATAACCATTAGTGACACTACAATGGTTAGTGCTATTTGAGAATTGTGCCTTGACCTACTCCCCACTTATACTGAACTGTTCGTTGGGTCACAACCTGTCTGCTGTTAAAGGATGATTTATTGCTGTCAGAGAATAAATAAGAGTTGGACCTTTTCAGTGGTGTGGAACTCCAGTTACTGGGAACAAAGGGGGGTCATCTGCAGAACGAACTTGGCTCTGGGTTATGCACACAGCCCCAAGATAAACAGGTGTTGGCTTTCACCTCTACACATTAGAGGACATGGGCCGTAGTGTACCGCATCCCTCCTCCCTGATCCCCCTAGACAAGACAACAAGCCGGGAAGAAGGGGTGAGAGGGGTGAGGCCGCTACACGTGGGGGCGTCGTTCGGGATGTGTGTTATACAGATGGAGCTGAGAATGTCTACATTTGTTGCCCGGAGGAGTTCCGAGTAGGTCGGCCATGTTGGCCAGCGCGCCACGAGGCACACCATAGCTGCGCAGTTCATGGGCGAGGAGAAGAGAAAGCCAGCGAACAAGTGCAGAGTATGGGAGGAGTCTGGCCATGTGGAAGGACACACGTGGAGATTCCGGCGCAAATTGGTCAGTGCGCAATGGAGCAGCAGACAGTCGGGATGACCTCAAGTGCCCCGTGGATTCCGGGTTCCTTCCACCACGAGAATGACTTCCTTTGCTGCTCCGATCAGACACAGGAATAAGACTAAGGCCCAGAGGACGTTTGGCTCTGTATACATGCAGAGACATAGAGGCCCTCGGTGTGATCTGTCCTGGCTGTTCGGGACTGGTGGTCCACTTGAAGCCGTTTGGGCGATGTGAGGCCTGCAAGGAGTTCCTTTTTGAGGTGGAGCCATCCACAGAAAGGCCTCGCGCCTCCCACCTCAACTGCCTGACAGGTACGGCCACTCCGAAGGGAGAGATCAGAGCCTATGCGGACATTCCTGCGCGCACTGACCGGGGCGAGGAGAAGGCCCCAGCGGAGACTGAGAAAGAGAAATCCGAGGATGCTGCCTCGGTCACCACAAGCTCCCGGCTCCCACCGCCAAAGAGGAAAGTCGGCCTGGTAAAGGCATCCTGTGGCCGTGGAAGAGCTTTGCCCCGTCGCTTGCCTGGCCTGGATGGATCCGGAGGGAAGAGCCCTGGACATCTCTGTTCTACTAAAGGCCCAGGTGAGCCAGGGGTTGGGACTGTGTGTGTGGTTGGAGGTGTCGGGAGTCCACAGTCGGTGGAGCCCGTTAAGGGGGTGATTCCGCGTCCACTGGGAATTACCTGCCCGCGGAGTTCTATGACACCTCCGACCTAGAATCATTATCTGATGCCGGTGATGACGGGGAAATAGATGAGATTTTCCACAAGAAAGGTTGGGACAAGATGCCGCTACCCTCGTCCCGTGCAACAAGGGACCCACCCATGTCTATTGGGGATAGTGCATCCCGCGTGGAGGCCCCGGAGCCTGAGGAGGAATCTGGTCCCCTGTCTGCCCTTTCACCCCCGGAATCACCTGCTGCTTCATCTGCTCCTGTTGCGGGAGTGCAACGTGCATCACTGCAGGCTCCTAAGCCCAAATCTACAGAGGTAGTTAAAGTACCTCGTCACCCTGAATCCATTGTTCTGCCTGGAGAGGGAGATCGTGCCACAATGCCACCTTTGGCCAGGCTGCAGCGACTCTTTTGCCAGAAGGTTGCCTGTGAATATGGGTGGGAATACCCGTATTTACCCTGAGACTTGCTCTATGAGGTGGAGGTCTTGCGGCAGCGGTGGTACGATGAATTCATCTGGACACAACTTAAGGTGCCCCACGCTTGTCGATACCTCTCGTGCTCACCTACAGCTTCAAAGAAGTTCAGAGACTGTAAGGCGGAGTGGATGCTGGGTAGGCATATCCATGCGGACAGGGTGCTTATCTGTCGGAAGGATGGAGAGAATGTTGAGTATAATGTGGAGACCTTCGATAAGCACTTAAAGCCCCTGTTCCTGCCGCACCCAAAGTTTTACCTCTAGGAGGAAGAGACTCTTTTGTTTTCTCATTGTTGGACTTTCCGGACTGCCTTTGCCGGAACCCAGGGACTGTGCCCTAGTCATATGGGTGTTTTGCTCTTTGGAGAAGTGGGAGCTGTTGCCATTGTTCGTTCTCCCTCCTCTCCTCTCACCACAAGGAACACAGAGACTTTGGGGTGTAGCCAGCATAGGGCTACAGCACAGAGAAGTAAAGTTTCATCTGGATTTGACCAAGTGTCTTTACCGCGGCACTACCACCAGGTGGTGGTGTTGCACAACGATTGTTTGTGTTTTTACATTTTTGCACCATACTTATTGGAGCGAATGGGTTTCTTTTCGGATAGACCCATTCATTCCAAGACGCACACATTGTGATAGGATGTATGTTTTCTTTCCCCTCTACAGGAGATTCATCTATCAAGGCTGCTGAGAATGGGGTGGTCCTTAGATAGCAGAGAGGGAGGGGATGTAAATGTGTAAAATATCTAGTGTATATTTGATAAGAGTTCATTGTTTTATATTCTTGTTTTCCCTTTCCCGTTTTAGGTCCTGGCACAATTCATGGTTAGTTTGTAAGGTTTGGTCCTATGAGTAGTTTGGTCTCTGGGTTGAACTTATGTTACCACACTTTGGAGACGTGGGTTTGCACCAAACACTGGGGACCAGTGTCAAATCACCAGGGGAAGAGTGTAGCGGGTATTTAAATTTAGGGGCAGCATCTGGGTGGTAGTATGACCCAGATGCACTGATTTTTAGGGAATTTGGGACCCTTTTTATTCGTGGAGGACTCCAGTGGTGTTCAGTTCCCTGCGGCCCCTGGGTGGCGCTGTCGCCCTGGGCCGGGGTTGAACCATCACTGCAGTGCTGTTCCCTTTTTGTCCTGTTTCGGCAGTCGTATGGCATGGAACCTGCTGTGCCTGTCGGGAGAGGGGATAAAGGGGAGAGACGCCCTCAACACGAGGTTCAGAGTCGGAGGTCACGGCCGCGCCCAGGCACCTTCAGCCTGGGTGCCGGTGTTCCGGAATTTCGGGCCCAGGCGCCCTTGGCCTGGCCGGAGCGGGAGATGGAGTCCATCTCAGGCACCTTCAGCCTGGGATTAGGTACTACGGAGGAGGCCCGGGGCCCAGTACCTTCGACTGGGTTCCACAGGGGTGGAAGAGTCCGAGGGGCCCTAAGATGTTGGGCGCCCGAATCTGAGACGAGGAGGCCAGGGAGCGTAACCCCCCCGAACAGTCAGGTGCAGCATTACTGGTGACGGCGGGGCCTCTGGTAACTCTCTTGAAAGGATGTCTTTCCTCTGACAGGGGCTGCACTTAGCGAAGGTAATTCTGTTCCTGTTCTACACGGTCGGTGGCAGTGGCTGTGTGTAATAACCATTGGTGACACTACAATGGTTAGTGCTATTTAAGAATTGTGCCTTGACCTTTCTGTTAAAGGACAATTTATTGCTGTCAGAGAATAAATAAGAGTTGGACCTTTTCAGTGGTGTGGAACTCCAGTTACTTGGCTCTGGGTTATGCACACAGCCCGAAGGTAAACAGGTGTTGGCTTTCACCTCTACACATTAGAGGACATGGGCCGTAGTGTACCGCATCCCTCCTCCCTGATCCCCCTAGACAAGACAACAAGCCGAGAAGAAGGGGTGAGAGGGGTGAGGCCGCTACACATACATGCAGAGCCCTGCAGTAATAATAACACTAGTCAACTATAGTACATAAAGAAATCACAAACCACGTGTAGCTATTCTCCCCGTGAGCAATATGGCGCTCAATAAAGTTCTACCCTCCCAGTCAGGCCTGACTCAGTTAAAGCTCAGTCTTACAGTGAAGAATCTTCGCATGCAAGATGCTCGGTGGTGCACATACAGGAACAGTAATTTGTAATCCAATAATGGTTTATAGTAATAGAAACAACTGTGCGGAGACTTTATATCTCAGTTCTGCAACTAGTCTCCGGTCAGGACAGCAAGTATAACACGATGGGCCAAGGCAGTCAATAGGCCTAACTAATGTACTCGGTTATAGTTGTGAGCAGGTGCTCTCTCACCCCTCCGGACTCGATCCTAGTCTGGGACTCCCACCGCTGTGTCTCCGCACACAGGGTCTGCAACAGCCGGGTCTCTGGTCCAACTGATGTCCGCGAGGCAAGTAGATATCAGGTGCCACACAGGCTCTGCAGTGGGGTGGAAGGCTCTTCGGATGTGCGCAAGGCCAAGGCCTCGGGCCTTACACTTGGAGCAGGTCCGCACAGGGAGTCCTCTTGCTAGCAGCACAGTGTCCAAAGAGGCCGGGCTTAGCCCTCCCCTTTTATACCCCACTCATGAGTCTCTGCGGCGGCATAATGCACCTTGGGTGCCAAACGGGGTTTTGGGTAACATAGTACATGGGGCCTCAACGGAGACCCCACTACACACTCCCCCCACTTAAACTCTTTGGTCCCCAAAGATAATTGTCAACATACACTACGCACAACATTAGACAAAGTTGCGTATGATGTCGGCAGAGGAAGTTCCCACCAAAAATGAGAGGGTGAACTTCCTTGCCCACAGTTCACACTGTCATAAGTGGCCTGTCTAACTGTGCCAGGGGGTGAGTTGGGGTTGCCCTCCACCAAATGAACAGTGGAGGGATCAGGGCTTTCTGCACTCCTCCTGGCGGTTACCACAGTGTCCTCCGAGCTCTCCCCCATTTGTGGGTAAGTCAACTTTCGTGGAGGCCTAATGGTCCTTTTCACCCACCGCTCTCTTGGGATTTCTGGCTTGGACACTGTAGGTTCCTCTTCTGGAACAGACATGGCAGCTTTCACTGTTTCTGAAACATTTAACTCAGGAGCAGGAAGATACATGGAACATCTTGGATCCTCCTCTGGGAGTGAGTCGAAGGCATCTTCCCATGAGTCTGATAGAGGACTGGACGGGATGAACTCAGTAGCTTCTGCATTCAGTTTGGGTCCAATGGAGCTCACTGGAGATGATGGGCACCCGGTTGACTCCTTCATCGGGGCCCTCTGGAGTTTTCTGCCGGCTTGCGATTATTTATCTTCTTTTTCTTGGGACTGGAACATACTTTCGCAATATGGCCAATTCCTCCGCAGTTAAAACAAATTGCATCCCCCCAATCTTGTAGGGGAGTGGGCGCTGAGGTATCCGGGAACAACTCCTTCTTCGGTCCCTCTTTTTCTACGACCCTTGGATCCTTTGCCATCAAAGAGGTCAGCATCTCCAACACCTGAGACATCTGTGACTTCAGGGTATCTTCTGAGTCTCTTTCAGGTGTCATGGCTGATCTAACCATTACTGGCGTAGAAGAGGTATGCGTCTTTATCGCTTGCTGATCTTTCTGTAGAGCCTCTTCATCTCTGATGATCTTTACCAGATCAGGGTAATTCAGTGACATACCTCCTCCAGAGGTTTTCAGATGAAGCCAGACTGGATCCGAGCGTAACGCTCCCTTTAAGATCTGCTTCATTCTTGCCACATCTATGGCTTGGGGGCACCATCCCTTTTTTTTAGCACGATTTGACAAAGCATCTTGTTCAGTCTTCTGACATACTCCGACAGCTTTTCTCCCAGCTGCTGAAAGGTGTGTTCAAACTGATACACCAGTTCCGTTACTTTCTCTAACTGACCGAACTCTTCTTGCAGCATGGCTAAGCTGTCATAAGCCGTGCAGGCAGCATTTCCAAACCGAAGACTTTTTACAGCTTCCGCAGCCGCGCCTTTCAGACTTTCCATCACGCGCCGCTTCTTCTGCGCTTCAGGCACTTCCCATGCCTCTACCGCTAATAAGGCCTGTTCGATCCAGGTATCGAAGTCTTCCTCCCCCACAAGGAAGGGCAGCCTCCCCGAGAATGTTCTTAGCTCCCGGTAGCTGGCCTCTATGTGTACCGTGTTAGTTTTCTGACACTTCGCGAGCATATCCCCCAAGGCGTTTAAAAGCTCTGGCCCCATGGCAGTAATAGATGTCACTGGAGGTGTCGTCCCTTTCTGCTTCTCCTGTGCATGGGGTATCCCTGGCAGTGATCCCGTTGGGGATGGCGGAGGTGACTCCGTCTTTGCGGTCATTGCGTGCGCCAAACCATAAGTTTTGTTATCTGGCGTCTGCACACTTCGGCCTTTAAAGTTCCCCGGTACTCCATCCCACCATTCTATCAGTGCATACTGAAACAAGGTGTCTGGGTCTGATTTCATGTCCATCACCCATGGTGTATGATTTGGGGATAACGACACTACGAGTCGCTCCGCCGCATCTATCGACCATTCTTCTCCTGGGAGACTGATGACCACTGACATGTCTGGGTTTGTTTTGGCTGCTTCGCACCACGCTATCACTTCTAGCGGGTCCATGCCGGTAATTTTGGCGCGTTTGCTTGCCATATACAGGATCCCGGACCCGGAGCCCCCACGTGTAGCGATACCCCCAAACTAAGAGAGCCGCTGGTTTTGTTTCGGGCCCTGTACACAGCACAGCCAACCCCCGGCAATCTACTCGACCCTTCCCTGGCACAGCTAGTCTAGGGGTGGTATATTAGTATGGCTCTATACCTGTCCATGAACAATCCCACAATAATCCAAACAGTTGTAAAGTATAGTAATGGACACTACTACCAGAATGATTAACTATAGCAGATTTACTCGGATATAAAAGTCAACGATCAATACAATACAACACATACATGCAGAGCCCTGCAGTAATAATAACAATAGTCAACTATAGTATATAAAGAAATCGCACACCACGTGTAGCTATTCTCCCCATGAGCAATATGGTGCTCAATAAAGTTCTACCCTCCCAGTCAGGCCTGACTCAGTTAAAGCTCAGTCTTACAGTGAAGAATCTTCGCATGCAAGATGATCGGTGGTGCACATACAAGAACAGTAATTTGTAATCCAATAACGGTTTATAGTAATAGAAACAACTGTGCGGAGACTATATATCTCAGTTCTGCAACTAGTCTCCGGTCAGGACAGCAAGTATAACACGATGGGCCAAGGCAGTCAATAGGCCTAACTAATGTACTCGGTTATAGTTGTGAGCAGGTGCTCTCTCACCCCTCCGGACTCGATCCTAGTCCGGGTCTCCCACCACTGTGTCTCCGCACACAGGGTCTGCAACAGCCGGGTCTCTGGTCCAACTGATGTCCGCGAGGCAAGTAGATATCAGGTGCCACACAGGCTCCGCAGTGGGGTGGAAGGCTCTTTGGATGTGCGTAAGGCCTCGGGCCTTACACTTGTAGCAGGTCCGCACAGGGAGTCCTCTTGCTAGCAGCGCAGTGTCCAAAGAGGCCGGGCTTAGCCTCGCCCTCCCATTTTATACCCCACCCATGAGTCTCTGCGGCGGCATAATGCACCTTGGGTGCCAAACGGGGTTCTGGGTAACGTAGTCCATGGGGCCTCAACGGAGACCCCGCTACATGCGTTTATGGCAATAGTTGAGGATGGTCTCCAAGTAACCCTCCCTCCATATTTTCCCTATAATATTTTGTAGCTAATATGGAGGTAACTAGCAGGAAGGATTGAGACCTGGTCGTTGCTTCTGATGGAAATGGCTGTTTTTTGGGTACGCTGGGTGCTTTCCAGATGAATTGTTTGCTCCGAGACTAGGAGATGCCTACACTATTGTGCACCCATGAAACAGCCACAAGCTTGCTTTAAAGATAATCTGAACTCATGTTTCTTGTTGTATGTTTTATATCTACAACCCTCCCACATCAAATTCGAAGGACAGGTACTTTAGCCTGTGTATCAGTTTGCGGCTAGCATGAACAGTACACTGAAATGTTTGCATGTAGCATCATTGGCATGAAAACCATCAACCCATGCATCAGCTAGCTTCTTGTTTTTCTGCCTCTTGAGTTTTGTAAAGTCCTGTCTGTGCAGACCTTGGGATTCGGAACACTGCACACAGAAGTGGTGTGTGTGTGTGTGTGTGTGTTTTTTTTTTTTTTTTTTAACCTTCATGCATAGAATGTATGAAGATAAAAAAAAAATTATATATATATGTAGCGACCTCACCCCATCTCTTTTGTCTAGGGGTATGTCACACGACAGGGTGAGATGCGCTACGGCCCATGTCCTCCCCATAACTGTGGGTGAGGTGAAGGCCAGTACCAGATATTTCCTCAAGCCTATGTGCTTCTGTAAAGGATTAAGTCCTGTTGTGCCAACACTTCCCTTTGCTCCCATTAACCAGAGTTCCACACACCGATCACAGTCCAACTCTTGTTTTATTGCATTTCTCACAATAAACAGTGCTTCAGTAGCCAACTGGTTGTGACTTGTTAACATTTGGATACGGGGAATGAGCAGGCCGAGGCACTATCCTAATTCTCAGCTAAACCACTGCGATCTCGCCAGCGGTTACTATAGCCATAGCTTTTAAGGACTTAGAGCTTGAGAGTCTCTACCAGCGACTCAAGAGAACATAGATAGGGGCCGCAACGCAGCGAAGGTACTCCTATCAGGGGAAGACGTCCCTCCAAGGGAGTTACCAGAGGCCCATCCGTCACTGGGTTGATGCTGCTCCAGACTCTCCGAATGGGTAACCTCCCCGGCCTCCTCACCTCAGACATGGGCCCAATCCGCTTCAGGGACCCTCGGACTTCTCCACCCTCGCGGGACCCAGTCGAAGTCACTGGGCCCCAGGCCTCCTGGTTTAGTACCTCATCCCAGGCTGAAGGTGCCTGGGATGGACTCCAACTCCATTCCGGTCAGGCCTAGGGCACCTGAGCCGAAATCCGGAACCGCCCGCACCCAGGCCTAAGGTGCCTGGGCGCGTGATGAAGAACCTCCAGGAGAGCAAGACCTCGTGACCAGGGCGTCTCCCCCTTTTATCCCCTCCCATGACGCCACGGCAGGTTCCCCGCCCTCGCCGTACCGTCTCCGAGAAGGAACAAAAAGGGACAGCACTATGGCAGTGAATCTACCTCGAGTCATACTTTGACTTGGCAGATTTAGTTCTAGGGTAATAAAGATATACATGTTGTCTCAGAGCCATCACTGACCTGAGATTAGAATGTAGCCTGAGAGTCAGAATAACTGGTTCCTTCAAAGGCAAATGAGACAAGAGAAGCAAATCTGTTGCCATTTGGAATAAATGTTTGCTTTCCATATCACCAGATTTTGCAGTTTTAAAAAAGATAAGATTGATGAAACATCTGACACACTTCCGGATGTCCCCTGGTGTACGCTGTGGTTCCTTCTGCCAGCCCCTTTGTCACTACTGTGTCCTGTAATACTGTCAAAGCTGGTGGATAAAACCACAGAGTGTAGAGGGGGGGGGGGCAGGCCTTTGACAACCCTTAAAATATGCCACCAGTGCTGGAAAAGTTTTTTCGATTTTCCAGTGACTGTGTCATTTTTAAAGTATGTGAAGTCATAACTGGTACCAGTACCCCCATTAACCCCTTTGTTTCTGTTCTAAACACATCTTTAAATATGTTGGATTAACCATAATTTTCTGTCCCAGTGCCAATGGTCTCTAAGCCGGTGACATCATTTTTTTTATTTTTTTTATTATTTTTTTATTGGCTTGTGAGCAGGGGCCAATACTGCAGTACTTGGAGAGTCTGTAAAAAGCCAGCAGATGATTTTGCCCACCATTTTGGGCTGAGTTTATGCTGAATAAACATGTAATATGTCATTAATTTGTGCTGTTTTTTTACAGGAGAGACCCAAAAGAAAGAGAGTGAGGAAGAGGCTCAAGAGGTAAAGGCTGAGGTAAAGCCTGAACCTGAGGATTCTGCTATGATGCAAAAAGGGAAGGAGAAGAGCAATGAAATTTGAACCAAAGAGCCCATCCACTCCTGAGAAACCATCCAACTCTCGTGGAACTCCAGAAAAAGAAGAGGATACATCATATGTGATTAGATTTAACATTACCACAGCCCCTCATTTGGAAAAGTAAGCTCTCCCTTCCCTGAAAGTACATGTTGAATTGATGAGATTCTGTTGGTGTACTGTGTCTTCAAACACAATTTTGTGGGGAAAAACAACACTTTTTTTCTCTTTCGGTCCATGGACTGACACAGCATCTTCATTCTTGACAAAGTGGGTTATGCTTCTGCTCATAGGAGAAGACTAGGCAGAATGTTAGATGTTTTAACATACATTCCATTACCAGAGCTGAACAGCCCTGCCCAGGGGGCGGTCCCTCCGGACATAACCCTCCTACCTGCAGCTAGCTGCCTCAGTTTTTTTCTGCCTAGCAGAGGACGCGGCTCTCTTCGGAGCCAGTCTCTTGAAGAAATATTTTATTTCTCTTATCATCTATCATCTCTTATCATCTATGGACTGACACGGTGTCTCTTATTCACTGTACACGTGGGTTATGTCCCTGCTTGCAGGAGAATAAGGTGTGTTCTGCGCCTAGCACGTTCTTCGGGGGTTAGTCTGGTCCGGCCCAGCTGCATAGGTTCCTCAGCAGGTAGAGGATGCTCCACGGGATGAAGGGAGGGGAGCTCAGACTGGCTAGAACCCAGAGAGTGCTGGCGTCTTTTTTCTAAGGACCTCTCTTGAAAACGAATGTCGATCTGATTGCATAACGAAATTACATCGTCCAGACCGGCGGGAATGGCTCTTTCCGCTAATTCGTCTTTCACTCGGTCAGAGAGGCCATGTAAAAAGGTAGCGACCAGGGCCTCATTATTCCAGCTCAATTCAGCTGTGTGGATACGGAACTGAAGAGCATATTGTCCCACTGAACTAGATTCTTGGCGAAGACGTAAGACAGCACTAGCCGCTGAAGAAGCCCGAGCCGGCTCTTCAAAGATATTACGAAAGAGCTTCAAGAAGTCGGACAGGCTGGAAACCACCGGATCATTCCTCTCCCACAGGGGGGCAGCCCAGGCCAAAGCTTCACCGGAGAGGAGGGAAATGATATAGGCTACCTTAGCCCGGTCAGACAGGAAGTTTTGAGGCTGAAGCTCAAAATGAATCGTGCATTGGCTGAGAAACCCCCTGCAGGCCTTGGAGTCCCCAGAGAAACGGAACGGAGCTGGCAGTGTTAGTGAGTGTGTGGCTGCGACTGGTGCGATAGGTACAGCCGCTGGTTGTACTTGAGGTTGCGGATTCAGGGTTCCCAAGGAGGCCTGAAGCTGCTTGAATCGAGAAGCCAGATCCTGGAGGAATCGCATCACCTGAGACTGATTCGATTCCTGGGTTTCAAGTCTGCGAACTATGCCCTGCAATGGATCATCCGCGGGGAGCGGCATGTCAGCCGGGTTCATGGCTGATCAAACTGTCAGGTCACCTATGGCCAGGTGACAGATGCACACCGTAGGGGGACAGGAGTGCACCGCAAGGTAGTGAACCCTATGGCTGACTGCTGCGGATAGGAAACTGGGTGGTTGTGGAAAGCGGGACCAGAGGAGCACAACCGGGATCCTATAGGAAGCTAGAGCCAAGATTCCCCAGGGTGCGGAGTCTAAGACCCAGCAGGTCTTCTCCAGAGCCTCTAGTGGTGAGGATGTTATGCTGCAGGCTGGGTCCAGGTCGCGGCCCCTAGAGTCTCCTAGCTCACGCCCCGTAGGATAAGGGGACAAGAGGGGAAGCCGCAGCACAAGATATAAGAGTAACGAATAACAAGCTGAAGGTCAAGGGCCACAAGCAGACAAGGATAACGAAGGACAAGCCGAAGGTCAAGGGTCATGAGCAGACAGGGATAGTCGGGGACAAGCCAAATATGTAACAGAGAGACAGACGTAGCACACGGCAGGCAGGAACCAAAACACACAATGCCTAACAAACACGTTGATCAGCAAAGCAGGTTTGCAGTGCACAGGTTAATATAGTGTTCTGTGATAGGGCCTGGGGTGGAGTCAGGCTGGGAGGAGATTATAAAGGAAGCCAGGTGAAAGGGTTCTGGCCTCTAAGATGAACACATGAGGAGGAAAAGTAAGATGGCAGACAGACATTAATGCATATCCATGACAGTACCCTCCCTCTTACGAGGCCTCCCCCTTCGCCGCCTGGGCCCAGGTTTAGAGGGAAACTTCAGATGAAACTCCTTTAACAGACGAGGTGCAAAGACCTCAGATGCAGTGATCCAAGACCTCTCCTCAGGACCAAACCCTTTCCAATGAACGAGGTACTGAAGAACGCCTTTACAGAGTCGGGAGTCCAGAATTTGACTGATCTCGTACTCCTGATTACCCTCAGAGACAGGTGCCATGGTAGGGAGAGGACGAGAGAATTTATTGAGGACTAAAGGCTTTAGAAGAGCAACATGGAAGGAGTTAGTGATTTTAAGGCTTTTAGGAATCTGGAGTTTGAAACAAACCGGATTCAGTGTAGCAGTTACCGTGTATGGACCAATGAATCGTGGAGCAAACTTCAGAGAAGGAACTCGGAGCTTGATGTTCCTGGTAGAGAGCCAGACTTTGTCCCCTGGCTGAAGAGAAGGCGGTTTACGCCTTCGGCGGTCGGCAAAGCCTTTGAATTTTTCAGCAGCTGCCCGGAGGGAAACATGAACGTCACCCCAAACGGAATTGAGAGACTCCTGAACCGAAGCCAAAGCTGGAATATCTGGAGAACAGATTATGGCAAGAGGAAGTTGAGGGTGTTTTTCCATAAACTGTGAAAAAGGGTGTCTTCTGCGAACTGGTATTCACATGATTGTTATGGGAGAATTCTGCCCACGGGAGTAGAGAGGACCAATCGTCATGGTGAGAAGACACAAAGGTGCGAAGAAAGACCTCTAACTCCCTATTAACCCTCTCAGTCTGTCCATTGGATTGGGGATGGTAAGAAGAAGAAAAATCCAAGACAATATTGAGGGATTTGCAAAAGGCTCTCCAAAAACGAGACGTGAATTGGACTCCCCTGTCGGAAACAATATGAGAAGGAACCCCATGAAGGCGGAGAATTTCTCGAATGAAAATGGGAACCAAGGCAGGGGCAGAAGGAAGACCAGGAAGAGGAACAAAATGAGCCATCTTGGAGAACCGATCGATTACCACCCAAATGACTGTATTATTCTCAGACAGTGGGAGGTCGGTGATAAAATCCATGGCAATATGAGCCCAGGGCTCCTTAGGAATGGGCAAGGGCATGAGGAGACCAGCAGGAGCTTGTGTGGAGGATTTGGACTGAGCGCAGACATGACAAGCTTTAACGTAGTCTTTGACGTCTGAGCGGAGATTAGGCCACCAGTAGTGACGACTGATGAGTAGGAAGGATCGGAGGAATCCAGAATGACCTGCCACCTTGGAATCATGTCCCCAACGAAGGATCTTAGCTCTTAGCTCAGTGGGGACAAAATTCTTACCAGGTGGAATTTTTGACTTCAGGGTGGTAGAGTGGGCAACAATGCATGAAGTTGGAATGATCAGCTCAGGTTCAGGGGCAGACTCCTCGTCCAAAGTGTCAAATGACCTAGAGAGCGCATCAGCCCGACCGTTGCAGGAACCAGGTTTGTAAGTAATCGTGAAATTAAAACGGGCAAAGAAGAGACTCCACCTGGCCTGTCTAGGATTCAGACGTTTAGCATTCTGTAGATACTGTAAATTTTTGTGATCGGTAAAGATCATTATGGAGTGAGGGGAACCCTCCAAGAGATGACGCCACTCCTCTAACGCCAATTTAATTGTGAGAAGTTCCCGATCACCGATGGCATAATTCCTCTCTGCCTGAGAATTTTTTTTGGAGAAGAACGCACATGGTTGACGTCTCTTCTCAAAGATTTGAAGAAGCACAGCTCCCACCCCCATTGAGGAAGCGTCCACTTCAATAAAAAATGCATTCCCAGGTTTTGGTCTCCTCAAGAGGGGGCCAGAAACAAAGGCCTGTTTCAGGTTGTGAAATGCAGAGACAGCTTCGGGAGGCCAGTCTTTGGCATTCACACCCTTCTTGGTCAAAGCGATAATAGGCGCGGCAATGGAAGAGTAATTCCTTATGAACTGCCTATAATAATTAGTGAAGCCAAGAAAGCGCTGCGTGGCCTTGAGGCTAGCAGGAAGAGGCCAGTTGGTAATAGCCAAGACCTTCCCAGGATCCATACGAAGACCCGAACATGAGACAAAGCACACCAGAAACAGGACCTCAGAACATTCAAAGGAACATTTCTCCAGCTTGGCATAGAGATTGTTCTCTCTAAGACGCTGAAGTACGGTGCGGACATGGTTTCTGTGGACGAGCAGATTTTCAGAAAAGATCAGAATGTCATCCAGATAGATGACAACAAACTGGGACAGCAGATCTCTGAAGATTTCATTGACAAAGTTTTGAAACACGGCTGGAGCATTACACAGACCAAAAGGCATCACCAGGTATTCGTAATGCCCGTCTCTAGTGTTGAATGCAGTCTTCCATTCGTCACCCTCCCGTTTTCGAATGAGATTGTACGCGCCTCTGAGATCCAACTTGGTGAAAATGGAGGCACCCTTCAACCTATCGAATAGCTCAGATATTAAGGGTAAGGGGTATCGATTTTTAATAGTAACCGCATTTAAACCCCGATAATCGATGCAGGGTCTTAAGGTACCATCCTTTTTGGCAACAAAAAAGAACCCTGCCCCTGCAGGCGAAGAGGATTTCCGAATGAAACCTCTCTCCAGATTCTCTGCGACATACTCAGACATGGCCTGGGTCTCTGGGATGGACAGAGGGTAGGTACGACCCCTGGGTAGAGTTGCTCCGGGGACAAGATCAATAGCACAGTCAAAAGACCTGTGGGGAGGAAGCACCTCAGCTGATTTCTTACAGAACACATCCCGGTAATCGCTGTATGCAGCTGGAAGATCAGAAGAAACAGAAGTGGCAGCAACCGGAAGACTCTCCTTGGGGGTCACCTTGAGAAGACACAACGAGAAACATGAGGAACCCCAGGCCAGGATCTGCCCAGAGACCCAGTCCACATGTGGGGAGTGGAGCTGTAGCCAAGGGAGGCCCAATACAACTGGGGTAGAGGCCTTGGGTAGAATAAGAAAGGATATCCACTCCTGGTGGAGAATCCCTACAGACATCCTAATGGGTAGCGTCTGGAAGCGAATAGGGCCCCCTGGGAGAACAGTGCCATCAATTGCCGAGACTATCAATGGGGTAGTGAGAGGTGAAAGGGTAAGCTTCATAGAAGAAGCAGTTCTCCAATCCATAAAATTGCCGGCAGCCCCGGAATCCAGATATGCAAGGGTTGACTGAGGAGAAGTGCCTACATGAAGGAACACCGGCAAGAGAAGGCGAGAAGGTGATGTTTCTGGGTCCAATACTCCACCTTCCAAATGTATTAGACCCGAGCGTTTCCCGGACGAAGCGAGCAGGAGTCACGAAAATGACCCTTGCCCCCACAATAGAGGCACAAGCCAAGAGTTCTGCGCCTAGCACGTTCTTCGGGGATTAGTCTGGTCCGGCCCAGCTGCATAGGTTCCTCAGCAGGTAGAGGATGCTCCACGGGATGAAGGGAGGGGAGCTCAGACTGGCTAGAACCCAGAGAGTGCTGGCGTCTTTTTTCTAAGGACCTCTCTTGAAAACGAATGTCGATCTGATTGCATAACGAAATTACATCGTCCAGACCGGCGGGAATGGCTCTTTCCGCTAATTCGTCTTTCACTCGGTCAGAGAGGCCATGTAAAAAGGTAGCGACCAGGGCCTCATTATTCCAGCTCAATTCAGCTGTGTGGATACGGAACTGAAGAGCATATTGTCCCACTGAACTAGATTCTTGGCGAAGACGTAAGACAGCACTAGCCGCTGAAGAAGCCCGAGCCGGCTCTTCGAAGATATTACGAAAGAGCTTCAAGAAGTCGGACAGGCTGGAAACCACCGGATCATTCCTCTCCCACAGGGGGGCAGCCCAGGGCAAAGCTTCACCGGAGAGGAGGGAAATGATATAGGCTACCTTAGCCCGGTCAGACAGGAAGTTTTGAGGCTGAAGCTCAAAATGGATCGTGCATTGGCTGAGAAACCCCCTGCAGGCCTTGGAGTCCCCAGAGAAACGGAACGGAGCTGGCAGTGTTAGTGAGTGTGTGGCTGCGACTGGTGCGATAGGTACAGCCGCTGGTTGTACTTGAGGTTGCGGATTCGGGGTTCCCAAGGAGGCCTGAAGCTGCTCGAATCGAGAAGCCAGATCCTGGAGGAATCGCATCACCTGAGACTGATTCGATTCCTGGGTTTCAAGTCATTGAACTATGCCCTGCAATGGATCATCCGCGGGGAGCGGCATGTCAGCCGGGTTCATGGCTTATCAAACTGTCAGGTCACCTATGGCCAGGTGACAGATGCACACCGTAGGGGGACAGGAGTGCACCGCAAGGTAGTGAACCCTATGGCTGACTGCTGCGGATAGGAAACTGGGTGGTTGTGGAAAGCGGGACCAGAGGAGCACAACCGGGATCCTATAGGAAGCTAGAGCCAAGATTCCCCAGGGCGCGGAGTCTAAGACCCAGCAGGTCTTCTCCAGAGCCTCTAGTGGTGAGGATGTTATGCTGCAGGCTGGATCCAGGTCGCGGCCCCTAGAGTCTCCTAGCTCACGCCCCGTAGGATAAGGGGACAAGAGGGGAAGCCGCAGCACAAGATATAAGAGTAATGAATAACAAGCTGAAGGTCAAGGGCCACAAGCAGACAAGGATAACGAAGGACAAGCGGAAGGTCAAGGGTCACGAGCAGACAGGGATAGTCGGGGACAAGCCAAATATGTAACAGAGAGACAGACGTAGCACACGGCAGGCAGGAACCCAAACACACAATGCCTAACAAACACGTTGATCAGCAAAGCAGGCTTGCAGTGCACAGGTTAATATAGTGTTCTGTGATAGGGCCTGGGGTGGAGTCAGGCTGGGAGGAGATTATAAAGGAAGCCAGGTGAAAGGGTTCTGGCCTCTAAGATGAACACATGAGGAGGAAAGGTAAGATGGCAGACAGACATTAATGCATATCCATGACAGTGTGAACATCAATAAGGATCGGAGTGGTTGCCAACATCCCTAGAGTTAAATCAAAAAAAGTAACCCCCCAAAAAATGGGACTTTCAGGGCAACAATGTGAGAATTTTTTACAAAATATTTATTATATGAAATAACAAAAAAATAATATAATAATTTATACAACGTTAAAACCATAATAGTTAGTGCAAGGTAATTCCAGTAGAAGTCCGGTTGAGGCCCGACGGGTTTCAGGACAATACATATCCCTTCATCAGGGGCTGTTGTACTGGACGGAATCACACTATACAATGCAAAAAACAGGATTTAAATACAACACATATATTTACTTTAAAAACAGTAGTTCAGCCTAGAGATATATGACATTGTGAAGCATAAGAGCACATACCTAACAGAGCAAGTTCAAGAAGAGCCGGCAGGAGGACTCCCGCGGCCGCAGCAGGGAGGTGTCTCCGGCGCAAAAAAAGCACCAGAGTGTGACGGACACCCACACCCCCCAACAAATCCCAAAAAGGGTCAGCGGCGATGGGACAGGGGAACCAAAAGCCAGGATCCTGTGGATTAAATTATATTGTTGGCATATTGGTTTCATCGTCAGAAACACTACAATGTCAGTATCCCCATGGTCATACGAACATAAAATTCATAATGTCCACCAAAAAAGCAAGAAAAAATTGTTTTTTTGTTTACTACTGTACCCAGAGGTAACCGCAAGGTCTGTACAGTGAGACTAAAAATCTCCTCAAGAAGTTTCATTGTCCAGGATATTCCTCTTGTTACAACACAGTGCAGAAAGACAATAAATCTGCAATCTGTGAAAACAGAGTAAAAAGGTGTCATAAGGAAATGACAGACAAGCATGTATTGGCTACAGAGGCTAAGTTGTCTGCCATGCAAAGCAAAAATCATGGCAGCATCAGAGCCTACTACATAGTTTATCAGCCTACCTTGAAAAGTTGTGTGCTGAATTGTAAGTGATGATAGATGGGCAGAGAAATGCTTCAATAGGAAAAGTTGTCTATTTCATCCAGCGCCGCATGTTTCCCATGCAGTACAGAAAGCTACAGGATCCCCAGTCTGTAAAGGTAAGTATGCTAGTTACACGCCGGAAAACACACACATAGTCATAAACCAAAGCGTGCAAGGCAAGGGATCTCCTGACCTGTTAGGAGGGTGTTGAAGAGCACATACCTTGAGGGCATAGGTGGACAGAGAGATGCTTGAATTGGTGAAGGTTGGATATTTGATCCAGCGCTGCCAATAGCACTATAGGTAACTGTGAACCTCAGGTTGAAATCATTGATGTTCATGATTGGCATGAACTCCTCCAGTTCGGTCTTGGAGCCCTCCCATATCATAAAGATGTCATCAATGTAGCAGAACCAAGCTGCTACATGATGACTAGGAGCGCTGCTGACAGATTTGGTTGACAAGAAGGATTCTTCCCATTCCCCCAGGTACAGGTTGGCATACGATGGGGCACAAGATGTCCCCATCGCAACCCCCTGTACCTGGAGGAAGTAGGAGCCGTCAAAGGAGAACACATTGTGACCCAATATGAATTCTAAGGCCATCACAATGAACTCCCCAAGTTTGAGGTCGGCATCGAAAATGGGAGAAATCACATGTCTAATGGCCGCCAATCCCAAGTGGTGTGGGATTGAGCTGTACAAGGCCTCCACATCAATGGCAACCAGTTAGGCATGATCAGACAAAGTAAGACCCTCTAATTTTTGTAGGAGGTGAATGGTGTCCCTTATGTGTGATAGCAGATTGACTACAAATGGTCGGAGATAAGTATCCACAAAATACTCAAATTTTCTGTGATGGCCCCATTGCCGGATACGATCGGTCTGCCTGGGGGTTCCAATAAGTTCTTGTGGATCTTGGGCAAACAGTATAATGTGGGAATTCTAGGATGTTTGATCCGTAGAAATTCCCACACGTCCTGATTGATGACGCCCTGAGAGAAGGCTCCATCGATCAGGGCATAAAACTGAGTCTCAAATCTGGCTATGTTGGACTTGAAGATTGGTTTGTACCAATCCTTGTTTGATAAAATTTTCCGACACATTGTTTTGTATTGGTCGTTCGTCATTATTACGATGTTGCCCCCTTTATCAGAGGGCTTGATCGTAAGGGAATGACATTTCTTAAGTTTGTCCAAAGCAGATTGTTCCTTATCAGTTAAGTTGCCCACAGGTCCTGATTTGTGCATTTTTTTTTTTTTTAATTATTTATTTATTTATTTTCAACAATAGGGTTTACACACACATACCTCCATCTTAAACTGTAGGTTAATCAAGAAAAGGAAATTCAATTCAAAGCCTATTTCTTCACATCACATCTTTCAAAAATTAAATCTGTACATTATCCGTAATATATTAATTTGATGTATATATATATATATACACATATACACATACATACGCATAAATACATACATACACATACATATAATTTCAGCCAGACCCTATTTATTCACCTTATACAATCTTACTTTCTATATTGATTCCTTAATCTCTTATCTACATATTCTCATCTTCCCCTGTTATCTTCCCTTTTATCCCAAACTCATCCCAATATCCCTATACCCATTTCCCATTCCCTTCAATCTCCATATTCCTCCTCCCCCAAAGAGGAAAAAAAAAAAAAAAAGGATTCTCTCCTCTTTAACCCTTCTATTGTGACACTTATCTATCTTTTCACTCTCCTAAAAGCCTTTTACCTTCTTCTGATTGTATATATACCTCCCATGGAGCCCAGATTTCTTTAATTTGTTCCTTTCTATCTAATGTTATAGGTAACAATTTCTCCATTATTCCTATCCTCCTAACTTTCTTAAGCCACTCCGAAACCGCCGGGGCTTTTGTGTCCTTCCAATTTGTTGCAATACAACATTTTGCTGCGTTTTTTAGGTGGCACAAAATTGAGTTAACTAGGGTTGTCCCGATACGGATACTAGTATCGGTATCGGGACCGATACCGAGCATTTGCACGAGTACTTGTACTCGCACAAATGCTCCCGATGCCTTACCTGATACCTGGTCGGCGGGCAGAGTCAGTGGCCGGAGAGGGCGGGCGGAGTCAATGGCCGGAGAGGGCAGTTAGAGTTAATAGCCAGGGAGTGCAGGCGGAGTCAGTGGCTGGAGAGGGCGGGCAGAGTCGGTGGATGGAGAAGGTGGGCGGAGTCAGTGGGCGGAGTCGGCGGGCAGAGAGCGAGTCCTCACCTGCAGTGGAACTTGGAAAGCTGGCAGGGGTGTAGGGCGCAGCCGCATCAGGATCGGTGGCCAGAGCTGTCACATTCGGTCGCCGTCAAATGCTGAACATCCCTACGCCCATCTTAGTACACCCTACACTCAACTGCAGTAAGCCAGCAGCGGACATCTTGTTACACCCAGCCCATATAGTTTGGGCTGGGTGTAACAAGATGTCTGCTGCTGGTTACTGCAGCTGAGTGCAGGGTGTACCAAGATAGGCATCGCAGCATAGTTTTTTTTAAATAAGTCCTTTCCTTGTGTCATTTTTAGCAGCATTTCAGTGCCCACAAGTGCCACCTATTAGTGCCATCTATCAATGCCCACAAGTGCCACCTATCAGTGCCAGCCACCTGTCAGTGCCAGCTATTAGTGCCCATCAGTGCCAGCCACCAGTCAGTGCCCATAAGTGCCACCTATCAGTCCCCTATCTGTCAAACTGTCACATAACACTGAAAAAAAAGTATTGGTAATCGATATCGGCGAGTACTTGAAAAAAAAGTTTCGGTATTTGTACTCGGTCTAAAAAAAGTGGTATCGGGACAACCCTAGAGTTAACATATCCTTTAGGTGGAATTTGTGTATTATGTAACAAAAAGAAATCTGGTTCCTGTGGGATTAAATATTCAGTAAATGTCTGTGTAATTCTATGTACTGTCTCCCAGAATTGTCTAATTAGTACTGGGCACGACCAAAATAAATGTATCATTGTCAGTGTTGTTCATCTTGCGTTAAAGTAATTAGTTACAGTTACAAATTACTTCTTCCAAAAAGTAATGGAGTTACTCACTCAGTTACTACATTGAAAAAGTAATTAGTTACTCAGCAAAGTAACTATATTGGTTATATTATATATACACGGGGGCGGGGGCGGGGCGGTAGAAGGATGATATACATGTAATTTTTTCAGTGTATAAAAATAATAGGAGGGATAATAATAAATAATATTGGTACTGTGCCCATGCCTCCCTGTGCCTATGCCTCACTGTGCTTCACTGTGCCCGTCCGTGTCTCACTGTGCCCATGCCTCACTGTGCCCAATGCCTCACTGTGCCCAATGCCTCACTGTGCCCGTGCCTCACTGTGCCCATGCTTCACTGTGCCCAATGCCTCACTGTGCCCGTGCCTCACTCTGCCCAATGCCTCACTGTGCCCATGCTTCACTGTGCCCAATGCCTCACTGTGCCCATGCCTCACTCTGCCCAATGCCTCACTGTGCCCAATGCCTCTCTGTGTGTGCCCAATGCCTCACTGTGCCTGTGCTTCACTGCGCCCTTTTGTCTGACTGTGCCCCGTGTATGGTACCTCAGATCGGCGGCATCCCGACTCCCGAGCGGCCATTTCATCATTCAAAAGCCGCGCCTCCTCCAGTCCTCCTCGTCTGTGATAGGCGGAACACTCAATTTCCCAGCATTCAGTGTTCCGCCAATCACGGACATCCACTCATCCTCATAACACAGACGAGGATGAGAGGATGTCTGTGATAGGCGGAACACCGCCTGCTGTGAAATTGAGTGTTCCACCTATCACAGATGATGAGGACTCGGGAGGCGCGGCTTTTGAAAACTGCAATGGCCACCGTCTGTCTGCATGACACGCTGTTCAGGTAGGCAGACGGCGGCTTGCAGTTAGTTAAATGTTATGTAGCGATACCTTCAGTTAAGAGGGCCGCAGATTTAGTTTGGGCCCTGAAGACAGCTCCGCCAACCCCCGGCAATTTACTCGACCCCCTTCTGGCACAGTTAGTCTAGGGTAATATATATATATATATCTTATGCTCTATGGTTAAATTCAGACACCAATGCAGTGATAGAAGAATAACAAGTTTACTTCTACTGGCAATAAAATCAACAGTTATCACAAATCACAGGAATATATCTGCAGAGCCCTGCAGCAATAAACACACTATAACAAGTCAGATATGGCGCACACGCTCCACGTGTAACAGTACTTCACTATGCGCCTTATGGCGCAGCAACTAAATAAACTATCTAGATGGCCAGGCCTGACCATATACCTCAGTCTCTAGGGGGGGGGGGGGGGTAAAATTATTTGCATGCAAGTCTTTAAATGGTGGTGCACATTTCAGGAACACATTTGTAATCGGGGGGGGGGTAAAATTGCCAACACAGTGCACTCCACTAGAGATCCGTTTGACTCAGTTCTGCTATGGATCTCCAGTGGGGAAAAAGAACTGAAATAGGAACTGGTGGGCCACGGCAGTCTGTAGGCCTAACAATGGTATACAGTATTTGTGGATTGAGCATGTGCTCGCTCACCCCTCCGGACGCGATCCCAGTCCGGGAACTTCCACCTGCTGTGTCTCCACACACAGCCTCTGCAGCGGTCGGATCTCCGGCTCAGCAGCGGTTGAAGAAAACGAGTCAGATGCCACCCAGGCTCGAGATGGGGTGGAAGGCTCTTTTGGGTAGCAGCGCAAGGCCCCAGGCTTCAGGTCTTGCACCACAGCGGATCCGCTAAGGAAGATCTCTCCACTGAAGTCTCGTGTCCCAAAGAGGCCAAGCTCCGCCTCGCCTCCTCCTTATATAACCCCTCCCATGAGTCTCTGGGGTGGAAACATTGCCGAAAGGGGACCCCGCTACACACTCCCCCCACTTAAACTCTTTGGTCCCCAAAGATAATTCTAACATACTCTGCGTACAACCCTAGACAATGTTGCGTATGATGTTGGCATAGGGAATTCCCACCAAAACCGAGGGGTTGAATTCCCTTGCCCACAGGTCACACTATCATGAGTGGCCTGCCTAACTGTGCCAGAGAGTGAGTTGCGGTTGCCCTCCACCAAATGAACAGTGGAGGAATCCGGATTCTCTGCACTCCTCCTGGCAGTGACCACAGAATCTTCTGAGCTCTTCCCCATTTGTGGGTAAGTCAACTTTTTGGGAGGCCTTATGACTCTTCGAGCCCTTTGCTCTCTTGGGGTTTCTGGCTCTGGTGCCACAGGCTCTTCTGTAGCAGGTTCGGGCAACACGGCGGGCTCTGGAACATCTGCTTCAGGAGCCGAGGGATACATAGAGTCCCTAGGGTCCTTTTCAGAGTAAGTATCGCAGGCATCTTCCCAGTAATCTGATGAAGGACTAGATGGGATGAACTCAGTGGCTTCTGCATTCAGTTGTCCACCTATAGTGTCTTCAGTGGTTGGAAGATCTATAGCAGAAGTTCCTGGAGTTGGGGAAGGCCACAGCCAGTCAAGTTCTCTTCCTTCATCTCCACTAAGTTCAGAGGCCTCTCCATCTTCAGCCCGAGAGGTCTGGGACCGAGTGTTTGGCCTGGGGGTATCCAGAATAGAGACTGGTTCAGGGGAGTCCCTCATTGGAGGTATCCTGACTGCTTCAGCAAGTGGGAGCAGGTGGTTTCGATGCCACATCTTCAGTGGTCCTACCTTTCCTTCTGGCTTCAACTTGTAGACAGGTAGGCCCGGCAGCTTCCTACAGATGACATAGGGTTCAGATCTCCATCTGTCTGCAAGTTTGTGTTTTCCAGGGACCCCCAGATTGCGTAGAAGTACTCGGTCCCCGGGCTGCAGGTCTTGCACCCGGACCTTCAAGTCGAAGTTTCTTTTGTTTCGAGCTCCCCTTTGATCTGAGGCCGCTTGAGCTTGTTCATAGGCTACTTTCAGGCTGTGTCTGAGCCTGTCCACATATCCTTTGTGGGATGTGGCTGAGGAATGGTCTAAAGAGGTGCCAAAGGCCAGGTCCACAGGTAACCTTGCTTCTCTCCCAAACATGAGTCGATATGGGGAGTAGCCTGTAGCATCACTGGTGGTGCAGTTGTAAGCGTGTACTATAGCTGCTATGTGTTTGCTCCAATGTTGTTTCTTCTCACTATCCAGAGTTCCCAACATATTGAGCAGGGTTCGATTAAACCTCTCCGGCTGAGCATCTCCCTGTGGGTGGTAAGGTGTGGTTCGGGTTTTCTTGATTCCTAACGAATCCAGGAGTTTCCGGATCAGCCGACTCTCAAAGTCCCTTCCTTGATCTGAATGGAGTCGCTGTGGCAGCCCATAATGGACAAAATACTTCTCCATAAGTACCTTGGCTACTGTGGAAGCCTTCTGGTCTTTGGTTGGGAAAGCTTGGGCATACCGGGTGAAATGATCGGTTATCACCAGAACATTTCCTAGTCCACTCAGGTCGGGTTCGAGGCAAAGAAAATCAATGCATACCAGATCCATTGGGCCTTGACTTTGTAGATGGCCCATTGGGGCAGCTTGATGGGGTAAAGTCTTCCTCTGGATGCAGCGTGCACATGAATGGCAGTACTCTTCCACTTCTGCCCTCATGCAGGGCCAATAGAACCGACTTCTGACGAGTTGAAAGGTCCTTTTCGCCCTTAGGTGGCCGTGATTGTCATGTAGGGCAATCAAAACAGTTTCTCGATGTTTTTCCGGAAGGAACAATTGCCATTTATCTTCCAGGTCATCAGAGGGGCCCCTTCGGTAGACCACTCCCTGATGCACCTGCAACCTGTCCCACTCTTTCCTCAACAGGCGAGCTAACTTTGAGGAGTGGCGCAGGAGTCTATTTGGATCAGGGCTTCCAGAACCAATTTCCCCATGGGGTCTTCTAACTGATCGCATCTCAGTTCCTTCTTGGACAGTTTCGGCAGATGGTCTTCCTCCAGTTGGGTTACTCCACAGTATTGTTTGGGGACTCCTACCATGGTAACTCCTATCTCTGCCACGCTTGAGCCTCCTCTGGCTTGTAATTCAGCCCCTTGACAAAGGGCCCACACCCCGTCAGGTGCCACTTGAGTCCAGTCTTCTGTGTCACTGGTGGGGGCATGAGATCTCCTAGACAGAGCGTCTGCATCTCGATTTCCAGCCCCTGGCCTGTACTTTAGGCTGAAATTGAATCCAGACAGTGCGGCCAGCCACCTATGTCCAGTGGCGTCCAGCTTTGCTGTGGTGAAAAGGTAGGTAAGGGGGTTGTTGTCGGTCTTCACAGTGAACTCCGCCCCATACAGGTAGTCTTTGAGCTTGTCTACTACCGCCCACTTGAGGGCCAGGAACTCCAGCTTGTGAGTGGGGTAGTTCTTCTCAGAGGGGGTCAGGCTCCTGCTCACGTAGGCAACAGGCCGCAGTTGTCCTTCGTGTTCTTGGTAAAGTACTCCTCCCAGACCATCATGACTAGCATCTACATGTAGTTCATAGGGTTTGGTTGGGTCGGCGTAGGCCAAGACTGGGGTAGTGGTTAGGCTCTTCTTCAGCGCCTGGAAGGCCTCTTCACACTTTTGGTTCCACTGATCTCTGACTGACTTTCCCGGCTTCCTGGGCCCTGAGTCGTCCTCTTCCCCCTCGGTCTTGAGTAGTTCATTCAATGGTCTGGCAATTCGGGCGAATCCTTCCACAAACCTCCTGTAATAGGAGCAGAACCCCAAGAAGGATCTGAGTTCTGTTACTGTGGTGGGTTGTGGCCAGGAGGTAACTGCCTCCAATTTCTCAGGGTCTGTGGCCACCCCTTCTTCAGATACTATGTGCACCAGATAGTTCACAGAAGACTGGTAGAACCGACACTTCTCAGGCGAAAGCTTGAGTCCCTCCTCACTGAGTCTTCTCAACACTTTTTCCAGCCTCTCTTCGTGTTCTTCCAAAGACAATGACATCGTCCAGGTATACATGGACTTCAATAAGGTTCATGTCTCCTACAGTCTTCTCCATGAGACGTTGGAAGGTAGCAGGGGCTCCAGACAGTCCCTGAGGCATTCGATCAAACTCGAAGAACCCCACGGGGGTTATGAAGGCTGTCTTCTTGTCTTCTGGATGCATAGGGATCTGGTAGTATCCACTCTTGAGATCCATAGCGCTGAACCACTTGGCTCCAGACAAACTCTGTAAAGCGTCCTCTATCCTCGGAGTGGTGTACTGGTCGGGGATGGTTCTCCTGTTGAGAGTCCTGTAGTCTATACAGAGCCTCAACGACCCATTCTTCTTCCTGACCACCACTATCGGGGAGGCATAGGGGCTTCTAGACTCCCGGATCACACCAGTCCTCTTGAGTTCTGCGAGTTGTTCCCTTAGATCCTCCAGATCTGCTAGTGGGACCCGCCTGACCCTCTCTCTGAAGGGCTTGTCTTCTTGGAGGCGGATTCGATGGGTGGCACTCTTTGCACACCCCACATCGAACTCATCTTTGGAGAAGATCTTCTCCCATCTGGTCAACTGGGCCTTGGCTCTCTCTTTCCAAGCCCTGGGCAGATTCGGGTTTTCCATGGACAGCTTCTCCCAAACGTCTCCTCCTTCACCCGTCCCCTTGACTTCTGACAGGGTAACCGGGGCAGCAGGGCTCACCTGGCCCAGCAGCATCCTGGCTGGGATTTCAATGGGGTCACCTGTAGTGTTCCTAACACTCACCGGAACTCTACAATGGGCCTTCTTCAGGGCGTTCAGCGGAATCACTTCTGGTATCACTTCCAGGCCTGAGAACTCTCCCCTTGGGTCGGACTCCAGCACGACAATGGGTCCAGGCTGCTCCCAAGTAAGCTTCAATGTGGCTCTGAGACAGGTTACTTCGCTGGGCTGCAACACTACCCCTTCTCTTCCAAGTCTCCACACCTTCCCTATCCCCTCTCCAGGGGTCTTCTGCCCTAGGACCAGCCGTTGGTAGGCCGTCTTCAGCATGGGGTGGATCTTGGTGGCCGCTGGCCCCTTCTCTTTTACTAGAAGGGTCAGGAGTCTTCGGACCAGGTCCGTGTTTGTCCCTACTATAAGGGAACTCTTGTTGGCTCCTGCCGGTCGAGGGCACACAACTGCCAGGGTGTCAAACTCTTCGACTTTCCCAGCCACAGATGGGTCAAAGGTCATCTTGATGGGCAGATAGCCATCGTAGGGGAAGCTCTGGGTTCCAATCCCCCATATTTCCAGTTCCTCTATCTTCTGGATGGGCAGGTGACTTAAGTGCTTATTGTAGAAATTCCGGTATAATAGGGTCACTTGTGCCCCAGTATCCAAGATGGCTCTGGTGTAGACTCCCTCCACTTGAATGGGTACTATAGGAGATGGGCCTACCAGCTTCTCCGGATATGGCCTGGCAGGGGTCGCCTTCTTCTGGTCCTTTCCCTTCGGACTCTCTCTCGTCCTACTCCCTTTGGCCTTTAGTCTTTCTTGAGCCTGGTATGCATTGATTTCCCTCCTTTCAATGGGTGTACAGACCCGCTGAGGGATATTATTGTTTTTCTTAGGTGTGCATCCCCTCTGGGGAATGCTGTGCCCCTTCTGAGGGGTCTTGCCCCCTTTCTCTGGGGTGTATCTCTGTTGAAGCTTGTGTTTCTTCTGAGGGGTTTTGTCTCCTCTTTTCTTCTGCTTCGCATTCAGCTTGGAGCTCACTGAAGATGGGCACCCGGTTGACTCCTTCACCGGGGGCCTCTGGAGTTTCCCGCCGACTTGCGGTTATCTGTTTTCTTCTTCTTTGGACTGGAACATGTAGCTGCAATGTGGCCAACTCCCCCACAGTTAAAACAGATTATGTCCCCCCAGTCTTGTAGAGATGCGGGTGCCGAAACAGCTGGGAACAGTTCCTTTCTCGCTACCTCTTTCTCTGGACCCTGTGTGTCTTTCGCCATCAGAGAGGTTAGCATCTCTAACACCTGAGACATTTGTGATTTCAAAGTGTCCACTTCTGAGTCCCTTTCTGGAGTCATGAGCGAGTTGACCATCACTGGTGTAGGGGCATGACTTGTCTTTATCATTGCCTGATCCTTCTGCAGTGCCTACTCATCTCTGATGATTTTTATCAAATCAGAGTAAGTCAGTGACATTCCTCCTCCTGAGGTTTTCAAGTGCAACCAGACTGGATCCGAGCGTAACGCTCCCTTTAAGACTTGCTTCATTCTTGCCACATCTGTATCTTGGGGCATCATTCCCTTCTTCAAGACAATCTTACACAGCAACCTGTTCAGTCTTCTGACATACTCTGAAAGCTTTTCATTCGGCTGTTGAAAAGTATGTTCAAATTGGTAGACCATCTCTGTCACCTTTTCTAGCTGACCGAACTCTTCCTGTAGCATAGCTAGACAGTCTTGAGCCGTGCAGTCTGTATTTCCAAACCGGAAACTTTTCACTGCTTCTGCTGCTGCGCCTTTAAGGCTTTCTATCACTAGTTGCCTCTTCTGTGCTTCAGGCACCTCCCATGCCTCCACTGCTTGTAATGCCTGTTCCACCCAAGTATCGAAGTCTTCCTCTCCTGCAGGGACAGGGAGCTTCCCCGAGAATGTCTTTAGTCTCCGGTAGCTAGTCTCTACATGCACCGTGCTTGTCTTCTGACATTTGGTTAGCAGATCCCCTATTGCCTTTATCAATTCTGGTGATATAGCAGTGGCAGGTGCAGGTGCCACTGGGGGCGTCACCCTGTCTCCTCTTTCAGGTGGGGTACGGGCCACAGCCTGCTGTGATCCCGTTGGTGATGGCTCCTTCTCTACAGTTACTGCGTGCGCCAACCTATAGGTTCTGTTGTCTGGCATCCGCACACACTTGCGCTTGCAAGCCTCTGGCATCCCGTCCCAGTACTCCACTAGTGCATACTGATATGAGATGTCTGGGTCTGACTTTATCTCCGTCACCCACGGTGTGTGATCTGGGGACACTGACTTCATTAACTCTTCTACCATTTCAGTCGACCATTCCTCCCCAGGGAGGCTGATGACTATCGAGCGGTTTGGCTCTGCCCTAGAGGCTTTGCACCACTCTTCTACTGCTTGTGGATCCATGGGGTCCATGCCGGCACTTCTGGCGTTCACCTGCTGTATCAGGATCCCGGACGAGAACCCACGTGTAGCGATACCTTCAGTTAAGAGGGCCGCAGATTTAGTTTGGGCCCTGAAGACAGCTCCGCCAACCCCCGGCAATTTACTCGACCCCCTTCTGGCACAGTTAGTCTAGGGTAATATATATATATCTTATGCTCTATGGTTAAATTCAGACACCAATGCAGTGATAGAAGAATAACAAGTTTACTTCTACTGGCAATAAAATCAACAGTTATCACAAATCACAGGAATATATCTGCAGAGCCCTGCAGCAATAAACACACTATAACTAGTCAGATATGGCGCACACGCGCCATGTGTAACAGTACTTCACTATGCGCCCTATGGCGCAGCAACTAAATAAACTATCTAGATGGCCAGGCCTGACCATATACCTCAGTCTCTAGGGGGGTAAAATTCTTCGCATGCAAGTCTTTAAACAGTGGTGCACATTTCAGGAACACATTTGTAATCCAGGGGGGGGGGTAAAATTGCCAACACAGTACACTCCACTAGAGATCCATTTGACTCAGTTCTGCTATGGATCTCCAGTGGGGAAAAAGAACTGAAATAGAAACTGGTGGGCCACGGCAGTCTGTAGGCCTAACAATGGTATACAGTATTTGTGGATTGAGCATGTGCTCGCTCACCCCTCTGGACGCGATCCCAGTCTGGGAACTTCCACCTGCTGTGTCTCCACACACAGCCTCTGCAGGGGTCGGATCTCCGGCTCAGCAGCGGTTGAAGAAAACGAGTCAGATGCCACCCAGGCTCGAGATGGGGTGGAAGGCTCTTTTGGGTAGCACAAAAAAACAAAAAAATTGCAGCGCTAAATGGGTGTATATCAACAAATAAATGAGTGAAGAAAACCCAAATGTACAAGGAAAAACTAAATAGTTCCCTGTGTATATAACAATACAGTTTTTGAAAAGGTCCTTGATGGGTGATCCCCAAAAACACATTCAAACAATTACAAAATTAAAGTCCAATGGTGTTCCACAACGATCCAAAATAAATCTATGATGATTGGACAACAAACACTTCCAAGTCGATAATAAAGGAAAAGAACCACAACCAATGTAGAGGAGGCTTACCAGACTTAGTGGACCCTACTGAACGTATGTCCAGAGGATCAACATAGGCTTGGGATGTGTGTTCCTGAAGGGTCAACAGTTAATAATTGAACTAAGGAATATCTCTCGCAGCAGCTCGCAATGAAGAGGTTGTTGGAAACTTGAAAGATGATGGCTCAATGATGTGTAAACAGGATCAATGACACAATGTGAAAGGAAAAAAGAAGAAGGCACATAGCGTGATACTGCTAAAAACAGTATGTTTAATGTAGGTAGTTACACTTACATTCAAGTAGTAAAAAAGCGCTTCATAAAAATCAATGGCAACAGTGGAAAATCCCGACGCGTTTCGCAAGAAATTTGCATCATCTTTCAAGTTTCCATCAACCTCTTCATTGCGAGCTGCTGCGAGAGATATTCCTTGGTTCAATTATTAACTGTTGACCCTTCAGGAACACACATCCCAAGCCTATGTTGATCCTCTGGACATACGTTCAGTAGGGTCCACTAAGTCTGGTAAGCCTCCTCTACATTGGTTGTGGTTCTTTTCCTTTATTATCGACTTGGAAGTGTTTGTTGTCCAATCATCATAGATTTATTTTGGATCGTTGTGGAACACCATTGGACTTTAATTTTGTAATTGTTTGAATGTGTTTTTGGGGATCACCCATCAAGGACCTTTTCAAAAACTGTATTGTTATATACACAGGGAACTATTTAGTTTTTCTTTGCACATTTGGGTTTTCTTCACTCATTTATTTGTTGATATACACCCATTTAGTGCTGCAATTTTTTTGTTTTTTTGTTCTATGCACCTTTTTGTCCACAGGTTTTGCAGCCGCTTTTTTGCACTTAGTAGCAGCGCAGAAACGTTTGTGTTTGTTTCTTTTGGGTAGCAGCGCAAGGCCCCAGGCTTCAGGCCTTGCACCACAGCGGATCCGCACAGGAAGATTTCTCCACTGAAGTCTCATGTCCCAAAGAGGCCGAGCTCCGCCTCGCCTCCTCCTTATATAACCCCTCCCATGAGTCTCTGGGGTGGAAACATTGCCGAACGGGGTTCTGGGTAAGGTAGTCCTGGGAGTCTTAAAGGGGACCCCGCTACAGTTACATTACATCTACTCGCGGCGGCTGCGGCGAGTAGATGTAATTAGGGTAACGCCGCCCAAGTAATGGGAACGGCGGTGCCACGAGGGTAAGAGTAATCAGTTAGATTACTCGTTACCCCAAAAAGTGGCTACTTTACCTAACGCCGTTTATTTAAACGGCGTTAGTTACAACACTGATCATTGTCCCTCTTTCATCACATCCCCTCCAGCACCTGTCAGGAAATTCTGGAAAAAATGTATTTAAGGCCACAGGCGTATAATACCAACGTGTTAAAATTTTATAATTTAATTCTTGTATTTTAATACACCTTGATGATTTTAAAGACAGATCTATTATGTTCTGACATTGTGCTGGAGAGAAGGTATGACCTATATCTCTCTCCCATTTACCCAAGCATTCTATTTTAAAGTCATCTGGGGGTGCAATCAGCAGTGCATACATTTTAGATATCACATGTGAAAGGGGTTCCCCTCCTTCACAGTAATCCTCAAATCTTGTCCAAGTCCGTCTATATGTTCCTACTGGTCCCAAGTTTTCTAAATAATGTCGGATCTGCCGAGCTTGCCATATCGGGATTTCATATTTCCCTCCTTTTTTGTGAGCATGTCTATTGTTGTTACCCATCCCCTTTCTCCTACGAAATCAGACGCCTGGAAAATGCCCTTTTCCCTCAATTTCTTAAATATTAGTGATTCTATCCCAGGTAAGAAATCTGGGTTTTCTATTATTGGATATAGGGGTGATTTTTTATTTGTAAGTTTAGATTTCTGACATATTTTATTTCCTATCCATAACTTTATTCCTATCGTGGGATGGGATTTTACCAAGGGGGGTAGGGCTGTGTAGCACCATAGTGCTCTATTTAGGGGGATTGAATTTATTTGCTGCTCCATATTTGTCCATAATTTGTAATCCCTATGTCTGCTCCAATCTACTAACCTCCCTAGATGTGCTGCCTGAAAATATTTATATATATATCTGGTACAGATATACCTCCTACTCTTTTTGGTAAGGTTAGGAGTTTTCTACCTATTCTTGGCCTTCTACTAACCCAGATGAATTTCATGAACAGAGTTTGGACTTGACTAAAGAAAGACTTAGGAATTCTTATTGGTAATGCAAGAAATAGGTAAAGGAATTTTGGCATCACACTCATTTTAAGGATATTACATCTCCCGAACCATGAGTGCATACCTTTATTCCAACCTTCCAGTAACGTTCTTACCATTCTAAATAATGGTTAAAAATTTAGTTTGAAGGTTTTCGTTAAGTTTGCGGGCATCTGTGTACCTAAATAATTTAAAGCTTTCCTCGTCCACTTAAATTTAAAACTTTGTTCTAATACATTTTAATGGAACCTGGTAGTGCCACCCCCATCGCCTCTGATTTACCATAGTTTATTTTAACCACTTAAGCCCCGGACCATTTTGTAGCTAAAGAACCAGAGCTGTTTTCAGAATTTTGCACTGCGCTGCTTTAACTGTAAATTGTGCGGACATGCAATGTTGTACCGAAACGAAATTTGCGTCCTTTTCTTCCCACAAATAGAGCTTTCTTTTAATGGTATTTGATTGCCTCTGCGATTTTTATTTTTCGCGATATAAATGGAAAAAGACTGAAAATTTTGAAAAAAAAAGATATTTTCTACTTTTTGTTATAAGAAAAATCGAATAAACTAAATTTTAGTCATACATTTAGGCCAAAATGTATTCAGCCACATGTCTTTAGTAAAAAAAATGTCAATAAGCGTATATTTATTGGTTTGCGCAAAAGTTATAGCGTCTACAAACTAGGGTACATTTTCTGGAATTTACACAGCTTTTAATTTATGACTGCCTATCTCATTTCTTGAGGTGCTAAAATGGCAGGGCAGTACAAACCCCCCCAAATGACCCCATTTTGGAAAGAAGACACCCCAAGGAAATTGCTGAGAGGCATGTTGAGCCCATTGAATATTTTTTTTTTGTCTCAAGTGATTGAATAATGACTAAAATAAAAAAAATTTAAAATTACAAAAAGTTGTCACTAAATGATATATTGCTCACACATGCCATGGTTATATGTGGAATTGCTCCCCAAAATACATTTTGCTGCGTCTCCTGAGTACGGGGATACCACATGTGTGGGACTTTTTGGGAGCATAGCCGCTTACGGGCCCCCGAAAACCAAGCACCGCCTTCAGAATTTCTAAGGGCGCAAACTTTTGATTTCACTCCTCACTACCTATCACAGTTTCGAAGGCCATAAAATGCCAAAATAGCACAAAACCCCCCCCAAATGACCCCATTTTAGAAAGTAGACACCCCAAGGAAATTGCTGAGAGGCCTGTTGAGCCCATTGAATATTTTTTTTTTTTGTCCCAAGTGATTGAATAATGACAAAAAAAATAAAAAAATAAAAAAAAGTTGTCACTAAATGATATATTGCTCACACATGCCATGGTTATATATGGAATTACACCCCAAAATACATTTTGCTGCTTCTCCTGAGTACGTGGATACCACATGTGTGGGACTTTTTGGGAGCCTAGCCGCGTACGGGACCCCGAAAACCAAGCAAAAAGTCTCACACATGTGGTATCCTCGTACTCAGGAGAAGCAACAGAATGTATTTTGGGGTGTAATTCCACATATGCCCATGACATGTTTGAGCAATATATCATTTAGTGACAACTTTGTGCAAAAAAATAAATAAATAAAAATAAATTGTCTTTTTTCCGCAACTTGTGTCAACATATAAAATATTCCATGGACTCGACATGCCTCTCAGTATATAGCTTGGGGTGTCTACTTTCCAAAATAACCACTTGAAGACAAAGCCCTTTTTGACACTTTTTGTTTACATGAAAACATATTTTTTTTTGCAAGAAAATTATGTTGAACCCCCAAACATTATATATATTTTTAAAGCAAAGGCTCTACAGATTAAAATGGTGGGTGTTGCATTTATTTTTTTCTACACAGTATTTGCGCAGCGATTTTCAAACGCATTTTTTGGGGAAAAAATACACTTTTTTTAATTTTAATGCACTAAAACACACTATATTGGCCAAATGTTTGATGAAATAAAAAAGATGATCTTAGGCCGAGTACATAGATACCAAACACGACAAGCTTTAAAATTTCGCACAAACGCGCATTGGCGACAAACTTTATACATTTTTAAAAGCCTTTAAAAGCCTTTACAGGTTACCACGTTAGATTTACAGAGGAGGTCTACTGCTAAAATTACTGCCCTTGATCTGACCTTCGCGGTGATACCTCACATGCATGGTGCAATTGCTGTTTACATATGACGCCAGACCGACGCTTGCGTTCGCCATTGGGCAAGAGCAGGGCAGGACAGGGGTGCTTTTTTTTTATTTAGTTATTTTTTTATTATTAATTTTGCTTTTTTATTTTATTTTTAAACTGTTGCTTCCATATTTTTTTTTTTTATAATTTTTATTGTTATCTCAGGGAATGTAAATATCCCCTATGATAGCAATAGGTAGTGACAGGTACTCTTTTTTTGAAAAAACTGGGGTCTATTGGACCCTAGATCTTTCCTCTGCCCTCAAAGCATCTGACCACACCAAGATCGGTGTGATAAAATGTTTTCCCAATTTCCCAATGGCGCTTTTTATATCCGGGGAGGGGGGACATTCCCTCCCACTGCTTGTAAAAGCAGTCCAGAGGCTAATTAGCCACTAGGATTGCTTTTACATGAAAGCCGGCCGCTGGCTGAAAAGAATGATACCAAGATGATACCTAAACCCGCAGGCATCATTCTGGTATAAACATTTAAAGTCCAGCAACATACCAGTACGTTGCTGGTCCTTGTTGGACATGTATTGTAATCTTTTTTTTTCATGCAGCCTGCTGGCTGAACGAAAAAAAAAGATTGATTAGTGGGTATGCCCACCATTAGAATACCGCCCTTCATCCACCCACTTCTAATGATGGGCATACATGCACCATTTATATATGCCGAATCATGGGGGCATCTTCCCGCAAAAGGTATGCCGCGTACACATGGTCAGACTTTTCCACGGGCAAGCCTCCGTCGGAATTTCGACCGTATGTACGCGGCATTAGGAGCAAAATTGCTCCTCCGCCCCTGCTGCCCCAATGCTTCGGCATATATGCTTTTTTTTTTTAACTGTGGTGGTGAAATCACCTCCTACAGCACTGGAGTCGCAGGGATCAGACCTGTCTCTGCGAACGCTGCACTTATGTGTGTTGTGTTTTGCAAGTGACAGTGATCGATCGATACTGCACCTGGGTGGCCTGGGCTGGACGGAGGGGCAAAACGCAGGTGCTAGCAGGTATCTGGGCTGATCCCGCTAACACTGCGTTTTTGGGAACCCTAAACTGCTGGGGACGCTAGTATAGATCTGATCAGATCAGATATTGATCTGTTCAGATACTATACCACTAAGGGAGGTGTATGCTTCACGCGTGGGTGTTAGCGTTACTGGCACTAACCTGACGCTGCCTGGGGTGTGACGCAGACCCTCTCTGATGCTAAAACCTAATTGATATCACCCGCCGGGCGATCAGGGGGTTAAACCTTTATTGGGTTATATACGGCGGGTGCCCTGACACTATAAAAAGCAAACTAACTAACCAGCGTCACCCGTAACACTTATATGGTGATTACTGGTGAAAGGGTTAACTAGGGGCAATTAGGGGGTTAAAACCTTTATTAGGTAATATATGGGGGTACCTGACGCTATATAAAAACCTGACGGCGAACGTAAAAAAAAATTACTGGCTACCTATCGGCATCACCGACACTAAGACAGCGATCAGAAAAATGATCGCTTAGCGACAGTGGTGATAGGGGGTGAAAGGGTTACCTGGGGGGCGATCAAGGGGGTTAAACCTTTATTAGATAATATATGGGGGTACCTGACGCTATAAAAACCTGCGGCGAACCTAAAAAAAATTACTGGCTACCGATCGGCATCACCAACACTAAGACAGCGATCAGAAAAACGATCGCTTAGCGACAGTGGTGATAGGGGGTGAAAGGGTTACCTGGGGGGCGATCAAGGGGGTTAAACCTTTATTAGATAATATATGGGGGTACCTGACGCTATAAAAACCTGCGGCGAACCTAAAAAAAATTACTGGCTACCGATCGGCATCACCGACACTAGGACAGCGATCAGAAAAACTATCACTTAGCGACAGTGGTGATAGGGGGTGAAAGGGTTACCTGGGGGGCGATCAAGGGGGTTAAACCTTTATTAGGTAATATATGGGGGTACCCGACGCTATAAAAACCTGCGGCGAACCTAAAAAAAATTACTGGCTACCGATCGGCATCACCAACGCTAAGGCAGCGATCAGAAAAACGATTGCTTAGCGACAGTGGTGATAGGGGGTGAAAGGGTTACCTGGGGGGCGATCAAGGGGGTTAAACCTTTATTAGATAATATATGGGGGTACCTGACGCTATAAAAACCTGCGGCGAACCTAAAAAAAATTACTGGCTACCGATCGGCATCACCGACACTAGGACAGCGATCAGAAAAACTATCACTTAGCGACAGTGGTGATAGGGGGTGAAAGGGTTACCTGGGGGGCGATCAAGGGGGTTAAACCTTTATCAGGTAATATATGGGGGTACCTGACGCTATAAAAACCTGCGGCAAACCTAAAAAAAATAACTGGCTACCGATCTGCATCACCGACGCTAAGACAGCGATCAGAAAAATGATCGCTTAGCGACAGTGGTGATAGGGGGTGAAAGGGTTATCTGGGGGGCGATCAAGGGGGTTAAACCTTTATTAGGTAATATATGGGGGTACCCGACACTATAAAAACCTGCGGCGAACCTAAAAAAAATAACTGGCTACCGATCGGCATCACTGACGCTAAGACAGCGATCAGAAAAATGATCGCTTAGCGACGGCGGTGCTAGGGGGTGAAAGGGTTATCTGGGGGGCGATCAGGGGGTTAAACCTTTATTAGGGGGTTAGGGGGCTACACTGGACCTAAAACTAACTTTAGTGACACTTTTACAGTCACAAATGTCACTGATTGCAGTGATCAGTAAATAAATGGTCACTGCAATCAGTGACACTGTGACTGGGGGGGTGATCTGGGGTGTCTGGGGGGGCCTGGGGGGGGCGATTTATGTGCCTATGTGTCCTGGTGTCAGTGTAGTGTTTTGTGCACTAACCTGCATCTTCTCCTGTGCGGCGCTCGGTATATGTGAGCGCCGCAGGAGAGATGACATCACTTCCTCTGCCTGTGTTTACATTACACAGGCAGGGGAATGATTTGATTCTCTGGGAGCGATCGAGAGGGGGTGGCCTGAATCGAACGGCTGTCCCCTCATCCCTGATCGCTCCCAAAGGAATAACGGCCGCTCACTGTAAAGAAGGGGGGTCCGATCGGACCCCCCAACTATACAAAAGCAGTCACGTATATATACGTGATTCTGCCTGTCGGTGCCATTCTGCCGACGTATATTTACAGTGGGCGGTCGTTAAGTGGTTAAAGTTCGACATAGTCCCATATACTTCTACTTCTTTCATAAGGTTGGGTAAGGAGATTTGTGGTCTTGATAGTGAAAAAAGCATATCATCTGCGTAAGCCGACACTTTGTATTCCTTTTCCCCAAATTCAATACCCCTAATATCCGGGTTCTGACGAATTTTATTTAAGAAGGGTTCTAATGTCAAGGCATATAAAAGAGGCGAAAGGGGACAGCCCTGTCATGTTCCATTTGTAATTATGAAAGGCTTAGAGTAAACCCCATTTACTTTTACCAAGGCCCGAGGACTCGCGTACACTCCCGCTATCCATTGTACCATCCTTTCTCCTATGCCCATTTGTGCAGTTTTTTTTAACTCCGCAGATGTCAGGGAGACAAATGCTGCCAGGTTGGGATTTGTATGAAGGGAGGGAAATTTATCAGACTTTTTCTTCAAATTGCGAACCAAAAGGAAGTGATATTACCAAAACATCAGGTTCCTGTAAGGAGGTCTCGGGTTCTCTGCTGTCATTGAGATCTGGAGGATCCCATTCGTCCTCAAGGGACAACAAGATCTCCAGATCCCTGTCATGCTGGGTAGCAGTGGGTCCACTCAGAGACCATCTAGTTCAGAGTGAATTCCGGGGAGAATTCCGCAAGGACCCCTGCAAAACACTGGGCACTTTCACATGCGGTGGCTGCCCAATCTGCCAATATATGAACACCCAAAAGGGTAATATCTTGCCCAATGGGTGTACATATAAACCCCGCCACTTTTCTAATTGTAAAACCGAAGGTGTGATATATCTTCTGTCATGTCAGTGTTGCCGCTTTTATGTGGGAAAAACCAAGCTACAGTTCTACAAGAGAGCCTCGAGGCACATCAGCTTCATGAAAATGGCAAACACTGATTTGCCTCTGGGCAGACATGTCATTCAACAGCACAATTCCCCAGGATTCAATTCCTAATTTTGGATAGAATCCACTCCAGCTCACGGGGAGGGGATTGGAACAAAACACTGCTCCAGAGGGAAACCCGCTGGATTGCGGATCTTGGGGCTACACCTGGGTTAAATGAATAGATCAGCTTTAGACCCTTCTTGGAAGGTTTCGCATCTGGGGGGTGCGAAAAGGAATAAACCTTATCTATGTATAATTTCAATTGTATATTTAGTTCTGTTTTTCATGTCCCTCCTCTCCATTCCCCTTACCCCCTCCCATGAGGAGGCATTCCTCCTTTCACATGTGTATATTCATCTATGAGCAGTTCTGGATGGTCTGTGCCGTGGGGGTCTCTTGTGGTGGTTGCGGGGTTGTTGATTTGGATGTGCTGCCCTCACCCCCCACCCGGCGCACCCAGGCCACCTTTGGTGGCCATCAGCCCTCTGACCTGGTTCTGTCCAGGGTCGGTTGGGCTCTGTTTGCGCTGGTGGGCGTTAGGTGCAGGGTGCCCTCATCACCTGACCTCCCTCTTATGGGTGTCTGTTTGGGTGCGGGGGGCGCCCTCGCGCCCTGTGCTCGGGATCCTTGGCATTGGCGGCCTTGGACATAGGACCATAGCCATTTTTTTACACCCCATGCGCATGATATTGTATGCACTGTCTGACTCATTATCTGTGATTAAGTCACATAACCTCTATTATCTGAGCAGACACCCACGTTTATCCATTAATTTTCCCTGTTTTTTAGCTCTGCTCTCCTTTTGAGATCCTCTCTTGTCTCTTTTTTTTTTGTATATTTATGTGTTTTTTTGTCTTCAGGATCTGCTTGGTTGATACGGTTGCAGGCGCTGTGTGTATTCATATCGCCTTTTGGCGTCACCTGACACACCCCCTGTGGCTCTACAGCCAATCACGGTACTGCACAGGCCGATATAGGATCTTTCCTCCTCTAAGTTTGCTTTATCGAGGTCTAGGACCTCGATCACATGGGCTGTATGCGGCCTCTGGGTTGGGGAACACCCCCCAACGGCGTCGCAGCACCTCCCTCTCTGTCCCTCTATCATTGGAGCTCTCTGAGACGCATGACGCGATTGCGTCATCACGTCATGTGACCTCAACCCTCCCCTTCTTTGCCTTTTAAAAGCCGTGCTATGGCAATGGCAGACTCGCTGACAAGAAGAGCGGCAGATGCTTACAGCGGAGTCTATGCCATCCAGGTATGCCTTGTTACCATTCTATCAGGCCAGGAGTCCCCTTTGCTGCTTGTTTTGGCTCATGATTATTTGCTATCTACCGGTCTGTGATCAATACTAGTGATGAGCCGAACACCCCCGGGTTCGGTTCGCACCAGAACCCGCGAACGGACCGAAAGTTCGCACGAACATTAGAACCCTATTAAATACAATGGATGCGAACGTTCGGATTCTAAAGTGCTAATTATAACGACTATTATCCATGTTATTGTCCTAAACAGAGTTTGGGAACCCGGGTTCTGCACCAGGGGACATGTATCAATGCAAAAAGAAGTTTTAAAAACTGACGTTTTCCGGGAGCAGTCATTTTAACCACTTCCCTACCCAGCCATAGTAATATGACGTCCACAGATGGGATCTCCCATCCTGGGTGGACGTCATATGACGTCCTCTGCTTTGTAGGGGAATATCTGAATGATGCCTGCAGCTAGAGGCATCATTCAGATATCCTTTTGTTCTGCCAGCGATTCTCTGCACCATAAGAACGATCATAGCGGCGGTTCCGCCGCTTGATCGTTCTTATAGGCGGCGGGAGGGGGCACCCCCCCCTCCCGCCGCCATCCAGTGCTTCGCCGGCTCTCCCAGGTACCGTTGTGTTCCTTAGGACACAGCAGTTCCCTGATGGGGGTAAATGAGTGGCGGCGGAGCAGCAGCGGCGGGCAGCGGAGCGGCTTACCGGCTCCCATATGCAGAGCTGCAGCAGCGGCGTGCACGGCGCCCGCGTGCGCCCCCGGGGGCGCGCAGCGCGGCGATCTGGGATCCGGTGTGTCCCTCTGGACACACCGATTCAAGTAATGTGGCGGCGGGCGGCGGAGATTCCGGTATAAACTTACCGGAATTGATGATGCAGAGCTGCGCAGCGGCGTGCACGGCGCCCGCGCGCCCCCCGGGGGCGCGCAGCGCGGCGATCGGGGCTGAGGTTTTTCCCTTGGATACAGCCCAGCCTCGATCAGGGTAAAGAGCCAATGAAATTGGCTCTTTACCACGTGACCGGCTGTGTCCAATCACAGCAGGTCACTAAATGTAAACAAAACACACAATTGTGTGTAACTCACTGTTGCCTGGTTCTCCTCTTCACACACCTGTGAGGAGGAGATCAGCTAACAGTGAGTTACACATATGTTATACACATATACATATGTACTACTGTGCCCAGATTGCCCCCCCTAAATAAAGAGTACCTGTCATCTAGTACCTGCCACCAGATCACCAGCCACCCACCTGTCCATCAGGAGTACCTGTCCATCAGGAGTACCCGCCACCTCACCTGAGTACCCGCCACCTCAGAGTACCCGCCACCAGTCCATCAGGAGTACCTGTCCATCAGGAGTAACTGTCCATCAGGAGTACCCGCCACCTCACCTGAGTACCCGCCACCTCAGAGTACCCGCCACCAGTCCATCAGGAGTACCTGTCCATCAGGAGTACCTGTCCATCAGCAGTACCCGCCACCTCACCTGAGTACCCGCCACCTCAGAGTACCCGCCACCAGTCCATCAGGAGTACCTGTCCATCAGGAGTACCCGCCACCTCACCTGAGTACCCGCCACCTCAGAGTACCCGCCACCAGTCCATCAGGAGTACCTGTCCATCAGGAGTACCTGTCCATCAGGAGTACCCGCCACCTCACCTGAGTACCCGCCACCAGTCCATCAGGAGTAACTGTCTATCAGCAGTACCCGCCACCTCACCTGAGTACCCGCCACCTCAGAGTACCCGCCACCAGTCCATCAGGAGTACCTTTCCATCAGGAGTACCTGTCCATCAGCAGTACCCGCCACCTCACCTGAGTACCCGCCACCTCAGAGTACCCGCCACCAGTCCATCAGGAGTACCTGTCCATCAGGAGTACCCGCCACCTCACCTGAGTACCCGCCACCTCAGAGTACCCACCACCAGTCCATCAGGAGTACCTGTCCATCAGGAGTACCTGTCCATCAGCAGTACCCGCCACCTCAGAGTACCCGCCACCAGTCCATCAGGAGCACCTGTCCATCAGGAGTACCCGCCACCTCACCTGAGTACCCGCCACCAGTCCATCAGGAGTACCTGTCCATCAGCAGTACCCGCCACCTCACCTGAGTACCCGCCACCTCAGAGTACCCGCCACCAGTCCATCAGAAGTACCTGTCCATCAGGAGTACCTGTCCATCAGGTGTACCCGCCACCTCACCAGGAGTACCCGCCACCTCACCAGGAGTACCCGCCACCAGTCCATCAGGAGTACCTGTCCATCAGGAGTACCCACCACCTCACCAGAGTACCCGCCACCTCACCAGAGTACCCACCACCAATCCATCAGGAGTACCTGTCCATTAGAGTACCCGCCACCTCACCAGAGAACCTGCCACCAGAGTACCTGCCACCTCACCAGCGTACCCACTATGTCCAGAAAGGTGTACACCCCAGAAGAAGCATATCAAATACTCAGTCTGACCGATGAGAGCAACGGGGAGCTCTCACCGCTCAGTTCTGATTCCGATTCTGGTTCGGAATATGAACCCCCCGAAGGCAGCACATCCGGATCCGAATTAGAGGAGGACACAGTCCGTCCAAAAAGAAGACGGTCTGAACACCAGGCAGCGACCAGCAGTGCCAACGGCGGTAGACCCCAGGAGGCGAGGTCCAGTGCAAGCGCTGCTAGACCCCAGGAGGAAAGGCCCAGTGCAAGCGCTGCTAGACCCCAGGAGGAAAGGCCCAGTGCAAGTACACGCCAAAGAAGTAGGACCCGAACCCAGCTTCCAGATGGCTTGGCAAACCCATTGTGGCTGCCTTCTACCTCAGGGTCAGCCACGATCCCCCCTTTTACAGCACAGCCAGGTGTGCAGGTCAACACTGAGGGTTTTTCCAAACTTGATTTTTTTAATTTATTTTTCCCTGATGAATTGGTTCAAGGCATTGTGGAGCAAACTAATCTTTTTGCTCAACAATTCATTGAAAACAACCCCAGCTCCAGCTATGCCCGCCCTTTTGAATGGAGACCCCTAACAGTGGTGGAGCTTAGATTGTTTTTAGGCCTAACGTTTAACACGGGGCTTACAAAAAAAAATGAAATGAATAGGTATTGGTCGAAGAAACCCATCCACCATATGCCAATTTTTACATCGGCCATGTCCAGGTCCCGATACGAACTTATAATGCGGTTCCTGCATTTCAGTGACAACTCACAGTGCCCCCCCCGAGATCACCCAAACTTTGACAAATTATATAAAATTCGCCCCCTAATTAATTTTTTTTCCAAGAAGTTTGCCGAACTTTATGTCCCTGACCAAAACATTTCTGTGGACGAATCCCTGGTGCATTTCACAGGCCGGCTGGGAATCAAGCAATATATCCCCAGTAAGCGGGCGAGGTACGGCTTGAAGCTCAACAAGCTCTGTGAAAGCGCCACTGGTTATGTGCACTCATTCCGCATGTACGAAGGCAAAGATTCCCAGCTCGAGCCCCCTGAGTGTCCATCGTACATGGGAATAAGTGGAAAAATTGTTTGGGAGTTGGTATTTCCACTCCTCCAAAAGGGGTATCATATTTATATGGACAACTATTATACCAGCCTGCCCCTTCTCCGCCACCTCTACCTAAAAAAAACTCTGGCGTGTGGTACAACAAGAATAAACAGAAAGGGCTTCCCACAGCGTCTTGTCACCACAACCATTCAAAAGGGGGAATCGGCAAGCTTGAGGAACGAGGAAGTGTTGGCTGTGAAGTGGAGGGATAGGAAAGATGTGTACATCATGTCCACCATCCACGATGACACCTCGGTGGAACTTCACAGAAGACGCAGTACCGTTCGCAAGCCTTCCTGCATCAATGAGTACAATAAATTCATGGGGGGTGTGGATTTAAATGATCAAATGTTGCAGCCCTATCTTTCAACCCGAAAATCCCTCTTCTGGTATAAAAAAATCGCAATTTACTTTTTTCATTTGGCCCTGTTAAATTCTTTCATAGTCTACCAAAAATCCACACATAGACCCACCACCTTCATGAGATTTATTGAAGACATTGTCACTGCCCTGATCTACCAACAAACATCCCCCCCAGAAAGCATTCACTCAGATTGTGTCAGCAGACTACATGAGCGCCATTTTTCAGACCATATTCCACCATCACGATCCGGAAGACGACGGCAAAAAAAATGTCGGGTGTGCACCAGAAGAGGAATTAGGAAAGACACCAGCTTCCATTGTCCCGACTGTCCCTCCCAACCTGGCCTTTGCATCGGAAAATGCTTCAAGCGATATCACACTCTCGAAAACTATTAGCCCATATTTCTAATACTGCCATTTCCCCGTTTTCAATATGTCCTGAATATTTCCCTGCCTCAACCAACCATATCATTGTCTTCCATGTGAACTGACCCTGGCCTGTTTCTCGACTATGTCTCTGCCTACCGTCTGCATTGTTTATCCGCCATGTTTCTGCCTTTCACGTGAACTGACCCTGGACTGTATGGATTATGCCTCTGCCTACCGTTTATTTCTGCCTTTTACCTGCACTGACCTCGGCCTGTTGACCATGTTTTTGCCTGCCCCCTTGGACTGATCTTTCACCCTGCTACACAGGGGTCTCACATATGTGAGGGGCTCCAGAATAGTGTTCTGAGTTCAGAAAACCAGTTTTTGGTTTTCTGTGTTCCCAGAACAGGGTCTGGTTGTCCGGAGGCTTCAAAGCGATTTGGGTGGGAGAAGCCTCTACCCCTGTCCCCATTCTTTCCTGACCGTTGCCCTAAGCTTGATGGTCCTGCCTGCTCCCTGGACAAATACTCTGGCTGTGCTGACCATACCTCTGCCTGCTGCATGTACTAACTATGGACAGTATTCCTGCCTGCTGCATGGACGATCCTTTGTTCCTTTTGCTACTGCTGACCACATCTCTGCCTGCTATCTGGACCAATGCTTTGGCTGTGCTGACATCATCTCTACCTGTACTGACTATTCCTGCCTGCTGCCTGTTTTGCTGTCGCTGTCCACGTTCCTGCCTGCTGCCTGGACCGATGCTCTCCTCTTTGGACCACTGCACTACTAAAACCGCAGGTAATCTTTTCTTTACCCTTTTTCTCAGAAGAATGTATTTTGGTTTATAATTGGTATGTACAGTACATGCTATGTTTTAGAAATATGAAGGGCCTTCAACAATGTGATAGGTTGTCAGGAATTTATGTGTGTAATTTATGCTCCTAGAACACATGACGGTGCTACTTAGATGTTAGGCCTCTGTATTTGGCCAGGCTGTGTAAAAGTCTCACACATTTGGTATCGCCATACTCAGGAGGAGTAGCAGAATGTATTTTGGGGTGTCACTTTTGCTATGTACATGCTATGTGTTGGTAATATCTTATAAATGGACAACTTTGTATAAAAAAATGCGTTTTCATTTTTTTCCCACATATTCCAAAAACTTCTGGAAAAAAATGAACCGTTCAAAAGACTCATTATGCCTCATAGATTATACGTCGGGGTGTTAGCTTTCCAAAATGGGGTCATTTTATGGGAGTTTCCATTGTCCTGGTGCTCCAGGGTCTTCAAAACTGTAATAGGTGGTTGAGAAATGAGATGTGTAATTTATGCTCCTAGAATGCCTGAAGGTGCTATTTCAATGTTGGGCCTCTGTATTTGGCCAGGCTGTGTAAAAGTCTCACACATTTGGTATCGCCATACTCAGGAGGAGTAGCAGAATGTATTTTGGGGTGTCATTCTTGCTATGTACATGCTATGTGTTGGTAATATCTTATAAATGGACAACTTTGTATAAAAAAAATGCGGTTTCATTTTTTTCCCACATATTCCAAAAACTTCTGGAAAAAAATGAACCGTTCAAAAGACTCATTATGCCTCATAGATTATACGTTGGGGTGTTAGCTTTCCAAAATGGGGTCATTTTATGGGCGTTTCTATTGTCCTGGTGCTCCAGGGCCTTCAAAACTGTAATAGGTGGTTGAGAAATGAGATGTGTAATTTATGCTCCTAGAATGCCTAAAGGGGCTATTTCAATGTTGGGCCTCTGTATTTGGCCAGGCTGTGTAAAAGTCTCACACATTTGGTATCGCCATACTCAGGAGGAGTAGCAGAATGTATTTTGGGGTGTAATTTTTGCTATGTACATGCTATGTGTTGGTAATATCTTATAAATGGACAACTTTGTATAAAAAAAATGCGTTTTCATTTTTTTCCCACATATTCCAAAAACTTCTGGAAAAAAATGAACCGTTCAAAAGACTCATTATGCCTCATAGATTATACGTTGGGGTGTTAGCTTTCCAAAATGGGGTCATTTTATGGGAGTTTCCATTGTCCTGGTGCTCCAGGGTCTTCAAAACTGTAATAGGTGGTTGAGAAATGAGATGTGTAATTTATGCTCCTAGAATGCCTGAAGGTGCTATTTCAATGTTGGGCCTCTGTATTTGGCCAGGCTGTGTAAAAGTCTCACACATTTGGTATCGCCATACTCAGGAGGAGTAGCAGAATGTATTTTGGGGTGTCATTCTTGCTATGTACATGCTATGTGTTGGTAATATCTTATAAATGGACAACTTTGTATAAAAAAAATGCGGTTTCATTTTTTTCCCACATATTCCAAAAACTTCTGGAAAAAAATGAACCGTTCAAAAGACTCATTATGCCTCATAGATTATACGTTGGGGTGTTAGCTTTCCAAAATGGGGTCATTTTATGGGCGTTTCTATTGTCCTGGTGCTCCAGGGCCTTCAAAACTGTAATAGGTGGTTGAGAAATGAGATGTGTAATTTATGCTCCTAGAATGCCTGAAGGTGCTACGTCAATGTTGGGCCTCTGTATTTGGCCAGGCTGTGTAAAAGTCTCACACATTTGGTATCGCCATACTCAGGAGGAGTAGCAGAATGTATTTTGGGGTGTAATTTTTGCTATGTACATGCTATGTGTTGGTAATATCTTATAAATGGACAACTTTGTATAAAAAAAATGCGTTTTCATTTTTTTCCCACATATTCCAAAAACTTCTGGAAAAAAATGAACCGTTCAAAAGACTCATTATGCCTCATAGATTATACGTTGGGGTGTTAGCTTTCCAAAATGGGGTCATTTTATGGGCGTTTCTATTGTCCTGGTGCTCCAGGGCCTTCAAAACTGTAATAGGTGGTTGAGAAATGAGATGTGTAATTTATGCTCCTAGAATGCCTAAAGGGGCTATTTCAATGTTGGGCCTCTGTATTTGGCCAGGCTGTGTAAAAGTCTCACACATTTGGTATCGCCATACTCAGGAGGAGTAGCAGAATGTATTTTGGGGTGTAATTTTTGCTATGTACATGCTATGTGTTGGTAATATCTTATAAATGGACAACTTTGTATAAAAAAAATGCGTTTTCATTTTTTTCCCACATATTCCAAAAACTTCTGGAAAAAAATGAACCGTTCAAAAGACTCATTATGCCTCATAGATTATACGTTGGGGTGTTAGCTTTCCAAAATGGGGTCATTTTATGGGCATTTCCATTGTCCTGGTGCTCAAGGGGTCTTCAAAACTGTAATAGGTGGTTGAGAAATGAGATGTGCAATTTATGCTCCTAGAATGCCTGAAGGTGCTATTTCAATGTTGGGCCTCTGTATTTGGACAGGCTGTGTAAAAGTCTCACACATTTGGTATCGCCATACTCAGGAGGAGTAGCAGAATGTATTTTGGGGTGTCATTGCAAGTATGCATGTGCTGTGTGAGAGAAATAACTTGTTATTATGACAATTTTGTGCAAAAAAATAAAAATTTAAAAAAAATTAAAAAATTTCCCAAGAATTGTGGGAAAAAAGTACAACTTCAAAAAACTCACAATGACTCTTACTAAATACATTGGAATGTCTGCTTTCCAAAAAGGGGTAATTTGGGGGGTATTTGTACTTTCCTGGCTTGTTAGGGTCTCAAGAAATGAAATAGGCCTTCAGTACATCAGGTGTGATCAGATGTGATAATTTTTCAATGATTTGCACCATAGCTTGTAGACTCTATACCTTTCACAGAGACCAAATAATATACACTTTTTTGGTTATTTTTACTAAAGATATGTAGCAGTATACATGTTGGCCCAATTTTATGAAGAGAAATTACTTATTTGCAAAATTTTACAATAAAAACAAAAAAAAAGTGTTTTTTTTAAAAAAAATCTAACTTTTTTCGCTTATATTGCAAAAAATAAAAAACCTAGCGGTGATTAAATACCACCAAAAGAAAGCTCTGTTTGTGAGAAAAAAATGATAAAAATTTGGTTTGGGTACAGTGTAGCATGACTGAGTAATTGTCATTCAAAGTGTGAGAGCGCTGAAAGCTACAAATTGGTCTGGTAAGGAAGGGTGTATAAAAGCCCTGTATTGAAGTGGTTAATGATGCATAAAGTGAAAAAAAAGTCAAATATTCCTTTAAATATTGTACCTGGGGGGTGTCTAAAGTATGCCTGTGAAGTGCCACGTGTTTCCCGTGTTTAGAACTGTCCCTGCACAAAATAACATTTCTTAAGGAAAAAAAAGCCATTTAAAACTGCTTGCGGCTTTAATGTAATGTCTGGTCCCGGTAATATGGATGAAAATCTTTAAGAAAAATGGCATAGCTACCCCATCAACCCCCCCCCCCTACCCCAGCCCATTACCAGCCCCTTTGGGTCTTGTATGGATATTAAGGGGAACCCCGCACACAAAATAAAAAAGGCCCTATATACTCTGAACAGCCGTATACAGGCGGTGCATACAAGACAGGGACTGTAGGTTTGTTCTTATGTAGAATCTGTTTGTAATTTTGAACAGCTACATTGTTTAAGTGTAGCTCCAGGCCAAATACCTATTTTTAAGCTTTTTGGAAAACATAGGGAAGGGTTATCACCCCTGTAACATTTTTTTTGCTATCTGTGCCCCTGTTCAGAACATTTCACCTCACTTTGCGTCCCAATGACAACTGTTTTTGAAATGTGGTGTTTTTATTGAAACAAGGATTGGTGATAAAGCATCAGTAGAGAGGAGACACCTTTCTCCCATATTAATTCTTACAGGAGAGAATTTTCCTTCCAAGGGGTAGATTTCCTCTCACTTCCTGTTGTCTTCTTCCGTTTGCAAGTAGTAGTCGTTTGTAAGTTGGATGTTTGAAAGTAGGGACCTGCCGTATATACTCTGCAGAAATTGGCCCCTTAGGTGTTGGTGTTGGCACAACACTGTAAGCACTCACAGTTACTCTTGGTGGGTGCTGGAACGCCCTGCTGTCAACTATTATATCAGGAATTGTAATAACATATAATTGTTGAACAGTGGTAGTAAAAATTGGGCCTTTGATGGTGGTGCTGGTGCCACAACACTGTAAGGCCTGACAGTTACTCTTGGTGGGCGCAGCAATGGGCCCTGCTGTGAATTATTAGATCAATAATTAGAATTGCATGCCCCTGTTGAACAGGGGCTGAAAAATTGGGCCTTTGGTGGTGGTGGTGGTGGTGGTGTTGACACAACACTGTAAGGCCTGACAGTTACTCTTGGTGGGCGCAGCAATGGGCCCTGCTGTGAATTATTAGATCAATAATTATAATTGCATGCCCCTGTTGAACATGGTCTGAAAAATTGGGCCTTAGGCACTGGTGGCACAACACTGCAACCCCTCACAGATAATGTCCTTTTAGCACACCAATGAGGCCTGTTGCAAAGTATTGCATCAAAAATTGTAATTACACGCCCCTGTTACACAGGGGCTGAAAAATTGGGCCTTAGCCACTGGTGGCGGCACCCATAAACCAAAATGATCTTTCAAGCTATCATCATTAATCGGATCATTGAGGAGGAGGAGGATAGCTAGTCAACATAACAGCACAGGAACTCAGCATCAGCATCAGTCTTGAAGGGATGTGACATTTTAAAATCAATTAGTCTGTTATATCAGCATCAGGTGTGTGGTAGCTGGTGGTGATCCAAGACTGGTTCATCTTGATGAAAGTCAGTCGATCAACCGAGTCGGTGGACAGGCGCACCCTGTGATCCGTGACAAATCCTCCAGCAGCACTGAATGTGCGTTCTGAAAGAACGCTGGATGCAGGACAGGCCAGTAGCTCAATTGCATACTGTGCAAGCTCTGGCCAGTGATCCATCCTCAAGACCCAGTAAGCCAGAGGATTTTCGGTGGGGAAGGTGTCCAAGTCTGACCTTGCCCCTAGGTATTCCTGCACCATGTATATCAGACGCTGGCGATGGTTGCTGGAAACGATCATACTTTGGGGCTGCGGACTAAAGAATTGTCTGAACGCATCGGTCAGACGGCCACCTTCCCCACCGCTCCTTCTTTGACTGCCCGAAGCCTCAGCAACTCGTTGTTCAGGACCAGGAGTTTGTAACCTCCCAGTCTCTGGGAACGCGTTGCACAGACCTTTCTGCAAGGCCTCCCGGAGTTGTCTCATCCTCTGCTCCCTCTGCGACAGTAACATAAGGTCCGCAACCTTACCCTTGTACCGTGGATCAAGGAGAGTGGCCAGCCAGTAATGGTCCCTCTCCTTGATCCGAAGAATACGAGGATCCTTCCGCAGACTTTGCAGGATCAGGGAGGCCATGCAGCGTAGGTTAGCTGAGGCATTCAGTCCGGAGTCCTCTGGGTCACTAAGGACGACATGATCCGCAGCCACCTCCTCCCAGCCATGTACAAGTCCACTGGTTTCTTGGGACTGTAAATCATCCCTAAAAGACTGCTGCTGATGATGCTGAGTGCCAGCCTCCACCTCCATGCTGACACAATCCTCCTCCTCCTCCTCCTCCTCCTCCTCCTCTTCCTGTGCGATGGGTGGGACAGAAGGAACACTGTCAGGGTAAAGGGGGCCTTGAGAGGCAAGGAAGTCCTCCTCTTCCTGCCTCTGTTCTGCCTCAAGTGCCCTGTCCATTATTCCACGCAGCGTGTGCTCCAACAGGTGGACAAGAGGTACAGTGTCACTGATGCATGCACTGTCACTGCTCACCATCCTTGTGGCCTCCTCAAATGGTGCCAGGACAGTGCATGCATCCCTGATCATGCCCCACTGGCGTGGTGAAAAAAACCCGAGCTCCCCTGACCCTGTCCTGGTGCCGTAGTCGCACAGGTACTCATTGATGGCCCTCTGCTGCGTGTGCAGCCGCTGCAGCATGGCCAACGTTGAGTTCCACCTGGTGGGCATGTCACATATAAGGCGGTTCTTGGGCAGGTTCAACTCCTTTTGCAGCTCAGCCAGGCGAGCACTGGCATTATAAGATCTGCGGAAATGAACACAGACTTTCCTGGCCTGCCTCAGGACATCCTGTAAGCCCGGGTACCTGCCCAAGAACCGCTGCACCACCAGGTTAAGGACGTGAGCCATACAGGGCACATGGGTCAGTTGTCCCTGTCGGAGGGCGGAGAGGAGGTTGGTGCCATTGTCGAAAACCACCATTCCTGGCTTAAGCTGGCGTGGCGTCAACCACCTCTCGGCCTGCCCCTGCAGAGCAGACAGGACCTCTGCCCCAGTGTGGCTCCTGTCCCCCAAACACACCAGCGCAAGCACGGCATGGCATCTTTTTGCCTGCGTACTTGCGTAGCCCCTTGAACGCCTACGGAGCACCGCTGGTTCCGAGGACAAACCACAGGAAGAGGCCATGGAGGAAGAAGAAGAGGAGGGGGTGGAGGAGAGAGGTGTGTCACAACCAGTAGTAGCATTTTGGAGGCGTGGCGGTGGAACAACCTCCAACACTACTGCACCTTGTCCTGCATCCTTCCCAGCTGCCAAAAGAGTGACCCAATGGGCCGTGAAAGAAAGGTAACGTCCCTGTCCATGCCTGCTGGACCATGAGTCAGCGGTAATATGCACCTTACCGCTGACGCCCTGTCCAGCGAGGCCAAGACATTGCCTTCCACATGCCTGTAGCGAGCCGGAATCGCCTTCCGTGAGAAAAAGTGGCGTTTGGGAACCTGCCACTGAGGAACCGCACATTGCACAAACTCACGGAAGGGGGCCAAGTCTACCAACTGAAAAGGCAGCAGTTGAAGCGCTAGCAATTTAGCCAAGCTAGCATTCAACCGCTGGGCATGTGGATGGCTGGGAGTGAACTTCTTTCGACGGTCCAGCAGCTGGGGCAGGGAAATTTGCCTGCTAGAATCGGACGTCGGTGTACTGCTAGCAGAGTGCCCGCAAGTACTTGGCTGTGACACACCTAATTCTACACCTTCATTCCTCTCAGAGCAGGTTTCAGAGAGGACTGAAGGTATAGTGGGGTTGGAGATCCCAGCTGATGCGGTGCAAGAAGAGGTCAGCTTTGTTCTTTGGTGTGGGTCTTTAAGGTAGGCTTGCCAACGAGCTGCATGGCAGGTCAACATATGTCTGATCAAGCATGTGGTGCCCAAGCGGCTGATGTTTTGGCCACGCGATATACACTTGAGACATATGTTGCAAACAGCAGCTGTGCGATCTGATGCACTCGCCTCAAAAAAGGCCCACACCAAAGAACTTTTTGAATGACGGGCAGAGGCAGCGCCCTGCACAGGCGGAGCTCTGCGGTGTGATTCCGTCGGTGTGCTGCCCATACGCTGGCCACCCAAGGGCATCCTGCCTCGTTGGAGATGTGCCTCCTCCTCATCCTCCTCCTCCTCCTCTCTCCTATTAGGCACCCACGTGGAGTCAGTGACCTCATCATCCCCTCCCTCCTCATCACTGGAGCCAATCTGGCAGTATGCTGCAGCTGCTGGAGCATGACTGCCAGATTGGTGTCCTTCTTGAGCATCCCCTCTCTCTGCTCTCACGCTACTGCCTTCCTCTATCTGGGTATCATCATCAGATCCTTCGAAACGCTGAGCATCCTCCTGGATCATGTACCCAACACTGTGCTCAAACAGTTCGGGGGACTCCTCAGGAGGAGGACATGGTGGGTCTAGGGAAGGATTGACTAATGAAGATAATGATACCAGAGAAGAGGACGCTTTGGCAGCTGCTTTGCCAGTACCCTGAGCCTGGGTGAGAGAGGATGAGGAGGATGAGGTGGGCTTGGTCATCCACTCTACCAAGTGTTCGGCATGATGTGGCTCAACATGTCCAGCTGCCGAAAAGAAGGACAAGCGTGTCCCATGGCCATGTGCTGATGACAATGCACCGCGTCCATGACCAGCACTGTTGCCCCCAGACACAGAGCCTGCTTGCCCTCTTTTTTTGCCTCCTGACTGTCTGCCTCTCCTTGTTTGCCTTCCAGACATTTTAATGGATGGCCTGCAGGGAGATGGGAAAAACAGCAATAAGGGCTACCTTCAGGTGTATACTGTGCAGGAGGCTTCGCAACAATGACACTGACACTGTCCCCTGCCTATCCTTCTCTGTCCCTAAACACAAGGATTTGCAATATGCTTCAGCAAGATTGGTTTAGCACAGAATAGCACACTGTCAGTTTCACTCACTGTCCTACTCTGTCCCTACAAACTAGATTTAGCACAGAATAGCACACTGAGAGTTTCCACGAGTGTCCTTCTCTGTCCCTAAACTCAAGGATTTCAAATATGGTTCAGCAAGATTGGTTTAGAACAGAATAGCACACTGACACTTTCCCTCACTGTCCTACTCTGTCCCTACAAACAAGATTTAGCACAGAATAGCACACTGAGAGTTTCCACAAGTGTCCTTCTCTGTCCCTAAACTCAAGGATTTCAAATATGGTTCAGCAAGATTGGTTTAGAACAGAATAGCACACTGACACTTTCCCTCACTGTCCTACTCTGTCCCTACAAACAAGATTTAGCACAGAATAGCACACTGATAGTTTCCACGAGTGTCCTTCTCTGTCCCTAAACTCAAGGATTTCAAATATGGTTCAGCAAGATTGGTTTAGAACAGAATAGCACACTGTCAGTTTCACTCACTGTCCTACTCTGTCCCTACAAACTAGATTTAGCACAGAATAGCACACTGAGAGTTTCCACGAGTGTCCTTCTCTGTCCCTAAACTCAAGGATTTCAAATATGGTTCAGCAAGATTAGTTATCAGCCCTGTTGTGGGGGGCTTTGGTGAGATATCAGGGGTCTTAACAGACCTCTGACATCTCCCCTTTGAGACAGGGAAAGGGACTAGGGACACATATTCCCCAGTCCCTTTCTCAGCAGCCTCTGCTGCGCTGAAAATGAATGGAGAGAAGACAGCGGCTCCTCTCCATTCATAAACTGAAACATTGTAAACACAGTTTACGATGTTTCAGTTATGTGAATGGACAGAGTCAGTGATGACTCGGTACATTCAGACAAGTAAGGAGCCGGATTTATCGGCTCCTACCTCCGCTCTCCATCCTGAGATACCAAGGGGGTGGAGGAGGAGCACGGAGGGGGCGGCAGCACAGAGGGGGACGGCGGCATGGAGGTGAAGGGGGAACAGCGGCATGGAAGTGAAGGGGGAACAGGTAGCATTTGAGCAGCAGACAGGCAAGGCAATTGGATCAGATTAATTTTACTTAACCGCCTGAAGACCCGCTCTGCTCTCCGCTCTGGTCTCTGCCACGCTCTCCGTCTTGGTCTCCGCCCCCCGCCCCCCGCCCCGCTCTCCGCCCTGGTCTCCGCCCCCCGCCGGACACTCTCCGTCCCGCTCTCGGCCCTGGTCTCCACCCCCGCCACGCTCTCCGCCCTGCTCTCCGCCCCCCGCCGCACACTCTCCGCCCCGGTCTCCGCCCTGCTCTCCACCCCCCGCTCTGAGAAAAAAAAAAAGTATCGGACTGGGCATCGGGAGCATTTGCGCGAGTACAAGTACTCGCGCAAATGCTTGGTATCGGTCCCGATACCGATACTAGTATCGGTATCGGGACAACCCTAATTTCAAATATGGTTCAGCAAGATTGGTTTAGAACAGAATAGCACACTGTCAGTTTCACTCACTGTCCTACTCTGTCCCTACAAACTAGATTTAGCACAGAATAGCACACTGAGAGTTTCCACGAGTGTCCTTCTCTGTCCCTAAACTCAAGGATTTCAAATATGGTTCAGCAAGATTGGTTTAGAACAGAATAGCACACTGACACTTTCCCTCACTGTCCTACTCTGTCCCTACAAACAAGATTTAGCACAGAATAGCACACTGATAGTTTCCACGAGTGTGCTTCTCTGTCCCTAAACTCAAGGATTTCAAATATGGTTCAGCAAGATTGGTTTAGAACAGAATAGCACACTGTCAGTTTCACTCACTGTCCTACTCTGTCCCTACAAACTAGATTTAGCACAGAATAGCACACTGAGAGTTTCCACGAGTGTCCTTCTCTGTCCCTAAACTCAAGGATTTCAAATATGGTTCAGCAAGATTGGTTTAGAACAGAATAGCACACTGTCAGTTTCACTCACTGTCCTACTCTGTCCCTACAAACAAGATTTAGCACAGAATAGCACACTGATAGTTTCCACGAGTGTCCTTCTCTGTCCCTAAACTCAAGGATTTCAAATATGGTTCAGCAAGATTGGTTTAGAACAGAATAGCACACTGTCAGTTTCACTCACTGTCCTACTCTGTCCCTACAAACTAGATTTAGCAGAGAATAGCACACTGATAGTTTCCACGAGTGTCCTTCTCTGTCCCTAAACTCAAGGATTTCAATTATGGTTCAGCAAGATTGGTTTAGAACAGAATAGCACACTGTCAGTTTCACTCACTGTACCTCTCTGTCCCTACAAACAAGATTTAGCACAGAATAGCACACTGATAGTTTCCACGAGTGTCCTTCTCTGTCCCTAAACTCAAGGATTTCAAATATGGTTCAGCAAGATTAGTTTAGAACAGAATAGCACACTGTCAGTTTCACTCACTGTCCTACTCTGTCCCTACAAACAAGATTTAGCACAGAATAGCACACTGACACTTTCCCTCACTGTACCTCTCTGTCCCTAAACTCAAGGATTTCAAATATGGTTCAGCAAGATTGGTTTAGAACAGAATAGCACACTGTCAGTTTCACTCACTGTCCTACTCTGTCCCTACAAACAAGATTTAGCACAGAATAGCACACTGACACTTTCCCTCACTGTACCTCTCTGTCCCTAAACTCAAGGATTTCAAATATGGTTCAGCAAGATTGGTTTAGAACAGAATAGCACACTGTCAGTTTCACTACCTGTCCTACTCTGTCCCTACAAACAAGATTTAGCACAGAATAGCACACTGACACTTTCCCTCACTGTACCTCTCAGTCCCTAAACTCAAGGATTTCAAATATGGTTCAGCAAGATTAGTTTAGAACAGAATAGCACACTGTCAGTTTCACTCACTGTCCTACTCTGTCCCTACAAACAAGATTTAGCACAGAATAGCACACTGACACTTTCCCTCACTGTACCTCTCAGTCCCTAAACTCAAGGATTTCAAATATGGTTCAGCAAGATTCGTTTAGAACAGAATAGCACACTGTCAGTTTCACTCACTGTCCTACTCTGTCCCTACAAACAAGATTTAGCACAGAATAGCACACTGACACTTTCCCTCACTGTACCTCTCTGTCCCTAAACTCAAGGATTTCAAATATGGTTCAGCAAGATTGGTTTAGAACAGAATAGCACACTGTCAGTTTCACTCACTGTCCTACTCTGTCCCTACAAACAAGATTTAGCACAGAATAGCACACTGACACTTTCCCTCACTGTACCTCTCTGTCCCTAAACTCAAGGATTTCAAATATGGTTCAGCAAGATTGGTTTAGAACAGAATAGCACACTGTCAGTTTCACTCACTGTCCTACTCTGTCCCTACAAACAAGATTTAGCACAGAATAGCACACTGACACTTTCCCTCACTGTACCTCTCAGTCCCTAAACTCAAGGATTTCAAATATGGTTCAGCAAGATTAGTTTAGAACAGAATAGCACACTGTCAGTTTCACTCACTGTCCTACTCTGTCCCTACAAACAAGATTTAGCACAGAATAGCACACTGACACTTTCCCTCACTGTACCTCTCAGTCCCTAAACTCAAGGATTTCAAATATGGTTCAGCAAGATTAGTTTAGAACAGAATAGCACACTGTCAGTTTCACTCACTGTCCTACTCTGTCCCTACAAACAAGATTTAGCACAGAATAGCACACTGACACTTTCCCTCACTGTACCTCTCAGTCCCTAAACTCAAGGATTTCAAATATGGTTCAGCAAGATTAGTTTAGAACAGAATAGCACACTGTCAGTTTCACTCACTGTCCTACTCTGTCCCTACAAACAAGATTTAGCACAGAATAGCACACTGACACTTTCCCTCACTGTACCTCTCTGTCCCTAAACTCAAGGATTTCAAATATGGTTCAGCAAGATTGGTTTAGAACAGAATAGCACACTGTCAGTTTCACTCACTGTCCTACTCTGTCCCTACAAACAAGATTTAGCACAGAATAGCACACTGACACTTTCCCTCACTGTACCTCTCTGTCCCTAAACTCAAGGATTTCAAATATGGTTCAGCAAGATTGGTTTAGAACAGAATAGCACACTGTCAGTTTCACTCACTGTCCTACTCTGTCCCTACAAACAAGATTTAGCACAGAATAGCACACTGACACTTTCCCTCACTGTACCTCTCAGTCCCTAAACTCAAGGATTTCAAATATGGTTCAGCAAGATTAGTTTAGAACAGAATAGCACACTGTCAGTTTCACTCACTGTCCTACTCTGTCCCTACCAACAAGATTTAGCACAGAATAGCACACTGACACTTTCCCTCACTGTACCTCTCAGTCCCTAAACTCAAGGATTTCAAATATGGTTCAGCAAGATTAGTTTAGAACAGAATAGCACACTGTCAGTTTCACTCACTGTCCTACTCTGTCCCTACAAACAAGATTTAGCACAGAATAGCACACTGACACTTTCCCTCACTGTACCTCTCAGTCCCTAAACTCAAGGATTTCAAATATGGTTCAGCAAGATTGGTTTAGAACAGAATAGCACACGGTCAGTTTCACTCACTGTCCTACTCTGTCCCTACAAACAAGATTTAGCACAGAATAGCACACTGACACTTTCCCTCACTGTACCTCTCTGTCCCTAAACTCAAGGATTTCAAATATGGTTCAGCAAGATTCGTTTAGAACAGAATAGCACACTGTCAGTTTCACTCACTGTCCTACTCTGTCCCTACAAACAAGATTTAGCACAGAATAGCACACTGACACTTTCCCTCACTGTACCTCTCTGTCCCTAAACTCAAGGATTTCAAATATGGTTCAGCAAGATTGGTTTAGAACAGAATAGCACATTGTCAGTTTCACTCACTGTCCTACTCTGTCCCTACAAACAAGATTTAGCACAGAATAGCACACTGACACTTTCCCTCACTGTACCTCTCAGTCCCTAAACTCAAGGATTTCAAATATGGTTCAGCAAGATTGGTTTAGAACAGAATAGCACACTGTCAGTTTCACTCACTGTCCTACTCTGTCCCTACAAACAAGATTTAGCACAGAATAGCACACTGACCACTTTCCCTCACTGTACCTCTCTGTCCCTAAACTCAAGGATTTCAAATATGGTTCAGCAAGATTGGTTTAGAACAGAATAGCACACTGACACTTTCCCTCACTGTACCTCTCTGTCCCTACAAACAAGGTTTAGCACAGAATAACACACTGACACTCTCCCTACCTATCCTTATTTGTCCCTAAACACAAGGAATCCAGGATTAGTAAAGGAAAAAAAATTACACTGTCCCTGCCTATGCTTCTCTTTCCCTGCTCCGGAACACACTACACAAGGCCGCCGCGCTGGCGGCCTTTTATAGTGTGGGGCGTGTACTAAACCCCCTCAAGAATAATTGGCCACAGGCATCCTGCCTGTGGCCAATCATTGCTCTCCTCGCTGCCGGCGCTGTGATTGGCCAAGCATGCGGGGTCACAGTGCATGCTTGGCCAATCACAGCGCCTGGATGACACTGCGATGGCGTAGTGCATTGTGGGCTGTTCGCGTCACTCGAATTTGGCGCGAACGGCCCAAATCGTTCGATCTTCGTCGAACGATCGAACAGCCGATGTTCGAGTCGAACGTATGTTCGACTCGAACACGAAGCTCATCCCTAATCAATACACTTACTTTCACAGACTGTGGATCCTGCATTTCTCTCTATTGTATGGGAATATATGCAGCGCTGGATCAAATATCCAACCTTCACCAATTCAAGCATCTCTCTGTCCACCTATGCCCTCAAGGTATGTGCTCTTCAACACCCTCCTAACAGGTCAGGAGATCCCTTGCCTTGTACGCTTTGGTTTATGACTATGTGTGTGTTTTCTGGCGTGTAACTAGCATACTTACCTTCACAGACTGGGGATCCTGTAGCTTTCTGTACTGCATGGGAAACATGCGGCGCTGGATGAAATAGCCAACTTTTCCTATTGAAGCATTTCTCTGCTCATCTATCATCACTTACAATTCAGCACGCAACTTTTCAAGGTAGGCTGATAAACTATGTAGTAGGCTCTGATGCTGCCATGATTTTTGCTTTGCATGGCAGACAACTTAGCCTCTGTAGCAAATACATGCTTGTCTGTCATTTCCTTATGACACCTTGTGACAGGAGGGTCACTTTGGACACAATGTGAGCCTGGAAATAATGGACATTAAGAAATATATCTTGGGCTACCTAAAATGGGTCTGTAATATTTATCCACCATATCCTCAAGGATATCTGTAAAGGACTATTTACTGTTTCTGAACTCAACAGGTTAATTGAGAGATACTGATGTGTTCAGCCTCAATCACCTGTCGGCCTAGTGTAATGCTAATCCCAGCTTCTAAAAAGACCTGTTCATTGTTTGTGGTGATTTACATTCTATTGTCCATTGTGGTTTGGGGGAATTAAGCCTATAATTATAGGTTGTGGAACTAGCAGCAGATGGGTTAATTGAAGAATTGTTGATGAATCACCTGCATACTTGTGTGTATTGGGTCTGTTATGTTGTGGGTGGAGCTGGACCATTGTTCATTTTAGGTTAATGCAGTATTGGATGGTTATAAAAGTTACAATGTTTTTCTCAATAAAGTCATTCGATGCTAGGAAGATACAGAGTGCGTCTCGTTCTTCCAGAAGGAATAATTCCTATGGGAAGTGGTCGTCTGGCTGTGGAGGATCGACAGGGAATTTGTGTCCAGGAGAGGGAAGGGATCTAAACGGCGTTACCCCCTTTCGTATTTGGGGTGCCGTTACATTGGTTGGCAGCAGCGGGATTTTCCCTCCAGTTCCTGGGACACTCCAAGCCACCACAGTGAATGACCAGCTATGCAGCCTGCAGGAAAGCCACGCTGAAAGACTTACTTGAGAGCCGAGATGGACCAGAGGGATGGTGATGCAGGACCCCGGTCAGTTGAAGACTTGTTTCAGCAATGAGTTCGACAGCGGTTGGCATTGTACGGTGCTAGCCCACCAGAGACCGCTATACAGGAAGCCATTAGAGAAATAGAGTGGCAGGATGAGTGGCAACATGAGCAGAGAATGGCAGAAATACGGCAATCGGAGACAACACCTAAAGAAGCAGCACCAACTGAAAGGAGAGGAGAGATACAGATACCAGCCGACATAGAAAAGAAATTCAGAAGGAGGTTGCGAGAGATGCAGATACAGCATAGAGGACCAGTATCAGAGGAGGTCCTGCTGGGATGGTCTGATTCAATCCGCTGCGAACTCTGGAAGAAAACCCTAGCTCTCGAGCAGCAACACCAGGGAAAAGTTCTCCCCTCCATCCATGTAAGGTACTGGTCTCAGTATGAAGTACGAATGCTGTTATTGGGGGAACAACCGAAGCAGGAGTGGACAGCTGAGTTAAGCAGGCTGATCCGGGCAGAGATGGGGTTGGACGAGAGCCACAGAGCCCTCCGGTGGTATGTAGCCCAAGAGTGCCAGTGGTCAGCAGAGGACAGCCCCACGGAAGGCTTTGACTATAATGGCCTGGGGTTGTTGTATTGGAGGCTGTCCAAGGACCCTGACTTTGGGAGTGATTGGGAGTGGCGATTGGAGGAAATAATGGAGCACAGAGAGCAAAGACTGAATGTCTCGGAAGGGCACTGGGCACAGGAAGATTTGGAGTTTCTGGCCGTTCAGAAATGGGAGCTGGAGATTGCCTACAAACAGCTGCTAGACTCTGCTCAGCAGCAGGGTGGGGCTCCCTTTGCCTGGGAATATCAGGAAATACCAGTTGACAACTATGAAATCCTGGCTGAAGAATCGGCAGTGGAAAATCTGAAGATTGCCACCCCTAAAGCCGAAGTGGATGATATGGAGTTCCAGGGAGCTAGCCTGGCTGAAGAATCGGCAGTGGAAAATCTGAAGATTGCCATCCCTAAAGCCGAAGTGGATGATATGGAGTTCCAGGGGGCTAGGGCAGTTGGCTCATCTCCCCAGCCACAGATTACAGAAGGTATAGACTTAAGGGACTGTTCAGAGGATGTTATGGATTATGCATCGCCTGCTCAAGTACTGGCAGCAGGACAGAGTGCTACAGACCCCTGCTCTACACCCGTGGCAGTTTTGGAGGCCCGAGGTGAGAAGGTGATGGTTCCTCTTTCCCAGGGGATTTCAGAGATGCAGGGGGGAGAAGCAGCTCTTTTCCCTCCCCAACAGTTAGCCAGAGCAGATGGTGTGGAGTCCCCAGCAGAAGTGCTGGCAACAGGGCAGAGTGATGGCAACCTCTGCCCAGCACCGGAAACAACTGTGGAGTTTCAGGGAGCCGGGGCAGTTGGCCCCTCTCTCCAGCAACAAGCTGAGGTGGTAAAGCTTTTACCCCCCGCTGAATCACTGGAAGCAGGGCAGAATGCTACTGGCCGCTGCACACAACTGCCACTTGAGCGGATATCAGTGGATGGGACTGCGGTCTCCACTCACAGCAACCCAGCACAAGAGCTGGCAACAGAGCAGAGTGCCGCGGGCCTCTGCTCTCAACTAACAGAAGAGGGAGTTCCGGTGGTACTGGATGGGACTTCGGTCCTCACTGACACAACCCCAGAAAATGGTGTGACACTGGGACAGGAGGATGTCAGCCTTTCATTTGCAAGCACTGGGGGATCTTCACCTACCAAAAGGGGATGGGACTTCAGTCTCCACTTGTATACCTCAGGGATGCTGGGCAGTCGGCTCAGATCCCCAACAGCATGACGGACTGAGCCCAGTCACCCTGTCTTCTCCCCAGCGGCGGGTATGTTCTCTGAGAGAGGCAGAGTTTGGCTGGGTAAGTAATGCTCTGTTTGGAGCAATTTATTTGGGGTACTGTGTGGATACCGGCATTAGAAGAATGGACCTATGGACTAACTTCGGAGTCAACCCGTCTGGGGTCACCTCCTTTGTTAGTCTCCTGCCGAAAGGGGAGATGTGTGACAGGAGGGTCACTTTGGACACAGGGTGAGCCAGGAAATAATGGACATTAAGAAATATATCTTGGGCTACCTAAAATGGGTCTGTAATATTTATCCACCATATCCCCAAGGATATCTGTAAAGGACTATTTACTGTTTCTGAACTCAACAGGTTAATTGAGAGATACTGATGTGTTCAGCCTCAATCGCCTGTCGGCCTAGTGTAATGCTAATCCCAGCTTCTAAAAAAAGACCTGTTCATTGTTTGTGGTGATTTACATTCTATTGTCCATTGTGGTTTGGGGGAATTAAGCCTATAATTATAGGTTGTGGAACTAGCAGCAGACAAGTTAATTGAAGAGATGTTGATGAATCACCTGCATACTTGTGTGTATTGGGTCTGTTATGTTGTGGGTGGAGCTGGACCATTGTTCATTTTAGGTTAATGCAGTATTGGATGGTTATAAAAGTTACAATGTTTTTCTCAATAAAGTCATTCGATGCTAGGAAGATACAGAGTGCGTCTCGTTCTTCCAGAAGGATTAATTCCTATGGGAAGTGGTCGTCTGGCTGTGGAGGATCGACAGGGAATTTGTGTCCAGGAGAGGAAAGGGATCTAAACGGCGTTGCCCCCTTTCGTATTTGGGGTGCCGTTACACACCTTTTTACTCTGTTTTCACAGATTGCAGATTTATTGTCTTTCTGCACTGTGTTGTAACAAGAGGAATATCCTGGACAAGGAAACTTCTTGAGGAGATTTTTGGTCTCACTGTACAGACCTTGCGGTTACCACTGGGTACAGTAGTAAACAAAAAAACAATTTTTTCTTGCTTTTTTGGTGGACATTATGAATTTTATGTGCATATGACCATGGGGATACTGACATTGTAGTGTTTCTGACGATGAAACCAATATGCCAACAATATAATTTAATCCACAGGATCCTGACTTTTGGTTCCCCTGTCCCATCGCCGCTGACCCTTTTTGGGATTTGTTGGGGGGTGTGGGTGTCCATCACACTCTGGTGCTTTTTTGCGCCGGAGACACCTCCCTGCTGCCGCCGCGGGAGTCCTCCTGCCGGCTCTTCTTGAACTTGCTCTGTTAGGTATGTGCTCTTATGCTTCACAATGTCATATATCTCTAGGCCGAACTACTGTTTCTAAAGTAAATATATGTGTTGTGTTTAAATCCTGTTTTTTGCATTGTATAGTGTGATTCCGTCCAGTACAACAGCCCCTGATGAAGGGATATGTATTGTCCTGAAACCCGTCAGGCCTTAACCGGACTTCTACTGGAATTACCTTGCACTAACTATTATGGTTTTAACGTTGTATAAATTATTATATTATTTTTTTGTTATTTCATATAATAAATATTTTGTAAAAAATTCTCACATTGTTTCCCTGAAAGTCCCATTTCTTGGGGGGGTTCCTTCTTTTGCTTGCAGGAGAAGACCTAGGCAGAATGTGAGATGTTATACATACATTCTAAAAGCCAGAGTTGAACAGCCCGACCAGGGGGGCGGTCCCTCCGGACATATCCCACCCCCTGCAGTCAGCAGACCTCAGCTTTTTTCTGCCTAGCAGAAGGAGAAGACGTGGCTCTCTCAGGAGCCAGTCTCCTGGAAGATTTTACTTTAAATTTTTATTCCTTTGGGAATTTTATTTTATTTTTGAGACCTTCAATCAACTGTCGGCTGGGCAACAGGTTGGGTACGCTGGTATCCTCGTAGTCTTCCCTGTCCGACTATCGAGCGTGCTGATCCTCGCCTTGTGTGCGTGAGACTCAGTTCACGACATGCCCCATGACTCCAGGGGTGGCCGGGTTGCTTTCATGCTCCCGCGGTCCTCTCAAGATTGAACAGTACTTGACTGTATCTCTCGCGGTGGACCGGGTCGACAGCTACGCAGTACTACTCTGTGATAGGTCTGTCAGAAACACACCAGTGGGTCCCTCAGGGGACGGGTAAGTAGTCTCACCTGCTTGCAGGTGAGTACAAAATGCTGTGTGTGTTTCTCTGTGGGGGATTTTCCCTGTCTCCCCCTGTGTTTTATTGTCACTCTCTGTCACCATTGCTGGCGCTGTGCTGTGTGGGGTGCCTGGGGGTCATACGGTTCTGGGGGGCTCATGCTGGTCTGAATATCGCTGGGGGCTTTTTGTGTGTTTTTGGGGCCCGGGCGCCGTTTGGCGCTGTGTGTGTGCTGTTTTTTATTTTAACTGCGCATGGCGGCCATTTTGGTGGCGGATCACCTCAGTGAAGTGCGGCGGCCATTTTCTTGTAGCCCGCGCGCTTTTCAGCACTAGTTTGGCCTCTATCGCAGCTGTAACAGCGCGAATCTCCTCACAATCTCCTTACAGCTCACTCGCGCTGACACAGCGCGGTACAGACAGCGGAACTGAGCGGTCCCGGTCCGGTGAGTCCCCTGGGCGCCCCCTCCTCAGTCAGCACAGCCTGTGGGTGGACTTTTTTATCTGAGGAGTCTCAGAGAGGGACAATATGGAGTCGGTGTCACCAGCTTCCCCTTACATGTCAGAGGCAACAGGCAGTGCTCCAGCACCTGCGGTCCCTATGGACCAGTTGTCAGCAGTCCTGGAATCATTTCTGACCAGGAGGGAAGCCGTGTGCGAGCGCAAGGGAGCAAAAAAGTGCCCTCTCCCCACTTTATCTCCACAAGGGGGGTGCGCTGATTCAGATATGGGCCTAGCCACTACCGCTCAGGACCCTAGCTCTGAATATTTTGATGGTTTTGAGCAGGACATTCCTTGTGAGGAAGACTCCAGTTCTGAGTCAGTAAATGACAGGGCACTTGTTAGTGAACTCATTGATGCTGTGAGGGACACTCTCAAGCTGAATGCTGCGGATGCAGAACCTCAGACGGATACAGTCTCCTTTGGTTCTTTTAAGGCCAGGCCTTCTATAAAGGCTTTTCCATATGTACCTTTCTTTGACCAGCTCATTGATAAGGTCTGGGTAAAGCCGCAGAAGACTTTTATGGTCCCGCAGCGTTTGTCTATCAGATACCCCTTTGAAGATGTCCTACTTAAAAAGTGGGCTTCTCCCCCAGTGGTTGACCCTCCAGTCGCCCGGTTGAACAAGGCCACCACTCTCCCGATGGAGGGGACTCCTGCATTTAAGGACCCCACTGACAGGAGGTCAGAAGTGGTGAGCAGAGCCATGTTGGCCTTATTGGGATCCGCCCTACGGCCTGTGGTAGCGGCGACCCTTGTGTCTCAGACACTTACGGGATGGGCAAAAATTTTTGCATCAAACTGTACAGGAGCATAATCTTCCTCCAAACACTATTGCTCTGGCCCACCAAATGGTGCAGGGCTGGGATAATGTGTGCGACGCCCCGTTAGACGCGGCCCCTTAATACCCAGGGCCTCTGTCTCGGTGGTGGTATTGCGTCGTCTTAACTGGTTGAAATGCTGGTCTGCTGACCTAGCCTCTAAGAAGCTCCTGACGGATCTACCATTTCAAGGTGGTAGGCTTTTTGGTGCTGCGCTGGATGACATCATCAAGGATGTCACGGAAGGTAAGAGCACTCTTCCTCCTCAGACAAGCAAGGGTAAGGAGGCCCGCCGTAAGCAGGGTCCTTCCTTTCCAGCAAAAAATGTTTTTTTTCGTGAGTCAGAGTCCACGGGTAGACCCTCCCAGACTGACAGCAGTGCGACTGGTGGACACAAGCGCCCCTGGGTGCGTAAGCCAAACAAGCCGGCTCCCAAGCCCGCCTCCGCGTGAAGTCTTGCCCCCACCCGACTCTGGGGTGGGGGGACGACTTCACAGGTTCACGGATCGGTGGACCTCCCGGGTCTCCGACCGGTGGGTGTGCAAGGTGGTCACCTCAGGTTCCAGGATAGAGTTCCGTTCCTAGCCCCCAGACAGATTCTTTCCCTCGAATCTTCCTCTCCTTCCTACCCGTCGGGCAGCCCTATTGGAGGCTGTTCAGGATTTGATCAGGTCCGGAGTGATTGTGCCGGTTCCGTCACAGGAGAGGTTGCAGGGATTCTACTCGAATCTGTTATCGTCCCAAAAAAGGACGGGGTTCGGCCTATCCTGGACCTCAAGGCCCTGAATGCCTTTGTGAAGGTGCAAATATTCCGCATGGAATCCATTCGCACGGTGATCGCTACACTCCATCAAGGGGATTTTTTTGGTGGCCTTGGACATCAAGGACGCCTACTTGCATGTTCTGATCTGCGCAAGTCACCAGAAGTTTCTGCGCTTGTGATCGGCGAAGTCCGCTATCAATTTGTGGCTCTTCCTTTCGGCCTAGCCTCGGCACCGAGGGTGTTCACCAAGGTGCTTGCTCCGGTTCTGGCTTTGCTGAGACAGCGAGGCATTGCTGTTGTGGGCTATCTGGACGATCTTCTTCGAAGAGCAGAAGGTGGCTCAGAATTAGAAGACAGTGTGACTGTTGTCAGTCAGACCCTCAGGGACTTCGGGTGGCTCCTGAACATTCAGAAGTCAGTCCTGGTCCCGACTCAGCGGCCTAGCGGTCTAGGTCTGATTCTGGACTCCTTGGAGGCAAAGGTATTCCTACCTCCGGGGAAGTTACTGACACTTCACTCTGCAGTGCGGGTGCTGACATCCCGAAAATGGTCGTCAATACGTTTTTGCATGAGAGTCCTGGGACTCATGGTGGCCTCCTTCGAGGCTGTTCCGTATGCCCAATCGCACACCAGGGCATTGCAGAAGGAGATCTTGCTCTCTTGGGACAAATCCCCGTTGTCTTTGGATCTTCCGATCCAGGTGAGTCACCTGGTCAGGGCGTCCCTGACATGGTGGTTGGGGCCCCCGGCTCTTCGGTCCGGGAAGTCGTTTCTCCCTATCCAATGGACGGTGTTCACGATGGGCGCCAGCCTGACGGGCTGGGGTGGAGTCTGGGGAGTCCTGTCGGCCCAAGGGCTTTGGACTCCGGACGAAGCCCATTTACCGATCAATGTTCTGGAAATACGGGCCATCAGACTGTGCCTCTCCTCGTGGTCTGAGAGATTACAGGATCGCTCCATCAGGATCCAGACGGACAACGCCACGGTGGTGTCGTATGTCAACCATCAAGGGGGGACTCGGAGCTCAGCTGCGGCTTCCGAGGTCGCCCGTATCCTGAAGTGGACCAAAAGAAGCGCGCCGCCTCTGTCGGGCGTTTACATTCCGGGCATAGACAATTGGCAGGCAGACTATCTGAGTCGCCAGACGCTGGACCAGGGAGAGTGGTCCTTGTACCCGGAGGTATTTCAACTCCTTTGCCAATGGTGGGGCACGCCGGATGTGGACCTGATGGCCTCTCGACTCAATCGCAAGGTGTCAAGGTTTGTGGCCAGATCCAGGGATCCTTGGGCGGATGCCTCGGATGCGTTGGTGGCCCCATGGGGTCATTATCACCTGATATACGTTTATCCTCCACTGCAGTTGCTCCCTCGCCTGCTGCGCAGGGTGGCGACCGAGGGAATTCCGGTGATCCTCATTGCTCCGGATTGGCCTCGGCGTCACTGGTACGCCGATCTGGTATGTCTCGTCGCGGACGTTCCCTGGCGGTTGCCAATGAGGGAGGACCTTCTGTCTCAAGTTCCTATATTTCATCCTGCTTTACAGTCTCTGGCTTAACCGCATGGCTGTTGAAAGCCAGGTGTTGAGAGGCCGAGGACTCTCGGGCTCGGTCATTTCGACCATGTTAAGGGAACGGAAGTCTTCCTCCAGAATGATCTATCACCGTACCTGGAAAGCTTACATCGCCATGTGTGAAGAGCTGGACTGGCGTCCTCAGACGTATTCCGACCCTAGAGTCCTGCGTTTTCTGCAGTGTGGAGAGGCCCAAAAGCTCGCTTTGAGTACCATTAAGGGTCAGATTTCGGCCTTGGCCGTCTTCTTTCAGCGACCACTAGCGGGTCATTCCTTGGCTAGCACCTTTTGTGCAGGGGGTTTGCCATGTGCTCCTTCCTGTCAAGCCTCCTTTCCCCCCGTGGGATCTGAATTGGTGCTCTCGGTTCTCCAGGAACCTCCCTTTGAGAATATCAGGGATATTCCCCTCTTGACTTTGTCTCAGAAGATGGCCCTTTTAGTGACAATTACTTCTGTTAGACGAGTGTCTGAGTTGGCAGCCTTGTCCTGCAAGTCGCCATATTTGGTCATCCATAAGGATAAGGCGGTGTTGCGTCCGCGACCTTCTTTTTTGCCAAAAGTGGTCTCGGCCTTTCACCTAAATGAGGACATTGTCCTCCCGTCCTTGTGTCCTCACCCATCGCATCCCAGAGAGTTTGTGCTTCACACATTGGACGTGGTACAAGCCTTGCGGGTGTACCTGTCTGCTGCTGTTTCTATTCGGAAGTCTGACTCACTGTTTGTAACTGTCTCTGGTCCAAAACAGGGCCAAGTGGCTTCGTCTGCCACCATTTCTAGCTGGATCAGACAAACCGTCATTCAAGCCTATGCTCTCAAGGGGCGGGCGCCTCCCTTTCCGGTCACGGCGCATTCCACCAGGACAATTGGTGCTTCCTGGGCTTTCCGACATCAAGTGTCGGTTGCACGAGTGTGCAAGGCGGCGACCTGGTCGTCTGTTCATACCTTTTCTAAGTTTTATAAGGTTAATGTGGCTGCATCTTCGAATGCTTCCTTCGGCCGCAAGGTGTTGCAGGCCACTGTTTAGAGTTGCAACTCCTCCGTTGAGGAGCTCTGCCTTGTTTGGAGTGAAGTTTTTAGTTTTTTCCATTTATACTGCTCCCATCCCTCTTGACACTGCTTTGGGACATCCCATGTGTACAGTTAATAAGAGACGCCGTGTCAGTCTATGGATGATAAGTAGGGATGAGCTTCGAGTTCGAGTCGAACTCATGTTCGACTCGAACATTGCCTGTTCGCCCGTTCGCCGAACAGCGAACAAATTGGGGTGTTCGCGGCAAATTCGAAAAATCTATGGGAGAAATCTAAAGTGCTAATTATAAAGGCTTATATGCAAGTTATTGTCCTAAAAAGTGTTTGGGGACCCGGGTCCTGCCCCAGGGGACATGTATCAATGCAAAAAGAAGTTTTAAAAACGGCCGTTTTTTCGGGAGCAGTGATTTTAATAATGCTTAAAATGAAAAAATAAAAGTGAAATATTCCTTTAAATTTCGTACCTGGGGGGTGTGTATGATATGCATGTAAAGTGGCGCATGTTTCCCGTGCTTAGAACTGTCCCTGCAAAAAATGTCATTTTTGAAAGAAAAAAATGCATTTAAAACTGACTCGCGGCTATTAATGAATTGTCGGCTCCCGGCAATACATACAAAAGTCATTGATAAAAAAAAAAAAAAAAGCGTGGGGGTTCCCCAGAATTCAATTACCAGGCCCTTCAGGTCTGGAATGGATATTAAGGGGAACCCCGCCGCAAATTTAAAAAAAATTGACGTGGGGTTCCCCCAAATATCCATTCCAGGCCCTTCAGATCTGGCATGGATTTTAAGGGGAACTCCACCCCAAATTTTTTTAAAAAATGGCGTGGAGTCCCCCTAAAAATCCATACCAGACCCATTATCCGAGCACGCAACCTGGCCGGCCGCAGGGGAAAAGGGGGGGACGAGAGAGCGGCCCCCCCTCCCTCCTGAACCGTACCAAGCCACATGCCCTCAACATGGGGAGGATGTCCCCATGTTGATGGGGACAAGGGCCTCATCCCCACAACCCTTGCCCGGTGGTTGTGGGGGTCTGCGGGCGGGGGGCTTATCGGAATCTGGAAGACCCCTTTAACAAAGGGGACCCCCAGATCCCGCCCCCCCTATGTGAATTGGTAAGGGGTACATTGTACCCCTACCATTTCACGAAGAAAGCGTAAAAAAATGTTTAAAAAAACACACAAACACCTTGAAAAAATAGGATTTTTATAACAGCTTACCTGTAAAATCCTTTTCTTGGAGTACATCACGGGACACAGAGCGACATAGTCATTACTAATGGGTTATATAGTTACCGTCAGGTGCTGGCACTGGCAACTTCCAAAACCGGAAGTACCCTCCCCTATATAAGCCCCTCCCATCCGGGAGCACCTCAGTTTTGTAGCAAAGCAATAAGTGTCCCCAAAGAGGGGCGGGAGCTCTGTGTCCCGTGATGTACTCCAAGAAAAGGATTTTACAGGTAAGCTGTTATAAAAATCCTATTTTCTTTCTCGTACATCACGGGACACAGAGCGACATAGTCATTACTAATGGGATGTCCTAAAGCAATGCCAAATGAGGGGGGGGATACACCATATATAAGCTGAGCGCTATCAGACATGAGGATCTTTTGCGGCCTGCAACACACTGCGCCCAAAGGCGACATCCTCCTGACTTCTAACGTCCACCTGGTAGAACCTAGTAAACGTGTGTACTGAAGACCATGTTGCGGCCTTACAGACTTGAGCCAGGGAGGCCTGGTGATGCACTGCCCATGAAGTTCCAACTGCTCTCGTGGAGTGCGCCCTAACTTTGAACGGAGGCGGTCTACTTCTCAAGCTATAGGCTTGTATTATGACCTGTCGAATCCACTTGGCTAAAGTAGATTTTGACGCTGCCTGACCCTTTCTGGGGCCTTCCGGCAGAATAAACAAAGTATCCGTTCTGCGAATCTGAGCAGTGGCTTTTAGATAAGCTTTAACTGCTCTTACTACATCCAAAGAATGCAATAACTTTTCCTCTACCGAAGTAGGCTTGGGGAAAAAAGAAGGAAGAACCACATCTTGGTTCAAATGAAAACTCGATACCACCTTAGGAAGAAAGGCTGGATGAGGACGTAACACTACTCTGTCCTTATGGATAACCAGATATGGCTCCTTACAGGACATAGCTGCTAATTCCGATACTCTTTTAGCCGAACAAATGGCTACTAGAAAAAATCAATTTCCTGGTGAGAAGCACTAAGGAAATATGCTGTAATGGTTCAAATGGTTGTTTCTGTAGAACCGACAGAACCAAGTTTAGATCCCATGGACATATGGGAATATTAACCGGAGGACTAATACGCATCACTCCTTGTATAAAGGCTTTGACTAGTGAATGCGAAGCCAAGGGCCTTTGAAAAAATATTGACAAGGCCGAAATCTGACCTTTGATAGTACTCAAGGCAAGCTTCCTATCTACAGCCCATTGTAGGAAGTCCAGAATTCTACCTATTACGTATTTACGTGGATGCCATTTCCTGGCCTCACACCAGGCGATGTACGCCTTCCAGATTCTATAGTAGATCTGCCTGGATACCGGTTTCCTGGCATTGATCATGGTAGACACCACAGCATTAGAGAGCCCTCTCCTTTTTAGAATGTGGGCTTCAATAGCCAGGCCGTCAAACCTAGGGCTGGTAAGGAAGGGTGGTATATCGGTCCCTGCGAAAGCAGGTCCGGACGATGTGGGAGGGTCCAAGGACTCCCCACAGACATTTTTACAATCTCCGCGTACCATGCTCTTCGGGGCCACGCTCGAGCCACCAGAATCACTGGTTTCTTTTCTACCCTGATTCTGCGGAGTAATCGAGGTAACAATTGTGGCGGTGGGAATGCATATATCAGCTTGAACTGATCCCAAGGGAACACTAGGGCATCCGAGCCGCACGCTAGGGGATCCCTTGTCCAAGAGACAAACCTGTCCACTTTCGTGTTGAACCTGGATGCTAGCAGATCTACATCCGGTGTTCCCCACCGCTGACATATTGTCCGGAAAACCTCGGGATGAAGGGACCATTCCCCTGGGCATAATTGTTGGCGATTTAGAAAGTCCGCCTTCCAATTCTCCACCCCTGGAATGAATACCGCAGATATGGCTGGGACATATCTTTCTGCCCATCTCAGGATGTAATTTACTTCCCTTTGGGCTGCACGACTCCTGGTGCCCCCCTGACGATTGATATATGCCACTGCTGTGGCATTGTCTGACTGAACTCTGACAGGGGACCCTTGGAGTTTGGATGTCCATGCTACTAGGGCATACCGGGCTGCTCGTATCTCTAAGAGATTGATGGGCAGGGCCTTTTCCGCATCCGACCATCTGCCCTGGAGAGACCATTGCTCCAGTACTGCTCCCCAGCCTAAAAGGCTGGCATCTGTAGTGACCACCTTCCAAGAAATCGGACTGAAGGATTTCCCTCTTTCCAGATTCCGGGGAACCAACCACCAACGGAGGCTTCTGCGAACGGAAGGGGACAAGGACATTGGTACGTCCAGAGCCTGAACTTTTTTGTTCCAGGCTGACAGTATGGCCCTTTGCAACTTCCTTGAATGGAATTGACCGTAGGGTACTGCTTCGAATGATGCCACCATTTTTCCCAGCAGCCTCATGCACAGGCGTATGGATGGCTGTCTTTTTGAACCCACTAAGTGGATCAAATCTCTCAAAGACGACCCCTTTTCTCGAGGCAAGAAAATTTTTCTCTGGTCTGAATCCAGCCTTAGCCCCAAGTATTCCAGACTTTTGACTGGTTTTAGGGCTGACTTGTCTCGGTTGATAATCCAACCGTGATATTCCAGATACTTGATTGTCTCGTGAACAACCACTTCTAGTTTTTCCACTGAGTGGTCTATCAGCAACAAGTCGTCTAGATATGCCATTATCGTTACACCTTGTGTTCTTAGATTGGCCAATAATGGGGCCAGAATTTTTGTGAACACTCTTGGTGCTGTGGCCAGACCGAAGGGTAAGGCTCTGAACTGAAAATGGCGCCCTTCTATCGCAAAGCGTAGAAATTTTTGGTGGGCTGGAAAGATGGGGATGTGCAAATACGCATCTTTGATGTCGATCGAGGCTAACCATTCCTCCCCTTGTAGGGCAGTGGCTACCGATCGGATCGACTCCATCCGGAAAGTCCTGATATATAGGAATTTGTTTAGCCCTTTTAGATTTAATATGGGCCTCACGTCCCCGTTTGGCTTCGGAACTGTAAAGAGGTTTGAGTAAAACCCGAACCCCCATTCTTCCAGGGGGACCTCTATAATTACTGCTTGAAGCAATAATTGTTCCAGTGCCAACAGGAGGGATCCTCTCTTCTGGGGATCCCTTGGCACGTTCGACCTTATAAAGCGGGAAGGAGGGGAGTTTTTTAACTCCAATTTGTATCCCAGATTTACTGCGGAGAGCACCCATCTGTCTCGGATCGTGTCCCGCCAGGTTTCTGTGAACAACTGAAGTCTTCCCCCCACCCGATTGGGTGGGGGCAACCCTTCATGCATTTGACTTTGGGGGAGGTTTTGTACCTCTCCTGCTCCAGGGCTTCTTGTTACCCTGCAACTGTCCCTGATTTTTACCTCCGGGATTTGACCGGGGAGGCCGTCGGAACTGTTTCACAGCCGATGTCCTAGGGACTGGAGAAGCCGGCCTCTTAAAAGAGGGACCTCTAACTCTATTTTTGACCGGCAAGAGTGTACTTTTACCGCTGGAAATTCTCTGGATATACTTGTCCAGGTCTTCCCCGAATAAGCGCTCCCCATGAAATGGGAAGCTGACCAGCAATTTTTTACAGGGAGCTTCAGCAGACCAGTTTTTGAGCCATAGAAGCCTGCGCATATGTACTACAGACAGCGTAAGGCGGGAGGCCTGATGGATTGAATCCTTTATAGCGTCCACCGCAAAGCATAAGGCTCTAGGTAGATCAGCTAGAGCAAGAGCCTGCTGATCTGGCACGTCCCTTAAGACCTGTTTCAACTGATCCTTCACTGCTTGGCAGACCCCTATAGCTGCCACTGCTGGTTGTGTCACCAATCCTGCTGTAGAAAAAGCAGATTTCAATAAGGACTCCAATTTTTTATCTATTGGGTCCTTGAACATTTGGACATTTTCCACCGGACATGTCAGTGATTTATTCACACAAGAGATGGCTGCGTCCACTGTAGGGACCTTCCATTTTCTGACGAACTTATCCTCCATAGGATAGACCACCGGAAATCTCTTGGGGGGAGTAAATATTTTGTCAGGATGCTCCCAATCCTGGTAAATGAGCCCCTCCAGTAAAGGATGGATCGGAAAAGAACAAACAGTCTGGGGAGCTTTTAGCGACCCCAACGAGGAGACAGAAGAGGAGGATGGCTCCGCAAGTGGCATTTTAAATGCTGATCGGACCATATTAGTCAGGGACTGCACCCATAACCTCTCAGCATGTGATGCTGAGAACGGCTCCTCCACTGTTGATTCCTCTACAACTGAATCAACCTCATCCTGATCCCCCTCAGGTAGGTCGTTCTCTGTATGGGACTGTTGCTCTGTTAACAGGCACTCTGAGGGAGGAGACGGAGATCGAGCGCTTTTCTCCTGTGACAGGGAAGCAGCAATTAGTGCTGACAATCTCTCTTCCAGCCCTCCCAGAGCTGAGGAAAAAACCTCCTCTGTTACATACACAGGAGCAGGTGAACTGGGGACAGCCACAGTACCAGGTACTCCTGGGGGTGCCCTACGGTCACTAACCTCTGATTCTTCAGGGGAGACTGGTGCAGCCAAAGCATGCCCAAGATCCTCAGAGCCCGATGGAGACCCCCTATTCCTCCTGGAATTTCTAGTCCCGGAGTTTTTAGACGGCATATTCCTAAGCCACAAAGCTGAGGTATTCCAGCCGAAAATACACCAGTTACTGATAATAGTCTAGCATAAATGCTGCTATAATAAACAGTTGGTGTCTACTAATGTGCCTTTCTAGGGGATGCCTGTATCAACCGCTTGCTGTATGCCTTTAAATGTTGCCAGCTCTGTCTCTGTACTTCATAGCCAGCTTACTGCAATAATGTGGCTTTTTAAAAACCTGCTGGGACGCCCGCACATGCGCAGAAGCGCTGCGGCGCGCACAGAGCGTCATCCCCCAGGCCCCGCCCCTTTTTCCGGCCACCTCTATATATAGAGGCGCGTGCACGCGCACGCGCGCGGCCACGTGCGCCTCGGCGCTAATTTTCAAACATGGAAACCAGGGACAGGAGCCAGGGCCCCCTTTGCCGCAGGCCGGGGGATAGACGAACACTGCAACATGGCAGAGGAAACAGTTTCCTGTAGGAGAACTCACCAGCTGCCTGGACTTTGCTCTCTGAGAAGAAACTAGTCCATATGACAAGAAAAACATTCCACAGCGGCCTCTAGTGGACAAACACAGGTACCGCAGTTTAATATACTAAACATATATAAAAAAACATTCTTCTTTTTTTTTTTTTTTTTTTCTTGACCACCATTAAAAATTATTAAATTTTTTTTAGTAGTTACAGGCATGCACAGATATTAGCGGGAATACCGTTAGGTAACAGACAGAAAGACAAATTAGGCTTGGGGGTCCCCCAATAGAACCAAGTTCCTGGGGGCCCCCACTTACCTGTTCCCCGCCGCAGGACTTTGTTTGGTCCACAAAAGCCCAAACTTCACCTATCACGGCAGGCATTGTAATCAAACCTTCAGGGACCGGGTTCCCAAGGATTCCACTCCCCTGGACCTGTATAGCACCCTGCACAGAAAACATCTTGGTCGTGGGTATGACCAGAGCTCTGGATCCCAGGGTCCAGCTCTCCTAAGAGAAGCATTACAGGCAGAACCTTGCTCTTCTCTGCAAGGCCCGGGTACCGACCGTTTAGCTATGAAGCTTTTTTGGTCGGATCCGGAATAGCTTACTGAGGCCCAAAAGAACCTGTACGCAAGCTCAGTGAAAAACACATGTTTCTTCTTGGCCAACACCTTAGACACTGGCAAAAACCTGAGGTGCTCCCGGATGGGAGGGGCTTATATAGGGGAGGGTACTTCCGGTTTTGGAAGTTGCCAGTGCCAGCACCTGACGGTAACTATATAACCCATTAGTAATGACTATGTCGCTCTGTGTCCCGTGATGTACGAGAAAGAAAGTCCTTTATTAAAAAAAAAAACATTCCAGCGGTGAAATCCAGTGTCCCGCGGCGATCCCGATGTCCAGCGCTGTCCTTCATTGGTTGTGCCTGAGCGGACCTGATGGGGAACTCCCTCTCAGTATTTTAAATGTATAGACCCGCCCCTTCTAAAGTTCCCCATCAGGTCCGCTCAGCGGACCAGATGCGGAACATGAGAAGGGGCGGGTCTATACATGTATTACCAAAGTGAGAGCAGTTCCCCATCAGGTCCGCCCCCTCGGTATGTCGGACACGCCTATGTCATTGGCTTGAGCGGGGAACTTCCTTCACTGTGTAATTTAAATTTACATAGTGAAGGAAGTTCCCCGCTCAAGCCAATGACGTAGGCGGGTCCGACATACCGAGGGGGCGGACCTGATGGGGGACTGCTCTCACTTTGGTAATACATGTATAGACCCGCCCCTTCTCATGTTCCGCATCTCGTCCGCTGAGCGGACCTGATGGGGAACTTTAGAAGGGGCGGGTCTATACATTTAAAATACTGAGAGGGAGTTCCCCATCAGGTCCGCTCAGGCACAACCAATGAAGGACAGCGCTGGACATCGGGATCGCCGCGGGACACTGGATTTCACCGCTGGAATGTTTTTTTTTTTTTTTTTAAATAAAGGACTTTTTCAAGGTGTTTGTGTGTTTTTTTAAACATTTTTTTACGCTTTCTTCGTGAAATGGTAGGGGTACAAAGTACCCCTTACCAATTCACATAGGGGGGGGGCCGGGATCTGGGGGTCCCCTTTGTTAAAGGGGTCTTCCAGATTCCGATAAGCCCCCCGCCCGCAGACCCCCACAACCACCGGGCAAGGGTTGTGGGGATGAGGCCCTTGTCCCCATCAACATGGGGACATCCTCCCCATGTTGAGGGCATGTGGCTTGGTACGGTTCAGGAGGGAGGGGATAATGGGTCTGGTATGGATTTTTAGGGGGACTCCACGCCATTTTTTTTTTAAATTTGGGGTGGAGTTCCCCTTAAAATCCATGCCAGATCTGAAGGGCCTGGAATGGATATTTGGGGGAACCCCACGTCAATTTTTTTTTTAATGTGTGGCGGGGTTCCCCTTAATATCCATTCCAGACCTGAAGGGCCTGGTAATTGAATTCTGGGGAACCCCCACGCTTTTTTTTTTTTTTTTTATCAATGACTTTTGTATGTATTGCCGGGAGCCGACAATTCATTAATAGCCGCGAGTCAGTTTTAAATGCATTTTTTTCTTTCAAAAATGACATTTTTTGCAGGGACAGTTCTAAGCATGGGAAACATGCGCCACTTTACAAGCATATCATACACACCCCCCAGGTACGAAATTTAAAGGAATATTTCACTTTTATTTTTTCATTTTAAGCATTATTAAAATCACTGCTCCCGAAAAAACGGCCGTTTTTAAAACTTCTTTTTGCATTGATACATGTCCCCTGGGGCAGGACCCCGGTCCCCAAACACTTTTTAGGACAATAACTTGCATATTAGCCTTTATAATTAACACTTTAGATTTCGAACGTTCGAGTCCATTGTATTTAATAGGGTTCTAAAGTTTACACGAACATTTTGTCTGTTCGCAGGTTCTGGTGCGAACCGAACAGGGGGGTGTTCGGCTCATCCCTGATGATAAGAGAAAATAGGATTTTTGTACTCACCGTAAAATCCTTTTCTCTGACATCCATGGACTGACACGGCACCCACCCTTCCTTTTAAAGTTTTTGTACTGCTTTGTTACGAACTGAGGTCTGCTGACTGCAGGGGGTGGGTTATGTCTGGAGGGACCGCCCCCCTGGTCGGAGCTGTTCAACTCTGGCTTTTAGAATGTATGTATAACATCTCACATTCTGCCTAGGTCTTCTCCTGCAAGCAGGGACATAACCCACCTGTACAGTGAATAAGAGACGCTGTGTCAGTCCATGGATGTCAGAGAAAAGGATTTTACGGTGAGTACAAAAATCCTATTTTTTTTTTAACTTTTTGTTATTTTATTTTTTGTGATTCTTCTATCAACTGTCGGCTGGGCAACAGGTTGGATAGTTCGCTATCCTCGTAGTCTTCCCAGTCCGACCATCGAGCGTGCTCAATCCTCGCTCTGCGTGAGATCAGTTCACGACATACCCCGTGGCTCCAGGGGTGGCCGGTGAGCTTTTTGTTCCAGGGTCCACAGAAGATTGAACAGTTTTGCTGTATCTTTCGCGGTGAACTGGTCGACAGCTACTCAGTACTGCACTGTGATATGCTTGTCAGGAACACACCAGTGGGTCCTAGCTGGACGGGTAAGTACTGTTTCCCTGCCTCAGCAGGTGAGTACATGCTGTGTGTTCCTATGGTAGGCGGGTTTTCCCTGTCTCCCCCTTGTTTTTTTATTACTCTGTCACCTACACTATGGTGCGCTGACTGGGGGTGCCTAGGGGTCTCTCTGTCCTGGTGGGGGTCCTCAGGGGTCTGCATGACGTGTGGGGGTTTAGCTGTGTCAGCGGGGGCCTTGCACGCCGTTTGGTGCCATGTTTTTACTGTGTTTTATTTTACAATTAAAAACCGCATTGGCGGGCATCTTGCCGTAGCTGCCTGTGGCGCACTTAATATTGCGGCGGCCATTTTCTTGTAGCCGCGCGCATTTTTTGTGCTGGTTTGGCCTCTATCGCTGATGGACGGCGCAATTCTCCTCACAGTCTCCTCACTGTTCACTTGCCGAAGCCGCGCTGTAAAGGACAGACGCAGGCAGCGGAACCGAGCGGTCCTAACCGGGTTGGTGAGTCCCCTGGGTAACACCCCCCACAGTCAGTGCAGCCGGAGGGTGGACTTTGTATTTCATATGGACAAAGTCTCAGAGGGTGGTATCATGAAGTCAGTGTCACCTGCTTCCCCTGTCATGTCAGAGGCAACTGGCAGCGCTGCTGCACCTGCGGTTCCTATGGCACAGTTGTCGGCAGTCCTGGAATCGTTTGTTGCCAGGATGGAAGCGGCGTTCGAGCGTAAGTGGGCTATTAAGCGCCCTCTCCCCCCACCATTTTCAGGGGAGTGCTCTCATTCAGACATGAGCATTGATGCGGCACAGGACCCTAGCTCTGAAATTTTTGATATTTGTGACCAGGACATTCCTTGTGAGGAAGACTCCTTATCTGGGTCAGTAAATGACAGGTTTGCTTGTTAGTGAACTCATTGATGCTGTGAGGGACACACTCAAGCTGGAGGCTGCAGCTGCAGAACCTCTGCTGGAGGAAATCTCCTTTGGTTCATTTAAAGCTAATCCTTCTAAAAAGGTTTTTCCCTATACACCTTTCTTTGACAAATTCATAGACCAGGTTTGGGACAAACCGCAGAAGACTTTTGCGGTCTCGAAGCGTCTGGGGGTTGAGTACAACTTGAGGGGAGCCTTATTGAAAAATGAGCCTCTCCTCCGGTTGTCGGCCCCCGGTCGCCCGGTTGAAATAAGCCTAGACTCTACCGGTGAGGGGACTCCTGCCTTTAAGGACTCGGAAGTGGTGAGCAGAGCCATGTTCACCATGCTGGGATCCGCGCTACGTCACATTGTAGCGGCGACCCTGGTGTCTCAGGCACTCATGGAATGGGCAAAGATTTTGCACCAGACTGTGCGGGAGCATAATCTTCCTCCGGATTGCATTGCACTGGCCGACCTAATGGTACAGGGCCTTGTGTATGTGTGCGATGCCACTATGGTCGCTGCCCCCTTGAATTCTAGGGCCTCAGTGTCGGCGGTGGTATTTTGTCGCCTTATCTGGTTAAAATGCTGGTCTGCTGACCTGGCCTCTGGGTAGATCCTGACGGATTTTACTTTTAAGGGCGGAAGACTAATGGTGCCTCCCTGGATTGCATTATTAAAAATGTCACGGAAGGTAAGGGCACCCTTCTTCCTCAGCCTACTAAGGCGTGGGAGCCACGCCGTAAGGCAGGCTCTTCTTTTCCCACACAGAAGAGGTGTTTTCGTCAGTCAGAGCTAAATCTCCCAGACTGACAAGAGTGCGGTTGGGGGACAGAAGCGTCCCTGGGTGCGTAGGCCGAACAAGCTGGCTACCAAGCCTGCCACCGCAGTCTTGCCCCCGCCCGACTCTGGGGTGGGGGGACGACTTTGCAGGTTCACGGATCGGTGGACCTCCCGGATCTCCGACCAGTGGTAGTCACCTCGGGGTACAGGATACAGTTCCTTTCCTGGCCACCAGACAGATTCTTCCCCTCAAATCTCTCTCTCCTTCAAGCGCGTCGGGCTGCCCTATTGGGGGCAGTGCAGGACTTGCTGTGGTGCGGGGTAATTTGCCAATACCGTCAAGGGAAAGGTTTCAGGGATTTTATTCAAATCTTTTTGTGGTCCCAAAGAAGGACGGAGACCGTCCAATTCTGGACCTCAAGGCCCTAAATGCCTTTGTAAAGGTTCGAAGATTCCGCATGGAACCCTTTCACTCTGTGTTTGCTGCGCTCCACCCGGGGGATTTTCTGACATCCTTGGACTTCAAGGACGCCTATTTGCATGTCCCAATGTGCGCGGGTCACCAGTAGTTTCTGCGCTTTGCGATAGGCGAGGACCACTATCAGTTTGTGGCTCTTCCCTTCGGATAAGCGTCAGCACCGCGAGTTTTCACCACGGTGCTTGCCCCGATTTTAGCTTTGCTGAGACAGCGAGGCATTGCTATCGTGGGCTGTCTGGATGATCTTCTTCTAAGAGCAGACTCTGGCTCAGAATTAGAGGAAATTGTGTTGATAGCCAATCTGGCCCTCCGAGGATTCGGTTGGCTGCTGACCATTTAGAAGTCGGTCCTGGTTCCGATTTCAGCGTCTGGAGTGCCTAGGATTGCTTCTGGACTCCTTGGAGGCAAGGGTCTTTCTACCCTTGAAAAAATAACAGACTTTTCAATCTGCAGTACGGGTGCTGGCGTCCCGCAAATGGTCGTCACTTCGTTTTTTGGCATGAGGGTCCTGGGACTCATGGTGGCTTCCTTCAAGGCGGTACCGTAGGCCCAATTCCACACTCGAGCCTTACAAACGGAGGTCCTGTCCAGCTGGAACAAGTCTCCATTGTCACTGGATCATCAGATCCAGGTGTGTCACCTGGTCAGGGCATCCCTGACATGGTGGCTGGAATCACCGGCCCTTTGGTCAGGGAAGTCGTTCCTTCCTATTCAGTGGACTGTGATCCCGTCGGCCGTCAGTCTTGCGGGCTGGGGCAGAATCTGTCAGCCCAAGAGCTTTGAACCCCTGGACGAATCCCATCTGCTGATCAATGTTCTGGACCTCCAGGCGATCAGACTGTATCTCTCCTTGTGGTCAAGGAGACTACAAGGGCGCTCAGTCAGGATCCAGTTGGAAACGCCACGGCGGTGACTTATGTCAACCATCAGGGGGAAACGCGGAGCTCGGCTGCAGCGTCCGAGGCCGCTCACATCCTGAAGTGAGCGAAAAGAAGCGTGCCGGTCCTGTCGTCCGTTTTGTTTTCCAGGTGTAGACAACTGGCAGGCGGATTATCCTAGCCGCCAACTGTTGGACCAAGAATTGGTCCTTCCATCCGGAGGTGTTTCATCTCCTTGTTGGAGGTGGGGCACGCCGGATGTGGGTCTACTGGCTTCTTGACTCAATCACAAGGTGTTGAGATTTGTGGCCAGGTACAGGGATCCCTGGGCAGACGCATCAGACGCGTTAGTGGCCCCGTGGGGTCGGTATCGACTGATTTATGCCTATCCTCCACTGAGGGTGCTTCCTCGACTACTTCGCAGGGTGGAGGCCGAGGGGATCCTGGTGATCCTCATCGCTCCAGGTTGGTCTCGGCCTCCTTGGTACGCCGATCTTGTGCGCCTAGTGGCGGACGTTCCATGGCGACTACCACTGCGGGAGGACCTTCTGTGTCAAGGTCCCATACTTCATCCTGCTTTACAGTCGCTGCCTTTGACGGCATGGCTATTGAAAGCCAGGTGCTGAGGGACCGAGGTCTCTCGGATTCGGTCATCTTGACCATGCTGAGGGCACGGAAGTCTTCCTCCGGGAAGATATACTACCGTACCTGGAAGGCCTACTTCGCTATGTGCGAGGAGCTGGCTTGGCGTCCACGGACGTATTCCGTTTCTGGATCCTGCTGTTTTTACAGCGTGATGTGGACCAAAAGCTTGCTTTCGGCACCATTAAGGGTCGGATTTCAGCTTTAGCTGTTTTCTTTCAGTGGCCGCTAGCGGGCCATTCTTGATTAGTACCTTCGTACAGGGGGTCTGCCATGTGCTCCCCCCTTTTTAGACCACCTTTTCCTCCTTGATTTTTGGATTTGGTGTTCCCGGTTCTTCAAGAACTTATTTTTGAGAACATCAGAGAGATTCCTCTCTTGACTTTATCTCAGAAGGTGGCTTTTCTAGTTGCCATTACTTCTGTCAGAAAGGTTTCTGAATTGGCGGTTTTGTCTTGCAAACTGCCATACTTGGTCCGCCATATGGATAAGGCAGTGCTATGCTCACAGCCTTCTTTTCTCCCGAAGGTGGTCTCGGCCTCTTCCACCTTAATGAGGACATTGTACTTCCGTCTTTATGTCCTTGTTCTGCGCATCCCGGAGAGTTTGCGCTTCACTCTTTAGACCTGGTACGTGCTTTGAGGGTGTACCTGTCTGCTACGACTTTGTTTCGGTAGTCTGACTCGCTGTTTGTGTCTGTGCCTGATCCAACACAGGGCCTAGCGGTTTCGCCTGCCACCATTTTTCGGTGAATCAGGCAGGCCATCATACAGGCCTATGCCCTTAAGAGGCGGGTGCCTCCATTTCCGGTTACAGCGCATTCGACCAGGGCTATTGGTGCTTCCTGGGCTTTCCGACATCAAGCGTCTGTTGCACAAGTGTGCAAGGCGGTGACCTGGTTGTCCGCACATACCTTTTCAGAGTTCTATAAGGTTGATGTGGCTGCATCTTCTGATACTTCCTTCGGCCGCAATGTTTTTCCAGGTGGCTGTTTAATGTTGCAACTCCTCCGTTGAGGAGCTTTGCTTGTTTGTGGTATAGTTTCTTTTTTTTGTACTCGATACTGTTCCCACCCCTCGTTTTTGACACTGCTTTGGGATGTCCCACTTTGTCAAGAATGAAGATGCTGTGTCAGTCCATGGACGGAAAGAGAAAATAGGATTTTTTTGTACTCCCCGTAAAATCCTTTTCTCTGACGTCCATGGACTGACACAGCACCCACCCTTCCTTTGTTAGGTTTGTACTGCTTTAATACGAACTGAGGCAGCTAGCTGCAGGTAGGAGGGTTATGTCCGGAGGGACCACCCCCTGGGCGGGGCTGTTCAGCTCTGGTAATGGAATGTATGTTAAAACATCTAACATTCTGCCTAGTCTTCTCCTATGAGCAGGAACATAACCCACTTTGTCAAGAATGAAGATGCTGTGTCAGTCCATGGACGTCGGAGAAAAGGATTTTACGGTGAGTACAAAAAAATCCAATTTTTTTTATTTTTAATGCAGAAAAACACAATACATAACCCTTTTATATTTTACAAAAAAAATAAAAAATGTTACCCCACATGTCACGCTTTAAAATTACACATGCCCGTGCAACAGCAGCAAACTACGTCAATTTTACTATCCATCTGTGACGTTATAAAAGCCCTTACAGATTTCAGAGGAGGTCTAGTGTTAGAATTACTCCCACGATCGGACGTTTGCGTCAATACCTCACGTGTGGCTCTAAATCCCTCCTTTGCCCTTGAAAGCATTCAAAACTCCAGGATCTGTGCTTTTGGATACTTTAGATTTTTTTTTTAAATAGCGCTGTTGACATCCGGGTAAGCCGGAAGTGGCGATCTGTCATCGCTTCCGGGATACTATAGCAAACGGCTGATCAAAGCTGAATCCAGCTATGCTTGGCTGTCGGGCGGCTGGTCGCTCGGGTCTCCCGGTGGGAGGAAGATGTCCCCACTAGCTGCTTGTAATGGCAATCGAGCGGCTAGTTGGGCGCTCCGATTGCTATTACAAGTGAGCCTGCAGCCATCATACCAGTACATACATCTGAAATTCTAGCAACGTACAAGTATGTCGCTGGTCGTTTAGTGGCAACTAATGGCTATCGGGATAACGGGGCCTGGTGGTGCTTGATAATCTGGCCTGGGCTCCAGTGGTTGGTAGTATATCTCTATGTTTAAAGTGGTTGTAAACCCTTCACAACCACTTTATGCTACAGGTAAGCCTATATTAAAGCTTGCCTGTAGCTACCCCGGGTATCTCCTAAACCTGAACGGTTTAGGAGATCTCCCCTGTCCCTTGCATGTGCTGATGTCATCGACACATGCACACCGGGGCATACTAAAGCAATGGCACGTATGTGCTGTTGCTTCAGTCTGTGTGCCATTACCGGCGGGGACCGCGCGCATATGCGGGAGTGACGTCATCGCGGCTCCGGCCAATCAGAGCGCCAAAGCCGCGATACCCTGAAGTGACCCCTGGGAGAGATGATGCCGCTGGAGGGGGGACGAGGACCGATGCGGGGGCTTCGATCTAAGGTAAGTAATTCATAATGAGCTAGTATGCTATGCATACTAGCTCATTATGCCTTTGTCTTGCAGGGTTTCTTTTTTGGGTTTACAACCACTTTAACCTACCCTCTGTAGCGGGGTCCCCTTTAAGACTCCCGGGACTACCTTGACCAGAATCCCTTTCGGCAATGTTTCCACCCCAGAGACTCATGGGAGGGGTTATAAAAGGAGGAGGCGAGGCTGGGCTCGGCCTCTTTGGGACACGAGACTTCAGTGACTGATCCTCCTGTGCGGATGTGCCGGAGTGCAAGGCCTGAAGCCTGAGGCCTTGCGCAGCACCAAAGAGCCTTCAACCCCACTGCGAGCTGGGTGGCATCTGATTTCGCTTGTCTACAGCCTTGGTTGGATCGGGGACCCGATCGCTGGAGACACTGTGTGTGTGAGGACACAGTTGGTGGAAGTTCCCGGACTGGGATCGCGTCCGGAGGGGTGAGCGAGCGTATGCTCAGACCATATTCTGTTGTTACTAATGTGCCTATAGACTGCCGTGGCCCACAAGTTTATATCTGATACTCTCACTGGAGATCCATATCAGAGCTGAACTCAGAGTTCATTCAGTAAAGTGTTTATTTCATCACAATCTTCCCACTGGATTACAAATGTTATTCTGTTATGTGCACCACCTTTAAAGAATTGCCGGTGAAGAAACCATCATCCACTATAGACTGAGTTTTAGATATCTGAGCCAGGCCTGGCCAGCTAGTTAGTTCATTTAGTTACTACGTTACAGGGCGCCTAGTTAACGGTCGCCCACGCGGCGCACCTTTTACTGTTCATTTAATGCATAGTATGTTTATTGCTGCAGGGCTCTGCAACTTATTACCTGTAAACTGTTACCACTGTTAACCTTTCTTTACCATAAGCTTAAAGTAAAGTTGATACCCCTTTCATATTGCCTTGATGTCTGAGTTTACTCATACAGTATAAGAAATATATTGCTGCCATAACTAACTGTGCCATTAGGGGGTCGAGTACATTGCCGGGGGTTGGCGGAGCTGTTTTCAGGGCCCAAACTAAATCTGCAGCCTTCTTAGTTGAAGGTATCGCTACACCTCTATTTCACAATCCTTTCTAAAAAAAAAAGCCTTTGTATTCAAGTTTTTTTTTTTTTTTTTTAAAGTCTGACATTTTGCTTATTCAGAGAAAAGCGACAGATTTTCTGTACTTCCTCGTGCTGCCTTATTTATCTGTCAAAGGCCCGATGTAGAATACATGTGTAACTTCCATGTCTGTCGTTGGCGCTTACACAGGGTTATTGATCTTCTACTCCATGTGACGGTGTTCATTTGGGACTGGTGTTCGACCACCCAGGGTATTTATAAGGGTTCTGACGCACGAATAGAGCAGATGGGAAGCGTTGCATAGGGGAGTATCAACAGGTGGGGGTGACAGGTCAGATTCTCTATAGAGTGTGTATGTAAACCCCCAACAATAAACTTTGCTTCCTTTTTTAGTCTGTCAAATATACCATTTGAATGTGTTTTTATCTTTTTCAATAACAACAAAATACCTGCTGATCATTTCAGAAGTTCAGAGCTGTCCAGTGCTCGCATTCAGTGTTGTCTCAAGGAGAGTAATTATCCCTCCATCAATATCTTAGGAATACAGAATGATTACCCTATATGTACTGGAGATGAGATGGTGGGCAATCGAGAACTAGACAAGGCTGACCACACTCAGTCCACAAAATGCTGTGTGTTGTCGGTCCACGACAGGAGGACCCAAGTGCATTTCTGGAAAATCAACAGAGATTTTCCTGTACTTGCAGGATCTTAAAAATTTTTGGCATAAGCTTTTTTCGGTCATAATTCTCTTGTGGGTCACAGGAGTGCACTTGTGCTGTCCTGTGACCCAGAAACAGCGGGCTAAAGCCCTCTGTCAGGTGCTGTCACAGATCTGCTCCAAACTCTGAGGATCCCAACCATAATAATGAGATCCATTCAGATGCCTGATCAACAGCTGGCTCAGCTTCTTGGCACCTGGCTGAGAGCCAGAGCCAGCCACTCCTGCCCAGTGAGCTCTGGTGGGGCAAACAGTGATGACAATCGCCGCTGTCCGCTCAGAGCTGGGCTTACAGGGCTAGCAGTCTGCCAGAATTCTGGGGTTGATTTACTAATGGCAAATCCACTCTGCACTGCAAGTGCACTTGGAAGTGCAGTCGCTATAAATCTAAGGGGAAGCTCTGCTGATTTCATCATCCAATCATGTTCAAGCAAAAATCCTGTTTTTTATTTTCCCTGCTTGTCCCCCTCGGATCTACAGCAACTGCACTTCCAAGTGCACTTGTAGTGCAAAGTGGATTTGCCTTTATTAAAGAAACCCCTCTGTCTTAGAAAAAAAAGAAAACTATGCCTGTGTTGTGAAATTCTGAAAATGAATTTCTTCACAATGCTTATAAATGTTGAGATGAATGAGGGCCTGTTTTTAATTTATTTTTAGAATTTTAGAACAAATTTATAAAGCTCTGCACCACAAATTTTGATCTACCGGTATTTATTGTTCCGTTTTTTTGATAATGGTTAAGGGTTGCTGTCTGTGTCCCTGTTGGGAATATTTAATGTCTTGATCACCAGAAATGAAAGTGAGGGCAAACCTAAAATGTAAAGTTGCCACCAGAACAGGTATAGAGGGGAAATCTTTTTTTATTTTATTTTTTATTTTGTGCGGAGACGCCGGGGGACAGCTGCAGCATCCGTCTGATGCTGCATCCACCTAGGTAAGTATGAATCTGAAAAAAAAAAAAACATACTTCTCTTTTAAGACCCAGGGAGAATATACTTTTTAACAGAAATTTTTATAATAACAGAAATTTTGCACATTTATTTTACTGATGTATACAGTAAATATCCATTAGATTATTGCTCTAGTATGTTACTTTTTTTCTTCTTTTTTTTTATAGTATAAACAATGTCCTCATTGTATATAATTTTATTAATGTATTTGTTTTAACAGAATGAGAAAACTACAGATGAGGGAAGGAGGATCCAGCATCAAGGATTACAAATTTTTAACCGGTCCAGCCGCTTGGAAAGAAAATCTCATATATTTCCAGATATGTTGAAAGATCACGATCCTTGTATTGCTGGTATTGCCCAACTGGAAAACCTGGAAGATCCCCAAAGCTGTCCCAATGCATATATCTTCCGGAAGAACGAGGCACTTAAGATCAATGCAAAAAGTTTAACAAAGGAATGAGCCGTCAACAGACCATGGACTGAATGGCTAAAATGCACCTTTTTATTTTATTTTAATCTGTATACTGGGTTATACAGCCGATGGACTATTGCCACAGCACACTAACTAATGTCCTTGTCTGGTGTTCTATTATTTCTCAATATATGAATGTGGCTTGCTTTTGTAGTAGCTCTTTCATGCCTTATAACGTCCGCTAGTTCTTAGTGAATTGATTGGCTGGTTACTGATTGCGTGAACATAATATCTGCCTTTGCAGTGTATAGAAGGGTACAATTTAACCCTTTTGTTGGCAGTGTGTTCTATAGCTTTTTTTTTTTTTGCTTTTTTTTTTGCTTTTGTTTTTAAAAGATTAAACTCTAGGTGTCTCTGGTGTTTTAAAAACCTATTTAACGCAGAGGTCCGCCTCCCCAAAAAATATATATTTAAAGCCAGCAGCTACACATACTGCAGCTGCTGGCTTTTAATAATAGGACACTTACCTGTCCTAGGGTCCAGCGATGTCGGCACCTCAGCTGATGTTTCCATCAGCTGTCGGGTGCTGCCGCTGCCATTGCAGGTAAGGGAACCCGGCAGTGTAGCCTTGGGCTACCTGTCCCCCCCCAAAAGGTGCCAATTGTGGCACCGGAGGGGGAGAGGAGACAAATGAGCGAAAGTTCCACTATTGGGTGGAACTCCGCTTTAAAGCCTGCCCTGTATTTCTTTAATGCCCACTTGAAGTTTTCTACAAACCCACAGGCTTTCAATGTTTTGGATGGCATGTTTGTGTAAGAATGCTGCATTGCCACTAATACAGCCGATCTGCCACTAGTAGCCTGTAGCTAAAGGCCTCTGCTATCTCTCTGACACCAGCCATCTTGCTGCAGTGTGCACAGCTAATGGTCTGGCTTGACGGATCATGGGGAACTGTTACATGGGGTCCACTGCTCTGAAATCTAGTGCAGCAAACCTTAGTTGCAGCCAGCTGGTCAGTTTTTGGGTTTGGTGTGCGTTTCAACTGAAATGGTAGGTGCAATTTAATTTACAACTTCAAATGCGATTTAAATTGTTTTTTAGAGCTCTATGCAGGCTCATTTGGATGTTTCCCAGCCTTCCTCAGAAAAGGAAATAAAACGAGAATCAAATTTAATCTTTCAGATGTTGCAAATAATCCTCTGTGCTACTGCCTGACACACTATGTAAAACATGGCTTCTGTTATGGTCATAGGAACTTTTTTTTTTCTGTCTGCAAAATCTCATAATTTTTTTGCGTTTTTTCAACGCCTCAGTGTGAAAGGGGCCTAAGTGCTTATGTGACTTCAGTGGTACTTTTTGTTTGGGATACATTGGGGGAGATTTACTAAAACTGGAGCACACAGAATTTGGTGCACTGTGTATAATAAACAATCAGTTTCTAACTTCAGCTTGCTCAATTAAGCTTTGACAATAAGCCTAGATTCACATTGATGCGATTTGGCATGCCAAATCAGTGGCTATTGCTGGCAATGGCCCCGTCCGAATCGGTGCAACGCCACATTTGCGGTGCCTCACCGATTCCCAAAAGTAATTTCTGTACTACTTTTGGCGACTGAGTGTGATTTGTATAGACATCTGTGCAAGAACCCACACAAATGCCTCTGAAATCGCCCCCGAAGTTGGACTGACATGTGGGAATGAAAACGTGCGAGTTCTTCAATCCTGCTGTCAGTGTGAACCCAAAACTTAGATGCTGAATGGTTACTATGCACAGCTGCATCAGATTCTGTGTGCATCAGTTTTAGTAAATCTCCCTGATTGAGCCCAATTTTTGAAAAGAATCTAAAAGAAATGTATTTTTTACAGCAAGCAGTTGCCGCCTTCCAGTCCAAAAAAAAAAAACGGATCAAGGCAACCCACCAGCATACCTGCCATATAACCTACAGTGGGTACGGAAAGTATTCAGACCCCCTTAAATTTTTCACTCTTTGTTATATTGCAGCCATTTGCTAAAATCATTTAAGTAATTTTTTTTTCCTCATTAATGTACACACAGCACTCCATATTGACAAAAAAACACAGAGTTGTTGACATTTTTGCAGATTTACTAAAAAAGAAAAACTGAAATATCACATGGTCCTAAGTATTCAGACCCTTTGCTGTGACACTCATATATTTAACTCAGGTGCTGTCCATTTCTTCTGATCATCCTTGAGATGGTTCTACACATTCATTTGAGTCCAGCTGTGTTTGATTATACTGATTGGACTTGATTAGGAAAGCCACACACCTGTCTATATAAGACCTTACAGCTCACAGTGCATGTCAGAGCAAATGAGAATCATGAGGTCAAAGGAACTGCCTGAAGAGCTCAGAGACAGAAATTGACAAGGCACAGATCTGGCCAAGGTTACAAAAAAATTCTGCTGCACTTAAGGTTCCTAAGAGCACAGTGGCCTCCATAATCCTTAAATGGAAGACGTTTGGGATGACCAGAACCCTTCCTAGAGCTGGCCGTCCGGCCAAACTGAGCTATCGGGGGAGAAGAGCCTTGGTGAGAGAGGTAAAGACGAACCCAAAGATCACTGTGGCTGAGCTCCAGAGATGCAGTCGGGAGATGGGAGAAAGTTGTAGAGAGTCAACCATCACTGCAGTCCTCCACCAGTTGGAGCTTTATGGCAGAGTGGCCCGACGGAAGCCTCTCCTCAGTGCAAGACACATGAAAGCCCGCATGGAGTTTGCTAAAAATCACCTGAAGGACTCCTAAGATGGTGAGAAATAAGATTCTCTGGTCTGATGAGACCAAGATAGAACTTTTTGGCCCTAATTCTAAGCGGTATGTGTGGAGAAAACCAGGCACTGCTCATCACCTGTCCAATACAGTCCCAACAGTGAAGCTTGGTGGTGGCAGCATCATGCTGTGGGGGTGTTTTTCAGCTGCAGGGACATGACGACTGGTTGCGATCGAGGGAAAGATGAATGCGGCAAAGTACAGGGATATCCTGGACGAAAACCTTCTCCAGAGTGCTCAGGACCTAAGACTGGGCCAAAGGTTTACTTTCCAACAAGACAATGACCCTAAGCACACAGCTAAAATAACGAAGGAGTGGCTTCACAACAACTCCGTGACTGTTCTTGAATGGCCAAGCCAGAGCCCTGACTTAAACCCAATTGAGCATCTCTGGAGAGACCTAAAAATGGCTGTCCACCAACGTTTACCATCCAACCTGACAGAACTGGAGAGGATCTGCAAGGAGGAATGGCAGAGGATCCCCAAATCCAGGTCTGAAAAACTTGTTGCATCTTTCCCAAAAAGACTCATGGCTGTATTAGATCAAAAGGGTGCTTCTACTAAATACTGAGCAAAGGGTCTGAATACTTAGGACCATGTGATATTTCAGGTTTTCCTTTTTAATAAATCTGCAAAAATGTCAACAATCCTGTGTTTTTCTGTCAATATGGGGTGCTGTGTGTACATTAATGAGGAAAAAAAATGAACTTAAATGATTTTAGCAAATGGCTGCAATATAACAAAGAGTGAAAAATTTAAGGGGGTCTGAATACTTTCCGTACCCACTGTATATTATCTGCCAGGTTGCCTTTATCCAGTTCACTGTTTTTACAGTCCAATACCGGTGGAATTTTAGTTGAAAGCTGTGCCATATATGGCCAGCATAAGTCTGCCATTTGGACAAATTTAGCAACTGAGTAGTCGGCAAGTGTACAAAAGTTTACTGTTTGCCTCCTAAACGTATTTCCCTGTACTGCTTCACTGTAATAAACAGAGCTGTTCTTTGTACCAAGTGTGGTGTGTTTTGTGTAGAGGGCTATAATCTGCACTGTCTATGGGGAAAGAGATTGAAGTCTTTGCCATCTAATTCTTGTGCTAGCCATACACGGGTAGGTCTTGCGTCGTGTGACAAAAGATGCAGTAATAGTTCCCTTCAAATAAATGGTTCACACTAAATTCTACCCAGAACTTGTTTCAGACTAGAACAAAACAGCATCACATCCAGGCAACAAGCATTTGAAAGGCATACAATGCAGGCCCCATATTTCATCAGTAAAGCCTCGTACACACGATCAATTTTCTCGTCCAAAACCGGCAAGAAATGTGCTGCGAGAGCTTTTTCCTCGAGAAAACCGTTCGTGTGTATGGTTTTACGACGAGAAAATTGCCGTGAATCTCGACGAGAAAATAGAGAACCTGCTCTCTATTTTCTCGTCAGGATTCCAGATTTCCTCGTCGTGTTTCTCGTCGGCCTGTTTTGTGATGAGAAAATGGTTTGTGTGTATGCTTTTACGACTCTTCAAAAAGCGCGCATGCTCAGAAGCAAGTATGAGACGGGAGCGCATCTTCTGGTAAAACAAGCCTTCGTAATGGAGATAGCACATTCATCACGCTCGAAATTATTGCATAGTTTAAATGTTGTGCATTGAAATCTTCTTTAGAATGTTACATTAATCCAAACGAATGAACTTCTTTTGCTGCTAATATTCTCACAGAGTTATGACTATCTTTTTTTAACCTTTTTCATGCTGCTCTTAAGAAGATTTAGGTGTATTATATCGTGCAAGATCTTCTGAATATTTTACATTTTTACATTTTTCAAACTGATGTTAATTGTAATTTGGCAATGTTTTGATAGTGATCTCCCATTGAATATTTTAATATATATTTGTTAAATTTTACACCCTATTTTTTTAAAATAAGATTGTTATTATTTTTTTGGGTTTGGTATCTGTCCCTTCTTTTGGCTGTCAAATGTCTCTGCTTACTCCAAAGCTAAATTGTAATTTTATTAAAAATACACATAGTCAAGTATGAACTTAAACAAAAATAACATTTATTCATGTTTCAAATAAAATAAAGAGAAGGCAGCGCTGGAGAACCTGCTGCCATTTGTGCATCCCAGGGACCCCAGACCACACATCAACCCTGTGTGGACACTAAAATTGTGAGCTTGAGAGAAGGCCAACATTTCTGAGCACAATCTGATGCTGGCCTCCCAGAGGTCAGGAACAGCAGCAGGTGAGATATATGTCCCAAGTCTGTGGTACTACAACAGGCTGCCTTCTGTCCGACCACAATGAAGCAAGGCCATCACTTCCTCGTCTTCCTGGCAACCTTCCCTGCAACCTTTCCTGAAGCCTTCCCTGCAGCCTTCCTTCTTCGTTTGGCTGGAGGCTGGGCCACTGGAGGGGTACTCCTGTCAGGAGGAGGAGGAGGTGGAGGAGAAGGGGGTGGGGCAGAAGAAGAAGGTGGAGGTGGAGGAGAAGGGGGTGGGGCAGAAGAACAAGGTGGAGGTGGAGGAGAAGGGGGTGGGCCTGAAGAAGAAGGTGGAGGTTGAGGAGAAGGGGGTGGGCCAGAAGAAGAAGGTGGAGGTGGAGGAGGAGGGGGTGGGGCAGAAGAAGAAGGTGGAGGTTGAGGAGAATGGGGTGGGCCAGAAGAAGAAGGTGGAGGTGGAGTAGGAGGTTGAGGAGAAGCGGGTGGGGCAGAAGAAGAAGGTGGAGGTGGAGGAGGAGGTTGAGGTTGGGACAGTTGTGCCACCTCACAAATAGCGGTGTTAGGGGTAATTTTTTCCATCACCCCCTTGTTCAGCAAGGTGATGAGCAGGGGCTCGCATAGGAGGCGTTGCTCCATGCTCATCAACTTGAACTTTGCCTCCACTAGGCCGGCAATGGCCTCTTCAGGGGATGTGGGCTCCTTGAGGGTGGCATGGGCCTCTTTAATAAGGGCCATTGCTGCCTCACTGGTGGTCCTGTCCCTCCTGCTTCTTTTGGGAAGTCGGATGGGAGGCACCTGTGATCTGGAGCTTCTCCTTTGCCCTGCCACCTCCTGGCTGCCACTGGGCCCTGCCACCTCCTGGCTGCCACTGGGCCCTGCCACCTCCTGCCTGCCACTGGGCCCTGCCTCCTCCTGCCTGACAGTTTCCAGACCCTCCTCCTGGCTGATTTCATCCTGTGTATGAAAAAGGGACATAGTTTAATATGTTGGTTTAATCTTTGCATCCAAAATTCAGATCATGATTGAAGCAATTCGAATGTAAATCCAGAAAATCATTTCGACCAATTTACAACTACATCAGATTGACTATTTAGCACCCAATTTAGGCCAGACTAATGTCTCGAGATCTTGATTTCACTTGTGGAACCCCAAACAGTTTATGTTTGTCATCTTGGCCAAATCAGGTTCATCCAGGATGGCTGCCTCCTCTTGCTCCAGAGAAGGCTCAGGTTGGCTGCAGGGAAGTCTGGGGGGAAGAGTGGAGAGTGATGGCCTTGTCTCAATGTGGTCATCCAGAAAGGACATCCTGCTGTAGTACCACAAATTCGGGACATACATATCATCTGCTGCTGCTCCTGACCTCTGAGAAGCCAGGACCTTAGAGCGTTCAGTCCTGTAGGTGCCTCTCAAGCTCCCAATTTTAGTGTCCACCTGTTTTGCTGTGGCTGTGGGCACCTTGGTATGCACAAATGGGAGCAGGGTCTCCAGCGCTGCTTTTCTCACCCCTTTTTTTTTGTGTATGGGGTTTTTGGTCTCCCACAGAGCGGGCAGCTCCCTTACCCGGTCTATAAATTCCGCAAGGAATTCCTTGTCACTTATAAAGACATTCATTTTGGGTCTGCAAGTAAAATAAATAATATATAACTAATGTGAGGCACACAGTCTAACCTCCTTAAAATCTTAGTCACCATATATATCCTACAACATTCTCCAGACAGTATAGGCCAACAATTAGTCAAAGTCACAAAATCACATACCTTCGTTCGCACGTCCGTCACTTGAACTCCTCTCTCCGCACAACAAACGTAGTATAGTCACATGTGTGTTTGCTATATATACACCACGCATGCGTCAAACTCCGCACACGTCGCTCCGCACACGTCGCCCACCCATGACGTTCTAACTAACATCTTTTCCCCGCCCCTTCTCTTTCAGCGCGCAGACAGATATGGCGGATTTACAGCAGGTGTCTGATAATTCCTCCAAAAACGAGGAGGAGACAAGCCTGGAGACCGAGGAAACGTCACGATCAAGGAGGAGATTCAAGGCATCTAATATGTATTTTGCGGAGATGGTGGAGATGGTGGACATATTGCTCAAGTCTGATTATGACGCAAAGCATGGGCCGTATAGCAAACCTAATAGAAGGAAGGCCAAAATCCTGAGGAAAGTCGTGAAGAGTCTGAAGACGAATTTCGGGGTGAAACGCTCAAATGAGCAGCTCAGAAAGAGGTGGTCAGACCTCAAACTGAGGGAGCCAGAGCAGTTAAGGAGCATTAAGAGAATGCTAGCAAAAAGTAAGTAAAATGTACACTTTTCTTCTATTAAGGTTTTTCTCAAATTACATGTTGCTCCTTTTTGTTTATTTTCATATTGGACTCCCTTCCAAAATTTCCTAATTTCGAACTTGGTTTGGCACAGTAATCATTCTTTACGTTACAGACACTTCGTTCGGCCACTATCCGCTGTTTTGGCTTATTTTACAGCCCCAAAAGAAAATAGACATCTGCCTGTTTTTTACAAATTGTTGTTCCTAAATTTTTGGCTAGATGATGTGTTTGTAAAGAGAATGAAATGCAAACTTTAATCAGTGTAAAGGAGAGGACACTCAGCAGCTGGTACCACATCTGTACTTTGGAGCACTATAGTGTGGGCCAACAGAACCGCCTTTTTTGGGTGTCCCACACAGGTGCATCAGTGAATTTTTGTGGTGCCTCCATGTCTAAAAATTTACATCCAAAAGGTGAATACTAAACCTATTTTTTGTTCCAAATAATGCATTCATCTTTAGAATCCGCACAAACACACACTTGTACCCCACTTCCAAACAATTTAGCCTGTTTAAATTTTTCTGAGAGAATTTCAGTGTGATAAATAGACCTTTTGTTTGATTCTCATAGGGGAGAGAAGACTGGGAGGAGAACACTCCAGGGAGCACAGGAACCCCACAGCTTCACAACAACCCCAAACTCCCAAAGACCCACAACCGAAGGATGTTGAGGAAGTTGAGGTGGAGGAAGGAGAAGTGCAGGAAGGAGAGGTGGATGACGTTGTGGAACTGGTCACCACAACAGGTCAGTATCTGTAACCACAGCTTCAGGTAAGAGATGTAGGCCTGCAGAGTTATAATACCTTTTTATTTTGTTTTTAGGGGATGTAAATGTTGTGGTGAAGGATAGTACACGTTTCTCTGCTGACAGTGCCCTCTGAATAATACAGCAAGTGATGGAATGTAGCACGGAACTGGACAGAATAAAACAAATAATTCATGTGATGGATCAAACATTTAAAGACATTCTAGATGTTTTGGGGAGAATCGAATACGTCAACCAAACCCCCATTTTTGTTTCAGGAATGACTGTTCTTCAACCTTTTAAACTCTTTTTGACAATCAAACCAGCCAAAAATTGAATATGCACACAGTGTGTCAACATGTGCTATCTGCCATCAGGGGATATCCATGTATGTCTTTTGGGGGTGCAACCCCTTCCTCGTATCTAAAGTAGGTGAACTGAGGAAGGGGTTGCACCCCCAAAACACGTCCATTGATCACCCCTGATGGCAGATAGCACATGTTGACAATAGGGATCAGGAGTCTAAAATCCCTATTGGAAATTACTTTAAAATGTGTGCATATTCAATTTTTGGCTGGGCAAGGGGTGGCAAGACCCCATATTATGACGGGCACATAGAGACATAGTTTGTGTAAGTGTGAATGTCTCAGATTGCTCAGAGATATTCAAAGTTGTACTTTTTGGAATGCAACTGTTGTTTTTGTATTTTCCTAAGAAAAGAATTGGTGGTTTGTGGCCAGGACAAAAAAAAAGTAAACATGTGTGTGAATGTGCACAGAGTAAAATGTTTGAACAGAAACAACGTGTAGCTTCTTTTTTCAATACGCTCTAACCTTATTTGTGTTTTTTTTAAGGTAACATAGTGAAATGGTTGTTATTTACTAAAGAAAAATACACTTGGCACTACAAATGCACTAAGACAAACTAGGAGACAGGAAACAAACAAAAGTTAAAATTTGAAATCAGAATTTTATTTAGCTCATTCTCCATGAATCTTTAGGCATAGCCTGGCATAGAAATTGCCCCCCTACCCGTGAAATATTGCATATATTTCTCCCGAACCTCACGGGCATTTTGGGGGGCAAGCCAGGACGGGCAGATTCAAGGCCCGGCAGGGGATTGGCAGATGAAAGTCCAGCCTCAGGCAATACTGTGGCCATATAAGAAGTGGATTTTCTGCTGAGAAAGTTGTGTAGCACACAGCAGCATAAAACTACATAGTTTATTTTGTAGTCCGCCAAGTGGATGGAAGTCATAAAAATGCGGAACCGGCTGGCCATTATGCCAAAGGCATTTTCAACGACTCTTCGGCCCCTGGCCAGCCGGTAATTGAACACCCTCTTCTCTGGGGTCAGGGTCCTCTGAGGAAATGGCCTCATAAGATGCGGTCCGAGCCCGAAGGCTTCATCAGCCAAAAAAACAAAGGGGAGTCCTTCAACATTCCCTGCATCCGGTGGCAATGCAAGGTCGTCACTCTGGAGACGGAGGGCAAACTCCGTCTGGATGAAGGATCCCCCATCGGACATCCGGCCATTCTTCCCTACATCAACATAGAGGAATTCATACCGTGCTGACACCACCGCCATCAGCACAATGCTATGAAACCCCTTGTAATTGAAGTAGTAGGACCCAGAACGGGGTGGCGGCACGATGCGGACGTGCTTCCCGTCTATGGCACCACCGCAGTTGGGGAAGTCCCACAGCGTGGCAAACTCGGATGCCACAGTCTGCCATTCCTGTGGCGTGGAAGGAAGCTGGGGAGTCAAACAAGATGAAAAAAATTAGAATTTTAAAATATTACATTACAAGGAGATTATAATAAAAAACATTGGAGGCCAACATCAATCAAATTCTCAGTTTATTAATCTGTTTTTAAGAAGTATAATGGAAGGCTCATGTTTCATATTCATCACCCCCTCTGATGGTCCATTAAAAAAATATTTTGGGGGGGGGGTAGATGTGTTTGGCCACAGGATAGCATTGCAGTGGCGGTGCGTCCAGAGTGGGCGCTGGAGCACTGCCACCTCTCTCCTGTGCCCGTCACTCCGAACAATACATCGGTTCATGCGTTGCATTAACCTATGTATTGTCAATGCCGCCCACTATTCTGGTGGATGGCCCCCTGTTAAGCGACCAACATATGAATAACTGCAGCATTTATGGGGTGAAAATTGCATATCAGAAACAGGGAGGCAAATAGGCTTGCACATTACAGCCTGAGGGATGTAATTGGCTTCATAAAAGTTAAATAGGTGACGCAGGGGGGGGACATTCCTTGGGTAAACACTGACAGGCTGCTCTGCCAATCATGTTCACCAAGTCTGTTTAATGGTAACATGATTGGCTGATGCAACATCAAGGGCAGGAGAAGACATCAAGGACAGAAGAAGGATGGCGCTGACCACAAGAAGGTAAGTGCAGGGCTGGGGGGAACAAAATGGCTGCATTGGAGGGAACAAAATGGCTGCATTGGAGGGAACAAAATGGCTGCATTGGAGGGAACAAAATGGCTGCATTGGAGGGAACAAAATGGCTGCATTGGAGGGGGCAACTGGGGGCGTTTAATAGGCACAGTCGCAAAAAAGGAGGAAGTTTATTTCCTAAATTGGGGTTGGGCCCCCAAACATTTGGAGCAACAGACGCCCCTGCTGGAAAGCTTAGTGAAGGGAAATATGCATGGAGGAGAAAAAAGGGGCATTTAAAAACTTCCAGCATACATGGGGACAAAGGGGACATTCTCAGCATATTACAATCATGGTAATTAGGGAAGGATGAAAGAAATACAATACATTAGCATACATGGAATACATAAAATGTGATGTTAATGGAGAAAACTTACCCTAATATAGTCCTCCTGCAGGACTTATATAATAGCAGAACAGGTGTCTGGGATTATGAGGCCCAGAGCCTGGGGGGAGATGCCTGTCGTGAACTTCAAGTCCTGAAGACTTCTCCCTGTCGCCAGGTAACGTAACGTGGCGATGAGCCTCTGCTCAGCACTGATGGCTTCCCGCATAACGATGTCCTTCCTGGTAATATAGGGGGACACCAAAGCCAAGAGTTCCTGAAAAACGGGGTCAGACATCCGCAGAAAATTCCTGTAGTCCTCAGGATTATTCTCGACGATCTCCCGCAGCAGAGGCATATGGCAGAATTGGTCCCGCTGGAGCAACCAATTCTTGGTCCATGAACTCCTCCTCACACCGTTCATGGACTGGTCTTGGTCCAAAACAAGCAGACCAACACCAAGCGCACGCACAGCATGAACTCGACGACGAGAACGTCCAGGCGACATGGCTAGGAAACGGTCGTCTGATCAGAACGTACAGAACAGAACGCACTTTAGAACAGCAAGGCCTATGAATAACGAACTGAAAATCAGAAACGAATGGGCAAGAACGCACTGTAAAACAGATACGACCTGCCTAGACGCCCTGAAAGTCAAGATACGAACCCACAAGCACAAACTGAACCGCAGAAAACAAACTGAAAAGCACGAAGACTGAAAAGCGCGAATCGTCTCTTCCCAAACTTTTACTTCACACGCGGTAACACGAGATCAGCAAAAGCAGCCCAAGGGGTGGCGCCAAGGAAATCGATCTTCCCCTTTATACTGCCATCGTACGTGCTGGACGTGACCACGGAGAACAACGACGAGATTTGGAATTGTCAGTGTGTACGCATGGAAAGCTTGACGAGAAACTCGTCAAGGTTAACAAGAATCTCGTCGAAAAAAACGACGAGATTGTTACGACGAGAAACTCGGTCGTGTGTACGAGGCTTTAAAGTGGAAAATGGCACTGGGAGAAATAGACTGCTGATAAGAATCTGCAGGGTCAAGCCTGTTCTCTTGGCTGAGAGACAAAGCTACCATCTGTATGCTCATGACTATTTGCCTCCAAGCTAAAATCCTCTTGGGGCTGACAATACCTCAGTGCTGTGACCTATGCTAGCCTAGCTGTACCTGTGTTGGCATATAGCACTATTTGTGTCTGGGACCAGATGCAGCCAACTGTCTTCAACAATATGTAATTATTAGAAACCCAAGCCCAAATAATTCATAAGCCTCATACACACGATCGGACTTTTCCGTAGATTGTTGGCCGGGAACTTGGTATGCATACACATGACAGGACTTTTTCAGCCAACTTTCAACAAATCACGTGGTTTTTCAGCTCTTTACCGCAACCCTGTGGGCAACTTCTGCTATTGTTGTCTGATCTTGAGCATGTGTGTTTGTACTTTGGACTTTTGTCCGATGAACTTGTGTACACACGATAGGATTAGCCGACGTAGGACATTTGTTGCCGGAAAGTTTGTCTGTTCTCACAGCGAACATTTGTCTGATGGAGCGTACACACGGTCGGGTTGTCCTATCAAACAGGTCCGTCAGACATTTGTTGTCAAAAAGTCAGATCGTGTGTATGGGCCTGCAGGGGAGAGTTTTGTGCGCAACAATGCACCAACCATGTTACAACTCCACCTCTCTTCAAAATGGATTTACTAACACAATCCTTCTGAATTTACAAGATGTTCCTTTTTCTGTATTGGCACAAATTTTGTTTTATGCCCTAGACTAGGAGTTATTTACTAAAGCTGGAGAGGGCAAAATCTGGTGCAGCTCTGCATAGAAACCAATCGGCTTTCAGGTTTTATTGTCAAAGCTTAATTGAACAAGTTGAAATTAGAAGCTGATTGGCTACCATGCCCAACTTCACCAAATTCTGAGTGCTGTATAAGATGGAGGGCTATTTAGCTTTGCCTAACCAATGGCCGCAGTCCTGTTTCTGAAAAGATTTGTTTTGAGGCACTGCAGTCTCCTACTGTCACCTTCTAATTACAGGGGGTCCCTTTGGACCTTATTGATGTATTGCGTACTACACAGCATTTTAAAGCACAGCCTGCTGTCTTTCAGAGCTCCTACTGCTGTAAGGACCTTTCCACCAAACCCACTATTTGAGGTATTCCTCTATGCAGACTGGAAGCACCCTGAATAGTCTTGGGCCCCACCTGAGAGTGTTGGACTGTTCTTTAAAGGGGATTTGTTAGATGGTGGTCTAAACCCATTGGATTTACCAATGACCCACCTTGGCAGACTAACCAGAGGTCAGGTTCTGTTATTGGCCCCACAGTGTCAGTGACACTTCTTTCACGTTGCAGTAGAATGGGTAAGATACTTTTTTTTTTTTGTAAGAATCTCACCTTCACTGGAGTAAGCCCCTTCTTAATTGAGCATGTGGATCTGATGTCTGGAGCCTTTTGTTTTGACTGTGCTGGATTTTTAATTTTTTTTCCCAAGAATATAAACTTGTCTTGCATGGGCATCTGGTATCTATTCAGATGTGTAGTGCACTCTTGTTAAGATACTGGGATGCTGATGCCTTATTCAAAGAGAATTGCTTGGCCTTCAAGGGACATTGGGATTTATTTACTAAAGCTGGAGAGCGCAAAACCGGGTTTACTTCTGCATAGAAATGAATCGGCTTCCACGTTTTATTGCCAAAGATGAATTGAACAAGCTGAGGTTAGAAGCTGATTAGTTTATATGCAGAAGTGAGCCTGGTTTTGCACTCTCCAGCTTTAGTAAATAAACTCCATTGTCTCCTCGGGGAACACTATTTCTGGGAACATTGACACCTGTGTTTGGCCCAGTGCTTTTTTCTTAGCATCTTCACTATGCGATATCCTTGCCCTCTGATAAACAGAGTAGGCATTGTGGAATTTAAGTGGACAACATCTCCCTAATAGTGATGAGCCGAACACCCCCGGGTTCGGTTCGCACCAGAACCCGCGAACGGACCGAAAGTTTGCACGAACATTAGAACCCTATTAAATACAATGGATGCGAACGTTCGGATTCTAAAGTGCTAATTATAACGACTATTATCCATGTTATTGTCCTAAACAGAGTTTGGGAACCCGGGTTCTGCACCAGGGGACATGTATCAATGCAAAAAGAAGTTTTAAAAACGGACGTTTTCCGGGAGCAGTCATTTTAATGATGCATAAAGTGAAAAAAAAAAAGTCAAATATTCCTTTAAATATTGTACCTGGGGGGTGTCTAAAGTATGCCTGTGAAGTGCCACGTGTTTCCCGTGTTTAGAACTGTCCCTGCACAAAATAACATTTCTCAAGGAAAAAAAAGCCATTTAAAACTGCTTGCGGCTTTAATGTAATGTCTGGTCCCGGTAATATGGATGAAAATCTTTAAGAAAAATGGCATAGCTACCCCATCAACCCCCCCCCTACCCCAGCCCATTACCAGCCCCTTTGGGTCTTGTATGGATATTAAGGGGAACCCCGCACACAAAATGAAAAAGGCCCTATATACTCTGAACAGCCGTATACAGGCGGTGCATACAAGACAGGGACTGTAGGTTTGTTCTTATGTAGAATCTGTTTGTAATTTTGAACAGCTACATTGTTTAAGTGTAGCTCCAGGCCAAATACCTATTTTTAAGCTTTTTGGAAAACATAGGGAAGGGTTATCACCCCTGTCTGTGCCCCTGTTCAGAACATTTCACCTCACTTTGCGTCCCAATGACAACTGTTTTTGAAATGTGGTGTTTTTATTGAAACAAGGATTGGTGATAAAGCATCAGTAGAGAGGAGACACCTTTCTCCCATATTAATTCTTACAGGAGAGAATTTTCCTTCCAAGGGGTAGATTTCCTCTCACTTCCTGTTGTCTTCTTCCGTTTGCAAGTAGTAGTCGTTTGTAAGTTGGATGTTTGAAAGTAGGGACCTGCCGTATATACTCTGCAGAAATTGGCCCCTTAGGTGTTGGTGTTGGCACAACACTGTAAGCACTCACAGTTACTCTTGGTGGGTGCTGGAACGCCCTTATGTCAACTATTATATCAGGAATTGTAATAACATATAATTGTTGAACAGTGGTAGTAAAAATTGGGCCTTTGATGGTGCTGCTGGTGCCACAACACTGTAAGGCCTGACAGTTACTCTTGGTGGGCGCAGCAATGGGCCCTGCTGTGAATTATTAGATCAATAATTAGAATTGCATGTCCCTGTTGAACAGGGGCTGAAAAATTGGGCCTTTGGTGGTGGTGGTGGTGGTGGTGGTGGTGGTGTTGACACAACACTGTAAGGCCTGACAGTTACTCTTGGTGGGCGCAGCAATGGGCCCTGCTGTGAATTATTAGATCAATAATTATAATTGCATGCCCCTGTTGAACATGGGCTGAAAAATTGGGCCTTAGGCACTGGTGGCACAACACTGCAACCCCTCACAGATACTGTACTTGGAGCACAGCAATGAGGCCTGTTGCAAAGTATTGCATCAAAAATTGTAATTACACGCCCCTGTTAAACAGGGGCTGAAAAATTGGGCCTTAGCCACTGATGGCGGCACCCATAAACCAAAATGATCTTCCAAGCTATCATCATTAATCGGATCATTGAGGAGGAGGAGGAGGATAGCTAGTCAACATAACAGCACAGGAACTCAGCATCAGCATCAGTCTTGAAGGGATGTGACATTTTAAAATCAATTAGTCTGTTATATCAGCATCAGGTGTGTGGTAGCTGGTGGTGATCCAAGACTGGTTCATCTTGATGAAAGTCAGTCGATCAACTGAGTCGGTGGACAGGCGCACCCTGTGATCCGTGACAAATCCTCCAGCAGCACTGAATGTGCGTTCTGAAAGAACGCTGGATGCAGGACAGGCCAGTAGCTCAATTGCATACTGTGCAAGCTCTGGCCAGTGATCCATCCTCAAGACCCAGTAAGCCAGAGGATTTTCGGTGGGGAAGGTGTCCAAGTCTGACCTTGCCCCTAGGTATTCCTGCACCATGTATATCAGACGCTGGCGATGGTTGCTGGAAACGATCATACTTTGGGGCTGCGGACTAAAGAATTGTCTGAACGCATCGGTCAGACGGCCACCTTCCCCACCGCTCCTTCTTTGACTGCCCGAAGCCTCAGCAACTCGTTGTCCAGGACCAGGAGTTTGTAACCTCCCAGTCTCTGGGAACGCGTTGCACAGACCTTTCTGCAAGGCCTCCCGGAGTTGTCTCATCCTCTGCTCCCTCTGCGACGGTAACATAAGGTCTGCAACCTTACCCTTGTACCGTGGATCAAGGAGAGTGGCCAGCCAGTAATGGTCCCTCTCCTTGATCCGAAGAATACGGGGATCCTTCCGCAGACTTTGCAGGATCAGGGAGGCCATGCAGCGTAGGTTAGCTGAGGCATTCAGTCCGGAGTCCTCTGGGTCACTAAGGATGACATGATCCGCAGCCACCTCCTCCCAGCCACGTACAAGTCCACTGGTTTCTTGGGACTGTAAATCATCCCTAAAAGACTGCTGCTGATGATGCTGAGTGCCAGCCTCCACCTCCATGCTGACACAATCCTCCTCCTCCTCCTCCTCCTCCTCCTCCTCTTCCTGTGCGATGGGTGGGACAGAAGGAACACTGTCAGGGTAAAGGGGGCCTTGAGAGGCAAGGAAGTCCTCCTCTTCCTGCCTCTGTCCATTATTCCACGCAGCGTGCGCTCCAACAGGTGGACAAGAGGTACAGTGTCACTGATGCATGCACTGTCACTGCTCACCATCCTCGTGGCCTCCTCAAATGGTGCCAGGACAGTGCATGCATCCCTGATCATGCCCCACTGGCGTGGTGAAAAAAACCCGAGCTCCTCTGACCCTGTCCTGGTGCCGTAGTCGCACAGGTACTCATTGATGGCCCTCTGCTGCGTGTGCAGCCACTGCAGCATGGCCAACGTTGAGTTCCACCTGGTGGGCATGTCACATATAAGGCGGTTCTTGGGCAGGTTCAACTCCTTTTGCAGCTCAGCCAGGCGAGCACTGGCATTATAAGATCTGCGGAAATGAACACAGACTTTCCTGGCCTGCCTCAGGACATCCTGTAAGCCCGGGTACCTGCCCAAGAACCGCTGCACCACCAGGTTAAGGACGTGAGCCATACAGGGCACATGGGTCAGTTGTCCCTGTCGGAGGGCAGAGAGGAGGTTGGTGCCATTGTCGCAAACCACCATTCCTGGCTTAAGCTGGCGTGGCGTCAACCACCTCTCGGCCTGCCCCTGCAGAGCAGACAGGACCTCTGCCCCAGTGTGGCTCCTGTCCCCCAAACACACCAGCGCAAGCACGGCATGGCATCTTTTTGCCTGCGTACTTGCGTAGCCCCTTGAATGCCTACGGAGCACCGCTGGTTCCGAGGACAAACCACAGGAAGAGGCCATGGAGGAAGAAGAAGGGGAGGGGGTGGAGGAGAGAGGTGTGTCACAACCAGTAGTAGCATTTTGGAGGCGTGGCGGTGGAACAACCTCCAACACTACTGCACCTTGTCCTGCATCCTTCCCAGCTGCCAAAAGAGTGATCCAATGGGCCGTGAAAGAAAGGTAACGTCCCTGTCCATGCCTGCTGGACCATGAGTCAGCGGTAATATGCACCTTACCGCTGACCGCCCTGTCCAGCGAGGCCAAGACATTGCCTTCCACATGCCTGTAGAGAGCCGGAATCGCCTTCCGTGAGAAAAAGTGGCGTTTGGGAACCTGCCACTGAGGAACCGCCCATTGCACAAACTCACGGAAGGGGGCCGAGTCTACCAACTGAAAAGGCAGCAGTTGAAGCGCTAGCAATTTAGCCAAGCTAGCATTCAACCGCTGGGCATGTGGATGGCTGGGAGTGAACTTCTTTCGACAGTCCAGCAGCTGGGGCAGGGAAATTTGCCTGCTAGAATCGGACGTCGGTGTACTGCTAGCAGAGTGCCCGCAAGTACTTGGCTGTGACACACCTAATTCTACACCTTCATTCCTCTCAGAGCAGGTTTCAGAGAGGACTGAAGGTATAGTGGGGTTGGAGATCCCAGCTGATGCGGTGCAAGAAGAGGTCAGCTTTGTTCTTTGGTGTGGGTCTTTAAGGTAGGCTTGCCAACGAGCTGCATGGCAGGTCAACATATGTCTGATCAAGCATGTGGTGCCCAAGCGGCTGATGTTTTGGCCACGCGATATACGCTTGAGACATATGTTGCAAACAGCAGCTGTGCGATCTGATGCACTCGCCTCAAAAAAGGCCCACACCAAAGAACTTTTTGAATGACGGGCAGAGGCAGCTCCCTGCACAGGCGGAGCTCTGCGGTGTGATTCCGTCGGTGTGCTGCCCATACGCTGGCCACCCAAGGGCACCCTGCCTCGTTGGAGATGTGCCTCCTCCTCATCCTCCTCCTCCTCCTCTCTCCTATTAGGCACCCACGTGGAGTCAGTGACCTCATCATCCCCTCCCTCCTCATCACTGGAGCCAATCTGGCAGTATGCTGCAGCTGCTGGAGCATGACTGCCAGATTGGTGTCCTTCTTGAGCATCCCCTCTCTCTGCTCTCACGCTACTGCCTTCCTCTATCTGGGTATCATCATCAGATCCTTCGAAACGCTGGGCATCCTCCTGGAGCATGTACCCAACACTGTGCTCAAACAGTACGGGGGACTCCTCAGGAGGAGGACATGGTGGGTCTAGGGAAGGATTGACTAATGAAGATAATGATACCAGAGAAGAGGACGCTTTGGCAGCTGCTTTGCCAGTACCCTGAGCCTGGGTGAGAGAGGATGAGGAGGATGAGGTGGGCTTGGTCATCCACTCTACCAAGTGTTCGGCATGATGTGGCTCAACATGTCCAGCTGCCGAAAAGAAGGACAAGCGTGTCCCATGGCCATGTGCTGATGACAATGCACCGCGTCCACGACCAGCACTGTTGCCCCCAGACACAGAGCCTGCTTGCCCTCTTTTTTTGCCTCCTGACTGTCTGCCTCTCCTTGTTTGCCTTCCAGACATTTTAATGGATGGCCTGCAGGGAGATGGAAAAAACAGCAATAAGGGCTACCTTCAGGTGTATACTGTGCAGGAGGCTTAGCAACAATGACACTGACACTGTCCCCTGCCTATCCTTCTCTGTCCCTAAACACAAGGATTTGCAATATGCTTCAGCAAGATTGGTTTAGCACAGAATAGCACACTGTCAGTTTCACTCACTGTCCTACTCTGTCCCTACAAACTAGATTTAGCACAGAATAGCACACTGAGAGTTTCCACGAGTGTCCTTCTCTGTCCCTAAACTCAAGGATTTCAAATATGGTTCAGCAAGATTGGTTTAGAACAGAATAGCACACTGACACTTTCCCTCACTGTCCTACTCTGTCCCTACAAACAAGATTTAGCACAGAATAGCACACTGATAGTTTCCACGAGTGTCCTTCTCTGTCCCTAAACTCAAGGATTTCAAATATGGTTCAGCAAGATTGGTTTAGAACAGAATAGCACACTGTCAGTTTCACTCACTGTACCTCTCTGTCCCTACAAACAAGATTTAGCACAGAATAGCACACTGATAGTTTCCACGAGTGTCCTTCTCTGTCCCTAAACTCAAGGATTTCAAATATGGTTCAGCAAGATTGGTTTAGAACAGAATAGCACACTGTCAGTTTCACTCACTGTACCTCTCTGTCCCTACAAACAAGATTTAGCACAGAATAGCACACTGATAGTTTCCACGAGTGTCCTTCTCTGTCCCTAAACTCAAGGATTTCAAATATGGTTCAGCAAGATTGGTTTAGAACAGAATAGCACACTGTCAGTTTCACTCACTGTCCTACTCTGTCCCTACAAACAAGATTTAGCACAGAATAGCAAACTGACACTTTCCCTCACTGTACCTCTCTGTCCCTAAACTCAAGGATTTCAAATATGGTTCAGCAAGATTGGTTTAGAACAGAATAGCACACTGTCAGTTTCACTCACTGTCCTACTCTGTCCCTACAAACAAGATTTAGCACAGAATAGCACACTGAAAGTTTCCACGAGTGTCCTTCTCTGTCCCTAAACTCAAGGATTTCAAATATGGTTCAGCAAGATTGGTTTAGAACAGAATAGCACACTGTCAGTTTCACTCACTGTCCTACTCTGTCCCTACAAACTAGATTTAGCACAGAATAGCACACTGATAGTTTCCACGAGTGTCCTTCTCTGTCCCTAAACTCAAGGATTTCATTTATGGTTCAGCAAGATTGGTTTAGAACAGAATAGCACACTGTCAGTTTCACTCACTGTACCTCTCTGTCCCTACAAACAAGATTTAGCACAGAATAGCACACTGATAGTTTCCACGAGTGTCCTTCTCTGTCCCTAAACTCAAGGATTTCAAATATGGTTCAGCAAGATTGGTTTAGAACAGAATAGCACACTGTCAGTTTCACTCACTGTACCTCTCTGTCCCTACAAACAAGATTTAGCACAGAATAGCACACTGATAGTTTCCACGAGTGTCCTTCTCTGTCCCTAAACTCAAGGATTTCAAATATGGTTCAGCAAGATTGGTTTAGAACAGAATAGCACACTGTCAGTTTCACTCACTGTCCTACTCTGTCCCTACAAACAAGATTTAGCACAGAATAGCACACTGACACTTTCCCTCACTGTACCTCTCTGTCCCTAAACTCAAGGATTTCAAATATGGTTCAGCAAGATTGGTTTAGAACAGAATAGCACACTGTCAGTTTCACTCACTGTCCTACTCTGTCCCTACAAACAAGATTTAGCACAGAATAGCACACTGACACTTTCCCTCACTGTACCTCTCTGTCCCTAAACTCAAGGATTTCAAATATGGTTCAGCAAGATTGGTTTAGAACAGAATAGCTCACTGTCAGTTTCACTCACTGTCCTACTCTGTCCCTACAAACAAGATTTAGCGCAGAATAGCACACTGACACTTTCCCTCACTGTACCTCTCTGTCCCTAAACTCAAGGATTTCAAATATGGTTCAGCAAGATTAGTTTAGAACAGAATAGCACACTGTCAGTTTCACTCACTGTCCTACTCTGTCCCTACAAACAAGATTTAGCACAGAATAGCACACTGACACTTTCCCTCACTGTACCTCTCAGTCCCTAAACTCAAGGATTTCAAATATGGTTCAGCAAGATTAGTTTAGAACAGAATAGCACACTGTCAGTTTCACTCACTGTCCTACTCTGTCCCTACAAACAAGATTTAGCACAGAATAGCACACTGACACTTTCCCTCACTGTACCTCTCTGTCCCTAAACTCAAGGATTTCAAATATGGTTCAGCAAGATTGGTTTAGAACAGAATAGCACACTGTCAGTTTCACTCACTGTCCTACTCTGTCCCTACAAACAAGATTTAGCACAGAATAGCACCCTGACACTTTCCCTCACTGTACCTCTCTGTCCCTAAACTCAAGGATTTCAAATATGGTTCAGCAAGATTAGTTTAGAACAGAATAGCACACTGTCAGTTTCACTCACTGTCCTACTCTGTCCCTACAAACAAGATTTAGCACAGAATAGCACACTGACACTTTCCCTCACTGTACCTCTCTGTCCCTAAACTCAAGGATTTCAAATATGGTTCAGCAAGATTAGTTTAGAACAGAATAGCACACTGTCAGTTTCACTCACTGTACCTCTCTGTCCCTACAAACAAGATTTAGCACAGAATAGCACACTGATAGTTTCCACAAGTGTCCTTCTCTGTCCCTAAACTCAAGGATTTCAAATATGGTTCAGCAAGATTGGTTTAGAACAGAATAGCACACTGTCAGTTTCACTCACTGTCCTACTCTGTCCCTACAAACAAGATTTAGCACAGAATAGCACACTGACACTTTCCCTCACTGTACCTCTCAGTCCCTAAACTCAAGGATTTCAAATATGGTTCAGCAAGATTGGTTTAGAACAGAATAGCACACTGTCAGTTTCACTCACTGTCCTACTTTGTCCCTACAAACAAGATTTAGCACAGAATAGCACACTGACACTTTCCCTCACTGTACCTCTCTGTCCCTAAACTCAAGGATTTCAAATATGGTTCAGCAAGATTGGTTTAGAACAGAATAGCACACTGTCAGTTTCACTCACTGTCCTACTCTGTCCCTACAAACAAGATTTAGCACAGAATAGCACACTGACACTTTCCCTCACTGTACCTCTCAGTCCCTAAGCTCAAGGATTTCAAATGTGGTTCAGCAAGATTAGTTTAGAACAGAATAGCACACTGTCAGTTTCACTCACTGTCCTACTCTGTCCCTACAAACAAGATTTAGCACAGAATAGCACACTGACACTTTCCCTCACTGTACCTCTCAGTCCCTAAACTCAAGGATTTCAAATATGGTTCAGCAAGATTGGTTTAGAACAGAATAGCACACTGTCAGTTTCACTCACTGTCCTACTCTGTCCCTACAAACAAGATTTAGCACAGAATAGCACACTGACGCTTTCCCTCACTGTACCTCTCTGTCCCTAAACTCAAGGATTTCAAATATGGTTCAGCAAGATTGGTTTAGAACAGAATAGCACACTGTCAGTTTCACTCACTGTCCTACTCTGTCCCTACAAACAAGATTTAGCACAGAATAGCACACTGACACTTTCCCTCACTGTACCTCTCAGTCCCTAAACTCAAGGATTTCAAATATGGTTCAGCAAGATTGGTTTAGAACAGAATAGCACACTGTCAGTTTCACTCACTGTCCTACTCTGTCCCTACAAACAAGATTTAGCACAGAATAGCACACTGACACTTTCCCTCACTGTACCTCTCTGTCCCTAAACTCAAGGATTTCAAATATGGTTCAGCAAGATTGGTTTAGAACAGAATAGCACACTGACACTTTCCCTCACTGTACCTCTCTGTCCCTACAAACAAGGTTTAGCACAGAATAACACACTGACACTCTCCCTACCTATCCTTATTTGTCCCTAAACACAAGGAATCCAGGATTAGTAAAGGGAAAAAAATGACACTGTCCCTGCCTATGCTTCTCTTTCCCTGCTCCGGAACACACTACACAAGGCCGCCGCGCTGGCGACCTTTTATAGTGTGGGGCGTGTACTAAACCCCCTCAAGAATAATTGGCCACAGGCATCCTGCCTGTGGCCAATCATTGCTCTCCTCGCTGCCGGCGCTGTGATTGGCCAAGCATGCGGGGTCACAGTGCATGCTTGGCCAATCACAGCGCCTGGATGACACTGCGATGGCGTAGTGCATTGTGGGCCGTTCGCGTCACTCGAATTTGGCGCGAACGGCCCAAATCGTTCGATCTTCGTCGAACGATCGAACAGCCGATGTTCGAGTCGAACGTATGTTCGACTCGAACACGAAGCTCATCCCTACTCCCTAAAGGGCCTAAGGCTGGATTCACACCTATGCATTTTTAGTGCTTTTTGCAGATTTGCACTACAGTCCATTTAACATGGTTTCCTATGGAACACGTTCTGTGGTGCAAATCTGCAAAATGCACTAAAATGCATAGGTGTGAATCCAGCAAAATCCATCTGAATCTCACCCTGTCAGATTTTCTCACTGGAAACTGTCACCTGTAAGTGGGGGTAACCACCATAGTTTCTTGCTATAAAAAAAAACACTGCAGGATTACCCTTCAGCCCCTTGTCATGAGAGGGGGTTACCCCTCTATTCCCCTATGCAGTAGTGTTGGGTACCCACTCCAATGTTTTTCTTACGTTCTCTTTGACTATTTTCTCTACTAATGTTATGTCTGCCTCTATGAACCACATAGTGTCTGGTGTGGCCACTAAGCCCATCTGTTAAAAAAGCTAGTTAGAATGCTTCTCCCTGTACCTGGGGAGTTTTCCTCTTTGGAAAATCATTATCTCTGGGGCTGCTTGATGTTGCCTCTGCTTTGTGGGATTCTACCAGGGTGTGGGCCTCTTGATTGGGACTTTGTTGGACACCACCAAGACACTGTTTTCTTGGCGAGATCCCTCCGGGTTGCCTTAGTACTCTAATGTGTACTGGCGGATGTTTCAGCATCATCCTCGGCTCTACCTGTGTGTGTTTTTTTTTTAATCCATTTCACCAACCTGGGGCTAGGATCTACCCATGGGTCCTACCTACCCTGGTGGAGCCATTTTACCTGCATCCTAACCCTTCAGTCATGATGACTTTATGGAATTGTAGTGTAGCGGCCTCACCCCTCTCCCTTGCTTTATCGGTTATATGGCTGTTGTCTAGGGGTACCTGGGAGAGAGAGATGATACACACCACGGCCCATGTCCTCCCGTAACTAAGAGGTGAAGGCCAGAAGATTGGGCTTTTGTGTAGGTGTCCTAGAGTCAGGTCCAGTCCTTCGTCCCTGACTCCTTTGCTTAGTAACCCAAGTTCCACACAGTGAATTGGTACAACTCAGTTTTATTCTTCTCGCCAAGCAATAAAACAATCTTTCTCCTTTGGACACATGGGGGACAGATCGAGGCACAATCCTTTCCCTTCTTGCTGCTACCCACTGTGCTGTCACCAGTGGTGAATAGTCACTACCACTGACTAGGTGATATAGAACGTGAATTACCTTCGCTCACTTTGCCCTTGTCAGAGGAAGAAATCCGTCCAAGGGAGAAATGGAGGCCTCTCCGTCACCAGCGATGCTGCGCCGGACTCTTCGGAGAAGTTACTGCGCACCAGTCCTCACGAACTCAGACACGGGCACCCAAAGAGTTAGGGCCCCCTCGGATTCCTCCACCCTCGCGGAACTCAGTTGAAGGTACTGAGCTCCAGGCATCCGCCATAGTACCTCACCCCAGGCTAAAGGTGCCTGAGATGGACTCCATCCCCGCTCCAGCTAGGCCAAGGGCGCCTAGGCCTGGAACACCGGAACGCCAGCACCCAAGCTGAATATGCCTGGGTGCGGCCGCGTCCTCCGACTCTCTCCCCAAGGTCAGGGCGTCCGCCCCTTTTATGACCTCTCCCTTTGCATCACAGCGGGTTCCCCGCCCCACTGTACCAGCTCCAAGGGAGGACAAAAAGGCACGGTTTGCAGTGTGAGTTCAGCTTCGGCCCAAGGCAACAGCGCGACCCAGGGACCCCAAGGAACCTCACACCACCAGAGTCCTCACACAATTCAAATACCCGCTACAGTAGTATGAATGGTTAAAGTTGACTGCTAATTATATGTCTGCAGTAAGTTAGGGGTTAATTCAATCTACATTTTAAGAAACGCGTAGGCCCTACTATCTTCTATGCTTGGGAATCGCACACCCTGAACTCAAAACTCCTAAAACTGTAACTTGGTTTTATTTCATGTTTTGATTTTTTGGTATCACTGCCTTATGGCAGAAAAATAAAAGTTGTTTATTTTTCTATAATTCTAGTATCTCTATATTTATTTTCTCCTCTGAGGCACACACAAAGTCCCACCCCGTTCAAACTTTTTCTTGACACATAGTCGCATCTTGTATAACTAATAATGGAGAAAGTTGGTATGTGGGAAAACATCTTCAGAACTTCATGCAAAGGGAGAACTGGTACCATAAGCCATAAGGTAAGTTTTATTATCAAGATATAAAACACGTTATTACAAGCTGTGGCTATCCATAACAAGTTACGGTCCTCTAACATGTTTAGATCACCTGTCTTAGGTCAATAGACATGTTAAATTGATCGGACTGGGATGCGCCCTTGAACATGCTTGGGCATCTGGCCAGCGTCTAGTTTGCGCAACAGTCACCCAACTCCTGATAACAACACTGTTAATACACAGAAACCAGGCTATTTTTATTTTTTTTTGCAGCAAGGTATAAAAGCTGGGGGTTTACCTTCAGGCAGTTTGGAGCCTCACCTGTGGATGGACACATTGCGCAGGGCCTCTTTTGTTCCTGATAGACTACAGCCTGGCTGTAATGGGGGGGATCCCAAGTCGAAGTGTTGCCAAGGATGTTGTTTGAAACTCTTTTCAGGATGTATTATTCTTTACTTCATGCATTGCCTTACTAATCCTATGTAATATTGCTTTATTGATCATATGTAGCACTTCTTAATTGACTGTGTATTTATAACGTTAACTGCTAATCATAAGAAAATAATATGAATCGTTGATTCTGAATTACCTTCTTTCCTGTCCTGTTGGTTAGGTAACACAGGAATCGAACCTTGGACCTTTGTGGCAGACTTGGGAAACACTTCTCATTCTTATAGGCTGTTGTTTCTTGCTGATGTGAAGTTTTCCCTGGCGAGTCTCGCTTCGTGGGGTTAGTTGTCTCTCTCATTCCCTGATCCTAAGGTGTCATTGGTGTAAAGCTTTAGGGCCTTCCTAGTTAGACAGGTCCTAGTGAGAAAGACTAGCTAGTTTTGTTTTAGGTTCCTTCTAGGGACTTGACCTCATTCCTTGTGGACCACACTAGTTTGTTGGTCATTTTTCCTCTCTGCGTGGGACTTATGTTAATGCCCTTGGGTACTGGGTTCCACATAAAGCACTTTCCAGAGTCCATTCTGGTAAGATCTTGGCTGTGGAGCGCTTTCCAAGTCCAAGTTGTTGGCATTCCCGCAGCTGTTGCCCTGTCTCTGAAGACTCACTCTATGAGTAGGCCGATTGGGCTGAGCACTGGGAGCTACCTCCATTTACTTTTGTCGCTGGTCGCCTTTACATTTGGAAGGAGTTAACAATGAGACATTAAACACTGATATCATCCACTGGATTTCACACCATTTAGTGTCAAAGAAGCATCTCCTCACTGCTGCTCCTGCTTTGCAACGAAAACTGCAGTGTACAGCCCCTCATAATGATGAATGGCAGTACATTAGTTGTACCAGATATAGGGCATGCTTTTGTCAACTAGAATACCAGCATAAATCCCTGAAAGTGTCAGTGGCTTTTGTGCATCCAAGGATTTATGTATAAATACATAAGGGGTCCAAATAGTGAACATTGGTGTTGTTATTCACTTTAACTTTGTCATCACAGAGGACAAGGGGGAACTCTTTACATCTGGAGGAAAAGAGATTTCATCTCCAAATACGGAAAGGCTTCTTTCTGTAAGGCCCCTTTCACACGGTGCACCGTTCAGGTCCGCCTGTCAGTTTTTTAGGTGGACTTGAACGGACGCTCCATGCAGGTCTATGGAGCGGCGGATGTCAGCGGTGACATGTCCGCTGACATTCGATCCGCTGAATCTAGACGGATGGAAACCCTATTTTCATCCGATCCCCCATAGAGGAGAGCTGAGCTCCAACAGGTCCGTCCCCGTACAGTGAGCAGACGGATCTGTCATCCACCGGCTCAGCGGGGATCAATGGAGCGATCTCCGCTGAGCAAGTGGAGTCCATCAAAACAGACAGCCCCATGTGAAAATGTGGAATAGACTCCCTCTAGAGGTGGTTCTGGCCAGCTCAGTAGATTTCTTTGAAAAAGGCCTGGATTCTTTCCTAATGCCACGTACACACGGTCAGAATTTCCGACAGAAAAAGTCAGATGGGAACTTTTTCTATCGGAATTTTTGACGGACTTAGATAGAGAGCAGGTTCTCTATTTTTCAGACGGAAAAAATTCCGATCGTCTGTAGCAATTCCAACGGGCAAAATTCCGACGCATGCTCGGAAACAATTAGACGCATGCTCGGAAGCATTGAACTTAATTTTCTAGGCTCGTCGTAGTGTTGTACGTCACATCGTTCTTGATGGTCGAAAGTTCAGAGAACTTTTGTGTGACCGTGTGTATGCAAGCCAAGCTTGAGCGGAATTCCGTCAGAAAAAACATCCAAGTTTTTTCCGACGGAAAATCCGTTCGTGTGTACGCGGCATTAATCTCCATAATATAACTGGGTACTGACATTTATAGGTAAAGTTGATCCAGGGAAAATCCAATTCCCGCTCGGGGGGATCAGGAAGGAATTTTTGTTGTAGCAAATTGGATCATCCTCTGCTGGGGTTTTTCACCTTCCTCTGGATCAGCTGTGGGTAGAGAATTGTGTATATAGGATTGTATGATTTTTTTTAGATTTTTTTTTCAATAATGTTTATTAAGATTTTTGCATGTATACAAACAATACAAAAAGAGAAAGAAAATAGGAACAGCAGAAATGAAAGAAAACTTTGTCAGTGGTCAGACTACATCCATCAGATGTTCACATGCAATCACAATAAACATACATGTAGACTTCCAGCCCTACAGTAACTTAAAGCATAGTTCCACCCAAAAGTGGAACTTCCACTTAAACCACTCCTCGCCCTCTTACATGCCACATTTGGCATGTAAATTTTTTTGGGGGGTGGAGTGGGGGCTTCGTTAGGAGTGGGACTTCCTGTCCCACTTCCTCCTTCCGCCCAGGGACAGCTTAGGCGACTCGTCATATCGCCTTAGGCGGCCCCTCCCTGTAGGCGATCGCCTGGGACACGTGACAGGTCCCAGGCGATCGCCTGTCCACTCCTAGAGTGCAGCGCGTCTCGCGCATGCGCAGTGAGTGCCTGGCCATGAAGCCGAAAGCTGTCACGGCCGGGTGCCCACACTATGAATGGAGGCGCCGGCGGAGAGGGGGGGAGAGGAGCGAAGCTCCGGGCGGCCGCGTCACTGGACAGTGGAACAGGTAAGTGTCTGTTTATTAAAAGCCAGCAGCTACACTTTTTATAGCTGCTGACTTTTAATAAACATAAAAAAGTCTGGAACTCCGCTTTAAACATTTAAAGAAAATATATGTAGGGTTTCACCATATTGTAAATAAGGTAACATCTCAACTGAAATTGACCATTTACAAGACATGAAAAACTATTAATGTTACCAATTAATTTTTTTTCATTGGTTGAACTAGATGGACTTGTGTCTTTTTTCAACCTGACTAACTATGTAACTGTATGCCTGTGAATGAGTTTATGCTAGCATCCTAGCATGGCATATACTCACGTTCAGCTTTTTATTATTATGGGCTGTTGTACATCACAGTTGCATTACCTGGGCACAGAAATATGGATGCAATTTATGCTGCATGGCTGAAATCTATCCAAAGCTAAAAAAAAAAAAAAATGTTGGAATACTACTGTAGCGGCCTCACCTTCTCTCTCTTCTTTAACGGTTACTTTGGCTTCGGTCTAGGGGTACCTTGAAGGGGAGAGCGAGGTGCGCCACGGCCCATGTCCTCTAGATTACTGTGTGTAGAGGTGAAGGCCAGCATAAAATTACATTCGGGCTGTGTATATGCTCAGAGCCAAGTCTGTTCTGCTGATAACCCCCCTTTGCTCCCAGTAATTGTTGTACCACACACTGAAAAAGGTCCAACACGTATTTATTCCATGACGGAAAACAAATAGTCCTTTGCGAGCAGACAGTTTGAGACCCATAGAACAGTCCAGTATTGGTGGGGAGTAGGTCAAGGCACAATCCTCAAAGAAACTAAACCGTTGAGGTTTCACCAGTGGTTGCTAAGCACAGTGGCTGTTAAATGGACTTTTCAGTTGCAGAGTCTCTTCCAGCGACTCTAGTGAACAGGAACTGGAGTTACCTTCGCTACGTTGCAGCCCCTGTCAGGGGGAAGACATCCCTCCAAGCAGGGGCGGATCCAGAGTCTTTTCTCGGGAGGGGCACTGCCAAAAAATATGTTTTTTTTGTGGGAAATTTATAGGGGAAATGGCTGGTGTCGGCGCTTCAATCATCCCGGCACCATGGTTGTTATGGTGTCAGGATGCTTGAAGCGCATTATTTCTATTATTACATTGTAATATAAAATTAAATAGTTCAAAGCAGAATCAGTGGGAGCCCCGAGTGTGTCACTTGCCACCGTTGCCTGCAATTAGTGGGAGCCCTGAGCGTGTCACTTGCCACACGTTGCGGATTGTCACTTGCCACGTCACCTGCCACATCTTGTGGATTGTCACTTGCCACATCACCTGCCACACCTTGCGGATTGTCACTAGCCACACCTTGCGGATTGTCACTTGCCACGTCACCTGCCACACCCTGCTGATTGTCACTTGCCTGCCACCAGATGCAGATTGTCATTTGCCACGTCGCCTGCCACAATTTGCGGATTGTCACTTGCCACGTCGCCTGCCACACCTTGCGGATTGTCACTAACTTGCCTGCTAAGGTGTAGTTTTGGTTGTCTCTTGTTGTGTCCCAGATTCCCAGAGTCAGGCAGCAGAGAGATAATGTAATCTCCCTGCTGCCTGCACAGTGAGGGCGGAAGTCACTGCAGGAATGCAGGGCAGGCACGGGCGGTGAGAGATGATCTCATCTCTCTGCTCCACCGCTCCCGGCTAGCTGATTGGCCAGCTGCCACACTGAGCCTGCTCTCTCACTCTCACCTGCGCTGCCAACACACTGAGCAGCACGGTCTGCCCACGAACCACGCTGCCCGCCCACAGACCGCGCCGCAAGCGGAGCCACCCGCTTTCTTACCCGTCGGTGGAGCCGGACGCTATCGCACCTGCCCGCAGAGCGGGCTGACGTGACTCACTGACGTCACTCATTGCTAGACGCCAAGTGGCCCAGGCGTTAGCAACGAGTGCAGGGAAGAGGCTCCACCCACCTCCTCCTCCGCTCCTGGTATCGTGTCAGTGCGCAGCGTAACTACATGATGTGAGAAACTGAGAGAGAGACTCAGAGAGGCAGCGGCAGCCACAGAACAAGTACTGTATATCCTTGAGTATAAGCCGACCCGAATATAAGCCAAGGCACCTAATTTTACCCCAAAAAACTGGAAAAATGTATTGACTCGAGTATAAGCCTAGGGTGTCCATCTGCATGCCTCACTGTGCCCATGCCTCACTGTGCCCATGCTTCACTGTGCCCATGACTAGACTGATGTTTAACATGGGAGTCTATAGAAGGAGTGCCCGGCTTTGAAAAATCGGTTCTCCCCGGCCGTAGGTATTCCAGACAATAAACTTTGCACACTTGTAGAGGAGACATGGGGCTACATGTGTGCTAAGTTTGGGGTCCAGGGGACCTACGACCGTCCGGTACCGGGTCCGCAAAGTCACCAGAGAAATGACCGTTTAACATGGGAGTCTATGAAAGGGGTGCCCGGTTTTAAAAAATTTGTGCTCCCCGGCCGTAGGTCCCCCTGACACCAAACTTTGCTCACTTGTAGAGGAGATATGGTGCTACATATGTGCCACGTTTGGGGTCCAGGAGACCTACGGCCGGCTGGTACCAGGTCCCCAAAGTCCAGGAGATCAGGCACAAAAAAAAACAAAACAGAGCAAGCAAGTGAGTGTGACAGATGGTCTCGGGGGGGGGGGGGCAATTGCCCTGTTGCCCCCCCCCTGGATCCACCCCTGCCTCCAAGGGAGTTACCAGAGGCCCCGCCATCACCGGATTAATGCTGTACCGGGCTATTCGGAAGGGTTACACTCCCTGGCCTCCTCGCCTCAGATACAGGTCCCAACACCTTAGGGCCCCTCGGACTCCTCCACCCTCGTGGAACCCAGTCGAAGTCCTGGGCTCCAGGCCTCAGCCGTAGTACCTCACCCGAGGCTTAAGGTGCCTGGGATGGACTCCATCCCTCGCTCCGGCCAGGTCAAGGGCACCTCGGCCCAGAACCCCGGAACACCAGCACCCAGGCCGAAGGTGCCTGGGTGCGGCCGCGTCCTCCAACTCTGAACCCCGAGACCAGGGCGTCCGCCCCTTTCATCTCTCTCCCTTTGCGTCACAGCGGGTTCCCCGCCCCGCTGTACCGGCGCCAGGAAAGGACAAAAAGGAACCGTCTTGCGGTGCAGGTTCAACTCCGACCCAGGTCGACAACGCCACCTGCAGGCCACAGGGAACCTTGCACCACCAGAGTTCTCCAAGAACCACAAAAGGGATTCTCAGATTCCCTAACAATTAGTACATCTGGGTTAAATAACCCAGATGCTCCCCCCCAAATGTAAATACCCGCTACACTCTCCCCCCTGTAATTTGACAGTGGTCCCCAGTGTCTGGTCCAAACTCACATCCCACAAAGGTGGTGCATAAGCTTCACCCAGAGACTAAACCATCCAAATTAGCCTTGAATTGTGCCAAGACCTAGAATGGGGAAGGGAAAACATAAAACAGTAGAACTATAACATTTTCAATAAAACACTTCTGACATTTACACATGCACAATCCTCCCTCTGACTATCTAAGGACCACCCATATTCAGCAGCCTTGACAGACGAATCTTCTGCAGAAGGGAAAAAAAAACAACATCCTAACACAATGTGTGTTTTCTTGGAATGAACGGGCCCGTCCCCGAAAAGGCCCATTCGCTCCAATGAGCATGGTGATGCAAGTGTAAAAAAAAAAAAAACAGTCGTTGAGCAGCACCGCCACCTGGTGACAGTGCCACAGTAATGACACTTGGCCAAATCCTCCAGACAACTTTCCTTTTTCTTCTCTGTGTCTACAGTAACTACACCTCAAACTCATTATCTTCTTTGCAGTGCAGGGGGAAAGAGGGAGAACAAACAGTAACAGCTCCCATTTCTCCAAAAGAGTAAAACGCCCAAATAAAAAAAAACTAGGGCACAGTTCTTGTGTTCCGGCAAGTTCAGCAGTAAGCAATAATAGAGCATACAGGAGTCTTTTCCTCCTAAAGGTACAACTTTGGGTGCGGCAGGAACAGGGGCTTCAAGTGCTTATCGAAAGTCTCCACATTATATTCAATGTTCTCTCAGTTTTTGCGACAAATAAGCACCTTGTTCACATGGATGTGCCGACCCAACATCCACTCCGCTTTACAGTCCTTGAACTTCTTGGACACGGGAGATGAGCATGAAAGGTACCGGCGAGCATGGGGCACTTTGAGCTTTTCCCAGACAAACTCATCATACCATCGCTGCCGCAGGACCTCCACTTCAAAAAGCAAGTCCCGGGGTAGGTATGGGTACTCCCACCCATACTCCCGGGCAACTCTCTGACAGAAGAGCCGCTGCAGCCGGGCCAGAGGTGGCATTGTGGCACGGTCTCCTTCTCCAGACTGTACAATGGACTCCGGATGCCGAGGTGCTTTAACTACCTCCGATGGCTTGGACCTAGGAGCCCGCAGTAATGAACGTCGCGTTCCAGTCACCGGAACGGATGAAACAGCAGGCGATTCACAGGATGGAAGGGTAGGCAAGAGACCAGATTCCTCCCCAGCCTCCGGGACCTCCACCCGGGGTGTACTATCCCCTGTAGACATGGGCAGATCCCTTGGTGCGCGGAGCGCGGGTAATGGCATCTTGTCCCAACCCTTGCGGTGAAAGACCTTGTCAATCTCGCCATCATTGCCGGCATCTGACAGCGACTCTAGGTCGGAGGTGTCATACATTTCCGCGGGCAGGTAATTCCCAGTAGATGGAGAATCACCCTCCCTCACGGGCTCACCCTCCCTCACGGGCTCCACCGACAATGGACTCCCGACACCTCCAACCACACACAGAGTCCCAACCCCTGGCTCACCTGGGCCTTCAGTAGAACAGGGATGTCCAGGGCTCTTCCCTCCAGATCCATCCAGGGCAGGCAAGCGGCGGGGCGAAGCTCTTCCACGACCATAGGATGCCTGTACAAGGCCGACTTTCCTCTTCGGAGGTGGGAGCAGGGAGCTTGTGGTGACCGAAGCAGCATCCTCGGATTTTTCAATCTCAGTCTCTGTTTGGGCACTCTCTTTGCCCTGGTCAGAGCACACAGAAATCTCCGCAAAGGCCTGGATCTCCCCTTCCGGAGTGGCGGTACCCGTGAGGCAGTTGAGGTGGAAGGCCCGGGGCCTTTCTGTGAATGGTTCCACCTCAAAAATAAACGCCTTGCAGGCCTCACATCGCCCGAATGGCTTCAAGCTGACCACAAGTCCCGAGCAGCCGGGACAGATAACACCGAGGGCCTCTATGTCTCTGCATACATACAGAGCCAAACGTCCTCGGGGCCTGAGTCTTATTCCTGTATCCGTTATGCACAGTGGCTGTTAAATGGACTTTTCAGTTGCAGAGTCTCTTCCAGCGACTCTAGTGAATAGGAACTGGAGTTACCTTCGCTACGTTGCAGCCCCTGTCAGGGGGAAGACCTCCCTCCGTCACCGGATTAATGCTGCACCGGGCTATTCGGAAGGGTTACACTCCCCGGCCTACTCGCCTCAGATATGGGTCCCAACACCTTAGGGCCCCTCGGACTCCTCCACCCTCACGGAACCCAGTCGAAGTCCTGGGCTCCAGGCCTCAGCCGTAGTACCTCACCCCAGGCTTAACCTCCCTGGCGGTATGATTCTGTCTGGAATTATGTACCAAAAGCGGTACAATTATTTTGCATGGAAATTTGGTGTTATGTATTGTAGGCCTGCGATTCTTAGTAATTACTTACTTAAACCTGACCAAACAAGAGTCTAGTAGACATCCCGGGTATGATAAAGTTTGAAACACAAAATAATAAATTATAATATAATAAATAACTATAAATAATTATAACAAATAGTAATGTAATTATAATAAAAATTATTCAATAATGTAATCAAATCAAAAACACTGAAATTTGCTCAGTTGCAGAATTGTCGCTGTCATTAGATTTTTTGTTTGATGATGAATTTCCCCACAAATCCCTATCGCTCAATTCTGCGAGTGATTGTAATTTATTATCGCTGTTTTTTAGCTGGTCTAAAACCACTTTTGACATAAAGGGACACTTTTTGGTTGCTATGGACAATCTTCAGTTTCCAGGCAGAAAGAAAAGTTTTTATTATATAAAAGTGCATGCAGGACACTGGACAGACCACTAGGGACAATGGGGGTGTGTAATTATTACATACAGTACTGTAATCTGTAAGATTACAGTATACTGTATGTATACTATGTGTTTACTTTTTTGAATTTGGCGCCGAACTCCGTCCCGTGCGTCGCAACGTCGCAGGGAACGGAGCTCGGCACTCGGCAGTGAGGATCGAGCGAGACACGGCTCGCAGACACTGCGGGAGGACATCGCAGGATCCAGGGAACAAGGTAAGTTACTTCCCCTGGATACTGCGATGCAGCCCGAGTCTGGCTCGGGGTTACCGCTCTTAGCATTGAAATCTCACCCCGAGCCAGACTCGGGATTACCGCTAAGGAGGTTAAGGTGCCTGGGATGGACTCCATCCCTCGCTCCGGCCAGGTCAAGGGCACCTGGGCCCTGAACTCCGGAACACCAGCACCCAGGCCGAAGGTGCCTGGGTGCGGCCGCGTCCTCCAACTCTGAACCCCGAGGTCAGGGCGTCCGCCCCTTTTATCTCCTCTCCCTTTGCGTCACAGCGGGTTCCCCGCCCGCTGTACCGGCGCCAGGAAAGGACAAAAAGGAACAGTCTTGCTGTGCAGGTTCAACTCCGACCCAGGGCGAAAACGCCACCTGCAGGCCACAGGGAACCTTGCACCACCAGAGTCCTCCAAGAACCACAAAAGGGATTCTCAGATTCCCTAACAATTAGTACATCTGGGTTAAATAACCCAGATGCTCCCCCCCAAATTTAAATACCCGCTACACTACTATAAAAATATTGTAATATAAAATAAGTTTTAGTTACCCTGCATTGTAGCCCTGCCTAGAAATCAGGAGCTGTTTGTCGCTATATACATAGTATTAGCATAGGACTGTACAATCCCACAAAGAGCCACCCTAATTCCACCCCACCATCATCATCTGACCAATCATTATAGTAAAGAAAACCATGTAACTGAAGTGTGGAAACTTATGCCTGCGGCCCCTTTATTTGGATTTAAAAATAAATATGATAATCTTGAGGCTGGGTTCACACCTCCGACGGATGGAGCTCACAGCAGGGGGTCCGGCGAGTCCCTGTTCTCCATTTCAGCCCTGGTTGACACTGGTGCGATTTGACATGTCAAATCGGTGGCATTTGCCGGCAATGGCACTGTCCTAATCGGTGCGGCGCTGCACCGATTTAAAAAAGTAGTTTCTGTACTACTTTTTGCGATTTCGGCCCGCAATTTACATTGACATCTGTGCAGAAACCTGCACAGATGTCTCTGAAATCGTGTCCGAAATCGGGACTGCCATGCGGGAGTGAAATCGTGCGAGTTCAGCTGAACTCACACGGCTTCATTACCGCAGCCCAGTGTGAACCTGGGCTCAGGGACTAATCAGGGCCGAATTATTGCCTGAAATTGGCCCTGAAACAGAGCCAAAAACGCAGAGAGTTCCTACATTAATCAGTGCAGATTTGTCCGCCGCAATGTCGCAGTCCCTCTACAAATCGCAGATCGCCGCCATTACCAGTAATAAACAATAAAAAAAATAGAAGTCCCTAAATCTATCTATAGTTTGTAGATGCGATAACTTTTGCGCAAACCAATCAATATACGCCTATTGCGATTTTTGTTGACCACGTAGAAGAATATATATCGGCCTAAACTGATGAATACATTTGTTTTTGGGATATGTATTATAGCAGAAAGTACGATTTTTTTTTTATAGCGCAAAAAATAACAAATAAAAACCGCAGAGGTGATCAAATACCACTAAAATCAAGCTTTATTTGTGGGTAAAAAAGGACGCCAATCTTGTTTGGGTACAGCATTGCACGACCGCGCAATTGTCAGTAAAAGCGACGCAGTGTCGTATCGCAAAAAATAGCCTGGTCATTAAGGGTGCAAATCCTTCCAGTGCTGAAGTTATCTGGCAATAGCTGTCTTCTGTGCCTTCTTATCAGTGACCAGGATGTGAGGTGGGGAGGGGAGAGATGTCCTCAGACCTGAAAAATAAACAGAGAATGCCAGCAGAAAGTTTCTGTACCTTTTAGGCTCCATGCACCTTTTAGGCTCCATGCACACTAGGAGCAGTAAAAAATTTCAGCGTTTTAGCTGGCAAAACGTGGTATAAAAAATGTGATTGAAAGCATATTGTACAGAGTTTAGGCGAGTTTATGAGCGTTTGAGTTTACAGGTGTTTTTTGCACTTAAAGCGGAGCTCCCCTGAAAAAAAAATATTAAAAGCCAGAAGCTACAAATACTGCAGCTGCTGACTTTTAATAACTTTAGGTGTCCGCAGCAGATTCCCTCCTTACATCAGGTGTCCCCAGCTGAGTCCCTCCTTACATCAGGTGTCCCCAGCAGAGTCCTTTCTTACATCAGGTGTCCCCAGCAGAGTCCCTCCTCACATCAGGTGTCCCCAGCAGAGTCCCTCCTTACATCAGGTGTCCCCAGCAGAGTCCCTCCTTACATCAGGTGTCCCCAGCAGAGTCCCTCCTTACATCAGATGTCCCCAGCAGAGTCCCTCCTTACATCAGATGTCCCCAGCAGAGTCCCTCCTTACATCAGATGTCCCCAGCAGAGTCCCTCCTTACATCAGGTGTCCCCAGCAGAGTCCCTCCTTACACCCCTATCAATGATGTAGATCTCCATCCTGTCTGGCGGCCGTGGCTGTGCGAGCATTATGCACAGTGTCAGCGTGGAGAGGAGGGAGGAGGGGGATCCCCCGCAATAGTGGCAGGAACGACGGATCTCCTTCTCAAGAGAGCCTGAGCTTCTGACGGCGATCTCACATCCTTGTGTTCAGTGGAGAGCGGGGAGGGGCTGCCAATCCCTGCAGCCAATAAGAGAAGCCGATTGGATGCCCCTTTCCTCTGCACTGAACACAAGGGGAAACAACACTCATGGCGGCGACGGCGGCCATTTTTGTGTAGCCGCCGCTGTTTTGAGCCCAAAACATTCCCAAAACGGGACGAAAACAATTGGGCTTGTCCCGAATCGGGACAAGCCCAATCCGGGACAAGGGTCCAAAAATCGTGATTGTCCCGGGAAATTTGGGACTGTTGGCAACTATGCTGTAGTCGACATAATGTGCAAAGACCCATAGAATACAATAGAGGTGCTTCTACAGGCAGGTGAAAAAAACATCAAACGCCTGTAGAATAAGGTGACCAGATTTTTAAAATGAAATCCGGGGACATATATATTTTTTTTTTTACTAGTAATGGCGGCAATCAGCGACTCTCTGCCCGTCGTCGCCGCCGCCGCCCGCCTCACAGCCTATCAAGTCTAATACCTCATACACACGACCGGTTTTCCTGACGTGCCAAAAACCGATGTTTTTCACGACGTGATTCCTCTCAAGCCTGCCTTGCATACACACGTTCAGGCAAACAAACGCTTGAGCAAAGCGCGGTGACGTACAACACGTACGACGGCACTATAAAGGGGAAGTTCCATTCAAATGGCGCCACCCTTTGGGCTGCTTTTGCTGATCCTCGTGTTAGTAAAAGTTTGGTGAGAGACGATTCGCGCTTTTCAGCCTTGTGCTTTTCAGTCCGTTACAGCGTGACGAATGCGCTATCTCCATTACGAACGCTAGTTTTACCAGAACGAGCGCTCCCGTCTAATACTTGATTCTGAGCATGCGCGCTTTTTTTCCTCTCAGAAAAGCATACACACGAGCGGTTTTCGCGATGAGAAAAAGACTGATGGGAAACACGACTGGAAAAAATAGAGCAGGTTCTAATTTTTTTGCGGGCAGTTTTCTCTTTGGGAAAACTGCTATGGAGCATACACACGACCGGTTTTCCCGACCAATCTAAAAAATGGCAGTGTTCTCGTCTGGAAAACTGGTCGTGTGTACGAGGCATTACTCTCCGGACCCCGGCTACTACTGGGTGGGGAGCGGAGGAAGATCAGTCCGCCAACAAAGGCAAGGAGATAAGCATGCAGGCGGCTGGCTGGGACTTGAGCCAAGGCAAAAGAACTTGGGAGCGGAGCTGAATGGGCATGCACCCGAAACTGAAGAAATATTCCCTCCGCTCCGACCAGCACATGATCATCAGAAAGGGGCACAGATAATGGAAAAAAATACACCCCCCTAAGCTAGTAGGTGCGGGGGGTGTAATTCAGAATGTTTTTTTTTTTAATTCAGCACTGACTGTCTTTGAAATTGCCCCAGCCCCTGTTCAAATCCAATTGGGGGACAAAACCGGGGACAGACTTGGTCCAGGGACAGTGTCCTCAATCTGGGGACTGTCCCCAGAAACAGGGGATGTCTGGTCACCCTACTGAAGAATCAACGTTTTTTTTTTTGTCTGTGTGCATGGAGCCTGATTGTGCCAATTCATCTAAAGCTGTAAACAATGGAAGGCCGTAAAGAGAGGAAAGGAGGGGTTGGCTGTAGGGGGTGACAAGTCCCATGGGGACACTTGGTTAGCTCTGTGTCCCTAGCATTAGATTTGAATGAAAACTAAGCAAAGGACAAGGGCCTTCTGGGTAAATGCCATGATTTCACCATGAAGAATTTGCAGCTGACATAGTCTGTCTGTAGGAGTGGCTGGGAGGACACACAGGAAGAGAGAGCGGTTGCTGAGCACACCCAGGAACACACGCCTGTGTCTGTATTACTGGCTGAGTACACACAATGCTAGATCCATGCACTGCACTCTGTAACAACACAACACAGCCCTCTGCATGACACTGCGCTGGACACGACAGCTGACAGGCTTTGACCACTTAACGGTATGACCTGCTGAGCCCATTGATCCATTGTGCATTATATTATGCTAGGCAGTTGGGAGCAATGAATGCAAACATTGTTACGAGCAAAGCAGCATTTTATGAATATCAGCCTGGAGCAAAGAAACTGCTGGGAGTCTCTATGATACCAAATACTGTGAGTTATTAGGGAAAGCTCATTGATGACCGAAGATAACGATATGGTTTGTATATTTTACAGCTATGTATGTTTAAAGCGTCAAACTCTAAAAGTGAGCCCTGGTTCACATTGGAGCGATTTGACATGTCAAATCGCATGCCAAATCGGCGGCTATTGCACCTTCCGAATTGGTGCGACACAGCATCGATTCCCAAAAGCAGTTTCTGTACTATTTTTGGCGACTTCAGGGTGCGATTTCCATAGACAACGGTGCACCCACCAATGTCTCTGAAATCACCCCCCCCGAAGTTGGGACTGACATGCGGGAATGAAATTATGCGAGTTCAGCTGAACTCGCACAATTTCATTCCCGCTGATTAGGCCCGTACACACGATCGGATTTTCCGACAACAAATGTGTGATGGCAGGGTTTTGTCGGATAATCCGACCGCTTGTATGCTCCATCGGACAATTGTCGGAATTTCCGACAATGTTTTATAGCATGCTTTAAAACTGTCCGACAACAAATGTTTCTTGTCGGATTATCCGATCGTGTGTACACAAGCCTTGTCCAAAGTACAAACACGCATGCTCCAAACCAATGCTAACCATAAGACCACTTTCACACTGAGACGCTTTTCAGGCGCTTTCAAGCTAAAAAAAGCGCATGAAAAGCTTACGAAAACGTATTTCCATTAAAATCAATGAATGCTTTCGCACTGGGGCAGTGCGCTGAAAAAACGCCCCTCTTCATTGAAAGCGCCTGAAAAGCGCTTCAAAAGCGCTCAGTGTTTTACTGGCAGTATTTCAAGCGCCTCAGTGTGAAAGAGGCCTTAGACAACATTAGCAGAAGTTGCCCAAAGGGTGGCGCTAAAGAGCAGAAAAAACACGTAGTTTCGTGTATGTTGGCTGAAAAAGTTCACGGCCAACGCCCTTCGGACAAAATTCCACGTATTTGTCTGATGGAAATCCGATCGTGTGTACGAGGCTTTACACTGAACCTGGGCTAAAGAAAAGCATTCAAGAGAATTTACACTTGGGTCAATGTTACTGTGTGTTTCAGGCAAACCGTTGCATCAGCAAACAATAAATGAGAGATACAGTAATATGGAAAACGATCCTCTGAGGCTGGGTTCACATATGAGCCGCATGCGGCTCACAGCAGGGATCCATGTGTCCTGGTTCACCAGTTCAGGTCCGATTTCAGCCCAAATTCTGGGCTGAATTCGGGAATGAAACTAACCAAAAGACGCACAGCATCTTTGTGCAAAACGCACCGGACCCGCTGCAGAGATATGTGCAACGGCTCTATAGAGAGCTGATCAAAATCTCCTGCTATTGCGAATTGGATGTGGGGATCGCGCATCCAATTTGCAATGGTGTGACCCCAGCATTAATTACGCAGAAATGATAGTGTACTATCTGCGGCAACAATATTCAAACAGGGATGCTCTAGTTGTACTGCTGACCCATTTTAGGCGTTACTCCACTTTTGTAGAATAAAAATATCAAAGAAACAAATAATAATAATAATATAGCGTATACAATTGCTACACAAGCCATGCTGTAATTTAATGTTTTTAAAAAATTACCTTTCCTTTCCAATATGCAGCTGCTGTAATTGTTTGTAACATTGAATGCAATATGGCTACCTGGAGAAGTTCTGTCCACTATTGGTGGAGAAATGTCATTTCCTGCTTGTGTGATTTGCTTACTGATTTTCCCAGAAGTCTGCACTAAGATACAAGTCAGATCTTGGGCATCTCATGCAACAGGAATTTCAGGTTTGGTGAGATATTCCTACCGGTTTAACAAAAAATAACAATGATTAGGGTTACATATTTCTAAAGGGATGCAGACCCTGTCACTTTCCTCAGAGCACTGAGAGGCAACAAGTGATTTTAAAGATGTGTGGGATTTGAAAAAAACAAACAGGCTTACTCACCTCCATGCTGCAGCTGTCCCACGTCGGCCCTAACACTGAGAACTGGGCAATTACATGACTTCTCTCAGTCACTGCTCTCCAGTTTGCTCCTTCAATGCTCACTGGAGTACTAGGCAAGGGAGGAGCTGGCTCTGGCTCTCAGCAGCACACTCAGAGGTTGAGCCAGCAGCCAATCAGGCATCCGGGTGGATCCTGACAATATTGTTGGGATCCTTCCAGACCCTTGAGCGGCTCTATGACGTCAGCTGATAGCAGGCAATAGCCCGCTATTATACGGCTCTGGGTCACAAGAGAGCAAACGTTAGTGCACATCCACTCCCCCTCTGCTGGAGTGTGGGCAGCGGCCATGGCGGCTCCTGTGTCCACTCCTCCAGCTTCCTCCGCCGTGTGTCTCCTCTTCCGCCAAAGCGCTAGGCCTCAAATGAGATCGCCTGACGCTTTGGCCAATCAGGAAACAGGTCTCACAGACCTGCCTCCTGATTGGCGGGGAGGAACTTTAGTGTGAAAAAAGCGAAAATGTAATTGTTTTGGCCTATTAGAGCCTCTGACTCTAATCAGGTGCTTCAAAACAACAGCTCGCTCTGAATTGAAATCCATGGTCCAGCGCACCACTGATATGTAGATCAGGGGGCCAGAAGCATGAATAGGGGAGGCAGCGCCCGTGAGCCCTCTATGGACAGGCTGCCACTGGGTAGGACTCTGCCACAAAGTTTGTTAAAATCCCTACAATGCACATTGATCACCAGCTGGGATTTTTTTCTCTCAAAAAAGTGGAGTTACTCTTTAACCAGGCAAATCTTTTTAAAGTATAACTAAAGACAAAACTCATATAATATATATATATATATATATATATATATATATATATATATTGTGACAGCAGGAAGGTAAAGTCACCTGGTTGCATCCAGGGGGGTAGATATATTTCGCCCAGATTCAGGCTTTACGCTGACTTATACAACTAGGTGGAGAGTTGTATAGGCCCAGCTAAGGCTAGTGGGCTCATGGATGACTCATACCTCTAGGGAGAGTGTGGGGCGTCGTGCAGACAGAGATGAGGAGACCAGCTGAACCTTGTCAGCTCATTTAGGCCTCTATAAGAACTCCCAGCTTCATTAGATGTTAGCTCATGCCTGGAACCAGACCTGTGTGGACTGTCTAGGGAGAGTGAACCCCTGTGCGGTGAGGCAAAGCCTGTGTGGCTATTTGTTTGGACTTTTACTAAACCAGGGACTTAGGGACTAGGACAGCACTAGGCTGATCCCAGTTGTTAGTTAGGAAACCTGTATGTTTAGTCAGAGGTCAACTTGACCAGGATTTATTTTGGTTATGTTTCTTTTGCTTTGCTGTGTTTTGTAAATAGAAAATAAACCGCACCTTTTTGATTTTGAAAACCACAACCTCCGTTTGCTGGGCCTGTTTTGTGTGGGGAGCCCATCCCGGGGGTCACACACACCCGCTGCCGAGCTAACCCCCTCACAGTTGGTGGAGAATGCAGGCAGTTTTTTTTTAAGCCAGCATGGAGGAGATACTGAAGCAGCTGGCTCTAGCAAATGCCAATCAACAGCAGACAAATGCAGGTTTGCAAAAGAGCCTTGCAGCTCAACAACAGAGCCTTGCAGCCCAGCAGCAGACAAACGCAACTTTGCAACAGAGTCTGGAGGCTCAGCAACGAGCCCAGCAGCAATCTGAGGCCCGCTTCATAGACCTGTTGCAGAAGCAAGAGCAGAGACTACAACAACAGATGGAAGCAGTAATGCAGCAACGTCCGCAGACCAGTGAGGAAAGCCGTCCCACTAATACCGCGTCCTTTGGGGTGAGTCGTTTATTGACAAAAATGACTGGAGAGGATGATCCAGAGGTATTTTTGACCACATTTGAAAGGACCGCTGAAAGAGAAAAGTGGCCTGAGGAGCAGTGGGCTGGACTGGTGGCTCCTCTGTTAACTGGTGAATCGCAGAAAGCTTACTATGACCTAGAGCCTAACCAAGCAAAAGACTATGTGATGCTAAAAGCTGAAATATTGGCAAGGCTGGGTGTCACCCAGGCTGTCCGGGCTCAGCGTGTGCATAACTGGACTTTCCAGCTTGGAAAACCCCCCAGGTCTCAAATGTATGATCTCATTCACCTGAGCAGAAAGTGGCTACAGCCAGAGACTTTGTCCGCACCAAAGATTGTGGAACGTGTTGTAATGGATCGGTTTTTGAGAGCTCTTCCTACTGCCATCCAAAAGTGGGTAAGCCATGGAGACCCGAGAACAGCCTGGGAAATCAGCGGCTCAAGAGGCGGCAAGAAGGATCGTTTGCTACCGCTGCCGGCAAGCGGGACATATTGCAGCCAATTGCCCGGTTGTGGAGGAACCCATGCAGTGTGACTTTCTGACGGGCAGACGTCAGTCGCTGTGTGCGACAGTCGCATGCACTGCCATTCGAGGAACTGAGAAACATTTATGCAAAATGTGTGTTAATGGTAGAAATGTTGTGGTATTGCTGGATTCAGGTAGCCTTGTGACCCTGATAAAGGCTGAGTTAGTTAAAACAGAGGTCTCTGGGAATAGCAAGGTAGCTGTTATTTGTGTGCATGGGGACACCCGAGAGTATCCAGTGACTACAGTGTGTTTCGAGACCCCCAAAGGTACCCTCTCTCATCCAGTGGGCTTAGTATCTCAGTTACCGCATGACGCCATTGTGGGAAGGGATTTTCCGAAGTTCTGGGAACTGTGGGATGATCCTGAGCCCCTCACTGGTGCCCCTATGTACCAGGAATGTGATAGCCAGAACTCCCCTGAGAGTGGTGAGGACTCTCCGGAATTTCCCTTATCAGTATTGGCAGGGGAGACTCAAGAAACTGGAGAGGAGCCCACCTCCTCAGACGAAAACCTACCGTCTGTGGAGTTTTCTGATCTTGAGGTTCACAGGGAAAACTTTGCCACAGAACAGTTGAAAGACCCCGCCCTAATAAAGGCACGGGAAAACGTAGTGAAAATAGATGGCGAGTTAGTGAACCCAGATAATACCTGCACTTACCCATACTTCAGCGTAGAGAAGGACCTACTGTATCGGGTGGCAAAAAGGGCAGAAGAAACCGTTGAGCAGCTTGTGGTGCCCAAACCTTACAGGAAGTTGGTGTTGGAGTTGGCCCATGGGCACATTCTTGGAGGTCATCTGGGGACAGAGAAAACCCGAGAGAGGGTATTACAGAGATTCTATTGGCCGGGGGTGATGAAGGACGTAGAAAATTATTGTTCCTCCTGCCCTGTGTGTCAGAGGTTGGCCCCGATGCCACATTTCCGTAGCCCGCTGGTCCCTCTACCCATCATTGAGGTCCCGTTTGAGAGGATCGCCATGGATTTGGTAGGTCCTATAATCAAGTCCGCTAGGGGGCACCAGTACATATTAGTTATAATGGACTATGCCACCCGTTATCCAGAAGCGATCCCTCTCCGAAATACCTCGGCCAAAACCATAGCCAAAGAGCTATCTCTTGTTTTTAGCCGGGTGGGTATTTGTAAAGAACTGCTTACGGACCAAGGTACACCCTTTATGTCCCGGGTTATGAAAGAGCTGTGTAAATTGTTCAAAGTGACGCAATTGCGTACGTCTGTGTATCACCCCCAAACCGATGGGCTGGTTGAAAGATTCAACAAAACCCTAAAACAAATGTTGAAGAAAGTGGTGGATAGAGATGGAAAGGATTGGGACTGTTTACTTCCTTATTTGATGTTTGCTATTAGGGAGGTGCCCCAATCCTCTACGGGATTCTCCCCCTTTGAGTTACTGTATGGGAGACACCCAAGAGGGCTGTTGGATATTGCCAAGGAAACTTGGGAAAGTGAGAGTTCTCCCCACAGGAGTGTGATTGAGCATGTCGCCCTGATGCAAGATCGAATTGCACAGGTAATGCCCATCGTGAAGGAACATTTGGCCCAAGCGCAGTTGGCACAGCAGAGAGTGTACAACCGTGGAGCCAAGACCCGTACCTTTTCCCCGGGGGATAGGATATTGGTACTTGTCCCTACGGTTGAAAGTAAATTCCTTGCCAAATGGCAAGGCCCCTACGAGATAATGGAAAAAGTGAGCGAAGTGAATTACAAGGTCAGACAACCAGGAAGGCGAAAGCCCGAACAGATCTATCACGTTAATCTGTTGAAAGCCTGGAGGGATAGAGAGTCCCTAGTCGCAGACACTTGGTCACCAGCTCAAACTGGTTGCGTGATTCCTGAGGTTGGAATAGCAGCCACCTTGTCACAACCCCAACAACAGGAGGTTAAGGAGTTTGTGCTTCGCAACAAGGAGGTATTCTCTGAGCTGCCGGGACAAACATCTGGGGTAGAGCATGACATCATTACCCCGCCCGGTGAAAGGGTGAAGTTAAAACCCTATCGGATCCCAGAGGCTCGACGGGAGGCAATACGGGAGGAAGTACAGAAAATGCTGAACTTAGGGGTGATAGAGGAGTCCCAAAGTGATTGGTCTAGTCCCATCGTGTTGGTGCCTAAACCGGATGGGAGCTGGCGATTTTGTAACGATTTTCGTCAGTTGAACAAAGTTACAAAATTTGACACCTACCCCATGCCACGTATAGATGAGTTGATCGACCGGCTGGGAACAGCCCGATACATGACGACTCTTGACCTCACAAAAGGGTATTGGCAAATCCCCCTGGCCAAGTCGGCCAAAGAGAAAACCGCATTTGTAACCCCAGACGGGGCGTTCCAATATAAAAGAATGCCGTTCGGGTTACAGAATGCGCCGGCCACATTCCAGCGGAAAATGGACCAGATGCTGAGGCCCCATCGGAAGTATGCTGCGGCTTACCTGGATGACGTAATTGTCCATAGCACAGATTGGGCCTCACATCTGCCAAAAGTGCAAGCAGTCCTGGACTCTGTTCGGGAAGCGGGGTTTACGGCTAACCCCAAGAAGTGTACCATTGGGCAGGAGGAGGCCAAATATCTTGGGTACACCATTGGGAGGGGAGTAATAAAACCCCAACTCAACAAAGTCGAGGCCATCCAGAGTTGGCCACGTCCCAACAGCAAGAAGCAGGTACGAGCCTTTCTGGGAATCGCTGGGTATTATCGGCGATTCATTCCCCACTTTGCTTCTAAGGCTGTGCCCCTAACCAACCTGACGAAGGGGAAAGGGTCGGTCATGATTAAATGGACCCCCGAGGCTGAGGCAGCATTCCAATTCTTGAAACAAGCCTTATGTAGCCAGCCAGTGTTGTACTCACCCGACTTCTCTAAAGACTTTGTCGTACAAAGTGATGCGTCAGATGTGGGGTTAGGAGCAGTATTGTCCCAGGTCTGGAACGGGGAAGAGCACCCAGTCATTTACCTCAGCAGGAAATTGAAGTCCCATGAGGTAAATTACGCCACCGTTGAAAAGGAGTGTTTAGCGGTGAAGTGGGCTCTAGATTCCCTTCGGTACTACCTGCTAGGTAGGCACTTTGACATGGTTACGGATCACGCTCCGTTAAAGTGGATGGCTCAAAACAAGGAAACAAATAGAAGAGTGAATAGGTGGTTCCTGGCCCTCCAGGAATTCAACTTCACAGTAAAGCATCGCCCTGGCGTTCAAATGGGGAATGTGGATGCTTTGTCTCGAGTACATGAATGCCTGATTGCTGGTGTTCCAACCCCGAGGTTAAAACAAGAGGGGGGGGTATGTGACAGCAGGAAGGTAAAGTCACCTGGTTGCATCCAGGGGGGTAGATATATTTCGCCCAGATTCAGGCTTTACGCTGACTTATACAACTAGGTGGAGAGTTGTATAGGCCCAGCTAAGGCTAGTGGGCTCATGGATGACTCATACCTCTAGGGAGAGTGTGGGGCGTCGTGCAGACAGAGATGAGGAGACCAGCTGAACCTTGTCAGCTCATTTAGGCCTCTATAAGAACTCCCAGCTTCATTAGATGTTAGCTCATGCCTGGAACCAGACCTGTGTGGACTGTCTAGGGAGAGTGAACCCCTGTGCGGTGAGGCAAAGCCTGTGTGGCTATTTGTTTGGACTTTTACTAAACCAGGGACTTAGGGACTAGGACAGCACTAGGCTGATCCCAGTTGTTAGTTAGGAAACCTGTATGTTTAGTCAGAGGTCAACTTGACCAGGATTTATTTTGGTTATGTTTCTTTTGCTTTGCTGTGTTTTGTAAATAGAAAATAAACCGCACCTTTTTGATTTTGAAAACCACAACCTCCGTTTGCTGGGCCTGTTTTGTGTGGGGAGCCCATCCCGGGGGTCACACACACCCGCTGCCGAGCTAACCCCCTCACAATATATATATATATTCAATATAGATAGATAGATTTGGATAGAGTGGTGAGGGGATGAAGTAGGGTGACCACATTTCCAAACTACCATTCAGGGACACCCCTCCATTCCCAAAAATCAGCTTGTGCTGTAACGAATCACAGCACAGTGATTGGACATAAGAGGTGGGATTTAGGATTTCTCCAATCACAAGCAGGGGGCGGGGATTGTGGTCCTCCAGGCATTCCCGGCCAGGACAAGTACTGTCAGTGAGTAAAGCGGTGATGTGGCGGCCTTTTTTGGGGGCATCAGATTGGCCCGGGGGGGGGGGTGGCTGTGTCAGTTTCATTCCGGGACCCTGTATTGTCCTGGAATGAAGGTGCCCGGGACAGACCTGCAAAATACGGGACTGTCCCGGGCAATCCGGGACACGTGGTCACCCTAGGATGAAGCCGCTATCGGGTTTTTATTGCTGTATGCATCCCCATTAAGGAGATTGGCTTGCTGTATGGGCCCATTGGTACTATCCTGTTGCAGTAACGCATGTTACATGTGTGTACCTTGCCAATGCACATGCATTGCAGTGCTGGTGTGAATGGGCCCTAGTTGTCCAGATCACCAATGTCACAGGTAGGGATGAGCTTCGTGTTCGAGTCGAACATACGTTCGACTCGAACATCGGCTGTTCGATCGTTCGACGAAGATCGAACGATTTGGGCCGTTCGCGCCAAATTCGAGTGACGCGAACGGCCCACAATGCACTACGCCATCGCAGTGTCATCCAGGCGCTGTGATTGGCCAAGCATGCACTGTGACCCCGCATGCTTGGCCAATCACAGCGCCGGCAGCGAGGAGAGCAATGATTGGCCACAGGCAGGATGCCTGTGGCCAATTATTGCTGAGGGTGTTTAGTACACGCCCCACACTATAAAAGGCCGCCAGCACGGCGGCCTAGTGTAGTGTGTTCCGGAGCAGGGAAAGAGAAACATAGGCAGGGACAGTGACATTTATTTTTTTCTTGCTTAACCTGGATTCCTTTAGTTTAGGGAAAGAGAAGGATAGGTAGGGAGAGTGTCAGTGTGTTTTACTGTGCGAATCCTTGTTTCTAGGGACAGGGAAGGACAGTGAGGGAATTCTCCTTGTGCTATAGTGTGCTTTAAAAAAACATTTTTTCTAGGGACAGAAAACTATAGGTAGGGAGAGTGTCAGTGTGTTTTACTGTGCGAATCCTTGTTTCTAGGGACAGGGAAGGACAGTGAGGGAATTCTCCTTGTGCTATAGTGTGCTTTAAAAAAACATTTTTTCTAGGGACAGAAAACTATAGGTAGGGAGAGTGTCAGTGTGTTTTACTGTGCGAATCCTTGTTTCTAGGGACAGGGAAGGACAGTGAGGGAATTCTCCTTGTGCTATAGTGTGCTTTAAAAAAACATTTTTTTCTAGGGACAGAAAACTATAGGAAGGAAGAGTGTCAGTTTCTTTCACTGTGATAAACCTTGTTTCTAGGGACAAAGAAGGAAAGTGAGTGAAATTCTCCTTGTGCTATAGTGTGCTTTAAAAAAACATTTTTTCTAGGGACAGAAAACTATAGGTAGTGTGACAGCAGGAAGGTAAAGTCACCTGGTTGCATCCAGGGGGGTAGATATATTTCGCCCAGATTCAGGCTTTACGCCGACTTATACAACTAGGTGGAGAGTTGTATAAGGCTAGTGGGCTCATGGATGACTCATACCTCTAGGGAGAGTGTGGGGCGTCGTGCAGACAGGGAGTTGATGAGACCAGCTGAAGCTTGTCAGCTCATTTAGGCCTCTATAAGAACTCCCAGCTTCATTAGATGTTAGCTCATGCCTGGAACCAGACCTGTGTGGACTGTCTAGGGAGAGTGAACCCCTGTGCGGTGAGACAAAGCCTGTGTGGCTATTTGCTTGGACATTTAAAACCAGGGACTTAGGGACTAGGACAGCACTAGGCTGATCCCAGTTGTTAGTTAGGAAACCTGTATGTTTAGTCAGAGGTCAAGTTGACCAGGATTTATTTTGTTTATGTTTCTTTTGCTTTGCTGTGTTTTGTCACTGTAAATAGAAAATAAACCGCACCTTTTTGATTTTGAAAACCACAACCTCCGTTTGCTGGGCCTGTTTTTGTGTGGGGAGCCCATCTCGGGGGTCACACACACCCGCTGCCGAGCTAACCCCCTCACAGTTGGTGGAGAACCAGTGGCAGTTTTTTTTTTTAAGCCAGCATGGAGGAGATACTGAAGCAGCTGGCTCTAGCAAATGCCAATCAACAGCAGACAAATGCAGGTTTGCAAAAGAACTTCGCAGCCCAGCAGCAAGCTCATCAACAGAGCCTTGCAGCCCAGCAGCAGACAAACGCAACTTTGCAACAGAGTCTGGAGGCTCAGCAACAAGCCCAGCAGCAATCTGAGGCCCGCTTCATAGACCTGTTGCAGAAGCAAGAGCAGAGACTACAACAACAGATGGAAGCAGTAATGCAGCAACGTCCGCAGACCAGTGAGGAAAGCCGTCCCACTAATACCGCGTCCTTTGGGGTGAGTCGTTTATTGACAAAAATGACTGGAGAGGATGATCCAGAGGTATTTTTGACCACATTTGAAAGGACCGCTGAAAGAGAAAAGTGGCCTGAGGAGCAGTGGGCTGGACTGGTGGCTCCTCTGTTAACTGGTGAATCGCAGAAAGCTTACTATGACCTAGAGCCTAACCAAGCAAAAGACTATGTGATGCTAAAAGCTGAAATATTGGCAAGGCTGGGTGTCACCCAGGCTGTCCGGGCTCAGCGTGTGCATAACTGGACTTTCCAGCTTGGAAAACCCCCCAGGTCTCAAATGTATGATCTCATTCACCTGAGCAGAAAGTGGCTACAGCCAGAGACTTTGTCCGCACCAAAGATTGTGGAACGTGTTGTAATGGATCGGTTTTTGAGAGCTCTTCCTACTGCCATCCAAAAGTGGGTAAGCCATGGAGACCCAGAGACGGCCGATGGTCTTGTGGATCGTGTGGAGAAATACTTGGCTACAGAGAACCTGACGGCCTCTTCCAGAGACACTCGGACTTTCCACCCTAAGACCAGACCATCCCCAGGGGCAGATAAGAGGATTCCAAGGGGTGAGGGTGGAGAGAGTGAGAGGGTGGGAGCTCTACCCCAAGTTTGGCGAGAACAGCCTGGGAAATCAGCGGCTCAAGAGGCCGCAAGAAGGATCGTTTGCTACCGCTGCCGGCAAGCGGGACATATTGCAGCCAATTGCCCGGTTGTGGAGGAACCCATGCAGTGTGACTTTCTGACGGGCAGACGTCAGTCGCTGTGTGCGACAGTCGCATGCACTGCCATTCGAGGAACTGAGAAACATTTATGCAAAATGTGTGTTAATGGTAGAAATGTTGTGGTATTGTTGGATTCAGGTAGCCTTGTGACCCTGATAAAGGCTGAGTTAGTTAAAACAGAGGTCTCTGGGAATAGCAAGGTAGCTGTTATTTGTGTGCATGGGGACACCCGAGAGTATCCAGTGACTACAGTGTGTTTCGAGACCCCCAAAGGTACCCTCTCTCATCCAGTGGGCTTAGTATCTCAGTTACCGCATGACGCCATTGTGGGAAGGGATTTTCCGAAGTTCTGGGAACTGTGGGATGATCCTGAGCCCCCCACTGGTGCCCCTATGTACCAGGAATGTGATAGCCAGAACTCCCCTGAGAGTGGTGAGGACTCTCCGGAATTTCCCTTATCAGTATTGGCAGGGGAGACTCAAGAAACTGGAGAGGAGCCCACCTCCTCAGACGAAAACCTACCATCTGTGGAGTTTTCTGATCTTGAGGTTCACAGGGAAAACTTTGCCACAGAACAGTTGAAAGACCCCGCCCTAATAAAGGCACGGGAAAACGTAGTGAAAATAGATGGCGAGTTAGTGAACCCAGATAATACCTGCACTTACCCATACTTCAGCGTAGAGAAGGACCTACTGTATCGGGTGACAAAAAGGGCAGAAGAAACCGTTGAGCAGCTTGTGGTGCCCAAACCTTACAGGAAGTTGGTGTTGGAGTTGGCCCATGGGCACATTCTTGGAGGTCATCTGGGGACAGAGAAAACCCGAGAGAGGGTATTACAGAGATTCTATTGGCCGGGGGTGATGAAGGACATAGAAAATTATTGTTCCTCCTGCCCTGTGTGTCAGAGGTCGGCCCCGATGCCACATTTCCGTAGCCCGCTGGTCCCTCTACCCATCATTGAGGTCCCGTTTGAGAGGATCGCCATGGATTTGGTAGGTCCTATAATCAAGTCCGCTAGGGGGCACCAGTACATATTAGTTATAATGGACTATGCCACCCGTTATCCAGAAGCGATCCCTCTCCGAAATACCTCGGCCAAAACCATAGCCAAAGAGCTATCTCTTGTGTTTAGCCGGGTGGGTATTTGTAAAGAACTGCTTACGGACCAAGGTACACCCTTTATGTCCCGGGTTATGAAGGAGCTGTGTAAATTGTTCAAAGTGACGCAATTACGTACATCTGTGTATCACCCCCAAACCGATGGGCTGGTTGAAAGGTTCAACAAAACCCTAAAACAAATGTTGAAGAAAGTGGTGGATAGAGATGGAAAGGATTGGGACTGTCTACTTCCTTATCTGATGTTTGCTATTAGGGAGGTGCCCCAATCCTCTACGGGATTCTCCCCCTTTGAGTTACTGTATGGGAGACACCCAAGAGGGCTGTTGGATATTGCCAAGGAAACTTGGGAAAGTGAGAGTTCTCCCCACAGGAGTGTGATTGAGCATGTCGCCCTGATGCAAGACCGAATTGCACAGGTAATGCCCATCGTGAAGGAACATTTGGCCCAAGCGCAGTTAGCACAGCAGAGAGTGTACAACCGTGGAGCCAAGACCCGTACCTTTTCCCCGGGGGATAGGATACTGGTACTTGTCCCTACGGTTGAAAGTAAATTCCTTGCCAAATGGCAAGGCCCCTACGAGATAATGGAAAAAGTGAGCGAAGTGAATTACAAGGTCAGACAACCAGGAAGGCGAAAGCCCGAACAGATCTATCACGTTAATCTGTTGAAAGCCTGGAGGGATAGAGAGTCCCTAGTCGCAGACACTTGGTCACCAGCTCAAACTGGTTGCGTGATTCCTGAGGTTGGAATAGCAGCCACCTTGTCACAACCCCAACAATAGGAGGTTAAGGAGTTTGTGCTTCGCAACAAGGAGGTATTCTCTGAGCTGCCGGGACAAACATCTGGGGTAGAGCATGACATCATTACCCCGCCCGGTGAAAGGGTGAAGTTAAAACCCTATCGGATCCCAGAGGCCCGACGGGAGGCAATACGGGAGGAAGTACAGAAAATGCTGAACTTAGGGGTGATAGAGGAGTCCCAAAGTGATTGGTCTAGTCCCATTGTGTTGGTGCCTAAACCGGATGGGAGCTGGCGATTTTGTAACGATTTTCGTCAGTTGAACAAAGTTACAAAATTTGACACCTACCCCATGCCACGTATAGATGAGTTGATCGACCGGCTGGGAACAGCCCGATACATGACGACTCTTGACCTCACAAAAGGGTATTGGCAAATCCCCCTGGCCAAGTCGGCCAAAGAGAAAACCGCATTTGTAACCCCAGACGGGGCGTTCCAATATAAAAGAATGCCGTTCGGGTTACAGAATGCGCCGGCCACATTCCAGCGGAAAATGGACCAGATGCTGAGGCCCCATCGGAAGTATGCTGCGGCTTACCTGGATGACATAATTGTCCATAGCACAGATTGGGCCTCACATCTGCCAAAAGTGCAAGCAGTCCTGGACTCTGTTCGGGAAGCGGGGTTTACGGCTAACCCCAAGAAGTGTACCATTGGGCAGGAGGAGGCCAAATATCTTGGGTACACCATTGGGAGGGGAGTAATAAAACCCCAACTCAACAAAGTCGAGGCCATCCAGAGTTGGCCACGTCCCAACAGCAAGAAGCAGGTACGAGCCTTTCTGGGAATCGCTGGGTATTATCGGCGATTCATTCCCCACTTTGCTTCTAAGGCTGTGCCCCTAACCAACCTGACGAAGGGGAAAGGGTCGGTCATGATTAAATGGACCCCCGAGGCTGAGGCAGCATTCCAATTCTTGAAACAAGCCTTATGTAGCCAGCCAGTGTTGTACTCACCCGACTTCTCTAAAGACTTTGTCGTACAAAGTGATGCGTCAGATGTGGGGTTAGGAGCAGTATTGTCCCAGGTCTGGAACGGGGAAGAGCACCCAGTCATTTACCTCAGCAGGAAGTTGAAGTCCCATGAGGTAAATTACGCCACCGTTGAAAAGGAGTGTTTAGCGGTGAAGTGGGCTCTAGATTCCCTTCGGTACTACCTGCTAGGTAGGCACTTTGACATGGTTACGGATCACGCTCCGTTAAAGTGGATGGCTCAAAACAAGGAAACAAATATAAGAGTGAATAGGTGGTTCCTGGCCCTCCAGGAATTCAACTTCACAGTAAAGCATCGCCCTGGCGTTCAAATGGGGAATGTGGATGCTTTGTCTCGAGTACATGAATGCCTGATTGCTGGTGTTCCAACCCCGAGGTTAAAACAAGAGGGGGGGGTATGTGACAGCAGGAAGGTAAAGTCACCTGGTTGCATCCAGGGGGGTAGATATATTTCGCCCAGATTCAGGCTTTACGCCGACTTATACAACTAGGTGGAGAGTTGTATAAGGCTAGTGGGCTCATGGATGACTCATACCTCTAGGGAGAGTGTGGGGCGTCGTACAGACAGAGATGAGGAGACCAGCTGAACCTTGTCAGCTCATTTAGGCCTCTATAAGAACTCCCAGCTTCATTAGATGTTAGCTCATGCCTGGAACCAGACCTGTGTGGACTGTCTAGGGAGAGTGAACCCCTGTGCGGTGAGACAAAGCCTGTGTGGCTATTTGCTTGGACATTTAAAACCAGGGACTTAGGGACTAGGACAGCACTAGGCTGATCCCAGTTGTTAGTTAGGAAACCTGTATGTTTAGTCAGAGGTCAAGTTGACCAGGATTTATTTTGTTTATGTTTCTTTTGCTTTGCTGTGTTTTGTCACTGTAAATAGAAAATAAACCGCACCTTTTTGATTTTGAAAACCACAACCTCCGTTTGCTGGGCCTGTTTTTGTGTGGGGAGCCCATCTCGGGGGTCACACACACCCGCTGCCGAGCTAACCCCCTCACAGTAGGGAGAGTGTCAGTGTGTTTTACTGTGCGAATCCTTGTTTCTAGGGACAGGGAAGGACAGTGAGGGAATTCTCCTTGTGCTATAGTGTGCTTTAAAAAAACATTTTTTTCTAGGGACAGAAAACTATAGGAAGGAAGAGTGTCAGTTTCTTTCACTGTGATAAACCTTGTTTCTAGGGACAAAGAAGGAAAGTGAGTGAAATTCTCCTTGTGCTATAGTGTGCTTTAAAAAAACATTTTTTCTAGGGACAGAAAACTATAGGTAGGGAGAGTGTCAGTGTCTTTTACTGTGTGAATCCTTGTTTCTAGGGACAGGGAAGGACAGTGAGGGAATTCTCCTTGTGCTATAGTGTGCTTTAAAAAAACATTTTTTCTAGGGACAGAAAACTATAGGTAGGGAGAGTGTCAGTGTGTTTTACTGTGCGAATCCTTGTTTCTAGGGACAGGGAAGGACAGTGAGGGAATTCTCCTTGTGCTATAGTGTGCTTTAAAAAAACATTTTTTTCTAGGGACAGAAAACTATAGGAAGGAAGAGTGTCAGTTTCTTTCACTGTGATAAACCTTGTTTCTAGGGACAAAGAAGGAAAGTGAGTGAAATTCTCCTTGTGCTATAGTGTGCTTTAAAAAAACATTTTTTCTAGGGACAGAAAACTATAGGTAGGGAGAGTGTCAGTGTGTTTTACTGTGCGAATCCTTGTTTCTAGGGACAGGGAAGGACAGTGAGGGAATTCTCCTTGTGCTATAGTGTGCTAAAGCATTCCTCATCAACCATCTTTGAAATCCTTGTTTTTTTGCACAGTCAGGGAAATTGTCGTTGTGCTATTCTGTGCAAAAGCAATCATCCTCAACCATATTTAGAAATCCTTAAGTAAAGGGACAGAGAAGGACACCTGAAGGTAGCCCTTATTGCTTTTTTCCCATCTCCCTGCAGGCCATCTATTAGAATGTCTGGAAGGCAAACAAGGAGAGGCAGACAGTCAGGAGGCAATAAAAGAGGGCAAGCAGGCTCTGTGTCTGGGGGCAACAGTGCTGGTCGTGGACGCGGTGCATTGTCATCAGCACATGGCCATGGGACACGCTTGTCCTTCTTTTCGGCAGCTGGACATGTTGAGCCACATCATGCCGAAGACTTGGTAGAGTGGATGACCAAGCCCTCCTCCTCCTCCTCATCCTCTCGCACCCAGGCTCAGGGTACTGGAAAAGCAGCTGCCAAAGCGTCCTCTTCCCTGGTATCAATGTCAGACTCATCATCAGTCACTCCTTCCCTAGACCCACCATGTCCTCCTCCTGAGGAGTCCCCCGAACTGTTTGAGCACAGTGTTGGGTACATGCTCCAGGAGGATGCCCAGCGTTTCGAAGGGTCTGATGATGAAACCCAGCTAGAGGAAGGCAGTAGCGTGAGAGCAGACAGAGGGGATGCTCAAGAAGGACACCAATCTGGCAGTCATGTTCCAGCAGCTGCAGCATACTGCCAGATTGGCTCCAGTGATGAGGAGGGAGGGGATGATGAGGTCACTGACTCCACGTGGGTGCCTAATAGGAGAGAGGAGGAGGAGGAGGATGAGGAGGAGGCACATCTCCAACGAGGCAGGATGCCCTTTGGTGGCCAGCGTAAGGGCAGTACACCGACGGAATCACACCGCAGAGCTCCGCCTGTGCAGGGCGCTGCCTCTGCCCGTCATTCAAAAAGTTCTTTGGTGTGGCCCTTTTTTGAGGCTAGTGCATCAGATCGCACAGCTGCTGTTTGCAACATATGTCTCAAGCGTATATCGCGTGGCCAAAACATCAGCCGCTTGGGTACCACATGCCTGACCAGACATATGTTGACCTGCCATGCAGCTCGTTGGCAAGCCTACCTCAAAGACCCACACCAAAGAACAAAGCGGACCTCTCCTTGCACCGCATCAGCTGGGATCTCCAACCCCACTATAACTTCAGTCCTCTCTGAAACATGCACTGAGAGGAATGAAGGTGTAGAATTAGGTGTGTCACAGCCAAGTACTTGCGGCCACTCTGCTAGCAGTACACCGACGTCCGATTCTAGCAGGCAAATTTCCCTGCCCCAGCTGCTGGACCGTCGAAAGAAGTTCACTCCCAGCCATCCACATGCCCAGCGGTTGAATGCTAGCTTGGCTAAATTGCTAGCGCTTCAACTGCTGCCTTTTCAGTTGGTAGACTCGGCCCCCTTCCGTGAGTTTGTGCAATGTGCGGTTTCTCAGTGGCAGGTTCCCAAACGCCACTTTTTCTCACGGAAGGCTATTCCGGCTCTCTACCGGCATGTGGAAGGCAATGTCTTGGCCTCGCTGGACAGGGCGGTCAGCGGTAAGGTGCATATTACCGCTGACTCATGGTCCAGCAGGCATGGACAGGGACGTTACCTTTCTTTCACGGCCCATTGGGTCACTCTTTTGGCAGCTGGGAAGGATGCAGGACAAGGTGCAGTAGTGTTGGAGGTTGTTCCACCGCCACGCCTCCAAAATGCTACTACTGGTTGTGACACACCTCTCTCCTCCACCCCCTCCTCTTCTTCTTCCTCCATGGCCTCTTCCTGTGGTTTGTCCTCGGAACCAGCGGTGCTCCGTAGGCGTTCAAGGGGCTACGCAAGTACGCAGGCAAAAAGATGCCATGCCGTGCTTGCGCTGGTGTGTTTGGGGGACAGAAGCCACACTGGGGCAGAGGTCCTGTCTGCTCTGCAGGGCCAGGCCGAGAGGAGGTTGACGCCACGCCAGCTTAAGCCAGGAATGGTGGTTTGCGACAATGGCACCAACCTCCTCTCCGCCCTCCGACAGGGACAACTGACCCATGTGCCCTGTGTGGCTCACGTCCTTAACCTGGTGGTGCAGCGCTTCTTGGGCAGGTACCCGGGCTTACAGGATGTCCTGAGGCAGGCCAGGAAAGTCTGTGTGCATTTCCGCAGATCTTATAATGCCAGTGCTCGCCTGGCTGAGCTGCAAAAGGAGTTGAACCTGCCCAAGAACCGCCTTATATGTGACATGCCCACCAGGTGGAACTCAACGTTGGCCATGCTGCAGCGGCTGCACACGCAGCAGAGGGCCATCAATGAGTACCTGTGCGACTACGGCACCAGGACAGGCTCAGGGGAGCTTGGTTTTTTTTCTCCACGCCAGTGGGGCATGATCAGGGATGCATGCACTGTCCTGGCACCATTTGAGGAGGCCACGAGGATGGTGAGCAGTGACAGTGCATGCATCAGTGACACTGTACCTCTTGTCCACCTGTTGGAGCACACGCTGGGTGGAATAATGGACAGGGCACTTGAGGCAGAACAGAGGCAGGAAGAGGAGGACTTCCTTGCCTCTCAAGGCCCCCTTTACCCAGACAGTGTTCCTTCTGTCCCACCCATCGCACAGGAAGAGGACGAGGAGGAGGAGGAGGAGGAGGATTGTGTCAGCATGGAGGTGGAGGCTGGCACTCAGCATCATCAGCAGCAGTCTTTTAGGGATGATTTACAGTCCCAAGAAACCAGTGGACTTGTACGTGGCTGGGAGGAGGTGGCTGCGGATCATGTCGTCCTTAGTGACCCAGAGGACTCCGGAGCGAATGCCTCAGCAAACCTACGCTGCATGGCCTCCCTGATCCTGCAAAGTCTGCGGAAGGATCCTCGTATTCTTCGGATCAAGGAGAGGGACCATTACTGGCTGGCCACTCTCCTTGATCCACGGTACAAGGGTAAGGTTGCGGACCTTATGTTACCGTCGCAGAGGGAGCAGAGGATGAGACAACTCCGGGAGGCCTTGCAGAAAGGTCTGTGCAACGCGTTCCCAGAGACTGGGAGGTTACAAACTCCTGGTCCTGGACAACGAGTTGCTGAGGCTTCGGCCAGTCAAAGAAGGAGCGGTGGGGAAGGTGGCCGTCTGACCGATGCGTTCAGACAATTCTTTAGTCCGCAGCCCCAAAGTATGATCGGTTCCAGCAACCATCGCCAGCGTCTGATAAACATGGTGCAGGAATATCTAGGGGCAAGGTCAGACTTGGACACCTTCCCCACCGAAAATCCTCTGGCTTACTGGGTCTTGAGGATGGATCACTGGCCAGAGCTTGCACAGTATGCAATTGAGCTACTGGCCTGTCCTGCATCCAGCGTTCTTTCGGAACGCACATTCAGTGCTGCTGGAGGATTTGTCACGGATCACAGGGTGCGCCTGTCCACCGACTCGGTTGATCGACTGACTTTCATCAAGATGAACCAGTCTTGGATCACCACCAGCTACCACACACCTGATGCTGATATAACAGACTAATTGATTTTAACATGTCACATCCCTTCAAGACTGATGCTGATGCTGAGTGCCTGTGCTGTTATGTTGACTGGCTATCCTCCTCCTCCGAGTCCTCAATGATACGATTGATGATGATAGCTTGGAAGATCATTTTTGTTTATGGTTGCCGCCACCAGTAGCTAAGGCCCAATTTTTCAGCCCCTGTTTTACAGGGGCGTGTAATTACAATTTTTTTAGCAATAATTTGCCATAGGGCTCATTGCTGTGCTCCAAGTACAGTATCTGTGAGGGGTTGGAGTGTTGTGGCACCAGTGCCTAAGGCCCAATTTTTCAGCCCCTGTTTAACAGGGGCGTGTCATTACAATTTTTGAAGCAATACTTTGCAACAGGGCTCATTGCTGTGCTCCAAGTACAGTATCTGTGAGGGGTTGTAGTGTTGTGCCACCAGTGCCTAAGGCCCAATTTTTCAGCCCCTGTTCAACAGGGGCATGCAATTACAATTCTTGATCTAATAATTCACAGCAGGGCCCATTGCTGCACCCACCAAGAGTAACTCTGAGGGCTTACAGTGTTGTGGCAACGCCACCACCACCACGAAAGGCCCAATTTTTCAGCCCCTGTTCAAAAGGGGCATGTAATTACAATTCTTGATCTAATAATTCACAGCAGGGCCCATTGCTGCACCCACCAAGAGTAACTCTGAGGGCTTACAGTGTTGTGGCAACACCACCACCACCACCACCACCACGAAAGGCCCAATTTTTCAGCCCCTGTTCAACAGGGGCATGCAATTACAATTCTTGATCTAATAATTCACAGCAGGGCCCATTGCTGCACCCACCAAGAGTAACTCTGAGGGCTTACAGTGTTGTGGCAATGCCACCACCACCACCACCACCACGAAAGGCCCAATTTTTCAGCCCCTGTTCAAAAGGGGCATGTAATTACAATTCTTGATCTAATAATTCACAGCAGGGCCCATTGCTGCACCCACCAAGAGTAACTGTCAGGGCTTACAGTGTTGTGGCACCAGCACCACCATCAAAGGCCCAATTTTTACTACCACTGTTCAACAATTATATGTAATTAAAATTCCTGATATACAGGTCCTTCTCAAAAAATTTGCATATTGTGATAAAGTTCATTATTTTCTGTAATGTACTGATAAACATTAGACTTTCATATATTTTAGATTCATTACACACAACTGAAGTAGTTCAAGCCTTTTCTTGTTTTAATATTGATGATTTTGGCATACAGCTCATGAAAACCCAAAAATCCTATCTCAAAAAATTAGCATATTTCATCCGACCAATAAAAGAAAAGTGTTTTTAATACAAAAAAAGTCAACCTTCAAATAATTATGTTCAGTTATGCACTCAATACTTGGTCGGGAATCCTTTTGCAGAAATGACTGCTTCAATGCGGCGTGGCATGGAGGCAACCAGCCTGTGGCACTGCTGAGGTGTTATGGAGGCCCAGGATGCTTCGATAGCGGCCTTAAGCTCATCCAGAGTGTTGGGTCTTGCGTCTCTCAACTTTCTCTTCCCAATATCCCACAGATTCTCTATGGGGTTCAGGTCAGGAGAGTTGGCAGGCCAATTGAGCACAGTAATACCATGGTCAGTAAACCATTTACCAGTGGTTTTGGCACTGTGAGCAGGTGCCAGGTCGTGCTGAAAAATTAAATCTTCATCTCCATAAAGCTTTTCAGCAGATGGAAGCATGAAGTGCTCCAAAATCTCCTGATAGCTAGCTGCATTGACCCTGCCCTTGATAAAACACAGTGGACCAACACCAGCAGCTGACATGGCACCCCAGACCATCACTGACTGTGGGTACTTGACACTGGACTTCAGGCATTTTGGCATTTCCCTCTCCCCAGTCTTCCTCCAGACTCTGGCACCTTGATTTCCGAATGACATGCAAAATTTGCTTTCATCCGAAAAAAGTACTTTGGACCACTGAGCAACAGTCCAGTGCTGCTTCTCTGTAGCCCAGGTCAGGCGCTTCTGCCGCTGTTTCTGGTTCAAAAGTGGCTTGACCTGGGGAATGCGGCACCTGTAGCCCATTTCCTGCACACGCCTGTTCACGGTGGCTCTGGATGTTTCTACTCCAGACTCAGTCCACTGCTTCCGCAGGTCCTCCAAGGTCTGGAATCGGTCCTTCTCCACAATCTTCTTCAGGGTCCGGTCACCTCTTCTCATTGTGCAGCGTTTTCTGCCACACTTTTTCCTTCCCACAGACTTCCCACTGAGGTGCCTTGATACAGCACTCTGGGAACAGCCTATTCGTTCAGAAATTTCTTTCTGTGTCTTACCCTCTTGCTTGAGGGTGTCAATGATGGCCTTCTGGACAGCAGTCAGGTCGGCAGTCTTACCCATGATTGCGGTTTTGAGTAATGAACCAGGCTGGGAGTTTTTAAAAGCCTCAGGAATCTTTTGCAGGTGTTTAGAGTTAATTAGTTGATTCAGATGATTAGGTTAATAGCTCGTTTAGAGAACCTTTTCATGATATGCTAATTTTTTGAGATAGGATTTTTGGGTTTTCATGAGCTGTATGCCAAAATCATCAATATTAAAACAAGAAAAGGCTTGAACTACTTCAGTTGTGTGTAATGAATCTAAAATATATGAAAGTCTAATGTTTATCAGTACATTACAGAAAATAATGAACTTTATCACAATATGCTAATTTTTTGAGAAGGACCTGTAATAGTTGACAGCAGGGCGTTCCAGCACCAACCAAGAGTAACTGTGAGTGCTTACAGTGTTGTGCCAACACCAACAACTAAGGGGCCTATTTCTGCAGAGTATATACGGCAGGTCCCTACTTTCAAACATCCAACTTACAAACGACTCCTACTTGCAAACGCAAGAAGACAACAGGAAGTGAGAGGAAATCTACCACTAGGAAGGAAAATTCTCTCCTGTAAGAATAAATATGGGAGAAAGGTGTCTCCTCTGTACTGATGCTTTATCAGCAATCCTTGTTTCAAGAAAAACACCACATTTCAAAAACAGTTGTCATTGGGACGGAAAGTGAGGTGAAATGTTCTGAACAGGGGCACAGACAGCAAAACAAATGTTACAGGGGTGATAACCCTTACCTATGTTTTCCAAAAAGTTTAAAAATAGATTTTTGGGCTGGAGCTACACTTCAACAATGTACCTGTTCAAAATTACAAACAGATTCTACATAAGAACAAACCTACAGTCCCTGTCTTGTATGCACCGCCTGTATACGGCTGTTCAGAGTATATAGGGCCTTTTTTATTTTATGTGCGGGGTTCCCCTTAATATCCATACAAGACCCAAAGGGGCTGGTAATGGGCTGGGGTAGGGGGGGGGGGGTCATGGGGTAGCTATGCCATTTTTCTTAAAGATTTTCATCCATATTACCGGGACCAGACATTACATTAAAGCCGCAAGCAGTTTTAAATGGCTTTTTTTCCTTTAGAAATGTAATTTTGTGCAGGGACAGTTCTAAACACGGGAAACACGTGGCACTTCACAGGCATACTTTAGACACCCCCCAGGTACGATATTTAAAGGAATATTTGACTTTTTTTTTTTCACTTTATGCATCATTAAAATGACTGCTCCCGAAAAACGACCGTTTTTAAAACTTCTTTTTGCATTGATACATGTCCCCTGGTGCACAACCCGGGTTCCCAAACCCTTTTTAGGACAATAACATGCATAATAGTTGTTATAATTAGCACTTTAGAATTCGAACGTTCGCATCCATTGTATTTATTAGGGTTCTAATGTTCGTACGAACTTTCGGTCCGTTCGCGGGTTCTGGTGCGAACCGAACCCGGGGGTGTTCGGCTCATCACTAATCACAGGAAAGAAAGTGAAAGTAAATGCAAACTTTGTCACCAGAACAGGAAAAGGGGAAATCTTCCACTGGTAGCATTTGCTCTCGTAATAACTTTCTAAGAATTTATTTTCCTTACATTGGAATGAAATTGATCACTTCACATCATTTGTTTGCTTCCCCTTGAGTGTACATGACAGGAAGTGAAGAAAATTTCCCTAATGGGCAAAGATTGCAAGGACAGCGATTTTAAAGTGATTGTAAACCCTCGCATATACCCAGTGAAGTGATTGGCCTCAGGTGATACACAGAGATGAAATCATCCTTCATAAGCTGTACCAGTTTATCTGCATTCTTCTCTTCTATGCAGCCATTCAAAGTCTAGAATGTATAATGCTTGTCCATACCTCCCAACATTTAAAAATACCACTGCTGTTGTTGAGCGGGGGGGTATGCCGCAAGTTTTTTTTTTTTTACAGGTCATCAAAGTTGATGACCGCCCGTCATTCAAGTTGATATAAGCGGGGGGGTTGATATCGTCTTACCTCCTCCTCCCGTGCTGCTGCCTTCACTGGCTCCTCTTGCAGAGCGGGAAAACTAACGCTATCGCGGGACTGCTGGAAAAAGGTGTCTATGCGGGAATACGTGTGGGTTGGGAGGTATGCTTGTCTGAGAGTTCAGAAAAAAGGAGGTGTATAGCTGAAGTTACTCTGCAGAGCACAGTGAGGAGAGCTGATTGGAGAGAAGGAACACACCCACCTTCACACAGCACACAGGAACAGAGGCTGTCAATGAGCTGGAGCTCCCTCCCCTGTCTCTTGGTGTCAGGAAAAATTGTCAGAAGTGATTCATGCTGATAGCAGGGGAACAAAGCAGCAGACAGAAATAACACTTAGTGCTCTTAATTGAGACAAGTACACACTATAGAGGGATATGCTTTGATCATATTTAATATATGAGGGTTACAGCCACCTTAACACACCCCTACTTTATCCACACAAAAAGTTTTGGCTTTAGATATACTTTAACCTCTCCAATTGCTATACCATATGTCTCTATCCACCCATATCCAGGTCCATTCAGGTTCGTCAGACCAAACACAATAAGTTTGCGTCCGGGTCTGCTGTTATTGATCTGACCAGATGGAGGTAAAATTGGAATGGACTGGTAAACCTCATGTATGACATCCATTTCTGTTCTGTTCCAACATAGCAGAAAATTGATCCAGGATCCCCTGCTTTGATGGAACAGATGGTGCCCATGTGAAAGGGGGCCAAAAGGTAATGTCAGGAGGAGTTTAGTAAACTCTGTAAAAATAAATACCTGTAGTCGTTGTACTTACACATTGCTTAGCATGCATGGACTTGCCTTGAAATAGAACTTTGACACATTGGGGTTGATTTACTAAAATTGGAGAGTGCAAAATCTGGTGCAGCTGTGCATGGTAGTCAATCAGCATCTAACTTAATCTTGTTCAGTAAGGCCCCTTTCACACGTACGGACCGTATGTCCGCTTTTTCATCCATCCGTTTACGGATGAAAAAGGGACATACATTGGTCCCTATGAGATCGCGGGTGTCAGCGGATGAACATCCGCTGACACCCGATCTCATCCGGGGTCCGCAATCCTCCGATCCTGCAGACGGAGGAAAATCCTATTTTTCTGTCCGTCTGCAGAGCGGATCGGATGAACACGGACAGACGGTCCGTGTTCATCCGATCCCCCCCATAGCGGAGAGCAGCAGAGATCTGACAGGGCGGCCCCTGCACAGTGTGCGGGGACCGCCCTATTATCCGCTGGCTCAGCGGAGATCAGCAGAGCGATCCCCGCTGAGCAAGCGGAGGTTCACGGGGCGGATCCTCACGGATCCGTCCCGTGTGAAAGGGGCCTTAAAGTGGTTGTATACCCAAAATAATGACAAGCACCTACAGGTAAGCCTTCATTAAGGCTTACCTGTAGGTGCTTGCAATATCTCCGAGACCTACACGGTCTCGGAGATATTTGCAAAAAAGTCTGTACCGATATCTACGGCGCAGGCGCGCCGTAGATAACGGCACAGGCGCACTGAGTGCGGCGGCTCTTGAATGGCAGCCCGCCGGACACTGCTGGATTTCGCACATGCGTGGGGATCGTGCCGTTCCTCACGCATGCGCTGGAGTGACATCATCGCCACTCCGGCCAATCACAGCGCCGGAGCGGCGATACCCGAAAATCACTCCGGGTATCATGGCGGCGACGGAGGACGTGTCCGAGGACCGCTGCGGGGGCTTTCGATCTAAGGTAAGTGATTGATAATGAGCTAGTATGCTAGTCATACTAGCTCATTATGCCTTTGCCTTGCAGGTTGTGAAAAAAAAAAAAACGCTTTGAGAATAAACTCTGGAAGCTGATTGGCTTCTATACACAGGTGCACCCGATTTTGCACTCCAGTTTCAGTAAACCGACCCCCTATGTCTGCTGATATGGGCTTTATCCTGGACTGTGGCTGCTCAGGAGAAGAATAGAAAAATAATAGAAAAAGTATTTGTGCCAAAGTATTTCTTATAAAATTTTGTTCACCAATATTTTATATCTCATGGACTATTCAGAGCAAATACGATTTCTGAGCAGTACAGTGGCCTCCTTGTACACAAGGCCATGTTTTGTGTCCATTGTGTGCTAGAGAGAAGTAGCCTCTTCATATCATTTATAGCCAGACCACTTATGAATGTTGGGACACAGCAGATGAAAAGCACAGTGAATCAGAAAATTTGAAGGTTAATATAACATCCTTTTTTCCCTGACAGTAACAATGGAGCACTACAAGATTCTCAATGTTATTGGAGAGGGATCATTCGGAAGAGCAATTTTAGTTTGCAACCAAAACACTAATCACAACTACGTCATGAAAGAAGTACGACTTCCAAAGGTAAGGAAAATGTTTAAATTGGACTTTTCTGTAGCACCCTGGAGTTTAGTCAGGGAGCTCCTCACAAATTTACCTGCCAGGAGTAGTTATCTTGGTTGATTGTTAGAGATCTATTAATTCCTCCCTAAGTTTGGCCTGGTTGCACTTTTCTCTTCTACCACTAGGTACTTGGTGGTACTAGATATGAGAAGGGCAACGCAAGGTCAGGTTATGGGTATATAGGGTATCTCAGCCAATGGCCAGGGGTTTTCTTGAATACCTTGGCCTGCTGGGAGAGCATATATATTCGGGTGGAGTCAGGTGATCGGTGTTCTGTGCCACCTGGGTGGCTGTCTGGGTGGACATGTGTTGTACTGCCCGGCTGCTAGGCCAGAGATTGGGCCTATCCCGGTGACATCTGGCTGCCAGGCTGTGTGAGGGCCTATCCAGAAGTAAGAGGGCAGCGCAGGGTTGGGTCTGCGGCCTGCAGTCCAACCATAAGTGGCGGTTCTGCCGGCCAGAGAACCTGTCGTGGTCGGACGTAGAAGTTAAGCTGTTTCGCCACTAAGGGACCAACCACCTTTGCCAGGGAGCACAGTGAGTAACTGAAGCAAGTACCGAAGCAGCATTCTCACCAAACGGGCACGGTGGAAAATCGGGAAACTTCAGGGACCCAGCCAGTGGAGGTGACGCTTGCAGAGAAGCTTTGTGAGTCAAGCCAGGGACCTCACCGGTTAGCAGGGGTGAAGCTTGAGAAGTATCTGGAGTGCCAAGCTAGGGACCCAGCAAGGAAGCGTGGGTGACGCTTGAGGGAGATACCACCGCAAAGCTTTGAGGAGCTCCAGGGATTCAGAGTCAGTGAATCAGAGGGTCCAGTGAGAGACCAGGAGCTCAAGGGGCTGAAGAGCTACAAGTAGAAATTGTAGTGAAGCAAAGAGGACTGTAACGATTTGTGCTAGGAACTGTTAAAGACTGTTGCCATAGGAGACAGCAATCCTGCACATGCAGATGTGGCGCCTTGCTGGGGGCCTTTCCCTGTACGGCTGTCCTCCTAGTGAAGTATTGGTGTCTGCAAATTTAAAGTGCAACTGCTTAAAGGTATCCTGGCCCTAACCCTCTTTTCCCCCTCCAAAATATAAAAAGGACTGTTAAGAGAAGTAAAACCTCTTTTACGTCCAAGAAGTGTCTGGCGCCACAATAACTTTATCCACCTTGCACCCACTATGCCTCACAACCCACCACATACAGAAGGATGTCAGCTATCTTTTGGCCCTGAAGGTTCTCATTAGACTGGAGGAGGCTAGAGACTTTGCTTCACCAGTATCACAGGAAGGATGCTATATATCCTTGTTGTGGGGAGAAAAGGCGGCCATGCAAGATCTGCAAGGAGTGATAGATGGGGTCAGAATCAGCACATAGCTGCTCAAATGGTGTTAGCAGAAGGAGAAGGAGGAGAAGATAGGAAGTGTGTGGGGGGGGGGTTGATGGGGTGTCTTAGGGTATATAACACTTTGGGGTTGATTTACTAAAACTGGAGAGTGGAAAATCTGGTGCCGCAGTGCAAGGTAGTCAATCAGCCTCTAACTTCAGAGTGTTCAAATATGTAGACCTACTTAGGGAGTTCCAAAGGATGGGAGAAGTCCTGGAGTCGAGCATGGGAGGAGGTGACAAGGGAGCTAGAGGAGAGCAGGTGGTCTTGGGAGAACCGAAGAGAGCGGCTTGGTTGGTATTTTGAGACTAGGTTAGTGATGTAGCTGGAGGCAGAGTTATGGATGGCTTTGTAAATTATTGTTAGTATTATGATTTTTTTTTTTTTTCATTTTCTGGTTATGTACCAGCATTCAGCACTAAAGTTATAGAATTTCAAAATTTATGTTCTCAGTCCTCAGGGGCAAGTCAGGATTCCAGACAAGAAGCCATTCTTCTGGCAAAGATGAAGCACCCCAATATTGTGAAATTCAAAGAGTCATTTGAAGGTATAGCATATAATAAACTTTGTATTCTTTCCATCAATTACTATTCTTCCATTTTCCCTATATTCATGATAGTTTGTCTCATTCTACCTAAACTACCATTTAAGTGTGTGGGCGAACAAAAAAAAAACATTCACTACACCTAGGCAATACAATGCATTTTCCCCCATGCTGTGTCCCTTTAAGAACCCTGCTAGTGTAGAAAATATATGTTGACCTGCCAGAATTCCAGGGAGCTCCCAACTTCCTGTTTGGGCCGAATATGCTTCCCCCACTGCACTGAAATCTTAAGCAGTGTTGTCAGTCCTGCCTGAATTCTCCCCTGCTGCACTACAGGAACACCAGGACATGAGTAGAGAAGGAGGTGTTCTGTAGCCCATCAGAGAACCAAACAGAGCTGACAAAACTACTTGGAATTCCAGTGTAGCAGCGGCAGTTTTGTCAGCTCACTACAGATGTTTTTGATAGTTTTTTTTTTGGATAGAATACATAGAGGGTTAAACCCCAGTCAGTTTATTTTTACCTCCATGTCTGTGTCTCATTGGGAATATTTACTTTCACTTCCTACATTGAAAATGCAACAGGAAGTGAAAAGGATATCTCCCCAAAGTGAGAAGAATTTCCCACTTACTGTTTTCACCTGTACAGTTGTCCCCATGGTAAGATTTCCTTTTATCTCCTTCTCTGGTGACAAATCTATAAGTTTGGATTTCCCATCCTTTTTTATCAATGCTTACCAGGACCAATAGGAAAGGTGAATCTCTCCAGTAGGAACACACATTTTCCTTTACATACCCTTTAAGAAAGTCTGTGAGGAGAATATAAATTAGATTGTTTCTATTGATAAAACAGTGATATACAGTAACCAATGTTGCAACCCTATATTGTATTAAAAAAGACGTGGAAGTTTGCAGCTTCCCACTTTCCTGGTGAAGGATTTTACCTCCAGCAGTGCATTTAGCTGAACAAAGGATGCGTCATAAGTGAGCTACCATCGACATCCTATACATTGGACTCTCTCCAGAATCCAGCATCCAACATCCACTCAGCTCACTTCCTAGGAATATCTCATATCCAGCACATACAACTCACTCTCAGTACAGGCAGTCTTTGGGTTACAAACAAGATAGGATCTGCAGGTTTTCTCTTCACTTTCTGATAACATGTTTTACTGCATTGTGGCGACCCAGAAAGAACCTCAGCACAATGCCAATCAAAAGAGGGATGTTGCCTCTGTAACCAAGAATAACCAATGTCCAACTTGTAATGAGGTGAGGAAATGACTTGAAATTGAATTATCTCATGGTGAAGAGTCCCTACGGCCATGGTCACCGGAGCAGTCTCATTAATCACATGGGCAGGCTGTAAAGGTCTCCCATCAATAGCCTCAATGGCAAGTGGAGTGGCACGAAGCTACAGCGGAGTCGAGTGCTTTGACACAGAGGCACTATCTATGAACAGGCCGGCAGCCCCAGGATTAGAGCTTGTGTATCGATGGACAACTCAGACCAAGAAAGGGAAAACGGAACTAGAGGCTTATCCTACAGGATAGCTGGGGACGCAAAAATGCCACCTAAGGTCTGTCCCCTACAGGACCTCAAGTGCGGGCGTCCTCCTGGACAGGTAGGATAAGACTTCAATAAGTAACCTGCCTGGCCACAGTAAAGGCACAATCTCTCCCTCCTCCTAAAGGCCCTCTCTTCAGCAGAGAGACGTGTGAAACTCAACTGCATGGGCTCTACTTCACTGGCGGAAATGGTACCGGGGGCATGGCAGGTGAGGGAGGCATGCAAAGCTCAGAGCCAAACGTACAGGAGGCTTCTGCAAGCACTTCTTAAAGGAAGGTCTCTCTTCTGGAATCAATGAGAATGGCAAATGTGATCAACTCCTCAAGATTCATAGGTACTGTATGTATCGGGCTGCTATCTCATCTTTAACGTTATCCAAGAGACCATGAGAAAAAGCCGCCACAAGGGCCTCATTGTTCCAACCAACCTCTGCTGCCAGAGTACAGAACTCAATGGCGTAATCAGCAACAGTTCTCGCACTCTGATGGACATTAGGCTTTTGGTGGCAGAAGTGGAATGAGCGGGAACGTCAAATACTCTTTTATCCATCCTGGCGGTATTTCTGAGTGTGGCTCGGGGTTAAATTTCAGTACCATTTAGCGGTAACCCCGAGCCACACTCGGGATTGCATTGCAGGATCCTTGTACAACATACTTACCTTGTCACCAGGATCCTGCAATGTCCCCCCGCTGTGTCCTCCACCGGATCATCTGTTAGATGTCCTGTGTTCCGGACTCTGTTCCCTGCGAGTGTCGCGACGCATGGGGGGGCGGAGCCCGGCGGCGAATTCAAAAAGTACGAAAAACATAATACATACAGTACACTGTAATCTTACAGATTACATTACTGTATCAAATAATTTTACATCCCTTTTGTCCCTAGGGCTTTGTCCAGTGCCCTGCATGAAGTTTTATGTTATACATACTGTTCTTTCTGCCTGAAAACTTGAGATTGTTAATGGCAACCAAAAAGTGTCCCTTTACGTCAAAAGCGGTTTTAGACCAGCTTGAAAACAGCGATAGTAAATTAGAACACTTGCAGAATTGAGCGATAGTGAATCGTGGGGAAATTAATTTTATTATATTTTTTATTATTATTTATAGTTATTTATTATATTATAATTTATGATTTTGTGTTTCAAACTTTATCATACTGTTTGGAAAGATTTAAGTGAATTATTCCTAAGAATTGCAGGCCTACAATATAAAACGCCGAAATTTCCATGCAAAACAATGTACTGCTTTGAGATTAAAAAATCTGAAAAAATCATGATGCCAGGGAGTTTAAAGGAGGCTACAAACTAAGGGTAATTCCAGACAACAGATTTTTGCGTCTACCATAGAGGGTTGGCCCAAGACAAGGCTCTATCAGAAGGCAAAGAAATAATGAAGTCTACTTTGCTTCTGTCCATAGGGAAAGCCTGGGGCAGCATCTCAAAGTATATTCCAACCTGGTTGAGAAACCCTCTGCATTAAACTGGATTGCCCCCAAAACGCTGGGGAAGCAGAGTGGAACCAGACATACCTCTTACAGAGGTAATATTAGAGGTGGGTGCCAGCACAGAGACCGGAGCAGCAGCAGGGATGGCTTGCAACATTGGTTGTACCAGAGCAGCCAGAGTGGGAGGATCCAGGTGAGCAGTACGAATCAGGAGCATCTGTAACGCTATGGCAAACTGATCCATGCGGTGGCCCTGCTCATCAAATCTAGAAAAAATATTACAACTAGGTGGATTGCCTGCATCTTTCATTCATGGCTTTCGCCTAATGTCCGGAACCATGAATCAGGATGACAGAAAATGCAGTAAAAATAACACCTTTAATGTAATAGTAAAAATAGTACAGATCAGGAACGTAGTGAAAACATAAGCCAGGATTCGAAAGCCAAAATGGGTAATCAGACGAGCCGGTAATCAGGAAGCCAGGGATCAGCGTTGTCAGAAGCCAAAGATCAGGATCAGGAACCAGAAGGGACATCAGTTGGGCAAAGTCTTTAACAGGAACTCGGCAGAGACACTCGGGATATGTTGACCAAGGCGAAGGCATGAAAGGAATGAACAAGTCGCATCAATGTGAACCTAGGCTCAAGCATGAAGGTGGTAATATCCTATTATTGGGGAAATATGGAAGTTTCACAATGGAATGCAAAGCTGACAGAGAAGGTAAAACATCTGAGTACAAAGATCGACTATTACAGACTGCTGGAGAATGAAAGATTTTTTTTAGCCAATCTTGCATCTTTTTGTTTAGTTGCACTCTGACCTGTGTGCTGATAGGTCACTCCTTTGACATCAGTTGTGTACAGTAAATTTGTTTATTTTCTTCAAGTGCCTCTATGAAATGATTCCCCCTCTGTTTTTCTTTGTTGACAGAGAATGGCCATCTGTACATAGTGATGGAGTATTGTGAAGAAGGTGACCTGCTGGCAACCATTAAACATCGGAGGGGAAAACTTTTTTCTGAACAGACTGTGAGTGTGGAACATTGATATAATATCATAATGTATATTTAACCCGTTTCTTCTGTACATAACTGGGACATCACCATACATAATAACTTTTCACCAGTGACTTTCTCTATTGGTGTGTGAAGAGATAAAGTGCTTACTACTGGGATGGAGATAACCATATAATATGCAATATAAACATACAATATCTTAACTAGTAATTATTTCCTTCTAATGTAGCACTAGAGAATTTCCCATACTTATCCAACAATCTGTTTCTCTTTTTAAAAGCAAAATCCTACATTACTTCCATTATAAAAAAATTCTCTCGAATAGACTGGGAGAACTAATTGGATACACTCTTTGAATATCCAAACCCCAGTAAAAAAGCTGTGTCTACCCTAGGGCTGGGCGATTTTGGCCAAAAAAAAATCTGCGATTTAAAAAAAAACAATTTTTTTTCCTGATGGACACCGCGCGGGCATCAGTTTTTAGGCGAGGCCGCGGCTTCGGCCTAGTCCGCCGCGATCCTGGGAAAAGGCTGCGGACTAGGCCGAAGCCACGGCCTCGCCTAAAAAATCCTGCCTGCAGCTCGCCGCTATCCTGGGAAAAGGCCGCGGCTTCGGCCTAGTCCGCAGCGTCCGGCCTTTTACCAGGATCGCGGCGAGCTGCGGGCAGGATTTTTTAGGCGAGGCCGCGGCTTCGGCCTAGTCCGCGGAGCGCCGGTCCAATGAAAAAAAAAAATGAAAAATGATGATTTTAAATCGATTTTTTTTTCCAGCCCTAGTCTACCCCATATAATTTTCTTTGGCAATCGCTGGTCTACACTGCCACAACAACTGGTCTAACCAAGGATTCCCCCCACCTACCTACTGACACTCTTCTAAAAACATAGCGTTTGTCTTGGGGCATGATCAGAGCTACAATGTACTGCGAAATTATGTTGGGTTCATCCACCATTCTTACATATTTCCACATCGCTCTTACCTTATGGGCCTAGGCTCCTCATCTTGCTTGCCAAAGTGTGGTCACCCAAACGCAGATTTGCTCCATGCTTTCTGGTCGTGCCCCAGGGTTAAGTGTTGTTGGCACTCAGTGGTGTGTTGTACCACCACACATTTAGTAAACTACCTCTGACCCCTGAATGGGCACTTTTTGGCCTAATTGATGCCCCAGGTACTAGGATTCTCAAGTGGCTATGAACAACTCCTTACTATTGTATCCCTTGCAGCACGGATAAACATCCTCCATAAGTGAATCTATCCAGAACCCCACACTATTTTTGTTGATAGCTAAACTATCTTTTATGTTTTTCGCATAGACTGGGTAGAGGCCTCCTACCTGTTGGTACGCAACAGTCTATAATGAAGTGTTTCCAATATACCAAGTGGTAACAAACTGGATTGCTAATTAATGACCCTCCAATTGATTCTGTGTCCTCCACTTGATTGGAAATATCTGTTAAAAACCTGTTAGTTAAGACCCCCCACCTTTCCATCTCCACCAATCAATTTTTAACTGACAGCTGTCCATCTTGGTGCTTACTGTGACTCCTTTCTAGGCCCTGTTCTACTAGTTTACTTTTTAACCCTTTTTTAAAGAACTGCATATTGTAATTTTCAATTCTTTCTTCGGCCAAATGTTGTGACCCCTGACATTGTTAAATGAATTCTCACCTAAAAATGATATCTAATAAAAAAATAAATAAAAAAGTCTTAATTTCACAAACCCTTTCTCTCTTAATAATCATAAAATCATTTCAGTACTGAGCCAAGCCTAAATAGTATCCTGAGCCTGTCCTCATCATTGATATTTACTACCATATGTATACAGGTCCTTCTCAAAAAATTAGCATATTGTGATAAAGTTCATTATTTTCTGTAATGTACTGATAAACATTAGACTTTCATATATTTTAGATTCATTACACACAACTGAAGTAGTTCAAGCCTTTTCTTGTTTTAATATTGATGATTTTGGCATACAGCTCATGAAAACCCAAAAATCCTATCTCAAAAAATTAGCATATTTCATCCGACCAATAAAAGAAAAGTGTTTTTAATACAAAAAAAGTCAACCTTCAAATAATTATGTTCAGTTATGCACTCAATACTTGGTCGGGAATCCTTTTGCAGAAATGACTGCTTCAATGCGGCGTGGCATGGAGGCAACCAGCCTGTGGCACTGCTGAGGTGTTATGGAGGCCCAGGATGCTTCGATAGCGGCCTTAAGCTCATCCAGAGTGTTGGGTCTTGCGTCTCTCAACTTTCTCTTCCCAATATCCCACAGATTCTCTATGGGGTTCAGGTCAGGAGAGTTGGCAGGCCAATTGAGCACAGTAATACCATGGTCAGTAAACCATTTACCAGTGGTTTTGGCACTGTGAGCAGGTGCCAGGTCGTGCTGAAAAATTAAATCTTCATCTCCATAAAGCTTTTCAGCAGATGGAAGCATGAAGTGCTCCAAAATCTCCTGATAGCTAGCTGCATTGACCCTGCCCTTGATAAAACACAGTGGACCAACACCAGCAGCTGACATGGCACCCCAGACCATCACTGACTGTGGGTACTTGACACTGGACTTCAGGCATTTTGGCATTTCCCTCTCCCCAGTCTTCCTCCAGACTCTGGCACCTTGATTTCCGAATGACATGCAAAATTTGCTTTCATCCGAAAAAAGTACTTTGGACCACTGAGCAACAGTCCAGTGCTGCTTCTCTGTAGCCCAGGTCAGGCGCTTCTGCCGCTGTTTCTGGTTCAAAAGTGTCTTGACCTGGGGAATGCGGCACCTGTAGCCCATTTCCTGCACACGCCTGTTCACGGTGGCTCTGGATGTTTCTACTCCAGACTCAGTCCACTGCTTCCGCAGGTCCTCCAAGGTCTGGAATCGGTCCTTCTCCACAATCTTCTTCAGGGTCCGGTCACCTCTTCTCATTGTGCAGCGTTTTCTGCCACACTTTTTCCTTCCCACAGACTTCCCACTGAGGTGCCTTGATACAGCACTCTGGGAACAGCCTATTCGTTCAGAAATTTCTTTCTGTGTCTTACCCTCTTGCTTGAGGGTGTCAATGATGGCCTTCTGGACAGCAGTCAGGTCGGCAGTCTTACCCATGATTGCGGTTTTGAGTAATGAACCAGGCTGGGAGTTTTTAAAAGCCTCAGGAATCTTTTGCAGGTGTTTAGAGTTAATTAGTTGATTCAGATGATTAGGTTAATAGCTCGTTTAGAGAACCTTTTCATGATATGCTAATTTTTTGAGATAGGATTTTTGGGTTTTCATGAGCTGTATGCCAAAATCATCAATATTAAAACAAGAAAAGGCTTGAACTACTTCAGTTGTGTGTAATGAATCTAAAATATATGAAAGTCTAATGTTTATCAGTACATTACAGAAAATAATGAACTTACTCTTTCGTCCATGGACCGACACAGCTTCTCTATTGACAAAGTGGGTATTATCCGTTAATTAGGAGTGACTAGGCAGAAAAACTTGTAAAAAGTGTTGCATCACACCTTCTACAGTACCGCCCAGGGGGCGGACCCTCTGGGTATACCCTCTCAGTCTGCACATCGCAGATCAGTTTTTTTCTGTCTAGCAAGGAGTAGGACATGGCTCCCTTCGGGCTCATTGGTCCGGGGAAAAAAGATATATATATTTTTATTTTTTTGCTACATTTGTTGTTTCCTGCGATCTTCGATCAACTGCCGACTGGGTGACAGGCTGGATCCTCGATCCTTGTAGTCTCCCCAGTTTTCGGCCATCGAGCGTGTGCCAACCCTAGCTACGCGCTGGGTTTTCCACGACATGCCCGTCGCTCCACGGGTGGCCGGTGAGCCTACGCTCCAGGGCCTGCATCGGACCGCTCAGCTTCGGCTGACCTTACGGCCGAGTCGCAGCAGCCTGGCCGGTGAGCTTACGCTCCAAGGCTTGCATCGGACCGCTCAGCTTCGGCTGACCTTACGGCCGAGTCGCAGCAGCCTGTCCGGTGAGCGTCATGCTCCAGGGCATACATATGATCGTCCCTTCTGGGTCCAATCACAGCATGCCTGGCCAACAGTCGCCTTCCGTGCGCGGACGATGATCTGTTTGGAATGTCTTCCAGCAGAATACATGCAGGATAGGTAAGTAAAACTCCCCTGCCTCGGCTGGGTGATTTAGCTGGACATTCCTGGAGAGATCAAGTAAGTGGTTGTGGCCCCTTTCTTCCCTCTCTCCCTGCCTTTCCCTCCTCCCTGGGCTTCTAGCTAAAGGTTGCTGGGTGCTGGGGGTCACCTAGGGGGTCCCACTGGAGCGGGGCTGGCTGTAACTAACATTTAAAAGAAATGTCATTTTTGCTTACCTGTGTTTCTGTGTCTCCATGCTGTCGGCGGCCATTTTGAGGTGGTCCATGCCAAGTTTGGCCTCTTGTAACTGCCTGGCGGCCATCTTCCTGTAGTTCGGCCACACCCACTGGCCCCTATCAGGTGATCGGCGGCCATGTTTGTCCACCCTGTATGCAGATATTGCCGTTCGGCGGCCATCTTTTTTGTGGGCTATGGCTGCCTGACCTCTATCTTCTGTCGGCGGCCATTTTCTTAGAGCCCACATTATCTTCCATACAGACGGTTTTGGCAACCATTTTGCGAGAGCCTCCGGCCTCTAGGGTGCATTACACTGGCGCGAAAATTCACACAGGAAGTGCTGATAAAAGAAGCAGACTGACACAGCAGCAAGGGGACAGCATCATAGGCGCAGCATAGCAGTACCTATCCAGGGTGGTGAGTCCTCTGGGTAACCCAGCATCTCTGCAGCGCAGGAGGGTGGCCTATTGATATCTTGCCTGGAGCCCTGTGAGTGTCAGCGTGTGGTCAGCATGGCATCTGAGCCAGATGTCTTCTCCCCTGAAACACCAGATTTAGCAGCTGGTGTCCCTGAGGTGTCTATGGACGCTATGTCGGCAATCCTAGAGGCGTTTGCTGCCAGGGTGGAAGCAGCACACGGGAATACAGGGGGTAATAAACGCCCCCGTCCCCTGCAATCTTCTGGGGATATTTCTGATGCAGAACCAGGTCCAGCTACGGCTCATGGCCCAGATTCTGATGCATCAGAGACTGCAGACCGTGACCGATCGGACAGTGAGGAGGACTCCAAGTCCAGGTCAGTACGCGAGACGGCTTTGGTATCTGACCTTATTACTGCAGTGCGGGATACGCTAAAGTTGGAAAGGACTGAAGAAGTAGCAGATACTCCAGTCCCCTTTGGGTTTCGTAAACCTGCCCGCACTGCTAAGGTGTTCCCTTGTGTGTCTTATTTTGACAAACTCTTATACAAGGAATGGGAGAACCCACTGAGGGTCTTTACAGCCCCAAAGAGGTTTGCAGTACGGTACCCCTTTGAGGAGAGTTTTCTGAAGATATGGACCTCTCCCCCTATAGTGGACCCTTCGGTGTCCAGACTTAATAGAGCCACCACTATTCCAGTAGAAGGGGCTCCTGTTTTCAAGGACCCTGTGGATAAGAAGGCTGAAGCACTCGCTCGCTACCTATACTCAGTGGTAGGCTCAGCAGTACGCCCGGCATTGGCGGGGGCCCTAGTGTCTCAGACACTTACTGAATGGGCAAAATTGCTACTCCAGGGGTTAAAGGAGCGAGATGCTCCTCCTAATGAGATAACTTTGGCCGACCAGTTGGTCCAGGGCCTTAAGTTTGTCTGCGAGTCAGACATGGATACTATTCCCCTGCTGTCAAGAGCTTCGGTTTATGCAGTAGCAATACGCCGCCTGATCTGGCTAAAGGGCTGGTCTGCGGACCAGACTTCCAAGAAAGCCCTATTGGATCTGCCTTTTAAGGGCGACAGACTTTTTGGGGCTTCTCTGGATGACATCATCAAGGATGCTACAGGAGGTAAAAGCACTTTGCTTCCCCAAACTAGCAAGGGTAGGGGACCACGCCAAGGGCAAGGGCCCTCCTTTACTGCACGTAAGCAGTTTTTTCGCCCTCTTAAGGCGACAGGGAAAAGACCCCAGGCCGATAAAGCGCCTGCCCAAGGACAAAAGCGTCCTTGGTCCCGCAGACCCAACAAGCCTGTGGACAAATCTGCGTCCACATGAAGGTCCGCCCCCACCCAGCTCTCGGGTGGGGGGACGTCTTCGCAAATTCGCGACTCAGTGGACTGCTCTAGTCTCCGACAGGTGGGTTTGCGAAGTAATCTCCTCAGGCTACAAGATAGAATTTCTCTCTTGTCCACCAGACAGATTCATCACCTCCAATCTCCAGCTACTACCGACCCGTCGGGAGGCCCTGTATGGGGCGGTCCAGGGTCTACTGGAACGCGGGGTAGTTATTCCAGTTCCAGAACAGGAACGGGGTCAGGGTTTTTACTCAAATCTGTTCATTGTGCCAAAGAAGGAGGGGGTTCGTCCAATCTTGGATCTCAGAGCCCTCAATTGCTTTGTGAAGGTACAAAGATTTCGGATGGAGTCGGTTCGATCCGTAGTCACGGCTCTCCATCCGGGGGACTTTCTGGCCTCCTTGGACATCAAGGACGCATACCTGCATGTCCCCATATACTCCAGACACCAGAGGTTTCTGCGATTTGCTATCGGGAAGAACCACTACCAGTTTGTGGCCCTCCCGTTTGGCCTTGCCTCAGCACCCAGGACGTTCACCAAGGTGCTCGCTCCGATTCTGGCACTTCTAAGACAGCGGGGTATCGCTATCACAGGTTACTTGGACGACCTTCTGCTGAAGGGCCCTTCAAGCTCAGAATTAGAGGTAAGTGTGTCCATTACCTGTCAGACTCTTCGAGACTGTGGTTGGATACTAAACACGCAAAAGTCAGTATTGGTGCCCACTCAACGCCTAGTGTACCTGGGGTTGATTCTGGATTCCTCAGAGGCAAAGGTATTCCTCCCTGTGGAGAAGTTGCAGACCCTCCGGGCTGCAGTACGGCAGCTGACTTCCAGGAATTGGTCGTCACTCCGTTTTTGCATGCGAGTGTTGGGCATCATGGTAGCCTCCTTCGAGGCGGTCCCATATGCTCAATACCACACTCGAGTGTTACAGAGGGAAGTTCTGTCCAGATGGAACAGATGCCCTTCATCTCTGGATTATCAAATCCGAGTGAGCCACCTAGTCAGGAGATCCCTGGTATGGTGGCTGACAGCACCGGCTCTAATGGCCGGGAAGTCATTTCTTCCGGTTTACTGGATAGTGATCACGACGGACGCCAGCCTTACAGGTTGGGGGGGAGTCTGGGGTGTCCAGTCGGCGCAAGGTCGCTGGACCCCAGAGGAAGCCCTCCTGCCGATCAATGTCCTGGAGATCCGGGCGATCAAGCTGTGCCTCTTCAAATGGTCTCAGAGACTGCAAGGGCGTCCAGTCAGGATCCAGTCAGACAACGCCACAGCAGTGGCATATGTCAATCATCAAGGAGGAACAAGAAGCTCAGCTGCAGCATCGGAGATCGCTCGCATCCTGAAGTGGGCAGAGAGGAGCGTACCGGCACTGTCGGCCGTGTACATTCCGGGTGTGGAAAACTGGCAGGCGGACTACCTGAGCCGCCAGATGCTGGACCAGGGAGAATGGTCCTTACACCCGGAGGTGTTCCAACTCCTCTGCCAAAGATGGGGCACACCAGACGTAGATCTTCTGGCTTCCCGACTCAATCGGAAGGTATTGAGGTTTGTGGCCCGGTCAAGAGACCCATGGGCAGATGCAACGGACGCGTTGGTAGCATCGTGGGGCCAGTATCGGCTAATCTATGCCTTCCCTCCCTTAAGGCTTCTTCCTCTTCTGCTCCGCAGAGTGGAGGCAGAGGGAATTCCAATGATCCTAATCGCTCCAGATTGGCCTCAGCATCCTTGGTACGCCGATCTAGTACGTCTGGTAGCAGACGTCCCCTGGCGCCTACCACTACGGAAGGACCTGCTGTCGCAAGGTCCCATATTCCATCCTGCTTTACAGTCATTGGCTTTAACGGCATGGCTGTTGAGAACCAGGTACTGAGAGACCGGGGCCTGTCAGACTCAGTAATTTCTACTATGAGAAGTGCTCGGAAACCGTCCTCTAGGAAGGTCTATCACCGCACTTGGAGGGCCTACATCTCCATGTGTGAGGAAATGAAATGGCATCCGCGTACCTATTTGGTTTCCAGAATCCTGCTGTTTTTACAGCATGGGGTAGACCAAAGGCTTGCCCTAAGTACGATTAAGGGACAGATATCTGCCCTGGCTGTCTTTTTTCAGTGACCCCTGGCGACTCACTCTCTCGTGAGTACATTTGTGCAGGGGGTTCGACATGTGGCCCCTCCGGTCCGCCCCCCGTTACCTCCGTGGGACTTGAACCTGGTCCTCTCGGTGCTTCAGAAGGCACCGTTTGAGAATATTAGAGATATTCCCCTGTTGACACTTTCTCAGAAGGTGGTCTTTTTGGTGGCTGTTACGTCAGTTAGACGAGTCTCTGAGCTGGCAGCCTTGTCCTGCAAGGCTCCCTATTTGATTTTCCACAAGGATAAGGTGGTGCTGCGGCCGCAGCCTTCCTTTCTTCCGAAGGTCGTTTCGGCTTTTCATCTCAACTAAGACATTGTACTTCCATCCTTGTGTCCTCAGCCGTCGAATCCTAAGGAGTCGGCGTTGCATTCCTTGGACGTTGTCCGAGCTTTGAGAGTATACATATCTGCTACTTCCCTGTTCCGGAAGTCAGACTCACTGTTTGTTTCGGTGGCTGGTCCCAAGAAGGGCCAAGCAGTCTCATCGGCCACCATCTCTAGGTGGATCCGACAGATAGTAATCCAGGCTTACGCCTTAAAGGGTCAGGCGCCCCCCTTTCCTGTCACGGCGCATTCGACCAGGGCAATAGGTGCCTCTTGGGCTTTCCGACATCAAGCGTCTGTTTCCCAACTATGTAAAGCGGCGACTTGGTCGTCCGCTCACACTTTCACAAAATTCTACAAAGTTGATGTAGGTGCATCTTCGGATGCCTCTTTCGGCCGCAAGGTTTTGCAGGCGGCTGTTTAGAGTTGCAACTCCTCCGTTGGAGGAGTGCTGTTTTGTGTTTTGGGGTGAAGTTTGTTTTTATGCTGTTACCACCCCTCGTTTTTTCTCTGACACTGCTTTGGGACGTCCCACTTTGTCAATAGAGAAGCTGTGTCGGTCCATGGACGAAAGAGTAAATAGGATTTTTTACTCACCGTAAAATCCTTTTCTCTGAGTCCATGGACCGACACAGCACCCACCCCTCCTTTTAAGTTTGTACTGCTTTTTGACGAACTGATCTGCGATGTGCAGACTGAGAGGGTATACCCAGAGGGTCCGCCCCCTGGGCGGTACTGTAGAAGGTGTGATGCAACACTTTTTACAAGTTTTTCTGCCTAGTCACTCCTAATTAACGGATAATACCCACTTTGTCAATAGAGAAGCTGTGTCGGTCCATGGACTCAGAGAAAAGGATTTTACGGTGAGTAAAAAATCCTATTTTATCACAATATGCTAATTTTTTGAGAAGGACCTGTATGTTTGTTTTGTATCTCCTGCAGATTCTGCAGTGGTTTGTACAGATGTGTCTGGCAGTGCAACACATTCATGAGAAGCGGGTCCTACACAGAGATATTAAGTCCAAGGTGAGTCCCGTAACCTGTGCTGGTCATCTGAACACTGATTCCAGAGCTAAACTGACCAGGCCTATAGGATGAATATTGGCAATAATTATCAGTGTATGGAGAGAACATGACATTAGTGACAATATGAAGCAATTCCTTATATCCTCCATGTAGACTTGATGAAGAACATCTAATGTTTTTAGATTTAGCTTTAAGCGTATGTATAGTCAGTGTTGAAGGTTAGGTCATTTTATAAAGTTTAACTGCAGTCTGACACATTAATGGCACAGTGTCTGTGTTTAGATCTATGCACCCTCTCTTGCCCGCATGTTAAACGTTGGCATGCAGAAACTATGTTCATGCAGCCGCTGTGTGTGCATCCACTTCTATGGGCTGCCGGCACTCAGCTCTGAAGTGGATGCAATAAGGCACTAAAGCCAAGTTCACACTATTGCGTGCATGCAAAAGAGAAACACTATTGTTTAGCAGATGTGTGGAGGTGCCATTAATCTTTAATGGCACCCCCACACATTGGCAAACCGCCTGCATTTTCACGCATAGGGTGCTGATTCCATGCGGTACAATTTTCAAAAAAGGTCAAGGACTTCTTTCCCTGCATTTCTGGGGGTAGGACATCCTAGTGATATCCTGAGCTGAAGGAGCAGTTGAACCTTCAGAGAAATATCTACTCATTCCTGGGATAAGATGGCTGCCTATAGGGATGACACATAAATACACAGTGGATGTTTGGAACCTGAAGGAATTTTCTTTTTCAGGAATTCAACAAGGGACAATGTGTATTGAATGAAAATATCCTGGACTGCCGCACTCTGCAAAAAGATGCTAGTTTATTAATAAAATCCACAAAATACAGCAAAGCACCCAAAAGGTGAACACAGGGACTGGCTAATGCGTTTCACATCGTGAGATGCTTACTCACCTTTTGGGTGCTTTTGCTGTATTTTGTGGATTTTATTAATAAACTAGCATCTTTTTGCAGAGTGCGGCAGTCCAGGATCTTTTCATTCATTAGCTACGTTGTGCAGAGCCAGCACCTGCGTGTGCTTAGAGTGGGGCGGAAGCACATATGGATCCAGAGGCTTTGGAGCGGTAATCCTTTCTTTCGGACAATGTGTATTGTTATGCCATTTTTCTAGGGAGTTTAGACCTCTATATTTGTAACATTCAATACTTTTTTTGTTGTCATTCAATGAACAGTATATGTCTCTATGCCATAGAAATTTCAACAAATAACAAAGCGTAATGGCAGCATACTGTTTGGTATTCCCAAGTGCTCATCATTATGCTTTAATTGAGATGTCAGCAAATGTCTATCAATACTGTTATTTTTCTTTCCTGACTCAGAAGCATCATACTAGTATTTGGAGATGCAGGAAATACCCATTAGTATGCTGCAATGCAGTATGCAGACATAAAGAAGAAGTGTGGAGCGGTGTTTCTAAACTCCAGTTCTCAAAGCGCCCCAACAGGTCATGTTTTCAGGATTTCCCTCAAGTGAAATAGCTGTGGTAATTACTGAGACAGTGAAACTGATCAAATCACCTGTGCAAAATACCGTAATTTCTGGCGTATAAGACGACTTTTTATACTTAAAAATATGCCTCAAAACTCGGGGGTCGTCTTATATGCCGGTACCTGTATGCAGAGTCTCGGTCAGACTGCGGCCGTCCATTGTTCAAAAGCCACGCCTCCTCCTTGTGCTGTTCCGTGATAGGTGGAACACTCAGTTACCCAGCAGAGCCTCTGTTCAGTGTTCCGCCTATCACGGATGCCCTCTCGTCCTCGGCCATGGACGAGAGGGCATCCGTGATAGGCGGGTGCTCAGTGTTCAGCCTATCACGGAACAGCATGAAAACAATGGACGCCTGCAGTCTGACCTGAGACTCTGCATGTCAGGGATAAGGTATGGGATCGTCAAGGCATGCAATGGCACAGTGAGGCATGCAATGGCACAGTGAGGCATGCACTGGCACAGTGAGGTGAAGCATGACTAGTCGGAAGGGGGTCGTCTTATACGCGAGTATATCCCAAAACCAAAATTTTAGCTGGAAAATTAGGGGGTCGTCTTATACGCCCAGTCGCCTTATACGCCGGAAAATACGGTAATGGAAAGCCTGAAAACATGACCTGTTGGGGCGCCTTGAGGACTGGATTTGAAAAATACTGGTGCAGAGGGACAGAACCTTTGTCTAGATTTTGTCATTTTGCCTTCACTTCTTGGTTCCACCCTTTTTTGGTACATTACAGGTTTAAAAAAGGGAGGCAAATCCCAAATTCAATCACAGACAGAAACAGGCAAATTGGAAAAAAAGCAATGAATGTAGTTGTAATCCTAACCCCCTTTCAATCTGGAATTGGTCTTTAATACATTGATTTTTACATTGCATGCATGAATTTTTCATGTGCTTTGCAATAGTTCTTGTAAATTCCCAAAAATTCTGGACACACTAGTTTAGTTTATATTTGCTAAGTTTACTCATTTATTTTACACATCAAAGGATCTGACAAATGTAGACAACTGTTTTTCACGTATTTTTCCATGCAGAATATTTTTCTAACACAAAACAGAACGATAAAGCTGGGAGATTTTGGATCAGCACGTATTCTCAGCAGGTAAGTGCCAAATCAAGTTCATAATGTAACGTCGCTGCAGTGTTACCAGCCGTCCGTATTTTTACGGACAGTCTGTAAAAACGGCCACTTTTTACCCCTGTCCGTAAACGTCCAAAGTTGCGGGAATGTGGCAGTAAAAATAGGCGAGATCGGTTCAGCTTGGAACTGCACATGCGCAGTTCCGGAGCTTGCCGAGCCGAGCATATGCTGTATTCGGCCGGCGGGGGGGCGTATTTCACAGAGGCTGTGCCGGCGAGTGATGTATTAGGACATCCAGCCAGGCGCGCGCGTGCCAGAATTTTTAATCTGTAACTAACCAGGAGGTCAGAGGAGCACAGCACTGGAGCAGGAGTCAGGACTCGAAGCGGAGGCTGAGCAGAACGCGGCGGTGGCGAAATGGAGGAGCCTGCTGCATCCAGGCAATAAAAAGTTCACAGGGAAGTCGAGGACAGACAGAGTGACAGACAGCCCAGCTGACAGTGACATCAGGTGATGGTGGCAGAGGGGGATCCGATGGAGGCGGGGGGTGATGGTGGCAACGCAGAGGGGGATGATGGAGGCAGAGGGAGATTGGAGGCAGGGGGAGATTGGAGGCAGGGGGAGATTGGAGGCAGGGGGAGATTGGAGGCAGGGGGTGATTGGAGGCAGGGGGTGTTAGTGGCAGGGGGTGATTGGAGGCAGGGGGTGATGGTGGCACTGCAGAGGGGGATGGAGGCAGGGGGAGATTGGAGGCATGGGGTGTTTGTGGCAGGGGGTGATTGGAGGCACTGCAGAGGGTGGGGCATGGAGACAGGGGTTGTTGGTGGCACCGCAGAGGGGGTGGAGGCAGGGGACGATGGAGGCAGGGGGAGATTGGAGGCAGGGGGTGTTGGTGGCACCACAGAGGGTGAGGGATGGAGACAGGGGTTGTTGGTGGCACCGCAGAGGGGGATGGAGGCAGGGAACGATGGAGGCAGGGGGTGATTGGAAGCAGGGGTCCTGGGGGAGATTGGAGGCAGGGGGTGATTGGAGGCTGGGGGTGATTGGAGGCTGGGGGTGTTGGTGGCACTGCAGAGGGTGGGGGATGGAGACAGGGGTTGATGGTGACACCGCAGAGGGGCATGGAGGCAGGGGGAGATTGGAGGCAGGGGGAGGATGTGGCACCGCAGAGGGGGGTGAAGGCAGGGGGTGTTGGTGGCAGAGGGGGATGGAGGCAGGGGGTGATGTGACTAAAAAATTTGTCCTTATTATATTGAAAATAACAAAAATATATATATATTTTTTTTTTTATCCTAATATCTACCTTAAATCACGTTGCTATTTGCCTAGCGTACTTGTTTGTAGCCTAAATACTGAAATTTGCACCTAAAAATTAAATTTAGTAAGTTTTGTGAAATGGCAGTAAAAACATGGCTGTGCCAGTAAATTTCGGATGTCGTGCCAGTAAATTTCAATCTGGTAGGTTGGCAACACTGCGTCGCTGGCATTGCATTAAAGAACACATAGTTATGTCAGGCATACAGTATATGAATTGCACACCCAATGAAAACTCTGTCAGCGCCTTATGTGTGGTTTCAATTTAGGTCTTGGCAAAGAGTGAAAAAATCATGAGCCTACCATTTTTTTTCCTTCAGACCATTGGAATTTTGTAGCACATTGCCGGGATTAGTAATTATTTATTTTAGGCAATAACGTGTTGCCTACTTTTTTTACAACTTGCTGGCAAATGCCTGAAACTGGTACTGAAGATTTTTAATGCCCAATTGTCTCTAACCATACCCAGACTGATCACATTACTGGACAAAATGGGCATTGCATGGGAAGCATAAAAAAAAAAATACGTAGCTAGGGTTAATCTGAGATTAATGATCAGCATGTGAAAGTGATAAATGTGGAGCATTGGTTGTTAAAAGGTTCCCTGTATGCTGGGAGACTGTTACAATAAATTAAGAACTCTTGTATACTGCACGCATGCAAAAAATGTTAACCTCAGAGAAAAATAGTGGTGGCTCTAATCTATAACGATTAAAATGAAGGCAGAAAAATCTGGGATCTTTTTCTGAAATTGACCTGTTGGCAAACTTTACAGTATAGACTGTATTCCGGTGTGACAGAGCTTAAAAAATGGGCTGTACTAAATCACCATTGCCCTAGTAATGCCTCTCCTTCTATTGATTAATTCATGTAGACAAAGAGGGTCTAAAAAGAGAGGACGTTTTGCTGTGCATATACAGTTAAGTGGTGGGCATTAAAGAATAACACAATGCGCATTAAGTAGACTACATAGAGCTTTATAGAAGAAAGGACAAACAATATAAAACCAAGTTATCTTAATGTACTCTTGTCTAAATTTTGATTTGTCCCCTTTTTTTTTTGGTCAGTCCAATGGCTCATGCATGCACATATGTTGGGACACCTTATTATGTGCCACCTGAAATTTGGGAAAACATACCATATAATAACAAAAGGTAAGTGTTATTAAACATTGCAGTGCTAGCAGTTTATGTTTATGTGTTTTAAATTGCATTAATAGTGTCCCCATCCATATATTTTACAAAATGTTTACATGGACTGCCATTATTATAATTGTGTACAATTTATGCTCATCATAATTATTGGTTCTTGGGACAGTGGACTACAAGACTTTGTACGAAGGACAAGGACACTTGTGATATTTTAATCACAAGTTCATGTACTTGTGTTGTGATTGGAGTGATCTTTATTGGGGTCCGTTTAATGCTAGTCTTCTGATGGAACATCCACAGCACTTTAAACTTTTCTCTGTTGTTTTAGCATTGCAGAATATATGATCACAATGCCTACGCTGCATTCTTTAACTCTTACCAGTACTGTGGTCAAGTTCAAGGACATTATAAAAGAATTCATTCAAGCAGTAGACTTGGTACTGATTATGTGCAAAGTGAAATATCCTATTTAGATTTTAATCAAATGAAGTGAGAACGTTAGAAATAAGTGTACATTGGTTACCATGGCTTTAATGTAGAATTAGGTTCGATACTTGACACATAATAAATATATATATATTTTTTTTGTATGTCATTCACAAACACTTCCTTAGCTGCCCTGTCTTCACCTTCCCTTTGATCCTAATCATTTATATTTATTTTAACCTAAATCACCCCTTTTCAGGGATCTTTTTAGAAGCTTTGATTATTGTATCAATGCATAAATATGCTTTTTCAAGCTGTCTGTGTTAAAACGCATAATATGGATAAATGCATAGCCAATGATCATATGGGGAAAAGCTGCCTTTTTTGCATCTATCTTTACAAACCTACTGTGCCTAATGGTAACTTTAACCTGCCTATCACTACATTTCCTGTTGTTATATCTAGTGTTTACCCACAACTTTTACCTTGAAATAAGTGGAGCTGGCAGCATCTAGCCACAATGCCAATTTTGTCCTTTTCCCCCACTTGATTTAAATAAAGAGGAACATCCTGTCAAACAGGCCAATGAAAACTGCTTGAGAATGTTTAAATTGTACACGTGTGGACAACAGTACTTATTAGTCTATGGGTGGGCTTAGATTGTAAATTAATTTAGGCAAGTCTCCATTCTTCAATGTAGTCATGTTTTGGTACTTACTTTATTTGACATATGTAATATGTTTTCTGCTAATATTTAAAGCGTTTGTTAACCAAAAAAAAATGTATCCTGCTCCTTTTAAAGCATGTTACACAGCACAGTGCTTGTGCTGTGTCATTTGGCCCCCTGTAACACCTAAAAATCCTGTCTGATCCTGACAGTTTCTGCCCTCCCCTCTGTAAACTGACCATGGTATATCATGGCTGCTGAGCCCTGACACCATGGGCAGTTTACGTGCCTCCATCAGCCGCAGCCTTGCATGAACTGCTGCATTACCTACCTACCTAGTGATACACGCTATTATCTTCAGTGCCAGGCTAAGGCACCAACTCATGTAAGCTGCCATTTGGCTATCTCTTTTTATTCACATTTATTAAATGGTTTTACGCTATGTTCCCGTGTTCATCTGTTTTTTAATGGGCTACTTTGGTGGAGACATATGAGGTTCCCAGCCATACCAGTACATCAGCAAGATTCCTGACCCACAAAACACAGCGTATACCGACCTGCTTTTTAGTTAAAGAGGTCATGGTGGTCTGGTGAGTAGGCGTTTTACTCACATCCACCGGGTGATTTATGTGAAGTACTTTCAATTGGTGACAGTGCACAGATTGAAGTCAAATCACAATCAATATATGGACTTTTTTGATGAAATATTCACTATATTGTCTATTTTGCACTTTTATTTGAAATTTACATGCATTGATTAGCATTATGCACTTTATTACTGTACATTTTGCACTCTTTTATGCACCGTATATGATTAATTAGCACCTTGCACTTTATTATTGTTGTAGTTAGAGCAGATTAGAATTATAGCGCCCCCTAAATTCACACGTTCTTTAATCATAGCAATAGTTGTAGCAGTTGAAGATACCTAACAATGGTGAAAACTCTAAAACCCCCCTGATCCTGCCCATTTGATGCTGCTGCTACTTACCTATACCGATACTTTGATCCCCATCATTTCTTGCCACTAACCATAGAGGATCAGTGTTGGGGTTACACATAGGTGTTAAAGTGGTTGTAAACCCGGTAAAAAAATTTTTTTTTTTATAACAACCTGGAAGAGAAAGGCATAATGAGCTAATATGACTAGCATAATAGCTCATTATGCATCACTTACCTTAGGTCGGGGCCCCCGAAGCCATCCTCGTCTCCCTCTTCAGCCGCATCCATCGCTGCGGCGATAGCCGGAAGGTTACTTCCGGGTATCGCCGCACCAGCCAATCACAGCGCCGCTCCGGCGCTGTGATTGGCCAGAACGGCAGAGACGTCACTCTGCGCATGCGCGCAAGAGATGTCACATTCGGCTACGCCCAGCGATTGCTGGGAAGTAGCCGATTTTGTGAATGGGATTAACCCCATGAATGCACCGTTGTCTACGGCGCGCATGCGCTGTAGACAGCGGCGCCTGTCATTTTAAGTAAATATCTCCTAAACCGTGTAGGTTTAGGAGATATTTCTTGCACCTACAGGTAAGCCTTAATCTAGGCTTACCTGTAGGTGCAAGTTGAAAAAGTGGGTTTACAACCACTTTAAGGGAACAATATCACCCAAAGTGCACTTCACTGCCCCTCTGCCCACCACCCAGGGATAGACAGGCACATCAAAGGGTCTGGACCTAAGCCTCTGCAGTACAAGCACTGCAGCACCTTTTTCCAGGGTAGAAAACGAAATGATTCTTAAAACACTATTATCATTCATTTTGTTAAATTTTACAGTTTTGATTCTGCACATATCATTACAGTATTCCTATTCTTTGTTTTAGTGATATCTGGTCATTGGGATGTGTGTTATATGAAATCTGTACTCTAAAACATCCAGTAAGTAAGCACTCTTGTTTTACAGTTCCACATATCCATAATCCAATGCATAAAGGAGATCAAAAGACTCTTAAACGTGTGTGTGTGTATATGTATGTACTGTATGTATACTGTATATGTGATTTCATGTGTGAGGAGAGCAACTAAATGCAAACACTTTTTTTTTTTTTTGTGTACGTTAACGTGTTACAACCCCTATGATTTGTAATTATCTACTAATATGTGGCCAATATTTGTATTTATTATACATTAATGCAGATTGAAGTGAAAAATAATACAATTATTGCAGTTAAAAGAATACACGGTTTTGGTTATAATGGTAAAGACCTTATTATATCATCTTAAAGCGGCATTCCACCCAAAAGTGGAACTTCCGCTTTAAGCACTCCTCACCCCCTTACATGCCACATTTGGCATGTAATTTTTTTTGGGGGGGAGTGGGGGCTTTGGTAGGAGTGGGACTTCCTGTCCCACTTCCTACTTCCACCAGGGACTGCCCAGGCGACTCCTCCTTTCGCCTTAAGCGGCCCCTCCCTGTAGACGATCTTCTGGGACACGTGACAGGTCCCAGGCGTTCGCCTGTCCACTCCTAGAGCGCAGTGCAACTCGCGTATGCGCAGTGAGTGCCCGGCCGTTAAGCCGAAAGCTGTCACGGCTGGGTGCCCACAGTGTGAATGGAGGAGCCGGCGGAGAGGGGGGGAGAGGAGCGACGCTCCGGGCGGCCACATCACTCGACCATGGAGCAGGTAAGTCTGTTTATTAAAAGCCAGCAGCTACACTTTTTGTAGCTGCTGACTTTTAATAAACATAAAAAGGCTGGAACTCCGCTTTAAGCGTGACTTTTTCAATGAAAGATGAATTTACATTTATATTTGAGCAACTACTGCTACAGGTACAAGGTTAACATGCTAGTGATGAATGGTAGTCTTGGTTGGCTAGGAACAGATTAAAATATAACCAGTGACAAACTACATTCGGTGGCGGCTGGTGCTCAAATTTTTTGGGGGGGCGCAAACAAACTTAAAAAACAAAACAAAAACATCAATTGCCGCCACTGTGCCCATTAAACGCAGCCACTGTGCCCAAACGCCACTAGTTTCCCCCCATATACAGCCAGTTTGTCCCCACAATACAGCCAGTTTGTCCCCATAATACAGCCAGTTTGTCCCCCCAATAATACAGCCAGTTTGTCCCCCCAATAATACAGCCAGTTTGTCCCCCAATAATACAGCCAGTTTGTCCCCCAATAATACAGCCAGTTTGTCCCCCAATATACAGCCAGTTTGTCCCCCATTATACAGCCAGTTTGCCCCCATTATACAGCCAGTCTGTCCCCCAATATGCAGCCAGTTTGTCCCCCAATATGCAGCCAGTTTGTCCCCCATATACAGGCAGTTTGTCCCCCATATACAGGCAGTTTGTCCCCCATATACAGCCAGTTTGTCCCCCATATACAGCCAGTTTGTCCCCCATAATACAGCCAGTTTGTCCCCCATAATACAGCCAGTTTGTCCCCCATAATACAGCCAGTTTGTCCCCCATAATACAGCCAGTTGCCCCCCCAATATACAGCCAGTTTGTCCCCCATATGCAGCCAGTTTGTCCCCCATATGCAGCCAGTTTGTCCCCCAATATGCAGCCAGTTTGTCCCCCAATATGCAGCCAGTTTGTCCCCCAATATGCAGCCAGTTGCCCCCCAATATACAGCCAGTTGCCCCCCAATATACAGCCAGTTTGTCCCCCGTATGCAGCTAGTTTCCCCCCCAATATACAGCCAGTTTGTCCCCCATATACAGCCAGTTTGTCCCCCATATACAGCCAGTTTGTCCCCAATATGCAGCAAGTTTGTTCCCCATAATACAGCCAGTTTGTCCTCATAATACAGCCAGTTTGTCCTCATAATACAGCCAGTTTGTCCCCCCCCCAGCCCTGCACTTACCTTCCTCGAGTCAGCGCCGTCCTTCTTCCGTCCTCGATGTCTTCTCCCGCCCTCGATGTCGCTTCAGCCAATCAGGTTACCGGTAACCAGACCCGGTGAACCTGATTGGCCAGGGAACGCACCCCTGTGCGTCCTCTCATTAGATATTTAGAAGCTGATTACAGCCCTCAGGCTGTAGTCGGGAAGCCTATCAGAGCCGCTGGCTCTGATAGGCACTTCTAAAGGCCAACCAGACGCTGTGATTCAGATGGCCGGCGCTCAAGGGCCAGCCATCTGAATAGTGGGCGGCAGCAATACATAGGTTCATGCAATGCATGAACCTATGTATTGTTGTGGTGAGTGACGGCCGGGCGCAGAAGCGAGCGGCGGCGGCGCTTCTGCGCCCACTATGGACGCACCGCCACTCATTGTGTGAAGAAAAGGACATTAAAAAAAAAAAACTCTTAAAGGGCCCGTTTTTTTTTTATTTCTTTTTTCTTTTTTGGTGACCACAGGAGGGGGGGGCGGCGCCCGGGCGCCCCCTATGGACGGGCCGCCACTGTTAAGCAAATTAAATATGAAGTACTTGTGCGCTGCTATGGACCTCACAACCAACCAAAACGAATATACAAAAATACCAGAGAATAAAATATCACCATAAAAATACACATGAAAAGCTGCAACCATTAGCAAGTGACCTCAACACTCAAAAAAAAATAATGATGATAATAAAAAAATGGTGCGCTGTAGCTATACAGCAAAAAAAGAAATAAAATTGTGATTGCCCATAAAGGATCCATATATTAAAGCCTTAGCAGACCAGCTGTGGATTTCGATGCAGGAGAGGAGAGGAGAGCAGAGGAGAGGAGAGGAGAGGAGAGGAGAACGTGAACTGCCGTTAACCAGTTCCTGACCGGCTCACGCAGATATACTGCGGAAGAATGGCTCCCCTGGGCGAAACCCAGTACGGGTACGTCCTTATCTTTTTCGGCCACCAGAGGGCGCGCGCCTGCTGCACGGCGGGGAACCCAATGCGCGTGGCCAGCGGGCACGATCGTCGCTGGAACCTACTTATTTTTTGGCTTATGAGATGTATATAGTGTCCTGTTTTTAAAAGAAAATTTTTGCAATACCCAGTTTGTTCATTGAATGATTATTAACATAACCCTATAATAATTTTAAAGGAAATATTTTCTGTGAAAACACATTTTCTCCATGGTTCTGAGACTCAGGGATTTGAATTTTTGTTTCTATATGTAACATTTGCCTCCTGACAAAGTCAAATCTTTTTATTCTGCAGCAATCGTTGTCCTGTGATGGTTGGAACTAGATCTGAACAGCTTTCTTACTTTAGATACTTTGCTAAATTAGAGCAGCTTAGCAATGCATATTCAGCGATGGCACAGAAAACCTACACCTTATAAATATTTTATGAGATATAGTAAACTCTGCAGCGGATCCAAATCTTAGGGTCTATGTCCCATATTTGGTGGGAATGCCCTAGAATCCGCCCATTTTGGAGCAAAGTGTTTTTATTATGATTTTCAAGGTAACTGGTTGCCAGCTCCCTAGGTCCCTATCAGTCGCTCTCCTGAATGCTCATATACCTCAAATACCAAGGGCTACACAAAAACGAATTCACTTTATATTCACAGGAGCCACACTCACAATAGCCAAAGCATGGAAGAAACCTAAACCTTTCTTCCCGGAAACCAAAACAAAAATATCCTGGATAATGACTCAAGAAAAATTGGCCAGTATTCTGACTAATACAACTCTGAGATTCGAAAATGTCTGGGAACCATAAGCTAGATTTGTAGGGATCTCGCTTGTCCATGGTGCTTCATTGACTCTAAAGCCTCGTACACACGGTCTGACTTTTTGCCAACAAACTTCAAAATGAGCAAGTTTGACAAAAAATCAGACCGTGTGTACGCTCCATCGGACAAACTTTTTTGGTTTTCATCGGACAAATGTTCGGTCTGCAAACGGACAAACTTTTCGGCAACAAAAGTCCGATGGAGCAATGTCCGACCGTGTGTACAGAAATCCATCGGACTTTTGTCTGAAGGACAAATAAGCATGCCCAGAACCAATGTTAAAAACAACCAACAATAGCAGAAGTTGACCAAAGGGTGGCGGTAAAGAGCAGACATGAGCAGAAAAACCACGTGATGTAGGAAAAGTTTTGGGAAAGTTTGCAGAAAAGTCCTGCCGTGTGTATGCTATGGGTGTGCCCGGCCAACTCCCTTCGGACAAAAATCCACGGAAAAGTTTGGTTGAAGTCCGACCGTGTGTACGAGGCTTTACACAACCTTAGGATATCTTTTTCTTCAAATAGAAATAATAGACAAATTAATTTTATATAATGTTCACACGGCTTGTCTATTCTGACCTGGTGGCTTTGGGAGCCCTATGACAAAGCCGCGGGGTTGGTAGGAGGTCTCCTCACCTGGTGCAGTTAGATCCCGATAGGGACACTAGGCGGTCAAGAGTATCTCCATCTCTCAGTTGGCCTATTTAGGTGGACTTCTCCTGTTTAAATGCATTATATTGTTTTTTCTTTTGTTTGTCAACATACAGAGACCACAACTATTGATATATTAATTTTTTCTTTTTTTGTTTTTTTAAGGTAAAAGTGAATATCTGAAGCTGTCATTTCTCAGGATCTATTGTTAACAACATTTACTGTAACAAAATAAATTATACTGTATATTTATTAAAAATAAAATATTTTGAAAGAAAAGTATTTATAAACTGTTATTCTTTTCTTTTAAGTTTCAGGCAGGAAGTTGGAAAAATCTAATATTAAAGATATGCCATGGATCTTACAGTCCACTTCCTTCACAATACTCCTATGAACTACGTAGTCTCATCAGACAGATGTTCCGCAAAGACCCACGTCAGCGGCCTTCAGCAAATACCATATTGACCAGAAGAGGTCTACTGAAAGTGGTCAAATCTATTGTGGTTACACAGGTAAATTAATTTCACTTAAAGAGCCACTCCAGCAAAGTTATGGTAATCCAGCCCATGTCCTTTTCCACACTTATGTGGCGTCCGTCCGACGTTTGCTGCGGCTTTCTGTGTCTGGGGGAGGGTGATCCCATCCAGCAGGATTTCCGGGTGGCCGGAGTGCTGTGACCAAGGCTTGGTAGAAGCTGCAGGCCGGTGTTGGAGCACAGCGTCAGGCGCGGTGAGGTCACAGGTGGTCACGACGAAATTTCGGAGCATGCGCTCTGGCTTACAAGAGAAGCACACTCCTTTTTCAAGCAAAAGGGACATAGGCTATAGACAGCCATATATGTGCATTTATGGACTGCCATCTAGTGGATAAAGTGAGAACCTTTCACTTTCATTTTATAGCATAGCAGCCCAAAAGGTTTTTAAATTATTTGTATATTTATACGGATCTGTCCCCCCCCCCCCCTTTCTCTTACCCCCTCCCATTTCCCTTTATTTCAGTACCTTTTGGGCTGCTATGCTATAAAATGAAAGTGAAAGATTCTCACTTCATCCACTAGAAGCAGGAGATTTGTGCCATAGAGAAACTCCTGGGATGGAGGGCCCGAGACGCACACCAATAAAAGTGTGCCTTGTGATGAGTGTACTTTTTAACATCGTAGGAATTATGAACTCTAAGTGAGTCCTGTTCTTCAGAACCTTGGTGTAGCAGGGTATTGTTTTCACCCACAGACTACAGTTCCCAGCACACTTTGAGGCACCCAGGGTGCATTTTGCCCCGTGCAAGGACTGCTGGGGTGGACTTTAAAAGAGAGAGGCAGAGCCAGGTTCTTTCTCTTTGGACACCGCCCCCTCAGCAAGAGGATCCCTGTGCTGACCTGCTGTGCGTGCAAGGCCTGAAGCCTGGGCCTTGTACTTTCTTCCAAAGAGCCTTCCGCTCCACAGAGGAGCCTGCGGAGCGTCCGATCCTGCTGTGAAGTGCCATCATCAGGAGGACCGAAGACCCGGGCATCGTGGGCACTGTGAAGCGACTCCCAGTAGCGGAGGTACCGGACAGGAATCGGTCCGGTCGGATGAGAGAGCGCCAGCTCGGAACCGCATCTTGTTAACTTTGTTGCCTATTAACTTTATTCAGGCCCATCAGTGATTACAGTTACATTCTGGGGAGACTGTCTGCTGAACTGAATTTACTAGTCTCTCCAGCTTTACAAAGTTAGCGGTCATCGCTACCCCATTGGATTACAGTTTTGTTCTTTATGTGCACTACCGTGTTTTGCTAGCGAAGATTTCTTCAACAAACTATACCCAAGTTATAGTCAGGCCTGACTGGGTAGTATAGGACATTGTTGGGCGTCATATTTGCTCACGAGGGAGGATAGCTACAGCGGGGTTTATTAAACTGTCGTTGCATTGCTGAATGTTATATCTTTTTATGAGTATACTTATATTGCAGGGATCTGCATGAGACACTGTATACTGTTTACCCTTATTACTTTTACCAATAGTAAAGAACTTATAGTTAAGTATATAGGTTGTCAGTGTCAATTACTGTGCTGTGTTATAAAGGGAATTGTGCCATACAAGTAGAGAGAGTGCAATTATATCATCCCTTTTCCTAACTGTGCCACGAGAGGTTAGAGCCAATTGCCAGGGGTTGACAGCGGTGCACTACAAGGCCCAAAAAAACAAACAGGCAGCCCTCTTAACTGGGGGTATCGCTACATTGGCTTTAACAGCCATGCTTTTAAAGCCAATGAACTGGAAGCAGGATGGTAAATTGGTTACTTGGGGGAAAAAAGATCCTGATGATCCCACACCAGGTCAGTCTATCATATCCACCTGGTCCAGTCCAAAGCAATGAGGATCACTAGAATACCCTCCAACTTGATCCTGCAAAGCAGATGAAGAAATTTTGGGGGAGGAAAGGCAGAGATTAAGGTGTACTGAACCCATGGACCCACCAGAACATCTACTGCTTCCATCAGAGGATTCCTTTACCTGGAAACAAGGAGGTACAAGTTTTGTTTGTTTTTTACCTGGAAGCCAGGAGGTACACATCCAACATCCCCCACTTGCAACATCTCTGGGTGTAGGGACTGCTCAGCTGGGTCCAAGCACTGCCAGTTGAGAAAATCCGACTGCCAATTGACTATGCCAGGAATATAAATGGGTGACAAGGCTGGAACGTGAAGTTCTGCCCAGGACAGGATCCGATCTACCTGTGAGACCCTGATGATTGATATACACCACCACTGTGGCATTCTCTTACTGAATCCAGATTAGATGACCCTCTAGTAGGCTGGTCTAGAGCTGCAGAGATAGCCAGATCATTCAAAGTTTTAGGATGTTGATTGTAAGACAAGACTCCTCTAATGATCAAGTCCCCTTCAAAGACAGGGTGCCTAGTACTCCTCCCAAACCGACAAGCTGACATCCGTTATGAGCATCCTTTTCCTCAATGTACAGAATTTTTTCAGTTTCAGAAAACCCAGTATTTGCCTATGTGTTCAATGTCAAGCTATAATCTTGCTCTAATGTACTTTTTGAACAGCAAAGGCGCAGTAAAAACCTACGTCAAAAAAGGAGGATCCAACCACAGGCAATGGAGCCAAGGAGAACTCAGCTACTCTCATAAAACTGGTAGTGCGGATCGGATAACCTCAGCTGACTAGTATAATTTTAGATGGGCAGCAGAAATGGATTTAGGATCGACATTCCACATGTCTCTTTGCAAGCAGGAGCAAAAGCAGGGAGATGCGTCCTCGATGCTGTATAGCAGGATAGAGAGTACAGAGAGGTCACTCGGCCTGACTAGCCTACTCACTACGTAAGTCCTCAGAGACAGGGCAAGTGCTGAGGCATTGCCAGCAGCTCTGAACCTGGACAGTGCTTTTTAGCTAACTTTAACCAAAATAGAGCTCAGAACGTGCCCTACGAGAAACCCAGTGCTTGAAGGTTGCTTCCAGGCGCTTTCTGCAATGTTCAGTCCAGCAAGGTCCACACATGGTGCTCCAAAAGCAAAGGCTGAAGAGAAAAAGTCTGTACTCCTTGGACATTGACAAAAACTGAAACATACTGATAGTAGGAAGGGATCTCCTGGGTTGTCCTACAGTTTTTATCTTTGTCACTCTGGCAGCTGGCAGTATAACTGAAATTTCCGAAATATAATTTTTTTTCACATGCAGTATATTGACCCTTCATACATTATATTGACCTAGTATAACTGTGTATTCCCTTTTGTCCAGTCGCAAAAGGGAAATTAATTTTACATGTTCTATCTCACACAAAGTATATGAGCCTGCCTAGCTGATGGCAGCCAGCTATTTCAGCCAGTTACAAAACTGTTGATGGAGAAAATTTGTATTGATTGCACAATGGAACCAAAGGTCGAGGCCTGTTTTATGTGACTCTGGACTGAGGAAACATTTAAATATACTGTACAGGCATCTACCCAGTTCACTATACCTGTGATTAATCTGTCAATTGGTTTACAAATCTTTTTGAATCCAAACCAAATGTGCAAAGATGAATGCTGTGTGCATATTGTAACATCTGTGAATTATTTTTTACTACTCATTAGACAGATGACGAGTTGTCTGAAAACTTTCCACAAGATGAACTGGCTTCAGTCATCCAGCACATAAATGAACCACCAGCACCTCTGGAAGATGGTATGAACATATTGTATATGTTGTAGAACTTCATTCAGTCTTTTATATGTGTACTCCTTTGTATTGTAATAATGCATTGCTCATTGTTTCTCCTATTGTCTATTAGCTGTAGTGCATCTTTCCAGTAGTATGACTGGATCCCATGGTTTTGTGCATAGGCGTGCGCACAGGGTGTGCCAGGTGTACCCAGGCACACCCTAATCACCCTGTGAAGAACAGATTCCCCCTACTGACCTGGCTCCCCCTCCTTCCTCCCACAGCACTACCGTCTTCCCTCCTCTCCCACCGGTTGTTGCTGTGGATGTTTTAGCAAAGTGAGGGAAGGGGCCTTCCCTTTCTGAATGAACATCGTGAGTGATCGGTAGAGTGTGTTTGAGCTTTGGGGTGCACACCCTAATGCCAAAGGCTGCGCACACCTATGGTTTTGTGGTAGTTATTGCAAGGGTTATGCCGTGTACACACGACCGTTTTTAATGTCATTGAAAAAAACTAAGTTTTTCTCGACGTGATTCTTCTCAAGCCTGCCTTGCCTACACACTATCATGAAAAAAAATGCTTGAGCAAAGCGCGGTGACATACGAAATGTACGACAGCACTATAAAGGGGAAGTTCCATTCGGATGGCGCCACCCTTTGAGCTGCTTTTGCTGATCCTCGTGTTAGTAAAGTTTGGTGAGAGACGATTCGCGCTTTTCAGCCTCGTGCTCTTCAGTCCGTTACAGCATGACGAATGTGCTATCTCCATTACGAACGCTAGTTTTACCAGAACGAGCGCTCCTGTCTCATCACTTGCTTCTGAGCATGTGCGTTTTTTTCACGTCGTTAAAGCCTACACACGGCCGTTTTTCATGATGAGAAAAACGACGACGTGAAAAACGACGAGAAAAATTAGAGCATGTTCCAAATTTTTAATGGCCATTTTTCACGTCGTGAAAAATGCTCTGGAGCCCACACACGATCGTTTTTAATGACCAAATAAAACAATTGCATTTTTCTGGTCATGAAAAATGGTCGTGTGTATGCGGCATTAGAATAAAAAACTCCTATGTCATTTTAATTTGATCACTAGTGCTGATTCTTGTAATATTTAATTTTGTCTGTACAAAGCCGTATTCTGCAGTCTTTTTTTTATTTATTTTTTTATTAAAATTGCCAGTCTACTTAAAAGTGATAGTTATGGGTACACGTGAATGTTGCCAACCCTGGATTCTTTTATAGTTTGTTTACTCTAAGGCCTCGTACACACGACCGATTTTCTCGGCAAGAACCAGCAAGAAACTTGCTGGCAGAGAGGTCTTGCCGAGTAAATCGGTCGTGTGTACGCTGCTAGCGTGTTTCTCGTCGAGAAAACCGACAAGAAACCTCGACGAGAAAATAGAGAACCTGCTCTCTATTTTCTCGTCGAGATTCTCCTCGGCGTGTTTCTCGACGAGAAAAGTGAGTGTGTGTACACTTACCTGTCCGCCCGGAAGCCCGCGCATGTTCGAAATGAATTCGACGCATGCGCGGTAGCTTCCTAGGCATACGTAGGGTATACCAAGATGGCGGCGACGGCATCAAATGTGACGAGCGCATGCTCGACGTAGTCGATGACGTCACCGCGTACGCTCCTTTCAAAGAACCGCGGGTTCTTTGAAACGAGCGTGTGTACACTCGGCCGGGACAAGTTTCTTGTCCAAGAATCTCGTCGAAAAAAACGACATGTTTTTTTCAACGAGAATCTCGGCCGTGTGTACGAGGCCAAACAGTAAGATCTTGCCATCATTTTTGACTCTGCCAGAGTTCCCAGTCACCTTTGCATGTTCCAGCAACTCCTACTACAGTGCCCATGATTTTAATAATGTAGGTTAAAGGCACACCATGCCACATGCCCGTATCCTCCTGGCATAAGAGGTTGAGCGGTGTTCTTGTAATTTTTGGGTCTTGCGGCGAGTTACCCCCTTCCACTGGTTCTCGTCCCTAAAGTTTAGGGAAAAGTCTATCTTTCCTGTTTTAGAAAGGCCAATGTTCAGACAGTGTCAACTCCAACAAAGAGTTTATTTTTTCCTTTTGCTTGATAACAGGGGAAGTTGAACAGGGGAAGCCTGAGTGGGCCTTGCTCACCCGGATAGTCCCCTCTCACGGTTCCAGCAGCCGGAGTGAAGCACGAACAGTTATTTTAATTTCTTCCCCTTCACGGACAAGTTCAAGAGATCCTCTGCCACTGAATCCTTTAATTCGTGAATTAGAACTTTGAAACCCCTGTAGATTATTAGAGACCATAGGTGCCAATGGGGCACACTACCGGAGCTATCTTGCAACTCACGAATCCTTCCCTCTGATAGGCAACCAGGCCTTACCGAGACCGTGACTTCCTTCACCGATCCATCGGACAGGTCCTCCCCCGGTTTCCTCTTTTTCAGAGTGGGCCACCCTCACCTGGGCTCCCTGGGACTCCAGTGGTTGGTTGTAGACCCAGTGGAAGGTACTGGGCCTACCTGGAACTCTGTAGCCTCGGGCTAAAGGTGACCGAGACTCCGCAACCAGTTCACGCACCCCCCGGCCAGCAGGGCCAAAGGACGCGACTTCGCCACCAGGGGTCCTCCTTGGAATCCCCCCCGGCACACCACACCGGATCATGGCGTCTGCCCTTTATGTACCCTCTCCCGGCATGCACAGTAGGCAAAACCCGCCCACCACATGGTAGCCGAGAGAGGACACCCAATCACACCACAATGCCACCTGCGGTTCAACCCAAGACCTGAGAGACAGCGCCACCCACAGGTCAAGGGGAACCATACTCCAGGCAACACCACAGCAGAGCAGAGTCCAAACTATGGAATTTGATAACCTGAGCCAAACTATTGCTCAGGCTGCCCCTAAATTTAAGGCATAGCTACCCCATTTTTGGGGGGTCCGCTACATTTAAAAACCCAATCACTGAAATCTTCATATGCCTTTTCAGTATGTTAATGGGATTTCAAAAGTCATTTCCAATGTATTTATAAATCTTCAGCTTTCATTAAAATAATGCCTGTTATCCTGCCATTAAAGTCTTATTAAACCCACAACAGTAAAATCAGTCTGTATATGCAGTAAAGCATGCTCGTTATACTCACTGTGAAACCTAAGGGGTTAATCTTGCGCATTGTGTAAAACGGCTGTTTGATCCTTTCTTCTCTGATCCTCCCCTTCTTCTACAGTCCCCAATTCATCTCCTGATATTACAGAGCCTTTGAGGCACTCTGCACATGCTCACTTTGGTGTGTATTGCTAGAGAATGTTTTGTATTTCTTGGGAGAGTGCATATGATCAGCACAAGGCCAGTCAGCACTGACCAGACAGAAAGTCAGGGGTCATGCAGCCTCATAGGACAGTCACAGAAGAATAAAAACTCCTCCTACAAGCATTAACCAGTGCTTCGCTGAACACTGATAGAAGTCACAAGACTGCTATGTACTGCAAATGAGAAAAGGTACTTAGCAGTTTATATTTACTAAAATAATTGCGTTTCCATGTTCTGTGTACTGTGGGAGATCAGATAGAGTTAACGCAGGGGATATCAAAATGTTCACTCTCCTGCGCTGTTTGGTAAGTCCCAACGTGTTATCAGACTCTTATCTTGACATGTTAGTATATGTGGATAATGCCCACCTCGCTGCCTTCCAAAGACTGAAGGAGTCCAAATGAACTGAAAGCATAGAAGAACACAGAGGGCACATAGGCCTAGCGCATTATCCTCAATACATGTTTTATTTCATAAAAAAGGAGGTGACATCACTCGGATAAATAATTTTTATAATATGGTAGAGATTTAGGAGACCCATCCAAAATCAATACACATTTAGATAAAGGAGGTGGAATGAGGGGAGGGAGAAAGGGACCTATAGGGTACTGAGGGGTGGGGGGGGTCAGGGGGGATATTTATAAATCCCCCCCCTTTTTGGGGGGGTTGGTGCTTTTTGGGGGGGGGGTGGCCCTATTCCCGACTTTTCTTTTTTAAATGGTTCGGGAGAATTCAAGAGGCTGTGGGATAGATCTTTTTTTCCATATTTAAGTGTAAGCAATATGATAGATCCATTTGTGTATTTATGTGCATTTTTTGTGTATTCTGTGAATGTTCTGTGTTATTGAATGACTTGTAAATAGTTTTTTGCAAAGTATGAAAAAAAAAATGGAGGTAAATATATTCACAAACCAGTTTAAGTGTCATAGCATTGTAGCGGGGTGCTAAATTTAGGGGAAGTGTTTGGGTGGTAGTTATGCCCAAACACCCTAATTTGTCAGGGTTTTGCAACCATTTTATCCACAGGGAGAGTATTGGTGTACAGTTCCCTGTGGCCTACAGGTGGCGCTGCCATAGTAGGCTAGGGTTGAACCACTAATACAGGGCTGTGCTTTTTGTGTCCCCTCTCGGCAAACGTACGGTAGGGCGGGGTTAACCTGCTGTGCATGCTGGGGGAGGAGATAAAAGGGGCAGACACTGCCTGTTCGGGGTTGTGGTTAGTCGATGGGGTCCTACCCCAGGTTCTTGTTCCAGTCCGCCCTGGGCGCCCTAGGCCCAGGGGCGGGTGTTCTCTGTTCCTGTTCCATCCTGGGCACCTTTAGTCCCAGGGTGAGGTACTACTCTGCTCTTCCTGTCCGTCCTGGGTGCATGGACTCGGGAATTGCAGCAAAGGCCTGGGCCCAGCACCTTTGGCTGGAGCCCATCGGGGATCGAGGAATCTCAGGGTGCCGCCTTGCGAGGGGACCCGTATCTGAGTAGAGGAGGCCGGGTGAGTAACCGTTCCAAAGGACTGATGCGGTAGTCACGGTGAAGGAAAGGGTCCCGGATGTCTTCTCCCTAGGCCAAGGCCAAGTTCACCAGGTCTGTGACAGAGGCCTTGAGTAAAGCGTGAGTGTCATTTGGCTGCTAGTCTTGTCCTAAATGGACTATCCATTTGAGGCTGAGTCTGTTCGAGAAGCTGAACAGTGAAGTGACTGAGATTGTGCCTGGACCTCTCCCCACATCTTGTGCTGTCCTTTTTCTTACTCCAACCTTTGTTCCTATCAAGAGACTGTTATTTGCTAAGAGAAGAAATAAACTCTCGGTTGGAGTTACAGCAAGTGTGGACATTCTATTCACTGGGGGAAACAAGTACTCAAGTCTATTATCCACAGAGGTGAGAAAACATTTTCTGGCTCGACTGTGAAATGACCCACCAACAACACCGCTCAACCTCTTAATACAGAAGGGTACGGGCTTGTGGCATGGTGTGCCCCTTCTTCCTGCGAAGAGCCAAAGAACAAGGCAGGTAAAAGGGGGTCTGTGTGCTACAGCATTATTATACAATCATCCGCTTAAATCCATATGCGAAAATCCAAAATGCTTGTAGTCGAGAAACAAGGAAGCTATATACAGTAGCACTAAACAGAGAAAGCACTGATCCTGACTGAAAAGTTCCTTGTCAACACTAAGGCCTCGTACACACGACCGATTTTCTCGTCGTAAAAAACACGTCGTTTTTTTCGACGAGATTCTTGTTAAGCTTGTCGATTTTCTCATCAAGCTTTCTATGCGTACACACTGTCATTTTCCAATTTCCTTGTGGTTCTCTGCGCTCACGTCCAGCACGTACGACGGCACTATAAAGGGGAAGATCTTTTTTCTTGGCGCCACCCCTTGGGCTGCTTTTGCTGATCTCGTGTTACCGCGTGTGAAGTAAAAGTTTGGGAAGAGACGATTCGCGCTTTTCAGTCTTCGTACTTTTCAGATCGTTTTCTGCCGTTCAGTTTGTGCTTGTGGGTTCGTATCTTGACTTTCAGGGCGTCTAGGCAGGTCGTATCTGTTTTACAGTGCGTTCTTGCCTGTTCGTTTCTGAATTTCAGTTCGTTATTCATAGGCCTTGCTGTTCTAAAGTGCGTTCTGTTCTGTACGTTCTGATTAGACGACCGTTTCCTAGCCATGTCGCCTGGACGTTCTCGTCATCGAGTTCGTGCTGTGCGTGCGCTTGGTGTTGGTCTGCTTGTTTTGGACCAAGACCAGTCCATGAATGGTGTGAGGAGGAGTTCATGGACCAAGAATTGGTTGCTCCAGCGGGACCAATTCTGCCACATGCCTCTGCTGCGGGAGATCGTCGAGAATAATCCTGAGGACTACAGGAATTTTCTGAGGATGTCTGACCCCGTTTTTCAGGAACTGTTGGCTTTGGTGTCCCCCTATATTACCAGGAAGGACACCGTTATGCGGGAAGCCATCAGTGCTGAGCAGAGGCTCATCGCCACGTTGCGTTACCTGGCGACAGGGAGAAGTCTTCAGGACTTGAAGTTCACCACAGGCATCTCCCCCCAGGCTCTGGGCCTCATAATCCCAGACACCTGTTCTGCCATTATACAAGTCCTGCAGGAGGACTATATTAGGGTAAGTTTTCTCCCTTAACATCACATTTTATGTATTACATGTATGCTAATGTATTGTATTTCTTTCATCCTTCCCTAATTACCATGATTGTAATATGCTGAGAATGTCCCCTTTGTCCCCATGCATGTTGGAAGCTTTAGATTTCGGAAATAAACTTCCTCCTTTTTTGCTCTGTTGCCTAATAAACGCCCCCAGTTGTCCCCTCCAATGCAGCCATTTTGTTCCCTCAAATGCAGCCATTTAGTCCCCTCTAATGCAGCCAGTTTCCCCCCAGCCCTGCACTTACCTTCTTGTGGTCAGCGCCATCCTTCTTCTGTCCTTGATGTCTTCTCCTTCCCTTCATGTTGCATCAGCCAATCATGTTACCATTAAACAGACTTGGTGAACATGATTGGCAGAGCAGCCTGTCAGTGTTTACACAAGGAATGCCCCCCTCCTTGCGTCCCCGATTTTTCTTTGAGGAAGCCAATTACATCCCTCAGGTTGTAATTTGCAAGACTATTTTAATACCTGTTTCTGCTCGGCAATTTTAACCCCCTAAATGCCGCAATTATTCATATGTCGGTCGCTTTACAAGAGGCCATCCACCTGAATAGTGTGCGGCATAGACAATACATAGGTTCATGCAACGCATGAACCTATGTATTGTTCTGAGTGATGGGCACAGGAGAGAGGGGACAGTGCTCCAGCGCCCACTCTGGACGCACCGCCACTGCAATGCTATCCTGTGACCAAACACATCTCCCCCCCCCAAAATAATTTAGTAATGGCCCATCAGAGGGGGTGATGAATATGATAAATGAGCCTTCCATTATACTTTTTTTACACACCTTAATAAACGTATAATTAGATTGATGTTGGTCTCTAATTTTTTGGGATAGAATTTCCTTGTAATGTATGCCTTTGTTTTTCTAATATTATTTCATCTTGTTTCACTCCACAGCTTCCTTCCACGCCACAGGAATGGCAGACTGTGGCATCGGAGTTTGCCACGCGGTGGGACTTCCCCAACTGCGGTGGTGCCATAGACGGGAAGCACGTCCGCATCGTGCCGCCACCCCGTTCTGGGTCCTACTACTACAATTACAAGGGGTTTCATAGCATTGTGCTGATGGCGGTGGTGTCAGCACGGTATGAATTCCTCTATGTTGATGTAGGGAAGAATGGCCGGATGTCCGATGGGGGATCCTTCATCCAGACGGAGTTTGCCCTCCGTCTCCAGAGTGACGACCTTGCATTGCCACCGGATGCAGGGAATATTGAAGGACTCCCCTTTGTTTTCTTGGCTGATGAAGCCTTCGGACTCGGACGGCATCTTATGAGGCCATTTCCACAGAGGACCCTGACCCCAGAGAAGAGTGTGTTCAATTACCGGCTGGCCAGGGCCCGAAGAGTCGTTGAAAATGCCTTCGGCATAATGGCCAGCCGGTTCCGCCTTTTTATGACTTCCATCCACTTGGCGGACTACAAAATAAACTATGTAGTGTTATGCTGCTGTGTGCTACACAACTTTCTGAGCCAAAAATCTAATTCCTATATGGCCTCAGTTTTGCCAGAGACTGGACTTTCCCCTGCAAATCCCCTTCCGGGCCTGGAATCTGCCCGTCTTGGCTTGCCCCCCCAAAATGCCCGTGTGGTTCGGGACAAATACATGGAGTATTTCACGGGTAAGGGGGCAATTCCTATGCCAGCCTATGTCTAAGTATCCCAATAAAAATCTTGTTTAAACCTTTAATTATTTGTTCTTTCCTGTCTCCTAGTTTGTCTTTGTGCATTTGTAGTGCCAAGTGTATTTTACTTTAGTAAATAACAACCAATTTCACTATGTTACCTTACAAAAGAACCAAATAAGCTTAGAGAGTATTATAAAAAGAAGCTACACGTTGTTTGTGGTCAAATATTTTACTCTCTGCACATTCTCTTTTTAAATTTTTTTTTTTGTTTTACTTTGGGGTTGGCCTGGCCACAACCCGGCAAATTTTGGCTTATGAAAATACAAAAATATCACTTGCATTTCTAAAATTACAACATTGGATACCTCAGCAATCTGAGACATTCAGTTACACAAACTATGTCTCTATGTGCCCGTCCTAATATGGGGTCCTGCCGCCCCTTGCCCAGCCAAAAATTCAATATGCACACATTTTTACTTTTTTGCAAATAGGAAGTTTACAATCCTGATCCCTATTGTCAACATGTGCTATCTGCCATCAGGGGTGATCAATGGACGTTTTTTGGGGGTGCATCCCCTTCCTCAGTTCACCGACTTTTGATACGAGGAAGGGGTTGCACCCACAAAAGACGTACATGGATATCCCCTGATGGCAGATAGCACATGTTCACACACTGTGTGCATATTCAATTTTTGGCTGGTTTGTTACTCAAAAAATTATAAAAAAATATAAAAACAAACATGTAAAAACAAATGTGTTTGGATGGCTTATTGAATTCTCCCCAAAACATCGAGAATGTCTTTAAATGTTTGTTCCATCACATGGATTCTTTGTTTAATTAGGTCCAGTTCCGTGCTACATTCCATCACTTGCTGGATGAGGCGGAGGGCACTGTCAGCAGAGAACCGTGTACTATCCTTCACAACATTTCCATCCCCTAAAAACCAAAAAAAAAAATTAATAAAACTCTGCAGGCCTACCTCACTTACCTTAAGCTGTGGTGTCAGATACTGACCTGTTGTGGTGACCAGATCCACAACGTCATCCACCTCTCCTTCCTGCACTTCTCCTTCCTCCACCTCAACTTCCTGCACATCTTTCGGTTGTGGATCTTTGGGAGTTTGGGGTTGCTTGGAAGTTGTGGGGTGCATGTGCTCCCTGGAGTGTCCTCCTCCCAGTCTTCTCTCCCCTATGAGAATAAAACCAAAGGTCTATTTATCACACTGTAAAAATCTCATTGTTAAACTAAAAACAGGCTAAATTGTTTGGAAGTGAGGTACAAGTGTGTGTTTGTGCAGAATTTAAAGAAGAATGCATTATTTATGACCCCAAATATGTTTAGTATTCACATTTGGATGTAATTTTTTGGACATGGAGGCACCACAAATAAACTCTGATGCACCTGTGTGGGACACCCAAAAAAGGTGGGTCTGGTGGCCCACACTATAGTGCTCCAAAGTACAGATGTGGAAGCAGCTGCTGAGTGTCCTCTCCTTTACACTGATAAAAGTTTGCATTTCATTCTCCTTACAAACACATCATCTAGACTTAAAAATTATCCACAATACTTGATCAAAAATGGCAGATGTCTAATTACTTTTGTGGCTCTTAAATAAGCCAAAACCGCGGATAGTGGCCGAACGAAGTGTCGGTAACGTAACGAACGATTACTGTGCCCAACCTAGTTCAAAATATTACATTTTGGAAGGGAGTCCAATATGATAAAAAAAAAAAAAAAATGTCAGTTTCTAAAAAGATTAATAGCAGAAAGATCGTCATTTTACTTACTTTTAGCGAGCATCCTCTTTATGATCCTCAACTGGTCTGGCTCCCTCAGTTTGAGGTCTGACCACCTCTTTCTGAGCTGCTCATTTGAGCGTTTCACCCCGAACTTCGCCCTCAGACTCTTCACAACTTTAGTGAGGATTTTGGCCTTCCTTCTATTTGGTTTGCTATACGGCCCATGCTTGGCATCATAATCAGCCTTGACCAAGATGTCCACCATCTCCGTCATCTCCGCCAAAGACATATTCGATGCCTTGAATCTCCTCCTTGATCGTGACGTGTCCTCGGTCTCCGGGCTTGTCTCCTCGCTAGTTGCGGAATTATCAGACACCTGCTGTAACTCCGCCATATCTGTCTGCGCGCCGAAAGAGAAGGGGCGGGGAAAAGATGTTAGTTAGAACGTCATGGGCGGGCGACGTGTGCGGAGCGACGTGTTCGAATTTTGACGCATGCGTGGTGTGTATATAGCAAACACACATGTGACTATAGTACGTTCGGTGTGCGGAGAGAGGAGTTCAAGTGACGGACGTGCGAACGAAGGTATGTGATTTTGTGAGACTTGTAAAAATTGTTGGCCTATACTGTCTTGAGATTGGTGGAGGATATATATGGTGACTAGGATGTGAAGGAGGTTAGACTGTTTGCCTCACATTATTTAAATATAATTTATTTTACTTGCAGATACAATATGAATGTCTTTATTAGCGACAAAGAGTTCCTGGCGGAATTTATTGACCGGGTAAGGGAGCTGCCGGCTCTGTGGGAGACCAAAAACCCCATCCATAAAAAAAAGGGGTGAGAAAAGCAGCGCTGGAGAAGCTGCTCCCATTTGTGCATACCAAGGTGCCCACAGCCACAGCAAAACAAGTGGACACTAAAATTGGGAGCTTGAGAGGTACCTACAGGACTGAACGCTCTAAGGTGCTGGCTTCTCAGAGGTCAGGAGCAGCAGCAGATGATGTTTATGTCCCGATTTTGTGGTACTACAGCAGGATGTCCTTCCTGGATGACCACATTGAGCCAAGGCCATCACTTTCCACTCTTCCCCCCAGACTTCCCTGCAGCCAACCTGAGCCTTCTCTGGAGCAAGAGGAGGCAGCCATCCTGGATGATCCTGATTTGTCCATCTGGAGCCAGGTATAGTATTAACTGAAAATGTAGTGGGATAAAATTAATGTTTCCCAAATATGTCAGGATGAGAAACATACATTATTTTGTATTCCACAAGTGAAATCTTGATCTGTAGACATTATTCTGCACTTAATTGTGTGGTAAATAGTCAAGCTGATGTAGTGGTAAATTTAAAGCAAGGATTTATGCATTTACATTCTAATTGCTTCCATCAGGATTACAAAGTTTGATGCAAAGATTAAACCAACATATTAAACTATGTTCCTTTTTCATACACAGGATGAAATCAGCCAGGAGGAGGGTCTGGAAACTGTCAGGCAGGAGGAGGAAGGGCCCAGTGGCAGCCAGGAGGTGGCAGGGCCCAGTGGCAGCCAGGAGGTGGCAGGGCCCAGTGGCAGCCAGGAGGTGGCAGGGCCCAGTGGCAGACAGGAGGTGGCAGGGCAAAGGAGAAGAACCAGATCCCAGGTGCCTCCCATCCGGCTTCACAAAAGAGGCAGGAGGGACAGGACCACCAGTGAGGCAGCAATGGCCCTTATTAAAGAGGCCCATGCCACCCTCAAGGAGCCCACATCCCCTGAAGAGGCCATTGCCGGCCTAGTGGAGGCTAAGTTCAAGGTGATGAGCATGGAGCAACGCCTCCTATGCGAGCCCCTGCTCATCACCTTGCTCAACAAGGGGGTGATGGAGCAAATTACCCCCAATACCGCCATATGTGAGGTGGCCCAACTGACCCAACCTCAACCTCCACCTCCACCTTCCTCTTCTGCCCCACCCCCTTCTGCTACACCTCCACCTTCTGCCCCACCCCCTTCTGCTACACCTCCACCTTCTGCCCCACCCCCTTCTGCTACACCTCCACCTTCTGCCCCACCCCCTTCTGCTACACCTCCACCTTCTGCCCCACCCTCTTCTGCTACACCTCCACCTTCTGCCCCACCCCCTTCTGCTACACCTCCACCTTCTTCTTCTGCCCCACCCCCTTCTGCTACAACTCCACCTTCTTCTTCTGCCCCACCCCCTTCTGCTACACCTCCACCTCCTCCTCCTGACAGGAGTACCCCTCCAGTGGGCCAGCCTCCAGCCAAACGAAGAAGGAAGGCTGCAGGAAAGGCTGCAGGAAAGGCTTCAGGAAAGGCTTCAGGAAAGGCTGCAGGGAAGGTTGCCAGGAAGAAGAGGAAGTGATGGCCTTGCTTCATTGTGGTCGGACAGAAGGCAGCCTGTTGTAGTACCACACACTTGGGACATATATCTCACCTGCTGCTGTTCCTGACCTCTGGGAGGCCAGCATCAGATTGTGTTCAGAAATGTTGGCCTTCTCAAGCTCCCAATTTTAGTGTCCACACAGGGTTGCTGTGTGCTCTGGGGTCCCTGGGATGCACAAATGGCAGCAGCTTCTCCAGCGCTGCCTTCTCTTTATTTAATTTATAAACATGAATAAATGTGTTTTTTGTTTAAGTTCATACTTGACTATGTGTATTTTTAAATAAAAAAAATCAAGCTTTGGAGTAAGCAGATACATTTGACTGACAATAAAAGGCACAGATATCACCCCCCCAAAAGAATAACTAAATCTGATTAGCACAAAAACATGGTGTGAAATTTTAATAATATAGATTCCAAAATTAAATGGGAGATCGTTATCAAAACATTGAGAAATTATAATTAACATCATTTTGAAAAATCTAACCATTTAAATTATTCCTAAAAACTTGCACGATATAATACACATAAATCTTATAAAGAGCAGCATGAAAAATGTTAAAAATAAGGCAGAACTCTGTGTGAATATCAGCAGCAAAAGAAGGTCACTCGTTTTGATTAATGTAACATTCTAACGAAGATTTCAATGCAGAACATTTAAACGATGAAATATTTATGAGCGTGACGAATGTGCTCTCTCCATTATGAAGGCTTGTTTTACCAGAAGATGCGCTCCCGTCTCATAGTTGCTTGTGAGCATGCGCGCTTTTGGAAGAGTCGTAAAAGCATACACACGAACCATTTTCTCGTCACAAAACAGGCCGACGAGAAACACGACGAGGAAATCTGGAATCCTGACAAGAAAATAGAGAGCAGGTTCTCTATTTTCTCGTCGAGATTCTCGTCAAGTTTCTCGTCGTAAAACCATACACACGAACGTTTTTCTAGACAAAAAAACTCTTGCGGCACTTTTCTTGACTGTTTTGGACGAGAAAATCGGTCGTGTGTACGAGGCCTAAGAGACATCTAAAAAAAGGCTCTGAAGAAGAGGGAAACCTTGAAATGTGTTAGCCGTTGTGGATTTTCCTATATGGATTTAAGCGGATGATTTAATGATAATGCTATGACACAAGTACTGGTTTGTGAGTATATTCACCTCCATTTTTATTAAATAAAACATGTGTAGCGGGTATGTACTTTCCCGGGTGTAATTCAAACTGGCAGAGACACCAGCGATGTACAGTTCCTTGCGGTCCAGCGGGTGGCGCTGTCGCCTTGGGCTGGGGTTGAACCATTGCTGTGCCTCCTTTTTGTCCTCCCTCGGCAGCGGTATAGTGGGGCGGGGAACCCGCCGTGCTTGCTGGGAGAGGGTATAAAGGGGCCGGCCATCTTTGTCACGGGGTCGAGTCCCAGGCACCTTCAGCCTGAGGGCGGTGGTTCGTGTGGGTCCTCTAGGCGGCCTAGGCCTAGAGGTCGTCCGGAGGTCGTGTTCCATCCCAGGCACCTTTAGCCTGGGGTGAGGTACTCGGATGGAGGTCTGGAGCTCAGTGCCCAACACTGAGTTCCAAGAGGGAAGGAGGTCCTAGGGAACCCAGGGATTGGGTACCCGAATCCGGTAGGCGTAATGGACCGGGGGGAGCTACTCACTTGAAGACCGGGTGCAGCAGATTGCCAGTGACAGGTGAGCCTCCCATCGGAGACCGGCAGGAAGGAAAATCCCCCCTCGCTAGGAGACCTCAGCGCACTTTCAGGGAGGAAAGTGGAGAGTTCATTGTGTCTGGGCCTACTCGCATCCACACCTCCTTGTTTGTTCTGTTCTTTAAGGGAGTCTAACTGATTGTGCTGTTCACTCGAGAAGAATAAAGGAGTGTTGGACTTTAATGGTGTGGGGCTCTTTTCTGGTGGACATTGTTCAAGGTAACTCCAGGTGCACAACACTGACCCGAAGGTAGAGAAAGAACTTTGCTTACACCGCACAGACACATGTGGTGAAGGCTTGGCGTGGTGACCCCGCTCTCTCCCCTCTAAGATACCCCTAGACAAGAAGAGAAACGAGCTGATGCAAAGAGGGGAGTGAGGAGGCCGCTACACATGTATTGAGGATAATGCGCTAGGCCTATGCGCCCTCTGTTTTCCTCTATGCTTATAGTGAACACAGGGTCCTGGGTTTAGAAACACTTTAAGAGCAAGTTCATATCAGCAACCATGCTAAAACTATGGCCGCTGGTGTGTGCTGGTAGGTTAGTGCTCTGTCTTTTCCTTTAACGTGTACCATGCATGGTCACCCTTTCACATGGGCTCCTAATGAAGACAGCATTAATCAAACATGGTCCACTGGTGTTAAAACACCTACTCCCAAGAAATGTCATGAACATGAAGCCATCACTGGAATGCATGTCAACAGGAAATGGCTTTTATTTTATTTATTTTTTATTTATAAATGGCGGTTATTTATTGCATGGTGCTTTAGCCAACTAGTTCTTCAGTTAGAGTTTACATCTACTTTGGTACGCCAGTGTGAATGATCACTAATCTATATACCTGTGAGAAGGGTCTGTCTTCATCCGCGTGAGATGCACAAGTGTTCCATGCAGACCCGTGCAGGCACCTATGCAGGTGACTGAAGATGTCCCCTTCACACTGGCATACAGCTTGGTTGGCTCGTGTGAATGAATGATACTGGACAAAATGTAGACACAGATAGTGAAAATTCTGGAACTGTATGGATAATATGATGAAACAGTATTATGACAAAATAAATATGCAGTGTGTATATATACATTATGCATGTGTGTGTATATAATGAATACATACATTCTGTTTTCATACAGCCCAGCCCTCCAAATCTCCCTGTTCAAGAAGGCAACAGTGGAAGAAGGAACCCACAGACACCGTTGTAAATGTTCTGAAGGAGGCCACCAGCCTTACATCTAGCATAGAGTCTAACAGAAGTGTGGGTAAGTGGGCTAGTCATAAAATGATTTGTAACATAACCCTACACACAGTACAACTCTGGGCAGAAGACCTGATTTTTCTCTGCTGCAGTTAAGTTACCTTTTAGAGGTCTTGTCCCTCCCTCAGCCTGTGATTAGAGAGTAAAAAGAGGAGCAGCAACCCTAAAAGCTAATGTCTCTGTCAATCTGCTGTCTCCTCCTATCAGCATGTTCCTTGTTAGCACCTAAGCACTGCAGTACAACTAACTGGCTTCTTGTGCTACTTCTTCCTCTCCCAATTTGAGCTCTGCTGTACAATGGATTTCAAGAAGCTGTTACCAGATTCAGGTACTAACATTGCTGGCATTTAAAAACTTAACTACAAATACAAAGAATAGAAAGCGGTGAATGGATCCTAATGATCACAACGCCAACATCCCTAAATAGAACTGCATAAATAAGTGGTATTTCCCCTGGGGCTTTACAAGACAGCGTCTATAGTCATGTGGAAAAAAAAGTATAACAAAGCTTTAACTACAAATACAGAGCTGTACTAATTTTTGCTATTTATATCTGCCTGGAATTCAGCTTTAAATGTTGTGCAGTCCTCCCAGAGTGTTGACACGTATGAAGAGGTTGGTGGGCTGTGTTATTTTATTACCACCTTGAAGCTTCAGGTGTCTTTATCTGCTCACGTGTGGCATTTCTTAGCAGATGCCCGTGTAGCGGGTGTTTGGGTTCTGTGGGGACTCTGGTGGTGTGAGGTTCCTTGGGGTCCCTGGGTGGTGCTGTTGCCTTGGGCCGGAGTGAACTCACACCGCGAACTGTGCCTTTTTGTTCTCCCCTGGAGTTGGTACAGCGGGGCGGGGAACCCGCTGTGATGCAAAGGGAGAGGTCATAAAAGGGGCGGAGGCCCTGATTTTGGGGAGAGAGTCGGAGGACGTGGCCGCACCCAGGCACCTTCAGCTTGGGTGCTGGCATTCCGGTGTTCCAGGCCTAAGCGCCCTTGGCCTAGCTGGAGCGGAGATGGAGTCCATCTCAGGCACCTTTAGCCTGGGGTGAGGTACTATGGCGGATGCCTGGGGCTCAGTACCTTCGACTGAGTTCCGTGAGGGTGGAGGAATCTGAGGGGGCCCTAACGTCTTGGGTGCCCGTGTCTGAGTTCGTGAGGACTGGTGCGCAGTAACTTCTCCGAAGAGTCCGGCGCAGCATCGCTGGTGACGGAGAGGCCTCCATTTCTCCCTTAGGAGAAAGACTGTTTTATTGCTTGGCAAGAAGAATAAAACTGAGTTGTACCTATTCACTGTGTGGAACTTGGGTTACTAAGCAAAGGAGTCAGGGACGAAGGACTGGACTTGACTCTAGGACACCTACACAAAAGCCCAATCTCTGGCCTTCACCTCTTAGTTATGGAGGACATGGGCCGTGGTGTGTATCATCTCTCTCTCCCAGGTACCCCTAGACAACAGCCAACATAACCGATAGAACAAGGGAGAGAGGTGAGGCCGCGACACCCGCTTCTAGAGTCAACCCTTTAATAGATTTTGCAGCAACAACCACCCATCATGGCAACAGAAAAAAATAGGTACAGCTAAAATAACACAACCTATTTTTCACAAAGTGGTCATAACTGTTTTTTTTTTTTTATCTACCAATATTGAGAACATAAGCACTGTGTGGTGTAATTATAGATTGTTTATAGCTTCTCAGATTTTATCCTTTCAATCTTCTACTATTTCCTCAACTCATTGCTGTCTTCTTGGTCCTGTATGTAGGAGGCAATGTTATCAATTATAAACTGAAGGAGCAGAGAAAAAAGTGGAAAAAGGAGACACCTGAATCATTGCTTAATATCCTAAATAACGCTAACCTCACCACAGCATTTAAAACCTACACCATCTATAGGTCAAGTAAGTATAATACCAATTGATATTGCGTTGTGGACCCATTTTCACATATATTGCTCTTAAAGATTAACTGATTATATACACATTATTACAAATTATACACATTATTATTATTATTATTATAATACACATTATAGCATTGTCAGGTTGCTGAGTTATTATGGGTCAGCTGATTAAAGAGTTTCTAAAGGTAGAAGTTTTTTTTAGGGTAAAAACTTTCTGTGTGCAGCTCCCAGCCTCCTCTTAAACTTACCTGAGCCAGATCTCAATCCAGCATTGTGCCCAGGAGCAGTGCCCCTCTCGGCTCTCTCCCTCCTCATTGGATCAGAGACAGTAATGAGAGTCATTGGCTCCTGCTGCCGATCCCAGCTAGAGAGGAAAGAGCAGGGGCATGGCTGAGCAAGCAGGGGACACTCGACAGGGGGATGTAGCCAGAAGCACCAAGAAGAGGAGAGGAGGATCAGGGCTGCTCTGTGCAAAACCGTTGTACAGAGCAGGTAAGTATATCATGTTAATATTTGTAAAACAAATTGGTTTACAATCACTTTAACTAAAAACTATGTACTTCCTGTATGGCTGATATTTCCTCTCAAAAGCTGGTAAGCAGGGAACTTAAAGGGGTGTTCCAGGCAACCCCGGGCAAAAAAATAATAATTAAAAGCCAGCAGCTACACATACTGCAGCTGCTGGCTTTTAATAAATGGAGACTTACCTGTCCTGGTGTCCCTCGATGTCGGCACCGCAGCTGATGTTTCACATCAGCTGTCGGTGCTTCCGTCGCCATTGCGGGTAAGGGAACCCGGCAGTGAAGACTTTCGGCTTCACGCCAGGAACCCTACTGCGCATGCGCGAGGCCCCGCTCCTCTCTCCTATTAGCCCAGCGGCCAGGGGAGGAGGAGGAGGGAGCCTCGTGCGACTTCACCGCCACGGCCGGACTCCAGTAAGTGGGTAAGGATACCTGTCTTTGAATCCGATGAGCGGAAGTTCCACTTTAGGGTGGAGCTCCGCTTTAAAGTAGTAGTAAACTCCCATTTTTAAATTTTACCTACAGGCCAACTTATAATATAACTTGCCTGTAAGTACAATGAATAGCTCCTAAATGTGCACCGTTTTAAAGATAAGTCTGCCATAGTCTGTGTTGCATACTAGCACATTATGGCATACCACTGCAGTGGGCCCATATTTAAATAAAAAAAAAAGATGTTGACTTTACTACCATTGAATAAAAAAGGTATTTCCGCGCTACTATGAGGTAATCTGGTGGTGGTACAACTGCTACCAAGCACTGAAAAAGGTAAAAACCCTAACCATAACCTTATTGGAAGTAGTGTATAAAAAATAGTGCTGAGCTGTTGTAATTGACTCTAAGGTCAATATTAAGGATAATGATCCAAAGAAATAGTGTACAAGCAGTACTAATATAAACAATGGAACAATAAAGTGCAAATGTGCAAAGAAAACTTGACATCAAAATGATCCAAAGCCTGAATATATTGGTGGTCAGCAAGTGCAGAAGCAATGTTAAAGTGCAAGTGCAAACTTAATCCAAGACCTTAATATACTTATTGTATTAGTAAGGTACCTTGTTAGCCAGCAAGTACTGAAACAATGACAAAGTGTATCATGCACAATAAATATATCATAATTGCAAAAAATAATGAATCAATGAATCCAGATGATAATATATAAATCCAGAACCTTAATATACTGTTTGTATTAGTAAGGTATCTTGCTAGCCAGCAAGTGCTAGAGCGACGGTAAAGTGCAGATGTGCAAAGCTGTGACCGCAAAATAAATCTTTCTCATATGAATGCTAATATCTTGAAAATCTGAAACCTTAATAATAAATAACGTTTCTTGCTAACCAGCAAATACTGGAGTAATGGTAAAGTGCAGATGTGCAGAACTGTGACAACAGATATTTCTTTTATAAATGCTGAAAACAAAGTGCAACTTTTTCCATGCAATCATAAAGTGATAATCGCATTAAAATAATAAAAAAATAAAAAAAAATAAGTGATTTGATATAATCCAACGTGGTGAACGTACAATAGTAATGTTTTGATTTTAAAGTCCAAATTTGGCAAGAAATAATAAAGTGATAAGTGCTGGGATTGGGTGCTGGGTGATGTTTTCTTCTATGTTTTCCACACTGTGAGTGACCTTCTATTAGTAAATGGATGGCCTCTTACCTCACTGCTGTGAGGTTACAGCATGTGTATAAATCCTGTACTGATCCGGCCTGGTACTCCTGAGTGGTTCTTTAAAACATGGGTGTATGGTGCCTGGATGTGTTGACCATGAACTCCTCTCTGTGGGGTATGGGGTCTCCAAATGGGCATACATACGTTTTAGCAGGAAAAAAGAGTAAAGGAATTCCCAATATGGTGTAGTATGTTAAAAAAATCCTTTTATTTTTAAGAACAATGGAATGGCACTCACATTTAAAAAAACGTTTTGTGCATAACAAATAAGAGCGCAGAGCTCGTCTGCGTCACCTCCGGTGCCTGTAATGTCCCTACGCGTATCGTCACCGATCACGTGACTTCATCGGGGGATGACTTTACTACCATTATTGTAGAAATACAAATCCCTGTAATTACTATAATAATACCAGAAATCTGGAAAAAAAACATTCATTAAAATATGAAAATCACATTCACAATTTGACCTGCTTTAGGGTTTATAATGAGCTCTCCTATTTTGTAAGCTTGGATCATATATGTTTACAGGTAGCTTTTCTGGTACAATGTTTTTTATTGAAGTAAAAAGACAGACAGGTACATCCATAGAAATCCTGCACAGGGAATATAAACAGTAAACACGTGTTTAGTATTCAACTACAAAGTCCTCCCGATTGGGGCCGGGGGACATGGCCGCCATCATGAATTTTTGGGCCCCTTACACAGCTTCAGGCATTGGCCCCCTGGAGCAGAGGAGAACCAGCGGGGGGGGGGGGGTGCTGCCGCCGTGAATTGAGAAGCGGGGGGGGGCTACCGCAAATTGAGAAGCAGGGGGGGTGCCGCGAATTGTTGAGGTCGGGGGGCTTTGGGTGCTGACTAACACGAAAAAAAAAGGGGGGTTGCCATCCAGGGCCCTGGGGACCTCCGGGCCTCTGGGGACCTCTGGGCCCCTTACAAAAAAAAATTATAAAAAAATTATTAAAAAAAAAAAAAAAAAAGGGAGGTTGCCATCTGGGGCCCTGGGGACCTCTGGGCCCCTTTACAAAATAATAAAATAAAAATAAAATAAAAAATAAAATAACATAAATAAATAAAAAAAAATTATAAAAAAAAGGGGGGCTGACATTCGGGGCCCTGGGGAACTCTGGGCCCCTGGGGACCATTGGGCCCCTTACAAAATAAATAAATAAATAATAATAAAAGAAAGGGGGGCCATCCAGGCCCCTTACAGGTGTACTGCCAGACACTAAAAAAGGGAGGGACAAACAATACGAAAAAAGAAGAAGAAAAAAGAGGCAAAAATAGTTCCCCCAGGCTGGGGAGTTTACATGTAGCTTTTAATTGGAGGTCAAAGGGTTGGAGATGCTCAACTAATCATTGTTCTATAGACATAGATAGATTTATCCATCCTAAAAATAAAACTGTATTGGAAAATACATTATTTGCTAGCAGGAAGGCTTTTATTGCAGAAGAGACTATGCATGTTCCTTCTGCAATATAGCTTCCTAACTTGCAGCTAGTGATTCTCCAAAGATTGTACACTGATCTGCATATGCAAAGTTGCCAAATGAAGAAGATGTCCGATGTGGTGATGGGAGTTTAAGTATTTTGCATCGTTGGAGGGGAAGTGAATGGTGTAGACATTAGTTATGCTTTGACCCCTTCCCACCCTCTCCCCAGGGATCCTTCAAGTGGGTCTTAAAGCCAGGAGGCAGAACATATTTCTCAAACATGTGATCACTATGATTGGTTGTCACAGTGGTAACATGATCAAGAGCCCATCCCGTCGGCTTATGATTGGGAAATCATAAACAGACTGTTTATTACAAATTGTTTACTGTGCTAAAAGGAAGCAGTTAGTGTGCTCTTAATATAGATATCTAGGCCCCTAAGGACACATATGTGTGGCATGTGGGCATTAAAGTGGAACTTTAGTCAAAAAAATTAAGCCCTGGTAGATCACTTCATGGTGGCCATTTTTGCAGGTATAGTTATGTGAAATGTTAAAAATAAGTGCCTATACTGTTTAAAATCCAGTAATACTGTCTCATCCTGCTCTGCACATGCTCAGTTGCACTGTGTGGAAAATCAGAGCCACTAGAGGCCTTATGTGCTGACAGCCTAAAGATTTACTGCTGCTTAGGTGCCCTGGGCTTCAGCAAAATGGCAGCTTGCAGCAAGAAGATACCGGAGCAACGCTGGAGGCAATTTACAGCACACACTGATTTTGGTAGCATAATTGTTAATGTGGAATGTTTGTTCCTTGCTAAAGAGCATTCTTTTTTTTTATCAAGTTGTTATGGGCAAGGTTCTGCTTTATAGCTCACCCTCCCAGCTGTCACAAATATACAGTACATGGACAGCAAGACGTTAAACAGCTTACCCAAGCACCTGTATTCTCTAGTCTATAGGTAGTTTAGGACATAAAACTAATGATTATTCATGAGTACTTTCTACCTTTTTGTATGGTCATCATAAACTATCCTCTAAGATGTTTTGTCTTTGTGCAATAGAACCTTCCGAAGAATGTCTGAAGGGACCACTTAGCGCTGACATTCGAGGACCAGATGCCACAGACAGCAGAGAGGAGGAGATTGCCATGGATCCTGAAAGATTGCAGTCAAGATCTGATGATGAAGACACGTAAGTTATGAATGCTCTCTAAAGACCAAGATCATTGCGTTTTTGATATTGCACCATGCAGAAGCAGTGATATTCGTTTACCCATGGCATCTAGTCAAAAATCAGTTATCATTGCAATAACGCTTTAGATAGTGAAGCAAGAATATGAATGGGAACCCTAAAAATCTAACCAAAACTGGCAGCATCTATATTAACATGCTAACAGGTTCTCTTAAAGGTAAATTGAGTGCATTTTCTGACTTTAGAACAGTTGTCATATTGTTTGGATAGTGTTCACAGTCAACTGATGGGCTCTACTTGTTTGAGTTACTATTTAAGTGCAATTTTAAATTACAGGTGCTCTATAATCTTAATGTAGGACTTATGACTTTAGCATAATATATATTTTAAGTATGAATTCAGAGATGACTGATGTTCTTTTATTCTTCAATCTATAGAGACTTTGAGGAAGAGGATATGGACACAGATTGGCTATCAGAGCTGAAAAGGGTGACAGAGGCTCAGTCTTAAAGAGCATCTACAAAAGTAGTAAAGACATTCTGTGGAATAGGGCAGGGCGATGGACACAACACTTGTTTATTCCAATGATGAAGGTTTTAGTTCGGTATACACAATAACTATATCTCTGCAATGTACATTTCCCCAAAATTGCTGCAAGTACAGAAAAATACAAGTTGAGTTGCCATCAATCCATTGCTTGTTACTTTCATAGTGCCTTTGTTGGACTGAAATCCCAACCAGCATTGCAAGCCCTACCTGCTGAACTACAGAACTCTACCTATCCCTCAACTCTTTCTGCCTCTCTCCACCTGCATGCATTGATTTATGTCCCATCAAAACAATGCTGCTACCTTGACTCTCAAAAGCCTACCCACACACTGTGTGTAGGGAAAGGGCTTGAGATATGTACAGTAGTTCTGGGGACAACAGAAACGGAATTGCTGGCAGCTGCCCCTGCAGGAATTTTAAAGATCTGATGATGATATTATAGAAAGTAATAAAATCCATTTTTCACTACAGGAACAAGGTAAAAGAAAAACATAATGCTGGTACATGATCTACAGGAATATAGGGAGGTTTGGGGTTACATTTGTGTAATAAGCTAATAAAAAAAATCCAAGAATCCACCATCAATGAAAAGGTAATTAATTACTTAATTAAAGACTAGCCGATTCGTCCAAAGGACGGGATACCTGCCCAATTTTAACAAGGGGCTATCAGGTAAAATCATCAAAAATGGGAGAAAGGGATGTCCCTGGAAAGCAAAATAGGGGAAGGGTCAACCACAACTTTTAATACAAATTGGCTTTATTGATGAAAATTCACACGCAATATTGTTAAGGTACATGCAAGGCAACACTAGGTCCTATTCAGAGCTGTGCTCCTCCCTATACCTAACCATAATTATAAAAACATTCTGCAGTAATGAACAACGTTGTCTTAAAAAACACAAAGCACAAGTAGCCCCGCAGCTCCAAACACACAGTTCCCGTTTTCCAGGTAAGAGTAGCGCCTGATGCTACCAATTAAAATTATCTTCTGGATGTAGTGCCTCCTTTTCACTTTAATTGCCTCTTAAGTAAAGATCATGTAAACATATAGTAGGGTTTGTATAGTTTATGTCCACAACGAGTGATATATAAATAGAAGGAAGGTTGGCAAAACATCCTATTTCCTTGGACGTTCGAACACGTTGCCAGTCATTCAAGCAAAATCATAGTCAAAGTCACAGATATTCAAGTTGCAACATTCCATTTTGACTGTATATGAAAATGTCATGAATCACCGGATATATGACCTCTTGTAAAGTTGCAGGAGGGCCCAGTTAGTATGCGGAGCGCAGCAATGACACCAAACAACAGCGTGCATGTATATTGATTAATGCCTCACAGTTCCACGAGTATCCACAGTCCATAAGGGAATTAAAGGGGTTGTAAAGGTTTGTTTTTTATTTTCTAAATAGGTTCCTTTAAGCTAGTGCATTGTTGGTTCACTTACCTTTTCCTTTGATTTACCTTCTAAATATTTTTTTTCTTTGTCTTCTTTGTCTGAATTTCTCACTTCCTGTTCCTCCTCAGTAAGCTGTTCAGTAAGCTGTTCTGGATGACTCCACACCACTCGGATGATGGTGTGAAGTTTAGTGAGGAGAAACAGGAAGTGAGAAATTCAGACAAAGAAAAAAAACATTTAGAAGGTAAATCAAAGGAAAAGGTAAGTGAACCAACAATGCACTAGCTTAAAGGAACCTATTTAGAAAATAAAAAATGAACCTTTACAACCCCTTTAAGGAGAGGTGGAAAAAGGTAAATTAAAACCTGCCATTCAGGGCTCTCACCGCTTTGACGCCTTCAACCGAAGGTAATTTCAGTCTTTATAATCTCTTCAATGGGAGCCGTGGAGGTAAGCTGTGACGGCTCTAGGCTTAACGCTGGTAGTGTCCGTGGGCGGTTCGAGTCTCCGGGGGGGGCGCTTCCTGGAGATATTCTTTGGTCACATGACTGGTCAGGTGTCCCGTCAGACGTCTGCAACGCAACGCTACATTAGTTGTTGCAGAAGTAGACCTATTCATGCGCCATACTCAGATGTTTTTACCCGTAAGGAGAACCTTACATTCCTGGATAGGGCGACATGGAGGAGCTCGGGGCTTTGCCTTGCGTCGGCTACGTTGATGCGTTTCGTGCACTTTACAGTGCACTTCGTCATGATGCTGAACGTAAGCTAGGATCATCCTTATATAGGGAACAGTGTCCAATCAATTTAGCTTACGTCATATTAACTACCTTTTGCCATCTTGTGGAGACATATCAAACTGCAGTTCTAAATAAAAATAAGTGTTGTGATTCTTCTAAGACAATACATAAAATAAAAAGTAAAATTAAATATACATAGGAACAGCGATACACAACCAGGATTTTTCATTTATTCATTATTAACAAGGCGGCCCCCAGATTCATTATTCCCTTCAGGAAGCCATCCAAATTGGATAACCAATGAACTAACCAACTGGGTCTCAGGGAAGGAAGAAGGGGGGGAGGGGAAAAGAGGGGGGGTAATGTGGGAGAGGGGAGGCTGGGCTTGGGAGAAGAGTACAAGAGAGGGAGGAAGAAAAAGGGGGAAAAGGAAAGATGAGGGAAAGGAGGGGGGAGGAGGGAATAGGAAAAGGTGGAAGGAGAAGGGGGGGGTATTTGGAGGGAGAGTGGGGAGAGAGGGGAGAAGAAGGAAGGAAGGTTTGTTTTGAAGGGAAAGGGGTAAGGGGTCTATACATGGTCTAAGACTCAAGAAAGATTTTCAAGCTTTAGGCTGGAGAGTCTTGAGCTTGAAAATCCAAGATTTATCTTTTCTTAAAAGCACCGTATCGAAATCTCCCCTACGGTCAGTAAGGGCAAGGGAGAAAAAGCCTTTTACCTTTTAAACCAGCAGTTTTCCCCTGATTATAGTCCAAGAAATGTTGGGCTACAAGGGTCTCTTCCTTTTGTCTTATACTATTTAAATGCTCTCCGAACCTAATACGAAGCTGTCGTTTGGTTTTCCTGACATAAAGTTTTTTACATAGGCATTCAAGGGTGTATAAGACCCTTGTTGTAACACTTTTTATAAATGACTTAATCTCAAATTCTTGTTTTCCTTCCGAGTCTCTAAACGTCTTAGAACAGTCTACAAATTTACAGGTACCACAGTGCCCACATGGAAACATGCCATTGATCTTAGGCATGTCTGTGAGCCAACTCCTATTCGGGGGGGGACGAACTCTGATTGGACTAATGTGTCATCCAAATTTCTCGCTCTTTTAGCTACCATGTTTGGCCTGTCTCCTACCATTTGTTTTAGATTATTTGTACGAGTCAAGATGTGCCAATGATTGGATAAAATTGTATTAACTTGATGCCATTGTGCCCCATAGGGGGTAATCAGTCTCACTGGTCCTTCAGTCTCTATTTTTGTCTTTGTCTGGGGTAGAAGTAGGTCTGTTTTCATCCTTTGTCCTGCAATTCTTTTTGCTCTTTTTAGTACTCGATGTGGGTATCCCCTTTCTCTAAATCTATGATACAGCTGTTCTGATTCTGTTCTATAATCCTCCTCTGTGGAATAGTTTCTTTGAATCCTAAGAAACTGTCCCACTGGGATGCCACGTATTAATGATTTGGGATGGTGACTGTCTGTCTGCAATAAGGTATTGGCTGCCGTTTCTTTTCTGAAGGTATTGGTGGCCAGCTTCCCATCTTCTAGCCTAATAGATAGATCCAAGAAAGAGATATTATGGGAATCAACAGCATATGTGAGATGTATATTATGGGTGTTGTTGCCCAGCTCTGCCATAAATTCCACAAGTTCAACCTGGGTGCCCGGCCATACCATCAGGACATCGTCGATGTACCTTATCCAGGTGCATGCATGGCCAAGGTATATCGATGAGGTATATACGACTTCCTCCTCCCACCACCCCAAATGGAGGCAAGTATAGGCTGTTTCCCCCATGGATGTACCTCGAAGTTGCTGGTAATTGACTCCAGAGAACTGAAAAAAAATTTGCTTTAGTAACAGCGCTAGGAGCTCAATAATAAACTCATTCTGTGCTCCCATTTCTGGAAAATGTTTGTCAAGGAAATGATATACGGCGGAGATGCCCCATTCATGTGGAGCTGCGGGGCTACTTGTGCTTTGTGTTTTTTAAGACACCGTTGTTCATTACTGCTGAATGTTTTTATAATTATGGTTAGGTATAGGGAGGAGAATAGGCCCTAGTGTTGCCTTGCATGTACCTTAACAATAATGTGTGTGAACTTTTCATCAATAAGGCTAATTTGTATTAAAAACCGTGGTTGAGGGGGTGTGGCCCAGACATGGCTGAGTGAGGACACGTTGTTTTGAGCTCCCGGACCTCCATCCCTGCCCCGATTAGCAGCGGCTAACTGATAGCTCATAGCACGGCATGAATACAGGCAGTAAATATAGGACAAGATCCGCACTGAAGAAGACCACCACCGGCAGCCCTCAAATCGATATTCAGCAGTATTTTACCTCGAAGACACAAGCTCCGGCCGGGATAACACCACGCAGCACAGGGAATACCGCTTCCGTGAGATCAACCCCTCTCTCGAGTACTTCCGGATCAGATAGCAGAGCAGGGAGTGCGATACAGGATACAGCTATGCTGAGAACCGCCCCCCCGAAGGAGGGGGACGTGGATGATATCGCGGGGGACATACGTACCCTGCTGAAAGCACTCCCTACACGCCAGGACATGGAAGCACTCCCCACACGCCAGGATATCGAGGCTTTGATTATGCGAGTGGAGGAAGCACACCGCAAGGAGATGGATGCGGTAAGGACAGATATTAAAGTCTTGACGGAGAGGGTGGATGAGAGAGAGGGTGCAGTGGTTTCTCTGGAGCAGCGGGTCGGGGCCATAGAAAAAAAACTGTTGGTGCAGACAGATATAATGGTGGATTTTCAACTTCATATAGAAGTTTTAGAAGATAGAAGTCGCCGGAATAATTTACGGCTCAGGGGCCTTTTGGAAATAGCAGAGACGGACACAGAAGATCTTGGGAAATCGGTGGAACTAATATTCCGGAAGATTATGAAGCTTCCTCAGTTGACAGTGGAGCTAGACAGAGTACATAGAGCTTTGGGTCCCAGACCTAAAAACCCGGCGAGACCTAGGGATGTAGTATGCCGCTTACATAATTTTCAACAAAAGGAGCAGATATTAAAAGCAGCATGGGAGTTGGGTGATATTGAACATGAGGGAACCCAGATCAAAATTCTATCAGACTTATCTAGAGCCACCCTACAGCGTAGAACCTGGTTGCGTCCGATCCTGAATTTAGCAAGAGATAAGGGGTTCACATATAGGTGGGGATACCCTTTAACGGTTACGTTTCACAAAGCATCAGCTTTATTTACATTACGTACACCAGATGATTTGCCGGACTTCTTCGCTTTCTTGAATGAACCACCTATCAAAATTCAAAATTGGTTAATGCCCATTACATATACAGGGGGCTATTTAGGACTAAGGAGGAATCCGCAAATAGTCCAACAGCAACCTCCTAGACGGAGATCCCAGCCCCAAGAGGGAGATTTAAGTCAACAGAAGGGATCCAGTCCTGTAATTAAGGGCAGGATAGCTGATAAAGGCACCGGAATGGACATTATTGGTTCATTATGAGCAACCTCAGGTTCTATGAAACTTGATAAGACTGTACTTTTCTCCTTCTCTATTAGTTTAAGAAACTCCCATATTAGGAAACTCCCACATTAAGACATTAAGATATGCACTATGATATACATATGTGGTTGGAGAGGAAGAAGTTGGGCTGTAGCGCTACAGGGTGCATTGAGGGTGTTGGTAGTATGTTAATGTGGAAGTAAGGTGGAACATGCAGGGGAGACACTTAGAGTAGTTAGATTGGAGGTACAGCCTTTAGTAATAAAGCCTGGGGACTGTGGAGGGTTGATATATGGAATTTAATCAGGTTTTTGGATCCCTGTCTCTCCTTTTTTTTTTTTTCCTCTTTTTTCTTCTCCCCTTCCCCCCCCCCCCCTTTCCTCTTTTTTTCCCCCCCTCTTGAAGATACGGATTCTTTCTCAATTCCCCTACCATGTACTACCGAGATAGAGGGGGGGGAGGAGAGGGGGGGGAGAGAGGCTGGGGAAGTACTTACCTCCCTAGAATATAGGATTGTTAGGCCTCCTTTAAGGGAGGCAAATTAGGGAGCTTGGAATCTGATGGTTGAGCCCCTTTTTGGGGAGATTTTTCCCCTTTTTTTTTTTGATATATACATATTTTTATATATATTCACCACGATATAATATGCACAGGTTCATACAAGTAGGGGTTCCCTCCCATATTTCTCTTTGGAACCCCCTTCTCAGACTATTTCTTTTTCTTTGTTTGGTTTGGTTTGGTCCTATGTAATATGGACACGACACATTGGAAGCACTTTTTTGTAAAGAAGAGATCAGTGTGGTGTCCCTGTTTTTTGGGGAGGAACAATATAGTATACATTTCCTTTTTTTTATTTTTTTTTATTTATTTTTTTTATCACAGGTAACACTACATAGATGAGTGGGTGTGGGTGTGGGTGGGGATGGGGATGCACTACCTATTTGAAAAGTATGTTTTTTTTGTTTTTTTTTCCCCTAGAAGGGGTTCCCCCATCTCCCCCCCAGCCTCCCTAGGGAGAGGAGGGGGGAGAGGGGGGTAAGATTAGAGGTTTGGAAATGAGCAACATTTACAGGCTACTCGAAGTGGGGGAGGAGTGGAGGAGGGGGGGAAGGTTGAAGGGGATCCTTTATGACTTATTATGATGAATGTGGGAGTCCTTGGAAGAGGGGAGGGAGCAAGGGGGAGAGGGAGGGAGAATGTGTTGGCTGTGTAGTAGATTGGGGGTTGGGGGCAGGGGGGGGAGGAGGGGGAGAGGCATTTAGCAGAGGGAAGAGAGAATTTTCCCCCAGAGTAGAGGGACTTTATTGAGGATTGTATTTTACAAAGTAGGGATTTTGAGGAGATATCATATATTGACTGTAAATAATATGAAGTTTATATCCCTATGTAATATCATTGAGTCAGAAATGGAATGATGAATATAATTAATAATGAAGTTACTGATGGGATTCGCCTCTCCCCTCTCGTCGTACCCCCCTCCCTTTTTCCCCTCCCAGATATTGGGAATTTGGGGAGGGATGGGGGTCTTCGGAGAGCTCTAGTTCTGTCCATGCCTGGCCTATATTCCCAAATAGATTGACGCTCAAATACTGTTCATTCGGTGAGCGTCTTGTTTTATAGTGATAAACAACTATTAACTTTAGATATAGGGGTTTTTTTTTTTTTTTTTTCTTTTCTCCATCCGTAGGATATGGAGACCCTGGAGGTGCTTTCGCTTAATGCCAAAGGGCTAAATACGCCGGAGAAAAGACGGGTACTCTTACATGATTTGCAGCGTCTGAAAACGGACGTTGCATTCATACAAGAGACACATTTTAGAGATGATAAAATACCAATCTTAAAAAATCATCTATTCCCAACGGTCTATCACTCTACGAATCAATGGGCTAAATCTAAGGGGGTTTCCATTCTGATCTCAGGGAGAATACCCTGGTCCTGCATAGATGTAGTTAGGGACGTGACAGGTCGTTTTTTGTTTGTAAAAGGCAAGGTGGGAGAGGTAGGGGTAACGTTAGCAACCCTATATGCTCCTAATGAGCATCAGGAGACTTTCTTAGGTAAGGTGCTTAAGCGACTGATGGAGTTCTCTGAAGGACACTTGATCTTAGGAGGAGATTTTAATATATCATTAGATCCAACAGTAGATACTACCCTAGGGTCATCATCAATTTCCCTCAGTAGGCGAAATCATATTTTTCAAATTCTCCATAGAAATCAACTGGTGGATATTTGGCGTCTCCTCCATCCCACGGAGAGAGATTATACTTTCTATTCTAATCCTCATAAATCATATTCACGAATAGATTATTTCCTTGTCCCACATGCCCAATTGCATTCAATACAGAAGGCTGATATAGGCCTAATTACGTGGTCAGACCACGCACCTATAATAATGTTATATGTCCTAGGGGACTCCATGATGACTCGGTCAAAACAGTGGAGATTGAATGAAAGCCTTCTGCAGGATCAAAGTATCCTGCAGGAGGTTATTAAGGAATTAAGATTTTACTTTGCCACAAATGATACCCTAGATTGCGACCCAGGCATTGTTTGGGAAGCTCATAAGGCGGTCATTTGTGGGGTACTAATTAAGCAGGGGGCCAGGATAAAAAGGAAACGTACAGAACAGCTGAAGCTACTCCTTGAAGAATTAGCCATATTGGAGGCTCGACATAAACGGATACAATCTCCCTCTCTAGAGAGGGATCTTGGTAATAAACGGACACAAATTTCAGAACTCCTTTTTTTTAAAGCCAAAGCGACAATACAGGTCTGTAAGAGATTCTCATATGAGTCTGGAGACAAATGCGGGAGATTATTGGCTAGGACTCTACGGAAACAGAAACTAAAGAATTATATCCCATGTATTATCTCACCTAACCAAGGTAGGGCTACGAAACCAAAAGAAATAGCACAGAAATTTCAGTAATTCTATGAGTCTCTTTATAATATAAAGAGAAAGCCTTCCACACAGGAGCAGATAGACTCATATCTTGTATCATCAGCTATGCCCCATCTAACAGAGGAAGATAGGGATGATCTTGAAAAACCCATAACTATGGAAGAATTACAAAAAGTAGTAAGCTCTACTAAATTAGGTAAAGCACCAGGACCGGATGGCCTGACGGCCCAATATTACAAAATACTCCTCCCTTCCTTAGCTCAATATATGCTTAAGTTATTTAACGCACTAGGGTCATCAGCAAGACTGGCCCAAGACACTTTGCTAGCTCATATCTCGGTTATTTTAAAAGAGGGAAAGGACCCAACTTCCTGTGGAAGCTATAGACCGATCTCGTTGCTGAATCTTGATCTCAAGCTTTTCACAAAAATTTTAGCAAATAGGATTCAAAAGTATATCCCTAACTTGATACATCTTGATCAGGTTGGATTTGTGCCTACACGAGAAGCACGGGATAATACCACAAAAGTTATCAACCTATTACAGATAGTAAACGCAACGCAGTTACAATGTGTCTTTTTGAACACGGACGCGGAGAAGGCCTTTGACAGGGTAAGTTGGAGTTTTATGTTATCGGTTTTACGACATGGAGGTTTCGGAAGTAAGGTGCTACAATGGATCTCTTCTATTTATTCGTGCCCGAGGGCCCAGGTACGGGCTAATGGCATATTATCGGAGACCTTTCCAATCTTAAATGGGACACGACAGGGGTGCCCCCTGTCGCCACTCCTATTTGCCCTGTCACTGGAACCGCTTCTGTGTACAATACGTTTAAATCAGGACGTTGCTGGAGTGCATACAGGTAATTTGGAAAGTAAAATCTCGGCTTATGCCGATGATATATTATTTTCGTTAACGAACCCTTTGATTACGATCCCTAATTTATTGAGGGAATTTGAGAAATTTGGTGGCCTGTCCAACCTTCGTATTAATTTCGATAAATCAGAGGCAATGGGACTTAATTTACCACAAACGTTGGCTGCGCAATTGGAGCAAAATTTTAAGTTTAAGTGGACTAATAAAGCACTAACATATTTGGGCACTCTTATTCCGTTGAATACAGCTAAGATTTTCGAGCTAAACTTTCCCCCACTGTTGCAAAAAATTAAGACACTACTAAATAAGTGGAATGCTGGCTTATATACATGGTTAGGACGTTGTACCATCATCAAGATGAGCATTCTCCCCAAATTTTTATATCTATTACAAGCCCTACCGGTGTATATCCCGCCCATTTATTTTAAACAGAGCCAGAGATTAATTTTCGACTTTATTTGGGCAAGCAAACATCCCCGGGTGCAAAGGAAGCAATTAATGCTCCCTAAAAGAAATGGGGGATTGGCGGTACCAGAGTTAAAGAGATACTATCAAGCAGTACATCTGAGTAGAGTCATTGATTGGAATAGACATAGAGATTTTAAGTTGTGGGTCCAGATTGAGCAGAGTCAAATATCAGTACCGCTGGGTAGAATTCCATGGTGCTTCCCCTTTGTACCCAGAGAGGTGACTAAACACCCCTTAATAGGAAACACAGCGAAACTTTGTTCTAAAGTCCTCCCTATGGCTGGCATAACTCCTACCACGTCCCCCCTATATCCAATATTGGGGAATCCTTTGTTCACACCAGGCTACGAGGATGTGGCATTTAGACACCTGGTGAATAAGGGAAGTATACAAGCATCTAATTTTATAAAGGGAGGAGCTTGGTTGACAATTGGAGAATTAATTGAACAAAGAGGGGACTTTAGATTAAAGTTCTGGAACGCTGTACAGATCACCCATTTCCTTAGCACTCTCCCATCTCCGGGACTATTTGATAGATCACTTAACAGATTTGAGAAATTATGTGTAGAGGAAGGGAAAATGTCACATACCCTATCGACTACCTATGAAATACTGACGATATTGCCCGAAACCCAGTCTCTGAAATGTGTTCGGGACTGGGAAAGGGAATTGGGAGGGTCCTTCAGTTTGGAACAGCTACAGCATATTTTTAGGTTTACACATGAATCTTCTATATGTGTTAAGGTACAACAAACGAATTTTAAGATCCTTACCAGGTGGTATAGAACACCAGTGAGTTTAAAAAAAATCTATCCTGACACTTCAGACTTGTGCTGGAGATGCCAGGCGGACAAAGGTACTATGCTACATATTTTCTGGAGCTGTCCCAAACTGAGAGAATTCTGGAGGGAGGTTAGACGAATTCTTCAAATCTGTTCAGACCAAAGCATACCGGAGGACCCAGCGTTCTTTTTATTACATGCGAACCAGATAACAGGGAAGGAATACAGAGAATCTAGCATAGGCCACTTATTAGATGCCACTAAAGCGTGCATACCCTTGAAATGGAAATCATTAATACCGCCGACGATAGGAATGTGGATACGTAAAGTTAAAGAAATAAGCCAATTAGAGGACTTAGTGCTTACCGCACGTCACCAGCAGGAATGCTATTCCAGGACTTGGTCTTCTTGGAATGCTTTCCTAGCTTCAGAAGAGGGAAGAACCCTCCTTGATAAAAATTAGGATAATCAGGGGGGAAGCACGGAAGTTCTTATTTAGTTGATCCGATGGCATGGGGGGAAGCACCAGGAGGTCTCCTAAGGGGAAGTTTCCCCATAATAGGTCCTTTTTTTTTTTTTTTTTTTGTGTTTGGGGTTTTTGTTCAACTGTTGTTAGTTTTGTTTCGTTGAATTAATAGGTTATAATTATAACTAAGAGATGGAGATGGATCTGGTGATAGATAAGATTGAAGAGAGGGGGGCAGGGAGAGGAGACGCTTGATTATTAATTTGGGACCGAGAGGAGCATTGCTCCTTTTTTTTTTTTTTTTTTTTTTTAGGCTTTAAATTAAGAAGGCTAAATGGAGGGGATTTAATAACTCCCCTGGCATTGATATATATATGCTTTGTCACCTTCTCCCTGTATTATGTGGAACATCTATTTGGTTATGTGAGGCCAGTTTTGTGATATGTTTATGTGTCTAAATAAAATTTATAAATTTGAAAAAAAACCGTGGTTGATCCTTCCCCTATTTTGCTTTACAGGGACATCCCTTTGTCCCATTTTTGATAATTTTACATTTGTGTAATGCCTGGACAGACACTTTAAGGCTAACTCTTCTCTTATCTTGCTTGCTTGTTATGATGTCTATCAAGTATAAAATTCCTGTAGATGTGGAAGAGCTAGTTGTGACAGACTACAGTGCAACTTGTGGGACTTGCAAGGCCCTGTCAATGGTCCCTATATTGCCTGTATTTAGGATTCAAGGGGCACCACAGGGACTCCTTCCAACTGGTCCTGCAGTATAATGGGTGGCATCCCAAAGAAAGGCATGGACCAAAGTTCCACTAGATTTAGTTGGAATTTGCAGAAGACTTGAAGGCATCTGTGGGTTTCTCCATTTTTATTTACATTTTCAGTTTAGTAACTTTATAGTACTGGAAAATTTACTATAAGCAGTATTTGAGGTACATCTTAACATTACCCTTCCAAGGTAATTTAAAACTATCACTACTGAAGGATATACCAATCCTCATATTGTGGCATGCTGCTGTCCTCTTGTCACTAAAGCCAGCCATAGATGACATGATTTTCTTTGATTACCCCATCAACATAGTCAGTGTTGATGGAGGAATCCCTCTTGTGGAGCTATTATGTTCTCCCGACGTGGGTGGCCCAAGGAGCCATCCCTGCCGGAAGAACACAGTGATTATTGCTAGTGGCTATAAAAACTGTCAATCGCATCTTGAAAATTTGACATGCTGGTTGTACAATCAGCCTGTCCATACATGGTTTGAATCGAACTGTCTATGGCCAGTTTATGGAATTGAATGCTGGCAGGACATGACAGAGCATAAAGTTTACTAGTGGCTGGTGTCCAAGATACCTTCTTTGTATTCCTTACATCTACAGCAGAAATCTGAATGAAGGAGCTTCAAACTGGACAAACTCGTAAGACATTATTTGCCCTATTCTGTAACATGCTTTTATTTAAAAATTTTTACTTCTTTTTAAATACTTAAACTTTGTTTTAAGGCCTTGTTCATGCAAGCACACTGATCTGTATACTCGTGTGAAGGGTTGTCTTCGCCTGCGTGGGATACATGAGTGTTCCATGCAGCCATGTGTAGGCAGCTTGTTGAAATCAATGACAGGTGGCCAGCTGCATGGACCTGCATGGATTTCCAAGCACATCCAGGAGTATACATCTGTGCCGGTCTGGTGCACGGATCAGAATGCAGTGTGGTCTGTGGAGGTCCGTGCAGATGCCTGCCTCTCATTGATTTAAACAGGCTGCCTGCATGTGGCTGCAATGAGGCCTAAAGATAACAATAAAATGGGCCATTATGCTACGGTATGTGTAAGGCTACAGTCACACAAATATTTGCATCATCAAATGTCCTGTAGTGTAAATTTCCTGTAAACAGAAATGAGAAATAATTAAAATTTAAATACCTCTCCCTCAGCGCTCATGGGAATAAAGATGCTAGTAAAGCTGCTACTATAAAGTTAAAAATGTAATCAAAAATATGTCTAAATAAATAAATAATAATTTAAACATTAATCGCGCTAAAAGGATTGAATGGGTGCACAGTCCATAGAAAATGTGCTTGCATAATCACTCATAAATGCATAGTCCATATGAACTCTACTATCAGAGTAAATTCATAAAAAAGTTTATATCAATGGCGATGAACCATATGAAATCCCCAAAAGAGATGAAATCCCAAGAAGAGATAGTCTTCCTCCGCACACTGCTTGTCTGCTAATCCCCAAAGGAAAAAGACTTACCAGATGTAAGCGAGTTCAGAGCATATCCTTGCATCTCAGCTGTCATCCAGCTGGAGTGTGTCAGCTATGTTGATCTTAAGCTGATGAATGGATCCCATATACTCGTTTTCAGTGGTCTCCAAAAGCCTCCATCTATATGTGACTCGTTATAAAAAAATATAAAGGGTGCACATAGCGTGATCCAGTAAAGAATTTTTTATTTCGAAAATTCAATTTGGTGTACACTTTCAATGTGTTTTTCCTTTGGGGATTAGCAGACAAGCAGTGTGCGGAGGAAGACTATCTCTTCTTGGGATTTCATCTCTTTTTGGGATTTCATATGGTTCATCGCCATTGATATAAACTTTTTTATGAATTTACTCTGATAGTAGAGTTCATATGGACTATGCATTTATGAGTGATTATGCAAGCACATTTTCTATGAACTGTGCACCCATTCAATCCTTTTAGCGCTATTAATATTTAAATGATTATTTATTTATTTATTTAGACATATTTTTGATTCAGTGTAAATTTCCTGGCATTTTCAAACACCTGGGGAAGCAGCAGGTGGTAGAAGTGAATGATTATGTGCTTGTATTCGCGCAAGCACTCATGATGTATGTGAAACATTCACGTTTGGGAAATACATCGTACATGCATGTGCAGGCAAATGCAGATGCAAAAGGAAGATGCTTATACAATTACAAGTGCATATAGTCATTCACCTTTATAACCATTTTGCGCTACAGGACATCTGTGTCTGCAAATGGCCATGTGCCTCAACCCTAAGGCGTTCGTTCTTGTCAAATTAAGCCTTTTCAATTTGAATGCAGTGTTGTTCACAGGCATGCATTCAATTGCAATACGCAATGTTTGACAAGATAAAGGTTGTGATTGATCTGCTTTGCCTGCCATTCAAACATACCTCAAAAAATGCAAAGCACGTCAAACACAGCCTCTGAACTGTCACCTACACAGCTCCAGTAAAGTCAAAGAAAATTTGATGCCCTACGTTTCAAACTCCTCTCTGCATAAGTCCTTATGGTGTCTTTTCACAGTACAAGTTCTGGCCTTGGAACCACAAGAAAAAAAAACAGAAATGCTGTTACAGTAGCCATGATTTCATCGTTATTTAAAAATACTTCAACTTATTAAATTATTATTTTTTTGCTTGTCTTTACTGTTTTCTAAGGCTATTTATAGTTAGTGGCAAGGGTTCTGAAAAAGTAACAGTTGTGTTACCGAAAAGTTGTCATGCTGTCCATTTTTCAAAGAAACCTGTTATCCATCAGCCTTATGTTTCACGCTTTAGTAAACCCTAATTTGTAGAAATAAAATGTTGTTTTTTTTAAAAGTGTTATTTTTTTAATTTTATTTTTTAACAGTCAAAGTTTAACTAAAGTTATTGCCAAGGCTTTAAAGCCAAACACCAGGCAAACCGTTATATACACAGCTGAATTATGCATATGTGGATTGTCTTATCTTGGAAAGAAATTATAATTCTGTCCAGTCCTTTTTGTGATTCACACATCTGACAGAAGCACAGGAAGGTGATGGCACTTTCTGTGTTGGTATTAAAGAATATAAGGAAAAGGGATAGGAGTTTCAAGGCCCCCCTTTTCCTCATGGGATAACGGCGGCATGGAGGTTTCAAGTGTCCCCACAGGTCAGGGGGAGCCTTGTAACTGCCTGTGAGGGGAGCCTTGAAAAGTAATAGAATGTTCCAGAACCTCTCAGGGACCCCTATATAAAGGTGGTCCGGACAGGGTCTGTGGCCAGTCGCCGGTGGACGGTATAGCTGTAGGAGCTCCCCAACCCTCCCTCCCTGTCGCAGCCTTTATAAATGTGGTGGGTCACCTTTCTTTAGAAAGGAGGACAGTTTAATAAATACTGATGTGGTTTTGTAATACAGCTTGAGCTGTAATAGCTGAGCTGAGTAAGTGGTCGTTATTTATATTGAGTTGGTTTAGAATTCCTATGGTGAATTTTAAATGAGTTATTATATAATTGTTATTAAAACCAATAATAAAGGCTGTGGCCATATATTTATTCCAAATAAGTTTGAGTGATTTATTTATTAAAAGGAACATGTCTGGTGATCATTTTAAGTACAGTATTTATCGGCGTATAACACGCACTTTTTTCCCCTGAAAATCAGGGGAAAATCGTGGGTGCGTGTTATACGCCGATACTGACATCCCTGAGCTGTCTCCGCTGACTGTGAGCGGAGCGGAGCGAGATACACATAGCCGAATGTACTCGGCTATACTCGGCTTTTCTCGGCTCCGCTCACAGTCACGCCCAGTCCCGCCATTGGACCTGTGTTATGTCCATCATAGGGCGGGACTCGGCGTGACTGTGAGCGGAGCCGAGAAAAGCCGAGTATAGCCGAGTACACTCGGCTATGTGTATCTCGGCGGCGGCTCCGCCCAGTCCCTGCGTCCCCAGCGTTCTCGGCGGCGTCCGCACAGTCTCGGCGCCAATTTTAAAATGATGCACGGCGACACTGGGGCAAGGCTGCACGGCGACTCTGGGGCAAGGCTGCACGGCGACTCTGGGGCAAGGCTGAAATGGACTCTGGGGCAAGGCTGCAATGGACACTGACAAGGCTGCACTGTGACAAGGCTGCAATGGACACTGACAAGGCTGCACTGTGACAAGGCTGCAATGGACACTGACAAGGCTGCACTGTGACAAGGCTGCAATGGACACTGACAAGGCTGCATTTAAATGTAAGTTATTTTTCCTTAAACTTCCCTGCTAAAAGTTTTTTTCCCTAAAATTTCCTCCTAAACTTGGGGTGCGTGTTATACGCCGGTGCGTGTTATACGCCGATAAATACGGTATTTGCTGCCTGTTATCCCATACCATGGTGACACCTTTCTGCATGCACTTTGCTGACACCAGGGGCAGCAACACAATGCTTCTTCCTCCTGGCAGTGTGCTTACTGTCAGCACATGTGCAGCATTCAGCACAGCCTCATTGTCTAGTATTGCTGTCCCTTCTTTCCCCCCAATCAGTGCTGCAGTCAAGAGGATGACAGGAGGCTGATATTGAGACTGATTTATGTTCACATTTAACTAGTAAAAGTACCTCAATTTAAATATTATAAAGAAATCCACCACTGCATTAAATTTTGTTTTTTGTATTTGCCTTGAGTTCAGTTTTAGGTTATTAATATAGAATTCTAATATACTTTGCCAATATCCTGCAATCCAGATTTTTATTTATTTTTTCTAATAAGTGCTTATTGAAACGTATACAAAGAACACTTGGAGATACTTCCATATCATGTGGTATAACAGTTGGATATAGAAAAAATAACACAGCTGTCAAAAGACGTAATAACAGTTGACGTCAACAGGATTAAATGTTAGTAGATACCCATAATACGGTTGACAGAAGAAATCGCAGACACAAGTAACACATTCGCATAAATCTAATAGCAGTCATCTCGGTTAAGTTTGAATTTGAAGACAAAGTATAGAAGGGAGAGCGGGCAGGCAAGGTGTGGAAAGAGGAAAAAAAAAAAGGAGTGAAAGGGGAAGAAGTGGGCAAGTAGCCACAGGGATAGGGAAGGGGGGTTAAGCGCCATGCTCAAGAACAAGATCCCAACTATATCCATGAGATATATTTAACAATCATTAAAGGAGAAGTATGGGTTTTTCTTCCCCCATTATACTTACCTAGGTGGATGCAGCATTGGTCCCCGGCGACTCTGCGCTGAGAACCGAGCCATCGAACACCGTCGATAGCTCAGTTCTCTCAGCTCCCCAAGTGGAGAGAGCTGCTGACTGTCAATCAGCAGCTCTCCTGCTCTGATCCTTCACACTCACTGGAGCGCTGAGCTGTGGAGGGGCAGAGAGCGGTCGTCTTAGCAGCTTGCTGAGAGAACCATCACTCCAGGGACCTGGCGGATCCAGACTTCCAGAGTCAGGATGATGTGGTGCCAGGACTAATCTGTGTGACATCAGCAGAGAGCGGACTTCAGACCGCTCTCTGCTGAAAACGGGTCACAGGAGTGCAAAACTAATTGTACTCCTGTAACCTATAGGAAAAGCCTAGCGAAACAAGCTCAGGCTGGACTTCTCCTTTAATAAGCATTAATGCCCATCGAGTTCGCAGATTTGTCAGAGGCCATAATCTCTGCATAACTGAATTCTTGAATTCTGACCAGCCTGTCAAAATTTTGATAAAGGTGGACTAAGAGTTACGTAACTCATACATAAGGTCTTCCATTTCATAGATACGGTCTATAGTTTGATAAGTACACCATTGTGGAGCACTTTTGTGCTCCTGCAATCCAGATTTGGCTAACTTGTGTTGCTGGTTTATCTAGACTGTTGGCATTGTGTTACCGGAGAGGAAGAAATGTTCCGCAGCCATGGAGATATCGACTGTCTTACAAGAGATAGAACATTTGTATAAGGAAGCTGCATACTCTTGCATACACGTAAACAGGATGGACTGCTGCTTTATTCGAGGCTGGCCTGGTTCATTACAGTAATATATAGCAGAGCTCTCCAAACTATGGCTCGGGGGCCAAATCTGGCCATCTAAAAGACATTCCCTGGGCCACAGCTAGGTTTAGTGATGCATCCTCAATGTGCACAGATTTAGGTCATCAATGGCTGCCTATGGTCTCCACTTAGGACTGCCAGTGTCCTAGCAACCAATTACTGTATATTAACCCCAGCACTTCCCCTGTCCACTCCTGACCTGCTTGACTCTCAGCTCCTGCTCTGCTGATAAAAGGGGACTGGTGGATGGATACTAAGTTCTTTGTCTTTTGTTCTCAATCATATCATGTTAAATAAAAAAACTGAAATGAATGAATACTTTTTACCTGGATCTTTTTGTATTTATTTATTTTTTATTATTTTTATTGAAAAAGGTATAAAACAGTGACAATAAACAATGTGCTCAACATGAGCACATAGAACAATAAGGTACATTTACAGTGAATCGATATTTTGCATAAGTATTGTAGCGCACTCCCAACTAAGAGAGCCGCTGGTTTGATTTCGGGCCCTGAGTACAGCACCGCCAACCCCCGGCAATTTACTCGACCCACTCTGGCACAGTTAGTCTAGGGTAATATCTCTTATACTCTATGGTAAAATTCAGACACCAATGCAAAGTAGTAAAGTATAACAAGTTTACTCTTCTATAAGTAAAAGAACAGTTATAACAAACCACATGAATTACTTGCAGAGCCCTGCACTGAATAACATACTACACATTAGTGAAATACAGTAATGGCATACCACGTGGAACGGCCGTTAACTAAGCGCCCTGTGACGCAATCAACTAAACTCTAACGCTTGGTCAGGCCTGACCCAGACTCTAAAACTCAGTCTCTAGGAGATGATTTCTTCGCATGCAGGTCTTTAATGGTGGTGCACATTCAGGAACACATTTGTAATCCACAGGTCAAAGTAACAACACGGAACACTTCACTGGAGACCCTTTGGCTCAGTTCTGCTATAGATCTCTAGTGGGGTCTCAAATATAAGCTGGTGGGCCACGGCAGTCTGTAGGCCTAACAACAGTATAAAGTATATGGATTGAGCATGTGCTCGCTCACCCCTCCGGATGCGATCCCAGTCCGGGACTTCCACCTGCTGTGTCTCCACACACAGCGTCTGCAGCGGTCGGGTCTCCGATCCAACAAAGGTTGAGGATAACAAAGTCAGATGCCACCCAGGCTCGCAGTAGGGTGGAAGGCTCTTTGGTAGCTTCGCAAGGCCCCAGGCTTCAGGCTTTGCACACAAGCAGATCCGCACAGGAGGACTTGTTCATCGAAGTCTCGTGTCCCAAAGAGGCCGAGGTTAACCTCGCCCCTTCCCTTTATAGCCCCACCCTAAAGTCTCTGCGGTGGCAACAATGCACCCTGGGTGCCAAATGGGGTTCTGGGTAAGGTAGTCCAGAGAGTCTAAAAGGAGACCCCGCTACAGTATAATCATATAGCACTCTTCTTCAAACCAATCCTGATATACATGTTTAATAACAAAGAAACACAAAATTATTAATTATCGTTACTTCAAGCATTGGTTACAGTGAGATCAGAAGAACACCACGCATCCCACACCTTGTTATATTTAGCTGGGCAACCTCTGTGTTTAAATATAAGTTTCTCATAAGGCAATACCTAATTTACTAATCAAAGCCATGTACGTATAGATGGAGGAGTGGGCTGAATCCATTTAAGTGCCACAGCTTTACGAGCCATAAATAATGTTTCCATTAACATGGTCCTAGTATGTCTTGGCCACAACTCTTTGTCTAGGACTCCTAACAAACACACCAATGGGATACATGGAACAGGGATTGACAAAACTGCAGTCAATATCTCCGTCACCTGCTGCCAGTACCTCGCTATGACTGGACAAAGCCACATAACATGTGCAAAGTCTGCACATGGGTAGGTACACCTATTGCAGGTAGCGGTAGGTATACGATGCATTTACATGCAATCGAACTGGGGTCAGATATGTCTGATGGAACATATAAAGATGGATTTGTTTATTATTAACAGCCGGGACACAGATAAATAGGAGTAGCTTCATTTCAGTTTTATCCATTTGTTTATAAAAAAAAAAAAAATTTTGGCCTGCAATTATTTGTAAAGTGGCCCTTGTACTGAAAAGTTTGGAGATGCCTGATATTGGGGGGATCATACAGTGATGTCTGCAAAACCAACCTTTCTTGATGCTTTTCAGCACTCCTGGCTTGCTCACAGGGATAGGGGAACACATCACTGTACAGTGTGAGCAGAAGAAAGGAAGAGGAGAATGTTTATTTGTAAATACAATTCATGAATACGGTACTAAAGATGGCTTGTCCCATTACACTCTTACCTATACCTTACACTCCACCATTTCAGTAACCACTCACACAACAAGCTGGAGTTAATGGCCAAAGCAGCCTTTTATTAACCAAAATAATAACATATAAAACGTAACAACATAAATACAGTATAACTGGAGCCTTAAGGTCCTAGACGGTATCAATAAAAGAAAGTACCTGCGACCTACTTAAAACAGACCTCCAGTCGAAACACCACCCGCTTGGAGACAACCAGACGCAGATACCGCCATTAGAACAACTGGGGAGCCATACCTCAGATGGGTCCCTATAAAGTACCATTTTTGTGCCCACAGTAACCTACAAGGACCTTGCACCCCGCTGGCTGCATGACAACAAGCACCCAACAATACAAAAAATGAACACAACCCCCAAGAAAAAAAGGGTTAAAAAACACTAGGGGCAGTTGGGAGGGAAGTTTTCCCTGGCTTATCTTCCTTCCAACTGAAGACCCCCTGCCACACCCTGTATAAACACACCCCTACGGTTCCACTCATTCCCACCTTATGACCAATCACGTAGAGCACTCAAAAACGTATTTTTTTACAGACAAATAGAACTCTAGCTACAAACCCCTTTTAACCCCTGTCATACCGGCCCTTCGCTTATGTTTTCTTCTTTTACTCTGGGCCTCCCTTTTTAAAAAAAATTGTAATTACAGTATATTGGACAGTAGTGCATGTGTTTCAAAATCCACAAACTTTTAGGGGATAACATGGAGGGGGTCCCTTCTATCACACCTCCCTAGGAAACAAAGACAAACCCCAGTGCTTAGATTCTTTGAAGTGGTTGGTAAGTTCAAGTCTATACAAAAAATACATTGGGTGTCACAGGGAATCATTGTATTCTACTCTTATGGCAAGATACCAGATTTCACCACAAGGAGGTGTTACAATTGAAATCTATAATTACATACAAAAACAGGGACCCGCAGGAAGGTGTGAGGCCTCTGTGTTCCTACATGCAGAACTCCTGATAACAAACATAGGAGATCCATTTTTACTGGAAATCTCCATAACATCAGTGACAGGATAGCGCTCATAAAGTGAAATTAGTCAAAAATCCCCAGATTTTTTAATGGACCTTTTTTGCAATGATTGCCATGTCTAAACAAGCCACCCAGCAGTAAAGAATAAAGCAACATGTCTAAAGGGAAGTGTATTAAAGGGTATGCAAAAAACAAAAAGCAGATGGCTAAAACTTTTAATCACATCATCCCATCAGAAATGCTTAACATCTTCTTTATCTACTAAACACTGAGGTCATCTAATAGGAGTCATCATATTTACGGGAATAGCTAAGGGTAAATAACATTTAATGGGTGTAGTTCCCCTCTACCATGTCTATTAATAAACAGAACAGATCTGACTTTGCCGAGGCTTGTTTGCCAACACATTAGTGCAGTCTTCATAAGAATGAAGGAACATGCACACAGGAAACAAGAAGCAGGCATGATACAGGTATGTTAGTTATAAGCTACAATTCATATTACTTTCCTTGTTTTTGTTATCTAACTGTTAAAAATCTTCTCTTTTACCAGCAATCATTAGGTATTTTCTGTAAGTTCCCATATTATGATCTGTAATCATCTGCCTTCTTAGTAGAGCATTAGACTTAAAACCAACCATCCAGATTATTTTTCATAGAAAACTGTTGCCAAATATTTTTGCAATTGTATAGTCTTATAGGGGCATTAAATGACTAATAACATGTTTAACGGTACATTAACCAGTTCAGCTCTTTGGGCATACTACGTACGTCCAAAGAGTGAACAGTTAGGACTTGTTCACACGTACGTCAATGCCATGTGTATATGCAGCATTTATTTGCCATTTTTAAAGCCTCATAACCACCCTTTAACACCTGCCATGAATACATGAATATTACATTCACCTTTAAGCACTTTACACTAGAAAAGCACCAATTCCATGGGCATTTATCAAGCAAGAGTTTTCAATGCTTCATAAACACAAGGAAAACATGGCATAAAAACAACATAAATACCATAGGAGCATTCATGATTCTTGCTTCTTTCTATATATTAAACAAGCCCTAATTCGACATTTTTTAAAGCCTCATAACCACCCTTCAATGCCTGCCATGAATATTACAATGGCGCCACACAGTGCTTTTCACACAAGAGTGGTAGAGTTGTGTTGTGTTAAAAATTAAGCAGCTTGTCATCTTCATGAGGCATCAATGCTTGTCAGCCCTCTCCATTGATTTCAATGATAATGCTCTATAATTGCCCCTTAACAGCACCTATAGCATTTATGACATGTTAGTGAAGCATTTATTAAATGTGTTAGCTGGGCATTGGGGGAGAGGCAGTGGAGGTTCTCATATCCCACAATGCACTGGGAAATAATAGAGAACTAGAACAGAGCAGCTCCAGTCACTTCCTGTTTTGTACAGAGCAGCTGCGTGGTAACTCCATTTTTGCTTTTTGCATGTAGTAAGGGAGTGTTGAGGATTTTTTTTCTTTTTTTGCTGTCTGTGTCCCATTGGGGAGATTTCCCTTAATTTCCTGTCCCAGAGCCAAAACTGGAACTGGAAGGAAATCCCTCCGAACAGTGAAAACACCTGAATGTCACCAGAACTAGTGCCCCCATTGTAAGATTTTCCCTCTATAAGGGGAAATTTTACAATCTTATGTAGCGGCCTCCTCACTCCCCTCTTCGCATCACCTCGTCTTTCTCTTGTCTAGGGGTACCTTAGAGGGGAGAGAGCGGGGTCACCACGCCAAGCCTTCACCACATGTGTCCGTGCGGTGTAAGCAAAGTTCCTTCTCTACCTTCGGGTCAGTGTTGTGCACCTGGAGTTACCTTGAACAATGTCCACCAGAAAAGAGCCCCACACCATTAAAGTCCAACACTCCTTTATTCTTCTCGAGTGAACAGCACAATCAGTTAGACTCCCTTAAAGAACAGAAAAAACAAGGAGGTGTGGATGCGAGTAGGCCCAGACACAATGAACTCTCCACTTTCCTCCCTGAAAGTGGGCTGAGGTCTCCTAGCGAGGGGGGATTTTCCTTCCAGGCGGTCTCCGATGGGAGGCTCACCTGTCCCTGGCAATCTGCTGCACCCGGACTTCAAGTGAGTAGCTGCCCCCGGTCCATTACGCCTTCCGGATTCGGGTACCCAATCCCTGGGTTCCCTAGGACCTCCTTCCCTCGCGGAACTCAGTGTTGGGCACTGAGCTCCAGACCTCCATCCGAGTACCTCACCCCAGGCTAAGGGTGCCTGGGATGGAACACGACCTCCGGACGTCCTCTAGGCCTAGGCCGCCTAGAGGACCGTCACGAACCACCGCCCTCAGGCTCAAGGTGCCTGGGACTCGACCCCGTGACAAAGATGGCCGGCCCCTTTATACCCTCTCCCAGCAAGCACGGCGGGTTCCCCGCCCCACCATACCACTGCCGAGGGAGGACAAAAAGGAGGCACAGCACACAGCCATGGTTCAACCCCAGCCCAAGGCAACAGCGCCACCTGCTGGACCGCAAAGAACTGCACATCGCTGGTGTCTCTGCCAGTTTGAATTACACCCGGGAAAGTACATATCCGCTACACTTACAAGGTTCTGGGGGCAACCCTATATTTGAGATTTTCTTTCACTTTCACTTTGATGTTAATGAAAAATACAAATACTGTAGAGAAAGTGAATCTCCCGAAGAGACACAGACAGCAATAAAAACAGACAGGTGTTCTAATCTCTTTCTACTCTCCCAAAAAAATAAAAAAATGTTGACTTTAGTTATACTGTGTAGCGCCCTGCTCCTATTGAGTAGGCGCTATATGTAAATTTAGGTTTATCTGAGCTGTAGTTTAGCTCAGAGTGATTATGTTAAATTGCTGGTTTCTGTTCCGATTCAACTGTGTGGTGCATTTTCCACTTGGCCGTGGGTGTCGCTGTCACCACCGGTCAGTGTTGGAAGTACAACGGGCTGGATGCATTGAGTACTTCTTTGCCCAGAAACAGCCCAGTGGGAGTGGTTCACCCGCTGTGCATTCTGGGAGAGAGTACTTAAGGGACAGAAACCGGTTTTCAGCTCTCTCTGACCTGATGGCCCTAGTGGCCTAAGGTATGGCGTAGCAGTTCTTCTGCCTCGGGGCCTGCTGGCCCGAGTCATCGTTACTGAAAGTAGGCCCAGGTGTTTCTGGGATCTACTGGTCCAGGGGTGGTCCTGTGCTGTCTTGCCTGCGGGGAGAAGCCGAGCAATTGGAGAAACCAGGGGAGGACTTTTCTCAGGGAGGACTGAGCAAAAAGGCTGGTATCTCAGGAAGAGCCTGGAGACTCAATTGGAGGACGCATCTCAGCCAATCTATCTCACAGTATTGCCGGATGGCTGAAAGAAACTGGTACTGTGTAACTGTTCTTTGACTTTGCAAAAGTTCTTGGTTATACAATCCTGTGATTGTACAATACCTCTAGTATATTCATCAAGTCTGTGGCAGAGACTATGACCGAGCACCGCACCGGCTGCTAGGTCAGTGAGAGAGGCCTATCCGGTGGTTGCTAGATCCAGTTGTGGAAGCTGTTTGTCCTCTGGATCAAAGAAGTACCCGTGATCCGCAAAACAAGGTACCTAAATCTCCCCTAACCCTCCATCCCTCTATCTTACGTTTGTAGCGGGGCCGCTCCCTCCTCTCGCTATCTTCATCGGTTATATGGCTGTTGTCTAGGGGTACCTGGGAGAGAGGGATAAGACACACCACGGCCCATGTCCTCCATAGCTAGAAGGTGAAGGCCAGCAAACTGGGGTTTTGTGTAGGTGTCCTAGAGTCAAGTCCAGTACTTCGTCCCTGACTCCTTTGCTTCTAGTAACCAGAGTTCCACACAGTGAATAGGTCCAACTCAGTTTTATTCTTCTTGCCAAGCAATAAAACAGTTTCTTTACTTTGAACAATGGGGACAGATCGAGGCACAATCCTTTCCCTTCTGCTGCTGACCACTGTGCTGTCACCAGTGGTGAATAGTCACTGCCACTGACTAGGTGATATAGAACGTGAATTACCTTTGCTCACTCTGCCCCTGTCAGAGGAAGAAATCCGTCCAAGGGAGAAATGGAGGCCTCTCTGTCACCAGCGATGCTGCGCCGGACTCTTCAGAGAAGTTACTGCACACCGGTCCTCACGAACTCAGACACGGGCACCCAAGGAGTTAGGGCCCCCTCGGATTCCTCCACCCTCGCGGAACTCAGTCGAAGGTACTGAGCCCCAGGCATCCGCCATAGTACCTCACCCCAGGCTAAAGGTGCCTGAGATGGACTCCATCTCCGCTCCGGCTAGGTCAAGGGCACCTAGGCCTGGAACACCGGAACGCCAGCACCCAGGCCGAAGGTGCCTGGGTGCGGCCGCATCTTCTGGCTCCAGACTCTAACCCCCGTGATCAGGGCGTCCGCCCCTTTTATGACCTCTCCCTTCGCGCCACAGCAGGTTCCCCGCCCCGCTGTACCAGCTCCAGGGGAGGACAAAAAGGTACAGTCTTGCGGTGCGAGCCCAACCCCGGTCCAAGGCAACAACGCCACCTATAGGCCTGCGGGAACTTCACACCACCAGAGTCCTCCAAGATTCACAAAAGGAAGCTTGAATTTCCTAACAATCAAGGCATCTGGGTTACACTACCACCCAGATGCTTCCCCTTAATTCAAGTACCCGCTACACGTTGTTAATAAAAGCATTGGGAAAAAGAGACTAAAGCCCTGTACAAACGATCGGTTTTACCGATGAAAACAGTCCGATGGACTTTTTTCATCGGACAAACCGATCGTGCATGGGCCCCATCGGTCTTTTTTCCATCGGTGTTAAAAAATAGAACATGTTTTAAATTTATCTGATGGAAAAAAAAACGATAGCAAATTACTATCGTCTGTGGGGAACTCCATCGGATAAAAATCCCACGCATGCTCAGAATCAAGTCGACGCATGCTCAGAAGCATAGAACTTAATTTTTCTTGGCTCGTCTGAGTGCTTTACGTCACAGCGTTTGGGACGATCGGTTTTTTGACTGATGGTGTGTAGGCAAGACTGATGGAAGTCAGCTTCATTGGATTTCCAATGGAAAAATCCATCGGTTTAAAACCCATAGGAAATCCGATCGTGTGTACAGGGCTTTAGTGCTTGGTGTGGACATCTGTGAACAACTCTCCAATGGGACCCCTATGGCGGATACGGTGAACAGTGAGACCCAAAATTAAACCAGCAGCTCCTACGGGGGTAGTGCTACAACTGTAAGACATTTTAATGGGTCAGCCCACACAAAAATATATTTCAAGTTTATATGGACACTGTCAGAAATGGAATAACCATTCGGGTACTACCGGTGACTACAAATATTCATTACCAGGTCGTTTTTTTTCAGTTTTCAGTGCTGTGAAAACTTGACTGACAATTACTCATGTCATGCAAAACTGTACCCCAAATATTTTTAGGGCTGTTACTGATTAAAATTTTCGTGTTCGATTAATCGATTTTTTTTAAATCGATTAATCGACTAATTTCGATTAATTATAACGCACATAGATATCCAACTACTTTTAGCTGATCTCCTTGCAGGCCGATTCCCAGTGCAGCTACCAACCACTGGAAAAATCGATAGCAGGATACAAAACACACAAAGGCAGCGATCGATGGGAATAGCATTAAAACTTTTATAGTCTTCAAGTAGGTAACAAAATAAATATTGCACTGGAGATAAAATCGATGTAGCTACATAAACTGTAAAAATGGTGCGAGTAATACCAAACGGTAGCAAAAGCAGTCATAAAAACATGTAGCTAAGTATGATACTGGTATAAAAATGTGTACAACGATACCACTGCTGAATCCAGATGAGGAGGGGCTAACATCAGTCCGTCGGCATGTAGATGTCCCGTGAAGGGAACTATCACAACTCCCAGTGGATGGCTGTAGAATCCCAGGTTGATAGAGGGAAGTGATAGAGGGAAGTGTAACAGCCCTTGCGTGTGGCAGATAGTAAGGTCCCGCCGGCATGCAGATATGAAGGCACAGCAAAGGAGCCCTTCAGATGGACACGGCAAGCCCAAAGAATTTTGATCGAATTTTGATCGATCAAAAGAATTTTGATCGATCAAAGCAATTAGTCGATTAATCGAGGAATTAATAGTTAATTTCCACAGCCCTAAATATTTTATATAATTTTTGAGGCAAATAGCACTTTCTTTTGGTGGTATTTAATAACCACTGGGTTTTGAATTTTTTACTCTGCAAAGAAAAAAATCACCAAAAATGTTGGAAAAAAAAACCTCTTTCCCTTTACTTTCTGTTATAAAACATACCCAATAAAAATGCCAGCACAGTTCAAACACCCCCCAAAATGACCCCTTTTTAGACCAATAGACACCCCCAGGTGATCTAATTTTTGACACTATTTTTGGAAATGAAGAAACATGCTGTTATTTTGGGGGGTTAAAACATAGAGCTTGGTAACGGTGAACTAGATACAGTGAATCTACAGGTGATACGGCAGTGGCGGCTGGTGCTCTATTTTTCAGGGGGGGCGGCAAACAAACTACCCAACCCCCTCCTCGTTGATTTGGTCAGTTGATCGGTCAAACCCCCCCCGGCGCTTGGTCAAACCTCCCCCCTTGCTTAGTCAATTGGCGAACAAACCCACTCCCCCCCCGTTGCTCGCCTGTCCATCCGTCCATCCGTCCGCCCATCAGCCCCACACGTACCCCATCCAGGCCTGGCGGGCAGCCTCAGTGGCTTCCCCCTGCGTCTCCTCCTCGGTGCCTCCCCCCCTGCTCCCGGCCAATATGGTCGTCACTTCTCCTCTCGGCCAATCGGGTCTTAAGACCCGCTTCCTGATTGGCCGGGAGGAGAAGCAGGAAGACAAGAGCGAATATTATTTCTCTATTGTCACACAACTTGGTGGGCTCAGGGTGCAGTGCTCTGCCCCCCGAGCCCACACTTTTTTTAAATCACTTCAGAGCCTCAGGCTCTAATCACGTGCTTCCAAAAAGAAACACAAAAAAACATTGAAATCCATGCATCCGGTGCCCTGCATGTAGATTAGGGGCTGACCGCATAGATTACGGGGGCGGTGCCCCTGCGCCCCTAATGGAACGGCCGCCACTGCAATACGGGGTGTACAGGTAATAAACAGTGGGGGCACATTTATAAAGCCCTGCTGTACGCTTTAAAAACACAATTTGCTCTTGGTTTGCTATGGGATTTGAAAGTACATGAACATTAATTCATTGTTGGGCCTGTTCAAGGTCAGGCATAAATCTGCGCGATTATGCTGCAAACTAACTGCAGGACATCATGGGCTCCACATTGCATTCTGTATTTAGGGTCCTTTCACACTGATCAGTTTTTCTTCCATTTTTGCCTTACCAAATAAAGAAAAAAAAATGCATGACTGGTAAGTCCTATGGAACTGTTTACGTCAGTCAGTTGTATTTTTAAAAGTCCCGCATGTTGCATTTTTGGTGCATGTTTTAAGGCGGTAAAAAAAAAAAAATGCAGCAAAAATGCACCTCCTCATTGAAATAAATGGAAAACACATGAAAAACTTGGCAAAAACCCATGAAAAATGTTTTTGGTGCCTTTTTTGAGTCACGTTTCCTTTTTTCACAGGTGCAAAACGCACCAGAACATGGCAAAAATACATATGTGTGTTTACAGTGTTTTTGCAGCAAACTGTGTGAAAGCAACCTAAAATGTAACATGCTAGCACAGTGTGAAGCATTTCCAGCAATGTCCTGTGGTGTGCCAGTCAGGGACACGCCGCAGCATACCACCATATGGGTCATCTCCATGGTGAATTGTATTCACTAGGACTGCTCTATAACTACTAGTTATTTCTGATCTGAAAATAGTTTACAGAGCAGCATCCACCCCTTCCACCTCTCTGGTTTTATCTCCTCTACTTTCAGTTTCCTCTCCTACCTATCGTACTCCCACTTTTCCTCATTCAGAGTGTAATGACATGCTTCCCTGTTACTCCTTACTGTAACATTATCTTCTGTGTAACCAAGAAGACTGTCTGCACCTGGAAAAGGTAAGTCACGATGGCTTTAATTTAATGCAAGAAAACTGGTTTACCTGAAACCTTGAACTCCCATAGGAAACGTGAGAACCCCTTTAAGAGCTGTGAAAGTCAGCCATAACCTCACGTACATAGAGGTCCCTTGCCAGAGACATGAAGCTGGACGTGTAGTAGTTCAATCCTTCAAGTATGTCTCAAGGCTCTTCTTTTTTCCATATGTCATGCATATGTAGCCATATATTTTCCTGATTTTCAAATGTCAAATGTCATTATTCTGTGTCTCGGTTATTGGCGGTTGTCTGATATCTTCTAGGTTTCCATGCTTTACACACGATCGAGTTTCACGGCGGTGAAAACACCGCCGTGAAACCCGACGGGAAAAACGAGGACCGGCTTGGTCCCCTACACACGGCCGGTTTTCATGACAGGTTTTCTCTTGACCGGAAAAAAGCAGAAAAAAATGCAGCGAATCGCGAGGAGAAAGATTAGAGCATGTTTTAATTTTTCTCGTTGTGATTCTTGTCGTTTTTCTCATCAGGAAAAATGCTGGAAAGCCTACACACGGCTGTTTTTCCCGACGAGAAAAGTGATCGTGTGTACGCGGCATAAGAGGAAATACCTGTTTATTCACCTGTGTTCTAGTTCTAATCAAATCAAAGCTGCTTTTTATCACTCCTTACCTACCTTTGCCCACGTTCACACTGGGGCTGCGGGAGTGAAGCCTGCGAGTTCAGCTGAACTCGCACGATTTCACTCCCGCTGGCAGTCCCGATTTCGGCCGCAATTTCAAAGACATCTGAAACAGATGTCAATGTAAATCGCGGCTGAAATCGCAAAAAGTAGTACAAAAACTACTTTTTGTAATCGGTGCAGCGCCGCAGATGCGGCGTCGCGCCGATTAGGACGGTGCCATTGGCTGCAATTTGCGGCAAATTTCGCCGATTTGACATGCGATTTGACATGTCAAATCGCATGTCAAATCGCACCAGTGTGAACCAGGGCTTAATCTTTATAATGGTTGGGGCTGATTTGGACTTTTAACCACTTCAGCCCCGGAAGAATTTACCCCCTTCCTGACCAGAGCACTTTTTGCGATTTGGCACTGCGTCGCTTTAACTGACAATAGCGTGGTCGTGAGACGTTGCACCCAAACAAAATTGACGTCCTTTTTTCCCCCACAAATAGAGCTTTCTTTTGATAATATTTGATCACCTCTGCGGTTTATATTTTTTGCGCTATAAACAAAAAAATGCGACAATTTTAAAAAAACATGCAATATTTTTTTACTTTTTGCTATAATAAATATCCCCAAAAAATATATAAAAATATTTTTTTCCCTAAGTTTAGGCCGATATGTATTCTTCTACATATTTTTGGTAAAAGAAAATCGCAATAAGCGTATATTGATTGGTTTGCGCAAAAGTTATAGCGTCTACAAAATAGGGGATAGTTTTATGGCATTTTTATTCCTATTATTTTTTTATTAGTAATGGTGGCGATGTGCGATTTTTATCGTGACTGCGACATTATGGCGGACACATCGGACACTTTTGATGCTATTTTGGGACCATTGTCATTTATACAGCGATCAGTGCTATAAATAGCCACTGATTACTGTAAAAATGACACTGGCAGGGAAGGGATTAAACACTAGGGGGCGATGAAGGAGTTAAGTGTGTCCTAGGGAGTGATTCTAACTGTGGGGGGGCTGGGCTACCAGTGACATGACAGTGATCACTGCTCCCGATTACAGGGAGCAGTAGATCACTGTCCTGACACTAGGCAGAACAGGGAAATGCCTTGTTTACAAAGGCATCTCCCCATTCTGCCTCTCCGTGACCCAACTGTGGGACACCGGCAGACATTGAGTCTGCAGGTCCCGCGGGCACGGTCACGGAGCATGCGGTGGGCGTGTGCGCGCCCACAATGCCGCGATTTAGAAGGGACGTACCTGTACGCCCATTTGCCCAGCCGAGCCATTGTGCCAACGTATATCGTCGTGCGCTGGTCGGCATGTGGTTTGCCTTAAAGTGGCCATAAAGTCATTTTTTCACTAAATCATATACTAATATTTAGGTATATGTAAACCTCACCTTGTAAAACAACCCATTCAGTCGTAAATAGAAATGGAAGGCAAAACATTTGTGTATAGATATAAGAAACATTAAGAAAACAATTTCTCCCCCTTTTTTAAGTTCTCAAGTGCATAAAGATCTTAGAGCTGGGGGGGGAGGAGAAGCAGCAGTACACTGATCTTCTGTCTTTCCAGTGAATAAGGCTACTTTCACACTGAGGCGCTGTACCGTATTTTTTCCCGCGCTTTGCGGGCGCTAGCGGGGGGATTTTAACCCCCGCTAGCGGCCGAAAATGGGTTAAAAACGCCCGCAATAGCGCCTCTTTGCGCCGTTTTGCGGGCGTTTTGGAGGCGTTTTGGAGGCGCTACCCCATTAATTTCAATGGGCAGGGGCCCTATAGGAGCGGTATTTTTACCGCTCCTATTGCGCCTCAAAGATGCGGCTTGCAGGAGTTTTTTGGTTAAAAACGCCCGCAATAGCGCCTCTTTGCGCCGTTTTGCGGGCGTTTTGGAGGCGCTACCCCATTAATTTCAATGGGCAGGGGTCCTATAGGAGCGGTATTTTTACCGCTCCTATTGCGCCTCAAAGATGCGGCTTGCAGGAGTTTTTTGACCCTCCTGCAAGCGCAACGTTCCAGTGTGAAAGCCCTCGGGTGAAATGATGTCCACCTGTGTGCAATGTAAGTGTCACATGATCTGTCATTTCAGTAACACACCTTTTTGAAAGCCCCCCCGGAGGCTACAATACCTAAGAAAGAGGCACCACTAACCAAACACTGCCATGAAGACCAAGGAACTCTCCAAACAAGTAAGGGACAATGTTGTTGAGAAGTACAAGTCAGGGTTAGGTTATAAAACAATATCCAAGACCTAAGGTAACCCTGGAGGAGCTGCAGAGTTCCACAGCAGAGACTGGAGTATCTGTACATAGGACGACAATAAGCTGTACTCTCCATAGAGTTGGGCTTTATGGCAGAGTGGCCAGAAGAAAGCCATTACTTTCAGCAAAAAACAAAATGGCACGTTTTTGAGTTTGCGAAAAGGCATGTGGGAGACTCACAAAATGTATGGAGGAAGGTGCTGATGAGTCTGATGAGACTAAAATTTTACTTTTTGGCCATCAAAGAAAACGCTATGTCTGGCGCAAACTGAACTCATCACGTCACACAAAGAACACCATCCCCACAGTGAAACATGGTGGTGGCAGCATCATGCTGTGAGGATGTTTTTCAGCAGTCGGGACTGGGAAACTGGTCAGAGTTGAGGGAAAGATGGATGGTGCTAAATACAGGGATATTCTTGAGCAAAACCTGTACCACTCTGTGTGTGATTTGAGGCTAGGACGGAGGTTCACCTTCCAGCAGGACAATGACCCCAAACACACTGCTATAGCAACCCTTGAGTGGTTTAAGGGGAAACATGCCTAGCGCACCCACCTTTCCCCCAGCCTGCATTTAACTTGGCTCCTCGCAGGGGGGGAGAAAGGCACACCGCACTACCAGCCCGTACCCTCCTGTGTAAAAAGGTTGAGCGGTGTTGTTGTTGGGTCTTGTCTACAGCCAGGGCCAAAATCCTCCTGAGAATGATTCTCACCTCTACCGTGAGTAGAGACAAGTCCTTGACTTCCCCAGTAACATGAATGTCCACACCAGCTGAAACTCCAACTCAAGATTTATTCTCGCTTTGCAATAAACAGTCTTTTGGATAGGAAAAAGGTTGGAGCAAGGAAACAGGACAGCCCAAGGTGTGGAGGAGGTCCAGGCACAAACGTAGCTCAATCTTTACTACTCAGATTCTCAAGCAGTATACTAGGCGCACAGTCTCTGCCACAGACCTGGTGAATAAGGCCACTGCCACTGACCTGGTGAATTAGTCTCTGCCACAGACCTGGTGAATAAGGCCCCTATCACGGACCTGGTGAACTTGGTCTCCTTCTTTAGGACTAGGCCCCTATTAGGGAGAAGACATCCTTCCCAGGGAGTCAACAGACCATTCCTTCACCATGACTCTGCATTGGTCCTTCAGACTGGTCCTCATTCCCTGGGACACGGGTCCCCTACACGAGGCGGCACCCCGAGACTCCTCGATCCCCGGTGGACCCCAGCCGAAGGTGCTGGGCTCCAGGCCTTCACTGCAACCCCTGGAACTCCATTTCCCCGAGCGGGCAGGGACAGCAGGATAGTACCTTGCCTCGGGCTGAAGGTGCCCAAGATGGAACAGGAACACAGCGCACCCAGGCCAAGGGCACCTGGGCACGGACCTCCCTCACCCCCAGGCTGAAGGTGCCTGGGCGTGGACCAACTCCTAACAGAAGGCGTCTGCCCCTTTTATATCTCCTCCCAGCATGCACAGCAGGTTCCCCGCCCCACTGTACGGCTGCTGAGAGGGGTCACACAAGGCACAGCACTGTATCGGTGGTTCAACCCTAGCCTACCATGGCAGCGCCACCTGTAGGCCACAGGGAACTGCACACCAACACTCCCCTTGTGGACAAAATGGTTGCGACAGGTCTAACAATTAGGGTGTTTGGGCACAATTACCATCCAAACACTTCCCCTAAATTTACCACCCCGCTACACATGTAAATGTGTTGGAATGGCCTAGTCAAAGCCCTGACCTCAATCCAATAGAAAATCTGTGGTCAGACTTAAAGATTGCTGTTCACAAGCGAAAACCATCCAACTTGAAAGAGCTGGAGCAGTTTTGCAAGAAGGAATGAGTCTTTTCTTGGGAGGGGCACTGCCAAAAAATATGGTTTTTTTGTGGGAAATTTATCGGGGAAATGGCTGGTGTCGGCGCTTCAATCATCCCGGCACCATGGTTGTTATGGTGTCAGGATGATTGAAGCGCATTATTTCTATTATTACATTGTAATATAAAATTAAATAGTTCAATGCAGAATCAGTGGGAGCCCCGAGTGTGTCACTTGCCACCGTCGCCTCCAATTAGTGGGAGCCCTGAGCGTGTCACTTGCCACACGTTGCGGATTGTCACTTGCCACGTCACCTGCCACATCTTGTGGATTGTCACTTCCCACATCTTGTGGATTATCACTTGCCACATCACCTGCCACACCTTGCGGATTGCCACTAGCCACACCTTGCGGATTGTCACTTGCCACGTCACCTGCCACACCTTGCTGATTGTCACTTGCCTGCCACCAGCTACAGATTGTCATTTGCCACGTCACCTGACACAATTTGCGGATTGTCACTTGCCACGTCGCCTGTCACACCTTGCGGATTGTCACTAACTTGCCTGCTAAGGTGTAGTTTTGGTTGTCTCTTTCTGTGTCTCAGACTCCCAGAGTCAGGCAGCAGAGAGATAATGTAATCTCTGCTGCCTGCACAGTGAGGGCGGAAGTTATTGCAGGAATGCAGGGCAGGCACGGGCGGTGAGAGATGATCTCATCTCTCTGCTCCCCCGCTCCCGGCTAGCTGATTGGCCAGCGGCCACACTGAGCCTGCTCTCTCACTCTCACCTGCGCTGCCAACACACTGAGAAGCACGGTCTGTCCACGAACCGCGCCGCCAGCCCACAATCCGCGCCGCAAGCGGAGCCGCCCGCTTTCTTACCGGTCTGTGGAGCCGCACGCTATCGCACCTGCCCGCAGAGCAGCCCGACGTGACTTACTGACGTCACTCGTTGCTAGACGCCAAGCGGCTCAGGCATTAGCAACGAGTGCAGGGAAGAGGCTCCACCCACCTCCTCCTCCGCTCCTGGTATCGTGTCAGTGCGCGCGTAACTACATTAGACGAGTCTCTCTCTCGGCGCCGCTGATCGGCTGATGTGAGAAACTGAGAGAGAGACTCAGAGAGGCAGCGGCAGCCGCAGAACAAGTACTGTAGATTCTCGAGTATAAGTCGACCCGAATATAAGCCGAGGCACCTAATTTTACCCCAAAAAACTGGGAAAACCTATTGACTTGAGTATAAGCCTAGGGTGTCCATCTGCATGCCTCACTGTGCCTCACTTTGCCTCACTGTGCCCATGCCTCACTGTGCCCATGCTTCACTGTGCCCATGACTAGAGTGATGTTTAACATGGGAGTCTATGGAAGGAGTGCCCAGCTTTGAAAAATCGGTTCTCCCCGGCCAAAGGTCTCCCAGACACCAAACTTTGCATACTTGTAGAGGAGACATGGCGCTACGTGTGTGCCAGGTTTGGGGTCCGGGTCCCCAAAGTCCGGGAGATCAGGCGCAAAAAAAAAACAGAGCAAGCGAGTGTGACAGATGGTCTCGGGGGGAGCAATTGCCCTGTTGCCCCCCCCCCCCTGGATCCGCCCCTGCTTGGAGCTGTGATAGCCGCAAAAGGTGGCTCTATAAAGTATTGACTTTAGAGGGGTGAATAGTTATGTACATTGACTTTTTCTGTTATTTGTCCTATTTGTTGTTTGCTTCACAATAAAAAAAAAAAACATCTTCAAAGTTGTGGGCATTTTCTGTAAATTAAATGATAAAAATCCTCAAACAATACATGTTAATTCCATGTTGTGGGGCAACAAAACACAAAAAATGCCAAGGGGGTAAATACTTTTGCAAGGCACTGTACCTATCCAGTGGCAGTGGAAGGGGGAGGGTGCAACAAGCGGAGCTTCCCCTTTTGGATGGAGCTCCGCTTTAATGCATTCCCTACACTAAGGTAAAATCTGTTCCAGTATTTGTATGCCATCCCCCTTCCAAATACTTACCTGAGTCCTCACTTGATCCAGCTCTGTGCCCGTCTCATCTCTCCCTGCATTCACAGGACAGGAAGCAGCAGCAAGAGCCAATGGCTCCTGCTGCTGTAAATTAAATCCTGTGGTGACAGAGTGGGGGCGGGACTAAACCACAATGTGTGTGTCAATGGATGCACACAGCCTGGCTCGGGAGCAAGCCTGCACATGGGCCACCATAGGAATCTGCTTTCTATAAGCGCTGCGCAAACTGTTGGCGCTATATAAATCCTGTATAATAATAATAATAATAATGGTGGCACACAGAGAAGGCTAGCAAATTGTGGGGGACTGTAGAAATGGGGCATCAGGTTTGCTCTGTGCAAAACCATTTGATAGAGCAGATAGATATAACATGTTTATTATTTAAATTTAAAGAGCCTTTACAACCCCTTTAATTTACTGAACACAGTCATTACAAGTATTAAAACCATGCAGTTACCAGAATATGGTATTTTTCACTAGGGTGGGCCTTTAAGTATGATGAGTGTAGAGAAGGTATAGTGGTGTTTGTATTATAGCTATCCTCCAGAGTATTGTAAATAATAGCATCTTAGATAACTATCTCTCTTGATGCACCAAAGTCTAGTCTAGTTCAGACAGGCTGAAACATGACATCTACACACCTGCATGTTTTCTTACAGTATACAAAATACACGTCACCCTGCAGTGAGGGTGAGAATAAGGTAATATCATTTCCTGTTCCTGGAGTGGCTCTCTGTACAAGACAGTGGGGATCATTTTTGCCGTGCCATGATACAAAGCATTCCAGACGCAGCAATATGTACACCCCCTACACTGCCTTAAAGTACAACTTGCAGCTTAAAGTGGTTGTAAATCCACTGTGTGTTCTTCTTACAATCCACTGTATTACATTATGTGCCCCAGTGTACGTGCTTTTTAAAAAATATGCCGCTTTATACCTGTAACGGGTGGTTATATTTAGGGGGAAGCATCTGAGTGGTAGCCAGGCTCAGATGTACCAATTGTTAGGTCTCAAGGACCATTTCTATTCCTGGGAGATAGTACTGGTGGTTAAGTTCACTGGGGCCTATAGGTGGCGCTGATGCTGTGGGTCCGGGTTGAACTGCAGTACGAGGTTGTGTCCTTTTTGTCCCCTCTCGGCAGCAGTACGGCGGGGCGGGGAACCTGCTGTGCCTTTTAGGAGAGGATATAAAAGGGGGCGGCCATCTTCCAGAGGGGGTCGTCGTCGGTTCCGCGCTCAGGCACCTTAAGCCTCGGTGCGGGTGTGTCGCCTCCGGGTGCCCTAGGCCCGGAGGCCTGTCGGGTGGTCTCTGGGTGCTCTAGGCCCAGAGACGGAGCTGCTGTTCCATCTCAGACACCTTCAGTCTGGGGTGAGGTACTTCGAGAGAGGCCCGGGGCCCAGTATCTTTGACTGGGTTCCACAGGGGATCGAGGGATCCTAGGGTGCCCCCCTGAAGTGGGTGCCTGAATCTAGGACGAGGAGGCCAGGGAGGTGACCCTTCCCGAAGACCCAGCACAGTATCTCTGGTGACGGTGGGGCCTCTGGTAACTCTCCGGATGGATGTCCTTTTCCCTGACAGGGGTCATTACTTCTAGAAGGTAATTCAACGTGAATCTGGTCGGTGAGTGAGTGAGTGAGTGAAAAACTTGTATAGCGCTAACAAATGCGAACTAAATCTCCTCAAGGCGCTTTGCATCCAGTAGCTTCATGATCCATCAGAAGAGGTGGCAGAAACCCAACAACCGGGCCTGTGGCAGAGGCCCTATTCACCTGGTCTGTGGCAGGGACCCCTTCATGGTCAGTGGCAGCGACCGTGCGCCAAGCCTGTTCGTGCTAATCAGAACAGGAGAAACCCAAATTTAAAGTTTGTGCCTGGACCTCCTCCCCCCTTATCTGACCCGTGTTTGTCTCAACCTGTCCGCTCTAAAAGAGACTGTTTATTGTGCAAGAAGGAATAAACAAGTGTTGGACCTTTCAGTTGGTGCGGACAGTTGCCAGTTGCTTACTGGGGAAAATTAAAGACTTGTTCTGATTACTGCAGAAACGAGGTCAGCACTGGAGGCTTTTTTACACCAGTCGCAGGCAGGCCCGAGAAACTAACACCGCTCAACCTCCCTATTCAGGAGGGTACGGGCTTGTGGTGCGGTGTGCCTCATTCTTTTCCTGCGGAGGAGCCAAGCAGAAGAAAAGCAGGTAAAGTCTGGGGTTGGTGCGCTACACACCTTATTTTATAGCACCGCTCAGCGCTTACATGACCGCCCGCCTCTCTCCTCTCCCAATCTGATAACTACAGTGGGAGGGGCTGAGAATCCCCTGCTGACATGAGCTGGGAGGAGGGGAGAAGAGTGGCGGGCGGTCACATGAACGCGGTCACTATGAAATAAGGTATAAAGTGGGCATATTTTTTAAAACCACATACACTGGGGTACATAATTTAATATAACACATGGGATTGTAGAAATAACACACAGTTATGATAGCAGCAGGAGGGGAGGGTCACTAGCTGATAGGCAGGGGGGGGGAGTGGGAACAAGGAGAGACAGCGGGATGATGGAGGCACGTAACCTGACCACGGTATTAAGGATCAGCAGCCATGATAAATGTGGTCAGTTTACAGAGAGGGGGGCAGCACCAGGCAGGATCAGCCAGGTATTTTAGATGATACACAGGGCCAAATTACACAGCACAAGCACTGTGCTGTTATTCGTGCTTTAAAGGAACAAGATCAATTTTATTTTATTTTTTGGGGTTACAACCGCTTTAAAGTAGAACTAATTTCAAAATGTTTTTTTGTTTTTTTTCATTTTGGTAGAGTAAGGGAGAGTTATAACCCCTGCCAGGTTTGCCATATGTGTCTCATTGTGGAGTTTTCCCTTCACTTCTTGTCCCATAGCCAAAACAGGAAGTGAGAGGAAATCCCTCCAAAGTGAGGGGATCCCCTCTATTAGTGTTCTGGTGTCAACCCAAAATTTCGGATTTTCTTTTACTTCCACTTTCAGGGATAATGATAAACAGGAGAAATAGAGAGGATCTTCCTAGAGGCACACAGACAGCAATTAAAGCCTGTCAATACAAAAATAAACAAATGCTCCTGCGGTCGAAAGATTGCCGTTGGGTGCATTGGAAAAGGTAGGAAAGAAATCTGCATTGGCTGTGCTGCCACACTAAACAGGTTTGGGGGAACCCATGACAAATTCTAAAAGAAAACAAGGACAGAGGGCGCACCAGCCTTGCGCATTATCTTTGCAACATTGAAATGTATTAAAATTAAGATGATATACTCGCAAACAAGTGATAAAATCAGGCAGATAATACAAAGTCCATCATAGACCTCATCCAGGAGTATCTGCTGGCCAGTAGACTTAGGTGGGATGAAAAATGTCCAAGGTAAGCTGACGCGTTTCGAGGGCGACCCCTCTTCCTCAGTCATTACACTTTGTAATAATAGCTATCCATAGATTTTAATAGATAGATAAATGGTGACCACACACGGTTCAATTTTTTTTATCTCATCCATGTGCGACTTGATCAAAACAATAGCCAAAACTTCCTTTCCAATCAATTAAGACAACGTTTCTATTGAAGTTGAATAAACTGAGTTGATTGGGTGGAATATTATTGATCGTTTTATCATATCACCTATCTGGTTCACACTCGTGCAGGTGCTTCCCACTGCAGGTCCACACATTCCAGTTCCAGAAGATAGCAGGGACCAGTAAGGACGCACAGCGTGACTCGCGCATGCGCAGTGGGGAACCAGGCTGTGAAGCCGTAAGGCTTCACTTCCTGATCCCCTTACTGAAGATGCCGGCGCCTCCACCCGGGAGCCGAGGGACAGATCGGCTTCGGGTGAGGACATGGCAGGTATCCTGGACAGGTAAGTGTCCATATATTGTTGTGGAGATTTTTATGGAAATGTATTAATGTATGTTGTCAGATGTCCCCCCAGTGTCAGTTTTGCTGTAATGCGCTCATCTGAGCGTATTTGCACATACAGACGTTGGTGGAAGATCGGTGGCGGGAAAATCTTCCTATGGAAACAGCGATGTTTGCTGCATTTAGAGATGTTGTTTTGCGCCCCGTTGGGGGAACTGGCTGGCCCCTGGCGGGGGGGCATTGAATGACTCCGAGCGCACATATCTGTGTCCACAGGAACAGTAGCATAACTATAGAATAATTGTGGTCCATTTGAGGCATAATTGTTGTGTAGTTTCCGTCATTTGGTAGCAGTCTATGTCACTGTTAGTCAATTTGAATGAACATTGTATCTGTTTGGAAGGATGTCCTTGTATGGTCATTCTCATGTGGAAGGAACATCCTGTGATGTTCCCGCCCATGGGGGGAGGTGACTGGTTGCTGCAACCAATCACCTCCTGTCTTGAGATCTTTTGAGTTTAATAAAAGCCTATGATTAGGCGTCGGCTAGTCAGTCTATGCTGGAATGGCCTGATGAGAAGATAAGCTTTTGTGGTGCTGCCTTCTTGGGATGAATGGGAATGAACGGTGAGTGGATTTTAGCAAACTTAGACTAAAGATAGCATTATTGCAAAAAGATGAAATCTGATGTGTGCTTAGATAGCACAGGAATTATAGGCTGTGTGCTCTGTAAACAGCAGCCTAGGAATTCCACAACAGAATGGCGACTCACGGTTGGGACCAATTGCGACCTCTTTGAGCATCAGATCAGCAGAGGAGGAGAGTGGACCTGCGATGTGATTGATGCGTAAAGAGGCTGTACTTTGAAACGAACAAAAAAAAAATTTTGTCTTTTTGAAATCATGCTTTAAGTTTGCAGCGTGTGCATGTGTGTGTGTGATTTTGTCATGGATCGTATGCCTGTGAATTTGATTGTGTGTGGGTATGCCTGCATGTGCCTGTGTGATTAGATTGTTTGTGTGATGTAGGACATGTGTACCCATGAGTGCGATTGAAATTGTGTAAGAGATGGCTGTTTGTGCGATGTATTGAGCAGTCTGCTGCCAGCCATGGCTACTGCATTGTTCTGGTCCTTGTGAGCCATGAGGTTTAGTGGGGGAGGGGCAGGCAACATCTCAGTTACAATGGTAAAAGTTGGTGACTTTCTGTAAATAGCATGCAGGAGTTTTGTAGTGGGAGGGCCCTGAGAGAGGATCTGATGGAAACATTGGGCTGTAAGAGTGTAACTAAGCGAGAAATATAAACTGTATATTGTGTATGAAATGAAGGTATAGATGTGGGATTATTCAGTCTGCAATGTGTGTGTTTGGCTGAGCTTTTTGTATTTCTCAGAGGTTTGTTTGTGAACCATGTGCTTGAATGGGGGAAGGGCTTGCCCACTGTTTTGTGTTGCAGGGGCTGTGCCCTGAGGGAAAGACACTCTAAGCAGATGAACAAGCAACAATATACTGTATGTGTGTAGTGTTTGTGATTTCTATGAAAAATAGAAATGGTTAGATTGTGATTTTTGTAGGGGACAAAGACACATGTCCCCATAAGTGTAAAAATATTTTAACAAAAGTGTTTGGTTTTAAAGTTGAAAATTCCTGCCGCATATTCAAGTGGCCAGGCATTGTTGGAAGCCAGACAATAGTAGCTGTTTGTTGAAAGGAATACGCCCTTTGAATGGTTGCAGGCTGTTTTGGATGCTAGCATTGAGGAGGTATGTCTCTGCAATGGCTTTGTTATGGAAGCTGAGGCCACTGTGTGTGAACTTTAGGTAGAGAAAAGTGGTGAATATCTCAGAGTATATGGACTTAGAGAAATGAATATGTTTTTAATATTGTCATGTAACTAACATTTATTGAATGTGCTGTTTAGTTGGCAAAAGGGAGGCTAAGTTTGTAAGTGTACATGTGGTCCTTGTAGAGTGTAGCTGACACCTTTTTCAGTGGATTTTGATGATAATTTAGAAAAGTTTCAATGGTGTAGTCAGTCTTTGTGGAGAAAAACATTTTTGATTTTCTTTTAAAGAGATGCTGGTTTTGGCGGGAAAAAGTAATGGCGCCATTTTTGGCTTTTGTTAGCCTTGCAGGTTTGTCTGCCATTTTGAGGCACAGTTTTTCCTTAGCCTGTGGGTATCCTATAAGGGAAGGTGCAGCCACCTTTCTTTTGGGCACTATACCATGTGGCATTCGTCAGCTATTTCGCTGGTGGAATTTCTCAGCCTTTGGGGCAGATTTTGATGTTTGGTGCGAATATAGTGCAATCTTTTCTGCGTGGAACCTGTTAGAGGCAATTTGTGTTTTTCTTTGTGTAGGGGAACCAATGTGGTGTTCATTGTGACGTCCCATGCTGGTTTTGGCGGGAAAAATTGCATGCGTCAATGGCACAATTTTTGTTGTCCATGAGGTGCTGTGGTGGGTCATCCACCATTTTGTAGTCCTGGCTTGTCGGCCATTTTGAGAGACGTTTACAGTTTGAGCAAACACGGCTCCTGAATATGCTGTATTGGCATTTGTTGATCGGCGCAGTTTTCTTATGTTTTATGCGTTTACAGTTTGACCTGTGCACTGCTGGGAAGAGTAGTGAGACACCAGGGGGACATACTGAGAGACTGGTTTTTGTTTAATGAATTCGCTGGTTTAAATTGTTTTTCTAAGCATCGCCTTTTGAGTTGAGTAGAGTGGTATCTTGAAATAGCGCGGTCTTACCCCGAGGGGCCACAACGTGCTTGCGGACACACGCACATGCTGGGGCCTATTTATGGATGGGATCTGGCTGACCTACCAGCAGTTGGAGTGTGGGAGGAGGCCAACGCAGACACAGGGAGAACATGCAAACTCCATGCAGATGGTGTTAGGAGAAAGGTTTCTCTGTTTTCATTTAAGTGAATGTAAGCTATTGCAGGGTCAGCTGACTTTGCAGTATATGCGCGGCGTTTTTTTTTTTGCATTGGATTTTGGTTTTAAGAAAAACTTCACTTTACACTGAATTTTGATAGATTGTAAGACTAACAGTTTTTGTACAATGATGTGTTTTTATGTTTAAATATTTGGGAGTTTCCCAGAGAGCAATTCATTTTTTTGGAACTTGTACTGTATAGCCATCTTTTGGCAGGAGTTTGTATTTTGGGTCCCAACTTATGGTTTGACTTCCAGGGAATGTGGGTCAGGGGGGATTCCCTCCCATTTGCAAAGGGGGGTTTATTCCATCATTTCCTTGACAAGGTTTTAAATGGTTGAAATATATATGATGTGTAGCCATGGATTTTTTTTGAAGTCTTGATAGACAAGGCGATTATGGCTAACGCCTCCCCTCCCCCTCCCTCTTCCTGAACAATTGATATGTAAATAAACCAGTTTGGTTTTTTTAAGAGCTGAGCATAACCGGAAGTTTCTTTTCAGCATTTATATATCAGCAGAAAGTTAGTGGGAGGAGCTTGGGGTTTTTAAAGGTGAGCAATGAGATTTGTGTCTGGAAGGAAAATGGAAAGCATTTTGGCGTTTAAAAGTGTTTTATATTTCGTTCCAGTTTTGTGAAGTTTTGTACTGTAATACAGTTTTGGGTAGAGAGAAAAACAGGGGGTATCACCATTATTTTATCATCTAGATACAGAGAGAAGCCGCATTGTTCTGCAGGTGGTAAACTGGCGTAAGTGTTCTGTGAGGTTTAGTCTGACAATGCAGTGTATGGGTGTATAGCGGAAAACGCTTGTGTATGCATACTCTGTGAGGGGTAGAGGCCTAATTCGGGGGTTGATCTGTGGTTGTTGCTGTAGTTCCAAAAGTGTTGGGACAACAAGCCATAGAGTTGACGCCTCGGTTAGGGTTTCTAGTTGGAGGACTTGACCATATAGTGGTTGTAGTTCTGCAATTCACCGTATAAGAAGACACCGGGCGGTGATCTCCGAAAGGGTGCAACGGTTTAACCTGGACGCAGGTTTAAGACGATAAGCCGATTCGAATCGCCATGGACACAAGGAGGTCTGTGCAAAGGGAAGGAATGGAGGCTTCCCATAGTCAGACGGTCACACAGTGCACGAAGCCTAGTTTTGGGGCAAAGGCCTTTTGAACCCCAAAAAGATTAACATAGGTGGTCCAAGGATACTATTTTGGGTATCCCTCTGGAATGGATGTAGTTAAGCTGCAGCTTCAGAAATCTGTAATGATGAGTGTTGATGGAGGTGTAGTCTCATGCCCGTTTGTTTGAACCTTGTATGGCTGGTCCATGCAAGCTTCTCGAGCTGCTCTCATATTCCCATTGTATTTTTTTCTATTGCTGAAAGAGTGAAGGGAGAATTCTGGCTGTTTGTTTTTTTTAATTTTTGGTTTTGGAAATTATGAAGTATCTCCCCCACGTTTGTATCTGAGTGTTTATATGTAGTAACGTGAATATGTTCGAACTTACCGCGGCGATCCTTCGATGCGTCGCGGCTGTTGTATTTTTGTAGGAACGGGAAAAGTAAGGGTTACAGAGGGTTTTGTTTGAATCAGTTTTGAAAGAATGTCATTGACAATTTACCAATGTACAGGAATGTCATTATTGTTTTACCATTCTTTGCAGGTTAAATATGAAGAATAGAGTAATGATTTTGCTTATAAGTATTTTTCAGGTCCAAGGAGTTTGTACACAGAGAACAGGTGTATGTAGAAAGCGGTACATATGGATAAATATGAGTCTAAGGCGGTAAAAGTATCACGGGCTATTTCATTGTTTCTTTTTTCCTGCACCACACATTTCTTCCTTCAGTCTGTAATGAGGAAGAAAAGGGGGGAGAATGATAAATGTAAGAGTGACAGTTTTTTTTCAAACTAATAATAACCTCTGTAATTCTAACCAAGTTTGTGCCAAGACTGTCTTCCTTTGATAGAATTTGAATCGGCAAGCAGCAGTCTGGTGAAGTAGGTTCCCATCCCAGAGGCTAAGAACCTTGTCAATGGCTCCAGGTATTGTAAGCCACGCACAGGTTATGCAGTGACCACAGTCCCGATGTCTGGGTTATTGTCATATGAGGGTTGTTTGGAGGTCAATCAAAATCAGGGTCGTACTCTCCTCATTAGCTGTCACTTATATTCTCGGCTGATGGGGTGGGTGCGATCGTTGTGACATGAACTTCAAAATGTCCACCAAAAGTTTTCACGAGTCCCTCCCGGACTCTGACTTAATAATCAGTTTACATTCTTTCCAACCAGGTGACTGGGTCGTTGTAAAGAAGCTTGAGGGATGAGACCACGCCAGCCACTGCAAGAAGCGGCTCAACCACACCAAAGAATGAGGAGTATCTTTGTTTATTTATATTTTTGTTGTTTAGTAAATTTTAGCGAGGGTAACGGTGAAAAGCATCCCAAGTTATTATTTAAAGTGTATGTCCTGACTAGCTCAGAAAGCGAACAGGACCGATGGTCTGTTCTGAGTCTTCACCGAGTTTTAGTCCCCAGCGATGACAGAGGTACATGCCATTTATGATGTTATTATGGGTATGAGGAGTTTTAGTCCCCAGCGATGACAGAGGTACATGACATTTATGATGTTATTATGGGTATGAGGAGTTTTAGTCCCCAGCGATGACAGAGGTACATGTCATTTATGATGTTATTATGGGTATGAGGAGTTTTTGACTCCAGACAGACACTTGTCAATGGAATCTAACGATGCATTTTTAGAGGGTAAAATTGGTTTTAGTTTTAATGGCTCTGTCTCTTGTCGGTTTGGGTATCTAGGCAGCCCACAAGTGTGTTTGAACTTTAGTTTGGTGTTTATGTGGATCTGCAGCTTATAAAGGTAATTCCCCCAAAGCAAGAGGTTCATGCGCGATGGTAAAGCTGTCCCAACATTTTAGGTCGCGGCCGATCGCGAGGATCTGATGGCGTAGGAAATTAAGAATGGCAGGGACAGCTAGAAGGGATTTGTTCACCAATCCCGACCAGGTCTGGGCATGGGGTCCTGCATGTACAAGGTGGGGGGGGCTCGGGCTTGGGATACGATTGAACAATTCTCATCCGTTAAGGATAGGGTTCTTCATGTAATTGTTGAAGCCAGAGCTGTAGCTAAGTGAAGGTTGGGAGTCTATTTTAAGGGTCTGGGAATCTTTGGGGATCTAATTTTTATTTTACAGCGGATCGTGGTTAAAGGAAGTGGGAATATATATACTCATGTCGTTTTTATTTCTATTCTTTCTATGTCGTGACGAGAGGCTCCTGTTGCCCGATTTGACGCGTGACCAGAGTTTCCTTGATGAGACGCCCCGAAACCGGACCCACATACAAGACACAGAGGATCACAGACGGATCAGCGATTACTACAGCTCACCATGTCGTGTCCTCCTTTATAAGTCATGCCCCTGAAGAGTAGAGTCTACATGTCAAGCCGTGTTTTCCTTTTTATGGACTAAGGACTGATTCATTTCCAGGTGTAAGAAGCAGATCAACTCTCATCGATGGACACATGGGGTGCATATGACAAAAAAAGGGAGGACTGTTGTGGAGATTTTTATGGAAATGTATTAATGTATGTTGTCAGATCTGAGCGTATTTGCACATACAGACGTTGGTGGAAGATCGGTGGCGGGAAAATCTTCCTATGGAAACAGCGATGTTTGCTGCATTTAGAGATGTTGTTTTGCGCCCCGTTGGGGGAACTGGCCGGCCCCTGGCGGGGGGCGTTGAATGACTCAGAGCGCACATATCTGTGTCCACAGGAACAGTAGCATAACTATAGAATAATTGTGGTCCATTTGAGGCATAATTGTTGTGTAGTTTCCATCATTTGGTAGCAGTCTATGTCACTGTTAGTCAATTTGAATGAACATTGTATCTGTTTGGAAGGATGTCCTTGTATGGTCATTCTCATGTGGAAGGAACATCCTGTGATGTTCCCGCCCATGGGGGAGGTGACTGGTTGCTGCAACCAATCACCTCCTGTCTTGAGATCTTTTGAGTTTAATAAAAGCCTATGATTAGGCGTCGGCTGAACAGTCTATGCTGAGATGACTTGACCATAAGATCTGTGTTGGTGGTTTCCTTGATTGAATGATGGAATGAACGGTGAGTGGATCTTTGCAAACTTAGGCTAAAGATAGCATAATTGCAAAAAGATGAAATCTGATGTGTGCTTAGATAGCACAGGAATTATAGGCTGTGTGCTCTGCAAACAGCCTAGGAATTCCACAACAATATAAAAAGTCAGCAGCTTCAGTATTTGTAGCTGCTGACTTTAAAAAAAAAAAATATTTCGGCGGAATGCCGCTTTAAGCCCAGGTTCACACTGATGCGGGTTAGAAATCGTGCCAGTTCAGCTGAACTGGCACGATTTCGAACTGGCAATGCAGTCCAACTTCGGGGGCGATTTGACAGTCATCAGTGCGGGTTCGTGCACAGATGTCTATTCAAATCGCTCGCAAGCCGCCAAAAGTTGTGCAGGAACTACTTTTGGGAATCGGGTTTTGATACCAGAGACAAGAGGATTAACTACAAGCACCACCTCCCCAAGGTATATTGACAAATAACAAAGAACAGAATAGGGAGTTTTGAGGTGCAAAAAATCAATCAAATTGATAGTACCAATTTCATAATTTTATTAAACAAACATGTTTAGAACCAGAACATGAAAATCATGCGGTCACAGTACAAAAGTTGGTTGCCTCTACATGTTTCGCCATAATCATGGCTTCATCTGGAGCTTTTGTAAGACCTTATAGACAATGTCACCCAAACGTGAATAAGATTCCCAAGGACCATCAAGGCCCCACAGGTGGTCCAGCAAAGTATCATTGTGCCATAGAGGGGATACTAACCCTGTATTAACACCCTGTTATGATAAGTCAAGGAATCCAAAGGTTGATAATCATATCACCCCTAAAAAGTATACTTCAAATACTGGTATTAAACTTCAGAAAGACCGTGCCATCTAGATACTTTCTTCATTAAAGATAACCGGATTCCTTTCCTTAAAGCGGAGTTCCACCCAAAAATTGAACTTCCGCTTTTTGGAATCCCCCCCCCCCTCCGGTGTCACATTTGGCACCTTTCAGGGGGGAGGAGGGAGCAGATACCTGTGTGATACAGGTATTTGCTCCCACTTCCGGGCATAGATCACAGCGGTGATCGCAGTGACCTACGCCACGTCCGGCGCCTACTCTGTCCACCCCCGGCTGTCTTCTGGGAGACACACAGGTCTCAGAAGACAGCAGGGACCAGTGGGAACGTGCAGCGCGGGTCGCGCATGCACAGTAGGGAACCAGGAAGTGATGCCGCAAGATAGCGGCGCCTCCACCCGAGAGCCGAGGGAGAGATCGGCTTCGGGTGCGGACATCGGGAGCGCCCAGGACAGGTAAGTGTCCATTATATTAAAAGTCAGCAGCTGCAGTATTTGTAGCTGCTGACTTTTAATATTTATTTTTTTGGACGGAACTCCGCTTTAATATCAATATGATACCATTAGACCAGGGAAGATCAATTTAATGATTCTGTCCCAAGGGAATAACCCTTTTAACCTTGGACTGAAATCCTGCAGGCAGGGCCGCCATCAGGAATTTTGGGGCCCCTTACACAGCTTCAGGCATGGGCCCCCTGGAGCAGAGAACCGGGGGGGGTGCTGCCGCTGCAGATGCAGATTGAGGGGGGTAGGGGTGCCACGAATTGAGAAGCGGGGGGAATTATTGAGGTCGGGGGGTTGCCATCTGGGCCCTTGGGGACCTCCGGGCCTCTGGGGACCTCTGGGCCCCTTACAAAAAAAATTATAATAAATAAAAATAAAAAAAATAAAAAACAAGGGGGTTGCCATCTGGGCCCCTGGGGACCTCCGGGACTCTGGGGACCTCTTGGCCCTCTACAAAAAATTAAAATAAATAAATAAAAAAAGAATTAAAAAAAAAATAAATAAAATTAAAAAAATTAAAAAAATGTAAAAAAATATATATATATATTTTTTTATAAAAAAAAGGGGGGGGTTGCCATCCGGGGCCCCGGGGACCTCCGGGCCCCTTACAGGTGTACTGCCTGTACCCCCCTGATGGCGGCCCTGCCTGTAGGTATCAAACAGGGCGAACGGCTGCAGCCATACTTTTGGGAATCGGAGCAGTGGCGCCCCGATTCGGAACAGTGCTATTGCCGGCAAAGGCCGCTGATTTGACATGTCAAATTGCATGCCAAATGGGCCTGATGTGAACGTAGGCAAAAAACACTTTTTCTAATCTAATTGAGGGAGAGAGGTGGGGGAAGGCAGATGCAAATTTGTTCCTTAAATAGGTGAAGGTCTGCTTTAACTATTGAAATCCACTTTCCTGAGTTTGGCATATTGATTGAATGGGCTGTCGAGCCATAGATCAATTATTCCTATCGATCTGAAAATAAGTCAATCATTTATTGAAACGTGTATGGCCACCATAACGTAAACAGTACTGGTTATCCATCAATATACACTTATATTTATACTGCCTGAACTATTATTGCTGCTGAATTTATACTAGAGAATTTTTCCTTGGCTTCTTATTATCCCTGGGACAATGTTGTCCCCAAGACAGGAAGTGAGGTGCAATCTCCTCAATGGGGACACAGGCAACAATAAAAACAGATGATCTAACCTACTTCATCCAAAAAAAAAGAAAAGAAAAAGAAGAAAAGCGCGTAGAATTTCTTTTTTATCCTGCATCAGATGACCAAACAGCAAAAAATGAATATTTTTGGACATTCTAGTCTTGAAAACTATTTAGCCCCTGTGTGTTTTCATGAAGATAGACGTATGGCAATCCTGCTCTTTTATGTAGTAGGGAACAATGACAGACTGGCTCAGCTTTGTGAATAGGGGGGAGGAGGAGGTGCAGGTGTAGGTCAGAGACTACATATCCCATGATGCAACTGGGGAGGGCTGGTGCTCATGTCCTGGGGAGAGCTGCCTGTGCTCTTATTACCTGGAGGAGAGGAGAGGAGGGGAGCCAGGAGCTGTCAGTGAGTATATATATACATATATATATATCTATCTATATATATATGGAGGAGATGTCTGTGTGTGGGTTCTGTATACAAATAAGGGTGACTGCAGGACTGTGTGTATTGGGATTATATATGTGAATGGCTGGGGATTCTGCAAGACTTCTGCTGGATGTTTACATCTTGTCTCCATGGTAACTGCTGGGAGGAGAAGTCCTGGATGTTCTTGTATATAATGTATCCTAGAAGGACGGCTACGTACAGTCAGACTAAGGATCGCTTTCACAACTTGTAAATAAGTAAAAGTAATGCAGATCGCTCTGAAACAACAGCGCAAGAAACGTTTGAATTCATTGTTTTCTTCTATAGATGGGATTAGGGGTTCATTCACATGGACATACACCTATTTTCCGCATAAAATAAAAGATCCTGCGTAGAATACGTGCCTAAAGTGTGCTCACTTATGCACGCTTCTATGCGTTTATGCGCCTACCCATGTGAAATCTGCATATATAGGTGCGTAAAATCTGAAGTTCTGTCCTACTTTTTTTGTTTGCAGCTAAATGCAGCACACATTTTTGTATGTAGATGCAGGCAGCTGTGTGTATGGGCTCATTTATTACTATAGTGTTGCATTTAGACGCTTACAAAACTATCTGTTGCATGCATCTGAACACAGTATTTTTCTTCTTCTTTATCTTAAAGCGTAGTTCCACCCGGTGCCACAATTGGCACCTTTCGGGGGGGGGAGGGAGGGGGACAGGATACCTGTCAAAGACAGGTATCCTTCCCCACTTTCGGGAGTCCGGCCGCGGCCGTGACGTCACTGCGGGGCTCCCTCCTCCTCCTCCCCAGCCACCGGGCTAATAGGAGAGGGGAACGGGCCTCGCGCATGCGCAGTAGGGTTCCCAGCGTGAAGCCGAAAGGCTACACTGCCGGGTTCCCTTACCCGCAATGGCGACGGCAGCACCCGACAGCTGATGTGAAACATCAGCTGCGGTGCCCGACATCGAAGGGACACCAGGACAGGCAAGTCTCCATTTATTAAAAGCCAGCAGCTGCAGTATGTGTAGCTGCTGGCTTTTAATTTATTTTTTTGCCCGGAACACCCCTTTAAGGGTAAGTTCACCTTTCCACAAAAAAATCAAATGGTGATCTAACTCAAGATAATATGCCCACCCATCATCTGGACCCCGCTGTACATGGCAACCATGATGCCCTTTGCTGCCAGTGTAATACACAGCCAACAGTAAGTATCCATCGTAATGCTCACTGTGGCACATGCTCACTGATCAGCGCAGCCACATGGCTGTGCTGACCAATGAGAAGCACAAATGAGGCTTCTTCTCTCGATAAGGTGGCGCAGAAAAAAGAAGCACTTCTGATTGGTGAGTGTGGTTGTGTGGTCACGCTGACCAATTATTGCTTGCCATTGTGAGTATTATGATGGATGCTCACTCCAGAGTTGTGTATTGCAGTGTACGGACCGCTACACCTGTAGCGCAGGGCATTACGGCTGTAGTGTGCAGCATGGTCTGAAGGGGTGGCCAAAATATATGGAGATAGGGCCGGCTCATACCATGAATTTCAGAGGAAGGCGCTACGCGTTTCTCTACGATTCATATGCGATCTGGCTGCAGTCAGTGCGATTTCAGCCCATTCATTTAAATGGCCATACATGCTTTGATGTGCGATTTGTGAAAAACGATTGAATCAGAAACCAATCAAATAGTCATACCTTTCCTTTCGATCATATTCGATCAAACCAAGTCAGTTGGCAACACTGAGCTGATTCGGAGGTAAATGCGATAATATTTTGATCTTGCATGGAGAAAACAGATATGATTAATAACTTACGATCGTATCTTCCAGTTGTCAAATGAAATGCCCTGGAACTTTTCGCCCTTGGGAACGGGCACCGTGGCACCCTGAGCCACCACCGACTGCACATAGGACATCCCTTGTCTGTTCTGAGCTTCATCTCCTTGGCTGGGGCCTCTTCTCAGAGCCAGGGGGACAGGAAAAAAAATTGTTGGGCAGGTAAAACAGCCCCAGTATTTAGCTATTTGTCTGGAGTTCCGCTTTAAAGATATTCCGTCAAGTGTGGGCATTTGTAACAGTTAATCTCTCTATTATTAAACTAAACTCCAGACAGCGAAAGTTTAGCAACAATACATATGAATACACTTTCTGTGCAACAAATGTCTTTGCAAACCCAGATGTTACCTTGTAAAAGAAGCAATGATGTGATCACTGGACTGCATATAGCTTGTGCAGAGAGCAGAACTGTGGTAGGGACCCAGTAGGACCACCCATTATAGGCTGCCTGCAGAGAACCACAGGGGGTGGATACAAGACCAGTCACCCTATGCAAAAAGAAAGAAAGCAGCAGTAACTGGTCTTTATAACAGGAACCTCCTGCACGAAGGCTAAATGCAGTGACTTCCCACAGAGTTTCCTTACCCTCATGGCCCAGACCTCCTAGATGGGTCTAGCCCCTACAATTGCTATACTCGCTCCAAGGTCCACGGCATTGTTTACATCCCTCTGCCAAATTCTTAATCCGGTGTCTGTGCCTGTGCAGTTTGGCCCCATCGGAGTCTATGGTGCTGGTAGATGGACAGAAACTTCCACCATAGAAATCAGATCATCACCCGAAAATACCAATTTGGAGCTGTTATGCCAGTGGTAAAGCCAAGATATGATAAGGGAATGCCCAACCCCTAAACTGTGTTATTATGTTCTGGGAAGGGACAAATGTGAGAAATGTTTTTGAGTTTGAAATAGACTGATACATTCTGTTCTGGCTCCCCTTTTCTTATCTACCTGTAGGTATCATCCTTGTAAACGTGTTATATATCTGTAAATAGGGCCTCAAGGGATCACCACCGGGGATGTTCCATAAGTCAAATAAAAGAAAGTGTAATTTGTTAGATGCAAATGATATAAATGTACAAATTGCATTTTGTTTGGATATCTACAAAATAGTAATTGCTTTGCAAAACATTTGATAAATATCTGTTATGTCACTCTTTTTTAGGTGTGACCTGGCAGTAAAGAAAAAATGGATAACTATGAAATAATTCGAATGATTGGCGAAGGAGCATTTGGAAAAGCATTTCTGGCGAAAGGAAAAAAAGACAACATCCAATCTGTAATAAAGGAGATTAACCTTTCTAAGGTGGGATAGTTGAAATGGCAATTGCTGACTCTCATTGCTGGCAATACTTTAGGAAAGGGGTGCCCAACCAGTGGCCCGCGGAGCCCTCTGATGTGGCCCGCGGCCTCCAGCCCAGATTGCCAATAGCTGACCCCCCATCCCAAAGCATCAGTTTTGTGAATGAAGCCAGTGGTAGAGCAAGCACAGCAGAGCTGCAGAAGTTGGTGCTTCCTGTATAGCGCTGGCTCCTGTCATAGGCGGAGTGATACCTAATGCATTCTGCCTGGGGCAGCAACAGCCAGCGATACCTGAATGAAAGACTGTTATTAAAGGTATATTGAATTGAAACTAGGAGGTTGGGACTTTTAGGTGAGGCCAGCTAGATGTACCTCCATCCCTGATAGGTTAATATAGAAGAACTACATTTTTTGGGACTTTGAATTGAAGCGTGCAGCCAGGAGGATAGCATTGCATGGTACTATAATGCTGTCTGGTGGTGGAGCCATCTATAGTGCCATATAGTAAATGCATAGACATGTAGTAACCATCATAGTAAAGTAAAAAACTTTTATTCCATGACATGATACATAGTAATAAATTAACAGAATAGCATAATGACACACTGATAGCATATTGGCCTAGAGCCACAGTAATGACATAATGATGACACACCAGACTAATTGCAACGTATTCCCACAGTAAGTAATATATAGGTATAATCCAGTGAACCGTAATCATGGTATCTTAAATAAAAAGAACAGCAGGGAGGGCATCTATTAGCTCGACGCGTTTCGTAGCTGTAGCGCTACTCTTCAATTCAAAGTCCCAAAAAATGTAGTTCTTCTATGTTATTAAAGGTAAGCTTATTACTGAAATCATAGTGTATATATGGGCATATCTGTTCTGCAGTGATTATTGGGCTGCTTTCAAACTGATCCACAGGTGCAGAGCAGTGCACCTGTGGGCTACCTTCATTGAATCATAGACTTCTGTTATTACCTGCGAATTCGGTGCGCTTTCAGAAAGTGCACCACACCTGCAGGGTATAATAGAATTCTATGGCAAAGTGAAGCTAACCCACAGGAAAGCCACAGGTGCACTGCACTGCACTCGCTGTGCGGATAAACTGCAGCACATCAGTGTGAAAGCAGCCTTAGGCCCCTTTCACGCAATCGGTCTGACCCATTCGAACCATCCATTCACCTCTATGGAGCTGCAGATGTAAACGGACTTGTGTCTGATTACACCAGCCTACCTCCAATCCGATCTGCTAAAAAAACAGAAGGGGATCCATCCCATTCCATATGGGAGGTTCGGTGGCCCCATAGAGTAGAGTGGGCTGTGTCTGCTCTGAATATACAGAGTGGACACAGACCTGTCATCCGCCCACTCCGCTCGACCGGTTACCAAGTCGCTTAAGTGGCCCTCGATCTTCAAAAGGTTGGGCACCCCTGCTTTAGAATATTTAATACAGTTTGAAATAATAAGAAATAATTGTGTTCCTTTCATTTCTGTTACAGTGGTTGATATAGTATGGATGATTCTGTGTCATGGCCTTTACATGGCTGGTTTATACTTCTGTGTTTTTATTTATTTGTACAGCAAGTTAATGATTGGCCATCAAACATTTGCGTACCTTGCACCTGTGTCATGATAGAGAATAAAAGAGTACTGTGTTCACACTAGCCAAGCAGGTCATCGGATAATTCAGAATGAATGGGCATCTTCAGGCAAAAAAAAAACACCTTTTAGTCCTCCTATATAAAAGGTCTAATAAATGCAAGAGTGGGCGAAATTATTTATTTACTTACATAGGTCATTTAAATTTCACATGTTGATAGAATAAATTTCCCTAAAGTAACTTCTTTTTTATTGCAGGTAAATAATGGATTCCAAACAGAAGCAACATGTGGTCATTGAGTTCTTGATGAAGGAGAGGTGAAAGCTGTCTGACATCCACAGAAAGCTACAGAATGTTTACACAGATTACACCATTGACAAGAGCAAAGGTGTCAATCTAAAAATTGTGTATCCTTATGTGGATGTCAGACAACTTGCACCCCTCCTTCTTCAAGAACTCAATGACGGCACATTGCTTCTGCTTGGAATTGATTGTTTACCTGAAATGAAAAGGTAGATGAAGAGGAGTTACTATAGAGGAAAAGTAATTCTAACAATGTGTGAAACTTGAACAACCTATGTAAGTTAATACAAAAAGTTATGCCCACTTTTGCATTACTTTTAGTGCAGCCCTTGTATATTCCTCCAAAATAACATCAACTCAGCTAGTGCAGTTATCTGAAATATGTCTTTAAAACGAGTTGCAGCACTCAAGTTGAAAGTTGAAACTAAGCTTGTAGTAATAAGAATGGCCACAGTTCTGTCACATGGGTGAACCACCAGTGGCACATAATTAATGGCAGCAGTGGCGGCTGGTGCTAAACCTTTTGGGGGGCAAACAAACCCCAGGTTCGCACTCATCCCTCTCCCGCCTTGGCTTCCCTGGCTTCTCCTCTTGGCCAACCTGGTCTTCTTTAGATCTGCCTCCTGTCCTGATTGGCTGGGAGGAGAAGCTGGAAACCAATAGCAAATATTGATTTTCTATTGTTAGAGCCCAACCTCTTTCAAGCCAATTAGAGTCTCAGGCTCTAATCATGTGCTTAAAAAAAACAAAAAACACATAGAAAGCTATGAGTCCGGCACCCCCCATGCAACTCTGCATGCAAACTAGGAGGGCGGCACCCCTGCGCCCCTTATGGACCGGCCGCTACTGAATGGCAACCAGCTGTTACAGAATAGGCAGGAAACAGCCCACATGAACACAGGAAACCCCAAGTCTCTTTCACCAAGTCTTTGCCACCAAACATCAAGCAGGAAAAGTCAGCTAAATAGCTAAGTTTTGATCCTGCACAGCCCAATATGGCGCCCACAACCCCACACAGCCGGGAGGCTGAGGGAAGCACAGAAGCTGCTCAGGAGAACTCCTCATCTCAGGAGGAATACACACCAGGATTTGTGCTTTAGGAGAAATCAGAGCGCAGTAAAAGAAGTACAAACCCACATATTACAAAATGATATATAGTAAAACTTTGGATTGCGAGCATAATTCATTCCAGAAACATGCTTGTAATCCAAAGCACTTGTATATCAAAGCAAATTTCCCCATAGGAAATAATGGAAAGTCAAATGATTCGTTCCACAACCATTTATTCATAAGTCCTTCAGTTTAAAGTCCATATAAAAAGATTATAGCAATGTGATAGGTTGTGTAAATATAAAATGTCCATCCACAAATGGCAGCCTCTAGGGGATTAGAAACATACTCCAGCAGGAGCTCCAGAGTATAAAAGAGAAGAGAGGTGCCTCTAAGTGTAGCAATATGGTTACATTTAATGAAGGTACAACATTTAGCAACTCACATGGTTGATGATTTAAAGAGGCACATCTAAGTATGCAGGCATTGGGGGTAAAGCTGTCCAAATAGACCATCCCCCACACTGCCGGCTCTCGCCGCTGTCAGTCTGCAATCGTGACCGGGAAGGCTACCCTGCAGTAGAGCGATTGAACCGCTCGTGGAGCGCAGGATGATGTAAATGGCGGTGAGGAGGATTGTCTATGTGGACCGCTTTACCACAGAAGCCTACATACTTAAATGTGCCTGTTTTAATCATCAACCATATGAGTTGCTAAATGTTGTACCTTCATTAAATGTAACCATATTGCTACACTTAGAGGTGCCTCTCTTCTCTTTCATACTCAGTTGTGATATGACGCTACTTGTATATCAAGACATCGCTTGTATATCAAGTAAAAATTTATAAAATAATTTTGCTTGTCTTGCAAAACACTTTCTCAAACCAAGTTACTCTCAAAACAAGGTTTTACTGTATGAATAAATTACCAAATACAGTAGAACCTCGGATTGCGAGCATAATCCGTTTCAGGAGTATGCTCATAATCCAAAGTACTCGCATATAAAAGCGAGTTTTCCCATTGAAGTTAATGGAAACAAACATAATTTGTTTCACATTGACTTCAATGGTATGCAATACCGAATGCAGCCAGAGGTGGTGGGGGGGCGCCGGAGAGCCTCGAAAACGTCCGAAAAGGCCCGAGAACACGTCGGCTGACCTCGGCAAACGTCGGAAAGGTTCGGAAACTGAGTATTCCCGTGTATTTACATGTCTTTCGGAGCATTGCCGAACGGCAGCGATCAGCTGCAATCGCCACTGTTCGGCTGTGCTAGGCTCCGGCGCCCCCGCACGTCAGGCCAAATGCGGTACTGCAGGCCTTATTAGGTTGAATTCTGCTCGTCTTGCGAGACAACACTCGCAAACCGAGTCAGAATTCTTTAAAAAAAGTTACTCGCAAATCAAACTGCTCTCAAACCAAGTTACCGAGGTTCCACTGTACTTTCACCAACAACATAAGATATGAGATAGCCGTTATGTAACAAGACTTGTCCTCAAATACTCATATTACTAAAACTTGAACTTCATACCCAAAGCATTGGAAAACATGCCTCTTCGCTAGAAATTAAGTATATTCAACAACAAAGAGAAAATAATTATTTAAAGAGATGGATTAATGATCTGTAAATTTGAGGGAAGTTGAATGAATCCAGGATAAGTGGTCTGCATGAGTCAGTCACAGACCCTGAACTACCTCTTCCCTTTATGAAAACCTTTAGCTTCTTACTTGCAAAGGAAGAGTCAAACATAGTACCTTGAAGGAGTTTACTGCCTCTATAAGTCTAGAGGTGTGGCACCAGGAAAAACACAAGATATCATTTGCCGCCTTCCTGAATACTCAGTTAAAGAAGAAATTCTAAAGAAATTCCGCGCTTTAGATGCCATTATTTTTGGTGATACTGAAATATAAAATTTTCAGGACGTCTCTAAGTTCATGCGTGACAGGCCTGCAGACACCTTCAGGTTTAAAAAAAATATATACTGAGAGAGAAAAACATCATATATAGATGACGTTAGCCTTTTGGTGTATCTGTATTATACCAAGTAAAGCAAAATACCATATGTACATCTAAGGATTATTTTAAACTTCTTCACTATGTCTCAAATAGAGAAAACAGAATCACTTTCTTGGGACATTGAGGCAAATTGTAAGTGAATTATCTCCAGAGCTTAGTGAATGAGGTGAAACTCTGCAGACTTCTATCATCCAGTCATGTACAAACAAAATTGCAGGTTTATTTTGCACATGATTTAGTATTCTTCGCAAAAGGAAATTGTACCACATTCATTAAGCTCTAAGGAAAATTCCTTGCTCAGTGAGATGAAGCTCTGCTGACTTCCATCATCCAGACATGTACAAAAAAAACTGCATATTTTTTGCATGTGATTGAGTATTGTTTACAAAGGGAAATTGCACCACATTCACTAAGCTCTGGGGAAAATTCCCTTGCTCAGTGCAACCTCCCCTGAAATAGGGAACAGCCTATTTGCCTTTAGTAAAATAATCCCATTGAGTCACAAGACCGTTTCCCTCCATTGCAGATAGAAAGCATATGGGAAACAATGTAATCCAGCAATAAAAAAAAAAAAAAAAACAGGCAACATTTTCCCATTACAGGGAAAATGACCAAATTCCTTGCCAGAATGAACTCATGATGATATAACTGTTAAATTAGAATTTCAGGATAAACCTAACTAGTCTTAAAAATGTTCCCTCCTCCCTTCTAACACCTAAGCTGACCAACCTGTGCAAGAAAGATGTATATACTTACCTTTTTTCAGGCTACTCCAGTCCGGTCGCATGATTCCCTGTGCCAGCTAGGGGAGAGCAGAGAGCACTTGACAACAGGAATGCCTGGAAGCAGTAAAGTTCCCCCATAGGGTCCTATGGCCCATCTATTGTCGGCGCTCCCTCCTCTCCCCTGCAGCTGCCGCCGGCTGACACAGGGGAGCCATATCACGTGACTGGACAAGAGTGGGATGAAAATAGCTAAGTAATTACATCTTTCTTACACAGTGTAACGGCACCCCAAGTATCAAAGGGGTTAACGCCGTTTAGGATATTCCCTTCCTGAATGCTCATCCACTACCGACCCTCCACAGCCAGGCGACTGCTTCCCATAGGATTAATCCTTCCAGACATACGAGACACACGCTCTGTATCTTTCCAACTGGACTCACTTCTTTATTGAAACACTGCAAGTTTTATACACACAGGAGAGGAGTTTCTTCTCTTCCTCTCACAATGTACTTTTGACCAGACCTAATTTACATGAGCTAAATAACTACAGCTGATGACTCAGACACATGACCTTTAGGCTAGCCTTACTGTCTCCTACAATACACATTATTTTGACATCTCTTAAGAGACAATAGGTGGGTTTGTTAGCTAATCCCTTTTCAAGTTAAATGACTAGGCATGACCTTTATATACACACAAGTACAGAATTAATTATCACTATTCACAATGAAAGGATATTTAGAACACATTAGCCCTTTCCAATTAACCTGTTGGGTTCAGGATCAACAAAAATAGTTATTTACAGATATCCTGGGAAATATTGTGGAATAATATTACAGACCCATTTTAAAGCAATCCAGGACATATTCTCAATGTCCATTATTTCCTGGCTCATACTTTCTAAGAACTTCTGGGTTCCACGGGCCCACCCGTTACACACAGGTTAGTCAGAATGGGTGTTAGAAGCGGAGCGTACGATTGGTTAGGTTTATCCTGTAATTCTATTTTAATAAGGCTTGTTTTATTTTACTATACAGGTTTAGGCCTTGACCTACGTTTGTTTAAACTACTGATTTGGTAATAATATATATTTTCCTCCATCCTCTGAAAACAATTCTTCTATAAATTAAGTTGTCTTTTTATTCACTTTTCATTTACATTTGAACTTCCTGTTTAGTGCATCTAAAAAGCTTTTCTGCAAACTGACCACCTTCGTTCCAGTCTGTCTCTAGCCGCTGGAAGTAGCGGCTCGTGGGACAGGAGGCCTGGTCAGAGCGTCGTAAGGCGGCGGGAGGGGGGATGTCCCCTCCCGCTCCTCCGGGATAACAACCGAGCGGCTTTTAGCCGCATCGGTTGCTATCACTGGAAAGCCGATCGCCCACTCAAAAAACGGTACCGGGATGATGCCTGCAGCTGTGGGCATCATCCCGGTAATCGATTTTCCCGGTCGCATGCAACAGAATCGCATCGGGGACACCCTAATTGCGATGCACCAATGCTGCGATTCATTTTGGCACCCCTAGTCTTGGGTCATGTGTGTCACGCTCAATGGATATACAGCCATACAGAATTTTATGATGCTTCTACTGCTTGTCTGCCAAGCTTTATGGTAAGTTTATACAAGCTTTCTATTTATAATTTAAAGGGGTTGTAAAGGTTCGTTTTTATTTTCTAAATAGGTTCCTTTAAGCTAGTGCATTGTTGGTTCACTTACCTTTTCCTTCGGTTTTTCTTCTAAATGGTTTTTTTCTTTGTCTGAATTTCTCACTTCCTGTTCCTCCTCAGTAAGCTTGCCCGCATCACCCGAGCCATTCTGGCTGGGGGTTAGTCAGCGTGCTCGCCCCCTCCCTTGGGTCTACATCCCTGCGGGGAGACGCTGCAGCGTCTTAAAGGAACCTATTTAGAAAATAAAAACTAACCTTTTCAACCCCTTTAATAAAGCCAGAATTAGATGTGACCACTGTGTACTGTAGGAACACTTGGTTTTTAAGGATTTGTTCTAATTCATTATTTAAGTGATTTTAATATTCAGAATAAATGTTTCATCCTTAAATGTATAGGAGGGTAAGGGCAAGTCAGGGAGAAAGACTTAGATTATGAGAAAGGACATATTTTATACAGTCCACTGGGTCAAGTGCTGACCTGGCTGTTTAAGTTTTGCATGATAAACTATTACACATATACAATATTAATAACCGTTGCTCTATGTAATATCTTTATTTTATTTTTTTCTTATAGATGCCCTCAAAAGAGAAAGAGGCATCTCAGAAGGAGGTTACCCTTTTGTCTAAAATGAACCATCCAAATATTGTAACCTTCTTCACATCATTTAAAGGTTTGTTGCTTTTTAATAGAGGGATATAGCCTATCTACTCATGAAATGCCCTGTCTCGCTTTTATTGTAATCTTCTTCACATCATTTAAAGGTTTGTCAAGTCGTTTTAATAGAGGGATACTGTATATTAGACATGTGCACACTGAAATATTTCGTTTCGGAATTTCGTTTTCGTCCGAAAAATAAATTTATTTAGTTACTCCCGAAATTCGTTTTTATTTATTTTGTTTTTCGTTAGAAATTGCATTCGTCCGAAAATCTGAATTAATTAAGGTCGAATCTGTCATTAAAGGCTTATGGTGTCTGTCGAATGTTCAAAGAAGATTCGACGGAGCAGTGAAACTGTACGACGCTGCAATCATACATTTCCGGTCGAATGTTCCGCCCACAAGCTATAGAAGAATTCTAATGTTGTATGACTAGTAATAATTATATTTATTCATTACTATTACTAGTCAACCAACATTAGAATTCTTCTATAGCCTATGGGCGGATGCATTTGACCGGAAATGTACGATTGCAGCGTCGTACAGTTTTGCTGCACCGTCGAATCTTCTAACTTTCGATGCTTTGTCGAATCTTCGTCATTCTAGCTATTTTACTGCTCCTCCTCTTTGGTTACAATCAGCCAATAACATTCATCATCAACTTTATTTTTATTTTACTTCCCCCACCCAATTCCAGCAGTGATCTTTTCTCTCTATGTCGAATCTTTTCTCTCTCTAATAACAAATCTTTTCTCTCCTATGTCGAATCTTTTCTCTCCTATATCGAATATTTTCTCTCTATAATGTCGAATCTTTTCTCTCCTATGTCGAATCTTTTCTCTCCTATGTCGAATCTTTTCTCTCCTATGTCGAATCTTTCTCTCCTATGTCGAATCTTTTCTCTCTATAATGTCGAATCTTTTCTCTCCTATGTAGAATAATCTTGGACTAATAGAGTTAAGGTTAGGCACATTCGACCACAGGTTCGATGGACACAGATTGTTATTGTCAGCGTCACGTCGAATCTCCTATCTATATCGAACTGTTGTAGCAACGAAAACGAAAATGAAGCATTTGTTTATGTCGGATCTTTCGGTTTTCGGATTCTGTGCTTTCGTTTTCGTTTGTTAAAACGATAACGAAAATAGCTGAAATTCGGACGAAAATGCATTCGGACGAAAACGAATGCACATGTCTACTGTATAACCTATCTGCTCATAAAATGCCCTGTCTCAGCTTTTACTATACTAATCACTACTTCCATCCATTGCAGCTACATTTGTGCAATTACAGATTATGGGAAATAATGTTGAGGTAGGAGCAGGGCTGTATTTTACCATAGCGGGGTTAGAGGGGCAGCACCAAGCATCGATAATTGAGATAACCGTTACCTTTTTTAGTTACCTGCCTACCTCATTTGAGGCTAAATTCAGCAAGAGAACTATGGGTAAGCGAGGGGAGTAAGGAGGTTCTTTATATCTGAAGAAATATAAGAACATCTTTCCTTTCTCTGGCATGTTGTTCTGCACAGTTAAAAACTAGCCCTGCATATAAAAAATACCACATGCTGCTTCTAATAGGACAATATAGCATTACATTTTGCTAGAATACTCACATGACACAGTTGATGGAGCTTTTATAAAAAGGGTGACATCATTCAGGTGCCTGGGGTCTGGTTGTCTAAGACCAGCATCATGGTTCAGAAGTTCAGAACAGCCAAACCCTGGTAGTGGTGGGGATGGAGTAGCCAGACTCCCCATCATTTCATACATTACCAACGATACAAAAACGCATAATTTTTATTTCACCATAGTAAAAATATATGTAGCGCCCTGCTCCTATTGGGTAGGCGCTATTTGTAAATTTAGTTGTCTGAGCTGTAGTTTAGCTCAGAATAATTGTGGTAAATTGCTGGGTTTCTGTTACAGTCCAGCTGTGTTGCGCATTTTTCCACTTGACTGTGGGTGTCGCTGTCACCACAGGTCAAGGTTGGAAATGCAGCAGGCTGGATGTATTGGGTATCTCTTGCCCAGAAACAGCTCAGTGGGATTGGTCCCCCCACTGTGCATTCTGGGAGAGGGTACTTAAGGGACAGACACCGTCTTCCGGCTCTCTCTGGTGTGCTGTAGCAGTTTTCCTGCCTCGGAGCCGGCTGGCCCGAGGCCTCGTTACTGGAAGTAGGCCCAGGAGTTTACTGGAAGTAGGCCCAGGAGTTCTGGGGACTGCTAGTCAGGGATGGACCTGTGCTGTCTTGCATGCGGGGAGAAGCCAAGCAATTGAAGAAACCAGGGGAGGACTTTTCTCGGAGAGGACCGAGCCAAAAGGGCTGGTGTCTCAGGAAGAGCCTGGAGACTCAATTGGAGGACGCATCCCGACCCATCTACCTCACAGTGTTGCTGGATCAGCTGAAAGAAACTGGTACTGTGTGACTGTACTTTGACTTTACAGAAAGTTCTTCGTTATACAATCCTGTGGCAGAGGATTGTCTAATGACTCTAAGATATTCTTCAAGTCTGTGGCAGAGACTATGACCGAGCACCGCGCCGGCTGCTAGGCCAATGAGAGAGGCCTATCCGGTGGTTGCTATATCCAGTGTGGAAACTGTTTGTCCTCTGGATTAAAGAAGTACCCGTGATCCGCAAATACAAGGTGCCTGAATCTCCCCTAACCCTCCATCTCTCTATTTGACTTTGTTGAATAAAACCATTGGAAAAAGAGACTATGTGTTGGTGCTGACATCTGTGAACAACTCTCCAATGGGACCCCTATGACGGATACGGTGGAACAGACAGGTAACGGTAAAACCCAAAACAAAACCAGCAGCTCCTGCGGGGGTAGTGCTACACGTGGGGGCTCGAGTCCGGGATTTACCGTTACCGGTCGCAACTCAAGTAAACTGTTCACCGGGAGCCTGTGCTACAAAGAGGGCTCTCGACTGTATTATTTCTTTGAAAAGGAGGTTAATTTGCGGATCACTTTTCAGCCATGTGGGCTGTGGGCGGAGCCAAGAAAGGAAAAAACCTGCAAACTACATGACTGAAGAAACAAGTGGGAGGAGTTCCCGCCTGCTTGCTGCATGAGACGCCGCGTGTGTGTCCAACACTCAACAGAGAATCGCAATACCGCCATGTCTCTACTTCCAGTGATGTAGTCTGCTACGGGGCCCAGGATGTTTCCTGTGGGTACCACTACAAGTGCCATGCTGCCGGGAACTACGCTGACGAATACTGGCATTTGTCTGAAACCGCATGGGCGGTTCGTACTGTACGTGATCGGAGATGTCGAAGCATTGGGTATGCTGTGCAACAGGTGCGAAGGACTGGCTGTAAACCCCCGTCCATTTGTTCGGTGCCTACACTGCGGGGAGTACCTGTTTGCCGTAGAGCAACCCACCATGTCACCCCGTGCCTACCGGATGGACTGGGTCACGGGCATCGCTACAGAGGAGACCACTGCCTTTGCTTCAGCGACTAGACCTGCACTTGCCACATCTGCTACAACGAGTGCTCCTGAGGGAGATGGCGCTGTTACTGCCATTGAGGAGTCATCAGCGGACATTGCCACTGCTGTTACCTCTGCTGTCTCTACCTCTGCTGCCTTTGGTCCCGCTGCACCTGCCCAAAAGAAGGTGGGATATGTGAAAGCCTCCCGCGGCCGTGGTCGAGGCCTGCCCCAAAGACTACCCGAACTGGATCCAAAGGAAAGTCTGATTCCTGAGAAGTTGTGATGTTTGTGCTGGAGCACTGTGTGACCCTTCACCCTTTTCTCCTGATGCATGCTGGGGAAGGGGCTGTACCAGGAAGTAAGTGAGAGAGTGTGTGGAACTGGGAAGCAGCAGCATGATGCACAGAAGGGATTACATCTGGTAATGACAGAAGCCTGTTGTATTAGGACTCCATGTAACAAAGTCATCATGTTCTGAGTGAGTAATAAACCCTTCCATGGTTAAGAAGTTCATCTGGCCTGTGTGTAACTTGCTGAGCAGATACTGGCAGCATTGCTAGCAACACTCTGAGAGACCCCGTGTCTAAGGGACATAACAGTGGCGACGAGGATTGTGGATTTCAGCACACATGGCCTTCATAGGGTTTATTCAACCATTTGATCCTGCTGCTGAATCATGGAGCTCTTGGGTGGAGAGGCTGGAGCAGTATATGGAAGCAAATAGTGTGGCTGCAGAAAAGAAAGTTGCAGTTTTCCTCACAACATTGGGTCAAGCTGCATATGGCACTCTCAGAGACCTAATTTCTCCAGACAAGCTGGCCTCTAAGCCCCTGCCTGAGTTAATTCAGAAGCTACATGAGCACTACAACCCAAAGCCATTAGAGATTGCAGAGTGGTTTAAATTCTACAGTAGAAGGCAGCATGCCGGGGAGGACATAAAGACTTATATCATTGCTTTACGTAAACTAGCTGCCACTTGTCAGTTTGGAGACTACCTGCAGACAGCTCTCCGTGACATGTTTGTTATGGGACTCTGCGACCCAGCCATACAGAAACGTTTACTCACAGAACCCGACTTGACTCTGACGAAAACCAATGACCTTGCTACGGTCATGGAGTTGGCTACACGGGACGCCGCCCTACTGAAGGCACCACCTGAAACTCCTGCAGGCCAGGGAGAGGAAAAATTCCTCTCTGCTATCACCCGACACCCAAGACGGCCGTCCCCAAATCTACCTAAACCTCGCCACCCTAATTCTTCTGTCTCTAGGACACCAACTTGCTACCGTTGTGGTAACACTACTCACAGTGCACCTGCTTGCAAGTTCAAGGATGTCATTTGTTTTCTTTGTGGAAAGACTAGCCATATTGGGCGTGTTTGCCGCGGCTCACGCTCTCCGAACACTACCACAAAAGTTAGACGTAAACAGACATTTCATATGGATACTGACAATAACGGCTCCAGCTCTGATGAGGAAACCTGTGTCCAGCATGTTGGACTGTTTCGGGTAGCTGGGAGTACTCCTGCGATAAAAGTGGATGTCACACTCAATGGCTGTCCTGTCTCCATGGATGTTGATACAGGGGAGGCTGTGTCTGTCATTTCACTGATTGGACTGATTTGAAGGCATCGGGTCTGTCCCTACCGCTCCAACCTACAAATCTCACACTACAAACCTACAGCAAGGAACAACTACAGCCCTTGGGTTATGTGAAACCCCTTGTTACATTAGGCAACTGCAGTCAAACTCTACGCCTTTATGTTGTCAATAAAGGAGGTCCTCCGCTGTACGGTAGGGACTGGATCAAAGCCCTGGGCATGCCTCCTCTTGCCATTGCCCAATGTACATTGCTTTCTGAGGTAGACCATTGGGTGGAATCCATGAAGTCACGCTTTAAGGGGGTTTTTGAGGACTCTTTGGGCACAATAAAAGGAAAAATAGCCCACCTCCTCTTGAAGCCTGGTGCTACACCTTGTTTTTGTAAGGCAAGATCAGTACCTTTTGCCTTGACAAAGAAAGTGGAAGCAGAGCTAGAACACCTATTGGCTGAAAAGATCATAACTAAAGTTGATAGAAGTGAATGGGCATCGCCAATTGTGCCTGTCAAGAAAAAGAATGGAGACATTAGAATTTGTGGAGATTTCAGGGTTGCCCTGAACAACCAACTTTTTGTGGATCAATACCCATTGCCTCGACTTAAAGATCTATTTAGCTCATTGGCTAGGGGGCAAAAGTTTACAAAAATAGACTTAAAGCAAGCTTACCTGCCACTGCAAGTACACCCAGATTCACGCCATCTGTTGACCATTAACACCCATAAAGGATTATTCCAATATAAGCGCATGGTTTTTGGCATAGCCCCAGCTCCAGCCATCTGGCAGCGAATCATGGATGAGGTCCTGGCAAGCATACCTTTTACTCAATGTCTACTAGATGACATGCTCATCACTGGTCCCACTGATGAAGAACACAGAAAGAATGTTGAAACTGTGCTAGAAAGACTCCAAAGGTATGGTTTACGTGTCAATCTTTCAAAATGCGAATTTCTAAAGTCTCGACTGGAATTTTGTGCCCACACTGTGGACCGACACGGGTTACACACTACTGAAGAAAAGGTTAAAGCCCTTACCCATGCTCCTACTCCCCAGAATGTCACACAGCTCAGGTCCTACCTTGGCCTCCTAAATTACTACCACCGGTTCTTGCCGAACCTAGCATACCAGCTTTACCCATTACATCGCTTACTGGATGCAAGAGCTAAATGGATATGGACAGCCAAATGTAAATAAGCTTTTCGGCTTTCTAAAGAACTCATTCTGTCTTCTCGAGTTCTGGTCCACTATGATTTAAAGAAACACGTCACCTTGGCTTGTGACGCGTCGCCTTATGGACTGGGTGTTGTGCTTTCCCATGTCATGCCAGATGGCACAGAGCGTAGGTCTTTAACCTCAGCAGAGCAAAACATTCACAAAAAAAATTCATGCATACATCTATGGTCGGGAGTTCACACTTATCACTGACCACAAACCTCTGTTGTCAATACTGAACCCTCAGAAATGAATTTCTACAACAACCGCATCTCGCTTACAAAGGTACGCTTTATTCTTGGGAGCTTATACTTATTCTATCAGATACCGCTCCCATGATGCCCATGGCAATGCAGATGCATTTTCCAGATTGCCAATTGGAGACCACTCACCAAGAGACGTACGCATAGTGGAAATACACAGGCCGAAATCCTGCATGTCTACCTCCTTAATTGCCATACAGTCACAGATCCTTTCCTGTCTCAGATATTTTCATATGTTTAGGCTGGATGGCCAGAGAAAGTCCCAGGTGAATTTCGTCCGTACTTTTCCAGAAAATGTGAGCTTGTGACTAATGCTGGTTGCCTACAGTTGGGCAACAGAGTGATCATACCTCAGTATTTGCAACCAATCATGCTAAGGATACTGCATGAGGGCCATCCTGGCATGGTGCGCATGAAGCAGCGAGCCCCGGAGCTATGTTTGGTGGCCACAAATGGACACAGCAATTGAAGATTATGTGGCTCAATGTCCTGGGTGCTGTCAAGCTCAGCGACCCCAAAAGAAAGGAACCTTGGCCATGGTCGACAGAACCGTGATCAAGACTCCATCTTGATTTTGCTGGCCCAATCCAGGGTAAAATGTATTTGATCGTGGTAGATGCACATTCAAAATGGCCGGAGGTTTTTCAAATGCCTTCTGTTACCTCAGCTGCTACCATTCTAGTCTTAAGGAAGCTCTTTGCTCAATATGGCTTGCCAACAGCCATAGTCTCGGACAATGGGACTCAATTTACATCGCATGAGTTTCAATCCTTCCTCAGTGGCTTGGGCATCCAACACTACAAAACAGCTCCTTATCATCCAGCCTCGAATGGGCTGGCAGAACGGTTTGTGCAGACATTTAAGAAGCACTTACTGTCCACTCTGGACCAGGTCGGAATGTCAGAGGAGAAGCTGCTGGAGTTCTTGACCATGTACCGAAACACAAAACACGCTACTACTGGGCTGTCACCAGCTTTTCTTATGTTTGGCAGGCATCTCCGCACCAAACTTGATTTAGTTCGTCCACAGGAACAGTCACCAACACCTCCTCCGCCAGGCCGTCCTGGATTCCGTGCCGGTGATCTTGTATGGTTTCGGAATTACAAAGTTTTGCCTCATTGGCTTCCTGGCATTATTGATGGACCTCTTGGACAACGAATGTACCTTGTTCGCCTGGAGAATGGCGTTTGTGTTCGAAGACACCTTTCGCAATTGAGAAAGTGCATTTGCCTGCCAGTAGAAACAAACCAGACCCCTCTTTCCACCCAACCACCAGAGTCTACTCAGGTCTCTATGGCATGGTGTCTGGCATGATCCCACAAGTTTGCAACCAACCCCTGAAGCGGTTAGTGACCATTTTCCTGAGGAGCCCGGACATGTGCTTGGAGTTGCAGAGACTGATTTGTCTGTTGGACACCCACTGAGACCTCCAGAACCTTTGACAGTCTCTACCCCTCCTGGTGCTGTGCCACTTCGTTAGTCTGCCCGCCAAAGACATCAAACTCCTCGTTGGCAAAGCACTGAAATCTTACGGGACACTTTGGAGGTCAGGAAACAGAGACAAAAGGCTCATAAATTGATGCAGGAGCCACAGAACTGAGTTGGAGATACTACTTGCTGAACTGATCCTGCTTGCCTTGTTATTTTATGTGTAGAGTATTTTGTTCTCTTGTTATGTTTTTTTTTTCCTATTGTTTTTTTTTATGGGAAAAAGAGGAGATGTGATGTTTGTGCTGGAGCACTGTGTGACCCTTCACCTTTTTCCTGATGCATGCTGGGGAAGGGGCTGTACCAGGAAGTAAGTGAGAGAGTGTGTGGAACTGGGAAGCAGCAGTATGATGCACAGAAGGGATTACATTTGGTAATGGCAGAAGCCTGTTGTATTAGGACTCAATGTAACAAAGTCATCATGTTCTGAGTGAGTAATAAACCCTCTCCATGGTTAAGAAGTTCATCTGGCCTGTGTGTAACTTGCTGAGCAGATACTGGCAGCATTGCTAGCAACACTCTGAGAGACCCTGTGTCTAAGGGACATAACAGAAGTCCACGACAGGAACGGGTGAGAGATCTGGGAAAAGTGTAGATGTGGGGACTGCTTGTAAATATGTGCCCGCGGAGGAGTTACGGGACCCTGAAATAGATTCTTTGTCAGACATCTCTGGAGACGATGACTTGTTTGAAACTATGTCTCAGGAGATGTTATGGGCCAATGGAGATGATACTGCTTCGGTCTTCACCTTTTCTGAATGGGTCGCCATGGACTCGGAGAAGACATCACCCAGTGTGGAACCCCCAGTTGCTACTAGTGAAATCCTGCCCAGGGTTACCAGTTTGTTTGGGTCAGGAAAACTGTCTGTTAATGCTATGGTGAACAAGTCTCCAGCCTCATGTATACCTCCTGGACTTGGAAGCACCAGAGCTCTACCAAGACTTGCCCGGCTACAGAGATTGCTCAATAAAAGGGTAGCCACGGGGTATGATCTGGAATTTCCCTATGTCCCCCCAGGAGATCATGCAGGAAATTGAGGCCAACAGAGAGAAATGGTACGGTGAGGCTGTTTGGAACTATTTATCCATGCCAAAACCTTTCAGGAGAGCAGGCTACTACCATGGACGATCGTTTCAATGGGTGTCTGTTGCATTGGAGCTATGGTAGGCATATTCATGCTGACAAGGTGGTCATCTGCCGCCCAGGGAAGGACAATGTTGCTTATTTTATCACTACCCTGGATAAACAAGGAAAGCCACTGACTCTGCCTGACCCCCGGTTTTACTGGTGATAGTTTTACAGTGACTGTCCGGGTTTTCAATTTGCTGGAAGAAGAGGATTTTATTTTTCTGACTTTGGGGAAAATAGCTAGGTAGTGTTAGGTTGCTGGAAACTTCGGAGTCAAGATTCCTCTACCTGTTCCAGTGCGTGTGTTTAAGGACTTTGTCATGTTGTTCTTCTGCCACTAGGTGGTGGAAGTTTGCCCGCAAAACTGAACTCTTGACACTTAGCTACCCAAACAAAAAAAATAATAATATATATATGGGGGAAAGAAAGGCTCATCTCCCAGGAAGTGAGGCTTTGCTTCCTGTTGTACAGTAATGTTTATATTGTTGCCTGTGTGTTTTGTCTTTCAGGTACCCTGGATCTTCTGCCAAACTGCTGGAGAGTGGGTGGTTTAGACAGATAGTCAGGGGTGGTAATGCATATTAATGTGACTTTATTGTTTATGTTTTGTTGGAAAAAAAACAGTAATTTCCTTTTCTTACCCTCCCCTTTTCCCCATCCAAGTTTTGTGGGATTCAGGTATCGACTCTCAGGAGTGAGAGTCATATTTTTCAAGACGATGAGGACATCGTCTGTTGCGGTGGAGGAAGTGTGTAGCGCCCTGCTCCTATTGGGTAGGCACTATTTGTAAATTTAGTTGTCTGAGCTGTAGTTTAGCTCAGAATAATTGTGGTAAATTGCTGGTTTCTGTTCCAGTCCAGCTGTGTTGTGCATTTTTCCACTTGACTGTGGGTGTCGCTGTCACCACAGGTCAAGGTTGGAAATGTAGCAGGCTGGATGTATTGGGTACCTCTTGCCCAGAAACAGCTCAGTGGGATTGGTCCTCCCGCTGTGCATTCTGGGAGTGGGTACTTATGGGACAGACACTGTCTTCCAGGTCTCTCTGACCTGATGGCCCTCCTGGCCTAAGGTGTGCTGTAGCAGTTTTCCTGCCTTGGAGCCGGCTGGCCCGAGGCCTCATTACTGGAAGTACGCCCAGGAGTTCTGGGGCCTACTAGTCAAGGATGGTCCTGTGCTGTCTTGCCTGCAGGGAGAAGCCGAGCAATTGAAGAAACCAGGGGATGACCTTTTTTCGGAGAGGACCGAGCCAAAAGGGCTGGTATCTTAGGAAGAGCCTGGAGACTCAATTGGAGGATGAATCCCGACCCATCTACCTCACAGTGTTGCCGGATCGGCAAAAAGAAACTGGTACTGTGTGACTGTACTTTGACTATACAGAAAGTTCTTCGTTATACAATCCTGTGGCAGAGGATTGTCTAATGACTCTAAGATATTCTTCAAGTCTGTGGCAGAGACTATGAACGAGCACCGCGCCGGCTGCTAGGCCAATGAGGGAGGCCTATCCGGTGGTTGCTATATCCAGTGTGGAAACTGTTTGTCCTTGGTGCCTGAATCTCCCCTAACCCTCCATCCCTCTATTTGACTTTGTTGAATAAAATCATTGGAAAAAGAGACTATGTGTTGGTGCTGACATCTGTGAACAACTCTCCAATGGGACCCCTATGACGGATATGGTGGAACAGACAGGTAACGGTAAGACCCAAAACAAAACCAGCAGCTCCTGCGGGGGTAGTGCTACATATATATCTTTCATCATGTCACCCAACGGACAGTCAGCACTTCATGGTGTGTAGATGAGAGTGGTAGTGGGAGAGTCCCTGCCATCAACTCTACTTACCCAGATCCCCTCCAGACCTTCCTCCCTTTCATCATGTCACCCAAGGGACAGTCAGCACTTCATGGTGTGGTTACAGCAGGGGAGCCCCTCAGGTGACCTATACTACAGGTAGCACAGGAGCCACAAGCACCCACTTTACTGGCCATTCACCTCCAGTAGCTACAAACATGTAGAGGAGAGTGGTAGTGGGAGAGTCCCAGCCATCAACTCTACTTACCCATATCCCCTCCAGACCTTCCTCCCTTTCAGCTGCGGGCACCCACAAACATGCATCTAGCCGGCTGTCAAGGGGTCAGCATATGAGTCAACAATCCATGTGAAGCAATGTTTGAGATCCCCAGATAGGCTCTACTGTAAGCATGCAGCTAAGAGATGTTGGACTACTGGGCAAAAACCTAGAATCCAGTTCTCACAACATATTCATAGAGGTATTGTAGTACCTTTGATATTTATAGTGTATCTCTACATGTATACATTTTTAGCCCACCGTGTCTCATTCTAGAGAAGAATAGTCTGTACATTGTGATGGAATACTGTGATTGCGGGGATCTGGCAAAGAGAATAAACAAGCAGAGAGGTGTTCACTTTGATGAAGACCAGGTAAGGAAAGATTTTGCTGAAGTGTTCCTTACAGTGTAGCTCCTGCTGTAATACAGAATGACCATCTTGGCTTAAAAAATAAGAATTTTAACACAAGTTAAAAGGTCAGACCTCCTAAAAGTGATACTTCAGTTTCTGCTAGATGTAAGTGAGTTCTGGCTAAGATTTCTTGTTCCTCTTGTAAAATACATAGGTGAGATCTCTGAACTTGAGTTCCTAGGATCTGCACAGCTACCCTGGATATTATTAGAGGGACCCACTTTCCTCGTTGAATGTTTAGTTTAATATGTGATAGAGAATATTATATAATGGAGTAAGGTGGTTGGAAGACTCAAACTCAGAGGAGAACAGCAACAGAGCCTATGAATATTTTAGGTAGAGTTCCTAGGATCTGCACAGCTACCCTAGATATAAATATTAAATAATGGACTAAGGTGGTGGGAAGACCCCAAACTCAGTGGTGGGCAGCATCAGAGCCTAAAAATATTTTAGATTTTAAAATGAGAAAAAACTGACTCCCCATGGAGGAGGCTCTGGATAATATTAAATGAGTTGCTGAACCTGTTAGTATTTTACGTAAGTAATACATATTGTCACATAATCATACTTTCAGAAAAAACTACTTGGATATTTGGATATCAGGTATGGCTAGCTATGTCGAGTCTTATTTTGGACGATTTGTACTTCCTTTACTGAAAGCGTGGATTCATATCTGAACCTTTTTAAGGGCTTGACTCTGGAAACACACATCAATACAAGATGTTAATGCATTTTCCTTGATTTGCACCTTTTATGAGCTGAAACGGGGAAAATATGAAATGCATCTTTTGGATATGCAAAGTAAGACATTGGGGGTTATTTCCGAAAGGCAAATCCACTTTGCGCTACAAGTGCAAAATACAAGGGCAAAGTGCACTTAAAATTGCACTGAAATTGCGATTGGAAGTGCAGTCACTGTAAATCTGAGGGGAAGATCTGAAATGAGGGGAAGCTCTGCTGGTTTTATCATCCAATCATGTGCAAGCTAAAATGCTGTTTTTTATTTTCCTTGCATGTCCCCCTCGGATCTACAGCGACTGCACTTCCAAGTGCACTTTTAGTGCAATTTTAAGTGCACTTGTAGTGCAAAGTGGATTTGCCTTTAGTATATAACCCCCACGGTGTAACTACATATAACTGCCTAATGAAGAAGCAAAAGGACATTCAGTGTATATTTGGTTTGTTTTAATGAGAGAGGTTATGTTTTATTTACTTATTGAAATGCCAGTATACAGTTAAATCTCTTTTTCTATATAATGCTTACAAAGTATAATATTTGTTCTTATGACAGATTCTCAGTTGGTTTGTGCAGATTTCTTTGGGTCTAAAGCATATCCATGACCGCAAAGTGCTTCACAGAGATATTAAGGCTCAGGTAAAAGTCATGTGGTTATTTTTTGAAGGCAGGTGAAACAATCAAAAGAGTGCTATCATTGGGTTATTGAGAGATTTTTCTCATTTACAGAACATATTTCTCGCCAGGAATGGGACCGCAGCCAAATTGGGAGATTTTGGTATAGCAAGAATGTTAAACAAGTGAGTTTTATATATCGTCATGTTCAGTGATGAGTAGTAATTACTGTGATATTCCTCCCCTCTATGTTGAGAAGAATATCGAAAGCTGTTATTTTGGATTATGTTTTGATTTTCCTGTAGGAATCCATTCACTTTCTTTGTGTTCTTCTATATTCTTTGGTGTGCAGCTTTTTATATTGTACTTTAGCACAGAGGTTCTTAACATATTTGTGGTTACCGAGCTACAATGGATTGCCCATAATACCTTCCCCAGGGCCGATCCTGGGCGGGTGCCTGGGGTGCACTGCACCGAGGCGCCGCAGAGCAGGGGGCGCCAAAGTGCCAGAGTATCATGATTGTCAGTCCCGAGTGTTCTGCCTCGCGCCCGCGGCAGTGTGCATTTTCCTCGCCCCCGGCGCTCAGTATAATGGCACTATTCCCCGCCTCCCAGCGTGCCCACGGCAGTGTGCATAAGATAGCCTAGCTTTATATTCCCCGCCCCACGGCAATGTTCGCCCTCCGGCTGTATATTTTTCCTCCCCGCTTGCCCGCTGTATATTTCGTATGAGGAGGAGGTAGGCTAGGTCTGCCCCACCTCCTCCCCATGTCCCCCCTGTGCCCGCCCACAACCCTTTCGCGTAGCCAATCTGTGCCTGGAAAGGGATGAGGGCGGGAGATTTCAAGCCAGCCAGTGATCCTGCCTGATGTCGCTGCCTGAGTGCCTGTGCCTGCCTCTGAAGACAATGCAGCCTGGGTGAGTGATCTCTCCCCTCTCTCTTCTCTAAATGTGCCAAAGTCTCTCAGGCTTCCATATATAGTCTTCCATGCAGGGGCGGGCTGGGGCAGGGTGGCAATTTCCCCCTAGGCTGCCGCCCTAACTTATATGGATAACGGCCGGCGGCTGCCCGCTCACGTTTTTTTTTCCAGAGGAAGTCGGGTCAGGGCAGGGGCCATGAGCTGAGGCAGAGGGAGGGGTGCTGAAGCTCAAGCGACACTCACTCATGTAGCGGGGCCGCTCTGTCACCCGCGGCTCCACTCCTCCCGTCGGTCGCGATCACACTAATCCACCGACAGAGGAGTGAGAGCCAGCCTGTCAGCTCCTGCGGGGGATTTCCCCCCTCCCTCTCCTCCAAACACTGCAGCATGTGCGGGCTCCGCTCGTAGAGCCCGGCCGCCCACTCTGTTCCCTCCCCTGCTTCCTCATTGGTAGGTGGAGAGTGCCCATCAGCCAGGCCTCCAGCAGCTGCAAAGCATCGTGGGACATATAGTCCCTATCGCCAGCAGCCCAGTAGCAGTCCCTGGGGGCAGAAACTCCCCAGCCTGTCCACAGCAGGAGAAAGGACGAGAGGCTGCGGGAAGCGGACTGTCACTCCATAAGGTGAGCAGAGCAGAGATAATGTAAGTTTTTTTTTTTTTGGTGAATGTGTTTTGTTTTTTTTGTTTTTATTGAAAATAAAGATTCCTCTCTTCCTTCTCATTGTTTCATGCTGGGGGCTGATATTATATACCCCTTCATGCCTAAACCTTTTTTTGACACTTGTCAAAAATCTGTATTTTTGTTAGAAAATTACTTAGAACCCCCAAACATATATATATATATATATATATATATATATATATATATATATAATGTATTTTTTTTAGCAGAAACCCTAGAGAATAAAATGGCGATTGTTGCAATATTTTATGTCACATAAAATATTTCATTTGAAAAACCGCACTGATGCAATGCAATTTCTTTGGGAAAATACACTGTCATGAATAAAAAAATAAAAAAAAATAACATTAGCCCAATTTTTTTGTATAATGTGAAAGATGATATTATGCAGAGTAAATAGATACCTAACGTGTGGGGTGCACACGGCATGCCCTGTGATCAGTGAGTCCATGAGACTCGGCTGATCACAGATCGGAGTGAGGGGCAGATATCGGCCCCTTACCATGTGATCAGCTGTCAGCCAATGACAGCTGATCACGTGATGAAAACAGAAGCTGGTAATTGCCATTTTGTTCCCCTCATGCTGACAGCGTGAGGAGAAAAAAAAGTCGTTTATCGTCTTGTGTAAACGGGACATCAGTCCCGCACACTCCAGACCCACTGCTGCTAAGTAGTGCCCACCAGTGCCACCTACCAGTGCATATCAGCGCTGCTAAGTAGTCCACGCGCTCTCAAGCTCCCAGTGAGTGGAGAACTGAGAGCAGCGCAGCCAGAATAAAATGACCTGTGTGTCCTGCTGGCCACTGACCTGTGGGTCCTGCTGGCCGCTGGCCTGTAAGTCCTGCTGGCCGCTGGCCTCTGGCTCCTGCTGGGAGCTGACCATAGCCTTTTGGGTCTGCTGGCTACTAGCCTAGGGCGACCAGATGTCCCCGGTTTCCCGGGACAGTCCCCGGACTGAGGACACTGTCCCGGGACCAAGTCCATGCCCGATTCTGTCCCCACTTTGCAGGGCCAATCCTGGGAGGGTGCACCGTGAGCTGAGGCAGAGGGAGAGCGCCCAAGGCCAGCCCTACCATGGGTCCTGCTGGGCCTATTGGGCTGCCTCAGAAGGGAAGTGGGGGCAAGCACCGCTGGATTACACAGAGCGGGGACCTCCCGCTTACCCGGCGGCTGCTGTGATACGAAGTCCCACCTCCTGGACCGGCTCCTTTGATAGACGGCACACTGGTGACGTCTATCATAGAAGCCAGTCCTGGAGGCGGGACTTCGTATGACAGCAGCCACACCGGGTAGGCAGTAGATCTCCACTCTGTGTAATCCGGCGGCTCTTCTCTCTCTAATCCCCATGCAATAAACAGACTGCATTGATGGACACTGGCAAGGCTTCATTGATGGGCACTGATCAGGCTGCATTGATGGACACTGGTGAGGCTGCTTTGGATGGGCACTGGTGATAGTGAGCTGATTTGGTGGTTTAATGGGCCACTTGAATGGATTTGCCCCCCAGGCCTAAGGCTGCCAGCCCTCCCCTGCTTCCATGTGCCATAGTCTTCTTCAGCCTTCCATGTGCCATAGCCATATGGCACTTGTGGAATCCCTCTGTAGGTGACCAGGCCTCATCCAAGGCGGTGACTTCCTTCACCGGTAACCCTGGCTCCCTCTCCAGAATGGGTCACCCTCGAGTGCCCTGGAATTTCTCTTTAGATGGTAGGCCAGCTAAAGGTGCTGGGCCTACATGAAAAGTTGCAGCCCCAGGCTAAAGGTGCCTGAGACTGATCTTCCCCTGCGCATTCCCATGGCCTGGAGGGCCACGAGACGCAGGCGATACTGCTCCTCAGTACCCTTCTTTCTCTCGCCCCTAAGATGGCGTCTGCTCATTTTGTATCCTCTCCCAGCATGCACAGTGGGCCGACCACGCCCCCGTACAGCTGCCTGGAGAGGACACTCAAAGGTACAGTAATGTCACCAGCGGTTCAACCCTGACCTGTCATGACAGCGCCACCCACAGGCCACAGGGAACTATACACCAGTAACACCACTTGGCAAAAGCAAAAGAGCAGAACCTAACAATTAAAGCGATCTGGGTCTGGCTACCAACCCAGATCAACCCCCTAAATTTAGGCACTTAGCTCCCCTGAAGTAAAGGGGCGCTACATTTATATAAGAACAGCAAATGACAAATACACAAGTTATCTACAGATAGAAATTTTTTGGGTGTTTTTTGTGAAATTAAAACATAGAGCACAGTTAGTGACAATGTTACCCCGATTTCATCTGACACATCAAGTCGATTTTCCACTTTGATTTCAGGTTCAAATGCAGAGCAACTTCTTGAATTTTTTGTAATTATTCAGAGGTCCACTCTTATACAGTGGTCCACTCTTAGACCCCATTCACACAGGGGCAACACGTTTGTACGCTCCATCGGACAATTGTTGTTGGATTTTTCAACAACAAATGTGTTATAGCATGCTTTAAAACTGTCCAACAACAAATGTGTCTTGTCGTATTATCCGATCGTGTGTGTACACAAGTCCGTTGGAAAAAAATCCAAAGTACAAACACGCATGCTCCGAACCAATGCTAACCATAGCACAACATTAGCAGAAGTTGCCCAAAGGGTGGCGCTAAAGAGTCGTTTTGTGTATGTTGGCTGAAAAAGTTCTGCCCTCTGTATGCAGAACAAGTTCACGGCCAACGCCCTTCGCACACAATTCCACGGATTTGTCCGATGGAAATCCGATCATATGTATGAGGCTTAGATGTTGTGGCTGCAATTACAAGTACAGAAAATACCTGCTGATCTCGCCAGTAATACAGTTTACTTGTAACTTTCTATGAATTGAAAAATGCTATATGCCTTAAAAGCTATCTTCTAAAAATTACAAATCTCCCTGGCGCACATATAATGAAAAGAAGAGGAGTTGTTTGTTGTTCAAACGTGGAGAAAAGCCTAAGGTGACAACGCTGCTTCTCTGTAGATACGCTGCAATTAGTGAGCATTACCACTCTCAGACAGGAAGTTTGTTACTGCCAGTAAAAAAGAAAGGGGAAAAAACCTGCTAAAGAAAACCAATGCAGCCACCAAATTTAAAGACTAGTGAGCTGCAATATATTACATTTTTGTTTTTGGGTTTCTGTATGCTTTAGGAACCCCTGCTCTAGGGGACCTCAGACATTGGGTTATGCTTTGGGTTGGCTGGACATTCTTTTCCTATAAACTCAGGAATCTCTATATCTAGAGAATTATTTCAGTTTACCATAAGCTTCCTCTATTATCCATACACTTTGCTGACCCGACTAACTCCTCTAAACTAAAATTTTAGCCCTGGTGCACATTGATGCTACTTTGAAATTTCAAAGTAGCAAGGTCAGCACGATTTCAGGTGCAACTTGATAGACATCTGTGTGGCTTTATGCATAGATGTCTATTGAAGTCGCACCTGAAATCGGCAAAAGTAGTGCAGGAACTACTTTTGCAAATCGGTGCAGCGTCACAAAATCGTTGTTGCACCGATTGGAACAGGGCCATTGCCTCCAATTGGCTGCGACTTGTCATGCAATTTTATCTCTCAACTCGCATGACAAATCACTCCAATGTGAACCTAGGCTTAGGCTGATTATACGGGGATTATTGATAAAACTCAGCTGGAGGAACAGATATTAGGAGATGTAGGCAGACAATAAATAAAAATAAAATAAAAAAAAACATAAATATATCACAATGCATAGATGCTTCGGAAAATAGACATGGAAATATGATATAATATAAAATGGCAATTGTTAATATTAATAATATTATGGCAATTATTAATAATAATAAGTATACATTTGAAACAATGGTTTTATTTCTCTTTTGATGTGTAATTTTAAAGACAAACCTGCATATGCCATTGTAAATAGTAATACTGCATCTTATGAATTTTACTTGCTTGCCCACAACAGTCAGAACTGTATGTAGATTATTAAAAAAATGATTGAAAAAAAGATTTTTTTATGCTTATTATCTCCGCACTTGCTATTGCTGTCTGTTTAAATCATGCAGCCATACAAACTCCCTATGCGTCTAATGATCATATGACCGGCTTAATTATTCTTAACAACTTAAATTTTTTTCCTGCAGTTATACAAATGTATTATACTTATTAAGAATATTTAAATTTTATTTTTCCCAATCAAGCACAATGGAATTGGCTCGTACATGTGTTGGGACCCCTTATTACCTTTCTCCAGAAATTTGTGAAAACAGGCCTTATAATAATAAGACGTAAGTGACATGTAATGTAAAAAACAAAACGAAACAAAAAAAAAAACCTGTAGCTACATTGAGTGTTTCAGCTAAGGAAGATTTAGCTCTAATTATAATTCTAATATTTTTTTTTTCCTTATTGTCTTTTTGTTTAAGGGATATCTGGTCTCTTGGCTGTGTGTTATATGAACTGTGCACCCTTAAACATCCTGTAAGTAGTGTAATTGGTAAAGGAAGACTTGTTATAAATGTATCCTTTTAGTCCTTTCTGACTCTTGGCATTTCTGCAGGCCAGCTCTCTGCCCACCACCACCGCTTGAGGGCCCTTTTTTTCATTGCCAGATCTTTTCTCAACCCTCCCACTTGCTCAGGCTTGGGACCGGCATGCAGAATGTGCATAGCCAATTTGTACACTAATTTAGAGGGGAGGCAATTAATATACCAGCATATCTCAGAAAAGCACTAGGATATATTGTAAACTCCATGCATAAAAAGTATGTGTATGGAATAATGAGACCATACGTATGCCTGCTTCTGAATAACACATACACAGTAGCACTTGTATATTATTAAGATCTATATATATAAATATATATATGTATTTATTTTAGATGTTGAATTTCCTTTAAACTAACCTTGATTTGCGTTATTTTTTTTCTTCTAATTCTGTTAGTTTGAATCAAGCAATTTGCGACAGCTGATACTGAAAATTTGCCGTGGTCGGTATGATCCCCTTTCCCCAAGATATTCATATGATCTGAGAACACTTATTTCTCATCTCTTTAAAATCTCTCCACGTGATCGACCATCCGTCAGCTCTATATTGAAAAAGCCGTTTTTAGAGAAACGCATATGCAATTTTCTGACACCAGAGGTAGGTTTGTATAAGTCCCCCTTGTGATGCTTCTACAGTATATTTATAGTGATTGTAAAGGCTCTTTTAAAAAAAATAACAAACATGGTATAGTTACCTCCTCTGTGCAGTTGGTTTTGCACAGAGAAGCCCGGATCCTCCTCTTCTCTGGTCCCTCTTTGCTGCTCCTGGCCCCTCCCTCCTATCGAGTGCCCCCTCAGCCAGCAGCTCTCTATGGGGGCTCCCGAGCCGAGTCAGAGCTCCGTGTATCCATTCAGACACAGAGCCCTGACCTGTCTCTGCCCCTTCTCCCCTGATTGGCTAACTGACTTTGATTGACAGCCGTGGGAGCCAATGGAGCCACTGCTATGTCTCAGCCAATCAGGAGGAGTGTCCTGGACAGCTTAGACACTCATGGACATCGCTGGAGAGAGATGGGGCTCAGGTAAGTAATTAGGGGGTGCTGAGGAGACTGCTACACACAGAAGGTTTTTTATCTTAATGCATAGAATGAATTAAGACAAAAAACCTTCTGCCTTTGCATCCCCTTTAAAGTGGAAGGTTTGGGGATATAGCTACAAGGTGGCATCAGTGTCTGGCCCTGTAGGGGACAGGTCCTTCCCTGGCTGATGTCACTGTCCTCTTCCCCATAAGTAATTATCTGTTTGGAGATAGGACTGCAATCACCTAGAAGGACACATCATACGCCACTGATTATCCAGATATTAACCTCTTGACACTCACATAACGGATATAGTAGAAAAGTGGACTAGGGAGTATCGATCATCAGTGGAACAAAATTAGATGTTACCTTTTTTTTCATTCTCCTTGTGTTGATGTACATTTAGGTGGGTTTACAAGTGTTCTTATGCAAACAAAATGCCAGCTGCTTTCTGTTTTTTGAAAGCACTGGAACTGAATACAGTGGTGTGAACTAGGGTGATGGCAAGACCTTGATTTTACTGTGAATGTGTTTAGGATGCATTACATTTACATTACATTACCACTGCTGTTTGGGCAGGGGTTTTCATGCCCTTTTACTAATTTATTAATTGTCTCCCCAAAAATCATGAGTTTAAAAAACTTTTTTTTTTTCATTTTGGATAGAGTAGTCACTTTATTTGCTTTATTTATTTCTTTTTGCCACCTTTGTTCTATTCAAGAGATTTTAATTACCGGTAATTTCCTGTGCTGCAGACACAACAAGAAATTAAAGCAGAGTTCCACCCAAAAATTGAACTTCCGCTTTTTGGATTCCTCCCCCCCTCCGGTGTCACATTTGGCACCTTTCGGGGGGAGCAGATACCTGTCTAATACAGGTATTTTGCTCCCACTTCCGGGCATAGATACCCGAGCCACCCGCAGGTATCTACGCCACTTCCGGCGCCTTCTCTGTCCCCCCGCTGTCATCTGGGAGACACACAGGTCCCAGAAGACAGCAGGTTCCCTGGTCCAGTGGGATCACGCAGCGCGAGTAGCGCATGCGCAGTAGGGAACCAGGAAGTGAAGCCGCAAGGCTTCACTTCCTGATTCCCTTACCGAAGATGGTGGCATCAGCACCCGAGAGCCGAGGGACAGATCGGCTTTGGGTGCCAACATCGCGGGCGCCCTGGACAGGTAAGTGTCCTTATTTTAAAAGTCAGCAGCTGCAGTATTTGTAGCTGCTGACTTAAAAAAAAATAATAATTGGGCAGAACTCCGCTTTAAGAGCAAATCTTTCTAAAGTGAATTAAATCTCCCCTTAGATAACTGTCACTGGAAGAAATGTAACCATTGGAATATTTCTGAAAATGTCACAATTTTTTCTCACTCATTCAGTAAGGAGAGTTATTTTCCCTAGAGGAGACAGTGCCAGGAATAAATACATAGCGGGGTTTCTAATCATTTTACATTCTATTCAAACCCCCTCCCCCCCAACAAGTTTCCCCTTTATATATACTTTAATCTAACCAAATATCGTTCCCGGGCATTCTTTTGTTGTCCACATTTGAAATGTCATAGTATAGTATATGAATGACATAATAAATGTCATGTTGGCCTTTCAGTTAATAGAGGAGGAGTTCAGCCATACTGTGCTGCATAAGAAAAAGCCTCCACCTGTGAAACAAGCACGAGGACCAGTCACCCCAAAAGCATCTCCAGGTAATATTTAAAACTTTTTCTAACCTTGTCTGTGTCGTGTTAGAGAGTATAAAAAAAAATCACATGGTAGTAGCACTGATAACATAGCAGCCTTACCCTACATGGGTCGAATTCCGAAAAAGATTTTTTTTAAAAATCAGAAATTTTGTGCGTTTTGTGATCCGATGATGCCATTATTGATTTCGAAATTCGACCAACCAAGCCATCAATTTCAACTCATGTTGCTACAGAAAAAAAAATTGTGGTCGGGAATCTTCTTTCCTTTTCGGGAATTTTCTTTTCTTCTGGGAACTTTCTTTTCTTGTGCTCATGCACATTTCTTTTTTCATCATATTTCATCATATTTCTAACAGGATTTTGCCATCATTGATTAAAAAATCATTAATTAATTTTTCAAAAAATTTCCAACATGCCCGATCACTCAAACTCGATGGGTGCACGCAAAGCGCCAGTTGCTGTGTCCCACTAATGGTGCGAAATTCGAACGAAAATTATTTGAAAAGATTTTCGACAGAAAATTCTTTCGGAATTCAAACCATGTATGGCTGGCCTTAAGCCTCGTACACATGATCAAATTTTCGGACGACCGTGGCATGCTAGTCTCATGTCGAAAGTGAAGAGGTTACTCACCATACGAAAATTCTCGTATGACAGAATTAAACTTTAGAAGTGATGCAATGTGTTGAATTGTTTTGTATGTATTCTTTCGTTTCTCAGCATGTGTAGTCTTGCTCTTACGATTTTTTTCGGACGAAAACTGTACTAATTATGCGAAAATCGGACATCGTGTTCACGTACGATTAAAACTTTATAGTCTGCACACCTAGCTTTTGTCGTATGAAAAATTGGAATCGGCTGTCGAAAAGCACCATACTAACGATGCGCAAATCGGCAGATCAGTCGTAGGACTAAATTTTACTTCCGATTTTTGTATCATGTGTACGGTTAGGTCCTGCCAGTGTGAGCCATCACCTGTAAGGGCTTGTCTCCTAATTATAAAAATCTCATATTAAATCTATCTCAAGTTTTGTCCAAATGTTCCTCGCATTACTTCTGTCTGCAAGGACACAAATATCATGAAGTGTGACCCGATACAATAAATCAACGTTGGCTGTATAATCACTGAGGTAGCCCATATCTCACAATTGCTGTATTCTCTTCTTTAAATCAAAGAATATACATAAAAGTTGTAAAAATTAGTATTGAAAATACACACATAAAATATTATAAATGTTAATCATCCAGTTTATACGTATGGTTTAGGGGAAGGTCTGTAAAGAAGGCACACCAATAAAAGCATGCAAAATACAGTACTATAAAAGATTTAATGATACAGACTCATTTTTAAAACAATAGAACTACTGACAGCTAAACAACTCAGTGACATTACCAGTTAAATTAACATTAAATTGACAGTGATTAATAGAAGTGACAACTGTAAAAATCCAATACCAATAAGAAACAACAATGTTTCAAGAACAGGCAGATTTTAAAAGCACAGCACAAGGTGAAAGCATTAAAGTCACAAATGTTTATTATACAATTATTAAAATGTCATCCATATAATAAATCATGTCACTAATGTGAGATATATTATATTTCCCAACCCTAAAACAAGTGAGAGGGACACCCAATTATTGTTTGTGAATGATACAACTTCACAACTGCTGTTTATAACAGCAGTCACGAGGCTGTCAAGAGTCTCTCCACATGCAGTCAACGCGTTTTGTGAATACCATCGATTCTTCTGGACCGGTTGGGTATATACATTGTGACAGCAGGAAGGTAAAGTCACCTGGTTGCATCCAGGGGGGTAGATATATTTCTCCCAGATTCAGGCTTTATGCTGACTTATACAACTAGGGTGGAGAGTTGTATAAGCCCAGCTGAGGCTAGTAGGCTCATGGATGACTCTTACCTCTAGGGAGAGTGTGGGGCGTCGTGCAGACAGAGTTGATGAGGCCAGCTGAAGCTTGTCAGCTCATTTAGGCCTCTATAAAAAACTCCCAGCTTCATTAGATGTTAGCTCATGCCTGGAACCAGACCTGTGTGGACTGTCTAGGGAGAGTGAACCCCTGTGCGGTGAGGCAAAGCCTGTGTGGCTATTTGTTTGGACTTTTACTAAACCAGGGACTTAGGGACTAGGACAGCACCAGGCTGATCCCAGTTGTTAGTTTAGGAAACCTGCATGTTTAGTCAGAGGTCAAACTGACCAGGATTTATTTTGTTTGTTTCTTTTTGGCTTTGCTGTGTTTTTGTCACTGTACATAGAGAAATAAACCGCACCTTTTGATTTTGAAAACCACAACCTCCGTCTGCTGGCCCTGTTTTTGTGTGGGGAGCCCAACCAGGGGGTCACACACACCCGCTACCGAGTTAACCCCCTCACAGTTGGTGGAGAACCAGTGGCAGTTTTTTTTAAGCCAGCATGGAGGAGATACTGAAACAGCTGGCTCTAGCAAATGCCAATCAACAGCAGACAAATGCAGGTTTGCAAAGGAGCCTTGCAGCCCAGCAGCAAGCTCATCAACAAGCCCAGCAGCAATCTGAGGCCCGCTTCATAGACCTGTTACAGAAGCAAGAGCAGAGACTACAACAAATGGAAGCAGTAATGCAGCAACGTCCGCAGACCAGTGAGGAAAGCCGTCCCACTAATACCGCGTCCTTTGGGGTGAGTCGTTTATTGACAAAAATGACTGGAGAGGATGATCCAGAGGTATTTTTGACCACATTTGAAAGGACTGCTGAAAGAGAAAAGTGGCCTGAGGAGCAGTGGGCTGGACTGGTGGCTCCTCTGTTAACTGGTGAATCGCAGAAGGCTTACTATGACCTAGAGCCTGACCAAGCAAAAGACTATGTGATGCTAAAAGCTGAAATATTGGCAAGGCTGGGTGTCACCCTGGCTGTCCGGGCTCAGCGTGTGCATAACTGGACTTTCCAGCTTGGAAAACCCCCCAGGTCTCAAATGTATGATCTCATTCACCTGAGCAGGAAGTGGCTACAGCCAGAGACTTTGTCCGCACCGGAGATTGTGGAACGTGTTGTGATGGATCGTTTCTTGAGAGCTCTTCCTACCGCCATTCAAAAGTGGGTAAGCCATGGAGACCCAGAAACGGCCGGTAAACTTGTGGATCGTGTAGAGAGATACTTGGCTACAGAGAACCTGACAGCCTCTTCCAGAGACTCTCGGACTTTCCACCCTAAGACCAGACCATCCCCAGGGGCGGATAAGAGGATTCCAAGGGGTGAGGGTGGAGAGAGTGAGAGGGTGGGAGCTCTACCCCAAGTTTGGCGAGAACAGCCTGGGAAATCAGCGGCTCAAGAGGCCGCAAGAAGGATCGTTTGCTACCGCTGCCGGCAAGCGGGACATATTGCAGCAAATTGCCCGGTTGTGGAGGAACCCATGCAATGTGACTTTCTGATGGACAGACGTCAGTCGCTGTGTGCGACAGTCGCATGCACTGCCATTCGGGGAACTGAGAAACATTTATGCAAAATGTGTATTAATGGTAGAAATGTTGTGGTATTGCTGGATTCAGGTAGCCTTGTGACCCTGATAAAGGCTGAATTAGTTAAAACAGAGGTCTCTGGGAATAGCAAGGTAGCTGTTATTTGTGTGCATGGGGACACCCGAGAGTATCCAGTGACTACAGTGTGTTTCGAGACCCCCAAAGGTACCCTCTCTCATCCAGTGGGGTTAGTATCTCAATTACCGCATGATGCCATTGTGGGAAGGGATTTTCCGAAGTTCTGGGAACTGTGGGATGATCCTGAGCCCCCCACTGGTGCCCCTATGTACCAGGAATGTGATAGCCAGAACTCCTCTGAGAGTGGGGAGGACTCTCCAGAATTTCCCTTGTCAGTATTGGCAGGGGAGACTCAAGAAACTGGAGAGGAGCCCACCTCCTCAGACGAAAACCTACCGTCTGTGGAGTTTTCTGATCTGGAGGTTCACAGGGAAAATTTTGCCACAGAACAGTTAAAAGACCCCGCCCTAATAAAGGCACGGGAAAACGTAGTGGAAATAGATGGCGAGTTAGTGAACCCAGATATTACCTGCACTTACCCATACTTCAGCGTAGAGAAGGACCTACTGTATCGGGTGGCAAAAAGGGCAGAAGAAACCGTTGAGCAGCTGGTGGTGCCCAAACCTTACAGGAAGTTGGTGTTGGAGTTGGCCCATGGGCACATTCTTGGAGGTCATCTGGGGACAGAGAAAACCCGAGAGAGGGTATTACAGAGATTCTATTGGCCTGGGGTGATGAAGGACATAGAAAATTATTGTTCCTCCTGCCCTGTGTGTCAGAGGTCGGCCCCGATGCCACATTTCCGTAGCCCGCTGGTCCCTCTACCCATCATTGAGGTCCCGTTTGAGAGAATCGCAATGGATTTGGTAGGTCCTATAATCAAGTCCGCTAGGGGGCACCAGTACATATTGGTTATAATGGACTATGCCACCCGTTATCCAGAAGCGATCCCTCTCAGAAATACCTCGGCCAAAACCATAGCCAAAGAGCTATCTCTTGTTTTTAGCCGGGTGGGTATTTGTAAAGAACTGCTTACGGACCAAGGTACACCCTTTATGTCCCGGGTTATGAAAGAGCTGTGTAAATTGTTCAAAGTGACGCAATTGCGTACATCTGTGTATCACCCCCAAACCGATGGGCTGGTTGAAAGATTCAACAAAACCCTAAAACAAATGTTGAAGAAAGTGGTGGATAGAGATGGAAAGGATTGGGACTGTCTACTTCCTTATTTGATGTTTGCTATTAGGGAGGTGCCCCAATCCTCTACGGGATTCTCCCCCTTTGAGTTACTGTATGGGAGACACCCAAGAGGGCTGTTGGATATTGCCAAGGAAACTTGGGAAAGTGAGAGTTCTCCCCACAGGAGTGTGATTGAGCATGTCGCCCTGATGCAAGATCGAATTGCACAGGTAATGCCCATCGTGAAGGAACATTTGGCCCAAGCGCAGTTGGCACAGCAGAGAGTGTACAACCGTGGAGCAAAGACCCGTACCTTTTCCCCGGGGGATAGGATATTGGTACTTGTCCCTACGGTTGAAAGTAAATTCCTTGCCAAATGGCAAGGCCCCTACGAGATAATGGAAAAAGTGAGCGAAGTGAATTACAAGGTCAGACAACCAGGAAGGCGAAAGCCCGAACAGATATATCACGTTAATCTGTTGAAAGCCTGGAGGGATAGAGAGTCCCTAGTCGCAGAAACTTGGTCACCAGCTCAAACTGGTTGCGTGATTCCGGAGGTTGGAATAGCAGCCACCTTGTCACAACCCCAACAACAGGAGGTTAAGGAGTTTGTGCTTCGCAACAAGGAGGTGTTCTCTGAGCTGCCGGGACAAACATCTGGGGTAGAGCATGATATTATTACCCCGCCCGGTGAAAGGGTGAAGTTAAAACCCTATCGGATCCCAGAGGCCCGACGGGAGGCAATACGGGAGGAAGTACAGAAAATGCTGAACTTAGGGGTGATAGAGGAGTCCCAAAGTGATTGGTCTAGTCCCATTGTGTTGGTGCCTAAACCGGATGGGAGCTGGCGATTTTGTAACGATTTTCGTCAGTTGAACAAAGTTACAAAATTTGACACCTACCCCATGCCACGTATAGATGAGTTGATCGACCGGCTGGGAACAGCCCGATACATGACGACTCTTGACCTCACAAAAGGGTATTGGCAAATTCCCCTGGCCAAGTCGGCCAAAGAGAAAACCGCATTTGTAACCCCAGACGGGGCGTTCCAATATAAGAGAATGCCGTTCGGGTTACAGAATGCGCCGGCCACATTCCAGCGGAAAATGGACCAGATACTGAGGCCCCATCGGAAGTATGCTGCGGCTTACCTGGATGACGTAATTGTCCATAGCACAGACTGGGCCTCACATCTGCCAAAAGTGCAAGCAGTCCTAGACTCTATCCGGGAAGCGGGGTTTACGGCTAACCCCAAGAAGTGTACCATTGGGCAGGAGGAGGCCAAATATCTTGGGTACACCATTGGCAGGGGAGTGATAAAACCCCAACTCAACAAAGTCGAGGCCATCCAGAGTTGGCCACGTCCCAACAGCAAGAAGCAGGTACGGGCCTTTCTGGGAATCGCGGGTTATTATCGGCGCTTCATTCCCCACTTTGCTTCTAAGGCTGTGCCCCTAACCAACCTGACGAAAGGGAAAGGGTCGGTCATGATTAAATGGACCCCCGAGGCTGAGGCAGCATTCCAATTCTTGAAACAAGCCTTATGTAGCCAGCCAGTGTTGTACTCACCCGACTTCTCTAAAGACTTTGTCGTACAAAGTGATGCGTCAGATGTGGGGTTAGGAGCAGTATTGTCCCAGGTCTGGAACGGGGAAGAGCACCCAGTCATTTACCTCAGCAGGAAGTTGAAGTCCCATGAGGTAAATTACGCCACGGTTGAAAAGGAGTGTTTAGCGGTGAAGTGGGCTCTAGATTCCCTTCGGTACTATCTGCTAGGTAGGCACTTTGACATGGTTACGGATCACGCTCCGTTAAAGTGGATGGCTCAAAACAAGGAGACAAATAGAAGAGTGAATAGGTGGTTCCTGGCCCTACAGGAATTCAACTTCACAGTAAAGCATCGCCCTGGCGTTCAAATGGGGAATGTGGATGCTTTGTCTCGAGTACATGAATGCCTGATTGCTGGTGTTCCAACCCCAAGGTTAAAACAAGAGGGGGGGGGTATGTGACAGCAGGAAGGTAAAGTCACCTGGTTGCATCCAGGGGGGTAGATATATTTCTCCCAGATTCAGGCTTTATGCTGACTTATACAACTAGGGTGGAGAGTTGTATAAGCCCAGCTGAGGCTAGTAGGCTCATGGATGACTCTTACCTCTAGGGAGAGTGTGGGGCGTCGTGCAGACAGAGTTGATGAGGCCAGCTGAAGCTTGTCAGCTCATTTAGGCCTCTATAAAAAACTCCCAGCTTCATTAGATGTTAGCTCATGCCTGGAACCAGACCTGTGTGGACTGTCTAGGGAGAGTGAACCCCTGTGCGGTGAGGCAAAGCCTGTGTGGCTATTTGTTTGGACTTTTACTAAACCAGGGACTTAGGGACTAGGACAGCACCAGGCTGATCCCAGTTGTTAGTTTAGGAAACCTGCATGTTTAGTCAGAGGTCAAACTGACCAGGATTTATTTTGTTTGTTTCTTTTTGGCTTTGCTGTGTTTTTGTCACTGTACATAGAGAAATAAACCGCACCTTTTGATTTTGAAAACCACAACCTCCGTCTGCTGGCCCTGTTTTTGTGTGGGGAGCCCAACCAGGGGGTCACACACACCCGCTACCGAGTTAACCCCCTCACAACATCAATGAAGTTAAAAACAAGACAGGGATAAATACATATAACATAACATTGAATGTACATTCCAATAGCAAGTAGTACAATATATTATTATTCAAAAATGCTTGCCTATTCAGACACTAATATTCATATATGATGGGCGGCCAAAAGATTGGTCTTGGGAGCAGGCACAAGAGCCAAACAAGGAAGGGCGCAGAATACATCAAAACCCCAACCGGAGTATTTCACCTAGGGTATATTACCTATATTGATAAATGAGTACACAAAATAAAACACCCTAGTAAATCCCAGGTACCGTATATACTCGAGTATAAGCCGAGTTTTTCAGCACATTTTTTTATGCTGAAAATGCCCCCCTCGGCTTATACTCGAGTCTGTGTCCGACTTCAACTTTGTACGCCTAATCCTGGCCAGTTTGGTGTCCGGGGGACATACGGCCCAGGGGGAACCGATTTTTCAAAACCGGGCACCCCTTCCATAGACTCCCATGTTAAAAGTCAGTCTAGTCACACAGCGCCAGAGATCAGGTAGGGGGCATGGGCACAGTGAGGCATGGGCACAGTGAGGCATGAACATAGGCACAGTGAGGCATGCAGATGGACACCCTAGGCTTATACTTGAGTCAATAAGTTTTCCCATTTTTTGTGGTAAAATTAGGTGCCTCGGCTTATATTCGGGTCGTCTTATACTCAAGTATATACGGTATATGCCCCCTTCCACACCAACAATATCTCCTTCAGCAGAAAATAATCACATATGCTTACCGGTCACATAATCTAATAAGCTGGGAAGGCTCTAGGCCAAACTGCCCCCAAAGAAAACGGAATCCAAGAAAAACCTGTTGTACTCATAAATATTCCCGGGATGAAAACCAAAAACATTGCCCTACAGCGAAAGGCAAAACAAAATGTTTAACAGAGTCCATATTATAAACCAGGCCAGACAAAAAGTAGGCACAGAGTATTCAAACATATCAGAATGAGGACAAGATAATTTACCTAATATCAGATATTATAATCTCGCATCACATATGCGTTACACTGCTGTGGCCAATAGTCAATTGGGAGAAGAGGAAGGGGGGTCTAAGGTATAAAAAGATAACCGGGGTATGCCATCACTGCACTAGTATAGACCAGCAATACCAATTCAGATGCCGCCATAGTAGAGAACAATTCCCCCTTCATATCTCACTGTGCCGTCAAAGCCATGTGCTCAAAAGAGCCCGATGACTGCTCCCAACCCCTTTTTTCTCCCACAGCTGCCTGGTGTCCCGCGTGGCGCATCTAAGATGGCGCCGACGCAGTGATGTCATGATGCTGCATGCGTGATATGTTTGCACATGTGTTAAACACTTGCGCCAGCCTCCGCATACAAGCACACCTCAGATACCGCCTTGCCCCTCCAACCTCACACACAAGGAATAAGGAGAGGAGGTGTAGCAGGAAGGGCGGCTTAAACATGTAAGCCCGGCCCGGATTTCTAGATAAAATATTCAGAATTTTTGACACCATAAGGGGGCATTGACAAATGACCAATAGGCTAAATTCCTTAAATTATAAAACATATTTGCAGTAAAGACATACAGTATATTATCAGCAAATAGGGCCAAAGTATACTGACGCAATTATCATTATTCAAAAACACTTTACAACTTAAAGCTTCAAGCTAAATACAACTTATGAACCTAAAATACATAAAGAGTCTTCTTCCTGGACTTGTCTTCTTATTACATTGGATGTCCTCAGAATTTTTCCCTTTTCCTGATTGTGATCTGCTTTCATTTCATTTTGTACACCCTACCCATACTTTATATAAAGCACTATGGAGACCCCTTTGATTTTGGTGTAGATGCATATTACCTAGAAACTTCTTACTAGACTTCAAACTATGCCTGTGTTTTCCCATACTTGATATCTATAGTTATTATAGATAAAACAGAATTTTAGAGATTTATATGAGTCATACATTGTTAATTGTTAATTTTTCGATAAGTTCCAAGAAATGAAAGGGTCAAAGTTCAGGAAATTCAACCCGCAAGACAGAAAGTGGTGACGCCTCAGAGAAGAGTTGACTATCCATATAGGCAAGAATGGAAGCCCCCTTCACGAGTGCAACATCACAGTCCTGTTATGGTGATTATTTGTCATTTGTGTAGTGTTGCTTTAATTGTTATGCATGGAATATTCCGAGTATTCTAAATCAAAGTGAGGAAAAGACATTGTAGAATTGTTGCCCATCGCAAGTAAATTATTCCCAATATTTTCGGTACCACCTTGAAAAAATACATCTGGAATTTTGATGTTTGCTCCACTTTTCTGGTCTGTTGTCTATCTAGTTTATGATTTTAGAAGCTCTGGATAACAGTGTTGTGTCTGTTCAGGTGCATGATCAGAACTGGAGACACAGGATGGAGATTATTGATAAACCTGCAGCTGCAAGGATACATGGACACGGACAATATAACCATTATTACGCGAGGTTGAATGACATACAGAGAAAACCCTATGATTACCAACCTCACCATGGGCCACCCATCAACCACCGCATCGATTCTCCACAGCATGTGTATGTACTGCCTCGATTGATACACTACGTTTTATATTTATGTATACACACTGATCAGCCATAACATTATAACCACCCACCAAAAATTTAGTAGGTGCCCCTATTGCCGCCAAAATAGCCCTTACCCATCAAGGCATGGAATCCACTCAGAAGACCTCAGAAGGTATGCTGTGGTCCAACATGTTTCATCACTAGATGGCATCAGGAGAGGTGTACCAATATGACATCTCATTCCAAACACCCTATTTAACATTTTTTTCAATCTGAGCAAATCAGTGCCCAGGTAGCTAGAGGTCAAGCGCCATCTAGAGGCCAACTTGCTCTTCATACAAACTAAACAAACCAGTATCCTGACAGTTTTTACTTAAGATTTATAAGTACTTTATATGTTTATTATGGATTTGTGATACACAGTGCTTCACAGAAGGAGATGTGTATTTATTGCTCTTTGGAGATATTATATACTTGATTGCACCAATATTTTTTTGCATTTGCACCTATACATGGTTTGTTTATAGTATTTAGAAAGGGTGGTAGAATTACAGTATTTTAGCGCAGTTTTTCTTTTCTTTTCTTTTTTTTTATATCTGCATTGATACTTCTGAACAGCTGCTGTACAACAGTGATATATTCAGTTTTTTTAAGCACATAATTATTGGAGTATACACACCTGGAGCTGTCTATGAAACTGATATTTTACTATGCAGAGTATATTGCACACACAGGTACACATAATATTTTTGTTCATCCTATTATGTTTTTATATGATACATGCATAAGCTTTACATGCAATTTTCTTGAGTTATTATATGAGCAGCACAAAAAAAAAAAAAAAGAAGCCTTTTCATGTACTTTCCCTACAGATTTTCTATGACTTCTGTATATAATACATGACTGGTGTTTACCGTCAGGTTTAGGTGATTTGGGATCATTTTTTTTCTGTTCGTATGTTCAATTTTGAAATATTGGGTTGAACCAGGAGATCTAGAAAATGTTCTAAATGTAAATGAAATCTATAGCAAATGCTTTTATTCTTGGATAGAGTAGGCCAGTGTTTCTTCTTTTAGTCAAGGCACCCTTCAAACTCCTGCACAATCTTGAGGCACCCCATTCTAAAATGTAAAAAACTAAACAAACAGTTTTACATAATGCAGCAGCATCCACATATTTAGCACACCCAACATTAGAGGTGATTTATACTTCCAAAGCAAATACACCTTTGCACACCGGGACTGACTAGTATTCCAATGTTTCTCCTCTCCCTCAGTTTCACTCCCTCACTCAGCTAATGTGACCCCATTGCTGATGGAGAGGGGCAGGGGAGGGGCAAACAAGGATGCGGTGCATGCACCCTCATTTTCTGTCACCACCAGCAGATACAAGATATCCATAAAAACCTAACAGCAGCGCTAACCCTTCCCTGATCTAAAACATTTTTAAAAACATAAAAAAAAAGTTTTGTCTTGAAATAAGTATTAACCACTTGCTGACCGCGCACTGTAGCTTCACTGCTACAGTGCGGGACAGCTGCACAGAATCACACACACATATATATATATTGTGACAGCAGGAAGGTAAAGTCACCTGGTTGCATCCAGGGGGGTAGATATATTTCGCCCAGATTCAGGCTTTACGCCGACTTATACAACTAGGTGGAGAGTTGTATAAGCCCAGCTAAGGCTAGTGGGCTCATGGATGACTCATACCTCTAGGGAGAGGGCTGGGCGTCGTGCAGGCAGGGAGTTGATGAGGCCAGCTGAAGCCTGTCAGTTCGTTTAAGGCCTCTATAAAAACTCCCAGATTCATTAGATGTTAGCTCATGCCTGGAACCAGACCTGTGTGGACTGTCTAGGGAGAGTGAACCCCTGTGCGGTGAGGCAAAGCCTGTGTGGCTATTTGTTTGGACTTTTACTAAACCAGGGACTTAGGGACTAGGACAGCACCAGGCTGATCCCAGTTGTTAGTTTAGGAAACCTGCATGTTTAGTCAGAGGTCAAACTGACCAGGATTTATTTTGTTTGTTTCTTTTTGGCTTTGCTGTGTTTTGTCACTGTGCATAGAGAAATAAACCGCACCTTTTGATTTTGAAAACCACAACCTCCGTCTGCTGGCCCTGTTTTTGTGTGGGGAGCCCAACCAGGGGGTCACACACACCCGCTACCGAGTTAACCCCCTCACAGTTGGTGGAGAACCAGTGGCAGTTTTTTTTAAGCCAGCATGGAGGAGATACTGAAACAGCTGGCTCTAGCAAATGCCAATCAACAGCAGACAAATGCAGGTTTGCAAAGGAGCCTTGCAGCCCAGCAGCAAGCTCATCAACAAGCCCAGCAGCAATCTGAGGCCCGCTTCATAGACCTGTTACAGAAGCAAGAGCAGAGACTACAACAAATGGAAGCAGTAATGCAGCAACGTCCGCAGACCAGTGAGGAAAGCCGTCCCACTAATACCGCGTCCTTTGGGGTGAGTCGTTTATTGACAAAAATGACTGGAGAGGATGATCCAGAGGTATTTTTGACCACATTTGAAAGGACTGCTGAAAGAGAAAAGTGGCCTGAGGAGCAGTGGGCTGGACTGGTGGCTCCTCTGTTAACTGGTGAATCGCAGAAGGCTTACTATGACCTAGAGCCTGACCAAGCAAAAGACTATGTGATGCTAAAAGCTGAAATATTGGCAAGGCTGGGTGTCACCCTGGCTGTCCGGGCTCAGCGTGTGCATAACTGGACTTTCCAGCTTGGAAAACCCCCCAGGTCTCAAATGTATGATCTCATTCACCTGAGCAGGAAGTGGCTACAGCCAGAGACTTTGTCCGCACCGGAGATTGTGGAACGTGTTGTGATGGATCGTTTCTTGAGAGCTCTTCCTACCGCCATTCAAAAGTGGGTAAGCCATGGAGACCCAGAAACGGCCGGTAAACTTGTGGATCGTGTAGAGAGATACTTGGCTACAGAGAACCTGACGGCCTCTTCCAGAGACTCTCGGACTTTCCACCCTAAGACCAGACCATCCCCAGGGGCGGATAAGAGGATTCCAAGGGGTGAGGGTGGAGAGAGTGAGAGGGTGGGAGCTCTACCCCAAGTTTGGCGAGAACAGCCTGGGAAATCAGCGGCTCAAGAGGCCGCAAGAAGGATCGTTTGCTACCGCTGCCGGCAAGCGGGACATATTGCAGCAAATTGCCCGGTTGTGGAGGAACCCATGCAATGTGACTTTCTGATGGACAGACGTCAGTCGCTGTGTGCGACAGTCGCATGCACTGCCATTCGGGGAACTGAGAAACATTTATGCAAAATGTGTATTAATGGTAGAAATGTTGTGGTATTACTGGATTCAGGTAGCCTTGTGACCCTGATAAAGGCTGAATTAGTTAAAACAGAGGTCTCTGGGAATAGCAAGGTAGCTGTTATTTGTGTGCATGGGGACACCCGAGAGTATCCAGTGACTACAGTGTGTTTCGAGACCCCCAAAGGTACCCTCTCTCATCCAGTGGGGTTAGTATCTCAATTACCGCATGATGCCATTGTGGGAAGGGATTTTCCGAAGTTCTGGGAACTGTGGGATGATCCTGAGCCCCCCACTGGTGCCCCTATGTACCAGGAATGTGATAGCCAGAACTCCTCTGAGAGTGGTGAGGACTCTCCAGAATTTCCCTTGTCAGTATTGGCAGGGGAGACTCAAGAAACTGGAGAGGAGCCCACCTCCTCAGACGAAAACCTACCGTCTGTGGAGTTTTCTGATCTGGAGGTTCACAGGGAAAATTTTGCCACAGAACAGTTAAAAGACCCCGCCCTAATAAAGGCACGGGAAAACGTAGTGGAAATAGATGGCGAGTTAGTGAACCCAGATAATACCTGCACTTACCCATACTTCAGCGTAGAGAAGGACCTACTGTATCGGGTGGCAAAAAGGGCAGAAGAAACCGTTGAGCAGCTGGTGGTGCCCAAACCTTACAGGAAGTTGGTGTTGGAGTTGGCCCATGGGCACATTCTTGGAGGTCATCTGGGGACAGAGAAAACCCGGGAGAGGGTATTACAGAGATTCTATTGGCCTGGGGTGATGAAGGACATAGAAAATTATTGTTCCTCCTGCCCTGTGTGTCAGAGGTCGGCCCCGATGCCACATTTCCGTAGCCCGCTGGTCCCTCTACCCATCATTGAGGTCCCGTTTGAGAGAATCGCAATGGATTTGGTAGGTCCTATAATCAAGTCCGCTAGGGGGCACCAGTACATATTGGTTATAATGGACTATGCCACCCGTTATCCAGAAGCGATCCCTCTCAGAAATACCTCGGCCAAAACCATAGCCAAAGAGCTATCTCTTGTTTTTAGCCGGGTGGGTATTTGTAAAGAACTGCTTACGGACCAAGGTACACCCTTTATGTCCCGGGTTATGAAAGAGCTGTGTAAATTGTTCAAAGTGACGCAATTGCGTACATCTGTGTATCACCCCCAAACCGATGGGCTGGTTGAAAGATTCAACAAAACCCTAAAACAAATGTTGAAGAAAGTGGTGGATAGAGATGGAAAGGATTGGGACTGTCTACTTCCTTATTTGATGTTTGCTATTAGGGAGGTGCCCCAATCCTCTACGGGATTCTCCCCCTTTGAGTTACTGTATGGGAGACACCCAAGAGGGCTGTTGGATATTGCCAAGGAAACTTGGGAAAGTGAGAGTTCTCCCCACAGGAGTGTGATTGAGCATGTCGCCCTGATGCAAGATCGAATTGCACAGGTAATGCCCATCGTCAAGGAACATTTGGCCCAAGCGCAGTTGGCACAGCAGAGAGTGTACAACCGTGGAGCAAAGACCCGTACCTTTTCCCCGGGGGATAGGATATTGGTACTTGTCCCTACGGTTGAAAGTAAATTCCTTGCCAAATGGCAAGGCCCCTACGAGATAATGGAAAAAGTGAGCGAAGTGAATTACAAGGTCAGACAACCAGGAAGGCGAAAGCCCGAACAGATATATCACGTTAATCTGTTGAAAGCCTGGAGGGATAGAGAGTCCCTAGTCGCAGAAACTTGGTCACCAGCTCAAACTGGTTGCGTGATTCCGGAGGTTGGAATAGCAGCCACCTTGTCACAACCCCAACAACAGGAGGTTAAGGAGTTTGTGCTTCGCAACAAGGAGGTGTTCTCTGAGCTGCCGGGACAAACATCTGGGGTAGAGCATGATATTATTACCCCGCCCGGTGAAAGGGTGAAGTTAAAACCCTATCGGATCCCAGAGGCCCGACGGGAGGCAATACGGGAGGAAGTACAGAAAATGCTGAACTTAGGGGTGATAGAGGAGTCCCAAAGTGATTGGTCTAGTCCCATTGTGTTGGTGCCTAAACCGGATGGGAGCTGGCGATTTTGTAACGACTTTCGTCAGTTGAACAAAGTTACAAAATTTGACACCTACCCCATGCCACGTATAGATGAGTTGATCGACCGGCTGGGAACAGCCCGATACATGACGACTCTTGACCTCACAAAAGGGTATTGGCAAATTCCCCTGGCCAAGTCGGCCAAAGAGAAAACCGCATTTGTAACCCCAGACGGGGCGTTCCAATATAAGAGAATGCCGTTCGGGTTACAGAATGCGCCGGCCACATTCCAGCGGAAAATGGACCAGATGCTGAGGCCCCACCGGAAGTATGCTGCGGCTTACCTGGATGACGTAATTGTCCATAGCACAGATTGGGCCTCACATCTGCCAAAAGTGCAAGCAGTCCTGGACTCTGTTCGGGAAGCGGGGTTTACGGCTAACCCCAAGAAGTGTACCATTGGGCAGGAGGAGGCCAAATATCTTGGGTACACCATTGGCAGGGGAGTAATAAAACCCCAACTCAACAAAGTCGAGGCCATCCAGAGTTGGCCACGTCCCAACAGCAAGAAGCAGGTACGAGCCTTTCTGGGAATCGCGGGTTATTATCGGCGCTTCATTCCCCACTTTGCTTCTAAGGCTGTGCCCCTAACCAACCTGACGAAAGGGAAAGGGTCGGTCATGATTAAATGGACCCCCGAGGCTGAGGCAGCATTCCAATTCTTGAAACAAGCCTTATGTAGCCAGCCAGTGTTGTACTCACCCGACTTCTCTAAAGACTTTGTCGTACAAAGTGATGCGTCAGATGTGGGGTTAGGAGCAGTATTGTCCCAGGTCTGGAACGGGGAAGAGCACCCAGTCATTTACCTCAGCAGGAAGTTGAAGTCCCATGAGGTAAATTACGCCACGGTTGAAAAGGAGTGTTTAGCGGTGAAGTGGGCTCTAGATTCCCTTCGGTACTACCTGCTAGGTAGGCACTTTGACATGGTTACGGATCACGCTCCGTTAAAGTGGATGGCTCAAAACAAGGAAACAAATAGAAGAGTGAATAGGTGGTTCCTGGCCCTTCAGGAATTCAACTTCACAGTAAAGCATCGCCCTGGCGTTCAAATGGGGAATGTGGATGCTTTGTCTCGAGTACATGAATGCCTGATTGCTGGTGTTCCAACCCCGAGGTTAAAACAAGAGGGGGGGGTATGTGACAGCAGGAAGGTAAAGTCACCTGGTTGCATCCAGGGGGGTAGATATATTTCGCCCAGATTCAGGCTTTACGCCGACTTATACAACTAGGTGGAGAGTTGTATAAGCCCAGCTAAGGCTAGTGGGCTCATGGATGACTCATACCTCTAGGGAGAGGGCTGGGCGTCGTGCAGGCAGGGAGTTGATGAGGCCAGCTGAAGCCTGTCAGTTCGTTTAAGGCCTCTATAAAAACTCCCAGATTCATTAGATGTTAGCTCATGCCTGGAACCAGACCTGTGTGGACTGTCTAGGGAGAGTGAACCCCTGTGCGGTGAGGCAAAGCCTGTGTGGCTATTTGTTTGGACTTTTACTAAACCAGGGACTTAGGGACTAGGACAGCACCAGGCTGATCCCAGTTGTTAGTTTAGGAAACCTGCATGTTTAGTCAGAGGTCAAACTGACCAGGATTTATTTTGTTTGTTTCTTTTTGGCTTTGCTGTGTTTTGTCACTGTACATAGAGAAATAAACCGCACCTTTTGATTTTGAAAACCACAACCTCCGTCTGCTGGCCCTGTTTTTGTGTGGGGAGCCCAACCAGGGGGTCACACACACCCGCTACCGAGTTAACCCCCTCACAATATATATATATATATATATATATATATATTGTGACAGCAGGAAGGTAAAGTCACCTGGTTTCATCCAGGGGGGTAGATATATTTCGCCCAGATTCAGGCTTTACGCCGACTTATACAACTAGGTGGAGAGTTGTATAAGCCCAGCTGAGGCTAGTGGGCTCATGGATGACTCATACCTCTAGGGAGAGTGTGGGGCGTCATGCAGACAGGGAGTTGATGAGACCAGCTGAAGCTCGTCAGCTCATTTAGGCCTCTATAAGAACTCCCAGCTTCATTAGATGTTAGCTCATGCCTGGACCCAGACCTGTGTGGACTGTCTAGGGAGAGTGAACCCCTGTGCGGTGAGACAAAGCCTGTGTGGCTATTTGCTTGGACATTTAAAACCAGGGACTTAGGGACTAGGACAGCACTAGGCTGATCCCAGTTGTTAGTTAGGAAACCTGTATGTTTAGTCAGAGGTCAAGTTGACCAGGATTTATTTTGTTTATGTTTCTTTTGCTTTGCTGTGTTTTGTCACTGTAAATAGAAAATAAACCGCACCTTTTTGATTTTGAAAACCACAACCTCCGTCTGCTGGGCCTGTTTTTGTGTGGGGAGCCCATCCCGGGGGTCACACACACCCGCTGCCGAGCTAACCCCCTCACAGTTGGTGGAGAACCAGTGGCAGTTTTTTTTTAAGCCAGCATGGAGGAGATACTGAAGCAGCTGGCTCTAGCAAATGCCAATCAACAGCAGACAAATGCAGGTTTGCAAAAGAGCCTTGCAGCTCAACAACAGAACTTCGCAGCCCAGCAGCAAGCTCATCAACAGAGCCTTGCAGCCCAGCAGCAGACAAACGCAACTTTGCAACAGAGTCTGGAGGCTCAGCAACAAGCCCAGCAGCAATCTGAGGCCCGCTTCATAGACCTGTTGCAGAAGTAAGAGCAGAGACTACAACAACAGATGGAAGCAGTAATGCAGCAACGTCCGCAGACCAGTGAGGAAAGCCGTCCCACTAATACCGCGTCCTTTGGGGTGAGTCGTTTATTGACAAAAATGACTGGAGAGGATGATCCAGAGGTATTTTTGACCACATTTGAAAGGACCGCTGAAAGAGAAAAGTGGCCTGAGGAGCAGTGGGCTGGACTGGTGGCTCCTCTGTTAACTGGTGAATCGCAGAAAGCTTACTATGACCTAGAGCCTAACCAAGCAAAAGACTATGTGATGCTAAAAGCTGAAATATTGGCAAGGCTGGGTGTCACCCAGGCTGTCCGGGCTCAGCGTGTGCATAACTGGACTTTCCAGCTTGGAAAACCCCCCAGGTCTCAAATGTATGATCTCATTCACCTGAGCAGAAAGTGGCTACAGCCAGAGACTTTGTCCGCACCAAAGATTGTGGAACGTGTTGTAATGGATCGGTTTTTGAGAGCTCTTCCTACTGCCATCCAAAAGTGGGTAAGCCATGGAGACCCAGAGACGGCCGATGGTCTTGTGGATCGTGTGGAGAAATACTTGGCTACAGAGAACCTGACGGCCTCTTCCAGAGACACTCGGACTTTCCACCCTAAGACCAGACCATCCCCAGGGGCGGATAAGAGGATTCCAAGGGGTGAGGGTGGAGAGAGTGAGAGGGTGGGAGCTCTACCCCAAGTTTGGCGAGAACAGCCTGGGAAATCAGCGGCTCAAGAGGCGGCAAGAAGGATCGTTTGCTACCGCTGCCGGCAAGCGGGACATATTGCAGCCAATTGCCCGGTTGTGGAGGAACCCATGCAGTGTGACTTTCTGACGGGCAGACGTCAGTCGCTGTGTGCGACAGTCGCATGCACTGCCATTCGAGGAACTGAGAAACATTTATGCAAAATGTGTGTTAATGGTAGAAATGTTGTGGTATTGCTGGATTCAGGTAGCCTTGTGACCCTGATAAAGGCTGAGTTAGTTAAAACAGAGGTCTCTGGGAATAGCAAGGTAGCTGTTATTTGTGTGCATGGGGACACCCGAGAGTATCCAGTGACTACAGTGTGTTTCGAGACCCCCAAAGGTACCCTCTCTCATCCAGTGGGCTTAGTATCTCAGTTACCGCATGACGCCATTGTGGGAAGGGATTTTCCGAAGTTCTGGGAACTGTGGGATGATCCTGAGCCCCCCACTGGTGCCCCTATGTACCAGGAATGTGATAGCCAGAACTCCCCTGAGAGTGGTGAGGACTCTCCGGAATTTCCCTTATCAGTATTGGCAGGGGAGACTCAAGAAACTGGAGAGGAGCCCACCTCCTCAGACGAAAACCTACCGTCTGTGGAGTTTTCTGATCTTGAGGTTCACAGGGAAAACTTTGCCACAGAACAGTTGAAAGACCCCGCCCTAATAAAGGCACGGGAAAACGTAGTGAAAATAGATGGCGAGTTAGTGAACCCAGATAATACCTGCACTTACCCATACTTCAGCGTAGAGAAGGACCTACTGTATCGGGTGGCAAAAAGGGCAGAAGAAACCGTTGAGCAGCTTGTGGTGCCCAAACCTTACAGGAAGTTGGTGTTGGAGTTGGCCCATGGGCACATTCTTGGAGGTCATCTGGGGACAGAGAAAACCCGAGAGAGGGTATTACAGAGATTCTATTGGCCGGGGGTGATGAAGGACATAGAAAATTATTGTTCCTCCTGCCCTGTGTGTCAGAGGTCGGCCCCGATGCCACATTTCCGTAGCCCGCTGGTCCCTCTACCCATCATTGAGGTCCCGTTTGAGAGGATCGCCATGGATTTGGTAGGTCCTATAATCAAGTCCGCTAGGGGACACCAGTACATATTAGTTATAATGGACTATGCCACCCGTTATCCAGAAGCGATCCCTCTCCGAAATACCTCGGCCAAAACCATAGCCAAAGAGCTATCTCTTGTGTTTAGCCGGGTGGGTATTTGTAAGGAACTGCTTATGGACCAAGGTACACCCTTTATGTCCCGGGTTATGAAGGAGCTGTGTAAATTGTTCAAAGTGACGCAATTACGTACATCTGTGTATCACCCCCAAACCGATGGGCTGGTTGAAAGATTCAACAAAACCCTAAAACAAATGTTGAAGAAAGTGGTGGATAGAGATGGAAAGGATTGGGACTGTCTACTTCCTTATCTGATGTTTGCTATTAGGGAGGTGCCCCAATCCTCTACGGGATTCTCCCCCTTTGAGTTACTGTATGGGAGACACCCAAGAGGGCTGTTGGATATTGCCAAGGAAACTTGGGAAAGTGAGAGTTCTCCCCACAGGAGTGTGATTGAGCATGTCGCCCTGATGCAAGACCGAATTGCACAGGTAATGCCCATCGTGAAGGAACATTTGGCCCAAGCGCAGTTAGCACAGCAGAGAGTGTACAACCGTGGAGCCAAGACCCGTACCTTTTCCCCGGGGGATAGGATACTGGTACTTGTCCCTACGGTTGAAAGTAAATTCCTTGCCAAATGGCAAGGCCCCTACGAGATAATGGAAAAAGTGAGCGAAGTGAATTACAAGGTCAGACAACCAGGAAGGCGAAAGCCCGAACAGATCTATCACGTTAATCTGTTGAAAGCCTGGAGGGATAGAGAGTCCCTAGTCGCAGACACTTGGTCACCAGCTCAAACTGGTTGCGTGATTCCTGAGGTTGGAATAGCAGCCACCTTGTCACAACTAGGGATGAGCTTCGTGTTCGAGTCGAACATACGTTCGACTCGAACATCGGCTGTTCGATCGTTCGACGAAGATCGAACGATTTGGGCCGTTCACGCCAAATTCGAGTGACGCGAACGGCCCACAATGCACTACGCCATCGCAGTGTCATCCAGGCGCTGTGATTGGCCAAGCATGCACTGTGACCCCGCATGCTTGGCCAATCACAGCGCCGGCAGCGAGGAGAGCAATGATTGGCCACAGGCAGGATGCCTGTGGCCAATTATTGCTGAGGGTGTTTAGTACACGCCCCACACTATAAAAGGCCGCCAGCACGGCGGCCTAGTGTAGTGTGTTCCGGAGCAGGGAAAGACAAGCATAGGCAGGGACAGTGACATTTATTTCTTTCTTGCTTAACCTGGATTCCTTTAGTTTAGGGAAAGAGAAGGATAGGTAGGGAGAGTGTCAGTGTGTTTTACTGTGCGAGTCCTTGTTTCTAGGGACAAAGAAGGAAAGTGAGGGGATTTCTCCTTGTGCTATAGTGTGCTTTAAAAAAACATTTTTTCTAGGGACAGAAAACTGTAGGTAGGGAGAGTGTCAGTTTCTTTCACTGTGCCAGTCCTTGTTTCTAGGGACAAAGAAGGAAAGTGAGGGGATTTCTCCTTGTGCTATAGTGTGCTTTAAAAAAACATTTTTTCTAGGGACAGAAAACTGTAGGTAGGGAGAGTGTCAGTTTCTTTCACTGTGCCAGTCCTTGTTTCTAGGGACAAAGAAGGAAAGTGAGGGGATTTCTCCTTGTGCTATAGTGTGCTTTAAAAAAACATTTTTTCTAGGGACAGAAAACTGTAGGTAGGGAGAGTGTCAGTTTCTTTCACTGTGCCAGTCCTTGTTTCTAGGGACAAAGAAGGAAAGTGAGGGGATTTCTCCTTGTGCTATAGTGTGCTTTAAAAAAACATTTTTTCTAGGGACAGAAAACTGTAGGTAGGGAGAGTGTCAGTTTCTTTCACTGTGCCAGTCCTTGTTTCTAGGGACAAAGAAGGAAAGTGAGGGGATTTCTCCTTGTGCTATAGTGTGCTTTAAAAAAACATTTTTTCTAGGGACAGAAAACTGTAGGTAGGGAGAGTGTCAGTTTCTTTCACTGTGCCAGTCCTTGTTTCTAGGGACAAAGAAGGAAAGTGAGGGGATTTCTCCTTGTGCTATAGTGTGCTTTAAAAAAACATTTTTTCTAGGGACAGAAAACTGTAGGTAGGGAGAGTGTCAGTTTCTTTCACTGTGCCAGTCCTTGTTTCTAGGGACAAAGAAGGAAAGTGAGGGGATTTCTCCTTGTGCTATAGTGTGCTTTAAAAAAACATTTTTTCTAGGGACAGAAAACTGTAGGTAGGGAGAGTGTCAGTTTCTTTCACTGTGCCAGTCCTTGTTTCTAGGGACAAAGAAGGAAAGTGAGGGGATTTCTCCTTGTGCTATAGTGTGCTTTAAAAAAACATTTTTTCTAGGGACAGAAAACTGTAGGTAGGGAGAGTGTCAGTTTCTTTCACTGTGCCAGTCCTTGTTTCTAGGGACAAAGAAGGAAAGTGAGGGGATTTCTCCTTGTGCTATAGTGTGCTTTAAAAAAACATTTTTTCTAGGGACAGAAAACTGTAGGTAGGGAGAGTGTCAGTTTCTTTCACTGTGCCAGTCCTTGTTTCTAGGGACAAAGAAGGAAAGTGAGGGGATTTCTCCTTGTGCTATAGTGTGCTTTAAAAAAACATTTTTTCTAGGGACAGAAAACTGTAGGTAGGGAGAGTGTCAGTTTCTTTCACTGTGCCAGTCCTTGTTTCTAGGGACAAAGAAGGAAAGTGAGGGGATTTCTCCTTGTGCTATAGTGTGCTTTAAAAAAACATTTTTTCTAGGGACAGAAAACTGTAGGTAGGGAGAGTGTCAGTTTCTTTCACTGTGCCAGTCCTTGTTTCTAGGGACAAAGAAGGAAAGTGAGGGGATTTCTCCTTGTGCTATAGTGTGCTTTAAAAAAACATTTTTTCTAGGGACAGAAAACTGTAGGTAGGGAGAGTGTCAGTTTCTTTCACTGTGCCAGTCCTTGTTTCTAGGGACAAAGAAGGAAAGTGAGGGGATTTCTCCTTGTGCTATAGTGTGCTTTAAAAAAACATTTTTTCTAGGGACAGAAAACTGTAGGTAGGGAGAGTGTCAGTTTCTTTCACTGTGCCAGTCCTTGTTTCTAGGGACAAAGAAGGAAAGTGAGGGGATTTCTCCTTGTGCTATAGTGTGCTTTAAAAAAACATTTTTTCTAGGGACAGAAAACTGTAGGTAGGGAGAGTGTCAGTTTCTTTCACTGTGCCAGTCCTTGTTTCTAGGGACAAAGAAGGAAAGTGAAGGGATTTCTCCTTGTGCTATAGTGTGCTTTAAAAAAACATTTTTTCTAGGGACAGAAAACTGTAGGTAGGGAGAGTGTCAGTTTCTTTCACTGTGCCAGTCCTTGTTTCTAGGGACAAAGAAGGAAAGTGAGGGGATTTCTCCTTGTGCTATAGTGTGCTTTAAAAAAACATTTTTTCTAGGGACAGAAAACTGTAGGTAGGGAGAGTGTCAGTTTCTTTCACTGTGCCAGTCCTTGTTTCTAGGGACAAAGAAGGAAAGTGAGGGGATTTCTCCTTGTGCTATAGTGTGCTTTAAAAAAACATTTTTTCTAGGGACAGAAAACTGTAGGTAGGGAGAGTGTCAGTTTCTTTCACTGTGCCAGTCCTTGTTTCTAGGGACAAAGAAGGAAAGTGAGGGGATTTCTCCTTGTGCTATAGTGTGCTTTAAAAAAACATTTTTTCTAGGGACAGAAAACTGTAGGTAGGGAGAGTGTCAGTTTCTTTCACTGTGCCAGTCCTTGTTTCTAGGGACAAAGAAGGAAAGTGAGGGGATTTCTCCTTGTGCTATAGTGTGCTTTAAAAAAACATTTTTTCTAGGGACAGAAAACTGTAGGTAGGGAGAGTGTCAGTTTCTTTCACTGTGCCAGTCCTTGTTTCTAGGGACAAAGAAGGAAAGTGAGGGGATTTCTCCTTGTGCTATAGTGTGCTTTAAAAAAACATTTTTTCTAGGGACAGAAAACTGTAGGTAGGGAGAGTGTCAGTTTCTTTCACTGTGCCAGTCCTTGTTTCTAGGGACAAAGAAGGAAAGTGAGGGGATTTCTCCTTGTGCTATAGTGTGCTTTAAAAAAACATTTTTTCTAGGGACAGAAAACTGTAGGTAGGGAGAGTGTCAGTTTCTTTCACTGTGCCAGTCCTTGTTTCTAGGGACAAAGAAGGAAAGTGAGGGGATTTCTCCTTGTGCTATAGTGTGCTTTAAAAAAACATTTTTTCTAGGGACAGAAAACTGTAGGTAGGGAGAGTGTCAGTTTCTTTCACTGTGCCAGTCCTTGTTTCTAGGGACAAAGAAGGAAAGTGAGGGGATTTCTCCTTGTGCTATAGTGTGCTTTAAAAAAACATTTTTTCTAGGGACAGAAAACTGTAGGTAGGGAGAGTGTCAGTTTCTTTCACTGTGCCAGTCCTTGTTTCTAGGGACAAAGAAGGAAAGTGAGGGGATTTCTCCTTGTGCTATAGTGTGCCAAAGCATTCCTCATCAACCATCTTTGAAATCCTTGTTTTTTGGACAGTCAGGGAAATTGTCGTTGTGCTATTCTGTGCAAAAGCAATAATCCTCAACCATATTTAGAAATCCTTAAGTAAAGGGACAGAGAAGGACACCTGAAGGTAGCCCTTATTGCTTTTTTCCCATCTCCCTGCAGGCCATCTATTAGAATGTCTGGAAGGCAAACAAGGAGAGGCAGACAGTCAGGAGGCAATAAAAGAGGGCAAGCAGGCTCTGTGTCTGGGGGCAACAGTGCTGGTCGTGGACGTGGTGCATTGTCATCAGCACATGGCCATGGGACACGCTTGTCCTTCTTTTCGGCAGCTGGACATGTTGAGCCACATCATGCCGAAGACTTGGTAGAGTGGATGACCAAGCCCTCCTCCTCCTCCTCATCCTCTCTCACCCAGGCTCAGGGTACTGGCAAAGCAGCTGCCAAAGCGTCCTCTTCCCTGGTATCAATGTCAGACTCATCATCAGTCACTCCTTCCCTAGACCCACCATGTCCTCCTCCTGAGGAGTCCCCCGAACTGTTTGAGCACAGTGTTGGGTACATGCTCCAGGAGGATGCCCAGCGTTTCGAAGGGTCTGATGATGAAACCCAGCTACAGGAAGGCAGTAGCGTGAGAGCAGACAGAGGGGATGCTCAAGAAGGACACCAATCTGGCAGTCATGTTCCAGCAGCTGCAGCATACTGCCAGATTGGCTCCAGTGATGAGGAGGGAGGGGATGATGAGGTCACTGACTCCACGTGGGTGCCTAATAGGAGAGAGGAGGAGGAGGAGGATGAGGAGGAGGCACATCTCCAACGAGGCAGGATGCCCTTTGGTGGCCAGCGTAAGGGCAGTACACCGACGGAATCACACCGCAGAGCTCCGCCTGTGCAGGGCGCTGCCTCTGCCCGTCATTCAAAAAGTTCCTTGGTGTGGGCCTTTTTTGAGGCTAGTGCATCAGATCGCACAGCTGCTGTTTGCAACATATGTCTCAAGCGTATATCGCGTGGCCAAAACATCAGCCGCTTGGGTACCACATGCCTGACCAGACATATGTTGACCTGCCATGCAGCTCGTTGGCAAGCCTACCTCAAAGACCCACACCAAAGAACAAAGCGGACCTCTCCTTGCACCGCATCAGCTGGGATCTCCAACCCCACTATAACTTCAGTCCTCTCTGAAACATGCACTGAGAGGAATGACGGTGTAGAATTAGGTGTGTCACAGCCAAGTACTTGTGGCCACTCTGCTAGCAGTACACCGACGTCCGATTCTAGCAGGCAAATTTCCCTGCCCCAGCTGCTGGACCGTCGAAAGAAGTTCACTCCCAGCCATCCACATGCCCAGCGGTTGAATGCTAGCTTGGCTAAATTGCTAGCGCTTCAACTGCTGCCTTTTCAGTTGGTAGACTCGGCCCCCTTCCGTGAGTTTGTGCAATGTGCGGTTCCTCAGTGGCAGGTTCCCAAACGCCACTTTTTCTCACGGAAGGCTATTCCGGCTCTCTACCGGCATGTGGAAGGCAATGTCTTGGCCTCGCTGGACAGGGCGGTCAGCGGTAAGGTGCATATTACCGCTGACTCATGGTCCAGCAGGCATGGACAGGGACGTTACCTTTCTTTCACGGCCCATTGGGTCACTCTTTTGGCAGCTGGGAAGGATGCAGGACAAGGTGCAGTAGTGTTGGAGGTTGTTCCACCGCCACGCCTCCAAAATGCTACTACTGGTTGTGACACACCTCTCTCCTCCACCCCCTCCTCTTCTTCTTCCTCCATGGCCTCTTCCTGTGGTTTGTCCTATGAACCAGCGGTGCTCCGTAGCCGTTCACGGGGCTACGCAAGTACGCAGGCAAAAAGATGCCATGCCGTGCTTGCGCTGGTGTGTTTGGGGGACAGAAGCCACACTGGGGCAGAGGTCCTGTCTGCTCTGCAGGGCCAGGCCGAGAGGTGGTTGACGCCACGCCAGCTTAAGCCAGGAATGGTGGTTTGCGACAATGGCACCAACCTCCTCTCCGCCCTCCGACAGGGACAACTGACCCATGTGCCCTGTGTGGCTCACGTCCTTAACCTGGTGGTGCAGCGGTTCTTGGGCAGGTACCCGGGCTTACAGGATGTCCTGAGGCAGGCCAGGAAAGTCTGTGTGCATTTCCGCAGATCTTATAATGCCAGTGCTCGCCTGGCTGAGCTGCAAAAGGAGTTGAACCTGCCCAAGAACCGCCTTATATGTGACATGCCCACCAGGTGGAACTCAACGTTGGCCATGCTGCAGCGGCTGCACACGCAGCAGAGGGCCATCAATGAGTACCTGTGCGACTACGGCACCAGGACAGGGTCAGGGGAGCTTGGTTTTTTTTCTCCACGCCAGTGGGGCATGATCAGGGATGCATGCACTGTCCTGGCACCATTTGAGGAGGCCACGAGGATGGTGAGCAGTGACAGTGCATGCATCAGTGACACTGTACCTCTTGTCCACCTGTTGGAGCACACGCTGCGTGGAATAATGGACAGGGCACTTGAGGCAGAACAAAGGCAGGAAGAGGAGGACTTCCTTGCCTCTCAAGGCCCCCTTTACCCAGACAGTGTTCCTTCTGTCCCACCCATCGCACAGGAAGAGGAAGAGGAGGAGGAGGAGGAGGAGGATTGTGTCAGCATGGAGGTGGAGGCTGGCACTCAGCATCATCAGCAGCAGTCTTTTAGGGATGATTTACAGTCCCAAGAAACCAGTGGACTTGTACGTGGCTGGGAGGAGGTGGCTGCGGATCATGTCGTCCTTAGTGACCCAGAGGACTCCGGAGCGAATGCCTCAGCAAACCTACGCTGCATGGCCTCCCTGATCCTGCAAAGTCTGCGGAAGGATCCTCGTATTCTTCGGATCAAGGAGAGGGACCATTACTGGCTGGCCACTCTCCTTGATCCACGGTACAAGGGTAAGGTTGCGGACCTTATGTTACCTTCGCAGAGGGAGCAGAGGATGAGACAACTCCGGGAGGCCTTGCAGAAAGGTCTGTGCAACGCGTTCCCAGAGACTGGGAGGTTACAAACTCCTGGTCCTGGACAACGAGTTGCTGAGGCTTCGGCCAGTCAAAGAAGGAGCGGTGGGGAAGGTGGCCGTCTGACCGATGCGTTCAGACAATTCTTTAGTCCGCAGCCCCAAAGTATGATCGGTTCCAGCAACCATCGCCAGCGTCTGATAAACATGGTGCAGGAATATCTAGGGGCAAGGTCAGACTTGGACACCTTCCCCACCGAAAATCCTCTGGCTTACTGGGTCTTGAGGATGGATCACTGGCCAGAGCTTGCACAGTATGCAATTGAGCTACTGGCCTGTCCTGCATCCAGCGTTCTTTCGGAACGCACATTCAGTGCTGCTGGAGGATTTGTCACGGATCACAGGGTGCGCCTGTCCACCGACTCGGTTGATCGACTGACTTTCATCAAGATGAACCAGTCTTGGATCACCACCAGCTACCACACACCTGATGCTGATATAACAGACTAATTGATTTTAACATGTCACATCCCTTCAAGACTGATGCTGATGCTGAGTGCCTGTGCTGTTATGTTGACTGGCTATCCTCCTCCTCCGAGTCCTCAATGATACGATTGATGATGATAGCTTGGAAGATCATTTTTGTTTATGGGTGCCGCCACCAGTGGCTAAGGCCCAATTTTTCAGCCCCTGTTTTACAGGGGCGTGTAATTACAATTTTTTTAGCAATAATTTGCCATAGGGCTCATTGCTGTGCTCCAAGTACAGTATCTGTGAGGGGTTGGAGTGTTGTGGCACCAGTGCCTAAGGCCCAATTTTTCAGCCCCTGTTTAACAGGGGCGTGTCATTACAATTTTTGAAGCAATACTTTGCAACAGGGCTCATTGCTGTGCTCCAAGTACAGTATCTGTGAGGGGTTGTAGTGTTGTGCCACCAGTGCCTAAGGCCCAATTTTTCAGCCCCTGTTTAACAGGGGCGTGTCATTACAATTTTTGAAGCAATACTTTGCAACAGGGCTCATTGCTGTGCTCCAAGTACAGTATCTGTGAGGGGTTGTAGTGTTGTGCCACCAGTGCCTAAGGCCCAATTTTTCAGCCCCTGTTTAACAGGGGCGTGTCATTACAATTTTTGAAGCAATACTTTGCAACAGGGCTCATTGCTGTGCTCCAAGTACAGTATCTGTGAGGGGTTGTAGTGTTGTGCCACCAGTGCCTAAGGCCCAATTTTTCAGCCCCTGTTCAACAGGGGCATGCAATTACAATTCTTGATGTAATAATTCACAGCAGGGCCCATTGCTGCACCCACCAAGAGTAACTCTGAGGGCTTACAGTGTTGTGGCAACGCCACCACCACCACCACCACGAAAGGCCCAATTTTTCAGCCCCTGTTCAACAGGGGCATGCAATTACAATTCTTGATGTAATAATTCACAGCAGGGCCCATTGCTGCACCCACCAAGAGTAACTCTGAGGGCTTACAGTGTTGTGGCAACGCCACCACCACCACCACCACGAAAGGCCCAATTTTTCAGCCCCTGTTCAAAAGGGGCATGTAATTACAATTCTTGATCTAATAATTCACAGCAGGGCCCATTGCTGCACCCACCAAGAGTAACTCTGAGGGCTTACGGTGTTGTGGCAACGCCACCACCACCACGAAAGGCCCAATTTTTCAGCCCCTGTTCAAAAGGGGCATGTAATTACAATTCTTGATCTAATAATTCACAGCAGGGCCCATTGCTGCACCCACCAAGAGTAACTCTGAGGGCTTACAGTGTTGTGGCAACGCCACCACCACCACCACCACCACCACGAAAGGCCCAATTTTTCAGCCCCTGTTCAAAAGGGGCATGTAATTACAATTCTTGATCTAATAATTCACAGCAGGGCCCATTCCTGCACCCACCAAGAGTAACTCTGAGGGCTTACAGTGTTGTGGCAACACCACCACCACCACCACCACCACGAAAGGCCCAATTTTTCAGCCCCTGTTCAACAGGGGCATGCAATTACAATTCTTGATCTAATAATTCACAGCAGGGCCCATTGCTGCACCCACCAAGAGTAACTGTCAGGGCTTACAGTGTTGTGGCACCAGCACCACCATCAAAGCCCCAATTTTTACTACCACTGTTCAACAATTATATGTAATTAAAATTCCTGATATAATAGTTGACAGCAGGGCGTTCCAGCACCAACCAAGAGTAACTGTGAGTGCTTACAGTGTTGTGCCAACACCAACAACTAAGGGGCCTATTTCTGCAGAGTATATACGGCAGGTCCCTACTTTCAAACATCCAACTTACAAACGACTCCTACTTGCAAACGCAAGAAGACAACAGGAAGTGAGAGGAAATCTACCCCTAGGAAGGAAAATTCTCTCCTGTAAGAATAAATATGGGAGAAAGGTGTCTCCTCTGTACTGATGCTTTATCAGCAATCCTTGTTTCAAGAAAAACACCACATTTCAAAAACAGTTGACATTGGGACGGAAAGTGAGGTGAAATGTTCTGAACAGGGGCACAGACAGCAAAACAAATGTTACAGGGGTGATAACCCTTACCTATGTTTTCCAAAAAGTTTAAAAATAGATTTTTGGGCTGGAGCTACACTTCAACAATGTACCTGTTCAAAATTACAAACAGATTCTACATAAGAACAAACCTACAGTCCCTGTCTTGTATGCACCGCCTGTATACGGCTGTTCAGAGTATATAGGGCCTTTTTTATTTTATGTGCGGGGTTCCCCTTAATATCCATACAAGACCCAAAGGGGCTGGTAATGGGCTGGGGTAGGGGGGGGGGGTCATGGGGTAGCTATGCCATTTTTCTTAAAGATTTTCATCCATATTACCGGGACCAGACATTACATTAAAGCCGCAAGCAGTTTTAAATGGCTTTTTTTTCCTTTAGAAGTGTCATTTTGTGCAGGGACAGTTCTAAACACGGGAAACACGTGGCACTTCACAGGCATACTTTAGACACCCCCCAGGTACGATATTTAAAGGAATATTTGACTTTTTTTTTTTCACTTTATGCATCATTAAAATGACTGCTCCCGAAAAACGACCGTTTTTAAAACTTCTTTTTGCATTGATACATGTCCCCTGGTGCAGAACCCGGGTTCCCAAACCCTTTTTAGGACAATAACATGCATAATAGTTGTTATAATTAGCACTTTAGAATTAGAACGTTCGCATCCATTGTATTTAATAGGGTTCTAATGTTCGTACGAACTTTCGGTCCGTTCGCGGGTTCTGGTGCGAACCGAACCCGGGGGTGTTCGGCTCATCACTAGTCACAACCCCAACAACAGGAGGTTAAGGAGTTTGTGCTTCGCAACAAGGAGGTATTCTCTGAGCTGCCGGGACAAACATCTGGGGTAGAGCATGACATCATTACCCCGCCCGGTGAAAGGGTGAAGTTAAAACCCTATCGGATCCCAGAGGCCCGACGGGAGGCAATACGGGAGGAAGTACAGAAAATGCTGAACTTAGGGGTGATAGAGGAGTCCCAAAGTGATTGGTCTAGTCCCATTGTGTTGGTGCCTAAACCGGATGGGAGCTGGCGATTTTGTAACGATTTTCGTCAGTTGAACAAAGTTACAAAATTTGACACCTACCCCATGCCACGTATAGATGAGTTGATCGACCGGCTGGGAACAGCCCGATACATGACGACTCTTGACCTCACAAAAGGGTATTGGCAAATCCCCCTGGCCAAGTCGGCCAAAGAGAAAACCGCATTTGTAACCCCAGACGGGGCGTTCCAATATAAAAGAATGCCGTTCGGGTTACAGAATGCGCCGGCCACATTCCAGCGGAAAATGGACCAGATGCTGAGGCCCCATCGGAAGTATGCTGCGGCTTACCTGGATGACGTAATTGTCCATAGCACAGATTGGGCCTCACATCTGCCAAAAGTGCAAGCAGTCCTGGACTCTGTTCGGGAAGCGGGGTTTACGGCTAACCCCAAGAAGTGTACCATTGGGCAGGAGGAGGCCAAATATCTTGGGTACACCATTGGGAGGGGAGTAATAAAACCCCAACTCAACAAAGTCGAGGCCATCCAGAGTTGGCCACGTCCCAACAGCAAGAAGCAGGTACGAGCCTTTCTGGGAATCGCTGGGTATTATCGGCGATTCATTCCCCACTTTGCTTCTAAGGCTGTGCCCCTAACCAACCTGACGAAGGGGAAAGGGTCGGTCATGATTAAATGGACCCCCGAGGCTGAGGCAGCATTCCAATTCTTGAAACAAGCCTTATGTAGCCAGCCAGTGTTGTACTCACCCGACTTCTCTAAAGACTTTGTCGTACAAAGTGATGCGTCAGATGTGGGGTTAGGAGCAGTATTGTCCCAGGTCTGGAACGGGGAAGAGCACCCAGTCATTTACCTCAGCAGGAAGTTGAAGTCCCATGAGGTAAATTACGCCACCGTTGAAAAGGAGTGTTTAGCGGTGAAGTGGGCTCTAGATTCCCTTCGGTACTACCTGCTAGGTAGGCACTTTGACATGGTTACGGATCACGCTCCGTTAAAGTGGATGGCTCAAAACAAGGAAACAAATAGAAGAGTGAATAGGTGGTTCCTGGCCCTCCAGGAATTCAACTTCACAGTAAAGCATCGCCCTGGCGTTCAAATGGGGAATGTGGATGCTTTGTCTCGAGTACATGAATGCCTGATTGCTGGTGTTCCAACCCCGAGGTTAAAACAAGAGGGGGGGTATGTGACAGCAGGAAGGTAAAGTCACCTGGTTGCATCCAGGGGGGTAGATATATTTCGCCCAGATTCAGGCTTTACGCCGACTTATACAACTAGGTGGAGAGTTGTATAAGCCCAGCTGAGGCTAGTGGGCTCATGGATGACTCATACCTCTAGGGAGAGTGTGGGGCGTCGTGCAGACAGGGAGTTGATGAGACCAGCTGAAGCTCGTCAGCTCATTTAGGCCTCTATAAGAACTCCCAGCTTCATTAGGTGTTAGCTCATGCCTGGACCCAGACCTGTGTGGACTGTCTAGGGAGAGTGAACCCCTGTGCGGTGAGACAAAGCCTGTGTGGCTATTTGCTTGGACATTTAAAACCAGGGACTTAGGGACTAGGACAGCACTAGGCTGATCCCAGTTGTTAGTTAGGAAACCTGTATGTTTAGTCAGAGGTCAAGTTGACCAGGATTTATTTTGTTTATGTTTCTTTTGCTTTGCTGTGTTTTGTCACTGTAAATAGAAAATAAACCGCACCTTTTTGATTTTGAAAACCACAACCTCCGTCTGCTGGGCCTGTTTTTGTGTGGGGAGCCCATCCCGGGGGTCACACACACCCGCTGCCGAGCTAACCCCCTCACAATATATATATATATATATATATATAAATGTATGTGTATATATATATATATATATATATATATATATATATATATACGTGATTCTGCTTCTCTGGGTAGGGGGCGCCCACACAACACAGGCACGCTGGCTGTGCTGTGATTAGTCACAGCACAAGCCGATCAGCGAGTGCCGGCCAATGGATGACCACCGGCACCCGCTGATCGGCAATTAGGAAAACAGGACAGAGCTCTGTGTATGTACAATACAGTGCTCTGTCCTGTCAGCGGGGATGTGATGGTTTTTGTTTCCCTGCAGGGAAAAAAACCCATCACATTCCTTAGTGAAAGCACCTCACAGTACACACATAAACACTGGTTAGGCACATATTTAACCCTTTGATTGCCCTAGATGTTTAACCCCTGTCCAGCCAGTGTCATTAGTACAGCGACAGTATATATTTTTAGCACTGATCGCTGTATTAGTGTCACTGGTTCCCACAAAGTGTTAAAAGTGTCAGTTAGTGTCAGATTGCCCACCATACTCTCACAGTCCCACTATAAGTCACTGCTTGCCACCATTACTAGTATAAAAATAAATACAAATTCCAGTAGCTATACCATAGTTTGTAGACGCTACAACTTTTGCGCAAACGAATCAATATACGATTATTTTGATTTTTTCTATCAAAAATATGTGGCAGAATACATATTGGCCTAAATTTATGAAGACATTTTTTTTTTTTTTTTATTGAATATGTTTTATAGCAGAAAGTAAAAAATATAGTGTTTTTTTTTTTTCTAAACTTTTGGTCTTTTTTGTGTATATTGCAAAAAAAAAAAATGTTACCCCAGCTCGAATGCCAATATAGAAGTCCACGAACTGTGATCCGGTGCTCTAGCCAGGACATTCAGGCCCCACAAATATAATACTTGAATCAAAAAGGGCTGGCAACTCTGATGCTCTTTCGGCTAAGAAGCCTTCATCAAAATATTGCTTTGATGAAGGCTTCTTAGCTGAAACGTGTCAGCGTATAGCCTGTACCCGTGTACCCATGTAACGAATAACATACTTTTGTTCAAGAGCATCTGAGTTGCCAGCCCTTTTTGATTCAAATTTTATTTGTGTACAGCGTTGCATGACCGTGCAATTGTTAGTTAAAGTAACACAGTATAGCAAAAAATGGCCTGGTCATGAAGGAGGGTAAATCTTCCAGAGGTAAAGTGGTTAAATATATACTTGTATTAACTTCTATTCTATTGTTCGACAGTAATATAAAAAAAATATTTTTAGGGTAATGAATTTTGTTTATAGTCCAATCATCACATACATTGCCACGTGTCCTTACTAATTTCACCTCTCAATTTCTAGGAATGATTTCTTGCAAAGAAAACAGGAAGCTGAAAGGATTAAGATAAAGGTTGAGAAGCAGCTGGTGAGTTTATGTTATGCATTAGAGAGAAACTGAAATCTAAAAGATTATTTATTTTGCAAAAGATTTCCTAATGAGAAAACTCCACGGCTCCCTACAGGTGAGAGTTAGAAATGAGCTGAGCAGTGAAAACTAGGCACCACTAAATGCCAGTCATTATCATTCACTTCTGTCACTGCAGGGCACCCCCAGTGCATTCATTTCAACAAAATCTTCCCATATGATTATTTGTGCATTTAATGTATTTTGGGCTTGTTATTTACCTGTAAAAGACTTCTTAGACATCCAAAACTGAGACTGCCATCTTGCATGTGATGTCGATAGCCCCAGCAGACTTAGAGCTGTTAGTCAATTGACACCCTAATATATTATTCCCACTTGCTCCTGGCAGCTACATAAAAGTTTGTGTATAGAGATGAGAGGGGTGGCAGTGATGCTGGGTCAGCACAGACCACAATTATACACTCCCAGAAGAGGAGAGGGCTGTGATATTCAGGGGGGGGGGGGGGGGTTATGATAAGAAATAGTCAAAAATTCTAGCAGGTTCAAAGGAACATTGCAAGTAAATAGAAAATCATTTATTGAAAGAAAAGTAAGCATTCAAAATATTAGATTTTTTTGTGCTTTAACCTGCAATTTAACACCTAAAGGAGAAGCCCACACATTGCATTGTAGGGTGCACTGGGGTTGTGTTTCAGCCCTGGTATTGCTAAAACCAGAGAAGTGCATACTGCAGTCATACCTGCTTTTAGGGGCTCCCGGATTGCTATACAGTAATGGACTTTCAAGTAGGTGAGTATAGAATGGCACCAGGCATTACTTTGTCTTAATTTCTAAGCATATTTGTAGTTGTCATCTCACATTGCTTTCAGATTGTGGAGGGTGGGTGAAGAGCACTATGCATGAATAGAGACTTGGAAAGTCCAGCCAGTTGAAGAAAAATTTACATTTTATTAGTGTATGCATAGGTGTGTGCACAGGGTATGCCAGGTGTGTCTGGGCACACCTAAATCACCCTGTGCTGAGCAGATACCCCTTGCTGCTTGGCTGCAAAGAAAGGGACTGGGGAATCTCTGTCCTCAGTCCCTTTCTCTGTCTCCAAAGTGAGGCAATAAGGGTCTGTTTAGACTCCTGATATTTAACCAAAGCCCCCCAATGGAGCTCCTAAATTGTAAAAAAAACAATAATAAAAAATACTGTAAAAAATTATAAAATTGAAAAAAAGTAATAATAAAAAAATATATAAAAAATAAGCTACTGCCACCAATCTCTGCCCTACTGACATCGTCCACTGCTCTACCAACACTGTCCATTGCCCTACTGCCCTAGATATACACTGCTCAAAAAAATGAAAGGAACACTTTTGAATCAGAACTCCTGGAATATTGATCTGGTCAGTTAAGTAGCAGAGGGGGAGGGGTGTATACAGAGGGGGTTGTTAATCAGTTTCAGCTGCTTTGCTGTTAATTGAAATTACAGGTGCACTAGATGGGCAACAATGAGACGACCGCCAAAACAGGAATCGTTTTTCAGGTGGAGGTGTCTGACATTTTTTTTCCCTACTCATCTTTTCTGACTGTCTTTCACTAGTTTTACATTTGGCTAGGGTCGGTGTCACTACTGGTAGCACGAGGCGATACTTGGACCCTATAAAGGTTACACAGGTAGTCCAACTCCTCCAGGATGGCACATCAATACGTGTCATTGCCAGAAGGTTTGCCGTGTCTCCCAGCACAGACTCAAGAGCATGGAGGAGATTCCAGGAGACAGGCAATAGGAGAGCTGGACAGAGCCATAGAAGGTCCTTAACCCATCAGCAGGACCGGTATCTGCTCCTTTGTGCAAGGAGGAACAGGATGAGCACTGCCAGAGCCCTACAAAATGACCTCCAGCAGGCCACTGGTGTAAAGGTCTCTGACCAAACAATCAGTAACAGACTTCATGGGGGTGGCCTGAGGGCCCGACATCCTCTAGTGTGCTCTGTGCTCACTGCCGGACACTGTGGAGCTCGATTAGCATTTTCCATTGGACACCAGAATTGGCAGGTCCGCCACTGGTGCCCCATGCTTTTCACAGATGAGAGCAGGTTCACCCTGAGCATATGTGACAGACGTGAAAGAAGCCGCGGAGAACATTCTGCTGCCTGTAACATCTTTCAGCATGACCAGTTTGGTGGTGAGTCAGTGATGGTCTGGGGAGGCACATCCATGGAGGGACGCACAGACCGCTCCAGGCTACACAATGGCACCCTGACTGCCATTAGGTATCGGGATGAAATCCTTGGACCCACTGTCAGACCCTATGCTGGTGCATTGGGTCCTGGGTTCCTCCTGGTGCACGACAATGCCCGGTCTCATGTGGCGAGAGCATGCAGCCAGTTCCTGGAGGATGAAGAAATTATTACCATTGAATGGCCCCACGCTCACCTGACCTAAATCCAAAAGAACACCTCTGGGATATTATGTTTCGGTCCATCTAGTGCCACCAGGTTGCACCTCAGTCTGTTCAGGAGCTCAGTGATGCTCTGGTCCAGATCTGGGAGGAAATACCCCAGGACACCACCCGTCGTCTCATTAGGAGCATGCCCTGATGTTGTCAGGCATGCATACAAGCACTTGGGGGCCATACAAACCACTGAGGACCATTTTGAGTTGTTGCAATGAAATTTCAGCAAAATGGACTAGCTTGCTGCATAATTTTTTCACTTTGAATTCAGGTGGATAATTTTCATTCCCATCAAATGATGTGCCACCCTTTCATTCCTAACAGATTACCCAGTCCATATCAGTATAGATATCCAGCATGAGATTTTTGCCCGTTGAGATCTGATGTGTTTTCAAAGTGTTCCTTTAATTTTTTTGAGCAGTGTGTATATATATATATATATATATATATACAGTATATACACACATGCATATGTGTTTGAGCTATGGGGTGATCACCCTAATGCAGTAGGCTGCACACACCTATGAGTGTATGATATAAAACAGTAGCCAACACAAAACCGTGTTGCCACTGCAGGCACAGCAGACATTCCAGACCACCATTACCATGTCAGGACACAGACTCTAGTGACTATGATAAAAAGATGTAACTATTCCAAAGCCACGAAGAAGATGACATCTTAATCTCCTGATTTTATGTCATAAGACATACTAAAAAATAATTACAATTGTTCCTCAAATGGAGTTTCCAAGACTTTCTGTTCATGCATGGCACTCCTTACTTACCTCACATGCTTGAAAGAACCCACTCCGAGGACCCTTTACAAGTCTAGCCATCACAAACTATACACGCACAAGGTCTATAGCCCTGTACACACGATCGGATATCCTATGGATTTTCGTCCGATGGATTTGTCCATCGGATATCCGATGAAACTGTTTTCCATCAGTCTTGCCCACACACCATCAGTCAAAAAACAGACCGTTCCAAACGCGGTGACGTAAAACACTCCGATGAGCCGAGAAAAATGAAGTTCAATGCTTCTGAGCATGCGTCGACTTGATTCTGAGCATGCGTGGGTTTTTATCCGATGGACTTGCCCATAGACGATCTGAGTTTTCGATCGGTTTTTTATCCATCGGAAAAATTTAAAACATGTTCTATTTTTAAAAACCGATGGAAAAAAGACCGATGGGTCCCATACACAATCGGTTTGTCTGATGAAAAGAATCCATCGGACGAAAATCCATAGGATATCCGATCGTGTGTACAGGGCTTTTCTCTAAGTTATATACCGCACTTATTATGGCCAAATACACCAACACAGGATGGTGCTGTGGGTGTACACTATTGGGTAGCACAGTGCCACGTCCTAATCATGGTATATATTTTTCTGGGGAGGAAAAACATGGACTTTGTAGGCACCACTGATAAATACAATTTTATTTGTAACAATTCACATATAGATGATAAAAACATATGTAGCACACAGATCTTTTTCCCCCTCTTACCTTCCTTTTAGGGGGGTCAGACACACCATGCCACATGCCCGCGTCCTCTGGATTAGAGGTCAGACGATGTTATGTATTTGGGTCCTGCAGCAAGTTGCTTCCTTTCACTGGTTCTTCCCTCTAGATTATAGAGGCAAGTCTTTACCTTTCCCAAAGAAGGTCAATGTCCACACAACACTTCAACTCCAACAAGAGTTTATTTTCTCTTCTATGCTTCAGTAACCAGAAAGTTGAAGAGAAGAAAGGGGTTAGCAGAATAGGATGGATTCAGGCACACTCTTGGCTTCGTCGCCACTCGGTCCCGAGTGGGTATAGCTCACCCGGATAGTCACTCAATAGCAATAGCAGCCGGCATGAAGCTCGAACAGTGACTTAGTCCCCTCCAAGGACAAAGTCAAGGAGATCCCTCCTTAAGTAATGACACTCCGCAAGGGCAGTCTGCGAAGAAAGGAATCCTTCCCTCCGACAGGTCACCAAGCCTCTCCCGAGACAGCAATCTTGTATTACTCGTCTCCTCTATGGGACCGATCCTCCTGGCTTCCTCTCAGTCAGAGTGGTCGCCCTCACCTGGGCTCCCTGGGTTTCCTTTCTGGTTGTAGACCCAGTTGAAGGTACTGGGACTACCTGGAACTCCGCAGCCTTGGGCCGAAGGTGCCCGAGACTCCTTAGTCAAAGTTGGAGGGGCACACTCCCCTGGGTACAGGTCCCCGGATACTACACACTGAACAATGGCGTCTGCCCCTTATATACCCTCTCCCGGCATGCACAGCAGGCCGGAACCGCCCACCGTACGGCAGCCGAGAGAGGACATCCAATAGCCACTCCATCACATGTGGTTCAACCCCGGGTATAAGGGACAGCACCACCTATACGCCTAAAGAGGAACTGCACGCCAGCTGACACAGCAGCAAGGCAGAGTCCAAACAATTAGAAGACCCGAGCCAACTACCGCTCAGGTCACCCCCTAAATTTGAGCACAGCGACCCTCCTAGGTAGGGGTCCGCTACATACACATATAAAACATTACTGTAGCGAGCTACAGTAGGGACTTGATATCTCCAATTTCAGCCGATTGGATCGGGGTCACAGAATCTGAAGACCCCGATTGTAATCAAAATGGGTGAACAAACTCTCCTCCACGCTCCTGCGTTTGGGTCTGGCGTTTGTTTCAAATGCACCCCTAGACTGTCTAGATGTGACCTTATTTGATGGAGTACTATCGGTGCATACTACCTTTCTGTGGAAGGCTTTAATGTACAGCATTTTACAGATTTTTTTTTTGGTTTCAATGTTTTTATTACATTTTTCAACATAAAAAAAAGGGGGTATAAATAACATTATATAAAAAAATGCATTAGAAATAGTGCAAGAAATTCCATGTTCAGAATAATATTCATAAATATAAAGTGTATTAAATATATATTATGAGCAAGTAAAACATAGAATGTGTTGAAAAATAAAATATACAGAACTAAATAAAATAAATTAAACAAGGTAATCTAAATATCTCATGTGATAATGTAGTATATATTAAAATAAATAAAAGGGAATAAGGTCAAATAAGGGGAAGAGTGGATAATTGTACAAAGAATAAAATATTAATTATATTAAGATTACTATTAGTGTAAACATCCCCAAGTCAAGTTAAGGAATAAAAGAGGTTAGGGTGCGATATTCTGAAGAATTAATAAATTGTATCCAGTTAGCCCAAATTTTATTGAATTTAAAAGGTGTGTCATTGGCCTGTTGTATTAAATCTTCCATTTCAGCAATAGTTTGGACTTTTTTTAACCATTCAGATACACATGGGGGTGAAACATCCCTCCAATGAATAGGTATACACAGTTTAGCCACATTAATAAGATGCATAACAAGAGATTTTTTGTAAAGTGAAATAGGTAAGGATGTGTGGTGTAACAAGTATGGAGCAGGAGTAAAATCAAGTTTATATGTTGTTATGTTACAGATGTTTTTTTGAGTAACTAATTATCTATTTTACTAGGATTATATGAAACAGCATCCATTAATCTTTCTATTCTCAGACGTCCATCTTTGCCTATGGTCATACTGACAGTCTACATATTAACCAACCCCCCCCCCTCCCCCAATCGAATATCCATGCTGTGAGATCGCTATCAGAATTTCTTATTCTGGTAGAGAAAAGTGTATACAGTTGTATGCAAAAGTTTAGGAACCCCTGACAATTTCCATGATTGTTATTATAAATATTTGGGTGTTTGGATCGGCAATTTCATTTTGATCTATCAAATAACTGAAGGACACAGTAATATTTCAGTAGTGAAATGAGGTTTATTGGATTAACAGAAAATGCGCAATATGCATCAAAACAAAATTAGACAGGTGCATACATTTGGACACCCTTGTCATTTTGTTGATTTGAATACCTGTAACTACTTAGCACTGATTAATTGGAACACACAATTGGTTTGGTGAGCTCATTAAGCCTTAAACTTCATAGACAGGTGCATCCAATCATGAGAAAAGGTATTTAAGGTGGCTAATTGCAAGTTTTTGTTCTCTTTGACTCTCTTCTGAAGAGTGGCAACATGAGGGCCTTTAAAACAACTCTCAAATGACCTGAAAACAAAGATTTTTCTACATTATGGTTTAGGTGAAGGCTACAAAAAGTTATCACAGAGATATAAGCTGTCAGTGTCCACTGTGAGGAACATAGTGAGGAAATGGAAGACCACAGGCACAGTTCTTGTTAAGGCTAGAAGTGGCAGGCCACATAAAATATTGGAGAAGCACAGGCAAAGGATGGTGAGAACGGTCAAAAACAGCCCACGGACCACCTCCAAAGACCTACAACATCAACTTGCTGCAGATGGTGTCACCGTGCATCCTTCAACAATTCAGCACACTTTGCACAGGGAGAAGCTGTATGGGAGAGTGATGCTAAAGAAGCCTTTTCTGCACACACGCCACAAGCGAAGTCGCTTGAGGTATGCAAACGCACATTTGGACAAGCCAGCTTAATTTTGGAATAAGGTGCTGTGGACCGATGAAACAAAGATTGAGTTATTTGGTCATAACAAGGGGCGTTATGCATGGCTGCAAAAGAACACAGCATTCCAAGAAAAACACTTGCTACCCACAGTAAGATTTGGTGGAGGTTCCATCATGCTGTGGGGCTGTGTGGCCAGTGCCGGTACTGGGAATCTGGTTAAAGTTGAGGGTCGCATGGATTCCACTCAATATCAGCAGATTCTTGAGAATAATGTTAAAGTGGAGCTCCACCCTAAATAGCAACTTTTGCTATTTGGAACCCTCCCCCCCTCCGGTGTCACAATTGACACCTTTCAGGGGGGAGGGGGGGTGAAGATACCAGTCTAAGACAGGTATTTTCACCCACATCCGGGAGTCCTCTCTCCGGGAATCTGCGGGAGTTACGTCACTTCCCGCAGACTTCCCTTGGTGTTCTGGGAGACACTCGGCTCCCAGAACACAGGAGCACCAATCAGAACGGCGCAGCGCGACTCGCGCATGCGCCGTAGGGAACCGGGCATGAAGCCGCAGGGCTTCACTTCCTGGTTCCCTCAGCGAGGATGGCAGAGGGAGCAGCAGAGCGACGAGCGATCGCTCGTCCTCTCCTGCGGACGTCGCTGGACTCCAGGACAGGTAAGTGTCCAAATATTAAAAGCCAGCAGCTGCTGTAGCTGTAGCTGCTGGCTTTTAATATTTTTTTTTCCGGCGGAGCTCCGCTTTTAAGGAATCAGTCACAAAGTTGAAGTTACGCCGGGATACGCTGGATATTTCAACAAGACAACGACCCAAAACACTGCTCAAAATCTACTCAGGAATTAATGCAGAGGAACAAGTACAATGTTCTGGAATGGCCATCCCAGTCCCCAGACCTAAATATCATTGAACATCTGTGAGGTGATTTGAAGCGGGCTGTTCATGCTCGGCAACCATCAAACCTAACTGAACTGGAGATGTTTTGTAAGGAGGAATGGTCCAAAATACATTCATCCAGAATCCAGACACTCATTACAGGCTATAGGAAGCGTCTAGAGCAGGGGTGTCAAACTCAATTTCATCGCGGGCCACATCAGTATTATGATTGCCCTCAAAAGGGCCAGTTGTATCTGTAAGATTAGATGTCCAGCGCATCCCCTCCCCTTACATTAGATGTTAAGAGCCACCCCACCATCAGAAGTTGAGTCCCCCATTCTCCATTACATCACAGTGCACCCCCCTTTCCTTAAGCTGCTGCTGGGAAGAAGCTGGATGCATTGCTTAAAAGCAGAAACTAAGGGTCTTAAGGAGGACCAGAGGAGGGCTGGAGCTCTCCTGCATCTGCAGGAGAGGTGCGAGGGCCACATGAAATGGCCTGGAGGGCCGGATTCGGCCCACGGGCCTTGTGTTTGACACCTGTGGTCTAGAGGCTGTTATTTCTGCTAAAGGAGGCTCTACTAAATATTGATGTGATTTTTCTGTTGGGGTGCCCAAATTTATGCACCTGTCTAATTTCTTTTTTCGTGCAAATTGCGCATTTTCTGTTAATCCAATAAACCTCATTTCACTGCTGAAATATTACTGTGTCCTTCAGTTATTTGATAGATCAAAATGAAATTGCTGATCCAAACACCCAAATATTTATAAATGACAATCATGGAAATTGTCAGGGGTTCCTAAACTTTTGCATACAACTGTATAAGCTCCTGAAGAAGCGGTCCCCGCGAACCATGTAGAGCTTTTTCATTATCAAGTTTGTTCAGCCGTGTTGATTACCATCGGGGTCTTCAGGTTCTGCGACCCCGATTCAAACGGCTGAAATTGGTAATGTTTTTATATATGTTTTTTTAATCCATATGTGAATTGTTACAAATAAAATTGCTTTTATCAGTGGTGCCTACAAAGTCCATGTTTTTCCTCCCCAAAAAATATAAACTATCTGTAACTTACATAAACACTACACAGTATTACAAATTGTATCCATATGAAAAACAAATGAAAGCGTTATTAAACCCAAAAACAAGAATGTTATATATTGCAGTTTATCATTTCTTAAATGTGGTGGTTGCATTTGTTTCTTTTCTTAGGCTGTTTTCTTTCCCTTTACTTTTACCTGGTGATCCGACCACTAAAGCCCTGTACACACAATCGGATTTCCTATGGATTCTAATTCCGATGGATTTTTCCATCGGAATTCCGATGAAGCTGACTTCCATCAGTCTTGCCTACACACCATCAGTCAAAAATCCGACCGTCCCAAACGCCGTGACGTAAAACACTCAGACGAGCCGAGAAAAATGAAGTTCAATGCTTCTGAGCATGCGTCGACTTGATTCTGAGCATGCGTGGGTTTTTTCCCCGATGGAGTTCCACACAGACGATCAGAATTTGCTATCGTTTTTTTTTTCCATCGGATAAATTTAAAACATGTTCTATTTTTTCTCACTGATGGAAAAAAGACAGATGGGGCCCATACATGATCGTTTTTTCCGATGAAAAAAGTCCATCGGTCTGTTTTCATCTGTAAAACCGATCGTGTGTACACGGCATAACACTTTTTGTTTTAGGGTGTCTCCACTCTGAATGGAAAAGCAACGGGGACACCATTGAACAATCTAGGGAGAGGGTAGTGTAAGATGCACCAACAGATTTAGATGGACTTGACTAACAAATTTAAGCCAGAATCCATCTAACACATTTTAAACAGTTACAGCAAAATATATATATATATTTTTTGTTTCCTTTTGGGATAAAGGTTTTACATAAATAAATAAAAGCTGGCCATTGTAAGCACCCCTGTTAATGGTAAATGGATTTCATCCAGTTACTTTGAGTGCCACCCAATTAGGCCAGCTCCTGGGCTTTATCTAGGATCTTCAGCTATTGATATTAATACAACTTCTGGTGAAATCTGGTACTACAGAATACAGCTTGATTAATATTATCTAACATTATGACTACTAAAGGCTTGTAGAACAAAAGTTTAATTCCCAGGTCTGAGTACTCTTTGTGAGTCAGGAGCCATTTTTTTTTCTTCTGGTCTTAAATTATTGGCCATCCCATCAGCTAAAGGGAAATATTCATTACATCTGCAAGACAGAACAACATTGTTTTTGTGTTACCCTTTTTTTCTTATAGGGGCTGCGCCCATCTTCTGCCGACCAGTTCAGGAAGCATACTCCAGTGTCAAGGCATGAAATACCTCCTGATCCAGCATTAAACAGAGCCCCACAAAAGCAACAAATGAGTGATGAGGTACTTAAAGTATGATACTGCTACAGGAGTCACTTCAGAAGTTTATTTTATATATTATTTGAGGTTTCTGGTACACATTCAAATATGTCACATATTATTAAGGTTACATGTCAAACTAGATCAGGGGCCACCAAACTATGGCCGTGGGCCAAACCTGACCCCCCACAAAATGTTATCTGGTCTGCAGGTCACTGGCGTGTCCTCTATGTAGACCACTGTGCTCCAACACAGGTCTTACTTCAGGTCAGCAGAGGTCTGCTTCTACCCCCCCAGTCTCCAACACAGGTTCCCCTGTAGCATTGTAATCCCCTCCATTTAGGACTGCTAGGACTCTGATGAGGACTTTGATATAAGAAGGGACTTAGGTGTAACAGGAAACTATGATATAAGGGAGACTTTGATGTAAGAGGAAACTCTGATGTAACGGGGGACTCTGACTGGGATACTAATGTAAAGGGGGTTCTGATGTAATGGGAACTGTGGAGGGAACCCTGTTATAAGAGAGGACTCTGATGTAAGAAAGGATTCTGATGGGAACAATGATATAACAGGGACTCTGATGGGGGCGCTGATATATGGAAGACTCTGATTCATGGGAGGATGCTGTTGTAAGGGGGACTCTGATGGGGACCATGATATAAGGGAGGGCTCTGATGTGGACTTAGATGTAAAGGGGACTCTAAAGTGAACTCTGATGTAAAGGAGACTGCTTTTAAAAAAGGTGCAGACCGATTTTATTTTTGTTTGACCTTTATTAATGGCTTAAATTTATTGGGAATTAGTTTTTCTGAACTTCTTTCTCTGTTGTTCTGAATCATATAATGGATATTAGAAAAAAGCACCATGTAAAACATATTCATTTTGGCTACCACAATTATGTTTAGCAACTTACACATATTAGTTTTTGCTCTTTTGAACCTTCATGTTTTTATGCCAAGGGTAAATCCTACCATGCCCTGTGCAATACAATGAGGATTTTTTTCTAAAGCTGGATAGTGCTAAATCCGGTGCAGCTGTACATGGTAGCCAATCAGATTCTAACTTCAAATAATAAAAAAGTATTTTTAATAAACAAAAATAATAGCGCTTCTGTGTATCACACCACAAATCTAGATACTATAGAAAATATATATATGTCCCGTAAAGAAATACATATAAGTGAAAAACTGCAAAACATATACTCTAAAAATATATGTGCACATACAATAAATTAATAAGTGTTCATAGCGTTCAAATATTGTTTTCAAACCATTTGTGAAAAAACGTTTAAAGAAAGTGTTGTTTATTCAAAATACTTTTTTATTATATGTTTTTTGTATAGTAGCAGCTAGTAAGGTTTTTTTGGTCTGCATTTAGCAGACCTGCTCCCAAAGCGCAGTGGAGTGTATAAGGGAAGAAGAGGGCAGTTGATTTATTTTTATACACTATTATAGTCAGATTCTAATTTCAGCTTGTTTAATTAAGCTCTGTCAAAGACCCCTGGAAGCTGATTGGTTTCTCTGGAGAGCTACACCATATTTTGCACTCTCCAATTTAAGTAAATCAATCCCAATGTGTATCACATCCTGCACTGAAACATGAGTTATCCCAAGAGAGAAGGGGAGCAACAAAACTACAATTAATTAATTACAACTACAATTACAATTAATTAACAAAATACAAATAATTAATTACAACTACAATTACAAACTACAATTAGATCAAAGGGTGATAGTCCCGAAACCGCTAGCCAACTGCCCCACAGCTTCTCAGATTTACCAGGGCACCCTCTATGCTGGAAAATAACGCATTCTAGACTGAGGCTGGGTTCACACTAGTGTGAATTGGAATGCAGGTTTCCCCGAATCCAATTTACATGACAGGAGAGTGTGCCCGGCTCTCAATGGAGCAGGTTCACACATCTCCGTGGCGGATAGCGGATTGCACAGGGGTCCTGTGCGTCTTTGGCTCAGTTTCAGGTCCGAAAGTCAGGCAAAATTCGAAGAACGGGTGACCCCTCCAGAACCCTGCTGTGAGACGCGTCCGCGCTAAGTGTGAACCCAGCCTTAGAGTATCCTCCATGTGGTTAATTCATTCCCTATGGGTCGGAAGCTGTTCTAATTTCAAGTATTGTAAAATAAGTCTCCTGGTCTGAAACATGGCTCTACTCACAGCTGCCTTAGTAAACCATGTTAGATAATAATCATTTAGAATACTCAGTATACAACATTTTAGGTCTAAAGGGACATTGGCTTTGAAGTCCATATTTATGGTGCCCGCTTTCTCCATCCAATATCTGTGCAGTTTAGGGCAGTGCCACATTAAATGTATGACATCGACTTGTGCCACATTTAATATTTCTTTCAGCATAATTCATTAAAAAAGATCAAAGGAATAAAAAACATAAAAAGAGGAAAAGATTGACAAAAAGTAACAAGGTGTGACGGAAATAAAATTGGACAGTGTAAAAGAGTAATTTTTCATCTCCGGGCTGAGTAAAAACCTACATAACGACCAAGGTTAAAAGAATACATACTATTGTCTGCAGTGGTTCTAAAGGCCATACAATAAGTGTCAAAGGGCCCCATGTGGCATCTGGGCTGCAGGTTGGGCACCTCGGTCTTAGGGGCTACAACAAAGGTACAGAATTCACAAAACTCCACCATGATGATCAGATATTAAAACATCTTGGGGTGTCGTTTTAGGTATATAAAGTACACAATCAGAAATAATATGTTTGTTCCTTTTCATCCTATAACTATTTGTGTCCCAGCAGTGTACAGGAAAGGTAGTGCCACAGACAGGCTTTGGGGTTGTTGCAGGTTTGGAACAGATGTGGAACATTACTTTTTTTTGGGGGGGGGGGGAACATACTGGAAAATGGCTATTTTTTCTTTAGCATGTTTGTTAGTGAGTTTTATGTTATGTTCAGAGGTTACATCTCAAAGAATTCAGGACCTGCTGTATGTCTAAATATGTCCTATGTCTAAATATTCAGCACTATACTGCACATGGTTTCTATGAACTAATGTTTGTATAACAGGAACATCTGAAACAGCTGGGGCTCATTCGGCAGCAATACCATAATGAAGTAAGGGAGATAAAAGCCAGAGCTGGAGAGTACCAGGTAAAATTATTTGTCCTTATCCTTCGTTCAGCAGAAAATTTCCGAACTTGTCCTTCGTTTTTTTCCTCTCAAAAACGTCTCAACCGATTTGTGCATATTAACTGGCCGAAAAACGAACGTACTGTCTAAATCACCAAATTTCGGCCGATTTTTCCTATAGTGTATGGCCAGCATTAGAGCTGTCATCACATGCACATTTCTGCCAACACCTCTCTCTGTACCGGTGATGAGCGTAGACTGCAGACAGGCTTAATGTAAACAAAGCAATGTATGTGTGATTTTTAAACCAGCATGAATATTTAAACACAAAAGGAAAAACTTATCATATGCTTCTGCACAGGAGGCTCCTAAAGCATCTGATGGAACATACCTTGTAAAAGCAGGTAACCATAGAGGGCCTTCTACTGCAGACAAGCCAGATGGTAAAGAGCAAACAGAGGTAAGTACAGATATGGCTACAATACCACCTTCATCTAAAAAAGATGAAGTCACAACAAAAAACACAAATAAATCTTTCAATTATATATAACATCAGTGTCTGGGTGCAGTCTGAACATTATAAGCTAATATGCTTAATAACGTCACAGGTTCCCATAGCCCAGTTACAGTAATAATTCCAATTAGTGTAACTTTCAGCTATGAATGACCATCATGCTCCCAAATCTAACCAGGCACTTAGGCAAAGACTGTGCCTTTTGGAAATGCCACAGTATGTGATTACTTTAGAGCTTGCAAGCAATTATTTCCAACATGATGGAAAGTCTCTGGAGATATTTATTAATGCAATTGTTTATCAAAAAAGGTACATTTTGTATTGAAAAATGTTCGCATTAATCTGGGTCTGTTTTACGACCAAGGTGACAAATTTAAATTGTACACCTATTTTTTCAGTTATAGCACATATGTGTCACTTACCTGCAATCGAAGCCTGCGTTGTCCCCGCTGGTGGCCGCATCCATTTTCTCGCCTCCTCCTTCCGGGGCCGTGGACTCTGGCTCTGTGACTGGCCGGAGTCGCGTGACGTCACTCCCGCACATGTGCGCGGGAGCCACCAGTCACGGCACTTGCTAGTGTAGAAACGGCACGGAGGGTTGTTTCTTCACAGCGTATGCGCCAATGACATCGGCGCAAGCGTATATGGTAAATATCTCCTAAACCGTGAAGGTTTAGGAGAAATTTACAGTACCTACAGGTAGGCTTACTTGTAGGTACAAATGGTGTAACTAGGTGTACAACCACTTTAAAAGTACCAAGGAGCACTTTTTAAACACAACCGGGTATGTTTATTGACAACCATGGCTAATTTGATATGCAAATTACATACTGAAAATAAATCTACCCCCAACTTGTGTTAAAAAAAAGAAGTGACACTCAACCAGCTATTTTCTAAGATTGCTGTATTTGGTACGGATAACGTGGTGATCATGGGCGACTTTAACCTGGTCCCGGATCCTGGGTTGGACAGACTCTCCGGTGTGATGGGCCCACTTTCGGACCTGTCCTCCTGGGCAGAGGCCTTCAATTTGACTGATGTGTGGCGGTGGCGTTACGCTGGTCAGCGAGCCTACACATGTCACTCAGCCTCATATAGAACCTTCTCATCCATAGATCTGGCCTATGCGGGGGGTGTGTCCTCCCTAGGATCAGAGGCGTTTCCATCCTTCCTCTGGGTGTCTCGGATCATGCTCCTCTGCAGTTGAGGCTGAGCATGTCCGCGACTCCCGGGGAGGGATTGTGGAGACTGTCCAGATTCTGGCTGTCCGACTCCAGGATCTCTGAGCCATATCGAGCTGAGGCAATTCAATACTGGCGGGACTTGGACCCTACTATACCCCTGACCGCGTCATGGGATGCGTTCAAGGCCTTCTCTAGGGGCAGCCTGCAGACACATAGCCGTAGGACTCGCAGGGACACGAGAGAGGATATAAAGAGGTCTGAGACAAGGGTGACTGCACTTGAGACAGAATACTCTGCTACCAGGGACTTCGGGGTATACTCTGACTTTCAGGCCGCATTGAGAGATGTGCTCATGCTCCGAACATCCGCTACAAAAACTAAATTTCTACACCAATCCCAACGTATATTCGAGCATGGGGAGAAGACGGGTAGCATGCTGGCATGGCTGGCGAGGGAGAGCTCCTCACATGTGACCATATCGGCAATAGCTGACTCCGATGGGTCGCTGCTGACTGATCCCACCGCCATTAACGGCCGCTTTGCATCCTTCTACCAGGAGCTGTATAGCTCCCGGCTGGCGTGCACGGATGAGGAGCTCACAGCATATCTGGGGGAGACGGAGCTGCCTTGTTTAACGTCCACCTACAGAGATGCATTAGACACCCCTATCACGCTGGACGAGATTCGGCGGGCGTCCTCCCTGCAAAACGGTAAGACACCGGGCCAGGATGGCATCCCTGCAGAATTTTTTAAGACATATGTAGAGGAACTGCTTCTCACATTTAAACTTATGCTACAAATAGCTGCGGAGGGGGGCTGTCTCCCCCAGACCATGGCTGAGGCAGTTATAGTAGTCATTCTCAAACCAGGCAAGGCCCCTGACCAGTGCTCTTCGTACCGTCCGATATCTTTCCTAAATGTCGACGCCAAGATATTGGCCAAGATTTTAGCCAGGCGCTTGAATGTTGTGATCACTGCCTTGGTGCACGCTTATCAATCCAGTGGCAGGTTCCAGTGCTATTGAGGAAGGGCAGATATCTCCCTGCTTCTAGTCTTGGGGGAGACATACTGTATATCCATCTATAGTCAGCCTATTAACTTTTCTCTTCCTAACAGTTTTGTGACAGATCCATCCAATGTGTTCCAGGTGCCGGAGGCAGCCAATTACAATACTATTAGAAAGGGTGAAAATCAATTTTCTGCACCATGGGTAAAGACTGGTTTTCCAAGATGGGAAACTGAGCTGCAGCTGATTGGACAAGCCCTTTAATTATATTTAAACAATTAGGGTTAATGCCAGGGCTAAGCTAAGAACTAGGTGAAATTTAATATATTTAGGTTAACACTGTTTTCTGTCATTTCTTTTCAGTGCCAAGACCACCTCCCCAAAGGTCCTTGGTGCCAAAAACCAAAATTATTGTTACAGAGAACCTGCAATTTAAGGCCCCTTGCACAAAGACTTTTGTCCCTGAATCCACAGGTCCCTAAACGTGCGTACCCCTCGATACAGCGTTCAGCCCCTTCCAGCTGCATCCTGCCATAGACTTTGACAGGTTACCTGCTGCCAGGCTGGGTGTGGTACCTGCCCCTCCCAGCCACACTAAAACGCCAAGAGGGACGCACTGCTCCTAGACATGTGTAAGGAGCTTAATAAGCCATTTGTTTTTAGGAATGTGAAATAAGCTGAAATACACATAACGTGTAATTGGTTACAAATTTTCATCATACTTTGCCTTTGACAAATATAAAATTTGGGATTTCTGCAATCTGAGCTCAGAGTTTTTAATATGCCACTTTAGGTCACAATTTATTTTAGCAAAACTGCAGCTATTTTCTAATTTACCCAAGACTGACAATTTAGCTAAATCACAAGCGTACATTTTTTATAAGCTGATGTTGCAGCTCTATAATATTTCTATACATATTCTTTCTATATTTTTTTTCTAATGATTAATATATTTTATTGTCATACTGTATAGGAGATTCAACAACAGTATAATAAAATAATACAGCAAAACAGAGAAGAGCGAAAAGCACTGCAAAAGAAATATAAAGTAAAGGTAAAATGTGTAAACATGTTTCCAGAATTTATATATAAAGGGATATAAAAAATAACAATTTTATGCAGCTAATAACATTTTATTAATATTATATTAATTTCCAACATGATAAGAGCACAATAATTTTGTATTTCTTTTGTTAGTTACAATTATAAAAAATTGTGGTTTCTTTCTTGTAATATCTGACTGTCACAGGGTGGAATAAAGTTTGAAATTAATGACCTGATTATTGAAGAGGAAATGACTGATGGGCCTGTTGCAGAAGATCACAGCATAGACGATGTAGAGGTTGGTTGAGCCTAAATATCGTATACATACAATTTATTCACTTTGTTTTATTTTGTTTAATGTAGAAATCTTATTTAGTAGATGTTATATTCAGTAAAAAGTTGTTATTCTTAAAATGCATGTAAAATGGTTTCATGTGTATAGTTTTTCTTTTTTTTTATGGTCAGAACTAAAAAATAACATTTTAATTTAATAATTTTCAAAATCAAGTGAACATGAAGTCTGTGAAGGTTCTCAATTACTCATGCCCTGGTATATCTAGTAGTAGTTAATCACATTCAACTGGACTTTTTTTGTAATGTTAAAGACGTTTTGCAGCTTGTCCATGCTGATTTTTCAGTTTTAATGAGTGTCAGAAACACAACCCAGCATTTATAGCTGTATGTGAAGCCCTGTACACACGGCCGAGATTCTCGTCAGGAAAAACCCGTCGTTTTTCCTGACGAGAATCTTGACAAGAAACTTGTCCCGGCCGAGTGTACACACGTACGATTCAAAAGAACCGCCGTTCTTTTGAATGGCACGCACGCGACTATGTGCGCTCGTCACATTCGATGCCGTCGCCGCCATCTTGCTACACCCTATGCCTATGCCTAGGAAGCTACCGCGCATGCGTCAAAGTAATTTCGAGCATGCGCGGGTTTCCACGGCGAAAGGTAAGTGTACACACGCTCGGGTTTCTCGTCGAGAAACAGGCCGACGAGATTCTCGACGAGAAAAAAGACCGCAGGTCGTCTTTTTTCTCGTCGGGGAATCTGGGCAGTTTTCTCGACGAGAAAACTGAAACCCACGTACACACAGCCGGTTTTCTCGGCAAGAAAACTCTCCCGGCAGTTTTCTTGTCGTTTTTTGCCGAGAAAACCGATCGTGTGTACGCGGCCTGACTCAATCACCTTAATCCAGCCACTTTAGAATGTGTCAGGGCAAATGTGTCCAACAACAAGAAAGGTGGTATGAAAGTTGTGAAACCACCCTGTTCTAATTACACAATCCCATCCTTGATGTCAGCAAGTCTTCAAAGATGTTAATCTTTTAATTTACATGGCTGAAGGTGTGAATTATCAAATTGCTGGAGTAGAAATGTTACAATTTCATTGTATGTGGAAGACAGATGGTGTCGATGGCCTCCACCCATGTTTGGGGATGGTTGTTTCAGTTTGGTGCAAATTTCTTCTTTCATGATTCTTGCAAACCAGTTGCCCTCTTTTTCCAAAATGCGCACTTTGTTTTCCTCCAAACAATGCCCCTTTTCCTTAAAGTGCCCTTAAGTTAAGAAACAATTACAGGTTTAGTCCCTTGCCTAGCCTTGGACTGGGTAGCGAAAAGAAAAGCAGCAAACTGATGAGCTTACAGTATCTTTCTGTTGCTCTGCTCATATTAGCATGTTCCTTGTTAGCATATGAGCATTGCAGCAAAGCTATTTGTGCACTTGTGCTGCTTCTCACGTACCCAATTGGAGCTTTGCTGTACATGGATTACATGAGGCTGATAACAAATCAAATTCAGATACTTAAACTGCTTAAAAAATTAATGATGTATTAATGAATACAGAGCTGCATTAATCTGCACGTTTAATATCTGCCCAGTGTTCAGCTATGAAAGCTCATAAACTGAAATGTTCTTCTTTTTTTCTTTAGAATTTGCACAAAACCATTATAATTTTCCATTAAGTGCTAATTTTTAAAGCTGTATATTCACCTTTCCAAATGGTGTGTTGAAACTTTGCTCTCTTTCAGAGCTTTAAGTGCCACTGTGTCCCCCACTGGTCACTATGATTCCTCCTGCAGTCCCCTACATTACAAATATTTCCTGTGGTGACGTAAAGGGCCATGGGAGGTATATGGTCCACTTTAAAAGAGAAGTGTGGGAATATAAAAGAAAAAACATCTATATTTAATCTTTATGCAGCTGTCCCCTGTTGTTTCTAAGCTCAAGTGATCACATGACCGAACTGGACTCGGTTCTCAGTCCACACAGCGCAGAGAGCGATGACCGTCAGTTTTCAATGGGGTGCGCACTAAAGCTGGGTTCACACATATGCGAATGGAGCCGGTTCACACATGTCCAGGACGGGCGCGGTCTGGATTGAAAAAGGGTCCGGTGCATTTTTGGGTCTGGTTCAGGTGCAAATTCAGGCAAAATTCAGACCTGAATCGTACCTGAATGGGTGAACAGACACGCATCTGACCCCAGGCACGAACCCGCGGCTGCACATATGTGAACCCAGCCTCAAGTTTACAATTTGCAGATTTTTCAAAACTGTCTTTGAATGGAACCCAAGCAGATTTACTTATCACTAGTTGCTACTTGTTTGTTAGGTTAAGTTCACACATGCGTTTAATATCAAAGCAGCCTTTAGCTCAGGTTCACACTGGGGCTGCTGGAGTGAAGCTGTGCGAGTTCAGCTGAACTCGCACGATTTCACTCCTGCCTGTCAGTCCCGATTTCAGCTCGATTACAGAGACATCTGACACAGATGTCAATGTAAATCGCGGCTGAAATCGCAAAAAGTAGTACAGAAACTACTTTTTGAAATCGGTGCAGCGCCGCAGATGCGGCGTCGCACCGATTAGGACGGTGCCAATGCCCGCAATTTGCGGCAAATTTTGCCGATTTGACATGCGATTTGACATGTCAAATCGCATGTCAAATCGCACCAGTGTGAACCAGGGCTTAATCAGATTAATGCACTTAGGCCCCTTTCACACCAGCGGACCGATCGGGTTCACCCGTCTGTTTTTCAGGCGGACCACCCATTGTTCTCTATGGGGCGGTGGATGTCAAAGGACACATGTACGCTGTCATCCACTGGCATTCGATCCGATCCAGTCTGCTAAAAACAGCCAGACGGGGATACGTTTGCCATCCATTCGGCGGATCGGATCAGATGACAATTGGATGGAAACGGACTGCACGACCACCCCATAGAGAGCAGCAGGCAGTGTACATGTCCGCTCTGCATAGCTGTCATCCGCCTGCTCAACGGGGATCAGCGAAGAGATCCCCCATTCAGCAGGCGGATCTGCTTACACGGATTCTGCCCCATGTGAAAGGGGCCTTATTGTTGCCTTGTAATGATGCTGTGTTACATCTCCATCTGCACCCTGTTTTAACAATTGAGAGTCTCTTTGACAGACAATCGAGAAGAAAAACACAACCCAACTGCCTATTTCCAACACCTGTGTGAACGAGTCCTGAATGTTTTTTTAAAATAGATGCACAAAATTAATAACTTTACTATACCAATAAGAAATGTAAAGGTTGTTTTGTTTATACAGGATTTTTTCAAAGACATACCGTAATTCATAAAGCGTATACAGTATGTACACAACTCTCTAGTGCATTGTATGGAATTGACGTTCACATAAAATGAACATCATATACTGGTAATTAAAATGTTAATATGATATAAATAATTCAGTAATCTAAAATAAGTTCTTGTTGCTCTTGTCAATTGCAGGAGACAGATCTTCTCAATGATACTTTAACCTTTGCTCTTGGAATGAAGTTGGGGGTTGGAAAGTGGCATAAATTACACGAGGACCCAGAACAATCAGGTACAGTACAGGATTTTCATGAAATAGAACTGATTTATCTGCCAGCATTTTTGTATAACCCATTCTCAGCATAGATTTACTTTGACACTTTTCCTTCCCCATTCCAAAGCATCTGAAATATATTAACCACTTAATAGGTTTTACCAGTTAATAGGTTTTACCCCCTTCATGACCAGGCCATTTTTTGCTATTTAGCACTGTGCTACTTTAACTGGTAATTGCGCGGTCATGCAACGCTGTACCCAAACTAAATGTATATACCGGTAATTTTTTTTCACACAAATTGAGCCTACGTTTGGTTGTATTTAATCACCACTGGGTTTTTAATTTTTTTTGTAAGATAAATGAAAAAAGACCAAAAACTTTGAAAAAAATATATATTTTTTACTTTCTGCTACAAAACATATCCAATAAAATAAAATAAAAAAATCGAATTTCTTCATACATGTTGGCCAAAATGTATTCTGCTACATGTTTTTGATAAAAAAAAAATCCCAATAAGTGTACATTGATTGATTTGTGTTAAAGTTATAGCGCCTACAAACTATGGTATACAGCAGGGATATGCAATTAGCGGACCTCCAGCTGTTGCCAAACTACAAGTCCCATCATGCCTCTGCCTCTGGGTGTCATGCTTGATGCTGTCAGAGTCTCGCTATGCCTCATGGGACTTGTAGTTTGGCAACAGCTGGAGGACCGCTAATTGCATATCCCTGATATACAGTATATATTGGAATTTTTTTATACCACTAATGGCAGTGATCAGCGATTTATAATGAAACTACAATAGTGCGGAGAGCAATCTGACACTAACTAATGCTGGGGGGGACTGACTAACTGCCACTGACATCACCAGTGACATTAATCAGTGATAACACTATACACTGTCACTGTACTAATGAGACTGGCTGGGAAGGGGTTAGCATCTAGGGCGATCAAGGGGTTAAATGTGTGCCTAACTATGTGTAATATGTGTAAAGTGTGCTGCTTTTACTAAGAGAGCTCTCAGTTTCTCATCTCTGCTTTGCAGAGATTATTTCCTCTGTACAGAGCCCTGTGTTGATTGTTAACACAGAGCTTTGTGCTGTGACTGTACACAGCCAATCAGCAGACCCCAGCCATGAATCATTTGTCGGGACTTGCTGACAGGCTCCCGCTGTGTACATTCACAGCAGTGGGTGCTTGGGGGGGGGGGGGACACCCTAAACCCGAAAGAAAGCAACAATGTACGGGTAACAATGGGTTAATAGAACATTGTAGACTTATGCCGCGTACACACAACCGTTTTTCATGATGAGAAAAATGCAATTTTTTTATTTGGTAATTAAAAACGATCGTGTGTAGGCCCCAGAGCATTTTTCGCGACGTGAAAAATGGGCATTAAAAATTTGGAACATGCTCTATTTTTTCTCGTTGTTTTTCACGTCGTCGTTTTTCTCGTCGTTAAACGTTGTTTTTTTCAATGACATTAAAAACGGTCGTGTGTAAGCGGCATTAGGTTTACAGCCCACCGCTTCTTGCGCGCCGTGTTCGCGCAGGCACAGCAGCCCGATTATTTGACGCAGATGGCAAAAAAAGGTCAGATGTATCCAGGCCCGAACATCTGTCTCTAACCACAGGTAACCACTTTGCGTGCAGACATATTTGAACAGCGACTTCTGCTGCCCTGATTTTTCTGAGCATAGCACACCGTGTTGCCGGCCCTTTCCTTTTGATGTTTAACTACAGTATGTGTGGCTGAGGTCCAAGCACAGGTGTGGCTCTTTTACTTGCATTGTAAGTTGGAAGGGCTCTAGCATCACTTCATTGTAATATAGACTTTCTATATATGTATTTTTTATGCTTAGACAGTGGAAACCTCAATGATATACCACAAAACAACAGGAAACAATGGACAGCAAGAGAGCCTCAGACACTCATTGGCAATTTAATGGCAGCTGGAATGACATCGATGTTTGATACTGTGGCTGGTGAGAATTTACACGTATAACTAACATCAGTACTTAAAATTCTAATACTTTGCATACTAAAACATTTGATCCTGCTTAAAGTGTAGCTGTAAGTTCACTTTTTCAAGAAAAATGAAAAGGTGAACTAAGTTCAAATATCTGGGCCACCCCCCTGAACTCCATAATGTTTGAATATTTAGAAAACAAGAGCTTTCAAACTAAAATCTACAGGAGTAATGCCAGCTTTACTATTGGCGAGTTCCCCTCACTTCCTGTCTGCTAAAACATTGTCAGAAGAACAGGAAGTGAGAGTAAATATCTCTAATGGAGCCCCAGATAGCAATAAAACCTGACAGGGATTCTAACCTTTCCCCACTCTGTTCAAAACTGAGAAAACATATTTTTGCTGGACATACGCTCTAACAGATTTCTGTACTTGTACTGGGTCAGTGACAGAGTGAGGACAGATAATCAGCATAGCAGACAGGCACCTAGTATTTTCAGGAGGACAATAACAATGACAGCATATTTCTGTCATAGAGCTATGCTGACCAAAATAAGCATTTAGGCCTAGTAGGGGGACTGACTGATCTTGTATATAAGAAGACAGGAGGTGTTCCTGTATGGAAAATGGTGACTCTTCTCAGAAGAAGTCTATAGTAGTATGTATATATTTTGTACTATCTATTACTAGGTATATCTTTTACATATGTCCTTGTTTGATCACAGAAAACAATGATGATGATGCATCACTGAACAGGAAGCAGTGGAAACAGGAGGCACCAGGAACACTGATGAGGATTCTGGGAGAAGCAGACATGGATGGCTCCATTTTACCTCCAGAAGACTTGTGTGGTAATAATTCCTTTATATTCTAAAACAAGATTAAAGTTGAACTCTGGGAAAAGTATAAATTCTCTCTTGCAGTGGGGCTGTACTTGCATTGCAAGGGTTAAATGCTTGTTTATGTCTAGGGCATTGGTCTCCAAGCTGTATCCCTGGGGCCCTTGAGGCATTATTCCTGCCACTGACACCAACTATGGGGCATAATTCCTTCCACCGACACCAACTATGGGGCATAATTCCTTCCACTGACACCAACTATGGGGCATAATTCCTTCCACTGACAACAAAAATGTAGCACTATTTCTCCCACTGACACCAACTATTTCTCCCTCTAATATTAAAGATCGGCATTGTTTACTACCACTGGGCACAGTCCAGCCCCCCTAAAGTCTGAAGGACAGTAAACTGGTCCTTTCTTTTGAAACTTTGAAGAAGATCCTAGGGGATGGGAAAATCACTCTTACTTACCCAATCCTCCTCCCCTGCAGGCTTTTCCATGCTGCAGGACCAGTCCCCACAGCCTCTAATACCCTGCACATTGGTTGGATGTTCTCTGAAGTCACCAAGGTCAATGTAGGGTCCATAGATTTACATTGAATGTGAGAATCCAGAGGAACAGTCCATGGCCAAAGCATAGGGGATTGCTTCTGATGCAGTCCCTCTGCAAGGGAGGATTGTTACTTTTTCCAGAGTTGGGCTTTAATTTACTAGGCAATTACTTCTGAACAAGTCACAGATAACTTTAGCATCCATAGCAGAATGCCTATGAGTTGGCCTGAGCAGTTTCTTTTTAACGAGTTCCCGACCCCCTATAGCAGAGTTACTGCTACAGGGAAACCATTCAGTGCAGAATCACATCAATATAAACGTGATTCCGCATGTGCACACAGGGGGTGCGCACATGCGTGCCGCCGACACGCCGCTTCTGCTGTGATTAGTCACGGCAGAAGCCGATCAGCATGTGGCGGCCAGTGGATGTCCACCGTCACCCGCTGTTTGGTGAGGAAAGATACAGGATGGAGCTCTTCATATGTAAACAATACAAAGCTTCGTCCGGTCAACAGGGATGTGGTGGACGACCGTGCAATTGTCAGTTAAAGTAATGCAGTGCCGTATAGCAAAAATGGCCCGGTCATGAAGGGGGGTAAATCTTCCGAAGGTCAAGTGGGGTTAACAAACACTAGCAAAAGTATGCTTGTTCTAGAAACGTTAAATTGATTGTCAGAGTGCAGGTGGCAGGGGACAGAAGCAGCCCTCTGCTGCTTCTGTCCCCTGCCACCTGCACTCTGACAATCAATTTACCGTTTTGGCTGTGCCTCTTTTTTTGTGAAAAACTTTCAATAAAAATTATTGAAACAGAAATTCATGAAGAGTTTCATGGATACTCTTTAGAAAGGTGTCTTTCTGTGGTACGACAAATGGCTGAACTTTTTCAGATTACGTGACGTATTGGTAAGGTGTATATGAATCTGTCGCCTGCTACAAAGAGATGTAGACTACAGGCAGAGAAGCCATTTGGAGGAGTTAGAGCAGTGATTCTCAACCTTCTAGTGCCGTGACCCCTTGATAAAATTTCTCAAGTTGTGGGGACCCCTAACAGTAAAATTATTTATAGCGTGGGTTGTCAGCACCCAATGCAAGACAAGTAATTTGCGCCCCTAACCCACAGACATTTAGCGCTCCCGGAGTCCTTTTAATGGCAATTATAATCACAGGTAGTGTTACTCACTGTGTCTCCAGCTTCACTGTGTCTCCGACTTTGTGGTGTCTCGTAGCAGTGACACCTATGCCGAAATCAGGAGATAGGGTCTCCTCAGCCCCTCCCACTTCACGTTCCTCATCAGTCAGCTGACCTCTAGTCTTTGCCCCCCAGCCATCCCTTGAACTGAATGGGCGGCTGCGAAGAGGCTGAGTGGGCGGCTGCGGGTTCCAGGAACAGCCCAGCTGGGCGGCCGTGGGCTGCAGGGATAGCCCTGCTGGGTGGCTGCAAAAAGGCTTGGAGAGTGGTGCAGGCTTCATGACCAGCCCAGGATTCGGTGACCCCTGGCAAATCATCATTCGACCCCCGAGGGGGTCCCGACCCCCAGGTTGAGAACCACTGAGTTAGAGGATTAATGGAAATGCAGCTAATATCAGTTCCAGAGGAGAACTCCAGAGGTCACAGAATTGGCTCAAACTTGCGGCACAATAATTATACATGCGACACAATCTAGAGTTTATTCCAAGTCAGAAGAGGTTTTAAGTGGAGCAACTCCGTATTAATACCCATGGTTTTAGAATGGGATTTCCAACAAGCTTATATAGATGTAATGTCCACAAAACATTTGGCTATGTAATGTAAAAATTCTCATATAGACAAGCTGTTTGGAATTTGGATTGAAAAAAAGAGTAAAATAATCGCCATATGCGTTATAAGTCTTCATAACAATTAGTAATGATTTGATGGTGAAAGTACTATTTCTTCGGAAATCATAAAAGGTTCCCAGCTTCAGTTGTGGTCAGAGAAAAAGGTAACTGGTGTCACAGACATTCATTAGCAAATTTATAGTAATTATACTTTTAAGTAATGACCAGTGTTGAAATATTTCTTAGATGGAACACTGAAGAAGTGGCCTCCCGAACAGGTGAAAAAAGAGGAGACAGAACAGACATCAGAAGAAGATTTGGATGAAGAGCGCTTTGAACCAAGATCTGATGATGAGGACACGTAAGAGCAACATAAATACTAAATACATACTGTCAATTATTTAACTCTTGAAAAAAGACAAAAGTGAACATTCTTAAATAAATAAATTAATCCTGTTTTTGGGATTCTGCCTTAGTGTCCCCTTAGATAATACCAGGGGTCTTCAAAACTCCTGTGGGTGCAAGTTCTACCGCGTTTTCCCCGAAAATAAGCCCGGGTCTTATATTAATTTTTGCCACCAAAAACACACTAGGGCTTATTTTCGGGGTAGGGCTTGCAATTTAACCCGCAGTGTGCACAGCGTAAAAGTGCTTGCAAACTGCCAGAATCCTTGCCACTACAGCAGAATATAATGCAAAGGGTATGTGTCTCTGCACTCTAACCATGTCACATACGTTCCAACAGCGCCGCTTGGCGCTTCCATGACCCGCCAGATTGTTCTTCCATGGCACAAGCACTGCAGAGGGAGGGGGCCCAGGTTCCCCCGATGACAGCTGGCAGAAGAGGAGGGCAGCAGGGGTCAGCTGAGCGCAGTTCGGCACTTCCGTGACCCGCCTGAGTTCTATTATCCGCTCCAAGCTTTGCAGAGGGAGGGGGCCAGAGATCCCCTGATAACAGCTGGCAAAAGAGGAGCGCAGCGGGGATCATCTGAGCGTGGTTTGGCACTTCCGTGACCTGCCTGAGCTCTCTTATCCGCTCCGAGGTTTGCAGAGGGAGGGGGGCCTGAGATCCCCCGATGACAGCTGGTAAAAGAGGAGAGCAGCGGGGATCATCTGAATGCTGCTCGGCACTTCCGTGACCTGCCTGAGTTCTTCTTCCCGCTCTGAGCCTTGCAGAGGGGGGGGGGCTGAATTCCCCGCTGACAGCTGGGGGAAGGGGGGGGGACTCCAGCAGCAATAGAGAGGACTCCAGCAGCCCACAACCAGCCTAAACTAGGGCTTATTTTTGGGTTAGGGCTTATATTGCAGTCCTCCTTGAAAATCGGGGGTAGGTCTTATTTTCGGGCTAGGTCTTACTTTTGCAGAAACACGGTAATATTATACAGTGGGAAATCATAGGCTAGCCATGATTTCTGCAGACGATACTCAGGTTCCCATAAATATTTCTGAAGCACAAAGCCCCATGTGAAAATCACAAGGATACAACATGTCTCTGTTATCTAGCATTTGCTAAGTATTCTTTTTTGCTTCAGATTCACTCCAAAGATTCTGTTCACCACTAGTAATTAAAGAAGTATGGGTACTGCCACTCTTGACTTCTAAGATGCTAATTCCCTGGAGGGTCATGATGCTCTCTGTTCACAACCCAGAATAAATATGGAGCTGTTTACGTTGGATCTCCTGACCTGCATACTTGCAAGGGCACTATCAAGAGAGTTTGAGAATTAACAGATTCTTAAGCCTAGCACACACAAGTCGAATGTTGGGAATGTTGGTACAGGCCGACAAATGACCCGTGTGTATGGCAGTTGGTCCGACAGAAGCCAGCCGTTCGGCTGAGCATGTTGACATGCATGCTGGAAAACCAGCAGTCGACCAACCCGCTGGGTTGAACGAAAAATAACTAATTGCGTGTATTGGCTTTAAACGTCAACAGTGGAAGCAGTATTTTTGTCATAACAGGTTCACTTAACATAAGTAACCTATTTTTTTTTACTATTTGGTCTCTTTTTTTAACCTGTTTAAATCATTTACATTTATTTTTTTAACAGGACGTTTGAAGAGTCTGAAGAAGAGCTGGAGGTCATAGAGATTTTGGAAAAGGTTTTAACTTCCAGAGATGATATAGATGAGAACGATGAAAAGCAGACCAATAAAGATCCAACCATGGAAATATCCAATCATAACCATCAGAATCCAGATAATCTTGACCCTGTACAATTGGATCAGTTGAAATCAGATGAAGCCATGGTGAAGAGCAGTCACAAGGACCAGATTACAGAAGAGAAAAATAGAGAGGTCTCTGATGTGACAGATCAGGATGCAGAAGAGGAAAAAGTAGAAGCTAAATCTCAGCTCTGCGCTCCATCATCTGTAGCCAGTAAAGACAATGTGCAATCTGCTATTTGCTCTGTGGAGTGATCACACAGCAGTGAGCACCCATGACCAGCAATAGGTTCTGTGCAATGATACATTTAAGTATGTGCCTTTATAGCTGCAGTCTTGTTTTTGGGAGAACTGGAAACTATGGAAAGTCATATTTCATCTGTTATGGTAAAATATTTTCCCCAGTGTGCATACATATGTACAAAATTGAATTGTACCTTCTGTAATCTTTGAGTTCATTGAAAGACATTGCTGTTGATTGAAGATAAGCCATATACAAGTGGGTTATAGTGCCATCTACAGGTGTAAGATGCTAAGTGTACAAAAAAAAGGCAACTGTGAGGACAGCTCCTTTAGGTGGCTTAAACCCCCAACTGTCAGCAAATGTCAATTAGGTAGCAAGCAGTACAAAATCAGAAAAAAGACAGCATATCTTGCATATCCATCCTGCAATGGTGGAAGAGAAATCCAAAAGTCTCTTATGGTGGATTACAAACAAGCAGGACCACAAACGATGTAGCATATACCCACAGGCAACTTCTGTTGGATATGTTGTGGCGAGACAAAGTGAGGGAATGCAAAGGTCTTCATTAAGGTCAAAAGTGAAGATAACTGTCAATAAAAAAGAAAAATCTTGATTTCAAAACCACCTTATCCTTACGTAGAATAAGGTCAGCTGCACATCTAAAATCATCTTGATTATAAGATCTTCATTAAAATCACATAACCGCAAATAAAGTAGGGGAAAACAGCAGACAACAGTTAACGCGTTTTGCGCTTATTTATGGCTGACTTTTTTGAGTTTGGCAAGCTGTTGCAGTCAGAAGGAAACACACTGTAACGACAGGGGTTAACGTTGTTTAAATATATTCCATTCCCGAACACACAGCAGCTACCAGACACTTCAACCAGCCGAATAAGACCCCATACAAATAATTCTCCCCGCACTAACGAGACAACGCTCTGTGTTGAAGTTCCAAAAACAGGGAATGAATCTTTATTACAACAGGTGGTAACACACTTCTCTTCAAAACACTTCCCTCCCATCCTTGGGGAACAGGGCGGGTTAAACTGTCCAATGGCAATGGTGATACAGGTCAGGTGTGTTCAAACTTCTCCTTCAGTAAACAGTCTTAGCAGGAGGGGTTGCTGGAGTGATTCCCCCCCCCTTTCCTCACAGCAAGACACTTAAACATCCCATAATAGGCAGCCAGACGGTCTACCAGCTCCAATCCACATCATCACAAACAACAATGAAAAGGTCTTTGGAAGCTAGTCTGGATTCATTAACATTACAACAGGCATCCAGGTGGATTAATATTACAGACCCATTTTAAAGCAATCCAAGACATATTCTCAATGTCCATTATTTTCTGGCTCATACTTTCTAAGAACTTCCGGGTTCCACGGGCCCACCCGTTACACACACCATTAAAGGTTACATTCAACGAGTTGTAGAGAGGACCTCCAACACATGTTTGGGGTTCTGTTATGGAACAGGTAGATGCTGTAATGCCGCGTACACACGATCGGAAATTCCAACAAGAAAACCGCAGATTTTTTCTGACGGAATGTTGGCTCAAACTTGTGTTGTATACACACGGTCACACAAATCTTGTCGGAAATTCGGACCATGAAGAACGCAGTGAGGTACAAGACGTACGGCGATCAATGAAGTTCAATAGGCAGTTCGGCTCTTCTGCTTGATTCTGAGCATGCGTGTTTCTTTGCGCGTCAGAATTGCATACAGATGAGCGGATTTTCCGATATAAACTTTTTCCGTCTGAAAAATAGTGAACCTGCTCTCAATCTTTTGTTGGCGGAAATTTCGACAGAAAAAGTCTGATGGAGCCTACACACGTTCGGAATTTCCGACAAAAAGCACACAACGGACTTTTCTTGTCGGAATTTCCGATCGTGTGTACGCGGCATAAGATATACTCAGTCCTTAGTGAATCGTAAAGTACACTTATGAGGTCTGCCACTGCAATATCAAACAGGGCTGTCATAATGAACCATAATCTATAGATCAAGGAGACATATGTGTTTGTTGGTTGACCTGATAAGACTACAAGGATCTATTTTAAACCAGCCTGTCTGCCAGAAACAAATCTGTCCAAAAGATTGCTAAGAGATTTGAGGCTGAGGAAATGGAAGGAGGCATAAGTGGCCCCAGGAGGGATGCATTTATACCTGAGACCGCCAAACAGGTGTCACAGAGCAAGTCACTCTAGGTGCCATCTAACTTTGTATAGCAACTAGGGCAAGCAGAGGAAGTGCTCTGCTAATGATGGTTAGCCATTGCCCAGTAAGGTAGCAGACGAGGGATCAGAAGCAGGTGCTCCACAACCATATTACAAAGCAAATTCCCCAAGATAGCACAAATACAGGATGAACTCTGTGAATGAGGGTTGGACACCAGCAGGGTCCCCCAGAAATAGGATAAAACAAAAGAGCTGTGAATGCTGTAACAATAAGAAACAGGTGTCCCCTTAAGGCAAAATAGGGAGGACAAGCAGAAATGTCAGAGCGGAGGGCTGGACTGTAACTGTTATACAGGAAAGCCTTAAGCACCCAAATATCCTGGTATATGGTTAGAGAAACTCTGTGGCAACGCAGGTCCTTACTTCTGAATGCTAGGGGGAAATTTGACTCTTTCTGACAGTTTGGGGGCTAAGCCACTTCAAGGAGTCTTCTTCCTAGCTGCCTGTTTAGTTCGTTTTTTGTATACCTAGCATGCAACTCCTGTAGATTTTACTATAACCCACTTGTATATGGTTGATCTTCAATCAACAGGTGTGTCCCTCAATGAAAGAAAGAGAAATACCCATTGCCAGTTTGTAAACCCTGTTCTATTTAAATCTGAACCTGCAATGTTCTAGGAAACATACTGAGTTAAAAAACGAGGGGGGGGGGGGGGTCTTATTTACTAAAGTCAAATCCTCTGTGCACTACTTGGAAGTGCAGTTGCTGTAGATCTGAGGGGAAGCTCTGAAATTAAGGGAAGCTCTGCTGATTTCTATCATCCAATCATGTGCAAGCAAGAATGCTGTTTTTTATTTTCCTTGCATGTCCCCCTCAGATCTACAGCAACTGCACTTCCACTGCACAGTGGATTTGCCTTTAGTAAATAAACCCCATAGGCTGCTTACTTATCTTTGGGGCTGCAGTATTGAGGTGCTTAAAGCAGGAAAATTTAATGCCCAAAAAAAATCCTAAAGACAGGTCCAAAGACTGAAAAAGAAAATGTATTATACTAACCTCCCTGGTGGACGCCTTCTCCAGTCTATACTCCATTAAAGCCTCACAGCCTCCATCAGACTCTTTAGCATTCACACTCCTGTGTTCCCCACCGTGTGTTGTGGTTCCATCTACTATGCACACTGCTCTGCTTGACAAGGAAATGCAGGACCCTGAAGTGTTGAATGCTGGAGAGTTGGATGGAGATTGTAGTACATTAATGGAGAGTGGGAACATGAGCTCCCGGAGAGGCGAGTACAATACCTCCTCTTTTGCAAGGATCTGCTTTTAGGATTTATCTGGTGATGAGCAATATGCTATGCTGGAGTTACAAACTCATCTTTACCATATATATGTAGCGGCCTCACCCCCTCTACTTGTTTATCGGTCATCCGATGGCTCTCGTCTAGGGGTACCTGGGTTTCGAGAGTGAGGTGCGCCACGGCCCATGTCCTCCCCATGGCTGTGGTTGAGGTGAAGGCCAATTTCAATATCTTCCTCGGGCCAAATGTGCATTGGGTTGCGGAACTTAGCCCTGCTATGCTGGAATCTCCCTTTGCTCCCATTAACAGAGTCCATACACCGATCACAGTCCAACTCTCAGTTTTATTTCGTAGCTCCACAACAACAGGGTAATGGCAGGATACGGTGGGATGAGCAGGCCGAGGCACTATCCTGATTGTAGTCCCTACACCCCCTGTGCTATGACCAAGGGTTGCAGGAGTCTTGATTAGAACAACTTCGCTGCGCTGGGGCCTCTATCAGGGGAAGATGACCCTCCAAGGGAGTTACCGGAGGCCCGTCCGTCACCGGGTTGACGCTGCTCCGGAATCTTCAGACGGGTGACCTCCCCAGGCCTCCTCACCTCAGATGCGGGTCCCCTCGCAAGAGGTACCCTGGAATCACTTCACCCTCGCGGGACCCAGTCGAAGTCACCAGGTCCCAGGCCCACGACATAGTACCTCACCCCAGGCTGAAGGTGCCTGGGATGGACTCCAACTCCATTCCGGCCAAGCCTAGGGGCCTGGGCCGGAACCCCGAACCGCCCGCACCCAGGCCTAAGGTGCCTGGGTGCGTGAAGAGATGATCCTCCAAGACCTCGTGGTGAGGGCATCTCCCCCCTTTTATCTCCTCCCATCGACACCACGGCGGGCTCCCCGCCCCGGCCGTACCATCTCCGGAAAGGGACAAAAAGGGTAGCACTGCGGTAGTGATTCTGCCTGGAGCCTGTAGGTACCCCTCCACCCACAGGCCAAGGAGAATATTGCACCACCCAATCCTCCACGAATAACAAAAAGGGGTCTAAACCCTGTCATAATTACACACCTGGGTCACACTACCCCCAGGTGTATCCCACTAAATCTGAAGACCCCACTACACATACATATAACAGGTGTTGCTCTACCAGTTCTTTATAGGTGAGAGCGAGGGTAGGGGAGCAGTATGGAATGCCATCTAACATATTAGGGGAAATTTATCAAAACTGGAGCAGACAGAATCTGGAGCAGCTGTCTATGGCAACCAATCACCTATATTCAGCTTGTTCAGGTAAGCTTTCAAAATGAAAGATAGAAGCAGATTGTTTTCCATTGACAACTGCTCCAGATCCTAGCTGCTCCAAGCTTAGTAAATCCCCCTCATTATGTTGTAAGAGCTCTGACGATAAGTAGTAGTATATGTTTTTAGGCCCTGTTCACATTTTGGGCAATTAGGAATCATAGGCTGAATTGTTGCGTTTCTGCCTGTGATTCCAAATCACGGCACATCACACAAAGTGCATTTGGGTGCCATTCATCCTGAATGGCACCCTAATTGTGGTGCAATTTTTGCTGTGATTGTTGCATGACAAAACAAGTATGTAAAATCAAGTGAATGGGCTGCCCTATGTGTGGGACACAGAAACGCAAGTGAGAACTTGGATTCCCACTACGCGATGTGAACAGGGTCTGAGATGTCAGAGTCCTAACAATTTGTGTTTGTAGTGGGCGGGGCTATGCTTTAATGATTTCTAAGTGAGTATTAGTACTGTAGGTTTTTTTTTTTTGTAGTACTGCCATGTTATGCCCAGTAGTCAGTGTCAAATGCTTCTTGTCTGAGTTGCACTAAAGTTTTCCCTCTAAATACCTGTAATGGATCATTTACTAAGACCTGCAGGTTCAGGGCTGATTATAAATTCTGTGTTACACAAATAAAATTAAAATGCATATGCGTTGATATATATGAATATAAATTATTGATAAAAATATAGGATTATAGAGTAGTTATGAGATCCCTAAGATTATTATGATTTCTGCATCTACAGCACCTAAAAGGTGACAGACCTCCCAAACTAAAGCACATACCTTGTGCTGTCATTTTACTATTCAGCAAATAACTTAAAAAGCAACTCAAGCCTTTTTTTTTTAGTTTTGAATACTGGGGAAACTAAAGCGTCACGTTTTCAGGTGATTTTTTCAAGCTTTTTTTGAGCAGAATTGTAAATATGTCCGATGTTTGTCATCCAGGTGTTTTGTTTTAGCCAATGGAATTCACTAGGGGGCGGAGATCAGCTAAAAACCCCTGAAAAAAAACGCCTGTAAAAATGCCGGAAAAAACACTTAAATCAAGCGTCTTGTAGGCATTCCCACTGAAGTCTTTGGGGACAAAAATGCTCAATTCTGTCTGAAAAGTAGCTCATGTACTTTTTTGAGTGACAGGCGTTTTGCTACAAGCGAAAAAGGTGAACAGGGGCTATTGAAATGAATGGGATTTTGCTCGTTGAGCATTTTTGAGCTTCGAGCTACAAGCTACAAAATACTCAAGTGTGAACAAAGCCACTTCAACCTCTGTCAAGCTTTTTTTTAATGTAATCTTTATTTTAAAAGAGATTTCCAGAAAACAAACAGACAGTGGACAGAACGTAAAAGCATAAGACAACAATACAAAGAGAGCCTTTCACCGGGTACATACAGTCAGCAAAAAAGTTAGACAGGGATGCACCAGGGGGAGTAATTATCAACATATTACAACCATGATATGAGTTCAGACATGCATGGATCACCCCTATTGTCTCCGTCCGGTACACCACTGATGAGGGTGCCATCCCTCACGCAGAGAGAAGGATCAGACTGGGTCTCCGGTTACCAGGCCCAAAAACACATGAGCACCAAGGAACGTAAATTAGACTGATGAAAAGTACAAAAATAAAAAAATAAAGTGACAATAAAATAATAATAAATGAGGGGCAAAAAGAAAAAGGGAAGGTAGGGGAGCACCAGCCAGCCTAATACACCAATTTGAGCTGCATTAGATTTGTTGAAGCTCATCTGCCTCTTTATTGTCAGACCTGGGTGGAGTCGCAGCCGGCGAGGGACCCGGGGCACACAACTCAATTGGGCTTGTATAGTTTATCCAAAGAGCCCATGTGGAGTAGAACTTCTCATATCTATCTTTACAGTGTGCCATCCACTCCTCAGCAGCCATAATATCATTAACTAAAGCTACCCATTCCGTGCGGGAAGGGACCTGAGGTTTCTTCCAATAAATTGGTATCAACTGCCGAGCTGCGTTAAGCAGATGGGGCAGGATGGATTTGCGATATTGGCTAATGGGAATGGTGGGGAAATGCAACAAGGATTCCAAAGGGGAATCTGGGAGCTCCAGATCTAAAATTAGTTTGATCTGTGCGTGGATATCCAGCCAGAAGGGCCTCAGCTTGAGGCATTCCCACCAGATGTGAAGTAACGAGCCCCTGAGGCCACATTCTCTCCAACAAGAGTCTGAAAGGGAAGGGTATATCTTGGCAAGCTTGGAGGGCACTCTATACCACCTGGTCAGAACCTTATACCTATTCTCCTGCATTTTTGTATCTACTGTGCTCGAATATGTGAGGCTATACAAGTGATCCAATTGAGGCTTAGTAAAGACGTGCTGAAGGTCTCTCTCCCATTCACCAATGAATCCCGGATTCCCCTCAGCATGCAAGGATTGCACCAAATCGTATATCACTGAGATGGCATGGGGGATAGCGGAAGTAGACTTGCATAAGCGCTCAAAGGGAGAGGCCAAGTTGGGAGAACCCCCGTGGCAAGCCTGCGATAAAATGCTGGAGCTGTCTATAACGCCACTCATCCAATGGAAAGGGGCCATATTGGTTCCAAAAGAGTGGTCAGGGGCAACAGGCCTTGGTCTTGAACAAATCTGCCACATCTGGACTCTCCATCTGCCGCCCAGGTCCGAAAGAAGGAAGGGTGTTCCCCCGGAGCGAACCAGGGGAAGCCCCCCAGGGGCGCCAAAGGGGAGGTCGGGGGTGCAAGCATCCCTTGTTTATTCAATCTGTCCCAGGTCGTCAGCGCGTAGACAGCAAATGGAGAGACCAGCATTTAGAGACCCCTATCCTCCCGAGGAACCCATGGGGCATGTGACAGGTTACAGCCCGCTAAAAATTTGTCTAGGGGTACCCAGAGTTTATACGGGACGTTATGATACCAATCCAGAATACTTTGCAGAGCTACAGCCTCATAGTACCTGCGAATCACTGGGACCCCCATACCTCCCCTCTTCTTGGGGCGCTGTATCGTGCGAAGGGCCAACCGGGGGCATTTCCCACTCCAGATATATCGTATAAACAGGCTATTGAGGGTTGAGAAGAAAGTCCTAGGCAAAGTGATCGGCACCATCTGTAGGAAAAACAGAATACGAGGTAGCACATTCATTTTAAGCACACTGACTCGGCCCATCCACGAAAACGCGTCCCTATCCCATTGTTTCAAGTCCACTCTAACTGTGGAGAGCAGTGGGGCGTAGTTACATTCATAAAGCAGCGAACAACTTGTGGGTAGATAAACCCAAAGTACTTCAGGGAGGTTGGACACCAAGTAAACGAAAATGCACATTGCAGCTGTGTACGCAAACCCGTGGGGATGTTCAGTGACAGGATTTCCTCAGTCTCGCCCCTTGGGAAATCAGTTCCCCTCGAACCACTCACTTATGTCCCTCCCGTACGGATCTCATGCTAACCTCGCCGGACTTGTTCTCCGCGAAATACAGGAAGATGGTATCTCACACTTGCTTTTAAGCAACTGCATCGTCCAAGAATCCATCATTCAGACGCCAGCTCCATGTCTGTGCCTCCATTGACAGGGGACGCAGGGAGACGGAGACCGGCGCGTGGTCTGAAATAGTAATGGAACCAATGGAAGCGCCACCCAGAGAATCTAGGGAGTACTGATCCATCATTAGAAGGTCAATACGGGTAAAGACATTATGCGTGGCCGAAAAATAGCTATAATCCCTATCTGTTGGGTGAAGAAGTCTCCAGCAGTCAACTAAATGGTGCGCCTGCAGGGACTTCCTAAAGTGTTTCAGGAAGGCAAAAGAGTGAGTCGAGCGGCCCGAGGATGTGTCTACTTGCTGGTCAGGACTGACCTTAAAGTCCCCCCCCAGGAAGGTAAGCCGTTTGCTATTCGGGACGTCCACAGCTTCAAAAGTGAACCTACGGGCAAAAATGGTGCCTTTTACAAACACAAATCGACCCTCCGTGTCTAGCAATTGGCCCGTCAATACAAAAGGACAGTTTTTGTGGACCGCTATAGCTACCCCCCCTGATTTGGGGCGAGGGGAATTGCTAAGAAACGAGGAATTGTATAGGTGAGTGGGAAGGCGGGGGACTGAGTCAGTGCGGAAGTGCGTCTCCTGCAAGAAAATGACGTGTGCCCCCATGCGTTTCATCTCAAGCCACAACTTACTGCGTTTCAACGGGGATCCCAGGCCACGTACGTTAAAGGATACGACTTTCATGGCAGCCATAGTGGGAGATCACAGAGTGGGGCCACCAGGCCAGCGGCAGGAGATAGAAGAGACCCACAGCATGTCCAAGCCTGTAGCAAAGGGCACAAGGAGCATATTGAGCACGAGCAGGAACCTAAAAAAAAAAAAAACAAGGTTATGGCAGGTGTAATAAAAGATAGGACATAAAAGAAAGAAAAAACTTAGGAAACAAAAACACAAATATGAACAAAAAGCCCAAAGGGCGCAACAAAGTGCATCTTTGCCACTGGTCGGGAGCCTCCGCCCCCCCTCAAGACGAGGAGACAGCGGAGGCCAGCGAGCAGAGGTGTTCCCAAAAAGGGGATCATAACTCCAAGGAGTTGACCTATTGGGGGGAAGTGGTAAGGCACCAAGAGCAAGTCCATGTGGGGACCCGCAGACAGTTGAAAGTGCATAATCTACCCCTGAACCTGGGGCAGAGAGGTGATACGGCAGCTGGGGGGGGTGGTCAAATAGTGTCCACAAACATTTCAGAAGCCAACGGCAAACAATTTAGCTGTTCATGCTTCCCCCTGTGGGGAGCGAGAAGGAGGTGCCGGGCCAGGGGGCCCCCGTTTGGATCTGCGGCGGCCTCTGCGATGGGCTGATTGCCACGGTTCCGGGCGTGCAGGGAGAGGAATGTCCGGCGATGCCCTCCAGTCCAGAATATCCACCTGAGGCAGTTCCAGGGACTCCAGAAATCAGGGTAGATCATCCTTGCTTCATAAGGTAACCTGCCTGCCATCTTTGGTAGCGGAAAGGCTAAACGGGAAACCCCACCAGTAGGGCAGCTGAGCATCCTGTAAAGCCGCCAACAATGGCTTGAGAGCCCGTTGTTGCATCAATGTGCGTCTGGAGAGATCCGGAAAGAAGGTCAACCTGGCCCCATCAAAGTCCACATATCTAACCCCTCTGACCTGATTCATGATGCGCTCCTTAAGCGAATATTTGTGCAGTTTGCAGATGATGTCTCTGGGCTTATCAGGATCATCCGAGGCGGGTCGCAGAGCTCTGTGGGCCCGGTCTATTTCAAAATGTTCTGGTGCCTGCCGGCCTAGTATTTGCTTAAAGACCCCTTGCAGGGTGGAAATGATATCCCTAGGGCCAGTGGCTTCAGGTAGGCCTCTGATGAGGATATTAACCCTGCGGCTCCTATTCTCAAAATCGTCCATTTGATCTAGCAAGGCCTCAAGCTTGCGGTCCTGCTGCCTGCTCTGGTCAGAGAGAGCCTGCAGGGTAGGACTAGTCTCATCCCACTGTGCCTCCAGGGTTTCAACTCTATCCCCCAAATGAGCAGTATCAGCCTGCAAGGCCTCAACGTCCTGTCTCAGGGCCTTCTCTACCCTGTTTGCAAATCGCTCTAGGTCAGCTTTAGTGGGGAGGGAGAGAATGTGGGCGTGGATGTCTTTGTCCCCCCAGGGATCACCTCCATTTGCGGGCCCGTCAATGCTTTCAGAGCCGGAGGGAGAGGAGGGGAGAGGCAGAGTCAGCACAGGCATGTGCAGGGAGCTGATGGGGGAGGCAGCCCTGACCAGTGATCCGGACCAGCCCCCGGGAGTCCATTGAGGCTGCGGGGATGGTTTGCACTTCAGTGGCATCCTTTTTGAGTTGTTTTCCCCCCTGGGAAGCCGCCGTTTATGCTGTGAGCGGTGCGGGTCTCACGGAGCTCAGAGAGAGCACGTCTTCACTCGTGCATGCCGTAGCCAAGCCCCCTCCTCTGTCAAGCTTTTAATGCCGTCTGTGTATCCATCATACCCTAAAGCACAAGGTGTCCCCTGGACAGAAGATGAGGGGAAGTCTCCCAAATGAGAACACAGACAGCATTAGAACTTTACACTTTCTAATCCTTCTGCGCTCTTTGTATTGTTTTTTTTTTTTTTTTGTCTGGAATTGGTTATTAAAGTGACCCTGTCATGCGGTATTACCTTTGAAAATAGCCATATCTGGAGAAGAAACCAGTACTTGCATCTCCAGCTGTCTACACTACCAGAATGTGAGAAATACTGACAGAAGAAATAATGACACTAGAGGTTGTTGATGTGGGTCCCCCTGCAGTGTTCACTGGTTCCTTCCTCTATCCTCCACCTATTATAGGAAACAGTAGTGAAGTAGAGGTCAGAGCGAAGAACCACTGAACACTGCAGGGGACCCAAGAAATCAACACTAATGGACATGCTGTCTTTTCTTGGAACTTCAGCTGGGGACTTCTCTCAAATGAAGTGATGTTCTGGTGGTGCAGCAAATGGTATTAACTTGCTTATTTTTTCAGGTAATGATATTTTTAAATGTTATACCCAATGACAGTATTAAAGGATAAGTGCAGTGCATTGTGTGTGCACAATTAAACTAGCTGATGCCCACTGGAAAATGACTGCAAGAAACTTTTTTGGATATCAGTTTATTGCACAATGTTGTATAACACTCATACTGTTGACTTTGTATACCATTGTCGGTGTACACCGCTTCTTAACTTGCTGTCTTAAAGCGGAGTTCCACCCACATTTTTCACTCCTCACCATGCAGTACTAATGTGCATCCTTAAAATGAATTGGCAATTTATTATAATTTTCTCTGTTCACTTACCTGATTTAAGCCTATATCTAATTTCACTTCCTCCTTTAGCAGCCGTGGCTGCCATTTCTGGTTTTGCATTGGCTCCTGGGAGATCTTGGTCAGCTTAGCATGGCACTGCTCCCGTAAAATTTAACATTGGCGTCTATGGAAAATCTTGGTCAGCTTGGCATGGCGCAGCTCCCGTAACATTTAACATTGGCGTCTATAGAAATTCTTGGTCAGCTTGGCAAGGCACTGCTCCAGTAATATTTAACATTGGCGTCTATGGAAATGTTTGGTCAGCTTGGCATGGCACTGCTCCAGTAACATTTAACATTGACGTCTATGGAAAATCTTGGTCAGCTTGGCATGGCGCGGCTCCAGTAACATTTAACATTGGCATCTATGGAAAATCTTGGTCAGCTTGGCATGGCAAGCCATCCAAGATTGCACCACACTGCACATGTGTGAGATTGGCAGGTGCATGCTGGGTAGCCAGCATGCACGGAATCCAGAAAGGAGGACACTGTGGCTTCAGATGCCCGCTCTGTGCAGGAACTTTACAAAGTAAGAAAATGATGCTGCACAAATAGAAAACTGGGCATAGTTTACAGCATACCTTTGTTACATTACACAAGGCATGAGTATTCTAGGGGTATTTTTACCTTAAAAGTCATATTTCGGCCGGAACTCTGCTTTAAGTGTTTGTTTGTCATAAAAGTTTTCAATAAAAACTATCTGATTTAAAAAAAAAAACTAGCTGAAGCCCTGCACAGCAAAAAGTTAAATACAAATAATTTATTGATAATTGAAATTACAAAGCCACAAATGAGGCCACAACTACTGCACCTAAAGTATCAACCCAATCCCCTATCCTGCCCTGCACATGGCAGGCAATGTTAATGCTTACCTGCAAAAAGAAATATGTAACAACTTTTTGCGGTCAATTCTTTAGTTTTAGGCTGCACATTTGCTTAAAAGTGCACTTGTCCATGAAACAATCATGGTGTAAGAACCCTTAGCTTTAGTATAGAGTGGAATCCCTGACACTAACACAAACTGCAAGCTAATTCTGGCTGCATCTGCCATCAGGACCAGCGGTTAAAAGCTTAAAAGGTATTTTGTTTGATTTCTGTAAAATGAAACCATTTCAGTTTATGTATTTTGGAGGAATTTTACTTGAACAACCTGTTCTGTTCAAACAGGAGCATTTCAATAATGCATAAATGTTTCCGTTAAATGACCATTTGCATTGTCATCACTTGGTATATGCTTGTTTTTTTAATACGGTAAACTTTTTATCTGATGAATCATGTGCGTGTATAGAATGTATGTCAATGGATTACTGATTAAACAAAGATAACATTGGTATTCAGAAAGAAATGAATGCCTATTGTGAGGGGGTTAACTCGGTAGCGGGTGTGTGTGACCCCCTGGTTGGGCTCCCCACACAAAAACAGGGCCAGCAGACGGAGGTTGTGGTTTTCAAAATCAAAAGGTGCGGTTTATTTCTCTATGTACAGTGACAAAAACACAGCAAAGCCAAAAAGAAACATAAACAAAATAAATCCTGGTCAGTTTGACCTCTGACTAAACATGCAGGTTTCCTAAACTAACAACTGGGATCAGCCTGGTGCTGTCCTAGTCCCTAAGTCCCTGGTTTAGTAAATGTCCAAACAAATAGCCACACAGGCTTTTTCTCACCGCACAGGGGTTCACTCTCCCTAGACAGTCCACACAGGTCTGGGTCCAGGCATGAGCAAACACCTAATGAATCTGGGAGTTTTTATAGAGGCCTTAAACGAGCTGACAAGCTTCAGCTGGTCTCATCAACTCCCTGCCTGCACGACGCCCAGCCCTCTCCCTAGAGGTATGAGTCATCCATGAGCCCACTAGCCTCAGCTGGGCTTCATCAACTCCCTAGTTGTATAAGTCGGCATAAAGCCTGAATCTGGGAGAAATATATCTACCCCCCTGGATGCAACCAGGTGACTTTACCTTCCTGCTGTCACATACCCCCCCCTCTTGTTTTAACCTTGGGGTTGGAACACCAGCAATCAGGCATTCATGTACTCGAGACAAAGCATCCACATTCCCCATTTGAACGCCAGGGCGATGCTTTACTGTGAAGTTGAATTCCTGGAGGGCCAGGAACCACCTATTCACTCTTCTATTTGTTTCCTTGTTTTGAGCCATCCACTTTAACGGAGCGTGATCCGTAACCATGTCAAAGTGCCTACCTAGCAGGTAGTACCGAAGGGAATCTAGAGCCCACTTCACCGCTAAACACTCCTTTTCAACGGTGGCGTAATTTACCTCATGGGACTTCAACTTCCTGCTGAGGTAAATGACTGGGTGCTCTTCCCCGTTCCAGACCTGGGACAATACTGCTCCTAACCCCACATCTGACGCATCACTTTGTACGACAAAGTCTTTAGAGAAGTCGGGTGAGTACAACACTGGCTGGCTACATAAGGCTTGTTTCAAGAATTGGAATGCTGCCTCAGCCTCGGGGGTCCATTTAATCATGACCGACCCTTTCCCCTTCGTCAGGTTGGTTAGGGGCACAGCCTTAGAAGCAAAGTGGGGAATAAATCGCCGATAATACCCAGCGATTCCCAGAAAGGCTCGTACCTGCTTCTTGCTGTTGGGACGTGGCCAACTCTGGATGGCCTCGACTTTGTTGAGTTGGGGTTTTATCACTCCCCTGCCAATGGTGTACCCAAGATATTTGGCCTCCTCCTGCCCAATGGTACACTTCTTGGGGTTAGCCGTAAACCCCGCTTCCCGGATAGAGTCTAGGACTGCTTGCACTTTTGGCAGATGTGAGGCCCAATCTGTGCTATGGACAATTACGTCATCCAGGTAAGCCGCAGCATACTTCCGATGGGGCCTCAGTATCTGGTCCATTTTCCGCTGGAATGTGGCCGGCGCATTCTGTAACCCGAACTGCATTCTCTTATATTGGAACGCCCCGTCTGGGGTTACAAATGCGGTTTTCTCTTTGGCCGACTTGGCCAGGGGAATTTGCCAATACCCTTTTGTGAGGTCAAGAGTCGTCATGTATCGGGCTGTTCCCAGCCGGTCGATCAACTCATCTATACGTGGCATGGGGTAGGTGTCAAATTTTGTAACTTTGTTCAACTGACGAAAATCGTTACAAAATCGCCAGCTCCCATCCGGTTTAGGCACCAACACAATGGGACTAGACCAATCACTTTGGGACTCCTCTATCACCCTCACCCCTTGGAATCCTCTTATCCGCCCCTGGGGATGGTCTGGTCTTAGGGTGGAAAGTCCGAGAGTCTCTGGAAGAGGCCGTCAGGTTCTCTGTAGCCAAGTATTTCTCTACACGATCCACTAGACCACCGGCCGTCTCTGGGTCTCCATGGCTTACCCACTTTTGGATGGCAGTAGGAAGAGCTCTCAAAAACCGATCCATTACAACACGTTCCACAATCTCTGGTGCGGACAAAGTCTCTGGCTGTAGCCACTTCCTGCTCAGGTGAATGAGATCATACATTTGAGACCTGGGGGGTTTTCCAAGCTGGAAAGTCCAGTTATGCACACGCTGAGCCCGGACAGCCAGGGTGACACCCAGCCTTGCCAATATTTCAGCTTTTAGCATCACATAGTCTTTTGCTTGGTCAGGCTCCAGGTCATAGTAAGCCTTCTGCGATTCACCAGTTAACAGAGGAGCCACCAGTCCAGCCCACTGCTCCTCAGGCCACTTTTCTCTTTCAGCAGTCCTTTCAAATGTGGTCAAAAATACCTCTGGATCATCCTCTCCAGTCATTTTTGTCAATAAACGACTCACCCCAAAGGACGCGGTATTAGTGGGACGGCTTTCCTCACTGGTCTGCGGACGTTGCTGCATTACTGCTTCCATTTGTTGTAGTCTCTGCTCTTGCTTCTGTAACAGGTCTATGAAGCGGGCCTCAGATTGCTGCTGGGCTTGTTGATGAGCTTGCTGCTGGGCTGCAAGGCTCCTTTGCAAACCTGCATTTGTCTGCTGTTGATTGGCATTTGCTAGAGCCAGCTGTTTCAGTATCTCCTCCATGCTGGCTTAAAAAAAACTGCCACTGGTTCTCCACCAACTGTGAGGGGGTTAACTCGGTAGCGGGTGTGTGTGACCCCCTGGTTGGGCTCCCCACACAAATACAGGGCCAGCAGACGGAGGTTGTGGTTTTCAAAATCAAAAGGTGCGGTTTATTTCTCTATGTACAGTGACAAAAACACAGCAAAGCCAAAAAGAAACATAAACAAAATAAATCCTGGTCAGTTTGACCTCTGACTAAACATGCAGGTTTCCTAAACTAACAACTGGGATCAGCCTGGTGCTGTCCTAGTCCCTAAGTCCCTGGTTTAGTAAATGTCCAAACAAATAGCCACACAGGCTTTTTCTCACCGCACAGGGGTTCACTCTCCCTAGACAGTCCACACAGGTCTGGGTCCAGGCATGAGCAAACACCTAATGAATCTGGGAGTTTTTATAGAGGCCTTAAACGAGCTGACAAGCTTCAGCTGGTCTCATCAACTCCCTGCCTGCACGACGCCCAGCCCTCTCCCTAGAGGTATGAGTCATCCATGAGCCCACTAGCCTCAGCTGGGCTTCATCAACTCCCTAGTTGTATAAGTCGGCATAAAGCCTGAATCTGGGAGAAATATATCTACCCCCCTGGATGCAACCAGGTGACTTTACCTTCCTGCTGTCACACTATATTCAGCTTCCTGCCCCTTTCCAAATATATAAACTATGAACCATAACTTCAAATGCCATTTATAAATGATGGATTGTGGTCTATAATAAATAAAGTGTAACTAAACTCTCTCAATCAACAGTAAAAGAAAGGGAAGTAAGGAGAGAACAGAACTCTCGCAACTAATGGGGTTTTAATGGGAGACACCAGTACTGTTTGTAAGGTAAGTACAAAAGACAAGATAATTTAGAAAAATATAAATTTTTAATACATCATTAAAAAGTCCATTAATTTACGTAGACCGTAAAATAGTTTGGGAAACAAGATACTTGGTTGTGTAGCTAGCCAACATGTTTCACACAGTTGTGCTTCATCAGGGCCTTGCACTCATCTTTTAGTTTCCTCTGGTCTGTACAGGACATAAGAATATGTCATTAGTATCAAACAATAATTATATTGATAATAAAGGTACAAAAAAGGTTACAAAGTTTAATCATTATATTAGTATAGTATTAACCACCTCCCTACTGGGCACTAAAACCCCCTTCCTGCCCAAGCCATTTTTCAGCTTTCAGTGCAGTCACACTTTGAATGACAATTGCGCGGTCGTGCGACGTGGCTCCCAAACAAAATTTGTGTCCTTTTTTTCCCACAAATAGAGCTTTCTTTTGGTGGTATTTAATCACCTCTGCGGTTTTTATTTTTTGCGCTATAAACAAAAGAAGAGCGTCCAGTTTGGAAAAAAAACACAATATTTTTTACTTTTTGCTATAATAAATACCCATTTTTTTTTCAATTAAAATTTTCCTCAGTTTAGGCCGATACGTATTCTTCTACATATTTTTGGTATAAAAAAAATCGCAATAAGCGCGTATTGATTGGTTTGCGCAAAAGTTATAGCGTCTACAAAATAGGGGATAGTTTTATAGCATTTTTTATTTTTTTTTATTTTTTATTAGTAATGGCGGCGATCTGCGATTTTTATTGTGACTGCGATATTGTGGCGGACACATCGGACACTTTTGACACATTTTTGGTACCATTCACATTTATCCAGCGATCCCTGCTATAAAAATGCATTGATTACTGTATAAATGTGACTGGCAGGAAAGGGGTTAACCACTAGGGGGCGGGAAGGGGTTAAATATGTTCCCTCAATGTGTTCTAACTGTGGGGGGAGGGGACTGACTGGGGGAGGTGACCGATGGTTGTCCCTATGTACAAGGGACACACCATCAGCCTCCTCTCTCTCACAGGACGTGGATCTGTGTGTTTACACACACAGATCCACTTTCCTGCTTGGTTCCCGGGCAATCGCGGGTGCCCGGCGGCAATCGCGGCCGCCGGGCACGCGCACCGGGTCCTTGGTAACGCAGCGGGCGCACGCGCCGCCGGCGGCGCGCACGATCCCCCTCCTTCTGAGGGACGTTCAGGAACGTCCACTCAGAAGGAGAGAGCACCCACCCGGCCGTATATGTACAGTGGCCGGGTGGGAAGTAGTTAAATACATGTTAGCAGTGAGAACTGCTCTGTGCTCACCTAGTCTGAAAGAGTTGAATGTGTCGCACACAGCTTAGCACATGCGGTAATGCCAATAGGACAACCGCTGTAACTATCCTGGTGGGAGTCAGATACACCGGGCAGGTACGTGAGGATGTTAGATCATTTCAGCCTGACAATCAATAGATTATGGAGTTCTAAAAATTTTAAAATGCATAATGAAAGTAATTTGATAGTAATAACAGTAATAATATACTGATTAGATTGAGCCTGAATGACTGATTGCAGCCTAGTAATGGCCAAAGGCTAGTAGTAAAATAATAAAATGTAATTAGAATTAATGCCAACACCAGGACACTATATTAAATTAAATTGTATTTCATATTGTACAGACCAGAGGAAACTAAAAGATTAGTGCAAGGCTCTGATGAAGCACGACTGTGTGAAACATGTTGGCTAGCTGCACAACCAAGTATCTTGTTTCCCAAACTCCTTTATGGTCTATGTAAATGAATGAACTTTTAATGATGTATTAAAAATGTATATTTTTCTAAATTATCTTGTCTTTTGTGCTTACCTTACAAACAGTACTGGTGTCTCCCATTAAAATCCCATTAGTTGCGAGAGTTCTGTTCTCTCCTTACTTCCCTTTTTTTTACGGTTATCTGGGACTGGGAGACCCTATCATCTGTTTTCTGGAAACCATCCAACTCCCCCATACATACTCTCTCAATCAATAATAACTATCTTTAATTCCTATGCTGTAAATAGAAATGAAGGTATATTATAGTTACAGGTTTTAAACTTTTTTTTTACGTTTCTTCAGTTGCTTTCTGGTATCTAGCCTAGGTCAAAATGATGTCATACATTCCAGGAATCTTTATGGACATTTCTTTTGCTTTTATCTGGAGGAAGGGCTTTCTCAGCTCAGCACGTCCTTCTGCCTGCAGGCCTGAGCTAAGTGCAGGTAGATTCCAGGAAGTTAATGCTACATGACTCATCTACCCTTACACATCGTTAGTCTGGTTGAAAAAAGACACAAGTCCATCTAGTTCAACAAATAAAAGGGGAACAAAAAAACATTCAAATCCTATATCCATAATCCTACAGTATACCCACAGTTGATCCAGAGGAAGGCAAACAAAAAACCAGCAGAGCATGATCCAATTTGCTCCAGCAGGGGAAACAATTCCTTCCTGATCCCCCCAAGAGGCAATCAGATATTCCCTGGGTCAACTTTACCTTTAAATGTTAGTATCTGATTATACGATGTACATTTAGGAAAGAATCCTGGCCCTTTTGAAGGCAATCTACTGATGGCTCAAGACGGCCAAAGCTTGAAATGCTAGGGGGCATTTTTTAAAGTGATTTCTCAACAAATTAAAACATGGAGACATGGATGGCTAGGTTTGCTTTGAATATTAAAAATGAATTAAATTATTGGTTTCACTTTGTAGTGCTTAGATACTGTGGTTTCACTTCAGGGAATAAGCAGTCATCTTGCTCATGAATCTACAGGTGCATCTCATAAAATTAGAATATTATCAAAAAGTTCATTTATTTCAGTAATTCAATTTAAAAAGTGAAACTCATATTTTTTTTAGGGAAGCATGAAGTGCTCTAGAATTTCCTGGTAGACGGCTGCGCTGACTTTTTTGGACTTAATGAAGCACAGTGGACCAACACCAGCAGATGACATGGCTCCCCAAATCATCACGGACTGTAGAAACTTCACACTGGACCTCATGCAACTTGTATTCTGTGCCTCTACACTCTTCCTACGGACCGTGGGACCTTGATTTACAAATGAAATGCAAAATGATCCACTGTGTTTTATCAAGTCCAAAGTCAGCACAGCCCTCTAGCAGGAAATTCTGGAGCACTTCATGCTTCCCTCTTCTGACCAGCTTTATGGAGATGCTGATTTCATTTTCCAGCAGGACTTGACACCTGCCCACACTGCCAAAAGTACCAATACCTGGTTTAATGATCATGGTAGCACTGTGCTTGATTGGCCAACAAACTTGCCTGACCTAAATCCCATAGAGAATCTGTGGGGTATTGTCAAGAGGAAGATGAGAGACACCAAACCCAACAATGCAGAAGAGCTAAAAGCCGCTATTAGAGCAATCTGGGCTTCCATAACACCTCAGCAGTGTCACAGGCTGATCTCCTCTGTGCCATGCTGCATTTATGCAATAATTCATGCAAAAGGAGCCCCAACCAAGTATTGAGTGCATACTAAACTGTACATGGACATACTTTTCAGTAAGCCAACATTTCTGTATTAAAAATCCTTTTTTTTATTGGTCTCATATAAGATTTTAATTTTCTGAGATACTGAATTTTGGCTTTTCACTAGCTGTAAGCCATAATTGTTAACATTAAAAGAAAGAAATGCTTGAAATATATCACTCTGTGTGTAATGAATCAATACAATATATGAGTTTCACTTTTTGAATTGAATTACTAAAATAAATGTACTTTTTGATGATATTCTAATTTAATGAGATACACCTGTATGTATTTCAAGCCTATTTCCAAACATAACCCATTATATACAGTTGTGTTACAAATAATAGCAGTCCAACCTTAATAAACAGATCAATCACTGTTTTTTTTTATTATTATATTCTACATGGCAAGTAATTTACTAGTAGGTGTAGTAAACTAATATACAACAGTATATTATACGTAATATACGTAAAACCAACAGACCCAACAGTCATGATTTCTACAAGAGAACGACCCCAAACACACCAGTAAGCATCTTGGTTTCAGGCCCGGTTCACAATTGTGCGATGCCAGACATCGCATGTAATTCGGATGTAATTGGCAACGCACTGCTGTTCACATTACATGCGATGTCGGCGCAGTGCGATTTCAGCCATACAGATAGTATGGCTGATATCGCACTGCATTCGGTCCAAACACGCACAGGACCCTTTTTTCCTGTTCGGACCAGAATCGGATCGCATGTGTGTTCACACATATGCGATCCGATTCATGTCCGAACTGTCAGTCGCAATGCGATACGCCAGCTGAAATGGGGGTGTCGTTAACATATAATGACACTCCCCAGCAGTTCGCATATGGCAGTGTGAACTGCCGTGCGAGTCGGTGCGATGCGGGAACCCCGCAGTGGATTTGCAGTGTTCTCGCATCGCACAAGTGTGAACCGGGCCTCAGACCAAAAAGATTAACATTATGGAGTGACCAGCCTGATCCCTGGACCCTAATCCAAAAGAGAACTTGTGGGGTGACCTCAACAATGCTGTTTCTGAGGTAAAACCAAGAAATGCAGAGGAATTGTGGAATGTAGTGCAATCGTCCTGGGCTGGAATACCTGTTGACAGGTGCCAAAAGTTGGTTGACTTCATGCAACACAGATGTGAAGCAGTTCTCAGAAACAACGGTTATACAAGAAAGCAAAATCTTCAAGCATTTTTCAGTTTATACAGTAAATGTTTGCGTTTGTAAAAGAAAAATGCAGACACTGCTACATTTTTTGGAAAAGCCTAAATATTCATTTTTCTTCACCTTTTATAAAGTAATGAATTTGAAACTTTTTTTTTTTTTCATGTTTTTATTTGGAATAGACTGTGCAGTGTTCCCAATGCATTTGCATGTATGGAAATCAAAGCCATTATAAAGGATTTTGAGCTTTACTCACTTTTTTTAACACACTGCTATTATTTTAATCACAACTGCACATCTTTTCTTACACAAGTTAGTCAGCATAGGTGTTAGGAGGGGGGAGAGAACATTTTTAAGACTAGTTAGGTTTTAGCTGGAATTCTACTTTAATGGAGAAACTAGTAGCTCTCTAGTACTCAACAAAACTTGAATATTTGTTCAGTCTACTATTAATGATGGTTAATTACAAAGCGTTTGCCAAGGATTTCTCCCAAATGTATCAGAGGGGCAGAGCTTTTTGCCCCCGTTCACACCAATGCGAATTCAAGTGCGACATGCAATTCACAAATCGCACCTAATGTCTTTCCATGGCACCGTCTTCAAGGGTTACTAAACCATTGTTATTTTAATGTAAAAAAAACCAAAACAAACATATTATACTTACCTGCTCTGTGCAGTTGGTTTTGCACAGAGCAGCCCCAATCCTCCTTTTCTCGGGTCCCTTGCTGGCACTCCAGGCTCCTCCCTCCTGCCCCCACAGCAAGCAGCTATTTCCGGAGGCACCAAAGCAGGCGCACTTCCAACCCACGGCTCTGTGTCCAACCACACACAAAGCCTTGGCTCGGCCCCGCCCCTTCCATCTCCTGATTGGCTCACTGGCTGTGACTGACAGCAGTGGAAGCCAATGGCTCCTGCTAAATATATTGTGATAATTTATACTACATTCAGAAGATGCACTGAGTGTGACACTTGGATCTACTAGTGTAGTCAAAATCTACATAGAATGCCACAGTGAGGGGACAAGTATATATTTCAAGGCTGGAAAGTTGCTTAGGTGCATGTAAACCTCAGTTTAATCTACTTTATGTTGTATAATGCAACTTTAATATAGACTAAAAAAAATAAAAAATCACTTTGAGGAACTGCACATTTAAATTTTCAACAGACATATATTTTACATATTACAAAAACTATTTACACTTTCCCCTCCAGTTCCCAAGCACATATACATAAAATGGCAGATAACAGCATATTACTTAAACAGTAGGTCAGTAGCAGAAAGAAAGTTTGCTTCAAACTCTTGGTCTGAGAACCTAGAGACAGACTGCCGTGCATCCCGTCTGATCTGCAGTCTTTTGTGTTCAGGTAGACACAAGATGTGCTCCATAGCGGAGGCATAGGTATCCACGCTGTCGGCCAGGAAACCCGTTTGTTGTCCTTCGTAGGGCACTACAATGTCTAGTTTGGGGCCTCCAGAGTTGTGAGCCAGAATTATTGTGCCTGCTGCCATACATTCAACCACTCCTGGAAAACAAAACCAGATCACGTTATATTCCATAGGTCAGCAAGGTACAGTCAAAGCAGTCATCTATATGAAGAAACTGGAGAGACTTCACTGTTCACTTCTATACAAGTCCTGCAAATGATTAGAAATGACACTTTATGGGCCATCTAAACACTAATCGGGTCATTTCTCTTGGAATTGGCTCATTGCTTTTCCCAGCTGTTTTCCTCCTATTGTGACTGATCATGTGACCATAGTGAGAAGTCCCGCCCAGTAAATGAAGGTACAGATAATACATCATTTAGTAATATATAGTAAATATTATACAGTGCAAGTACCTGAATTAGACTTCATGTCAGCATCTTGCAATACAGGAGCTTCCAGACACATGCAATCCAATAAGAGTGCCAAGAGTTCAAGGCAATTTAAAGTGGTTGTAAAGGCTGAAGGTTTTTTACCCCCCCCCCCCTTTTTTTTTTTTTATATATATTCTTATTAAAGTTTTCCACAGACGAAAAAAAAAAAACACAATACACAAAAAAAACAAAAACAAACAATCACTGTACCAGATAGACTGGCCCCGAAACAACAAGCAATATGCTCAGACATATAAAAATAAAGAAATATCAATACAAAGGATATACAGTAGGCACACTGGTAAAAGGGCGTGTATACCAACACGGGCACAACAAAAGTGAGAGTCTAGACACTAGTTTTTTTTTACCCTTTATGCATTCTATGCATGAAGGAAAAAAACCTTCAATGTGCAGTTCCTCCCTCAGCCCCCCAATACTTACCTAAGTCCAATCACGATCCAGCAATGTGTACGAGACCCAAGGCTCTCCCTCCCGATTATACAGCCAGCTACATAATAATGTGGCAGCTAGGAAAGACTAAATTAAAAAGGGAGGTCCACCCAGAAAAAAAAAAAAGAGAAAACAAAAACAAACATTTATACTCACCCGAAATGCCTGTTGCTATGCGGAAGTCCCCTAATCTGCCTCTACTGTGCCTCTTCCTTGTCCTCGGATTGAGAACTTCCGCTTCCTCTTCTTGTGAATGGGGCGCGCTGCCTTCTGGGAACTGTGTGTATCCCAGGAGGCAAGCTGCCCATTCACAAAGCGCCGTGCGAGTGGCGCATGCGCAGTAGGAAACGGGCAGTGAAGCCGTAAGGCTTCACTGCCTGTTTCCCTTAGTCAGGATGGAGGAGCCGGGACTTGACAGCAGCGATCGATCGCCATGGCGGGACCGACATCGTGGGCGAGTAAGACAGGTAAGTGTCCTTATTAAAAGTCAGCAGCTACACCGTTAGTAGCTGCTGACTTTAAAAAAAAAAAAAAAAAAAAAAATACAAGCTGCACCTCCGCTTTAAGAGAGTTTTCATTTCCATTAAATGGGACAAAGTTTAGGCATTATGTTTCAATTAGGGCTGCAACGATTAATCGATATTATCGATAATAATCGATAATGAAAATCGTTGTCAACGATTTTCATTATCGATTAGTTGGTCCCGCACCTTGCGCCTGTCCGTCCGTTGGAAAAAAATCCTTCCTTTCCTGTCTCCTTCCTGTGTCCTCGGCACCGCTGTGCGCCGCTGTGACCAGGCACGTCCTCGCCGCTGCACGACCGCGGCGTGCCTCTCCTGACGTCATTCCGACAGATCTTCTCAGCCCCGCCTGCTGCTGCCTCGATGGAACAGAGAGGCGAGGGCGAGAAGCTGTAAGGAGAGTGAGACTGTGCACTGCAGTCAGTGTGAAAAAAGGTAGCACAGTCACACAAATACATACATTACATTCATTGGCCCTTATGTATTCCTGGGGGGGGGGGGGGGGGGGAGTGCCCCATCATTGGTTTTCCTGGGAGGGAGGGGGGAGAATAGTCATAGCCCCATTGGTGTTTCCGGGGGGGGAATAGTGCCCCATTGGTGTTTATGGGGGGGATAGTGCCCCATTGGTGTTTCTGGGGGGGGATAGTGCCCCATTGGTGTTTCTGGGGGGGGATAGTGCCCCATCATTGGTGTCCCCAGGAGGAATAACGCCCCGCCATTGGTGTCCCCGGGAGGAATAACGCCCGCCATTGGTGTCCCCGGGAGGAATAACGCCCCGCCATTGGTGTCCCCGGGAGGAATAACGCCCGCCATTGGTGTCCCCGGGAGGAATAACGCCCCGTCACTGGTGTCCCCGGGAGGAATAACGCCCCGTCACTGGTGTCCCCGGGAGGAATAACGCCCCGTCACTGGTGTCCCCGGGAGGAATAACGCCCTGTCACTGGTGTCCCCGGGAGGAATAACGCCCCGTCACTGGTGTCCCCGGGAGGAATAACGCCCCGTCACTGGTGTCCCCGGGAGGAATAGCAGTGCATATAAATATTAAAGAATCATTTATTTTTAAAAAACAAAAAAACTTTACTGTACAATACTACATAATATTATTTATTGCACTGCATCTCCGCACTTTTTTTTTTTTTTTTTTTTTACTTCTAGCTGCAAAAAAAAAAATTTGAAAAATGGCAGAGGGTCCTGCTGACACAGAAAAGGGCATGCGACCCAAATCTTCTAAGGCCTGGGAGAATTTTTATTTAAATGCTGCAAAGAAGGTGGTCACCTGCAAACTTTGTAAAACGGAACTTGCATGGCACGGAAGCACAACGACAATGAATGAGCACATGAAACGGAAACACGTGGGGTTCACAGTGGAAGGCGAAACATCAGGACGGTAAGTTAAACCCGAAATGATATATAGAGTTACACAGAAATAGCTTTTCCTGCATACTAATACATATTATCTTTTTCATTGCAGAAAGAAACAGCGCACCATGACAGAGTTTGTGCAGCAAAATCGTCCGTGCACTCCCCAACAATCAGCAGTTATAACAGATTCTGTCATGAAAATGCTAGTCACCGACATGCGGCCACTGTCCATGGTTGAAGGCCGAGGATTTAAAAGCATGATCAGTGTACTGAACCCTGGATATACTTTACCATCAAGAACCCATTTTACCAAACTAGTGGAGAGAAAGTACCAGGAGGCATTTCAGAATGTGAAGGATTCCATCAGCGCTAATGAAAGCAGAATTGCCATTACTGCAGACATATGGACAAGTATAGCAACCAAGGCTTTCCTTGGCATTACATGCCACTACATAGCGGAGGATTGGAAGATGATTTCTATCTGCCTCACTACCATGCCTCTGGAAGACAGACATACAGCAGCAAATTTTGCAGAATGGTTGGAGGAGGTCACTGAAAAATTTGAAATTCCAGCTCAGATGTGCATGACAATGGAGCAAATATTGTGGCTGCTGCGAAAATCCTGGCGGACACGCATGGCTGGGCCAGTATCCGCTGCACTGGCCACACCTTGCAGCTGGTGATCAGTGCTGCGTTAAAGAATTCTGGAATTGAGAGAGCCGTTAGTGCTGCAAGAGGACTAGTTGAACATTTTAAAAAAAGTGAGCTAGCCAGCAGCAAATTGAAGGAGAAACAAAAGCAAATGGGTACACCTGAGCACAAGCTTCTTCAAGATGTAAGCACAAGATGGAATAGCACTTACTATGTGGTTGAACGACTCATTGAACAAAGGTGGCCGGTAACTGCAACTCTGTCTGACCCATCAGTTACACAAAGAGGCAAACATTATCGGGACTTAAAACCAGACCAGTGGAGTATTCTTGAAGAACTTTCCACTGCTCTTAAGCCCTTTGAATGCTGCACTGTATTCATGAGTGGCCAAGAATATGTTACCCTATCATCCGTGCCGGCACTGGTAAAGGGGCTGTTGCGGTCCAATGAAGGTTCTTCTTTTGAGTCATCTCCGCTAAAGAGCTTCCAAGCTACTGCAACAGACCAACTTCAAAGCAGATGGAAGGGGATCCTTGAACACGTCCCAAACACTGTAATCCTTTCCTCTGCCCTGGACCCACGATTTAGAAGACAAAATTTTTTATCACCAGAACAGATCATAAACGTGCAGGCAAAAGTACAGACAGAGGCACTTGCTTTAAGAAGGGAGATGCTGGTGCAGCAGCCAATGACCACCACGTCGCCTGTAACTAGAGATGCTGAGCCTTCATCTACAGCATCTCATTCTCTACTTGACATACTCCTTGAGTCTGGGGGCAGCAGTGAAGAGGAAGAGGGGCAAGTGCAACTTGAGGTGGATATTCACACACAAGTCCGAAATGAAGTTCAGGCTTAATTTGCTGAGAAGCCACTTCCGAAGGAGGGGAACCCTTTGAATTGGTGGAAGGGTAACCAAGATAAATATCCTACTTTGGCAAAACTTGCGAAATCCTTCTTGTGCATCCCAGGCACCTCCACTCCATCGGAGCGCCTCTTTTCTGCTGCAGGCAACATAGTTTGTAAAAAGAGAGCCAGCCTTAGCCCCGAGCATGTTAACATGTTCGCATTTGAATGTAAAAAAGTTAAGTTTCTTGAACAGTTATAGTTCACCTCTTTTCAGAATGTTTTTGTACTGCTGCAAAGTTGTGTAATGTTAAACGTTTTTTATTCTGCAGTTTGAGTGTAACATTTAGTTTTTTCATTATTACTTTTAAATAAATGAATAAATTGCACATTACGGTTTTTTTATGATTTTATCCGATTAATCAATTAATCGAAAAAATAATAGGCCGATTAATCGATTATGAAAATAATCGTTAGTTGCAGCCCTAGTTTCAATCATTTTTATTAAAGTTTGACATATAAAATTGAAAAAGAAAATCTCAGCTTTTCATTGTACAGTATTTAACATATCCAGGGAATCATGGATAGATAAGTCCATAACATTGCTTAAAATATCCAATATGACCCCCCCCCCCCCCAACGTGGGCTAAAATACAATAGCACAACAATAAACCATATGTGGGCCCACTTTGGCGAGGGCCCCAAGCTCGTATCCTATCCCAGGCCCCATCAGGCAATATACCCGCTGGGGAGAGTCAGCTTCCCATCTATCGAGGGGGGCCCAATTCCTCTGATCGCGCGGGCTTAGCCCCTAACTGCCCAAGTGGGGGGGGGGGGGGGGTGGACCACGGCTCCACGCCCAGAAATCAATCTAGTTATAATGGATCTAGGTAGCTAGCGTCCTGGGGTAATTTGTGAGATATCTAACCCACGAGCCCCATACTTTGTCTAAGAGCTTCATCTTATCCTGCACCAATGCTGTCAACCTTTCATTTAACATAAGCCACAAGTTTAGGCATTATATCAAATCTCCCTATTTTGTCAAAATGCACTGGAGTCAAGGGGGAAGGTTAAATTAAAGCGGTTTTAAAGGCTCAAGGATTGTTACCATCATGCATTCTTTGCATGAAGGTAAAAACCCTTCTGGGTGCACCAGCCCCCAATACTTACCTGAGCCCAATCCCGATTCAGTGATGTGCATGAGAGTCTCGACTCTCCGGGGACTCTCACCCCTCATTAGCAGATGCAGCAGCAAGAGCTATTGGCTCCCGCTGCTGTCAATCACAGCCAGTGAGGCGAGAGCGGGGCTGAGCTGTGCTCTGTGTCTTATGGACACAGAGCCAGCACAGGAGCGAGCACGCACAAGTGCCCCCACAGTAAGTGGCTTGCTATTGGGGCACTCAGCAAGGGGGAGGGGCCGAGAGCTGACGGGGGACTTGAGAATAAAAGGTTCAGGGCTGCTCTGTGCAAAACCGTTGCACAGAGCAGGCAAGTATGACATGTTGGTTTGTCTTACCATTGCCATCAGTGCAGCCTGATCCATGCCCATCTGCAGCCTCAGAGAGGACAGGGAGGGGGCGGGACGAGCGCCAACAGATTACATACAGGAGAAACTCCTGTTTTCTCTGCAGCCTCTTTAATACAAAGTCTCGCCTCTTTTGGTGAACAGAACAGTCGTCCAATGGCAGCGCAGGAGACAGGACTTCCTATTACAGAGGCCACCGCGTAAACAGGAAATACTCCTGTATGTACGGCACTCGTTCCGCCTCCTTCCTGTCCCTTCCGGATGTAGCCAGAATATATATATATATATATATATATATATATATATATAATCTTTTGTGGCCACGGTGTTCGGAGATTCGTTGGGGGGGGGGCCACAAAAGATATATATGTCCAAATTACCAGGCGGGCCATTCGAAACCAGAACGTGGGCCGCAATTGACCTGCGGGCCAGACTTTGGACATGCCTGCTCTAGGCAAAACTACTTTTTTCATTTTGGATAGAGCAAGGGAGGGTTAGATCTAGGGATGCACCAATACCAATTTTTTTTTAAGACTGAGTGAGTACTGATACTTTTTCGCAAGTACTGGCCAATACCAATTACCAATATCTATTTTGCCCTTGGATGCATTTTTTTTATGGTTCACACCAGTGTGATTTGTCATGCGATTTAAAGTTCAAAATCGCATAACAAGTTGCACCCCATTTGTGATTTCATTGCAACTTCTGTTAAAGTTGCAAGCAGCAATAAAATCAGAGGTCCAAATTGCACTGATCTCCGTCTTTGAAATTGCACTAAAGTAATGCGATTACAAAGCCGCAGATCAGTACTCGTGCAAATGGGTAATATCAGCACAGATACCGGTGCAATGCTAGTTATAACCCGTAAAATTTGTGTGTCCAATTGGGGAGATTTACCTTCACTTCCTGTCCCATAACCACACAGGAAGTGAGAAGAAATCTCTGCAAATTAAGGGAATTCCTGGGGGCCCCCCAGGTCACCAGTACTAGTGTCCCCATTGGAAGACTTCCTTTCTTTTACTTTTCTGGAGACAACCCAAAATTTGGGATTTTCTTTTACTTTTAATGATAATGGTAAACAGGACAAAGCGAGAAGGTGAATCTAGCCCTGTAAAGCAAAAATCCCTGTACTTACCTGTTCTGCAGCTGATCCGGTCCGGTTTCCATCGGCGGATGCTGTGTGCAGGAGAGGACCGACAACGGTTGTCAGGAGATTGTGATCGGCTCTCTATGGAGCCGGTTCACACATCTCCGGAGCGGCTCCAGAGTGAATTGCACAGTCCTGTGTGTCTTCTCATCCGTTTCAGCCCAAAATTCGGGCTGAAATCGGACCTGAAACGGTGAATGGGGACGCACCGGACCCCTGCTGTGAGCCGCTCCGTGCTGCAGTGTGAACCTGGCCTCAGTGTTATGGAACTGCAGCAGATAAAAATCAGGTCTCCTGCTCTGCCAGAGAGGGCTGCGCTATGTGGCAGAGATGTATAATCTTAGGACTGGATGGACACAAATACAAATTCTCTGGCAGGGAAATCCGCTCTCAAAACATATGCATTTCATGTATGTATTTAGTGGTTTGCCTGGCGTTCAGTATGAAAGGTTTGCTAGGTTCTGCAACTTTATGGACTTCTTCAGCCATCTGTAAATATAAGGCCTCTTTCACACTTGTACAACTTGGGACTGCAAAGTCGCATGACAAGTTGTACCTCATGATTTCCAATGAGTACCATTCATATCTCTGCGACTTCAACTCGCAGCGACTACAAAGTATTCCCTGCACTACTTTGATGCGACTTGAGGTCCATAGACCTCAAGATTACACAGGCATGGCTTCAAAATTACGTGACTTTCCAGTCCCACAAGTGTGAAAGGGGCCCAACACGTATCTGATAGAAGCCTCCAGCAATAGTGGCCCTCTCTGACACTGTAGCTTCACTGTGTCTACCAGAATGTGATATTCAACACGGCCTTCACTGACCTATTGAAAACGGTATAAACCACTGGGGTGAAAAAAATTACACCTTGTTATTACAGAAATTTCTCAGTGAGTTAGACTTTAAAAATAGTCTATCCTCTACGTTTACAAGTAAAATGTAGTCACCGGGCCCCAGTAGCTAAAAAAATAAAAATAAACGAGGGAGGACATTGCTCGCTCTTGTGAGGCTCGGGGCGAGCGCTCAAAGTATGGCGTGTCCTAGCAACAAGGTAGGATGGAGGAATGCAAATAATGGAGATTTTTCAGCCAGGCTTATGGGGGTGCCACAAATAACCTACAGGTATGGCAAGTACATTAACCACTTCAGCCCCGGAAGGTTTACCCCCCTTCACGACCAGGCCATTTTTTTTGCGATTCGGCACTGCGTTACATTAACTGACAATTGTGTGGTCGTGCAATGCTGCATACAACTAAAATGTATATGTTTTCCCCCACAAATTGAGCTTTCTATTGGTGGTATTCAATCACTGCAGTTTTTATTTTTTTGGCAAAAAAAAAACAAAAAAACAACAATATCTAGGCCAATATGTATTCTGCTACATATTTCTGGTAAAAAAATCCCAATAAGCGTATATTGATTGGTTTGCACAAAGGTTATAACGGCTACAAACTGGGATATTTTTATGGAATGGAAAAATCTGACATATATGTTTCTGCAATGAAATTTTGCCATTTACTCTTTCATTGCAAACATCATATGGCTGCTCCTGAAGAGCGGCTCAAAGCCGCGAAACATGTCGAGCCATCAGACGTTGTGTATATAAATTTACACACTTAACATGTTATGTGCCAACTTAACCTACAATAAAATGGGATCAACAAGATTTTAGACCGTGCAGATTATATGCTTATAATATGTATAGGGCCGAAACAACTAATCGATTAATCGACAACTAATCGATTATGAAATTAATCGATTACTATTTTCATAATCGATTAATCGGCCAGTAACATAATGGGGTTAAAAAAAAAACTAAAATGAGCCCCTTACAGTACAAAAAGAGCAAATCGCTACTGTAAATATTACTTTCACTGTCCCACAGTAAAAAATGAACCCCTTACAGCAATTATTTGCTCTTTTTGTACTAATTTTAGTTTCTTTAACCCCATTATGTTACTAAACATCTCAGGCCTGGGTCACACCTCTGTTTTTTTGGTGCTTTTTGCAGAAACACACTACAGTTCTTTTACATGGTTTCCGAATATACTTCAATAGAGAAGCTACAGAAAAGCATGTAATAATGTGTTTTTTGCGGCAATTTGTGTTTTTTAGCCTGCCCAACAACAAATTGGCCAAAAAAATATAACAAATTTAAAAATGCAGCAAAATTACCTTTTTTTTTTTTTTTTTTTTACGGTTATTAACCGATTAATCGAAATAATCGGCCAACTAATCGATTATGAAAATAATCGTTAGTTGCAGCCCTAAATATGTATACCCAATCATGAATATTGGTTGACCTTCAAATCTTATTTGATTATTGTTTACAAGCATGTTGCTACCTAACATTACCGTGTTGGGAACTGGTACCAATCAGTGTGCAATTTTTTGTATATGGAACTCAATGTATTGTAATTTGTGACCATGAGCTTCATTTAAAGTCCCACCCTTCCCCATTTTGTTGCAATTATGCTGCTTACCTTGCTGCATTTTTTCTCTCAATATGACAGGGATGGAGGCGCATGGCCTTACCTGGCCATGGCCTCATACGAAGTCCCAATTCCCCATCTTCCCCCTTTACTAAAACTAACTCTGGCAGCCAGATTCTAAGACTAATCTATCTAAGCCTGTAAACAAAAAAACAATCGCCATACATACCTTTTCTTCAGCTCATCCAGTGCGGTCTCCAGCAGCGCATGCTGTGTGGAAGAGACAGCCAACAACAGCTGTGAAAATCTGTGATGTCACCCATAGACTTACTATGGGGCTTCCATTGTCGGCTGCTTCTCCTGAATCCACCTACACAGAGAATCCGACGCTGGCAGCTCAGTGTGGGATTGGACCGGATCTGCCTCAGAAAAGGAATTACAGCGATTTTTTTCCTTTACAGGGCAAGATGGATTAGTCTTAGAATGTGGCTGCCAGTAAAGTTATTTAGTTTTAGGCTTAACTTCTACTTTAACCGCTTCACACAAACCGTACGCAAATATGCAGCCCCACTGGATTGGGCTTATTTTCTGTGGGGCCGCATATTTGCGTATCTCGCTTTGTGCAGGGAACATGCCGCATGGTGTGCTCTCAGCACAGACAGCGGGGTCTCACTAAGAGTCCTGTGCACCGCTCTAATGATCAGGACCCAGAACGTCCAATTCCAGGTAACCCGAGTTCTGTGATAGCCTCCGATTGGCTATTACAGTTATCAGTTACTGTAAAGCCCGCTCCCGTGTTTTCTGTCTCTGTGAATGGATGAGACAGATACATTGCATCTTTCCCTGCCCTTGCAGAGACAGAATATTAGGTGTGTGTGTGTGTGTGTGTATATATATATATATATATATATATATATATATATATATATATATATATATATAAACAGCAGGCAGGTAAAATCACCAGGTTGCATCCAGGATGGGAGATATATACGTCCTAGATTCAGGCTTTATGCCAGTTTATACCACTAGGGGGAGTGTGGGCTCATTGGGGCCTCTACAAGAACTCCCAGCATGCTAAAGGAGATGCTCCAACCTGGAACCAGATCTGTGTGTATAGTCTGGGGAGTGTGATCTCTGTGCGGTGAGCCAAAGCCTGTGTGGTTATTGCTAAGAACTTCTAAAAGCAGGGAGCTAGGGACTGGGACAGCACAAGGCTGTACCCAGTTGTTAGTTAGGGACACCAACGTGTGTAGTGAGCGGTCAAGTTGACCAGGATTTCTTTTCCTGTTTCTTCTGTTTTTGCTGTATTTTTTTTGTCTGTATATAGTTCAAATAAAACCACACCCTTTTGTTTTATCCTACCACTGTCTGCTGTGCCTGTTTTTGCGTGGTGAACCCATCCAGGGGGTCACACACACCCGCTGCTGAGTTAACCCCCTCACAATATATATATATATATATATATATATATATATATATATATATATAGACACACACACACACACACACACAGATCAATGTTTGGACTAGGTCAGCCCCAGGGTTAGTGTTTGGGTCAAGGTCAGAATTTTTTATTATTTTAAATTAGCATCAGTATGTTTTAGGCAGGATTAAAAAAAAAAAAGAACTAAATGCATACCAAAGTTTCTGGTCTGTATTACGGGTACAAACAACAACTAACATACACATGTGGTATCGCTGCGATTGTCAGGAGTAGGTATGAGCTCGGTGTTCGAGTCGAATTCGAGTGACGCGAACGGCCCACAATACACTGCGCCATCGCAGTGTAATCCCGGCGCTGTGATTGGCCAAGCATGCACTGTGACCCTGCATGCTTGGCCAATCACAGCGCCGGCAGCGAGGAGAGCAATGATTGGCCACAGGCAGGATGCCTGTGGCCAATTATAGCTGAGGGGGTTTAGTACACGCCCCACACTATAAAAGGCCGCCAGCGCGGCAGCCTTGTGTAGTGTGTTCCGGAGCAGGGAAAGTGAAGGATAGGCAGGGACAGTGTCAAATCTATTCTTTGCTAAACCTTGTGTGTAGGGAGAGAGAAGGATAGGCAGGGAGAGTGTCAGTGTCATATACTTTGATAAACCTTGTGTGCAGGGAGAGAGAAGGATAGGCAGGGGACAGTGTCAGTGTCATTGTTGCTAAGCCTCCTGCACATTATACACCTCAAGTTAGCCCGTATTGCTGTGTTTTCCTGGTGTGTTACACAAACAGGATTTTGCGGCACTTACAGCGGGCGGAGTGTGCCTCCTGACCATATTACACCTTAACTTAGCCTGTATTGCTGCTTTTCCCATTTCCCTGCAGGCCATTAGAATGTCTGGAAGGCAAACAAGGAGAGGCAGACAGTCAGGAGCCAAAAAAAGAGGGCAAGCAGGCTCTGTGTCTAGAGACAACAGTGCTGGTCGTGGACGCGGTGCATCGCCATCAGCACGTGGCCATGGTACACGCTTGTCCTTTTCGGCAGCTGGACGTGTTGAGCCGCATCATGCCGAAGACTTGGTAGAGTGGATTACCAAGCCCTCCTCATCCTCTCTCACCCAGGCTCAGGGTACTGGCAAAGCAGCTGCCAAAGCGTCCTCTTCCCTTATCAATGTCATCATCAGTCACTTCTTCCCTAGACCCACCATGTCCTCCTCCTGAGGAGTCCCCCGAACTGTTTGAGCACAGTGTTGGGTACATGCTCCAGGAGGATGCCCAGTGTTTCGAAGGGTCTGATGATGATACCCAGCTAGAGGAAGGCAGTAGCGTGAGAGCAGAGAGAGGGGATGCTCAAGAAGGACACCAATCTGGCAGTCATGTTCCAGCAGCTGCAGCATACTGCCAGATTGGCTCCAGTGATGAGGAGGGAGGGGATGATGAGGTCACTGACTCCACGTGGGTGCCTAATAGGAGAGAGGAGGAGGAGGAGGAGGAGGAGGATGAGGAGGAGGCACATCTCCAACGAGGCAGAATGCCCTCGGAGGGCCAGCGTAAGGGCAGCACACCGACGGAATCACACCGCAGAGCTCCGCCTGTGCAAGGCGCTGCCTCTGCCCGTTATTCAAAAAGTTCTTTGGTGTGGGCCTTTTTTGAGTCGAGTGCATCAGATCGCACAGCTGCCGTTTGCAACATATGTCTCAAGCGTATATCGCGTGGCCAAAACATCACCCGCTTGGGCACCACATGCTTGACCAGACATATGTTGACCTGCCATGCAGCTCGTTGGCAAGCCTACCTTAAAGACCCACACCAAAGAACAAAGCTGACCTCTTCTTGCACCGCATCAGCTGGGATCTCCAACCCCACTATACCTTCAGTCCTCTCTGAAACCTGCTCTGAGAGGAATGAAGGTGTAGAATTAGGTGTGTCACAGCCAAGTACTTGCGGGCACTCTGCTAGCAGTACACCAACGTCCGATTCTAGCAGGCAAATTTCCCTGCCCCAGCTGCTGGACCGTCGAAAGAAGTTCACTCCCAGCCATCCACATGCCCAGCGGTTGAATGCTAGCTTGGCTAAATTGCTAGCGCTTCAACTGCTGTCTTTTCAGTTGGTAGACTCGGCCCCCTTCCGTGAGTTTGTGCAATGTGCGGTTCCTCAGTGGCAGGTTCCCAAATGCCACTTTTTCTCACAGAAGGCGATTCCGGCTCTCTACCGGCATGTGGAAGGCAATGTCTTGGCCTCGCTGGACAGGGCGGTCAGCGGTAAGGTGCATATTACCGCTGACTCATGGTCCAGCAGGCATGGACAGGGATGTTACCTTTCTTTCACGGCCCATTGGGTCACTCTTTTGGCAGCTGGGAAGGATGCAGGACAAGGTGCAGTAGTGTTGGAGGTTGTTCCACGCCACGCCTCCAAAATGCTACTACTGGTTGTGACACACCTCTGTCCTCCACCCCCTCCTCTTCTTCTTCCTCCGTGGCCTCTTCCTGTGCTTTGTCCTCGAACCAGCGGTGCTCCGTAGGCGTTCAAGGGGCTACGCAAGTACGCAGGCAAAAAGATGCCATGCCGTGCTTGCGCTGGTGTGTTTGGGGGACAGGAGCCACACTGGGGCAGAGGTTCTGTCTGCTCTGCAGGGGCAGGCCGAGAGGTGGTTGACGCCACGCCAGCTTAAGCCAGGAATGGTAGTTTGCGACAATGGCACCAACCTCCTCTCCGCTCTCCGACAGGGACAACTGACCCATGTGCCCTGTGTGGCTCACGTCCTTAACCTGGTGGTGCAGCGGTTCTTGGGCAGGTACCTGGGCTTACAGGATGTCCTGAGGCAGGCCAGGAAAGTCTGTGTGCATTTCCGCAGATCTTATAATGCCAGTGCTCGCCTGGCTGAGCTGCAAAAGGAGTTGAACCTGCCCAAGAACCGCCTTATATGTGACATGCCCACCAGGTGGAACTCAACGTTGGCCATGCTGCAGCGGCTGCACACGCAGCAGAGGGCCATCAATGAGTACCTGTGCGACTACGGCACCAGGACAGGGGAGCTCGGGTTTTTTTCACCACGCCAGTGGGGCATGATCAGGGATGCATGCACTGTCCTGGCACCATTTGAGGAGGCCACGAGGATGGTGAGCAGTGACAGTGCATGCATCAGTGACACTGTACCTCTTGTCCACCTGTTGGAACATACGCTGCGTGGAATAATGGACAGGGCACTTGAGGCAGAACAGAGGCAGGAAGAGGAGGACTTCCTTGCCTCTCAAGGCCCCCTTTACCCAGACAGTGTTCCTTCTGTCCCACCGGAGGAGGAGGAGGAGGATTGTGTCAGCATGGAGGTGGAGCCTGGCACTCAGCATCATCAGCAGCAGTCTTTTAGGGATGATTTACAGTCCCAAGAAACCAGTGGACTTGTACGTGGCTGGGAGGAGGTGGCTGCGGATCATGTCGTCCTTAGTGACCCAGAGGACTCCGGACTGAATGCCTCAGCTAACCTACGCTGCATTGTCTCCCTGATCCTGCAAAGTCTGCGGAAGGATCCTCGTATTCTTCGGATCAAGGAGAGGGACCATTACTGGCTAGCCACTCTCCTTGATCCACGGTACAAGGGTAAGGTTGCGGACCTTATCTTACCGTCGCAGAGGGAGCAGAGGATGAGACAACTCCGGGAGGCCTTGCCGAAAGGTCTGTGCAACGCGTTCCCAGAGACTGGGAGGTTTCAAACTCCTGGTCCTGGACAACGAGTTGCTGAGGTTTCGGTCAGTCAAAAAAGGAGCGGTGGGGAAGGTGGCTGTCTGACCGAAGCATTCAGACAATTCTTTAGTCCGCAGCCCCAAGGTATGATCGGTTCCAGCAACCATCGCCAGCGTCTGATATACATGGTGCAGGAATACCTAGGGGCAAGGTCAGACTTGGACACCTTCCCCACCGAAAATCCTCTGGCTTACTGGGTCTTGAGGATGGATCACTGGCCAGAGCTTGCACAGTATGCAATTGAGCTACTGGCCTGTACTGCATCTAGCGTTCTTTCAGAACGCACATTCAGTGCTGCTGGAGGATTTGTCACGGATCACAGGGTGCGCCTGTCCACCGACTCTGTTGATCGACTGACCTTCATAAAAAGATGAACCAGTCTTGGATCACCACCAGCTACCAAACACCTGAAGCTGATATAACAGACTAATTTATTTTCAAATGTCACATCCCTTCAAGACTAATGCTGATGCTGAGAGTTTGTCCTGTTATGTTGACTGACTATCCTCCTCCTCCTCAATTATCCGATTGACGATGATAGCTTGGAAGAACATTTTTGTTTCTGGGTGCCGTCACCAGTGGCTAAGGCCCAATTTTTCAGCCCCTGTTTAACAGGGGTGTGTTATTACAATTTATTAAAATTTTTTATGCAATGCTTTGCAGCAGGGCTCATTCCTGCACTCCAACTAGAGTATCTGGGAGTGGTTGCAGTGTCGTAGCACCAGCACCAGTGGCTAAGGCCCAATTTTTCAGCCCCTGTTTAACAGGGGCGTGTAATTAAAATTTTTGATGCAATACTTTGCAACAGGGCTCATTGCTGTGCTCCAAGTACAGTATCTGTGAGGGGTTGCAGTGTTGTGGCACCAGTGCCTAAGGCTCAATAGCTATGCCATTTTTCTTAAAGATTTTCATCCATATTACCGGGACCAGACATTACATTAAAGCCGCAAGCAGTTTTAAATGGCTTTTTTTCCTTTAGAAATGTAATTTTGTGCAGGGACAGTTCTAAACACGGGAAACACGTGGCACTTCACAGGCATACTTTAGACACCCCCCAGGTACGATATTTAAAGGAATATTTGACTTTTTTTTTTCACTTTATGCATCATTAAAATGACTGCTCCAGAAAAACGGCCGTTTTTAAAACTTCTTTTTGCATTGATACATGTCCCCTGGTGCAGAACCCGGGTTCCCAAACCCTTTTTAGGACAATAACATGCATAATAGTCGTTATAATTAGCACTTTAGATTTCGAACGTTCGCATCCATTGTATTTAATAGGGTTCTAAAGTTCGTGCGAACTTTCGGTCCGTTCACGGGTTCTGGTGCGAACCGAACCCGGGGTTGTTCGGCTCATCACTAGTCAGGAGCAGGACTTTTTTTTTCGGGTTTTCTTTGGTGGTAGGTTATGATAGTAGCAAAAAATAGACCAGTAAATAAAAAAATTGGACCAGTTTTCCTTACCAGTTAAGCCCCGGACCATTTGGCTGGCCAAAGACCAGAGCACTTTTTGCGATTTGGCACTGCGTCGCTTTAACTGACAATTGAGCAGTCGTGTGACGTGGCTTCCAAACAAAATTGGCGTCTTTTTTTTCCCCCACAAATAGAGCTTTTGGTGGTATTTGATCACCTCTGCGGTTTTTATTATTTGCGCTATAAACAAAAATAGAGCGACAATTTTGAAAAAAAAAAATATATATATTTTTTGCTATAATAAATATCCCCAAAAAACATTAAAAAAAAACAAAAAACAAAAACACAACTATTTTTTCCTCAGGTTTAGGCCGATACGTATTCTACATATTTTTGGTAAAAAAAAAAAAAAAAAAACGCAATAAGCGCAAAAACGGTTTGCGCAAAAGTTATAGCGTCTTCAAAATAGGGGATAGTTTTATGGCATTTTTATTAATATTTTTTTTTTTACTAGTAATGGCGGTGATCAGCAATTTTTATCGTGACTGCGACATTATGGCGGACACATCGGACACTTGTAACCATTTTGGGACCATTGTCATTGATACAACGATCAGTGCTATAAAAATGCACTGATTACTGTAAAAATTACACTGCCAGTGAAGGGGTTAACCAGTAGGGGGCGCTGAAGGGGTTAAGCGTGTCCTAGGGATGTGTTCTAACTCTAGGGGGATGGGCTACGTGTGACATGACACTGATCACCATTCCCAATTTCAGGGAGCTGTGATCAGTGTCCTGTCACTAGGAAGAATCCCCGTTCTTCCTCTCCTTGAGACGATCGCGGGTATCCCCACGGACATCGAGTCCGCGGGACCCGCGGTCGCACTCCCGGAGCTTGCGGCGCGCGCACGCCCCCACAATGCCGCATCTTAAAAGGGGACGTACCTGTACGCCCATCTGCCCAGCCGTACCATTGTGTCGACGTATATCGTTGTGCGCTGGTCGGCAAGTGGTTAAGGAAATTCAGGAGAAATTCATTACCATTTACCACCAAATAAATGCCCAATTTGTCCTAAAAAAAAGAAAGTTATAATCCAACTGGATGCACAAAGTAGTGGTGATGATATTTACGGTTTTACTAACTCGTCAAAGTTGCAAAATTGGGCTTGGGCATTAAGAATGAATTTATCCTAAAACTCCTGCCACCCACTTGACTACTCACCCACTGATTGGACCAACTCTCATGGAAATTAAAAGGTTTTTCCGTTTATCCTCACCAAGTAATTTTCCATCCCCAATGACGCCACTTGTTGGTCACCCAGACTTTATACCTGGCCTCACTGACCCATCCTTCCTCTCGCAGGCCCCTCTGGGACTCATGAGGGCCTCCTTGTTTCTACATTCCTCTGGTTGGCTACCTACGGAGACCTTGCTCTCAGGCCAGGCTCCACTCTCTAGACCGCTGGAGGGTCAATCAACCATCAAATTTTCTTGGCTCATTGCCCAAACCAACCCACTTTGTCAGAAAGCTTCACTCTTTGGAAGAACTTTGCTTGGGAGAGGGTCCGACCCGGAGGTCATTATCAACCTCCTACAAATCCCTGCTAGACCTTCACGCCATTGAAGACCCCCCATTCTTAGCAAAATGGGAGAGAGACTTACAAGTCACCTTCACAGAACCCCAAAAAGAACGCATACTTTTTTCGCACAGAAATTTTCTCTTTGTAGCAAATATCAAGAGACCGCATATAAAATAGTGACGCGTCGGTACAGAACCCCTTCTGTGCTGGCTAAGAATCTACAAACTGATTGCTGTTGGCGTTGCGATCTACACTCAGGCACACTCTTACACATTTTTTGGGATTGCCCTGTGCTCCAAACTTTTTGGCAGCCGGTGCGTAAAGTGGAGTTTCAACCAAAAATGGAACTTCCGCTCATCGAACCCTCCCCCCCTCCGGTGACACATTTGGCACCTTTCAGGGGGGAGGGGGGTGCAGATATCCATCTAAGACAGGTATTTACACCCACTTCCACGGGAGTCTATGCCACTCCCCCCCCGGCTGTCTCCTGGGAAACACACTGTTTCCAGGAGAGAGCGGGGACCAGTGACGGCGCGCCGCGCTACTCGCGCATGCGCAGTAGGGAACTGAGCAGTGAAGCCGCAAGGCTTCACTTCCTGATTCCCTCACCGAGCATGGCAGCGGCAGCATCCGAGGACGAACGATTGCTCAGCCTCGTCTGCCGACATCGCAGGCGCGCTGGACAGGTAAGTGTCCATTTTTTAAAAGTCAGCAGCTGCAATATTTGTAGCTGCTGGCTTTTAAAATATTTTTTTTCGGGTGGACCTTCTCTTTAAGCTCATACAGAAACTCAGACATATCCCTACATGATAACCCAGCGGCAGTCCTCCTTAACCTTACTCCCTTATCAAGGAAACATTATCATAAATCCCTTCTCAAATATCTCCTTAATGTTGCACGGGCTAGCATCCCACCCCTTTGGAAACAACAGTATGCACCAACGATGGTCCAATGGTTCGCAAGAGTGAAGGACATTGAGCAAAAGGAAGATCTGACCTCCGCTTTGCGAGATAAGTCAGAGGAACATAAGTCCAGATGGTTTTATTGGAACCTCTTTCGTTTCTCTGACAAATTCCACCAATACAAGTCAGGATCCTCCGTCTAGGATCCCCATCGTCTTTTCAGTGTTATCGATATTGGCTCCCTGGGGGTAGTCGCCCCTCCCCCTTTTGATGGTTTATATATTTATTTTTCCTCTCTCTCTCTCTCCCCCCCCCCATTTCTCAATTAAAAGACAAGAGGGATGGGCACAGAAGTTTGTTTACCCTGTATTAGACTCCAGCTAAAAAGGATGTGAGCTTGATCAAGTAGCTCCCTCCACTCACAAGTAATTGATATGAATGATTGATGTACTTGATTCGTTCGTATCAATCTTTATGCAATGCGAAGTTGTCTGTTTATATCTGTGTCACATATTTAAGCAAAAAAAAAAAAAAAGTATTGATTTATCTTTAGGCTCAAAGGTGTTAAATATTTTTTTTCAAAGCAATAGAGCTTTTTTAACCTCCTGGGGACCACAATACAATGTTAACTAAGTAGGGGTGCAATGGATCAAAAAACTCACGGATCGGATCGATCCTCGGATCAGAGTCATGGATCGGCAAAAAAAAAAAAAAAAAAAAAAACAAATCTTGTTACACCCACCAGAGTTTTAGATTTCACAGTTATTTTTAACACAAAAACGGAGCTTATTTGCTTAAATACAGTATTTGTAAATCCAACAGACTGTTTACATGTTAAATTTTAAAAGCAGCAGCAAACCTCTAAATGTTAAAATCAGAGGTGTTCCGTCACATTAGCAACCATGTAAGGTCAGCAGGTTTGCTGCGGCTTTTAAAATTTAACATGTAAACAGTCTGTTGGATTTACAAATACTGTATTTAAGCATATAAGTTCCGTTTTGTGTTGAAAATAACTGAAATCTAAAATTCCGTTGGGTGTAACAAGATGTCCGCTTGGCCCCTTCTGCACAGTAATGAGAGTGAGGAGTGTGGGGTGGAGCAAGATGGCAGTGGCAAAACGTCACTACAGCGGCAGCCGCCGGGCGTACAAAGATGGCCGCCGCTCCGGAAGCTAGGCCGAAGCCACGGTCTTTCCTATGGCTGAGGCTCCGGAGCGCTTCGCGGAGCGTGTGGTGTTCCGATCCAAACAGGGTGACCCGTTCGGATCACCACCGATCCGTTGCACCACTAGAACTAAGATAAAAGTCTCCACCTTTTCACTGATATGAAAATGGGAGGGTTAGGGATGGGTTGGGCTTTAAAGAATGTTGCTAGCTTGTAGTTGAAATGTTATTCTTATACCAAATGTTACCTTTCCTATAAGGAGTTACATTCTTACCAATTCCAAAGTGCTCATTCCACATGGTGTGTAACCCAATGGCGGCTTCACGGAGGTGTTTCTTCAGCTCATCAAAGGGAATGTTCACTTTAAACTCCACAGGAACTTCCAAGTCTTTGCTGAGCTTTTTTAGCTCCTCCACACGAAGTTCATCTTCCTTGTTGCGGCATCCACCAATCAATAATAGCTTTAGGTTTGCTCGTTCCTCTTGTGTCTTCTTTGCCATAAAAGCATTGAAAGCTCGGATTTGTAGAGGGTGGTCTTTCTCTGGCCTAAATTGGCCAACAGACACGATGGAGTGGCCTTTTTTCTCTTGCTCCACCTCCAGACTAATATCTAAAAATGTCTGCACATCGCAAGGTGGATAGACAATACTTGTACGCTCACTGCATTTCCAAAGATCCAAGATGTGGTTAAAGGTCCATGTAGAGTTAACCATCACCAAATCACTACACGAGCCAACCCATCCATAAATCCAAGCAAACAGATAATAGTAGATTAACTTTAGTCTGCTCAGCACAAGATTGTTGGAGATCACGGCAGAGTTGTTGAACCTCGCATGGTGGTCCCGAACTACAGACAGCATATCTGTGCTGATCGTTGGATAGTGCACATAACAGCCCACACGGCAACCCCCCAGATATTTAAACAGTGGCAAAGTAAATGCATAACCCATGGAATCAATGTAAATATCAGGAACATATTTTGTCAGTGCTTCCCACCCAAGAACGATGGAACCCAAGCTCTGACCCAGCAGAGTGAAATGTGGGTAAAATCTGTCTTCCACAAAGTTACGCTTTTCCAGGAATATGAACTTTACAGGATATGACAGCTTGATGTTAAATCTCCCGACAGCTCCATTTAGAATCTGTTCTCCAGATACATCTTTGTCACCTGTGTAGACAACGTACACAGCGTTCTTGTACCTAGACAAAATAAAAAGCACCATAATTAACTGTATGCACCAAGTACAAAAGTGCCCTAGTTATCATAGCAACCAAGTTCTAGCTGACAAAGTCAGTTTAGATGATGCAACACACTAGGATTGTTTTTATTTGCTTTAATGAGAATGGGTGCTGGTTTATGGAGATAGATAGATCTGTACATAACAGGTCAGGAGACTGGTCAGGATTAGCGTTGTCAGCACCCCAACCGATGTTTCCATCGGCCCTCAGGTGCTGCCACCATCATTGACTAAGGGAAACTGGCAGTAAAGCCTTGCAGCGTCACAGACGGTGCCTATTCCGCATGTGCAAAGTGTGCTGCGTTTTCTGAATGGCCCGACTGTGGGGAGAAGGAGGGCTAAACTTCCGAGTGATCTCGCTGCGGCGCGATCTCTCAGAAGTTGGAACGGGTACCTGTCGAAAACAGGTCCCCCCCTCCTTCCCAGAAGGTGCCAAATGTGGCACTTAAAAAAGGGGTTGTAAAGGTTAGTTTTTTATTTTCTAAATAGGTTCCTTTAAGCTAGTGCATTGTTGGTTCACTCACCTTTTCCTTTGATTTACCTTCTAAATATTTGTTTTCTTTGTCTGAATTTCTCACTTCCTATTTCTCCTCACTAAACTTCACACCATCATCCGAGTGGTGTGGAGTCAGCCAGAACAGCTTACTGAACAGCTTACTGAGGAGGAACAGGAAGTGAGAAATTCAGACAAAGAAAAAAAATATTTAGAAGGGAAATCAACGGAAAAGTTAAGTGAACCAACAATACACTAGCTTAAAGGAACCTATTTAGAAAATAAAAAATGAACCTTTACAACCCCTTTAAGGGGAGGCAGATAAGCGGAGCTTCCACTTTTGGGTGGAACTTCGCTTAAATGCAGAGAATGCATTAAGGTAAAAAAACTTTATAACCACTTTATGTGATCTGTCACATATATTTGAGATGGCCTATACACAGGCAGTTATCTGTAGAGTACATCTAAAATTTACCTTTAGGTCAAAAATTGTACATGTATGAGCACAAATTAAGGGCAGAGTCACACCTTAAATTGCGCATTTCCGTGCGGCGTGTCTTTGACAGCCCATTCATTTCAATGGGCTGTAAAACGTGTGAACGTGCAATAAGTACATCAGGCACAATTTTAAAATCATGCCACATCAAACCACATGGTACTCTGTATCATGCAGTTTGGTCACCGCAAACGCGTTTGCTAGATGCATGGGGGTGCCATTAAAATTAAATTATTTTAAGGGTTATAGTTAAAGTAAGTCATGATATCACATCTACAAACTGCAACACTGCCTATAACCCCTGCTGAAGTGTCATGTCTGCTTCTGCAGCAAACTAAACTGTTACGCCACTTACATACAAATATAGGGAAAAAGGTTTATACTGGTGTGTAAGATAGAGACACTACCATAGAGCATAGAGGGAGATTATTAAACAGGATTTATATAGCGCCAACAGTTTACGCAGCGCTTTACAATATAAAAAAGGGAGACAATACAGTTATAATACAATAAAATACAAGAGGATTAAGAGGGCCCTGCTCAGAAGAGTTTACAATCTAATAGGGTGGGGCAGGTGTTACAAAAGGTTGTAACTGTGGGGAATGAGCTGATGGAAGTGGTAAAAGATTAGTTGGAGACGTGATAGGCTTTCCTAAAGAGATGAGTTTTCAGAGATTGCCTGAAGGTAGCTAGAGTAGGGGATAGCTGGACAGGTTGAGGTAGCGAGTTCCAGAGAATGGGAGAGGCTCTGGAGAAATCCTGGAGAAGAGCATGGGAGGAGGAAACAAAAGAGCTTGAGAGTAGGAGGTCTTGAGAAGAGCCGAGAGGACGGTTTGAGTGATATTCGGAGACAAGATTGGTGATATAGCTTGGGGCAGAGTTGTGAATGGCTTAGGGAGATTTACTAAAACTGGAGTGTGCAAATATTGGTGCAGCTCTGCATAGAAACCAATCTACTTCTAACGTCAGCTTGCTCAAATAAGCATTGACAAAAAACAAACTGGAAGCTGGTTGGTTTCTATGTGGAACTGCACCAGATTTTGTACTCTCCAGTTTTAGTAAATCAACCCCTTAGTGACTACACATCACCATGTAAAGGGACTAGTGTTGTAACATATAGAACTATATTTATTGCACTATTAACATAAGAGATGTATTGAGATCTCCATTATAGAAACAATTACATAAACACAACATTCCTCCCTTTCACACATGTGGACCATTTATTTCATCAGTTCAGTCACGTCTTTTCAAAGAAAAACGGATGAAGTTTACATCAGTTTTTCATCTGTTTTTACATAATTTTTTATTTATTTTTTTACATCCACTATCAATGCAAAGAACAGATGGGGAAAAAAACGGACCGTTTGTCCGCTTACATCCGTTTTATAATGGAAGAAAAATAGGGCTTCAAAATGTTGACGGATGCGGATGTAAATGAATGATCATCTGTTTTTCCATAGAAATGCATTGATGTCCGTTTTTCATCCGTCAACGGATGGATAAAAAAAAATGGACATACTCTTAGGCCCCTGTGTGAAAGGGGCCTAAGAGTATGATACAAGTTACTACATGTCCGCCCGCATAACTGCCTCATTCATAGAGATCTATGACTGAATAAACTACAAGTCCCATCTTCTACCGCAGCTGATTGACTTGTAGGCTACTTTCATACTGAGGCGCTTTGCAGGCGCTATAGAGCTAAAAATAGCGCCTGCAAAGCACCCTGAAAGATTTGCTACTTTCATTCCAATGTGAAAGCCCTACAGCGCCTCAAAGATGCTCAAAGTCATTGAGCCGTGCGGATCATGGATCAATGAAGATCCGTTGCACCACTACTTGAGGGCATGGTTGAGAACCACTGCTCTAACCTACTGTACACTTGGGGTTTGATTTACCAAAGGCAACTAGACTGTGCACTTTGCAAGTGCAATTGCACTCCGTTTCCAGAGCTTAGTGAAGGTGTTGAAGCTCCGCCGGTTTCCATCATCCAATCATGAGCAAGCAAAAATGCTATTTTTTCATTTTCCTTACTGTACTTGCAAAGTGCACAATCTATTTGCCTTTAGTAAATCAACCCCCCTGGTCTGTATATATATATATATATATCTTGGTCCAGATTCAAAGCCATTTCGAAATGATATCACTAATTATAGAAATTAAGCTAGCAGGGAAGAGAAGTGAAAATGAAGGCCAGGCAGGCTGGGTGTGGAGGGTACAGATAATATACATTGTTATACAGAGATCACATACCTCTTCTGTAACGCTCGGAGAGCGCACCACAGCACCCTCTCCCCTCCTCCTCCCGCATTGCAGTATGGGTGGAAAAAGGCAACCACTTTCTGTGCCTGACCATCGCTGCCGAACTGCACAGCGGACTTTTTCTTTTGAGCAAGCCAAAGCCGAAGGCAACACAGAAGAATTCCCAGCAGAAGGGTGGCTGTGATACTGGCAATCAGAGCCGGCATGAACAACGACGTCAAAAGTCTGCAGAGAAAATTCATTCATTAAGCATTACTCAAACACTTCATGACTATACACTTCTACCTGCAGCTCTCTGTGTTTTTGTTGGTATAACTAAAAGCAAAAACAGTTTTTGGTTTTGGATGGAGCGGATTAGAACCCCCGTCATGTTTTTATTGCAGTCTGCGTCCCTGCTAGGGAGATTCACCCTATTTGTTCTGTTTACCATTATCAATGAAAGTGAAAGAAAAATCCTACCTTTTGGGTGGTCTCCAGAACAGGAACAGAGAGGAAATCTTCCAATGGGGACAGTTTAGGTGACTCAACCTCACTCTGGAGGGATTTCCTTGCACTTCCTGTTTTGGCTATGGGACAGGAAGTAAAGGGAAATCATAGCCCTCCCTAGCCAAAATGAAAAAAAGGTTTTTCCCTTTAGTTCTAAATAAAAGCCCAACTCCACTTTTGTTGAGGGGAAAAAAAAAAAAAAACAAACACAAACACAGTATCCCCCCTGGGTAATCTATGTACATTACAAGGATTTTGACAAACTTTGCTGCAGCTTCCTACCTTTTTCTATTCTGAAGAAATCCCTGTGTGTTCCTCTGTGCCCCTTTTCTGAGTGAGTCTAATGGGTGTGGTTTCTTAATAATCAACCAGCTGCTGCATCTGCAGGGCTCCAATGAGGAAAGCTGCTGGGCCTGCATCCCTTTGGAAGTGATTTCCTATTGATTGATATTTTTGTTGCAGGGGATGCTTGAAATCTGACTTGTATCTTAGTGTAGACTTCTGGGAAAATCAGTGAGCCAATCACACAAGCAGGAAATTATGTTTCTGAGGGGTGTTCTGTATACATTCTGTGTACAGAACACCTCCAGGTAGCCATATTGCATTTTACAGAAAACTAGAGAGCTGCAGATTGAAAAGGAAAAGTCATTTTTAATAAAATTACAATATGAAATTATGTTGCAATTGTATACGCTAATCTGCTATTTTTATTTCCACACGAAAGTGGAGCTACCCTGCAAGTGCCGGTTCACACTACAGCGACTTGAGATCCGACTTGTCAGACCTCAAGTTGCTTGACATCAGACATCCCATGTTACTCAATGAGAGCCGTCTTAATGCACACTACTGCAGTCACTCCGACTTCAGAAAAGGTTCCTGTACTACTTCAAGGCGACTTGTACCCATAGATTTCAATGGAAGTCGCCTCCAAAGTCGGATCTCCATCTTAACTGAAACAACTTTACAGGAAAAGAAAAATAGTTTACTCAGGCAAACCCCTCCCACAGAGCCGATTATTCTGTGATTGGCCACAGCCAAAGTCGCCTGTCCTGGAGGCAACTTTAAGTTGCGTTGTAAGTCGCGCTGAAGTCGCCTTGCAAAGTCGCGCTGTAAGTCGGGTTGCCCCTGTGTGAAGCGGCACTTAAGCAGCATTAAAGTGGTTGTAAAGGCAAAAGTTTTTTTTTACTTTATTGCATTCTATGCATTAAGATAAAGAAACGTCTGAGTGTAGCAGCCGCCCTCAGCACCTCCTAATACTTACCTGAGCCCCCCTCTCTGTCCAGCGATGTCCACGATTCCCTCAGCCACCCGGGACTCTCATCCTGATTGGCTAAGATGTAACAAGGGTGCCTTTGGCTCCTGCTGTCAAAGTCAGTTAGCCAATCAAGATAAAGAGGGGGTGGGGCTGAACGGCAGCTCTGTGTCGGAATGGACACACAGAGCTGCAGCTCGGCTTCCCCCATAGCAAGCTGCTTGTTGGGGGGGGCACTCGAGGGAGGGGCCAGGAGCTCAAATCAGCTGCCGACATCGCTGGAATCCAGGACAGGTAAGTGTCCCAATAATAAAAGCCAGCAGTTAGTTACAGTATTTGTAGCTGCTGACTTTTAATTATTTCGGGGGACCTCCTCTTGAACGTGGCAGCATCTATTACATTTCTGTAGACGGGAATTCTGCTTCTAACCTGACAGTGGATTTTCCCCACTTCCTGTTGTGTAAACAAGACAGGAAGTGAAGAGAAATCTCCCCCACCTGACATCCCCACTACAATCCAATCCTAAAGGACTGGTTTATATTTAGATATACACGAAAGAAGAAGTAGTGATCTGTGGTAGATCGCTGCGGTATGTAGTCAGCCCTGCACCCCGGTGCCATGTCTCTGTATGACAGATAACATTAGCTCCAGCACTCCCCTCTGTCAGGTGTCTCACCTCATCAGACCGCACACACACACATCACTCCCCTCTGTCAGGTGTCTCACCTCATCAGACCGCACACACACAGCACTCCAGCCATGACTGGAGGATCACAGCTTCACACGTCACCACAACAACGCCACCATCCGGCGCTCAGGATGATTGGCTGCGCTTCTAACACACGCCTATTGCGCGCTGACGTCAGCGCCTGGCAACCAGGAAGCTTCCCGCACGTGATTGTAGAAAGAGGGACTAAAGGGGCGTGGTTTAAGCCCAGACAGGAGAGTGTGGGCGTGACTGAGAAGAATGGGGGGGGGGGGGGGACTGGAGCGAAGAGCCTATAAACTTAGTATGGAGGGCATGTCTAGGAAAAGAGTTAGAGTGGAGAGACGTGACTAAAGCTAAGGGGAGGGGGCGCGTCTGAACGAGTGACAGTGAAGAGGCGTGGCTAAAGCTAAGGGGCGGGGTCGTGTCTGAACGAGTGACAGTGAAGAGGCGTGGCTAAAGCTAAGGGGCGGGGTCGTGTCTGAACGAGTGACAGTGGAGAGGCGTGGCTAAAGCTAAGGGGAGGGGTCGTGTCTGAGTGAGTGACAGTGGAGAGGCGTGGCTAAAGCTAAGGGGAGGGGTTGTGTCTGAACGAGTGACAGTGGAGAGGCGTGGCTAAAGCTAAGGGGAGGGGTTGTGTCTGAACGAGTGACAGTGGAGAGGCGTGGCTAAAGCTAAGGGGCAGGGTCGTGTCTGAACAAGTGACAGTGGAGAGGCGTGGCTAAAGCTAAGGGGAGGGGTCGTGTCTGAGTGAGTGACAGTGGAGAGGCGTGGCTAAAGCTAAGGGGAGGGGGCGTGTCTGAACGAGTGACAGTGGAGAGGCGTGGCTAAAGCTAAGGGGAGGGGTCGTGTCTGAGTGAGTGACAGTGGAGAGGCGTGGCTAAAGCTAAGGGGAGGGGCGTGTCTGAGTGAGTGACAGTGGAGAGGCGTGGCTAAAGCTAAGGGGAGGGGTCGTGTCTGAACGAGTGACAGTGGAGAGGCGTGGCTAAAGCTAAGGGGAGGGGTCGTGTCTGAACGAGTGACAGTGAAGAGGCGTGGCTAAGGGGAGGGGTCGCGTCTGAGTGAGTGACAGTGGAGAGGCGTGGCTAAAGCTAAGGGGAGGGGTCGTGTCTGAACGAGTGACAGTGGAGAGGCGTGGCTAAAGCTAAGGGGAGGGGTCGTGTCTGAACGAGTGACAGTGGAGAGGCGTGGCTAAAGCTAAGGGGAGGGGTCGTGTCTGAACGAGTGACAGTGGAGAGGCGTGGCTAAAGCTAAGGGGAGGGGTTGTGTCTGAACGAGTGACAGTGGAGAGGCATGGCTAAAGCTAAGGGGAGGGGTTGTGTCTGAACGAGTGACAGTGGAGAGGCGTGGCTAAAGCTAAGGGGAGGGGTCGTGTCTGAACGAGTGACAGTGGAGAGGCGTGGCTAAAGCTAAGGGGAGGGGTTGTGTCTGAACGAGTGACAGTGGAGAGTGAGTGACAGTGGAGAGGCGCGGCGTGTCTGAGAAAAATGGCAGCGAAAAGGCGTGACTATAGCTAGAGTCGCTTAGAGGGCGTGTCTGAAATGCATGACAGTGGAGAGGCGTGGCTAAAGCTAAGGGGAGGGGTGTGTCTGAGCGAGTGACAGTGGAGAGGCGTGGCTAAAGCTAAGGGGAGGGGTCGTGTCTGAACAAGTGACAGTGGAGAGGCGTGGCTAAAGCTAAGGGAGGGGTGGTGTCTGAGTGAGTGACAGTCTAGAGGCGTGGCTAAAGCTAAGGGGAGGGGTCGTGTCTGAACGAGTGACAGTGGAGAGGCGTGGCTAAAGCTAAGGGAGGGGTGGTGTCTGAGTGAGTGACAGTCTAGAGGCGTGGCTAAAGCTAAGGGGAGGGGTCGTGTCTGAACGAGTGACAGTGGAGAGGCGTGGCTAAAGCTAAGGGGAGGGGTCGTGTCTGAACGAGTGACAGTGGAGAGGCGTGGCTAAAGCTAAGGGGAGGGGTCGTGTCTGAACGAGTGACAGTGGAGAGGCGTGGGTAAAGCTAAGGGGAGGGGTCGTGTCTGAACGAGTGACAGTGGAGAGGCGTGGCTAAAGCTAAGGGGAGGGGTCGTGTCTAAATGAGTGACAGTGGAGAGGCGTGGCTAAAGCTAAGGGGAGGGGTCGTGTCTGAACGAGTGACAGTGGAGAGGCGTGGCTAAAGCTAAGGGGAGGGGTCGTGTCTGAACGAGTGACAGTGGAGAGGCGTGGCTAAAGCTAAGGGGAGGGGTCGCGTCTGAGCGAGTGACAGTGGAGAGGCGTGGCTAAAGCTAAGGGGAGGGATCGTGTCTGAACGAGTGACAGTGGAGAGGCGTGGCTAAAGCTAAGGGGAGGGGTTGTGTCTGAACGAGTGACAGTGGAGAGGCGTGGCTAAAGCTAAGGGGAGGGGTTGTGTCTGAACGAGTGACAGTGGAGAGGCGTGGCTAAAGCTAAGGGGCAGGGTCGTGTCTGAACAAGTGACAGTGGAGAGGCGTGGCTAAAGCTAAGGGGAGGGGTCGTGTCTGAGTGAGTGACAGTGGAGAGGCGTGGCTAAAGCTAAGGGGAGGGGGCGTGTCTGAACGAGTGACAGTGGAGAGGCGTGGCTAAAGCTAAGGGGAGGGGTCGTGTCTGAGTGAGTGACAGTGGAGAGGCGTGGCTAAAGCTAAGGGGAGGGGCGTGTCTGAGTGAGTGACAGTGGAGAGGCGTGGCTAAAGCTAAGGGGAGGGGTCGTGTCTGAACGAGTGACAGTGGAGAGGCGTGGCTAAAGCTAAGGGGAGGGGTCGTGTCTGAACGAGTGACAGTGAAGAGGCGTGGCTAAGGGGAGGGGTCGCGTCTGAGTGAGTGACAGTGGAGAGGCGTGGCTAAAGCTAAGGGGAGGGGTCGTGTCTGAACGAGTGACAGTGGAGAGGCGTGGCTAAAGCTAAGGGGAGGGGTCGTGTCTGAACGAGTGACAGTGGAGAGGCGTGGCTAAAGCTAAGGGGAGGGGTCGTGTCTGAACGAGTGACAGTGGAGAGGCGTGGCTAAAGCTAAGGGGAGGGGTTGTGTCTGAACGAGTGACAGTGGAGAGGCATGGCTAAAGCTAAGGGGAGGGGTTGTGTCTGAACGAGTGACAGTGGAGAGGCGTGGCTAAAGCTAAGGGGAGGGGTCGTGTCTGAACGAGTGACAGTGGAGAGGCGTGGCTAAAGCTAAGGGGAGGGGTTGTGTCTGAACGAGTGACAGTGGAGAGTGAGTGACAGTGGAGAGGCGCGGCGTGTCTGAGAAAAATGGCAGCGAAAAGGCGTGACTATAGCTAGAGTCGCTTAGAGGGCGTGTCTGAAATGCATGACAGTGGAGAGGCGTGGCTAAAGCTAAGGGGAGGGGTGTGTCTGAGCGAGTGACAGTGGAGAGGCGTGGCTAAAGCTAAGGGGAGGGGTCGTGTCTGAACAAGTGACAGTGGAGAGGCGTGGCTAAAGCTAAGGGAGGGGTGGTGTCTGAGTGAGTGACAGTCTAGAGGCGTGGCTAAAGCTAAGGGGAGGGGTCGTGTCTGAACGAGTGACAGTGGAGAGGCGTGGCTAAAGCTAAGGGAGGGGTGGTGTCTGAGTGAGTGACAGTCTAGAGGCGTGGCTAAAGCTAAGGGGAGGGGTCGTGTCTGAACGAGTGACAGTGGAGAGGCGTGGCTAAAGCTAAGGGGAGGGGTCGTGTCTGAACGAGTGACAGTGGAGAGGCGTGGCTAAAGCTAAGGGGAGGGGTCGTGTCTGAACGAGTGACAGTGGAGAGGCGTGGGTAAAGCTAAGGGGAGGGGTCGTGTCTGAACGAGTGACAGTGGAGAGGCGTGGCTAAAGCTAAGGGGAGGGGTCGTGTCTAAATGAGTGACAGTGGAGAGGCGTGGCTAAAGCTAAGGGGAGGGGTCGTGTCTGAACGAGTGACAGTGGAGAGGCGTGGCTAAAGCTAAGGGGAGGGGTCGTGTCTGAACGAGTGACAGTGGAGAGGCGTGGCTAAAGCTAAGGGGAGGGGTCGCGTCTGAGCGAGTGACAGTGGAGAGGCGTGGCTAAAGCTAAGGGGAGGGATCGTGTCTGAACGAGTGACAGTGGAGAGGCGTGGCTAAAGCTAAGGGGAGGGGTCGTGTCTGAACAAGTGACAGTGGAGAGGCGTGGCTAAAGCTAAGGGAGGGGTGGTGTCTGAGTGAGTGACAGTCTAGAGGCGTGGCTAAAGCTAAGGGGAGGGGTCGTGTCTGAACGAGTGACAGTGGAGAGGCGTGGCTAAAGCTAAGGGGAGGGGTCGTGTCTGAACGAGTGACAGTGGAGAGGCGTGGCTAAAGCTAAGGGGAGGGGTCGTGTCTGAACGAGTGACAGTGGAGAGGCGTGCCTAAAGCTAAGGGGAGGGGTCGCGTCTGAGTGAGTGACAGTGGAGAGGCGTGGCTAAAGCTAAGGGGAGGGGTCGTGTCTGAACGAGTGACAGTGGAGAGGCGTGGCTAAAGCTAAGGGGAGGGGTCGTGTCTGAACGAGTGACAGTGGAGAGGCGTAGCTAAAGCTAAGGGAGGGGTCGTGTCTGAGTGAGTGACAGTGGAGAGGCGCGGCGTGTCTGAGAAAAATGGCAGCGAAAAGGCGTGACTATAGCTAGAGTCGCTTAGAGGGCGTGTCTGAAATGCATGACAGAGGAGAGGCGCGGCTATAGCTTAGAGTTAGTTTAGAAGGCGTATCTAGGAGTTAGAGTGGAGAGGCGTGGCTTTCGCTCAGAAGCGTGTCGAGAAACAATGACAGTGTAGAGGCGTGGCTTTAGCTTAGAGAGCGTGTCTGAAATGATTGACAGGTCTGTTACAGCTTAGATTCTGTTTAGGGGGCGTGTCTGAGACGAGTGAGGCATGTTTATATAGTTTGGAAGGCGTGTCTAAAAAAAATTACAGCGAAAAGGCGAGTGCCTAGAAAGGCGTGGCTAATAGAAGGCGCGTCCGCAAAGCTTGACAGCGGAGAGGCGTAGCTAAAATCTACAGCCAGCATAGAGGGCGTGTGTGAAATGATTCGAGTCGTTTTTTAGAGGGCGTTCCTAAGAAGTGTTTAGGGTGGAAATGGAAAGGTGTGGCTGATAGCTTTAGAGGGCGTATCTCAAAAAGAATGAGAGCGGAGAGGCGTGACCAGTCAGTTTTGAGAGGGCGGGTCTAAGAAGCGTTACAGTGGAGAGTAGTGGCTAGACTAGAGCTTAGAGGGCGTGCCTTAAAAGGAGAGGCGTGGCTAATCACTTCGGCTTCCAGGGCGTGTCTGCTAAGACTTTCCATGCTGTGGGGTTGCTGTGTACTCAGGGTGAGCCCAGAGGGCGGGGCTAAACGGAGTGGTCGGTGTGCAATGATTGAAACGACCAAATAAACTCCAACGTGTTGTGACAGACAGGGCTGGTATCAATCCGTGCGTTCTGGTCATACAGGTCGCACAGCCTCTGCTCTCTATTGATGATGATGTCAGAGTCTATGAGTCCAGGGTTCACCCAGCACAATGCACACATAGTACATGATCTGATCACACACACACACGCTGCCTGGAGCGCACAGGAGCTGCTGCTAGGTAATCATCCTCCTCCTCCTCCTCCTATCTATTCTACACATCTTATAATTCTTAGCCAAAAAGTCTGTGAATACTATGATGATCTCTATCTGGGGGAGTGACAACGCTGTGAAGTCTTATAGATTGATGTAAAGGGGGTCATCATGGTTATGTTCTCATTCATCTCTATTTATTTTTTATAGTTATATTTAGTGTGTGTATAGTGTGTGTATATATATATATATATATATATATATATATATAGACACACACACACAATTTATTTTATTATTATAAGTATTTTTTTTAAAGTTTTTTTTATTTTCTCTAACACCGCCAGATGCACATTTCCCCATCACAGAGATGTAAATAGGGGGCACATACCATTCTTCAATTATTCCTATAATGTACATATTTGCCACCAATCAGATCTCTCTCATGTAAAGTGTGCAGTCGGTGTTGATTCAGGTCTCCTATTGTAGGAACGATCAGAGGAATTCATTTGAATTGATTTGCACAATCTCTCCTAAGGCGTACGGCACTTGTGAGCAAATGTGCTAGAAAAATAAATTACACTTTTTTAATTTTTTTATTTAACCACTTAAAGAGGAAGCAAACCCTCCTCAACATTTTTTTTTTTTTTTAACAAGAAGCTCCTCAACATTTTTAGATAAACATACGCTCTACAAGAGAAAGGCATAATGAGGTAGTATGCATAGCATACTAGCTCATTATGTGGCACTTACCTGAGATCGAAGCCTCCGAAGTGCTCCTCGTCCCCCTCCGCCACCATGTCAGCTCTGACCGTCTTCCTGTTATCGCCACTCCGGCGCTGTGATTGGCCAGAGCGGCGATGACGTCACACGCATGCGCGCGGGGCCGGCTTTCTTCATTGAGACAACCGGCAGTCTCCATTGAGAAAACCGGCAACGCACAGTGCAAGTTGTAAGGAGGGGTTTACAACCACTTTAAAGGGGTTTTAAACCTTCGTGTTTTTTCACCTTAATGCATCCTATGCATTAAGGTGAAAAAACACCTTGACTGTCCGGCCCCCCAGCCCCCCCCCCCCCCGTTTTACTTACCTGAGCCCTGAATTTCAGTGGGCGCGATCCCGCGTCGCTCTCTCCACTGCTTCTTGGCTCTTCATTGGATAGATTGATAGCAGCGCAGCCATTGGCTCCCGCTGCTGTCAATCAAATCCAATGATGCGGGCGCCGGGGCCGAGTCATACACTCAGCGGCTATGGGCGCCGACTGTATGACACAGAAGCGCGGCCGCCAGCTAACCCTCTCGGGAGAGAGCTTTCCAGAAGGTGTCATCTATTGCGGGGAGGAGCCGCGAGAGCCGCCGTGGGGCCCCAGAACAGGAGGGTCGGGGCCTCTCTGTGCAAAACGAACTTCACAGTGGAGGTAAGTATAACATGTTTGTTATTTAAAAAAAATAAAGTGAACCTTTAGTGTCACTTTAAGGACTGGAAGATTTCCCCCCTTAATGACCAGGCCATTTTTTGCGATACGGCACTGCGTTATTTTAACTGACAATTGCGCGGTCATGCAATGTTGTACCAAAACAAAATTAATGTCCTTTTTTTCCCCCCACAAATAGAGCTTTCTTTTGGTGGTATTTGATCACCTCTGCGGTTTCTATTTTTTGCGCTATAAACAACTTATAACTATTTTTAACTTTTTGCTATAATAAATATCCAAAAGCAAAATAACAAAAAACAAATTTCTTCATCAGTTTAGCATATATTGATTGGTTTGCGCAAAAGTTATATCGTTTACAAAATCGGGGATAGATCTATGGTATTTTTTTTTTTTTTTTTTACTAGTAATGGCGGTGATCAGCGATTTTTAGCGGGACTGAGAAATTGCTGCGTACAGATCAGACACTTTTGACACTTTTTTGGGGACCAGTGACATTTATACAGCGATCAGTGCTATAAAAATGCACTGATTACTGTATAGATGTCACTGGTAGGAAAGGGGTTAACACTAGTGGTTATCAAGGGGTTAAACGTGTTCCTTGGGAGGTGTTTTTAACTGTGGGGGGAGTGGACTGACTGGAGGAGTAGAGAGATCGCTGTTCCTGATCACTAGGAACAGACGATCACTCTCTTTTTCCCTGCCAGAACAGGGATCTGTTTGTTTACATTGTTAGATCCCCATTCTGGCTCTCTGTGGAGCGATCGCGTGTGGCCGGCGAACATTACAGCTACCACCCACGTGCATCGGCTCCCGCGATCCTGCTATAGCTCTTAAAAGAGCTAACATACAGCTACGCCGATTTGCGGGAACGAGCCGACCTGCCGCAGTATAATAATGGCGGCTGGTAAGCAAGTGGTTAAACACCTCAATTCCCTTTAAACTTTTAAACATGCTTATACTGATAGATATATACCATACATGATACCTTATAGGTTTGGTACTTAAAGCGGAGCTCCACCCTAAAGTGGAACTTCCGCTCATTGGAACCCTCCCCCCCTCCGGTGTCACATTTGGCACCTTTCAGGGGGGAGGGGGGTGCAGATACCTGACTAAGACAGGTATTTGCACCCACTTCCGGGAGTCCTCTCTGTGGGTATTCTGCGGGAAGCACCTCACTTCCCGCAGAATACCCATTGTGTTCTGGGAAACACTGGGCTCCCAGAACACAACGGGGACCAGTGAGAACGGCGCAGCGCGACTCACGCATGTGCCGTAGGGAACCGGGCAGTGAAGCCGCAAGGCTGGCGGTGGAGGCAGCGGAGAGATTGCTCGTCTTCTGCTGCCGACGTCGCTGGACTCCAGGACAGGTAAGTGTCCTAATATTAAAAGTCAGCAGCTGCAGTATTTGTAGCTGCTGGCTTTTAATATTTTTTGTTTCAGGGGAGCTCCGCTTTAATACCCAATACTGAAGTTCATTTGGTTTTAATGTTGATTTGTACTTTCGGATGTATTCGCTTATGATACAATATTGTAAGATATATATATATTATTCTACCTCCCATTAAATTAGTCTCTTGTAACAGTACTATATGTGGATTGTGTAGTTTCAGATATTGGAACATCATCCATCGCTTGTATTTGGAGTTGAGCCCCTAACATTCCATGACAGAATGGTCAGAGAATCTTTGGTGGTGTTAGCCAATTTGGAATGTTTGGGAGGAGCAAATCCAGAACAGAGCCACCACCGCAGCCAACAGGACATTGCATATCAATAGACAAAAGAAAAAGTTGCGCTATTTGAATATAAACAAAAGTCCAATGTGATATAAATGATCCAAAATCAATCAGCAATGGGTGATAAAATTCATAATAGATGGTATCCAGTGATATCTTCCACCAAGCGACGTCACCAACGTTTAGTCAAGGTGTGCTCTTACCCCCATGGTGGACCCTCTAATTATGGAAGGTCAAACGCGCTCACCATATGTCTGCTGGTAAGGCGTCCAAAGGATGATTGGTGCAGGCAGTCTACGTCTCTCCAGCCGTTTCACCCAAACTAGGAATAAACCATCATGGAAACACGGCAGTACCCAAAAATAAAAACAAAGGGCCTCCGATAGTGTAAAACCTTAAAGGTATTTATTGGCACATTAAAGCGGAGGTTCCGCGGTCCATACATTTTTTTTTTTCTTCAGTGCATTATATGCTACTACTTATGCATGTGTAGTACTCACTTGTCCAGCGCTGCTATAAGTCCCCCGTCCGTTTTCATAATAAATAACTGTTTATAAAAACACTTCCTGGATTTGCCATTTTGCTTGTGGGCATCTTGAAGCCCACAAGCATATTCTTCCGTGTAGAGGTGAATGCGCGTCATGTGACCAGGTAGACGAGTCACGTGACGATTGAATTATCGTCATGTTTACACTTTTACTCCTGGGAAGCAGGACACTTTGCTCCCAGGAGACATTGCTGCACACATCCCGGCATACACAGCGACACATAGGACAGCAAAGGACACACCTACTCCGGCGGGAGGAAATCCCGGAAGTAGCAATGGAGAAAGATGAAGAAAGAAAACGACACAAAAAAAAAAGGTTAGGCATTTGTTTCTATTTATGCTAATAGGAAATGTTTTAAGCAATCTTTAAAATGTGGGTGAACCTCCGCTTTAACAGAGGAACTCTGAAGTGCATAGGATAAAAATGCTGCAGCAGAACTTGTAGCTAAAAGGCTCACACAGAGTAAAAAATTGAGGTGGAATAGGTTGGTATCTCCTTGCCCGACCGGTTTCGTCACAATAGGACTTCTTCTGGGGCATAGGCATCTATCTATAATTAGAGGGTCCACCATGCGGGTAAGGGCACACCTTGACTAAATGTTGGTGGAGGATATCATTGGATACTATCTATTATGAATTTTATCACCCATTGCTGATCGATTTTGGATCATTTATATCACATTGGACTTTTGTTTATATTTAAATAGCGCAACTTTTTCTTTTGTCTATTGGTTTGTTGCGTTATGTCTCACATTTCACTGTTGCAGCTTTTTGTTTTCACTTCAACACTTGATTGTTTTTACATACACAAGCGCAGTATTGTTTTTTTTTTTTTCACATTGCATGTCAAGAAATTTGTCACCTGTTTGAGCCGATAGAACAGAACAGACATGAGCAGCAATGAAAGCATATACATCTTTGTAGCAACAGAAAGTGTCCACTCTCCGGTAAAAAAAGAACTCCATACCCGTGCACCTTTAGAACAAAACATCATAACCATGAAGAAAATAATAACCAGAGAAAAAAAAACAGATGCAGGGTTTACTCCCAAACTTGCCAAAAAAAGTGCAGACTTTATGTCTCTGCGACTGTGTGAAGCTGTGCATGCGGGGATTGTGCCAGTGAAACACAATACCGGGGGGACTCCAACAGTACCTGGGTCAGTTCCAACAATAAGGGGGGGGTAAAGAAACGAGGATCAAGGTAACATTGTGCCATGTAGACAAGTTAGTCCGCTTCTAAAACATGCGGGTCGCATCATGATTATGTTCTCCAAGAATAGCTACTACAGGCAAAATTGTAATCTACTGAGGAAGCCAGAGAGAGGGTCAGCGAGAATTAAGCAAGGAGCCTGCGGCCGTAGGAGTGTTAAAGTAGCGAGTGGAGCCGCCATCAACAATTCTTTTGCTGGGGTATGCTGGGTAAAGGAGGCTGTATTTTAGCTCAAAGACATTTGCAGATATCCGTGAAGGAGCGTCGATGCTGCTGCACTTCAGAGGAATAATCAGGATACAGAGAGATTTTGGTGTTTTCAAAAGTTAGCTCATTTGTATTTCTGGCGTCCACCAGCACCTGTCCCTGTCTCGGTAGTTCAGGAGCTTTATCAGAATTTTGTACAATGTGCTTACCTTAAATAAAGATAAAAAAAAGAAAGTGTCTAGATGGGGCTCCGGGTATACGTGGCGTAGTGTGGACCCTGTGGGCCTGCTCCACAAAAATTGTAGATGGGAGATCTCTGAGGCCCAGCAGTGTGGCGAGGAACCCTTCAGCGAATTCCGCAGGTTTGGCGCCCTCAGCCCTTTCAGGGAGCCCCACCACCCGCAGATTATTTATGAAAAGGAAGGGTTGAGAAAAACCCAGACAGGGTTCTTCAAGAAGGAACAATACTGGTTATATCGGTTATATCGAAAATATGTATTTATTATAATTGCAAATAATCCGCCGTATAAAAGTTAAAATTAATTAATGATACCTCCACCATATAAGTTATAAGATGTGTGAGGGGGTTAGCTCGGCAGCGGGTGTGTGTGACCCCCGGGATGGGCTCCCCACACAAAAACAGGCCCAGCAAACGGAGGTTGTGGTTTTCAAAATCAAAAAAGGTGCGGTTTATTTTCTATTTACAGTGACAAAACACAGCAAAGCCAAAAGAAACATAAACAAAATAAATCCTGGTCAACTTGACCTCTGACTAAACATACAGGTTTCCTAACTAACAACTGGGATCAGCCTAGTGCTGTCCTAGTCCCTAAGTCCCTGGTTTTAAATGTCCAAGCAAATAGCCACACAGGCTTTGTCTCACCGCACAGGGGTTCACTCTCCCTAGACAGTCCACACAGGTCTGGTTCCAGGCATGAGCTAACATCTAATGAAGCTGGGAGTTCTTATAGAGGCCTAAATGAGCTGACAAGCTTCAGCTGGTCTCATCAACTCCCTGTCTGCACGACGCCCCACACTCTCCCTAGAGGTATGAGTCATCCATGAGCCCACTAGCCTTAGCTGGGCTTATACAACTCTCCACCTAGTTGTATAAGTCGGCGTAAAGCCTGAATCTGGGCGAAATATATCTACCCCCCTGGATGCAACCAGGTGACTTTACCTTCCTGCTGTCACAGATGATAACAATATCATATCTCGGACATAAATCACCCATTCATTCAAGCCAAACCAGAACCAAACCAGAACCACAAGTAGCTACTAATATGTAAGCAAAAGGTGTCCGTATATCCATATAGATGTCACGGGCAGGGCCGCCATCAGGGGGGTACAGGCAGTACACCTGTAAGGGGCCGGGAGGTCCCCAGGGGCCCGGGTGGCAACCCCCCCTTTTTTTTTTATGACATTTTTTTTTCTTGTAAGGGGCCCGTAGGTCCCCAGGGCCCCGGATGGCAACACCCCTTTTTTGATTTTTTAAAATTTTTATTTTATTTTATTTCTTTTTTTTTTTATTATTATTTTATTTCTTTTTATTGAGGTCCCCAGGGCCCCGGATGGCAACCCCCCTTTTTTTTATAAAAAAATAAAACATTTTTATTTTATTTTATTTCTTTATTTTTTTATTTATTTTATTTATTTGTTTTATTTATTTTTTCATTTTTTGTAAGGGGCCCAGAGGTCCCCAGAGGCCCGGATGGCAACCCCCCGACCTCAATAATTTGTTGCGGCAGCACCCCCCCGCTTCTCAATTCGTGGCACCCTCCTCCCCCCCGCGTCTCAATTTGCAGCTGCAGCACCCCCTCCCCGGTTCTCTGCTCCAGGGGGCCCTTGCCTGAAGCTGTGTAAGGGGCCCCAAAATTCCTGATGGCAGCCCTGGTCACGGGGCTTCAAAAATCACCCAAAAATACAAAGAAGGACAAAAAAGTAAACCTATTTAAAGAAATAGATTCCTGCTACTGCAAAAAAAGTCTTGTGGGAAGAGGATGGAACACCACTCCGTTATTGTTTTAACCTAAGTGGATTGGAATGAAATATCAAATGAAGATTTTAAATCCTGTGTAGGGTCAGAACAAAATTATATCTCCCCAAGCAGATTATTGCAACAGAGCCTGTTCTCCATATCTACAGTCTTTTCATGTAGAAATTGTACCCGTTTTTTGCAGGATCTTAAACTCCCTGGAGTTGGTTGCAAACCGTGTGCTCTACCTGAGAGATGAGGGATTCCACTCAGGCAACCGGAAGCGGAATTTATTCATGTCATGTGTGATGAGACTGACCTCCGTGGTCACAGTGTTGATTTTGGATGTCAAGGTCTCTTTCAGTGAGGTTATAGCAGCTCCGCATCTCCCATGTCTGCAAATGCTGTCTGAGTGCCCGCTGTTACACTGGAGGGGTAGGAGGAAGCAGAGCGCGTGGGCAAGATGGCCGCTGAAGGAGAAGTGCGGGCCTGAGGCGGGGCACGTGTTTGCAGTTTTTTCCCTTTCCAGGAGCCATTCAAGGGATCAAGGATTATGATGATCTGTAAGGGGACTGCTTAGCCACCAATTTATGTGGATGGAAACACAATCCGCGTTGTCAGGATGCCCAAAGGGATAAGGTAGAAGTGGAGCTCAGCTACTGCACATCTTTCCTGTTTCACATCCGACCATGCCGCCCCTTTTTTTTTTTGCTATTTAGCACTGCGCTACTTTAACTGGCAATTGCTTCGTCATGCAACACTACCCAAAATAAATTTATATAATTTGTTTTTCACACACAGAGCTTTTTTGGTGGTATTTGATCACCACTGGGTTTTTTATTTTTTGCTAACTAAATGAAAAAAGACCAAAAACAGTTAAAGTTGTAAACCCAATTCATGAAATTTGACCTACTGTAAGCACACATATCTGTAGTGTTTACTTATCTCTCTCCAAAGCCCTAAGTGCTGTGTCTTTCTGCTGCTCTGTTCCTCTGTTATCAGCATGATAACTTCTGTCAAGTTCTTTGACACAGTAGATACAAGAAGCTGAACATTTGTGTCAGAGGAGGGTGCTTAGAGGGAGATTAGCAGAGAGTTGGTCTATTCAGACTGCAGCTCTGCAATTTTCTTGGTTCCTCTGTCTATGTGGAGGGAGGTGGGTGTGCCTTTCCTCCAATCAGCTCCAACACAGTGTATGCCCAGACTCCCCTCTCACTGTTGAAACCAGAAGAAAGATTTGTAACATGATGTGCACTTTCTAAAGAATGTAGAATGCTGAAGACAGCAGATATACAAGTAAAACTTATGTAGGTAGATTTGTTACATACTTGTGTATCATCTGAGGCCGTTCACTTCACTGGGTATATGAGGGTTTACATCCACTTTAAAGAGGAGTTCCACCCCTCACAAAAAAATGTAGTCAGCAGCTACAAATACTGCAGCCGAATTTCAGATCGGCTCTTGGGTGTTACCGCCGCCATTCGTGTTAAGGTTCCCTTACTGCGCGTACGCGAAGCGTGCTGCGCTTTCTTTCTGGCCCGGCGGCAGATGAAGAAGGAGGGGGGCTGAACTCCTGGACGTGAAAAAGGGTACCTGTCAAAAACCGACACCCGTTTCCCCCCTCCCCCCTGAAAGGTGCCAAATGTGGCACCGCAGGGGGGGAGGACGCATATAAGCGGAGGTTCCACTTTTGGGTGGAACTCCGCTTTAAGTTCCTGGATATCGTCAAATTTCATTTGTGTCCTCAACCAAACTGTCAAAACATCAAATGGCTGGTTTCCTAACTGATCACATGTGCAGCACCATGGCAGTTGCAGATCAAACAGAAACAGCTTTCATGGCTGTAAAAGATTGGAGGTTTTAATTTCACGTTAAGGCTGTCGGCAGATTGGCCTGTACAAACTGGGCAGTGCCTAAAAATGGAGAGAAACTGAGCATGTGCAAAGCAGGGTGAGACTGGATTTTAAACCGTATAGACATTTATTTTTAAAGTTTTACATGGCTATCCCCAGGGCTGCTGTTAGAAATCATGGGGCCCCATAATGCCCCCATAACACCTTTCTCACCGGGCCCCCCATGACCCCGCCCCTGTCAGTTATTAAGGTATTTATTAGGCAGCTACAGAATTCACTCTGGTTATTGACAGAAAAGTTCTAAAATAAGGTGTCTCTACGTAGAATGTGCATCATGTGTAGTATACTTATTACAAACTTAAAGTGGTTGTAAAGCCACTATGTCATGATCCACAAAATCCCCTGTGTTAAATAACACTATGTGCCCCACTGCGTGTGTTTTATAAAAAATATGCTAATTTGTATCTTATTTCAGAGCGCCTCCTGGCACTCACGTGACTGCTTGCTGTTCTCCTATCCCAGTCTGACAGCTACAGCAGGAGGGTCTGAGAATCTCCGCTGACGTCTGGGGAGAAGAGAGGCGGTCAGTCACGTGAGCTCTGATATAAGGTTCAAATCAACACATTTCTTATAAAACACATACTGTGGGGCACATTTTGTTATTTAATACAGAAATTTTAACAGCAGGGAGGGAAGGGATGGGGAGCAGATAGGCACTGTCACGAGACAGGAAGCAGCAGATGGGGGGGGGGGGAGGACACAGAGGAGAGCTGCGGATGATGGAGGTGCATAAACTGACCTCAGTGTCAGGGCTCAGCAGCCATGATAAACCGTGGTCAGTTTACAGGGGGGAGGGCAGAACCAGGCAGGATCAACCAGGTATTTTAGATGATACAGGGGGCCAAATTACACAGCACAAGCACTGTACTGTTTATGCTTTAACCACTTGCCGACCAGCTGCCTTCATTATACGGCAGCAGGTCAGCTTGTTAACGCAAACCGCCGTACCGGTACTGCGGTCCCTTTAACAGCTATAGCAGGAGGCGTGCACCCGCTGCACTGCGGGGGGGAGCTGATGCCACCCGCGATCGCTCCACAGAGAGCCAGAACGGGGATCTGTCAATGTAAACAAACAGATCCCCATTCTGTCAGGGGAGTACAGAGTGATCGTCTGTTCGTAGTGATTAATAATACTAAAAATGCCATAAATATATTCCCTATTTTGTAGACGCTATAACTTTTGTGCAAACCAATCAATATACACTTATTGCAAAAAAAAAATCTTTTTTTTTTTTTCATACCAAAAATATATAGAAGAATACTTATTAATCTAAACTGATGAAGAAATGTGTTTTCATTTTTTGGGGGGGGGGGGGGGGGTATTTTTCGTAAAAAATATTTCTTTTTTTTTTCTTTCAAAATTGTCGGGCTTTTTTTTTTTGTTTATATTGCAAAAAATAAAAACCCCTACTCATTCACCAAAAAAAAAAGTCAGTTAATAAAAACACCAGTTTATGACAAGTCTTTTATTTAAAAAAAAAACATAAAAACACTGACCCAAACAAAAAAGTAAAACAAAACGCCCACCCGTCGAACACGACTGCCTCCATCCAGGGACACAGCCAAAAGACAGGTAAACATGGGGACAGGGTTACCCAGTGACATAACCGGATGACCCCCCACCCCATGCCTATCTCTAACTGGGCGAGTGTCATTATGGGACGGGATCACCCGGTGACGTCGTCGGGTAACTCCGCCCTTGTGTTTATCAGTCATTTGGGAATAACACTCGCCCAATCAGAGGTTGAGGGTGCTCGTTTCCCTCCCCCTCCCTCTTGGCTTCCCCATAAAATCCATACCAGATCTAAAGGGCCTGGTATGGATTAGGAGGGGGACCCCATGCTGTTTTTTTTTTTTAATGGATTTTTAGTTGTTGGAAATTCTGTTTACATTCAACTGTCAGCAGGGAAGCCTGCTGAGAGCTGATGAGTTATCTGTTGCTAACCCCTTCACGCCCATGTAACACATAAATACAACCTCACGGGAGTGCTTTTTTTCCACGGGGGGAGCATATATGCGTATCTCCCTTTGTGCTTGTAGTGCGCTGCATGTCACGCTCCCAGCACAGAGACCGGGGTCACACGAGAGCCCCGGGCCCTGTACTAACAATCGGGACCTGAATCTTCTGATTCCGGGTCATCTGATCACTGTGGTAGCCTCTGATTGGCTACCACAGTGATCACTCACTGTGATACCCACCCCTGTGCTTTTTTCTTTCTGTGATTGGAGAGGAAAGATTGTATCTTTCTCTTTCCTTGCAGAAAGGGGGGGGGGGGGGGAAGTGTTTGTAAAAAAAGAAAGAAAAAATGAAGAAAAAATACCTAGATCAAAGTTTGATCCAGGTCAGGGCCAGGGTTAGACCCCTTTTACACTGGAGGCATTTTTCAGGCGCTTTAGCGCTAAAAATAGCGCCTGAAAAATGCCTCATCTGAAAGCCCGAGTGCTTTCACACTGGGGCGCTGCGCTGGCAGGACGTCAAAAAAAGTCCTGCAAGCAGCTTCTTTATGACGCTTTAGGAGCTATGTATACACCGCTCCTAAAGCGCCCCTGCCCATTGATATCAATGGTCAGCGGCGCTTTGCGCTTTTAACCGAGGGCAAATCAATTCAAATTTTAACCAAATCGATTTTTTTGATTTTTTTTTCCATAGGACCGGCACTCCGCGGACTAGGCCGAAGCTGCGGCCTCACCTAAAAAATCCTGCCCGCAGCTCGCCGCGATCCTGGGAAAAGGCTGCGAGGCTGGACGCCACGGACTAGGCCGAAGCTGTGGCCTTGCGGCCTTTTTCCAGCATCGCGGCGAGCTGCGGGCGCCGGTCCTAAGCCGGGCCGCGGCTTCGGCCTAGTCCGCAGCGATCCTGGGAAAAGGCCGCGGACTAGGCCGAAGCCGCGGCCTCGCCTAAAAACTCCTGCCCGCAGCTCCTTAGGACCGGCGCGGTGTCCATCAGGAAAAAATGATTAGATTTGAATCGCAGATTTTTTTTTGGGCCAAAATCGCCCAGCTCTATAAGGCGGTAAAAAAAAAAAATTGGGTAATATATCAACTTCCTTTTACCATTAAATGCCCTGCATTAAAGCGGAGGTTCCGCGGTCCATATATTTTTATTTTTTATATGCATTCTATGCAAGAACGTATGCATTGTAATTACTCACTTCTTCCGTGCTGGTAAAGATCCCCCGTCCGTTTTGCGATAAAAAAAACACTTTATATAATGTTTCCTGCATTTCCCATTTTGCTTGTGGGCATCTTGAAGCCCACAAGCATATTCTTCTGGGTAGCGATGAATGCTTGAATCCCAGCATTCATCGCGGTATCTCGCGCATGTGCAGTGTTGACGGCGAGCAGCGCCGTCAACACTTCCTGGTTGCCATCACAACGGGCATCAACAGTTAAAGTACACGCCCAGTTGTGATGCCATTCAACAAAAAAGAAACAGTGCTCTCGTCACGTGACCGGGTAGACGAGTCACGTGACGATTAAATTATCGTGATGTTTGGAAGGAAGGCGTAACTATATTACTCCTGGGAAGCAGGACAGTTTGCTCCCAGGAGACATTGCAGGACAATGTCACAGAAAAGGACACGCCTACTCCCGCGGGAGGAAATCCCGGAAGTAGGAGAAAAGAAACAAGAATAAAGAAAACTGCTCAGAAAAAAAAAAAAAAGGTTAGTCTTTTAGTTATATACACGCAAAGAGGGACTGTTGACACGAAACTTCAAAATGTGGGTGAACCTCCGCTTTAAAGCAGTATTGAATCCAAAAACAAACATTTATTATCTTGCAGGTTAACAATTCTTAGATGTGATGGTTGCATTCGTTTTCTTTTAGGCTTTTATTTTCATCTGGTGATTCAACCAGCAAGTCTTTTTTTATTTTATTTATTTATTTATTTTTTGTACTAGTAATGGCGGCGATCAACAACTTATAGCGGGATTGTAATATTGCGGCGGACATTCTGACACTTTGTGGGAACCAGTGACACTAATACAGTGATCAGTGCTAAAAATATGCATTGTCACTGTACTAATGACACTGGCTGGGAAAGGGGTTCAACATCTAGGGCACTAAATGTGTGCCTAGCCTGTGTTTTTGTGTGTACAGTGTGTGCTGCTTTTACTAAGGGATGTGCTGAATTTTTTTTTTTTTCCCTGCTTTTTGGTAACATTAAATTACTAATTAGTCTGTGTAGCAGTTTTTAGTAAAAATTTGTTTTAGGAAAATGGAAACACACATGGGAGAGATGTAAGCGCTGCAAACCCCGGTATATATGATAATGGACGTTTTGCCCCAATGGGGCTTTGGACAGCAATATAAATGTGATCAAAAAATTGTATGTCGAATGAAAGTATAAAACATATTTTTTTGAAAGTTGTCAAAAGACACAGTTAGGTTACAATAAATAAAACGCGTTTCATTCGACATACAATTTTTTGATCACATTTATATTGCTGTCCAAAGCCCCATTGGGGAAAAACGTCCATTATCAAAATTTGTTTTAGTTCCTAATGCCACGTACACACGATCGTTTTTAATGTCATTTAAAAAAACGACGTTTTTCTCGACTTGATTTTTCTCGTTTCCTCTCAAGCCTGCCTTGCATACACACGTCCATGAAAAAAAACGCTCAAGCAAAGCGCAGTGACGTACAACACGTACGACGGCACTATAAAGGGGAAGTTCCGTTCGAATGGCGCCACCCTTCATGTTAGTAAAGTTTGTTGAGTGACGATTCGCGCTTTTCAGCCTCGTGCTTTTCAGTCCGTTACAGCGTGACGAATGTGCTATCTCCATTACGAATGCTAGTTTTACCAGAACGAGCGCTCCCGTCTCTTACTTGATTCTGAGCATGCGCGTTTTTTCCCCCTCGTAAAAGCATACACACTACCGTTTTTCACGTCGTTAAAAAAAACAACGTGAAAAAATAGAGCAGGTTCTCATTTTTTTAGGCCATTTTTCACGTCGTTAAAAATGCTCTGGAGCCCACACACGATCGTTTTTAATGCCCAATTAAAAAAATTGCATTTTTAACGACGTGAAAAACGATCGTGTGTACGCGGCATAAGCCTCTTGAATTGTTTTGGAACTGTACCGTCTTTATTTTGTAACACACTGTGTAAACTGTTGGTGTTATATAGTATATATCCTGTATAATATGTGGACTATTAACTCTTTTTTATATTCCACATTTGTATTTGACGCATGCTGTTAATTATTAATTCGCTGTAGAAAACTCTATTGCAATAAGATATTATCTGTTAGGGCGTTGGTTAACCTTGTGACTCATCCAATATTCTCTCATCTCTTCCATGTATTTAATTTATTCTAATATAGTAACTCAGACAATCCTATTACAGTGTTAGAAGTCTTTTGCTGTAGTTTTAGGTGTTGTCCCAAAAAAAAAACCACAGACATCAATGGAGCTCAATTTTGTAATTTCTAGGTGTGACAGTCTGGAAGGAACTAAAACTAGACGTCAGTCATGGTAAAGAATGAATAATGATTAAGCAAACTGTTGGCACTATATAAATCCTGTATAATAATAATAATAATAATAATAATAATAATAATAATAATGAGAAGAATTATTTCTAAATAAATACAATAGAATTATAAAATTTTTAGGCCTTGGTCACACGTGGCAATTTATACCCATACCCTGTACATTTTTTTGCCCGCACGGGGATGTTCAGGTGTTGTGTAATCCCTGTGCCAGACACAAGTTATTATTATTATTATTATTATTATTATACTGGATTTATATAGCGCCAACAGTTTGCACAGTGATTTACAACATTGGGAAAGACAGTACAATTATGCCGTGTACACAACTTTTCGGAATTTCCGATGGAAAAAGTCCGGCGGATTTTTTTCATCGGATATTCTGGACGTGTGTATGCCCCATCGGACTTTTTCCTTCTGAAATTCAGACGGATTTAGAAAGAAATTTAGAAATTCCGTTCGTCTGTATGGAACTCCGACGGAGAAAAAAAACACATATGCTCAGAATCAAGTCGATGCATGCTCGGAAGCATTGAACTTAATTTTTCTCAGCTCGTCGTAGTGTTTTACATCACCGCGTTCTTGACGGTCGGAATTTGGTGTGATAGTGTGTATGCAAGACAGCTTGAACGGAATTCCGTTGGAAAAACCAGTCGAAGTTTATTCTGATGGAAAATCTGATCGTTTGTACAAGGCATTACAATACAAATCAATACAGATGGGATCAGAGGGCCCTGCTCATTAGAGCTTACAATCTAGAAGGGAGGGTCAAGTTGAAGAAAGGGTAGTAGCTGTGGGGGATGATCAGATGGACAAGATGAAAATACAGTTGTTAGGCGTGGGTAGGATAGGCTTCTCTGAAGAGGAGGGTTTTCAGGGATTGTCTAAAAGCATGCAGAGTAGGAGATAAACAGACATATTGGGGTAAGGAGTTCCATAGGCTTGGAGAGGCTCTGGAAAAGTCCTGGAAGCGAGCATCGGAGGAGGTGATGAGAGAGCTAGAGAGCAGGAGGTCTTGCGAAGAATGAAGAGGGCGATTATTTTAAGACTAGGTCACTAATGTGTCTGGGGGCAGAGTTGTGGATGGCTTTGTAGGTAGTCGTAGTATTTTTAATTTAATTTGTTGGGCGAGCGGAAGCCAGTGGAGTGATTGGCAGAGAGGAGTAGCAGAGACAGAGCGGTTGGTAAGGTTGATGAGTCTGGCAGCAGAATTCATGATGGATTGAAGGGGTGATAGACTATGTAGAGGTAAGCCAATGAGGAGGGAGTTAGAGAATTAAGCCTCGTACACACGACCGAGTTTCTCGGCAAGAACCAGCAAGAAACTTGCTGGCAGAGATTTCTTGCCGAGAAATTTGTTTGTGTGTATGTTTTCTCGTCAAGAAAACCGACTAGAATCTCAACGCGAAAATAGAGAACCTGCTCTCTATTTTCTCGTCGAGATTCTCGTCAGCCTGTTTCTCGATGAGAAAATTGTGTGTGTGTGTACACTTACCTGTCCTCCGGGAAGCCCGCGCATGCTCGAAATGACTTTGACGAATGCGCGGTAGCTTCCTAGGCATAGGTAGGGCGTACCAAGATGGCGGCGACGGCATCGAATGTGACGAGCGCATGCTCGTCGTATTCGATTACCTCACCGCGTTCGCTCCATTCAAAGAACCGCGGGTTCTTTGAAATGAGCGTGTGTACACTCGGCCGGGACAAGTTTCTTGTCCAAGGATCTCGTCGAAAAAAACGACGTGTTTTTAACGACGAGATTCTCGGCCGTGTGTACGAGGCTTGAGGCTACATTTTGACAAAATACACTGTAGTCAACAATGAAATTTAGGTGGCTTTTGGTGCATCGAATTTAAATTATTCCAGAGGGTTATGGAAGCTAATTTCAGCTATCCTTGACCTGTTGTCCTTCCAAAAAAACAAGCACTCATTAGCTTCAATAATTTTAGTTTTTTCTCACAGAAAGAAAAAGTCAGTGGAAAAAAAAAAAGAATTCAGAAAAAAAAAAGAAAAGAAACAAAAATACAGAAGGAAGCGTACACACGATCGGACATTCCGACAACAAAACCGTGGATTTTTTTCCCGACAGATGTTCGCTCAAACTTGTCTTGCATACACACGGTCACACAAATGTTGTTGGAAATTGTGAACGTCAAGAACGCGGTCACGTACAACACATACGACGGCACTATAAAAGGGAAGTTCAATACCAAGTGCGCCACCCTTTGGGCTCCTTCTGCTAATCTCGTGTTAGTAGAAGTTTGGTGAGAGACGATTCGCGCTTTTCAGCCTTGTGCTTTTCAGTCCGTTACAGCGTGACGAATGTGCTATCTCCATTACGAACGCTAGTTTTACCAGACTGAGCGATTTCATCTCGTACTTGATTCAGAGCATGCGTGGAATTTTGTGCGTCGGAATTGTCCACACACGATCGGAATTTACCAGAACGGATTTTGTTGTCGGAAAATTTGAGAACCAGCTCTCACTCAAATTTTTTGTTGTCGGAAATTCCGACAGCAAATGTCCGATGGAGCCTACACACGGTTGGAATTTCCGACAACAAGCTCCCATCGAACATTTGTTGTCGGAAATTCCGAACGTGTGTAAGGCTCTCACTACGATATAATATGATTTTTATGTGATTTGTAGTGCAAATATGTAATGCGATTGTGGATGTGGTTAGCATAGTCTATAGATCCAAATCGCACCAAAGTAGCACAGGAACATTTTCCGAAATTGCATCGCACAGAGTCGCATTGATGTGAACAGGCACCATTTCAAATAATGTGATTTTTATTGACTCAAGTCGCATCAGAAATCACACCAGTGGGAACCATCACTAAATTAAATAAACTAAGCTAATCTCTTAAAACACTCAAAATACACACTTAAAAAAAAAAATGGTTTTCTTAATTTTGTTCTTTTTATTTTTTTCACACAAATTTCAACGTACAGTAGTTACATTTTCACCAGAATCATTCCACTCATCTTTACTAATCTATTAATGACAGGTTTACCTAAAAGTTTAATTCCTGGAAATGTTTTACATTTCTCTTTAATTTATACATATGTTCATTGAACTGTTTATTTTTCTTTTCTTTGTGCAGTTTCTTGAGCTCCTTTGTTAATGTTAAATTCCCATTTCCTTTTGTACACCCCCTGTAAGGCTATTGTCACATCTGTGCATGTTGGGAACGCACTCAAAATCACAAAGTATCCCGACACACACAGAAATACGCTGCCTTTTAGCAGACATGTGGTGGTGCCGTTAATTCGGCAAAACTTTATTTTTAATTTTTTTCTCTCCCTTTCTCCTGTGTACTATTATGACCAAAAATTAAAAAAATTAAAATAAATCTTCCCAGTGGGACACAGATGGCAGAAAAAAACCTGACTAACGGGGGTTATAATGCTCCCTTAATGCCCTCTACCTCGGACTACCCAAATACCAGATTTCGCGCCTACAAGTCATCCAGAACACGGCAGCCAGACTGATAACAGGAAAAAAAACATGGGAACTCATCACCCCCTCACTGAGGACCCTTCATTGGCTAACCGTAAAGGATCGGGTCACTTTCAAGACCCTCTGTCTCACCCACAAGTGCACACAAGGAATCGCTCCTCAATATGTATGCGAGGAGATAAAACACTACACCCCCAATCACACTCTCCGATCAACTAACCAAAATCTCCCTCACACCCCCAAGTTTCGCTACAAATCAAAGGGAGAACGAAGATTTGCAGTCCAAGGACCACGGCTATGGAACGCTCTACCCACGGACATCCATATGGAAGAAAACCATCGGGCCTTCAGGAAAAAACTTAAAGGGGTTGTAAAGGTTCGTTTTTTATTTTATAAATAGGTTCCTTTAAGCTGGGACATTGTTGGTTCACTTACCTTTTCCTTTGATTTACCTTCTAAATGTTTTTTTTCTTTGTCTGAATTTCTCACTTCCTGTTTCTCCTCAGTAAACTTCACACCATCATCAGAGTGGTGTTTAGTCAGCCAGAACAGCTTACTGAGGAGGAACAGGAAGTGAGAAATTCAGACAAAGAAAACAAAGAAAAAAAAATATTTAGAAGGGAAATCTAAGGAAAAGGTAAGTGAACCAACAATGCACTAGCTTAAAGGAACCTATTTAGAAAATAAAAAACAAACTTAATCTATCCAAAATAAAGAAAAAAAATACCTTTCAGTTCTATTTCAACCACTTCAGCTCCGGAAGGTTTACCCTCCCTTCATGACCAGGCCATTTTTTGCGATATGGCACTGATAACTGACAATTGCGCGGTCGTACGCCACTGTACCCAAATAAAATCTATGTCCTTTTTTTTCCCCACAAATAGAGCTTTCTTTTGGTGGTATTTGATCACCTCTGCGGTTTTAATTTTTTGCGATATAAACCAAAAAAACACAATTTTGAGAAAACAAAAACCAATATTTTTTACTTTTTGCTATAAAACACATCCAATAAAAAAAGTAAAAAAAAATTAAGCCTCATGCCCACGGACGTTTTTACAGCCGCGTTTTTGAGCGTTTTTTACAGCTTAAAAACGCCTGTCCATGTTAGTCTATAGCTTCATGCCCACCTAGATGTTTTTGCGCTGCAAATAGCATAGACGTTTTTAAGCTGTAAAAAAAAAACCAGGACCAGTGCGTTCCTCAGTGTCAGAATTAGGCAGAAAAAAACGCGAGCGTCAAAAAACACGCACTAACGCGCACTAACGCGCGGTCGCGTTTTTAGCTCCGACGTTTAAAAAAATAAATAAATAAATATTATTTACAATAACATGGACAGGCGTTTTTAAGCTCTAAAAAACGCAGCTGTAAAAACGTCAGTGGGCATGAGGCCTAAATGTGTAGGCCAATATGTATTCTGCTACATATTTTTTGTAAAAAAAAAAAAAAACCAATAAGCGTATATTGATTGGTTCGTGCAAAAGTTATAGCATCTACAAGCTATTTGATATATTTATGGAATTTTCATTTTTTTTTTTTTTATTAGTACTGGCGGCGATCAGTGACTTGTAGCAGGACTGCGACATTGCGGCGGACAAATTGGACACTAAGTGACACTTTTGATATTTTTTGGGGAACCAGTGACACTAATACAGTGATCAGTGCTAAAAATATGCACTGTCACTGTACTAATGACACTGGGAGGGAAGGGGTTAACATCAGGGGCGATCAAAGGGTTAACTGTGTGCCTAAAATGTGCTTGGTTACTGTGTATGATGTGCTTGTACTGTGGGAAGGCAGAGATCCGTGTTTCTGCTTTGCAGTAACACAGGATCTCTACCTTTCCGAATGACAGAACGGCAGCCTGCCTTGTTTACATAGGCAGACCGCCATTCTGCTTCTGTCCCGAACGCTCGGCGGGTCCCAGAGGACATCGAGTCCAACAGACCCACTGATTGGCTCCCGCTGTATCCAGTTACGCGGGAGCAGGTCGCTGGCAGCGCACATGCGTGCCCCAGACCCGGAAGTGCAGGATCACATACTAGATACTTGATCCTGCACAGGATAGCCGCCTTGCCGTCATATTTGTACAGTATATGGTCGGCAAGCAGTTAAAGCCCACTGGACCCTTAAAACCACCAAAACAGCTTAAAGTGATATTAAAGTCCTTAATTTTTTTTTTTTATGGAACGCTTCACGAAATTGCGTGTCATCCTTGCGCAGGGGCCATGCTAATCTTCTCTGTATCGTTCCAATTTTTGTATATGTGCTGACGAAGCAGTGGCTTTGTCCTGAGCAGCCCGAATCCTCCTCTTCTTGGGTCTCCTGCCGTTCCTCCTGCGCCCCCCCCCCCCTTCTTTCCAAATGCCTCCAGAGCAAGCAGCTTGCTCTGGGGGCACCCAAGCAGGCTCACTCCCAAGCTGTGACTCTGCCCCACCCCCCCTCTCTCTCCTTATTGGCTCACTGGCTGTGATTGACAGCAGTGGAAGCCAATGGCTCCCACTGCTGCCTCTGCCAATGAGGTGTGAGAGCCCCACGGAAAGCCGAGACTTTTGTGCACATCGCTGGATCGGGCTCAGGTAAGTATTATGGGGGCTGGTGCACCCAGAAGGGTTTTTAACTTCATGCATAGAATGCATGAAGGTAAAAAAAACTTGAGCCTTTACAACTGCTTTAATTTAACCTTCATTGACTCCAGTGCATTTTGACAAAATAGGGAGATTTTGATATATTGCCTAAACTTTGTCCCATTTAATAGAAATGAAAACTCCTAAAGTGTTTGTTAACTCTAAATTAAAACTCACTGCCAGACCCTCTATAGGCATGCATACCATACTGTGTAAGTCTTTTATAAAAACGAGGATTGTAAATACCTATTTAGGGCAATCTTCAGGCCGGTGTACAGCTCCGATACATGGATACAGCAGGAGGGGCTGAGATCTCCCTCTGACGTCAGCCGGGGAGGTCACGTGGCCGCTCAGCCCCTACCACAGAAGCCCTGTCTTGGAGATGTAAAGCGGCCCGAGTCACGTGACCGGTCTGAAGTTGGCACTAAAAATGTATTTGCAACCCTAATTTTTAGAAAAAAACTTACACAGTGTGGTATGCCTGCCTATCATAGAGGGGCTGGCAGTGACCACTGTAAGTTTTTTTTATTTTTTTTAATAATGGGGACGGAGACAGACCCGTTCTGTCTCCGCCCCCATTATTGGAGCTGACAGGCAGGGAGGAGGGGGAGAGAGGGGAGCTGAGAGCAGGGCTGCAGATGACGAAGGGACGTATTCTGACCACGGTGGTCAGGGCAAATCGGCCCTGATTTTCGTGGTCGGCGCAGAGAGGGGGATAGGGGAAGTGGCAGGATGAATGAATAAATGACTTGTATAGCGCTCATATGCGAACTGAATCGCCTCTAGGCGCTTTTTGCAGCCAGTGTCTGCTTGGCTGGTGTGGTCATTTTACCCCGTAGGATCTCGACACGCTTGGGACTAGTGATGAGCCGAACACCCCCGGGTTCGGTTCGCACCAGAACCCGCGAACGGACCGAAAGTTCGTACGAACATTAGAACCCTATTAAATACAATGGATGCGAACGTTCGAATTCTAAAGTGCTAATTATAACAACTATTATGCATGTTATTGTCCTAAAAAGGGTTTGGGAACCCGGGTTCTGCACCAGGGGACATGTATCAATGCAAAAAGAAGTTTTAAAAACGGTCGTTTTTCGGGAGCAGTCATTTTAATGATGCATAAAGTGAAAAAAAAAAAGTCAAATATTCCTTTAAATATCGTACCTGGGGGGTGTCTAAAGTATGCCTGTGAAGTGCCACGTGTTTCCCGTGTTTAGAACTGTCCCTGCACAAAATGACACTTCTAAAGGAAAAAAAATAGGATTTTTATAACAGCTTACCTGTAAAATCCTTTTCTTGGAGTACATCACGGGACACAGAGCGACATAGTCATTACTAATGGGTTATATAGATACCGTCAGGTGCTGGCACTGGCAACTTCCAAAACCGGAAGTACCCTCCCCTATATAAGCCCCTCCCATCCGGGAGCACCTCAGTTTTGTAGCAAAGCAATAAGTGTCCCTAAAGAGGGGCGGGAGCTCTGTGTCCCGTGATGTACTCCAAGAAAAGGATTTTACAGGTAAGCTGTTATAAAAATCCTATTTTCTTTCTCGTACATCACGGGACACAGAGCGACATAGTCATTACTAATGGGATGTCCTAAAGCAATGCCAAATGAGGGGGGGGATACACCATATATAAGCTGAGCGCTATCAGACATGAGGATCTTTTGCGGCCTGCAACACACTGCGCCCAAAGGCGACATCCTCCTGACTTCTAACGTCCACCTGGTAGGACCTAGTAAACGTGTGTACCGAAGACCATGTTGCGGCCTTACAGATTTGAGCCAGGGAGGCCTGGTGATGCACTGCCCATGAAGTTCCAACTGCTCTCGTGGAGTGCGCTCTAACTTTGAACGGAGGCGGTCTCCTTCTCAAGCCATAAGCTTGTATTATGACCTGTCGAATCCACTTGGCTAAAGTAGATTTTGACGCTGCCTGACCCTTTCTGGGGCCTTCCGGCAGAATAAACAAGTATCCGTTCTGCGAATCTGAGCAGTGGCTTTTAGATAAGCTTTAACTGCTCTTACTACATCCAAAGAATGCAATAACTTTTCCTCTACCGAGCTAGGTTTGGGGAAAAAAGAAGGAAGAACCACATCTTGGTTCAAATGAAACCTCAATACCACCTTAGGAAGAAAGGCTGGATGAGGACGTAACACTACTCTGTCCTTATAGATAACCAGATATGGCTCCTTACAGGACATAGCTGCTAATTCCGATACTCTTTTAGCCGAACAAATGGCTACTAGAAAAATCAATTTCCTGGTGAGAAGCACCAAGGAAATATGCTGTAATGGTTCAAATGGTTGTTTCTGTAGAACCGACAGAACCAAGTTTAGATCCCATGGACATATGGGAATATTAACCGGAGGACTAATACGCATCACTCCTTGTATAAAGGCTTTGACTAGTGAATGCGAAGCCAAGGGCCTTTGAAAAAATATTGACAAGGCCGAAATCTGACCCTTGATAGTACTCAAGGCAAGCTTCCTATCTACAGCCCACTGTAGGAAGTCCAGAATCCTACCTATTACGTACTTATGTGGATGCCATTTCTTGGCCTCACACCACGCGATGTACGCCTTCCAGATTCTATAGTAGATCTGCCTGGATACCGGCTTCCTGGCATTGATCATGGTAGATACCACAGCATTAGAGAGCCCTCTCTTTTTTAGAATGTGGGCTTCAATAGCCAGGCCGTCAAACCTAGGGCTGGTAAGGAAGGGTGGTATATCGGTCCTTGTGAAAGCCGGACGACGTGGGAGAGTCCAAGGACTCCCCACTGAAATTTTACAATCTCCGCGTACCACGCTCTTCGGGGCCACGCTGGAGCCACCGGAATCACTGGTTTCTTTTCTACCCTGATTCTGCGGAGTAATCGAGGTAACCATTGTGGCGGTGTGAATGCATATATCAGCTTGAACTGATCCCAAGGGAACACTAGGGCATCCGAGCCGCAAGCTAGGGGATCCCTTGTCCGAGAGACAAACCTGTCCCCCTTTGCGTTGAATCTGGATGCTAGAAGATCTACATCCGATGTTCCCCACCGCTGACATATTGTCCAGAAAACCTCGGGGTGAAGGGACCCTTCCTCTGGGCCTAATTGCTGGCGACTTAGAAAGTCCGCCTTCCAATTCTCCACTCCTGGAATGAATACCGCAGATATGGCTGGGACATATTTTTCTGCCCATTTCAGGATGTAATTCACTTCCCTCTGGGCTGCACGACTCCTGGTGCCCCCCTGATGATTGATATATGCCACTGCTGTGGCATTGTCTGATTGAATTCTGACAGGGGACCCTTGGAGTTTGGATGTCCATGCTACTAGGGCATACCGGGCTGCTCGTATCTCTAAGAGATTGATGGGCAGGGCCTTTTCTGCATCCGACCATCTGCCCTGGAGAGACTATTGCTCCAGTACTGCTCCCCAGCCTATAAGGCTGGCATCTGTAGTGACCACCTTCCAAGAAATCGGACTGAAGGATTTCCTTTTTTCCAGATTCTGGGGAACCAACCACCAACGGAGGCTCTTGCGAACGGAAGGGGACAAGGACATTGTAAGTCTAGGGCCTGAACTTTTTTGTTCCAGGCTGACAGTATGGCCCCTTGCAAATTCCTTGAATGGAATTGACCGTAGGGTACTGCTTCGAATGATGCCACCATTTTTCCCAGCAGCCTCATATACAGGCGTATGGACGGCTGTCTTTTTTGTACCCACTAAGTGGATCAAATCTTTCAAAGACAACACCTTTCCTCGAGGCAAGAATATTTTTCTCTGGCCTGAATCCAACCTTAGCCCCAAGTATTCCAGACTTTTGACTGGTTTTTAGGGCTGACTTGTCTCGGTTGATAATCCAACCGTGAGATTCCAGATACTTGATCGTCTTGTGAACGACCACGTCTAGTTTTTTCACTGAGTGGTCTATCAGCAACAAGTCATCCAGATATGCCATTATCATTACACCTTGTGTTCTTAGATTGGCCAATAAAGGGCCAGAATTTTTGTAAACACTCGTGGTGCTGTGGCCAAACCGAAGGGTAAGGCTCTGAACTGAAAATGGCGCCCTTCTACTGCAAAGCGTAGAAATTTTTGGTGGACTGGAAAGATGGGAATGTGCAAATAAGCATCTTTGATGTCGATCGTGGCTAACCAATCCTCCCCTTGTAGGGCAGTGGCCACCGATCGGATCGACTCCATCGGAAAGTCCTGATATACAGGAATTTGTATAGCCCTTTTAGAATTAATATGGGCCTCCCGTCCGCGTTTGCTTCGGGACTGTAAAGAGGTTTGAGTAAAACCCGAACCCTCATTCTTCCAGGGGAACCTCCATAATTACTCCTTGGAGCAATAGTTGTTCTAGTGCCAACAGGAGGGACTCTCTTCCGGGGATCCCTTGGCACGTTTGACCTCAAAAATGGGAAGGAGGAGAGTCTTTTAACTCCAAACTGTATCCCAAACCTACTGCGGAGAGCACCTATCTGTCTTGATCGTGTCCCGCCAGGTCTCTTGCGAACAACTGGAGTCCTCCCCCCACCCGACTGAGTGGGGGCTTCAATGAATTTAACTTTGGGGGAGGTTTTGTACCTCCCCTGACCCAGGGTTTCTCATTACCCTGCTACTGTCCCTGTTTTTTACCCCCGGGATTTGACCGAGGAGGCCGTCGGAACTGTTACACAGCCGATGCCCCAGGGACTGGAGAAGCAGGCCTCTTAAAGAGGGACCTCTAACTCTGCTTTTAACCGGCAAGAGCGTATTTTTACCGCTGGAAATTTTCTGGATATATTTGTCCAGGTTTTCCCTGAATAAGCGTTCACCATGAAATGGGACGCTAACCAGCCATTCTTTACAGGGAGCTTCAGCAGACCAGTTTTTGAGCCATAGGAGCCTACGCATATGTACTATAGACAGCGTAAGGCGGGAGGCCTGATGGACTGAATCCTCTATGGCGTCAACCGCAAAGCCTAAGGCTCTAGGTAGATCAGCTAGGGCAAAGCCTGCTGATCTGTCAAGTCCCTCAAGACCTGTTTCAACTGATCCTTCACTGCTTAGCAGACCCCAATAGCTGCTACTGCTGGTTGTATCACCAAGCAGATTTTCATAAGGACTCCAATCTTTTATCTATTGGGTTCTTGAACATTTGGACATTATCCACTGGACATGTCAGTGATTTATACATACAAGAGATGGCTGCGTCCACTGTAGGGACCTTCCATTTTTTTTTTTTTGATGAACTTATCCTCCATGGGATAGACCACCGGAAATCTCTTGGGGGAATAAATATTTTCTCAGGACGTTTCCAATCCTGGTAAATGAGCCCTTTCAGTAAAGGGTGAAGTGGAAAAGAACAAACAGTCTGGGGGCTTCTAGCGACCCCAACGAGGATACAGTAGTGGTTGATGGTTCCGCAAGGTGCATTTTTAAATGCTGATCGGACCATGTTAGTCAGAGACTGAACCCATAATCTTTCAGCTTGAGATGCTGAGAAAAAGTTCCCCCACTGTTGATTCCTCTATAACAGAATCAACCTCATCCTGATCCCCTTCAGGCAGGTCGATCCCTGTATGGGACTGTTGCTCTGCTAACAGGCACTCTGAAGGAGGAGACGGAGATCGGGCGTGCTTTCCCTGACAGGGAGGCAGCGATAAATGTTGACAATCTCTCTCTAATCCTCCCAGAGCTGAGGAAAAAACCTCCTCTGTTACATACACAGGAGCAGGTGAACTGAGGACAGCCACAGTACCAAGTACCCCTGCGGGGTCTCTACGGTCACTTACCTCTGAACTTCAGGGGAGACTGGTGCAGCAGGAGTATGCCCAAGATCCTCCGAGCCCGATGAGACCCCCTTCGCTTCCTGGAAGATTCAGTTCCGGAGCTTCTGGACGGCATATTCCTAAGCCTAAAGCTGAGGTATTCCAGCCGTAATACACCACTTTTACTGAGAATAGTCTAGCACAATTGCTGCTATATCACAGTTGGTGTCTACTAATGTGCCTTTCTAGGGGATGCCTGTATCAACCGCTTGCTGTATGCCTTTAAATGTTGCCAGCTCTGTCTCTGTACTTCATAGCCAGCTCACTACAATATTGTGGTTTTTTTAAACTGCTGGGACGCCCGCACATGCGCAGAAGCGCTGCGGCGCGCACAGAGCGTCATCCCCCAGGCTCCGCCCCCTTTCCCGGCTCACCTCTATATATAGAGGCGCGTGCACGCGCACGCGCGCGGGCACGTGCGCCTTCGGCGCTAATTTCAAATATGGTAACAAGGGACAGGAGCCAGGGCCCCTCTTTGCCGCAGGCCGGGGGATGGACGAGCACTGCAACATGGCAGAGGAAGCAGTTTCCTATAAGAGAACTCACCATCTGCCTGGACTTTGCTCTGCTGAGAAGAAGCTAGTCCACATGACAAGAAAACATTCCACAGCGGCCTCTAGTGGACAAACACAGGTACCGCAGTCTAATATATTACATATATATATAAAAAAAATTTTTTTTTTTTTTTTTTTCTTGACCACCATTAAAAATTATTACATTTTTTTAGTAGTTACAGGCATGCACAGAATTTTGCGGGAATACCATTAGGTAACAGACAGAAAGACAAATTAGGCTTGGGGGTCCCCCAATAGAACCAAGTTCCTGGGGGCCCCCACTTACCTGTTCCCCGCCGCAGGACTTTGTTTGGTCCACAAAAGCCCAAACTTCACCTATCACGGCAGGCATTGTAATCAAACCTTCAGGGACCGGGTTCCCAAGGATTCCACTCCCCTGGACCTGTATAGCACTCTGCACAGAAAACATCTTGGTCGTGGGTATGACCAGAGCTCTGGATCCCAGGGTCCAGCTCTCCTAAGAGAAGCATTACAGGCAAAACCTTGCTCTTCTCTGCAAGGCCCGGGTACCGACCGTTTAGCTATGAAGCTTTTTTGGTCGGATCCGGAATAGCTTACTGAGGCCCAAAAGAACCTGTACGCAAGCTCAGTGAAAAACACATGTTTCTTCTTGGCCAACACCTTAGACACTGGCAAAAAACTGAGGTGCTCCCGGATGGGAGGGGCTTATATAGGGGAGGGTACTTCCGGTTTTGGAAGTTGCCAGTGCCAGCACCTGACGGTATCTATATAACCCATTAGTAATGACTATGTCGCTCTGTGTCCCGTGATGTACGAGAAAGAAAAGCCATTTAAAACTGCTTGCGGCTTTAATGTAATGTCTGGTCCCGGTAATATGGATGAAAATCTTTAACCACTTAACGACCGCCCACCGCCGATTTACGTCGGCAGAATGGCACGGACAGGCAGAATCACGTAGATCTACGTGATCGCCTTTGTGCAGTTGGGGGGTCCATCCGGACCCCCCTTCACTGCAGTGAGCGGCCGTTAAGTGTTCGGGAGCGATCAGGCATGAGGGGGCGGCCGCTCGATTCCGCCCCCCCCCTCGCGATCGCTCCCGGCCAATGAAATTGCTTCCTCCGCCATGTGATGTAAACACAGGCTGGAGGAAGTGATGTCATCTCCCTCGCCGCGGTCTTTTCGTTCCCGGCGCCGAGGAGTGAAGACAGAGGTTAGTGCTCCAACAGTCCACTGACACGTAGGTACACATAGGCACACAAATCACCCCCCAGTCACCCCCAGATCACCCCCCAGGTCACCCCAAAGCCCCCAATCACAGTGTCACTGATTGCAGTGATCATTTATTTTACTGATCACTGCATTTAGTGTCATCTGTGATTGTAAAAAGTTGCAAGGCAGTTAGGATTAGGCCCCTTTAGGTCCAGGGTAGCCCCCTAACCCCCCCTAATAAAGGTTTAACCCCTTGATCACCCCCCAGGTAACCCTTTCACCCCCTAACTTCAGCGTCACTAAGCGATTGTTTTTCCGATCGCTGTATTCGTGTCGCTGGTGTTTTAGATAGGCAGTTATTTTTTTTTTAGGTTCGCCGCAGGTTTTTATTGGTGTCAGGTACCCCCATATTTAACCTAATAAAGGTTTTAACCCCCTGATTGCCCCTAGTTAACCCTTTCACCAGTGATCACCATATAAAGGTTACGGGTGACGCTGGTTGATTAGTTTGCTTTTTATAGCATCAGGGCACCCGCCGTATATAACCCAATAAAGGTTTAACCCCCCTGATCGCCCGGCGGGTGAGATCAATTAGGTTTTAGCGCCAGAGAGGGTCTGCGTCGCCCCAGGCAGTGTTAGGTTAGTGCCAGTAACGCTAACACCCACGCGCAAAGCATACACCCCCCTTAGTGGTATAGTATCTGATCAGATCTATACTAGCATCCCCAGCGGTTTAGGGTTCCCAAAAACGCAGTGTTAGCGGGATCAGCCCAGATACCTGCTAGTACCTGCGTTTAGCCCCTCCGCCCAGCCCAGCCCAGCCCACCCAAGTGCAGTATCGATCGATCACTGTCACTTACCAAACACAACACACATAACTGCAGCGTTCGCAGAGACAGGCCTGATCCCTGCGATCGCTAACAGTTTTTTTGTAGCGTTTGATATATTTGCTGACGACAGTCAGGTGCTTTTTTTCCTGTGAATCTTACTAGTGTACCCCTAAATTTAGAGCCCAAAATGGCAAGTCGAAGGTACACTAGTAAAGAGGCCTACGAGATTCTGAGCATGACAGATAGTGAAGAGGAGGTCACGTATCTGTCAGATTCAGGCTCAGAATATCTTCCCGTAGAAGACAGTGACGTCAGCGGCCCCACGTCAGATAGCTCTGACGACGAAGTTGAGGTCCCTGCTAAGGTCAGGCGTACCCGATCCCGATCTTCTGAGGTTGTTGAGGAGCAAGAACCGCAGGTCTCTCGTATCATGGAGCAGAGTAGTACTAGCGCCGCTATTCCTTCTGGTGAACTGGCAAGCACCAGCGGCCTAGTACAGCCTGGACGTACATCTAGCACTGCAGTAACACTTGGTGACGTGGCGAGTCCCATAAGTGCAGTTCAAGCTGGCGAGGTGGCAAGCACAAGTAGTGTCCCGCTGCCACCAAGAAGACAAAGGCAGGCCCGTCGTGCCCATACTGCCCTTCCTGCAGAATTCGCCTATCCTGATTGGGTCCCCACCACTTCTGCAGAACCCGTACTTCCCCCATTCACTGCCCAACCCGGTATTCAGGTGGAAACAGCTGATTTTATGCCAATCGATTTTTATTCGCTGTTTTTCACGGAAGATCTCTATAGATCTATTGTGGACCAGAGTAATTTATATGCTGGTCAATTTATCGCCGCTAACCCCCAGTTGCCTAAAATTGCCAGAAATTGGAAACCAATTACGGTTTCCTAATTTAAGACCTTTCTGGGCCTTTCCCTCAACATGGGCACACATAAATTTCCGTCATTGCGTGCTTATTGGTCCACGCACCCAATTGACCACATGCCCGTGTTCTCTGCCTCCATGTCCAGGGCACGATACGAGCAGATTTTGCGGTTCATGCACTTCAACGACAATGAACTTTGTCGTCCACGTGGGGACCCTGAATACGACCGGCTCTATAAAATTCGGCCCCTCATAAACCACTTCAACGAACGTTTTGCAGCCTTGTTTACTCCCGATCAAGTTGTCTGCGTTGATGAGTCCCTGATTAAATTTTCTGGCCGCTTGTCTTTCAAGCAGTACCTTCCCAGCAAGCGTGCCAGATACGGGGTCAAGCTCTACAAGTTCTGTGACAGGGCAACAGGCTATGTAGTGAACTTTACGGTTTATGAGGGAAAAGACAGTCAGATTGAGTCGGTCAACTGCCCGGATTACATAGGGAGCGCTGGCAAGATAGTGTGGAACTTGGTGTCACCCTTATTCGGAAAGGGGTACCACTTGTATGTGGACAATTATTACACGAGCGTGCCACTGTTTAGTCACTTGTTTGATCATAAGATTGGAGCATGTGGCACCGTGCGACCTAATCGCCGGGGCTTTCCCCAGCGGCTTGTAGATGCCCGTCTTAGGCTGGGGGAGAGAGCCTGCTTGAAGTGTAATAACTTGCTCGCTATGAAGTGGAGGGACAATAAGAATGTTTTCCTTCTTACCTCCCTTCATGCAGACACGACAGTCCAAATTCGTACGGCGACTGGTGTTGTGGAGAAACCCCTCTGTGTCCACGAATATAACCAAAATATGGGAGGGGTGGACCTCAACGACCAGTTGATGGCGCCGTATCTAATTGACCGTAAGGCGAGACGCTGGTACAAAAAAGTGTCTCTATCATTATTCCAATTGGCTTTGCTGAACGCTCATGTGCTATACAGAGCTTCAGGCGGGACGTTATCTCTTCTAAAATTCCAGAATGAGATAGTCACAGAACTCCTGTATCCAGGCGGTTCTGCACCTCACCATCCCCAACCAAATGCAGTAAGCCGGCTGCATGAGAGGCATTATTCGTATGTCCTCCCGAGTACCCCTACCCAAAGCCACCCCCAAAAAAGATGTTGTGTCTGTAGCAAGCGCGGATTTAGGCGTGACACCCGTAGTTTTTGTCCACTCTGTCCTGACAAGCCTGGTCTTTGCCAAGGTGAATGTTTTGAACGCTACCACTCAAAAGTGAAGTTTTAGCGTAGGGTACAGCATTTCACAGACTAGGACACACTTACACAGGGTCTCCCAAGATGCCATTACATTTTGAGAGACCCGAACCATTACAGTTGTAAAGTTACAAAAAAAAGTGTAAAAAAGAAAAAAAAAACGTAAAAAACAAAACACAAAAAAAATATAAAATAAAAAAACCAAAAATAGTTGTCGTTTTATTGTTCTCTCTCTCTCTATTTTCTCTCTATTGTTCTGCTCTTTTTTTACTGTATTCTATTCTGCAATGTTTTATCATGCTTGCTTTTCAGGTATGTAATTTTTTGTTTTCAGGTGCGCCATTCAACTGCAGCGCGGAATTATTTATCTTGACAGCAACAGCGTTTGCTCCCACGATACATAAAGCCGTGACTCCAGTGCTGTAGGAGGTGATTTCACCACCACAGTTAAAAAAAAGAGCATATATGCCGAAGCATGGGGGCAGCAGGGGCGGAGGAGCGATTTTGCTCCTAATGCCGCGTACATACGGTCGAAATTCCGACCGTGTGTACGCGGCATAACTTTTTTGCGGGAGGATGCCCCCATGCTTCGGCATATATATATTTTAGGCACAGGTTGCGTTAAAACATTTTTTTATTTTTTACTAGGTTTTGTTTTGGTATTTGCTTTGCAGGTATGGCATGGTAAGGTCTTACTGTTGTACTGTAATGTTACTTTGTTTTAATGTTAACCACCATTTGCTTAGCAGGTACGTCATTCAGTTGCAGCGCGGATCTATTTATCTTGACAGCAACAGCGTTTGCTCCCACGATACATAAAGCCGTGACTCCAACGCTGTAGGAGGTGATTTCACCACCACAGTTAAAAAAAAGAGCATATATGCCGAAGCATGGGGGCAGCAGGGGCGGAGGAGCGATTTTGCTCCTAATGCCGCGTACATACGGTCGAAATTCCGACCGTGTGTACGCGGCATAACTTTTTTGCGGGAGGATGCCCCCATGCTTCGGCATATATATATTTTAGGCACAGGTTGCGTTAAAACATTTTTTTATTTTTTACTAGGTTTTGTTTTGGTATTTGCTTTGCAGGTATGGCATGGTAAGGTCTTACTGTTGTACTGTAATGTTACTTTGTTTTAATGTTAACCACCATTTGCTTAGCAGGTACGCCATTCAGTTGCAGCGCGGATCTATTTATCTTGACAGCAACAGCGTTTGCTCCCACGATACATAAAGCCGTGACTCCAACGCTGTAGGAGGTGATTTCACCACCACAGTTAAAAAAAAGAGCATATATGCCGAAGCATGGGGGCAGCAGGGGCGGAGGAGCAATTTTGCTCCTAATGCCGCGTATATACGGTCGAAATTCCAACGGAGGCTTATCCGTGGAAAAGTCCGACCGTGTGTACGCGGCATAACCTTTTATGCCGCGTACATACGGTCGAAATTCCGACGAAGGCTTGACCGTGTGTACGCGGCATAACTTTTTTGCGGGAGGATGCCCCCATGCTTCGGCATATATGCCCATCATTAGAAGTGGGTGGATGAAGGGAGGTATTCTAATGGTGGGCATACCCACCAATCAATCTCTTTTTTTCGTTCAACCAATAGGCTGTATGAAAAAAAAGATTACAATACATGTCCAACAAGGACCAGCAACGTACTGGTATGTTGCTGGACTTTGAATGTTTATACCAGAATGATGCCTGCGGGTTTAGGTATCATCTTGGTATCATTCTTTTCAGCCAGCAGCCGGCTTTCATGTAAAAGCAATTCTAGCAGATAATTAGCCTCTAGACTGCTTTTACAAGCAGTGGGAGGGAATGTCCCCCCCCCCGGATATAAAAAGCGCCATTGGGAAATTGGGAAAGCATTTTATCACACCGATCTTGGTGTGGTCAGATGCTTTGAGGGCAGAGGAAAGATCTAGGGTCTAACCCCCCAATTTTTTTCAAAAAAAGAGTACCTGTCACTACCTATTGCTATCATAGGGGATATTTACATTCCCTGAGATAACGATAAAAATGGTAAAAAAATAAAATATGGAAGGCACAGTTTAAAAATAAAATAAAAAAGCCAAATAAATAATAAAAAAAAAAGCACCGCTGTCCCCCCCTGCTATTGCGCAAAGGCGAACGCACGCGTCGGTCTAGCGTCATATGTAAACAGCAATTGCATCATGCATGTGAGGTATCACCGCGAAGGTCAGATCGAGGGCAGTCATTTTAGCAGTAGACCTCCTCTGTAAATCTAACGTGGTAACCTGTAAAGGCTTTTAAATGCTTTTAAAAATGAATGTAGTTTTGTCGCCGCTGCGCGTTTGTGCGCAATTTTAAAGCATGTCGTGTTTGGTATCCATGTACTCGGCCTATGATCATCTTTTTTATTTCATCAAACATTTGGGCAATATAGTGTTTTTTAGTGCATTAAAAATAAAAAAAGTGTGTTTTTCCCCCAAAAAATGCGTTTGAAAAATCGCTGCGCAAATACTGTGTGGAAAAAAAAAATGCAACACCCACTATTTTAATCTGTAGGGCCTTTGCTTTAAAAAAATATATAATGTTTGGGGGTTCAACATAATTTTCTTGCAAAAAAAAATTTTCTTTCATGTAAACAAAAAGTGTCAGAAAGGGCTTTGTCTTCAAGTGGTTAGAAGAGTGGATGATGTGTGACATAAGCTTCCTAATGTTGTGCATAAAATGCCAGGACAGTTCAAAACCCCCCCAAATGACCCCATTTTGTAAAGTAGACACCTCAAGCTATTTGCTGAGAGGCATGTTGAGCCCATTGAATATTTTTTTTTTTTGTCCCAAGTGATTGAATAATGACCAAAAAAAAAATGTACAAAAAGTTGTCACTAAATTATATATTGCTCAAACATGCCATGGGCATATGTGGAATTACACCCCAAAATACATTCTGTTGCTTCTCCTGAGTACGGGGATACCACATGTGTGGGACTTTTTGGGAGCCTAGTCGCGTACGGGACCCCAAAAACCAAGCACCGCCTTCAGGATTTCTATGGGTGTAAATTTTTGATTTCACTCCTCACTGCCTATCACAGTTTCGGAGGCCATGGAATGCCCAGATGGCACAAAACCCCCCCAAATGACCCCATTTTGGAAAGTAGACACCCCAAGCTATTTGCTGAGAGGTATGTTGAGTATTTTGCAGATCTCGCTTTTTGTCACAAAGTTTTGAAAATGTAAAAAAAGAAAAAAAAAAAGAAAAAAAAATGTCTTTCTTAATTTTCAAAAACAAATGAGAGCTGTAAAATACTCACCATGCCTCTCAGCAAATAGCTTGGGGTGTCTACTTTCCAAAATGGGGTCATTTGTGGGGGTTTTGGGCTATTTTGACATTTTATGGCCTTCAAAACTGTGATAGGTAGTGAGGAGTGAAATCAAAAATTTATGCCCTTAGAAACCTTGAAGGCGGTGCTTGGTTTTTGGGGTCCCGTACGCGGCTAGGCTCCCAAAAAGTCCCACACATGTGGTATCCCCGTACTCAGGAGAAGCAGCAGAATGTATTTTGGGGTGTAATTTCACATATAACCATGGCATGTGTGAGCAATATATCATTTAGTGACAACTTTTTGTACATTTTTTTTTTCTTTTTGTCATTATTCAATCATTTGGGACAAAAAAAAAAAATATTCAATGGGCTCAACATGCCTCTCAGCAAATAGCTTGGGGTGTCTACTTTCCAAAATGGGGTCATTTGGGGGGGTTTTGTGCCATCTTGGCATTTTATGGCCTTCAAAACTGTGATAGGTAGTGAGGAGCGAAATCAAAAATTTATGCCCTTAGAAACCTTGAAGGCGGTGCTTGGTTTTTGGGGTCCCGTACGCGGCTAGGCTCCCAAAAAGTCCCACACATGTGGTATCCCCGTACTCAGGAGAAGCAGCAGAATGTATTTTGGGGTGTAATTTCACATATGCCCATGGCATGTGTGAGCAATATATCATTTAGTGACAACTTTGTGCAAAAAAAAAACAGTTTGTCATATTCCCGCAACCTGTGGCAAAATATAAAATATTCCATGGACTCAACATGCCTCTCAGCAAATAGCTTGGGGTGTCTACTTTCCAAAATGGGGTAATTTGGGGGGGTTTTGTGCTATTTTGGCATTTTATGGCCTTCAAAACTGTGATAGGTAGTGAGGAGTGAAATCAAAAATTTACGCCCTTAGAAATCCTGAAGGCGGTGCTTGGTTTTTGGGGCCCTGTACGCGGCTAGGCTCCCAAAAAGTCCCACACATGTGGTATCCCCGTACTCAGGAAAAGCAGCAGAATGTATTTTTGGGTGCAATTTCACATATAACCATGGCATGTGTGAGCAATATATCATTTAGTGACAACTTTTTGTACATTTTTTTTTTTCTTTTTGTCATTATTCAATCATTTGGGACAAAAAAAAAAATAGTCAATGGGGTCAACATGCCTCTCAGCAAATAGCTTGGGGTGTCTACTTTCCAAAATGGGGTCATTTGGGGGGGTTTTGTGCCATCTTGGCATTTTATGGCCTTCAAAACTGTGATAGGTAGTGAGGAGTGAAATCAAAAATTTATGCCCTTAGAAACCTTGAAGGCGGTGCTTGGTTTTTGGGGTCCCGTACGCGGCTAGGCTCCCAAAAAGTCCCACACATGTGGTATCCCCGTACTCAGGAGAAGCAGCAGAATGTATTTTGGGGTGTAATTTCACATATGCCCATGGCATGTGTGAGCAATATATCATTTAGTGACAACTTTGTGAAAAAAAAAAAAGTTTGTCATATTCCCGCAACTTGTGGCAAAATATAAAATATTCCATGGACTGAACATGCCTCTCAGTAAATAGCTTGGGGTGTCTACTTTCCAAAATGGGGTCATTTGGGGGGGGTTTGTGCTATTTTGGCATTTTATGGCCTTCGAAACTGTGATAGGTAGTGAGGAGTGAAATCAAAAATTTGCGCCCTTAGAAATCCTGAAGGCGGTGCTTGGTTTCCGGGGTCCCGTACGTGGCTAGGCTCCTAAAAAGTCCCAGACATGTGGTATCCCCGTACTCAGGAGAAGCAGCAGAATGTATTTTGGGGTGCAATTCCACATATAACCATGGCATGTGTGAGCAATATATCATTTAGTGACAACTTTTTGTAATTTTTTTTTTTTTTGTCATTATTCAATCACTTGGGACGAAAAAAAAAAATATTCAATGGGCTCAACATGCCTCTCAGCAATTTCCTTGGGGTGTCTACTTTCCAAAATGGGGTCATTTGGGGGGGTTTTGTACTGCCCTGCCATTTTAGCACCTCAAGAAATGAGATAGGCAGTCATAAATTTAAAGCTGTGTAAATTTCAGAAAATGTACCCTAGTTTGTAAACGCTATAACTTTTGCGCAAACCAATAAATATACGCTTATTGACATTTTTTTTACTAAAGACATGTGGCTGAATACATTTTGGCCTAAATGTATGACTAAAATTGAGTTTATTCGATTTTTCTTATAACAAAAAGTAGAAAATATCATTTTTTTTCAAAATTTTCGGTCTTTTTCTGTTTATATCGCAAAAAATAAAAATCGCAGAGGCAATCAAATACCATTAAAAGAAAGCTCTATTTGTGGGAAGAAAAGGACGCAAATTTCATTTGGGTACAACATTGCATGTCCGCACAATTTACAGTTAAAGCAGCGCAGTGCCGAATCCCAAAAACAGGCTTGGTCCTAATGGCCCGAAATGGTCCGGGGCTTAAGTGGTTAAGAAAAATGGCATAGCTACCCCATGACCCCCCCCCCCCACCCCAGCCCATTACCAGCCCCTTTGGGTCTTGTATGGATATTAAGGGGAACCCCGCACATAAAATAAAAAAGGCCCTATATACTCTGAACAGCCGTATACAGGCGGTGCATACAAGACAGGGACTGTAGGTTTGTTCTTATGTAGAATCTGTTTGTAATTTTGAACAGGTACATTGTTGAAGTGTAGCTCCAGCCCAAAAATCTATTTTTAAACTTTTTGGAAAACATAGGTAAGGGTTATCACCCCTGTAACATTTGTTTTGCTGTCTGTGCCCCTGTTCAGAACATTTCACCTCACTTTCCGTCCCAATGACAACTGTTTTTGAAATGTGGTGTTTTTCTTGAAACAAGGATTGCTGATAAAGCATCAGTACAGAGGAGACACCTTTCTCCCATATTTATTCTTACAGGAGAGAATTTTCCTTCCTAGTGGTAGATTTCCTCTCACTTCCTGTTGTCTTCTTGCGTTTGCAAGTAGGAGTCGTTTGTAAGTTGGATGTTTGAAAGTAGGGACCTGCCGTATATACTCTGCAGAAATAGGCCCCTTAGTTGTTGGTGTTGGCACAACACTGTAAGCACTCACAGTTACTCTTGGTTGGTGCTGGAACGCCCTGCTGTCAACTATTATATCAGGAATTTTAATTACATATAATTGTTGAACAGTGGTAGTAAAAATTGGGCCTTTGATGGTGGTGCTGGTGCCACAACACTGTAAGCCCTGACAGTTACTCTTGGTGGGTGCAGCAATGGGCCCTGCTGTGAATTATTAGATCAAGAATTGTAATTGCATGCCCCTGTTGAACAGGGGCTGAAAAATTGGGCCTTTCGTGGTGGTGGTGGTGGTGGTGGTGGTGTTGCCACAACACTATAAGCCCTCAGAGTTACTCTTGGTGGGTGCAGGAATGGGCCCTGCTGTGAATTATTAGATCAAGAATTGTAATTACATGCCCCTTTTGAACAGGGGCTGAAAAATTGGGCCTTTCGTGGTGGTGGTGGTGGTGGTGGCGTTGCCACAACACTGTAAGCCCTCAGAGTTACTCTTGGTGGGTGCAGCAATGGGCCCTGCTGTGAATTATTAGATCAAGAATTGTAATTGCATGCCCCTGTTGAACAGGGGCTGAAAAATTGGGCCTTAGGCACTGGTGGCACAACACTACAACCCCTCACAGATACTGTACTTGGAGCACAGCAATGAGCCCTGTTGCAAAGTATTGCTTCAAAAATTGTAATGACACGCCCCTGTTAAACAGGGGCTGAAAAATTGGGCCTTAGGCACTGGTGGCACAACACTACAACCCCTCACAGATACTGTACTTGGAGCACAGCAATGAGCCCTGTTGCAAAGTATTGCTTCAAAAATTGTAATGACACGCCCCTGTTAAACAGGGGCTGAAAAATTGGGCCTTAGGCACTGGTGCCACAACACTCCAACCCCTCACAGATACTGTACTTGGAGCACAGCAATGAGCCCTATGGCAAATTATTGCTAAAAAAATTGTAATTACACGCCCCTGTAAAACAGGGGCTGAAAAATTGGGCCTTAGCCACTGGTGGTGGCACCCATAAACAAAAATGATCTTCCAAGCTATCATCATCAATCGTATCATTGAGGACTCGGAGGAGGAGGATAGCCAGTCAACATAACAGCACAGGCACTCAGCATCAGCATCAGTCTTGAAGGGATGTGACATGTTAAAATCAATTAGTCTGTTATATCAGCATCAGGTGTGTGGTAGCTGGTGGTGATCCAAGACTGGTTCATCTTGATGAAAGTCAGTCGATCAACCGAGTCGGTGGACAGGCGCACCCTGTGATCCGTGACAAATCCTCCAGCAGCACTGAATGTGCGTTCCGAAAGAACGCTGGATGCAGGACAGGCCAGTAGCTCAATTGCATACTGTGCAAGCTCTGGCCAGTGATCCATCCTCAAGACCCAGTAAGCCAGAGGATTTTCGGTGGGGAAGGTGTCCAAGTCTGACCTTGCCCCTAGATATTCCTGCACCATGTTTATCAGACGCTGGCGATGGTTGCTGGAACCGATCATACTTTGGGGCTGCGGACTAAAGAATTGTCTGAACGCATCGGTCAGACGGCCACCTTCCCCACCGCTCCTTCTTTGACTGGCCGAAGCCTCAGCAACTCGTTGTCCAGGACCAGGAGTTTGTAACCTCCCAGTCTCTGGGAACGCGTTGCACAGACCTTTCTGCAAGGCCTCCCGGAGTTGTCTCATCCTCTGCTCCCTCTGCGAAGGTAACATAAGGTCCGCAACCTTACCCTTGTACCGTGGATCAAGGAGAGTGGCCAGCCAGTAATGGTCCCTCTCCTTGATCCAAAGAATACAAGGATCCTTCCGCAGACTTTGCAGGATCAGGGAGGCCATGCAGCGTAGGTTTGCTGAGGCATTCGCTCCGGAGTCCTCTGGGTCACTAAGGACGACATGATCCGCAGCCACCTCCTCCCAGCCACGTACAAGTCCACTGGTTTCTTGGGACTGTAAATCATCCCTAAAAGACTGCTGCTGATGATGCTGAGTGCCAGCCTCCACCTCCATGCTGACACAATCCTCCTCCTCCTCCTCCTCCTCCTCCTCTTCCTCTTCCTGTGCGATGGGTGGGACAGAAGGAACACTGTCTGGGTAAAGGGGGCCTTGAGAGGCAAGGAAGTCCTCCTCTTCCTGCCTCTGTTCTGCCTCAAGTGCCCTGTCCATTATTCCACGCAGCGTGTGCTCCAACAGGTGGACAATAGGTACAGTGTCACTGATGCATGCACTGTCACTGCTCACCATCCTCGTGGCCTCCTCAAATGGTGCCAGGACAGTGCATGCATCCCTGATCATGCCCCACTGGCGTGGAGAAAAAAAACCAAGCTCCCCTGACCCTGTCCTGGTGCCGTAGTCGCACAGGTACTCATTGATGGCCCTCTGCTGCGTGTGCAGCCGCTGCAGCATGGCCAACGTTGAGTTCCACCTGGTGGGCATGTCACATATAAGGCGGTTCTTGGGCAGGTTCAACTCCTTTTGCAGCTCAGCCAGGCGAGCACTGGCATTATAAGATCTGCGGAAATGCACACAGACTTTCCTGGCCTGCCTCAGGACATCCTGTAAGCCCGGGTACCTGCCCAAGAACCGCTGCACCACCAGGTTAAGGACGTGAGCCACACAGGGCACATGGGTCAGTTGTCCCTGTCGGAGGGCGGAGAGGAGGTTGGTGCCATTGTCGCAAACCACCATTCCTGGCTTAAGCTGGCGTGGCGTCAACCACCTCTCGGCCTGGCCCTGCAGAGCAGACAGGACCTCTGCCCCAGTGTGGCTTCTGTCTCCCAAACACACCAGCGCAAGCACGGCATGGCATCTTTTTGCCTGCGTACTTGCGTAGCCCCGTGAACGGCTACTGAGCACCGCTGGTTCATAGGACAAACCACAGGAAGAGGCCATGGAGGAAGAAGAAGAGGAGGGGGTGGAGGAGAGAGGTGTGTCACAACCAGTAGTAGCATTTTGGAGGCGTGGCGGTGGAACAACCTCCAACACTACTGCACCTTGTCCTGCATCCTTCCCAGCTGCCAAAAGAGTGACCCAATGGGCCGTGAAAGAAAGGTAACGTCCCTGTCCATGCCTGCTGGACCATGAGTCAGCGGTAATATGCACCTTACCGCTGACCGCCCTGTCCAGCGAGGCCAAGACATTGCCTTCCACATGCCGGTAGAGAGCCGGAATAGCCTTCCGTGAGAAAAAGTGGCGTTTGGGAACCTGCCACTGAGGAACCGCACATTGCACAAACTCACGGAAGGGGGCCGAGTCTACCAACTGAAAAGGCAGCAGTTGAAGCGCTAGCAATTTAGCCAAGCTAGCATTCAACCGCTGGGCATGTGGATGGCTGGGAGTGAACTTCTTTCGACGGTCCAGCAGCTGGGGCAGGGAAATTTGCCTGCTAGAATCGGACGTCGGTGTACTGCTAGCAGAGTGGCCGCAAGTACTTGGTTGTGACACACCTAATTCTACACCTTCATTCCTCTCAGTGCATGTTTCAGAGAGAACTGAAGTTATAGTGGGGTTGGAGATCCCAGCTGATGCGGTGCAAGGAGAGGTCCGCTTTGTTCTTTGGTGTGGGTCTTTGAGGTAGGCTTGCCAACGAGCTGCATGGCAGGTCAACATATGTCTGGTCAGGCATGTGGTACCCAAGCGGCTGATGTTTTGGCCATGCGATATACGCTTGAGACATATGTTGCAAACAGCAGCTGTGCGATCTGATGCACTAGCCTCAAAAAAGGCCCACACCAAGGAACTTTTTGAATGACGGGCAGAGGCTGCGCCCTGCACAGGCGGAGCTCTGCGGTGTGATTCCGTCGGTGTACTGCCCTTACGCTGGCCACCAAAGGGCATCCTGCCTCGTTGGAGATGTGCCTCCTCCTCATCCTCCTCCTCCTCCTCTCTCCTATTAGGCACCCACGTGGAGTCAGTGACCTCATCATCCCCTCCCTCCTCATCACTGGAGCCAATCTGGCAGTATGCTGCAGCTGCTGGAACATGACTGCCAGATTGGTGTCCTTCTTGAGCATCCCCTCTGTCTGCTCTCACGCTACTGCCTTCCTGTAGCTGGGTTTCATCATCAGACCCTTCGAAACGCTGGGCATCCTCCTGGAGCATGTACCCAACACTGTGCTCAAACAGTTCGGGGGACTCCTCAGGAGGAGGACATGGTGGGTCTAGGGAAGGAGTGACTGATGATGAGTCTGACATTGATACCAGGGAAGAGGACGCTTTGGCAGCTGCTTTGCCAGTACCCTGAGCCTGGGTGAGAGAGGATGAGGAGGAGGAGGAGGGCTTGGTCATCCACTCTACCAAGTCTTCGGCATGATGTGGCTCAACATGTCCAGCTGCCGAAAAGAAGGACAAGCGTGTCCCATGGCCATGTGCTGATGACAATGCACCGCGTCCACGACCAGCACTGTTGCCCCCAGACACAGAGCCTGCTTGCCCTCTTTTATTGCCTCCTGACTGTCTGCCTCTCCTTGTTTGCCTTCCAGACATTCTAATAGATGGCCTGCAGGGAGATGGGAAAAAAGCAATAAGGGCTACCTTCAGGTGTCCTTCTCTGTCCCTTTACTTAAGGATTTCTAAATATGGTTGAGGATTATTGCTTTTGCACAGAATAGCACAACGACAATTTCCCTGACTGTCCAAAAAACAAGGATTTCAAAGATGGTTGATGAGGAATGCTTTAGCACACTATAGCACAAGGAGAATTCCCCTCACTTTCCTTCTTTGTTCCTAGAAACAAGGACTGGCACAGTGAAAGAAACTGACACTCTCCCTACCTAGAGTTTTCTGTCCCTAGAAAAAATGTTTTTTTAAAGCACACTATAGCACAAGGAGAATTCCCCTCACTTTCCTTCTTTGTCCCTAGAAACAAGGACTGGCACAGTGAAAGAAACTGACACTCTCCCTACCTAGAGTTTTCTGTCCCTAGAAAAAATGTTTTTTTAAAGCACACTATAGCACAAGGAGAATTCCCCTCACTTTCCTTCTTTGTGCCTAGAAACAAGGACTGGCACAGTGAAAGAAACTGACACTCTCCCTACCTAGAGTTTTCTGTCCCTAGAAAAAATGTTTTTTTAAAGCACACTATAGCACAAGGAGAATTCCCCTCACTTTCCTTCTTTGTCCCTAGAAACAAGGACTGGCACAGTGAAAGAAACTGACACTCTCCCTACCTAGAGTTTTCTGTCCCTAGAAAAAATGTTTTTTTAAAGCACACTATAGCACAAGGAGAATTCCCCTCACTTTCCTTCTTTGTCCCTAGAAACAAGGACTGGCACAGTGAAAGAAACTGACACTCTCCCTACCTAGAGTTTTCTGTCCCTAGAAAAAATGTTTTTTTAAAGCACACTATAGCACAAGGAGAATTCCCCTCACTTTCCTTCTTTGTTCCTAGAAACAAGGACTGGCACAGTGAAAGAAACTGACACTCTCCCTACCTAGAGTTTTCTGTCCCTAGAAAAAATGTTTTTTTAAAGCACACTATAGCACAAGGAGAATTCCCCTCACTTTCCTTCTTTGTCCCTAGAAACAAGGACTGGCACAGTGAAAGAAACTGACACTCTCCCTACCTAGAGTTTTCTGTCCCTAGAAAAAATGTTTTTTTAAAGCACACTATAGCACAAGGAGAATTCCCCTCACTTTCCTTCTTTGTGCCTAGAAACAAGGACTGGCACAGTGAAAGAAACTGACACTCTCCCTACCTAGAGTTTTCTGTCCCTAGAAAAAATGTTTTTTTAAAGCACACTATAGCACAAGGAGAATTCCCCTCACTTTCCTTCTTTGTCCCTAGAAACAAGGACTGGCACAGTGAAAGAAACTGACACTCTCCCTACCTAGAGTTTTCTGTCCCTAGAAAAAATGTTTTTTTAAAGCACACTATAGCACAAGGAGAATTCCCCTCACTTTCCTTCTTTGTGCCTAGAAACAAGGACTGGCACAGTGAAAGAAACTGACACTCTCCCTACCTAGAGTTTTCTGTCCCTAGAAAAAATGTTTTTTTAAAGCACACTATAGCACAAGGAGAATTCCCCTCACTTTCCTTCTTTGTCCCTAGAAACAAGGACTGGCACAGTGAAAGAAACTGACACTCTCCCTACCTAGAGTTTTCTGTCCCTAGAAAAAATGTTTTTTTAAAGCACACTATAGCACAAGGAGAATTCCCCTCACTTTCCTTCTTTGTCCCTAGAAACAAGGACTGGCACAGTGAAAGAAACTGACACTCTCCCTACCTAGAGTTTTCTGTCCCTAGAAAAAATGTTTTTTTAAAGCACACTATAGCACAAGGAGAATTCCCCTCACTTTCCTTCTTTGTCCCTAGAAACAAGGACTGGCACAGTGAAAGAAACTGACACTCTCCCTACCTAGAGTTTTCTGTCCCTAGAAAAAATGTTTTTTTAAAGCACACTATAGCACAAGGAGAATTCCCCTCACTTTCCTTCTTTGTCCCTAGAAACAAGGACTGGCACAGTGAAAGAAACTGACACTCTCCCTACCTAGAGTTTTCTGTCCCTAGAAAAAATGTTTTTTTAAAGCACACTATAGCACAAGGAGAATTCCCCTCACTTTCCTTCTTTGTGCCTAGAAACAAGGACTGGCACAGTGAAAGAAACTGACACTCTCCCTACCTAGAGTTTTCTGTCCCTAGAAAAAATGTTTTTTTAAAGCACACTATAGCACAAGGAGAATTCCCCTCACTTTCCTTCTTTGTGCCTAGAAACAAGGACTGGCACAGTGAAAGAAACTGACACTCTCCCTACCTAGAGTTTTCTGTCCCTAGAAAAAATGTTTTTTTAAAGCACACTATAGCACAAGGAGAATTCCCCTCACTTTCCTTCTTTGTCCCTAGAAACAAGGACTGGCACAGTGAAAGAAACTGACACTCTCCCTACCTAGAGTTTTCTGTCCCTAGAAAAAATGTTTTTTTAAAGCACACTATAGCACAAGGAGAATTCCCCTCACTTTCCTTCTTTGTGCCTAGAAACAAGGACTGGCACAGTGAAAGAAACTGACACTCTCCCTACCTAGAGTTTTCTGTCCCTAGAAAAAATGTTTTTTTAAAGCACACTATAGCACAAGGAGAATTCCCCTCACTTTCCTTCTTTGTCCCTAGAAACAAGGACTGGCACAGTGAAAGAAACTGACACTCTCCCTACCTAGAGTTTTCTGTCCCTAGAAAAAATGTTTTTTTAAAGCACACTATAGCACAAGGAGAATTCCCCTCACTTTCCTTCTTTGTCCCTAGAAACAAGGACTGGCACAGTGAAAGAAACTGACACTCTCCCTACCTAGAGTTTTCTGTCCCTAGAAAAAATGTTTTTTTAAAGCACACTATAGCACAAGGAGAATTCCCCTCACTTTCCTTCTTTGTCCCTAGAAACAAGGACTCGCACAGTGAAAGAAACTGACACTCTCCCTACCTATCCTTCTCTTTCCCTAAACTAAAGGAATCCAGGTTAAGCAAGAAAGAAATAAATGTCACTGTCCCTGCCTATGCTTGTCTTTCCCTGCTCCGGAACACACTACACTAGGCCGCCGTGCTGGCGGCCTTTTATAGTGTGGGGCGTGTACTAAACACCCTCAGCAATAATTGGCCACAGGCATCCTGCCTGTGGCCAATCATTGCTCTCCTCGCTGCCGGCGCTGTGATTGGCCAAGCATGCGGGGTCACAGTGCATGCTTGGCCAATCACAGCGCCTGGATGACACTGCGATGGCGTAGTGCATTGTGGGCCGTTCGCGTCACTCGAATTTGGCGCGAACGGCCCAAATCGTTCGATCTTCGTCGAACGATCGAACAGCTGATGTTCGAGTCGAACGTATGTTCGACTTGAACACGAAGCTCATCCCTACTTGGGACACACAGTCGTACACACATATATACAGGATCAGCCAGGTTTTTTTTTTACAGTTTAGAGGGGGGGCAGATTACAGATTTTTTTGTTTTTGGGTAAACAAACACTTTAATTTAGTCTTTCCTAGCTGCCACATTATGATGTAGTTTGCTGTATAATTACACTAACTACTATCTGTATGTAGAAGTGCAGTTCCAAATGTTTCCCAGTGTCCTCCAAAGTTCATGGTAGGACTGATCTGTACTCTGATCTGTACTCTTGATAAATAGGAGTCCGTGGTGTTGTACACTGAATGTGTAACTTTGGAGAAAAATACACAGACCTGAAGATGATTGTTTGCACAGTTATTTAAACAAGTGTTTCCACTGCTGACCGGGCTGGGAGAACGCTCCAATGACAGCCAAAGGCAAGGGACTATAATGAGCTGCTGGAAAAAGTGATTGAAATTATAATTAAATAATTAGTAATAATTGTGTGTGTGTCACATTCCCGTAGTACCATAATTATTTTGGAAGAATTCATTACAAATAGAAAATTTTAACATCAATTATATTTTGCTACTGAGGAAATATATTATTGTTTCTTTTAAGTGACACTAAACTCTGGTTTAAAAAGGAAAAAAACTTCTATTCAAGTGTAGCGGGGTCTCCTTTAAGACTCTCAGGACTACCTTACCCAGAACCCCATTCGGCACCCAGGATGCAATGTTTCCACCCCAGAGACTCATGGGTGGGGTTATATAAGGAGGAGGCGAGGCTGCGCTCGGCCTCTTTTGGACATGAGACTTCAGTGGAGAGATCTTCCTGTGCGGATCCGCTGTGGTGCAAGGCCTGAAGCCTGGGGCCTTGCGCTGCTACCCAAAAGAGCCTTCCACCCCCATTGCGACCCTGGGTGGCATCTGACTTGGTCATCCTCAACCGCTGCTGAGCCGGAGATCAGACCGCTGCGGACGCTGTGTGTGGAGACACAGCAGGTGGAAGTTCCCGGACTGGGATCGCGTCCGGAGGGGTGAGCGAGTACATGCTCAATCCACATATTGTGTACTATTGTTAGGCCTACAGACTGCCGTGGCCCACCCGTTTCTATTTAAGCCCCCACTGGAGATCCATAGCAGAACTGAGTCAAACGGATCTCTAGTGGAGTGTTCTGTGTTGGCACTTTTACCCTTTGGATTACAAATGTGTTCCTGAAATGTGCACCACCGTTTAAAGACTTGCATGCGAAGAATTCATCCCCTAGAGACTGAGTTATATGGTCAGGCCTGGCCATCCAGATAGTTTATTTAGTTGCTGCGCCATAGGGCGCATAGTGAAGTACTGTTACACGTGGCGCGTGTGCGCCATATCTTACTAGTTGTAGTGTGTCTATTGCTGCAGGGCTCTGCAGATAGATTCATGTGATCTGTTACAACTGTTGATTTTATTGCCAGTAGAAAGTAAATTCGTTATTCTTCTATCACTGCATTGGTGTCTGAATTTAACCATAGAGCATAAGATATATATATTACCCTAGACTAACTGTGCCAGGGGGGGTCGAGTAAATTGCCGGGGGTTGGTGGAGCTGTCTTCAGGGCCCAAACTAAATCTGCGGCCCTCTTAGCTGAGGGTATCGCTACACAAGTATGTATTCTTAACCACTTCAGAGCACTTTTTACAATTTGGCACTGCGCTGCTTTAACTGACAATTGCACGGTCGTGCGACGCTGCACCAAAACAAAATTGACGTCCTTTTTCCATCACAAATAGAGCTTTCTTTTGGTGGTGTTTGATCATCTCTGCTGTTTTTATTTTTTGCGCTATTTCCAAAAAATAGTGACAATTTTGAAAAAAAAAACACAATATTTTGTACTTTTTGCTATAATAAATATCTCCAATTTTTTTTAAAAAAAAGTTAATTTTTTCCTCAGTTTAGGCCGATATGTATTCCACATATTTTTGGTAAAAAAAAAAATCGCAATAAGCGTATATTGATTGGTTTGCGCAAAAGTTATAGCGTCTACAAAATAGGGGAAAGATTTATGGCATTTTTATTATTATTATTTTTGTTACAAGTAATGATCAGCAATTTTTATCGGGACTGCGACATTATGGTGGACAGATCGGACACCTTTGACAAATTTTTGGGACAATTTTTGCTATAAAAATGCACTGATTACTGTGTAAATGTCACTGGCAGGGAAGGGGTTAACACTAGGGGGCGATCAAGGGGGTTAACTGTGTTCCCTAGGTGTGTGTTTTAACTGTAGGGGGATGGGACTGATTAGAGGAGAGGATAGATCACTGTTCCTAGCTAGTAGGAACTCACGATGTCTCTCCTCTCCTCACAGAACAGGCATTTGTGTGTTTACACAAACACATCCCTGTTCTGGCTCTCGTGCCCGCGACTGCGCGTGGCCGGCGGTCATCGCAACCTCCGCATTGGCACCCTCGCAGTGCAGAGGGCACTGGGCCTGCTATCCCGCTTAAAGTGGTTGTAAACCCTGGGAATTTTTTTTTTTTTTTTAAAACCCATCTGCAAGACAAAGGCATAATGAGCTAGTATAACTAGCATACTAGCCCATTATGCATCACTTACCTTAGATCGGGGCCCCCGAAGACGTCCTCGTCTGCTTCTCCAGCAGCAGCCATCGCTGCGGCGATAGCCGGAAGGTTACTTCCGGCTATCGCCGATCCAGCCAATCACAGCGCCGCTCCGCGCCGCCTGCGCGCGGGAGCCGTCAAATCCGGCTAAGCCGGATTTGTGAATGGGATTAACCCTATGAATGCGCCGTTGTCTACGGCGCGCATGTGCCGTAGACACCGATGCATGTAATTTTTTCCAAATATCTCCTAAACCGTGTAGGTTTAGGAGATATTTCTTGCACCTACAGGTAAGCCCTAATCTAGGCTTACCTGTAGGTGAAAGTTGCAGAAGTGGGTTTACAACCACTTTAAAGGAGCCGACTTACAGCTACGACGGTTTGCGGGATGGTGCCGACCTGCCGCAGTATAATGGCGGCAGCTGGTCGGCAAGTGGTTAAAGAGGAACTGCAGTCTGCTCACATAATTTGTGATAAAAACATCTTTGCCATTCTGAAGCTTCCCTCCAACCACTTTGCATATTATTTTATATATACTGTGATTCTGTACTTGCCAAATATGCTGCATATCCTGCACCCTGCTGCCCCTACCTGTGGGATGGGTAGAGCCGTGGGACATCAGCAAACATCTATTCACTGATCGTTCCTTAGGTCAACGAACTCACAGGCCATCTGTGCTTTATTAATTCAATGGAGTGCAGGGGAGGCATTGGGCATCTAGTAGACCAGTAATGGTGAACTTTGGCACCCTAGATGTTTTGGAACTACGGTACATTTCCCATGATGCTCATGCACTTTGCAATGTATGAGCATCATGGGAAATGTAGTGCCAAAACATCTGAGGTGCCAAGGTTCACCATCACTGTAGTAGACCCTGTCTAATGTCTTAATAAAGAGAACCTGTTACTTTCATTGTGCTCTGGAAACAAATTTAAAAAAAGGTTTGCCTTTAGTTCTACCTTAACCACTTGCTTACTGGGCACATATACCCCCTTCCTGCCCAGGCGAAATTTCAGCTTTCAGCACTGTTGCGCTTTGAATGACAATTGCGCGGTCGTGCGACGTGGCTCCTAAACAAAATTTACGTCCTTTTTTTCCCACAAATAGAGCTTTCTTTTGGTGGTATTTGATCATCTCTGCGGTTTTTTTTTTTTTGCGCTATAAAGAAAAAAAGACCAGCAATTTTGAAAAAAACTTTTTGCTATAATAAATATCCCAATTTTTTTTTTTTTTAATATTATTGTTCAAAATTTAGGCAGATATGTATTCTTCTACATATTTTTGGTAAAAAAAAAATCTCAATAAGCGTATAGTGATTGGTTTGCGCAAAAGTTATAGCGTCTACAAAATAGGGGATAGAATTATGAAGTTTTTTTTCTATTTTTTTTTTACTAGTAATGGCGGTTATCTGCGATTTTTGTCAGGACTACGATATTACATCGGACACTTTTGACACATTTTTGGGACCATTCACATTTATACAGCGAACAGTGCTATAAATATGCACTGATTACTGTATAAATGTGACTGGCGGGGAAGGGGGTGATCAAGAGGTTAAATGTGTTCCCTGGGAGGGATTCTTACTGTGGGGGGAGGGGACTGACTGGAGGAGGTGACCGATGGTTGTCCCTATGTACAAGGGACACAACATCAGTCTCCTCTCCCTGACAGGACGTGGATCTGTGGTCCTGGCTCTGTAACTGCCGATTGCGGGTGCGTGGCAGACATCGCGGCCGCCAGGCACGTGCATCGGCACCTGAGTGACGCGGCAGTGACGCGGCGGGCGCCTGAGGACGTCAATAGACGGCCTCCCAGCATTGTAGAGCCACCTTGTGGCCGTCAAACTACAATGGCCCGGATACGAACTGGTTAATGAATATAGTCTATCTGATTTTCTTTAAACAACTATACTTCCATCTTCCCTACAGGTGGAGGGTGCTCATGGTAAATGTTTCTTACTTATAATGTAGTGATCATGTGCTTAGGCAGTTGTTTAATGATGGAACTTTGTCACTGAAATCAGCTTGTCACATGGAAAGTGAGTCATGACATTTCCCATATTATATATAACCCTATAATTATAGTGTGTGCCTTTTATCGGCAAACATTACTAAGAGTATTTTTATATTGATGGATTACACCAATATATTAGTCTTGCATCCATATATCAACCATTGATAATGTTTACAGATATTTTTAATACATTTCAAATGCGTAATAAAACTGGGTAGTAGGTGGATACTGGAGCTAAATGTGTGATTGGAGAATTAGCCAACTGATTTTTAGATTAATAATTAAACTGAAGGAGACGGCAAGTAGGTTCTCCTTTGTCCAATCCTGTGATTATAGATAATATAAAATAATAAGGATGGCCATACTATAAAGCAGGGTGGATAAAAATCGATGATTTAAAAAAAAAGAAAAATCGAAATAATCGTTTTTTTTTTTTTTTTATTTAAATCAGATTTCTTTTTTTTTAAATCAAATTTATTTTAAGAAAATGCATTTGGAGTAAAAATCTATCTAAAGTTAGTTTTCTATTTAATATACATTAATAATTGAGTTTATTCAGCATGAAATGGAGCTTTATTATGTAGCATGAGGCTGTATTTTTTGCAATATTTACATTTTTGGTAAAATCATTTAATGAATCCAAGCTCTGCAAGCTGAGATAACATGCACTGCATTGATGCATTCACAGTAACCATGAGATAAAACAAAAGTTCTGGAATATTCCTTTATCCCATTGTTTTGCAAATCTATGTACACTATAAACTGAATGATTGTTTGAATAGAAATGCATCTGTACCAGTTTCTAAGGCTGGTTTCACACTGGGGCGGTGGGGGCGGTGGCGGTATAGCGCCGCTATTTTTAGCGGCGCTATACCGTCGGGATTGTTGAGCTATTCTGCCGCTAGCGGTGCGGTTTTAACCCCCGCTAGCGGCCAATAAAGGGTTAATACCACCCGCAAACCGCGGCTACAGCCGCGGTTTGCGGGCGGTATTACCGCGGTATCCCATGCATTTCAATGGGAAGGAGCGGTGGAGGAGCGGTAAACACACCGCTCCTCTCACCGCTCCAAAGATGCGGCTAGCAGGACTTTTTTTACCGTCCTGCTAGCGCACCGCTCCAGTGTGAAAGCCCTCAGGACTTTCACATTGGAGAGAAAGGAGCCGCTGTTTAGGCTCGGTTTGCAGGCGCTATTTTTAGCTAAATAGCGCCTGCAAACCGCCCCAGTGTGAAAGGGGCCTAAGTGTGAGGAGGAAGGGCAAGCAGTAAAAATGAAAGTGAAACCTTCTAAGCAGTTTATAAACCTTGTGATCTTTCTGCACATAGCTTGAAGTGGTTTATTCTTCCCTTGAAAGCAAAATGGCAGCGGGCCGTAAAAGAGACCCAGTTTGGAAATATTTACTAACCTGACAGCTTAATATTCTAAATAGGAAACCTTCATTTTGTTTGCAAATATTAAAGATTCTAACCACCAGCAAGAATGAGTCCTTACATTTAAAGAGCACCTGTCATTTCAGATCCTTCATGGCAGCGCATGTTGGCGGACATCCACTCACCTGCTGCCGCCACGTCCCTCACCTTGTTGTGTCACTGCCGCATCACCAGCCTCATTATAGTAAATGGGACTGTCGTGAGTCAACAGCGGGTCAGAGGAGGAGCCACTGCGGGACAGAGGTGACAGTTGCTCGTTTAAAATTATGATTTCAATTGAGTTGATTTAAATCAAGCCTTTTTACTAGTGATTTAAATTGTGATTAAAATCGACTTGATTTAAATCAAATCCACCCTGCTATACAGTATAGAGACATTTATGTGCAACACAGGGAAGTATAGAGCACCAATGCAACAGACTTTTTTCTTGTCTAACAAATAATAGTGTGCTAAACCTCAAATGTATAGTTAATAATAAACTTAAAAAAAAAAATAATAATAAATAAGTGAATATAATGATACAAAATCAACAAAGTCCATATGAATGTGTTTCTCAAGTGCACCTGAATGGATAGGTGCACTTGAGAAACACATTCATATGGACTTTGTTGATACACAGTTTTATATCAAACCTTTGTTTTGACACATTTTTATACATTGTTATATATGTGCACTTTTTTTGACTGTATTATCAAATATTAATTTTCTTATTTAAGTTTGAGTGGGAAGTTATTTCCCGATAATTTGTAGTCAATCAGTGGATGCCCACTTGTTTTTTGGTATCCTATGTTTTAGTATTTTGGCTATTCACAAGCAGCAGCACCTTTCCTTTATCACTTGGTTAGCGCAAATTTTTTCCCTACAAGTGAAAATAATAGTGACCAAATATAAATATAAATATGCAGAAGTCCACATGCACAAAAAAATATATATTTCTTGAATGCGGACAAAACGTGAATATAAAACGTGAATATAAAATCAGACGGGGGGAGCCCTGGCTGAGTCTCCTGCAGGAATATTCTCAATCTTGCGCGATGATGATTTTTTATTTGCTTTGAGAAACTGAATCTGGAGAAATAAATTTTATGAGGAGAAGTTTTTTGTCAATCCTGGAGCCAATAGCTGAAATCCTTTTCTGATCTGGCTGATCTTTTTGGAGTATCACTGAAAGCGCCAATAGACCCAAGGGGGTCTTTCTTTGAGGGGAGCAGGCATTGCACACTGAGGTGGTGGTGAATATTTTCAACACATATATCCTGCAAAGACTATCACGGATATTAGAGTGATTTTTTTTTTATTCACGTTTTGTCAGCATTCAAGAAAAATATATATTTTTGTGGCATGTGGACTTTTTTATATTTATATATATTTTTTATATTTATATTTGGTCACTATTATATTCACTTATTTATTGAATTTTATTATTAACTATGCATTTGAGGTTTAGCGCACAATTATTTGTTATAGAATTATTTTATGTAATGTCAAAACACAGTTTGAATAGTTGCAGCTGCCTCCTATTTTTATATATATGTGTGTGTGTGTTTATGTATGTGTGTATATATATATATATATATATATATATATATATATATATATAGTGTGTGTAATATGTACATATATGTAATATAATATAATGTGTGTGTAATATGTACATATATGTAATATGTACATATATATATATATAAAAATGTTTTTCACATTTTGAGTTTAATCCGTATCAGTGCTTTAGTATTTTTATTGTAGATTTTTTTTTTTTTGTGAATGGGAAACCAGCATAGGGCCTGTGTTTTCCATTATTACATTTTCATGCTTTTCTATTGACTTCAGTGTAAATGCCTGTGCATTGAAATGGACGATTGTAAATGGAGCCTTAAAGTAGTGTTATTTAGTTTACCGCATTGAGCACAATATACATTTTCCAGTAAACAATGGACTCCGCAGTGTCATCTTAAGAGCATTTTAGGCCCCCGGGCAATACACTGCACTGGGGCCCTGTCTACACAATCACGCATGAGAATTTTTTACTGACGAAAATCATGACATTTACTGGCAGAACCACTTTTTTTACTGTCACTGCAAAAAGGTACCTACAATTACCGTTTTCAGTGCCAAACAGTGCAAATGTCAGTATTTAAACTTTACACATATAGATAGTGCTATTAGCAATGTTAAAGTTAAACAAAAGTAAAAAAAAAAACATTTCTTCATTGACTTGGAGGTTAGGTTACTATAACCCAGCCAGCACAGAGTTTCCTCTTACATCAGAGTCTGCAGGATTCCCCCTTACAGTGAAAGGGAACTCTTATGTAAAGGGGAACGCTGCAGATCATGATGTAAGGGGAAACGCTGATGTAAGGGGGGCTCTGGTGACCAGAGACCACCTTATATCAGAGTCCACTGCTTTCTCTTTACATCAGAGTTCCCACTTACATCAGAGCAACAGATCACCCCCCGATCTCTTTGTGCAAGCTGCACAGTCAGCCAGACAGCCACTCACTGTACGACACCGACCAGGGCACTCCGTGTCTGTACTGGCTGGTGGCTGGGCAGGTTACAGGCTCACGAAAACCGGCACTGCCGACAGGGGTCTGACTCCGCCACACTCTGCTTCAAGCCTGCTGTGCTGTCTGCTCTGACCACTCTACTCTGTCCATTCACCCTCAGCTCCTCCTGCTTTTTTTTTTTTTTTAAGTCTGGCGGGTGTGGCTAACGTCATCATCGGCGGACAGACAGAGGCAGCACTCGTGGAGGATCGGATCTTCTCGGCGATATCCGCAAACTGCGCATGCACAGTTCTGACCCGCCGCTTCCCACCATTTTTTTACTGGGGTCGCTGGGCAGCCGGTGGGGCCCCCCAGGCAAGTGTGGCCCCCGGGCAACTGCCCAGCGTGCCCAATGGAAAAGATGGCCCTGGGACTCCGCCTGCTCAGCGAGGGATCTGTCTGCCGATACCCGCTCCGCAGGCAGATGACAGGTCCATGTCCGCTCCGCTATGCAGAGCAGATACAGCTCATTTTTCTCTATGAGGTGGTCAGATGGAAACAGACTGCCTGTCCAATTCCACTGTCATTCGATCCGATCCGACGGACGGATGGGGAACAATCCCCATCCGTCTCTTTTTAGCGGACCGGGTCGGATGCCGGCGGGTGTCAGTGAACACATGCAAGAAATTATTTACCAGTCATTTATCCACATTATTTGTGTTGTCTTTTAGGTAAAATATGTCCAGGAGGACTTTTCTGGAGGATGAGGAGGAGGAAGTCGGGTTACTCAGGAAATATGAAGAGCGGTACACAGAAGAATCCAGGACAAAGCCGCGACCTCAGCTGTCCAGAAGCAAGGTAAGACTGAGGCTGGCAGACTTACAAAGTGTCTTCTAGTCTCTTCACCTAACAATGTACCTGCGTGATTTCTGGAATAGGTAGGTGCACTGAGTACCACAGAGATAATATCCAGAGGTGATAAAGAATACAAGAAATAAATGCTTACAATATAAAACAGAAATTCTAGATATAAAATTCTATTCCATACTTGACCAGTAGGTGGCCAATGTAATGCCCAACTCCAGGCTATACTAAATCATAATACACAGATAAAACACAGAAATGGAAGCATAAAACATAAGGGCCAGTTAACACCAGAAGACAGTGTGGGAAACCTGGTGTTGGGATCTGCAGTGGGTGTTAATATTAAAGCGGAGCTCCGCCGAAAAAAAATATTAAAAGCTACAAATACAGCAGCTGCTGACTATCAATATTAGGATACTTACCTGTCCTGGAGTCCAGCGACATCGGAAGCAGAAGACGAGCAATCGCTCTGCTGCCCCCACCGCCATCCTCAGTGAGGGAACCAAGAAGCCTTGCGGCTTCACTGCCCGGTTCCCTACGGCGCATGCGCGAGTCGCGCTGCGTCGTTCTCACTGGTCCCCGTTGTGTTCTGGGAGCCGAGTGTTTCCCAGAACACAACGGGTATTCTGCGGGAAGTGACGTACTACCCGCAGAATACCCGCAGAGAGGACTCCCGGAAGTGGGTACAAATACCTGTCTTAGACAGGTATCTGCACCCCCCTCCCCCCTGAAAGGTGTCAAATGTCACACCGGAGGGCGGGGAGGGTTCCGATGAGCGGAAGTTCAACTTTAGGGTGGAGCTCCGCTTTAAGTTAAAGAGGAACTGCAGTCTTTTCACATAATTTGTAATAAAAACATCTTTTGCCATTCTGAAGCTCCCCTCCAACCACTTTGCATATTATTTTATATATACTGTGATTCTGTACGTGCCAAATATGCTGCAGAAATCTCCCTCCACTGAGTCTGGCTGTATCCATTTTAACTGTGGGCAGCTGGAATTACACAGACACACCTCAAGCTCTGCAGCTCTCATTGGCCCTCTGATGACTCACCCCCCTCCCTTCCTGGCAAACTCCCATGAGAGTGAGAGAGAGAGCTGTGCATGTCATAAGCCAAGGCTAATTACCAGACCAGAAACAGGAAGTGGGCTGTATAAGGGATTTACTGGCAGAAAAAATATGTTTTACTATCCAAAGTTAAAACAACAAGGGTAGAGGATTTAATAGATGGAAAGTTGAAAACAAACATGACTGAAGTTCCGCTTTAATGACACCACAAACCCAGGTTACGGTGAGTTCCCAAAAGTAGTCTGTGCACTACTTCTGGTATGGTACAATTTCAGCCTATTCAAAATGAATGGCACCGCACAAAACTGCATGTGAATCACACAGGAATGTGAACCAGCCACAAAAAAACCCCCATAAAATAATAAAACGATATATAAATAGTAATAACAAATATTATACATGTAAATAAATACAAATATATAATAAATTAAATAAATAAAATAAACATAAAACATTATGTCACAGGATATGTATTCCTGTCCATCCAGTCCTAAGATTTACACAGCCCTGTGTGGCAGGGCAGGGGACCACATTTATCTCTCCTCCAGATGTATAACACTTAAGCCTCGTACACACGGCCGAGATTCTCGTCAGGAAAAAAACGTTGTTTTTCCTGACGAGAATCTTGACAAGAAACTTGTCCCGGCCGAGTGTACACACAAACGATTCAAAAGAACCGCCGTTCTTTTGAATGGCACACACGCGGTGACGTCATCGACTACGACGAGCGTGCGGTCGTCACATTCGATGCCGTCGCCGCCATCTTGCTACACCCTATGCCTAGGAAGCTACCGCGCATGCGTCAAAGTCATTTCGAGCATGCGCGGGTTTCCACGGCGACAGGTAAGTATACACAGGCTCCGGTTTCTCGTAGAGAAACAGGCCGACGAGAATCCCGACGAGAAAAAAGACCGCAGGTCGTCTTTTTTCTTGTCGGGGAATCTGGGCAGTTTTCTTGACGAGAAAACTGAAAGCCTCATACACACAGCCGGTTTTCTCGGCAAGAAAGCTCTGCCAACAGTTTTCTTGTCGTTTTTTGCAGAGAAAAGCGGTCGTGTGTACCCTCAGAGGTCTTGTCTCTTCCCCTGTGGTTAGACAATGTATCAGACTGATTAGCACATTTCCCTGCTGCTATGCTCTCTCCTTCTATCCGCATGCATCTTGCACTGCAGCAAACTCAATAGGCTTCTTCTAACACATCTTCCTCCAGTCTGAGCTCTGCTGTACGGTGACTGATAGAAGCTGATACCAAATTTACATACTTACACTGCTTGTAAAAAAAAAATACATTTAGCATAGCACCCAACTGTCCCTGATTTCGAGGGTCTGTCCCTAATTTGGAGCAATGTCCCTCATTCCTCCTCATTTGTCCCTCATTTTGGTCCGATCTATAGAGTTGTATAGAAAATGCACTTTTTATCTATCAAAAAGTGTTTTCCAGCACTGAACATTTCATCGAAATTTTAAATTGCTGCATTTGTAAATTCCAAAAGCCAGTATAAAGGAAAAGTAGTGGTAGTGGTAAAAAAAGTACTTGTGGGTTTAACCAAGCTTGTTGTTTTTTTTTTTTTGTACAATTCTCCTTTAAGGGGGCGTGGCAAGGGGTGTGTCCTATGCCTGCATGCTTTTGCTGATAGGTGTCCCTCATTCCCATCTCAAAAAGTTGGGAGGTATGCATTTAGTGCCCATTCAGACTATTGCAGTATCAGGGAAAGGCTACTTGGGGGTATTTCAATTTGTTGGGGGCTTATTAATCTCTTCTGAAGACCACTTGAGGTCTCATGCTGCATACAGAGGAACCTCAGTCTATAGAGGTCAGCTATGGAGATGAAACCTAGAAGAGTGATGGCAGGAAAAGACCAATGGATCCATCAAATCTGCCCCATTTTTCTTTTACGTATCTCTGTTTGTCCCAAGCATGTTTGATGAACTACTTCTGCTGGAATTCTGTTCCAAATATCCTCTACTTTCTTTGGTAAATTAATACTTAACCACTTAAGCCCCGGACCAGTATGCAGCTTAAAGACCAGGCCACTTTTTGTGATTCGGCACTGCGTCGCTTTAACTGACAATTGCGCGGTCGTGCGACGTGGCTCCCAAACAAAATTGACGTCCTTTTTTTCCCACAAATAGAGCTTTCTTTTGGTGGTATTTGATCACCTCTGCGATTTATTTATTATTTTTTGCGCTATAAACAAAAATAGAGCGACAATTTTGAAAAAAATTCAATATTTTTTACTTTTTGCTATAATAAATATCCCCCAAAAATATATAAAAAAAACATTTTTTTCCTCAGTTTAGGCCGATACGTATTCTTCTACATATTTTTGGTAAAAAAAATCACAATAAGCGTTTATTAATTGGTTTGCGCAAAAGTTATAGCGTCTACAAAATAGGGGATAGTTATATTGCATTTTTATTAATAATTACATTTTTTCTAGTAATGGCGGCGATCAGTGATTTTTATCGTGACTGTGACATTATGGCGGACACTTTTAACACTATTTTGGGACCATTGTAATTTTTACAGCGAACAGTGCTATAAAAATGCACTGATTACTGTAAAAATTACACTGGCAGTTTAGGGGTTAACCAGACGGGGGCGCTGTAGGGGTTAGGTGTGTGTTTCTTACTGTGTGGGGGCGTGGCTTAGCGTGTGACATCACTGATCATCATTCATTATGACAGGGAACAGACGATCAGTGACAGGCTCACTAGGAAGCACCGGGAGAGGTTTGTTTACACTTACCTCTCCCCGTTCTTCAGCTCTGTGACCCGATCGTGGGACATCGGCGGCGATCGGTGTCCGCTGTTCCCACAGGGACAGTCACGAAGAAGAGGACCGGGTCGCGAGTGCACCGCCGGCGGCGTGCTCACGACCCACGGCTGGGTTCTTAAAGGGGACGTACCTGTACGCCCATGTGCCCAGCCGTGCCATTCTGCCGACGTACATCGGCGTGCGGCGGTCCTCAAGTGGTTAACTAATTCAGCTGTTTAGATGTACATCGTACACTCAGATAATGAAGGGTTAAGCACAAGCTCATGGCCGCAGTAGCAGCCATAACCTTGTGCTCCATTTCTTCATCTGGCTCTTCCACCCCCTGCTGGCATCAGCCTGCCTAACCACCACCCTGCACCCGGGCACCCCTGCATGGTTCACAGGCTCTCCTGCTCTTCCCAGGAACCAGGGATCACATCAAAAGGCTTCAGGATGCCATGCAGGAGAAGACAAAGACACATTTGCGCCTTGATCTTCTTCTTTGCACTCTATAGAACCGGAAAGTGACTATTTCGTCACTTCAAGTTTCATAGCTCTCATTCCTTGGCACGATCTGTACTTGGTTAGGTGCCTTTTCTCACCTGTATATTTGTTGTAAGTCAGTGTCTCAAAACCAGTAGTTCAGCAAAATGGCCAAGCAACTTGCATTTTCAGAATGCCGTCAGCAATGGCAATCTGCATGCTTTTAGCTTGTTTGATGGTGGTAGATATCTACATTATATCTGTGGATCAGAAATTGCAGTGCTGTTTTTCTATGGATAGAGAACTCGTACCTCCCAACTTTCTGAGATGGGAATGAGGGACACCTATTAGCAAAATTATGCAGGCATAGGACACACCCCCTGCCACGCCCCCTTAAAGGAGAATTGTACAAAAGAAATTGATTGGTTAAACCCACAAGTGCTTTTTTAACACTACTATTCCCGTTATATTGGTGTGTGGAGTTTACAAATGCAGCAATTTAGAAATTGGATGAAAGGTTTAGCTCTGGGAAACACTTTTTGAAAGATAAATAGTGCATTTTATATACAACTAAATAGATCAGATTAAAATGAGGGACAAATGAGGAGCTATGATGGACAGAGGGACATTGCTCCAAATCAGGGACAGTTGGGAGCAATGGAGAACTGTGTGGCAGGCCTTCACTTTTTACTTGTTTAGTGTACTTTATTGTAGGCTAGGTAGGGTAAATCAACTCTCAAGCACTTAGAACCTAATCCAGTTATTTACTGTAAAAAATATAACACAATCATAAGTAATGACTAATACATGTAAAGACACCACTATTAAAGGATATATATATATATAATATATATGTAGCGACCTCACCTCTCACTCCCTCCTTCTCTGTCAATGTATATGGCTCCTGTCTACAGGGACCAGGGAGGAGAGTGTGATGCACCACCAGCTCGTACCCTCCAGTGTGCAGAGGTGTGAGCTATAACCAATTACCTTCGGGCCTGTGCCCCTGTCCAGAGCCAAAACTTCCCTTGAGGATGATCCCTTTAACTCCCAGAAAGCCAAGTTCCACACCATAGAAAGTCCAACACTTATTTATTCTTGTAGAGCAATAAATAGTCCTTTGCGAGTAGACTGGTTAGACAATGAACAGGCAAGGTGAAGAGGAAGGTCCAGGCACAAACATAAACGTATTAAACTCCTGTCTCAGTATGCGCAAACAGGCTAAGTGCATGGTCGCTGCCACCGACCGGGTGAAATAAGATTTAGGCCTCTGCCACCGACCTGGGTTTCAGTTGGGTCGCTGCCACCGACCATGAGAACATGAACTACCTTCTTGAGATCTGCCCCCTGTCAGGGGAGTCATCCATCTGGACGGTCACCAGAGACCTCCGCCGTCACCAGCCAATGCTGCGCTTGATCTCCGGGAAGGTCACCTCTCTGGTCCCCTTCGCCCTAGATTCGGGTGTCACAAACTGAAGGACACCCTATGAATCCTCTGTCCCATACGGGACCCAGTCCAAGGTACTGGGCCCCAGGCCTCCAGAGAGAACCCCACCCCAGACCCAAGGCGTCCGGGGTGGAATCGCAGCTCCGTCCCCGGGCCGAGGGCGCCCGGAGACCACCAGCAAGCACCCCCAGGCTGAAGGTGCCTGGGCGTGGACCCCGAGCGGAAGATGTTCGCCCCTTTTATCCTCTCTCCCAGCATGCACAGCAGGTTCCCCGCCCCGCTGTACTACTGCTGCGAGAGGACAAAAAGGGTACAGACTTACAATGGTGGTTCAACCCCGGCCTATGGCGACAGCGCCACCTACAGGCCGCAGGGAACTGGACACCATTGATATCCTCCACTGGCATAAATTGGTCCATGAACCCTAACAATTGCTGCATCTGAGCCATTTATCACTCAGATGCCTCCCCTAAATGTAACCACCCGCTACACATATATATCCACAAAACTCTAGTTAAAGTGACCATGTCAGGTCTATGCAGATGGAAGGTCCCTTCAGAATAGGAGCTCCTACTCTATCTCCTCCAGGTCACCATGTCTCCTATCTTCCTTCTGTTCCAGTATTGCAGCCTCCATAATGTTCTTCAGCATTTGAAAAGTGTGAGATGCCAATGTCCCCCTGCAGTTGTTCCATTGTCCTACCCCTGTGTCACTGCTATGGATGTAGACTTGCTTCTCATGCCGCGTACACTTGACCGTTTTTAATGTCATTGAAAAAAACAACGTTTTTCTCGACGTGATTCTTCTCAAGCCTGCCTTGCCTACACACTATCATGAAAAAAAATGCTAGAGCAAAGCGCAGTGACGTACGAAATGTACAACGGCACTATAAAGGGGAAGTTCCATTCGGATGGCACCACCCTTTGGGCTGCTTTTGCTGATCCTCGTGTTAGTAAAGTTTGGTGAGAGACGATTCGCGCTTTTCAGCCTCGTGCTCTTCAGTCCGTTACAGCGTGACGAATGTGCTATCTCCATTCTGAACGCTAGTTTTACCAGAACGAGCGCTCCCGTCTCATCACTTGCTTCTGAGCATGTGCGTTTTTTTCAGGTCGTTAAAGCTTACACACAGCCGTTTTTCATGACGAGAAAAACGACGACGTGAAAAACGACGAGAAAAATTAGAGAATGTTCCAAATTTTTAATGCCCATTTTTCACGTCGTGAAAAATGCTCTGGAGCCCACACACAATCGTTTTTAATGACCAAATAAAAAAATTGCATTTTTCTCGTCATGAAAAATGGTCGTGTGTACACGGCATCAGAAGTTTGGCTAAGATCAAATGTAGCGTCTGTTCTTACCAGTGTCCGGTAGGGCTGCTCCGCTGTCATTCTGGCTTTACGGCTGGGATGCTTGGCTGTATAGTATCCCTGCTGATAAGATGGGGATCATGAGGGATCTTCCATATTGAAAGAAAAATGTATTAGGCACCTACTGGGCAAGGTGGAGGTTGGGAGTACTTCTCTGGTGGTGTGGAGGATTCTGAGGGGCCCAGTGCCTCCTTATTCATACTGTGCTACCTATGGCCTTGTCTGGCTGGAAAGGCAGAGTCCATGGTGTTAAACACTCCCTGGGTGTGGTGACCTAGGGGTGCCAGAGTAACTCCTTGATAACCTTGGCTGATCATAAGGAGCGGTGTCTGCCAGGCCTTTTGGTTAGGTGGACCTAGGGCTTTTTTATCAAGGGGAACTTGGTGGAACTCAGTTCCACCACCTCTGGCTCAGACCCTTTGGTGCCTGCTCACCACAATCACTTGTAAACACAGAAGTCTGGTTTCTGTGTTTACAAGTGACAGCTTTGCAATCTGTGTGTAACCCCCCTGAACTCTGCACTCTGTATGTAATGCAATCCTGGTATTTAATGCCCCTTTAAGACCCTTCTACTGTTTGTGAAATCTGACCACACCCACTATTTGATGTGATTTGGAGGGTGTGTGTGGGTGGAGGTGTTTTGGGGGGTCGTGGTTGAGTTCCAGCACCTATTGTTTGAGAAAAAAAGCCCTGGGTGGACCTAACCGTGCATTGCTTCCATCAAGAGTCTTTTGCCCTGTGGGGGGGGGTGGGGGGGGGGGTCAGGGCAAAAGACTCTTTGAGAAGAGATCATATGTCACACCCTAAGGCCCCTTTCACACTGAGGTGCTTTGCAGGCGCTCCATTGTATCCAGTGTGAAAGCCAGAGGGAGCAGTGCACTTGCAGGAGGGTCAAAAAACTCCTGCAAGCCGCATCTTTGAGGCGCGGTAGGAGCGGTAAAAATACCGCTCCTATAGCGCCCCTGCCCATTGAAATCAATGGGGTAGCGCCTCCAAAACGCTGCAAAGAGGCGTTTTAGCGGGCGTTTTTAACCCTTTTTCGGCTTCTAGCGGGGGTTAAAATCGTCCCCGCTAGCACCCGTAAATCGCGGGAAAAGACGGTATAGCGGCGCTTAAAATAGCGCCGCTATACCGCCAGCACATCCAGCGCTTCAGTGTGAAAGTACCCTTAGGCAGCATGATTCATGGCTAAACCAAAAAAAAAAAAATTACTCGATTACCCCATTCAAACATTTGAGATGGATGGGGGAATCCTTCCCACTGAGCTATTGTATTCTAACAGCGGTGAGACTTCCCTGCTTTTAGAATACACTGATCACACACTTTTTGGTTTTTGTGCACCACACAGTGGGTTTATAAAGAAGAAAAAAAAATTATAATGTAGACTCAATGATGCCAATGTGCATGCCAAAGAGCCCTAAGAAGCTAAGTATGAATGCTGTTGTATTGCAGGGACTTTTATCTGCATTTTTTTAAATTTACAGGGTCACTCAAAGGAGTTTCCCATAACTAATTTTCATTCTTTGTCTTCGCGTCAGCATCACCCCAGATATCTACCGGAAACTTTCACTTACATGGGGGTTTTTTTTGCGTCTTTTGGTGGTTCTAGCCTTCTGTCATCTTCTCTTCATTGAGAATAACAGTCTCACCCAGAGAACAAAGGCTCCTCTTTGATGTTTCTTTTTAGAAGAGATCTGCTTGATGTGGTATAGCTGAATAATGACAAAGCTGATTTATTTTTTTCTCAAATCTGGAACAACACCATTGATGCTTTCTCTGCTGCTGATGCAAAGCAAGATTTTTCATGTACACACAGCATTGTTGTAATACACACATTATATACCGTATTTATTGGCGTATAACACGCGCCGGCATATAACACGCACCACAAGTTTAGGAGGGAATTTTAGGGAAAAAAACTTTTGGAGGGAAGTTTAAGGAAAAAACTTACATTTAAATGCAGCCTTACCAGTGTCCATTGCAGCCTTACCAGTGTCCATTGCAGCCTTGTCAGTGCAGCCTTGCCAGCAGTGTCCAGTGCAGCCTTGCCAGCAGTGTCCAGTGCAGCCTTGCCAGCAGTGTCCAGTGCAGCCTTGCCCCAGTGTCCAGTGCAGCCTTGCCCCAGTGTCCAGTGCAGCCTTGCCCCAGTGTCCAGTGCAGCCTTGCCCCAGTGTCCAGTGCAGCCTTGCCCCAGTGTCCAGTGCAGCCTTGCCCCAGTGTCCAGTGCAGCCTTGCCCCAGTGTCCAGTGCAGCCTTGCCCCAGTGTCCAGTGCAGCCTTACCCCAGTGCAGCCTTGCCCCAGTGTCCAGTGCAGCCTTACCCCAGTGCAGCCTTGCCCCAGTGTCCAGTGCAGCCTTGCCCGAATTTCAAAATTGGGGCCGCCGAGATCGCCGCTGAGACTGGGCGGAGCGTGGCGAACGCCGCCGAGAACGCAGGGACTGGGCGGAGCCGAGATACACATAGCCGAGTGCACTCGTCTCTAGTCGGCTCTTCTCGGCTCCGCTCACAGTCACGCCGAGTCCCGCCCTATGATGGACATAACACAGGTCCAATGGCGGGACTGGGTGTGACTGTGAGCGGAGCCGAGAAAAGCAGAGTACACTCGGCTATGTGTATCTCGGCGGCGATCGCTGCGCTCCGCTCAGTCAGCGGAGATCGCCGGGATCTGTGAGTATCGGCGTATAACACGCACCCACGATTTCCCCCTGATTTTAAGGGGAAAAAAGCGCGTGTTATACGCCGATAAATACGGTATATATATTTACACACGTTATATGCTGCATATATCCGTTTGTAACTGTATAGATTACGGTAAGTTTAATGTGGTTCTAAGTTCTAACATTCCCTGCATTAAGGTAAAAAACACCCCAGTAACTGCACCCCCCATGCTTAACCACGTACCTGACCCCTCTCACCTATCCAGCACTGCCCTGACTACAACACCGCTCCTCCACTCCCTAATCTCACAAGAGACACTGGCAGCAGCGGGTGCCATTGGCTCCTCCTGCTGCTTTCAGTCAAATTCCTGTGAGGATGGGGCATGGTTTACTGGCGCTGTGTGTGTTTATAGATGCACACAGTCCAAATACTGTATGGATCACGTCCTCTCTGAGATGTATAAGCTACTTAATTCCCCAAGGAAGCAGCCAGAGCTAGCCTGGGTAGTAAAATGGCGTACAGATCTGCATCACACGTTTACTGATTCACAAATTCAATCTATGATTGATCTTTCTTATAAATTCTCAATCTGCACCAAAATACAGGAGACTAATTATAAGATACTGACAAGATGGTACATGACGCCTAGTCGACTCCACGTTGTATTTCCGGATGCGTTAGAGCATTGCTGGCGATGTGGTACAGATAGAGGGACGATTTTGCAAATATTTTGGACGTGTCCCAAATTAACTGCCTTCTGAACAATGGTTCAAACAATTGCCCAGAAATTTACTGATTTTCAGATTCCGAATGATCATTTTTTTATTACATATTTCCACCATGCCAACTAAAACCTATAAAAAAATCCGTCTTAGGTCATTTGCTAAATGCAGCTAAATCCTGCATACCTCTGACGTGGAAACAGAGCCCACCGACCACAGCACTGTGGATGAGGAAGGTGGAAGACATTAGAAAGATGGAGGATCTGATATTGACAGCGACTGATAGACAGGAGATATGTAGAAAGACATGGACCTCTTGGAATCTGTTTATCAATTCTGAAGAGGGTAGTTCCCTCTTAGGGCTATGAAACACGGATGTGAGTTTGGGTTATGAGATATGGTGGATGAGTGATTTAAGGGAAATTAGATATGACTCTAGGCGCCATTTTCGGAATTTGTTCCCATTTATCCCCCCCCCCCTCCTTAACTGCTTGTCAACCGCCCACCATTAAATGACAGCGGACGGAAGACCCTGTTGTTCTGGGTGGAAGTCATATGACGTGATCGCCTTCAGAAGCCACTAGGGGGTGCGCGCGCCCGCCGTGTCACTGGGGACCCGATGCGCGTACCCGGCGTCCGCGATGGCTGCCGGGCACCCGTGATTGCCCAGTAACTGAGCAGGACCGTGGATCTGTGTGTGTGTAAACACAGAGATCCACGTCCTGTCAGGGAGAGGAGACCGATGGTGTGTCCCTTGTACAAAGGGACAACCATCGGTCACCTCCCCCAGTCAGTCCCCTCCCGCCACTGTAAGAATCACAATCTAGGGAACACATTTAACCCCTTGATCGCCCCCTAGTGTTAACCCCTTCCCTGCCAGTCATATTTATACAGTAATCAATGCATTTTTATAGCAGGGATCGCTGTATAAATGTGAATGGTCCCAAAAATGTGTCAAAAGTGTCCGATGTGTCCGCCACAATACCGCAGTCACGATAAAAATCGCTGATCGCCGCCATTACTAGTAAAAAAAAAAAAAAAAAAATGCTATAAATCTATCCTCTTTTTTGTAGCTGCTATAACTTTTGCGCAAACAATCAGTATACGCTTATTTCAATTTTTTTTTTTACCAAAAATATGTAGAAGAATACGTATCGGCCTAAACTTTGAAAAAAAGTATTTTTTTTATAGATTTTTTGGGGATATTTATTATAGCAACAAGTAAAAAATATTGAATTTTTTTCAAAATTGTTGCTCTCTTTTTGTTTATAGCGCAAAAAATAAAAACCGCAGAGGTGATCAAATACCACCAAAAGAAAGCTCTATTTCTGAGGAAAAAATTATAAAAATGTCATTTGGGTACAGTGTTGCATGACTGCGCAATTGTCATTCAAATTGTGACAGCGCTGAAAGCTGAAAAATGGCTTGGGCAAGAAGGGGGTGAAAGTGCCCTGTAGGCAAGTGGTTAATTTTTTTTATTTTTTTTTTATGATTTATCTCCTCTTGTCCTCTATTTTGAATTTTTAAGTTAAAGTCCCGTATATGGAATGAAGCAGGGGTGTTTTGTTTTATAAGGTGGTAAGAAGCGGGAACCCAGACCACTGTAGCAGTGAGATAGGGGGATACTTCGGTCTTTGAGTTGTTTTATGTATAAGTTTAATTTATGTCAAGTATCTCTGTAATATATGTTCATTATGTATAGGAGACTATGATCTCCTATTTTGTAAACACTGTTATAGTATGTATACACTGTTTATTCGTGAAAATAAATAAATATTATATTTGGACAAATACTGTATGGAGTGTGCCTGAATGGGTGGCTCCGTAGGTAGGGGGCCGTTCTGTGCAATATCATTGCACGGAGCAGGTAAGTATAACATCTTTTTTTTTTTTTTTTATTAAAAACAAAAATTGCTTTAAATTTTTTTTAAAGTAGAACTATATGCAAAACTAAGAAGGGTTATAACCCCTGTCAGGTTTTTCCCACTATCTGTTTCCCATTGCAGAGATTTCCCATCACTTCCTGTCCCATAGCTAAACAGGAAGTGAGAGGAAATATCTGCAAATTAAGGGAATTCTTTGGGGACCCCCAGGCCACCAAAACTAGTGTCCCCGTTGGAAGGTTTTCTTTCTATTTCTTTTCTGGGGACAACCTAAAATTTAGGATTTACTTTTACTTTTAATGATAATGATAAACTGGACAAATAGAGAATGTGAATCCCCTCAATGGGGGCACAGACAGTAATAAAAACTGACAGGTGTTCTAATTCCTCTCCACTTCATCCGAAACTAAAAAAGTAAATAAAGTAAAAGTGTCGGAAAAATCAGGGTCGCAACAGTCGCACTTTCAGGGGGGCCCGCCCGTTCGCCAGTGTGAGGGGCCCCTTCCGCCATCCGCCAGTGTGAGGGGCCCATCTGACTGTCCTGTCACTGTGTGTGTCCACTCTGGTTGCTGTTGTGAGGGCGGCATGTGTCGGTTCGTTCCGCCACAGGGAGGGGGGCTTTCGTCCACTGAGAGGAGAGAGATAAGGCAGAGGCAGCGCTGAGACTATGGACTGCCCCGCCCCCGCCTATCCAGAGACAGAGAGAATGTAGGGAGGACACTGCTAAAACCAATTGAGGGAAGGTGGGGGAGGAGCTGCAGGAGGTCGCGACCGCTGTGTGAAGAGTAGAGACACGTGGAGGCGGAGCCGAGAGAGACACGGCGCAATGCAGGGGAAACCGAGTGGACACTGACAGCAAGTAAGTGTCTCTGATCCCAGCACCCAGCGCTGCCAGTGTACCCAGTCCCCACTACCCCCACCACTGATTACATCCCACCCCCCCCCACCCCCCCACCACAGCCACTCAACCCTCCAGCACTGACACTGATCCCTACCCCCAGCACTGACACTGATCCCTACCCCCAGCACTGACACTGATCCCATCCCCCCAGCACTGACACTCATTGGACCCCCCCACCAGCACAGCCACTCATCCCTGCCCCCCCCCCCCCCACTGCCACTCATTCCCCCAGCCAGCACTTACACTCATCCCTACCCCCCACCACTGCCACTCATTCCCCCAGCACTGACACTCATCCCTACCCCCCCACCACTGCCACTCATTCCCCCAGCACTGACACTCATCCCTACCCCCCCACCACTGCCACTCATTCCCCCAGCACTGCCACTCATCCCTACCCCCCACCACTGCCACTCATCCTCCCAGCACTGCCACTCCCTACCCCCCCTCCAATGACACTCATCCCCCAGCACTGCCACTCATCCCTACCCCCCTACCACTGACATGCATCCCCCCCACCACTGACACTCATCCCTACCCCCCTCCACTGACACTCCTCCCCCCAGCACTGACACTCCTCCCCCCAGCACTGACACTCCTCCCCCCACCACTGCCACTCATTCCCCCAGCACTGACACTCATCCCTACCCCCCACCACTGCCACTCATTCCCCCAGCACTGCCACTCATCCCTACCCCCCACCACTGCCACTCATCCTCCCAGCACTGCCACTCCCTACCCCCCCTCCAATGACACTCATCCCCCCAGCACTGCCACTCATCCCTACCCCCCTACCACTGACATGCATCCCCCCCACCACTGACACTCATCCCTACCCCCCCTCCACTGACACTCCTCCCCCCTGCACTGACACTCCTCCCCCCTGCACTGACACTCCTCCCCCCTGCACTGACACTCCTCCCCCCAGCACTGACACTCATCCCCCCAGCACTGACACTCACCCCCCCCTCCACCACTGACAATCATCCCCCCAGCACTGACACTGATCCCATCCCCCCAGCACTGACACTCATTCCACCCCCCCCCCCCACCAGCACAGCCACTCATCCTTACCCCCTCCCCACTACTGCCACTCATTCCCCCAGCACTGACACTCATCCCTACACCCCACCACTGCCACTCATTCCCCCAGCACTGACACTCATCCCTACCCCCAACACTGACACTCCCTACCCCCCCCCCCCCCCACCACTGCCAGTCATCCCCCCAGCACTTATACTCATCCCTAACACCCCACCACTGACACTCATCCCCCCAGCACTGACACTCCCTACCCCCCCCCCCACCACTTTCAGCTGCTGCAGGAGGAAAATGAAGGGGAACGCTTCATCCCCCCAGCACTGACACTGATCCCTACCCCCAGCACTGACACTGATCCCTACCCCAAGCAATGACACTGATCCTATCCCCCCAGCACTGACACTGATCCCTACCCCAAGCAATGACACTGATCCCATCCCCCCAGCACTGACACTCATTGCACCCCCCCACCAGCACAGCCACTCATCCCTGCCCCCTCCCCCCCACCACTGCCACTCATTCCCCCAGCACTGACACTTATCCCTACCCCCCCACCACTCATTCCCTCAGCACTGCCACTCATCCCTACCCCCCCAGCACTGCCACTCATCCTCCCAGCACTGACACTCCCTACCCCCCCACCACTGACATTCATCCCCCAGCACTGACACTCATCCCTACCCCCCTCCACTGACACTCATCCCCCCACCACTGACACTCCTCTCTACCCCCCAGCACTGACACTCCTCCCCCCAGGACTGACACTCATCCCCCCAGCACTGACACTCACCCCCACTCCACCACTGACACTCATCCCCCCAGCATTGACACTGATCCCATTCCCCCAGCACTGACACTCATTCCACCCCCCCACCAGCACAGCCACTCATCCTTACCCCCCCACTACTGCCACTCATTCCCCCAGCACTGACACTCATCCCTACACCCCACCACTGACACTCATTCCCCCAGCACCGACACTCATCCCTACCCCCCAGCACTGACACTCCCTACCCCCCCACCACTGCCAGTCATCCCCCCAGCACTTATACTCATCCCTAACACCCCAGCACTGACACTCCCTACCCCCCCCCCCCCACCACTTTCAGCTGCTGCAGGAGGAAAATGAAGGGGAACGGTTCCGCTATATGCCGCCCTGCGTGCTATCCACCACCTGCTGCCCCAAGCTCCTGTGTACTCTTTGGCCCCCCCTCATCCTCCACAGTGCTGCCGGGTTCCCCCCTCTCCTCTCCTTCCCGGGTGCTGCGGGGGATGCTTTCTGGATGGAGACTGGGGAAGGGGCAAGTAAATGTATAATTTACCGGCTCCTCCCTTGTCTGAATGAATAAAGTCAGAGATCCGCAGGAATCACTGACCCAGTTCATTTATAACCGAGGCATAGTAAACTGTATTTACTATGCTTCAGTTTGTGAATCAACAGGAAGCTCTGTATGGAGCTATTTCTGTCCATTCATTCTGTGCAGCTGAGGCTGCAGATATGGAGATTGTGGGCTGTGTCCTCAATCTAATTTCTCTGTTTCAAAGATGAAACATCAGAGGTCTGTTTAGACCCCTGATATCGCACCCACAGTCCCTATTCCCATCGCACACATTCCTTGAATGAGCTCTTAAGGTACTGGATGCTGTAGCGACCGCCAGCTGGCTACTGGGACCTGTATGATATGGAGATATTGGCCAGCACACCAAGGATCATCAATTTCATCCAAAAAAAAAATTATTCAAGAAAGCTCACATCACAAAACGATGTAGTACAACGTTTCGGAGCCACGTAGGACCCGTTTGTCGAGCATGTCTTATCACATGCCTGACAAAGGGGTCCTGCGTAGCTCCGAAAAGTTGCAATACATTGTTTTGTAATGTGAGCTTTCTTGAATAAAAAAACGTTTGGACGAAATTGACGATCCTTGGTGTGCTAGCGAATATCCACATATGATATGTCACCCAAGCCCCCCACCCCCAACGGGCTCCTAAAAAAAAAAAAAAAAATTGTGAAAAAATAAATAGATAAAATGGTAACAAATAAAATAACTAAAATAAAAAAATACTGACACCAGTGTCGGTACTACCTGGGTCCCAAAGGTCGCACTTGCGACCAAACTCTGGCGTTCTGCCACCATGGGTGCGCCCCGGCTGGTGGTCAGGGGGGCCCTTTATGGTTTCCTGCACCCGGGCCCTGAAGGTTCTAGTTACGCCTCTGTAAAGTAACTTTAGCTATACTTTAAGCTGAAGTTTACTATAATTTTTGAGGGGACACAGACCCATACATACCAGTAATATATGATCGTGCATATCCCATTACCTGCAGGTGACTGCTTCTATTAAAATTGTCCCCCTTGGAACTGATAGATATTGCACCATGAGGGTTAACAGCAGCGCTATGGAGAAAAGTTTTGCCGCTCGCTTGCCCCCTTCTCCCCTCTCTCCCATTCATAGAGCCTTACTACAATCCCACAATTTGTTCTATGAATGGAGGAGGAGCAGTTGAATGACAGGTCTTCCCTGTCCAGTCACAGAATGCAGTGCATTGTGGGAGTGTAGGAAGGCAATTTCTGTAAATGACAAAGAAGACAGAATGGTTCTGGCAAGCAGCACAGCTGGAACACAGTCACTGAGGACAGGGAGCCTGGGGATCTAAAGGAGGTTGTATAACCAGATTGTATAGTGTATGGTCAGCTTCGGATGAACAAACTTTGGGTCACATATTTTATTTTATAATGTTGATTGTTCTATTTATAAACCTAAATAGGCCTCAGAACAAAATAATAAAGAATTTGAATACTTGTCTTAATGTAAAAATCATCCAAGTAACGATAACAGGATTTCAAGATTGAATTGATTGGTTGGTGTTTTTAAAATAATCAATCAATCGTATGCCTACATTTTGATTTTCGTTGTTTTTGTTTTAGGTTGCTATACCACAAAAACCAGTAGGGGTCAGTATACCATTAAATTCAGCAATATCAGTACCAAGACTAATGCCGCGTACACACGACCGCTTTTCTCGACGAGAAAAACTGCATTTTTTTTTTCGCCGAGAAAAACGGTCTGTGGGCTTTATGTCGTTTTTCTCGTCTAGAAAAACGACGAGAAAATTTAGAACATGTTCTAAATTTTCTCATCGTTTTTTCCAGCATTTTTTTCCGCTGCAGTTTTTCCATAGGGAGACACTGCCGCGGAGCCCACAGACGGTAGTTTTTCTTGTCAAGAGAAAAAATGACGGGAAAAACGACCGTGTGTAGGGAACCAAGCGGTTCCCTCGTTTTTCCTGTCATTATTCACGGCGGTTTTTTAACCGCCGTGAATAATGATCGTGTGTACGCGGCATCATACAAAAGCCTAGTACTAACACACGACCGAGATTCTCGTTAGGAAAAAACCCAGTGTTTTTCCTGACGAGATTCTTTTTTTTTTTTTTTTTCATATTTATACTTTTTTTATTTTCCAATAGAACAAGGGAACAAATATCGTCTGACAATTTATCACAACCATCATATTTAGACCCATTTACATCTCCTTTTCCTACAATCCTAGTACATTTCCATCTCCATAGCCTTCTATCGTGTTTTCCAAATACGCAAACATACTACTTTAATTACTTCTATATTTCACTTTCTAAGACCATTTTGTACTTTTGGACTGAAGAAATAATAATTAGTGACTTCTCGTTATTTCCTTTCTTTTCATTTCATTTCTTTCCCCTTTTTTCCTTACCTTCCAACCCAATCCCTTCCCACACTAAACCAACCCCCCCCCCCCCCCCCAAAAAAAACAAGAATCTTGTTCCGGCCGAGTGTACACACACTCCATTCCAAAGAACCGCAGTTCTTTTGAATGGAACGAACGCGGTGACGTCATCGACTACGACGAGCATGCACTCGTCACATTCGATGCCGTCGCCGCCATCTTGCTACACCCTACCTAGCTACTGCGCATGCGTCAAAGTAATTTCTAGCATGCGCGGGCTTCCCGGAGGACAGGTAAGCTTGTTGCCGCACACACACACAGTTTTCCTCGTCGGGAAACAGGCCGAAGAGAATCCTGACGAGAAAATAGAGAGCAGGTTCTCTATTTTTCTCATCGAGATTCCCGGCAGTTTTCTCGGCGAGAAACCATACACACGACCGGTTTTCTCGGCAAGAAAGCTCTCCCAGCAGTTTTCTTGTCGTTTCTTGCCGAGAAAACCGGTCGTGTGTACAAGGCCTAAGTCTACATTACATTACGTTTGTAGTTTGCAAGCAATGGCAGCAGTGTGTACTTTATTTCTGATCCACAGTTCAATATTTTCCCATAAAGCTGGCCATAGATAAGTAGAAAAACAAACGAAAAAAAAACAAAACATTTTTTTGATCTGAGGCTGCGTACACACGACCAGTTTTCTCGGCAAAAAACGACAAGAAAACTGCCGGGAGAGCTTTATTGCCGAGAAAACCGGCTGTGTGTACGCGGGTTTCAGTTTTCTCGTCAAGAAAACTGCCCAGATTCCCCCGACGAGAAAAAAGACGACCTGCGTTTTTTTTTTCTCGTCGAGAATCTCGTCGGCCTGTTTCTCGACGAGAAACCCGAGCGTGTGTACACTTACCTGTCGCCGTGGAAACCCGCGCATACTCGAAATGACTTCGGCGCATGCGCGGTAGCTTCCTAGGCATAGGGTGTAGCAAGATGGCGGCGACGGCATCGAATGTGACGACCGCACGCTCGTCGTAGTCGATGACGTCACCGCGTGTGTGCCATTCAAAAGAACGGTGGTTCTTTTGAATTGTACGTGTGTACACTCGGCCGGGACAAGTTTCTTGTCAAGATTCTCGCCAGGAAAAGCGACGTTTTTTTCTGACGAGAATCTCGGCCGTGTGTACAGGGCTTAACATTCAATGGCCCAATCGTATCATAAATTCTTTGCTTGGTCAATTTAAGTGGAGATACCCTGCTGAACACAAAATACTTTTATTTACAAAGCAGTGGATGTGACATTTCACTGGAAGTAAATCAACGGCTTTATTAAAAATAAATGTAGATATACAGTAGAAGTCTTAATAGTTAAAATTTATCAAAATGCAAAGTGAGCAAACGGTAAAGAAATCCAAATCAAGTTAATATATGTTTGGTGACGTTGTCCTGCTGCAGAATACGTTTGGGGGCGAATCACACTCCTTCCTGATGGTATGACATGATGGATAATTATCTGCCTGTATTTCTCAGCATTGAGGACACCGTTGATTCTGACCAAATCTCCAACTCCATTTGCAAAAACACAGCCCCAAACTTGCAAGGAACCTCCACCATGCTTCACTGTTGCCTGCAGACACTCATTATTGTTCCGCTCTCCAGCACTTTGCCAACAAACTGCCTCTTGCTCCTGCCAAGTATTTCAAATTTTTACTCATCAGCCCAGAGCACCTGCAGCCATTTTTCTGCATCCCAGTTCCTATGGGATTAATGGCCTCAATGCTGAGAAATACAGGCAGATACATACTCATGCCATACCATCAGGGAGGCGTGTGATTGGCCCCAGATTTATTCTGTGGCAGGACAACAACCCCAAGCATACAGCCAATGTGCTTAAGAACTATTTTCTGTGTAAGAAGAACCATAAGTCCTGGAAGTGATGGTTTGGCCTCCACAGAGTCCTGATCTCACCATCATGGAGTCTGTCTCAGATCACATGAAGAGACAGAAGAATTTGAGGCAGCCTACATCCACAAGAGATTAGTGGTTAGTTCTCCAAGATGTTTGGAACAACCTACCTGCCAAGTTCCTTCAAATACTGAGTGTAAGTGTACCTAAAGGAATGCTGTTATGAAGCCAAAGGGTATATATTTGATTTGGATTTCTCTTCTGTTCATTTACTTTTCATTTTGTTGATAAACATTATATATAAATATACAGTTGTAGCGGGGTCTCTAAATTTATGCGGGACACCCAGGTGGGGAAGTATAGGGATAGTGGACCACTTGTGTTCGTGGAGGATTGGATGGTGTAATAATCTCCTTGGCCTCTGGGTGGCGTGGTACCTGGAGGCTCAAGGTAGATTTGCCATTACAGTGCTACCCTTTTTGTCCCTTTCCGGAGATGGTATGGCGAGGGCGGGGAACCTGCTGTGGTGTCGATGGGAGGAGATAAAAGGGGGAGACGCCCTAACCACGAGGTCTTCTGGAGGAAGTTCTTCACGCGCCCAGGCACCTTAGGCCTGGGTGCGGGCGGGTTCTGGATTCCGGCTCAGGTGCCCTAGGCCTGACCGGAATGGAGTTGGAGTCCATCCCAGGCACCTTCAGCCTGGGGTGAGGTACTGAACTAGGAGGCCTGGGGTCCAGTGACTTCGACTGGATCCCGCGAGGGTGGAGACGTCCGAGGGTCCCTGAGGTGGATGGGGCCCATGTCTGAGGTGAGGAGGCCGGGGAGGTTACCCGTCCGGAGAGTCTGGAGCAGCATCAACCCAGTGACGGATGGGCCTCTGGTAACTCCCTTGGAGGGACATCTTCCCCTGACAGGGGCCGCAGCGCAGCGAAGGTACTCCTATCTATGTTCTCTTGAGTCGCTGGTAGAGACTCTCAGATTCTAAGTCCTTTCTAGCTGAATGCTATAGTAACCGCTGGCGAGATCACAGTGGTTTAGTTGATAACCAGGATAGTGCCTCGACCTGCTCATTCCCCGTATCAAAATGTTATCAAGTCGCAACCAGATGGCTACTGAAGCACTGTTTATTGTGAGATATGCAATAAAACAAGAGTTGGACTGTGATCGGTGTGTGGAACTCTGGTTAATGGGAGCAGAGGGAAGTGTTGACACAGCAGGACTGTATTCTAGACAAAAGCACATAGGCCCGAGGAAATATCTGGTACTGGCCTTCACCTCACCCACAGCTATGGGGAGGACATGGGCCGTAGCGCATCTCACCCTGTCATGTGACATACCCCTAGACAAAGGAGATGGGGTGAGGCCGCTACACAGTATATATGTATGTGTGTGTATATATATATATGTATGTATGTATATATATATATATATATATATATATATATATATATGTAGCGATACCCCCAGTTAAGAGGGCTGCCTGTATGATTTTGGGCCCTGTAGTGCACCGCTGTCAACCCCTGGCAATCGGCTCTAACCTCCCTTGGCACAGTTAGTAAGGGATAATAGGATCAACGCTATATCCTGGCCTAGGCCAACAAGGCCCAGGCCTAGGGCAGCACTTTGCAGGGGGGCAGCACGGAAAGAGTCCCCGTCGGCTTGCGCTACACTGTTAGTGTAGTGCCAGTCTGATGGGGGCGGACTGGGCTGAGAGGCAAATTAGTCTAGCACCCCCATAAAGCGGCCGCGCTGCTTCCGGTATGCACAAGGCCGGCATTCCACAACTGTGGGAGGGGGGGGGGGGGCACTGCTTCTAATTTTGACTGTCCTGTCATCCTGGACCACAAGCCTTCCTCACTGTGCTATATGTTTTCTGCTGCACCATTGGCATGGTTATATCTTCTTAGTCCTCTCCATAGAATTATCATAAATTTGTGCTTAAAGTAGAACTATAGGCAACACTTTTTTTTTTTCCATTTTGGATAGAGTAAGGGAGGGTTATAGTCCCTGTTAATTAATTTTTTACCATCCCTGTCCCATTGCAGAGATTTCCCTTCACTTCCTACCCCATAGCCAAACAGGAAGTGAGAGGAAATCTATGCAAATTAAGGGAATCCACCCCCCCCCCCCCCTCCAGGCCCTCAGAACTAGTGTCCCCACTCGAAAATTTCAGGGCGGGTCTTAAACAGAAAAGGGTGCGCACATGACAGGAAGGGGTTGGTCATATTTAAATTAGGGGGTGCACGGGTTTAGTCAGGCCTAGGGCAGCACAAAACCTAAATACACTACTGGATAGGATTGTGAGGCCTGTAACTCACAGCAGCACAATCCTATGACAAGAACACAAAGTGATATTTTAAAACTTCCTTTACTTATCTCTTCTGTAAAGTAAAGAACACAGACACCAATATCCTTAAAGTGGTTGTAAACCCCTAATTTTTTTTTTAAAACAACCTGTAAGAGAAAGCTATAATGAGCTAGTATGACTAGCATACTAGCTCATTATGTACCACTTACCTTAGATCGGGGCCCCCGAAGCCGTCCGTGTCCCTCTCTCCAGCCGCAGCCATCGCTGCGGCGATAGCCGGAATGTTACTTCCGGGTATCGCCGCTCCAGCCAATCACAGCGCCGCTCCGGCGATGTGATTGGCCGGAGCGGCGAAGACGTGACTCCGCGCATGCGCGTGGGAGCTGTCAAATTCGGCTAAGCCCCAGCATTGCTGGGACTTAGCTGAATTTGTGAATGGGATTAACCCCATGAATGCGCCGTAGACAGCGGCGCCTGTGATTTTAGTAAATATCTCCTAAACCGTGTAGGTTTAGGAGATATTTCTTGCACCTACAGGTAAGCCTTAATGTAGGCTTACCTGTAGGTGCAAGTTGCAAAAGTGGGTTTACAACCACTTTAACCCTTGTATGTTTACTTAGATTAGTGGGTAAGCAATAAAACAGGAGGGTACATGTCATGTGCAGAGCCCTGAAATAAACAATGTTTAAACGAGCAGACAAGTATACAATGCTATGCAACTCTAATAGTCCCCTTTGCAGCTATTTCCCCTCGTGGACAATATGGCGCCCAGGAATGTCTACACTACACAGTCAGGCCTGACTGAACTAAGTGGAAGTTCTGTAGGGAAATCTTCGCTAGCAACGATGGTGCACTTGAAGAATAGAATTTTGTAATCCACCAAGGTAACAGAGATACTGTGTCTGTCTATGAGCAGGTGCTCTCTCACCCAACCGGACCAGTCCGCGTCCATTTCTTCCGCTGTGGCGTCTAAATACACTGATCCCTCGACATCCGGGTCTTCGGTCCTCCTGGCAAAGATGCAGTATCAAAGGAGAGACGTCCCTCAGGTTCCTCGGTGTGCGCCGAAGGCTCTTTGGAGAAAAGGCCCAGGCTTCTGGCCTAAAGTCACAGGAGCTCAAGCAGCAGTTCAGCTTGCTGGGCGGGCGGTGTCCAAAGAGAAAGACTGAGCTCCGCCTCTCCCTTATAAAGTCCACCCCAGCAGTCCTTGCGCGGGGCAATGCACCCTGGGTGCCCTAAAGTGTACTGGGTAATGTAGTCTCTGAGGGATTAAAGGGCAATACCCCGCTACATATATATATACACACACACCTCACATTTGTGTAAATATTTTAAATAGGTGGTGTTAGACGCCGATATAGGCTGCCTTAGAAGGGAAGGAGAGAACAAGCACCAGCAAAATAGACAGAGTCGAATATCTAGTGTACTCGGCTCGCAGTCAAGCCCAGTCCCGCCCCCTGGACGGTTCCTAGCATTGACGTCCTGGCATTGGACCGGTGTTATGTCCATCATAGGATCCAGGCCAAGGGGCGGGACTGGGCGTGACGACAAGACGAGTACACAGGAGATCCGGCTCTGTCTATTCCAGCAATGGCAAGGCTGCAGATGGGCACTGATCAGGCTGCAGTGATGAGAAAGACTGCAGATGGGCACTGATCAGGCTGCAGTGATGAGCAAGGCTGCAGATGGGCAATGGCGAGACTGCAGATGGGCAATGGTGAGCCTACAGATGGGCAATGATCAGGCTGCAATGATGATCAATGGCAAGGCTGCAGATGGGCAATAGCGAGGCTGCAGATGGGCACTGATCAGGCTGCAATGATGGGCAATGGTGAGGCTGCAGATGGGCACTGATCAGGCTGCAATGATGGGCAATGGTGAGGCTGCAGATGGACACTGATCAGGCTTCATTAATGGGCAATGACGAGGCTGCATATGGGCACTGGTAAGGCTGCATTGATGGGCACTGACCCTTATTTTGCTTCAAAATTATTTATTTAAAATGTAAGTTTTTTTCCCTGAAACCTCTCTCTTAAAATTAGGGTGCGTGTTATACGCCTGTGCATGTTATACGCCGATAAATACGGTATATCTTTTCATGTGACATCACTGAAAAAATTACACTTTGCTACAATGTAAAGTAGTGAGTGTACAGCTACACTAGTAGTGTGTCTGCAGTCGGAAGAACCCGCCTGGCGGCCGAATGTGGGGACGTCCTCGCCAGAGAAGACCAGTCTATGTGAGGAAGAGGGGTGTAACAAAGTCCCGCCTCCTAGAAAGACCGAACACTGATCCAATGCTGGGACGTTGAATCATTGTGACGTGTATCATAGGGGGCAGGACTTTGTTACAGTGCCGCCGGGATATTCAAAACAAAGGTCCGTGACAGAGCTCTGTGTGATCAGGCTGCATTTCATTGGCACTGGTGAGGCTGCATTTCATTGGCACTGGCAAGGCTGCATTTCATTGGCACTTTATTTCATTGGCACTGGTAAGGCTGCATTTCATTGGCACTGGTAAGGCTGCATTTCATTGGCACTGATCAGGCTGCATTTCACATACTGACTGGCTGGCTGATTGAAAAGAAATTAGCCGGCTATGGCCAGCCTTACTGTGACACCCTTTCCAGGCCTGACTACTCCAGATGGGTGGAGCTGAGAATGGCAGTACAGAGGTTGGAATTTTTGAGTCATTGCAGATCATTTAAATCTGAATTTTGGGTATGCCAAAAATTGCATTGTTAAATTGGTCCAGCTTGGACCAATGGAAGCATGTAAGGTATGTACCATACCTGAGGGGTCCCTGCAGAAGCTGGAAAACACTGTAATGGGCACCGCTACCACAGTGCTCTCCACTAGCTTTCATGAGAAAAGATGGTCCGCAACTTCTTGCTTGCTCTTTAAAATCTTCAAAATGTATTGATTCTCCATAAAAGACAGACAGCAAATGTAAACGCGTTTCAGCCTTGCGGGCCTTGTTCACTACAGCATGGATGCCATTCAAAGAACACATTGCATTTTCTTCATGCATGCAAAGTGTTCCCTAATTGGATAAGGTAAAGATTGTTGTTACCAACCCACCTTTCCACCTCATCCAATTAGAAAACTCTTTATATACATTAAAAAAATGTAAAGCATTCTCTGAATAGTGCCTGTGCCAAGAGAGTGACCTCCTGTTTTAGAATGCAGTAGGGCAGCTGCCCGGCATGGGACCCGGAAGCTAATGGAGATCACTGGAGTAGTGGTGCTTATAGTGATTTACAGCTTTCTTATGCCGCGTACACACGATCGTGATTCACGGCGGTGAAAACACCGCCGTGAATCACGGCATGAAAAAAAATGAAAAACGAGGGAACGGCATGTTCCCCCACACACGACCGTTTTTCCCGTCATTTTTTTCTTTGACGAGAAAAACGACCGTCTGTGGGCTCCGCGGCAGTGTCTCCCTATGGGAAAACTGCCGCGGAAAAAAATGATGGAAAAAACGAAGAGAAAATTTAGAACATGTTCTAATTTTTCTCGTCGTTTTTCCTGCCGTTTTTCTCAACGAGAAAAACGGCATAAAGCCCACAGACGATCGTTTTTCTCGGCGAAAAAAAAAAAAGTCATTTTTCCCGACGGGAAAAATGATCGTGTGTACGCGGCATTAGGCATCGGCCAAGTATGGCACATACATTCTTGCATTGGTCCAAGCTTCATATTTAACCATCCAGTATATAATGAAAACTTTTCAACCAGGTTGAGGTAGACTGTCCTGTTAAAGTTGTGTAATGCTGGCAATTAAAAGAGGAGTTAGGGTAAACCCTGTGTAATATATCAATCAGAATGATTCTATTTTATATTGTTATGATAGAAACTTCATCAGTTGTTCTACAATGACACCACTGTAAACCAGTAGTGTATTTGGGTTTTGTGCTGCCCTAGGCCTGACTAAACTCGTGCACCCCCTAATTTAAATATGGCCCACCTCTTTTTGTCAAGGCCACACCCCTGACATTTTTGAGTGGGGACACTAGTTCTGAGGGACATTGAATGCCCTTAATTTGCATAGATTTCCTCTCACTTCCTGTTTGGCTATGGGGCAGGAAGTGAAGGGAAATCTCTGCAACGGGACAGGGATGGTAAAAAATAAACTGACAGGGGCTATAACCCTCCCTTACTCTATCCAAAATGAAAAAAAAGTGTTGCCTATAGTTCTACTTTAAGCACAAATTTCTGATCATTTTATAGAGAGGACTAAGAAGATACAACCATGCCAATGGCACAGCAGAAAACATAGCACAGTGTGGAAGGTTTGTGGTCCAGGATGATAGGACAGTCAAAATTAGAAGCAGCGCAAGCCCCCCCCACAGTTGCGGAATGCCGGTCGACCGCATACCGGAAGCACTGCGGCCGTTTTATGGGAGCGCTAGACTAATTTGCCTCTCAGCCCAGTTCGCCCCATAAGACTGGCGCTACACTAACAGTGTAGCGCAAGCCGGCGGGGACTCTTTCCGTGCTGCCTCCCTGCAAAGTGCTGCCCTAGGCCTGGGCCTTGATGGCCTAGGCCAGGATACAGCATTGCTGTAAACAATGCGTCATAAATAGAGGTGTAGCGTTACCTTCAGTTAAGAGGGCCGCAGATTAGTTTGGGCCCTGAAGACAGCTCCGCCAACCCCCGGCAATTTACTCGACCCCCTTCTGGCACAGTTAGTCTAGGGTAACAATATATTTCTCATGCTCTATGATCAAACTCAGACACCAAAAGCAATAATAAAGGAATATCTGATTTACTGTAAATTGTGGTAAAAGAATCAACAGTGGTAACAGTTCACATGAAATTGGTTGCAGAGCCCTGCATCAATAAACACACTATGTATTAATGGAACAGTAAAGGCGCGCCGCACGGGCGACCGTTAGCTAGGCGCCCTGTGGCGCAGCAACTAAATAATGAACTATCTATCTGACTAGGCCTAGCTCAGATAATAAAACTCAGTCTCTAGGGAATGATGGTTTCTTCACCGGCAAGTCTTTAAAGGTGGTGCACATAACAGAACAACATTTGTAATTCAGTGGGAAGTTGTAATAGAAACAAACACTTTACTGAAGATCCTCTGACTTAGTTCTGATCTGAATCTCCAGTGAGAGTATCAGATATAAACTTGTGGGCCACAGCAGTCTATAGGCACATCAGCAATAAACAGTATATGGTCTGAGCATACGCTCGCTCACCCCTCCGGACGCGATCCCAGTCCGGGAACTTCCACCGACTGTGTCTTCACACACAGTGTCTCCAGCGATCGGGTCCCCGATCCAACCAAGGCTGTGGATAAGCGAAGTCAGATGCCACCCAGTCTCGCAGCGGGGTGGAAGGCTCTTTGGTAGCTGCGCAAGGCCTCAGGCTTCAGGCCTTGCACACCAGCACATCCGCACAGGAGGATCAGTCACTGAAGTCTCGTGTCCCAAAGAGGCCGAGCGCAGCCGCGCCTCCTCCTTATATACCCCCTCCCATGAGTCTCTGGGGTGAAAGCAAAACATCTTGGGTACCAAGGGGGGTTCTGGGAAAGGTAGTCCATGAGTCTTAAAGAAACCCCGCTACAGAGGTGATATAAAACAAAGAAAAGGTGTGTGATGGTGGATTTGTGGACACTAAACAAATTTAGTTCCCAATCACTAAAGGAGATTAAATGGCACTAAATTATGGAGTTGTTAGAGGGGGGGGGGGGGGGGGTTATGAAGCATCTAGAGGGACAGATACCTGTCTGTTTCTGCTTGGTACATTCCAACATGGAGGAAACCTAGGAAGATATGAGAGGGGTTACATGTCTGTGTTGTGTATTTTGCTTATTTTTAGGCCTCCTTCGCACAGTGGTGTACAACAGTATACGGCCAGGTTTACCCACACAGGGATGCCCAGGTATTCCGTGAATACCCATGCAAGCATTCCCATCCATGTTAGTTGGGAAACAGTGGTTGCATGAACACAGCTGCTGTCCCAATCTGACATCCGTGTGGCTGCACAGCTCCAAACTCACACTCTCTGTGTTGAGGGCCGTATACTTGGATGTCAAATTGGGAGCTGCAGCTGTGTTCATGCAACCACTGCATCCCGAATAACATGAATGGGTCTGCCTGCATGGGGAGGCACAGAACAACCGTGCATCTTTGTGTGTGTAAACATGGCCCTTGTACGGCTGTATGGTATTGTATGTGTGAATGAGGCCTTAAAAATGTTATTGAGCAAATTTGCTTACAGGGCAAATTCATGGCAGTTTGCAAAGAATGCTGGGCTTACTGATAAGAAAGTCCTTGCAAGTAAGGTTTTGTATTTTAAATCTACCTGATTTAAAAAGATAACTATGTTTATGTAGCGACCTCACCCCCGGCTCCCTTGTTAGTAAAACGGCTGGCTTGTCTAGGGGTATGTGGGAGGAGGGTGAGGTTCACTACGGCCTATGTCCTCTAATGTGCAGAGGTGAAAGCCAACACTTATTTTACCTCGGGCCTGTGTTCTGGATGGAGCCTCTGCTTCTCCTGTGGAGGTTTGACTGCCAGTAATAGAGCCCCACACCATAAAAAGTCCAACACTCGTTTATTCTTCTTGACAAGTGAACAGCATCAGTTGAGCTTTTAAATGAACAGACAGGGTGTGGATACGAGTAGGTCCAGGCACAGTGAACTCTCCTATTCCTTCTAGTGCAAATAGGCTTGGCGCACGGTCTCTGCCACCGACCGTGAGGTTGGCCGCTGCCGCCACCGGGTGAACTGTTGAGGCCCCTGCCACAGGCCTAAGAGCAGGTCTCTGCCACCGACCTGAGTTGATTAGGTGGGCCGCTGCCACCGGCCGTAGAACATGAACCACCTTCCTTGATGAATTGACCCTTGTTGGGGAAAGACATCCATCAGGATGGTCTCCAGAGGCCCACCCGGCACTGGCAATATGCTGCACCAGCTCTACGGGAGGGTCACCTCTCCGGTCCCTTGCGCCCTGGGCACCGGACACCAGGGGCACCTTAGGACAATCCCTCCCTCGCGGGACCCAGTGGAAGGTACTGGGCCCCAGGCCTTCGTTTAAGTACCTCACCCCAGACTGAAGGTGTCTGGGATGGAACACGAACTTCACCTGTACAGGCCAAGGGCGCCTGGACAGCGAACACGGACAGCAGCCCTCAGGCTGAAGGTGCCTGGGACTCGGACCTCGTGGTGAAGCGTTCCGCCCCCTTTATACCCTCTCCCTGCAAGCACAGCGGATTCCCCGCCCCACCGTACAGCTGCTGCGAGAGGTCACAAAGGGTACGGCATTGCAGCAGTGGTTCAACCCCGGCCCAAAGCGACAGCGCCACCTACTGGGCCGCAGGGAACTGTTCACCACTGATGTCTTCACACGAATGAAAACACAGCCCTACTCTACCAATTAGTGCATCTGGGTCATACTACCACCCAGATGCTGCCCCTAAATCGTACACACCCGCTACACTTAAAAAATGTTTTGTTTAGTACTCAACATAAATGTCTTCGATATAATTTTTTTTACATTTTCTGTAACTACTAAAGGAAATCTGTTGCAAAGCAAAATACCGAATAGAGAAGCCATAGATGAAAGCTGTCATCGGTAGTGATGTCATTTCTAGCAACATTACTACATGGGAGTTTACAGTTAGAAGGTGATAAATAGTGATTTGTGATTAATAGTAGTATCAGTAATAACAATAAAGGGACAAATTCATTTAAACCCTTCCTGTTATTTAAAAATGATTTTAATCCCTTCCCATTTGCACTCTGTAGATTACTGTCCCCCTTGTTCAACGTCCTGTGCATAGAGAAAATTGGACTATGTTCCCCTTTTGGCAGCTAGCAGCTGATACTGTGTGCAGTAGTGAGACCACATTGTCACCATCAGCTCCAGTCCCTATTAGCAAGCGGGAACAAATCATGTGGTTCTCTTTTATGAGATCACCATGTCAGCTATGACATGATGATCAGAGGATTTTGTTTATAAAGAACTGCCACTGATAGTGACAGCTACTCCACTGCGGTTGCATTTCTTTTTCTGTGAACTAGCTGTGCAAAAATAAAAAAAATTCTTAAAGAGGACAGTACTAAATTTTTTAAAAAATTAACCACATTATGTAAATGTAGCAAGGTCCCAGGCCTCCTTCTGTCTGAGAACCTCCAGGGCCAGAGATAGCTGACATCCTTCTGTATATGGTGGGTTGTGAGGCATGGTGGGTGTAATGCAAGCTAGTTTAATTGGGTGCCAGACACTTCTTGAATGCAGAGAGATTTTATTTCTCTAAACAGAACTTTGGGAGAGAGGGTTAGGGCCAGGACACCCTAAGGTAGTTGCAATGTTAATTGGCAGATTCCGAGACTTCGACAGGAGGAAAGCCTTGCAGAGAAAAGCATCCAGCAAGATACCACATCTGCATGTGTAGGAATGCTGTCTCCTATGGCAACAGTCTTTAACAGTTTCTAACACAAGGTGTAACAGTTCCTTCACTTCCACTACAATCACTTCTTGTAGTTCTTCAGCCCACTGAGCTCCCAGTCTCTCTCTCTAGACTAGACGATTCACTGCCACTGAATCCCTTGAGCTCCTCCAATCTTCACTGTAGTATCTTCCTCAAGTGTCACCCACACTTCTCTGCTGGGTCCCTAACTTGGCACTCAAGATACTTCTCAAGCTTCACCCCACTGGCCTGCTCGGTCCCTGGCTTGACACACAAGGCTGCTCTGCAAGCTTCACCTCCACTGGCTGGGACCCTGGCTTGATACCCGCTGAAGTTTCCTGATTCTTCACCATCCCCAGTGGGTGAGAATACTGCTCCGGTACTTGGTAATAAGGTGGTTAATCCCTTGGTGGCGACAGCTTCCCCTCTACCTCCGACCACAACAGGTTCTCCAGCCGGTAGAATCGTCACTTCTGGTTGGACTGCAAGCCACAATCCCAACCCTGCGCTGCTCTTGCTTCTGGATAGGCCCTCAGACAGCCCAGCAGCCAGATGTGCCCGGGATAGGCCCAATCTGTAGCCTAGCAGCCCGGGCAATACAACACATGTCCACCCAGACAGCCGTCCAGGTGGCACAGAACACTAATCACCTGACTCCACCCAAATATATAGGCTCTCCTAGCAGGCCAAGGGATTTAAGAAAACCCCTGCCCATTGCCTGAGACACCCTATATACCCATAATCTGACCTTGCAGTGCCCTTGTCTTATCCAATGCCACCAAGTGCCCGGCCTCCTTGCGACAAAAGAGAAAAGTGCAGCAATCACAGACTTATGCCGCGTACACACGATCGGAAATTCCGACAAGAAAAATCAGGTGTGAGCTTTTGGTCGGAAATTCCGACCGTGTGTAGGCTCCATCGGAATTTTTCTGTCGGAATTTCCGCCAAGAAATATTTGAGAGCTGGTTCTCAAATTTTCCGACAAGAAAAGTTCTTGGAGGAAATTCCGATCGTCTGTATGCAAATCCGACGCGCAAAAAAACACGCATGCTCGGAATCAATTTGACGCATGCTCGGAATCATTGAACTTCATTTTCCTCGGCTCGTTGTAGTGTTGTACATCACCGCGTTCTTGACGGTTGGAATTTGGTGTGACCGTGTGTATGCAAGACAAGTTTGAACCAAGATTCCGTCGGAAAAAAAATCCACGGTTTTCTTGTCGAATTTTCCAATTGTGTGTACGCGGCATTAGGGTGAAATCAATTGATCCTCAACAATTGGCCAAGGTAGCTATACCTGTCAGGTACATTTAGGAGCAACCCTGCCTAAACACCGGGGTAGTACATTAAAAGAGAAGTGTGGGTTTTCTTTTTGGTTCATACTTACCTCGGTGGATGGAGCATCAGACCGATGTTTCATCTGTCCCCCGCCGTCTCTGCACTCAGAACCGAACCACCGAACATCGCCGCTGGTTTGGTTCTCACAGATTCCCGAGAGGAAAGAGGATGACTGTCAGTCAACCTCTTTCCTCTCTGCTTTTCCACGCTCATTGGAGCGCTGAGCCGTGGAGGGGCCGGAGAGGCTGTCTCGGCGGCTCGCTGAGACTGCCATCAATCAGGGCAGCTGGCGGATCCCAACTTGGAAGTCGTGATGACGCGCTGCCCCGACTGATGGCAGTGACGTCAGCGGAGAGCGGACTTCAGACCGCTCTCCGCTGAAAACGGGTCACAGGAGTGCAAAACAAATTTCACTCCTGTGACCCTTAGGAGAAGCCCAGCCTAAAAAGCTCAAGCTGGACTTCTCCTTTAAATAATAAAAAATAAATACAGCTACTACCATTAAAAATGTAGGCATATTTCTTATGGTCACATCCCTTATCTCCCTTGAATATGTCGGCTACCTTATTAAGTGTGTGCTGATGCTCTGGCGGATATCTCCAGGTTGGAAACACTGTAGTACATGATATCTTTGCCTTATCCTTCTTGATACAAAGACTCTTTCTTGTGCATCTCTTAATGCATACATTATTACTATCTGTTTTTGAGTATTTATATATTCAGAGAAATGTGTAAACTTGGATGCCTAGACCGCCCTACCTACAAAGAGGCACCGCTCAGCGCTTAGGTAAAAGCAATTAAGGTATGTGAGTAAAAAAGTGTAAATATGACTTAAAGCGGAGCTCCGCCGAAAAAAAAAATATTAAAAGCCAGCAACTACAGCTACAGCAGCTGCTGACTTTTAATATTTGGACACTTACCTGTACTGGAGTCCAGCGACGTCCGCAGCAGAGGACGAGCGATCGCTCGTCACTCTGCTGCCCCCACCGCCATCCTCGCTGAGGGAACCAGGAAGTGAAGCCTTGCGGCTTCATGCCCGGTTCCCTACGGCGCATGCGCGAGTCGCGCTGCGCCGTTCTGATTCGTCCTCCTGTGTTCTGGGAGCCGAGTGTCTCCCAGAACACTACGGGAAGTCTGGGGGAAGTGACGTCACTCCCGCAGATTCCCGGAGAGAGGACTCCCGGATGTGGGTGAAAATACCTGTCTTAGACAGGTATCTTCACCCCCCTCCCCCCTGAAAGGTGTCAATTGTGACACCGGAGGGGGGGAGGGTTCCGATTAGCATAAATTGTAATTTAGGGTGAAGCTCCACTTTAAATGACAGCTGCTGCTAAAAAAACTGAATATGCAAAGTAAAGCAATAATAAAAAAACTCTAAAACCAAACAAGAGTCCGTGATAATATCATAGCAGCACTTCAATCAAACCATCGTTTGACAGACTTCTGTAAATAGTTCATACAGGGAACAATAATGGTGCAAGGGAGGGCGTCTGTGATTTAATAGTGAAATTGGTCTTGAATCAGTGCACCTTCCACCCACGTGAGGGGGGTTGTCCCCTTTTGGGGATGCACTCACCACAATTCAGAGTCAGTTGCGCTTTAAATCACTTACCGTATATACTCGAGTATAAGCCGAGTTTTTCAGCACATTTTTTTGTGTTGAAAATGCCCCCCTCAGCTTATACTCGAGTCACCATTTTGCGCCTGATCTCCCGGATTTTGGCACACATGTAGCCCCACTCTTTCTCTACTAGTGTGCAAAGTTTGTTGTCCATGGGACCTAAGGCTGGGGAGCACCAATTTTTCAAAGCCGGGCACCCCTTCCATAGACTCCCATGTTAAACGGTAATTTCTCTGGTGATTTTGGGGGCCCGGTACTAGCTGGTCATAGGTCCCCTGGATCCAGGAGTTGGTACACATGTAGCCCCATTTCTCCTCTACAAGTGTGCAAAGTTTGTTGTCTGGGGGACTAATTTTTCAAAGCTGCCAATGTTAAACGTCAGTCTAGTCATGGGCACATTGAGGCATGGGCACAGTGAGGCATGGACATGGACACAGTGAGGCAAAGTGAGGCACAGTGAGGCATGCAGATGGACACCCTCGTTTTCCCATTTTTTTTGTGGTAAAATTAGGTGCCTCGGCTTATATTTGGGTCGGCTTATACTCGAGTATATACGGTAAGTTATCCACCGTCATCTGCACTTTTCCACCAAATTCAATTGCTTAATGCAGGGGTCCAGCAGCAACATGTGAAATGAATAAAATGTCCACATTGTATAAAAAGTTTAATAAAACCACCATAAATCCCTTACAAGATGCACGTACCGCAAAGCAATAAATAACAGGCAAAATATGACAATATAGTCTGAGTGTGGTCACCAGGGATGAGCCGAACACCCCCCTGTTCGGTTCGCACCAGAACCTGCGAACAGACAAAATGTTTGTGTAAACTTTAGAACCCTATTAAATACAATGGACTCGAACGTTCGAAATCTAAAGTGTTAATTATAAAGGCTAATATGCAAGTTATTGTCCTAAAAAGTGTTTGGGGACCCGGGTCCTGCCCCAGGGGACATGTATCAATGCAAAAAGAAGTTTTAAAAACGGCCGTTTTTTCGGGAGCAGTGATTTTAATAATGCTTAAAATGAAAAAATAAAAGTGAAATATTCCTTTAAATTTCGTACCTGGGGGGTGTGTATGATATGCATGTGAAGTGGCGCATGTTTCCCGTGCTTAGAACTGTCCCTGCAAAAAATGTCATTTTTGAAAGAAAAAAATGCATTTAAAACTGACTCGCGGCTATTAATGAATTGTCGGCTCCCGGCATTACATACAAAAGTCATTGATAAAAAAAAAAAAAAAAAAGCGTGGGTGTTCCCCAGAATTCAATTACCAGGCCCTTCAGGTCTGGAATGGATATTAAGGGGAACCCCGCCGCAAATTAAAAAAAAAATTGACGTGGGGTTCCCCCAAATATCCATTCCAGGCCCTTCAGATCTGGCATGGATTTTAAGGGGAACTCCACCCCAAATTTAAAAAAAAAATGGCGTGGAGTCCCCCTAAAAATCCATACCAGACCCCTTATCTGAGCACGCAACCTGGCCGGCCGCAGGTGAAAAGGGGGGGACGAGAGAGCGGCCCCCCCTCCCTCCTGAACCGTACCAAGCCACATGCCCTCAACATGGGGAGGATGTCCCCATGTTGATGGGGACAAGGGCCTCATCCCCACAACCCTTGCCCGGTGGTTGTGGGGGTCTGCGGGGCGGGGGGCTTATCGGAATCTGGAAGACCCCTTTAACAAAGGGGACCCCCAGATCCCGCCCCCCCCTATGTGAATTGGTAAGGGATACATTGTACCCCTACCATTTCACGAAGAAAGCGTAAAAAAATGTTTAAAAAAACACACAAACACCTTGAAAAAGTCCTTTATTAAAAAAAAAAAAAAAAAAAAGCAGTGAAATCCAGTGTCCCGCGGCGATCCCGATGTCCAGCGCTGTCCTTCATTGGTTGTGCCTGAGCGGACCTGATGGGGAACTCCCTCTCAGTATTTTAAATGTATAGACCCGCCCCTTCTAAAGTTCCCCATCAGGTCCGCTCAGCGGACGAGATGCGGAACATGAGAAGGGGCGGGTCTATACATGTATTACCAAAGTGAGAGCAGTCCCCCATCAGGTCCGCCCCCTCGGTATGTCAGACCCGCCTACGTCATTGGCTTGAGCGGGGAACTTCCTTCACTATGTAAATTTAAATTACATAGTGAAGGAAGTTCCCCGCTCAAGCCAATGACGTAGGCGGGTCCGACATACCGAGGGAGCGGACCTGATGGGGAACTTTAGAAGGGGCGGGTCTATACATTTAAAATACTGAGAGGGAGTTCCCCATCAGGTCCGCTCAGGCACAACCAATGAAGGACAGCGCTGGACATCGGGATCGCCGCGGGACACTGGATTTCACCGCTTTTTTTTTTTTTTTTTTTTTTAATAAAGGACTTTTTCAAGGTGTTTGTGTGTTTTTTTAAACATTTTTTTACGCTTTCTTCGTGAAATGGTAGGGGTACAACGTACCCCTTACCAATTCACATAGGGGGGGGCCGGGATCTGGGGGTCCCCTTTGTTAAAGGGGTCTTCCAGATTCCGATAAGCCCCCCGCCCGCAGACCCCCACAACCACCGGGCAAGGGTTGTGGGGATGAGGCCCTTGTCCCCATCAACATGGGGACATCCTCCCCATGTTGAGGGCATGTGGCTTGGTACGGTTCAGGAGGGAGGGGGGGCCGCTCTCTCGTCCCCCCCTTTTCCCCTGCGGCTGGCCAGGTTGCGTGCTCGGATAAGGGGTCTGGTATGGATTTTTAGGGGGACTCCACGCCATTTTTTTTTAAATTTGGGGTGGAGTTCCCCTTAAAATCCATGCCAGATCTGAAGGGCCTGGAATGGATATTTGGGGGAACCCCACGTCAATTTTTTTTTTAATTTGCGGCGGGGTTCCCCTTAATATCCATTCCAGACCTGAAGGGCCTGGTAATTGAATTCTGGGGAACCCCCACGCTTTTTTTTTTTTTATCAATGACTTTTGTATGTATTGCCGGGAGCCGACAATTCATTAATAGCCGCGAGTCAGTTTTAAAAGACTTTTTTTCTTTCAAAAATGACATTTTTTTGCAGGGACAGTTCTAAGCACGGGAAACATGCGCCACTTCACATGCATATCATACACACCCCCCAGGTACGAAATTTAAAGGAATATTTCACTTTTATTTTTTCATTTTAAGCATTATTAAAATCACTGCTCCCGAAAAAACGGCCGTTTTTAAAACTTCTTTTTGCATTGATACATGTCCCCTGGGGCAGGACCCCGGTCCCCAAACACTTTTTAGGACAATAACTTGCATATTAGCCTTTATAATTAGCACTTTAGATTTCTCCCATAGATTTTTCGAATTTGCCGCAAACACCCCTATTTGTTCGCTGTTCGGCGAACGGGCGAACAGGCAATGTTCGAGTCGAACATGAGTTCGACTCGAACTCGAAGCTCATCCCTAGTGGTCACTCGGTCACCGTATTAGGAGAGCAGAACCGTCTGTGTGATCAGCCGTGTTCCTTACTTCCTGGTTGATTCCCGGCCTGTGGAGCGCACACGTTACTTCCGGTTGGTTCACAGTAGTCACACCCTGACGCGTTTCGTCACTTCCTGACTTCGTCTGAGGGCGTGACTACCTGCGATACCAACCTGATTATATAGGAAGAGGATACCCGCCCCTTAAGCTCACAGCTGAAGCCGCGATGCGGACAATGTCCCCGCTCTCACTGCGCAACTGCCAATAGCTATTAGCAGGCTCGGAGAGCGTGACATAGTGGGCAGGCATACTAAACAGATATCATACCATTGTATACATCTAATGGAAAAAACATCATTAGTCATTAACCTTGGTAGTAATGTGTTACACAGATTCTATGTAAAGCCTTTTTTATTCTAAATAAACCTGTAACCATACGGTTTTTCACTATGTGGAGGCTTTCTGTTGTTTTTTTTTTGTTTACAAACGATTTTTATTATAGAAAAGGTCAAGGTATAAACACAAATCACAATGATGGTACAGGTATATATATGAACATTGTACATATTGAGCATTGTACAGAGGAAGGAGAAAAGGTTCTTCTTTTTTTTTTTTTTTTTTTCTTTTCTTAATTTATTTATTTTTCTTATTTCTTAAGACTGGTATAGGAATGTATATTGTTCAAATAGAGTCAATCAAGAGCATTGTATTGGAGAGAGGGTTAAATGACAATTGTATATATTTTAAGAGTGGGAGGAAAAAAAAAAAAAAAAACGGGAAGGTACTAGACCAGAGAGGTGGTATCCCAGAGAGTCCATTTTTTTGGGTAAAGGGGCATAGAATCATATAGTGTGTGATGAATTCTTTCTGAAAGCTTAATGTTTGACATGCGGTTAAGAATTTGTGGCCAAGGTACCGTAGTGGAGCGCCAATTAAATGCTATGGCCCAGTGGATGGAACTAAAGAGTGTATGTATTAACCTTGTACTAGTCATTGGAATGTCCTGTATAGGGGTGAATAAAAGGCCTATTTGGGGTGTAAGAGAGATCTTTCTACAGGATATTTTATCTATTATAATATTTGCCTTATGCCAAGTGTCTTTAATGTGGGGGCAATCCCAAAATATATGTAAAAGTGTCCCCTGGGTGGGGCAACCCCTAAAGCAGAGTGGGGACACTGAGGGATAAAATGAATTGAGTTTAGCGGGAGTAAGATACCATCTATAAAGTAGTTTGATGGCCGATTCTCTAATCGAGGTTGTTCTGGTACATTTGTGGAGATTTGTAAAAATCGTATCCCATTGATCAAGAGTAAATGAGGTATTTAAATCTGATTCCCATTGTAGCATGGGATGTGATTTATCAGGCATGTTTGTCTCATTTAAATTTTTATATATTCTGGAGATTAAACCCCGGTCACGAGGGGAAGAGATACAAATTTGCTCAAATTGTGTATAAGGGGGGTGGAGTGTAAGTGAGTAATATTTCTCATAGAATTTTTTTATTTTCGCATAGATCTCTAGTTCAGTAGGAGAGATATTGTATTTTGTTTGTAGTCTGGTGAAAGTAAGAAATGCATTGTCTTGGGAGAGCGATTTTAAATGTATTAGATTATGTGACTTCCAATATGTTAGCAAATTTTCATCCTGAGCTCTATCTGGGGGGGAAAAACGTGGGTCGCCCATAAAGGAAGCTAAGGGGGGAACATCTGAGGATAACTTAAAATTAGAGATTTGTCTGTTCCATAGTTGAAGAGTGTGAGTGACGATGAGATTTAAGGGCCTTATTTTTTGTGGTGGGATGATATTGGACCAGAGAAGTCCTTGTAAATTGTAGGGAAGGATAGATTCTTCCTCGAACAGGAGCCAAGGGATTTGGGATGAAGGGGCATACCATTGGGCTAATTGGGTGAATCTGGCCGACAAGTAATATAGCCAAAGGTTTGGAATGCCGAGGCCTCCTTTTAAATGGGGTCTAAACATAAGGGAATAACTAAATCTGGGTTTCTTGTTTTGCCATATAAATTTATTAATTTCTCTCTGTAAAGATTCTAGTGTTTTTTTAGGTAGAATAAGTGGAAGGGTTCTGAAAAAGAATAGAAGTTTGGGTAATATCATCATTTTTGTGGCTACTATCCTGCCCGAGAAAGAAATCTGATATGATGACCATAGTTTAAGTAGGTTTTTAATATTGTTAAATAAAGGAGGGTAGTTTGCTTGATATAACGTTTTATATGAAGATGTAATCTGAATACCTAGGTATCTAAACGAATCTACGTGCCAATTGAATGAGAATTTGTCTTTAAGTGAGGATATTAATGCTGGGGGAATGTTGATTGGTAAAGCCGAGCACTTAGATAGGTTTACTCCCAGACCTGTCAAATCATGAAAGACGTCCAGGGTTTTAGTTAGATTAGGTAGGGAAATAAGAGGGTCAGTTATGAATAGAAGGACGTCATCCGCATAAAGACTCAGTTTGTATTCCTTGGATCCCTTAAGATATCCTTTAATATTTGTATTGTTTCTAATTGCACAGGCGAGGGGTTCTATTGCGAGGGCAAAGAGTAGGGGGGAGAGTGGACAACCTTGTCTGGTACCTTTAGTCAGGGGAAAAAAGTCAGAATTGTTACCTGGGAGTTTAATACGTGTCTGTGGGTTGTGATAGAGAGCCTTAAAGCCATGTAGAAATTCATTGTTGATGCCATATTTTGGGAGAAGGGTGTCAAGATATGACCAGCAAACGCTGTCGAAAGCTTTGTGTATATCAAGACCAAGAAGCAGCGTGGATCTGGAATGAATGTTGGAGTCTTGAATGATATTTGTGGTAAGTCGTATGTTGTCTGTTATTTGTCTGTTGGGAATGAAGCCCGTTTGATCAGGATCAACTAATGGGGAGATAACGGCTGATAATCTGTCTGCTAATACACGGCCGAATATTTTTAGGTCGTTGTTAATAACTGATATCGGGCGGTAGTTTTGAGGGGTGGAGTGATCTTTATTTGGTTTGGGAAGTAGGGACATATTAGCCAAAATCATCTCGGGTGGGAATTGGCCACCCTGTAAGATATTATTATACAGTTTAGTAAGGTGTGGTGTAATGGTAGAGGAAAATGTTTTATAGTAAGATGTGGAATAGCCGTCAGGGCCTGGGGCTGTGGATATTTTTAGTGTTCCAATGATTTTGTTAACTTCCATCTCCGAGCAAGGGGCATTAAGAGATTCAATTTGATCTCTAGTAAGAGTGGGTAACGTAATGTTATTAAGCCAGTCTAAGGAGGACTGTTTCGGAGGTGTTTTTGGTGAGGTCAGGAGATTTTTATAGAAGTCCGAGAATAATTTCATGACTTCTTTGGGATGGGATACCAAATTACCAGAAGGGTTCCTTAATTTATAGGTGTGTGGGGGTTTCATAGATTGATTTAGTTTTTTAGCAAACATGGTGGAATAAGAATTACTGTTGAGTAAGAATCTAGCTTTAGACCATCTGAGAGCTTTTTCAGTATCTGATGTTAATAATGTGTCTAAGGTAGTGCGTTTCTCTTGTATCTGTTTAAGTAGGTCACTAGATGGGTTCTGATTGTTTCTATGATACAAGTGATCTAGATCTTTTGTTAGGGATCTAATGTCTGCAAGTTTGGATTTGTTGTTGATTGAGGCGATATTTATCAGATGACCTCTCATTACTGCTTTATGTGCCATCCATATAGTTGTAGGGGACATGTCTGGTGCTACATTTTGTGCAAAATATTGTTCAAGGTAAGATAGAATTTGTTGGTTGTGTGAGGGGGTTAGCTCGGCAGCGGGTGTGTGTGACCCCCGGGATGGGCTCCCCACACAAAACAGGCCCAGCAAACGGAGGTTGTGGTTTTCAAAATCAAAAAAAAGGTGCGGTTTATTTTCTATTTACAGTGACAAAACACAGCAAAGCCAAAAGAAACATAAACAAATTAAATCCTGGTCAACTTGACCTCTGACTAAACATACAGGCTTCCTAACTAACAACTGGGATCAGCCTAGTGCTGTCCTAGTCCCTAAGTCCCTGGTTTTGAATGTCCAAGCAAATAGCCACACAGGCTTTTTCTCACCGCACAGGGGTTCACTCTCCCTAGACAGTCCACACAGGTCTGGTTCCAGGCATCAGCTAACACCTAATGAATCTGGGAGTTTTTTATAGAGGCCTAAATGAGCTGACAAGCTTCAGCTGGCCTCATCAACTCCCTGTCTGTACGACGCCCCACACTCTCCCTAGAGGTATGAGTCATCCATGAGCCTACTAGCCTCAGCTGGGCTTATACAACTCTCCACCCTAGTTGTATAAGTCAGCATAAAGCCTGAATCTGGGAGAAATATATCTACCCCCCTGGATGCAACCAGGTGACTTTACCTTCCTGCTGTCACATACCCCCCCCTCTTGTTTTAACCTCGGGGTTGGAACACCAGCAATCAGGCATTCATGTACTCGAGACAAAGCATCCACATTCCCCATTTGAACGCCAGGGCGATGCTTTACTGTGAAGTTGAATTCCTGGAGGGCCAGGAACCACCTATTCACTCTTCTATTTGTTTCCTTGTTTTGAGCCATCCACTTTAACGGAGCGTGATCCGTAACCATGTCAAAGTGCCTACCTAGCAGGTAGTACCGAAGGGAATCTAGAGCCCACTTCACCGCTAAACACTCCTTTTCAACGGTGGCGTAATTTACCTCATGGGACTTCAACTTCCTGCTGAGGTAAATGACTGGGTGCTCTTCCCCGTTCCAGACCTGGGACAATACTGCTCCTAACCCCACATCTGACGCATCACTTTGTACGACAAAGTCTTTAGAGAAGTCGGGTGAGTACAACACTGGCTGGCTACATAAGGCTTGTTTCAAGAATTGGAATGCTGCCTCAGCCTCGGGGGTCCATTTAATCATGACCGACCCTTTCCCCTTCGTTAGGTTGGTTAGGGGCACAGCCTTAGAAGCAAAGTGGGGAATGAATCGCCGATAATACCCAGCGATTCCCAGAAAGGCTCGTACCTGCTTCTTGCTGTTGGGACGTGGCCAACTCTGGATGGCCTCGACTTTGTTGAGTTGGGGTTTTATTACTCCCCTCCCAATGGTGTACCCAAGATATTTGGCCTCCTCCTGCCCAATGGTACACTTCTTGGGGTTAGCCGTAAACCCCGCTTCCCGAACAGAGTCCAGGACTGCTTGCACTTTTGGCAGATGTGAGGCCCAATCTGTGCTATGGACAATTACGTCATCCAGGTAAGCCGCAGCATACTTCCGATGGGGCCTCAGCATCTGGTCCATTTTCCGCTGGAACGTGGCCGGCGCATTCTGTAACCCGAACGGCATTCTTTTATATTGGAACGCCCCGTCTGGGGTTACAAATGCGGTTTTCTCTTTGGCCAATTTGGCCAGGGGGATTTGCCAATACCCTTTTGTGAGGTCAAGAGTCGTCATGTATCGGGCTGTTCCCAGCCGGTCGATCAACTCATCTATACGTGGCATGGGGTAGGTGTCAAATTTTGTAACTTTGTTCAACTGACGAAAATCGTTACAAAATCGCCAGCTCCCATCCGGTTTAGGCACCAACACAATGGGACTAGACCAATCACTTTGGGACTCCTCTATCACCCCTAAGTTCAGCATTTTCTGTACTTCCTCCCGTATTGCCTCCCGTCGGGCCTCTGGGATCCGATAGGGTTTTAACTTCACCCTTTCACCGGGCGGGGTAATGATGTCATGCTCTACCCCAGATGTTTGTCCCGGCAGCTCAGAGAATACCTCCTTGTTGCGAAGCACAAACTCCTTAACCTCCTGTTGTTGGGGTTGTGACAAGGTGGCTGCTATTCCAACCTCAGGAATCACGCAACCAGTTTGAGCTGGTGACCAAGTGTCTGCGACTAGGGACTCTCTATCCCTCCAGGCTTTCAACAGATTAACGTGATAGATCTGTTCGGGCTTTCGCCTTCCTGGTTGTCTGACCTTGTAATTCACTTCGCTCACTTTTTCCATTATCTCGTAGGGGCCTTGCCATTTGGCAAGGAATTTACTTTCAACCGTAGGGACAAGTACCAGTATCCTATCCCCCGGGGAAAAGGTACGGGTCTTGGCTCCACGGTTGTACACTCTCTGCTGTGCTAACTGCGCTTGGGCCAAATGTTCCTTCACGATGGGCATTACCTGTGCAATTCGGTCTTGCATTAGGGCGACATGCTCAATCACACTCCTGTGGGGAGAACTCTCACTTTCCCAAGTTTCCTTGGCAATATCCAACAGCCCTCTTGGGTGTCTCCCATACAGTAACTCAAAGGGGGAGAATCCCGTAGAGGATTGGGGCACCTCCCTAATAGCAAACATCAGATAAGGAAGTAGACAGTCCCAATCCTTTCCATCTCTATCCACCACTTTCTTCAACATTTGCTTTAGGGTTTTGTTGAATCTTTCAACCAGCCCATCGGTTTGGGGGTGATACACAGATGTACGTAATTGCGTCACTTTGAACAATTTACACAGCTCCTTCATAACCCGGGACATAAAGGGTGTACCTTGGTCCGTAAGCAGTTCTCTACAAATACCCACCCGGCTAAACACAAGAGATAGCTCTTTGGCTATGGTTTTGGCCGAGGTATTTCGGAGAGGGATCGCTTCTGGATAACGGGTGGCATAGTCCATTATAACTAATATGTACTGGTGCCCCCTAGCGGACTTGATTATAGGACCTACCAAATCCATGGCGATCCTCTCAAACGGGACCTCAATGATGGGTAGAGGGACCAGCGGGCTACGGAAATGTGGCATCGGGGCCGACCTCTGACACACAGGGCAGGAGGAACAATAATTTTCTATGTCCTTTATCACCCCCGGCCAATAGAATCTCTGTAACACCCTCTCTCTGGTTTTCTCTGTCCCCAGATGACCTCCAAGAATGTGCCCATGGGCCAACTCCAACACCAACTTCCTGTAAGGTTTGGGCACCACAAGCTGCTCAACGGTTTCTTCTGCCCTTTTTGCCACCCGATACAGTAGGTCCTTCTCTACGCTGAAGTATGGGTAAGTGCAGGTATTATCTGGGTTCACTAACTCGCCATCTATTTTCACTACGTTTTCCCGTGCATTTATTAGGGCGGGGTCTTTCAACTGTTCTGTGGCAAAGTTTTCCCTGTGAACCTCAAGATCAGAAAACTCCACAGACGGTAGGTTTTCGTCTGAGGAGGTGGGCTCCTCTCCAGTTTCTTGAGTCTCCCCTGCCAATACTGATAAGGGAAATTCCGGAGAGTCCTCACCACTCTCAGGGGAGTTCTGGCTATCCCATTCCTGGTACATAGGGGCACCAGTGGGGGGCTCAGGATCATCCCACAGTTCCCAGAACTTCGGAAAATCCCTTCCCACAATGGCGTCATGCGGTAACTGAGATACTAAGCCCACTGGATGAGAGAGGGTACCTTTGGGGGTCTCGAAACACACTGTAGTCACTGGATACTCTCGGGTGTCCCCATGCACACAAATAACAGCTACCTTGCTATTCCCAGAGACCTCTGTTTTAACTAACTCAGCCTTTATCAGGGTCACAAGGCTACCTGAATCCAGCAATACCACAACATTTCTACCATTAACACACATTTTGCATAAATGTTTCTCAGTTCCTCGAATGGCAGTGCATGCGACTGTCGCACACAGCGACTGACGTCTGCCCATCAGAAAGTCACACTGCATGGGTTCCTCCACAACCGGGCAATTGGCTGCAATATGTCCCGCTTGCCGGCAGCGGTAGCAAACGATCCTTCTTGCCGCCTCTTGAGCCGCTGATTTCCCAGGCTGTTCTCGCCAAACTTGGGGTAGAGCTCCCACCCTCTCACTCTCTCCACCCTCACCCCTTGGAATCCTCTTATCCGCCCCTGGGGATGGTCTGGTCTTAGGGTGGAAAGTCCGAGTGTCTCTGGAAGAGGCCGTCAGGTTCTCTGTAGCCAAGTATTTCTCCACACGATCCACAAGACCATCGGCCGTCTCTGGGTCTCCATGGCTTACCCACTTTTGGATGGCAGTAGGAAGAGCTCTCAAAAACCGATCCATTACAACACGTTCCACAATCTTTGGTGCGGACAAAGTCTCTGGCTGTAGCCACTTTCTGCTTAGGTGAATGAGATCATACATTTGAGACCTGGGGGGTTTTCCAAGCTGGAAAGTCCAGTTATGCACACGCTGAGCCCGGACAGCCTGGGTGACACCCAGCCTTGCCAATATTTCAGCTTTTAGCATCACATAGTCTTTTGCTTGGTCAGGCTCTAGGTCATAGTAAGCCTTCTGCGATTCACCAGTTAACAGAGGAGCCACCAGTCCAGCCCACTGCTCCTCAGGCCACTTTTCTCTTTCAGCAGTCCTTTCAAATGTGGTCAAAAATACCTCTGGATCATCCTCTCCAGTCATTTTTGTCAATAAACGACTCACCCCAAAGGACGCGGTATTAGTGGGACGGCTTTCCTCACTGGTCTGCGGACGTTGCTGCATTACTGCTTCCATTTGTTGTAGTCTCTGCTCTTGCTTCTGTAACAGGTCTATGAAGCGGGCCTCAGATTGCTGCTGGGCTTGTTGCTGAGCTGCAAGGCTCTGTTGATGAGCTTGCTGCTGGGCTGCGAAGTTCTGTTGTTGAGCTGCAAGGCTCTTTTGCAAACCTGCATTTGTCTGCTGTTGATTGGCATTTACTAGAGCCAGCTGCTTCAGTATCTCCTCCATGCTGGCTTAAAAAAAACTGCCACTGGTTCTCCACCAACTGTGAGGGGGTTAGCTCGGCAGCGGGTGTGTGTGACCCCCGGGATGGGCTCCCCACACAAAACAGGCCCAGCAAACGGAGGTTGTGGTTTTCAAAATCAAAAAAAAGGTGCGGTTTATTTTCTATTTACAGTGACAAAACACAGCAAAGCCAAAAGAAACATAAACAAATTAAATCCTGGTCAACTTGACCTCTGACTAAACATACAGGCTTCCTAACTAACAACTGGGATCAGCCTAGTGCTGTCCTAGTCCCTAAGTCCCTGGTTTTGAATGTCCAAGCAAATAGCCACACAGGCTTTTTCTCACCGCACAGGGGTTCACTCTCCCTAGACAGTCCACACAGGTCTGGTTCCAGGCATCAGCTAACACCTAATGAATCTGGGAGTTTTTTATAGAGGCCTAAATGAGCTGACAAGCTTCAGCTGGCCTCATCAACTCCCTGTCTGTACGACGCCCCACACTCTCCCTAGAGGTATGAGTCATCCATGAGCCTACTAGCCTCAGCTGGGCTTATACAACTCTCCACCCTAGTTGTATAAGTCAGCATAAAGCCTGAATCTGGGAGAAATATATCTACCCCCCTGGATGCAACCAGGTGACTTTACCTTCCTGCTGTCACAGTTGCTTGAGGGATCTGTGAGCAAAGAATCGTTTATTCGCCATGAGTGTGCTGTGTTGGCTAGACCTATATGTGAAGTATCAAAGGAGACTATGTGGTGATCAGACCAAGGACACGGATGGATATCTGCTCTAGAGGAATTGGCAAGTAGAATTGGGGTGCAAAAGATGTAGTCAAGACGAGCGAAGCAGTTGTGCGGATGGGAGTAGAATGTGTAAGATTTGGATCCTATGTTATGGGCTCTCCAAGTGTCTATTAATTGATGGTTATATAGTGATCTATTCAAGGATTTGGGGAAAGCTTTTGAGGATGGGACAACATTGCTTCTATCTAGAGCTGAATGGGCAGCTAAATTAAAATCCCCACCCACTATTAAATGTGTGGAGTGATAATTGTCTAGAGTATCAAAAAATTTGGTGAAAAAGTTTGACTGGGCTTCGTTGGGAGCATAAATTGAGGCAATGGTGATAGAACGTCCTTTGATTGAACCTTTCAAGATCAAGTAACGACTGTCTGGATCTTTAAATATATTTTGAACCTCAAATAACACTGTGTTTCTAATGTATATAGCAGCACCTCTAGATTTTGTGTTATAAGTAGTGCAATAATATTGGCTGTAACTTTTGTCAAAAAATTTAGGGTGTTTATCTGTGGCAAAGTGCGTTTCCTGCATTAAGATTATATCAGCTCCTAATCTTTTATAATGGCGAAAGGCCTTCTTTCTCTTGTGAGGTGAATTAATACCCTGGGCGTTATGAGAAATCACTCTGAGACCCATTGTATCGGTATTAAGGAGCGATGGTGGATATGAAGAAATGGCAGTGGGTCGTCAAGCCTAGGTTTGAGTATATAGCCACGTCGGAGTGGAGTTGATAATTTGATTATCGCCATTAAGATCGAAAGTGAAGCTACTTGAGATATAGGCGGAACTAGCCAACATCGTATTGCCATTTGTAACTGTTTATATATGTAATATATCAGGTTATACATTCGTATCCAGCTCAAATATTTCCTCGTTGACCTTTGTTTTTTGAATAACATTTTGTGCCTATACCACAGAACCATGAAGAACAGGGCTCTTGAACAGTGGCACATTAGAGCTAGTAAACTTATAGAAAATAACAGTACTGTATTGTACAATGACATTCCATAATAATGTTTTAATTGAGGTAAAGAGAGTTTGTTTGACCTTTTCGACATTTTGTAAATATAGAGTGTTTTAGTATGACTATGTGAATTAACTTTTATGATTAGGGGGTCAGGGTGAGAAGCACTTCCTGACCGAAAAAAGTATTGATTTGGACAATACTGTCCATTACTCACAAATAGACCCTCCACCACTAGAACGGAGGATAGCAGGATCAGTAGCAGAAAAATATCCACCAGTTGGACCATGCTTTTGGAGTCTTTTGTGAGCAGGGGGACAAACTAACGCAGGCGGAGCACATCAGCCTTAGCGAGGATGCTATAAAAAGAACATTTTTTATATAAGTGCATGCTGTTACTTATAAAAAATTAGCAAACGAAACTGTATAAGAAAGGAGCAAGAAGAAATGTTAGATATATAATGTCGTATAGAAGAAACTGTGGTAATGCCGATCCGGTACCATATAAACGTGTGGTACAGTTGTTTACTATAATCAGGAAAAACAACCTCAAACAATTCGAACTGTAAAAGTGATATTTTGAACCTTGCAAAAGGGAGAGAAAAAAAAAAAAAAAAAAAAAAGGAAGAAAAGAAGAAAGAAAAAAGAAGAAAGAGAAGAAAAGAGAGAAAAAAAAAAAAAAGGGGGGGGGGGAGGAAAAGAGCAAGGTTTTTATAAAAGAAGGGGGGTAAGTTTTGGGCCACAAATGGGATTTTCTGTTGTTTTTTTATGGATGCTGTTAACCATAAACCTACCAAACGGTTCTGTGTTGGAAGGAGGTTTTTTACCATCTGGGGCATTGCCATCCTGATCCATTTTCTCACATGCCGGGTCAAGGTTGCCTGAGGTGTCTCGGCTGAGGAGGAGGAATTGCACCACTCGCTATCCAGAGCTTTGATATCACATGCCTGATTGATGCTACCTTCTGGTAAGCAGATTTAATCTTCTCCCTTGGGTGGTGGATGCACACATGGCGGTGACTCCTACACTCCTGGATTCCTTCCCATCAATATATACTAATAAATAATGTTTTAATCACCAATGGGAGTATACTACCAATGTTGATTTACAATTTGCACAGTGCACTTTATTTACAGACACTATCAATCAGATGATGGTGTTTTTTGTATATGCTAATCACAATTTATTTTGTATATCACGGTATGTTGATATGTCAATACTCAACATTTGATTCCTAGCGCTGCACTGTTTTCACTCTTATACTTTTTGAGTACCTGTAAATAGTTTAAACATCCAGTATAGAACCAAAACTTTTCCACCAGTTTGAGGTAGACTGTCCTGGTAAAGTTGTGTAATGCTGGCAAATAAAAGAGGAGCTAGGGCAAACTCTTTAATGTATCATAAAGAATCATTCTATTTTATATTGTGATATAAAAACTTCCTTAGCTGTCCCCTCCTTTCAGTGTTTGATGACGAATTTCCCTACGAATCGCTATCGCTCAATTCTGCGAGTGATTCTAATTTATTATCGCTGTTTTCTAGCTGGTCTAAAACCGCTGTTGACGTAAAGGGACTCTTTTTGGTTGCTATGGACAATCTCCAAATTCCAGGCAGAAAGAACAGTATATATAATAAAAAAACTGCAGGTAGGGCACCGGACAAAGTATTAGGGACAAAAGGGATGTGAAATAATTTGATACAGTACATTGTAATCTTAGAGATTACATTATTGTATGTGTTATGTGTTTTTTACTTTTTCAATTTGGCACTGGGCTCCGTCCCCATGCGTTGCGACGCTTGCAGGGAAGGGAGCTCAGCACAGTGATAGATGGAGCGAGAGGACACAGCCCACACACACACAGCAGGGAGACATCGCAGGATCCTGGGGACAAGGTAAGTAACTTTGCATGGATCCTGCGATGCAATACCGAGTGTGGCTCGGGGTTACTGCTTTTGGTAAAGAAAATTCACTCCAAGCCACACTCGGGAATACCGCTAGGGAGGTTAATGTGTTACTAAACCCAGGACCCTGCATTCACTATATCTGATCTCCCACAGTACACAGAACATGGAAATGCAATAGTTTAATAAATATAAACTGCTAAATACCTTTTCTCATCAGCAGTTAGAGCAGCCTTGTGACTTCTATCAGTGTCTGGCCAAGCACTGGTTAAAGATTGTAGGAGTTTTCATTCTCCTCTGATTGTCCTATGAGGCTGCATGACCCCTGACCCTCAGTTTGGACAGTGCTGATTGGCCCTGTGCTGATCACATGCACTTTCCCAGAAAAAAATCAAAAAAACTCTCTCGCAATACACACCAAGCTGAGCATGTGCAGCTTGTCCCCTAGCCTCTGTTCTTCCACTGTCCCCAAACCATCTAGTAATAGAAGGGGAGGATCAGAGAAGACGTAATAAAACAGCCTTTTTACACAATGCAGAGGATTAACCCCTTAGGTTCCACAGTGAGTATAACAAATATGCTTTACTGCATATACAGACTCATTTTACTGTTGTGGGTTTAGTAACACTTTAAATATGTGCCATAGATAGAGGTGACATAAAACAAAGAACACTAACATTATTGAGTACACATTCACTAAAAGGGAAATTAAATATCACAACATTATGGAGTATGTGAAAGTGAGGAGCAAACGAAGCATCTAGGCACAGACTGACATTACAGGTGACCCTTAGTGGCTATCTTTGGGTCAGCAGAGTCTTTAGAAGTCCCTACCCCCAGGTTTTGGGTGTGCATTTTTGCGAAGTGGCTAGAGTAGGAAAAGAGTACCTGTCTGTCTGGGGAAAGTGATGGCGGCAGAGAAAGGTTCCAGGTGAGTAGGGACAGACTCACAATTCTGTACTGTAGCCTCACTTTTGGGACTAGACCGGCTAGGCCATATTCCCCCCCCCCCCCCTCTGAAGGCAGATGCTGTTGGTGCATTTTAACCCGCAGCCTCTCTGCCTAGAGTTGAACTGTAATGCCGCGTACAGACGATCGGACATTCCGACAACAAAACCGTGGATTTTTTTCCAACGGATGTTGGCTCAAACTTGTCTTGCATACACACGGTCACACAAATGTCGGAAATTGCGAACGTCAAGAACGCAGTGACGTACAACACGTACGACGAGCCGAGAAAAATTAAGTTCAATAACCAGTGTGGCTCTTCTGTTTGATTCTGAGCATGCATGGAAATGTGCGTCGGAATTGTGTACACACGCTCGGAATTTCCGACAACATTTCCGACAACAAGTTTTGTTGTCGGGAAAATTTGAGAACCAGCTCTCAAACATTTGTTGTCGGAAATTCCGAAACCAAATGTCCGACTGAGCGTACACACGGTCGGATTTTCCGACAGCAAGCTCACATTTGTTGTCGGAAATTCTGACCGTGTGTACGCGGCATGAGTGTTACCTTAAGGCAGGGGTCTCCAAACTTTCTAAACAAAGGGCCAGTGTACTGTCCTTCAGACTTTAGGAGGGCCGGACTAGGGCCATTGGGAGTAGAAAATGTCGAGAGGGGGTAAACAATACCATTCCTTTGGTGTCACTGGGAGGACTAGTGCCCCATTGTTGGTGTCAATAGAAGGAATTGTACCCATTTGATAATGAAAGTTGGATGAATAGTGCCCCATTTGCTTTCAGCAATAAAAATGATTCACCATTGTTGGTGTCAGTGGATGGAATAGTGCCCCAAGGGCCGGATAAAGGCAAGCAAAGGGCCGCATCCGGCCCCAGGGTCGCAGTTTGGAGACCCCTGCCCTAAGGGTTGTTTGTAGTTGGCATTTTCTGCAATACAAGTTCTGAGTTCATTTGCAACCCGGACTCTGTCTTTCCTGCTGCACCCACCCACACATTTCCTTTAAGCGGAGCTCCGCCGAAAAAAAAAAAATTAAAAGCCAGCAGCTACAGCTACAGCAGCTGCTGACTTTTAATATCAGGACACTTACCTGTCCTGGAGTCCAGCGACGTCCGCAGCAGAGGACGAGCAATCGCTCGTCACTCTGCTGCCCCCACCGCCATCCTCGGTGAGGGAACCAGGAAGTGAAGCCTTGCGGCTTCACTGCCCGGTTCCCTACGGCGCATGCGCGAGTCGCGCTGCGCTGTTCTGACTGGTCCCCGTGTGTTCTGGGAGCCGAGTGTCTCCCAGAACACAATGGGTATTCTGCGGGAAGTGACGTACTTCCCGCAGATTTCCCGCAGAGAGGACTCCCGGAAGTGGGTGCAAATACCTGTCTTAGACAGGTATCTGCACCCCCCTCCCCCCCTGAAAGGTGTCAATTGTGACACCGGAGGGGCGGAGGGTTTCCGATCAGCGGAAGTTCCACTTTAGGGTGGAGCTCCACTTTAAGAAAAATGTAAAAAAAAAAATGTTTTAGACAGGGGGATTGGTCATAGATGTATTGCCAAGTTAACCAAAGTATACTGATGCTGGTAAATTTGGTCTGGGGATCAAGGCAGCAATGACCTTTGGTCACGGAAGGGTTAAATGTTCAGGATCGAATCTGTTTTTGACAGGAGCCAGCAGGCACTTTACAGTAGATGGAGGACAAGTGTTTCCATTAGTAACAATAGAGCAAAGTAAAAAAAAAAGCTTCTGCTGTAAAATATTTCAGAAGCATTGGCTGAAATTTGTCCAGTCATGGTAGTAATATCATTATTATTAAAGTTCCCATGTGGTTAATAATACAAGGCACTATGTTGATTGGTCAGAGCCATGTTGTGATTTGCACACGAGGACTGTGTGAGTTCTAGCCGAGTCATTATACACTGTCAGTACAGTACAGATGTTATTTGATATGCATGTGAGGCACGGCGGAGTTGCGCTCAGCAGTCTGGCAGTGTGCAGAGCCAGCATGGGATCAGAGAGGAAGAGATTGGAATATTATGAATATGTGAATAGCTGAGTGCAGAGCCTTCCAACCTATAAAGGCTGGAGTTAAAGATCATTAATGAACTTCTCTTCCAGTGATCAGGCAGTGGATTAGCTTCCTTTTTCCATTTTGTTATGTTATTGTAATCCTCATTGCTCTCTATTTAGATAATTATTTCTAAAATGATGTTGGATGAGGACAGCGTAGACCGTAACGTAAAGGTGGAAGGTAAGCAGATGAAGATAAAAAGACAGTTAGCGTTGGTAACTCTCCATAATTCACATGATGGACCACCAAGCTTGAAGTCTGGGGCTCCCAGTGCAAGAGATTCTCAGGAGAAGGATGAGGAGAATACCAGGATAGAAGTGATTGTCACAGAGCCTGGGGTCTCCAAAAAGCAGGTGAGTCAATTTACACGTTTGTCTTTATTTTTATGGAATTGTAGCTATAGAGTAGGGTGACCAGACATCCCCAGTTTCAGGGGACAGTCCCCGGATTGAGGACACTGTCCCCGGACCAAGTCTGTCCCCGGTTTTGTCCCCGGATTGGATTTGAACAGGGGCTGGAGCAATTTCAAAGACAGTCAGTGCAGAATTAAAAAAATTCATTCTGAATTACACACCCCGCTCCTACTAGCTTAGGGGGGTGTATTTTTTTCCATTATCTGTGCCCCTTTCTGATGATCATGTGCTGGTCGAAGCGGAGGGAATATTTCTTCAGTTTCGGGTGCATGCCCATTCAGCTCCGCTCGCATGTTCTCCTGCCTTGCCTCACGTCCCGGCCACCCGCCTGCTTATCTCCTTGCCTTCCCTGGTGGAGTGATCTTCCTCCGGTCCCCACCCAGTAGTAGCCGGGGACCGGAGAGTATGACTTTACAGGACTATGAGGCGGGCGGTGGCGGCGACGGGCAGAGAGTCGCTGATTGCCGTCATTACTAGTAAAAAAAAAAAATATGTCCCCGGATTTCATTTTAAAAATTTGGTCACCTTAATATAGAGAGAGTTGTAGAATATAACTCCGCAGCCCTTAGATTTCTGGAGCTTGGACCTCAAGCATTATCTTGCCGTTGTCCGGTTTCTCCATTGCCCAAGATGCTGTACACCACAGCAACCAATGACATTTTGTTTATTGTATTTGGATCATTTGAGAGATCGTTTCCAATTGGTCGCTACAAGCTACTGCATTTTGCTCATTGATCTTGGGTGAATTGGATACGACAGACTTTGGTCCATTAAGTCTGCCCCATTTTGTTTTCTTCAAACTTTTTTGACTAATGCCGCGTACACACGACCATGCCATTTTTTAAATTGGTCATTAACAACGATCGTGTGTAGGCTCCAGAGCATTTTTAACGACGTGAAAAATGGCGTAAAAAAAAATTAGAACCTGCTCTATTTTATCGCGTAGTTTTTCACGTTGTTCTTTTTAACGTCGTGAAAACCGGTAGTGTGTATGCTTTTACGAGGGGGGAAAAAATGCGCATGCTCAGAATCAAGTATGAGACGGGAGCGCTCCTTCTGGTAAAACTAACGTTCGTAATGGAGATAGCACATTCATCGCGCTGTAACGGACTGAAGAGCAAGAGGCTGAAAAGCGCGAATCGGCTCTCACCAAACTTTACTAATACGAGGATCAGCAAAAGCAGCCCAAAGGGTGGCGCCATCCGAATAGAACTTCCCCTTTATAGTGCCGTTGTACGTCGCCGCGCTTTGCTCGAGCATTTTTTTTCACGATAGTGTGTAGGCAAGGCAGGCTTGAGAGGAAACACGAAAAATCACGGCGAAAAAAATGTCGTTTTTTTTCAATGACATTAAAAATGGCCGTGTGTACGCGGCATTAGTATAGATCTATATTTCTCCTAAGTATGTTTGAATCCACGTACTGTTGACTAATTTACCTCCTCTGATGAAAGTCTATTCCAAGCATCATCTATTCTTTCAGTAAAATAACACTTTCTACGGTTAGTTTTGAACTTTCCTTCTATTAGTTTGAGGTCTTTACCCCATGCTTTTGATCTTCGCTTAATATTGAAAATACAGCCCTTCTGAACCTTATTCACACCCCTAATGGATTTTAAAGGTTTCAATCATGTCTTCACTTTCCCTTCTCTCCTCAAGACTACATATTGTGTTCCTGAAATCTTTCTTGATATGTTTTAGCCCCAGACCTTTCACCATTTTTGTTGCCCATCTTTAAGCTCATTCTATCCTATCAATATCTTTCTGTAAGTGAGGTCTCTAGAACTGGACACAGTATTCTAAATTAGGTCTCATTAAAGATCTATATAGGCCAGGGGTGTCAAACTCCTTTTCATTGTGGGCCGCATCAGCATTATGATTGCCTTCAAAAGGGCCGGTTGTATCTGTAAGGTTAGATGTCCAGCACATCCCCTCCCCATATATTAAATGTCAAGAGCCACCCCACCATCAGAAGTTGAGTCCCCCACTCTCCCTTACATCAGTGCACTCCCCTTTCCTTATGTTGCTGCTGGGAAGAAGCTGGATGCATTGCTTGAAAGCAGAAAGTAAGGGTCTGGAGGAGGACCAGAGGAGGGCTGGAGCTCTCCTGCAGCTGCAGGAGAGATGCGAGGGTCGCCTGGAGGGCCGGATTCGGCCCGCGGGCCTTGTGTTTGACACCTGTGATATAGGGGAATCAGAGCCTCCTTCCTCCTGCTGGTGATGCCTCTAGTGATGCACCCTTGAATTCTATTCGCTTTTCCCACTGCTTGACCACACTGTTTTCAAATTTTAAATCGTGAATTAAAGTGGTTGTAAAGCTTTACATTTTATTTATTTTTTAAATAACAAACAGGTCATACTTACCTGCACTGTGCAGCTCATTTTGCACAGAGTGGAACCGATCCTCGTCTTCTGGGGTCCCTCGGCGGCTGTCTCGGCTCCTCCCCACTTCTGGTAACCCCCCTGGTAAGCGCCCTCCCAAGGGGGTTACCTTGCGGGCGTGCTCCCGAGTCCTGTATTCGGCGTCCATAGCCGCCAACTACAGAACTCCGCCCAACCCCCGGCCGTCGCATCATTGGAGTTGATTGACAGCAGCGCCAGCCAATGGCTGTGCTGCTATTAATCTATCCAATGAAGAGCCAAAAAGAGCTGAGAAGACCGGGGCGAGATCAAGCGCGTTCTCGACGTGGGACTTTCGAGGGCTCAGGAGGTAAGTAAACCAGGGGGCTGGGGGGACGGAAAACATCAGATGTTTTTTCACCTTAATGCATAGGATGCATTAAGGTGAAAAAACATGAACCTTTACAACCCCTTTAAGTCAAGCAGATCTTACAGATATCTTAATATATTGCTCTACTAGGTATCAGCATGGTCATCTGCTGGGAAATCCATATTTTCCCCACTAAAGAAAGTCGTGATGTGGACCTAGATAGTTGTGTTTGAATGATGGTCTTGCTGCGCCTCTTTTGTACGATGTTATTTTGAGTAGAACATAAAGAATATGTACAATGTTCCCATTTTACTTTTCCTATGATTTGCTCTCTGTAAATTGTTGAAAATTCAGTAAACATTATAGAAACAGGAAACCGTAATGCGAATAGTCAATTTGAGGGCAAATGTGCGGTACTTTGACTTCATTACTTCTGGAATCACTGACCAATACTCAGTAGTGTATTTAGGTTTTGTGCTGCCCTAGGCCTGACTAAACTCGTGACCCCCTAATTTAAATATGACCCACCCCTTCCTGTCAAGGACACACCCCTTTCTGTCTAAGACCCACCCCTTTTTGAGTGGGGACACTAGTTCTTAGGCCTGGGTGGGGCATTGGATTCCCTTAATTTGCATAGATTTCTTCTCACTTCCTGTTTGGCTATGGAGCAGGAAGTGAAGGAAAATCTCTGCAATGGGACAGGGATGGTAAAAAAGAAACTGACAGGGGCTATAACCCTCTTACTCTATCCAAAATAAAAAGAAAAAAAGTGTTGCCTATAGTTCTACTTTAAGCACAAATTTCTGATAATTTTATGGTGAGGACTAAGAAGATATAACCATGCCAATGGTGCAGCAGAAACATGTAGCACAGTGAGGAATGTTTGTGGTCCAGGACAATAGGACACTCAAAATTAGAAGCAGCTTGCGTTACACTAACAGTGTAGCGCAAGCCGGCGAGGACTCTTTCCGTGCTGCCCCCCTGCAAAGTGCTGCCCTATGCCTGGGCCTTGTTGGCCTAGGCCAGGATACAGCGTTGCCAATACTAAGTATAGACATAAGGAATTCTGACTTTTCTCTGACATTTATTTGCATTCTTATACCAGGTACATGCCTCAGAAAGTGTACAAGCCAGTGCCATAATCAATGTTTGTGGTCTCTGTTTTGATAGGCGTGATAGTTTTCTATTATGAAGTATCAAAATAATGATAGACTGACGGGTGAGATGTCAGAAAATGTAACATGTAACATTGACATTATGGACCTCCGAATCAAAAGGTTTGACATCCAGGAAAAAATTGATGTATGGCAGTCCTAATGCCGCGTACACACGATCGATTTTCTCGACGGTAAAAACACCGTTGAGAAAATCGACGGGAAAAACGAGGAACAGCATGTTCCCCTACACATGGCCGGTTTTCCCGACATTTTTCCTCTTGGTCGAGAAAAACGACCGTGTGTAGGCTCCATGGCAGTGTTTCCCTATGGGAAAACTGCCGCGGAAAAAAATGCTGTGAATCACGACGAGAAAAATTAGAGCATGTTCTAATTTTTCTCGTCATGATTCATGCCGTTTTTCTCGTCGGGAAAAATTATGAAAAGCCCACACATGGCCGCTTTTCTCGTCAAAGAGAAAAAATTTCATTTTTCCCGACGAGAAAAATGGTCGTGTGTACGCGGCATTAGATATGACTAACAATGCTCACTGTACTGTATATATGGAGGAACAACAATATCACCACAGGACAGGAAGTGTGCTAGGGCTACAACCCCCCCCCCCCCCCCCATCTTCATAATATGCAGGAGATATTCTGTAGTTTTAACACACATCCTGATAGCATTGTTTGAAATAATATTGCATAATGCACAGGAACAGGATTGATCTAAAATCAGCATCAACATTTTTTTACACCTATCAAACAGATATAACAAGACACTTTCAATAGTATATTTACCATAAAAAAGGGAGAAAATATGAGAAGTTAATTGATGGGTTTTACATTAACTTTAAAGTGGAACTATACTCGCATCTACTCCCAGATCACCCTCTGTGGCCGATTACATCTTTGGCTGGTCTTCCAGTTTCCGATTTTCATCCATTTTGATTGGCTGGGCTGGGTTGACATCACTACCACACATGTGTTCATTCATCTCGTACGCAGCTCAGTGTACATTGTAAACAAGCAGATAAGAATACTTTATTGCAGAAGAGACATAGTATGTCTCTTGCACATGAAAAAATCCTTCCTTCACATTTGTAAATCTATTCTTCACCTGGGTGATGGAAGAGGGACCATCCTACTATTCTCTTACTAGTAATACTTGTATATAGTTTATCTATCTCTGGGATACCTTATGTTACTGCTTAAAGATGGTTCTACTTATCCTGTCATAAATATGTCTAAAACTTGTTTACTGCATTTATACTCCATTTCTGTTTGGCTGTTTTTGATGGCATGTCCCATCTAATGGCTGTATTTCAGCATTGTAATATTGAAATTTATGTTGACTGCAATTTTTTCTAAAACAACACTTGTGAATACCATTTTCCTAAGCTCTTTAGGCCGGTCACGTGACTCCAGGCCGGTCTCCTACTCCGATCCAGGGCTACTGCCGGAGGGGCCGAGATCTCCCTCTGACATTGGCCAGGGAGGTCATGTGGCCGATTAGCCCCTCCCACAGAAGCCCTGGATCGGAGTAGGAGACCGGCCGGGAGTCATGTGACTGGCCTGAAGGTAGCTGTAAAACGGTATTTACAAGCTTTGTTTTAGAAAAACATTTACCCTGTGTGTTATGACTCGTTAGAATAGAGGGGCTGGCAGTGTCAATTATTGCTAATCTTTTATTTTTAAATAATAGCAGTGGGGGCTTAGACAGAGACACAAACATGGAGCTGACAGACAGGCAGGGAGGGAGGGGGTGAGGAGGACAGAAGAGAGCTGTGAATGACGGAGGCAAACAAACTGACCACTGTATTTAGGTCTCAGCAGCCATGATTATTGTGGTCAGCTCACAGGGACACAGGAAATGGCAGGATCAGGCAGGTTTTTTTTACAGTTTAGAGGGTGGCAGATTAGACAGCACAAGCACTGTGCTGTTGAATCTGCTATAAGGGAACAAAATCGTATTTTCTTCCTATGGGGGAATTCATGCGCCCGCATGAATTCCCCCATAGGAAGTGGCTTGCTATGGGGGCACTTGGAGAAGAGGAGGAACAGACAGCACCACCAACGGGGGACCCCAGAAGAGGAGGTTCGAGGCCTTCTGTGCAATACCATTACACAGAGCAGGAAAGTACAACATGTTAGTTACCTGAATTTAAAAAATGTAGCTTTACAATCACTTTAATTAAATTCAAACAAGTGACGCAACTAAAGTCAGATATGTAAAGATGACGCTTAGGTAAAGTGGTGATAGGATATCCATTGATAATACAAATTTCACATACAGTTAATAATTGATATGCCTTATTTGCTAGTGCAGAGATTCATGTATTTAATCTGCACACAACGCGGTGTGACCTGAATCAGATTGTGGAAATGTGACATAATAGGATATTATTTTATATACACTTGTGAAAGTGCGTTAATCCATTATTTCGTGTGATTACATGTATTATTACATGCATAGCTATTAACTAGTTCTTGTATGAAAACTTTTTTGTTTCATCATTTTTGCTCTATTAGTATCAATGCAAACAGGTTGTTTATTATCTATCTCATTTATTTATGATACTAAAGATTCTTAATGATTTCCTGTTCCATCATGCAGTATTAGCAATAGTATTCTCTGTGGAACTAATTAACCGTTCTCTAAAATTAATTGAAGTGTATCACTTCCGAAGCCCTAAGTCCTTACTCATAATTCTTTTTCCTTGGACAATAAATCATGTGTAGGATGCTGTAGCTGTACCTGTTTGTTATATCACTGTAGCGCCCCCCCCCATATTTGGGGGTGCTATGTGGAAATTTAGGGGTAGTCTGAGCCGTAGTTGGGCTCAGACCAATCAAGGGTTTGATTTTGCTTTTGCTCTGGGTGTGATACTGCCTGGCAGTAGTGTTCTCCTTTGCCTGTAGGTGGCACTGTCACCGCCGGCATAGGTTAAACTATGGGGGGTATCACAGCACCTTGGGTGTCCTCTCTCGGCAGCCGTGCAGTGGGCGTGGTCTACCCGCTGTGCATGCTGGGAGAGGGTACAAAAAGGGGCAGACGCCATTTGTAGGGGGCGATTCCAGGGGGACCCCAAGGCGTGAGGGGGGATCTCTGGTCCAGTGAGTGTGCCTCGTGGCCAGCATGGCACGAGGTGTGCGAGTGTGTTTAGGCCTCGGGCACCTTCAGCCTGAGGCCCTGTTGCTGCATCGTGGGCCCAGCTCCGCTGGCAGGGACCTACGCTTCAGAGAAGGATCCCAGGCTGCCCGTTTGTAGGGGGCCCATCTTGAGGAAAGGAGTCCAAGGGAGGATCAGTCCCAGGAGATTAGCGACGGTACTGCTATCTCGGGGATGATGCCTGGAAACTCGCCCAAAGAGGGATTCATCGTCTCTCTTATTTGCCGAGACAGCAGAGCTAAAGGATCCAATCCAGAGAGGTAATTGCTGAAGACCCAAAACAAAACCAGCCGGTCCCTTAACCGGCTGGAGCCCGGGCCATATACAAATGACAGCCACAAGGTGGCTCTAGAAATCCGGCTCCTCCGGCCACTAGGGGGCGCGCGCACGCGTGCCCGGCGCATCACTTTGATGCCGATGCGCGTGCCTGGCGGCCGCGATGTCCGCCAGGTACCCGCGATCGGCCGGTACACAGACAAGGACGTGGATCTCTGTGTGTAAACACAGAGGTCCACGTCCTGTCAGGGAGAGGAGACCGATGCTGTGTCCCTTGTACATAGGGACACAGATCGGTCACCTCCCCCAGTCAGTCCCCTCCCCCCAAAGTTAGAATCGCTCCCTAGGGAACACATTTAACCCCTTCCTCGCCCCCCTAGTGTTAACCCCTTCCATGCCAGTCACATTTATACAGTAATCAGTGCATATTTATAGCACTGTTCGCTGTATAAATGTGAATGGTCCCAAAAATGTGTCAAAAGTGTCCGATGTGTCCGCCATAATGTTGCCGTCCCAATAAAAATCGCAGATCGCCGACATTACTAGTAAAAAGAAAATAATAAAAAAAAAAAAATCATAATTCTATCCCCTATTTTGTAGGCGCTATAACTTTTGCGCAAACCAATCACTATACGCTTATTGCGATTTTTATTTTACAAAAAATATGTAGAAGAATATGTATCGGCCTAAACTGAGAAAAAAAAAAAATTTTTAAACAAAATTGGGATATTTATTATAGCAAAAAGTAAAAAATATTGTGTTTTTTCAAAATTGTCGCTCTTTTTTTGTTTATAGCGCAAAAAAAAACGCAGAGGTGATCAAATACCACCAAAAGAAAGCTCTATTTGTGGGGGAAAAAAGGACGTCAATTTTGTTTGGGAGCCACGTCGCACGACTGCGCAATTGTCAGTTAAAGCGACGCAGTGCCAAAAGCTGAAATTTCGCCTGGGCAGGAAGGGGGTATATGTGCCCAGTAAGCAAGTGGTTAAATGGGGGTAAGTGCTACATCACCTATTGTCAGCCAGACAGGAAGTAAATAAGACCGTCAATATGCTAATAGACCAGGAAATGAGGGCAAATATCCCAATGCGGACATTAGACCTAGAGGTAATGTTTCCTCTTACTTTGAAAAGACTTCCTCACACTTCCTGCCATGTCACTGTGATAGGAAGTGATGGAAAATTTCCCAGTGAGGACACTACACCACATTTCCATGTCCTCCAAATTACTATATTCAGGCTATTCAACCAGGTTTTAAAGGGATTTCTGGACTTTTAAAACAATAGGAAAATTACAACTGGGGTCAAAATAATGTGGGGTCACATCAATACTTGGGGCCTCATCTTAAAAGGTTTAAGGGCCATTGTTCTGCTTCAGCAATCTAAGCACTGAAAGTGTGATCTCTATAACTGATCCAGCTGTGGTGAGATAGCTTACAGTACAATGATGAGCAAAACTTTTTAATTTTGAATAGAGTAAGGCCCCTGCACTCCATGTGACAGTACCAGAGCTGTCCATAGCCCTGTGTATGCTATGACATGATGAGCATCCCATAGCTCACACAGGGCAGCTTCAGAAGTAGAACCGAGCAGCATGGAAAAGGAAAAGTGAACAGATGCTGCTGGGGAAGGGGGGATTAAAGTGTTGCTTTGTCCTCCATCGCCAAATCACGGCTTCACTTTAAATCTTGAAATAGCCAGACCTGACAATAAAAACCTTTGGGCATTTATGTAAAAGGTTGATTTCAGTCCTTTGTTATTACGTAGCTGCTATTTCACAATAGAATAATTTGATGTTCTTGAACAAAACAAAAGTACAAATGCCAATTCTGGATCAGTTTATTATTTCATGACATTCCTTTTAGGTATTGACTTGAAATATGTAAATAGATTAAATGAGTGCAGCTTAAAAGTATTTAACCACTTAAGCCCCGGACCATTTCGGGCCATTAGGACCAAGCCTGTTTTTGGGATTCGGCACTGCGCTGCTTTAACTGTAAATTGTGCGGACATGCAATGTTGTACCCAAACGAAATTTGCGTCCTTTTCTTCCCACAAATAGAGCTTTCTTTTAATGGTATTTGATTGCCTCTGCGATTTTTATTTTTTGCGATATAAACAGAAAAAGACCGAAAATTTTGAAAAAAAATGATATTTTCTACTTTTTGTTATAAGAAAAATCGAATAAACTCAATTTTAGTCATACATTTAGGTCAAAATGTATTCAGCCACATGTCTTTAGTAAAAAAAATGTCAATAAGCGTATATTTATTGGTTTGCGCAAAAGTTATAGCGTTTACAAACTAGGGTACATTTTCTGAAATTTACACAGCTTTAAATTTATGACTGCCTATCTCATTTCTTGAGGTGCTAAAATGGCAGGGCAGTACAAAACCCCCCCAAATGACCCCATTTTGGAAAGTAGACACCCCAAGGAAATTGCTGAGAGGCATGTTGAGCCCATTGAATATTTTTTTTTTTGTCCCAAGTGATTGAATAATGACAAAAAAAAAAAAATTACAAAAAGTTGTCACTAAATGATATATTGCTCACACATGCCATGGTTATATGTGGAATTGCACCCCAAAATACATTCTGCTGCTTCTCCTGAGTACGGGGATACCACATGTGTGGGACTTTTTAGGAGCCTAACCACGTACGGGACCCCGGAAACCAAGCACCGCCTTCAGGATTTCTAAGGGCGCAAATTTTTGATTTCACTCCTCACTACCTATCACAGTTTCGAAGGCCATAAAATGCCAAAATAGCACAAAACCCCCCCAAATGACCCCATTTTGGAAAGTAGACACCCCAAGCTATTTACTGAGAGGCATGTTCAGTCCATGGAATATTTTATATTTTGCCACAAGTTGCGGGAATATGACAAACTTTTTTTTTTTTGCACAAAGTTGTCACTAAATGATATATTGCTCACACATGCCATGGGCATATGTGAAATTACACCCCAAAATACATTCTGCTGCTTCTCCTGAGTACGGGGATACCACATGTGTGGGACTTTTTGGGAGCCTAGCCGCGTACGGGACCCCAAAAACCAAGCACCGCCTTCAAGGTTTCTAAGGGCATAAATTTTTGATTTCACTCCTCACTACCTATCACAGTTTTGAAGGCCATAAAATGCCAAGATGGCACAAAACCCCCCCAAATGACCCCATTTTGGAAAGTAGACACCCCAAGCTATTTGCTGAGAGGCATGTTGACCCCATTGAATATTTTTTTTTTTGTCCCAAATGATTGAATAATGACAAAAAGAAAAAAAAATGTACAAAAAGTTGTCACTAAATGATATATTGCTCACACATGCCATGGTTATATGTGGAATTGCACCCCAAAATACATTCTGCTGCTTTTCCTGAGTACGGGGATACCACATGTGTGGGACTTTTTGGGAGCCTAGCCGCGTACAGGGCCCCAAAAACCAAGCACCGCCTTCAGGATTTCTAAGGGCGTAAATTTTTGATTTCACTCCTCACTACCTATCACAGTTTCGAAGGCCATAAAATGCCAAAATAGCACAAAACCCCCCCAAATTACCCCATTTTGGAAAGTAGACACCCCAAGCTATTTGCTGAGAGGCATGTTGAGTCCATGGAATATTTTATATTTTGCCACAGGTTGCGGGAATATGACAAACTGTTTTTTTTTGCACAAAGTTGTCACTAAATGATATATTGCTCACACATGCCATGGGCATATGTGAAATTACACCCCAAAATACATTCTGCTGCTTCTCCTGAGTACGGGGATACCACATGTGTGGGACTTTTTGGGAGCCTAGCCGCGTACGGGACCCCAAAAACCAAGCACCGCCTTCAAGGTTTCTAAGGGCATAAATTTTTGATTTCGCTCCTCACTACCTATCACAGTTTTGAAGGCCATAAAATGCCAAGATGGCACAAACCCCCCCCAAATGACCCCATTTTGGAAAGTAGACACCCCAAGCTATTTGCTGAGAGGCATGTTGAGCCCATTGAATATTTTTTTTTTTGTCCCAAATGATTGAATAATGACAAAAAGAAAAAAAAAATGTACAAAAAGTTGTCACTAAATGATACATTGCTCACACATGCCATGGTTATATGTGAAATTACACCCCAAAATACATTCTGCTGCTTCTCCTGAGTACGGGGATACCACATGTGTGGGACTTTTTGGGAGCCTAGCCGCGTACGGGACCCCAAAAACCAAGCACCGCCTTCAAGGTTTCTAAGGGCATAAATTTTTGATTTCACTCCTCACTACCTATCACAGTTTTGAAGGCCATAAAATGTCAAAATAGCCCAAAACCCCCACAAATGACCCCATTTTGGAAAGTAGACACCCCAAGCTATTTGCTGAGAGGCATGGTGAGTATTTTACAGCTCTCATTTGTTTTTGAAAATTAAGAAAGACATTTTTTTTTCTTTTTTTTTTTGTTTTTTTACATTTTCAAAACTTTGTGACAAAAAGCGAGATCTGCAAAATACTCAACATACCTCTCAGCAAATAGCTTGGGGTGTCTACTTTCCAAAATGGGGTCATTTAGGGGGGTTTTGTGCCATCTGGGCATTCCATGGCCTCCGAAACTGTGATAGGCAGTGAGGAGTGAAATCAAAAATTTACACCCATAGAAATCCTGAAGGCGGTGCTTGGTTTTTGGGGTCCCGTACGCGACTAGGCTCCCAAAAAGTCCCACACATGTCGTATTCCCGTACTCAGGAGAAGCAACAGAATGTATTTTGGGGTGTAATTCCACATATGCCCATGGCATGTTTGAGCAATATATAATTTAGTGACAACTTTTTGTACATTTTTTTTTTTTTGGTCATTATTCAATCACTTGGGACAAAAAAAAAAATATTCAATGGGCTCAACATGCCTCTCAGCAAATAGCTTGAGGTGTCTACTTTACAAAATGGGGTCATTTGGGGGGGTTTTGAACTGTCCTGGCATTTTATGCACAACATTATGAAGCTTATGTCACACATCATCCACTCTTCTAACCACTTGAAGACAAAGCCCTTTCTGACACTTTTTGTTTACATGAAAAAAAATTTTTTTTTTGCAAGAAAATTATGTTGAACCCCCAAACATTATATATTTTTTTAAAGCAAAGGCCCTACAGATTAAAATAGTGGGTGTTGCATTTTTTTTTTCCACACAGTATTTGCGCAGCGATTTTTCAAACGCATTTTTTGGGGGAAAAACACACTTTTTTTATTTTTAATGCACTAAAAAACACTATATTGCCCAAATGTTTGATGAAATAAAAAAGATGATCATAGGCCGAGTACATGGATACCAAACACGACATGCTTTAAAATTGCGCACAAACGCGCAGCGGCGACAAACTACATTCATTTTTAAAAGCATTTAAAAGCCTTTACAGGTTACCACGTTAGATTTACAGAGGAGGTCTACTGCTAAAATGACTGCCCTCGATCTGACCTTCGCGGTGATACCTCACATGCATGATGCAATTGCTGTTTACATATGACGCTAGACCGACGCTTGCGTTCGCCTTTGCGCAATAGCAGGGGGGGACAGCGGTGCTTTTTTTTTTTTTTTTTTATTATTTATTTGGCTTTTATTATTTTATTTTTAAACTGTGCCTTCCATATTTTATTTTTTTACCATTTTTATCGTTATCTCAGGGAATGTAAATATCCCCTATGATAGCAATAGGTAGTGACAGGTACTCTTTTTTTGAAAAAAATTGGGGGGTTAGACCCTAGATCTTTCCTCTGCCCTCAAAGCATCTGACCACACCAAGATCGGTGTGATAAAATGCTTTCCCAATTTCCCAATGGCGCTTTTTATATCCGGGGGGGGGGACATCCCCTCCCACTGCTTGTAAAAGCAGTCTAGAGGCTAATTATCTGCTAGAATTGCTTTTACATGAAAGCCGGCTGCTGGCTGAAAAGAATGATACCAAGATGATACCTAAACCCGCAGGCATCATTCTGGTATAAACATTCAAAGTCCAGCAACATACCAGTACGTTGCTGGTCCTTGTTGGACATGTATTGTAATCTTTTTTTTCATACAGCCTATTGGCTGAACGAAAAAAAGAGATTGATTGGTGGGTATGCCCACCATTAGAATACCTCCCTTCATCCACCCACTTCTAATGATGGGCATATATGCCGAAGCATGGGGGCATCCTCCCGCAAAAAAGTTATGCCGCGTACACACGGTCAAGCCTTCGTCGGAATTTCGACCGTATGTACGCGGCATATAAGGTTATGCCGCGTACACACGGTCGGACTTTTCCACGGGCAAGCCTCCGTTGGAATTTCGACCGTATATACGCGGCATTAGGAGCAAAATCGCTCCTCCGCCCCTGCTGCCCCCATGCTTCGGCATATATGCTCTTTTTTTTAACTGTGGTGGTGAAATCACCTCCTACAGCGTTGGAGTCACGGCTTTATGTATCGTGGGAGCAAACGCTGTTGCTGTCAAGATAAATAGATCCGCGCTGCAACTGAATGGCGTACCTGCTAAGCAAATGGTGGTTAACATTAAAACAAAGTAACATTACAGTACAACAGTAAGACCTTACCATGCCATACCTGCAAAGCAAATACCAAAACAAAACCTAGTAAAAAATAAAAAAATGTTTTAACGCAACCTGTGCCTAAAATATATATATGCCGAAGCATGGGGGCATCCTCCCGCAAAAAAGTTATGCCGCGTACACACGGTCGGAATTTTCCACGGGCAGGCCTCCGTCGGAATTTCGACCGTATGTACGCGGCATTAGGAGCAAAATCGCTCCTCCGCCCCTGCTGCCCCCATGCTTCGGCATATATGCTCTTTTTTTTAACTGTGGTGGTGAAATCACCTCCTACAGCGTTGGAGTCACGGCTTTATGTATCGTGGGAGCAAACGCTGTTGCTGTCAAGATAAATAGATCCGCGCTGCAACTGAATGGCGTACCTGCTAAGCAAATGGTGGTTAACATTAAAACAAAGTAACATTACAGTACAACAGTAAGACCTTACCATGCCATACCTGCAAAGCAAATACCAAAACAAAACCTAGTAAAAAATAAAAAAATGTTTTAACGCAACCTGTGCCTAAAATATATATATGCCGAAGCATGGGGGCATCCTCCCGCAAAAAAGTTATGCCGCGTACACACGGTCGGAATTTCGACCGTATGTACGCGGCATTAGGAGCAAAATCGCTCCTCCGCCCCTGCTGCCCCCATGCTTCGGCATATATGCTCTTTTTTTTAACTGTGGTGGTGAAATCACCTCCTACAGCACTGGAGTCACGGGTTTATGTATCGTGGGAGCAAACGCTGTTGCTGTCAAGATAAATAATTCCGCGCTGCAGTTGAATGGCGCACCTGAAAACAAAAAATTACATACCTGAAAAGCAAGCATGATAAAACATTGCAGAATAGAATACAGTAAAAAAGAGCAGAATAATAGAGAGAAAATAGAGAGAGAGAGAACAATAAAACGACAACTATTTTTGGTTTTTTTATTTTATATTTTATTTGTGTTTTGTTTTTTACGTTTTTTTTTTCTTTTTTACACTTTTTTTTGTAACTTTACAACTGTAATGGTTCGGGTCTCTCAAAATGTAATGGCATCTTGGGAGACCCTGTGTAAGTGTGTCCTTGTCTGTGAAATGCTGTACCCTACGCTAAAACTTCACTTTTGAGTGGTAGCGTTCAAAACATTCACCTTGGCAAAGACCAGGCTTGTCAGGACAGAGTGGACAAAAACTACGGGTGTCACGCCTAAATCCGCGCTTGCTACAGACACGACATCTTTTTTGGGGGTGGCTTTGGGTAGGGGTACTCGGGAGGACATACGAATAATGCCTCTCATGCAGCCGGCTTACTGCATTTGGTTGGGGATGGTGAGGTGCAGAACCGCCTGGATACAGGAGTTCTGTGACTATCTCATTCTGGAATTTTAGAAGAGATAACGTCCCGCCTGAAGCTCTGTATAGCACATGAGCGTTCAGCAAAGCCAATTGGAATAATGATAGAGACACTTTTTTGTACCAGCGTCTCGCCTTACGGTCAATTAGATACGGCGCCATCAACTGGTCATTGAGGTCCACCCCTCCCATATTTTGGTTATATTCGTGGACACAGAGGGGTTTCTCCACAACACCAGTCGCCGTACGAATTTGGACTGTCGTGTCTGCATGAAGGGAGGTAAGAAGGAAAACATTCTTATTGTCCCTCCACTTCATAGCGAGCAAGTTATTACACTTCAAGCAGGCTCTCTCCCCCAGCCTAAGACGGGCATCTACAAGCCGCTGGGGAAAGCCCCGGCGATTAGGTCGCACGGTGCCACATGCTCCAATCTTATGATCAAACAAGTGACTAAACAGTGGCACGCTCGTGTAATAATTGTCCACATACAAGTGGTACCCCTTTCCGAATAAGGGTGACACCAAGTTCCACACTATCTTGCCAGCGCTCCCTATGTAATCCGGGCAGTTGACCGACTCAATCTGACTGTCTTTTCCCTCATAAACCGTAAAGTTCACTACATAGCCTGTTGCCCTGTCACAGAACTTGTAGAGCTTGACCCCGTATCTGGCACGCTTGCTGGGAAGGTACTGCTTGAAAGACAAGCGGCCAGAAAATTTAATCAGGGACTCATCAACGCAGACAACTTGATCGGGAGTAAACAAGGCTGCAAAACGTTCGTTGAAGTGGTTTATGAGGGGCCGAATTTTATAGAGCCGGTCGTATTCAGGGTCCCCACGTGGACGACAAAGTTCATTGTCGTTGAAGTGCATGAACCACAAAATCTGCTCGTATCGTGCCCTGGACATGGAGGCAGAGAACACGGGCATGTGGTCAATTGGGTGCGTGGACCAATAAGCACGCAATGACGGAAATTTATGTGTGCCCATGTTGAGGGAAAGGCCCAGAAAGGTCTTAAATTCGGAAACCGTAATTGGTTTCCAATTTCTGGCAATTTTAGGCAACTGGGGGTTAGCGGCGATAAATTGACCAGCATATAAATTACTCTGGTCCACAATAGATCTATAGAGATCTTCCGTGAAAAACAGCGAATAAAAATCAATTGGAATAAAATCAGCTGTTTCCACCTGAATACCGGGTTGGGCAGTGAATGGGGGAAGTACGGGTTCTGCAGAAGTGGTGGGGACCCAATCAGGATAGGCGAATTCTGCAGGAAGGGCAGTATGGGCACGACGGGCCTGCCTTTGTCTTCTTGGTGGCAGCGGGACACTACTTGTGCTTGCCACCTCGCCAGCTTGAACTGCACTTATGGGACTCGCCACGTCACCAAGTGTTACTGCAGTGCTGGATGTACGTCCAGGCTGTACTAGGCCGCTAGTGCTTGCCAGTTCACCAGAAGGAATAGCGGCGCTAGTACTACTCTGCTCCATGATACGAGAGACCTGCGGTTCTTGCTCCTCAACAACCTCAGAAGATCTGGATCGGGTACGCCTGACCTTAGCAGGGACCTCAACTTCGTCGTCAGAGCTATCTGACGTGGGGCCGCTGACGTCACTGTCTTCTACGGGAAGATATTCTGAGCCTGAATCTGACAGATACGTGACCTCCTCTTCACTATCTGTCATGCTCAGAATCTCGTAGGCCTCTTTACTAGTGTACCTTCGTCTTGCCATTTTGGGCTCTAAATTTAGGGGTACACTAGTAAGATTCACAGGAAAAAAAGCACCTGACTGTCGTCAGCAAATATATCAAACGCTACAAAAAAACTGTTAGCGATCGCAGGGATCAGGCCTGTCTCTGCGAACGCTGCAGTTATGTGTGTTGTGTTTGGTAAGTGACAGTGATCGATCGATACTGCACTTGGGTGGGCTGGGCTGGGCTGGGCGGAGGGGCTAAACGCAGGCGCTAGCAGGTATCTGGGCTGATCCCGCTAACACTGCGTTTTTGGGAACCCTAAACCGCTGGGGATGCTAGTATAGATCTGATCAGATACTATACCACTAAGGGGGGTGTATGCTTTGCGCGTGGGTGTTAGCGTTACTGGCACTAACCTAACACTGCCTGGGGCGACGCAGACCCTCTCTGGCGCTAAAACCTAATTGATCTCACCCGCCGGGCGATCAGGGGGGTTAAACCTTTATTGGGTTATATACGGCGGGTGCCCTGATGCTATAAAAAGCAAACTAATCAACCAGCGTCACCCGTAACCTTTATATGGTGATCACTGGTGAAAGGGTTAACTAGGGGCAATCAGGGGGTTAAAACCTTTATTAGGTTAAATATGGGGGTACCTGACACTATATAAAAACCTGACGGGTAACCTAAATAACTAAATAACTTACTGGCTAACCAGTGACACCAGTGACGCTTATACGGCGATCACTGGTGAAAGGGTTAACTCTAGGGGCAATCAGGGGGTTAAAATAATATATGGGGGTACCTGACACCAATAAAAACCTGCGGCGAACCTAAAAAAAAAATAACTGCCTATCTAAAACACCAGCGACACGAATACAGCGATCGGAAAAACAATCGCTTAGTGACGCTGAAGTTAGGGGGTGAAAAGGTTACCTGGGGGGTGATCAAGGGGTTAAACCGTAATTAGGGGGGGTTAGGGGGCTACCCTGGACCTAAAGGGGCCTAATCCTAACTGCCCTGCAACTTTTTACTATCACAGATGACACTAAATGCAGTGATCAGTAAAATAAATGATCACTGCAATCAGTGACACTGTGATTGGGGGCTTTGGGGTGACCTGGGGGGTGATCTGGGGGTGACTGGGGGGTGATTTGTGTGCCTATGTGTACCTACGTGTCAGTGGACTGTTGGAGCACTAACCTCTGTCTTCACTCCTCGGCGCCGGGAACGAAAAGACCGCGGCGAGGGAGATGACATCACTTCCTCCAGCCTGTGTTTACATCACATGGCGGAGGAAGCAATTTCATTGGCCGGGAGCGATCGCGAGGGGGGGGCGGAATCGAGCGGCCGCCCCCTCATGCCTGATCGCTCCCGAACACTTAACGGCCGCTCACTGCAGTGAAGGGGGGTCCGGATGGACCCCCCAACTGCACAAAGGCGATCACGTAGATCTACGTGATTCTGCCTGTCCGTGCCATTCTGCCGACGTAAATCGGCGGTGGGCGGTCGTTAAGTGGTTAAGGTTAAGTGAAAAACATTAACTATCTCGTTACACTGACATCTGAAAGTCGGTGGGATATATTAGGCAGCAAGTAAACATGTTGTCCCTGAAGTTGGTATCAGAAAAAAAAATGGACATCACAGTTTGTTGTGTATTGGGCTGTTTAGCCATAGACCGGTCAGGGTGCCTATGCTGACCCGAAGCCTAAAAGCACCTACAATGGGCACGTGAGCAAAGGAACTGGATCATAGAGCAATGGAAGAAGGTGGCCTGGTCTGAAGAATTACCTTTTCTTTTACATCATGTGGATGGCCCAGTGCGTGTGCGCCACTTACCTAGGGAAGAGATGGCCCCAGGATGCAGTATTTGAAGACGGCAAGCTGGTTGAGGCAGTGTGATGCTTTGGGCAATGTTCTGTTGGGAAACCCTGGGTCCTGCCATTCGTGTGACTGTTACTTTACACATATCACCTACCTAAACATTGTTGATGACCAAGTACGTCCCTACATAGAAAAGTGGTATTCCCTGATGGCAGTGGCCTCTTTCATTATGATAATACACCCTATGCTGTATTTGAGGTGTTAACTTGGCCTCTAAATTCTTCACATCTCAATCCAATGGAGCATCTGTGGGATGTCCTGGAAAAACATGGCCAGTCCATGAAGGCCCCACCTCACAGCTTACAGAATTTAAAGGATAGGATCTGCTACTAACAGCTTGGTGCCAGAAACCACAGCATACTAGGGCTGAAACAACTAATCGATTAATCGACAACTAATCGATTATGAAATTAATCGATTACCATTTTCATAATGGGGTTAAAAAAAAACTAAAATTAACCCTTTATAGTAAAAAAAGAGCAAATTGCTACTGTAAATATTACTTTCACTGTCCCACAGTAAAAAATTAACCCCTTACAGTAGCGATTATTTGCTCTTTTTGTACTAATTTTAGTTGTTTTAACCCCATTATGTTACTAAACCTCTCAGGCCTGGGTCACAACCTCTGTGTTTTTTGGTGCTTTTTTCAGAAACACACCACAGGTCATTTACATGGTTTCCTATGGGACACGTTCACATCCATGATTTTTTCAGCTGCTGCGTATTTGGAAAGGGCAAGGACTTTTTTTAATGCAAAACGGTGCGATTTAGTTTTTTTGGTTTAATATACTTCAATGGAGAAGCTGCAGAAAAGCATGTAATGTGTTTTTGCGGCAATTTGTGTTTTGTAATCTGCCCAACAACAAATTGGTAAAAAAAAAAAAAAAAAATGCAAATCGCAGCAAAATTACCTTTTTTTTTTTTTAAAAAACGGTTATTAACTGATTAGTCGATTAATCGAAAAAATAATCGGCCAACTAATCGAATATGAAAATAATCGTTAGTTGCAGCCCTACAGCATACCGTCAGAAGTCTAGTGGTGGTGACCATGTCAAGGCTATTTTGGCGACAAACGCCCTGTTTTGGCGGCAAAAGAGTAACCTAAGTAACCAAAGTTATGGCTGATCGGTGTATATTTACTGTTTGCAGTTGTAAAATAACGATGGAAATAACACATGTCAATGACCGATTTTCTCCTCAAGCCTTTTTGGCTAATTGAAAGGACAAAATAGAATTTCTTGTTAGTATTTCACGTTTGTCACTACAGTTTATATTGAGTTAGATGAGCTTTTTAGTTAGCATTGTACTGTGTATAATAAATTTATTATCTTACAATGCAGAAATTTTGGAGTTTAAGTGATACGTGACACTTTTCACCACCTTGTGACAAATGGCGGGTCAAGCTCAAACCGTCTTGTCAGTAATACACAACAATGACACTCTCAGCCTCACCCTGCACAAAGATTTTCCAGCTTGCGGGACCACAATCGAAGTGCCAACAGACTGAGTGCAATTGTCACTGGGTTTAGTTAACTAAGAAATTATCTATAAAACATGGTTTATTGAAAAAAACATATTTTCACATATTTTTAGCATATACTGTATGTGTGTGTGTATATCTATCTATCTATATATATATATTGTGAGGGGGTTAGCTCGGCAGCGGGTGTGTGTGATCCCCTGGATGGGCTCCCCACACAAAAACAGGCCCAGCAAACGGAGGTTGTGGTTTTCAAAATCAAAAAAAAGGTGCGGTTTATTTTCTATTTACAGTGACAAAACACAGCAAAGCCAAAAGAAACATATAAACAAAATAAATCCTGGTCAACTTGACCTCTGACTAAACATACAGGTTTCCTAACTAACAACTGGGATCAGCCTAGTGCTGTCCTAGTCCCTAAGTCCCTGGTTTTAAATGTCCAAGCAAATAGCCACACAGGCTTTGTCTCACCGCACAGGGGTTCACTCTCCCTAGACAGTCCACACAGGTCTGGGTCCAGGCATGAGCTAACACCTAATGAATCTGGGAGTTTTTATAGAGGCCTTAAACGAACTGACAGGCTTCAGCTGGCCTCATCAACTCCCTGCCTGCACGACGCCCAGCCCTCTCCCTAGAGGTATGAGTCATCCATGAGCCCACTAGCCTTAGCTGGGCTTATACAACTCTCCACCTAGTTGTATAAGTCGGCGTAAAGCCTGAATCTGGGCGAAATATATCTACCCCCCTGGATGCAACCAGGTGACTTTACCTTCCTGCTGTCACATACCCCCCCTCTTGTTTTAACCTCGGGGTTGGAACACCAGCAATCAGGCATTCATGTACTCGAGACAAAGCATCCACATTCCCCATTTGAACGCCAGGGCGATGCTTTACTGTGAAGTTGAATTCCTGGAGGGCCAGGAACCACCTATTCACTCTTCTATTTGTTTCCTTGTTTTGAGCCATCCACTTTAACGGAGCGTGATCCGTAACCATGTCAAAGTGCCTACCTAGCAGGTAGTACCGAAGGGAATCTAGAGCCCACTTCACCGCTAAACACTCCTTTTCAACGGTGGCGTAATTTACCTCATGGGACTTCAACTTCCTGCTGAGGTAAATGACTGGGTGCTCTTCCCCGTTCCAGACCTGGGACAATACTGCTCCTAACCCCACATCTGACGCATCACTTTGTACGACAAAGTCTTTAGAGAAGTCGGGTGAGTACAACACTGGCTGGCTACATAAGGCTTGTTTCAAGAATTGGAATGCTGCCTCAGCCTCGGGGGTCCATTTAATCATGACCGACCCTTTCCCCTTCGTTAGGTTGGTTAGGGGCACAGCCTTAGAAGCAAAGTGGGGAATGAATCGCCGATAATACCCAGCGATTCCCAGAAAGGCTCGTACCTGCTTCTTGCTGTTGGGACGTGGCCAACTCTGGATGGCCTCGACTTTGTTGAGTTGGGGTTTTATTACTCCCCTCCCAATGGTGTACCCAAGATATTTGGCCTCCTCCTGCCCAATGGTACACTTCTTGGGGTTAGCCGTAAACCCCGCTTCCCGAACAGAGTCCAGGACTGCTTGCACTTTTGGCAGATGTGAGGCCCAATCTGTGCTATGGACAATTACGTCATCCAGGTAAGCCGCAGCATACTTCCGATAGGGCCTCAGCATCTGGTCCATTTTCCGCTGGAATGTGGCCGGCGCATTCTGTAACCCGAACGGCATTCTTTTATATTGGAACGCCCCGTCTGGGGTTACAAATGCGGTTTTCTCTTTGGCCAATTTGGCCAGGGGGATTTGCCAATACCCTTTTGTGAGGTCAAGAGTCGTCATGTATCGGGCTGTTCCCAGCCGGTCGATCAACTCATCTATACGTGGCATGGGGTAGGTGTCAAATTTTGTAACTTTGTTCAACTGACGAAAATCGTTACAAAATCGCCAGCTCCCATCCGGTTTAGGCACCAACACAATGGGACTAGACCAATCACTTTGGGACTCCTCTATCACCCCTAAGTTCAGCATTTTCTGTACTTCCTCCCGTATTGCCTCCCGTCGGGCCTCTGGGATCCGATAGGGTTTTAACTTCACCCTTTCACCGGGCGGGGTAATGATGTCATGCTCTACCCCAAATGTTTGTCCCGGCAGCTCAGAGAATACCTCCTTGTTGCGAAGCACAAACTCCTTAACCTCCTGTTGTTGGGGTTGTGACAAGGTGGCTGCTATTCCAACCTCAGGAATCACGCAACCAGTTTGAGCTGGTGAGCAAGTGTCTGCGACTAGGGACTCTCTATCCCTCCAGGCTTTCAACAGATTAACGTGATAGATCTGTTCGGGCTTTCGCCTTCCTGGTTGTCTGACCTTGTAATTCACTTCGCTCACTTTTTCCATTATCTCGTAGGGGCCTTGCCATTTGGCAAGGAATTTACTTTCAACCGTAGGGACAAGTACCAGTATCCTATCCCCCGGGGAAAAGGTACGGGTCTTGGCTCCACGGTTGTACACTCTCTGCTGTGCTAACTGCGCTTGGGCCAAATGTTCCTTCACGATGGGCATTACCTGTGCAATTCGGTCTTGCATCAGGGCGACATGCTCAATCACACTCCTGTGGGGAGAACTCTCACTTTCCCAAGTTTCCTTGGCAATATCCAACAGCCCTCTTGGGTGTCTCCCATACAGTAACTCAAAGGGGGAGAATCCCGTAGAGGATTGGGGCACCTCCCTAATAGCAAACATCAGATAAGGAAGTAGACAGTCCCAATCCTTTCCATCTCTATCCACCACTTTCTTCAACATTTGTTTTAGGGTTTTGTTGAATCTTTCAACCAGCCCATCGGTTTGGGGGTGATACACAGATGTACGTAATTGCGTCACTTTGAACAATTTACACAGCTCCTTCATAACCCGGGACATAAAGGGTGTACCTTGGTCCGTAAGCAGTTCTTTACAAATACCCACCCGGCTAAACACAAGAGATAGCTCTTTGGCTATGGTTTTGGCCGAGGTATTTCGGAGAGGGATCGCTTCTGGATAACGGGTGGCATAGTCCATTATAACTAATATGTACTGGTGCCCCCTAGCGGACTTGATTATAGGACCTACCAAATCCATGGCGATCCTCTCAAACGGGACCTCAATGATGGGTAGAGGGACCAGCGGGCTACGGAAATGTGGCATCGGGGCCGACCTCTGACACACAGGGCAGGAGGAACAATAATTGTCTATGTCCTTCATCACCCCCGGCCAATAGAATCTCTGTAATACCCTCTCTCGGGTTTTCTCTGTCCCCAGATGACCTCCAAGAATGTGCCCATGGGCCAACTCCAACACCAACTTCCTGTAAGGTTTGGGCACCACAAGCTGCTCAACGGTTTCTTCTGCCCTTTTTGCCACCCGATACAGTAGGTCCTTCTCTACGCTGAAGTATGGGTAAGTGGGGTTCACTAACTCGCCATCTATTTTCACTACGTTTTCGCGTGCCTTTATTAGGGCGGGGTCTTTCAACTGTTCTGTGGCAAAGTTTTCCCTGTGAACCTCAAGATCAGAAAACTCCACAGACGGTAGGTTTTCGTCTGAGGAGGTGGGCTCCTCTCCAGTTTCTTGAGTCTCCCCTGCCAATACTGATAAGGGAAATTCCGGAGAGTCCTCACCACTCTCAGGGGAGTTCTGGCTATCACATTCCTGGTACATAGGGGCACCAGTGGGGGGCTCAGGATCATCCCACAGTTCCCAGAACTTCGGAAAATCCCTTCCCACAATGGCGTCATACGGTAACTGAGATACTAAGCCCACTGGATGAGAGAGGGTACCTTTGGGGGTCTCGAAACACACTGTAGTCACTGGATACTCTCGGGTGTCCCCATGCACACAAATAACAGCTACCTTGCTATTCCCAGAGACCTCTGTTTTAACTAACTCAGCCTTTATCAGGGTCACAAGGCTACCTGAATCCAGCAATACCACAACATTTCTACCATTAACACACATTTTGCATAAATGTTTCTCAATTCCTCGAATGGCAGTGCATGCGACTGTCGCACACAGCGACTGACGTCTGCCCGTCAGAAAGTCACACTGCATGGGTTCCTCCACAACCGGGCAATTGGCTGCAATATGTCCCGCTTGCCGGCAGCGGTAGCAAACGATCCTTCTTGCCGCCTCTTGAGCCGCTGATTTCCCAGGCTGTTCTCGCCAAACTTGGGGTAGAGCTCCCACCCTCTCACTCTCTCCACCCTTACCCCTTGGAATCCTCTTATCCGCCCCTGGGGATGGTCTGGTCTTAGGGTGGAAAGTCCGAGTGTCTCTGGAAGAGGCCGTCAGGTTCTCTGTAGCCAAGTATTTCTCCACACGATCCACAAGACCATCGGCCGTCTCTGGGTCTCCATGGCTTACCCACTTTTGGATGGCAGTAGGAAGAGCTCTCAAAAACCGATCCATTACAACACGTTCCACAATCTTTGGTGCGGACAAAGTCTCTGGCTGTAGCCACTTTCTGCTCAGGTGAATGAGATCATACATTTGAGACCTGGGGGGTTTTCCAAGCTGGAAAGTCCAGTTATGCACACGCTGAGCCCGGACAGCCTGGGTGACACCCAGCCTTGCCAATATCTCAGCTTTTAGCATCACATAGTCTTTTGCTTGGTCAGGCTCTAGGTCATAGTAAGCCTTCTGCGATTCACCAGTTAACAGAGGAGCCACCAGTCCAGCCCACTGCTCCTCAGGCCACTTTTCTCTTTCAGCAGTCCTTTCAAATGTGGTCAAAAATACCTCTGGATCATCCTCTCCAGTCATTTTTGTCAATAAACGACTCACCCCAAAGGACGCGGTATTAGTGGGACGGCTTTCCTCACTGGTCTGCGGACGTTGCTGCATTACTGCTTCCATTTGTTGTAGTCTCTGCTCTTGCTTCTGTAACAGGTCTATGAAGCGGGCCTCAGATTGCTGCTGGGCTTGTTGCTGAGCTTCCAGACTCTGTTGGTGAGCTTGCTGCTGGGCTGCAAGGCTCTGTTGATGAGCTTGCTGCTGGGCTGCGAAGTTCTGTTGTTGAGCTGCAAGGCTCTTTTGCAAACCTGCATTTGTCTGCTGTTGATTGGCATTTGCTAGAGCCAGCTGCTTCAGTATCTCCTCCATGCTGGCTTAAAAAAAACTGCCCGCATTCTCCACCAACTGTGAGGGGGTTAGCTCGGCAGCGGGTGTGTGTGATCCCCTGGATGGGCTCCCCACACAAAAACAGGCCCAGCAAACGGAGGTTGTGGTTTTCAAAATCAAAAAAAAGGTGCGGTTTATTTTCTATTTACAGTGACAAAACACAGCAAAGCCAAAAGAAACATATAAACAAAATAAATCCTGGTCAACTTGACCTCTGACTAAACATACAGGTTTCCTAACTAACAACTGGGATCAGCCTAGTGCTGTCCTAGTCCCTAAGTCCCTGGTTTTAAATGTCCAAGCAAATAGCCACACAGGCTTTGTCTCACCGCACAGGGGTTCACTCTCCCTAGACAGTCCACACAGGTCTGGGTCCAGGCATGAGCTAACACCTAATGAATCTGGGAGTTTTTATAGAGGCCTTAAACGAACTGACAGGCTTCAGCTGGCCTCATCAACTCCCTGCCTGCACGACGCCCAGCCCTCTCCCTAGAGGTATGAGTCATCCATGAGCCCACTAGCCTTAGCTAGGCTTATACAACTCTCCACCTAGTTGTATAAGTCGGCGTAAAGCCTGAATCTGGGCGAAATATATCTACCCCCCTGGATGCAACCAGGTGACTTTACCTTCCTGCTGTCACAATATATAGATGTCTATATAGATAGATATCAAGAGAAAGAGAGAGAGAGAGAGATATCGAGAGAGAGAGAGGGACACTAAAAAGGGGGGTTGCAATATACTTGAAAATGACACAAACTTACCTGATGCCGCGTACACACGACCGTTTTTAATGTCATTGAAAAAAACGGCATTTTTCTTGACGTGATTTTTCGTGTTTCCTCTCAAGCCTGCCTTGCCTACACACTATCGTGGAAAAAAATGTTCGAGTAAAGCGCAGTGACGTACAACACGTACGACGGCACTATAAAGGGGAAGTTCCATTCGGATGGCGCCACCCTTCATGTTAGTAAAGTTTGTTGAGAGACGATTCGCGCTTTTCAGCCTTGTGCTTTTCAGTCCGTTACAGCGTGACAAATGTGCTATCTCCATTACGAACGCTAGTTTTACCAGAACGAGCGCTCCCGTCTCATACTTGATTCTGAGCATGCGCATTTTTTTTCACATCGTTAAAGCCCACACACGGCCATTTTTCATGATGAGAAAAACGACGATGAAAAAAACGACGTGAAAAATTAGAGCATGTTCCAATTTTTCTCGTCATGATTCTCTGCGTTTTTCTCGTCGGGAAAAATGCTGGAAAGCCCACACACGATCATTTTTAATGACCATTTTAAAAAAATTCATTTTTCTCGTCATTAAAAACGGTCGTGTGTACGCGGCATAAGGGTTCTTTCACACAGGTACGCTCTGCTCTATTCAGTGGGTGATCTGTGAGCAGATGCATGACCAGACAAATGTCACTTTTGTCACAATTTTTTTGTTCACATTTTGACAGCGGGCTGTGGTGGATTTGTGGTGGACCTATGGGTTGCCAAATGTAAATGGACTTGTGTCCATTTACATCAGGCTACCTCTGTCTCATTACATTTAGGTTCTTTCTCTGGTCACTGGATATTATTTTCTTGAACAAAACTGCATAAGACTGTTTTTTATAGCAATGTGTAAAGCAACTCCTTTGGAGCTACATTGTTTTATATACATTTGTTTACTTTACTTTTAGGGTTCAAGAAATGGCATTCCCAAGAGGAGCTGTACCCCACCAACAGAAAAAACGAATTTTGCTTTCAACAACCAGGGTTATGAAGGCAGTCAACATGACCTGACCTTCTCATCTTCTGTGGTGATCGGAATTGTAGGCATGACATGCCACTCATGTGTTCAGTCGATTGAAGAAAGAATCTCCAAGCTGCCAAGCATAATTAGCATTAAGGTCTGCCTGGATCAAAACAATGCCACTGTATACTACATCCAGTCAGAAATAACCCCTCAGAAGATCTGTGAAGAGATAGAAGACATGGGCTTTGATGCTAACATACAAGAGATGATGGCACCACTGAAGGGCATGAGTTACAAAGAAGAGGTGATCAAGATCAGGATAGAGGGCATGACCTGTCAGTCTTGTGTCAACACAATTGAAGGGAAAATTGGGAAACTTCAAGGTGTACAAAAAATAAAGGTGTCCCTTACAGGCCAAGAAGCAGTCATTGTGTATGATCCACTGTATATTCAACCAGAAGAGCTTAGGAATCATATAGATGATATGGGATTTATGGCTTCTCTTAGGAGTAAACCTGACCCGTTAAAGCTTGGAACAATTGACATTGAACGTTTGCAAAGTGTCCCTACACAATGTAAGGTTTCAGACTCTGGTGGCGCTGTCAGTGATGGTCAAACAGCAATAATGACTATTGGTATAGAAGGGATGCACTGCAAATCTTGTGTCCACAATATAGAAGGGTCCATATCTGACCTTTCCGGTGTTCAGAGTATAAAAGTCTCTCTTGAGAACAAAAATGCTCTTATATGTTTCTTTAAAAATGTTACTAACCTAATTATTGTGAAAGAGGCAATTGAAGCACTTCCTCCTGGAAATTTCAAGGTTATCCTTCCATTGGAAGAACATTTGAGCCCTGCAACAAAGTTAAAATCTAAGTATCATTCTTCCTATAAACAAGGCCCCCAAACTGTTACCAGCATGGCCGTAATCAGCATTATAGGAATGACCTGTGGATCTTGTGTGTCCTCTATTGAAAATATGATTTCTCAGAGAAAAGGAGTGCTGTCCATATCTGTTTCTTTAGCTGAAGCAGTTGGAAAGATTTCTTATATCCCAAGTGAAACAAATGCAGAGGAGTTAAGGGCAGCCATAGAAGACATGGGGTTTGATGCTACACTTGTGTCTGGTAAGTTTACACTTAAAGTGATTGTAAAGTCTCGTGTTTTTTTGTTTTTTTTTAAATAACAAACATGTTAAACTTACCTGCTCTGTGCAGTTGGTTTACACAGAGCAACCGGATCCTCCTCTACTCGGGTCCCTCTTTGCTGCTCCTGGCCCCTCTCTTCTATCGAGTTCCCCCTCAGCCAGGAGCTTTCTATGGGGGCACTCAAACCAAGTCAGAGCTCAGTGTATCCATTCAGACACGGAGCCCCGACCTGGTCCTTTCCCATCACCTTTCTCCCCTGATTGACTTTGACAGCCGCGGGAGCCCATGGCACGCCGCTGCTGTGTCTAAGCCAATCAGGATAAGTGTCCCGAACAGCTTAGACATTCGTGGACATCCCTGGAGAGAGAAGGGGCTCAGGTAAGTAATTAGGGGGTGCTGGGGTGGCTTCTAAATAGAATGCATTAAGATAGAAAACCTTCTGCCTTTACAACTCCTTTAACTATTTGCAGCCTGGTAAAATCACATTCATTTCTAAATCCACTCCACGCATTTAGTTACCTAATCACTGTTAAATAAGTGAATCAGTCAAGCTGAATGCTCATCCTCCCTTCCAACAAACATGCCCAACTACCTAGGCTTTTTGGTTAGGTTGACCATCAATGGAAGGAACCTGGATCAGTATTTTCTCTAGGAAAGGTAGAAGGACCTTCAGCGTCTCACACACATACACACACAAACATACACAGGTGTGTGTCTCTACGGAGCTGTAATGATATTGTGGAACAAAACATGCATTGAATGCACTTTGCAGTGCATTGCTTTTTCATTTTCTTTTCAATAGGTTTTTATTTTCCAGATAAAAACAAAAGTACAGATAAGTAACCAGCATACATAGTGTAACCCAGTAGATGAACACGGGTACAACATGAAAATTATCACATAAAATGGTGAAATAGAGTGTATTCAGAGTGGTTCAAAGATAGGATAGCTCCCAGACAGGCCCTCACATGAAGTTCTTGTAACTAAAAGTCCGTATTGAGGAACAGAAGAACCATGAGAAGAGAAGGGTAAGGAAGTAACCCTGACATGGTTATCCACTGAATGAAAAAGGCTGGTGCATTTTTTTTTGTTGTCAATGACATATTGAGGGCCTATCGAAAATGAATGGGCACTGAACAAGCCCCAGTAGGCAAGTCTCAGCCAGTCTCCTATATTTACGAAGAATTGTCAAGTTAATATCTTCAGTGCAGATTTATCAGGCAGTCTCCTGTATACTGGCGTATACTTAATAAATAAATAAAAATTAGTAATGCAGCACTGGTATTCAGTACTGTTTAATTTTTCAATTTGCCATCAATCGAAATTCTGTACACAGGAACATAAGATAAGAACAACAGCATCCCCACCTTTTCTCAAGTTCATTGGCATACAAGGTAACAAAGCTCTATTAAAACTACAAGAATATAGAAACATGTCCCGTTAAGGCCCCTTTCACACTGGGGCGGGCAGGAGCGGTGGCGGTATAGCAGCGCGATTTGCAGCGCTGCTATACCGTCGTTCTTACCGCGGTATGCGGTCGCTAGGGGGGTGAATTTAACCCCCGCTAGCGGCCGAAAAAGGGTTAATACCGCCCGCAATTGCCGCGGTTTGCGTGCAGTATTACCGCGCTGTCCCATTGATTTCAATGGGCACCCGCGGTAAAGGAGCGGTGAACACACCGCTCCTTTACCGCTGTAAAGAAGCGGCTAGGAGGACTTTTGGAGCGGTCCTGCTAGCGCACCGCTTCAGTTTAAAAGCCTTCGGGCTTTCACATTGAAGGCTACAGGGCAGGATTTTTTCATGCGGTATAATAGCGCTATTATTAGCGCTAAACCGCATGAAAAACGCCCCAGTGTGAAAGGGGCCTAACTGTTTCCTCAAGAAAGGATGGCAGGAATCCAGTGTTGCCCTGCCAAAGTGGAAGGACAACATCCGTGTAGTGCCACCACGCCATACACGGTTCTGTGAACACTACATTGGAAGAAATTAACTTGTTCTCCAAGTTTTTCATAAATGACTCCTCGCGAAACGGGGTAACACTGGATTTCATCGCAACCCCACAGCACTGTAAATAGAAGGCACACTGAAACAAAAAATAATTAGATCAGAATAATTCCAACAGTTCTCTAAACCAGTGTTTCTCAGTTCTACACAATCTCTAAAATGTAAAAAAACAAACATACTAATAGTTTTACATAACACCGCAACATCCACATGCGCAGGACCCCCACCGTAGAGGCGGTTTATTCTTCCAAAGCAAACACACCTTTGCACACTGATACCGACTGGTGTTTCAGTGTTTCTCTTCTCCCTCAGTTTCTCTCCTTCACTTCGCTAATGTGAACCCCAGTGCTGATGGAAAGGGGCAGGAGGGGGGCAAATAACAATGCTGTATAGGCGCCCGACATCCTCATCAACTGATGTTATTGGTTGTTAGGACACTGGCGGGTGGAATGTTGTAATGGTGCCCAATGAAAACCTGTGGCTTTGTGTAACTAAAAGGCAGGCTTGATCCACCTGCTGGATTGTAGCCAATTTTTGGTCAATTTTTAAGCATTTTGCCAAGGCACCCCTAAAGAAACCTGTAGGCACCCTGGTTGAAAAAGGCTGCTCTAAACAAACATAGTTGATCTGATGTAAATGTATCACAAACAGTAATTCCATCAAGGTCAATGTAGTTATTATTATTATTTCCTTCCTGATGCATACAGACTAGAGTCATCCCAGGTTACCAGGAATGTCCCTGATGATATCTCAGTAATACCTTCTAGTTTCCTTCCAAAATATCCAGTATCTTTGATATATGCTATAATCTATGAAAAAATTAGGCACTGAGCACCAAAATAAACCCTTGTCCGGATACTATAGAACAGTGGTGTTCTCCTATCTTTGTAAGACTAGGGCCCAGTAAATTCTTTCAAAAAACTTCTAGATCCCAACAATAAAAAACAAAATGTATCTTCATTGATTCTAGGATTATGATAGGATAGCATTATGTAGTGTAATGCCGCGTACACACGGTCGGAATTTCCGACAACAAATGTTCGATGTGAGCTTGTTGTCGGAAAAATGTGTATGCTCCATCGGACATTTGCTGTCGTAATTTCCGAGAACAAATGTTTAAGATCTGGTTCTCAATTTTTCCGACAACAAAAGTTTTGCTTAGAAATTCCGATCGTGTGTAGCCAATTCCGACGCACAAAAATCCTACGCATGCTCGGAATCAATTCAACGCATGCTAGGAATCATTTTTCTTGGCTCGTTGTAGTGTTGCACGTCCCCTCATTCTTGGTGATCGGAATTTCCGACAACATTTGTGTGACCGTGTGTATGCAAGACAAGTTTGAGCGAACATCCGTCGGAAAAAAATCCACGGTTTTGTTGTCGGAATGTCCGATCGTGTGTACGCGGCATAACAGTGCAGCAGGCAGGACTATGTAATATACAACATACTGCAGTCAAGAGTGCAGAGGGCAGGACTATGTAATTGTACAGCTTGCAGAGTGCAGTGATTAGGAGTCAGTGTCCCCTTTTGCTGGTGGTAAGTGTGTTACTTTCACTCAACATGCCCCCTTACACAGGTGGTCAGCACGCCCACTTACACCGGTGGTCTATGTTCCCCCTTGCGTAGCAGTAGACCCAAGGCACCACCGAGCATCAACCCCTAGGTAATAGAAATAAAGTTAAGTGAAACAAAACAAATAAACAAAAAATTTCAATTTGAATACAAATCAATAAAAAAACCTGAAGAATTGTTAATGTTCCCTCTGCCTTCACTCACATATGAACTTAAACAAGCATGTTTGGCGCACATCCCTACATAAATGACAATTGTCATTTTGTCCCCAACTCCACTATTAGTTTTGTTTATCATGAACAAATTGTCTGCTTCAAGCTTTAACTAATGCCGCGTACACACGATCATTTTTCCCGTCGGGAAAAATTACATTTTTTTTTTAACAAGAAAAACGACCGTGTGTGGGCTTTTTGTCATTTTTCCCGACGGGAAAAACGGCATTAATCACGACGAGAAAAATTAGAACATGCTCTAATTTTTCTCGTCGTGATTCCCGTAGTTTTTTTCCGCTGCAGTTTTCCCATAGGGAAACACTGCCACGGAGCCCACACACAGTTGTTTTTCTCGACAAAAAAAAAAATGTCGGGAAAAACTGACGTGTGTAGGGAACCAAGCCGTTCCCTCATTTTTCCCGTCGATTTTCTCAACGGTGTTTTCACCGTCGAGAAAATCGATCGTGTGTACACGGCATAACACTACTTCTATACCAACAGCAGGCAATATAGGGCAATGAAAGCTTTCACTGACCTGTATATTTGAAATGGAAAACAGAAACTTTTTGGCAATAACACTGTGAGTGGCTGTTCCAGATAGCACCAGCGGAAGGAAAGGTACTACATTGATTTGGGGCTAGGTTGATGCACGTTATTTCCAATCCATAGATATATCTTTATCTGACAAATTGTTTGGAAGCATTTCGTCATTTTATTCTACCCCATATTTATATAAGAATGCTTTTTGTGTGTTTTAGATTCTTCAGCGCCTATACCCGGCAGCCAGACGGAACCTGACACAAGGCAGAATTCCGTAGCAATGTTGAAGGAACTGACTGCACATCAAGATTATATTCTGGATGTTATCCCTAAGAAGCCAAACCCAGATATTGATCTTCCTCTGAGCGATAACACCGAACCGCAGAAATGTGTTTTACAAATCACGGGGATGACATGTGCTTCCTGTGTGTCCACCATTGAGAGGAATCTGAAGAAGAAAGATGGTATCTGTTTTGTAATGTCTTTCATAGCATAGTGTCAAGGTCAGGGGTCAGGCTCGAAAACTAGTGGCTATAGCAGTAGAAAGGCTCCCACCGGCCAGGAGAAAAAGTGTACAAGCCGGTCATCCTGGCCGATGACGTGGGCTCACCCAAGGTGCCGTGTCTAAGCACTAACTGTTTTTCACCAGAGCTCCTGATGGTGAATGTGGGTTTTCCTAGGTTAGTATCAGGTCGTGGCCCTCAGGATCACCCCACTTGGAGGTGAGCAAGCCGGGGTCCAGTGACAGATACAGCAGATAGGGATCAAGCAGAAGTGTAGTAAGTCAATAGGCCAGAAGTTGGTAACAAGTGGTTGTAAGTTGGGATCAAGCAGAAGCATAGTCGAGGAACAAGCCTAAGGTCGGCAGCAGCAGTTAAAAGAGCAAGATATTGGCTGGAGAGAGCTCAATAATCTGGCAAAGGCATGGCTTACACAGGAAGTTCATGGGAGAAGCAAAGAGTTTAAGCTTCACCAGAAACAAAGTATGGTTTTTATCTCCATCTTTATCTTCAGATTACTGGAATATGTGCTAAACACGTGTTCAGTCCCTCAGTGCCAGTAATCTATTTGTATGAGACACCAATATAAATTTGTCTTCTTTCCCCATCGTTGGTTACCAACAGAATAATTAACAAAATGGAATAATTCTGCAAAAAAAAAAAAACTGACTGTGGGATCACATTTGATCTTTTGTCATGCACATCTATAGTCTAATGCCGCGTACACACGATCGGAAATTCCGACAAGAAAACCGTGGATTTTTTTCTGACGGAATGTTGGCTCAAACTTGTGTTACATACACACGGTCACACAAATCTTGTTGGAAACTCCGACCGACAAGAATGCGGTGACGTACAACACGTACGACAAGCCGAGATCAATGAAGGTCAATAGGCAGTTCGGCTCTTCTGCTTGATTCTGAGCATGCATGTTTTTTTGCGCGTCGGAATTGCATTCAGACGAGCGGATTTTCCGATATAATCTTTTTCCGTCGAAAAAATAGAGAACCTGCTCTCAATCTTTTGTTGGTGGAAATTCTGACAGAAAAAGTCAGATGGAGCCTACACACGGTCGGAATTTCCGACAAAAAGCTCACATCTGACTTTTCTTGTCGGAATTTCCAATCGTGTTTACGCGGCATAAAAGTCATGTTGATGTACGATAGATATGTACTAAAGCTAAAATTATAAATGGCCCCCTATTATGATTTAGAACATGTAATAACCACTGAACTCTTACTCACTAGGTATTGTTTCTGTGCTGGTGGCACTGATTGCTGGTAAAGCAGAGGTCAGATACATAGAAGAATTGATTGAACCAAACTATATTGCACAACTCATTGAAAATCTGGGGTTTGGAGCAGTAGTATTGGAAGACTGCACTGCTACACATGGTAGTATTGAGCTAGTGGTAAGTATAAAACTAAAATACCATTGCCATTTCCAAGTCACAAATAGTAACATGCTGGGGTACAGGATTATAAAGAGAAAAAAAGGAATGAGTTATCAGTTGGGCATCAAGTATAAAAGATTTGTTTTATGTCTCAGACTGTATTTTGGTGAGTGCAGGTTCTATGAGTAGTAATATATAGGTTCTGTTTACTTTAAATAACAACAAATGCCTAAAAAACATTGAATTTTTACAAAATATGCCTAAGCCTAGATTCCTTCTCACATTGTGTATTTACCTATTTATTATATGTGCACAAAATGGTGGAGATACAGTATATAAAAAAAATATTAAACTGGCCTATTGGATGGGAGGTATAACATTTTTACTAATTAAAGCATAAAAATAAAATACCATTGCCATTTCCAAGCAAAAACCGCTTGCAAATCGTAGCATTCTGGATTACAAGATTATAAAGAGATAAAAAAGGTGAGAGATTTCAGTTGGGCTTTAAAGTGGAACCTAACTGTATCTAAGCACCACAAACTAAAAACACTATTTAATTCATATTTAATATTCAAAGCAAACTCACTCATCCATCCATGCTTTATTTCATTGAGAAATCACTTTGAAAAACACCCCTAGCATTTCTAGCCATGGCCATCTTGAGTAAGGGCAGATGATTCATGTAGCATTTACTTTCTGGAATCCATCTGCACAGGCATGCCGGTGTTTTGCGGAATAAGGTCTGCCCGGCGGATAAGGACCCCCCTGTACTGCGCAGGCGTGGCGCTTGTGCAGTATGAACCTCAATGAGCCTCCGAAAATAGCCAAACATGTAGAGCTGAGAGTAAGCACCACACAGCGCCTGTGCAATAAATATGCCACATGCCGCACACTGCCGATGCTAGTGCTACTCTGCAAGGGACAGGGTTGATTTAAGCAATAAAGTACACGTCTTTGTGGGGGGGGGGGGGGTGTTAAACCAAATGAAGGGCGGGTTTTGCAATGTCGATGGACAGATTTTGCAATGTTGATGGGCGGATTTTGCAATTGCAAGACCCGCCCATCAACATGGCCCGCTAAGACGTGTACTTTATTGGTAAAATCACCCCCGCCCCTTGCAGAGTAGCACTAGCATCGGCAGCGTGCGGCATGTGTCATAGTCATTGCGCAGGCGCCGTGTAGAGCTGATTCTCAGCTCTACATGTTCGGCTATTTTCGGAGGCTCAGTTGAGGTTCGTACTGCGCAAGCGCCGCGCCTGTGCAGTACAGGGGGGTCCCTATCCGCCGGGGGAACTTTTTCGGCAAGACACCGGCTTAGCTGAGAAAGAAAGAAAATGCCCACAAAGGCTTTTGGGATGTATGACACCATCTGGCCTAGGCCAGGAACCAGGGAGCAATTTAAGAAATGTAAAAAACAAAGTTTACCATAAGTATATATAATAGACCTGCCTATTTATTTACTAATGCTAGAAGCAAAATAATTAAAAATACTGTATATACTCGAGTATAAGCCGAGTTTTTCAGCACATTTTTTTTGTGCTGAATTGCCCCCCCCCCCGACTTATACTCGAGTCACCTTTTTGCGCCTGATCTCCCGGATTTTGGGGACCCGGTACCGGCCGGTCGTAGGTCCCCTAGAGCCCAAGCTTGGCACACATGTAGCCCCACTCTTCCTCTACAAGTGTGCAAAGTTTGTTGTCCGGGGGACCTACGGCCGGGAAGCACCGATTTTTCAAACCCGGGAACCCCTTCCATAGACTCCTATGTTAAACGTCAGTCTAGTCATGGGCACAGTGAGGCATGGGCACAGTGAGGCATGCACATGGACACAGTGAGGCATGCAGATGGACACCCTAGGCTTATACTCGAGTCAATACGTTTTCCCAGTTTTTTGTGGTAAAATTAGGTGCCTCGGCTTATATTCGGGTCGGCTTATACTTGAGTATATACGGTAGGTGATTAAGAGAGTTTAGTTAAGTGTGTTAAAAACGCAGAGAAGTGAACAATGCCTGAGGATAAATGGTACCTTATGTTTTATTTTCAATACTGTCCAAATACATTGCATTACAAGTGATACAAACGGGCAACAAAAATGTACAGGGGAATCGAATGTATACACATCGAGTTAATAAGCTTAGTATTTTCCTTGTTTTTATCTGTAGATTACAGGTATGACCTGCGCATCATGTGTTCATAACATTGAATCCCGACTGATAAGAATGCCAGGTGTCCTACAGGCCTCCGTAGCTCTGGCTACCTGTAAAGCACAAGTCAAGTTTGAGCCAGAAGTTGTTGGCCCAAGAGACATCATTCAAGTGATTAAGGTAAAATCTAATAAGACTAAATAATTTATAATAAACAAACTCAAGAGGGCGCTTCCATCTAGGTGTAGCGATTTTATAAAAAAATCATAAAAGACAATAAAAATGTACTTACTAGATAAAAGTAGATCAAGGCTTGTCATAGACCTCCATAGGATCATAGTGAGGCTACAGAGCTCTCTTTTTGGTACTGGTAATCATCACATTGAGACTAAATGACAGACCAGTTTTGGTTTAATATGTTTAAGGTTTTGTGCTGTACTGGTAAGTCAAAATTCTGACCAAAACATCACCAAGAAATAAAGCAGATTATATCATAAAATCATATCAGTCAACCTGTCTCATCTGGAAATGCATAGATTTTAGTATGATTGTGCCTGGAATTCAGATAGTTAATCCATGTAGTAGTCTGATAGATTTAGTATAGTACAAAATCTCCCCAAAAATATTAAACATTTCACAATAAAATAGGCCTTTTAAAGTGTAAATAACATTAATAATAAAAAGATTTTTTTAAATTTCTAAAGAATCCTAGAATTACAAAAACTTTAAAATAGAGTTATTCTGATGAACACAATATTTATAAGAAGATGTGAATATGATACCTCCCCTATATGGCCTCCATTCTCACTATTCAGCTACCGAATATCAAAGTTCTATTACTTACATATACTATGGCACAATCTACTTGCCAAATCTTACAGTGGGGTAAGGATAATTCAATGCACTTCCCAGATTCAAAAGATCTATATAACCATAACATAGGTATACCTGTTGCAAATCTCACAAGAGATACATCAACAAACCAACCACGTAGTCCATCAAAGGTTTGTCTCCCATGGGTATCAGCAGGGGTACCCTACGGATACCACAAATCCAGTCCAGTAAATAAGCGTTATAGTCCTAGGACAGGATCCGTAGGATTCTTGTTACTGTCAGGATCGCTAGGTGAAAATAAGGAAACAATCTTAAAGGAGAAGTATGGCCAAAGCTTTTTTTGGCCCACTTCTCCAATGGATCACATGAGTGCAGTTCATTCTACACTCCTGTGACCCATTTTTAGCCGACTGCAGGCTAAAGTCCACTGTCGGTTGACGTCACTCAGCCGGTCCAGGTGCTGGATCAATCCCAACTTTAAAGTTAGGATCCACCCAGATGCCTGGACCAGCAGCTGGCTTAGCCTCTCAGCAAATTGCTGGGAGACTAAGCCAGCCGCTCCCACCCCCTCCACAGCCCTGTGCTCCAATGAGTGCTGGAGGAGCAGAGCAGAGAAACAGTGACTGACAGTCACAACCCTCTCACAGCAGGGGGGAGGACTGAGACATTAGTGGTGTCTGATCTCTCAGTTCTAAGTGCAGAAGCGGCGGGGGACAAAAGCAGCATCAGATGCTGCATCCACTTAGGACTTAGGTGAATATAGTTTTTTTTTATGTTTTTGGAAACCCCATGTAGGGGGTTTGATGCAGCCATCACATGTAGGGACTGGTAAGCTGTAGTATATAAAATGCTTGTTCTTGGATATAGACACACTTTGTAATAGGAATTCCTTTACCTCTTTAACAGGGAATAGGATTTCGAGCATCTTTGTCCAAAAGAGATCCCAGAGCCCATAACCTGGACCATAAACAGGAAATAAAGCAGTAAGTATAAATGTACAGTGATCATTAGGTTGTGGCAGTCATGTGTAGTCATGTGTCTTGTTCAATATAGTGACCCAGTTCAATACCATGAAACCAGGTTTTACATTGAACCCTTGACCGTGTAAGGGCTTGCTTACACTCGTGGTTGGGTGGGGGGTAAACACGTGGTTGAGGGTGAACACCTGCAGTGGCCATGGTCCTTTCCCTCCCGGCTGCAGCAGGAATTATACCTCCTGTTGCATTCGGGGGTCACTACTGCATGCTGAACCCATGAACCCATTCTGGTGAATGGAGCCACACTGCAGCCCCCCCCCCCACAACGGTGTGCAATGCATGTGGCTGCAACACAGTACTGTGGTATTTAAAGGGTTTAAACAGGCAGTGAGGAAGCGACATAACACTGCCATCTATACCTCAGGTTTATAGCCACTGCTTAAAGTAATATTAAAGTCTTGTTTAAAAATAACAAACATGTTATACTTACCTGCTCTGTTGCAGTGGTTTTGCACAGAGCAGCCCCGATCCTCCTCATCTCGGGTCCCTCGCGGGCGCTCCTGGCCCCTCCCTCCTGCCGAGTGCCCCCACAGCAAGCAGCTTGCTATGGAGACACCCGAACCAAGCCGCTGCTCTGTGTGTCGATTCAGACATGGAGCTGGGGCTTGGCCCCGCCCCCTTTTTCTACTCATTGGCTCACTGACTTTGAGAGCAGCGGGAGCCAATGGCACCTGCTACTGTCTCAGCCAATGAGGGAAAGTCCCTGGAAAGCCGAGGCTCTCGTACGCTGGATCGAGATGGGTTCAGGTAAGTATGAGTGGGGCTGCACCACACAGAAGGTTTTTTACATTAATGCATAGAATGCATTAAGATAAAAACACCTCCTGCCTTTAAAACTACTTGAAAGCTGTTCATTTTTTATTTAGCCAAAAGATTGGTTGAAAGAAGCTAAGAGATTCCCCCATCCACACAAATGAAATCGATCAAGCCTCGATTGACTGCCATCGAACGGGGACACAGGGATTGAATTTCGATCAATATATGGCCAGCTTTTGACTTTCCCTGTTTGATTATTGAGGTTGATACATTTAAATAATGATTCTAACCTACAAGACAAATTAATTTGAAAATACTATTATTTTCAATTGCTGTCTTTTTTTTTGATCGTGCCTTACCCCCAAAATTAGCTTCGGGAAGTTTGCCATGTGCATATCCAGGGGCATTGGTGGAGCTGTGGTGTGTGTATAGTTTTCATGGAGTGCAGATGAATGCAGTCACCAAATTCAGTGGCATTCGCTGAGCTTGTTTTTTTTATATTTATGCTTACTTAGATTTTTTTAATTATTTTATTAGGAATTGGACCATAAAGCGAGTTTATAAAGAAGCTTTAATGGTGTCTTAGATTATAAATTATACTTCGCTTTTATTACAGGTGGAAAAGCTCCTTTTTATGCAGCCTTTTTTTTGGTATCCCCGTCATTGTTATTATGATTTACATGTTATTTACCCACAACAAAGAAAAGCCATCAGCACTGGATACAAACATTATCCCTGGCTTATCCATCATGAACCTCATCTTCTTTATTCTTTGTTCTCTGGTCCAGGTAGGTGTTGGGATGTATACAGTGTTATGCTTGCCTGCTCTGTGTTTTGCACAGAACAGCCCCGATTCTCTTCTTCTTGGGTCCCAAGTTGGTGCTCCTGGCTCCCTCTCCCCACCAAGTGCCGCCATATGCTTGCTATGGGTCACTTGTGTGGGCTCACTTCCGAGCTGGGCTGTTGGCGCCTACTCACCCAAACAGCAGGACTCAGCCCCATCCCATTCCCTGCTCCCTCGGGATGTGATTGACAGCTGCAGGAGCCAATGGCTACCACTGCTGTCTCTTAGTCAATGAGATGGGAGAGAGCAGACAGAGTCTTGGCTCTCTTGCACATTGCTGGATCGAGATCGGGCTGAAGTTGTGGGGGTGGGGAGGTTGGGGACTGCATGCAGAAGGTTTCTACCTTAAAGGAACACTACAGGTTCCCGTTTTTTTTTTGTTTTAAACAACAAACATATTATACTTACCTCCACTGTGCAGCTCGTTTTGCACACAGTGGCCCCGATCCTCTGCTTCTGGGGTCCCTCGGCGGCTGTCTCGGCTCCTCCCCGCAAGGACTCCACACCATAATGCGAGCGAGCCGACTGTATCACTCGGCCCCGCCCCCCGACGTGCCGCGTCATTGGATGTGATTGACAGCAGCGCCAGCCAATGGCTGCGCTGCTTTCAATCCATCCACAGTAGCCAATCAACGGCCAGGCACAGGAACTCGGAGGATGACGGGAGCGAGCGCGGGACTTTCGAGGGGCCAGGTAAGTAAAACGGGGGCTCGGGGGGGGGGGGGGCGGTATTGTCAAATGTTTTTTCATAGGATGCATTAAGGTGAAAAAACATTTACCTTTACTACTCCTTTTAATGCATAGAACCTTCTGCCTTTAGAACCACTTTGAGTTCAGAAGTTAAAAAAGAAAAAAAAAGTATTTTATTATTTTAAATATTAAATATTGACTATGAACATGTTAGCCAGCTGTTGATGCTCCAGGTGCCTTTTCACCAGTTCGCTAGGCTATATTTAAAGGATAAGTTCCCCTTTCATAACATGTTACACCCATATTCAGGGTGTAACATGTAACATGTTATGAATGCATCGGCCCCCCTGCCCCCTTGATCCCCACTGGGTATCAGCCTGGAGATCTTCTCCTCGTGTCTCCTGCCACATTTAAAAAAAGACGTGGGGCTCCGCCCACCCAGCTGCATCACTCGTTTACAGTCCTCTGTGAATGGAAAACTACAAGGTCTGGCAGCCTTTGTGGCTGTTGGCTTGTAGTTTTCAATGAAGTACCATGGTGTTGTGAGCACTGTGGTAGTTCATTGAGCCTTCTTTTCAGAATGAGGTACGAGGAATCCGATACACTGAGAAATCTGCAGGAGATATGCATGGCATCAGCAATGCTTTACAGCAGGGGTCGGCAACCTACGGCTTGCTGGCCGGAGACCCAAATGAAGCCGGAATCGGCTTCAATCGGGTCTTGGATCGAGTAACCCAGAAGCGATGTCATAACATCACTTCCGGTTTACAGAAGACTTAAAGGCGCCAACATTTTAAAAAAATTACAGTATTAAAAACAGCAAAACTTGCCGTTTTGAATGCTTTTAAGTGCAAAGGAGGGATTTGGGGTCTAATAGACCCCAGGTCCCTCCATAAAGCGTGCCTGTCATTGCCTATTACTGTCACAAGGGATGTTTACATTCCTTCTGACAGCAATAAAAGTAATCAGATTTTTTTCCCCAAAGGGACAGTGTAAAAATAAGGGTTGTCCCAATACCGAGTATTTGCAGGAGTACTTGCAAATGCTCCTGATGACTAGTCTGATACCTGGACACTCAGGGATGATCAGTGCGATGGCGGGGAGAGTTATAATCACCGATCTCCATGTGTGGCTTTCATTAAAGCAGCTGACAGACACTTCTCCTCCTCTCCCCTCCGTGGCTTTCAGCTGCTTTAGCCACACAAGGAGATCAGAGATTATAACTTCCCCCGCCACTGCACTGATCATTCCTGAGTGTCCCCTGTATCCTCCTCAGGCTCCCCTCTGTGCGCCTCCAGCCCCCCCCCGTCCTCCATGGTTCCCCCTCCATGTGCTCCTCTGGTTCCCCCCCATCCTCCTCCGTTCCCCCTCCGTGTGCGCCTCTGGTCCCCCCTCCTCCTCTGTTCCCCCTCCGTGTGCTCCTCCGGTCCCCCCCCTCGGTCCTCCTCCGTCCTCCCTGCGTGTGCACCTCTGGTTCCCCCCCCAGTCCTGCTCCGCCCCCCCCCCGTCCCAGATCTTTCAGGATGGAGAGTGGAGGAAGGAGCCGGTAAATCTGTAATTTTCCAGCTCCTTCCTTTTCTGAATGCACAGAGTCAGTGATTACTGACTCTGTGCATTCATAACTGAGCATTGTAAACTGTGTTTACGATGCTTCAGTTTATGAATGGAGAGGAGCCTCTGTCTCCTCTCCATTCATCTTCAGTGCAGCTGAGGCTGCTGAGAAAGGAACTGGGGAAACAGGGTTGTATTAAAAAAAAAAAAACATTGTAATAAATAAATATTTTAAAGTAAAATTGTAAAAGTTTTTTTTTAAAAAACACTGACACTGACTGTTCACTCCCCCCCCTCCCAAAAAAAAGAAAGCATTGAAAAAAAAATGTAAATAATAATAAAAAAAATTATTGTAAAAAAAAAAATTGTAAAAAAAAAAAAAACGACTGACACAGTCCACGCCTCATCAGTGCCCATCAGTGCTGCATATTTGTGCCACTGTCACATGACATTAAAAAAAGTATCGGCGAGTACTTGAAAATAAATATCAGTACTTGCAGGGCTTTTTTTCTCAAACAATAGGTGCTGGAACTTAACCACAACCCCACAAACCCCTTAACCACAACCCCCTTCCTACACACACCCTCCAAATCACATCAAATAGTGGGTGTGGTCAGTCAAATTTCACGAACAGTTGGAGGGTCTTAAAGGGGCATTAAATTAACCAGGATTGCATTACATACAGAGTGCAGAGCTGTAACTTGTAAACACAGAAACCAACCAATCTGTGTTTACAAGTGATTGTGGTGAGCAGGCACCAAAGGGTCTGAGCCAGAGGTGGTGGAACTGAGTTCCACCAAGTTCCCCCTGAAAAAAAGCCCTGGGTACTAGACTTGTGCACAACGGAAAAATTAGTTTAGTTTCGGTTTGTTTCTTTTCGGTCCTGTTGATTCGTAATCGTTTGTAATTTTGCTAGACGGGATTTTTCGTGTTCGGACTAATTCGTATTTTCGCAAGCGACATTTTTCATTGAATCGGAATGATTCATTCGTATTAATGTAAGCCTTATTTTTAGTTGATTCATAATTCGTACTTTCGTTAGAGTACATTGTTTTTCGTTGATTCTAGACACATATATAGTGCCGTCGTACGTGTTGTACGTCACCGCGCTTTGCTCGAGCATTTTTTTTCACGATAGTGTGTAGGCAAGGCAGGCTTGAGAAGAATCACGTTGAGAAAAACGCAGTTTTTTTCAATGACATTAAAAGCGGTCGTGTGTACGCAGCATTATTGTGCTTCAAATGGATTCATAACTTTTTTTCATAACGAATTATGCCGAAGACATTCGGGCATTCGCTATTTGCGATATAATTTATTTCGGATTCGGTTTTATTCGTAATTGCTTTGTTCGGAAATTTGAATGCTTCCGAATGTCCGAAAGTTGCTAAATTCAAACAAATTTCGATTCGTTACGAAACGAATTGCACAAGCCTACTGGGTACTTGTACTCGGTCTTAAAAAAGTGGTATCGGGACAACCCTAGTTATAACCCTCCCTTAGTTTATCCAAAATGAAAAAAGTTTTACTGTTTTAATTCTGTGTTTAAGACCCCATTCACACAGGGGTGACTCATCAGGCGTCTCAGCCGCCTGACGAGTCGCGTCCCATTCTGTACAATGGAACCGTTCTAAGCGGAGCGACTGAAGTCGCTCCGACTTAGAAAAAGGTTCCTGTACTACTTCAAGACGACTTCAAGGTGACTTCCATTGACTTCAATACAGAAGTAATTTTGGAAGTCTGCTTTGAAGTTGTCTTGAGATCGCCCAGCACAGTCGCGGCACAAGTCGTGCCGCCCCTGTGTGAATGTGCTCTAACATGATTTATTGTTCATTATGTGCTTTGAGGTTTTTACACAAATAAAACATTAACCTTACAATACTGTGCAAGATTTTTTTTTTACTATATGACTGGATGATGATGATGATGAATAATGATATGGATGGATGGAGGAGGATAATGAAGATTTTTGTATCTATTTTACTGTGGGACTCTAGACCTCAAAATCAAGTAACAGAGCAGACTAACCACAAGATGTTGTTCTATAAATGTTCTATGACAATAATGGATCCACACCATAGGCGTGCGCACAGGGTGTGCTGGTTGTGCCTGGGCACACCCTAATCACTCCATGTTCATTAGTCTTATCCAGGGGTGGTACCAGGTGGGTGGTTGGGGGTCCCAGTGGCCAGTGCAAATGCCCCTATTATATTAAAGGCTAGGTTCAACTGTAGGAACACATTACACCTATACTTAGGATGTAAAAAAATATGCTCCTTAATCAACTGTCTCTCACCATCAGAGCCTCCTCCCTGTGACAGCAGGTGGCGTTCATGTGTGTTTGAGCTTTGGGGTGCACACCCTAATACAATAGGCTGCGCACACCTATGATCCACACCGTGGTTGTAATGATGTTCCTCTCTGATTCACAGTGCCTTGGAGGATGGTACTTCTATGTGCAGGCCTACAAGTCTCTAAAGCACAAGACAACCAACATGGATGTTCTGATAGTCCTGGCGACCACCATTGCGTACATTTATTCGGTGGTTATCTTGATCGTGGCCATGGTAGAGAAGTCTGATCAGAGCCCAGAGACCTTCTTCGATACACCGCCCATGCTGTTCATGTTTATTGCTCTGGGGAGATGGCTTGAGCACATAGCTAAGGTAATTACATTAGATTGGTCCCAGTGGGGCTCACCAGGAAATCTCTATCCTGACTTCTCCCTAGAAATTGTTAACTATTACTATGTGTTCTACACGTCCAGAACAACGAGGCACACTGGGCATTGGGGGCACATCAGTGAGCAAGGAAATGATCTCCTGATTAAATTGTACAGTAAATCCTGTAAATCCCGCTGTATTTATTCACCTGTTACTTACACGCTATAATCCTTCTGTGTAAATGGATATGTGTTTACTCAGTGCTTGGGGTTTTCTTATAGATCGCTCAAAATACATCTTTGCTTTGTTGATTGTGTCACCGCATTTTAGATATTTAGTCCCAGCTAAAATCCCAAAGCAAAACTTAAAACTCAAAACCAAAAATTTTAATATTTTGCAGCTTACCAATTATTATATGTGGTGGCTGCATTTGTTTTCTTTTTTTAGGCCTTTTTTTCCCCTCCATTTTCACCTGGTGAACTGGCCAGTAACACACGTTTTGTATTAGAGTGCCCTCACTCTGAATGAAGGAGCACAAGGGGCACAGCAGACAGCAGCATGGGGGGGGGGGGGCATTAGATGCAGTAAAAAATTGAAGCCAAACTCCAGCTAAGCAGTTACATCAACAGTTGTTAAGGTTTTACATAAAGGAATAAAAACTGATCATTGTAAGCACCCCTGTCAGTGTTAAATGGTTTGTCTCATCCCTGTAGTTGATACATCTGGAAGAGAGCTTGTTCTTTTAAAAAGCAACAGATTTACTGGCTGGATCATCAGGTGAAAATATAGGGAAAGAAAGCCTAATGGCACGTACACACGATCAGAAATTCCGACAACAAATGTTCGATGTGAGCTTTTTGTCAGAAATTCCGACCATGTGTAGGCTCCATCGGACATTTGCTGTCGGAATTTACGACAACAAAAATTTAAGAGCTGGTTCTCAAATTTTCAGACAAAAAAAGTTCTGATCGTCTCTATGCAATTCCGACGCACAAAAAAACGTGCATGCTCAGAATCAAGCAGAAGAGCCGAACTGCCTATTGAACTTCATTGATCTCGGCTCGTCGTACATCTTGTACGTCATCGCGTTCTTGATGTTCGGAATTTCCGACAACATTTGTGTGACTGTGTGTATGCAACACAAGTTTGAGCCAACATTCCGTCGGAAAAAAATCCACGGTCTTGTTGTCAGAATTTCCGATCGTGTGTACGCGGCATAAGACAGAAAACTAAGGCAGCAACCACATCTAATGCCGCGTACACACGACCGTTTTTCATGACGAGAAAAATGCCATTTTATAAAATGGTCATTAAAAACGATCGTGTGTAGGCGGCTCCAGATCATTTTTCTCAACGTGAAAAATGGGCATTAAAAATTTAGAACATTCTCTATCTTTTCTCGTCGTTTTTCTCGTCGTGAAAAACGGCGTTGTGCATGCTTTGATGACGGGAAAAAAACGTGCATGCTCAGAAGCAAGTGATGAGACGGGAGCGCTCGTTCTGGTAAAACTAGCGTTCGTAATGGAGAGAGTACATTCGTCATGCTGTAACAGACTGAAAAGCACAGAGACTGAAAAGTGCAAATCGGCTAACACCAAACTTTTACTAACACGCGGTAACACGAAATCAGCAAAAGCAGCCCAAGGGGTGGCACCATCCGATGGAACTTCCCCTTTATAGTGCCGTCGTATGTGTTGTCGAACGTGTTGTACGTCACCACGCTTTGCTCGAGCATTTTTTTTTTCACGATAGTGTGTAGGCAAGGCAGGCTTGAGAAGAATCCCGTCAAGAAAAACTTTGTTTTTTACAATGACATTAAAAACGGCCGTGTGTACGCGGCATAAAAATTGATAAGCTGCAATATAATACATGTTTGCTTTTGTGTTTAATACTTCTTTATGCCCCTTTTCACACTGGCGGTGACAGCCAGCAGATCCGCCTGCTCATCAGGGGATCTCGCCGCCAATCCCCGCTAAGCAGGCAGATGGCAGGTCCGTGTCCGCTCTGCTGATGCAGCGCGTGCACAGACACAACCCGTTGTTCTCTATAGGTTGTCAGATGGAAACAGGACCGCCTGTCCATTTCCATCTAAATTCGATCCAATCTGATCTGCCAGATGGATGGTAAACGGATCCCCGTCTGTCTGTTTTTAGTGGGCAGGATTTGATTGACCGCAACAGGAGCCAATAGCTGCCGCTGCTGCATCCATGTCCTGTGAGGAGAGAGAGAGCACGTCTGCTGCACTCAGGCACAAAGCTGGATCGAGATTGGGGGGGGGGGGGGGCTGGGGGGAGCTGACATGAAAGTTTAATAGTGTAAAAGCAGAACACAGTGAGCTCAAAACCTTAAAATGATAAGTGTGAAGCAACCACGCAACCCTCCTATTCCACTCTTTGGCTCGTTGGAGAGGAAGGCACTCACGGTCTCCACCATGCCCGTACCCCCTGGGTTGCAGAGGTTAACTTAGTTTCACTTACTGGTCTTTGCAGCAGGCCCCCTGGGTTGGTTTCTGTCCCTGTAGTGTAAGGAAAAAAGTCTCTTTTCCCCAAGTAACTCCAAGGTTCACACCAGCATCAACTCCAACATAGAGTTTATTTCTTTATGCACAAACATCCACAAATGAGGAGAAGAGAAAGGTGTTAGGAAGACAGATCAGTTCAGGCACTCTTGTTTCTTCGCCACTCAGTCCCGAGTGGGTATAGCTCACCCGGATAGTCACCCGAAGGCACTATCAGCCGGCGTGTAACTCGAACAGTCTATTTGATTCAATAATGGATGCGTTTGGGAGATCCTCTGCCACAGGATCTATGGTGCCCCAAACCTCCTACTGGTCCTTTTGGTTAGATCCCTGTTTTCGGATGGATGACATCCCTCCAGAGAGTTACTGGGCCCCTTCCTTCACTGTGATCTCTCACCAGTCCTTTGGAACGGTCCTCCGCCAGCCTCCTCTTCTATAAACGGGTCCCCTCGCAAGGCGGCACCCTGGGATTCCTCCTCCTGAAGTGGGCTTCAGCTAAAGGTGCTGGGCCCAGAGCTGAAGTTGCAGTCCCAGGACTAAAGGTGCCTGGGACTGAAGTGCACGTGGCCCCATGGCCTGGAGGGCCACGCGCCATGCACCAGGACTCCGACTCTAGAACTAGGAACGAACAGAAGACCCCTCCCAGGCGGTGTCTGCCCCTTATGTATCCTCTCCCGGCATGCCCAGCAGGTTCCCCACACCCACTGTACAGCTGCCGAGAGAGGACACCAAACCGCTGCCCTATTACTTGTGGTTCAACCCCGAGGGAACTGCACACCAGGCAAAACAACAGCAAGGCAGAGTCCAGCAAATTGAAAAGATTCAAGCCAACTACCACTCGAATCACCCATTAAATTTGGCATTGCAGTCCCTAAATGTGGTACCCCCACTACATGTGTATACAGATTCAGGGACCTCCAGGGCTGGTGGTTCAGTGCCATAGGTTATGTTACCTATTTCAGGCAGTCACAGGTGACAGGTTCACTTTAATTGCACTTATATTGTATATGCTGAAAACATTGGAATCGTATATATTTCTGTTTATGTTCTAGGGTAAAACATCGGAGGCTCTAGCTAAGCTGATATCTCTGCAAGCTACAGAGGCGACTGTTGTCACACTTGGACCAAATTTCTCAGTTGTAAGGTAAAGCAATTTTCTCTCTCACTATACATCTCCCTATGTCTATAGTTCTTAAAAGTGGAACTTTAGACTAAAATTAAGAAAAGAATATTCATAATTCTTTGCCTTAAGTAAACCTTTAGCATTTTGTAACTTAAAGTGGATGTAAACCCGATTCATGAAATTTGTAGTGTTTACTTATCTCTCTCCAAAGCCCTAAGTCTTGTGGCTTTCTCCTGCTCCGTTCCTCTGTTATCAGCATAACTTCTGACAAATGTGATAAAACCAGCCTGAAATTTGTGTCAGGGTGGGTGCTATAAATAGATTAGCAGACAGTTGGTCAATTCACAGCACAGCTCTGCAAGTCTCTGCCTATGTGGAGAGGGGGTGTGTATCTTTCCTCCAATCAGCTGTCTTACAGTGTATGGCAAGCCCCCCCCCCCCCTGCTGGAACAGAAAGAGAAAATTCTAACATGATGTGCACTTTCTAAACAGTATATAAAGCTGAAACAGCAGATATACATGTAAAACTTTTGTAGGGTTATTTGTTTCATCTCTGTGTATCATCTGAGGCTGTTCACTTCACTGGGTATATGGAGGGTTTACATCCACTTTAACACACTGAGCATAATAAAAAAAATATTCCATGTAATTTGTTTGTTACCCCTGCACTTTCAATTTACAGCTTTCAGTGCTCCTTTATCCTGCTCTGTCAGTGCTGCTTCGCTAAACTTCTGGTCTTCACAGGAAAGGGTTAATAGTAGACAGTGCAATCCGGATTCAGTCTGTTAGCTTGGAGAATGGGGGGAGGAGGGAGGAGAGATTCTTGCCATTCTAGGCTATGAGGCTGTATGTTTCTATTGATGTACACAGTGTAGAGAGACCTAACTCTAGTCCCTGCATGCAACAATGACTCCATAGGATGGTGCAAGAGAAAGGAGCCACACTGAAATAGGAAACCTATGGCAGCATTCATGGCACCAGCTTAAACTGGAACATAGGAAAGGATTAAAAAAGAAGCTGGATACTCAATAAGTGATAAAATCAGCTGATGAGGATTTATTATCACTCTAAACCCAGGTTCACACTGGGCTGCGGGAGTGAAGTTGTGCGAGTTCAGCTGGTCAGTCCCGATTTTGGCCACGATTACAGAGACATCTGTGCAGGTTTCCGTGCCGAAATCGCAAAAAGTAGTACAGAAACTACTTTTTGAAATCGGTGCAGTGCCGCAGATGCGGCGTCACACCGATTAGGACGGTGCCATTGCTGGCAAATTTCGCCGATTTGACATGTCAAATCGCATGTCAAATCGCACCAGTGTGAACCAGGGCTTATAGGCAGAAAGAGTATAGTTCTGCCCTGAAGAAGCTCTTTTAATATACTGTACCTTTAAACCCCTTTCACTGGTGCTGCCCATGCGTTAGCGCTAAAGTGCCGCTCGTTTTAGCGGCACTTTAGCGCTGTTTAACCAGCACATTTTGGCCGCTAGCAGGGCGCTTTTAACCTCCGCTAGCGGCCGAAGAAGGGGATAAAAAATGCCCGTGTTGCGACGCTTCCAAATCACTTTTTTAGGTGCTTTGGAAGCGCTGCCCATTCAGTGCAATGGGCGGGGCGTTTTGGGAGCCATGTATACAGTGCTCCCACACCGCCCCAAAGATGCTGCTTGCAGGACTTTTTCTAACCTCTCGCAAGCGTAACTCCCCAGTGTGAAAGCACCGGGCTTTCACATTCGGGCGGCATGGGAGGCAGTTTTCAGGCGCTTTACAGGCGCTATTTCTAGCAATAAAACGCCTGAAAACTGCATCAGCGTGAAAGAGATCTTAGGGCTGTTCACACCACAAAAACGCATTCCAGAGCTGTTCTGGATTTGTTTCTGAATGGACGTTTTTACCGCGTTTCGGTGTGTTTTCGGATGCATTCCAGGTGCTTTTTTTTTTTCCTTTTTCTTTTTCTTTCCTGTTTTTTTTTTTCGCTGTACTGTGGTCCAGTGCATTTTTGATGCATTTTACTGTGTTTCAGTACAGCCCAGTGCAGGAAAAATGCAGCATGTTCTACTTTTTTTTCTGGAACTGGAACGCACTGGTGTGAACTATGCCATTGAAAACATATAACCTACTCTCCATGCGTTTTTGATGCAGAAAAAAAATGCACTGGACTGCACGTGGTGTGAACTGGTTCTTAATGTACTGATAATATTAACACACATTCCGTAAGTCTGGTGAAAGATTTACTTGCTTATGCTGCCACTTTCTATGGCGTTACAGGGAGGAGCAGATGGCTGTAGAGTTGGTACAGAGAGGAGATGTGGTGAAGGTTGTGCCTGGTGGCAAGTTTCCAGTTGATGGGAAAGTCATTGATGGGACTTCTATGGCAGATGAATCTCTTATCACAGGTAAATATCCTATCAACTGTAGTTAAAGATGAAATAGAAACATATTGCTTGTTTTTGGAGAATATCATAAAGCAAAGATATAGGTGAGAATACTGTATATACTCGAATATAAGCCGACCCGAATATAAGCCGAGGCACCTAATTTTACCACAAAAAAATGGGAAAACTTATTGACTCGAGTATAAGCCTAGGGTGTCCATCTGCATGCCTCACTGTGCCTCACTTTGCGTCACTGTGTCCATGTCCATGCCTCACTGTACCTCACTGTGTCCATGCCTCACTGTGTCCATGCCTCACTGTGTCCATGCCTCACTGTGCCCATGCCTCACTGTCACTGTGCCCATGCCTCACTGTGCCCAATCTCCCTACCTGATCTCCGGCACTGTGTGACTAGACTGACGTTTAACATGGGAGTTTATGGAAGGGTTGCCCGGCTTTGAAAAATCGGTGCTCCCCCCCGGCCATAGGTCCCCTGGACAACAAACTTCGCACACATGTAGGTGAAGAGTGGGGCTACATGTGTGCCAATATTGGGGTCCAGGGGACCTAGGGCCGGCCGGTACCGGGTCCCCAAATTCACTGGAGAAATTACTGTTTAACATGGGAGTCTATGGAAGGGGGGCCCGGCTTTGAAAAATCGGTGCTCCCTGGCCGTAGGTCCCCCGGACAACAAACTTTGCACACTTGTAGAGGAAGAGGGGGCTACATTATGGTGACCACGTGTCCCGGATTGCCGGGAACAGTCCCGCATTTTGCATGTCTGTCCCAGGTAACTTTATGCCAGTACAATACAATGTCCCGGAATGAAACTGACACAGCCATTCCCTGGGCCGATCTGATGGCCCCTAAAAAGGCCGCCACATCACCACCGCTTTACTCACTGACAGTACTTGTCCTGGCCGGGAATGGCAGAAGAAGCACAATCCCCGCCCCCTGCTTGTGATTGGAGAAATCATAAATCCCGCCTTTTTGTGTCTAATCACTGTGCTGCGATTCGTTACAGCACAAGCTGATTTTTGGGAAGGGAGGGTGTCCCTGAATAGTAGTTCGGAAATGTGGTCACCCTAGGCTACATGTGTGCCAAGTTTGGGGTCCAGGGGACCTACGGCTGGCCAGGATCAGGTGCACAAAGTTGAAGATGGACACAGACTCCAGTATAAGCCGAGGAGGGCATTTTCAGCACAAAAAATGTGCTGAAAAACTCGGCTTATTCCCTCACTCATTCTAATGAGAAGTCCCCCTACATGACAGCTTGGGAAAAGGACTTCCGTTGTACTTTGGACCTGAAAGTCTGGCATACTGCTTGTTCGAAGTCCTTTAAAGGCGTTCTGAATGTATATCTGGTGGAAGCCAATGTAAAAGTTTTAACAAGGTGGTATCTTACCCCCTCTAAATTAGCTACTATTTACCCTTCAGCTGATCCTTAATGCTTCAGAGGTTGCCAATTTATAGGATCAATTGCCCATACATGGTGGGAGTGTCCTAGGATTCGCCCCTTTTGGAATAAAGTTTTTAATTTAATCTTTAAAGTCACTGGAAACCAGATTCCCAGATCCCCATTTGTTGCTCTCCTGAATGCACATGTTCCTCGTATATCTAAACCGACTCAATTACTGATTCACTTCATTCTCACCGGAGCCAAGATCACCATAGCAAAAGCTTGGAAAAAACAAAAACCCTTCCTTTTTGATGTCAAACGAAAGATTTCTTGGATTATGACTCAAGAAAAACTAGCTAGTATATTAAATAACACAGTTCCAAAATTTGAAGAGATATGGGAACCTTGGGCAAATTATATTGGATTATCTCTTCATTGAATTGTTCCATTGTTTTCCAGCTTGGGATCGTTAAGTCAGGCATGTACACCCCTCTCCTTTTCTCCCCCCTCCTTCCATCTTTTATTGTGCTTTTGTCTTCTATTTTTATTTTTATCTTTATTTTTTCTGATATGAATCTTGGAGATCCTTATAAGAAACATATTCTTATGATATTCCTAGGGTCTTTACAACATTTTTTGATTGATAGGTTATAGTGTGGATGACCCTTCATCCTATTTCATTGGTTTTAGCTCTTGATTTGTAAGGGTTAGAGGGCTTTCTTAAGAGCCCATTCAAATACACATGGGATCCCCTCTTCTGGCACAGCATGATCCCTATAGGGGTGCCATGGAGGGGCGTGGATCTCGATTAATTCATTTTTATTTTTTTATTCTGGTTTAGCTAAAGTAAATCTATATAGCATTTTTCAGGCTTTCTGGCCTTTATCGGATAAATCTTCTATTGAAAGTAGAGATACGTATTTGCTCTTTTATTTATTTTTATAAATTTTTTTGAATATGGAATATTATTTGTGCTGTCTATATTATTATTCTCCTGTATGAATTATTCGTATGTTATACTGTATATTATTTGTTCTATTTTATGATTTATTTTATGATTATTGAAAAATAAAATATTTTGAAAGAAAAACTCGGCTTATACTCGAGTATATACGGTAATCTAAATCCCACTTCTACCTCTGTGAGAAAAGCAGATATTGTAGATGAAGAAATAATGTTGTCTGTAAAATGTATGTTTCTACTTATGTTTTTATTTGACTGTTCCTAAAATAATTGTATTTGTTAAAAAGAAAAGGTTCAAAGTGTTCCTGTTGCCATTAGGGCAACCCATAGATGATTTGGCTCTTCTATCTGTAGCGCACCCACCCCAGCCTTTACCTGCTTTTCTTAGGCCTCATGCCCACGGACGTTTTTACAGACGCGTTTTTGAGCGTTTTTTACAGCTTAAAAACGCCTGTCCATGTTAGTCTATAGCTTCATGCCCACCTAGACGTTTTTGAGCTGCAAATAGCATAGACGTTTTTAAGCTGTAAAAAAAAACCCAGGACCTCAGCGTCGGAGTTAGGCAGAAAAAACGCGAGCGTCAAAAAACGCTCAAAAACGCTCAAAAGCGCACTAACGCGTGGTCGCATTTTTTAGCTCTGACGTTTTTTTTATTTTTTTTCAAAAAAAAATAAAAAAATTTTTTTGCAATAACATGGACAGGCGTTTTTAAGCTGTAAAAAACGCAGCTGTAAAAACGTCAGTGGGCATGAAGCCTTATAGTTGACTCCTCTGCAGGAATGACTGAGGCACACCGCACCACAAGCCTGTACCCTCCTGGATGGGGAGGTTGAGCGGTGTTAGTTTCTCGGGCCTGCTTGCAGCCAGTGTTTGAAAACCTCCAGAGCTGATCTCGTTTCTGGGGTAGCCAGAAACAAGTCCTTAGTTCTCCCCAGGAAGCAACTGTCCACACCAACTGAAAAGTCCAACTTCTTATTTATTCTTAAGGGCAATAAATAGTCTCTTTGAGAGCAGACAGGTTGAGACAAACACGGGTCAGATAAGGTGGGAGGAGGTCTAGGCACAAACTTAATTTAGGGTTTCTCCTGTTCTGATTTGCACGAACAGGCTTGGCACATGGTCCCTGCCACGGGCCATGAGGTTGGTCACTGCCACTGACCTGGGGAATAGTTGCAAGTCACTGCCACTGACCTGGTGTGCGTAGAGTCACTGCCACTATGACATAAAGAATCCGCACTTCCTTCTTTGAGTATCTTGGCCCCTTTTTAGGATAAGAACATCCCTCCGGAGCGTTACCAGAGGCCCCCTCTGTCACCACGACTCTGCGCTGGGTCTTCAGAAAGGGTCACCTCCCTGGCCTTCTCGATCCTGGATACGGGTCCCCTCACAAGGCAGATCCCTGGGAGCCTCGATCCTTAGCGGACCCCAGCCGAAGGTTGCTGGGTTCCAGGCCCTCGCCAAAGTACCTCACCCCAGACTGAAGGTGTCTGGGATGGAACCAGCACCTCCGTCTCCGGGCCTAGGGCACCCGGAGACAACACACACGCCCAGGCCTAAGGTGCCTGGGCACGGAACCATGACAACGACCCAGGCCTCCGGGCCTAGGGCACCCGGAGGCGACACACACACACACCCAGGCCTAAGGTGCCTGGGCGTGGACCCCGACTGGAAGATGGCCGCCCTTTTTTATACCCTCTCCCGACAGGCACAGCAGGTTTCCCGCCCCGCCGTACTGCTGCCGAGAGGGGACAAGAAAAGGCACAACCCTGTACCACGGTTCAACCCAGGCCTATGGCAACAGCGCCACCTATAGGCCCCAGGGAACTGCACATCAGTACTATCTCCCAGGGACAGAAATGGTCCATGAAACCTAACAATTAGTGCATCTGAGCCTAGTTACCACTCAGATGTTCCCCTCTAAATATAGCACCCCGCTACATATCTATGCAAACCTTTCTTTATAATCACCCAATAACAAACCACTCACTTTTTACTGGACACACTAAATACTTTAAAAGCCAAGTCGGAAAACTTTATGGAAAAAAAAAAAAAAAAAGCCAAGTCGGGAATAATTAAGAAAAAGGAAAAACTGTAATTTTTTTGTGATCTCCATGTTTTCACTAGTTTGATGTTCCATGTTTCTGCTATTAATGTGACTCTCTAGCTAAATTGTAAATAAAAGCTCTCCATGTAAGAAGAGTAAAAAGATCACTACTGCTGCCGCCCACACCAACCAAGACTGCTCTAATGCAGAGAAATTCTCCATTTAATCCTCTTTTAGCTCACGTTCACATTAACTGTGGCTCTGAAATCGTGCGACTTCATCTGAAATCGCACAATTTCAAAGCCGTATGTCAGTGCGACTTGCAAGACATCTGTGCAGCTTAATGCACAGATGTCTATGCACGTTGCTCCCGAAATCGCCAAAAGTAGTCCAGGAACTACGTTTTCAAATCGATGAGGCACAGCAAAGTCGGCGTCGCACCGAATTTGAACAGTGCAATTGCCAGCAATAGGTTGCGACTTGTCATGCGATTTGACCTGTCAAATGACAAGTTGCTCCAATGTAAACGGGGGCTTAGACACCATCACTCCTGGGAGTGTTGATCTCCTGGTCCCATGCTGCACTCAGTGGTTCCTCTTGACAACCCCTTTATCACTGCTGTGTCCTGTACTGACATGGGGTCAGCGGAAGGAATCAGTCAGGGCAGCACAGAACGAAAAGACTGAAGCCCTGTACACACGATCGGATTTCCTATGGTTTTTAAACCGATGGATTTTTCCATCGGAAATCCGATGAAGCTGACTTCCATCAGTCTTGCCTACACACCATCAGTCGAAAAAACTACCGTTCCAAACGCGGTGACGTAAAACACTCCGATGAGCCGAGAAAAATGAAGTTCAATGCTTCTGAGCATGCGTCGACTTGATTCTGAGCATGCGTGGGTTTTTTAACCAATGGACTTGCCCATAGACGATCGGAATTTGCTATCGGTTTTTTATCCATCAGAAAAATGCAAAACATGTTCTATTTTTTGACACCGATGGAAAAAAGACCGATGGGGCCCATACACGATCGGTTTGTCCGATGAAAAAAATCCATCGGACTGTTTTCATCGGTAAAACCGATCGTGTGTACGCGGCTTGACTGTTTTCTGCCGGGGTGGTCTGATTTCTCCATAGAATTTTGGTAAAGCAGGTGGTGTCAGTAGGGATCACCCATGGCTTGATGTTCAGTCAATTCACAGGAATCTGTTGAAATAAAAAATAACATAAAATATGAAGTATAAATATGAAAAATTTAGATTTTTTCAATTTTAATTAATTGAAGTGGTATGCTCAGATTGTCCATAGAGTCGTATTGTAGTCGTAGAGTCGTATTGCGCCCGTTAGGCAGCTTGGACATACAGAACATTCAGTATCAATCTGATTACCTCTCACTGAATATATTGTTATGCCGCGTACACACGATCAAAATTTACGACAACAAATGTTCGATGTGAGCTTTTGGTCGGATATTCCGACCGTGTGTAGGCTCCATCGGACATTTGCTGTCGGAATTTCCGACAACAAATGTTTGAGAGCAGGTTCTCAATTTTTCCAACAAGAAAATTTCTTGTCGGAAATTCCGACCGCGTGTAGCCATTTCCGACGCACAAAAGTGTTGCGCATGCTCGGAATCAATTCGATGCATGCTCAGAATCATTGTACTTCATTTTTCTCGGCTCGTCGTAGTGTTGTACATCTCTGCGTTCTTGACCATTGGAATTTCCGAGTGACATTTGTGTGACCGTGTGTAGGCATGGCAAGTTTGAGCCAACATCTGTCGGAAAAAAAAAACACGGTTTTGTTGTCGGAAATTCCGATCGTGTGTACGCGGCATAAGATTATTATTTCAGGCTTCACAGCCGGTTTCATACTTCCCTTTCTGAATGGCCCGTTGTCTTCTGGGACACACACAGGTCCCAGAAGGCAGCAAGGGGGGGAGGGGAGGAGGAGGATCTGATGATGAGGTATCTCGTTGTGGCGAGGCAGGACGGAAGTGAAAGAACTTTTACTTTCACGTGATTATTATTATTATTATTATACAGGATTTAAATAGCGCCAACAGTTTGCGCAACGCTTTACAACAGTAGGGCAGACAGTACAATTACAATACAATTCAATACAGAAGGAATCAGAGATGGGATTATTAAAGCTGCGTTGCTTCTCTTTATTTACTGCTTACAAAATTATGTCCATTGTAGAACAGTACACTGTCCTGTATTTATGTATGCTTCAATACATTTTATTCTGCTGTTAAAAAGAATACAATTCTTTTTTATTTTTTATTTTTTCATATTTCTATTTACTGCTTATCACATTATATTCTAGTTAGAATAGCCAGTCTTTGATGGTTTGTAATATTTTACATAAGTACTTACAAATGGCATTGTCACAATATAATAACTGTACCCATCAAATGTCAAATAAGTCAGCTGGTATGTAAAGGTGTTATAATGACCTCTTGTCGTCAGAATAGAAAATCACATCTAACAGGAGCATCATGAACCTAGCTGTTGATGGGAAAATTCCATAATTTATTCATCCTAGATTGTAAACTCTAACGAGCAGGGCCCTCTGATTCCTCCTATATTAAATTGTATTGTAACTGTACTGTCTGCCCTCATGTTGTAAAGCACTGTGCAAACTGTTGGTGCTATATAAATCTTGTATCATAATAATAATAATACGGAACACAGTTTGGTTCATTTACTAAAGGCAAAAAGACTGTGCACTTTTCAAAGTGCAGTTGCCCTCTGCAAGGAAAATAAAAACAAAATGCATTTTTGCTTGCACATGATTGGATGATGGAAGTCAGCAGAGCTCCCCCTCATTTACTAAGCTCTGGAGCAACTGCCCTTGCAGAGTGCACAGTCTATTTGCCTTTAGTAAATTAACTCCAGTGATTTATGTTAATCAGCATCTCAGCCAGTTTGAAAAATGGGTGTTTTGCCCTAAGGCAGCTAGCAGATGCAGACCTTTTTTTTTTGGACTTGAGGATGCAGGACTTTTTTTCAGCGGGAACGCGGGGGAACGCAGTTCCGGCACCTCCTGGACTGACTGTATGTAATGGCAAGGGGTGCTGGGCTGTGCTGCAGGGTATTGATGCTCACTGCTGGCGGATCTATTCTAGCTGGAGGGGATCTATTTTTGCAGGGGGGTCTATTGTTGCTGAGGAGGTCTAGTGTTGCTGAAGGGGGACCTATTGTTGCTGGGGGGTCAGTTGTTGCTGAAGGAGATCTACTGTTGGGTGAGGGGTCTATTGTTGATGGCTGCCAGAGAGTCTATTAATGCTGGCTGTGCGGAGATCTGTTGATGCTGCCGGGAGTCTATTGTTGCTGGGGGGGGGATTTTGTTGTGGGTGGTACATTGTTAGGGGGATCTATTGTTGCTGGCTGAAGGGGATCTATTTTACTACTTTTCTTGATATCATTACCAAATGCCATACAAATTACTTAGCACCACAAAATGATACTTGGTTCTGTATTGTCTAAAAGGGGCGGTACTGGGAGGTGGGTAGGGGATGGAAGCAAGGGACGTTGCTCGGAGGTGGGTAGGGGCGGAGAAAACAAGTGACTCGGAAAAGGGGAGTTCCTGCACCTATTGTCTGAGAAAAAAAGCCCTGACCGGATGTAAACATGTGCATCTGTTTATATCTACCTGCTCATAGGCCTAATTGACAGGCAGATCTAATGGGACCTTCCATGTGAAAGAGGCCTAAGGCTGGGTTCACACTAGTGTGAATTGGATGCAGATTTCCCCATATCCAATTCGCATGTCAGGAGATTGTGACCGGCTGTCTATGGAGCTCCGGGGAGGCTGCGGAGTGGTTTGCAAAAGAGTCCTGCACGTCTTCTGGTCCATTTCAGGTCCAAATTCAGCCCAAAATTTGTGCCTAATTCATCCCTGAAATGGAGAACAGGGACGCCCTGGACCCCTGCTGTGAGCCGCTCCGCACAGCAGTGTGAACCCAGCCTTAAACTTCTGCTGAACCATTCTGTATGCGCTTAAAGTGGTTGTAAACCCTTACACACCACTTTTAACTATAGGTAAGCCTGCACGGTTTAGGAGATATTTACCATATATGCTTGCTCTGATATCATCAGTGCATGCGCACTAAAGACAGGGCACGATTGTGCCGTTTCTATGGGGCCCGTGCCGTGACCGTCGGCTCCCGCGCCCATGCACGGGAGTGATGCCACGCGACTCTGGCCAGTCACAGAGCCGGAGTCCACGCCCCCGGAAATAAGAGAGGTGCAGATGGACGCAGCCACCAGCGGGGACATTTCGGGCTTCGTTTGCAGGTAAGTGCAACATAATGGGCTAGTATGCGATGCATACTTTTAATTTGCAGGGGAATAAAGAGGCGGGAAAGAGGGAGCCGCTCAGGTGTGGAAATCCCTGACAATGCCTCCTCCCAGCAGCCAAGGGTGCAGGCAAATGCAATTATGATCAAAAAGAAAAGAAAATCACTTCTGGAAGCAGCACTCCGATTAAAAAGCCTTTGTTCCCAAAAGGTTCAGGAAACAAAAAACACACTGCACGACACGGCAAACTGGTCACATCTAGCTGACGCGTTTCACACTATTATAGTGCTTACTCATAGCTCATGAACCCATGAGGGTTTACTTCCTCTTTAATAGCCTGTTAAAACCTGATCGTCTGCTGTTTAACGTACAACACCCAGCTGAATTAGTCCGATTTGGGATAACTTCCCTGCCCCTCCTTCTATGGAGCCATATGAATCTTCAGGCATAAATAAAATGAGCAGGAATGTTCAGGCTTTCCTATCAAGCCGCGTACACACGACCGGTTTTCTCGGCAAGAACCAACAAGAAAACTGCTTGCAGAGCTTTCTTGCCGAGAAAACCGGCCGTGTGTATGAAACTTTCAGGTTTCTCGTCAGGAAAACTGACCAGAATCTCGACGAGAAAAAAAGAAGACCTGCTTTCTTTTTTCTCGTCGGGATTCTCGTCGGCCTGTTTCCCGACGAGAAACTCGAGTGTGTGTACACTTACCTGTCGCCGTGGAAACCCGCGCATGCTCGAAATGACTTTGACGCATGCGTGGTAGCTTCCTAGGCATAGGTAGGGTGTATCAAGATGGCGGCGACAACATCGAATGTGACAAGCGCACGCTCGTCGTAGTCGATGACGTCACCGCGTTCGTGCCATTCAAAAGAACGGCGGTTCTTTTGAAAGGTACATGTGTACACTCGGCCGGGACAAGATTCTTGTCAAGAATCTCGTCAGGAAAAACGACGGGTTTTGTCCTGACGAGATTCTCGGCCGTGTGTACGAGGCTTTAGAGTTTCCCATTATGCTCTGTAAACAAGGCACCATGGAAGCACCCAATATTAAATATGTAATGGTTGAAATGCAGTTTGCATTCAGGTGCTTCTGAGTTGCTTTGTCTTGCTTCTGATTTCCTCATTCAGATTTTATGCTGCTCAAGGGGTTTTTCTTGAGTTGAGTTGAGTTGCTTCATAATGCTTCTGAGTTGTTTCTACTTTGACGTTGACCGGTATTGAGAAGAAAAGCATTTTAGAAGCAAACTAATTAAAGAAATGATTTTAAAGATCAGCTTATAAGTAAAAACAAATCAATTTAAAGCCATTATATTTTTCCATTTAATTACCTTGTGCTACTTTATAATATGCCAAATGAAGCCAAATGAAGTCAAATCAGCAAAGTCCTGAATTTAGAATGGTAATCAAGTTTTGAAACTTCTTTGCAATTTTTCATATTTTCCCATATTTTTAAATCATGTGTTATCTAGGTGAGCCTATGCCCGTCAGAAAAAAGCCAGGCAGCATTGTCATTGCTGGGTCCATTAATGCCCATGGCTCTGTGCTGGTTGAGGCAACTCATGTGGGCTCTGACACCACCTTGGCACAAATTGTGAAGTTAGTGGAAGAAGCTCAGATGTCCAAGGTAAGGATACATTATGCTGTATTAGATGAGTATACCCGGAGTGCATTTGGAATGACACTTTAATCAAATGTAAGTGTTATTTGGAAGAACCTTTCTTATGAATTTGCTTTTATTTTTTCAGGCACCGATCCAACAGTTGGCTGATAAAATCAGTGGATACTTTGTTCCTTTCATAATTATTGTTTCCGTTGTCACATTGATTTCCTGGATCACAGTTGGCTTTCTTAACTTTGATATCATAATCAAATATTTTCCAGTAAGTTGAAATAATGCATTATTTTATGGAATCATAAAAGACTGTGATGCCGCGTACACACGACCGTTTTTAATGTCATTGAAAAAAACTGCATTTTTCTCGACGTGATTTTTCGTATTTCCTCTCAAGCCTGCCTTGCCTACACACTATCCTGGAAAAAAATGTTCGAGTAAAGTGCGGTGACGTACAACACGTACGACGGCACTATAAAGGGGAAGTTCCATTCGGATGGCGCCACCCTTCATGTTAGTAAAGTTTGGTGAGAGACGATTTGCGCTTTTCAGCCTCGTGCTTTTCAGTCCGGTACAGCGTGACGAATGTGCTATCTCCATTACGAACGCTAGTTTTACCAGAACGAGCACTCCCGTCTCATACTTGATTCTGAGCATGCGCATTTTTTTTCACGTTGTTAAAGCCCACACACGGCCGTTTTTCATGACGAGAAAAACGACGATGTAAAAATTGAGGTGAAAAATTAGAGCATGTTCCAATTTTTCTCATCGTGATTCTCTGCGTTTTTCTCGTCGGGAAAACTGCTGGAAAGCCCATACACGATCATTTTTAATGACCATTTTAAAAAATTTCATTTTTCTCGTCATTAAAAACGGTCATGTGTACACAGCATTAGATGCCTGTTGTCACAATTTTTAAATAAAAGCTTCCAATTTAACTGCTGATTAGAAGCCAGATTTTACCTGTAATTTTTCACATATGGGATATAGCTGCCTGACAGCTTCAAGGTTTATTGGTAGGGAGAATGTTGGAAGAAATTGTGGAAAATCAGTGTATGTCCTGGTGTGATTGCTTACATTGATTTTGTATAGTCAAGAAGTTCAGCTGGAGGCAGAGTTGCACTATATGACTCGATTGTTCAGTATTTGTTCAGTGTATTGCCTCGTACACACGATCGCGATTTCTGAAGAGAATTCTGACCGTGTGTTTGCTCCATCGCACTTTTTCTGTGAGAATTCCGGCCAAGAAAAGAGAGATCTCAATTTTTGTGACAGAAAAAATTCCTATCGGGAATCGCGATCGTCTGTATGCAATTACGATGCGAAAAAAAACGTGCATGCTCAGAATCAAGCAGAAGAACCAAACTGCCTTTTGAACTTCATTGATCTCGGCTCGTCGTACGAGTTGTACGTCACCGAGTTCTTGACGTTCGGAATTTCGTACAAGATTAGTGTGACCGTGTGTATGCAAGACAAATTTTAGCCGTTTTTCTGCTGAAAAAAAAAGCGTTTTTCTTGTCATAATTGGCGATCGTGTGTACGAGGCATAAGGGTAATTTTGTAACCTGTGTTGCATCCCCATTACCTTCTGATTTTACTTTTACCTACCCACAAAAATATTTCATCATACAATATTTGACAAATTTTCAATCAAGTGACTGATCTGGCGGACATAAAAAATGGGTTTTCACATGTGGCAGCAATCATTTTCTAATACAGAATATGAAATGAATTAATGTTCTGCTATGTACAACACTTACCATGCTTAGTTCCTTGTTGTCTTTCACGTAAGGCCATTATCTGATTTAATTCGGTTAAATTAGGTCTTTGTGCCAAAAACTTAGCGTTGACATTTTTTGGAGTTGAATGTTCTTTGCCAAGACCCAGTGAAAACCCTGCAGCTCCCCTAACTATGGCTTTTTAATTGCCTCTTATACTAAAGCAGTGGTTCTCAACCCCGTCCTCAAGTACCCCCCAACAGGCCATGTTTGCAGGTTTTCCTTTATCTTGCACAGGTGCTTTAAATTAGAGTCAATGGCTTGATATTTTGGACAGCTATTTTATCTAAGATAAATTCCCAAAACATGGCCTGTTGGGGGTACTTGAGAACAGGTTTGAGAATCTCTGTACTAAAGCATCCCCTAAACCCCCCTTTGTCTGAACCTTTAATACTATCCAAAATCTAAGAAAATATTTCTCATCTGTGAACCACTTGGCACTAATCTCTTAAAGCTGAATTCCAGGAATTCAGCTCCTTTGTAAAAAGTGAAGGCACACTGTGAGTTCAGTCCAAGGAGCTGCATGACATCTCCTAGGCTTAGTTCTATAATTCACATCTAACAGTTTTATTGTATTCCCAGAGGACGGCTATCACTGTATTTCCATGAGCCCAACGCTGGTGCTTCAGGTCTAAGCACCTTCAACATTAGAGTCAGTGCAGCAGTGCCTGCCCCTCCCCTCCTCCTGCCCAATCACAGAAGCCTTTGTATTGTGTGAACACACAAAATACAAAGACCTCTCTAAATGGGCAGCAGAAAGGAGGGGAGGGTGGGTATAGCTGCTCTGTGTGCCTCTCTCTTTCTCCTCTCTCACAGCCCTGAGTGTCATTGTATGCTCTGGCAGAGCCAAAAACCTGTCAGATATAAATGGTGTTAAGTTCAGGAGATGTTACGCACCTCATTGGATTAACTCCTTAATTCATCTTTAACCTGTTCCTTAACAGATAACCCTTAGCACCTAAACAGTTTAAGAACTCTGGGAGCTGTGTCCAAAAAGGCAAAAATAGGACAAAAAGGCTGGATTAGGCCCCCCCAATCAACTGTGGACTTCCTGCAGCTGATCTTTGCCCATTAGTACCTTTTCATGCACACACAGGAATGCATGGGCACACTCACACACAAGGAAGTCCAATGCTGTTTTTTTAGGAGAAATTCAGGACATAAAGTACATTTTTATGTGTGCTACATAGGCAAAATTACCATTTCTAGATGAGCCCTGTACCACAGCATATCCTTACTTTTTGACTTAGGGCCATGTAACAGTGGAACTTATCTTCTAATTCTTACCTTAATTTTAACACCTAATCTAACTCCAGTAGTGAACCCCTAGCACTTAACAAACCACCTAAATCCTAATCCCAACCTCCCAGTGATCCTGCTCCATTTTTACTTTAGAGATGGGATGGGGGCAACAGGGAAAGTTGACCTAAGCTGTTGAGCTGAGCTGCTGAGAGAATCACACAAACTTCTTAAATTTTTCTGCTGTGAAAACAGTTAAAAACAGTAGAAACACAGTGAAAAGAATAAAAAGAAAATACATTTTTTGTGAATGGTCGAACAGAATGGAAGGGGAGAATGAGCAACTCTGCTCTGAACACTCACTCGTATTACTGTACAATAATTTTTTTAGCATCCACAACCACCCTCCAGATATGTTTAGTAAAGGATTGGACATAACTATTCAAAAAAAAAAAAAAGTACTTTTTTCCTTGTGTCTTACTTAAAAAAATACCAGCATCAAGAACTAATCAGTCTATAGAATGTAATGTTTCAGTTTTGATGGTCATTTTTTTCTTTGCATCTACTTTTAGGGTTATAGCAAAATAATATCTAAGGCTGAAGTGATCATCCGGGTGGCGTTTCAGACTTCCATCACTGTGCTGTCTATTGCCTGCCCTTGTGCCCTGGGCCTGGCCACACCCACTGCGGTGATGGTAGGTACTGGAGTAGCTGCACAAAATGGCATCCTCATCAAAGGTGGAGGACCACTAGAAATGGCACACAAGGTTGGTCTCTACCACACTAGAGTTTTCTGTAGAATTGTTAATTAGTTTGGACATGCTTACTTTGCATTTTAAAGCCTAAAGATATATACAATAAGATCTGTCTGTATGTCAGACATAAATGATTTATAGATTAAAGTATATTTAAAGGCAACATGTTTTAATTCTGGATAGAGTATAGAATCGTTAAAACCCCTGTCAGGTTTATTTTTTCCATCTGTGTCCCATAGGAAGAATCCCCTTTACATCCCGTGATGTAGACAGCAAGAAGTAAAAGAAATGTCTCCAAAGTAAGGAAAATATAGGTTTAGTCAGTTGTCATGGAGTTGTCGAGGGAACAGGTGTCCCCATTGTAGGCTTTCCCCTCCATTACTGTTCTTGGCTTTGGCATTAGATACACTTTAACAGGCTGCATCATATCCACAAGGGTTCTCAACCTCTAGGCTGTGGCCCACAACCGTCCTCCTCTGCAAGGCCCTAGTTTCCTGTCTGCTCTGACAGCTAGACTTTAGCTGTTGGAGGCCATAGCTCGACAGGAGTGTGCTGTTCTTGCAGTCCTGCTGGCTCCTGGAATGAGAGGGGGGAAATGTGGGGGTCCTTCTGGCCAGCTCTGGCTGCACTGAACGTCTCACCATCCCAGAATACTGATGCACACTAGGCCACAGCTTCCCCTACTAGTGCAAAGCAGCTGTCAGAGCTGGCTGAAGGGAGCCTTGTGTCTTTTCCCTCGGAGCGCCAGCGGGAGTGCAGGACAGTGACAATCTTGGTGTCATAGAGGATATGCTGTGCAAGCCCAAACATGCCACACTGCAATGGAGACCCATTTGTGCAATCCAGTGCAATCTGGATTTGGAGGTTGTAAAGGAGCTTTCTGAACAGAAAAAAATACACACAAGCCTCTTGTAGCCACCAGGGTGGAAGTGCAGTCGCTTTAGATCTGGGGAGAAGATCTGAAATGAGGGGAAGCTCTGCTGATTTTATCATCCAATCATGTACAAGCAAAAATGCTGTTTTTTTATTTTCCGAGCATGTCCCCCTCAGAGCTACAGCGACTGCACTTCCAAGTGCACTTGCAGTGGACTTGTAGTGCAAAGTGGATTTGCCTTTAGTAAATAAACCCCAGTGTGTTTGATTCACAGATCGTTAACACGAGGATATGGCTCTCAGATCTTATTGTACTCAGAAGAACATAATTGTTACCTTATCCTGTTGTGTTCGCTTTGTGAATTGAGACTTATGTCTTTTGTAAGCTAGCTACAGACAATGCACGATGTCATAAATGAGCAATATCTTGACATGAAGCCACATCAACTTGAAAAGTGTGATTATGTTTTTTTGTTACAGATAAACATAGTGATGTTTGATAAGACCGGCACAATAACACATGGGGTCCCCAAGGTTATGAGAGTGCTGCTACTTAGCGATACGTCGCGGATCCCTCTGAAAAGAATGCTTGCAGTGGTGGGGACAGCAGAGGCCAGCAGTGAACATCCCCTGGGAATGGCTGTTGCTAAGTACTGCAAAGAGGTACTAAAAGTTGGTCTCACACAAATTCTAACATGAAGGAAAGGCTATTGCTTACTAACAGAAAAGTTACCATATTAAAGTGATTGTAAATGCTTGTGTAGCACACGGACCTTTTCCTGCCTTTGGCTCACTCGCAGGTCAAGGCACACCGCGCTATATGCCCATACCCTCCTGTTGAGGAGGTTGAGCGGTGTTTACAATTTTGGGTCCTGCAGCAAGGTTTCCCAGCAGACTGGTTCTCATCTCCTAGAGTATAGGGACAAGTCTCTATTTCTCCCCAGGAAGGCCAATGTCCACACCACTTTAACCCCAACGCTGAGTTTATTTTATAAGCAAGTTCAAGTTCAGCAGACAGGAAAGGTGGATGAGAGAAAGGATAGTAAGGTTTGGGAGATAGGTCCAGGCACAAACTGGTACGATAGTTTTCCTAGAGATACGATCGGGAGATCCTCTGCCACAGAATCTTTAAGTCCCAAACTTCTCAGCTGTTGCAACACAAGGACAGGTGCCAGTTATAGCACGTTGCAAGGCCTGTGATGGATCTTTGAATCCCTCCAGAAGGTAACCAGGCCTCTCTTTCACCGTGAACTCTCACCGGTCCATCAGAAAGGTCCTCCCCCGGTCTCCACTTCTTAGAGCGGGTCCACCCTTTCCCGGGCACCCTGGGATTCTTCTTTTGGAGGTAGGCCCCAGCTAAAGGTGCTGGGCCTACTAGTGGAGTTGCAGCCCCAGGCTAAAGGTGCCTGAGACCGATGCCCCGACTCTTGCGCACATCGCAGGATCGAGATCAGGCTCAGGTAAGTATAAGGAGGGGCTGGGAAGCTGCATGCAGAAGATTTTTTACCTTAATGCATAGAATATATTAAAGCGGAGGTCCTCCTAAAAAAAAAATATTAAAAGCCAGCAGCTACAAATACTACAGCTGCTGACTTTTAATAAATGGACACTTACCTGTCCAAGGTGCCCGCGATGTCGGCAGCTGAAGCCGATCAGTCGCTCGGCTCTAGGCTGCCCCCCGCTGCCATCCACGGTGAGGGAATCAGGAAATGAAGCCTTGCGGCTTCACTTCCTGGCTTCCTACTGCGCATGCGCGAGTCGCGCTGCACGTCCTCACTGGTCCCCGCTGTCTTCCTGGGACCTGTGTGTTTCCCAGAAGACAGCGGGGGGAGGACAGTGTAGGCGCAGGAAGTGGCGTAGGTCACCGCAGTGATCTATGCCAGGAAGTGGAAGAAAATACCTGTATTACACAGGTATCTGCTCCCTCCTCCCCCCTGAAAGGTGCCAAATGTGACACCGGAGGGGGGGGAGGATTCCAAAAAGTGGAAGTTCCATTTTTGGGTGGAACTCCACTTTAAGATAAAAAGCCTTCTGCCTTTATAACCACTTTATTTAGATTTACATCATTACAAGGAGGAGGTTTTCTTTCAAAGGAAACCTGTCATGAGAGAAACATGGTTTCCGCCATTGCTAACTACCTTCTGAAAATGCTCGCTCCTCTCTGGATTCAAAACACTTTCTGAGCCACTTTCTGGAACAAACAAACAGCCAGTAAAGCCCAAGGGAGGTTAGGACTCCTGACCTGAATAGTTTTTCTGGATCATTGACTCAGAAAGTCTATGAACTAGCATTTCCAGAAGATCAGCAATGGTAACTTTGGTATGACAGATTTCCAGTGGTATGTACCATTGGTGGTAGTGAACTTCCCTTTCTAGGTGTGCTTGGCAAGGATTGGCATTTATGTGCAGCACACCTTGTGGAAGAACTTGCTCACTTCATAATGGCTACTAGGCACTACAGGAAGAATATCAATGTGTGCCACCAGAAGTATAAACAAAATACCGTTCTTACCAAGCATTGTTTTCTAGTAGGAATGCATAGATGGTAAGTTTTAAATAGTACAGTGTTAATCAGACATAATAGGGGTTGTGATGGTGATCTACAATTGCATAGAAAACCCCTTTAAAATGGCAATTTATTTATGTCTGATTTGAAGGCAGCATTAGAAAAATTACTGTTGCTGTTTATTTTCCATAGCTAATTATGGTGCTGAAAAAATCACCTCTAATCTGTGCTGCTCTGAGTGGTAAAGCTGACCTTAGTATTACTGAAGCCTCGTACACACGACCGGTTTTCTCCGCAAGAAACGGCAAGAAAACTGTTGGGAGAGCTTTCTTGCCGAGAAAACCGTGCGTGTGTACGAGGCTTTCAGGTTTCTCGTCAAGAAAACTGCCCAGAATCTCGACGAGAAAAAAAGAAGACCTGCTTTCTTTTATCTCGTCGGGAGTCTCAGTTTTGTTGTCGTGATTCTCGTCAGACTGTATTTGGACGAGAAAACCGGTCTTGTGTATGCTTTTCCGAGTCTTCAAAAACCGCGCATGGTCAGAATCAAGTATGAGACGGGAGTGCACCTTCTTGTAAAACTAGCGTTCGTAATGGAGATAGCACATTCGTCACGCTGTAACAAACTGAAAGCACGAAGACTGAAAAACGCGAATCGTCTCTCACTAAACTTTTACTAACACGCAGTAACACGAGATCAGCAAAAGCAGCCCAAGGGGTGGCGCCATTGGAATAGAACTTCCCCTTTATACTGCCGTCGTACGTGTTGTACGTGACCGCGCTTTACAACGACGAGATTTTGGATTAACAGTGTGTATGCACGGAAAGCTTGACAAGAATCTTGTCAAGCTTGACAAGAAACCCATCGAGAAAAACAACGTTTTTTTTGCGACGAGATTCTCGGCCATGTGTTCAAGGCTTCAGAGACAATAAGGTAAGGGAATTTTGGGTCTATTTATCAAGAGTCTTCATAATTGTGTTTTTCTAGGAGCTTGGTACAGAATCTCTGGGTTATTGTTCGGACTTCCAGGCTGTTCCAGGATGTGGGATCCTTTGTAAAGTGAACAATGTGGAAAGTGTCCTGGTGCAGAGTGAAGAGGGTCTGAATGAGCACAACGTTTACAAAAGTGGACTTGGCCATTCGCAGGATGGTAGCAGTTTGATCATTACACCTGAATTACAAGGTATGTTTGTAAATCCACTCATAGAAGTAGCATTTGTATGGGGAAAAATTAAAACTGACACAGGGCCATCTCTCTGTTAAACTTGGTCAAGCTTCTTGTAAAAATATTGGCCACTAGTCATGATTGGACATCTGATATAAAGACTAGGTAGGCCAGCAATAATATTCGTAGGATTACGCATCTCATTCATCAGTAGGTATGGCCCCTGGCTTTACTGCTGTCATTGGATATGAGAAAGTCTTTTGATTCAGTTTTTATGGTCATATCTCTTTTATGTCCTCACCAGATGGGGCCCCTACTCTCCCCTCGCAACCTGGATCTTAGTCCTTTATGCCTCCCCACAAGCATATCTTAAATACCAAGCCTTTAATTCCTCTCCTTTCCTTATTAGAAGGGGTACATACCAGGGGTGTCCACTTTCTCCTGTTCACACTAGCTATTGACCCCCTCTAGCGATAAAAATACCAAATGGAAAAAACATCCTAGGAATCATATTAGCTGTAATCAGGCATAACATTTGTCTGTTTTGTAGATGATGCTATTTTGTATATAACCCAACCTGCCAACACCCTTAACCCATTAGACATTCTATTCCATTTTGCTTCTCTGTCTGGCCCAAATATAAATAGCCACACACCAAAGGCCCTCAACCTGACATTACCCACATGTACTACCTTTTACCTACAACAAATGTATGATTTCCATTGGTTACTCACTCCCTTCCTTTTTTTATGGATACAACTGACAAAGTCCTATGGCAACCTATTTGCTACCAAATACCCTCCACTTCTACATACAGGTCCTTCTCAAAAAATTAGCATATTGTGATAAAGTTCATTATTTTCTGTAATGTACTGATAGACATTAGACTTTCATATATTTTAGATTCATTACACACAACTGAAGTAGTTCAAGCCTTTTCTTGTTTTAATATTGATGATTTTGGCATACAGCTCATGACAACCCAAAATTCCTATCTCAAAAAATTAGCATATCATGAAAAGGTTCTCTAAACGAGCTATTAACCTAATCATCTGAATCAACTAATTAACTCTAAACACCTGCAAAAGATTCCTGAGGCTTTTAAAAACTCCCAGCCTGGTTCATTACTCAAAACCGCAATCATGGGTAAGACTGCCGACCTGACTGCTGTCCAGAAGGCCATCATTGACACCCTCAAGCAAGAGGGTAAGACACAGAAAGAAATTTCTGAACGAATAGGCTGTTCCCAGAGTGCTGTATCAAGGCACCTCAGTGGGAAGTCTGTGGGAAGGAAAAAGTGTGGCAGAAAACGCTGCACAACGAGAAGAGGTGACCGGACCCTGAAGAAGATTGTGGAGAAGGACCGATTCCAGACCTTGGAGGACCTGCGGAAGCAGTGGACTGAGTCTGGAGTAGAAACATCCAGAGCCACCGTGAACAGGCGTGTGCAGGAAATGGGCTACAGGTGCCGTATTCCCCAGGTCAAGCCACTTTTGAACCAGAAACAGCGGCAGAAGCGCCTGACCTGGGCTACAGAGAAGCAGCACTGGACTGTTGCTCAGTGGTCCAAAGTACTTTTTTCGGATGAAAGCAAATTTTGCATGTCATTCGGAAATCAAGGTGCCAGAGTCTGGAGGAAGACTGGGGAGAGGGAAATGCCAAAATGCCTGAAATCCAGTGTCAAGTACCCACAGTCAGTGATGGTCTGGGGTGCCATGTCAGCTGCTGGTGTTGGTCCACTGTGTTTTATCAAGGGCAGGGTCAATGCAGCTAGCTATCAGGAGATTTTGGAGCACTTCATGCTTCCATCTGCTGAAAAGCTTTATGGAGATGAAGATTTCATTTTTCAGCACGACCTGGCACCTGCTCACAGTGCCAAAACCACTGGTAAATGGTTTACTGACCATGGTTTACTGACTGTGCTCAATTGGCCTGCCAACTCTCCTGACCTGAACCCCATAGAGAATCTGTGGGATATTGGGAAGAGAAAGTTGAGAGATGCAAGACTCAACACTCTGGATGAGCTTAAGGCCGCTATCGAAGCATCCTGGGCCTCCATAACACCTCAGCAGTGCCACAGGCTGGTTGCCTCCATGCCACGCCGCATTGAAGCAGTCATTTCTGCAAAAGGATTCCCGACCAAGTATTGAGTGCATAACTGAACATAATTATTTGAAGGTTGACTTTTTTTGTATTAAAAACACTTTTCTTTTATTGGTCGGATGAAATATGCTAATTTTTTGAGATAGGATTTTTGGGTTTTCATGAGCTGTATGCCAAAATCATCAATATTAAAACAAGAAAAGGCTTGAACTACTTCAGTTGTGTGTAATGAATCTAAAATATATGAAAGTCTAATGTTTATCAGTACATTACAGAAAATAATGAACTTTATCACAATATGCTAATTTTTTGAGAAGGACCTGTAATAGAAATGCATGTTAGCAATGCGGATTACATACCCAGTCTCCTGGTGGGGAAGAGTAGCCTCTTTTAAAATGTCTTATTCCCCCAAACTCCTTTTATTACTTTATGCCGCGTACACACGACCGTTTTTCATGACGAGAAAAATGCCATTTTATAAAATGGTCATTTAAAACGATCATGTGTAGGCTCCAGAGCATTTTTCCAGACGCAAAAAATGGGCATTAAAAATTTAAGACATGCTCTATTTTTTCATTGTGAGTGATCGGTAGTATGTGTTCAGCTTTGGGGTGCACACCCTAATTCAATAGGCTGCGCACACCTATGACATCTAGCATTCCCATGTGGACAGAATCAGAGTAAAAACTTATGGCACGTCTTCCATCTGATGTTTGAATATAAAGGATAGTTGGTGTAAAGCATAATGCATAATATCTTTGATACGAAAACAATGAAGACTTCATTGCTTTCGTATCAAAGATATATATTTATATATATAGAAAAAGTCTAACTCACCCACCAGGCTGCATCTATAATAAATAACTTTTCAGTGGACTGATGCTGACCCAGAATTATGGTAAGAACTTCTGTGCAAAGAACTTGAAAATAATACTAGAAGAAAGACACTCCTATTGGTCTTTGAACAATCTCTTGATTTGCAGCACCGGAGAGAATATTATTCATTGCACAATGTTGAGATACATAGCCTAATGCCACGTACACACGTAGTCCGATGGGAGCCTTTTATTGGATATTCCGACCGTGTGTATGCCCCATCCGACTTTTTCCGTCAGAATTTCCAATGGACTTAGATAAAGAGCATGTTCTCAATTTTTCAGATGGAAAAAATTCCTATCGGAAAATCCGCTCGTCTGTATGGAATTCCGACGGGAAAAAAACACGCATGCTTGGAAACAATTTGACGCATGCTCGGAAGCATTGAACTTAATTTTTCTCGGCTTGTCGTAGTGTTGTACGCCACCGCGTTCATGACGGTCGGAATTTGGTGTGACCATGTGTATGCAAGCCAAGCTTGAGCGGAATTCCGTCGGAAAAAAACATCTGATTTTTTTCCAACGATAAATCCGTTTGAGTGTATGCCGCATAAGATGAAGCTGTATGTACACACACATTTGCTAACTAATGGTGTCCTGCTATAGACTATTTTTTAATTGAAAATACTGTAAATCAAATACACTTCAAATAATGTCCACTTCCATTCACTAATTCCTATTTTTTCTGCAGGTGCCAGCGCCCCAGAACCTCACTCTGTATTAATTGGGAACCGGGAATGGATGAGACGCAATGGACTTAATATTTCTCACGATGTAGATGATGCTATGACCAGCCATGAGATGAAAGGACAGACCGCAGTGCTGGTTGCTATAGATGGTAATGTAATACATGATTGTATCACCTCTTCCATCTGATGTTTGAATATAAAGGATAGTTGGTGTAAAGCATAATGCTTCATACTATATGTGGCTAATGCAACAACAGTATACAGTGAGGAAAAAAGTATTTGATCCCCTGCTGATTTTCTACGTTCGCCCACTGACAAAGAAATGATCAGTCTATAATTTTATTGGTAGGTTTATTTTAACAGTGAGAGGCAGAATAACAACCAAAAAATCCAGAAAAATGCATTTCACAAAAGTTATAAATTGATTTGCATTTTAATGAGTGAAATAATTATTTGACCCCTTCACAAAACATGACTTAGTACTTGGTGGCAAAACCCTTGTTGGCAATCACAGAGGTAAGACGTTTCTTGTTGTTGGCCACCAGGTTTGCACACATCTCAGGAGGGATTTTGTCCCACACCTCTTTGCAGATCTTCTCCAAGTTATTAAGGTTTCGAGGCTGACATTTGGTAACTCAAACCTTCAGCTCCCTCCACATATTTTCTATGAGATTAAGGTCTGGAGACTGACTAGGCCACTCCAGGACCTTAATGTGCTTCTTATTGAGCCACTCCTTTTTTGCCATGGCCGTGTGTTTTGGGCCATTGTCATGCTGGAATACCCATTTACAACCCATTTTCAATGCCCTGGCTGAGGGAAGGAGATTCTCGCCCAAGATTTGACGGTAAATGGCCCTGTCCATTTCCCTATTGATGCAGTGAAGTTGTCCCCCCTTAGCAGAAAAACACCCCCAAAGCATAATGCTTCCACCTCCATGTTTGATGGTGGGGATGGTGTTCTTGAGGTCATAGGCAGCATTTCTCCTCCAAACACGGCAAGTTGAGTTGATGCCAAAGAGCTCAATTTTGGTCTCATCTGACCACATCACTTCACCCAGTTCTCCTCTGAATCATTCAGATGTTCATTAGCAAACTTCAGACGGGCTGTACATGTGCTTTCTTGAGCAGGGGGACCTTGCTGATGCTGCACGATTTTAGTCCTTTACGGGGTAGTGTATTACTAATTGTTTTCTTTGTGACTATGTTCCCAGCTGCCTTGAGATCATTGAAAAGATTCTCCAGTGTAGTTCTGGGCTGATTCCTCACCATTCTCATGATCATTCAAACTCCACAAAGTGAGATCTTGCATGGAGCCCCAGACCGATTGACAGTTATTTTGTGTTTCTTCTATTTGTGAATAATCGCACCAACTGTTGTCACCCTCTCACTAAGCTGCTTGGCGATGGTCTTGTAGCCCATTCCAGCCTTGTGTAGGTCTACAATCTTGTCCCTGACATCCTTGGAGAGCTCTTTGGTCTTGGCCATGGTGAAGAGATTTATAATCAAATTGATTGATTGCTTCTGTGGACAGGTGTCTTTTTTATACAGGTAATTAGGAGCACTCTCTTTAAGAGAGTGCTCCTAATCTCAGCTCAATCCCTGTATAGAAGACACCTGGGAGTCAGAAATCTTGCTGATTGATAGGGGATCAAATATTTATTTCACTCATTAAAATGCAAATACATTTCTAACTCATTTGAAATACGTGTTTCTGGATATTTTCGTTTTTCTGTCTCTCACTGTTAAAATATACCTACCGTTTAAAATTAAAGACTGATCATTTCTTTGTCTGGGCAAGCAAACAAAATCAGCAGGAGATCAAATACTTTTTTCCCTCACTGTACATAGTACAGCATACATAGTAAACGTGATATTCTACTTTTAATGTAATGTATAGTAGTTTTGCATGTGTTTATTTTTTATGGTCAGAACCACAAAATATTTTCATAAATATATATTTACTTATATTGTACTTGAATAGTTTGTATTTTCATTTGTAGCCAGCTGTTGGAGCTCTCAGATCTTTTTCACATGTTTACAATGCTTTCTTTAAGCTTTGTTAAAAAAAACATCAGCTGATTGCAGAGCTCAGTAGCTCAAGCTGAAATTTATAAAAACAAGTGATTGCATCAGAGCACTACACCCCCCCCCACCCCCCCCCCCCCACACACACACACACTACTTTGCCTGTACTGTGTAGACAGCTCTTTGCAAAGTTTAAGTCAGACAGAGAGAACCTGAAGGCAAACAGCTTCTGCTTTGCAAATGTCTAAAAGTTGTGGCGGGCATATACTTTTAAATCTGGTGAAGACATCAGTGATGTCTAGTTCCCTGCGGCCCAGCAGGTGGCGCTGTCACTTTGGGCCGGGGTTGAACCATCGCTGCAGTGCCATACCCTTTGTGACCTCTCGCAGCAGTTGTACGGCAGGGCGGGGAACCCGCTGTGCTTGCTGGGGGAGGGTATAAAGGGGCGGACATCTTCGTCACGAGGTTCGAGTCCCAGGCACCTTCAGCCTGAGGGCTGCGGTCCGCGGTCGGTGTCCAGGCGGCCTAGGGCTGGACACTTGGAGTTCGTGTTCCATCCCAGACACCTTCAGTCTGGGGTGAGGTACTCACCCGGAGGCCAGGGGCTCAGTACCTTCCGCTGGGTCCCGCGAGGGAGGGATTGTCCTAGGGGGCCCCGGGAGTGGGGCACCCGAATCCAGAGGCGTATGGGACTGGAGGAGGGACTCATCCGAAGATCTGGTGCAGCATATTGCCAGTGCCGGGTGAACCTCTGGAGACCGCCCGGAGGGATATCTTTCCCGAACAGGGGCCAAGTTCAGAGAGGAAGGTAGTTCAGGTTCTATGGCCGGTGGCAGCGGTCCAATTATTCAACTCAGGTCAGTGGCAGAGACCTGCTATTAGGCCTGTGGCAGGGGCCTCAACAGTTCATCCGGTCGGTGGCAGCGACCAAAACTCACAGTCGGTGGCAGGGACCGTGCGCCAGGCCTATTCGCTAGCAAAGGGATAGGAGAGTTCACTTGTGCCTGGGCCTACTCGTATCCACACTCCTGTCTGTCTGTTACTAAAGTTCAACTGATTGTGTTCAACCTGAAAGCAGAGAAATAAAGGAGTGTTGGACTTTTGATTGGTGTGGGACTCTATTATTGGCAGACACATCTCCATGGAACAACTGAGGCTTCGTACGCAGTGAACAGACCTGAAGGTAATTCAACTAACTTTGCTCAACCCTCATACACATACGAGGGGAGAGTTTGGCGTAGTGTTCCTGTACTCTCGTCTCCCAGGTACCCCTAGACACCAGCCAACCAGTGGATAAGCAGAGAGGGAGCGTGAGGGGAGAGGTCGCTACACAGTATAAAAAAAAAAACAGTATAAATAAAACAGCATATTTTAAAATGAATATACATTTTCCTTTAAAAAAGACCTCTTGTAAAAAAGCCTGTATGTCTTTTCCTCCATTTGTGGGTTTACCACATGGCCATTATTTATTAGATGTTTAAATTAAATTCTATATAACAATCTCTTCTTCCTTATAAAGGTGCATTGTGCGGAATGATTGCAATCGCAGACACTGTGAAGCAGGAAGCCGCCCTTGCTGTGCACACTTTAAAGGCTATGGGAGTGGATGTTGCACTGATAACTGGTGATAACAGGAAGACTGCGAAAGCTATTGCTACCCAGGTATTGACAGCTGTTACATAGATGACCCAATCTAATGGATGTAATGTACATGGAGTTACTGGTAAACTACTTAGAACTTAAATCACTTGTGCTTTTTTGAAGGTTGGGATCCAGAAGGTGTTTGCAGAAGTTCTTCCCTCTCACAAGGTAGCCAAAGTCCAAGCACTGCAGGAGGAGGGCAAGAGAGTTGCCATGGTGGGTGATGGTGTCAATGACTCCCCAGCATTGGCTAGAGCCGATATTGGTATCGCCATTGGGACTGGAACTGATGTGGCCATCGAAGCTGCGGATATTGTTCTCATCAGGGTATGTTTCTGTCAAATTTTGAGTATATTGTCAACTCCAGTTATTAGGGTGGTCACACAGCTTATGCACCAGGAAAACAGGCTAACTGAGGGGGGATTACAGTGCACATGAATGCTTAGATAGTCCAGATAAAAGAGGGACCATCCTATACTGCTTTTGGTCTATGACCCTCTTTAGAAGAATCCAACTCAAAATAGGTCAAAGAATGGAAAACTAATGATAAAGTCACAGGAGATGACCAGTACTATTCATGCCAGTAGGTTCTTGCTGGAGTAGAACAAAGATAAAATACATTAACAGGCACAACGCCCTGGTGATCGGGCATGCACATACGTTATACGTAGAGAAATGATTATAATAAGCATCATAGATGGACTCACAATCATTATCTGCACAGGAACTTGCTAAACCAACTACAGTAAAACCTTGGATTGCGAGCATAATTCGTTCCGGAAACATGCTTGTAATCCAAAGCACTTGTATATCAAAGCAAATTTCCCCATAAGAAATAATGGAAACTAAAATAATTTGTTCCACAACCTTTTATTTATAGGTCCTTCAGTTTATAGTCCATATAAAAAGATCATAGCAATGTGATAGGTTGTGTAACCATAATGTCTATCCACAAATGGAAGCCTCCACAAGGGTATTAGAAGAAAAATCCAGCAGGAGCTCTAGAGTATAAAAGAGAAGAGAGACGCCTCTAAGTGTAGCAATATGTTGCTAAATGTTGTACCTTCATTAAATGTAACCATATTGCTACACTTAAAGGCGCCTCTCTTCTCTTTTATACTCATTTATGACATGACGCTACTTGAATATCAAGACATCGCTTGTATATCAATTTATTAAAAAAATTTGCTTGTCTTGCAAAACGCTCCCAAACCAAGTTACTCTCAAAGCAAGGTTTTACTGTATCAGTTTTTCACTGTGTATCCAGCAACAGTTTTTGCTTTAAAAGCAGACCCATGCAACTAAGATAATGTAGCTGGTTCACTTAACTGCATAACACCCCCACATTGCTGCATATACACACCCTTCATTCATTCCCCTGCCATTCCATTCATACACTGGAAAGAATTCATTTTCCAGAACTTCTTCTGGGTATGGAGGAGACATGTGGCTCTGTCCACTTTCTCCCACAGTGCAGTATCAGGTGCCTGGGTAGTCAATAACTAGGCCTAAGGACTGTCAGGCAGGAACACAGGGAAAGTCCTTAGCTCTGTCTATGCTCTGACCAGCCCAATTTGGAACTTTCAATGGGATTTCTGAACTTTGTTCCTGCGGTGCGGAAGGAAATATGAGGTAAGTATAAGCAGTGGGGAGAGAACAACTAAAGCACAACATGATCACTAAAATATCATAATTTATCAGGGTATTGTATTCATGTAATAATTTATTAATCATTGTATTTTTGTCATTTCAAGGGCAGTTTTAAATCTGCAGTCAAAGAATATCTGTAGATCCTGCCATAAAGGTCACTTTCTGATATTGGGTGACAACTGCCTCCAAGTTAAGCATCTGCTTTGTCACCCTGTCACATGTGCCCATTATTGAGACTACAAGTGGCCACACTGGCACATATCGTCATGGCATGGTCCACCATTGATACTATTAAGAAGCTGATCCAGATAAATGATATGCAGCTGATGGAGATGTAGGCAGGAAGTGTCAGAATGAGGCTGGAGGAGATGCATGTAGGCAGGAAGTGGCATGTAGGCGGGAAGTGTCAGAATGAGGCTGGAGGAGATGCATGTAGGCAGGAAGTGTCAGAAAGAGACTGGAGGAGATGCATGTAGGCAGGAAGTGGCAGAACGAGGAGATCAGCAGCTGTGAGATACAATAAAGGGTGAAAATTTGATTTATCTCTACATTGTCTTGTTGTGCATGCTCTTTATGTATAACAAAGATTAGCAAAGTCTGTTTATACATATATGTTTGGTTTTATAGTACAAGTACCGGTACTCAATAGGGTGTTAGTTCAGGGTAAAATATTTATTAAAGAGGATCTCCAGTCGTTTTTGTGTTTATTAAAAATCAGCAGCTACAAAAACTGTAGCTGCTGACTTTTATTTTTATTATTGTAATACAGAATTTATATAGCACCAACAGTTTGCACAGCGCTTTACAATGTCAGGGCAAACAGTAACGTTGCAGTACAATACAGAGGGAATTAAAGGGCCCTGCTCGTTAGAGCGTACAATCTGGAAATAAACACACACTCACCTGTCCCAGGATCCAGTGATCTCTCCCCGGCGCTGACATCTCAACTGTGGGCATCCAGCTTTGACAGCTTGTGGCTTCACAGCTGGGTGCCCACTGCGAATGCGTGAGTTGCGCTGCGCATTATGAATGGTCCCGCAGTCTTCTGGGACCTGTGACGTGTCCTAGATGACTGCAGGAGGGGGGGGGGAGCTTAGGCTATCCAATCTGTCAAAACCAGGTACCCGCTCCCCCCTCAAAAAAAAAAGTGCCACTTGGAGAAGAGGAAGGGGAGGAGGCCTTAAAGCATAACTTTCCCTTTTGGGTGGAGCTCCGCTTTACGATTAAATTAAGATACCATTTTTACTATTTGAGTAACCCAGAATAAGTTATAGATCTTGGTAATAACTCTTATGTGCTCACTATATATTGCAGAATGATTTGCTTGATGTGGTTGCTAGCATTCATCTCTCAAAGAGGACAGTGAGAAGAATACGAGTTAATTTCGTGTTTGCCCTGATATACAATCTTCTTGGTATTCCCATTGCGGCAGGTATGGACATATAACATTTTAATTACTTGTAAAATACTTGTTTCCATAAATGTAGACTGATAGATAAATATTATAGAAGTGCTCCAAACAAGAGAAACAAATTATATACTGTGGGGTTGATTTAATAAAGGCAAATAGACTGTGCACTCTGCAAGTGCAGATGCTCCAGGGGTTAGTAAATGAGAGGGAGCTCTGCTAACTTCCATCATCTAATCATGTGCAACCAAAAATACAGATTTTGTTTATTTTCCCTGCATGTGATTGGTTATTTTTTGCAAAGTGAAGCTTTACCCCATTTGCTAAGCTCTGGAGCAACTGCACTTGTAGAGTGCCCACTCTAGTTGCCTTTAGTAAATCAACCCCTATGTGGCCAAAAGTTTGTAGTTCCCTGACCATTGGATCCACATATGCTTGTTGAATAGTATGGACATTTCATACTGAGGTATCCCCACCTCATCCCCTTCTTTTCTGGGAAGGCTTTTCACAGGATTTTGTGGTGTGTCTGGGGAAATTTATGCCCATTCAGCCAAAAGAGGATTTGCAAAATCAGGCAGTGATGCTGGATGAGAATGCCTGGCTTGTAATTGACTTTCCAGTTTATAGGCATTCAGTGGCGTTGCGGTCAGGGCTCAGGTGCAAGTATCATGCACAGATGGACCTTTATGGACCTGGCTTTGTGCACCGGGGCAAAGTCATGCAGGAGCAGAAAAGAGACAAAAGGCTGGAGGTGCACAAGTGTCTAAAACATTGGTGGTCAACATTCTTCGTCAAAGGGCCACACACAATGCTAAGTGAATGTAATGCTACAGAAAGTTGTCATACTGCAGACATGGGACAATAGATACTACTACAACAGATGGTCAGAGACTGAAAACATGCTTTAGGAGTTGGTAAAGAGCAAACACATGCTTCAGGAGACAATCGAAGACTGGAGACACATTACATGAGACTGCTAGGGGTCAATGGAATAGGCAAACACATACTGCAGGGGCCCCGGGGGCCACACAATAAATACCAAAGGGCTGCATGCATGCAGGTTGGGCACCTGGGGTCTAAATGCAATGAGTAATATTTCTTATACTACATATTATGTCATCTCTTTGAAGGTGCGTTCCTGCCTCTGGGGTTGGTGCTACAGCCATGGATGGGATCAGCAGCAATGGCAGCTTCCTCTGTCTCTGTGGTTTTATCATCATTACAGTTGAAGTGGTGAGTGGTAGCTGTTAATCATACGTCATGATCCCTTACTAATTATTGAATGAAATATACTGCAGTGCTTTCATATAAGTATGTATAGGCATTAGAGCTGCACGATTCTGGCCAAAATGAGAATCGCGATTTTTTTGCTTAGAATAAAGATCACGATTCTCTCACAATTCTCGCAACGTACAATCTTTCACATTATACAAATACATTTGGGCTAACTTTACTGGTTCATTTTTTTCATTAAAGTCATTTTTTCCAAAAAAATTGCATTTGAAAGACCGCTGCGCAAATACAGTGTGACATAAAATATTGCAACAACCACCATTTTATTCTCTAGGGTCTCTACTAAAAAAATATATATATATATAATGTTTGGGGTTCTAAGTCATTTTCTAGCAAAAAAAAAAATGATTTTAACTTGAAACCAACAAATGTCAGAAAAAGGTTTTAGTGTTTAAGTGGTTAAACTTTCCTCATTTACACACAGAAGTCTATTCCTTTGATGTAAGGGACAAATTTTTACAATGTTTAGACTTAACATTCCACTGATATAAAGAATGTTGTGATACTTGGAAGACTGCCCAGATTTTTTTTTCCTTTCTTTTGAGGGCTGTGGTTTCAGCAGAGCAGAGAGAATTCTCTGCATAGAAAGATCGGGAAATACTTTGTCAAGATCGCAACAGGAAAAAAATTGCGATAACGATTCTTGACGATTAATCGTGCAGCTCTAATAGGCATAATAAACAGGCCCTGTCTACTCCTGCTATCATCCTGTGTATATTCAGCTGTTTTACAGTAGACAATGTTCTCAATCACAGACCTTAGTTTGGATCTAAACTTTCACAATTGCCCGTCCTTTCTAATGTAGGGGTCTGTAAAAAAATAAAAAATGTAAAGCACACCTCCCAACTTTCTAAGACACAGGAACATCTTCTAGTGCAAAGTATATAGGCAAGGGGCACTTGAAATTGCACACAAATTTGGTTAGACTTACAAGTGCTTTTTTTTTTTTTTTACTTCTCATTTCTACTGGCTTTTCAAAATAACAAACAGAATATTATAGAGGTTGGATGAAAGGTTGATGCCTGACAAGAATCTCCCTCCTGCTTTTGAGCGGGTCAGGGGGCTAAATGTTACTACAGGTGCCCACATTATACCTGGCAGCAACTTTTTTTGATCTTGCTCTTCTAATGTCATATGAATATGGAAAGTGTGTCTACAGCATCTAAAGCCTTGTACACACAATGAGAATATCGGATGAATGATCGTCCGTTTTTCTTTTTCGTACATCACGGGACACAGAGCGACTTAGTCATTACTAATGGGTTATATAGATTACCTTCAGGTGTTGGCACTGGCCAATTCCAAACCGGAAGTACCCTCCCCTATATAAGCCCCTCCCATCCGGGAGCACCTCAGTTTTTTGCCAGTGTCTAAGGTGTTGGCCAAAGAGTAACATGTGTTTTCACTGGGCTTGCGTACAGGTTCTTTTGGGCCTTAGTAAGCTGTTCCGGATCCCACCAAAAAAGCTTCATAGCTAAACGGTCGGTACCCGGGCCTTGCAGCAGAAGAGCAAGGTTTTGCCTGTAATGCCTCTCTTAGGAGGGCTGGACCCTGGGATCCAGAGCTCTGGTCATACCCACGACCAAGATGTTGTCTGTGCAGGGTGCTATACAGGTCCAGGGGAGTGGAATCCTTGGGAACCCGGTCCCTGAAGGTTTAATTACAATGCCTGCCGTGATAGGTGAAGTTTGGACTTCTGTGGACCAAACAAAGTCCTGCGGCGGGGATCAGGTAAGTGGGGGCCCCCAGGAACTTGGTTCTATTGGGGGACCCCCAAGCCTAATTTGTCTTTCTGTCTGTTACCTAACGGTATTCCCGCTAAATATCTGTGTTTGCCTGTAACTACTGAAAATGTAAAATTTTAATAGTAGTCAAGAAAAAAAAAAAAAAGGGGACCGCGGTACCTGTGTTAAACCACTAGAGGCCGCTGTAGTCCATTTTTCTTGTCATGTGGATCTTTGGTTTTTTCAAGTCAAAAGATCCAGGCAGTTGGTAAGTTTCTCTGTGGGAATCCACTTCCTCTGCCCTGTTGCTGCGCTCATCCACCGCACAGGCCCTCCGGCAAAAAGGGCCCTGGCTCCTTGTCCCTGTTTGATTTCGAAAAGGGCGCCAATGGCGCACGGGCGCGCGCGCGGGCGTGTGCACGCGCCTCCTATGAAAAAAAAGGGGCGGGGCGGGTGGATGACGCTCGATGCGCGCCGCGGCGCTTCTGCGCATGTGCAGGCGTCCCAGCATGGTTAAAATACACAGTACAAGTGTCAGCTGGATGCAAACAGAGCTAGCAACAAACAGTGGCACACAGAGGCGGTTGATGCAGGCATCCCCATAGAAAGGCACTTTAGTGGACACCAGCTGGTATATAGCAGCAACTGTGTTAGACTATTACCAGCAAAAATTGGTGTATGACGACGGGAATACCTCAGCTTTGTGCTTAAAGGATATGTCGTCCAGACGCTCCGAAAATAGGTCTTCCAGGAAGCCAAAGCGGTCTCCATCGGGCTCTGAGGATATTGGGCATGCTTGTACTGCACCAATCTCCCCTGAAAATTCAGAGGTCAGTAGCCGTAGAAGCCCCGCAGGAATGCCTGGTGCTGCGGCTGTCCCCAGTCCACCTGCTCCTGTATATATAACAGAGGAGGTTTTATCCTCAACTCTGGGAGGATTGGAAGAGAGATTAACAGCATTGATCGCTGCTTCCCTGTCACAGGAAAAGCGCGTCCGATCTCCGTCTCCTCCTTCAGAGTGCCTGTTAGTGGAGGAACAGCCCCACACAGAGATCGACCTACCTGAAGGGGATCAGGATGAGGTTGATTCAGTTATGGAGGAATCAACAGTGGAAGAACCTTTCTCAGCATCTCAGGCTGAAAGATTATGGGTTCAGTCTCTGACTAACATGGTCCGATCAGCATTTAAAATGCCTCTGGCGGAACCACCATCCACTACGGTTTCCTCGCTGGGGTCGCTAAAAGCTCCCCAGGCTGTCTGTTCCTTCCCAATCCACCCTTTATTAGAGGGGCTTATTTACCAGGATTGGGAGCATCCTGATAAAATATTTGCTCCCCCCAAGAGATTTCCGGTGATCTATCCCATGGAGGATAAGTTCATAAAAAAATGGAGGGTCCCTACAGTGGACGCAGCCATCTCTTCTGTTAACAAATCACTGACATGTCCAGTAGATAATGTTCCAATGTTCAAAGACCCAATAGATAAAAAATTGGAGTCTTTACTAAAATCTGCTTTCTCTACAGCAAGCATGGTGACACAACCTGCGGTAGCAGCGATTGGAGTCTGCCAAGCAGTGAAAGATCAGTTGAAACAAGTCTTAAGGGACTTACCAGATCAGCAGGCTCTTGCCCTAGCTGACCTGCCTAGAGCCTTGTGTTTTGCGGTGGACGCCATAAAGGATACAATCCAACAGGCCTCCCGCTTTACGCTGTCTATAGTACATATGCGTAGGCTTCTGTGGCTCAAAAACTGGTCTGCTGAAGCTCCCTGTAAAAAACTGCTGGTTAGCTTCCCATTTCATGGAGAACGCTTATTTGGAGAAGATCTGGACAAATATATCCAGAAAATTTCTGCCGGTAAAAGTTCACTCTTACCGGTTAAGAACAAGGGTAGAAGTCCTTCTTTTAAGAGGCCTACTTCTCCAGTCCCGGGCACATCGGCTGTGAAGCAGTTCCGACGGCCTCCGCAGTCAAATTCAGGGGGCAGAAATCAGGGACAATCACAGGGTAACAAGAAGCCCTGGATCAAGAGAGGTACAAAACCTCCCCCCAAGGCATGAAGCGTTGCCCCCACTCAATCGGGTGGGGGGAAGACTTCAGTTCACAGAGACCTGGCGGGACACCATCAGAGACAGAGGGGTGCTCTCCGCAGTAAGTCTGGGATACAAGCTGGAGTTAAAAGGCACTCCTCCTGCCCAATTTATGAGGTCAAACGTGCCAAGAGATCCCCAGAAGAGAGGATCCCTCCTTCTGGCACTAGAACAACTATTGCTCCAAGGTGTAATCATGAAGGTTCCCCTGGAAGAAAGCGGATTCGGGTTTTACTCGAACCTTTTCACAGTCCCCAAACCAAATGGGGACGTGAGGCCCATATTAAATCTAAAAGGGCTAAACAAGTTCCTAAATATCAGGATTTTTCAGATGGAGTCGATCCGATCGGTGGCCACCGCCCTACAAGGGCAGGAATGGTTAGACTCGATCGACATAAAGGATGCTTATCTGCATATTCCCATCTTTCCGGCCCACCAGAAATTTCTACGCTTTGCAGTAGAAGGGCGCCATTTTCAGTTCAGAGCCTTACCTTTCGGTCTGGCCACAGCACCACGAGTGTTCACAAAAATTCTGGCCCCATTATTGGCCAATCTAAGAACACAGGGTGTAACGATAATGGCATATCTAGACGACCTGCTACTAATAGACCACTCAGTGGAAAAGCTGGAAGTAGCTATTCACAAGACAATCAAGTATCTGGAATATCACGGTTGGATTATCAACCGGGACAAGTCAGCTCTAAGACCAGTCAAAAGTCTGGAATACTTAGGGCTAAGGCTGGATTCAAATCAGAGAAAGATTTTCTTACCTCCAGAGAAGGTGTCGTCTTTAAAAGATTTGACCCACTTAGTGGGTACAAAAAGAAAACCATCCATACGCCTCTGCATGAGGCTGCTGGGAAAAATGGTGGCTTCATTCGAAGCGGTACCCTACGGTCAATTCCATTCAAGGAATTTGCAAAGGGCCATACTGTCAGCCTGGAACAAAAAAGTTCAGGCTTTAGACTTACCAATGTCCCTGTCCCCTTCCGTTCGCAAGAGCCTCCATTGGTGGTTGGTGCCCCAGAATCTGGAAAAAGGGAAACCCTTCAGTCCGGTTTCTTGGAAGGTGGTCACTACAGATGCCAGCCTCATAGGCTGGGGGGCAGTACTGGAGCAATGGTCTCTCCAGGGCAAGTGGTCAGAAGCAGAGAAGGCCCTGCCCATCAATCTCTTAGAGATACGAGCAGCCCAGTATGCCCTAGTAGCATGGACATCCAAACTCCAAGGGTCCCCTGTCAGAATTCAATCAGACAATGCCACAGCAGTGGCATATATCAATCACCAGGGTCGCACCAGGAGTCGTGCAGCCCAGAGGGAAGCAAATTGCATCCTGGAGTGGGCAGAAAATTATGTCCCAGCCATATCCACGGTTTTCATCCCAGGAGTGGAAAATTGGAGAGCGGACTTTTTAAGTCACCAACAATTATGCCCGGGGGAATGGTCTCTTCACCCCGAGGTTTTCCAGGCAATATGCCAGCGGTGGGGAACACCGGATGTAGATCTGCTAGCATCCAGATTCAACGCAAAGGTGGACAGATTTGTGTCTCGCACAAGGGATCCTCTAGCTTGCGGCTCGGATGCCCTAGTGTTCCCTTGGGATCAGTTCAAGCTGATATATGCATTCCCACCGCCACAATTGTTACCGCGATTACTCTGCAGAATCAGGGTAGAAAAGAAACCAGTGATTCTGGTGGCTCCAGCGTGGCCCCGAAGGGCATGGTACGCGGAGATTGTAAAAATGTCAGTGAGGATTCCTTGGACCCTCCCACATCGTCCGGACCTGCTGTCGCAGGGACCGATATATCACCCTTCCTTACCAGCCCTAGGTTTGACGGCCTGGCTATTGAAGCCCACATTCTGAAAAAGAGAGGGCTCTCTAATTCTGTGATATCTACCATGATCAATGCCAGGAAGCCGGTATCCAGGCAGATCTATTATAGGATCTGGAAGGCGTACATTAAGTGGTGTGAGGCCAAGAAATGGCATCCACGTAAGTACGTAATAGGGAGGATTTTGGACTTCCTACAGTGGGCTGTAGATAGGAAGCTGGCCTTGAGTACTATCAAGGGTCAGATTTCGGCCTTGTCAATATTTTTTCAAAGGCCCTTGGCTTCGCATTCACTAGTCAAAGCTTTCATACAAGGAGTGATGCGTATTAGCCCTCCGGTTAGTATTCCCATATGTCCTTGGGACTTAAACCTGGTTCTGTCAGTTCTACAGAAACAACCGTTTGAACCATTGCAACACATTTCCTTGGTTCTTCTCACCAGGAAATTGATTTTCTTAGTAGCCGTTTGTTCGGCTAAAAGAGTATCGGAATTAGCCGCCTTGTCCTGTAAGGAGCCATATCTGGTTGTCCATAAGGACAGAGTAGTATTACGTCCTCATCCAGCCTTTCTTCCTAAGGTGGTATCGAGGTTTCATTTGAACCAAGATGTGGTTCTTCCTTCTTTTTTTCCCCAAACCTAGCTCGGTAGAGGAAAAGTTATTACATTCCTTGGATGTAGTAAGAGCAGTTAAAGCTTATCTAAAAGCCACTGCTCAGATTCGCAGAACGGATACTTTGTTTATTCTGCCGGAAGGCCCTAAAAAGGGTCAGGCAGCATCAAAATCCACTTTAGCCAAGTGGATTCGACAGGTCATAATACAAGCCTATGGCTTGAGAAAGAGACCGCCTCCGTTCAAAGTTAGGGCGCACTCCACAAGAGCAGTTGGAACTTCATGGGCAGTGCATCACCAGGCCTCCCTGGCTCAAGTATGTAAGGCCGCAACATGGTCTTCGGTACACACGTTTACTAGATTCTACCAGGTAGACGTTAGAAGTCAGGAGGATGTCGCCTCTGGGCGCAGTGTGTTGCAGGCCGCAAAAGATCCTCATGCCTGATGGCGCCCAGCTTATGTATCCCTCCCCTCATTTGGCATTGCTTTGGGACGTCCCATTAGTAATGACTAAGTCGCTCTGTGTCCCGTGATGTACGAAAAAGAAAAAGGGATTTTTATAACAGCTTACCTGTAAAATCCTTTTCTTGGAGTACATCACGGGACACAGAGCTCCCACCCCTCTTTTTGGGACACTTATTGCTTGGCTACAAAACTGAGGTGCTCCCGGATGGGAGGGGCTTATATAGGGGAGGGTACTTCCGGTTTGGAATTGGCCAGTGCCAACACCTGAAGGTAATCTATATAACCCATTAGTAATGACTAAGTCGCTCTGTGTCCCGTGATGTACTCCAAGAAAAGGATTTTACAGGTAAGCTGTTATAAAAATCCCTTTTTTTTGCATGCTAGTCTCATATCGAAAATGAAGAAGTTACTAAACTTGCGAAAATTCTCATACGACAGAATACAACTTCAGAAGGGATGTAATGTGTTGTATTGTATTGTATTGAAAAGTATTCTTTTGTTTCCTAGCATGCATGGTCTTGCTCTTCTGATTTTTTTTCGGACAAATGCTGTACTGATTAAACGAAAATTGTACGTTCTGGTATCGTACAAGAATAATTTTGATACTTGCCTTCGGATAATTTTAGATCAACTGTTGTGATTGGCTCTCGAAAGCTGTGTACGAACGACCAGATTATCGTACCACCGCTTCGAAAGTGGTATTTTTTTTTTCACACGATTTTCTGATCGTGTTAACTAGGTTTAAGGAAGGGTCTATCCTAAGAAAGGGCATGTGTGTTATACACTGAAGTAACCAAAGAAAAGTGGGCCTTTATGAAAAAATATTTTCGGGACAACATTAGTTTATCTCAATGAGCTTGCCCAGAAGATGCCAAAAGACAATACTGAGTTGATTGCATGGCCAAGTTGCTGTGATTTGCTAGATGAAAGGCTAGTTCAGCAATAAACCACCAAGTAAATAGCATTCAGGTCAGTGATTCAGAGTATTAAATCAAAGAGGGCAGTATAACAGCCAGGCAGCTAGAGTTATTAGAAGCATATAGCCATGGGCGTCCGCTCTATAGGGCAAGGGGGGTCAATTGCCCCTGCCTGGAAGTCAGAGTGAAGACACACACTTGCCCCCTGTGTTGCAATGGCCGCCTCCGCGGCAGCCGTGGACTTTTTTTTCTAAGTCTGCAGACTGCTGCTGGTCTGGGGGCTGGGGCTGCTCTCAGTCTTTTCCGACTATCCATCCCTTCCTCCTCACCCCCGGCCCGAGCATCGGATTGGCTCCGCCTCTGCTTTACATCACCATGACCCTGACCCGGCTGTTCCATGATTGGCTGCTGCCTCAGCCTGCCTCTGATTGTGTAAATGTGCCTATGCCGATCCAGCCGGCGCGGCGTGCAGTGACCAAGACAAGAGACTGAATATGCTGCCAGGGCCTGCCCTATCGCTGAAGAACTACAGGTAACAGCAGTGCCTGTGCCACAACACCACTGTGTATATCTTTTTGTATTGCAATGTATTGCCCCCCCCCCCCTGAAAAAAGTTCAGCGGACACCCATGCATATAGCCTGCCCCTTGTTACTGCAATGGCTATTGTTACACAGTAGGTGAGGCGCACCACTAAAGGGTTACAACAGTCGGAGCAGCAGATAATGTAGAAGATGTCCTGATGTAAGTGTAAAGATATGAGTGTGAGCAATAACAAAGTCATACTAGAAAAATCTCTAACTAGCATATATACTCGAGTATAAGCCAAGTTTTTCAGCACGTTTTTTTGTGCTGAAATTGCTCCCCTCGGCTCATACTTGAGTCAAACTTGGCATACATGTAGCTCCACTCTTCCTCTACAAGTGTGCAAAGTTTGGTGTCCGAGGGATCTACGGCCGGGGAGCACCGATTTTTCAAAGCGGGCACCCCTTCTTCAGACTCCAATGTTAAACGGTAATTTCTCCGGTGATTTTGGGGACCCGGTATCGGCCGGCCCTAGGTCCCCTGGACCCCAAACTTGGCATACATGTAGCCCTACTCTTCGTCTACAAGTGTGCAAAGTTTGTTGTCCATGGGACCTGTGGTCGGGGAGCACCAATTTTTCAAACTTGGGCACCCCTCCCATAGACTCCCATGTTAAAAGTCAGTCTAGTCACACAGCGCCGGAGATCAGGTAGGGAGATTGGGCACAGTGAGGCATGGGCACAGTGAGGCATGCAGATGGACACCCTAGAATTATACTCGAGTCAATACGTTTTCCCATTTTTTTGTGGTAAAATTAGGTGCCTCGGCTTATATTCGGGTCGGCTTATACTCGAGTATATACGGTAACTCTAATTCCGTATACACACGATCGGAATTTCCGACAACAAAACCGTGGATTTTTTTCCGACGGATGTTGGCTCAAACTTGTCTTGCATACACACGATCACACAAATGTTGCTCGGAAATTCCGAACGTCAAGAACGTGGTGACGTACAACACTACGACGAGCCGAGAAAAATGAAGTTCAATGATTCAGAGAATGCGTCAAATTGATTTCGAGCATGCGTAGAATTTTTGTGCGTCGGAATTGGCTACACACGATCAAAATTTCCGACAACAACTTTTGTTGTCGGAAAAATTGAGAACCAGCTCTCAAACATTTGTTGTTGGAAATTCCGACAGCAAATGTCCGATGGAGCCTACACACGGTCAGAATATCCAAACAAAAGCTCCCATCGAACATTTGTTGTCGGAAATTCCGATCGTGTCTACGCAGCATAAAGCTACATATTTATTGCCTTATGCACTCATGTCTCAAAACCATGTACCTTTTCACACAGTTTCTAATAAAAGAGTGGAGGAAGTTGGAGGATGTCTTGATTTCAAGGTTGATACGTCAAAACAAAAGTTACATAAAAAGAATTGAGTAATTTTGTCTAAACATTTCTTTTTTTGGAAGTGTTCGCTTGACCAGTGGGTTGTCAGGTCCAAATATTATATTTACAATATGTAGCATCTCTAGTAGTGCTATTAGCTGGATCTAAAATCACCACTTTTTGTATGTTTCATTCTTTCAGCTACAGTAAGCCAGACTCTGACACATATGAAGCCAAAGCCCAAGGCCACATGAAACCTCTCACACCATCGCAGATAAGTGTCCATGTTGGGATGGATGACAGAAGAAGAGATATTTCTGGTAATTGGGACCAGATCAGTTACATCAGCCAAGGGTCTGCAAACAAAATCTCTCGACAGAATTCTCGACAGTCGACAGGAGAAAGACTGGATAAATGGTCTATCCTCATCAATGAAGCTGATGAGGACCAGTACATGTAAAACTAAAAGTTAAAGGTGTAAAACACATTGACTTGTCCATTGCTTGAGACAGGCTGGGGAGCAGCCTTTTCATCTATATTGCTTCAAATCGAAATAAGCCACAGTTCCACTTAAAAAAAGCCACTGTTCCACTTAAATAAGCCACAGTTCCACTTAAAAAAAGCCACTGTTCCACTTAAATAAGCCACAGTTCCACTTAAAAAAAGCCACTGTTCCACTTAAAAAAAGCCACTGTTCCACTCATAAGCCACTGTTTCACTTTAAAAAAAAGCCACTGTTGCACTTAAGCAAGTAAAACATTTCTTATGACTTGAACTATATACCACAAGATAAACTCTAAATATAAGTTCACATTTCTGTTTCTCTGATAAAATGTCCTTAATTTTTCAAGTTTTTCAGTTATTTACAGTTTTGTTGATTAAAGGCGATAACCAAGTCTTGAACTGGATGCATTATGTCTGTAGTATATAGGGATCATTGTTCCTCTTGACAGAGATTTAGGAACAATTCGGGCATTAGGGTATTTGGCAAAGAATATTGATAAAATACATCCTTTTCTTCTTGCCCAAATGGAGGCATCAAGTTATACCCTTCCCTTAAGGCATAAGTTTCTCATTGCTGTCCACATTTTAAATGTATTACGTAGGGAACAACAAATAGGATAATGAAATAGACCCTTTTGTTACTACTTTTACCTCTGTGTAAAACCATGTTGGGGTAAGAGGTAGGGGATTAGAAAGAGTAAGGCCCCTTTCACACGGAGGGTCCGTTCAGGTCCGCCTGTCAGTTTTTTAGGCGGACCTGCACGGACGCTCCATGTAGCCCTATGGAGGCACGGATGTCAGCGGTGACATGTCCGCTGACATCCGCTCCGCCAAAGTTTGACGGAGGAAAACCCTATTTTTCCTTCCGTTGGCGGAGCGGATCGGATGACAACGGACTCTACGGTCCTTCGTCATCCGATTCCCCATAGGGGAGAGCGGCGCTCTGACAGGGCGGTCCCTGCACAGTGTGCGGGGACCGCCCAGTCATCCACCGGCTCAGCGGGGATCAACGGAGCGATCCCCGCTGAGCAAGTGGAGCTTCACGGGGCGGATCATGACTGATCCGCCCCGTGTGAAAGAGCCCTAAGAAAGATGAAAAAAGGTTGGGGAAAAAATTGAGGAGGTAGAATTGGGTTAAGAGAGAATTGGGGGGGGGGGAGAGAGGCAGCAGGGTTAAGGGGGGAAGACTTGTCTTGTCTAACAACGTCAAATAGGCAATTATATCTCTGAAATGTTTATGGGTTAAAAATAATTGGGATCATTTACTTTATAAGGCCAGAATTTCCAGGTATTCTGTTGTGGTTTTGAAAACATGAACCACTTATGAAAATATTATTTTTTCCTTTTAAACATACATTGTAAATGAGAGATCCTCCCTTGATTTAGTATTGTTTACTTGAGATATCCAGCTAGTTCTTAGCCCAACAAAAATTCATTCTTTAAAGTGTATGTAAATCAGTGTCATTAGTACAGTGACAGTGCATGTTCCATCCTGCCTTACAATCACTAAATTTAACGGTTTGGTTATTGAAGCCCACATATTAAAGAGTCGGGGGCTTTCACAGCTCAGTAGTAAGTACCCTGATTAATGCAAGGAAACCGGCTTCCAGGACCATTTATTATAGGGTCTGGAGGTCCTATGTGGAACCAAAAGATTGCATGCTCGGAAGTATGTCATAGGAAGAATTCTTGCCTTCCTACAGTTGGGGAGAAATTAAGCTAGCCTTGAGTACAATCAAGGGTCAGATTTTGGCCTTGTCAGTGTTTTTTCAAAGGCCGCTGGCTTCGCATTCTTTGATCGGGGCTTTTATACAAGGGGTAACTCGTATAACTCCGCCAGTTAGGTCACCCTTGTGCCCATGGGATTTAAATCTAGTTTTACCGGCTTTACAAAGACAGCCTTTTGAGCCAATGCGCCATATTCCCTTGATCCTTTTGACAAGGAAGTTGTTTTTTTTTGGTGGCAGTAACCTCGGCAAGAAGAGTATCAGAACTGGCAGCTTTTTCCTGTAAAAGAGCCATACTTAATTATTCATAAGCATAAGGTGGCGTTGCATCCTCACCCAAACTTTCTGCCTAAGGTAGTGTTTAGTTTTCACCTGAACCAAGATGTCTCCCTGCCTTCCTTTTTTCCAGATCCTTGTTCTCCAGAGGAAAAATTGTTACATTCTCTCGATGTAGTAAGAGCCGGTTCACACTGGGGCAACACGACTTCCAGCGCGACTTTACAAGGCAACTTCAAGTTTCCTCCAGGACAGGCGACTTTGCCAGTGGCCAATCAAACAATAATCAGCTCTGTGGAAGGAAGGGGTCTGCCTGAGAAAACTATTTTCTCTTCCTGTAAAGTTGCTTCAGTTAAGACACTGATCCGACTTTGGAGGTGACTTCCATTGAAATCAATGAGTACAAGTCGCCTAGAAGTCGTTTTCAAGTAGTACAGGAACCTTTTTTGAAGTCGGAGCGACTTCTGTAGTGTGCATAAGGACGGCTCCATAGACTAACATTACAGCGCGACTTGGGGCGTCTCGGGGCGACCTGAAGTCGGATCCTGAGTCGCCCTGGTGTGAACCGGCTCTAAGAGCTGTCAGGGTCTATCTGAAGGTGACAGCTCAGATACGACAAACTGATGCTTTGTTTGTGCTGCCAGAAGGGCCAAAGAAAGGGCAGGTAGCGTCAAAATCGACTATTTCAAAGTGAATTTGTCAGGTTATAATTCAGGCTTATGGTTTGAAAAGAAGGGTTCCGCCTTTTCAAGTTAAAGTGCACTCTACCAGGGCAGTGAGTGCTTCATGAGCGGTGCATCACCAAGCCTCTATGACTCAGATTTGCAAGGCCGCAACTTGGTCCTCAGTCCATACATTTACTAAATGTTATCACTTGGATGTAAGATGGCAAGAGGATGCCGCTTTTGGGCGCAGTGTACTGCAAGCAGCAGTATAGGTCCTCATGTCTGATGGCAGCCTGCTTTTTGTTTGTGTCTCCCTCCCCTCAGAGGCATTGGTTTGGGACATCCCACAAAGTAATTACCATGGCTGCTCTGTGTTCCATGATGTACGATAAAGAAAATAGGATTTTTATAACAGCTTACCTGTAAAATCCTTTTCTTGGAGTACATCACGGGACACAGGGGTCCCTCCCCTCTTATTGGGATATATATATTGCTTTGCTACAAAAACTGAGGTACTTCCTGTATGGGAGGGGTTATATAGAGGGGGACTTCCTGTCTTTGGTTGTGCCAGTGTCCATTCACCTATAGGTGGCGTATAACCCACATAGTAATTACTATGGCTGCTCTGTGTCCCGTGATGTACTCCAAGAAAAGGATTTTACAGGTAAGCTGTTATAAAAATCCTATTCTTGCCATGTGAAAAAACGAGGGGCAAATGCTGCAAAACGCACAGTAAAAAACACGCAACCCACAAAATGCCAAAATGTCCCATAAGCCACATGTAGCATAGCCCACTTAAATCAGCAGGCTGCTCTATGCGTGTCACAGGGAAAACGAGCCACAAAACGTTCACTCCCACTATGCTAGAAAAGTGAAATCGGTGCATTTACACAAGAACAATTGGGCTCCATTCACATCTGTATGTTTCCTTGCCTTTCAGAAATGCGCTGCACCAAAAATTGCAGTAAAAAACGCACTAAGCTCCCCTCTAAAAAAAAATCTTAAGCTTCTATGGGGCGATTGCTGCGTTTAGGGCGGCACATTCAGGTGGATGGGCTGCCCTATGTGTGATGAGTGAAAATGCTCCAAAACGCCTCCCCACCTCGCTTAAAAAAAATAAAATGTGGGAATGCGAGTTCCCGCTATGCAGAGATGTGAACGGAGCTTGACAGCTGAGTGTTTCCTTCCACTCCCTTCTATGTACTTGTATAAAGATGGCCATACACTATGCAATCTGATAGTGTATTTAGTGAGAAGAGTGATCACTGATTGATTGCATTTCATTTAAAATACGTGCACCTGGGAATGGGAGGGTGGATGATGCAGGGTGTGAGCTAATGAGGTCAGCTGGTCAACTCTTTCCTGTGTCATGACCTACAGTCTGTAAGGACCTAAGACAGAAGCAATAGATACGTTTTGAATCATGGATTTAGGACAGTAAGGTACGTGTCTGTAGATTTTATGGAAAGCTTTGATATTTTTGCAAAAAAAGTACATGAATGCTATTGCTATATTGGTACATAGGGGAGCTGGAATTAAAAAAAATAAAAAAAAAAGGTGAACTTAGCCTTTAAGTTTAAACCTCATTTCTTCTAATTTTAATGAGTGGCCACGTGTCCTTTTGAACTCCGTTCCGCGAAAAAGTTTTGTTTCTATTGTGGGGTAACCTGTATGGTATTTGTAAATTGAAATCATATCCCCTCTCAAGCGTCTCTTCTCCAGAGAGAATAAGTTCAGTGCTCGCAACTTTCTTCATAACTAATATCCTCCAGTCCCTTTATTAGCTTTCTTGCCCTTCTCTGTACTCGCTCCATTTACAGTACATTCTTCCTGAGGACTGGTGCCCAGAACTGGACAGCATACTCTAGGTGCGGTCAGACCAGAGTTTTGTTGAGTGGGAGAATTATCGCTTTATCCCTGCAGTTAATCCCCTTCTTAATGCATGCTAATGTTCTTTATGCTTTGTTAGCAGCAGCTTGGTATTGCATGCCATTGCTGAGCCTATCATCTACTAGGACCCCCAGGTCCTTTTCCATCCTAGATTCCCCCAGAGGTTCACCCCCCCAGTGTATAGATTGCATTCATATTTTTGCCACCCAAATGCATTATTTTACATTTTTCTACATTAAACCTCATTTGCCATGTAGTTGCCCACCCCATTATATTTGTTCAGATCTTCTTGCAAGGTTTCCACATCCTGCAGAGAAGTTATTGTCCTGCTTAGCTTAGTCCGCAAATACAGAGATTGAACTCTTTACCCCATCGTCCATGGTAATTTATGAATAAATTAAATCGGATTGGACCCAGCACAGAACCCTGGGGGACCCCACTTTCCACCCCTGACCATTCCCAAGTATTTGTCAGGAATGGTGTCATTACTGGGCTCACCTGCTGGTGGCACTGTTGCGTTCGGTACCAGTGGGTGTAGTTCTGGTGGCCACCAGCGGGTGTCTCTCCACCAAGACTTTCAACCAGCAATCAAACACACCTGATAAGCCTGCCCTTAACCAAGGCTCAATGCTCCAGAATTCCTTCTGTAAGCCTTGTCCCTGCCTGAACCTGACCTGTTTGCCTGAACCCGATTCTGATCCATTTACTGCCTTGTCCTGGACTACGTTTCTTGTATCTTGTCCCTGAGACCTGTCCCCTGTTACCTGCTTCCAGCTCCCCCTTGCCGACTGCTCCCAATACCTGGACTTCTGCTCCCCTTGTCTCTCTTTCCTGCCTTGCTTATGTATGTGTTTCCTTTACTTGTATATATTAGTTAGATAGTTAGATTAGGTGTTTGGGGGTTTGTTGTATTCTCTTTGTACTCATTTCTTGTTTATGGTTTGCTGTTGTTTGATTACACGTGTGTCTTTATCTTCAATAAATATATATATTTTCACTTACTCTGTTCCTGATTCTTTAAGTGCAGCCCAATGATCTGATCACCTGTATTGGATGTCTGTGTATGGCATCCTGCTGACAGTATTCCCCATTTATCACCACTCTCTGAACTTGCCCTTGTAGCCAGTTTTTAATCCATGTACTCATCCTATGGTCCATGCCAACAGACCTTACTTTGTACAGTAAACATTTATAGGGAACTGTGCCAAATACTTTTGCAAAATCCAGATACACCACGTCTACGGGCCTTCCTTTATCTAGATGGCAGCTCACCTCCTCATAGAAGGTTAGCAGATTGGTTTGGCAAGAACGGTTCTTCATGAATCCATGCTGATTGCTGCTAATGATACCATTTTCATTACTAAAATCCTGTATATAGTCCCTTAACATCCCCTCCAAGAGCTTACATACTATTGATGTTAGGCTAACTGGTCTGTAATTCCCAGGGATGTATTTTGGCCCTTTTTTAAATATTGTTGCTACGTTAGCTTTTCTCCAATCAGCTGGTACCAGTCCAGTCAGTAGAATGTCAGTAAAAATTAGGAACAATGGTCTGGCAATTATTTGACTGAGTTCCCTAAGTACCCTCGGGTGCAAGCCATCAGTTTCCCAAGTCTATTTCTAATTCTGTCCTCTATTAGCTGAGAGGGTGCTTCCTGTGATATGTCATGAGGACAAACACTGCAGTTTTGGTTACTGAAGCCCCCCAATTCCCTTGTGAAGACTGAGGAGAAGAATAAATTCAATACCTTCACTATCTCCCCATTTTTTGTAACCAGATGTCCTTCCTCATTCTTATAAGGGTGGACTATATGGTCTGTCCTCCTTTTTTTACTGTTTTATATACTTAAAGAATTTCTTGGGATTTGGGATTACATGTTGGAACTTAATTCTCTGCCCATACAAGTCAATGGGACTGTATATATAGCGTGAAGCAGACTGATGCAGCTAGGAAAGAGGTAAAGAGTAATGTTCTGCTGCACCTTCCTCTCCAGCCACCTGGCATCAGGAATAGGCTTCCCACGGTCATGAACTGCTCCACATCCAACATCTCAGGAGGAAAAAGTTAGTCACTGTAAAAGCCAAGATTAAGCTTATTAAAGCAAATCAATGCACAAGTCCACCAGGTGCAGTCAAACCTGCATCATATTTGCATAGGTGTGAACCCAGATCAGTAATTTGATGGAGACCCTCTAGGAGTTTTCACCCTCGATCTCTGAGGCTTTATTACAGTTTGGGGAGGAGTGGTCCCCCTACAGTACCCTCTCCCACCCCACCCCCCTTTTTTTCTTATCTTTTCTCTCTTTTTCTTTTTTTTTCAATGCCTGGCTATCCTAGACTCCCCTCTCTCCTTAATGCATAGATGCATATCTGTGCTCTCACCCTCTGCCTCCCACAGATCTCAATGTTCCCTGGGTTCCTTTGGCAAAGTTTATTCATACTGAAAGAATTCATTAGCTCCATGTCATTTTATAGTGCTCAGATTTTTTGTAATCCTTTCACACCAATTTTGCTGATGAATGCTACACTATTGTTGATTGTCTTATAGCACTGTCTCCTTGGTATGGGACCCAAGAGAATCTTGATATGCCCTGTATCTGTTTTGTATTTTCTGTTTTGCAAAAACTCTTAAAAAAAGAATTTGCAAAAAAGATTTTGACAAGTGACATCGGCCCTGGAACTATGCAGGCACCATCAAATGGGGGGGTCAATCAAATAGCCACAGCTATCAACCTCTGGAGGAACCCTAGGGTTTATGGAACCCTGGCTCAGAATAGCAGTTTGAGACCATGTTTCATGTTACACCCATATTTAGGGTGTGACATGAAGCATGGTCGCATACAAAATTCCCCTGAACAGCCACCTTACCTAAATTATGAGGTGCTTGTATTTACAGCATTATGTTTCCTTTAGCATGGCCACACCATCCAGTTCACACCTACTAAATGACTACATGTCCCATCTGCCACTATGGCAAATCCTTAAAGAGGAAGTAAACCTTCTTTAAAAAAAAATAAAAATCACCCTGCAAGACAAAGGCATAATGAGCTAGTATGCATAGCATACTAGCTCATTATGTATTACTTACCTGAGATCAAAGCCCCCGCAGTGACCCTCGTTCCTCTCCTCCGCCGCCGCCATGATACCCGGAGTGACTTCCAAATATCGCCAGTCCGGCGCTGTGACTGGCCGAAACGGCGATGAGGTCACTCCCGCACATGCGTGCGGAACCGGCACGATCCCCGCGCATGCGCGCGTTTCCGGTACTATCCCATTCAAGACCTGGCACGCTCAGTGCGCCTGCGCCCTTGTCAGAGCGCATGCGCCGTAGAGATCGGTGCCCAATTTTCTGCAAATATCTCCTTAACCGTGTAGGTTAAGGAGATATTGCAAGCACCTACAGGTAAGCCTTAATGTAGGCTTACCTGTAGGTGCAAGTTGCATAAGTGGGTTTACAACCACTTTAACTATTCTGTAGTTCAACCACATGTCCCCCATAAGAATAACAGGCCCAACTATAATGTCAGGAGAAAGGAGATCAGTGCATACCAGGCCCAACAAGGACTGAGGTCCCGGAAGAGACTGAAAAAGAAAAAAACTCCTGTACGTTCTTCCCCTTCGCTTGCTTCTCCTGTGCGTTCTTCATCTTCGCTTGCTTCTCCTGTGCGTTCTTCCCCTTTGCTTGCTTCTCCTGTGCGTTCTTCCCCTTCCCTTCCTTCTCCTGTGCGTTCTTCCCCTTCCCTTCCTTCTCCTGTGCGTTCTTCCCCTTCGCTTGCTTCTCCTGTGCGTTCTTCCCCTTTGCTTGCTTCTCCTGTGCGTTCTTCCCCTTCCTTTCCTTCTCCTGTGCGTTCTTCCCCTTCCCTTCCTTCTGTGCGTTCTTCCCCTTCGCTTGCTTTTCCTGTGCGTTCTTTCCCTTCCTTCTCCTGTGTGTTCTTCCCCTTCCCTTCCTTCTCCTGTGTGTTCTTCATTTTCGCATGCTTCTCCTGTGCGTTCTTCCCCTTCGCTTGCGTCTCCTGTGCGTTCTTCCCCTTCGCTTGCTTCTCCTGTGCGTTCTTCCCCTTTGCTTCCTTCTCCTGTACGTTCTTCCCCTTCGCTTGCTTCTCCTGTGCGTTCTTCCCCTTCCCTTCCTTCTCCTGTGCGTTCTTCCCCTTCGCTTGCTTTTCCTGTGCGTTCTTCCCCTTCCCTTCCTTCTCCTGTGTGTTCTTCCCCTTCCCTTCCTTCTCCTGTGTGTTCTTCATTTTCGCATGCTTCTCCTGTGCGTTCTTCCCCTTCGCTTGCGTCTCCTGTGCGTTCTTCCCCTTCGCTTGCTTCTCCTGTGCGTTCTTCCCCTTCGCTTGCTTCTCCTGTGCGTTCTTCCCCTTTGCTTCCTTCTCCTGTACGTTCTTCCCCTTCGCTTGCTTCTCCTGTGCGTTCTTCCCCTTCGCTTGCTTCTCCTGTGCGTTCTTCCCCTTCGCTTGCTTCTCCTGTGCGTTCTTCCCCTTCGCTTGCTTCTCCTGTGCGTTCTTCCCCTTCCCTTCCTTCTCTTGTGCGTTCTTCCCTTCCTTCTCCTGTGCGTTCTTCCCCTCCTCCTGTGCGTTCTTCCCTTCCTTCTCCTGTGTGTTCTTCCCCTTCGTTTGCTTCTCCTGTGCGTTCTTCCCCGTCACTTCCTTCTCCTGTACGTTCTTCCCCTTCACTTGCTTCTTCTGTGCGTTCTTCATCTTCGCTTCCTTCTCCTGTGCGTTCTTTCCCTTTGCTTGCTTCTCCTGTGCGTTCTTTCCCTTCGCTTGCTTCTCCTGTGCGTTCTTCCCCTTCGCTTGCTTCTCCTGTGCGTTCTTCCCCTTCCCTTCATTCTCCTGTGCGTTCTTCCCCGTCCCTTCCTTCTCCTGTGCGTTCTTCCCCTTCGCTTGCTTCTCCTGTGCGTTCTTCATCTTCGCTTGCTTCTCCTGTGCGTTCTTCCCCTTCGTTTGCTTCTCCTGTGCGTTCTTCCCTTCCTTCTCCTGTGCGTTCTTCCCTTCCTTCTCCTGTGCGTTCTTCCCCTCCTTCTCCTGTGCGTTCTTCCCCTCCTTCTTCTGTGCGTTCTTCCCCTTCGCTTGCTTCTCCTGTGCGTTCTTCCTCTTCACTTGCTTCTCCTGTGCGTTCTTCCCCTTTGCTTGCTTCTCCTGTGCGTTCTTCCCCTTCGCTTGCTTCTCCTGTGCGTTCTTCCCCTTCGCTTGCTTCTCCTGTGCGTTCTTCCCCTTCCCTTCCTTCTCCTGTGCGTTCTTCCCCTTCCCTTCCTTCTCCTGTGCATTCTTCTCCTTCGCTTGCTTCTCCTGTGCGTTCTTCCCCTTTGCTTGCTTCTCCTGTGCGTTCTTCTCCTTCGCTTGCTTCTCCTGTGCGTTCTTCCCCTTCCCTTCCTTCTCCTGTAAGTTCTTCCCCTTCCCTTCCTTCTCCTGTGCGTTCTTCCCCTTCCCTTCCTTCTCCTGTGCGTTCTTCCCCTTCGCTTGCTTCTCCTGTGCGTTCTTCATCTTCGCTTGCTTCTCCTGTGCATTCTTTCTTTCGCTTGCTCCTCCTGTGCATTCTTCCCCTTCGCTTGCTTCTCCTGTGCGTTCTTCCCCTTCCCTTCCTTCTCGTGTGCGTTCTTCCCTTCCTTCTGTGCGTTCTTCCCCTTCGCTTGCTTCTCCTGTGCATTCTTCCCCTTCGCTTGCTTCTCCTGTGCGTTCTTCCTCGTCACTTCCTTCTCCTGTACGTTCTTCCCCTTCGCTTGCTTCTCCTGTGCGTTCTTCATTTTTGCTTGCTTCTCCTGTGCGTTCTTCCCCTTCGCTTGCTTCTCCTGGGCGTTCTTCTCCTTCGCTTGCTTCCCCTCCCGAAGGAAGAACGCACAGGAGAAGCAAGCGAAGACGAAGAATGCGAAGGGGAAGAACGCACAGGAGAAGGAAGGGAAGGGGAAGAACGCACAGGAGAAGTAAGGGAAGGGGAAGAACGCACAGGAAAAGCAAGCGAAGGGGAAGAACGCACAGGAGAAGGAAGGGAAGAACGCACAGGAGAAGGAAGGGAAGGGGAAGAACGCACAGGAGAAGGAAGGGAAGGGGAAGAACGCACAGGAGAAGCAAGCGAAGGGGAAGAACGCACAGCAGAAGCAAGCGAAGGGGAAGAACGCACAGCAGAAGCAAGCGAAGGGGAAGAACGCACAGGAGAAGCAAGCGAAGGGGAAGAACGCACAGCAGAAGCAAGCGAAGGGGAAGAACGCACAGGAGAAGCAAGCGAAGGGGAAGAACGCACAGGAGAAGCAAGCGAAGGGGAAGAACGCACAGGAGAAGCAAGCGAAGGGGAAGGACGCACAGGAGAAGCAAGCGAAGGGGAAGAACGCACAGGAGAAGACATATAGACAGGTGTGTGGCTTTTCTAATCAAGTCCAATCAGTATAATCAAACACAGCTGGACTCAAATGAAGGTGTAGAACCATCTCAAGAATTATCAGAAGAAATGGACAGCACCTGAGTTAAATATATGAGTGTCACAGCAAAGGGTCTGAATACTTAGGACCATGTGATATTTCAGTTTTTCTTTTTTAATAAATCTGCAAAAATGTCAACACCTCTGTGTTTTTCTGTCAATATGGGGTGCTGTGTGTACATTAATGAGAAAAAAAAAATGAACTTAAATGATTTTAGAAAATGGCTGCAATATAACAAAGAGTGAAAAATGTAAGGGGGTCTGAATACTTTCCGTACCCACTGTATATAATTTATGTCACACCGTATTTGCGCAGCAGTCTTTTAAATGCAATTTTTTGGGGGAAAAACAAAAATTTTAATGAATTTAAAAAAACAAAAAACCAGTAAAGTTAGCCCAATGTTTTTGCATAATGTGAAGGGTGATGTTACGCCGAGTAAATTGATACCCAACATGTCATGCTTAAAAATCTCCATCTCCAAAAAAAATTAAACGGTTAATTGTTTAGAGTTACAGAAAAGGTCTAGTGCTAGAATTATTGCTCTCGCTCTAACGATCGGCGATACCTCACACGTGTGTGGTTTGGACACCATTTACATTTGCGGGTGCGACTTGCGTAAGCATTCGCTTTGACGCACGAGTACAGAGGGATGGGGCGCTTTAGATATATATCTATTTGTTTAATCACTTTTATTACTATTACAAGGAATGTTAACATCCCTTGTAATAGAAATAAGCATGACAGGTTCTCTTTATTGAGAGGTCTAAGGTAAAAAAAAACAAAAAAAAAACAGATCGCTCATTTACCTTTAAAACATTTTGCTTTTTAAAAAATGAATTCTCTCTGTCTGACTGAGACATGTGTAGTTTGAACAGTGTTTACATTTGCGCGTGAGTACGGAGGGATGGGGTGCTTAAAAAAATATATATATATTTATTTTTTTTGGATCACTTGCAAACATCCCTTGTAATAGAAATAAGGAAGACAGGTCCTCTTTATTGAGAGATCTGGGGTCAAAAAGACCCCAGATCGCTCATTTACCTTTAAAAAATAAATAAAAATGTTGCTTTAAATTTTATTCCTATTAAAAGGAATGTAAGCATCTCTTGTAATAGAAATAAGCATGACAGGGCCTCTTTACTGAGAGATCTGGGGTCAAAAAGACCCTAGATTGCTCATTTACCTTAAAAAATAAAAATAAATTTGCTTTAACAAAAAAATATTGTCTCTGTCTGACCGAGACATGTGTGGTTTGAACAGTGTTTACATTTGTGGGCGTGACTTATGTATGCATTTGCTTTAAAAAAATAAAAAATTCTTATTTATTTATTACACTAACCCTTAAAAAAAAATGTGATTGGGGCGCATGCGTGCGAGCAACGGAGATGGCCGCCTGACTCCACTGCTCCGCGCCGTCGGAACGTAACCACCGGCCTAATTCGACATAGGCACAGAGAGGACGCTGCACACGGAGCTCCGGTGCCTCCGGAACATCTCAGGCTCCCGGCGGTGATGCGTGGGTCGGCTAAAAAGCCCCCTAAGAGCCGGCAGCATAACAGGCTCTCCCCAGCGTCAGGCAGAGGAAGATCCAAGATGGCGCCCGATCCTCCGGGGCCTGACGACGAGACCCAGCTTTCTGCTGCAGGCCCGGAGTCCCCTGTGGATAGCCTGCATCTATTTCCCACGGACTGGGTGAGTCCCCCCCCTGTGGAATCAGAGGACATGCTGGCCAAATTCCGCGCCATTGTCAGAGATGAAATCACAATAGCATCCCGCAAGCTTTCCTCTGACTTGGTGCGAGGCCTTAAAGAGATAGGCCACCGCACTAATCAACTAGAGCACCGCATGGACTTGGCAACCACTGTGCTGGAGGGCCATGAGGAGGAGGTGGACAAAATGTCCGGGGAGCTGGAAGCCCTCAGAGACAAGTTGGAGGACGCAGAAAATAGGGCCCGGAGGGACAACCTCCGTATCCGTGGCATCCCTGAGGTAATTACTGACCTGCAGGGTACAGCTACCGCATTTTTCCAAGAACTGGCCCCAGAACTTCCGGTGGAAAGATTGGAGTTTGACCGTATCCACAGATCCCTGGCTCCAAAACCCTCTGAAGGACCCCCGAGGGATATCATCATCAAGTTCCACTACTACCGGACCAAAGAGAGACTTTTACAAGCTGCAAGAGAGCGACAGAACCTCTCCTTCCAGGGTAACACCCTCCAGCTATTCGCAGACCTCTCTCCGGTCACTATCGCCAGACGTCGAAATCTCAAACCCTACCTCCAAGTCTTACAAGCTCATGAAATCAAATATAGATGGGGGTTCCCATTTAGGCTCTCCTTCTCCCACCTAGGCCGCCAATTCCAAGCCACCTCTCCTTCGGACCTGAAACGCCATTTCCAGGAACTACAGCTGGACCTTCCTCCGTCTCAGCCTGATGCCCCACCCAAGACCGCTAGGCCTGGACCCTCCAGGCCGGGACCCTCCAAGCCTCCTCGTCAAGCTTCTCAAGCATCCCAAAAGTCCCAATCTGGCTCCCAGGCGCTCCGTGACCTGCAAGCGCAACGTTTCCATCTATCTAACAACGGATGACGAAGCTAAGTTCATTCTTTTATTCATTTCAGCTTTTTTTTTGCTCATCTGAGTTCGTGCTGCCCAGTTCCCCTTGAACTACTGGTTGTTTTTATATGGGAACCAGAGTGACATGTTTTTGAAGTAGTTCCCTCACCATATTTTTCTTAACATTGGTTTCTGATACCTGGTCGGCGGGGGTCGCCCCAGGATAGGCTGCCCCGCTTGTGAGATGGCGGCCCGGGGCGTACTCTACCCCCCTTAGGGGACCAGGCGGAACTTCGGCATCAACCTGCCTCCCCCACCCTGCCGCGTCCATGAGTACCCATGTGGTTTGGGCTGCTACCTGTAGCCCTTTGTTTGTTTGTTTGTTTTTTGTCTTCTTTAGGGGTCTCGTGGTTTGCTGGGGGGTGGGGGGGTTGCAGGTCAAGTTGAGTGGGGGCACATGTTTATCTTTTTGCTTATTGATCACTCGATACATTGCTCTGTTGCGGCTCTCCAGCCCTTAATTCTGGACTGGCGGGGCTGGGATGGTGTTTGGTATGTATGGTCCTGCCTGACCCCCTTGGGGGAATGGTCTGATGGCTGTTCCCTTGGGGGGATCGAGGGATCTTCGTCCTACACTCCAATTTGTTAATGTTGTACAGTGGTTGCCTTATTGTCACTGTCTGTAGCTTCCTTGTTTTGATGACTTTTTTTTTTCAGGTTCCATCATCCAGATCCTATGTCAAACAAAAAAAAAATGTTTAAAATGTTTGTACTGTTTTCATCACAGACCGGTGGTTCCGACGGACCACTGCTACCCCCATGTGTTGGCACCTGGCTAAGAGGTTTTTCTTGGCCGGGCTCCCAACCCGTAGTGGGTTTTATAACCCACGTTACGCTACATTTACGCGTATGGCATATGTTCTACGCCGAGCCTTCCTCGGTTTTCTCATCTTTTCTATCTCTCCTCTTTTCTTTCTGTTTTCCTCTCTCCTCCCGGTCTTTCCCCCCCTCCTTCCTTCCTTCCCTTCTCCTATAACCCCGGGGTGCGGGAACAGAGTACTACACTGCTTCTTGTGTTTGATCCAATGACCCTCCGCTGGCTGTCCCTGAATGTTCAGGGCATGAACTCGCCTCAAAAACGGGTCAAGGCTTTCAAATTCCTTAAGCAACACAATATTGACATAGCATGCCTACAGGAGACCCATTTCTCCGCCTCCTCTTGCCCCAAATATTTCGATGCAAATTATCCTCAAGTTTACTTAGCAAGCGGTCCTACTAAACAGAAAGGGGTTCTCATAGCCATAAGAAAATCAGTCCCGTTTATTTGCAGTAAACAAATTGCTGACCCGGACGGCAGATACCTTCTCCTGCAAGGTTCAGTTCAGGACAATGAGGTAACTATCATGACGTATTACGCCCCAAATGTTAACCCAGGCCCCTTTCTGACACACGTCTGTGCCCTGTTAAGGGATCACCAGAGGGGCATCCTCCTGTTGGCAGGTGACTCTAATGTCTCGCTAAACCCCTCCCTGGATAATTACCCATCGGACCATAGGGTCCCCTCCCCAGCCGCAAAAAACTTTTTACGAACCCTACACAATCACGACCTAGTCGACATCTGGCGGGAGCTCCATCCCCTTGGTAGGGATTACACCCACTATTCCCATCCCCATCACTCACATTCCAGGATTGACCACATGTTTGTGTTACGGCAGCATCTAACCCTGATTGACGCAGTCTTTATTCTAGCAACCCCCTGGTCAGACCACGACCCAATTCTGACTATTTGCCACTCCTTGCTCAGCAAACCACAGCGCGCTCCTTGGGTCATGAATGACTCCCTTTTGTCATTTGAGCCGATCCTTACTGAGATTCACAAAGCATCGATAGACTACTTTAAATTGAATACAGGGACGGTCTCCTCTCCGGTGACCCTTTGGGAAGCATATAAAGCGGTCCTCCGGGGCCACGTTATTCGTATAGCGTCAAAGCGCAAAAAAGAGCGAACCCAAACCCGGCGTAGACTTGAGCATAACCTGGAGGCCCTCTCCACAGCCTTTAAAAAGGATCCTACTCCGACCAATCGTAAACTTTTAGACGCAGCCCGATCGGACCTGGATTTATGTGTAACGGATGATGCAGAACGCACCCTACGCTGGGCTCGTCAGAAATGGTACGCTAAGGCAAACAAGCCCACAACGATGTTAGCCAATAGATTGCGCACTTTCACCCCGAAATTCGCCCCTATAGCCTTACGCACCCGCCACAATATCCTTACGGGCAACCCGCGTCGGGTCCTGGACGAATTTCGTCACCGTCTCACCAAACTTTATTCTGCCCCTACCCAAGCTTCTACCGAAGGCCTGACTCACTTCCTGAAGGATTTGCCCTTACCTTCCCTGTCTCCCACCCACAGGTCTGTCATGGACAGAGACGTGCAGGTATCAGAAGTTCTCCAATGCATCAAAGAATTAAAGATAGGCAAGAGACCGGGCCCTGATGGCTTCACAGCCCTGTACTACCGGAAATTTGCAGAGGTCCTTGCCCCACATTTAGCGGCTATGTATAATTCGATAAAAGACGGCCACTCATTTACTCCAGATCTGCTGACCGCCAATATTGTAATGATTCCCAAGCCAGACAGGGACCACTCTTCTTGGGCCAATTTCCGCCCAATTTCCTTAATAAATATTGACATAAAAATCCTGACGAAGATCCTGGCCAACCGCCTGAACTCATTTCTCCCGCGTTTGATAAAAAAAAGAGCAGGTGGGATTTGTCCCCCGTAGACAGGCAGGGGATGCTATTAGGAGGCTCCTTCAAATCCAACAAATAGCGCATGATAGGTCTTTGGAAACCATGTTTCTGTCTTTAGATGTCAATAAAGCCTTTGACACCTTGTCTTGGCCCTATCTGACACAGGTTCTAGGTCACTATGGCTTTGGTACCTCCTTTATGAGCTGGATCTCAGCCATTTATGATTCCCCCCAAGCTAAGGTGCGATACTATGGTCACGAGTCGCCCACCTTCCCCATAAAAAGGGGAACCCGCCAAGGGTGTCCACTCTCTCCTCTTCTATTTATCTTGGCACTGGAACCCTTGGCGGAGGCCATTCGATCGCATGTCGACATAACTGGGGTGGAAGTGGCGGGGACCTCGCATAAACTATCCCTATTTGCCGACGATATTTTATTGTCGCTCACTAAACCCAGAATCTCCCTCCCCAATTTGATGTCCCTTTTAGATACCTTCGCCACGTTATCGGGTCTATCTGTCAACCCGGCTAAATCCAAAGCCATGTCAATCAATCTTCAGCCCTCAGAGTTGGGATCATTGAAGGCGGCTTTTTCCTTCCAATGGACCAATTCTTTACCCTACTTGGGGGTCACACTTACTCCTAGTTACTTGGGTCTATATCAAGCCAATTACCCCTCACTATTGCGGAAATTGACAAACATGCTCGATTCTTGGTCCACTCTTCCATTATCCTGGTTCGGCAGAATAGCGACAGTACGCATGGCCTACCTCCCGAAACTGCTTTATTACTTTCGGGTTTTACCGGTCCGGATTCCCTCCCATATCCTCCGAATTCACCAACGCAAGATCATGCAATTCATCTGGGGCAAGACGAAGCCCAGGATCAAACGGCAAGTGCTCTATGCACGTAGAATAGATGGAGGCCTTTCGGTCCCGAACCTGCAAGCCTACTATACAGCGGCCGGTATCGCCCCACTCGCTCTTCTCCACGAGAAACAACAATTACCACTGTGGGCCGTCATTGATCTGGTGGACTCCCACCCGGTTCCCCTGGCCTCTCTTCCTTGGCTCCCCATGGCTCACCGCCCATCTTCCGTAGGTCCATGCTTGACTCATTCCCTACGGTTATGGGACTCAGTTAAGTTCTCAGCAGGCCTGATTTCTCCCCATCTTCCCTTACTCCGACTCCTTCGCTGCCCGTTGTTCCCGCCGGGATGTGATAACCCCTCGCGATTTGCTTGGTGGACCAACCACGATTTTGTGGACGTTCAGTCTCTGCTTACTCCGACCAAAATTGTCCCATTCGCTGCTCTACGCTCTTCACACGATATCCCCCTAAAGGAACATTATAGCTATATGCAACTCCGACACTTTCTCCAAAAATTAACAAAATCCCAACCTACTCCCTATGCTATGACCCCTTTTGAAAGTTTATGTAGATCGCGTCCTCAATCCTCGGGCATGATATCGCTCATATATACGGCTATTATAAGCTCCAGGAAACCACCACTGAGACCTTATCATTGCCAATGGGAGGCTGAACTTGGGAAACAACTAGAGCCGGATGACTGGCGGAAAATGACCACGGCGCTAACCAAATGCTCGAAGAATGTCCTCTTCTTGGAAAATGCCTACAAGGTCTTTTATAGGTGGTACTACACCCCGGCCAGATTAGCGAGCTTTATCCTGTCTTACTCCCCTCTATGCTTTCGAGGGTGCTCACAGGAGGGCACAATGGCGCACATCTGGTGGTCCTGCCCCAGGGTACGCAGACTGTGGATCAGAGTGTATGCGTTACTTCGTAATCTTTACGACACCACTATAAAGAGGGACCCTTTTGAGGCCCTATTGTGCAAACCCATTGAGGTACTTCTGTGTTCTGAACGTCTATTGGCCGCACACATCTTTACTGCAACTAAACTGACCATAGCACGTGCTTGGAAAACCCCGGCCCTCAGCTTTGAAAAAGTTAAAAACAGTGTGAACGACATTATGGTGAATGAGAAACTTACTGCCGTGTTGACAGACACCCACGCTAAGTTCCTCCGGATATGGCAACCCTGGGTGACTCATATCCGCCCTTCGCGATTTGATACAACGCTCCTCTCCCTGTGACAAGCCTCTGTTCCCCCCCACCCCGGGGCCCCCTCCCTTTTCCCTTTCCCTCTCATTTCCCTTCTTTCTCTGGTTCCTCTCTTTATTTCAACCTCCTCTCCTTCTCTACACTAAGGGCTCACATCACCACTCCTGGCGCTCTTTCTCAACTTTCTTCTTATTCTACCTTTGGGTCTCCCCAAGATACGGGGCAGACCCTGCTGGGACTGGTTACCTGACAGGACACATTCCCCTTTTCCTTCTTAAGATTTTACTTTATTTTGGTTTTTATTTGCTTTTGTTGTTTTCATCGGGGAACAACACCATTCCCCTAGATGGTTGTCCAGTTTAATGCGCTCACAAGATATTGTTTGTTATATTGTTATTTTGCCTCATGTTTCAAATTCGATCTGGAGCGACAATATGTATTTCAGTTAGCTTCAGGGCCACATCATTATACCAAGATTCAGGACTCATTGGTCTCTCCTGAATGCCCTGCTACCCATACTCTTGGTATAATCCAGTAGGTCTTATAGTTTTTAGCACGGAATCCGGGAGCATCCCCATGCAATATACTGTTGTAATAATTGCGCATTTTCATTGTGTCCAGTTCCATTTTTTTTTTTTTTTTCTCTTTTGTATTCTTTTTATTGATGTGAATCTTTAATAAAAACCTTTTGTGACAGCAGGAAGGTAAAGTCACCTGGTTGCATCCAGGGGGGTAGATATATTTCTCCCAGATTCAGGCTTTATGCCGACTTATACAACTAGGGAGGGAGTTGATGAAGCCCAGCTGAGGCTAGTGGGCTCATGGATGACTCATACCTCTAGGGAGAGGGCTGGGCGTCGTGCAGGCAGGGAGTTGATGAGACCAGCTGAAGCTTGTCAGCTCATTTAAGGCCTCTATAAAAACTCCCAGATTTATTAGGTGTTTGCTCATGCCTGGAACCAGACCTGTGTGGACTGTCTAGGGAGAGTGAACCCCTGTGCGGTGAGAAAAAGCCTGTGTGGCTATTTGTTTGGACATTGACTAAACCAGGGACTTAGGGACTAGGACAGCACCAGGCTGATCCCAGTTGTTAGTTAGGAAACCTGCATGTTTAGTCAGAGGTCAAGCTGACCAGGATTTATTTTGTTTATGTTTCTTTTTGGCTTTGCTGTGTTTTTGTCACTGTACATAGAGAAATAAACCGCACCTTTTGATTTTGAAAACCACAACCTCCGTCTGCTGGCCCTGTTTTTGTGTGGGGAGCCCAACCAGGGGGTCACACACACCCGCTACCGAGTTAACCCCCTCACAGTTGGTGGAGAACCAGTGGCAGTTTTTTTAAGCCAGCATGGAGGAGATACTGAAACAGCTGGCTCTAGCAAATGCCAATCAACAGCAGACAAATGCAGGTTTGCAAAGGAGCCTTGCAGCCCAGCAGCAAGCTCATCAACAGAGCCTTGCAGCCCAGCAGCAAGCTCACCAACAGAGTCTGGAAGCTCAGCAACAAGCCCAGCAGCAATCTGAGGCCCGCTTCATAGACCTGTTACAGAAGCAAGAGCAGAGACTACAACAAATGGAAGCAGTAATGCAGCAACGTCCGCAGACCAGTGAGGAAAGCCGTCCCACTAATACCGCGTCCTTTGGGGTGAGTCGTTTATTGACAAAAATGACTGGAGAGGATGATCCAGAGGTATTTTTGACCACATTTGAAAGGACTGCTGAAAGAGAAAAGTGGCCTGAGGAGCAGTGGGCTGGACTGGTGGCTCCTCTGTTAACTGGTGAATCGCAGAAGGCTTACTATGACCTAGAGCCTGACCAAGCAAAAGACTATGTGATGCTAAAAGCTGAAATATTGGCAAGGCTGGGTGTCACCCTGGCTGTCCGGGCTCAGCGTGTGCATAACTGGACTTTCCAGCTTGGAAAACCCCCCAGGTCTCAAATGTATGATCTCATTCACCTGAGCAGGAAGTGGCTACAGCCAGAGACTTTGTCCGCACCAGAGATTGTGGAACGTGTTGTAATGGATCGGTTTTTGAGAGCTCTTCCTACTGCCATCCAAAAGTGGGTAAGCCATGGAGACCCAGAGACGGCCGGTGGTCTTGTGGATCGTGTAGAGAAATACTTGGCTACAGAGAACCTGACGGCCTCTTCCAGAGACTCTCGGACTTTCCACCCTAAGACCAGATCATCCCCAGGGGCGGATAAGAGGATTCCAAGGGGTGAGGGTGGAGAGAGAGAGAGGGTGGGAGCTCTACCCAAAGTTTGGCGAGAACAGCCTGGGAAGTCAGGGGCTCAAGAGGCAGCCAAAAGGATTGTTTGCTACCGCTGCCGGCAAGCGGGACATATTGCAGCAAATTGCCCGGTTGTGGAGGAACCCATGCAATGTGACTTTCTGACGGACCGACGTCAGTCGCTGTGTGCGACAGTCGCATGCACTGCCATTCGGGGAACTGAGAAACATTTATGCAAAATGTGTATTAATGGTAGAAATGTTGTGGTATTGCTGGATTCAGGTAGCCTTGTGACCCTGATAAAGGCTGAATTAGTTAAAACAGAGGTCTCTGGGAATAGCAAGGTAGCTGTTATTTGTGTGCATGGGGACACCCGAGAGTATCCAGTGACTACAGTGTGTTTCGAGACCCCCAAAGGTACCCTCTCTCATCCAGTGGGGTTAGTATCTCAATTACCGCATGATGCCATTGTGGGAAGGGATTTTCCGAAGTTCTGGGAACTGTGGGATGATCCTGAGCCCCCCACTGGTGCCCATATGTACCAGGAATGTGATAGCCAGAACTCCTCTGAGAGTGGTGAGGACTCTCCAGAATTTCCCTTGTCAGTATTGGCAGGGGAGACTCAAGAAGCTGGAGAGGAGCCCACCTCCTCAGACGAAAACCTACCGTCTGTGGAGTTTTCTGATCTGGAGGTTCACAGGGAAAATTTTGCCACAGAACAGTTAAAAGACCCGCCCTAATAAAGGCACGGGAAAACGTAGTGGAAATAGATGGCGAGTTAGTGAACCCAGATAATACCTGCACTTACCCATACTTCAGCGTAGAGAAGGACCTACTGTATCGGGTGGCAAAAAGGGCAGAAGAAACCGTTGAGCAGCTTGTGGTGCCCAAACCTTACAGGAAGTTGGTGTTGGAGTTGGCCCATGGGCACATTCTTGGAGGTCATCTGGGGACAGAGAAAACCCGAGAGAGGGTATTACAGAGATTCTATTGGCCTGGGGTGATGAAGGACATAGAAAATTATTGTTCCTCCTGCCCTGTGTGTCAGAGGTCGGCCCCGATGCCACATTTCCGTAGCCCGCTGGTCCCTCTACCCATCATTGAGGTCCCGTTTGAGAGAATCGCAATGGATTTGGTAGGTCCTATAATCAAGTCCGCTAGGGGGCACCAGTACATATTGGTTATAATGGACTATGCCACCCGTTATCCAGAAGCGATCCCTCTCAGAAATACCTCGGCCAAAACCATAGCCAAAGAGCTATCTCTTGTTTTTAGCCGGGTGGGTATTTGTAAAGAACTGCTTACGGACCAAGGTACACCCTTTATGTCCCGGGTTATGAAAGAGCTGTGTAAATTGTTCAAAGTGACGCAATTGCGTACATCTGTGTATCACCCCCAAACCGATGGGCTGGTTGAAAGATTCAACAAAACCCTAAAACAAATGTTGAAGAAAGTGGTGGATAGAGATGGAAAGGATTGGGACTGTCTACTTCCTTATTTGATGTTTGCTATTAGGGAGGTGCCCCAATCCTCTACAGGATTCTCCCCCTTTGAGTTACTGTATGGGAGACACCCAAGAGGGCTGTTGGATATTGCCAAGGAAACTTGGGAAAGTGAGAGTTCTCCCCACAGGAGTGTGATTGAGCATGTCGCCCTGATGCAAGATCGAATTGCACAGGTAATGCCCATCGTGAAGGAACATTTGGCCCAAGCGCAGTTGGCACAGCAGAGAGTGTACAACCGTGGAGCCAAGACCCGTACCTTTTCCCCGGGGGATAGGATATTGGTACTTGTCCCTACGGTTGAAAGTAAATTCCTTGCCAAATGGCAAGGCCCCTACGAGATAATGGAAAAAGTGAGCGAAGTGAATTACAAGGTCAGACAACCAGGAAGGCGAAAGCCCGAACAGATATATCACGTTAATCTGTTGAAAGCCTGGAGGGATAGAGAGTCCCTAGTCGCAGAAACTTGGTCACCAGCTCAAACTGGTTGCGTGATTCCGGAGGTTGGAATAGCAGCCACCTTGTCACAACCCCAACAACAGGAGGTTAAGGAGTTTGTGCTTCGCAACAAGGAGGTGTTCTCTGAGCTGCCGGGACAAACATCTGGGGTAGAGCATGATATTATTACCCTGCCCGGTGAAAGGGTGAAGTTAAAACCCTATCGGATCCCAGAGGCCCGACGGGAGGCAATACGGGAGGAAGTACAGAAAATGCTGAACTTAGGGGTGATAGAGGAGTCCCAAAGTGATTGGTCTAGTCCCATTGTGTTGGTGCCTAAACCGGATGGGAGCTGGCGATTTTGTAACGATTTTCGTCAGTTGAACAAAGTTACAAAATTTGACACCTACCCCATGCCACGTATAGATGAGTTGATCGACCGGCTGGGAACAGCCCGATACATGACGACTCTTGACCTCACAAAAGGGTATTGGCAAATTCCCCTGGCCAAGTCGGCCAAAGAGAAAACCGCATTTGTAACCCCAGACGGGGCGTTCCAATATAAGAGAATGCCGTTCGGGTTACAGAATGCGCCGGCCACATTCCAGCGGAAAATGGACCAGATACTGAGGCCCCATCGGAAGTTTGCTGCGGCTTACCTGGATGACGTAATTGTCCATAGCACAGATTGGGCCTCACATCTGCCAAAAGTGCAAGCAGTCCTAGACTCTATCCGGGAAGCGGGGTTTACGGCTAACCCCAAGAAGTGTACCATTGGGCAGGAGGAGGCCAAATATCTTGGGTACACCATTGGCAGGGGAGTGATAAAACCCCAACTCAACAAAGTCAAGGCCATCCAGAGTTGGCCACGTCCCAACAGCAAGAAGCAGGTACGGGCCTTTCTGGGAATCGCGGGTTATTATCGGCGCTTCATTCCCCACTTTGCTTCTAAGGCTGTGCCCCTAACCAACCTGACGAAAGGGAAAGGGTCGGTCATGATTAAATGGACCCCCGAGGCTGAGGCAGCATTCCAATTCTTGAAACAAGCCTTATGTAGCCAGCCAGTGTTGTACTCACCCGACTTCTCTAAAGACTTTGTCGTACAAAGTGATGCGTCAGATGTGGGGTTAGGAGCAGTATTGTCCCAGGTCTGGAATGGGGAAGAGCACCCAGTCATTTACCTCAGCAGGAAGTTGAAGTCCCATGAGGTAAATTACGCCACGGTTGAAAAGGAGTGTTTAGCGGTGAAGTGGGCTCTAGATTCCCTTCGGTACTATCTGCTAGGTAGGCACTTTGACATGGTTACGGATCACGCTCCGTTAAAGTGGATGGCTCAAAACAAGGAGACAAATAGAAGAGTGAATAGGTGGTTCCTGGCCCTACAGGAATTCAACTTCACAGTAAAGCATCGCCCTGGCGTTCAAATGGGGAATGTGGATGCTTTGTCTCGAGTACATGAATGCCTGATTGCTGGTGTTCCAACCCCAAGGTTAAAACAAGAGGGGGGGGTATGTGACAGCAGGAAGGTAAAGTCACCTGGTTGCATCCAGGGGGGTAGATATATTTCTCCCAGATTCAGGCTTTATGCCGACTTATACAACTAGGGAGGGAGTTGATGAAGCCCAGCTGAGGCTAGTGGGCTCATGGATGACTCATACCTCTAGGGAGAGGGCTGGGCGTCGTGCAGGCAGGGAGTTGATGAGACCAGCTGAAGCTTGTCAGCTCATTTAAGGCCTCTATAAAAACTCCCAGATTCATTAGGTGTTTGCTCATGCCTGGAACCAGACCTGTGTGGACTGTCTAGGGAGAGTGAACCCCTGTGCGGTGAGAAAAAGCCTGTGTGGCTATTTGTTTGGACATTGACTAAACCAGGGACTTAGGGACTAGGACAGCACCAGGCTGATCCCAGTTGTTAGTTAGGAAACCTGCATGTTTAGTCAGAGGTCAAGCTGACCAGGATTTATTTTGTTTATGTTTCTTTTTGGCTTTGCTGTGTTTTTGTCACTGTACATAGAGAAATAAACCGCACCTTTTGATTTTGAAAACCACAACCTCCGTCTGCTGGCCCTGTTTTTGTGTGGGGAGCCCAACCAGGGGGTCACACACACCCGCTACCGAGTTAACCCCCTCACACTTTGTACAAGAAAAAAAATTGTGATCAGTTTTATTGCTGTCACAAGAAATGTAAACATGCCTTGTGACAGTAATAGTTGGTGACAGGTCCTCTTTATGGAGGGTTCTGGGGTCTTAAAGACCCCAAATCCCTCCTCTGCACTTGAAAAAATATTCAAAACTCCAAGGTCGGTGTTTTCGAATACTTAACATTTTTGAAAACTGGCGCTGTTGCCTCCCGAGTAAACCAGTAAGTGATGTCATGACGTCGCTTTTGGTTTACTACATCCGAGACCCTGATTCGAAGCCGATCCCGGCTGTGTTGGGGTCTCCAGCCAGCGGACGTGGCGGGCTGGGCGCTCTGGTCTCCCGGCGGCGGCGGGAGAGCCCGGGCGAGCGCCAGCGGAAAGCGGGACGGGATTGGGTGGAAAACAAGACAATAATACAATTTTGTTTTTATATTGGCGACCATGTATGATAAGGGGGAAGGAAAAAAAAAAAAGAAGACACTTACTGATTAGATTTGTTATCCAAATGAAATCTGAATCCAAACTCTTCCAAAGCTTCTAATGTGTCTCGATGAAGTTAAATGCTCAAAATAGATCTAGAAAAATTCCTACACCTGCAAAGAAGAAGAAAAAAAAAAGATTAATTTTGTTTTCTGTTTTACTTAAATATCACAAAAAAAAACGAATTACAATGAATGTCAGTGGGACGATCATTAGATAGTTACTGATCCTGCAAGGCAATTAATTAATTCGATCTGGGGCAGGTTAGGTTAAGCAGATCCAGTAGCCCTCCAGCTGTTGTAGAACTACTTTTCCCATGAGGCATTGCAAGGCTGGCAGTTACAATTACTCCCAGAGGCTTGATGGGACTTGTAGTTCTACAACAGCTGGAGGGCTACTGGTTGCCTACCCCTGAGTTAACCACTAAATTACCAAGCCTATTTCTGAGATTTGGTGTTTACAAGTGTAGCGATACCCCCAGTTAAGAGGGCTGCCTGTATGATTTTTGGGCCCTGTAGTGCACCGCTGTCAACCCCTGGCAATCGGCTCTAACCTCCCTTGGCACGGTTAGTAGGGGGTGGGGGTGATAGGATTGTGAGGCCTGTAACTCACAGTGGCACAATCCTATGACAAGAACACAAAGTGATATTTTAAAACTTCCTTTACCTACCCCATCCGCAAAGTAAAGAACACAGACACAATATACTTAACCCTTGTATGTTTACTTAGATTAGTGGGTAAGCAGTAAAACAGGTGGGTACATGTCATGTGCAGAGCCCTGCAATAAACAATGTTAAACAAGCAGACAAATATACAATGCTATGCAACTCTAACAGTCCCCTTTGCAGCTATTTTCCCTTGTGGACAATATGGCGCCCAGGAATGTCTACGCTACACAGTCAGGCCTGACTGAACTAAGTGGAAGTTCTGTAGGGAAATCTTCGCTAGCAACGGTGGTGCACTTGAAGAATAGAATTTGTAATCCACCAATGTAACAGGGATACTGTGTCTGTCTATGAGCAGGTGCTCTCCCACCCAACCGGACCAGTCCGCGTCCGTTTCTTCCGCTGCTGTGTCTAAGTACACCGATCCCTCGACATCGGGGTCTTCGGTCCTCCTGGCAAAGGTGCAGTAACAAAGTAGAGACGTCCCTCAGGTTTCTCGGTGCGAGCGGAAGGCTCTTTGGAGAAAAGGCCCAGGCTTCTGGCCTAAAGTCACAGGAGCTCAAGCAGCAGTTCAGCTTGCTGGGAGGGCGGTGTCCAAAGAGAAAGAACTGAGCTCCGCCTCCCCCTTATAAAGTCCACCCCAGCAGTCCTTGCGCGGGGCAATGCACCCTGGGTGCCTAAGTGTACTGGGTAATGTAGTCTCTGAGGGATTTAAAAGGCAATACCCCGCTACACAAGTTAAAAACTTTTTTTTTTTGATAGAAAATTACTTTGAACCCCCAAACATTATATATATATATATATATATATATATATATATATATATATATTTATTTAGGGCTGTTACTGATTAAAAATGTGTTCGATTAATCGATTTTTTTTTTAATCGATTAATCGACTAATTTCGATTAATTATAACGCACATACAGATCCAACTACTTTTAGCTGATCTCCTTGCAGGCTGATTCCCAGTGCAGCTACCAACCACTGGAAAAATGGATAGCAGGATACAAAAAACACACAAAGGCAGCACTCGATGGGAATAGCATTAAAACTTTTATAGTCTTCAAGTAGGTAACAAAATAAATATTGCACTGGAGATAAAATCGATGTAGCTTCATAAACTGTAAAAATGGTGCGAGTAATACCAAACTGTAGCAAAAGCAGTCATAAAAACATGTAGCTAAGTATGATACTGGTATAAAAATGTGTACAACGATACCACTGCTGAATCCAGATGGGGGGTTAACATCAGTCCGTCGGCATGTAGATGGTCCCGTGAAGGGAACTATCACAACTCCCAGTGGATGGCTGTAGAATCCCAGGTTGATAGAGGGAAGTGATAGAGGGAAGTGTAACAGCCCTTGCGTGTGGCAGATAGTAAGGTCCCGCTGGCATGCAGATATGAAGGCACAGCAAAGGAGCCCTTCAGATGGACACGGCAAGCCATTGTCCGTGACGTCACCGGATCTCCGACAGAACTCCCTGAAGACCCGGAAGCCAGCGGAGAGGTGAGTACGGATCAAAACTATTTTGATCGATCAAAAAAATTAATCGATTAATCGAGGATTAATAGTTAATTTTCACAGCCCTAATATATATATATATTTCTAACACCCTAGAGAATAAAATGGCGGTTATTGCAATTCTTTCTGTCACACCGTATTTGCGCAGCGGTCTTACAAGCGCACTTTTTTGGGAAAATATATATTTTTTAATAAAAAAATAAGACAACAGTGAAGTTAGCCCAATTTTTTTTATATTGTGAAAGATAATGTTACGCCGAGTAAATTGATACCCAACATGTCACGCTTCAAAATTGCGCCCGCTCGTGGAATGGCGTCAAACTTTTACCCTTTAAAATATCCATAGGCAACGTTTAAAAAATTCTACAGGTTGCATGTTTTGATTTACAGAGGGATTCTAGTGCTAGAATAATTGTTCTCGCTCTAACGATCGCGGCGATACCTCACATGTGTGGTTTGAACACCGTTTTCATATGCGGGCGCTACTGAAGTATGCGTTTGCTTCTGCACGCGAGCTCGGTGGGACGGGGCGCGTTTAAAAAAAAAAAATTCTTATTTATTTTACCTTTTATTTTTATCACTGTTCATTAAAAGAAAAAAAATGGTGTCACTTTTATTCCTATTACAAGGAATGTAAACATCCCTTGTAATAGAAAAAAAGCATGACAGGTCCTCTTAAATATGAGATCTGGGGTCCAAAAGACCTCGGATCTCATATTTACACTAAAACACAATAAAAAATAAATAAAAAAAAATTGTCATTTGGAAAAATAAATAAAAAAATGTCCCTTTAAGAGCTATGGGAGGAGGTGACGTTTTGACGTCGCTTCTGCCCTGCAATGACTTGGAGACGGGTGGGTACCATCTTCCCCTCATTCGTCTCCGACTGCCACAGTAAGCGGCGGAGGGCACCGGAGCGCCCGATAAAAGTGATCTCGCTGCGAATCCACCGCAGAGACCACTTTTATCTGAAAGAGAACCGCCGGTGTCTTGCCGAGAAAGGTCCCCCTGCGGATTATGCCCCCCCCCCGTACTGCGCAGGCGCGGCGCTTGCCTCCGAAAATAGCCGAACATGTAGAGCTGAGAGTCAGCTCTAGATGGCGCCTGCGCACACCAAATTGTGCTACGCTTCTGACATCCAGGCTCTTTTCTTACCATCCCCGTGGACTTGTGCACAACGGAAAAATTCGGTTAGTTTCGGTTTGTTTCTTTTCGGTCCTGTTGATTCGTAATCGTTCGTAATTTTGCTAGACGGGATTTTTCGTGTTGGGACTAATTCGTATTTTCGCAAGCGACATTTTTCGTTAAATTTTTAGTTGATTTATAATTCGTATTTTCGGTAGAGTACATTGTTTTTCTTTGATTCTGGACACAACTCCTACTTTCGTAACTTTTTTTGGGTTCGTTGATTCGTAATTTTCCGTGTCTCTCTCACAACGACGCTGCCTATTATGCCTAATGTGCTTCGAATGGATTTGTACTTTTCTAAATACATAGCGGTTATTTGTAACGATTCGAAATCTCGTATTTTACTTTACATGCGGCTATAGCCTCCGCCCCTGTACACCATTTTGAGAGGGAGTTCAGCATGGTGAGGGAGAAGCAGAGAGCAGAGTGTCATTGTGCTTCGAATGGATTCGTACATTCGTAACTTTTTTCATAACGAATTATGCCGAAGACATTCGGGCATTCGTTATTTTCGATATAATTTATTTCGGATTCGGTTTTATTCGTAATTGCTTTGTTCGGAAATTCAAATGCTTCCGAATGTCCGAAAGTTGCTAAATTCGGACGAATTTCGATTCGTTACGAAACGAATTGCACAAGCCTAATGTTAAAAAAAGAGCCAGGAGGCCGAGCGAGCGAAGCGAGGACATAAGGCAGACTGGCCACTTACAGCGAGGTCCACGCAGGCGCCATCTAGAGCTGACTCTCAGCTCTACATATGTTCGGCTATTTTCGCAGGCTCATTCAGGTTCGTACTGCGCAAGCGCAGAGCCTGCGCAGTACGGGGGGGGCATAATCCACCGGGGGGGACCTTTCTCTGCAGAACACCGGCTCTTAAAGAGGGTAGCGGGGTTATGGTAGCTAGCTGCTACCATGACAACGGTATTCCTCTTCAAAGACAGGACGTTTCTAGACGTCCTGCGGGAAGCAAGCGGACCTTAAAGGAGTAGTAAAGTTACATGTTTTTTCACCTTAATGCATCCTATGCATTAAGGTGAAAAAACATTCGACAATACCGCCCCCCCCCGAGCCCCCGTTTTTCTTATCTGGCCCCTCGAAAGTCCCATGCTCGTCCCCGTCATCCTCTTCGTTTTTCTGCCTGGCCGCCGATTGGCTACACTGGATAGATTGAAAGCAGCGCAGCCATTGGCTGGCGCTGCTGTCAATCAATCCAATGACGCGGCACGCCGGGGGGCGGGGCCGAGTGATACAGTCGGCGGCTATGGCCGCCGCTGTATCACGGGAGCGCGCCCGCAATCACTCCACACCATGCGAGCTCACTCGCATTATGGTGTGGAGTCCTTGCGGGGAGGAGCCAAGACAGCCGCCGAGGGACCCCAGAAGACCAGGATCGGGGCCACTGTGTGCAAAACGAGCTGCACAGTGGAGGTAAGTATAACATGTTTGTTATTTTTAAGGAAAAAAAAAAAAGGTATAGTGCTCCTTTAAAGGATCAGACCACTGAAAAACTAATATTTTTTTATATTTTGGGGAGCCCAGAGAGATGACATCATGGGGCTTCCACTACACCCAGACATGTGACTGAGCCCAGCCAATGCAGTGTGATGGGCGTAGGGGGGATCCTCGGAGGAAGCTGCTCCGGACACTGTAGTGTGAAATGTTTCTGCAGGCCGATGTTTTTAGCACGTTTTTTGCAATGGATCTTTTTTTTTTCTCCAATAAATATTGTTATAAATATCTCTATCATGTTTTATTTCATGTGAATCAAATGTTTTCAATCAGATTTTCTCATTAAACTTATATAATAGACAGCTCATGAACACACACCTTTCCTCGCTAAGCGTCAAGTCTCTATAATCAGACATTGTGGCGGGGTAATGCGGCTCTAATCTACATATTGGATCTGTGTATGTAGCTGAGTGTCCGGAGTTCCTCTTTAGGTTGATGGATGTTCCTGGAGGTGTCAGTGTATCTCTTCCCTCCCACCGAGATCACAGCGCACCCTCTGACACCTCCTACATCTGCTTTTCTCTCCAGCAGGACGGCGCCATCTGTGTTCAGGCATCATCCAGGGCCACTTGGCAAAAAATGCTGCATCAGAGGTGACACATCATGTCATGTAAATCCTGGTGCCTGTGCAGGTCTTGTCTGTGTCCACAAATGTTTGACACAGATCAGTCCCCTGCTGCAGCCTTTGATGTTCTAGAAGTTTGTTACAGTGTTGCAATCTGATCCCTGAGGGGGGAGGAGACCGATGACATCATCGCAGACTAGGCAAAGCCTCTGATTGGAGCTCAGGGATGGTCTTACTTTGTAGAGGTGACCCTTTCTTCTGTGCTGGCTCAACTGCAGCCCCAATCCCCCCAGATTGTCAGCTCTTGGGCCCAGCCTGTTGTTATTGTTTTCTCTCTCTCTCTTCTGTGGGGCCGACAGGGAGATGACATTTTCCAGGGTGTTCCGGTGATGGATGGCTTCCCCGCTGACAGCTGAATGTAAAAAATAAAATAAACATTGCTGGCAATACGAAAATGTGGAGTGTTAATGAAATCGGAGGTGAGATGATTGGAGCTTTGTGACATGGTGCATTGTCCTGCTGGAAGGACCATCAGAAGATGGGGACACTAGTCATAAAGGAATGGACATGGTCAGCAACAATACTCCATGGTGCTTAACCCCTTGCCTACTGGGAACTTTTACCCCCCCTCCTGCCCAGGCCATTTTTTTCAGCGCTGTCACATTTTGAATGACAATTGCGCAGTCATGCTACACTGTAACCATGTGACATTTTTTTATAATTTTCTTCACACAAATAGAGCTTTCTTTTGGTGGTATTTAATCACTGCTGAGTTTTTTTGTTTTGTTTTGTTTTTTACCAAAATACAGGATAAAAAAGACAGAAAATTAAAAAAAATTAAAAATGACAGAAAAAAAAAAAAAACAAACACAAAAATGTAATCACTGCTGGGTTGTTGTTTTTTTACCAAAAAAAAAAAGGGGCAGGAAAAAAAAAAAAGACAGAAAATTGGAAAAATTAATAAAAGACAGGATAAAAACAAAAATTAAATAAAAAAAAGACAGAAAATTTCAAAAATAAAAGGTTTTCTTAGTTTCTGTCAGTAAATTTTGTAAGGAGCCATCAGAGGATGGGAACACTGTAGTCATAAAGGGATGGACATGGTCAGCAACAATACTCTGTGGTGTTTAACCCCTTGCCTACCGGCACTTTTACCCCCCTCCTGCCCAGGCCATTTTTAGTTTTCAGCGCTGTCACACTTTGAATGACAATTGCACGGTCATGCTACACTGTAAAAATATGACATTTTTATCATTTTCTTCACACAAATAGAGCTTTCTTTTGGTGCTATTTAATCACTGCTGAGTTTTTTGTTTTGTTTTTTACCAAAAGACAGGATAAAAAAGACAGAAAATTTAAAAAAATTAAAAATGACAGAAAAACAAACAAACACAAAAAGACCAAATTTTTTTTTTAATTTATGAAAGAGAAAAAAAGACAGAAAGAAAAGACAGACAATTAAAAAAAATAAAAAATGACAGAAAAAAAAGACAGAAAAAAAAACAGAAATAAAAAGACAGAAATTAAAAAAAAGAAATGAATGAAAGAAAAAAAAGGAAAGAAAATTATATATATATATATATATATATATATATATATATATATATATATATATATAAAAAGACAGAATAAAAATAAATTAAAAAAAGAAAGAAAATTCGAAAAATAAAAGGTTTTCTTAGTTTCTGTCAGTAAATTTTGTAAATAAGTAATTTCTCTCCTTCGCTGATGTGCGCTGATAAGACGGCACTGATGGGCACTGATTGGGTGGCACTGATGAGGAGGCACCGATATGCCGCACCTTTTGGGCACTGATGGGTGGCACTGATATGTGGCACAGGTGGGCACTGATAGGCAGCACTGATGGCCAATGATTTTTGGCACTGGTGGCACTTTATTGTAATCAGGGCACTGATGATCAATGCCCTGATTACATGTCTCGATGTCCCCTTGAGAAGATGCCGCTGATTAGCTTTCCTGCCACACACTCTGTCACTGTGAGGCGACGAGTGCCGATTACCAACATTTCCATGTTTACATGTGACCGGCTCTGAATGGACACAGACGATCACATGGTTAATCACTTAAAGCAGAGGTCCACACAAAAATAGAATCTCTGCTTTCGGAACCCTCCCCCCCTCCGGTGTCACATTTGGCACCTTTCATTTTGTATAATACAGGTATTTGCACCCACTTCCGGGGAGAGACTCCTACGGGAGTCACTCCACTTCCCACCCCCCTCCCCCACCCCCGCTGTGTTCTGGGAAACACACAGGTCCCAGGAGACAGCGGGGACCAGTGGGGGCGCGCCGCGCGGCTCGCGCATGCGCAGTAGGGAACTGGGCAGTGAAGCCGCAACGCTTCACTTCCTGATTCCCTCACCGAGGATGGCGGCGGGGGCAGCCGAGAGATTGCTCGGCCTCGGCTGCCGACATCGCGGACGCGCTGGACAGGTAAGTGTCCATTTATTAAAAGTCAGCAGCTGCAGTATTTGTAGCTGCTGGCTTTTAAAAAAAAATTGGGGTGGACCTCCGCTTTAAGGACCGAGTCTCTTTCTGAGATGTGATGTTTACAAGTTAAAACATTTTTTTTTACTAGAAAATTACTTAGAACCCCAAACTTTATATATTTTTTATTTCTAACACCGTAGAGAATAAAATGGTGGTTGTTGCAATACTTTTTGTCACACCGTATTTGCGCAGCGGTCTTACAAACGCACTTTTTTTGGAAAAAAATACACTTTTTTGAATAAAAAAATAAGACAACAGTAAAGTTAGCCCAATTTATTAATTGTTTTATATTGTGAAAGATAATGTTATCCTGAGTAAATTGATACCCAACATGTCATGCTTCAAAGTTGCGCCCGCTTGTGGAATGGTGACAAACGTTTACCCATAAAAATCTCCATAGGCGACGTTTAAAAAAATTCTACAGGTTACCAGTTTTGAGTTACAGAGGAGGTCTAGGGCTAGAATTATTGCTCTTGCTCTAACGATTGCGGCAATACCTCACATGTGTGGTTTGAACACAGTTTTCATATGCTCACGTATGCGTTCACTTCTGCACGTGAGCTCGGCGGGATGGGGAGCGTTTAAAAGAAAAAAAAAAATCATATTTATTTTCCTTTTTATTTTAAATTTTTACACTGTTCAGGGGACATATTTTCTTTTTTTTACTAATAATGGTGGCAATCGGCGACTCTCTGCCCGTCTCAGCCTGTCAAATCTTAGACCCCTTTCACACTGGGTCGGTTTGCAGGCGCAATTGCGATAAAAATAGCGCCTGCAAACCGACCTGAAACAGCCGCTGCTGTGTCTCCAGTGTGAAAGCCCGAGGGTTTTCACACTGAAGCGGTGCGCTAGCAGGACGGTAAAAAAAGTCCTGCTAGCCGCATTTTTGGAGTGGTGAAGGAGCGGTGTGTATACCGCTCCTTCCCATTTAAAATCAATGGGACACCGCGGCTATACCGCCGGCAAAGCGCCTGGTTTTTAACCCTTTATCGGCCACTAGCGGGGGTAAAACTTTGTCAGTAAAGCGCAGCTAAAAATAGTGGCGCTTTACCGCCGACGCACCTCCCGCCCCAGTGTGAAAGGGGCCTTACTCTGCCGGCCCGACTACTACTGGGTGGGGAGTGGATGAAGATCACTCCACCAGGGAAGGCAAGGAGATAAGCAGGCAGGCGGCTGGCTGGGACTTGAGCCAAGGCAGAAGAACATGCGAGCTGAATGGGCATGCACCCAAAACTGAAGAAATATTTCCTCCGCTCCGACCAGCACATGATCATCAGAAAGGGGCACAGATAATGGGAAAAAATACACCCCCCCTGCCCCCCCCCCCCAAGCTAGTAGGAGCGGCAGAGTGGGGGGGGGGTGTAATTCTGATATATTTTTTAAATTCTGCACTGACTGTCTTTGAAATTTCCCCAGCCCCTGTTCAAATCCAATCCGGGGACAAAACCGGGGACAGACTTGGTCCAGGGACAGTGTCCTCAATCCGGGGACTGTCCCCGGAAACCGGGGATGTCTGGTCACCCTACCCTAGGGAGCTGCACACCAGGTGACTCCAACCCTAGTGACACCACTGCATGTAAGGTGGCCTCTGACGAACTCAGGATTCGTTGGCATTTCTTTTTTCTTAGGCCAGGTTTACATGTCTGTGGGTGGGAACTCGTGCAAAATTGCAGAGAAACGCACTGCACTTTGGCAAACCACGCATTGTCGATCTTGGTGCAGCACCATGCGATTCAGTGCAACGCGATTTAAAAAAAAAACAGTTACCCGTCCCCCCATACCTGTCCCCCTCCCTTTGTTTTTATCTCTTCAATATTATATATCTATCTATATATATATATACGTAGCGCACAGACCCCTCTGTCTTTACCTGCATTTAATTAGGCTCCTCGCAGGCAGAGAGAGGCACACCGCACCACAAGCCCGTACCCTCCTGTGTGAGGAGGTTGAGCGGTGTTAGTTTCGGGCCTGCCTGCGGCTGGAGTTGAATCTTCCCCGAGGATGATTCTCGCCTCTATCTTGAATAGATGCGAGTCTTTATTTCTCCACAGTAATGTAACTGTCCACACCAACCGAAAGTCCAACTTCCATATTTATTTCACACTGGATAACAAACAGACTCTTTAACAGCAGACAGGTTGGACAAGACACATGACAGCTTAGGTGGGAGGAGGTCCAGGCACAAACTATAATGATTTCCTCGGACTGTCCAGGTTTCACAAACAGTTTTGGCGCACGATCTCTGCCACAGACCGTGAGGTTGGTCTCTGCCACAGACCTGGTGAATAAAAGTCACTGCCACTGACTTGGAGAACGGGTCACTGCCACTGACCTGGTGAATAGGGCCTTGCCCTACGAAGTCACTGCCACTGACTTAGTGAACTACCTTCTTGAAGTATTTGGCCCATGTAAAGGAGAAAACCATCCCTCCGGAGAGTTACCAGAGGCCCTCACCGTCACTGCGACTCTGCGCTGGGTCTTTGGAAAGGGTTACCTCCCTGGCCTCCTCATCTCAGATACGGGTCCCCTCGCAAGGCGGCACCCTGGGAGCTCTCGATCCTTAGCGGACCCCAGCCGAAGGTTGCTGGGCCCTGGGCCTTCAAAATAGTATCTCACCCCAGACCGAAGGTGTCTGGGATGGAACAGGAACCAGGCCTCCGGGCCTAGGGCACCCGGAGATGACACACGCACAACCAGGCTGAAGGTGCCTGGGCACGGACGAAAAAAACCCAATGGAAGATGGTCCCCCCCTTTTATACCCTCTCCCGACAGGCACAGCAGGTTCCCCGCCCCGCCGTACCACTGCCGAGAGGGGACAAAAAGAGCACAGCCCTGTGTCAATGGTTCAACCCTGGCCAACGGCAACAGCGCCACCTGTAGGCCACAGGGAACTGCACACCAACACCATCTCCCATGGACAGAAATGGTCCATGAACCCTAACAATTAGTGTGTCTGAGCCTAATTACCACTCAGACACTTCCCCTAAATTTAACACCCCGCTACACATCCCCCCCACTAAATTGACACTGGTCCCCAGTGTCTGGAACAAACCCATGCCTCTCAAGCCTGAGCCAGCACAGGCCCAATCCAGAGACTGAACTACAAAAAAAGGACAATTTAAAAAAACTGCCTGTTTGTGCCGGAACCTAACATGGGGAAAGGAGGTGAGACACAGAAGGGAAAGAAGAAATCACACATGTGCACATTAAAACATTAAATGTCACATAAAATACTTTCAATGGTTATTTACATTTCCCTCCCGCCTGCAATAACTAAGATTCACCCCATACTCAGTAGTCTTGCTTGGTGTCCGCCTGCAGGGAAAGAAAAAAACATACACATCTAAAATGACACAAGTTGGAATGAACAGATTCTCCCCGAGAGGAAAATTCCTTCCTACCAAAAGTAAACCGCATCATCACTAGCAATGTAATAGTTGCACAACACCGCCACCTAGTGGTAGTGCTGTGGTTAAGACACTGATGTTGACCAATTCTCTTCTCCTTGACTGTGGCCCTGAACTATCTACAACCCCAAAGTCCTTGTATCTCTGTGGTAAGGAGAGAGGGGAGAACAAAAAACAACAGATCCCGCTCCTCCAATGAGTAGAATACCCCTTTTTTTTAGGGCAACGTTCCTGGGTTTTAAAGAAAGAGTGCACTCTTAAAAAAAACAAAGCAAAAATAAAAGACTTGTCTCCTAAAGGTAATAGTGTGGGTCAGGCAACACCAACGGCTTCCAATGCTTGTCAAAGGTATCAATGTGGTACTCAACATTGTCTTTGTCCTTCCTGCAAATAAGTACCTTGTCCGCATAAATGTGCCGACCCAACATCCAGGCAGCCTTACAGTCTTTGTATCTCTGGGTAGCTGCAGGTGAACATGAAAAGTATCTTCGGGCCTGGGGTACTTTAATGTGTGTCCATATAAAGTCCACGTACCACCGGTGTCTACAGGCCTCCACTTCAAATAAAAGTTCTTTGGGCAGGTACGGGTACTCCCACCCATACTCGCTAGAAACTTTCTGATTGAAAAGTCTCTGTAATCGGGACAATCGCTGCATGGTAGGACGGTCTCCTGTGCCAGGCAAGACGATGGCACCTGGGTGCCGAGGTACTTTAACTACCTCAGGACCAGTCACAGGGGCCCTTAGCGACACCCGTCTCGTCTCCGTAGCTGATGCAGGCGTCTCCAACGGTGAAAGGGCAGACAAGGGGAAAGATCCCTCCTCAGGCCTTGAGGCCTCCACCTGGGGTGTATTTATCAACAATGGACATGGGTGAGTCCATAGCACTACGGGACAAGGACAGGGGCATCTTATCCCAACCTTTCCGTTCAAAAAGTTCATCTATAGCTGCGTCATCTCCCGCATCAGAGATGGACTCCAGATCGGAGGTGTCATACTCCTCCGCAGGCAGGTAACTCTTGGTAGAGGACGAGTCACCGCCTCTGACTAATTCACGGGCATGTGAATCCCCAACACTTGGGACCTTGGACAGAGTATCTTCCCCCGGCTTACCTCGGCTTGTAGCTGAACCAGGACGTCTGGGACTTTTCCCTTCGGATGCATCCGTTCCGGGTAAGCGCTGGGGCGTAGCTCCACCACGGCCGCGGGAAGCTTTCACAAACCCGATCTTCCTCTTGGGCGGTGGGAGAAAGGACTCTGTGGTGGCCGAAGCAGCATCCTCCGGTCTCTCATTTGAAACAGTCTCCTCTGTGACTTCCTTTCAAAGTCCCGACAGTGCGCGCAGGGGTGGCTGTGTAAGCTCTGATTCCTTCTTTCCAGAGTGGTGGCGCCCATAAGGCAATTGAGGTGGAAAGCCCAAGGCTTTTCTGTAGGTTGCTCCACCTCAAACAAGAACTCCTTACATTGCTCGCATCGCCCGAATGGCTTCAGATGAATCACCAGTCCCGAGCAGCCGGGACAAATCACTCCGAGGGCCTCCACATCCTTGCAAACGTAGAGGGCAAAACGTCCCCGGGGCTTGAGCCGAATCCCCGTATCCATCACGGGAGCAGCAAATTAAGTCATCTTCATGGTAGTAGTAGCCGGAACCAATGAGGCATGAGAAGCCATGTTATCCATTCGCTGTTCCATCGCGCACTGTCCCTTTCGCGCCAAAGTCCCCACATGCAACTCCACACATGGCCAGACTCCTCCCATCTTCTGCATCGTTCGCGGGCTTTCTCTCTGGCACGCCCACGAACTACGCAGTCAGGGTTCTCCTCATGGCACAGTTCTCAATATGGCCGACCTCCACGGAACTTCACTGGGGAATAAAGTTCAAACTCTGGGGGGTTCTTCACACTTTCCAACCGCAAACACATCCCGGACTCGAGCCCCCACGTGTAGCGCACAGACCCCTCTGTCTTTACCTGCATTTAATTAGGCTCCTCGCAGGCAGAGAGAGGCACACCGCACCACAAGCCCGTACCCTCCTGTGTAAGGAGGTTGAGCGGTGTTAGTTTCGGGCCTGCCTGCGGCTGGAGTTGAATCTACCCCAAGGAAGATTCAATCTCGCATCTATCTTGAATAGATGCAAGTCTTTATTTCTCCCCAGTAATGTAACTGTCCACACCAACTGAAAGTCCAACTTCCATATTTATTTCACACTGGATAACAAATAGTCTCTTTAACAGCAGACAGGTTGGACAAGACACAGGACAGCTTAGGTGGGAGGAGGTCCAGGCACAAACTATAATGATTTCCTCAGGCTGTCCAGGTTTCACAAACAGTTTTGGCGCACGATCTCTGTCACAGACCGTGAGGTTGGTCTCTGCCACAGACCTGGTGAATAAAAGTCACTGCCACTGACTTGGAGAACGGGTCACTGCCACTGACCTGGTGAATAGGGCCTTGCCATACAAAGTCACTGCCACTGACTTGGTGAACTACCTTCTTGAAGTATTTGGCCCATGTAATGGAGAAAACCATCCCTCCGGAGAGTTACCAGAGGCCCTCACCGTCATCACGACTCTGCGCTGGGTCTTCGGAAAGGGTTACTTCACTGGCCTCCTCATCTCAGATACGGGTCCCCTCGCAAGGCGGCACCCTGGGAGCTCTCGATCCTTAGCGGACCCCAGCCGAAGTTTGCTGGGCCCGGGCCTTCAAAATAGTACCTCTCCCCAGACTGAAGGTGTCTGGGATGGAACAGGAACCAGGCCTCCGGGCCTAGGGCACCCGGAGATGACACACGCACACCCAGGCTGAAGGTGCCTGGGCGCGGACGAAAAAAACTCCAATGGAAGATGGCCGCCCCCTTTTATACCCTCTCCCGACAGGCACAGCAGATTCCCCCGCCCCGCCGTACCACTGCCGAGAGGGGACAAAAAGAGCACAGCCCTGTGTCAATGGTTCAACCCTGGCCCACGGCAACAGCGCCACCTGTAGGCCACAGGGAACTGCACACCAACACCATCTCCCATGGACAGAAATGGTCCATGAACCCTAACAATTAGTGTGTCTGAGCCTAATTACCACTCAGACACTTCCCCTAAATTTAACACAACCCTACATATATATATATATATATATATATATATATATATATATATATATATATATATATACAGAGAGAGCAGGGCCGGCCCTACCATGGGACCCGATGGTACCACGGTCCCAGGAGGCACTTTCAGGGGAGCGGCAAATCAGTGTTCAAACTGCTGCCTAAAAATCTCTCTGCGTTTTGAGCCAAGCTCAGCAAGGGGCAGCGGCGGGTGTCCTGTGATTGGCCGAGCAGGTTATGTGGGAGGGACGGACAGCAGACATGAGGCTTGTGATTCGCCTGGAGGAGCGGAGGAGCTGGACTGTGGGTAATCGCGCCAGCCCTGCATGCTCCCGGAGTCCTAACTAGCGCTGTGTGTCACAGGAGACCTGAGGTCTGTCTCTCTCATCTCCCTGTCAGCTGCCCGCGGCCCCCCCTCTCTCTATCAGCCGCCCCCCCCCCCTCCTTAGGTCTGTCTCTCTCATCTCCCTGTCAGCTGCCCGCGGCCCCCCCTCTCTCTATCAGCTGCCCCCCCCCTCCTTAGGTCTGTCTCTCTCATCTCCCTGTCAGCTGCCCGCGGCCCCCCTCTCTCTATCAGCCGCCCCCCCTCCTTAGGTCTGTCTCTCTCATCTCCCTGTCAGCTGCCCGCGGCCCCCCCTCTCTCTATCAGCCGCCCCCCCTCCTTAGGTCTGTCTCTCTCATCTCCCTGTCAGCTGCCCGCGGCCCCCCCTCTCTCTATCAGCCGCCCCCCCCCCCTCCTTAGGTCTGTCTCTCTCATCTCCCTGTCAGCTGCCCGCGGCCCCCCCTCTCTCTATCAGCCGCCCCCCCCCCCTCCTTAGGTCTGTCTCTCTCATCTCCCTGTCAGCTGCCCGCGGCCCCCCCTCTCTCCATCAGCCGCCCCCCCCCCCTCCTTAGGTCTGTCTCTCTCATCTCCCTGTCAGCTGCCCGCGGCCCCACTCTCTCTATCAGCCGCCCCCCCCCCCTCTCCTTAGGTCTGTCTCTCTCATCTCCCTGTCAGCTGCCCGCGGCCCCCCCTCTCTCTATCAGCCGCCCCCCCCCCCCTCCTTAGGTCTGTCTCTCTCATCTCCCTGTCAGCTGCCCGCGGCCCCCCCTCTCTCTATCAGCCGCCCCCCCCTCCTTAGGTCTGTCTCTCTCATCTCCCTGTCAGCTGCCCGCGGCCCCCCCCTCTCTCTATAAGCCGCCCCCCCCCTCCTTAGGTCTGTCTCTCTCATCTCCCTGTCAGCTGCCCGCGGCCCCCCCTCTCTCTATCAGCCGCCCCCTCCCTCCTTAGGTCTGTCTCTCTCATCTCCCTGTCAGCTGCCCGCGGCCCCCCCTCTCTCTATCAGCCGCCCCCCCCCTCCTTAGGTCTGTCTCTCTCATCTCCCTGTCAGCTGCCCGCGGCCCCCCCTCTCTCTATCAGCCGCCCCCCCCCCCCTCCTTAGGTCTGTCTCTCTCATCTCCCTGTCAGCTGCCCGCGGCCCCCCCTCTCTCTATCAGCCGCCCCCCCCCCTCTCCTTAGGTCTGTCTCTCTCATCTCCCTGTCAGCTGCCCGCGGCCCCCCCTCTCTCTATCAGCCGCCCCCCCCCTCCTTAGGTCTGTCTCTCTCATCTCCCTGTCAGCTGCCCGCGGCCCCCCCTCTCTCTATCAGCCGCCCCCCCCTCCTTAGGTCTGTCTCTCTCATCTCCCTGTCAGCTGCCCACGGCCCCCCCTCTCTCTATCAGCCGCCCCCCCCCCTCCTTAGGTCTGTCTCTCTCATCTCCCTGTCAGCTGCCCGCGGCCCCCCCCTCTCTCTATCAGCCGCCCCCCCCCCCCTCCTTAGGTCTGTCTCTCTCATCTCCCTGTCAGCTGCCCGCGGCCCCCCCTCTCTCCATCAGCCGCCCCCCCCCCTCCTTAGGTCTGTCTCTCTCATCTCCCTGTCAGCTGCCCGCGGCCCCACTCTCTCTATCAGCCGCCCCCCCCCCTCTCCTTAGGTCTGTCTCTCTCATCTCCCTGTCAGCTGCCCGCGGCCCCCCCTCTCTCTATCAGCCGCCCCCCCCCCCTCCTTAGGTCTGTCTCTCTCATCTCCCTGTCAGCTGCCCGCGGCCCCCCCTCTCTCTATCAGCCGCCCCCCCCTCCTTAGGTCTGTCTCTCTCATCTCCCTGTCAGCTGCCCGCGGCCCCCCCTCTCTCTATAAGCCGCCCCCCCCCCTCCTTAGGTCTGTCTCTCTCATCTCCCTGTCAGCTGCCCGCGGCCCCCCCTCTCTCTATCAGCCGCCCCCTCCCTCCTTAGGTCTGTCTCTCTCATCTCCCTGTCAGCTGCCCGCGGCCCCCCCTCTCTCTATCAGCCGCCCCCCCCCTCCTTAGGTCTGTCTCTCTCATCTCCCTGTCAGCTGCCCGCGGCCCCCCCTCTCTCTATCAGCCGCCCCCCCCCCTCCTTAGGTCTGTCTCTCTCATCTCCCTGTCAGCTGCCCGCGGCCCCCCCTCTCTCTATCAGCCGCCCCCCCCCCCCTCCTTAGGTCTGTCTCTCTCATCTCCCTGTCAGCTGCCCGCGGCCCCCCCTCTCTCTATCAGCCGCCCCCCCCCTCCTTAGGTCTGTCTCTCTCATCTCCCTGTCAGCTGCCCGCGGCCCCCCCCTCTCTCTATCAGCTGCCCCCCCCCTCCTTAGGTCTGTCTCTCTCATCTCCCTGTCAGCTGCCCGCGGCCCCCCCCTCTCTCTATCAGCCGCCCCCCCCCTCCTTAGGTCTGTCTCTCTCATCTCCCTGTCAGCTGCCCGCGGCCCCCCCTCTCTCTATCAGCCGCCCCCCCCCCTCCTTAGGTCTGTCTCTCATCTCCCTGTCAGCTGCCCACGGCCCCCCCTCTCTCTATCAGCCGCCCCCCCTCCTTAGGTCTGTCTCTCTCATCTCCCTGTCAGCTGCCCGCGGCCCCCCCTCTCTCTATCAGCCGCCCCCCCCTCCTTAGGTCTGTCTCTCATCTCCCTGTCAGCTGCCCGCGGCCCCCCCTCTCTCTATCAGCCGCCCCCCCCTCCTTAGGTCTGTCTCTCATCTCCCTGTCAGCTGCCCGCGGCCCCCCCTCTCTATCAGCCGCCCCCCCCTCCTTAGGTCTGTTTCTCTCATCTCCCTGTCAGCTGCCCACGGCCCCCCCTCTCTCTATCAGCCGCCCCCCCTCCTGAGGTCTGTCTCTCATCTCCCTGTCAGCTGCCCGTGGCCCCCCCTCTCTCTATCAGCCGCCCCCCCTCCTTAGGTCTGTCTCTCTCATCTCCCTGTCAGCTGCCCATGACCCCCCTCCTCTCTATCAGCCACCCCCCCTCCTGAGGTCTGTCTCTCTCATCTCCCTGTCAGCTGCCCGCGGCCCCCCTCTCTCTATCAGCCGCCCCCCCTTTTGAGGTCTGTCTCTCTCATCTCCCTGTCAGCCGCCCACTGCCCCCCTCCTCTCTATCAGCCGCCCCCCCTCCTTAGGTCTGTCTCTCTCATCTCCCTGTCAGCTGCCCATGGCCCCCCTCCTCTCTATCAGCCACCCCCTCTTCTGAGGTCCGTCTCTCTCATCTGCTCTGTCAGCCGCCCCCCCCTTCCTCTCTATCAGCCCCCCTTCCTCTCTATCAGCCACCCCCCCTCCTCTCTATCAGCCGCCCCCTCCTGAGGTCCGTCTCTCTCATCTGCCCTGTCAGCCACCCGCGGCCCCCTCCTCTCTATCAGCCACCCCCCTCCTCGCCCCCCCTCCTGAGGTCCGTCTCTCTCATCTGCTCTGTCAGCCGCCCCCCCTCCTCTCTATCAGCCCCCTTTCCTCTCTATCAGCCGCCCCCCTCTTCCTCTCTATCAGCCGCCCCCCTCTTCCTCTCTATCAGCCGCCGCCCTCCTCCTCTCTGTCAGACCCCCCTCCTCCTCTCTGTCAGACCCCCCTCCTCCTCTCTGTCAGACCCCCCTCCTCCTCTCTGTCAGACCCCCTCCTCCTCTCTGTCAGACGTGTGGCAGGTGACGTCATGGCAAGGGACAATCCGCTACGTGTGGCAGGTGATGTTGTGGCAAGTGACATTCTGCAATGTGTGGCATCGTGGCAAGTGACCAGCCGCAATTTGTGGCAGATGGCATTGTGGCAAGTGACAATTCGCAACAAGTGACAATCTGCATCTGGTGGCAGGTGACGCGGCAAGTGACACACTCGGGGCTCCTACTTATTCGGCATTATGGTGAGTTGAACTATTTTATTTTATATAACAATAGAAATAATGCACTTCAATCATTTTTTGCGATTCGGCACGGCATCGATTTAACTGACAATTGCGCGGTCGTGTGACGTTGTACCTAAACAAATAGAGCTTTCTTTTGGTGGTATTTGATAACTTCTGCGGTTTTTATTTTTTGTGCTATAAACAAAAATAGCGACAACTTTGAAAATAGTTTTTTATTTTAACTTTTGCTATAATAAACATCCAAAAAAAAAAAATTTCTTCATCAGTTTAGGTCGATATGTATTCTTCTACATATGTTTGGTAAAAAAAAAAAACGCAATAAGTGTATATTGATTAGTTTGCACAAAAGTTATTGCGTCTACCAAATAGAGGATAGATTTATGGCATTTTTATTATTATTATATTTTTTTTTACTAGTAATGGCGGTGATCTGCGATTTTTAGCGAAACTGTGACATTGCGGTGGACAGATTGGACACTTGACACTTTTTTGGGACCAGTGACATTTATACAGCGATCTGTGCTATAAAAATGCACTGATTACTGTGTAAATGTCACTGTCAGGAAAGGGGTTAAATGTGTTCCCTGGGAGGTGTTTCTAACTGGGGGGATGGGGACTGACTGGAGGAGGAGAGAGATCTCTGTTCCTAATCACTAGGAACAGCAGATCTGTCTCTCCTCCCCTGTCAGAATGGGGATCTGTCTGTTTACATTGACAGATCCCCGTTCTGGCTCTATGGAGCGATCGCGGGTGGCCAGCTGACATCTCGGCCAACGGCCACGCACAGGTCCTTTTATACTCCTATATACATGTATAGAGCCATGACAGGTCCATTTTGGTTATCATGATATAAAATAATGAATATGGGGGCATTTTGGTGGGCGTTATTTTTCTTTTGGGGGGGGGGGCAGCATTTCATTCTTGGTACCAGGCAGCACAATGTCTTGGGCCGGCACTGAGAGAGAGAGAGAGAGAGAGAGAGAGAGAGAGAGAGAGAGAGAGATTTAAATTTCCTCTTCTTCCCTAATACTGGGTTATACACCATTTATATGGTTTTCTTTTCTGTATCCAATTGACTGAGTATGCGGTTTGTTTGAGATATTGACTGTAGCCCTCATGTTATGATGTTAGCATTTATCTGACCTACCTATATGTAACGTTAACATGTTGCTGTATGTCCAGCATTACCCCCCACCCCCTTCATTTTCTTTATTCTGTACCCCAACTGTTTTACCTGAAAAATAGATAATAAAAACATATTCAACCATAAAAAAACAGTTGGGGACTTCTTTCCACACAATTCTCGCAGGCAGGGCAGTCTATTGAAATGAATGAGCTGCTTTACTCGCGGTGCGCAGGCACAAACATGCATGATAAGATGTGAATGGAGCCTTCCTATTTTTCTTTCTCTGTTGATCTAACTGAGGCCGGGTTCACACCGCCGCAGCTTGCGGCTCACAGCAGGGGTCCAGTCAGGGGAGGGCTGGGCCAGGGGGCAAGGTGGCAATTGCCTCCCAGGCCGCCCTAAATTATGTTCAAAATGGCCGGCAGCCGCTGCCTGCTACCATTTTCTTTTTATTCTGGTCTAGGAAGTAGGGCCAGGGGCATGGCCATGGCGGCCGACCACTAGCTGTTGCATTCCGGGAGTTGTAGTCCACGCTCAAGCTTCCGGTGGATGGAAAACACAGCAGCGCAGAGGAAACTACAACTCCCTGGGACCAGATTCTTGGAAGCAGACAGAAGCAGGGCGTGCCAGGGAGTCGGAACGCAGGGCTTCAGGGCTGGGCACTGGCTGCAACTTGACTCCAGGATCAGGAGCGTTACCCCCCGAGGAGACCGTGGCGTGCAAGGACCTGCTGAGCTGAGATCGCTGAGGTGAGAGACCCTGACACCCCAAGCTGTTCCCCCATCTCCCCCACCATACACCCCATGTAACCTGCCCCAGTGATCAGGCTTCATTGATGGGCAGTGGGCACTAGAGTTGGCTGCACTGATAAGCACTGGTGAGGCTGCATTGAAAAAACAGGTGGGCCATGGATGGTGAGCTGATTCAGCGGTTCAGTGGGCCACTTGACTGGACTTGCCCCCCAGGCCTAAGGCTACCAGCCCTCCCCTGGGTCCGGTGCGTCCTGGTTCACCGGTTCATGTCCGATTTCAGCCCGAATTTTGGGCTGAAATTAGGGTTGCCACCTCATCCCTTTAAACCCGAACACATATGAATTACACAGGTTCTGAGGCTAATTTAATGCAGGTAAGGCACCAAGTGAGTTTAATTGCCACCTTAATCAGCCACAGAACTTGTGTGATTCATATGTGTTCGGGTTTAAAGGGATGAGGTGGCAACTCTAGCTGAAATTGAACCTAAAACGCACCAAAAAAGGCACATGTTTTTTTAGGCACACCGCACCGGACCCGCTGCGGAGATATGTGAACTGGTGTTCTGCGGAATAAGTTCCCCCCGGCGGATAAGGACCCCCCTGTACTGCACAGGCATGGCGCTTGCGCAGTATGAACCTCAACTGAGCCTCCGAAAATAGCCGAACATGTAGAGGAGAGAGTCAGCTCTACACGGCGCCTGCGCAATGACTATGACACATGCCGCACGCTCCCGATGCTAGTGCTACTCTGCAAGGGGCGGGGGTGATTTTAGCAATAAAGTACACGTCTTAGCGGGGCGTGTTAAAACAAATGAAGGGCGGGTTTTGCAATGTCGATGGGCGGAATTTGCAATGTTGATGGGCGGATTGCAAAACCCGCCCATCAACACGGCCCGCTAAGACGTGTACTTTATTGCTAAAATCACACCCGCCCCTTGCAGAGTAGCACTAGCATCGGGAGCGTGCGGCATGTGTCATAGTTATTGCGCAGGCGCCGTGTAGAGCCGACTCTCAGCTCTACATGTTCGGCTATTTTCGGAGGCTCAGTTGAGGTTCGTACTGTGCAAGCGCCGGGGGAACTTTTTCGGCAGGACACCGGCTCCATAGAAAGCCAGTCACATTCTCCTGCTATGCGAATTTAATGCGAGGAATTGCGCATTCAATTCGCATAGGTGTGAACCCAGCCTAAATGCTGATTATAAAAGAAAAAAAAGACTCCAAGTAAAACTTTTTCATTCACTTAAATGTTATTCATTTATTTGTTATTTTTGTAATATTGTATATTTGTAAAAAATAAAAACCCTGAAAAGTGTGGTGTATACAATGAAAACATTGGGTGTTTTATTAATGTAGAGTGCAGAGCGTGAATGACCCTGCAGGTTACACAACAGGCGACACATTATACAACAAGCAGCCTGCAGCACACCGTGTGCACAGCTCTGAGGGCTTCCACACAGGAGGCGGGAAATGGTTACATAGCCGGGGACGTCATGTGACCACCGATGGGCGGGGCCGTATACAGCAGTGTGTAGAGGAGGAGGAGAAGGAGATTCTTCCAGTCACAGACAGACATGTCTCTGTACAGAAACACCGTGTGGTTCCTGAAGGGGCTCCGGGAGTACACCAAGTAAGTACAGTCTTCTCCCCCTCCATCATTCACAAATGGCGTTGCCTATGGCAACCGGGTCCTATCTGTGCTCTTCTAGTGCAGACTGGTCACCATGGTGATGGGATTTCCTCTTCCTTATTTACAAATCAATGTTTCCACCCCCCCCTCTCTTCACAACTTCTGTCTTGTACCCCCAGTTTGTGGAAGGGTTATAGAGCCCCCGTCATATTTTGCTTTGCCCCCTTTTTCATCCCCTCTCTGGGCCGCTTCACACCTGAATCGCTCTGCGTTCCTGTGCGATTCCTATGCGACCATTCATACTTGTACAACTCCAAAGTTGTGCTGACTTTGGAGTGCGACTTTGGATGGGTGCAACTTGGATACGACTCTGGCTTTGGCCAGTGATAATGGACAATGGGTGCATTGTATGACTTTCATGCAACTTTTGAGGGTTAATATTGAAGTCTACGGCCCTCAAGTTACATGAAAGTCGGACCAAAGTATTGCATGAACTACTTTGAAGTTGCTGCGACTTTTAAGTCGCACATATATGCATGGTTATCATTGGGAATTACTTGTCATGCCACTTTGGTGTCCCAACGTTGCATGATAAGTCTCACAAGTGTGAATGGAGCCCAGGTTTCCACTGCTGCGGGATTGAAATCGTGCGAGTTCAGCTGAACTTGCACAATTTCATTCCACATGTCAGTCTGACCATTTCAGAGACATCTGTGCGGCTTCTTGCAGAGATGTCTATTGAAATCGCACCTGAAATTGCCAAAAGTAGTGCAGAAACTACTCGGACGGTTCCACTGTGGGCAATAGCCGCCGATTTGGCATGCGATTTGACATGTCAAATCGCATGCATGTGAACCAGGGCTTAGACCTTTTGAACCGCGGGCAGATTTGCTGTGATTCTACCTGCGATTTGAAATTGCAGAGGTGTAAATGGCTAATGGAAGAAAGCACATTTGATATGCCAGTCATTTGAATGGCACCTAAAATCAAGGTGCGGTTCTGCTGAGATTGTTGCAATGGGACTTTTTGAGTTGGGAACGAGGCACACTTATTAGTAAAACATATGTAGGCATAGGACACGCCCCAATAAAGGAGGATTATACAAAATAAATGATTAGTTAAGCCCACAAGTGCCTTTTTTATTACTGCTACTATTTCTTTATATTGGCTTTTGAAATTTACAAATGCGTACATTTTAGAAATTGGATGACAGTTTTAGCACTGGGGAACACTTTGAAAGATATAAAAAAAAAAAAAAAAAAAAGCATTTTATATACAACTATATAGAGCAGACCAAAATGAGGGACGCATGAGGAGGAAAGTAGGACATTGATCCAAATCAGGGACAGTCCCTCAAATTAAGGGACAGTTGGGAGCTATGGACATCTCGTGAAGCAGGTCGCCCAAAAGAAGCTCCTGAAATTTTTTCTGGGGCTCCAAGCGTCACACAATGCCGGTTTCCGCAATTGCAGCGCGATTTATAGCAGCAGAACTGAACCACGGTTTTAGGTGCCATTTAGATGAGTGGCATCTTAATTGTGCTTTCTGCCATTTGTCATTCACACCTCAGCGCTTTGAAATCGCGGGTAGAATCACGGCAAATCTTATAGTGATTCAAAACGCTGAGATGTGAATGCAGCCTCAGGGCAGTGTGATATTATTTTTTTTTATTATTTTTTTCAGCCTATTTGAATGGGCTGAGATCGCACAAGTAGTGCATGAGCTACATTTAAAAAACAAACCAACTAGATTGCAATGTACTGCAGTATCATGCGATCTATTGCAGGCAAAGGCAGGGCAGAAGGTGCAGCTGCCCTGGGCCCTGTCCTTGTTGTGGGGCCCAAAGCAGCTGCCTCATACTTGCCAACTATCCTAGTTTAAATTCCCTTGTTCCTTTTGAAGTTTTAGTCCTGTGCTGTGTCCTGATAAGTCAGTGTAAAGTGCTGCTACAAATGCTGCCCAGCTCTGCCCTATTGTTGTGTACAGATGACTCACCTGCAGACCCTGTGTTCACATGTAAATAACTGTCATTCATATGCAAATAACAGGAGCATTCATATGTAAATAGCGGCGACGCGGCAGCATTGATATGTAAATAAAGGCGGCATTCATATGTATATCATGCCCCTCTGCAGTGAGGAGATGATGTGCTGTAACCTCTAGCAACCAATCAGTGAGCAGTATTACTAGACGGTAATCTCTAGCAACCAATCAACAAGCAGAAATCATGTGCTGTAACCTCTAGCAACTAATCAGTGAGCCGTTATGTGTGCTGTAACCTCTAGCAACCAGTCAGTAAGTGGTAATGATATGTTGTAACCTCTGGCAACCAATCGCAGCCTGATCTGATACAGTAAACAAATTTTAAGTCTAGCTGATATTTATTGTATGTCTCCGAGCAGGTGGAGAGCGAAATTGCATGGGGGGAGGCAAGAAATTTTTTGCCCAGGGTTCAATCAATATTAAAGACGGCCCTGGGCAAAGGCACAGTGTTTTGGGGGTCGGTAGGATTTTATTGACACCCGCAGCAGTTTGTTTTGAATGCAGTGTAGGGAACGCAGGTTTCCTGCACTATGTTCTGGTGTGAATGAACCCTCATATAGCTGTCATCAGAACAAGTGTCCCCATGGGAAGATTCCTTATCTTTATCCAGGATAGATGGCGATAAGAAATCCCTGCTCATTAGGAACAGGGATAAGCTAAAACCATGTCCAGGTGGCAAAGGCATTCCCTCCCCTTTAGCTGCATTTATGCAAGGACCCTATATATGTGCCCCTGCGGGGAATGCCTTTGGCACCCATGATTGGCTGTCTGCCTTGACAGCCTCCCAGCAAGATAGGTCAGGTGAGTTTGAAATCGTGTCTGGACACACCACAGCTCATCTGTAATTAGGACAAGTCTGGAGGGGGAGTTTCCCCAATGGGTACACACAGACAGGAGTTCTAACACTCTCACCCACAATTACTAAATCCAGATTTTTTTTTTTTTTTTTTTTACACCAGATGCAGTCAGGCAAGTTTTTTTTTTTTTTTTTTTTTTTAACGCAGCATGAGCGAAAGATGATTTTATTCCAAGGAGCCTAGTTTACAATGTTGAGTTGAGAGGTATCTTAATATAGCGCGGTCTTACCCCGAAGGGTCCCGATGCGCATATTGCAGTGCATTAAAAAAAAAGTACAGCATGCTGCATTTTTCTGCACTGGAATGCACCGCAAGCGCGCTCAAACATGTGTAAACCCAACTTAGTATGTATGCATGTGTACTAAAACTGTGCGCGAATGCAGATTGTGGTGTAAACTAGCCGTAAAAGAGATTGCAAGACCCCTTTCACACTGAGCCACGTTAGGCTAGGTTCACACTGGGTTGGGAATGCGTGTAACGCGGTGGTGCCATTTAATTCTTACATCCTCGCGCATCTACTAACGCATGCACCAAAAAGTATGGGGATGCAGCATCATGCATTTCAGTGCGGCGTGATTTTTAAAAAGGGTCAGAGACTTATTTTCTGCATTTCTCTTGTGTAGGGCAGCCCATTGAATTGAATGATGGAAGCGCTCCTCTGCACACACCAGTGTGACCCAAGCCGGAGACCTCATGCACATGGGCAGTTTATCCCGTTAGCGTCACATCCTGGCATTTTCAGCCAGCCGGCAGCCCATCAAAATAATAGGTTGAAATACACAGCAGCCAGATACCATACCGAACGCTATTCATGTATCGGGCCGCATACATCCATGAACACGTCTACTGCTTTGTACCGTGTCCAGCCACATTCCGACACCGCATATTTCAGTCGGCTAAAGGATGAGTTCACCTTTAAAAAAATTAAATAAACACGCATCTCTTTGCGGGTAAAAAAAAAAAAAAAAAAAGTGCATTTATTTATTTACTTGAAGCATGTAAAGCATTGCACCCATGATCAGCAGATTTCAGGTGCCATGCAGGACTCCTGCATACTTGTCAATGTATCTGCTCATACCTGATACTGGCAGACAGATGCACACTGACAGGAAAAGTGAATGAACTACCACAGTGCTCAACAGAGCCGTGGTAATTCATTAAAACTACAAGCTGACAGCCGCAAAGGCTGTTGGTACTAAGGGTACTTTCACACTGAAGTGCTGGGTGCGTCGGCGGTAAAGTGCCGCTATTTTTAGCGGCGCTTTACTATAGCTTTTGTTGCGATTTTCAGCCGCAAGCAGGACGGTTTTAACCTGAAAAAGGGGTTAAACCTGCCTGCAAAAATGCCGCTTTGCGGCGTTTTGGAGGCGCTGCCCCATTTGATTTCAATGGGCAGGGGTGCTATAGGAGCAGTATATTCACCGCTCCTACAGCGCCTCAAAGATGCGGCTGGCAGGACTTTTTTTTTACCGTCCTGCCAGCGCAACGCTCCAGTGTGAAAGCCCTCAGGCTTTCACACTGGATATATAGGAGTGGCTCTTTCAGGGCGCTTTGCAGGCGCTATTTTTAGCGCAATAGTGCCTGCAAAGCGCCTCAGTGTGAAAGCAGCCTTATAGTTTTCCATTCAGAGGACTGTGAATGAATGACTTTATTTTCAAACCGTGACAGCAGGCACTCGGAGAAGATGCCCGCTCGCTGTCACTGGGAATGGGGAGGGGGGGAGAGGCTGCTGGAACATGTTACATGTTGCACCCTAAATACATGTGGAACATGATTGTAACAAGTTCCAAAAGATGAACTTTAAAGATTATAACAGGCAGTTGGACGCTGCACTTGTGCTTCTCAGGCGAATGAAAATGCTGGCATTTGACGCTGACAAGATAAACAGCCCATGTGTGCAAAACTTCAGGATTCCCATACATCAGAATGAAGGATTGCAGGCTTTACGCTCGTTCTCCTGGACTGATGGCTATGTGTGGGTCTTGCTTCACCTTCCATATAAATCAACTAAGGTTATCGCAGAGCACAACACACATCAGGAAAGATTTGTACCCAAATCAATGTATATAGAGTCCTAAAGACGATGGCATATATTGGGCATCACCAAATGGCAGACCGCGGTCTGGATCCGACCCAATCACTGTCCCATCCGGGCCGCAGTGGGCGTGCCATTTAGGAGCCTGTTCTCCCAGCTGTCGCCACTGTCATCCTCACAGAGCCGCCAGCAGGAGGCAGGACAGTTCTGGAGGGAGGGCACCCGTCCACCATCCAGGCCTGCTGTGCTTCCCACCCTCCTGTCTGTGTAAAGTAGAACAGTGGGGGGGGGGTGAAATGGGGGGGCTGAGGACATTGGTGTAAGGGTAGGGGCTAATGGGGGGTGGCTGAGTACTGTAATGGGGGGGGGGTTGAGGCTGAGGACTGTAATGTGAGGGAAGCCAAGGACTGTAATGTAGGGGGGGCTGAGGACAGTAATGGGGGGATGCTACCCATTATAAATGTGGGGAAAAAATTCCCTGACCCCTTATTTTAATATATTTTTTGCGCAGCACCAAGCTGCATAGTGCTGCAGGACCATGTGGTTTGGTGCACGAGTGTGCTAAAGTGTGGCATTTTCATCTGCGGGTCAGGAACCTGTGCAATTTTTGCATGTGTTCCCCTGCAGAAATGGAAACTCCTAAGAGGGGGGCTGTGATGTGAAGGAGTCCTAGCAAAAACATGTGAATTCGGACCTTCATCAATCTCATTTCTTGAGGCTCTAAAATGGCAGGACAGTACAAATATCCCCCCAAGCGACCCCTTTTTGTAAAATGGACAGCCCAAGGTATTTAGTTAGAAGCATGACGAGTTTTTTTTTAAGTTGTGTTCTTCTTTTCTTTTTTTTTTTTTTTTTTCTTATGAAGAAATTAAATAGTTTATTTTACATAAAGCCACCAGTGCAGTACAGCATCATCATTTGACTGGTGTGGCGGTGATCAGGGATACTGACTGGTGACAATATGTAAAATAATAAAATTATTATTTTTCTATTTTTTTTTAATTCAATTTTAAAAAAGTGTGATTTAAAAAAAAAAAACTTGGTTTGAGAGCGTTTTGCAAGACGAGCAAAATATTTCCATAAATTTTGCCTTGATATACAAGCAATGTCTTGATATAAGAGTAGAGTCATGTCACAACTGAGTTTAAAAAAGAAGAGGGGAGCCTCTAAGTGTGTGTGTGTGTGTGTGTGTGTGTGTGTGTGTGTGTATATGTAGATTATTTTATGTTTTTCAGAGCAGTTCAGTGTCTCCATAGTGACACTATTCTACTCATGGAGGGGGGTGATCACTGTTGGTGATCATTACTGTTATAAGCAATAGTTAACTGTCATGAATGGCTTTCCGTTGTATACTGTTGACATGCTGTCATTGCCCACATCTATCCAATGAAACAGGGTGCTGTGATTCGCCCAGGTACCATGTGATAGCTGTGGGCCAATCACAGCATCACAACGGTAGGCAAGCTGTTCATGAATGAGAGCCAATCATGACAGTTTTCTTACAAAATATAATGTGTGGTTTGCTATGATAGGTCGTAGCGATCACATGATACCCCAGCTGCTCACACAGGATTGCACTGCATCATGTCCTGGGGGTGGACTATTGCGAATGTGCTAAGCAACGTACAGGTACGTCGCCTAGCCTGGCTGTGCCACCCATTCGCAGTAAGACCTCTTTCATAATGGAGGTGTTTTTCAGGCGCTTTAGCGCTAACAATAGCGCCTGAAAAAAGTCTCATCTGCAATCCCAGTGTGAAAGCCTGAGTGCTTTCAAACTGGGGCACTGCGCTAGCAGGGCGTCAAAATAAGTCCTGCAAGCAGAAAACTGACCGTCCTGGGAGAGATGTGGCTCTCATGTGGTCAGTTTGAAATAGGAAAGCAGGGGGATTGGCAGGATCACCAGGGTTTCTCACAAAGGAAGCAATACTAAGAGAACAGGATACTTTTTAGGCCCCAGGTACACTGCTGCTGCTAAACGGGTGTTCAGAGGCAGTTAGACACTTTTTTTTTTTCAACTGCCCCTGAACTCATTCAATGTTATCTTGTGTGTGTGTGTGTGTATGTATGTATGTATGTATGTATGTATGTATGTATGTATGTATGTATGTATATTACACAGGTTCGTTTTACTGTTGTTTTTAGGCAGTTGTGTTTATAGGCATTTTTTGGAAGGCAAAAAAAAATGAGTTCAGACGCCGAAGTTTTAGATGCTAAACATGGTAGCATATATTATATAATAAATTCTTATTTTTTTTTTTTTTTTTTTTGAAACGCGGCAAAACTGAAGTTTTAAATGTGGATTTCTAGCTATCAAGTTAAATCGTTCAGGAGAGGTTGTATAATTTTTTTTATTTTTATTTTTTTAAAGTCAGCAGCTACAAATACTGCAGCTGCTGACTTTTAAAATAAGGACACTTACTGCTCCAGGGCGCCCGCGATGTCGGTACCCGAAGCCGATCTCTCCCTTGGCTCTCGGATGCTGCCGCCGCCATCTTCGGTGAGGGAATCAGGAAGTGAAGCCTTGCAGCTTCACTTCCTGGTTCCCTACTGCGCATGCGCGATCCAAATGGTCCCTGCTGTTTTCTGGGACCTGTCTCCCAGAAGACAGCTGGGGGGGGGTGGCGTAGATACCCGCAGATAATGCGGCTATCTATGCCCGGAAGTGGGAGCAGATACCTGTATTAAACGGGTATCTGCTCCCCCCTGAAAGGTGCCAAATGTGACGCCGGAGGGGAGGAGGGTTCCAAAAAGCGGAAGTTCCATTTTTGGGTGGAACTCCACTTTAATCATGATTTTCTCACACATTGTTGAAAATGTTATAACTTTAAACAAATTTAAGTTATTTGGTGAGGCGTACACATAAGTGGGTTTGACATTTTATATTTTGGGAACTGGTTGTCATTCATTAGGAAGTGCAGCATGGATGTGAGTGTCCGTTCAACACAACACAACACCCGGAGCTACAGGAGTCCTCGGCGTGTTACTGGAATGTGTACCAAGTCTAAACTTTTTGGTGCTGATGTGTTAAAAACACCTAAAGAGTTAAAATTCAAATAAAGATCTTTAGGGCAACTCGACTTACAGCGCGACTTTGCAAGGTGACTTCAGCGCGACTTGGAGCAACTTACAACGCAACTTAAAGTTGCCTCCAGGACAGGCGACTTTGGCTGTGGCCAATCACAGAATAATCGGCTCCGTGGGAGGGGTTTGCCTGAGTAAACCATTTTTTCTTTTCCTTTAAAGTTGCTTCAGTTAAGATGGAGATCCGACTTTGGAGGCGACTTCCATTGAAATCTATGGGTACAAGTCGCCTTGAAGTAGTACAGGAACCTTTTCTGAAGTCGGAGCGACTGCAGTAGTGTACAATAAGATGGCTCTCATTCACTTCAATGGAATTTCTCATGTCACGCGACTTGGAGTGACACAAGTCGGATCTCAAGTCGCTGTAGTGTGAACTGGCACTTGGTGTTATTGCTTTTTCATTTTTGTTTGTTTGTTTTTTTTAGAATAAGTCTTTTGCAGTCCCAGAGCTGTTGTGTAAGAAAAATGTGAGTGTAATCATTGTGTAATGTCACACTGCGGAGGGCGGCTCTGCCATTATTTTCATGTTGCATAGTAAAGTTACTGTTTAACAATCATTTCTGCAATGTGCTTACTTATGAAACAGCCAGAAGTATAATGACCGTATCGTAATAATGTAGACCAGTAAAAACTGGCGATATGTGACCCTCTTCAAGCATGGCTAAGAAGGAAAATAGGACGGTGCCCTGTAAAGTATTGATTTATCTGTTTTTCCGTGATTGTGCAAACATTTCTGGGACTTTGATATTTTATATGCTTGTTGTTTGGTGTGATAATCATAAATGAATTTAATATATAGAATTGTAGATTGTTCTGTGTCAGGAATTGTGTGGTCAGCATCCCTGTCAGAACAGAAGCAACTATCGGCGTGGGACAGTTGTGTGATATATCCTCATTCCTGAGTTGGGGGCACCATGGATTACATGGAAGTGATAATAATCCCTTACCTATACTCAGCAAACTGACTGGCCTCAGGTGATACACAGAGGTGGAACAAATCCTCCTATAAAACTTGTACCTGTTTATCTGCACCCTTCCAAAATGCAGTTTAGATGGTATTTCTCAGCTTCTGGGAGGCGGGGCTCTTGTCACAGATTACACTCAGCTCTCTGCTGTGTAATGTAACACTTGAGTGGAGGTAAAGGACCCCCCCCTCTCTACATAGCCTCTATAGGGAAACCTGTACATCTGAGTCACTCATCTGCTGGGTAGGGGAAGGGGAGCTCTCCTAGGATTGCCTGGTGTCTGGAAAAACTGTCAGAAGTGACTCGTACAGATAGCAGATAAAGTAGAGTTCAGACAGGGTCCACACTGTGCTATGGACTGAGGCAAGTACACACTATTAGAGGATATGCTTTGCTCATTTTTTATTTTGGAGGTTTACAATTGCTTAACCCCTTATATACACTATATTACAAAACGTAGTGGGATGCCTGCCTTTATATATACACACATTAACTTTAATGGCATCCCAGTCTTAGCCCGTAGGGTTCAATATTGAGTTGGCCCACCCTTTACAGCTAGAACCGCTTCCACTCTTCTGGGAAGGCTGTCCACAAGGTTTAGGAGTGTCTGTGGGAATGTTTGACCATTCTTCCAGAAGTGCATTTGTGAGGTCAGGCACTGATGTTGGATGAGAAGGCCTGGCTCTCGGTCTCCTCTGTAATTCATCCCAAAGGTGTTCTATCAGGTTGAGGTCAGGACTCTGTGCAGGCCAGTCAAGTTCCTCCACCCCAAACTCTCTCATCCATGTCTTTATGGGCCTTGATTTGTGTACTGGTGTGCAGTCATGTTGTAACAGGAAGGGGCCATCCCCAAACTGTTCCCATAATGTTGAAAGCATGAAATTTCCAAAATATCTTGGTATGCTGACGCCTTAAGAGTTCATTTCACTGGAACTAAGGGGCCAAGACAAACCCCAGAAAAACAACCTCACACCATAATCCCCGCTCCACCAAATGATTTGGACCAGTGCACAAAGAAAGGTCCATAAAGACATGGATGAGTGAGTTTGGGGTGGAGGAACTTGACTGGCCTGCACAGAGTTCTGATCTCAATGGACTAAGACTGGGATGCCATTAAAGTTCATGTAAAGGCATGTGTCCCAATACTTTTGGTAATATAGTGTATTTGGTGAGAGTGCTGTGTTTTACACCTGCTTTGATAAAACGGTGAAAGAGCCTGAGCATCCGGGTCTGTACAACCATCCATTTTGTACTTGTCAATCTCAGCTGTGTGGAGGAGTCTGTATGGCTGATGTGTGTCCATTCACATTATATGGGCTGCCTGGACACAGCTCAGCGCTGCTGGGGGGGGGAGTTCTGCGCACTACACTAAATGTGAACTAGCCCTAATTCTGGCTCCATCAGTGCACATACCTTGCTCCCAGTTTGATTGCCGGAAGTAAAGAGGAGAACCGTTGTGTAGACTCCAGTTTGTGGCTCATAGCTTGCACGGAGGTGGAGGGGGACTACCTCTCCCTTGCTTTCAGGTGACTGTGGTTGGTGTCTTGGCAGCTATTCACCAAGCATCAGAGCTGACATGCGCTCCCCCTCTTCAATACTTGAAAGTACATTGTGGCGTACTTTGTATACGGTTGCTGAATGGGGCAGTGGAAGAGTAAAGGGAGGTGAGTACTGGTGGGGATGTCTTTATAAGTTGGCATGTTGCTTTGCCCTGCATTGGCTAAACACATTTACAAAATATGTCTGGGGCTGTATCCACACTGCCCTGTGTGCGGTACAACTCGCAGACCATGCGTAGGTGTGAATGGGCCCAAAACAAGTGGTTGGTTGATATGACCAGGGCCAAGTACTATAAGGACTTTTTTTCTTTTCCACATAATACTGCATTTTATCAGGTTTTTTTTTTGGTTTTTTTTTTGTACAAGCATTTATGTCTCTTCTGATTTGAGCAATCCTGTTTTTATATTTTTGTTTTTTTTTATGCTGTAATCCCTAATTTCTGGATCTCCTTGTATTTTGAAATGGCCTTTTGTAGAAGTGGATATGAGTCTGCAGCCAAATACTTTGTGGCAGAAGATTTGCAAGTTGATGTTAAAGAAAAATCCTATATGATCACTGGAGCAAATAGTGGGATCGGAAAAGCGGCTGCTCTGGCCATTGCTAAAAGAGGTAAGGTTAAGAAGAGTTTAGAGTCCTGTCATTAGTCTACTGCAGGCAGAAGGAAGTATTTCCTCATTCTACCCTCTACAGTGATCATTCAGATTGTGCAGTAGCAGGAGATGGATATATCAGATCGGGGGGGGGGGGGGAATTGCCGCGGTTCTGCCCGAGATTTCAAAGCGCGCTGATAAAATGTCAAATCACACATCAGCATGTTCAGGAGGCATTCATTTTAATGGCACCTAAAAATGTGCTGCGATTCTGGTTGGGTGACACGCGTCGCCTGAATTAATTTCTTTTTTTTTGGGGCGTCGCGCAACAATCGCAGCAGAATCTCACCACGTTTTTAGGTGCCATTGAAATGAATGGCACCTAAACACGCTGATGTGCAATTTGACATTTTAACTGCGCATTTTGAAATCACGGGCAGAATCCTAGCAATTCCACCATTATTCAAAAAGCCTATGTGTGAACAGAGCCTTAAGCCTCGTACACACAAACTGATTTTCTGACGGAGATTGTGTGATGGCAGGCTGTTGGCCTAAAATCCGACCGTTTGTACGCTCCATCAGACAATTGTTGTCAGACTTTCCACCGACAAATGTTGGATGGCAGGCTTATAAATTTTCTGAGGGCAACGGTTTGTCAGATTTTCCTATCGTGTATACAAAAGTCCAAAGTACAAACACGCATGCTTAGAATCAATGCTGACCAAACATGACATTAGCAGAAGGTGCCCAAAGGGTGGCGCTCAAGAGCTGAAATTTCACGTAGTACGTCACTACATTCGTGTTTGTTGGCCTAAAGTTGTGTGCCGTTTGTATGCAAGACAAGTTGATGGCCAACTGGTCAAAAGTCTGACGCTTTGTCTGTGGAAAATCCGATCGTGTGTACAAGGTTTAAAACCGCATCTCAATCCAGGAAGTAGACGTTGATACTGGATAGGGAAGAGCTCACGCGGGTTCAAACAAACCTGCTTGAGCTGTTCTGCCGCAAAGATGACAGCCAGTCCTCGGTGACGGAATCATTCCTTGCCCAGCAGCTACATGTATGCAAGGGGTGTTTTCATATTCCCCTGTAAGTGGGGAATGCCTCCACAACCTATAATCAGCTGTTGGCTTCAACAGCTTCCCGGCAGCATATCGCATGCGGGTTTGGATTGTATCCGAACATGCCATGATTGTATCCGATCCAATTGTTGGCAGGGGATTGTCTGTTGAAAGACTGTTGTCCTCAAATCTGACCGTTAGTACGCTCCTTTTGACAATTGTTGTCCAATTTTCTGCCAACAAATGTTGGCTGACATGCTAGTAAATTTTCGGCAGACAACAGTTGGTTGTCAGATTTTCTGATGGTTAGTACACATGTCCGTCACACAAGTTGAAAGTACAAACACGCGTGCTCGGAATCAATGCTCACCAAACACGAAATTAGCAGAAGGGGCCCAAAGGGTGGCGCTCGAGCTGAAATTTCACGTAGTACATCACTACGTTTGTGTTTATTGCACGAAAATTGTGTACCGTTCAGTATGCAAGACAAGATCCAGGCTCACGCCCTTTAGACAAAAATCTGACGCTTTTTTTTTTTTTTTTTTTTTCCATGAGTTGAATTTTGTTTCTGGTAAAATAAGGGAGATGCAGGAAAAGGTCCAGATCAGATTGGGGATTTCTGTAAAAATGTAAAAAAATTCTGCATTTTATTTTTTTCAATGAGATTATGAAGGGAGGTAAATGTGCAGCAACACTAAAGCTGCACACACGATCCCCTTGTTGGCCAACCGAGCATCTGATTTTTGTCAAAAGGGCGCGTGCCAGGATCTTGTCTTGCATACTAACGGTACACAATTGTCAGGCAACAAACGTGAACGTAGTGACATACTGCAAGGAATTTTAGTTCTGCTAATTTCGTGTTTGGTGAGCACTGATTCTGAGCATGCGTGTTTGTACTTTCGACTTTTGTGTGACGGCTTTGTGTACTGACCATCAAAAAATCTGACAACAAACTGTTGTCCGCGGAAAATTTACTAGCCTGTCATCCAACATTTTGTTGGCCGAAAGTTGGACAACAATTTATTTTTTTGTGCAAAAGCTCCTAAACTTAACTCCATAAAAGCCTATATGTCCATATACACATAGGCTTTTAGGAGCTGCTGAGGTCAGGGGAGGTTCAACCTCCCTCTCCCGAACGCGGAAGAATCCTATACAGGATAGGAAAGTTTTGACCGCAAAACGCGTGGCACAATTTTTGCCGTGTTTTCCGTTTACCGGCAGCCAGCGATCAAATAGTTTAAGTGTACATGAAGGCTTAGAAGGCCCTTAGAGACAAATGACTATCTGAGATTTTGCCCATCAGTGGTAATGGTTTGTTATTTGATGTGTTTTGAATTATTGCAGGTGGTACTGTTCATCTAGTATGCAGAAACAAGGACAGAGCAGAAGAAGCACAAACGGAGATCATCACGAACAGTGGGAATGAGGTAAGGTTTTTTTATATAAATTCTTTACCTCACTTAATCTGCATTTTATAAAACAAACCAGCTGGATACACACTATACAATTTTTTATTTTTTTTTTGTTTATATTTTTTCCTTTAGATTTACCAGAACCATATATGTGGTCAAACCTGAAGCGTTTCAATTTGTATGCAAACAGGCACTACATAGTTTTGGTAAATCTAAAGGAAATCGGACAACAAAAGTTGTATAGTGTGCATGGGGTCAAGACTATTTGAAGCCTCCTTCAGATATTTGCAGCTGAGGCATGTGGCCTTCAAACAATACTGACTAATGAAGTCCAGCTACTTAAAGTGACACTCACGGCTATATTTATTCCCCCCCCCCCCCCCCCCCCCCCCCCCCCATAATGCCAGTGTAAAGACTTTCCTCCTAATGTCCACATCATCTTCCGTCCATCCGATTTTTGTCTCCTAGACACTGCTTAGAGCAGCAAGCTATGTATCCTTTGCCTCCTGTGTCCTCCAATGCACATGCTCCTCATGTTTTCAGCACGCGCCCGTCCTTACCTGTAAATTCAGGGAATCAATGCTCTGTAGCCAGGAGCCAGCAAAGAATGTGGGGGTTTTGTAAGTGTTTAGCCATAATGGGCTATATACATGTATTGGGGAATGTTGCATTGCTTGCTAGCAGTGAACCAAGTTAAACCAAAAAACAGTCGAGCCTTTAGTACCCATTTAGCACTTTGCTTGTTAAGTTAATGCTAAGGGGCCAAGCCCAACCCCTGAAAAACATCCCCACACCATACCGCCCCCTCCAGTGCACAAAGCAAGGTCTATAAAAACATGGATGAGTGAGTTTGGGATGGAGGAACTTGACTGGCCTGCACCTCAACCTGATGGAACACCTTTGGGATGAATTAAAGCGGAGACTGCAAGCCAGGCCTTCTCGTCCACATCAGGGCTTGACCTCACAAAGGTGCTTCTGGAAGAATGGTTAAACATTCCCATAGACACATTCCTAAACCTTGTGGACAGCCTTCCCAGAAGAGTTGAAGCTTCGAGCTCCCAATTGTCTACTGTCTGAAGTCTTGTACTTGATCAATGTCTGAAACCTAAAGGAAACGCACTGCTATATTTTTCCAATTGTATCTTTGAAGAATTTAGTTTTATTGAAGCTGGGGCACAAAGGCATTCACAGACATACTATTGCAAAATCCACAATACAATGAGCGGAAGTAGCAATTGTCCAGTGATATTCTGAAACATTACTAATGTGAACCTTTGTAAAAGTAAACCAAAATGCCAAACAAAGACTTTGCATGCTATTGGCTCCCAGAACCCCTAAATCGGCAACGATGCTTTGAACCAAGCAAAGGAGGGGTTGGGCCAGTGCAAGCTCACAAAACAAACAAATGGCTAGCCCCCCCCCCCCCACCTATAACTGGCCTTTGCAGCAAGGAGCACTGGAAGGCCAACGTATGTCAAACATTTGCAAAAAGATTTCCAAGCTCAAACTTACCAACCAAATTGACCTGTCTAACAATATGTGTTAAGAACAGGGGTTTAGTCTGCACACATTAGCAAATACATGCGTAAGCTACAGGCCCCTTCAAGGCACCCTGTCTTCTGTAGTCCCTAACTTTAACTTCAGTGACTCTCTACAATAGAAGCACATGCATTTTAATGGATAGGCAGAGGGCAGGTGAACCTCGAAGGAGCTCTCCCCTCCTTTTTAAAGGTACAGGGGCACACTGAACACCCAGCACTATGGCAGCAAAGATGTCAGGGCTTTGCCTGACCAATATAATCAAAACACAAACATGTGGCCACTGCCCCCACCTATAACTGGTCTATGCAGCAAGGAGCACTTGTACTATGTTTATATGGGGCTTTTGTTGCCACTGCGGGAAGTTGTCTGTAGAAACCTAGCGTAATGGTTCAGTTGTTGGCACATTTTTAAAAAGGAAGAACACGGAAGCAGGGGGGAGGTGGGGGGAGAGAAAGAAGAGGTGTCCGATGAGGGTGCCAGCCCGACTGGGCTAATAAATGAATGCCAAGTAGAGTATTATCTGATGAAGAGCAAAAGTTTGGGTGAGTCTGAAAATTGTAACCATGGAAACACCGTTCCTGAAATTTTGGTAAAATTTTCAATGGCAGTAGCAGGTAGTTTCTCCATCCACATAATGTGATGTAGTTCCGTAACCCAGGGCTCACAATTTCAAGTCCTGATCTACTAGCCAGACCTTAAGGGTTACTCGCCACCAGTTCCCCCACCCAACTCTTATTCTGCTCCTAAACACTCCCTCCATAAATTTATCATGAAATGACACTTAAATGTTTTATGCAGAATTGAGTTACAAAAATAAATATTAACATTATTAGTGCCCATCAGTGCGGCCTCACCTGTGCCCATCAATGCCGCTTCACCAGTGCAGGGGAGAAGGGAAGAGAGGAAGAGGAGAGCCGGCCGGATCATCATAGAGTGGGGGACGCCTGCTGTAACAGCTTTCAATTGAATTGCCCGATGTTCCTGGCACTCAGTCACACACAGTCCTGGATCCACTCCTATAATAGACGTTGCACGTCCCGGCGTTGGACTGGTGTTCTGTCTATCAAAGAAGCCTGCCAGATACCAACTGTTATTTTGTCATGCTCACAAACCTTGATATTAATTTGGAAACATGTTTGCTCTTGCCTTTTGAAATACTAAAAAGTTCTGATAAACCAGACCCTTACATGCTATTATTTTACCGACGATATGAGGGGGTTGTGCAAATAAGTTCAACAAAATATGGGGTGGGTGGATGAGTGAAGTCTTCTCTAATCCACCTCCTTTCTGTGATTCTGTGTAACACATGTTTGTTGTAATGTCACTTGGAAATCTAGTACAAGAGACACCAATGTGTTTTTTGCTTAACTAGCTTCGTAGCCATGTTGTATCTACACTTCACTGATATAAAACTAATTTATTGAAGTGTCCCTTCAGCCTACCTCTCGGGTTGTTACTACTGTATGTGTACCCATTGAGATTTCCTCTTCCTTCCTGTCCTTGTGATCGTAGAGGAAGAAAGGGAGTAGGGACTTTCTAGCAGGTGAACAGACAGCAAGACCTAACATATTTGGTAACCCTTCTCTGTCTTATCCAGAACTATAAAGAAAAGTTTGGTTCAGACTGAAACTAAACTGGTAATTTAGGCTCTGGGGTCTTATGTCCTTTTTATTTTTCAGAGGGTGTTCGTACATCTGTTGGATATGTCTGATCCAAAACAAATCTGGGAATTTGCAGAGAAGTTTAAGACTCAGAATAGACTCAATGTACTGGTACGTTTTTATTTTGCCATCTCATTAATCTCTTGCACCAAAATAATGGCAATTAAAGTGTATGCCGGGGGGGGGGGAAATGTAATACATGCATATTTAATCCCTCCTCGAAGGCCCCTTTCCCACTGGGGCGGGAGGTGCGGTGGCGGTATAGCGCCGCTATTTTTAGCGGCGCTATACCGTTGGAATTGCGGCGGTATACCGTTGGAATTGCGGCGGTATTCGGCCGCTAGCGGTGCGGTTTTAACCCCCGCTAGCGACCGAAAAAGGGTTAATACCTCCGCAATGCGGTCTGCAGAGGCGCATTGCCAGCAGTATAGCCGCGGCTTCCCTATGCTTTCAATGGGAAGGAGCGGTAAACACACCGCTCCTCTCACCGGTCCAAAGATGTTGCTAGCAGGACTTTTGGAGTGGTCCTGCTAGCGCACCGCTCCAGTGTGAAAGCCTTCGGGCTTTCACACTGGAGAATCAGCAGCCGCTGTTTAGTGTCGGTTTGCAGGTGCTATTTTTAGCGCAATAGCGCCTGCAAACCGCCCCAGTGTGAAAGGGGCCTAAGGAGGAACTTCACTCCACTTTAGATGGATATTACAAAACCGTGGGTAAGATTAAGGCCTGGCACCTGTCAAGTGAAGATGTAATACGCCTACCTATGCATCTGCAATTTGGAGTATTTTGAAAGATGCGCTCTGCATTCCTGGTATGGAAGGACTTTGGGTGTTCAGAATCTTGATTGCTGACATCTGACAACATAAGCTGGTTATATTCAATCCTATGTAGCTAACCTACAACTACGCGATTATTATAGTAGCAATGCCTTTCATTTTTAAAGGAAACCTGTCTAGACATCATAGCTGAGCTCCCATCCTCCTCTAGAAGCTGTCCTTGCCTGACACCTAGGGGTTGATTTTAATAAAACTGGAGTTTGCAAAATCCGGTGCAGCTCTGCATAGAAACCAATCGGCTTCCAGGTTGTTTTTGTCCAAAAAAAAAAAAAAAGCTTTATTGAACAAGCTGAAGCTGATTGGCTACCATGCACAGCTGTACCAGATTTTGCACTCTGCAGTTTTAGTAAATCAACCCCCTAATGTTGTTTTGACTGTGTCACTTATGCTGTCCCTCGTTTATCAGAACCCCCCCCCCCCCCTCCTGATCAGTGAGGTATTGCTGACTAGATCACACAGGCGCTTGTCAAAGGCACGCTCCATTCATTTCCATGGAGTGTCAAGCTCCTACTCTGTAGAAATAAATACTGAGTGTAGAACATGTGTGTGGAGTAGGGATAGGCGAGAATAAAGCCTCCTACACACGATCGGATTTTCTGACAACAAATGTGCGATGGCAGGTTTTGTCGGGTTAATCCGACCGTTTGTACACTCCTTCGGACAATTGTTGAATTTCCGCCAATAAATGTTTTATAGCATGCTTTAAAATTTTCCGACAACAATTGTGTCTTGTCGGATTATCCGATCGTGTGTACACAAGTCCGTCGGAAAAAAATCCAAAGTACAAACACGCATGCTCCAAACCAATGCTAACCATTGCAGAAGTTGCCCAACGGATGGCGCTAAAGAGCTGAAAAACCACGTAGTATTGTGTATGTTGGCTGAAAAAGTTCTGCCGTCTGTATGCATACCAAGTTCACGGCCAACGCCCTTCGCACAAAATTCCACGGATTTGTCCGATGGAAATCCGATCGTGTGTACAAGGCTTAAGAGTAGCAGAAGTGGGTTTAAAGGATTTCTGATAAAGTACAATATAACTGCACCAAACATCTTTTTAGGTGGGAACATTTATAAAATATATACTATTTATTATTTCTAGATAAACAATGCTGGCTGCATGGTGAATAAAAGAGAATTAACAGAAGATGGAATAGAGAAGAACTTTGCAACCAACGTCCTGGGTAGGCGATGCCTTCTATTAAATTGTGCTTGTATGCCTAAATGCTAATAATTCAGATCAGTGAAATATTCTGATTGGTTGCTGTTGTTTTGTTATGTCTTAGGCCCCATACACACTATTCGATTTTCTGCAGATTTTTGTCTTCAGATTTACCAAAGCCATATAATATGAGCTCAAACCTTAAGAGTTTCAATTTTGTATGCAATCAGGCAGGTCCTTGCACTACGTGGTTTTGGTAAATCTGAAGACAAAAAGCTGCAGAAAATCTAATAGTGTGTATGGGGCTTTAGTCCTTTGTGTTAATAAAGAAAAGGTGAAATGAATTCTTGTACGCAAAGCTCTCATGTAAACTATTAAAGTGGTTGTAAACCCACTTTTTTTTTTTTTTTGCCAACCTGTAAAAAGGCATAATGAGCTATTATGACTAGCATAATAGCTCATTATGTACCACTTACCTTAGATCGGGGCCCCCGAGGCAGTCCGCGTCCCTCTGTCCAGCCGCAGACATCACTGCGGCGATAGCCGGAATGTTACTTCCGGGTATCGCCGCACCAGCCAATCACAGCGCCGCTCCGGCGCTGTGATTGGCCGGAGCGGCGGAGATGTCACTCTGCGCATGCGCGCGGGAGGCGTCCCATTCGGCTACGCCCAGCGATTGCTGGGAAGTAGCCGAGTTTGTGAATGGGATTAACCCCATGAATGCGCCGTTGTCTACAGCGTGCATGCGCCGTAGACAGCGGCGCCTGTCATTTTTAGTAAATATCTCCTAAACCGTGTAGGTTTGGGAGATATTTCTTGCACCTACAGGTAAGCCTTAATCTAGGCTTACCTGTAGATGCAAGTTGAAAAAGTGGGTTTACAACCACTTTAAAAGCATCCTAATGCCCAAATGTGCAAAGTTATATAAATGTTACACACTACTAATTAATGTTGTGCAAAATGAATGTAAAACCTCTCTGTGGAATAAGATTATAAATCTTCCATTCGTGATGACTATGTGCATTGATACTTAAATCAACATGTGCTATATAAAGTCCTCATTAAACTGTGACCATATTCATCCGAATCTTGCACTTTAATTCAATGCTCCCCATCCAGTCTTGCTTAACTCCAAAGTGTATGTACTCCACCACCAAATATACAAATGCTCACTCACGTAGCCCAAAGGCCCGCTGAACCACAAAGCGTGTGTAATAAAAATATTACAATCTGCCCGCATGGGACTCCCGGTGGCCTCCTCTCCAACTCGCAGATGCTCCTTCCCCCTCCAAGGATATGCACCAATCATCCAGAAAGAAAATAACAGTGATCGTGCAACATAAATTTTATTTAAAATCACACTTAAAACCAATCTCCATTAGTGTCCGCTATCCAACACCAAAAACCACGTCATTTCGTGTTTGTTGGCCAACAATTATTTGCCGTTTTGTATGCTATACAGGTTCATGGCCAATGCCCTTCGGACAAAAGTCCTACGCTTTGTCCGGAAAATCTGATCGTGTGTAGGAGGCTTTACTCTGCTTACTATTAAAGTGAAGTAGTTACTTTTCTTGCCAATAGGAAAGCACAGATACCCTTAAAGTGTTGGTTACTAAATCCTTTGGAAAAATGTATGCATTAGGCCCCTTTCACACTGAGGCGCTTTGCAGGCGCTATTGCGCTAAAAATGGTGCCTGCAAAGCGCTCTGAAAAAGCTGCTACTTTGTATCCAATATGAAAGCCAGACTGCGCTGGCAGAAGGGTAAAAAAACTCCTGCAAGCCGCATCTTTGAGGCGTGATAGGAGCGGTAAAAATAGCGCCCCTGCACATTGAAATCAATGCGGTAGCGCCTCCAAAACGCGGCAAAGAGGCGTTATTGCGGGCGTTTTTAACCCCTTTTTTTTTTTTGCCCGCCAGCGGGGGTTAAAATCGCCCCGCTACCGCCCGCAAATCGTGGCAAAAACGACGGTATAGCGGCGCTAAAAATAGCGCCGCTATACCGCCAGCGCATCCAGCGCTTCAGTGTGACAGTAGCCTTAGACCCCTTTCACACTTGAGGTGCTTTACAGGCGCTATATCGCCTCTCCTGTCTTTCCAATGTGAAAGCCTGAGGGCTTTCACACTGGAGCGGTGTGCTGGCAGGATGTCAAAAAAAGTCCTGCAAGTCTCATCTTTGAGGCGCTGTAGGAATGGTGTACACACCGCTCCTAAAGCGCTCCTGCCCATTGAAATCAAATTTTCATTGAAATATTTATAATACATTTCATCACATAAGGAACAAAAAAGAGGGGAGGGCAGCCTTTACCAAGGGTGGGGGATGTTATGGATCTGGCAGCGAAAGGCATGCATTGATGGATAATGGGCTTGTATCAATAGGCTAGTGCAGCAGGCCTTTAGATTAATTTGGCTTTAATTTGACATCAGTATAAGAGGCTTCTGAGATTATTCAGTGTTCATTGACAAGTGCAGTTAGTCTCTTTCCAAGGCCCCTTTCACATTTGTGTGACTTGTCCTCTGACTTGGTACTGCAAAGCCGCATGACAAGTCGTGCCCGATTTCCAATGAGTACCATTTCATATCTGTGCGACTTTCCCTGTACTACTTTTGGTCCGACTTTGATGCGAGTTGAGGTCCGTAGACCTCAAGTTTACACAGGCATTCCCTGAAATCGCAGCCGCATCATGTGACTTTCAAGTTGCAGCAGTGTGAAAGGGGCCTAAGCTGTGCTAACCTGTTTCATGCTGTGTTTGTCTTTCTATTGACTTGTATGGTGATTATACCCGTTCTGATGCAAAACAGAAGTCTGACACATGTCTTTAGCATCTTGTATTGGCGATTTGTATTGTATCACTGCATGACAGCAACACATGAAAAGCTCTCAAAATAAAATTGAACACTATATTGCTAGAAAATATGGCAACAATTATTTTTTTAGCTTGTAATGGTCTACATAAAGTTTAGAAAGTCACAAGACAGGCTGAGAAATCTCTTCTTTCCATTGCAGAATACTGTGATGAATAATTCAGATAGCTGTGGTTTAATTGCATTAGTGGCAGAATGACAGACACCGAACAATCTAATGAATGGGGTTAACCCAGAAATTAACCTGTTGCTCCTGGAGGCTTCTTGTATTCATAGCAAATTCATTTGGTGGTTGTGATAAAAAATCTTGTTTAGTGTCAGGATTCATTTCACTTTCCCAAGTGGAAAATTAGTTATTCCAGAATACTTTATTACTGATCCGACTTTCGTATTCTGAAATCTGATTGGTTGTTTTGGGTTACTGCACTTTGCATGTCATTGTTATTTAAACTGTTTAATCAAATGAGCACAAAAAATCTTTCATTATCAATATATTTATTACAGGCAATAAGACTCCTATAATGCAATTCCCTGGTGCACTGTAATTTTCCAGGCAGTGTACTACAGAAATTAACCATTAGGCCTCATGCCCACTGGCGTTTTTACAGCTGCGTTTTTTGCAGCTTAAAAACGCCTGTCCATGTTATTGTAAATATATATTTTTTTTTTTTGGGAAAAAAAACCAAAAAAAAACGTCGGAGCTAAAAACGCGACCGCGCGTTAGTGCGCGTTTTTTGCGCGTTTTTTGACGCTCGCGTTTTTTTCTGCCTAATTCTGACGCTGAGGAGCGCACTGGTCCTGGGTTTTTTTTTTACAGCTTAAAAACGTCTATGCTATTTGCAGCTCAAAAATGTCTAGGTGGGCATGAAGCTATAGACTAACATGGACAGGTGTTTTTAAGCTGTAAAAAACGCGGCTGTAAAAACGTCCGTGGGCATGAGGCCTTATTGGCAAATACATGGGAGGATGTTTTCTGTGCGGACAAGTGGCAGAATCTGACTGTTCAGTGAATAGAGATTTACATACATTCCCCCCCCCCCCCCCCCCCCGTTTATGGGCTTGAATAAAAACATCTCCGGTCTGCAAATAATTAAGATTGCAATGCAACTTTCAAAGCATGCTGGCCTTTTCTATAGGCAATATACTGTAAACTGATAATAAGAAACAATATTCATGGAAATCAAGGGCACCTGCATCCCAAAAATTACATATAATATGAAGACAGATGAAGTACAAGACAGGGAAGAGAGGAAATAAACACACACACACTATATTACCAAAGTCTGTGGGGTTCAATATTGAGTTGGCTCACCCTCTGCAGCTATAACAGCTTCAATTCTGGGAAGACTGTCCACAAGGTTGAGTTTGTCTATGGGAATGTTTGACCATTCTTTCAGAAGCACATTTTTGAGGTGAGGCACTGATGTGGATGAGAAGGCCTGGCTCACAGTCTCCACTCAAATTCATTCCAAAGGCGTTCTATCAGGTTGAGGTGCAGGCCAGTGAAGTTCTTCTACCCCAAACTCACTCATCCATGTCTTGTATATAATTCATAAAATCATTTCTTTATTATGCAAAGGCTTAAAAACATTATTCAAATACTGTTGATTCATTAAAATCCAAATCTGAATATTGTTGATATTAAGAAACATGCATTTTATACATAAAACAACAAAGATTCAGATGTTCTTACCAACACATGAGTGGCACTAGATGCTAAAAATGTTATCCAACTCCATTTTATCGTGGGCCACATTAGCATTATGATTGCCCTCAAAGGGCCAGTTGTATCTGTAAGACTATGTAAATTTATCCAGGGCTTTTTTTTTTCTCAGCGAATAGGTGCAGGAACCTCTTTGAACAACAGTGGGAGGATCTTTAAAAGGGCAATAATAATACCAGGAGTGCGTTATGTACAGAGTTCAGGGATGCACTGAAGGCAGTTTCAGGGGGTGCTCTATGCCAGAGCTTGACAAATCCCAGGTGCCAGGTCCCCATGGCAACTAAAATTTGCATCCTGGCACCTGGGATTTGTCAGGCCATTCCCAGGCGTGGTCGGCTAGTTCTGAGAGGGCATCTATTGACTTCCTCCCAGAACCCCCCTGCACCCCCACTTTGGACACGGCTTATAACAGATCGAGGTAAATGGCCAATCACAGCAGCTCTTTACCATGTGATCAGCTGTGTCTGATCATTGTAAACAGACTTACCGGTTATCGGCAGTACTTTCCTCACACACTGTCTCGGTGTGAGAAAAGGAGAGTCGGTAGCCGACAATTCTGGCAGGCACGTCTACATCAGTGCAGCCTCATCGGTGAAGAAGAAAACTTACTTATTTGCAAAATTTTCGAACAATTTTTTTGCTTTTTTTTTTTTTTTCCAAGATTTTCATCCTTTTTGTTTATCAAAAGATAAAAACCCCAGAGGCGATTTAATTACCACAAAATTTAATTTGGGTACAGTGTTGTGAAACTGGGCAATTGTTATTCAAAGTGAAAGCTGAAAATTGGTCCGGGCAGGAAGGGGGTGAAAATGCCTGGTAGGAAAGTGGTTAACATAAAAAAAAAAAAAAAAAGTAGCTGTGCTGCTTACCTGCAGCACAGCGAAGGTGTGTGTGTGTGTGTGTGTGTGTGTGTGTGTGTTTTTTTGTTTGTCTCACATGCTGCCTGCAATAGTGATTGGGACAGGTTCTCTTCTCCAGTCAGCAAAATCAGGTGGTCAAGTGGCAGCCCATAGACATGAGGTTTGTTGTGCAATCCTGCTGGAGATGGGAGCAATTTACTATTTAGAAGTACAGAAGGCTTGCATTATTTGGCATTCTCCTTCTTGCGTCAAAAGGCCAGAAAGTTCATGTGCAACAAACCTAACCACCACTAGGCCCTACTTTCCATGTCCAGCCAGTGAGGGCTCAGTGTTAGAGGGTCAAATTCACATTCTGTTGTGACTAGTCCTATAACTCGGCTAAGGTGAGTTCTCATATAAATGATTTTATGTAGTAGAGGATGCTGGCAGCTTGCCGTCTGCCTGGTCTGACCCAACTGTATCCATGTTTTACAACCTTTGGAATGAAGTCTACTCGACCCTTTCTATGCATTGCAATTTATCATAAGACATAACTGTCTTATGATAAATGCAGTTCGTGTGTGTGTACACATTTTAGGTAATTTAGGGTTGTAGAGTTTTTATATGCTAATTTAGAATAGTGTTTGCTTTCAGTGCCTACTGCAAGACACATAGGAGCGTGGCATGAAAGTGACTTATGTGCAACACTGGAGCTGAAAATGAAAGCTTAAATAATTTCTTCCTGCCCTTAGGTACCTATATTCTCACTAGAGCGTTGTTGCCTGTACTAGAGAATGAAGAGGGTGCCAGGGTGGTAAGTATTGTGGCAATTTACCTTTCCTGTGTCTGTGCGTTTTTAAAGAGGACCTTCTTGACTTTATTCTGCTTGTATTGCGTTTTCTCATTTCATGCTCGGAAGGGTCTCATCAATTGTATTCAGCTACAGTGACCCATCTTACCGTTCTAAGTGAAGTGTCCGCACTCCTTCACTCTCTTGCTCTTATGCATAAAAGTGATCTATCACCCAGAAACAAAGGGGGAAATCCAATATGTTGTTGTCTTTATTAGTGAGCAAGATTACGTTTTTTTTGATCTCCTATAATGCATGTTTCCACAAGCCTCCAGAAAAATTCAGTGTGTGGAATGGATCTCAGGCTTGGCAGGGAGTACAGGAATTGGCAGTGTGTCAGTCGTGTGAATGATTGTAGAGGGCTACTTCTTACAGTAACCAAAGGTCGGACTTTTTAGGCATGGAAACAATGGAGAAGTAAATATCACAAATAATAATTATTGAAGAAAGTGCATAGTATAATGGTGTTCAAAAATTAAAAATCGTATAAAAAATTTGTACAGTGAGCCCTTGTGCTCACTGTACAAACTGTATCATTTTCATATGATTTTTAATCATACTATGCACTTTTTTTTTCAATGAATATTTATTTGAAATGTACTTCTCCGTTGTTTCCATGCCTAAAAAGTCTGACTTTTTGGTTACTGCAAGAAGTAGCCCTCTATGTTCTCTCTTCGACTTATGGATGTGGCATTGTGAGTGCTTCCCTTTTTTTTTTTTTTCATGTGAATGATGATTATATTGTTCCAGGTGACAGTCTCTTCGGGTGGTATGCTGGTTCAAAAACTGGACGTGTCTGACTTGCAGTTTGAAAAGGGCACATTTGATGGAACAATGGTGTACGCACAGAATAAGGTCTGTTCTCGCTATATATATATAATTATATAATTGCAGCCATTTGCTAAAATCATTTAAGTTCTTTTTTTTTTTTTTTCCTCAATGTACACACAGTACCCCATATTGACAGAAAAACACAGAATTGTTGAATTTTTTTGCAGATTTATTAAAAAGGAAAAACGGAAATTTCACATGGTCCTAAGTATTCAGACCCTTTGCTCAGTATTTAGTAGAAGCACCCTTTTGATCTAATACAGCCATGAGTCTTTTTGGGAAAGATGCAACAAGTTTTTCACACCTGGATTTGGGGATCCTCTGCCATTCCTCCTCGCAGATCCTCTCCAGTTCTGTCAGGTTGGATGGTAAACGTTGGTGGACAGACATTTTTAGGTCTCTCCAGAGATACTCAATTGGGTTTAAGTCAGGGCTCTGGCTGGGCCATTCTAGAACAGTCACGGAGTTGTTGTGAAGCCACTCCTTTGTTGTTTTAGCTGTGTGCTTAGGGTCATTGTCTTGTTGGAAGGTAAACCTTTGGCCCAGTCTGAGGTCTGGAGAAGGTTTTCATCCAGGATATCCCTGTACTTGGCCGCATTCATCTTTGCCTCGATTGCAACCAGTCCTCCTGTCCCTGCAGCTGAAAAACACCCCACAGCATGATGCTGCCACCACCATTCTTCACTGTTGGGACTGTATTGGACAGGTGATGAGCAGTGCCTGGTTTTCTCCACACATACCGCTTAGAATTAAGGCCAAAAAGTTCTATCTTGGTCTCATCAGAACAGAGAATCTTATTTCTCACCATCTTGAAAGCCTGCATGGAGTTTGCTAAAAAAAAACACCTGAAGGACTCCATGTGTCTTGCACTGAGGCGAGGCTTCCGTCGGGCCACTCTGCCATAAAGCCCCGACTGGTGGAGGGCTGCAGTGATGGTTGACTTTCTACAACTTTCTCCCGACTGCATCTCTGGAGCTCAGCCACAGTGATCTTTGGGTTCTTCTTTACCTCTCTCACCAAGGCTCTTTTCCCCCGATGGCTCAGTTTGGCCGGACGGCCAGCTCTAGGAAGGGTTCTGGTCTTCCCAAACGTCTTCCATTTAAGGATTATGGAGGCCACTGTGGTCTTAGGAACCTTAAGTGCAGCAGAATTTTTTTGTAACCTTAGCCAGATCTGTGCCTTGCCACAATTCTGTCTCTGAGCTCTTCAGGCAGTTCCTTTTGATCTCATGATTCTCATTTGCTTTGACATGCACTGTGAGCTGTAAGGTCTTATATAGACAGGTGTGTGGCTTTCCTAATCAAGTCCAATCAGTATAATCAAACACAGCTGGACTCAAATGAAGGTGTAGAACCATCTCAAGGATGATCAGAAGAAATGGACAGCACCCGAGTTAAATATATGAGTGTCACAGCAAAGGGTCTGAATACTTAGGACCATGTGATATTTCAGTTTTTCTTTTTTAATAAATCTGCAAAAAATGTCAACAATTCTGTGTTTTTTTTTTTTTCTGTCAATATGGGGTGCGCTGTGTGTACATCAATGAGGGGGAAAAAAAGAACTTCAATTTATATATATATATATATATATATATATATATATATATATATATATATATATATATATATATATATATATAATTTATTTATATTATAATCTACCTGGGATTTATTTGACTTTAACCACTTAACGACCGCCGATTTACGTCGGCAGAATGGCACGGACAGGCAGAATCACGTAGATCTACGTGATCGCCTTTGTGCAGTTGGGGGGTCCATCCGGACCCCCCTTCACTGCAGTGAGCGGCCGTTAAGTGTTCGGGAGCGATCAGGCATGAGGGGGCGGCCGCTCGATTCCGCCCCCCCCCCTCGCGATCGCTCCCGGCCAATGAAAATGCTTCCTCCGCCATGTGATGTAAACAAGGCTGGAGGAAGTGATGTCATCTCCCTCGCCGCGGTCTTTCCGTTCCCGGCGCCGAGCAGAGAAGAAGCAGGTTAGTGCACCAACAGTCCACTGACACGTAGGTACACATAGGCACACAAATCACCCCCAAAGCCCCCAATCACAGTGTCACTGATTGCAGTGATCATTTATTTTACTGATCACTGCATTTAGTGTCATCCTGTGATTGTAAAAAGTTGCAGGGCAGTTAGGATTAGGCCCCTTTAGGTCCAGGGTAGCCCCCTAACCCCCCCTAATAAAGGTTTAACCCCTTGATCACCCCCAGGTAACCCTTTCACCCCCTAACTTCAGCGTCACTAAGCGATTGTTTTTCCGATCGCTGTATTCGTGTCGCTGGTGTTTTAGATAGGCAGTTATTTTTTTTTTAGGTTCGCCGCAGGTTTTTATTAGTGTCAGGTACCCCCATATATTATTTTAACCCCCTGATTGCCCCTAGAGTTAACCCTTTCACCAGTGATCGCCGTATAAGCGTCACTGGTGTCACTGGTTAGCCAGTAAGTTATTTAGGTTACCCGTCAGGTTTTTATATAGTGTCAGGTACCCCCATATTTAACCTAATAAAGGTTTTAACCCCCTGATTGCCCCTAGTTAACCCTTTCACCAGTGATCACCATATAAAGGTTACGGGTGACGCTGGTTGATTAGTTTGCTTTTTATAGCATCAGGGCACCCGCCGTATATAACCCAATAAAGGTTTAACCCCCCTGATCGCCCGGCGGGTGAGATCAATTAGGTTTTAGTGCCAGAGAGGGTCTGCGTCGCCCCAGGCAGCGTTAGGTTAGTGACAGTAACGCTAACACCCACGCGCAAAGCATACACCCCCCTTAGTGGTATAGTATCTGATCAGATCTATACTAGCATCCCCAGCGGTTTAGGGTTCCCAAAAACGCAGTGTTAGCGGGATCAGCCCAGATACCTGCTAGCGCCTGCGTTTAGCCCCTCCGCCCAGCCCAGCCCACCCAAGTGCAGTATCGATCGATCACTGTCACTTACCAAACACAACACACATAACTGCAGCGTTCGCAGTGCTTGGTTTTTGGGGCCCTGTACGCGGCTAGGCTCCCAAAAAGTCCCACACATGTGGTATCCCCGTACTCAGGAAAAGCAGCAGAATGTATTTTGGGGTGCAATTCCACATATAACCATGGCATGTGTGAGCAATATATCATTTAGTGACAACTTTTTGTACCTTTTTTTTTTTTTTTTTTTTTTTTTTTTGTCATTATTCAATCACTTGGGACAAAAAAAAAAAATATTCAATGGGCTCAACATGCCTCTCAGCAATTTCCTTGGGGTGTCTACTTTCCAAAATGGGGTCATTTGGGGGGGTTTTGTACTGCCCTGCCATTTTAGCACCTCAAGAAATGAGATAGGCAGTCATAAATTTAAAGCTGTGTAAATTTCAGAAAATGTACCCTAGTTTGTAAACGCTATAACTTTTGCGCAAACCAATAAATATACGCTTATTGACATTTTTTTTACTAAAGACATGTGGCTGAATACATTTTGGCCTAAATGTATGACTAAAATTGAGTTTATTCGATTTTTCTTATAACAAAAAGTAGAAAATATCTTTTTTTTTTTTTTCAAAATTTTCGTTCTTTTTCCGTTTATATCGCAAAAAATAAAAATCGCAGAGGCAATCAAATACCATTAAAAGAAAGCTCTATTTGTGGGAAGAAAAGGACGCAAATTTCATTTGGGTACAACATTGCATGTCCGCACAATTTACAGTTAAAGCAGCGCAGTGCCGAATCCCAAAAACAGGCTTGGTCCTAATGGCCCGAAATGGTCCGGGGCTTAAGTGGTTAATTAAATAAAATGATTTGCTTGATCTGTAACATATTTTTGTTAGAAATGGCACATGCCATCTGACTAGCAGAGAAAATGCTTTGTATACATGTCAGTCTGTGTGATTTTTTTCATAACTTTTTTTTTTTTTTTTCTTAGAGGAACTGCAGTCTGCATAATTTGAAATAAAAACATCTTTTTGCATTCTGAAGCTTCCCTCCAACCACTTTGCATATTATTTTATATATACTGTGATTCTGTACTTGCCAAATATGCTGCAGAAATCTCCCTCCACTGAGTCTGGCTGCATCCATTTTAACTGTGGGCAGCTGAAGCTGCTGCCTGTTCACTTCCTGGATTTACACACACACCTCTAGCGCTCTCATTAGTCCTCTTATAACTCGCCCCCTCCCTTCCTGTCAAACTCTTGTGAGAGCTGTGCATGATGTCATAAGCCTAGGCTTTTCAGACAAGAAACAGGAAGTGGGCTGTATAAGGTATTTACTGGCAGAAAAGAGGGGGGGGGGGAGAGGATTTGTACTGTGAGGGGGAATTTGGGGGAGCTGATTTATGCTTGGAGGGGGAATTTGGAAGGAAAATAGATGTGTGCTAGGAGGGATGATTTGTGGGAAATTTGAGCTGGAAGGTGGGGTGGTTGTAGGGGCAAGTATATGTGCTGGGAGGGGGAATTTGGACTGTGGGGATGGGGAATGTTTGAAGGGCACTTCAGAATTCTCTGCCTAATAGGCTTCTGAGATGTAAATGGGCCTACCTACGTGTGTGTGTGTGTGTGTGTGTGTGTGTGTGTGTGTGTGTGTGTGTGTGTTAGCTGCCCAAACAACTCCTTCAAGTCACCCCTGCTACAGCCCATACTGCAGATATAATGGTGATGTTTCGAAAAGAAATGCTGAAAATGACATCAGTGCGAATAATAAATTAATATGAAGTTGAATTATTCTTCTCCATACTATCTAATATACAAACCGAGGTTTTATTCTCTTCTCCCCCTTTTTTTTTTTTTTTTTTTTTTTTTTTTAATCTTTACTACAGAGGCAGCAAGTGATATTGACTGAGCAGTGGGCCAAAGCATACCCAAAGATTCACTTTTCTGTCATGCACCCAGGCTGGGCAGACACACCAGGTAAATAACTGATCTTTAACTTTTATTTGCAATAATTGGGGCAGGCATAGGTAATGGAGACTCTTATCGGCTTTCTTAAAGCAGAATTCCGCCCAAGAGGAACTTCCGCTTTAAGTACACCTCGCCCCCTTGCATGCCACATTTCGCATGTAATTTTTTTTGGGGGGGCAGTCGGTGGGTACTTTTAGAAGAGGATTTCTTGTCCCACTTCCTCCTTTGGGCTCCTAGGCGGCCCCTCTCTCTCTCGGCAATCTTCTGGGACATGTGACAGGTCCCAGAAGATTGCCTGTCCACTGGGAACGCGAAGTGCGTGCCCGGCCATGAAGCCGAAAGCTGTCACGGCCAGGTGCCCATAGTGGCTATGGCGGAGACAAGGGGGAGAGGAGCAACGCTTCGGGCGGCAGCATCGCTGGACTGTGGGCCAGGTAAGTGTTTGTTTATTAAAAGTCAGTAGCTAAACTTTTTGTAGCTGCTGACTTTTAATAATCAAAAAAGCTAGAACTCCGCTTTAATGGGTGTACAACGGGCATCACTAAATGGTTGCCTGTGGTCCACGTCCGGCTCGATCTACTGCCACCGTGATCGCGCCATTTAGCTGCCGCTTTTGTCCCCAGCCTCCGCCGCTGTCATTGGCAAAGGAGGGCGGTACAATTCTGGACTGGGGGCAGGACCAGCAATGCATTGAGAGAGGCAGCTTCCTGAATTTGTTTCACGTTAGCCAGGAGGTGATTTGCTACTAGGAGGCGGTCCTAGCAGCCAATCGCCAGCTTGCTAATATGAAAAGTTACCCGGCAGCTCCAGTGCTGCCTCTGCCTTCAGTTCAGGATTGCTCTGCCTCCTGCCCTCCGCTCTGTGAAAGGTAGGAGAGAAGGGAGGAAAGGACATGGCTGTAAAGGATGGGGAGTGGGGGGGGGGGGGGATATGTGAAGGGGGCAGTGCTGTGGTGGGGAAGATGTGAAGGGGGGGAAGCAGCTGTACACAAAATGAGGTGCTGTACAGAAAATGTGCAGGGGTACCATTGACTCTTAAACTCACTGAAATAAAAGGTGCAGTTTCCCGCAGATGGAAATAGCATGGTACAACCATGCAGTTTCCATGTGGCTGCATTTTTTTAAAAAGATGCCAGGACCTTTTCCCAGTAGGAAACGCAGGCACAGTAGCCCATTCAAATGAATGGGCGGTCATGCCTGCACACCTGGGCTGTGATTGTAAAGAATCATCGCACAACAAATGCGATTCGGACCTCTGCTGGAATTTTTTTTACTACTAATTGGACCTCCATGTATTTTAATTTAATACCCCTGTGTACACTGTATATAATCCCAACTATTTCTGTCACCAGGCCACAGTAGGTCACTGTTCTTGTACATGCATGTTCTTCTTCAGTTTTATTCAAGATATATCTGACTGGAATTTTTTATTTAGCTGTAAGGTTATCAATGCCAGACTTCTATGAAAAAATGAAGACCAGATTACGCACGGAAGAACAAGGAGCAGACACAGTGGTGTGGCTCACCATATCTCCTGCTGCAGTCAAACATCCAAGTGGGCTCTTCTTCCAAGGTAGAATCCTCACTTTCTGTGGAGCCTTAAATATTCAGTCTTAGGAAATTATGGATAAGTGAGATAAAAGGGTACGACATCCGATCCTATATTAAAAAATGTACTTTTAGGCCTCATGCCCACAGACGTTTTTACAGCTGCGTTTTTGAGCGTTTTTTACAGCTTAGTCTATAGCTTCATGCCCACCCAGGCATTTTTGAGCTGCAAATGGCATAGGCGTTTATAAGCTGTAAAAAAAAAAAAAAAACAGGACCAGTGCGAGTGTTAAGTGCGCAAACCCAGACCACAGTATAATTTCTACTTGCACCCATATTGGATACCCATGTGATGAGCCGGACCCATCAATTTTTTGACACAGTCATATCTGTCAACAAGAGTGCTGCAAAAAGACGTGAACATTGTATGCATTATGTAAAGCTCAATTTGTGTGTGTGTGTGTGTGTGTGTGTGTGTGTGTGTGTGTGTGTGTGTGTGTGTTATTATTTATTATTTTATATATGTAATATATATTAAAAAAAAATATTTTTTTTTTTTTTTAGATCGTAAGCCGGTTTCTACCCACTTACCCCTGGCTTTCACTCACTCCTCCACAGACGATGAAGAGAAGTTTCTTCAGATTCTACAAGACATGGCACTGAAATTTGCTCCATCATCCAAGCTGTAGCAAACATTCCAGTTTTTAGGACGGTGTCTGGCTTTTGATGCTGTGAGCTCTCCCAGGAAAGGAGGAGAGGTTACTAAATTATAATATTCAGTAACCTTACTGTATTATATCCTAATGTGCTTGTTGGTGCACTGATATCATTCAGGTTTAAGAGTGCCTACTATGTAATTGTTTACATTTGCTTTATTAATATTTAATGCCTCCTGTGCATGAACAAAGGAAATGTTTCTTGGGATATATCTGTGGTGAGACGGCAGTGTTCTACCCCAAGGAAAGCTATGACAATGGCTAGGATGATAGGACTTTGAGTCTGCAATCGGCTGTGAATATGATCGGTAATTGGTGTTATTTTTACACTGAAACACCATTCATGAATGTATTTATGAAGGATGAGTCTATTTGTAGAAATGTGCCAGCAAATTGTACATGAAACAAATGCATCCCTTACATTGGTGAGAACTGTCATGATGTGAGTGGTCCTTTGAGTAGACTACTGAAATGTGGTTGGATAGGAGTTTTAATGCTCATGTGTTCTATTTTGCCATATTGAAATAAATATTTTTGGCCATCTTACTGTGGTATTCCTTTCTATCACTTATATTTATATGCTGACAGTAGTGGAACCAAACCAGCACCTGGATACATCCTAGACCCCGTTTTACATCTAGCAATTTTGGAGTGCGGGGAGAATTGCTGAAATTCGGCCCGCAATTCCAAATTGCAATGCTGGCAAAATGCAGCATATGTTTGTGCCATTCGTTTTTGTTTTTTTTTAATTGGAAACCAACTTTATTGAAAAGTATGCATGGTACATAAATCAACATAAGCCAGTATGGCCAATATAATAGTACATACATGAACACAGTGAAGCATCTGTGTGTCACAAAGATAATAACAGCAGTGAAAGTAGAGCCGGTATACAACAAAAACAAAAAATCAACATGTCAGGTACACGTTTCACCATCCGCCATCCGCCATCCATCTGTCCCAGACCTTCTCATACTTTAGCGGACACCCTCTATGTACATAAATCAGTTTTTTATATGGGAGAGCATCGTTAACCGCCTTTTTCCAGCACTGAACTGTAGGGGGCAGGGCCTGCATCCAATTACGGGCCACTACTTTTCTTGCCAAGAATAGCGTCTCATGCAAAAAGGTACGGAGGGGTTTGTCGGCATCCAAGTCTGGCAACAGGCCAAGTAGGCACATCTTTGGGTCAAGGGTAGCAGGGGAGCCCATCTGATCGTGTAGGAAGCGTATCACCTGTGTCCAATATGCCTGAATGGTAGGACAGAACCATATGAGGTGGTAAAAGGAGCCCGGGGTATGGTCACAGAGGCGGCATCCTGGATTGTACGTGGGCCTGAAACGTGCCACTCTCTGAGGGGTCAGATATGTTCTATGTATAATGTACAGCTGTGTGAGGCGGTCCGACAGCTTGGGGGAAACCTTTTTCACGTCCTCCAAAATCTCGCCCCAGTCCTCATCCTCTATAAGTCCAACATCCGCCTCCCATCTAGTCTTAGCAGTATAGGCCAATGCTGTGGTGCTATGGAGACGAATGGCGGAGTACAAAGTGGAGATGAGCTTAGCAGGCACATTACCCGTGACTGTGTCCACTATGGAGGGAACTGCCAGGGACGGGTAAGAGCCAGAAAACTGGGCCTGTATGGCGTGACGGAGTTGCAAATACCTGAAGAAAAGGCAATTGGGGAGGGAAAATTCGTCCTTCAGCATTTGGAATGACTTAAGGCCTGAATCGGTCATGATCTGGTGTATGTATAAGATCCCATGGCGTATCCACGCCGCGGGGTCCGGAATGGACAATAATTCTGGCAAGCATGTATTGTACCAGAGAGGGGTATGAGAGTGTACCCTTGGGGTCCCAGTTCTCTGCAGTGCCGCCCGCTATATCCTCCGGTGGTGAGTCAACATGTCTGCTGTGCGTTGGGGGGGGGCGTCTTGTCAATGGGGCTCTTAGGACCGATTGAAGTGGGGTGTGGGCCGAGTCATCTGGGTGCTCACAGAGTAGTGTCTGGTATCTCGTTAGTTCATGTTTATCAAAATAATAGAAGTGGGACAGCTGGGAGGCAAAATAATAATCCTGAAAGTCAGGGAGAGCAGCTCCTCCCAACGTCACAGGGTTCTTCAGGATTTTCCAGGATAATTTGTGTCTGCCATGACCCCAAATAAATGAATTCAGGATGGATTCAATTGTCCTGAAAATTTTTTGTGGTATATAGAGGGGAGCATGCCAGACCAAATAGAGTATCTTGGGAAGGAGTATCATCTTAACCAAGCTGACGCGACCCATAACACCCAGGGGTAGTCTGGCCCAAGTCTGCGTCTTGTTCTTGATCAGAGCAAACAGGGGTTCAATGTTCAGTAGTTTATAATCTGAGAGCGATCTAGTGACCTGTACGCCAAGGTATTTAATCTGGGAGACCCTTGGGAGAGCCAGAGGAGGGGACGCGAACGAGGAGGGGAAATGGTCAATCGGAAGGATCTGGGACTTAGCCCAATTAATACTCAGACCCGAATGGCCACCCATACGTTCTATGGACTGGAGGGCTGCTATAAGAGAAGGACCGGAGTCCGCCAGATACAAAAGTGTGTCGTCGGCATACATCCCAATCTTTTCTTCCAGGTTCCCCATCCTGAGACCTCGGATGCAAGTGTCCGCACGGACCATTATGGCCAACGGCTCCACAGCCAATGCGTAAAGCATGGGGGAAAGGGGGCAGCCCTGCCGGGTCCCTCTCTCCAGCGGGAACTGGTCAGAAAGCCAACCATTCACAAACACTCTGGCCCTCGGGGATTGATAGAGGAGTTGGACCCAGCGAATAAAGCTGGGGCCAAATCCAAATCTTGAGAGACACTCCCACAGGTAGTTCCACTCCACGGAGTCGAAGGCCTTGGCGGCATCCAGCGCCACCACGACCCTCGAGCCAATTTCATCATGGGACCCCTGAATATTCATAAATAGGCGGCGAATATTCATGGCCGTGTTCTTCCCTGGCATAAAGCCGGTTTGGTCAGGGTGTATCAATGACAGAATAACCTGGTTAAGGCGGGAGGCTAGAATCTTAGCTAATATTTTAATATCTACCTGTAACAGGGAAATGGGCCTATACGACTCCGGGTATTTAGGGTCCTTTCCGGGTTTGGGAATTATGACTATTTGGGCTTCTCGCATAGATGGGGGTAGAACTCCTGAGTCAAATATAGATTTATACAGGTACTTAAGTTCAGGGATTAGGATTTCAGAGTAGGTGGCATAGAATTCAAGAGGTAGGCCATCCAATCCTGGGGCCTTGGATGAGGCCAGACAGGAAATGGCCTCGGAGATGTCCTCCTCGGTAATAGGGGCTTCCAGAATTTCAAGCTGGTCGTCTGTCAGTTTAGGGAATTGAACTCCCGCTAGGTAGTCCCTGGTGTCTTGGGGAGTGTGGGTGACCCTGGAAGTGTAGAGTGCACGGTAGAATCTCCCAAATTCCTCCGCCACCAGTTGCGGATCGGTGATGTCGTTCCCCTGCGGGTCGGTCAAGGACACCACCACAGGGGGACGCATATCCAAGTGGGCGAGATATGCGAGCAGTTTGCCCGATCTCTCTCCATACTCAAACACCCTCTGTCTACAGAAGAAGATACGTTGTTTAGCCTTCTCTATGTGCAATTGGGAGACCTGGCGCGCCTGAATCTTTAGATTGTTGGCCGCGCTGGGCGAGGGGTCCCGGTGGAACGCCTCCTCCAGCGCCTGCAGGTGCTCCGCAGCCTGCTGGACAATAAATGTTGATGACCGTTTAAGCCTGTTAATACGTGTGGAAAGTAGGGAACGAGCGTGAAGTTTAAACATTTCCCACACCACATCATGCGTGGCAGTGTCCCTGTTGGCCGTAAAATAGTATTGCAATTCTGTGGGGATGTCATCCTGGTCCTGCAGGGCAGTCAGCCAGAACGGGTTTAGCCGCCAAGAAGGAGCAGGGTAAGCCTTCAGGAGCTGGATCGTGACCCAGTAGGGGGCGTGATCCGAGAGTACTCTCGGAGCAAAGCCCACATCTCCTAGCTTAGGCAGCAGGGACATTGAGATAAAAACAAAATCAATTCGTGACATTGTGTTATGACTGGCTGAAAAGCATGAGAAGACTTTAGTGTGCGGGTGTCTGTGGCGCCAAGTGTCGACAAGAGCAAAGTCGGTCATTATGCGGTGCAGTCTGGTATGGGTCGGTGGGTTAAGGGGGGGATCCAGTGTGCCCAGACGGTCCAGAGCGGGGATCAGGGTCATATTGAAGTCCCCCATCCACACTGCCGGTACGGAGGGGTATTGTGTCATAAAGGCAAGGCCTTCCTGAATTACAGCTGAGTTGTACGGGGGGGGGGGAATATAGCAGGCAAGTAGCAGGATAGGAGACCCATTAATGGTGGCGTGCATAAACACATATCTGCCCTGCTGATCCGTGCGGAGCAGTATAAGCTCAAAAGGTACCCGTTTGGCAACCAGGACCGATACTCCTCTGGAATATGAGGTGTGAGTGGCATGATAAGCCCACCCCACCCAAGGTTTTTTAAGGGAGGATTGCAAGTGGCCCGTGACATGGGTCTCGACCAGTGTGATAATGTCAGCTCTCTGAGATTTGAGAAATGTCAGGACCGCTGTGCGTTTGATCTTATTGCGTAAGCCTCTAACATTCCACGTGAGGAACTTCAGGGAACTCATGGTGGGTATATGGTGTGTATAATAGACCGCAGCCAGACCAGGACCAGCAGAGCAGATAAGGACACATCAGACAGTACAGAACACATCAGCAACCAATATTGATAGTGCATGTATGACAATGACATAGTACCTTTAGCAGAAATAAACAATTGTGAACATAGTGGCAAATAAAAAACAGCCAAAACATTTCCCCTCCCTCCCAGTCCAGTGCCACCCCAACTCGGCATGAACATAGTATCCCAAAACCAGGTATCAACCGGGGACATCCAACGTGAAAAAAGCATTGGAGGCGAGGGACTTAATTTCAAAGGGACATAGATACCTGTGATGAACAGAAAACAAAAAAGGAGGAAAAAACAATCAGGTAAACGGGGGGAGTGAAAAAAGTCCATAGAGAACCTAGGGGGGCGACTTCTTCTCTGAGAAGTGCATGGGGTGTAGGGGCCACAAAAGCACAACACCATTGCAGCCGTGCAGAAGGGAGCCCCGCCTGCCATCAGGGTGGTACGTAAAGTAGGATAGGAAGTTCCAGCAACGTTCGGTAAGCTGCCCTCTACAAGCATCTCCCATGCGTGGGGAGAACGGGGAATTAACAGTTAGGTCACCCGAAGGTGGCGAGCGTGCTGTGAGATCCGAGGAGGGGCGAAAAAGGCTTTTAGGTCTGTCTCCCCCGTCTCGGCGGAGGGCACCCACTAGCAACAGAGCAACCGTGAGGCGAATCACCAGGGCACGAACAGGGAGTGCCACCGGCACAGGGGGCAGCAGGGGAGAGAAAAGAAAAGTACTCGCAGCTCCCAGACATCGCGGTATGCTCAATCTCGCCGATCTCTCCGGTCAATCCAAGTGGATGCCGACTCTGGGTCCTCGAAAAAGTGGGTCCGACCGTCGCACTCCACACAAAGCTTTGCAGGGTACAGCATGGCGTATTTGAGGTGTAGAGTGCGGAGGCGCTTCTTAACATCCTGGAACCTGGACCGCTGCCGTTGCACCTCATTGGAGAAGTCCGGGAAGACGGCAACACGAGCGTTGGTATGGGGGATATTCCCCTTCTCTCTGGTTAGGCGGAGGATCTTGTCGCGATCCCTGAAATTAAGGAACTTCGCTATCGGGGTACGCGGTGGAGCTCCTTGGGGAGGAGGGCGGCCAGGGATTCGATTAGCTCTCTCCACTGCAAACATTACCGAAAATGCGTCTCTGCCGAAGGTTGAGGTTAGGAGGTTTTCAAGGAAGCTCTCCGGATCGGTGCCCTCAGCAGACTCAGGAAGACCGATGAAGCGGAGGTTACATCTCCGAAGGCGATTTTCCATGTCATCCTGTTTTGCGCTAATCTGTTGTAACTGGCGGCGCACCTCATCGGTGGTATGTTGTAAAGGGTGTAAGATATCCTCTGCTCTGCTAATATGGGTCTCCGTCTCCGTCACGCGGTCCCTGAGGGTAGAGAGATCCTGCCGGATAAGGGACACATCAATTTTTACCTCCTCGATCTTGGTGGTAAGCGTGCTCTGGCACATGGCGATGGCATCCAGTAATTTGTTAGTAGCCACCACAGAGTGATCCGCATCCAGGAAAGCAGCAGCGCCGTCTCTGACCTGCCGATCCCCCTCCTCAAGCCGGCGGTATCTGGCCAGTTTATCGATGGCTTCAGAATTATTTTTAGACGGAGACATGCTGTAAGGCGACAGGGAAGATCCCTGGGTGCACCAATATGGCCGCTGTTAAGAAGGCCGGGTCCTCCACAACCTCCCCCCCACCGCTGCCCAGGGACGGCCCAACGTAGGCAGCAGGTCACTCTCAAGCAGCTGTAATGGCAACAGGCTGCATGCAGGGGAATCTGAGCTCAGGGGAGTCAGGGAGGCCTGTAATACTTGCCAAAGATGTCTCCGGGTGGAGCAAAATGGCCGCCGTCCTGGGAGTCAGGCCGAGACCGCGGTCCGCTCACCCAGCAGGTGCAGAGTGCAAAGACACCCCAGCAGCTGCAGCAGGTAATCCGGGGGCCGATGCAGAAGAGGATGGAGCCCAGTGCGCCCAGGGAAGCAAGGAGAAGTGTCCAGGGCCGCCGTCGGGAGGGCCAAGATGGCCGCCGAACCAGGAACTAGGCCGAAGCCGGGGCCTTTCCTGAAGCAGATGACCGGGAAGCGCCGCGACGGCAGTGGCGGCAAACCAGCGGGCTAACAGGCTTCAGGAACCACAGGGAGAGCAGGACACGTCCTCGGATGTAGGGGATGGCAGGAACCGAGCAGGATGCAGGCAGGATGGTAGGTTAGGAGTATGGGCAGACGGAGCTCACATCACATGCGACCTATCCCATTGCTATCCAGGCCACGCCCCCGTGCCATTCGTTTTTAATGGCACCAAAACGTGGTGCACAAAGCTTGTCACCTAAAAAGGTGTGCTGCGTTTTTCCAGCATTGCAGTGCCATTTGCAATTGCTGCAATTCTGCCCATAATTCCAAATCACTAGATGTTTAAGGCTGGAAACGTGGATTGGCCTGGAGCCAGGTTAACCTAGTTTTAGTTTATGACCGTTGGTTTGCAGAACTAAGCCTACAGTTCAAGTGTAGTGCGGCTAGAAAATAAAGTGACAGCAAATTAGACTGTTAATCAAATTTAGAGGTGGAAGCAGGTGACCTGAGGTAACGGCTACGTCTGCCCTAGAAGACCCTCAACCAGGATGGTGATCTCTGCATTGAGATGTGTTCAGAGGCAGCAACTATATTCGTGTGTGTGTGTGTGTGTATATATACACTGTCTCCCATAACTACAGGTAAAATGTGGTCATTTCCAAGGACATGCTGTAGAAGTATAAGGAAACTAGTGAATGATGTGCCTCTCAGTTTTGTCAAGAAAAGCCGCTGACATCAGCACCTGAACTAAATTGGTATTTAAATGAGACTTACACTGTTAATTTTTTTACTTTATTTTTTTTTGCTGTACTAACAGCAAGAAGCACTGTCCATCTATAAAATGTCAGCATTTCTGGTTTAGTCACTATGGCAGTGTGAAGATCAGCATGATAATGAACACCCGTTTCAAATGATCTGATGTTTAATCTGAAACTTTGCTATGGGTTACCACCCTTGTACGTTACATTTGTCTTATTGACTAAGTCTATGGGGCTTTTACATCTGACATTGGCACTTTGTTCACAACTGGACAGTGGAAAATTTAAAATAAAATCATGCTTCTCTACAAAAACATTTTGTCTATCACCTTTATTACTGTACATCAGATATTATCAGTGTATTTAGGGTCATCGTATTCATACAATAGGGCTTATTCAGTAAAACCATGCAACAAGCAAATTACTAAGTGCATTGTACAATAGTAATCACAACCATTCAGTCTTTCTTGTTTCGTGAGGCGTCAGGAAAATCAGGTCTGCAATTTCCGCTTTTAATTGAGTTGTGAGGAGAGCGGGAAAGGCCCAGAAAAATTGGAAAAAAAAAAATATTTTCTCTTATCGTCCATGGACTGACACAGCCTCTTTAACACTTTACCCGTGGGTTATGTCCCTGCTTGCAGGAGAAGACCTAGGCAGAATGTGAAATGTTATACATACATTCTAAAAAGCCAGAGCTGAACAGTCCCGCCTAGGGGGGTGGTCCCTCCGGACATAACCCTCCCACTGCAGTCAGCAGACCTGTTTTTTTTTCTGCCTAGCAGAAAGAGAAGACGTGGCTCTCTCAGGTGCCAGTCTCCTGACCTATTTTTATTCCTTTTTGGAATTTTTCTTGTTTTATTTTTTGAAACCTATCAACTGTCGGCTGGGCAACAGGTTGGGTACAAGATATCCTCGTAGTCTTCCCTGTCCGACCATCGAACGTGCTGATTCTCGCCTTGTGTGCATGAGACTCGGTTCACGACATGCCCCACGACTCCAGGGGTGGCCGGTGGGCTTTTATGCTCCGCGGTCCTCTCAAGATAGAACAGTCCTGCTGTATCTTTCGCGGTGGACCGGGCCGACAGCTACTCAGTACCGCACTGTGATAGTCCTGTTAGAAACACACCAGTGGGTCCCTCAGGGGACGGGTAAGTAGTCTCTCCTGCCTGCAGGTGAGTACATGCTGTGTGTTTCTGTGTGGGGGATTTTCCCAGTCTCCCCCTGTTTTTTATTGTCACTCTCTGTCACCATTGCTGGCGCTGTGCTGTGTGAGGTGCCTGGGGGTCATACTGCCCTGGGTGGGGGGCGCATGGTTGCCTGCATGGTTTTTTTCTGGGAGTTTTTGGGCCTGGGCGCCGTTCGGCGCCATGTTTGTGTTTTCCCATTCACTTTAAATGGAGGCCATCTTGCCGTGGATCGCCTGAGCACATTGCGGCGGCCATTTTCTTGAAGCCGCGTGCGGTTTTTTGCATTTGTTTGGCCTCTATCGCTGCTGGGAACGCCGCGAATCTCCTCACTCTACCTCACAGCTCACTTGCGCTGGTACAGTGCGGCGCAGGCAGCGGAACTGAGCGGTCCTGGTTGGTGAGTCCCCTGGGCATTCCCCCTCAGTCAGCACAGCCTGTGGGTGGACTTTTTTTTTTTTTTCTAAAGAAGTCTCAGACAGGGACAATTATGAAGTCAGTGTCGCCAGCTTCCCCATGCATGTCAGAGGCAACAGGCAGTGCTCCAGCACCTGCGGTCCCTATGGACCAGTTGTCGGCAGTCCTGGAATCATTTCTGACCATGATGGAAGCGGTGTGTGAGCGCAAGGGAGCAAAAAAAGCGCCCTCTCCCCACATTTTCTCCACAAGGGGAGTGCTCTGATTCCGATATGGGCCTAGCTGCTGCTGCTCAGGACCCTAGCTCTGAATGTTTTGAACAGGACATTCCTTGTGAGGAAGACTCCAGTTCTGAGTCAGTAAATGACAGGGCGCTTGTTGGTGAACTCATTGATGCTGTGAGGGACACTCTCAAGCTGAATGCTGCGGCTGCAGAACCTCAGGCGGAGGCAGTCTCCTTTTTTGGTTCTTTTAAGGCCAAGCCTTCTAAAAAGGTTTTTCCATATGCACCTTTCTTTGACCAATTCATTGACCAGGTTTGGGAAAAGCCGCAGAAGACTTTTATGGTCCCGCGGCGTTTGTCTATCAGATACCCCTTTGAAGAAGCCCTGCTTAAAAAGTGGGCTTCTCCCCCAGTGGTCGACCCTCCGGTCGCCCGTTTGAACTAAACCACCACTCTACCGATGGAGGGGACTCCTGCATTTTAAGGACCCCACTGACAGGAGCTCAGAAGTGGTGAGCAGAGCCATGTTTGCCTTGTTGGGATCCGCCTTACGGCCTGTTGTAGCGGCGACCCTTGTCTCAGACACTCACGGAATGGGCAAAAATTTTGCACCAGACCTGTGCAGGAGCATAATCTTCCTCCAGACACTATTGCTCTGGCCCACCAAATGGTGCAGGGCCTGATATGTGTGCAACGCCACTTTGGACGCGGCCCCTTTAATATCCAGGGCCTCTGTTTCTGCGGTGGTACTGCGTCGTCTTATCTGGTTGAAATGCTGGTCTGCTGACCTAGCCTCTAAGAAGCTCCTGAAGGATCTACCCTTTAAGGGTGGTAGACTTTTTGGTGCTGCTCTGGATGACATCATCAAGGATGTCACGGGAGGTAAAAGCACTCTTCTTCCTCAGACTATCGAGGGCAAGGAGGCCCGCAATAAACCGGGTCCTTCCTTTCCAGCAAATTTTTTTTTTTCGTCAGTCAGAGTCCAAGGGTAAGCCCTCCCAGACTGACAACAGTGCGGCTGGTGGACACAAGCACTCTTGGGTGCGTAAGCCGAACAAAGTGGCTCCCAAGCCCGCCTCCGCGTGAAGTCTTGCCCCCACCCGACTCTGGGGTGGGGGGGGGGACGACTTTGCAGGTTCACGGATCGGTGGAACTCCCGGATCTCCGACCGGTGGGTGTGCGAGGTGGTCACCACAGGATAGAGTTCCGTTCCTGGCCCCCAGACAGATTCTTTCCCTCAAATCTCCCTCTCCTTCCTGCCCGTCGGGCGGCCCTCTTAGGGGCCGTACAGGATTTGATCAGGTCCGGAGTGATTGTGCCGGTACCGTCACAAGAGGTTTCTACTCGAATCTGTTGTCCCGAAAAAGGACGGGGTTCGGCCAATCCTGGACCTCAAGGCCCTGAATGCCTTTGTGAAGGTGCAAAAATTCCGCATGGAATCCATTTGCACGGTGATCGCTAAACTCCATCGAGGGGATTTTCTGGCGTCCTTGGACATCAAGGATGCCTACTTGCATGTTCCGATCTGCGCAAGTCATCAAAAGTTTCTGCGCTTTGCGATCGGCGAAGTCCACTATCAATTTGTGGCTCTTCCCTTCGGCCTAGCCTCGGCACCAAGGTGCTTGCTCCGGTTCTAGCTTTGCTGAGGCAGCGAGGCATTGCTATCGTGGGCTATCTGGACGATCTTCTAAGAGCAGACAATGGCTCAGAATTAGAAGAAAGTGTGACTATCGTCCGTCAAACCCTCAGGGACTTCGGATGGCTCCTGAACATTCAGAAGTCGGTCCTGGTCCTGAGTATCTAGGTCTGATCCTGGACTCCTTGGAGGCGAAGGTATTCCTACCCCCGGAGAAGTTACTGACCCTTCAGTCTGCAGTGCAGGTCCTGACGTCCCGAAAATGGTCGTCAATCCGTTTTTGCATGAGAGTCCTGGGACTCATGGTGGCCTCGTTTGAGGCCGTTCCGTATGCCCAATCGCACACACGGGCATTACAGAAAGAGATCCTGTCCACTTGGGACAAATCCTTGTTGTACTTGGATCTTCTGATCCAGTTGGGTCACCCGGTCAGGGCATCCCTAGCGTGGTGGTTGAGGTCCCCGGCTCTTCAGTCTGGGAAGTCGTTCCTCCCCATCCAGTGGACGGTGATCATGACGGACGCCAGCCTGACGTTTGGGGAGTCCTGTCAGCCCAAGGGCTTTGGACTCCGGACGAAGCCCATCTACCGATCAATGTCCTGGAAATACGGGCAATCAGACTGTGCCTCTCCTCGTGGTCGGAGAGACTACAGGGTCGCTCCCTCCAGGATCCAGTCGGACAACGCCACGGCGGTGGCGTATGTCAACCATCAAGGGGGGGGACTCAGAGCTCAGCTGCGGCTTCCGAGGTCGCTTGCATCCTAAGGTGGGCCGAAAGAAGCGTGCCGGCTCTGTCGGCCCTCTACATTCCGGGCGTAGACAACTGGCAGGCGGACTATCTGAGTCGCCAGACGCTGGACCAGGGAGAGTGGTCCTTGCACCCAGAGGTTTTTCAACTTCTTTGCCGGCGGTGGGGCACGCCGGATGTGGACCTGATGGCCTCTCGACTCAATCGCAAGGTGTCAAGGTTTGTGAAAAAAATTGGTGAAAATCGCGCTACCCCGTGACCAATCACTGTGACAGTAATAAAGTATATTAAAAATTAACAATTACCCCATAAACCACAGATCAAATGAACTGATAAGTGAAAAAAAAGGTGTGTATATAAAACAAACTATAAATATATGAACATCAATTATAAATTTATAAATAATAGTCCATCAAAAAAAGTTTGTTTAAATAAAATCCAAAGTATTAACACCAGTGCTTCATGTAAAAATCATACAAAAATGCTGTGTCCACATACATCTGTGACATTCCACCACCAAAAAGCAGGATTTCTCCTTACCAGCTGTACACGACCCCCTATTACAGAGGGTCAATATATGCATTGAGTAGTTTCTCCCACAGGTCACCGCAGCACACAGCACATGAGGTTCCTAAAACACCGACCTCCGGTTCTCATCAATGGGCACATATGTATAGAAAGAATGGAACACACTCCACATAGTGCATTATATCTTTTTAAAATTTATTCCATAAAAAGCAAGTTTGCACTTACATGTATGCAGTTAAAAAAATCGCCTGATTACGTCTGGTGTGCCGGCCGTAGCACATACAACAGACACCCGTCCTTATTGGAAGTATCAGAGGTGACGTCAGCGCTCCGCTCCGCCCTACGTCCGTTTCGTAACAGTTTACTTCTTTCTGGGGCACGGGGCGGCGCACTGCGTCACCTCCATTTGTACTGTGAAACAACCAAGCCTCATTTCGGATCCGAACCATCCACCGGACATGCGCAGCCTCTCTGATCACCCTGATATAAATGCTGGCCGCATACAGTGCCTTGATTCGCTGGATTGTTTGAGGGACACATGGCTGAGCCAATGAACTCCACCTTAGCCTATAAAGCATCCCCAGCGTCACTGTGGCGCGGATCCCGTAGTGTATTGTGTGGGCTAACCAAAGCACACACATACTAATAAAGAAACCTGGCTTCAATATGTATTTTGACACAATTCATCCGATCCAGCCCAATCAACAGTGTGGACTGGCCTGGAAACTGGTCAAAAAATAAAATAAAAAATATGTAGGGATCCTACATATATGTAGTGACACCTAGTGGACACTTTTCAAATTGTTCAATACACAGAGACCAACACAGTGAAGGTATCAGACCCTGTCCGGGAAACATGCCAAATCGTGCCATATCTGACTGTTGCCAGTGTTAGCAAAATTTAAAACTGGACAACTAATGTGCAGTGAGACATATCAAAGAGCATATTGTAATTTACACATGTTCACCATGTTTAAACATCCCTTCCCCAAAATTTGCTCCCTCGCCTGCTGCGCAGGGTGGCGACCGAGGGGATTCCGGTGATCCTCATTGGTACGCCGGAGTCATTGGTACGCCGATCTGGTACGTCTCGCCGCGAACGTTCCTCGGCAGTTGCCAATAAGGGAGGACCTTCTGTCTCAAGGTCCTATATTTCATCCTGTTTTACAGTCTCTGGCTTTAACGGCATTGAAAGCCAGGTGCTGAGGGACAGAGGTCTCTCGGATTCGGTCATTTCGACCATGTTAAGGGCACGGAAGTCTTCCTCCAGAAAGATCTATCTCCGTACCTGGAAAGTTTACATCGCCATGTGCGAAGAGCTGGATTGGCGTCCACGGACATATTCCGTCCCCAGAATCCTGCGGTTCTTGCAGCGTGGTGTGACCCAAAAGCTTGCTTTGAGTACCATTTTTAAGGGTCAGATTTTGGCCTTGGCCGTCTTCTTTCAGTGACCGCTAGCAGGTCATTCCTTGGTTAGCACCTTTTTGTGCAGGGGGGTTCGCCATGTGCTCCCTCCTGTCAAGCCTCCTCTCCCTCCTTGGGATCTGAATTTGGTGCTCTTGGTTCTCCAGGAACCTCCCTTTGAAAATATTAGTGATATTCCCCTCTTGACCTTGTCTCAGAAGGTGGCCTTCTTAGTGGCCATTACTTCTGTTAGATGGGAGTCTGAGTTGGCGGCCTTGTCCTGCAAGTCGCCTTATTTGGTCATCCATAAGGATAAGGCAGTGTTGCGTCCGCAACCTTCCTTTTTGCCAAAGGTGGTTTCGGCTTTTCACCTTAATGAGGACATTGTCCTCCCGTCCTTGTGTCCTCACCCATCGCATCCCAGAGAGTTTGCGCTTCACACGTTGGATGTGGTACGAGCCTTGCGGGTGTACCTGCCTGCTACTGCTTCCATTCGGAAGTCTGACTCACTGTTTGTGTCTATCTGTCTCTGGTCCAAAACAGGGCCAAGGTGGATCAGGCAGACCGTCATACAGGCCTATGCCCTCAAGGGGCGGGTGCCTCCCTTTCCGGTTACGGTGCATTCCACCAGGGCAATTGGTGCTTCCTGGGCTTTCTGACATCAAGCGTCGGTTGCACAAGTGTGCAAGGCGGTGACCTGGTCGTCCGTTCATACCTTTTCTAAATTCTATAAGGTTGATGTGGCTGCATCTTCGGATGCTTCCTTCGGTCGCAAGGTGTTGCAAGCGGCTGTTTAAAGTTGCATCTCCTCCGATGAGGAGCTCTGCCTTGTTTGGAGTGAAGTTTTTGGTTTTCCATTTATACTTCTCCCATCCCTCTTGACACTGCTTTGGGACATCCCATGGGTAAAGTGTTAAAGAGGCTGTGTCCGTCCATGGACAATAAGAGAAAATAGGATTTTTGTACTCACCGTAAAATCCGTTTTTCTGACGTCCATGGACTGACACAGCACCCACCCTTCGTAACAAAGCAGTACAAACCTTGAAAAAGAACTGAGGTCTGCTGACTGCAGTGGGAGGGTTATGTCCGGAGGGAGAGCCCCCCTGAGCGGGGCTGTTCAGCTCTGGCTTTTTAGAATGTATGTATAACATTTCACATTCTGCCTAGGTCTTCTCCTGCAAGCAGGGACATAACCCACGGGTAAAGTGTTAAAGAGGCTGTGTCAGTCCATGGACGTCAGAGAAACTGATTTTACGGTGAGTACAAAAATCCTATAATTTTTTTTTTTTCTTTCTGGAAAATTTTAAAAACAAAATGTGGAAAATGTTCTTTTACAATGGTAAATAGATAATTAGATAAATAGATATCTATCACAGGGTATTCAAACTAACATAAAGACCTTACTAAAATATTTCTGGAACTTTATGTAAAGTTTGTGTAAAACTTTGTAAATGAATGCAAGTTCACTCAGCTGAAGACAAACCAATCCTTGAATACAGTTCAAGTAAAACCGTACTTCTCAATGCAGTTCACAAACAAGTGAAATGTGCATTCCTGCCACTAGGGGGCACTGTAGAGAGAGAGAGAGAGAGAGAGAGAGAGAGAGAGAGAGAGAGAGAGAGAGAGAGGCTGCAGTTTAGTTTGCTTGTGGGCTCCATCTTGTACCTCCTACAGTTGGGTGATTTCTGTCCTCCTCAGGCCTTAATTGACAGGTCAGAGTTGAAATTTGTGTGACAAATTAGTTTATCTTAATGACCTTTTTAAATGATTCCTAGTAATGTTTTCCACAATCATGGCATTGTGTTAACCTATAGACCCCTTTTCACACTGGGTCACTTTGCAGGCACTATAACGCTAAAAATAGCGCCTGCAAAGTGACCTGAAACAGCCACTGCTGTGTCTTAAGTGTGACAGCCCCTAGGGCTGTCACACTGGAGCGGTGCGCGCTAGCAGGACGGTAAAAAAAAAAGTCCTGCTAGCAGCATCTTTGAAGCGGTGAAGGAGCGGTGTGTATATCATTATAAATCAATGGTGCACCGCGGCTATACCGCCTCTGCAGAGGCACTTTGCTGTGGTTTTAACCCTTTCTCGGCCGCTAGCAGGGGACAAAAGCACCCTGCTAGCAGGCGAATAGCGCTGCTAAAAATAGCGGCACCACTATACCTTTTTTTTTTTTTTCCTCCTCAGTAAAATAGTGACTCCAACATCTGGAGTTTGGGAACATTTCCACAGTGCAATTTCTGCTGAGAGCAAAGCTGACATTTGCAAATATTTTCTTTTCCAAATGCTACAAGGATGGCAAAATGCATCCTAGCATGCCAGAGGTGCCCTAAAGACATTTAAAAAAAAAAAACTTTATGGAAAGTGGAATGGAATGGAATGATGAGGACCCGAATGGAAGTGCAAGTAACTTTTCCCTCCAGAGTTCTCATTCCAGACACTCTTCCTGCTGCTTCTGGATCATCATTCTAGATTGTAGGCTCTAACGAGCAGGGCCCTCTGCTGTCTCCTGTATTGTAACTACTGTCTGCCCTATCGGTGTAAAGCACTGCGCAAACTGTTGGCACTATATAAATCCTGTATAATAATAATCAAGAGGTTCATTTACTAAAGCCAAATATACTGTGCACTGCAAGTGTAATTTGGTAATGAATAGTTATGGAGGGCTTCTTTTTTTTTAAATGTAGCTGTATATTTTTTGTTACTACCATAATATACCACCAAAGAACAACCCTAAATAAATTCTTGGTGTGCTGGTGACATTGTTTTGCTCTGACTTGACACGTTCCAGCCGGTGGTCGCTTCAGCACACACTTATATGCACAGCCACTTCTACAGAAACGTGTGCATTGGGATTGGTGCAATGGAAGTTTCTTGGTGTGCTGGTGACATTTTTTTGCTCAACCTTTAAATAAATTCTCCTGCGCCTGACAATTGCAGCGATACCACATATGTGTATGTTACTTGTACCCATAGTTGCCAACAGTCCCGAATTTCCCGGGACAATCCCGAATTTGGGACCCTCGTCCCGAATTAAGCTTGTCCCGATTATTTTCCCGGGATTTTGCTTTTGTCCCGGGAAAATCGGGAGTGTTTTACGGAAAAAACAGCCGACGGGCTACAAAAAAATGGCCGCCGTCGCCTCTGCCAGTACATTTCCCCTTGTGTTCAGTGGAGAGAGGATGGGCATCCAATCAGCTTCTCTCTTCAGTGTACAAGTATACACTGAAGCCTAGAGGCCCCTCCTCTCTACACTTAACACACGTGGAAGCCAGGAACTGTGTAGCTGCCGCTGCACATGATGGCAGCCCGGGGAGTCAGAGGTCAGCTCTGTACTAGAGGAGATCACAAACAGTGAGTGTGCATGTGCTCGGTTATAGAGAGGAGGTGTATGAGATCGGCTCATCTACCTACACAACACAGGGCAACCTGCCATCAAGCGTGCTGGGACATGTAGTGCCACAGCTGATCCTCACTCACACCTTATTACCTGCTGCTGAGACATGTAGTGCCACATCTGATCTTCAATCATATTAATTTTCTTAAGCTTCCCCAAGCTGCCCTGTGCCACCCCAGCCTGCCCTATACCACCCCAGCCTGCCCTATACCACCGCCTGCCTGCCCTGTATTACCCCAACCTGCCCTATACCACCCCAGCCTGCCCTATACCACCGCCTGCCTGCCCTGTATTACCCCAACCAGCCCTATACCACCCCAGCCTGCACTATACCACCCAGCCTGCTCTGTGCCACCCAAGCCTGCCCTATACCACCCCATCCTGCCCTGTACCACTCCAAACTGCCCTATACCAACCCAGCCTGCCCTGTGCCAACCTAACCTGCCCTATACCACCCTAACTTGCCCTATACTACCCAACCTGCTCTGTGCCACCCTAACTTGCCCTGTACCACCCCAACCTGCCCTGTACCACCCCAGCCTGCCCTATACCACCACAGCCTGCGCTTTGCCATCCAAGCCTTCCCTGTGCCACTTCAATCTGCCCTGTGCCACTTCAACCTGCCCTGTGCCACCCTAACTTGCCCTATACCACCCCAATACCGCCCTAACCTGCCCTGTACCACCCTAACCTGTCATATACCACCTCAACCTGACACTATACCACCCTATTTTACCCTAATCTGCCACTATACCACCCTATACTATCATTTACAGGGGCTGGTTTGGGGTGCACCCTGTGACCGTGCGCTACCTGAATGGAGCTGGGTAGCCTAGACGGGGGACGGGGGGGGGGGGGTGACACCATGTTTTACCCCACCAGGTGACACCAACCCTAGTGACGCCACTGCCGTACACAAGAGAGTGGAGAGTTTGTAAGGACAGACTCTGCTGGGGGCACCTGATGTAAGGATGGACTCTGCTGGGGGCACCTGATGTAAGGACTGACTCTGCTGGGGGCACCTGATGTAAGGATGGACTCTGCTGGGGGCATTTGATGGCATCTGGTGGCAGGCGAAGTGGCAGGTGACACGCTTAGGGGTCCCACTGATTCTGCATTATGGTGAGTTGAATGATTTAATTTTATATTACAATGTAATAATAGAAATAATGCACTTCAATCATCCTGACACCATAACAACCATGGTGCCTGGATGATTAAAGCGCCAACAACAGGTGTTGTGGAGTATCTTTATCTGCCGATTTTGTTAAACTTTCTGGAATACACATATTTCTATTGTAGTGTAGGATCTTCCTTCCTCTCGGACTCTAACCACACCCCTTCTGAACCACGCCCGTTTAAGCCACGCCCACTATCACACGTAGACCCCGCCCATTTTTTGCCGTGGCGGGCTTCGCGTGCCGCATTTTCATATTATTATGTGACACGCCAACAAATGAATGCCCCGCCCCTACTTATAGCAAGGCTCCGCCTACAGGCAAAAAGTGTCCCGGATTTTTTTTTGCAATGTTGGCAACTATGTGTACCCATAGTACAGCCCAGAAGCAATAGTGTGCATTTTGTTATTTTTTGACCTACCTAAAACACACCGACACTAATGTTAATTAAAAAAAAAATGTTTTTTGAGATTTTTTCAGTTTGAATATTATAGCTGCCACTGTTGTGGCTGTCTCAAAATTTATTTCCTGTATTATGAGTGCTCTTTACTTTGTTATGAACATAGTGCTTAGATTCTTAAATGTTCTTTTTCTTTGTTTTTGGAAAAAATTATTACTAAAAGTTATTTAAAAAAAAACCTGCTATAACGATTTAAGTAGAACGATAGGCAAATTTTTATTTTGGATAGAGTAAAGGAATTAGCGACCTGGCATGGCACAGCTGGGGTATCCTGTGTCTCCGTGCCCCCCCCCCCCCCCATTGCGTCGGGCCGTGCCGGCCGGTAATTGAGGCCGCGGCTTTGCAGCCTTCTGCAGGCCTATGCTTCCTTCTGTGATCTGGCGCCATCTTGTGGTGGCCGTTTTTTGGTATGACAAGAAGAAAACCAGTAATGCTAATGGGGCTTCCTGCCTGTTTTTTTTACTGCCCGCTCATCTCCTTCCCAAAGTGGAGAAGAGAAGGAAGTGTTTGCAGCCGTCATTTGGTGCCTTTTGCCTAATGGTGAGTGTGGGGTGGCTGGTTTTAAATAGCTTCATATAGCCTTTTTTTTTATTTTTTGTAATAGCTTTTATTAAATTTTTACTTAAGAAAAAAATAAACCAGTTATTTTTTTTTATTAAAATGAATTTATTATTGGTCATCTCCCTGCTTGGCCCCTTTCACACGGCTGTCTGATCAGGTTCGCCTGTCAGTTTTTCAGGCGGACCTGATCGGACCCTTGGACTCCTTTCAAACTGAGCTGCCCATAAAACTCCGCTATTTTTATCGCCGATGCTATGGGCAGATTTGCGGCGCATTCCGGCCGCTAGCAGGGCGCTTTTAACCCCCACTAGCGGCCGAGAAAGGGTTACAACCGCCCGCAATGCGCTGCTGCAGCAGCGCTTTGTCGGCGGTATAGCATCGCGTAAAGCTTTGTCGGTCGTTTTTATTTAAACTTGGCTCCTAACTTTTTTTTTTTAGCTGGCTCCTAGATTACAAGCAAATTTGTCAAGCCCTGCCTTAAATTGTAACTATAAAGGCATATTAATTTTAGGTTTTGGATAGAGTGGAGAAGAAGTAGAACACCTAGCCGTTTTCAGTGATGTCTGTGCCCCGGTTAAGGAGATTCACTCTCACTTTCGATGACTAAAAACAGGGAAAATTAGTGAACCTAAAAGAAAAATCCCAACTTTTGGGTTGACATCAGAACACTAAGGGGAAAACTTCCAATGGGGGCACTATGGAGGGACTGGAACTGAAGAGAAATCTCCCAAATGGTACACATGACAAAAAAAAAACAAACACAGGTATAACGCTATCTAAAGCCTCGTACACACGATCGGACTTCCATCTGACTTTTCCATGGATTTTTGTTCGAAGGGTGTCGTCCGTGAACTTGTTCTGCATACACACAGCATACCATTTTCAGCTAACATACACCAAACCACGTGTTTTTTAAGCTCTTTATCGCCACCCTTTGGGCAACTTCTGCTATTGTTTGATGTTTAGCATTGGTTTGGAGCATGCATGTTTGTACACACGAGCGGGTGATCCGACGGAACACATTTTGTCGGACAATTTGAGAGCATGCACAGCCAACATTTGTCCGATGGAGCATACAGATGGTCGGGTTGTCTGACAAAACACGTTCGTCGGAAAATCTGATTGTGTGTATGGGTCTTTACTCTATCCAAAATAAAAACAGTTTTACTTGCTTTTCTCAGAACAAAATTTGACTTTTATTTGGTGGGAAATGGCATCTCCTGATTTTTATTATCAAAGGAAACGGACCCAAAAAGAGTAAAAAAAAGTTTTATTTTAATTTAGCTGTATATTTCTTGCTACTACCATAACCTTCAACCAAAGAACAACCCAAAATAAATTCTCCTGCAGCTGACAACCGCAGCGATACCACGCATGTTATTTGTACAGCCCAGAAACAATAGTGCGCATTTTTTTTCTATAGCCTACCTAAAACACACATACAAATGAAAAAAATAAAATAAAAACCCTGGCCTTGACCTTTGACCCAAACACTGACCTAGATTAAACCTTGATCTAGGCATTTTTTTTTTTACACACTTTTCTTCCCCCCTCTCTTTGAAAGGAAAGAGCGATATGATGCATGTATCTCCTCCATTCACAGAAGGAGAAAATAGAGGGCGGGCTTCATAGACGGCTGTGATTGGCTATCACAGTGATCAATCAGGTGAAGCTCCAGGTCCCAATTGTTTGTATGGGGCCCAAGGGGTTAAATATCTTTAATAATGCAATCAGCATGAAATAAAATGATGTAGCTCTTTTAGATGATACAACATTCATTTTGTGTTAGGTTTCCATTGATGGGCTATTCAGATTTTTCCAATGCAGTGCTTTACAGCAATTCAAGTTGCGTGCTTTAGTGCACTGCAGTGCCATTTACTTTGAATGGTGCACTAAGACAAACCAGTTCCAATGATTATGTGCATGTGAAAAATGGACCATGTGGTGGGCTGCTTTGACTTGTCGCCAGCCTATTTATTTGCTTTATGGCATCCCATGTTAACACGTGGAAAAATGTACATTAAGGCAAAGCACCAGGATGTCAAGGTGTGAATGTGCCCTTAGAGTTATATCAATGAAAAGCTTTTTCTGGCACTAATGTTTTTCCCAATGAAGTCACGTGATGTGACGATACGCGTCGGGATTGGAGCACTAGGTACTATTCACAGCTGATGGAAGGATACGAACTCGGCCCTCGTGGATTGCTGCATTTTCTTCTATTTTAAATGTGAGTCTGTTTTTATTATTGTCGTTTCAATAAATTGTTTTACAAATACGGGATCACGCTATGGGCAGCTCTCTTTCCCAATTTTAAACGTATATTCCGAGCCTGCATTTGAGGGACCTTGGATCTAAGACCACGTTCACACTGAGGCAATTTTCAGGCGCTTTCACGCTAAAAAAAAAGCACCTGAAAACGTATTTCCATTAAAATCAATGAATCCTTTCACACTGGGGCAGTGCGCTGAAAAAAACCCCTCTCCATTGAAATGAATTGAAAGCGCTTCAAAAGCACCCGAAAAGCGCGTCAAAAGCGCTCAGTGTTTTACTGGCAGTTTTTCAAGCGCCTCAGTGTGAAAGTGGCCTTAGGCAGTGCCAGGAGTAGATATAGAGGCTTACGAACTCGGCGTTCGTGGATTGATGTTTATGCTTCTACTTTAAAAAGGGAGTATCATTGCTGCCATTCACCCCCCCCCCTTTCTATCTTACGGAATTATACCATGAGCTTTCTGTTTCTGTTGTATGCCTTCATCTGCCACTGAGATTTGAAAAGGATCAGGATTATTATAACCAGGAGGGAATCATTGCATCTTGCATCTGTGATTTATTCACGCTGTATACCTTACGGCAGTAAGGTGAGTGGCTTGCAGATACACAGGTGTCATCACTGAAGATATTTGCTCTCAAGCACCTATTTGTTTCTTGGCTTTGGTGATGGGATTGATTTTGTATACCTGACACGGACTTCTGTTGGATTTATCACGTTGGACTTTTTTACTGGATCATTTATTTGTCACACTTCTTTACCCAGTGTTTATCATGTTATTTATGCATTTTATATATATATATATATATTTTGTGTATATATTTTTTCTATATACGACCTTTCTTCAATTGATCTTCGTTATTGTTTATACACACTCACCAATTTTGCTTTTCTAGCACATATTCTCCTGTTTTGCACAGCGCAAATACCACCATTTATCCTTGTTTTTTTCTGTTTAGGATCAGATTCACAAGTGGTTGCAGCAATGCTCCTTAAACCCCCTAACACACGGTCGGACTTTTGGCCAACAAACTTCATTTTGAGCAAGTTGAACCAACAATCCGATCGTGTGTACGCTCCATCGGACAAACTTTTTTTTTTTTTTTTTTTTGTTTTCATCGGACAAATGTTGGGTCTGCAAACGGACAAACTTTTGCCCAACAAAAGTCCGCTGAAGCAAAGTCCAACCGTGTGTACAGAAAACCATTGGACTTTTGTCCGATGGACAAAACAACTAATGTTAAAATCAACCAACAATAGCAGACGTTGACCAAAGGGTGGCGGTAAAGAGCAGCAAAACCACGTGATGTTGCAAAAAGTTTTGGGAAAGTTTGCAGAAAAGTCCTGTGGTGTGTATGCTATGGGTGTGCCCAGCCAACTCCGTTCAGACAAAAATCCAGGGAAAAGTCCGATGGAAGTCCGACCGTGTGTATGGGGTTTTAGAGTTACTCTTTTAGACAGCTCAGGAGTTATTCACCTACACCTCTCATAAAAAGGCCATGCTGACATATTCATCTCCATTATAATTAAAGAAAAACACAAGACATTAAAATTCTTTATCACTAGTATTAAGTAACAAATTATTTCTCATAACAAAGTACTTCTCATAAAATAAGCATGAACAGGAATCAGAAAACATAAAAAAAAAAAAAATCAAGTGCTTCTCTACTTATAAGCTCAACAAGATTGATTTAGGGTTTACAAAACAAACTACAATGTGGTCCCTTGTTGTCTAATATGTAGTTTGTAAACAGAGATAAAACATAGCAGCATTTCAATGATGTAAGAGACAAATTTTGCCTTACACAAATTCAGAAGATGGGACCTTGGGGGTCATCTCCCAACGACATGCAAATCAATGTATTAAAAAGATTGTTCCCTTTATTTTAAGTAACATCTGTATTAAACTAACAGCCAGCTGCAAATCACTGAGTGTTAAAGGACCAATCCACCCAAAGCAAATATTTCCCAGTCATCCTTCAGTATGGTTCACATGAGAGCTTGCATTCTCCACCTAAAGCAGGGGTCTCAAACTGGCAGCCCTCCAGCTGTTGCAAAACTACAAGTCCCATGAGGCATTGCAAGGCTGACAGTTACAAGCATGACTCCCTGAGGCAGAGGCATGATGGGACTTGTAGTTCTACTACAGCTGGAGGGCCACCAGTTTGAGACCCCTGACCTAAAGGAAACAAAAGGCTGAGAGATATTAAAGGGCTCCCAAGAACCAGTAGCCTCAGTTCTTGTGTTTCCTGCCTCCTGCAAACATGCTTTCCCCTTTTGTCGATTGTTGTTGCTTTTTCTTCCCTAGAGGTCAGCCAAAGGTGTCACAGACCACCCCTGCAGCAGTTAAATACATGTAAGAAGGCTAGGTAGTCCTGTGGATCTGAGGCAGAGAGGCACATGAGAAGGGTATACAGCATTTTGGTCACAATTAGCCATATCCTTTCTTCCTATCAGTGACCTTCCTATCAATCCCCCAATTGTGTCTGCATTCAGAAGTAATGGACCTAGTTTCAATCCTGCTCGCTTTATCCCTCTCTTGCCAACTAGAACTCCTTTAGTTAAATGGTTTTACACTTTGCCTCATCCTCTTTTTTTTTTTTCTTCCTCTAGCTTTTGTGCTACTTGGGGGCTTCCTGTTAGGTGTAGGTTGCTTGTGTAAACTTTCCAGACTTATGTTCAGTATGGAGCAGCATGTCCATGACTGCTTAGGTCCTCACTCTGGAGCAGCAGGGAAGTGGAGGTCCTCATGAAGCGGGTATTAGTATGTTGCCAGCATCTCAGAAGAGGCCTTGATGCACAAGTGAGGATCTTTCTAGTGGGCACAGGTCGGTGATACATTTCTAGTGTGTTGGAGAGCAGCGGTGTACACAGTAGTGGGACCCAAGGGTGAAACAGCAATGCCCATGTGTCACACGGCTAAGAGACAGTGCTCCTTTGGTCCTTCCCGGCCACAGCTACTGTATAAGAGGAAAGAATTGTGACCGCATCCCATGATCAGCGACTGCTGGGATGTACAAGCTGTAGTCTGTAAATTGTTGGTAACTTTAACCATTTCCATCTCCTTTTGCTAGGCAGGTAGTGTATCTTCTCACCATTCAAGACTCACAGCAGCCAGTTCCTGAATGGCAAGAAACCTAGATTTCTGGTTATTACATCTTACAGCCCACTTTACCCTAGACATCAGCAGTAAAAGATGCTGTGGAATCACTCAACTTATAAGAAAAGCTGTAGCTCACAAAGTAGATGCTTTGGCCAAATTAGTCCATATAATTGCCTATAAAGACAGGACAGTCTAGCTTAAGATGCAGTCAGATGATTTAGCATCCAGATGCCACCTGTATGGCCTACCTTTTGATGGCAAGCACTTGTTTGGACCAGAACATGAAAGGATTTTAGAAGAATCCACAGATAGGAAGAAAAGATTCTTAGACAAGCGTCAAGGATTTATTAACAGACAACTTGGAAGAACAACCAAAAACCACACCAACCAGACAAAGACAGCTTGCTGTTCAAGCCTGTAGATGCAGCCCCTAAAACTCAAGTGATGTCAAAGAGGAGGAGGATGTCAGTTCTGGCCCCAACCAACTGACCTCAGTATTATTCAAAGAAGGGTCACCCACAACACTCCTAAGTTAGCGATCACCTCAACGCACGTAAAGTGGTTGTATAGTCAAAAACTTGACTTTACTTTTATTTAAGCATGGCATTAATTTAAATCGTTTGCCCTTAGTTTTTTTACCTGTGTCATTCAGTAGTTATCCCTGCAATAAGTAGTGCGGACGTGTACCACACATGCACCGGATCCCCGTCTATTGCAGCAAGCAGAGCCTCTACCAGATAAATTCTTTCTTTATGTCAGGGCTGTCTCATTTCCTCATGAAGACGTCAGCCCAGACATCCCACAATGGTTCGTCCCCACATCCAAGAGCATCATGGTTATCACTTGACCTACATGCCACAGAAGGTGTACGCTGTGAATGGCTTTTCTTCCTTACCGTATTAACCGGAAACGAAGTAGAGGCTTGAATATAGTGACCTTACGGGGCACGCGCGGGATTACACAGGCAAGAAGAGACTCTGGGCGGAAATAGAACATGAATTCAATGCGGAAGACCACAACTGAAATGGCGCAGACTTACCACAAGAATTAATCTTTACTCGATCGCCAGTTACACAGCAAGTAAAATAATGCAGGTGCTCAATCGATGTATAACTATCTGGGCTTTAAAAACATTTAAACTTTTATGATAGTACCGGAGGGTATACAACTGCTTTAAATTAACACAAAAACACTCAATACTTGTTCTAATCCATACATTTTCCATGCTCCCACAAAAGTTTTTTCTTTTTGTTTTTACACAGAAAAGAAACACAAACAAAAAAAAAACCACAATTCCCAGAACTAATCAATGCCTCAGTTCAATGCAAAATCCTTCATAGGTTTTCACCATAGCAAATTAGAAATATTGTAGCTTATTCAGTTTAAAATCCAAGTAGTCTCTTTTATTATCCCAATTCATAGCACATATATTGTATTCACCCAGGACACAATGTAAAAGACCACTTCTTGTAGGAGGATGATCGTGTAGCCATGTTCAACTCTCCAGGTCATTTTGGGTTTAGGGTTCAGACCCATGCTTTCTAGTTCCTTGCCACACAGTAGATTGTAGAGAAAGAACTGCGGGTGACTGTCACCTCACTTGTCACAGGGCACCCTTGGCTCACAGTTCTCCTACAAAAGTGGAAGAAGGAAAGCAAACATGCACCCTACTCCCTGTGTAGTTTTAAAATCAAACCAGGAGGGTTATTTCAGAATCACACGTACATTTAAGGCCCCTTTCACACGGGCAGACCGTATGTCCGTTTTTCATCCATCCGTTTTCGGATGAAAAACAGACATACACGTATCCCTATGGGATAGCAGATGAACATCCACTGACATCCGATCTCATCCGTGCCTGCAATGCTCAGTTTTTCTGGATAGAAAAATTCCTATTTTTCTATCCGTCTGCGGAGCGGATCGAATGAACACGGACAGACGGTCCGTGTTCATCCGATCCCCCCCATAGGGGAGAGCGGAGATCTGACAGGGCGGTCCCTGCATAGTGTGCGGGGACCGCCCTGTCATCCGCCGGCTCAGCGGGGATCAACGGAGCGACCCCCGCTGAGCAAGCGGAGGTTCACGGGACGGATCATTACTGATCCGTCCCGTGTGAAAAGGGGTCTTGGAAGACTTGTATTTAAAAAAAAAAAAAACAATACCCACGATCCTTCCAATCTTTGTGGGAACTAGTTTGTCCACAAGTGCTGCTGGCTCACTCTTGTTGTCCTCTTCTGGGTCCTTCATCAGATGTAATATGGTCTATTATTGATCAGATTAGCTTTGGATCCTAGGATTCTCACTAAAATCATTGCAGAGCAAATGTCGATCCTTAGACAGCAGGGGGTGAACATAATCCCCTACATGGATGACTTCCTTTTTGTTTGCACCTTCCATAGTGGAAGTAAAGCAGAAATCTATCATTCAGGATATCTCCTAGACTCAACTGTACAGAAAAACTTTCTGTAGAACAAAAGATACTAAAGTTTGTGAACCACTTGGAATAATCAAGACACTGTACTTCTCTGTCAGAAAAGCAATGTCAATTCTTGAACGCATACCAGAGGCCATCCCAGGAGACCCTTTACAAAATTCAATGTCACAGTTGTGGACTGGCCAAAGGGCAGACAAACTAATCTGCATATCTGCCCAGGTGATAGAAATCCTTTTTGTGATGGACCCAAGAACACTTGAGGCAGGGTTGGTTATGGGGGGGTACCCAGTTCAGGTAAAGATCAAACCGATGCTGCTGCCCAGGGGTGGCTGGGGGGGCTTACCTGGAAGGAACTTCAAGCAGTCGGAGAAGCCCTCTGCCACTTCAGCTCAAAAAATGTTATGACCATCTTGGACAATACTATTACGATAGCAGATTAGAATCCCCAGGAGGTAGCAAGGTCCATAATGCGAGAAAGGACAGCATAACCCATTCTCCGCTGGGCAGAAAGAAACCTTGCCTCTATTGCAGTAGTTCACATAAAAGGCATAGAGAATTTTAAGGTGGATTGATTAAGCAGTGTCCCTCTCAAACAAGGACAAATAGTCTTTAATGGAAAAATAGGATTTTTTACTCACCGTAAAATCCTTTTCTCTGAGTCCATGGACCGACACAGCTTCTCTATTGACAAAGTGGGTATTATCCGTTAATTAGGAGTGACTAGGCAGAAAAACTTGTAAAAAGTGTTGCATCACACCTTCTACAGTACCGCCCAGGGGGCGGACCCTCTGGATATACCCTCTCAGTCTGCACATCGCAGATCAGTTCGTCAAAAAGCAGTACAAACTTAAAAGGAGGGGTGGGTGCTGTGTCGGTCCATGGACTCAGAGAAAAGGATTTTACGGTGAGTAAAAAATCCTATTTACTCTTTCGTCCATGGACCGACACAGCTTCTCTATTGACAAAGTGGGACGTCCCAAAGCAGTGTCAGAGAAAAAACGAGGGGTGGTAACAGCATAAAAACAAACTTCACCCCAAAACACAAAACAGCACTCCTCCAACGGAGGAGTTGCAACTCTAAACAGCCGCCTGCAAAACCTTGCGGCCGAAAGAGGCATCCGAAGATGCACCTACATCAATTTTGTAGAATTTTGTGAAAGTGTGAGCGGACGACCAAGTCGCCGCTTTACATAGTTGGGAAACAGACGCTTGATGTCGGAAAGCCCAAGAGGCACCTATTGCCCTGGTCGAATGCGCCGTGACAGGAAAGGGGGGCGCCTGACCCTTTAAGGCGTAAGCCTGGATTACTATCTGTCGGATCCACCTAGAGATGGTGGCCGATGAGACTGCTTGGCCCTTCTTGGGACCAGCCACCGAAACAAACAGTGAGTCTGACTTCCGGAACAGGGAAGTAGCAGATATGTATACTCTCAAAGCTCGGACAACGTCCAAGGATGCAACGCCGACTCCTTAGGATTCGACGGCTGAGGACACAAGGATGGAAGTACAATGTCTTCGTTGAGATGAAAAGCCGAAACGACTTTCGGAAGAAAGGAAGGCTGCGGCCGCAGCACCACCTTATCCTTGTGGAAAATCAAATAGGGAGCCTTGCAGGACAAGGCTGCCAGCTCAGAGACTCGTCTAACTGACGTAACAGCCACCAAAAAGACCACTTTCTGAGAAAGTGTCAACAGGGGAATATCTCTAATATTCTCAAACGGTGCCGTCTGAAGCACCGAGAGGACCAGGTTCAAGTCCCACGGAGGTAATGGGGGGCGGACCGGAGGGGCCACATGTCGAACCCCCTGCCCAAATGTACTCACGAGAGAGTGAGTCGCCAGGGGTCGCTGAAAAAAGACAGCCAGGGCAGATATCTGTCCCTTAATCGTACTTAGGGTAAGCCTTTGGTCTACCCCATGCTGTAAAAACAGCAGGATTCTGGAAACCAAATAGGTACGCGGATGCCATTTCATTTCCTCACACATGGAGATGTAGGCCCTCCAAGTGCGGTGATAAACCTTCCTAGAGGACGGTTTTCGAGCACTTCTCATAGTAGAGATTACCGAGTCTGACAGGCCCCGATCTCTCAGTACCTGGTTCTCAACAGCCATGCCGTTAAAGCCAATGACTGTAAAGCAGGATGGATTATGGGACCTTGCGATAGCAGGTCCTTCTGCAGTGGTAGGCGCCAGGGGACGTCTGCTACCAGACGTACTAGATCGGCGTACCAAGGACGCTGAGGCCAATCTGGAGCGATTAGGATCATTGGAATTCCCTCTGCCTCCACTCTGCGGAGCAGAAGAGGAAGAAGCCTTAAGGGAGGGAAGGCATAGATTAGCCGATACTGGCCCCACGATGCTACCAACGCGTCCGTTGCGTCTGCCCATGGGTCTCTTGACCGGGCCACAAACCTCAATACCTTCCGATTGAGTCGGGAAGCCAGAAGATCTACGTCTGGTGTGCCCCATCTTTGGCAGAGGAGTTGGAACACCTCCGGGTGTAAGGACCATTCTCCCTGGTCCAGCATCTGGCGGCTCAGGTAGTCCGCCTGCCAGTTTTCCACACCCGGAATGTACACGGCCGACAGTGCCGGTACGCTCCTCTCTGCCCACTTCAGGATGCGAGCGATCTCCGATGCTGCAGCTGAGCTTCTTGTTCCTCCTTGATGATTGACATATGCCACTGCTGTGGCGTTGTCTGACTGGATCCTGACTGGACGCCCTTGCAGTCTCTGAGACCATTTGAAGAGGCACAGCTTGATCGCCCGGATCTCCAGGACATTGATCGGCAGGAGGGCTTCCTCTGGGGTCCAGCGACCTTGCGCCGACTGGACACCCCAGACTCCCCCCCAACCTGTAAGGCTGGCGTCCGTCGTGATCACTATCCAGTAAACCGGAAGAAATGACTTCCCGGCCATTAGAGCCGGTGCTGTCAGCCACCATACCAGGGATCTCCTGACTAGGTGGCTCACTCGGATTTGATAATCCAGAGATGAAGGGCATCTGTTCCATCTGGACAGAACTTCCCTCTGTAACACTCGAGTGTGGTATTGAGCATATGGGACCGCCTCGAAGGAGGCTACCATGAGGCCCAACACTCGCATGCAAAAACGGAGTGACGACCAATTCCTGGAAGTCAGCTGCCGTACTGCAGCCCGGAGGGTCTGCAACTTCTCCACAGGGAGAAATACCTTTGCCTCTGAGGAATCCAGAATCAACCCCAGGTACACTAGGCGTTGAGTGGGCACCAATACTGACTTTTGCGTGTTTAGTATCCAACCACAGTCTCGAAGAGTCTGACAGGTAATGGACACGCTTACCTCTAATTCTGAGCTTGAAGGGCCCTTCAGCAGAAGGTCGTCCAAGTAACCTGTGATAGCGATACCCCGCTGTCTTAGAAGTGCCAGAATCGGAGCGAGCACCTTGGTGAACGTCCTGGGTGCTGAGGCAAGGCCAAACGGGAGGGCCACAAACTGGTAGTGGTTCTTCCCGATAGCAAATCGCAGAAACCTCTGGTGTCTGGAGTATATGGGGACATGCAGGTATGCGTCCTTGATGTCCAAGGAGGCCAGAAAGTCCCCCGGATGGAGAGCCGTGACTACGGATCGAACCGACTCCATCCGAAATCTTTGTACCTTCACAAAGCAATTGAGGGCTCTGAGATCCAAGATTGGACGAACCCCCTCCTTCTTTGGCACAATGAACAGATTTGAGTAAAAACCCTGACCCCGTTCCTGTTCTGGAATAACTACCCCGCGTTCCAGTAGACCCTGGACCGCCCCATACAGGGCCTCCCGACGGGTCGGTAGTAGCTGGAGATTGGAGGTGATGAATCTGTCTGGTGGACAAGAGAGAAATTCTATCTTGTAGCCTGAGGAGATTACTTCGCAAACCCACCTGTCGGAGACTAGAGCAGTCCACTGAGTCGCGAATTTGCGAAGACGTCCCCCCACCCGAGAGCTGGGTGGGGGCGGACCTTCATGTGGACGCAGATTTGTCCACAGGCTTGTTGGGTCTGCGGGACCAAGGACGCTTTTGTCCTTGGGCAGGCGCTTTATCGGCCTGGGGTCTTTTCCCTGTCGCCTTAAGAGGGCGAAAAAAACGCTTACGTGCAGTAAAGAAGGGCCCTTGCCCTTGGCGTGGTCCCCTACCCTTGCTAGTTTGGGGAAGCAAAGTGCTTTTACCTCCTGTAGCATCCTTGATGATGTCATCCAGAGAAGCCCCAAAAAGTCTGTCGCCCTTAAAAGGCAGATCCAATAGGGCTTTCTTGGAAGTCTGGTCCGCAGACCAGCCCTTTAGCCAGATCAGGCGGCGTATTGCTACTGCATAAACCGAAGCTCTTGACAGCAGGGGAATAGTATCCATGTCTGATTCGCAGACAAACTTAAGGCCCTGGACCAACTGGTCGGCCAAAGTTATCTCATTAGGAGGAGCATCTCGCTCCTTTAACCCCTGGAGTAGCAATTTTGCCCATTCAGTAAGTGTCTGAGACACTAGGGCCCCCGCCAATGCCGGGCGTACTGCTGAGCCTACCACTGAGTATAGGTAGCGAGCGAGTGCTTCAGCCTTCTTATCCACAGGGTCCTTGAAAACAGGAGCCCCTTCTACTGGAATAGTGGTGGCTCTATTAAGTCTGGACACCGAAGGGTCCACTATAGGGGGAGAGGTCCATATCTTCAGAAAACTCTCCTCAAAGGGGTACCGTACTGCAAACCTCTTTGGGGCTGTAAAGACCCTCAGTGGGTTCTCCCATTCCTTGTATAAGAGTTTGTCAAAATAAGACACACAAGGGAACACCTTAGCAGTGCGGGCAGGTTTACGAAACCCAAAGGGGACTGGAGTATCTGCTACTTCTTCAGTCCTTTCCAACTTTAGCGTATCCCGCACTGCAGTAATAAGGTCAGATACCAAAGCCGTCTCGCGTACTGACCTGGACTTGGAGTCCTCCTCACTGTCCGATCGGTCACGGTCTGCAGTCTCTGATGCATCAGAATCTGGGCCATGAGCCGTAGCTGGACCTGGTTCTGCATCAGAAATATCCCCAGAAGATTGCAGGGGACGGGGGCGTTTATTACCCCCTGTATTCCCGTGTGCTGCTTCCACCCTGGCAGCAAACGCCTCTAGGATTGCCGACATAGCGTCCATAGACACCTCAGGGACACCAGCTGCTAAATCTGGTGTTTCAGGGGAGAAGACATCTGGCTCAGATGCCATGCTGACCACACGCTGACACTCACAGGGCTCCAGGCAAGATATCAATAGGCCACCCTCCTGCGCTGCAGAGATGCTGGGTTACCCAGAGGACTCACCACCCTGGATAGGTACTGCTATGCTGCGCCTATGATGCTGTCCCCTTGCTGCTGTGTCAGTCTGCTTCTTTTATCAGCACTTCCTGTGTGAATTTTCGCGCCAGTGTAATGCACCCTAGAGGCCGGAGGCTCTCGCAAAATGGTTGCCAAAACCGTCTGTATGGAAGATAATGTGGGCTCTAAGAAAATGGCCGCCGACAGAAGATAGAGGTCAGGCAGCCATAGCCCACAAAAAAGATGGCCGCCGAACGGCAATATCTGCATACAGGGTGGACAAACATGGCCGCCGATCACCTGATAGGGGCCAGTGGGTGTGGCCGAACTACAGGAAGATGGCCGCCAGGCAGTTACAAGAGGCCAAACTTGGCATGGACCACCTCAAAATGGCCGCCGACAGCATGGAGACACAGAAACACAGGTAAGCAAAAATGACATTTCTTTTAAATGTTAGTTACAGCCAGCCCCGCTCCAGTGGGACCCCCTAGGTGACCCCCAGCACCCTTTAGCTAGAAGCCCAGGGAGGAGGGAAAGGCAGGGAGAGAGGGAAGAAAGGGGCCACAACCACTTACTTGATCTCTCCAGGAATGTCCAGCTAAATCACCCAGCCGAGGCAGGGGAGTTTTACTTACCTATCCTGCATGTATTCTGCTGGAAGACATTCCAAACAGATCATCGTCCGCGCACGGAAGGTGACTGTTGGCCAGGCATGCTGTGATTGGACCCAGAAGGGACGATCATATGTATGCCCTGGAGCATGACGCTCACCGGACAGGCTGCTGCGACTCGGCCGTAAGGTCAGCCGAAGCTGAGCGGTCCGATGCAAGCCTTGGAGCGTAAGCTCACCGGCCAGGCTGCTGCGACTCGGCCGTAAGGTCAGCCGAAGCTGAGCGGTCCGATGCAGGCCCTGGAGCGTAGGCTCACCGGCCACCCGTGGAGCGACGGGCATGTCGTGGAAAACCCAGCGCGTAGCTAGGGTCGGCACACGCTCGATGGCCGAAACTGGGGAGACTACAAGGATCGAGGATCCAGCCTGTCACCCAGTCGGCAGTTGATCGAAGATCGCAGGAAACAACAAATGTAGCAAAAAAATAAAAAATATATATATCTTTTTTCCCCGGACCAATGAGCCCGAAGGGAGCCATGTCCTACTCCTTGCTAGACAGAAAAAAACTGATCTGCGATGTGCAGACTGAGAGGGTATACCCAGAGGGTCCGCCCCCTGGGCGGTACTGTAGAAGGTGTGATGCAACACTTTTTACAAGTTTTTCTGCCTAGTCACTCCTAATTAACGGATAATACCCACTTTGTCAATAGAGAAGCTGTGTCGGTCCATGGACGAAAGAGTAAATGGGGTTTACGCCAAATAGATTAATTTGTGACAACCTAGAACAAAAAGTGGATGCGTTTTCTTTCTCAACAATCAGGGAAACCCAAAAGGCCTATTTATGGCATTTCAGACTCCAAACAATCTTCTATAGAGTAGTCAAGCAGATCTACACAGACAATTGCACTGGAATCCGGTAGCACCACTTTGCTGAAGAAGGGAAAAACCATACTCTTCCCATTTCAAACATCCAGGTAATCTTCCCTTTCAGAAAGGTTCTTCCATCACAGAAACAGATTCTCCTTCCCCATCTCCAGGAACTTTTAGACGCTTGGATCCTAAATGGAATCTCCTAAAGAACAAAGGGTTATCAAACAAGATAACCACTCCCTTTTACTGAGCAGAAAGACAGTAAACAAGAAACATTTAAAAAAGCGTGGAAGTCGTATTTTAGCAGGACCAGAATAAACTCTTGCAATCCCATCAAAATCCATGCTAAAATGGAGGCGGAGCCTAAGGAATATCTAGCCATTAAATGGTACTTTAAATGTTCAAGTTTTTACTGGGGAACAACTTATCCAGCAGTTCCTTAGTTAAGAGATGGTTCAAAGCTTGACCATTCCTCCGTGGCATCCTCCTACAGTGCTACAAGCGCTCATCAAACCTCTTCTTGAGCCAATGACAGTCATCCATCAAACATTTGATTGTTAAACTAGCATTTTTGGTGGCCATTACCTAGGCACGCTGAGCCAGTGACCTTCAGGAGCTTTCCCTCCAAGAACCCTCTCTTACATTATCTCCAGGACAAACCCATCTGCATATCTGCCATTGCACTGACTTTCTCTCCACTAAGAACCAGTCATTTGGAAGAAAGGCGCTTTAAACGATAGTCCCACCCTGGTAACATCTTGTTTATTTTCTCATGTGAACCTTCCTGGAGGAGGATTAAGGGAAAACAGGACAATAATCTCTCACACTAAGCATTTCATGTATTATTTGTTTTGATAGTCATCTTTTACATTCCTGAAACTACTGGTTTCTGGAAGCCGATCTTAGTCAACAGATTCTTGCAGGTGGGAGGAGGCAACTCATGTGATCTGTCTGGCAGCATTCTTGGAAAAGGTGTTTTCAGTAATGCAAACAAGAATTTTCTGAAGGTGGGAACAGCAGCCCCTGTATTTCTCTAAAGTTACATTTTAATGGTTAGAAAGCTACAACTATTGTTTTATTGAATAAATTCCATGCTGAAACATACTGTACATTATTGTGCATGCCCACCCTATCAAGGATCATGTCTTCTGTCACCCTGTACTGTACATTAGGGAAACATCAAAAGATTTGGTCCAAATGTCACTTTTTGAACCCTAGATCAAAGGTTTATTTTGCCATTGCTTATGGTGCGGAGGAGATTGGGCTGAAGGCCTCTACCAAAACTTGGACAAGTTAAAGGGGTTGTAAAGGTTCGTTTTTATTTTCTAAATAGGTTCCTTTAAGCTAGTGCATTGTTGGTTCACGTACCTTTCCTTTTGATTTCCCTTCCAAGAGTTTTTTTTCTTTGTCTGAATTTCTGAAGGAGAGAAGTGCCAGAATAGGCCCGGTGTTGAAGTGGTTAAGATGGTGGTTCACTTACCTTTTCCTTCGATTTCCCTTCTAAATGTTTTTTTTCTTTGTCTGAATTTCTCACTTCCTGTTTCTCCCTCAGTAAGCTTGCCCCCATCATCCGAGCCGTTCTGGGGGTTAGTCAGCGTGCTCGCCCCCTCCCTTGGGACTACATCCCTGCGGGGAGACGCTGTGAACATAGCATCTCCCTGCAGGGATGTAGTCCCAAGGGAGGGGGCGAGCACGCTGACTAACCCCCCCAAGCCAGAACGGCTCGGATGATGGGGGCAAGCTTACTGAGGAGAAACAGGAAGTGAGAAATTCAGACAAAGAAAAAAAAACATTTAGAAGGGAAATCGAAGGAAAAGGTAAGTGAACCAACAATGCAATAGCTTAACCACTTCAACACTGGGCCTATTCTGGCACTTCTCTCCTTCATGTAAAAATCATAATTTTTTTGCTAGAAAATTTAGTCAGAATCCCCAAACATTAAATATATATTTTTTTTTAAAGCAGACACCCAAAGGAATAAAATGGCGGTCATTGCGACTTTTTATCTCGCACAGTATTTGCGCAATAATTTTTCAAACGCTTTTTTGGGGAAAAAAACGGTTTAATGAATTAAAAAAATAACACAGTAAAGTTAGCCCAATTGTTTTGTATAATGCGAAAGATGATGTTACTCCGAGTAAATAGATACCTAACAGGTCACGCTTTAAAATTGCGCACACTCATGGAATGGCGCCAAACTTCGGTACTTAAAAATCTCCATAGTCAACGCTTACATTTTTTTTTTACAGGTTACCATTTGAGTTACAGAGGAGGTCTAGTGCTAGAATTGTTGCACACACTCCAACGCACGCAGCGATGCCTCACGTGGGGTTTACATATGTGGGCGGAACTTACGTGCGTGTTCACTTCTGAGCGCAAGCTACCGGGGACAGGGGCGTTTTAAATATATATTTTTTTGTTTTACTTAATTTTTTTTATTTTACACTTTTTTTACATTTTTATTTTTTTGATCACTTTTATTCCTATTACAAGGAATGTAAACATCCCTTGTAATAGGAATCTATTGTGACAGGTCCTCTTTATGGAGACATGCAGGGTTAATAAGCCCCCACATCTCTCCTCCAGGCTGGAAAGCATGAGATCGGGAAAAAAAAAAAATTCACAGATCTCATGCTGACAGCCGCGATTACGGCTTTGTTTACTTGCAGGTGCCCGGGCCTCCGACGGTCATAGAGATCTCTATCGCCGTGAGCCGGCCGGTTCTCTGGGCCCCCGATGGCACGGAAGAGCCCGGAGAAGCACCGGATGGCGGCGGGAGGGGGGACATCCCATCCCGCCGCCTATAAGAACGATCAAGCGGCGGAACTGCCGATATGATCGTTCTTATGCACAGAATCGCCGTCAGAAAACAGTGATATCTGAATGATGCCTGTAGCTGCAGGCATCATTCAGATATCACCGCACAAAGTCGAGGATGTCATATGACGTCCTCGGTGTAGAAGTGGTTAAAGGAACCCATTTAGAAAATAAAAAAACAAACCTTTACAACCCCTTTAAAGGGATTTTTGACTTTGAAAAATGAACAGCTGCCTGTTGAACATTGCCAAAAGATGGTTTTGTCTTTAGTTATACAGTGGGGCGGATTTACTAAATGCAAACGGACTGTGCACTTTGCAGGTGAAGTTGCCCTGTGCAAGGGGACCTGCTCCACAGCTCAGTAAATGAGTTAAAGCTTTACTTGTGCAAGCAAAAATGCAATGATTGGGTGATGGAAGTCAGCAGAGCTTCCCCTCATTTACTAAGCTCTGGAGCAAAAGCCCTGGCAGAGTGCAACTGCACTTGCAAAGTACAGTCTATTTTCCTTTAGTAAATCAACCCCAGTGTGTGCAGCTGAATATAGAGAAAGAAGGTGACTGTAGATACACTGCTATCAGTGTATACTAAGTATTACATTTTTCTTTTGTGGCATGTTGCAGTTATTACTTGTAGTTCCCATTTCAGAACTCCTCCATGATGGCACCCAAGTACTTCACCTACTTTTGTAGTTGTGGAGTGTTGTTTACAATTATTGGGGGGATGAGTGATAGGGAGGGAAATTCTATATCTGCTGCCCCACTAGGAAGATGGTATAACTTCACAGGTCGGTGCTACCACAAAAGGTGAACCTGAAAGGAAGTGCAAATTTCTCAGATTTAATATTCCTCCATTTTGATGCAATTTATTACATAATACAGTATATACAGATTTTGCATAAAACTTAGACATTACTGATATGATAGCTGTGTTATCTAGCTATCAAACAACCACCTGAAATGACTAACCTAAATACTTTGGTATGTCTGGCTCTCCAGATATTACTGAATTAATACCTTCCTACATTCCTGTTCTAATATAAACAAAGTTTCCAATATTCAAAAATCAAAAGGCAAGCAGATTGATGTATTTGGACTGAACATAACAAGGGAGTATGTGGGACTCCAACCAACATACAGTAGCTCATAACCCTAACTCTACCCCATGACATGAATTTTAGCGGATATGCTTGGTTTTGCTTTAAATATTCATCCAGAATTAGAGTTGGGCATTTATTTCTGTGGATAGAATATGACACATTATCTAGTTCCTTCATGAGATGTACACTGGTCCTTCCAACAGAGCAGCATTTGAGGTGCCGATGGGACTACAGGTAGCTCCAGTGAATGGCGGCTCCATTTACTGGGCATGAAACCATCAGTTGATCCTTTTCTCTTCTTACCGTCACTGCCCATACATGCTTGTAGAATAAAGAAAGTGCTGTATGTATATATCTTTTGGTACCTAAGGTCCAAGAGTTAAGGCTACAGTACCAAAGCATGACAATCCGCATCCCTGAATTGAATGAATATTTGGTTTCCATGGAATATCCACATTTCTCTTCTGCAGTGTCCTACTTTGCCCAGGGAGATATTTCTCAGTACACAGAACTGAACTCTACATGGGCTAACCGTATCACTCTCATAACTCATTTGAGATGACTAGTCATAAAAGAAAACACCATACTGAGAGAAATGTATAGACTGACATAGTCTCTCCTCCTAAAAATGTGGTCTGGCTATATAACCAATTCAACGGCTTCAATACTTTCACTGATGCAGAATAAGTATACAGAGGAGTTTTGACTCCACTGGCTGCATACCTGGTCCAGGTTGGTGACTCACAAAAGTACTAAAGCTCAAGTTCAGGTAGTCTGCAATGGCTGTCTCATATGTCAGCAATGGATCCCTTAGAGCAGTGGTCATCCAGCCTGTCCTCAGGGCCCACTAACAGGCCAGATTTTATGTATTACCTTGGGGAGATGCAGACTAGAATACTGCAATCACTGAGCAGCAAATGATATCACCTGTGATGTATTCTAGTTATCTTGCAAACCTGGCCTGTTAGTGGGCCCTGAGGACTGGAGTTGATGACCACTGCCTTAAAGAGTAACTCCACTTTTGTTGAGGAAAACATAAATCACTCCCCTGTGGGTGATCTATGTACATGCCAGGAATTTTAACCACTTCCAGCCCACGCCAATTCTGGCATTCCTCTTCTACATGTAAAAATCATATTTTATTTTTTTTTGCTTGTTGCTTGAAAATTACTCAGAACCCCCAAACATAAAAATTATATATATATATATAATTTTTTTGAGCCGAGAACCTAGGAAATAAAATGGCGTTTTTTTTTATGTCACAGGGTATTTAGCGCAGCAACTTTTCAAATGCAATTTCATTAATTAAAAAAAAAAATGCTGCGTAAATAGATACCCAACATGTTATGCTTTAAAATTGCGCATGCTCGTTAAATGGTGCCAAACTTCTGATTTGCATCTTAGTGTAGACTTCTGGAAAAACCCGTGAGCCAATCACACAAGCAGGAAATGACCTATCTGGGGGGTGTTCTGTTCACCATCTGTGTACAGAACGCCTCCAGGTAGCCATATTGCAATTTACAGAAAAATTACAGCGCTGCAGATTGGGAAGGGAAAGGTCATTTTTAATAACATTCAATTACAATATGACTTGTTTCGCAATTGTATATACTATATCCAAAACAAATAGTGCACTGTCCCTTTAAACAACAATAAATCATTAAGGTCAATTCATAACATCAAAGTGCAAAAATATATAAAAATAAAAAAAGATGACTTTTTTTTTTTAATCATTTTTTAAATACTTTTGCACTTTGATTTTATAAACTGACCTTAAAGATGAACTGCAGTCTGATCACATAATTTGTAATAGAAACATCTTTGCCATTCTAAAGCTTCCCTCTAACCACTTTGCATATGATTTTATTTTATATATACTGTGATTCTGTACTTGCCAAATATGCTGCAGAAATCTCCCTCCACTGAGTCTGGCTGCAGTCATTTTAACTGTGGGCAGCTGAAGCTGCTACCTGTTCACTTCCTGGATTTACACAGACACACACCTCCAGCTCTGCAGCTCTGATTGGCCCTCCTCCCTTCCTAGCAAACTTGGAGAGTGAGAGCTGTGCATGATGTCATAAGCCTAGGCTAATGACCAGACAAGAAACAGGAAGTGGGCTGTATAAGGTATTTACTGGCAGAAAAAAATGTTTAACTATCCAAAGTTAAAACAAGGGCATACAATTTAATAGATGGAAAGTTGAAAAAATTACTGAAGGTCTGCTTTGATTTATTGTTTATTATGTAAAGGGATAGTGCACTATTTTTTGTTTTGGATTTGATATTGGCCCAGTGTCTGGGTCATATAGGCTGCAGCAGTCCAATAAATAAATTATCTTTTATTTAGCTTCTTTCTTGGTTGAGCTGAGTGTAACAGTTACCTTTATACTGTATATGCTATATGAATTTATTTGATAATTTTTTTTCCCACAAAAGTGGAGTTACTCTTTAAGAGTTATTTACGGTACTCTTATTTAGAAATCACCCGTAAGGAGTGTGATTTTTACCTGCAGCATAAATGAATATCTTAAGGGGAGATTTATAGCTTTTTAATATTTTATAAATGGCCACTAAACCTAAAATACAAGGTAAGTTGTAAAAAAAAAACAACCTCTGGGGCGTTATGTTTAAAAAATAAAAATAAAAAAGGTTACGTCTGATTTTAAGGCCACTGCCAAGCGTTGTCTGACTCTACAGAAAGTATATCAATGAGCCACAGTAAGTAAATGTTTTTTTTTTTAGGCCTACTTGTCTATTAAATCAGTGGTCATCAATCCTGTCCTCAGGGCCCACTAACAGACCAGGTTTTATGTATTACCTTGGGGAGATGCAGACTAGAATACTGTAATCACTGAGCAGCAAATGATATCACCTGTGATGTATTTCAGTTATGACCACTGCATTAAATGGTAAGAAGAAAGTGATGTGGCCAGACGCAGATCGTAAAATTCCAACCGAAGCATGTTTGGGAGAAGGGTGTAGTTTTACTAAAACTAGAGCAATGGTGTGTAGCGATTTTAGATATAAATAAATAGTGCTGAGTGAAGCAGAGATCTGGTGACTTCATGCGCAGTAAGTCCTTGAATACTGCATTCAGTCCTGAGTCAGAGACCGTGTTTAATATAAGATACCAGGCTGCAGTCAGCCATACAGAAAATCTTCAAGCAATTATAAATACCTAAGCTCACAATATGGGGATTTTATAGTCAAGCAGCAATTTTTTTTTTTTTATGCACATTCATTTGCCTTTTAGGTTTAGTGGCCTTAAAAATGTTCTCATCTTCTTTTAAGGATGGTTGTAATAATCAATGTATTCAAAATATTATTAGCCGTTTATGTTGCTTGTGTGAAACTGCAGAGATAAAATGTGGCATAGAACCAAGAATAAATTAGCTGCCATTCATGTAGTAAATAGTATAGGGCTGTTTTGTCATAAGATGCCACCATGCATATTAAGTGCCACCCGAATACTGCAGTACACACAATTAAGAGCAAAAGGCTGAGAAGGGTTAAAATGAGCAGAGCCCTGAAAATATTCTCACTAGAGGGGGGAGCCAATTACAACTCCAGAATGCAGCACAATAAACCTCCAAATGGTAAACGCCAAACCAAATCAATACATTCAAAAGGAGGTTAAGTTGAACAGAGGAGGAGGGAGGGAGGAGGAGGAGCTGCTGTCAGGAGTCCCGGCTCAGATTAGTTAACACTTTTCAACATAGCAGTTAAAAATGACAAGCTCTCGTCTCCAAAACTGAATATAAAACCTTAACTTCTACATTCTCCAGCTAGTGTGCTCCAGAGTCCTTAGTCTTCTACTCCATGTGTCTGTAGGTCAGGATCTGTCCATAGTTCATCATCAAGATACAACCGGAGTCATATCCCACAGCTGGGGGTAAGAGAAGCACAGAATTATTCAATGTACACATTGCCCATTTCACCTTTGATAAATGCCAACCCCATCCCCTCCCAAAAAACCCTTGCAGAGGTCCCCCTTGCACCACTGCAATAGTGAAGTGCTCGTTAAGCCTAGAGGGTAGAAAGAGGCTGCATTACTTATCTGACCCCCCCCAGCTCCTGCAGGTTCCACTCTTCTTCCCGAAGCTCGGGTCTGTGGGCATAACCTCTATCATCATCTACAGAGCAGGGCTATTAAAGCCTACATTGTACATGGTGGTGGAGGCAGAAGTGTGATTGTGGCCAGGAGAAGTTTACAGAGAGGCTGCCACTGACTTTTTGCACAGATCAACACACACACACACACACACACACACACACACACACACACACACACACACACACACACACACACACAAAAAAGTAGTATAAAAATAAATAATTAAAAGTCCATAAATCTATCCCGTAGTTTGTAGACGCTATAACTTTTGTGCACACCAATCAATATACGCTTATTGGGATTTTTTTTTACCAATAATATGTAGAAAAATACAAATTTACCTAAATTGATGAAAAAAAAAAAGATTTATTATTTTTTGGATATGTATTATAGCAGAAAGTAAATAAAAATGATAATTGTTTTCAAAAAATGTCAGTCTTTTTTGGTTTATAGTGCAAATAAAACAAAAAAACAACAACTCCAGAGGTGATCAAATACCCCCAAAAGAATGCTCTATTTGTTGGGAAAAAACAAAAACAACAATTTTATTTGGGTACAACGTGGCATGACCACGTAGTTGTCAGTTAAACAAACGCAGTGTTGTATCGCAAAAAATGGCCCGGTCATTAAGGGGGTAAATCCTTACTGGGCATAAGTGGTTAAAAGACAAAATACCAAATATTAAAAAAAAAAAAATGTATCCCTTTCTTTCTGTAAAACACATCAAATGCCAGGATAGTTAGTACAAAACAACCTAAAATTATGGTGTTTGGCTGGGGGAGGGGAGGAGGCAGCGGGGAAGGCACCCAGCAGAGGTGACAGCTGACAGGAGGGAAAGGAGCAGACAACGGGTAGAAGTGACAGCTGGCAGGAGGGGAGAAGGAGAAGGGAAGAAGAAACTGACTGACAGATGAAATGTCATCAGTTGTTAAGGATGCAGGGGCCCCGCTCCTTAAAAACCGAAAACTGCCAGCATTCTTTTGTTTACATTTCAGCTGTCAGTGGGGGAATCCCGGTGACAGCTTAAAGAACCAAGCCTGAAGGTATCAGTTTCAAGTATCAGAGTGCAAATGCTTAGTATCGGAAGGAATACCGATGTCGGTGCAACCAAAGGATCTACAATAATGTTTGGTAAAACCTTTCCAATGTGCATAGCTGAGCTGGTATCTCACATCAAAGCTTACACCTAACCAGCTGCAGAGTGTGGCTGAGTAGACTGAAGGCTTCTTAATGGGTGAGGATAGCAAAGGATAAAAAGTATTCTGTATAGCGGGGGTCAGCAACCTGTAGATCGCAGACAGGTGGCTGGTAGATCTGTCTGGGCTTGCTAACCCGCCATTCTAAAGCATCAAACAGAGTGCAATGCAGAGGGACAACTTGTAAATTTGGAGCTGCAGAAGGGATCAAGAGCCATATAAGCTGATGCCTCCTCTGTAGTGCCGGCTTCTGTCCTATGTGGAGTGATACCAACTGCACTCCACCTCTTATGCCAGGTAGTGGTCTCCAGAGTGGTGCCAGCAGCAGAAAAAAAAAAAAAAAAAAAAAAAGATCTTCAGGTCAGTGTGAAGCAATAAACTGGGCATAGTATAGGGCTGCTTTCACATGGATGTACTCTGGTTTACCCAGTGCAGTGTACCTGCGACTTTCCTGCGGGTTTTCTGCACTTAGCCATAGACTTCTATTATATCCTGCCGTTTTACCACCCCTAACTTTACGTGTGAACGAGCCCTAAGGTGCCGCTGCTGAATGCAACTAAGGGCTCATTCAAGTGCTGCTCCTCTGAAAAGCGATCCGAGTGTGTTGATAGGTGGTGAGGAGGTAATATGTTGCCTTCTCACCACCTGATTTAAACCCATGATTGCCATGCAATGCACAGGTTTGCGACATAGTAGTACTGCAATTAGAGGTTTAGATCAGACGACACTGACCGGTGATTTTTGACTTCTGTGTTTTTCAGGTAGATGTCCACCACTTTAAGGTTGCCTACCCCTGCTGTACAGCACTGTGAAATATGTAAAATAATTACATTAAAAAAGGAGCATACTACTAACCTTAAGGACCTTGTCTGTTCCTGAAGTCAATAACCAGACTCTTGTTGGATCAAAGTTTACATGGATAATGTTGTGTTTACTATCATGGAAAGATGCAGTTGGAGCTCGCCTGGAAAGAAGAAGAAAGGACATGAATGCTAATCTTTAGACTAGAGGAAGAATAGTTTACATTTTGATCATGTGACACCAGGGTAATTTCTGAAAACCTTTAGCAGTTGGGAAAATGAAAGGTGATTTCTCACAACAGCCAATCAGATGTTTCTGAACCGTTAAAAGAAAATGATTTCCGTGTTCCAGCTTCGAGCACTCCTTCAGTGACGTCAAATTCAGCCACCATAGCGGACGGCCGTGTCCTTGACGGTGACATCCGGAGTTACACAGCTTAATTCCTTGGCCTCACTTGTGGATTCCTGGACCAGGTGATATCCTGTTTGGACTTCATATTCACAGGACCCAGTGATAGGATGGAGCTTGCATCATTTGGTTGGCTGCTGCTCGGGGGGGTGTGGGTGGTCTTTTGGAAGTAACCACTTTGTCTAGGAGGTATAGATATTCATGGTTATTCATTATACCCCGTTTGGGCGCAATTTTGTAGAACCATGTGAGAGTTTGTGGACCAGGTGATGCTTCTGACTTTATGGAAGCAATTACAGTTTAACTTTATGCTAATATTTATTCACGGTCATTTTTTTGTATACTTTCTTATCATTTGTTGTAGTGGTCGGTTGGTACATTTCTGACCACTCAAGGCATTCATTGACTTCTTTGCGGAACCCATTTGAGTACTTGTTTAAAGGCTTATACATGAAACTGGCGCATCTGTAACCTTGTCTACCTTGATTCTTGGAGGTGAGCATTCATTTACTGACAAGGACAGTGCACAGGGGGTCAGTGAATGCTATGGCTTTATAATTAGTAATTTACATTTGGGTAGATATATTGGTTAAAAAATTCCTTCCATGTTTTTTGTTGTAGTCCAGTATACCTCCATGAGATGGTCTCCCCACAGGCTGGCAGGGCTCATTTGAATTAGTCTCTGATTTGGTTACGGTTATATAACACAGTTGCATCTTAAAGCGGAGCTCCGCCATAATTTTTTTTATTAAAAGCCAGCAGCTACAAATACTGCAGCTGCTGACTGTTAATAAATGGACACTTACCAGTCTTGGAGTCCAGCGATGTCGGCAGCAGAAGATGAGCAATCGCTAGTCTCTCGGCTGCCCCCACCGCCATAATCGGTGAGGGAACCAGGAAGTGAAGCGTTGCGGCTTCACTGCCTGGTTCCCTACTGCGCATGCGCGAGTCGCTCTGTGCCGTCCTTACTGTTCCTCGCTGTGTTCTGGGAGCCGGCCGTGTGTTTCTCAGAACACAACGGTGGAGGGGGGGGGGTTGGTTGGTTGGGGAACTGACGTACTGCCCGCAGGTCCCCACAGAGTCTATGCCTGGAAGTGGGTGCAAATACCCCCCCCCCCCGAAAGTTGCCAATTGTGGCACCGGAGGGGGGGGGGGAATCCGATGAGCAGAAGTTCCAATTTAGGGTGGAGCTCCGCTTTAATTTATCAGGCCTGTCCAGACTTAAGGTACATACATTGTGGTATTGGAATTTCCCTACATTTATTTGTGTGAAAACACACACACACACACACACACACACACACACACACACACACACACACACAGTGGATATAAAAAGTCTACACACCCCTGTTAAAATGTCAGGTTTCTGTGATGTAAAAAAATGAGACAAAGATAAATCATTTCAGAGCTTTTTCCACCTTTTAATGTGACCTATAAAGTGTACAACTCAGTTGAACATCAAACTGAAATCTTTTAGGTGGAGGGAAGTAAGAATAAAAAATAAAAGGGATTTTTATAACAGCTTACCTGTAAAATCCTTTTCTTGGAGTACATCACGGGACACAGAGTGACTTAGTCATTACTAATGGGTTATATAGATTACCTTCAGGTGTTGGCACTGGCCAATTCCAAACCGGAAGTACCCTCCCCTATATAAGCCCCTCCCATCCGGGAGCACCTCAGTTTTGTAGCCAAGCAATAAGTGTCCCAAAAAGAGGGGTGGGAGCTCTGTGTCCCGTGATGTACTCCAAGAAAAGGATTTTACAGGTAAGCTGTTATAAAAATCCCTTTTTCTTTTTCGTACATCACGGGACACAGAGCGACTTAGTCATTACTAATGGGACGTCCCAAAGCAATGCCAAATGAGGGGAGGGATACATAAGCTGGGCGCCATCAGGCATGAGGATCTTTTGCGGCCGCAACACACTGCGCCCAAAGGCGACATCCTCCTGACTTCTAACGTCTACCTGGTAGAATCTAGTAAACGTGTGTACCGAAGACCATGTTGCGGCCTTACATACTTGAGCCAGGGAGGCCTGGTGATGCACTGCCCATGAAGTTCCAACTGCTCTTGTGGAGTGCGCCCTAACTTTGAACGGAGGCGGTCTCTTTCTCAAGCCATAGGCTTGTATTATGACCTGTCGAATCCACTTGGCTAAAGTGGATTTTGATGCTGCCTGACCCTTTTTAGGGCCTTCCGGCAGAATAAACAAAGTATCCGTTCTGCGAATATGAGCAGTGGCTTTTAGATAAGCTTTAACTGCTCTTACTACATCCAAGGAATGTAATAACTTTTCCTCTACCGAGCTAGGTTTGGGGAAAAAAGAAGGAAGAACCACATCTTGGTTCAAATGAAACCTCAATACCACCTTAGGAAGAAAGGCTGGATGAGGACGTAATACTACTCTGTCCTTATGGACAACCAGATATGGCTCCTTACAGGACAAGGCGGCTAATTCCGATACTCTTTTAGCCGAACAAACGGCTACTAAGAAAATCAATTTCCTGGTGAGAAGAACCAAGGAAATGTGTTGCAATGGTTCAAACGGTTGTTTCTGTAGAACTGACAGAACCAGGTTTAAGTCCCAAGGACATATGGGAATACTAACCGGAGGGCTAATACGCATCACTCCTTGTATGAAAGCTTTGACTAGTGAATGCGAAGCCAAGGGCCTTTGAAAAAAATATTGACAAGGCCGAAATCTGACCCTTGATAGTACTCAAGGCCAGCTTCCTATCTACAGCCCACTGTAGGAAGTCCAAAATCCTCCCTATCACGTACTTATGTGGATGCCATTTCTTGGCCTCACACCATGTAATGTACGCTTTCCAGATCCTATAATAGATCTGCCTGGATACCGGCTTCCTGGCATTGATCATGGTAGATACCACAGAATTAGAGAGCCCTCTCTTTTTCAGAATGTGGGCTTCAATAGCCAGGCCGTCAAACCTAGGGCTGGTAAGGAAGGGTGGTATATCGGTCCCTGCGACAGCAGGTCCGGACGATGTGGGATGGTCCAAGGACTCCTCACTGACATTTTTACAATCTCCGCGTACCATGCCCTTCGGGGCCACGCTGGAGCCACCAGAATCACTGGTTTCTTTTCTACCCTGATTCTGCGGAGTAATCGCGGTAACAATTGTGGTGGTGGGAATGCATATATCAGCTTGAACTGATCCCAAGGGAACACTAGGGCATCCGAGCCGCAAGCTAGAGGATCCCTTGTGCGAGACACAAATCTGTCCACCTTTGCGTTGAATCTGGATGCTAGCAGATCTACATCCGGTGTTCCCCACCGCTGGCATATTGCCTGGAAAACCTCGGGGTGAAGAGACCATTCCCCCGGGCATAATTGTTGGCGACTTAAAAAGTCCGCTCTCCAATTTTCCACTCCTGGGATGAAAACCGCGGATATGGCTGGGACATATTTTTCTGCCCACTCCAGGATGCAATTTGCTTCCCTCTGGGCTGCACGACTCCTGGTGCCACCCTGGTGATTGATATATGCCACTGCTGTGGCATTGTCTGATTGAATTCTGACAGCGGACCCTTGGAGTTTGGATGTCCATGCTACTAGGGCATACCGGGCTGCTCGTATCTCTAAGAGATTGATGGGCAGGGCCTTTTCTGCTTCTGACCACTTGCCCTGGAGAGACCATTGCTCCAGTACTGCCCCCCAGCCTATGAGGCTGGCATCTGTAGTGACTACCTTCCAAGAAACCGGACTGAAGGGTTTCCCTTTTTCCAGATTCTGGGGCACCAACCACCAATGGAGGCTCTTGCGAACGGAAGGGGACAGGGACATTGGTAAGTCTAAAGCCTGAACTTTTTTGTTCCAGGCTGACAGTATGGCCCTTTGCAAATTCCTTGAATGGAATTGACCGTAGGGTACCGCTTCGAATGAAGCCACCATTTTTCCCAGCAGCCTCATGCAGAGGCGTATGGATGGTTTTCTTTTTGTACCCACTAAGTGGGTCAAATCTTTTAAAGACGACACCTTCTCTGGAGGTAAGAAAATCTTTCTCTGATTTGAATCCAGCCTTAGCCCTAAGTATTCCAGACTTTTGACTGGTCTTAGAGCTGACTTTTCCCGGTTGATAATCCAACCGTGATATTCCAGATACTTGATTGTCTTGTGAATAGCTACTTCCAGCTTCTCCACTGAGTGGTCTATTAGTAGCAGGTCGTCTAGATATGCCATTATCGCTACACCCTGTGTTCTTAGATTGGCCAATAATGGGGCCAGAATTTTTGTGAACACTCGTGGTGCTGTGGCCAGACCGAAAGGTAAGGCTCTGAACTGAAAATGGCGCCCTTCTACTGCAAAGCGTAGAAATTTCTGGTGGGCCGGAAAGATGGGAATATGCAGATAAGCATCCTTTATGTCGATCGAGGCTAACCATTCCTGCCCTTGTAGGGCGGTGGCCACCGATCGGATCGACTCCATCCTAAAAGTCCTGATATTTAGGAACTTGTTTAGCCCTTTTAGATTTAATATGGGCCTCACGTCCCCATTTGGTTTGGGGACTGTGAAAAGGTTCGAGTAAAACCCGAATCCTCTTTCTTCCAGGGGAACCTTCATGATTACACCTTGGAGCAATAGTTGTTCTAGTGCCAGAAGGAGGAATCCTCTCTTCTGGGGATCTCTTGGCACGTTTGACCTCATAAATTGGGCAGGAGGAGTGCCTTTTAACTCCAGCTTGTATCCCAGACTTACTGCGGAGAGCACCCATCTGTCTCTGATGGTGTCCCACCAGGTCTCTGTGAACAACTGAAGTCTTCCCCCCCACCCGATTGAGTGGGGGCAACGCTTCATGCCTTGGGGGGAGGTTTTGTACCTCTCTTGATCCAGGGCTTCTTGTTACCCTGTGATTGTCCCTGATTTCTGCCCCCTGAATTTGACCGCGGAGGCCGTCGGAACTGCTTCACAGCCGATGTTCCCGGGACTGGAGAAGTAGGCCTCTTAAAAGAAGGACTTCTACCCTTGTTCTTAACCGGTAAGAGTGAACTTTTACCGGCAGAAATTTTCTGGATATATTTGTCCAGATCTTCTCCAAATAAGCGTTCTCCATGAAATGGGAAGCTAACCAGCAGTTTTTTACAGGGAGCTTCAGCAGACCAGTTTTTGAGCCACAGAAGCCTACGCATATGTACTATAGACAGCGTAAAGCGGGAGGCCTGTTGGATTGTATCCTTTATGGCGTCCACCGCAAAACACAAGGCTCTAGGCAGGTCAGCTAGGGCAAGAGCCTGCTGATCTGGTAAGTCCCTTAAGACTTGTTTCAACTGATCTTTCACTGCTTGGCAGACTCCAATCGCTGCTACCGCAGGTTGTGTCACCATGCTTGCTGTAGAGAAAGCAGATTTTAGTAAAGACTCCAATTTTTTATCTATTGGGTCTTTGAACATTGGAACATTATCTACTGGACATGTCAGTGATTTGTTAACAGAAGAGATGGCTGCGTCCACTGTAGGGACCCTCCATTTTTTTATGAACTTATCCTCCATGGGATAGATCACCGGAAATCTCTTGGGGGGGAGCAAATATTTTATCAGGATGCTCCCAATCCTGGTAAATAAGCCCTTCTAATAAAGGGTGGATTGGGAAGGAACAGACAGCCTGGGGAGCTTTTAGCGACCCCAGCGAGGAAACCGTAGTGGATGGTGGTTCCGCCAGAGGCATTTTAAATGCTGATCGGACCATGTTAGTCAGAGACTGAACCCATAATCTTTCAGCCTGAGATGCTGAGAAAGGTTCTTCCACTGTTGATTCCTCCATAACTGAATCAACCTCATCCTGATCCCCTTCAGGTAGGTCGATCTCTGTGTGGGGCTGTTCCTCCACTAACAGGCACTCTGAAGGAGGAGACGGAGATCGGACGCGCTTTTCCTGTGACAGGGAAGCAGCGATCAATGCTGTTAATCTCTCTTCCAATCCTCCCAGAGTGGAGGATAAAACCTCCTCTGTTATATATACAGGAGCAGGTGGACTGGGGACAGCCGCAGCACCAGGCACTCCTGCGGGGTTCCTACGGCTACTGACCTCTGAATTCTCAGGGGAGATTGGTGCAGTACAAGCATGCCCAATATCCTCAGAGCCCGATGGAGACCCCTTTGGCTTCCTGGAAGACTTATTTCCGGAGCGTCTGGACGACATATCCTTTAAGCACAAAGCTGAGGTATTCCCGTCGTCATACACCAATTTTTGCTGGTAATAGTCTAACACAGTTGCTGCTATATACCAGCTGGTGTCCACTAAAGTGCCTTTCTATGGGGATGCCTGCATCAACCGCCTCTGTGTGCCACTGTTTGTTGCTAGCTCTGTTTGCATCCAGCTGCCACTTGTACTGTGTCTTTTAACCATGCTGGGACGCCTGCACATGCGCAGAAGCGCCGCGGCGCACATCGAGCGTCATCCACCCGCCCCGCCCCTTTTTTTCATAGGAGGCGCGTGCACGCGCCCGCGCGCCATTGGCGCCCTTTTCGAAATCAAACAGGGACTAGGAGCCAGGGCCCTTTTTGCCGGAGGGCCTGTGCGGTGGATGAGCGCAGCAACAGGGCAGAGGAAGTGGATTCCCACAGAGAAACTTACCAACTGCCTGGATCTTTTGACTTGAGAAAACCAAAGGTCCACATGACAAGAAAAATGGACTACAGCGGCCTCTAGTGGTTTAACACAGGTACCGCGGTCCCTTTTTTTTTTTTTTTTTCTTGACTACTATTAAAATTTTACATTTTCAGTAGTTACAGGCAAACACAGATATTTAGCGGGAATACCGTTAGGTAACAGAAAGACAAATTAGGCTTGGGGGTCCCCCAATAGAACCAAGTTCCTGGGGGCCCCCACTTACCTGATCCCCGCCGCAGGACTTTGTTTGGTCCACAGAAGTCCAAACTTCACCTATCACGGCAGGCATTGTAATTAAACCTTCAGGGACCGGGTTCCCAAGGATTCCACTCCCCTGGACCTGTATAGCACCCTGCACAGACAACATCTTGGTCGTGGGTATGACCAGAGCTCTGGATCCCAGGGTCCAGCCCTCCTAAGAGAGGCATTACAGGCAAAACCTTGCTCTTCTGCTGCAAGGCCCGGGTACCGACCGTTTAGCTATAAAGCTTTTTTGGTGGGATCCGGAACAGCTTACTAAGGCCCAAAAGAACCTGTACGCAAGCCCAGTGAAAACACATGTTACTCTTTGGCCAACACCTTAGACACTGGCAAAAAACTGAGGTGCTCCCGGATGGGAGGGGCTTATATAGGGGAGGGTACTTCCGGTTTGGAATTGGCCAGTGCCAACACCTGAAGGTAATCTATATAACCCATTAGTAATGACTAAGTCGCTCTGTGTCCCGTGATGTACGAAAAAGAAAAAAATAATATGGTTGCATAAGTGTGCACACCCTTATACTCTTTGTTGAAGCACCTTTTGAATTTATTACAGCACTCAGTCTTTTTGGGTATGAGTCTATCAGCATGGCACATCTTGACTTGGCAATATTTGCCCACTCTTCTTTGCAAAAATACTCCAAATCTGTCAGATTGCGAGGGCATCTCCTGTGCACAGCCCTCTTCAGATCACCCCACAGATTTTCAATCGGATTCATGTCTGGGCTCTGGCTGGGCCATTCCAACACTTGAATCTTCTTCTAGTGAAGCCATTCCTTTAGTGATTTGGATGTATGCTTTGGGTCGTTGTCATGCTGAAAGATGAAGTTCCACTTTATGTTCAGCTTTCTAGCAGAAGCCTGAAGGTTTTGTGCCAATATTGACTGGTATTTGGAACTGTTCAGAATTCCCTCTTCCTTAACGAAGGCCCCTGTTCCAGCTGAAGAAAAAAAGGCCCAAAGCATGATGCTGCCACCACCATGCTTCACTGTGGGAATGGTGTTCTTTTGGGATGTGCAGTGTCGTTTTTGCGCCAAACATATCTTTTGGAATTATGGCCAAAAAGTTCAATCTTGGTTTCATCAGACCAGAACACATTTTCCAACATGCTTTTGGGAGACTTCAGATGTGTTTTTGCAAATTCAGCCGGGCATGGATGTTTTTCTTCGTAAGAAAAGGCTTCCGTCTTGCCACTCTACCCCATAGCCCAGACATATGAAGAATACGGGAGATTGTTGTCACATGAACCACACAGCCAGTACTTGCCAGATATTCCTGCCGGTCCTTTAATGTTGCTGTAGGCCTCTTGGCAGCCTCCCTGGTCAGTTTTCTTCTCGTCTTTTCAATTTTGTAGGGAAGTCCAGTTCTTGGTAATGTCACTGTTGTGACATATTTTCTCCACTTGATGATGACTTTCTGTGTTCCACGGTATACCTAATGCCTTGGAAATTCTTTTGTACCCGTCTCTTGACTGATACCTTTTAACATTAAGATCCCTCTGATGCTTTGGAAGCTCTCTGCAGACCATGGCTTTTGCTGTAGGATGCGACTAAGATGATATATCAGGAAAGACCTACTAGAACAGTTGAACTTTATTTGGGGTTAATCAGAGGCACTTTAAATGATGGCAGGTGTGTACTGACACCTATTTTTTTTTTTTTAATACTTTTTATTGAGTTTTTGTGAGAAAACAGTGTTACATAACACAGCCTCTGGGCATACCCTGGCTGAGATAACATTAGAACAACCCTACAGATTTGAAAACTATTCTATAGAACTTACAACTTTTATTTTTAGGGTTAGGGGTTAGGGTTTTCCCTTTAAGAACAAGGCTAGGACCCAGGATTTGGAACAGGGACCTCCCCCAGAGGTCAGAAGGCGGGTTTCCAGAGGTCAAAGGTCACTAGGCTTGGCTGACCCACCCCCACCAAAGTGTACCGCCTACCCAAACTAAGTTGGGGAATGAACAAGTTGGGGAATGAACAAGTTGGGGAATGAACAAGTTGGGGAATGAACAAGTTGGGGAATGAACAAGTTGGGGAATGAACAAGTTGGGGAATGAACAAGTTGGGGAATGAACAAGTTGGGGAATGAACAAGTTGGGGAAAGCGTAAAATACTTTTATTTTTACTTCCCCCCAATAAATAAATTCAGTTTGTTGTTAACTGAGTTGTGCAGTTTATAGGTCACATTAAAGATGAAAAAAAGTTTTGAATTTTTTTATCTTAGACTTTTTTTTTTTTTTACATCACAGAAACCTGACATTTTAACAGGGGTGTGTAGACTTTGTATATCCACTGCGTATGTAGAAATAAATATATATATATATATATATTTATTACACACACACTTTCTGGCTTCCCTTTAATGGACTTAGGGAATTTTAGTATTATGAATAAATAAAAGTTTGGAATGTAATGACATTGCAATGATTATTGTGATAGTTTCTAGTATGTACATTTTTTATACTGTTTCAGTGAAACGTGTCAACCTGAGTGATCTGAGGACTTCACAACTCCAGTTCTCTCGCTATATAATAAGCAATAGCATTGGTGTCCATTCATAGACGTTTTATATGTGCATAATCTTTTCTTAAATGTGTAAAAATAAAGATTTTTCCTTTTAAACTGCTTATTGTATCATTAACCCTTGGAAGCATGTCAAGTCAAATTTTCCTTATCTCTAAACTAGTATTTCAGTCATTCGTATATCTTTGCTTACTTACTGCTCATCTGTGATAGTGTCGTAGCAGCTGTCACACACGCGGACCTCAAATTCAAATCCCATGAGAGGAATGGTGGACCTCTTAGAGCTACATTTACCGCATACTGCTTTCCCACATTTCCTGCAATGGTGCTGATGTAAAAAAAAAAAAAGAAACCACATCATAAGCAAGATTTTGTCATATCTTCATAGCAGGATTATACAAATCTTAGCACTGCAGCAGTTCAGCTGGAAAAAGGAATATACTCCTATTTTACAGTGGCTCTCTGGTGCCACCTTATGGACAGCTTTGACTATTACACCCCCCACTTTTCCATCTCACTTTGTAAACTGCAATGATTTGATCATAGGATTTGTGCGGATACCCACAGGGATCCAAAGTGCCTGCAGTTTTCAAAGTGCTGTAATGATTATCACTTGCAGGATGAGTATTACTACACCCTGTGCAAGGCACAACCAACTGCTTCATTCTCCAACAGGAAATTTTAAAATAACTTAAGCCAAGTAATTTTCTAATTGTGAGGAAAACAAAGTGTTAGAACCTCTGTCAGGGTGTTATTACAATCTGTGACCTCATATGTGGATATTCACTCTGACTTTGTCCAGTAGAAAATTAAGTAAACCCAACATTAAAGCCGTCACTGGAACTGAAGGAGAGTCGCCTGTCTGGTGGCAACTGTCAAAGGTGGGATTTCCCTAAACTGTCTCTTGTGTTTCCAGAAAAGGAAGTGAGGGGAACTCTAATGGGTTCACAGAAATAAAAACCTGACATTGAAACCTGTCTCTATTCTTTTCTCTTAATACAAAGAGTTGTAGATTGAATTGCACTTCAATTCTGCTTGCCACTCAGTGATACACACAGAATGTGCCATGTGAGTTGTATGGGCAAGATGTAAAAATATTTTTGGATAGAGTGGTGAACAGTGCAAATTTTGTGTTAGGTTTTCATTTTGGTCTTTGATCCCACTAGAGAGATTTTTTTTTCACTTCCTTTTCCTGCGACACCCTGTACACCAGATCAGGGCTGCAGGTGTCACCGAACTGGCAAGAAAAACATAAGTCTTACTAAAAATGTGTTTACAGTGTCTCTGCTGGAGAGAGTTCTCATCACTTTCCTTTCCTAACATATATTACTAATGTAGCGGACCCCCAAAACTGGGGTCGCTGTGCCTAAATTAAGGGGTTGGCCTAAGCACATAGTTAGGCTCAGGCTGTTGAAATTCTTTCAATAGGCCTCTGCTCTGTTGTGATGTTGTCTGGTAGTACAGTTCCCTGTGACCTGTAGGTGGCGCTGTCGCCAGTTCTCGGGTCGAACCACAGGTGGCATTACGGCGCTATTGGGTGTCCTCTCTCGGTAGCCGTGCAGTGGGTGTGGTCTACCCGCTGTGCATGCTGGGAGAGGGTACATAAAGGGGCAGACGCCATTATTCGGGGAGCATTTTGCGCCCTTTGGCCCTTCAGGCCAGGGGTGGGTGCGTGTGCGTGTGTGTGTTCAGTCCTGGGCACCTTTAGCCCGAGGCTGCATCGTTCCAGGTAGGCCCAGCACCTTTAGCTGAGGCCTACGCCAAAAGAAAAACAGCGGAGTCGCAGGGTACCTGTGGGAGGGTGACCCGCTCTTAAAGAGAGGAAACCAGGTGAGGACCTATCCGGAGATCGGTGAAGGAAGTCGCTGTCTCTGGAGAGGCCTGGTTACCCGACAGAGGGAAGGTTGCCATTATCCGCCAAAAGCCTTGTGACATGCCCCATTGGCACCTAAGGTCTTAAGTGTTACAAGTGCTGGGAAGTTCGGGACGTCGAGGCTAACGTCCTGATCGTATCATTAGGAAAAGAACTTAAAAGTAAATGTTCGTGCTCCACACCGGCTGCTAGGACCATGAGAGGGGACTATCCGGGTGAGCAAAACCCACTCAGGCTTGAGTGGCGACGAGGGTAATTAAGTGCCATGTGCCTGAACCTGCCTCCCTGTTCAACTCTCTCTATCTCCAATCTTTCCTGTCAAGTTGTGAACAAGCAAAACACTCTTATTGGGTTTAATACTGTTTGGACAATGGCCTTCTTAAAATAAAGAGAGAATAGACTTTTCCCTACACTCTAGGGACGAGAACCAATGGAAAGAGGTAACTCGCTGCAGGACCCAAAACTATTAACACCGCTCACCCTCTACAAGATGGAGGATACTGGGCATGTGGCATGGTGTGTCCCACTCTGCAGGTAGAGGTAAGCAGGAGAGAGGGATTTGTGTGCCACACTAATATATTTTAGATTGTAAGCTCTAAGGAGCAGGGCCCTCCGATTATTCCTGTACTGAATTGTATTTTAACTGTCCCGTTTGTCCCAACGTTGTAAAACGCTGTGCAAACTGTTGGTGCTATATAAATCCTAAATAATAATAAATAATAATAATCTCTAGTTAGGAGTGTGGCCACCTTTAAAATCGCCTGTACCCCCCACTTTGGCCTTCAGAATTGTAATGCTAACTGTATTTCCATGCTTTGTATTATGACCTACTGTTTGATACAACCGGTGCCATTTGGTGTATCGTTTGTTACTACTCTGGTATTACTTGAAAAGCACTCAGGGTTTTTTCTCCGAATTCGTTTTATTTTCCTAGATTTTTTATTTTTTTTTAAAGATACATTCATTAAGTTTTATAAAAACAATACAGAATAAAAACAAAAAAGAAAAAAAAGAAATAAATAAAAGAAAAAAAGAGAATTGTAATGTACTGTATAACTGTTATCTGTGTATGGAGCTTTTTGTAACAATCGTATTGTGACAAACATTGTCCTCGTTTGTTTCCTACGAATAAACGCTCTAAACTTTGCACTCTTTTACTCTTCTTTAACTAGCTTAGCCGAATTCTGAACTCTTCTGAAGAACTCTCTTACTATTTCCACTACCTATATTACTGAATGTAATACTCTAAAATTACTTTTTTTGGACTTATAAAAAGCTGAAGTGAAGGTATGGGAATTTTTATATAGTTACACTCATCCAACGTGGACCAGTATAACCAAGTATGTATATGCTCCATACCTGTGGGACCCCTGTGCCACGTGGATGCCACTGTAGAAGGCACAGCTACTGCAGTGACCTTCACTAGCTTCCGTGTCCCATGCAGAGCGACTGCCATGCTGCATTGTGAACACAGGAGGTTGCTTGCTTGCCATTGGAGCCATTCAGGAAACACTTTGCATGTTCTCAATGAAGCCAAAGCATTATCGGATTGGATGTGGTGGGGCAGTGTTGTTACAATCGCCACCTCGTCCAAACAGACAACACTTTGCATTCACTGAGAAAGTGCAGTGTGTTCTCTGAATGGTGTCTGTGCCGAGCGGATAACCTTCAGTGTTTAGTAAGCAGGACGACAGCCGCTGGGCACAAGACCCAGAAGCTAGTGACAATCACTGGAGTAGCGGTGCCTATTACAGTGATTTCCAGCTTCAACATGTGTGGCTCTTACACGCTTACCTTCGTCCTAGCTAGTCCAACGTACCGTATATACTCGAGTATAAGCCGAGATTTTCCGCCCTTTTTTTGGGGCTGAAAGTCCCCCCCCCCCGGCTTATACTCGAGTCAGCGAAATTTAACATTGTAAATAGTACCTGAAAAAAAGTTGAGAGGCTGCGGCGTCCATCGTTTAAATCCCGCGGTCTCTTCCGTGATAGGCGATTCTCAGCAGACACTCCGCCTATCACGAACGTTCTCTCATCCTCAGTTTCCCAGCAGACGTCTGTGATTGGCGGAACACCGAACACAGTGTCTGCTGGGAAACTGAGGATGAGAGAACGTTCGTGATAGGCGGAGAGTGTCTGCTGAGAATCACCTATCACGGAAGGGACCAGGAAGAGACCGCGGGATTTAAACGATGGACGCCGCAGCCTCAACTTTTTTTCAGGTACTATTTACAATGTTAAATTTAAACAGTGAGGATGGGGAACAGTGAGGATGGGGAACAGTGAGGATGGGGAACAGTGAGGATGGGGAACAGTGAGGATGGGGAACAGTGAGGTTGGGGAACAGTGAGGTTGGGGAACAGTGAGGTTGGGGAACAGTGAGGTTGGGGAACAGTGAGGTTGGGGAACAGTGAGGCATTGTTGTCCCTCGGCTTATACTCGAGTAAGTTTTCCCATTTTTTTGTGGCAACATTAGGTACCTCGGCTTATACTCGAGTATATACGGGTAACTGTAAAAATTGTCATACCTAAACTTCAACTTTAAGTTTTAAAAGGTATGCTTACATTTAACCACAAAGTGAATGCTTTGTATATAACTGATCATCATAGCAATAAGAGTGATACTTTCACAATAACTTAATATAGGATATAATTCTTTCCCTATACCTGATTACAGTACAATTGGAATTGTGATACAGAGGACCAGCAGAATAAATAGAACACACATTTCCAATGCAATGATCAACAATCTATCCATTGTCATGACTCCTGGGCACAATCAATGATCTTAAATCATTTAAAGGGAATTTAGGTACACTGTACCATCATCAGCATTTAGATACATCACCTTACTCACAGCCCTGGTAAAAAACAATTACATGAACCAAAAGACATGGAACTACATTCAGGTTCTAGAGTTTAGGAGTATACCTGCACATGGCAAGAGAAAACCACGAATGAGGCATATCTTATACATATGTCCTCACACACAATCCACTCTGCTGCAATCAGCTGGGAACATACAATAAGAAGAGCTGCATTCAAAATGGCAGCAGATGAGGACTCATCAGGACACTTCTCACCCATCTGACAAAGCAAACTCACCTGCCTGAGGCCGATCTTCTTGCTGTCCCACATCTGTTTGAAGTTCCAGAAGAAAGGCTGATCACACTTCTGACAGGAGTCACTATCCAACCATTCTGGTGTCTGCAGTACAACAAAAGACCGGCAAGGTTACTCAGTATTCCAAAGAATAATTATCCTCTTTAAAAGTATTAAAAAGGAAACCTTTTTGTTACCGATTTTTTTTTAAATAAACCTGTCATGAGACAGAAGCGGAAGCGGTCATTGGTCTTCTGAAAAGAAAATTAAAGGGTTAGTTCACCTTTACAGAAAAAAAAAGTATAAGTGAACTAACACCAAACCCCAACTTACACCCCCCCCCCCCCCCCCACGATCCTCACTGTACTTACCCCCGGCGATCCTGAGCCGTCAGGGCTCCCCCAGTGCTGCACCAGCGGTTTAGGGATTTGAAATCTCCGCTTTTCTTCCTCTTTTCTGTCAGCACTTCCAGGATAGACCAGATGGATTTTGATTGGTCAGCGACATCACATGGATGCCGTTGACCAATAAGAATCCATCTGGTCTGTTGCGGAAATGCTGACGAAGAAGAGGGAGAACAGGGATTTCAAATCCCTAGGATTGCCTGGAGCGTCTGGCAGGCTATTTATCATAGACACAGAAGGCTCATTAAGCAATAAAGTTACATCATTTGGGCCAGCCCATCAAGACAGCCGAAGACCTGGCAGCTGGAAAAAGCTGGGGAGAAGATTGCGCTAGCAAGGCGAGTATCTGAGACTTTAGTTCCGCTTTAAAGTTTTGTTTGTTTTTTGTTCTGTATGTGGCCCTTAACTTAACTCCTGGTATAAGGAAAAGAAAAAAGAAGGGTCATTCGGAAGCTAGTGGAGACCTTAGTGGATGGAGTCTTATATTGCTGTGCCATAAGACTGGATGCATCAAAGAATGTGCTTCAGGTTTTGTTGGTTGGAGGATGTTCTGTTCATAAATTTGCATAAAAGCACTATTGCTATTAAGTGCTGAATAGGAGTTATTTGTGCGGACGAGGATGTGTGGCATCAACTTGTGCACAAGGCTCGATACGGTTTATTTTTCTGGATACAGAAAAATCATATTATATATAATAATCATATTATAAAGGCCGCTTAGCTGCATGCCACACTCACAAACACAAGCAAAGCATCTCTATTATACCACAGTGAAGACAGTGAGATAAAAGCCTCGTACACACGACCGAGAATCTCGTCAAGAAAAAAAAAACGTTGTTTTTCTTGACGAGATTCTTGGACAAGAAACTTGTCCCGGCCGAGTGTACAGACACTCCATTCAAAGAACCCGCGGTTCTTTGAATGGAGCGAACGCAGTGACGTCATAGACTACGACGAGCGTGCGTTCGTCACATTCGATGCCGTCGCCACCATCTTGCTACACCCTACCTATGCCTAGGAAGCTACCGCGCATGCGTTAAAGTCATTTCGAGCATGCGCGGGTTTCCACGGCGAAAGGTAAGTGTACACACACACACACACACACACACTTTTCTCGTTGAGAAACATGCTGACAAGAATCTCTACGAGAAAATAGAGAGCAGGTTCTCTATTTTTCTCGTCGAGATTCTTGTCGGTTTTCTTGACGAGAAACCCGATAGCCGCGTACACACGACCGAGTTACTCGGCAAGAAAGCTCTGCCAGCAAGTTTCTTGCTGTTTCTTGCCGAGAAACTCGGTCGTGTGTACGAGGCTATACACTTATAGTCCATCAAGAAACTTGGAGCACTTCCGGTTCAACTACATTTTGTTGCTGTTGTCAGTAAAAAGAAATGAACAAAACATTTTCAGGGTGAGATCCTCAAAAAGACGTGTTTTCACGTTACAACCACTATTAGCTGAATTTAATGGAGTGAAATAAATACAAGTATGCGTGTGCAAAGATTTGGGCAATATTTTAGATATTCCATTAGCACAGCCTTTCTCAACCAGTCTTTAATGGAACCATAGGGTTCCTACAGAGGCTTCTAGGGGGTTCCTTGAGCAATAAGCCATTTTTTACTCTCACATAATTAACCACTGACATCAATAAGGCTTACGTTAATAGTAGGTGGGCATTCTTCCCACTTACTATTAATGTAAAGAGCATTCTACCTGCAGACCACCAATGTAAAGCTCATTCTGCCCACTGACCACCAACGTAAAGAGCATTCTACCCGCTGACCAAACTGAGCAATTGGAGAAGAAGGGCCTTAGAGAGGTGACCAAGAACCCAATGGTCACTCCAACAGAGCTCCAGCGTTTCTCTGTGGGGAGAGGAGAACCTTCTAGAAGAACAACCATCTTTGCAGCACTCCACCAGTCAGGCCTGTATGGTAGATTGGCCAAACCAAAGCCACTCCTTAGTAAAATGGCACATGACAGCCCACCTGGAGTTTGCCAAAAGGCACCAGAAGGACTATGACCATGAGAAACAAAATTCTCTGGTCTGATGAAACAAAGACTGAACTCTTTGACCTGAATGGCAAGTGTCATGTCCGGAGGAAACCAGGCACTGCTCATCACCTGGCCAATACCATTCCTACAGTAAAGCATCATGCTGTGGTGATGTTTTTTAGTGGCAGGAACCGGGAGACTAGTCAGGATCAAAGGAAAGATGAATGCAGCAATCAACAGAGACATCCTTGATGAAAACCTGCTCTAGAGCGCTCTGGACTTCAGACTGAGGTGAAGGTTTATTGTCCAACAGGACAACGACCCTAAGCACAAAGCCAAAATAACAAAAGGAGTGGCTATTGGACGACTCTGTGAATGTCCTTGAGTGGCCCAACCAGAACCCAGACTTGAACCCGACTGAACATCTCTGAAGATATCTGAAAATGGCTGTGCACTGACACCACTCATCCAACCTGATGGAGCTTGAGAGGTCCTGCAAAGAAGAATGGGAGAAATTGCCCGAAAATAGGTGTGCCAAGCTTGTAGCATCATAAGCAGAGACTTGAGGCTGTAATTGGTGCCAAAGGTGCTTCAACAAAGTATTGAGCAAAGGCTGTAAATACTTATGTACATGGGATCTTTTCCATTTTTTTTTATTTTTAATACATTTGCAAAGACTTCAAACAAACTTCTTTTACGTTGTCATTATGGGGTACAGCTTGTAGAATTTTGAGGAAAATAATTAATTTAATCCATTTTGGAATAAGGCTGTAACATAACAAAATGTGGAAAAAGTGAAGAGCTGTGACTACTTTCCGGATGCACTGTAGGGAGTTAGTAAGGGCTTATTCGAGTAAACTAAGGGTTAATAAGGGATTTAACAGAGGAACATTTATTAGAACACCAAATTTATTTATTTTTACATGACAGGTTTCAAATGACTTCATCTGCAGATCGAAGTTCATCCCTTTGATCTGTAGATGAAATAACAGAAAGATACAAAAAATAGGATTTTTGTACTCACCGTAAATTCCATTTCTCTGAGTTCATGGACGGACACAGCTTCCTATTGACAAGTGGGTATTATCCTTCATTTAGGAGTGACTAGGCAGAAAACTTGTAGAAAGTTTTAACACATTACACCTTATACAGTACCGACCCTCTGGGTATAAACCATCTCTCTGCATCTCGCAGATCAGTTCGTCAAAAAGCAGTACAAACTTAAAAAGGAGGGGTGGGTGCTGTGTCCGTCCATGAACTCAGAGAAATGGATTTTACAGTGAGTACAAAAATCCTATTTACTCTTTCGTTCATGGACGGACACAGCTTCCTATTGACAAGTGGGACGTCCCAAAGCAGTGTCAAAAACGAGGGGTGGGAAGAGCATAAAATAAACTTTACCCCAAAACAAAACAGAGCTCCTCAACTGAGGAATTGCCTCTTTTTGGATTGCGGGAGCCGCAAGCTCTTACCTCCTGTGGCATTCTTAATTATGTCATCCAGTGAGGCACCAAAAAGACTGTCACCCTTGAAGGGCAGGTCCAATAAGGCCTTCTTGGGAGCTTCTTGGTCCGTAGACCAGCACTTAGCCAAACCAGGTGGCATAACACCACTGCATAAACCGAAGCTCTGGACATCAAGGGGATAGTATCCATGTCTGACTCGCAGACAGACAAACTCAAGGCCCTGTACCAACTGGTCGGCCAAAGCTACCTCATTCAGAGAAGCCTCCTGCAACGTTAACCCCGGGAGTAGCATCTTTGCCCACTCAGTAAGTGTCTGAGACACCAAAGCCCCAGCCAATGCTGGACACACCGCTGAACCCACCACTGTGTATAGGTAGCTAGCGAGTGCCTCACCCTTCTTGTCCACAGGGTCCTTGAAGACAGGAGCCCCTTCCACTGGACTCGTGGTAACTTTGTTAAGTCTGAACACAGGGGGTCCACTACCGGAGGAGAGGGCTATTTTTTTCAGGAAAACTCCCCTTAACCACTTAACGACCGCTCACTGTATATATACGTCGGCAGAATGGCACCGACAGGCACAATCACGTAGAGCATACGTGATCGCCTTTGTATAGTTGGGGGGTCCGATCGGAACCCCTCCTATACAGTGAGTGGCCGTTAATCGTGGGGGAGCGTTCGGAGATGAGGGGGTGACCATTCGATTTCGGCCACCCCCTCGCGATCGCTCCCAGCCAATGAAAATGCTTCCTCTGCCATGTGATGTAAACACAGGCAGGAGGAAGTGATGTCATCTCCCTCGCGGCGGTCTTTTCGATTCCGGCGCCGAGGAGAGAGGAAGCAGGTTAGTGCACCAACAGTTCACTGACACATAGGTACACACAGGCACACATTTCACCCCCCAGTCACCCCCAATCACAGTGTCACTGATTGCAGTGATCATTTATTTTACTGATCACTGCATTTAGTGTCATCTGTGATAATAAAAAGTTGCAGGGCAGTTAGGATTAGGCCCCTTTAGGTCCAGGGTAGCCCCCTAACCCCCCCTAATAAAGGTTTAACCCCTTGATCGCCCCCCAGGTAACCCTTTCACCCTCTAACGCCAGCGTCACTAATCGATCGTATTTTCGATCGCTGTATTTAGTGCCGGTGGTGCCCTAGATAGCCAGTTAATTATTTTTAGGTTCACCGCAGGTTTTTATTAGCGTCAGATACCCCCATATATTATTTTAACCCCCTGATTGCCCCTAGAGTTAACCCTTTCACCAGTGATCACCGTATAAGCGTCACTGGTGACACTGGTTACCCAGTTAGTTATTTAGGTAACCCGTCAGGTTTTTATATAGCGTCGGTTACCCCCATATTCAACCTAATAAAGGTTTTAACCCCCTGATTGCCCCTAGTTAACCCTTTCACCAGTGATCACCATATAAAGGTTACGGGTGACGCTGGTTGGTTCGTTTGCTTTTTATAGCATCAGGGCACCCACCGTATATAACCCAATAAAGGTTTAACCCCCTGATCGCCCGGCGGGTGAGATCAATTAGGTTTTAGCGCCAGAGAGGGTCTGCGTCGCCCCAGGCAGCGTTAGGTTAGTGCCAGTAACGCTAACACCCACGCGCAAAGCATACACCTCCCTTAGTGGTATAGTATCTGATCAGATCTATACTAGCGTCCCCAGCGGTTTAGGGTTCCCAAAAACGCAGTGTTAGCGGGATCAGCCCAGATACCTGCTAGCACCTGCGTTTAGCCCCTCCGCCCAGCCCAGCCCACCCAAGTGCAGTATCGATCACTGTCACTTACCAAACACAAAACACATAACTGCAGCGTTCGCAGAGACAGTCCTGATCCCTGCGACCGCTAACTGTTTTTTTTGTAGCGTTTGATATATTTGCTGACGAGTCGGGTGCTTTTTTTCCTGTGAATCTTACTAGTGTACCCCTAAATTTAGAGCCCAAAATGGCAAGTCGAAGGTACACTAGTAAAGAGGCCTACGAGATTCTGAGCATGACAGATAGTGAAGAGGTCACGTATCTGTCAGATTCAGGCTCAGAATATCTTCCCGTAGAAGACAGTGACGTCAGCGGCCCCACGTCAGATAGCTCTGACGACGAAGTTGAGGTCCCTGCTAAGGTCAGGCGTACCCGATCCCGATCTTCTGAGGTTGAGGAGCAAGAACCGCAGGGCTCTCGTATCATGAAGCAGAGGAGTACTAGCGCCGCTATTCCTTCTGGTAAATTGGCAAGCACCAGCGGCTTAGTACAGCCTGGGCGTACATCCAGCACTGCAGTATCACGTGGTGACGTGGCGAGTCCCATAAGTGCAGTTCAAGCTGGCGAGGTGGCAAGCACAAGTAGTGTCCCGCTGCCACCAATAAGAAGACAAAGGCAGGCCCGTCGTGCCCATAGTGCCCTTCCTGCAGAATTCGCCTATCCTGATTGGGTCCCCACCACTTCTGCAGAACCCGTACTTCCCCCATTCACTGCCCAACCCGGTATTCAGGTGGAAACAGCTGATTTTATGCCAATCGATTATTATTCGCTGTTTTTCACGGAAGATCTCTATAGATCTATTGTGGACCAGAGTAATTTATATGATGGTCAATTCATCGCCGCTAATCCCCAGTTGCCTTCCATTGCCAAAGATTGGAAACCAATTACGGTTTCCGAATTTAAGACCTTTCTGGGCCTTTCCCTCAACATGGGCACACATAAATTCCCGTCATTGCGTGCTTATTGGTCCACGCACCCAATTGACCACATGCCCGTGTTCTCTGCCTCCATGCCCAGGAAACGATACGAGCAGATTTTGCGGTTCATGCACTTCAACGACAATGAACTTTGTCGTCCACGTGGGGACCCTGAATACGACCGGCTCTATAAAATTCGGCCCCTCATAAACCACTTCAACAAACGTTTTGCAGCCTTGTTTATTCCCGATCAAGCTGTCTGCGTTGAGGAGTCCCTGATTAAATTTTCTGGCCGCTTGGCTTTCAAGCAGTACCTTCCCAGCAAGCGTGCCAGATATGGGGTCAAGCTCTATAAGTGCTGTGACAGGGCAACAGGCTATGTATGGAGCTTTATGGTTTATGAGGGAAAAGATAGTCAGGTTGAGCCGGTCAACTGCACGGATTACATAGGGAGCGCTGGCAAGATAGTGTGGAACTTGGTGTCACCCTTATTCGGAAAGGGGTACCACTTGTATGTGGACAATTATTACACGAGCGTGCCACTGTTTAGTCACTTGTTTGATCATCAGATTGGAGCATGTGGCACCGTGCGACCTAATCGCTGGGGCTTTCCCCAGCGGCTTGTAGATGCCAGTCTTAGGCTGGGGGAGAGAGCCTGCGTAAAGTGTAATAACTTGCTCGCTATGAAGTGGAGGGACAATAAGAATGTTTTCCTTCTTACCTCCCTTCATGCAGACACGACAGTCCAAATTCGTACGGCGACTGGTGTTGTGGAGAAACCCCTCTGTGTCCACGAATATAACAAAAATATGGGAGGGGTGGACCTCAACGACCAGTTGATGGCGCCGTATCTAATTAACCGTAAGGCGAGACGCTGGTACAAAAAAGTGTCTCTATCCTTATTCCAATTGGCTTTGCTGAACGCTCATGTGCTATACAGAGCTGCAGGCGGGACTTTATCTCTTCTAAAATTCCAGAATGAGATAGTCACAGAACTCCTGTATCCAGGCGGTTCTGCACCTCACCATCCCCTACCAAATGCAGTAAGCCGGCTGCATGAGAGGCATTATCCGTATGCCCTCCCGAGTACCCCTACCCAACGAACCCCCCAAAAAAGATGTCGTGTCTGTAGCAAGTGCGGATTTAGGCGTGACACCCGTTATTATTGTCCACTCTGTCCTGACAAACCTGGTCTTTGCCTTGGTGAATGCTACTACTCAAAAGTGAAGTTTTAGCGTAGGGTACAGCATTTCACAGACTAGGACACACTTACACAGGGTCTCCCAAGATGCCATTACATTTTGAGAGACCCGAACCATTACAGTTGTTAAAGTTTAAAAAAAAAAAAAGTGTAAAAAAGAAAAAAAAAAACGTAAAAAACAAAAACACAAAAAAATATAAAATAAAAAACCCAAAAATAGTTGTAGTTTTATTGTTCTCTCTCTCTCTCTCTCTCTCTCTCTCTCTCTCCCTATTTTCTCTCTATTGTTCTGCTCTTTTTTACTGTATTCCATTCTGCAATGTTTTATCATGCTTGCTTTTCAGGTATGTAATTTTTTGTTTTCAGGTGCGCCATTCAACTGCAGCGCGGAATTATTTATCTTGACAGCAACAGCGTTTTCTCCCACGATACATAAAGCCGTGACTCCAGTGCTGTAGGAGGTGATTTCACCACCACAGTTAAAAAAAAAAGAGCATATATGCCGAAGCATGGGGGCAGCAGGGGCGGAGGAGCGATTTTGCTCCTAATGCCGCGTATATACGGTCGAAATTCTGACGGAGGCTTGCCCGTGGAAAAGTTCGACCGTGTGTACGCGGCATAACCTTTTATGCTGCGTACATACGGTCGAAATTTTGACAAAGGCTTGCCCGTGGAAAAGTCTGACCGTGTGTACGCGGCATAACTTTTTTGCGGGAGGATGCCCCCATGCTTCGGCATATATATATTTTAGGCACAGGTTGCGTTAAAAAAATGTTTTATTTTTTACTAGGTTTTGTTTTGGTATTTGCTTTGCAGGTATGGTATGGTAAGGTCTTACTGTTGTACTGTAATGTTACTTTGTTTTAATGTTAACCATCATTTGCTTAGCAGGTACGCCATTCAGTTGCATCGTGGATTTATTTATCTTGACAGCAACAGCGTTTGCTCCCACGATACATAAAGCCGTGATTCCAACGCTGTAGGAGGTGATTTCACCACCACAGTTAAAAAAAGAGCATATATGCCGAAGCATGGGGGCAGCAGGGGCGGAGGAGCGATTTTGCTCCTAATGCCGCGTATATACGGTCGAAATTCCGACGGAGGCTTGCCCGTGGAAAAGTTTGACCGTGTGTACGCGGCATAACCTTTTATGCCGCGTACATACGGTCGAAATTCCGACGAAGGCTTGCCCGTGGAAAAGTCCGACCGTGTGTACGCGGCATAACTTTTTTGCGGGAGGATGCCCCCATGCTTCGGCATATATGCCCATCATTAGAAGTGGGTGGATGAAGGGAGGTATTCTAATGGTGGGCATACCCACAGATCAATCTCTTTTTTTCGTTCAGCCAACAGGCTGCATGAAAAAAAAGATTACAATACATGTCCAACAAGGACCAGCAACGTACTGGTATGTTGCTGGACTTTGAATGTTTATACCAGAATGATGCCTGCGGGTTTAGGTATCATCTTGGTATCATTCTTTTCAGCCAGCAGCCGGCTTTCGTGTAAAAGCAATTCTAGCAGATAATTAGCCTCTAGACTGCTTTTACAAGCAGTGGGAGGGAATGCCCCCCCCCGGATATAAAAAGCGCCATTGGGAAATTGGGAAAGCATTTTATCACACCGATCTTGGTGTGGTCAGATGCTTTGAGGGCAGAGGAAAGATCTAGGGTCTAACACCCCTTTTTTTTTTCAAAAAAAAAAAAAAAGAGTACCTGTCACTACTTATTGCTATCATAGGGGATATTTACATTCCCTGAGATAACAATAAAAAAAAAAAAAATATATGGAAGGAACAATTTAAAAATAAAATAAAAAAGCAAAATAAAAAAAAAAAAAAAAAAGCACCGCTGTCCCCCCCTGCTCTTGCGCAAAGGCAAACACAAGCGTCGGTCTAGCGTCATATGTAAATAGCAATTGCATCATGCATGTGAGGTATCACCGCGAAGGTCAGATCGAGGGCAGTAATTTTAGCAGTAGACCTCCTCTGTAAATCTAACGTGGTAACCTGTAAAGGCTTTTAAATGCTTTTAAAAATGAATGTAGTTTCTCGCCGCTGCGCGTTTGTGCGCAATTTTAAAGCATGTCGTGTTTGGTATCCATGTACTCGGCCTAAGATAATCTTTTTTATTTCATCAAACATTTGGGCAATATAGTGTTTTTTAGTGCATTAAAAATAAAAAAAGGGTGTTTTTCCCCCAAAAAATGCGTTTGAAAAATCGCTGCGCAAATACTGTGTGGAAAAAAAAATGCAACACCCACTATTTTAATCTGTAGGGCCTTTGCTTTAAAAATATATATAATGTTTGGGGGTTCAACATAATTTTCTTGCAAAAAAAAATAATGTTTTTATGTAAACAAAAAGTGTCAGAAAGGGCTTTGTCTTCAAGTGGTTAGAAGAGTGGATGATGTGTGACATAAGCTTCCTAATGTTGTGCATAAAATGCCAGGACAGTTCAAAACCCCCCCCCAAATGACCCCATTTTGGAAAGTAGACACCTCAAGCTATTTGCTGAGAGGCATGTTGAGCCCATTGAATATTTTTTTTTTTTTTGTCCCAAGTGATTGAATAATGACAAAAAAAAAAAAAAAAAAATTTACAAAAAGTTGTCACTAAATTATATATTGCTCAAACATGCCATGGTTATATGTGGAATTGCACCCCAAAATACATTCTGTTGCTTCTCCTGAGTACGGGAACACCACATGTGTGAGACATTTTGGGAGCCTAGCCGCGTACGGGACCCCGAAAACCAAGCACCGCCTTCAGGATTTCTATGGGTGTAAATTTTTGATTTTACTCCTCACTGCCTATCACAGTTTCGGAGGCCATGGAATGCCCAGATGGCACAAAACCCCCCCAAATGACCCCATTTTGGAAAGTAGACACCCCAAGCTATTAGCTGAGAGGTATGTTGAGTATTTTGCAGATCTCGCTTTTTGTCACAAAGTTTTAAAAAATTGAAAAAAAAAAAAAAAAAAATGTCTTTCTTCATTTTCAAAAACAAATGAGAGCTGTAAAATACTCACCATGCCTCTCGGCAAATAGCTTGGGGTGTCTACTTTCCAAAATGGGGTCATTTGTGGGGGTTTTGGGCTATCTTGGCATTTTATGGCCTTCAAAACTGTGATAGGTAGTGAGGAGTGAAATCAAAAATTTGTGCCCTTAGAAATCCTGAAGGCGGTGCTTGGTTTTCGGGGGCCCGTACGCGGCTAGGCTCTCAAAAAGTCCCACACATGTGGTATCCCCATACTCAGGAGAAGCAACCAAATGTATTTTGGGGTGCAATTCCGCATATAACCATGGCATGTTTGAGCAATATATCATTTAGTGACAACTTTTTGTACATTTTTTGTTTTGTTTTTTCTTTTTGTCATTATTCAATCACTTGGGACAAAAAAAAAAAAAAATATTCAATGGGCTCAACATGCCTCTCAGCAATTTCCCTGGGGTGTCTACTTTCCAAAATGGGGTCATTTGGGGGGGTTTGTACTGCCCTGCCATTTTAGCACCTCAAGAAATGAGATAGGCAGTCATAAATTAAAAGCTGTGTAAATTCCAGAAAATGTACCCTAGTTTGTAGACGCTATAAGTTTTGCGCAAACCAATAAATATACGCTTATTGACATTTTTTTTACTAAAGACATGTGGCTGAATACATTTTGGCCTAAATGTATGACTACAATTGAGTTTATTCGATTTTTCTTATAACAAAAAGTAGAAAATATCATTTTTTTTCAAAATTTTCGGTCTTTTTCCGTTTATATCGCAAAAAAATAAAAATCGCAGAGGCAATCAAATACCATTAAAAGAAAGCTCTATTTGTGTGAAGAAAAGAACGCAAATTTCGTTTCAGTACAACATTGCATGTCCGCACAATTTACAGTTAAAGCAGCGCAGTGCAAAATTCTGAATTCACCTCTGGTCCTTTAGCTACCAAATGGTCCGGGGCTTAAGTGGTTAAAGGGGTACCGGACCGCAAAATTTTTTGGGGCTGCAAAAAACCTTCAGTGGGTTTTCCCACTCCTTGTATAAAAGCTTATCGAGATAAGACACACAAGGAAACACCTTAGCAGTGCGGGCCGGCTTACGGAACCCAAAGGGGACCGCCGTCTCTGCTGCTTCTGCAGCATTTTCCAATTTCAGCATATCCCGCACTGCAGTGATAAGGTCAGATACCAAAGCCTTTTCGTGTGTTGATCTGGACCTGGCGTCCATCCTCACTGTCCGACCGGTCACGGTCCGCAGTCTATGATGCATCAGAATCAGGGCCATGAGCCACAGCCGAAGCCTGGTTCTGCATCAGAATTATCCCCAGAAGATGGTGTTTCCTACCCCCCATGTTCCCACGTGCTGCTTCTACCTTGGCAATAAAAGCCTCCAGGATTGCCAACATAGTGTCCACAGATACATCAGGGGCACCAGCTGCCAACTCTGGTGTTTCAGGGGAAAATACGTCTGCTTCTGACGTCATGCTGACCCACGTGCCTGACACCCACAGGGACTCCAGGCAAGATATCAATAGGCCACCCTCCTAGCTGCTACAGAGATGCAGGGTCTCCCAGAGGACTCACCACCCTTAGAATGGTACTGCTATTGCTGCCGCCTGCTCCCGCCTGAGATGCTCTCCCACCACTGCCTGTGTCAGTCTGATCCTCATCAGCGTGTCTCTGTATACTTTCGCGCCTGTGGAATGCACCCTAGAGGCCTAAGACTTCCACAAAATGGCCACCGAGCTGAAGAACAGTGTGGACCATACCGAGCGGCGGTAGATCCATACAGGCGCGAACCAAAAGAAAATGGCCGCCGTACAGTCGACAGAGGGCAAAGCGGGCGCGGACCACAAGAAAATGGCCACCGAGCGGCGGTAGATCCATACAGGCGCGAACCACAAGAAAATGGCCGCCGAACAGTCGACAGAGGCCAAAACAGGCGTGGACCACAAAAAAATGGCCGCCGACAGCATGGAGGGAGAAACACACACAGGTAAGCAGCGCATTGACATTCTAAAAGACAGCCTACAGCACAGTCCCGCTCCAGATGGAGCCCCCCAGGTGACCCCCAGCACCCAGCCTTAGCTTAGCCCAGGGAGGAGGGAAGGCAGGGAGAGAGGAAAGAAAGGGCAAAAACCACTTACTTAATCTCTCCAGGAACGTCCAGCCAAGTCTTACTGCCGAAGCAGGGGAGCTACTTACCTTTCCTGCGTGGATTATGCTGGAAGACATTCCGGACAGATTATCTTCCGTGCACAGAGGTGACTGTCGGCCCGGCATGCTGTGATTGTGCCATAGAGACCGATCACATGCATGCCCTGGAGCGCGAAGCTCACCGGCCACCCGTGGAGAGACGGGCATGCCGTGGAAAACCCAGTGCGTAGCTAGGCTCGGCACACGCTCGATGGCCGAAACTGGGGAGACTACAAGGATTTGGGATCCAGCCTGTCACCCAGTCGGCAGTTGATCGAAGATCGCAGGAACAAAAAACGTAGAAAAAAACCCTTGGACCAATGGGCCTGAAGGGAGCCATGTCCTTCTCCTATGCTAGGCAGAAAAAAAAACTGATCTGCGAGGTGCAGAGAGGGGTTATACCCAGAGGGTCCGCCAGCACAGGGATTTGTGCTTGCAAAACACACAAATCCCTGTGCGGTCAGGGGAGAAGAGACATGTCGTTTGTTCCTAGTAAATAGGAACAATGATATGTCTCTCCTCTCTTACTCGGTCCTATCACCATACAGTTAGAACACACCCAGGGAACACACATTTAACCCCTTGATCGCCCCCTAGTGTTAACCCCTTCCCTACCAGTGACATTTACACAGTAATTAGTGCATTTTTATAGTACTGATCGCTGTATAAATGTCAATGATCTCAAAAATGTGTCAAAAAAGTGTCCATCTGTCCGCCGCAATGTCGCAATCCCGATAAAAATCGCAGATCGCTTATTTTTTTACCAAGAATATGTAGAAGAATATATATTGGCTTAAACTGATGAAGAAATGTGTTTTTTAAAAAAAATTTTGGGGATATTTATTATAGTAAAAAAAATTTTTTATTTTTTCTAAATTGTTGCTGTTTTTTTTGTTTATAGCACAAAAAATAAAAACCGAAGAGGTGATCAAATACCACCAAAAGAAAGCTCTGTGGTAAAAAAAAGGACGCAAATTTCGTTTGGGTACAGCATCGCATGATCACGCAATTACCAGTTAAGGCGAAGCAGTGCCAAATTGTAAAAAATGCTCTGGTCAGGAAGGGGGTAAAATCTTCCGGGGCTAAAGTGGTCAACGGATATTTGTCGTTTTCTTTTGTATTTACATTTCAGCTGTCAGTGGGTGGAATTCCGCTGAAGGCTCAAAAGAACCGAGCCTGAAAGAAACGGTGCATTTGCATGAGTACTGATACTCGTGCAAATGCTTAGTATTGGCACCGATACCTGTATTGGTGCAACCCTAACGTGTATGTATGAATGTGAGTTAGGGACCTTAGATTATAAGCTCCTTGAGGGCAGGGACTGATGTGAATGTACAATGTATATGTAAAGCACTGTGTAAATTGATGGCACTTTGTAAGTACATGAAATAAACTATAATCAGAAGAAAATGTATCTGTAATCTCACTAGAAACCCATACATGTGAATAATGCAACACCACTTAGATAAGTGCTGATAATACTGAACATTATAGATGTCAAACTTACATTTGGAGAAAATCGCAGAAGCATTCAGAAAAAATAAACTCCTTGGCAACTGTTAAGCATGGGGGTGGATGCGATATGGCTTTAGGTTTGTGTGGTAGCCTGTGGCACAAAGAACATTGGGCAGGCAGAGGGAAGAATAGGTTCTGCTAAGAATCATTTTATAAGTGAAGCCGATATTCCCACTGATAGCTCAAATATAGGAAGCTTCTGCCTTAAATCAGCAGTTGCTGAGACATGTCACTTTCAAATTTGTCAGGTTGTGGTCGATTATTGTGTTACCTTCCTAAAAAAAAAAAAAAAAAGAAAAAAAAAAAAGCAAATTGAGCCGCCTAAACATCTGAACATTTCCACAGGACGGTCCCTTTACACTGGGAGCTTGGACCCCGGGGAGCTGAAGACAACACATCTAACCCTCCGGTGTGCAATTGCCTTGATTTCATGCTGCGCTCTGATCTAGCCTCTCTACCTGCGCTTTGCATCAAATAATGATGTCTATGGGAAATCATGTAATAGACAGGATAAAGAAAGACGTGTGGGTCACAAGACCTTAGGGGTATTGCTCAGTAGGTCCGTGGATGTAATGGTGATGTAGATCACACCCTGGCCTTACTAGAATTCCCATCCTTGAGCCTAGGTTCACACTGGGCTGCGGGAGTAAAGCCGTGTGAGTTCAGCTGAACTCGCAGGATTTCACTCCTGCTTATCGGTCCCAATTTCGGCCACGATTACAGAGACATCTGTGCAGTTTCTGTAAATCCGGGGCTGAAATCGCAAAAAGTAGTACAGAAACTACTTTTTGAAATCGGCGCAGCGCCGCAGATGCGGTGTCGCATCGATTAGGATGGTGCCATGGCTGGCAATGCCGCTGATTTGACATGCGGCATGTCAAATCGCAGCAGTCTGAACCAGGGCTAAATGTTTATACAGACTTCTTTCTTCATTATGAATGACATATTAAAGGATAAAATAAGAGTTCTTCACACCCAGCTGGCCTGTGTGAAGTATTTCACAGAATATACAAATCACTGACAGGCAGCCTGTGTCTGAGCTCAGCTTTGTTCTGCAATAAATTCTCTGAATTGTGAAAGCACATTTACTGCGAAAAAGCGACTGGAGGAAAGAACATAAACAGCACTATTATAAGGATGTCATTGGTACAAACAGAAAATAAACAAAGCCTTACACACAGCCAAATAGGGATTTGTAATTGCATAAATCCACAAAGGTACCGACAATCCTAAGGGCCCCTTTATAAGGCAGCAGTACAGTCCTACTGCAGCGTCAAAGCTGAACTTTATGAATGCAGCTATCTAATCATTAAATGTATGTTTTTATTACAAGTAGCTTAGGTGCCTGAATCTGACTTTGTATCAGACTCTTGCAATCTACTGTACAGTAGTAGAGCAGGGGTCAACCTTTTCCCACTTAAAGTGGATTTAAACCCTCACATATACCCAGTGAAGTGAACAGCCTCAGATGATACACAGGGATGAAACAAATCTCCCTACATAAGTTTAACATGCATTTCCGCTGTCTTTTCTTTATATGTTCTTTAGAAAGTTCAGATTCGTGTTAGATTTTCTCCTGTTCAGCACTGCAGTGAAGTCTGGGCATACATCCAAGACAGCAGATTGGAGGAAAGGCACACACCCCCTCTCCCCATAGGTAGAGATTTTCAGAATTGTTTGTTGAATAGTTCAGCACGATGCTAACCTATTTATAGCATCCTCCCCAACACAAAACTCAGGCTACTTTCATCCCAGTTGAAGGAGAACTTGTCAGGAGTTATCAGGCTGATACCAAAAGAACGGAGCAGCAGACAGCTATGAGACACGGTGCTTTGAAGAGAGATCAGAAAACACTGCAGATATATGTGCCCAGCTCAAATTTCATAAAATCGGGTTTACATCTACTTTAAGGGCCGGATTCAATGCATTCACCTGCTAATAAATGAAAACAACATTACACATCCCCTGTACCTCTGGCACCCTTTACATTACACAGCCCCCACACCTCAGGACCCGTTTACATTACACATCCCCCGCACCTCAGGAACCCTTTACATTACACTGCACACCCTGCATATTGCACAGCCCACCCTGCACATCACACAGCCCCACCACCCCAGCTGTGTAAGCATGAAGGCATAGGGCGCTTAAAAAAACAAAACAAATGTATTACATTTTTTTTATTTTTACACTGTCTTTAAAAAATAAAAATAAAAATGTTGTGATCACTTTTATTGCTGTCAGAAGGAATGTAAACATCCCTTGTGACAGTAATAGGCAGTGACAGCTACTCTTTATGGAGGGATCTGGGGTCTATAAGAACAGGTAAAGGGATTAGAACAGGTTTTCACTACTGCCTGTGTTCCTCTTGGGGGGATTCATCCCATTTGTCACGTTTACCTTTATTACCGAGTGTAAAAAAATAAATAAAAAAAAAGTGTTGTCACCAGAACAGTAATAGAGGGAAAATCTTCCAATGGGGACACCAGTTCTGGTGACCATAGTGACAACTATGGATTTCCTCACTTTGGAAGGATTTCTTCTTCCTTCCTGTCTTGGCTATGGAACAGGAAGTGAAGGGAAATCTCCCCAATGGGACACAGATGGCAAAAAATAGTCTGGGGTGGGTTATAACCCTTATACACTCTACCCAAAATGAAAAGAAAAACGTTTTGGCTTTAGTTCTACAATGGATAACTATATCTGCTCTCCATTTTAAATAGGCCCCCAGTGTATGAATAAACTTTACAAAGTAAATTTATTACAAAGAGATTGGAACACTTAAATAAAAATTCTTAAGATCATTTCCAGTAGAAGAAATCATGTGATCTGTTGTCACATTTATCTAAAAATTTCCAGCAGAGAACTAAAAAGTGTCGGATTTTCTCTGCTTGATTGGAACCACCCGCTATAGCTGCCAGCGCTGATCAGTGTATTCTGATGGCAGGGAAGTCTCCCCACCATCACAGTACAATAGCTCAGGGGGAGGGTTTCCACCATCTACATCAACTGTGTGGATTGGTGATGGGAGTCTTTTTCAACGCGCTGATTAAACGAAAGAAAAAAAAAAAAAACACAACATTCATGGGCTGCCTAAAACATGGCTTACTATGCTTTTTAACTTTTTTGTCATTATCTGTATCTATACTACACACTCCACCCAAGTGTGCCAGAATGTCCCACATCAGATGACATCTAATCTGTATGGGTGTATCTGCCTTCCGTTCCTTATCCTTTGTTTTCACAATACACCAACACATCGCAGGCATGGAATGCAACAAAATGGGGCATGTTTTATTAGAATTTTTTTAGCTGCCCCTGAACTCTCCTCTATGTTATCTTATCAGTTCATGTACACAGGGTCGTTTATAGTCTTTTCCAGGCAGTTGAGTTTAGAAGCATTTTTTGGAAAGCAAAAAAATGCATTCAGAACGGATGTTAAGAGGCATTTGAAATGCCTGTAACCGCTTTTAAACGTGTATAAACTCGGCAGCTCGCGTTTCATTTACAGTGTTGTTTGACTATTTAAAAAAAAATATAGGATTTTTGTACTCACCGTAAAATCCGTTTCTCTGACGTCCATGGACTGACACAGCACCCACCCTTCCTTTTAAGGTTTGTACTGCTTGTTACGAACTGAGGCTGCTAGCTGCAGGTGGGAGGCTAATGTCCGGAGGGACTGCCCCCATGGGCGGGGCTGTTCGGCTCTGGTTTGTTCTAGAAGGTTTTAACATCTAACATTCTGCCTAGGTCTTCTCCTGCAAGCAGGGACATATACCCACACGTAATCAGTATGAGAGCTGTGTCAGTCCATGGACGATGAGAAAAAAAAGCTTCTAAACGCAAACGAGGCTAAACGTGGCATGTAAAACGCAGTAAAACAGACTTTTTAAACGTTGGTTACTATCTATCTGTCAAATTAAATCGTTCAGGAGAGGTTTCAAAATATCCCATGTACATTAAGCCAAAGTCAGAACCCCAGCCATATACAAAAAGACCACAAATTTAAAGCGTCACTAAACTCCGGTTTAACCACTTACGGACCCATGGTCATTATACGTCGGCACTTTGAAGTGGAATATCGTTACTATGGTAGCAGCTAGTTGCCATAACCCCGGTATCCACTTCTTCAGTGGGCGGTCCGCTTACAGATAAAAGTGGTCTCATCAGCGGAATCGCCACAAGATCACTTTAATCAGTGGCGGGAGAGGGCCCCCCATCCTGCCACGCTCTGGTGCTTTCCGCCGCTTACCGGAGCCGCCAGCAGCGGCAGAGGCGATCAGATCCTTTCCCTGACTTTTCTTGGTCCCGGTAGCCCCCCAGGTATCAGTGATTTACTAACTCCCTAAGGTCCACAAGGATCCAGTACACCTCCCTGGAAGGCCTATCATAAGTGCCATTGATCCGGTTACTCCCAGGGTGGGCAAGTACATTGATCATTTTTTACAGCTGTTGGTGATCAAAACTCCTTCATTTTTGAGGGATTTCATGCAAGCGATTAATATCCTTAAGACATTGGAGTGGAGGGATGGCTACCTTTTTGCGTCTGCGGATGTGTCATCCCTGTACACGATAATATCTTACCCGCATGGTCAGGAGGCGGTTGATTATTATCTCAGAACGGATGATCTGACTGAAGTCCAGAGTGATTATATTTTAGCACTACTGGACTTTGCTATGGGGCACAACTACTTTTGGTTTGGGGGATCTTTTTACCTACAAGACAGGGGTGTGGCCATGGGGGCCCAGTTTGCGCCCAGCATGGCCAACCTGTTTATGGCTAGGTGGGAGGAGGACGTCATCTATAATAGACCTAGAACGGAGTTAATTCTCTGGGAAAAGGTATATAGATGACGTCCTCCTCATATGGGATGGTGACCGTGTTCACTTGACAACTTTATGGCCATGCTGAATGCCAACGATAGGTGTATCAAACGCCAATATAAATCCAGTAAGAGGGAGATTCATTTTTTGGATTTACACATTAGGTCTGTGGAAGGAGCCATCATTACATCCACCTATTTCAAGGAGACTGACAGGAATGAAGGATTTATCAGCACGGATAGCTGTCTTTATCCAGCTTGGCTGAGGTCCGTTCCTGTCAGTCAATTCCTGAGGCTTAGGGGAAACTGCACGAATCATGATGATTTTTTGCAGGAAGCTTCTACTCTCAGAAATAGGTTCCTGGAGAAGGGCTATGACCCGCTTAAATTGGATCAGGCACTTTCCTGTGTTGCTGGGAGGAGCAGGGATGAGTTGTTGGTTCCAAGGCAGACTAAACTGAATGAATCCTTCAAACATGTATTTTTCACAACTTATTCCACCCACCAATACGCAATTAAAAAGATCTTGCATAGACACTGGAATGTGTTACGGAATGATAGGATTTTGGGACCCCTCCTTTCCAGAATGCACCGCAGTGGTTTATAGAGGGGCTCCACCTTTGAGACTTTGAGTAGCACCCAATATTATAGATCCCCCTAATAGGGTGTAATTTTTCCACAATATTGGAGGTTTTTTCCCCCATGCAGGAAATGTTCTGTCTGTAAGATCAATATACAGGGGAATAGGAGGGTGGATTCCTTTCAGTCTAAATTTACCCGTGAGCATTTCCCCATTAAACCGTTTAAAACTTGCACCACTAAGCATGTGGTTTACCTCATACGGTGTCCGTGTGGTTTGGAGTATATTGGTCGTACCATCCGTATGTTCCAGGTAAGATTGAAGGAGCATGTGACCAATATTAGAAATGGCTATCCTAAACATAGCCTTTTCAAGCACTATGATACTCATCAGCTATGAGTAAACACGAAGTGTAGTGTGAAACGTGTCAGTTGTCCTGGTTTCCGTTGCTGTGACTTGTAGTGCGTGTTCCCATTGTTTTTTACAATAAAGCTACGTTGGTTTGGAGTGCGGCTGTCCTACACATCTTTTGTTCTAAATGATACCCATCATAATTGGAATACGAAGGGGACTGTGCTTTTAGGCATAAATAAGTTCAGTGGTAATTGGAGGGGGAGTCACATGACTAGGGGAGTTTCCAAGGTTGAGACCCAGTGGATTTACAAGGCTAAGACTTAGGCCCCATGCACACGAGACGCAGGTGCAAACTCTGCTGAACACACGTTTTTAAACGCTGAAACCGGCGTTTATAAACGCGCGTTTTGCCGCGTTTGCGGCCGCGTTTAGCGGCGTTTAACCGCGTTTGCGTTTATAAGCGTTTCATCATAGACCCTCCCTAAGCTCAAAAAACAGTAAATTTTAACCATTTCAGCCAGTTTGTGAGACCAGAGTGAGTAGCAGCAGCTGAGAGAGCAGCAGTGTACTTGTATTTAGCGTATCACTTGCCACATCATCTGCCACAAGTTGTGGATTGTCCACTTGCCACGTCACCTGCCACGTCACCTGGCCACATCACCTGGCCACGTCACCTGCCACAAGTTGTGGATTGTCCACTTGCCACGTCACCTTGCCACATCACGTGCCACGTCACCTGCCACAAGTTGTGGATTGTCCACTTGCCACGTTACCTGGCCACGTCACCTGGCCATGTTACCTGCCACGTCACCTGGCCACGTTACCTGCCACGTCAGCTGGCCACAAGTTGTGGATTGTCCACTTGCCACGTCACCTGGCCACGTCACCTGGCCACGTTACCTGCCACGTCACCTGCCACGTCACCTGGCCACGTCACCTGCCACAAGCTGTGGATTGTCCACTTGCCACGTCACCTGGCCACGTCACCTGGCCACATCACCTGACACAAGTTGTTGATTGTCCACTTGCCACTTTACCTGCCACAAGTTGTGGATTGTCCACAATGCGATGCAAGCAATTACAGTTTTCTTTTATATTTTTTAATAGTTTTTCATCATTTGCCATCATTTTTGAGATTTCTAATGTTAAAAAATAGGTCACCTTTAAAAACGCTTATAAAACGCAAACGCGGCAAAACGCCGGTACCGCGTTTAGCCGCGTTTAGCGTCTGAAACGTGAAAACTTTTGCGTCTGAACCCATTTTTTTGCTTCTGGAAAAACGAGGTTAAACGCAACTGCTTGTAAACGCCAAAAAACGAGAGTGTGTGCATGGACACATAGGATAACATTGAATGGGTTCAGGAGCAGTTGAAAAAAGCGTCCAACTGCCTCTGAACGCGCGTTCAACAGCAAATAACAGCGTCTCGTGTGCATGGGGCCTAACAGTCCCTTTGGCATGAATATTGAGTGGGATGTGAATGCATTCATCAATAATGCATAGATTTTGTTGGTCTATGTTAAGTAATTTTCACATCGATTCATATGCTAATTTTTACTATGAATACTAAGCTAGGTTTGGTTGGGTTTCTGCTGCATATTAATTAGATTAGAGAGTTACTGGAATGTATGTTACTAATGAATAACCATGAATTTATATAGTTTTGTTACAACTGGTATTATATGTTATTTCCACAAGACAGCACTGTTTCCCGGCATATTGCATTTTTTTTTTTTTAATAAGGAAAATGTTTAATTCCACCCTATATGAATTTTAGTAAGATTTTTTAGCTATATAAATCCATCAACTTTCCTATTGATATATTTGATAGGGTTGCTTGTATAATTGTTATTATACCTTGTCTACCTGAATAGTGTGATTAACTATTAACTGAAAACCCACTCCTTAACTGTAGTTTCCTTGGTTGTAAAAACACCGTTACCTCCGCCGATTGGAACGCAGCATAATTCCGCCATTTGCGCGCTATCCCGCCTGTTTAGAACGCTCAAATGCCCATCTAACCACACCCCCGACGTTATCTTATGACGAAACGCGTAGGGAGACGCTTGTGATGTGACGCAAGTTTATGCCGGGGACGCAGCAGCCATCTTGTCGGTGGGGAATGCTGGAAATTTCTACACAGAAACTAGCGCGTTTTCTACCTGTAAATTGTGAGTCTAGTACCTTTTATTAATTTGATTCAACGAGATTGAGGATTACTGCAACATGAGGTTTGTTCCTTTGTATTCCATGCGAATAATGTGTGTGAAGTTAATGGTTGGAACATCGTGATTAGAGCGTTGAAACCAGGGTGCCTGTATCCATCTTCCATTGCCTGTTTGGTCGTGGTGTGTAGGGATCATGGCATCTATCCATTACATCCGATGCCCATTCGATCTTTGTTATGAGGGTCCAAACAGAAGAGTAAGCAGCAGTGTGATCGTGTGCCAGTGGTGGTTTTCTTTTCCTGTCCACACACAGTGTACACCTCAACAAGGGTGCTGTCTTTAGCAATTTCCATGGACATTTTTTATGAGCGCTGCACCTATTTTTTTATCAGTTATCATTGTTGTTCATCAATACTGTGCTGGCTGCTCAAGAGATTATTATTATTGTTTTAACTGTGATCAGCGCATCAGTTACCCATTTCTATCATTTACCTTTGTATAGACAGAACACAGGAGCTGTGCTGGGTGTGGGGTTGAATAATGCTGCTAATGTCAGCTGTCAGGAAGAGGTTTCGCTCAACTGTGGCAAAATTTGCATGTTGTGTATTGGAGTTGAATTCTTAGGGAGCCCAGCAGGTTGAACACTTTTTTTTATCCGATTCCCCACATTTGAACTGGATAGGAGAATCACTCCCGCTATCCTATTGTGTTCTGACAGCGGAGAGACTTTCATATCAGAACACACTGATCAGTGCTGCCGGCTATAGCCGGTGGCACTGATCGATTGGGAAAAACCGAACAGGCTGGTTGTACAGAATTCAATTGGTAGATCAACTTCAGTACAACCAAGGTGCCCAAACATAGATCGAAATTCGGCTGGTCCCTGCTGAATTTTGTTCAATGTACGGCCGGCTTTACTCTCCTGGCTTTCCAAAATAAGCCCCCGTTCACACCGGTGCGACTTGACAGCCCCAAATCACATGACAAGTCACACCCTAATGTCAGCAATGGAACTGTTCAAATCGGTGCGATGCCGACCACCAATTCGAAAAATACGTTCCTGCACTATATTTGGCGATTTCAGGTGCGATTTGCATAGACATCTGTGCATGAAGTCGTACAGATGTCAGCCAAGTCGCACCTGAAGTTGCACCGACATGGCTTTAAAGTTGTGCAATTTCAAACAAAGTTGCACTAAGTGGGATTTGGTGTGAACGGGGGCCAAGTGATACATACTTTGTCCTGTTATTACCCCACAATATCATAACTTAGAAACTCTGGTCCAGGTACACTTTTAAAAGAAGAAGAAAAGCCTTTAGGTGTAGATCACCAAAGTAAGACTAACAAAAATACCAGACTGAAAAGAATAAAATCAGGTAACAAACCTCCTGTCTTTCAACATCCATGTTCCAGACAACAATACTGCCATCCGCGCTGCAGGAGATGAGCTGCCTGGAATGGTGTGCATAGGAAATGGACTGGATTTTATCACTGACAAAAGAAAAATTAAAGCATCTGTTTTAATAAAATGTGGCAAACAAATAATTTATGACAGGCGGTAATTTTAATGGAATTAAAAAGACACCATACCATATTTTCAAGCATACCTAATACATCTGTAAACATTGTTCATTTTATGTTAGGCCTCCTGTACTCCCCACTACAAGAGCCAAGGGCGGATGTCATTATTATTATTATACAGGATTTATATAGCGCCAACAGTTTGCGCAGCGCTTTACAATGTCATGAAACAACTTTCCTGGTAGGGTTGCCACCTCATCCCTTTAAACCTGAACACATATGAATTAGGGTCCTTTCACACGGGGCGGATCCGTGCAGATCCGCCCCGTGAAGCTCCGCTTGCTCAGCGGGGATCGCTCTGTTGATCCCCGCTGAGCCGGCGGATGACTGGGCGGTCCCCGCACACTGTGCAGGGACCGCCCTGTCAGAGCGCCGCTCTCCCCTATGGGGAATCGGATGACGACGGACCGTAGAGTCCGTTGTCATCCGATCCGCTGACGGAAGGAAAAATAGGGTTTTCCTCCGTCACACTTTGGCGGAGCGGAGCGGATGTCAGCGGACATGTCTCCGCTGACATCCGTGCCTCCATAGGGGTGCATGGAGGATCCGTTTCAGGTCCGCCTAAAAAACTGACAGGCGGACCTGAACAGACCTCCGTGTGAAAGAGCCCTTACACAGGTTCTAAGCCGCTTTAATGCAGATAGGGCACCAAGTTAAATTACTACCTTAATCAGCCACAGAACCTGTGTAATTAATATGTGTTCGGGTTTAAAGGGATGAGATGGCAACCCTATCTCCTGGTCACTGCTGAATTGCCCGATAAGAGTTCCATATATGCGCCAAGTTTTGACCTTTGAAAACAATCCCATTTATTCTTAGCCACAATGTCATTGTAGATGAAAAATGCAAGCTGCATAGGTGAAATGTGGGCAGAGACCGCAGTATACACTCACCCACCACTTTATAAGGTACACTTTGCTAGAACTGGGTTGGACCCCCTTTTGCCTTCAGAACTGGCTCAAAGTGGAGTTGCCCCCAAAAGTGGAACTCCTGCTTTAAGCACTCCTCGCCCCCTTACATGCCACATTTGGCATGTAATTTTTTTTCGGGGGAGGTGGGGGGAGGGGGGCGTGGGACTTGCTGCCCAGGGACCGCCTCAGCAGCGACTCCTCTCGGTGATCTTCTGGGACACGTGACAGGTCCTAGGAGATCGTCTGTCCACTCAGGGAGCGCAGCGCCGCTCGCGCATGCGCAGTGCGTGCCCGGCCGTGAAGCCGAAAGCTATCTCGGCCCGGTGCCCACAATGTGAATGGAGGCGCCAGCGGAGAGGGGGGGGGGGAAGGAGCGACGCTTCGGGCGGCTGCATCGCTGGGATGTGGAGCGGGTAAGTGTCTGTTTATTAAAAGTCAGCAGCTACACTTTTTGTAGCTGCTGACTTTTAATAAACCTAAAAAGGCTGGAACTCCGCTTTAATTCTCCGTGGCAAAGATTCAACAAGGTGTTGGAAACATTCCTCAGAGTTTTTGGTCCATATTGAGATGATAGCATCACACAGTTGCTGCAGATTTGTCCGCTGCACATCCATGATAATAATCTCCTGTTCCATCAAATTCCAAAGAGGCTCTATTGGATTGAGATCCGGTGACTGTGGAGGCCATTGGAATACAGTGACCTCATTGTCACGTTCAAGATGATTGGAGCTTTGTGACATGGTGCATTATCCTGCTGGAAGGAGCCATCAGAAGATGGGCACACTGTAGTCATAAAGGGATGGACATGGTCAACAACAAAACTCAGGTAGGTCATGGCATTTAAACGATGCTCAATTGGTACTAAGGGGCCCAAAGTGTGCCTCACACACCATTACACCACCACCAGCCTGAACCGTTCATACAAGGCAGGATAGATCCATGCTGTTTATGCCAAATTCTGACTCTACCAGTCACAGCTGAAACAGACTCATCAAACCAGGCAACGTTTTTCCAATCTTCTATTGTCTAATATTGGTGAGCCTGTGGGAATTGTAACCTCAGTTTCCTGCTCTTAGCTGACAGGAGTGGCACCCAGTGTGGTCTGCTGTTGTCCATCTGCTTTAAGGTTCGATGTGTTGTGTGTTCACAGATGGTATTCTGCATACCTGGGATGTGACGAGTGGGTTATTTGTGTTACTGTTGCCTTTCTATCATCTCGAACCAGTCTGCCCATTCTCCTCTGACATCAACAAGACATTTTCCTCCACACAACTGTCACTCACTGGATATTTTCTCTTTTTCGGACCATTGGCTGGAAAACCCTTGATGGTTGTGCGTGAAAATCCCAGTAGATCAGCAGTTTAAATACTCAAACCAGCCAGTTTGGCACCAACAACCATGCCACAGTCAAAGTCACTGAAACCCCCTTTCTGATGCTCGGCTTGAACTTCAGCACGTCGCCTTCACCACATCTAGATTTCTGAATGCATTGAGTTACTGACATGCGATTGGCTGATTAGCAATTTGTGTTACCAAGCAGTTGAACAGGTGTACCTAATAAAGTGGCTGGTGAGTGTATATTTGCTTCAATTGTACTTTGTCTAAAAGGATTATTCAGTAGGACCCCTTTCACACTGGGGGCGTTTTGCATGCACTATAGCGTTAAAAATAGCGCCTGAAAACCACCTTAAACAGCAGTTCCATTCACTCCAGTGTGAAAGCCCGAGGGCTTTCACACTGGAGTGGTGCGCTGGCAGGGCGGCAGAAAAAGTCCTGCCAGCAGCTTCTTTGGAGCGCATTAGGAGCGGTGAACTCACCGCTCCTAATGTGCTCCCCGCTGTAGCAGCGCTTTGCGTGTGGTTTTAAGCCTTTTTTAGCCGCTAGCGGCGTTTTACCGCCGACGCCCGGGGCGGCATAGTGTGAAAGGGCTCTAATTGCAAAGTAGAAGAAAGAGTGCCTTTGTTGTAAACATCAGCCAGCCAAATTCTTCATGCCACCCAAAAAGCTGGCCATAAATGGCTTGAGTTACGGTTGATTCCTACTGAATTGGATTTAATTGAGCCGTGGGTGACACTGCAAGCACCACACGACTTGACAAAAGTCTATTTAAAAACTAAATGAGCTGGATGGAATATCATTGGTCAAACAGTGACTGCATCCTATCAAATGAAGTCACCTTTTAAGTATTCAGGCAGCCGATGGTGCTGCAGCTGTCTGAACACAACAGCCAGCAGCAGAGACACTGTTTACCAAGAATGGGGTTTAGCAATGCTGATGTGTAGAATAGAATGGTATTGAAATGTCATGGCATGACTCATGGCATTCTGATCAAGTTCTGTGCAAAAAAAAAACACAGCAAAGTAAACCGTACGATACACTGGGCACAGTACACACTAGTGGCCATGTTCTTCATGCAGCTTGCTGTGTGAAAAGGCCATAATGACTATGTGGGCATACAATACCAGGCTTTATTCAGGTCACAACTGCTTCTCTCCCCTGGGAATATGAATGGAAAAGCAGCTTCAAGCAGGCTGGTGCAGCTTTAAACTGCTGGAAAGTGATCGGTTGCGCCAGCATTTTGAATCCTCACTATGGCATGTAACCTGCACCTTATATAAATGCAGAGAAATTAATAGGCAGTGTTAAAAGGTACATGTCCTTGGTACTCTGAGTGACTGACACCATTACCAGAAGAGATCAGAAATCATGATGGGCACAGCACAGACCCTGCAGCCCATGTTCACAGTACTGTGGTCTGCAGCACATGGCACACCATGTGCTTCACTGAGCCTTCGTGTGCAGTCATCCACTGCAGCTAAAATCCTCCTTTAGCCCCAGGGCCACGGGACACGTGTCAGGTACTCCATTTTGACACTTTGGGGGTTGACCTACTAAAACTGGAGAGTGCAAAATCTGGTGCAGCTCCGTATAGTAACCAACTAACTTGTCAAAGCTTAAAGCGGAGTTTCACCCAAAAGTGGAACTTCCGCTTGTACTCCTCTCCCCTTCAAGCGCCACATTTGGCACCTTTCAGGGGGGAGTGGGGGCAGAATATCTGTCTTTTCCCTACTTCCGGGAGCCTCAGCCGTGGGTATTTGCCTCATCGCTGGGGCTCCCTCCTCCTTAACCCGCTGCCGGGCCAGTAGGAGAGAGGAGCAGGGCCACGCGCATGCTCAGTAGGTTTCCCGGCGTAAAGCCGTAAGGCTACACTGCCGAGTTCCCTTACTCACAATGGAGGTGGCATGCACCCGACAGCTGATGTAAACATCAGCTGCGGTGCCGACATCGCTGGACTCCAGGACAGGCAAGTGTCCAATTACAAGTCAGCAGCTGCAGTATGTGCAGCTGCTGCCTTTTAATTTTTGTAGTGGTGGGCGGACCTCCTCTTTAATTAAACAAGCTGGAGTTAGAAACGGATTGGCTACCATGCACAGCTGCACCACATTTTGCATTCTCCACTTTTAGTAAATCATCCCATTTGCATCTAGCCAAGGAAAAAAAAAAGTAAAAAAAAACACAACAGTTCTTTAACCCTTTCAATAAAGGGCTTTTTATACCACTTCCATACCGGGCCTATTCTAGCACTTCTCTCCTACATGTACAAATCATCATTCTTTTGCTAGAAAATTACTCAGAACCCCCAAACATTATATATGTTTTTTTAGCAGACACCCTAGGAAATAAAATGACGGTCATTGCAACTTTTTATCTTGCATGGTATTTGCGCAATAATTTGAGGGGGAGAGATCGCCCCCCCCCCTCCTGAACCATACCAGGCCACATGCCCTCAACATGGGGAGGATGTCCCCATACACCCCCCCCCCCCATGAACGAAATTTAAAGGAATAATTCACTTTTATGGTTTCTCTTTAAGCATTATTAAAATCACTGCTCCCGAAAAAAACTGCAGTTTTTAAAACTTTTGTTTGCATTGATACATGTCCCCTGGGACAGGACCCGGGTCCCCAAACCCTTTTTATGACAATAACTTGCATATAAGCCTTTAAAAATAGCACCTTAGATTTCTCCCATAGACTTTTACAGGGTGTTTCGCGGCTTTTCGAAAAAAAAACAAATTGTTCGCCGTTCAGGGAACGTGCGAACAGGCAATGTTCGAGTCGAACCCGAGTTCGACTCGAACTCGAAGCTCATCCCTACTGGTCACCAGTCATCTCTATACTCGTCATGTGACCAGACACCAGCGCCGGACGATTCTCTCCGGGCCCCCGATGGCACGGGAGAGCCCGGAGAAGCACCGGATGATGACGGGAGGGCGGAGGGGGATGTCCCCTCCCGCCGCCTGTAAGAACGATCAAGCGGCGGAACCGCCGCTATGATTGTTCTCATCGTGCGCAGAATCGCCGGCAGAAAAGAAGGATATCTGAATGATGCCTCTAGCTGCAGGTATCATTCAGATATACGCCACAAACCCAGGACGTCATATGACGTCCACCCAGATGGAGAGAGAGTTCCTGCCGGCATCATTTTACAATGGCCCGGTATGGAAGTGGTTAAAGTGTCTGTAGAAAAGTCTGAAAAATCACATCTCACAAGGCATTTCTCTATAGAAGGAGTGAAATGCTCCACGGCCTGTTTCCAGGCAACAGATATTACCGGGCCTCCCTAGATGCACAATGCTCAGTGGGATTGTGTGCAAAAACTGACACATTATTGGACACAGATGACATCTTCATAACTGACAACAGCAACAGTTGTCATGGATTAATCAGTGACTCAAATGTCATTTTATTATTACAACCAAAAAACGCACAGCTCCACATTGTTTTTTTTTTTTTTTGTAAGAGAAATGCAGGAAGAGATAAATATTACGGTAACACTTTGTTGCATATATATATATATATATATATATATATATATATATATATATATATATATATTGTGAGGGGGTTAACTCAGCAGCGGGTGTGTGTGACCCCCTGGATGGGTTCACCACACAAAAACAGGCACAGCAGACAGTGGTAGGATAAAACAAAAGGGTGTGGTTTTATTTGAACTATATACAAACAAAAAAAATACAGCAAGACCAAAAGAAACAGGAAAAGAAATCCTGGTCAACTTGACCGCTCACTACACACGTTGGTGTCCCTAACTAACAACTGGGTACAGCCTTGTGCTATCCCAGTCCCTAGCTCCCTGCTTTTAGAAGTTCTTAGCAATAACCACACAGGCTTTGGCTCACCGCACAGAGATCACACTCCCCAGACTATACACACAGATCTGGTTCCAGGTTGGAGCATCTCCTTTAGCATGCTGGAAGTTCTTGTAGAGGCCCTAATGAGCCCACTTACTTCAGCTGGGCTCATTAACTCTTCCCCTGCAAGACTCCCAGCACTCCCCCTAGTGGTATAAAATCGGCATAAAGCCTGAATCTAGGACAAATATATCTTCCATCCTGGATGCAACCTGGTGATTTTACCTGCCTGCTCTCACAATATATATATATATATATATATATATATATATATATATATATATATATATATATATATATATATATATTAGAGATATATATATATGTGTGTGTATGTATGCGTGTATGTATGCGTGTATGTATGCGTGTGTGTATGTATGCGCGTGTGTATGTGTGTGTGTGTGTGTGTGTGTGTGTGTGTGTGTGTGTGTGTGTGTGTGTGTGTGTGTGTGTGTGTGTGTGTGTGTCCACCCCATTGTTGACAACGTGAAAGAAGTTTGTTGGAGATCTTTGCAAATTTATTAAAAAGAAAAAAATCCCATGTACATAAGTATTTACAGCCTTTGCCCTGACACTCAATATTTAGCTCAGGTGCATCCAGTTTCCACTGATCATCCATGAGATGTTTCTACAATTTGATTGGAGTCCACCTGTGGTAAATTCAGTTGATTGGGCATGATTTGGAAGGGCACACACCTGTCTATATAAAGGTCCCACAGTTATCAGTGCATGTCAGAGCACAAACCAAGCCATGGAGTTCAAGGAATGGTCTGTAGACCTCCAAGACAGGATTGTATCGAGGCACAGATCTGGGGAAGGGTACAGAAAAATTTCTGCAGCATTGAAGGTCCCATTGAGCACAGTGGCCTAAATGATCCGTCAATGGAAGACGTTTGGAACCACCAGGACTCTTCATAGAGCGGGCCCACCTGGCCAAACTGAGCGATCGGGGGAGAAGGGCCTTAGTCAGGGAGGTGACCAAGAACCCAATGGTCACTCTGACAGAGCTCCAACGTTTCTCTGTGGAGAGAGGAGATCCTTCCAGAAGAACAACCATCTCTGCAGCACTCCACCAATCAGGCCTGTATGGTAAAGTGACCAGACTGAAGCCACTCCTCAGTAAAAAGGCACATGACAGCCCGCCTCGAGTCTGCCAAAAGGCACCTGAAGAACTCTCAGATCATGAGAAACAAAAATCTCGTCTGATGAAACAAAGATTGAACCTTTGGCCTGAATGGCAAGTATCATGTCTGGAGGAAACCAGGCACCGGTCATCACCTGGCCAATGTTATCCTTACAATGAAGCATGGTGGTGGCAGCATCATGCTGTGGGGATGTTTTTCAGTGGCAGGAACTGAGAGACTAGTCAGGATCGAGGGAAAGATGAATGCAGCAATGTACAGAGACATCCTTGACGAAAACCTGTTCTAGAGTGCTCTGGACCTCTGACTGAGGTTGAAGGTTCATCTTCCAACAAGACAATGACCATAAGCACACGGCAAAGATAACAAAGGAGTGGCTATATGACAACTCTGAATTTCCTTGAGTGGCCCAGCCAGAGCTCAGACTTCAACCTGATTGAACATCTCTGGCTCGCAGTCTCGGCTCCAATTCATCCCATAGGTGTTCAATCGGGTTGAGGTCAGTTAAGTTCCTCCACCCCAAACTCGCTCGTCCATGGCTTTATCATTCGGTGGGGGGGGGGGGGGGGATTATGGTACGGGGTTGTTTTTTCAGGGGTTGGGCTTGGCCCCTTAGTTCCAGTAAAGGGAACTCCTAAGGCGTCAGCATACCAAGACACAAAACATTTGGGACAATTTCATGCTCCCAACTTTGTGGGAAGAGTTTGGGGATGGCCCCTTCCTGTTTCAACATGGATGCGCACCAGTGCACAAAGCCAGGTCCATAAAGACATGGATGAGCGAGTTTGGAGTGGAGGAATGTGAATGGCCTGCACAGGAGTCCTGACCTCAACCCGATAGAACACCTTCGGGATGAATTAAAGCGGAGACTGCGAGCCATGCCTGTCCTCACAAATGCGCTTGTGGAAGAATGGTCAAACATTTCCATAGACACACTCCTAAACCTTGTGGACAGCCTTCCCAGAAGAGTTAAAGCCGTCATAGGTGCAAAGGGTGGGCCAACTCAATATAACCCTAGGGACCAAGACTGGGATGCCATTAAAGTTCATGTGCATGTAAAAGGTAGGCATCCCAATACTTTTGACAATATAGGTTTTTATTTAATATATATATATATATATATATAGGTAGTGTGGTACCCCACCAGTGTATGGATGCAGGATTCTCAACCAGGCAGGTTGAGGGGCTCCAGGGTATTTGCTTGTTTGGGAGGAAACTGGCTTTTCAGTTTCCTCATGATTTACTAAAGTCCACTTTGGGACCCGGAGCTTGGGGATTTCTTAGAGATCCGGGTGGGATGAAATCCCCAGTCCTGGATCCGGGTTTTGAGACTCAACTGCACACTGATTGTTCAGGTGTGTGTGGGCCTGATAGTAGAATCAGGACCAGCATTCTGGGCCCCACCCTCCCGACGAGTGCAGGTGTGCACTGGGGAAGCCATAGAGTGCAAGTGTGCACTGGAGAAGTCAGAGAGTGCTTGTGTGCACAGTGGAAGCCAGAGACCCAGGTCTGAGGGTCAGAGCAGCAAGGGGCTGCTATCCAAATGGACGGTGTTGCAGATGGAATAGTCTATAGGAGAAAGACAAGAGCCTGAAGTGGAAGGCCTGAGCAGCACTGCTGTATGAATAAGCCAGGAGGCTGAAGGTCATTTTGTTGTTGAAAAGGAGTACTGAAACCCCTGCGAGGGAAAACCTTTTGATTTTGTTTTGAACTTCTTTTAATAAAAATGGGCAAACAACCCTTAAAAAGAAGAACCAGCGAGTGGCGGTGTCCTTCAAGCTCTACACTTGATGCTAGTCCTTCACAATATATATACACACATACACACACACACACACACACACACTACTGTGCAAAAGTCTTAGGCAGACCTGAAAAAATGCTGTAGGTTTTTAAAAATGCTTTCAGACCTAGAAGGGTTAATAGTTTGTTTTTATTAGTAATCAATACCAATGTACTAAAATCAACCTTGTAAAATACAATAGCATAAAACAGAATAAACTAAAAACTCAGAAGCTGGAAATTATCTGCCACCCTCAGCAGAAAAACATAGCGTGCATATTAAACCAGCGCTTACAGACCAATATTGTCCTTTGAAATGCCCATGAGGTATAAAGACTCAATAGCTAAAATGTCCACTGCACTTTATTGGACATAAAAGGTATTGAGTATTATATGAGGTCATATCTCATGGGCATTTCTGAGGACACTATTGGTCTGTATTGTAAGCACTGGTGTTATACGCATAATGGTTAATTTTTTATAAGTTAACAAAATCTAAAGTAAATAAACAGAAAAGAAATTGAAATCAATATTTGGCGTGACCACCCTTTGTCTTCAAAGCAGAGTCAATTCTTCTAGGTACACTTACACGCAGTTTTTGAAGGAACTCAGCAGGTAGATTCCACACATCTTTGGGAACTAACCACAGATCTTCTGTGGGTGTAGGCTGCCTCAAAACCCTTCTGTCTCTTCATATAATCCCAGACAGACTCCATAATGCTGAAATCAGGGCTCTGTGGGGGCCAAACCATCACTTCCATGACTCCTTGCTCTTCTATACACAGAAAACAGTTCCTAATGACATTGGCTGTATGTTTGGGATCATTGTCCTGCTACAAAATAAATGTGGGACCAATCACACCTTCCTGATGGTATGGCATGATGGATAAGTATCTGCCTGTATCACTCAGCATTGAGGACAACATCCATCCTGACCAAATCTTTGCACAAATGCAGCCCCAAACAAACTATCAAACACTATTTATATATGATATACAGTTGTGCTCATAAGTTTACATACCCTAGCAGAATTTATGATTTCTTGGCCATTTTTCAGGGAATATGAATAACACAAAAAATTTCACACTCATGGTTAGTGTTTGGCTGAAGCCATTTATCATCAGTCAACAGTGTTTACTCTTTTTAAATCAGAATGACAACAGAAACCACCCAAATGACCCTGATCAAAAGTTTACATACCCTGGTGATTTTGGCCGGATAACATGCACACAAGTTGACACAAAGGGGTTTGAATGGCTATTAAAAGGTAACCCAACCTCACCTGTGATCGGTTTGCTTGTAATTAGTGTGTGTATGTAAAAGGTCAATGAGTTTCTGGACTCCTGACAGACCCTTGCATCTTTCATCCAGTGCTGCACTGATGTTTCTGGATTCTGAGTCATGGGGAAAGCAAAAGAATTGTCAAAGGATCTGCGGGAAAAGGTAGTTGAACTGTATAAAACAGGAAAAGGGATATAAAAAAAGATATCCAAGGAATTGAGAATGCCAATCAGCAGTGTTCAAACTCTAATCAAGAAATGGAAAATGAGGGGTTCTGTTGAAACCAAACCACACAGTCAGGTAGACCAACTAAAAACTTTCAGCCACAGCTGCCAGTAAAATTGTTTCGGGATGCAAAGAAAAACCCACAAAACAACTTCAGGTGAAATACAGGACTCTGAAAACATGTGGTGTGGCTGTTTCAAGATGCACAATAAGGAGGCACTTGAAGAAAGATGGGTTGCATGGTCGAGTCGCCAGAAGAAAGCCATTACTATGCAAATGCAACAAAGTATCCCGCTTACAATATGCCAAACACAGAGACAAGCCTCAAATCTTCTGCCACAAAGTCATTTAGAGTGATGAGACCAAAATTTCATTTTTTGGCCACAACCATAAACGCTACATTTAGAGAGGAGTCAACAAGGCCTATGATGAAAGGTCCACCATTCCTACTGTGAAACACGGAGGTGGATCGCTGATGTTTTGGGGATGTGTGAGCTACAAAAGGCACAGGAAATTCGTTCAAAATTGATGGCAAGATGAATGCAGTATGTTATCAAAAAATACTGGAGGAACATTTGTATTCATCAGCCAGGAAGCTGTGCATGAGAAGTACTTGGACATTCCAACATGACAATGATCGAAAATACAAGGCCAAGGCGATCTGTCATTGCCTACAGCAGAATAAAGTGATGGTTCTGGAGTGGCCATCTCAGTCTCCTGACCTCAATATCATTGAGCCACTCTGGGGAGATCTTAAAACGTGCAGTTCATGCAAGACTGCCCAAGAATTTACAGGAACTGGAGGCTTTTCATGGGGGGGGGGGTGGGTGCTTTGGGGCATGGGGGCTCTGCGCCTCCCCCACCCCAAAGCCTCTTGTCCCCATGCTGATGGGGACAAGGTCCTCTTCCTGACAACCCTGGGCGGTGGTTGTCGGTGTCCACGGGCAGGGGGCTTATCGGAATCTGAAGCACCTTTAACAAGGGGACCACCAAATCCCGGCCCCCCCACCCTATGTGAATGAGTATGGGGGTACATTGTACCCCTACCCATTAATTTAAAAAAGTGTCAAAAACAAAAAAAAACAGCACCCAGGTTTTTAACAAAGTTCTTTATTGAAGCAGCTCCAGCGTCTCTTCTCCCTCCGGTGAGGTCTTCATCCTCTGGTTCTTCTCCCTCCGGTGATGTCTTCTTTCTCTGGTTCTTTCTGCTGCACTGATGTCTTCTTCCTCTGCCGATTCTTCCTCCAATCTTCTCCCAATGCTAGCTTAAGCAGTTGTGTGAGCTCTGCTCTCTGCACGTTCTTTCATAGCCATGGGGAGTGGCCATCCAGTGATGTCAAACGGAGACCCCATCCCCTTGTGATGTCACCGCTCGGGGAATGATGGAGCGGTAACCGGCAGAGGAAAGACATCAGTGCAGCAAGAAGAACGGGAGGATAAAGACATCACCAGAGGGAGAAGAGACGCTGACTTTGTCAAAAACCTGGGTGCGGACTTCATTTCTTTGAACTTTTTTGGGGTGATTGGGTAGGGGTACAATGTACCCCATACTCATTCACATAGGGTGAGGGTCCGGGATCTGGGGGCCCCCTTGTTACAACTGGGCATCCAGATTCCAATTTGCCCCCCCCGTCCACAGACCCTGATGCCCAGGGTTGTCGGGAAGAGGCTCTTGTGCCCATCAGCAAGGGAACAAGGTGCTCCAAAGGGTCTGGTATGGTCTTGAGGGAAAACCCTACATCGTTTTCTTTTTACATTTTGGTGTGGGGGATCCCCTTCAAGATCCTCAGAGCACAAGTCGCATGCCAAAGTCAGGTCAGCTGAGATAAAATGGTACTACTTTGATCTGACTTCAATGATATTCAAAGTCGGAACAAAGTAGTGCAGGTACCTTTTACAAATTTGGACGACTTGTGTCAGACCAGTTAAGACGGCTCTCAAAAGGGAACCATTGATTTATATACACGTCATGCCACATGTACTCCCAAAGTTGGAGTGCATGTCTTATCACTGTGAACCTGGCCTAAACCTAACTCCTTGTGCCACCCTTGGCGGCAACAACTGCAATCAAGCATTTGCAATAACTGGCAATGAGTCTTTCACATCGCTGTGGAGGAATTTTGGCCTACTCTTTGCAGAATTCTTTTAATTCAGCCACATTGGAGGGTTTTCCAGTTTGAATGACCTTTTAAGGGTCATGTCACAGCATCTCAAATCGGATTCAAGTCCAGACTGACAAGGCCACTCCAAAACCTTAAATTTTATTTAATTTTTTTAACCATTTAGAGGTGGACTTGGTGTGTTTCCGATCATTGCCCCGCTGTGTAACCCAAGTGAACTTAAGTTTGAGGTCACAAACTGATGGCCAGACATTCTCCTTCAGGATTTTCTGGTAGAGCTCAGAATTCATGTTTCCATCAATTATGGCAAGTCATCCACGTTCTAAAGCTGCCACCACCATGTTTGACTGTTGGTACGATGTTCTTTTTTTTAAATGCTGTGTTAGTTTTACGCCAGATGTAGTCTTAGGGATAATCAAAATGTTTTTTGAGATGTGCCTTTGTGTTCTTTTTGGTCAGCAGTGGCTTTGGAACTCTCCCACGGAGGCCATTTTTGACCAGTCTCTTTCTTATTGTTGAATCATGAACACTGACCTTAACTGAGGCAAGTGAGGCCTGCAGTTCTTTAGATGTTGTGTTGGGTTCTTTTATGACCTCCTGGAGGAGTCTTTGTTGTGCTCTTGGGAGTAATTTTGGTAGGTCGGCCACTCCTGGGAAGGTTCACCGCTGTTCCAAGTTTTCTCCATTTGTGAAGGTTTGCTGGAGTCCCAAAAGCCTTAGAAACGAACCCTAACCCTATTCAGACCGATATATGTCAATTAATTTGTTTATCATCTGTTCTTGAATTTTTTTTAAATCGTGGCGTAATGTGTTGCTTTTTTAGCGTGCTTTACTTTGTCAGACCGTTCCGGTTTAAATGATTTCTTGATTCAACAGGTCTGGCAGTAATCAGGCCTGGGTGTGGCAAAATAGGATTTTTTGTACTCACCGTAAAATCCTTTTCTCTGACATCCATGGACTGACACGGTGTGTCTTTACACTTTACACGTGGGTTATGTCCCTGCTTGCAGGAGAAGACCTAGGCAGAATGTGAGATGTTATACATACATTCTAAAAGCCAGAGCTGAACAGCCCCACCCAGGGGGCGGTCCCTCCGGGCATAACCCTCCCACTACAGTCAGCAGACTTCAGTTCGTAACAAAGCAGTACAAACTTAAAAAGGAAGGGTGGGTGCCGTGTCAGTCCATGGATGTCAGAGAAAAGGATTTTACGGTGAGTACAAAAAATCCTATTTTCTCTTATCATCCATGGACTGACACGGTGTGTCTTTACACTTTACACGTGGGATGTCCCAAAGCAGTGTCAAGAGGGATGGGAGCAGTATAAATGGAAAAACCAAAAATTTCCACTCCAAGAAGGCAGATCTCCTCAACGGAGGAGTCGCAACTTTAAAAAGCGGCCTGCAGCACCCTGCGGCCGAAGGAAGCATCCGAAGATGCAGCCACATCAACCTTATAAAAAACTTAAAAGGTATGAACAGACGACCAGGTCGCCGCCTTGCACACTTGTGCAACCGACGCTTGATGTCGGAAAACCCAGGAAGCACCAATTGCCCTGGTGGAATGCGCCGTAACCGGAAAGGGAGGCGCCCGCCCTTTGAGAGCATAGGCTTGAATGACGGTTTGTCTGATTCCCCTAAAAATGATGGCAGACGAAACCGCTTGGCCCTGTTATGGACCAGGGGCAGTCACAAACAGTGAGTCGGACTTCCGAATAGAAGCAGTAGCAGACAAGTACACCCGTAAGGCTCGTACCACATCCAATATGTGCAGCGCAAACTCTCTGGGATGCAATGAGTGAGGACACAAGGACGGGAGGACAATGTCCTCATGTAGGTGAAAGGTAGACACCACCTTTGGCAAAAAGGAAGGTCGCGGATGCAACACCGCCCTATCCTTATGGATGACTAAGGACAAAGCCGCCAACTCAGACACTCGTCAAACAGAAGTGATTTCCACTAAAAGGCCACCTTCTGAGACAAGACAAGAGAGGAATATCCCGGATATTCCCAAAAAGGAGGTTCCTGGAGGACCTAGAGCACCAAATTCAGATCCCACGGTGGGAGAGAAGGCTTGACAGGAGGGAGCACATGGCGAACCCCCAACACAAGGTGCTAACCAAGAAATGACCCGGTAGAGGTCGCTGAAAGAAGACGGCCAAGGCCGAAATCTGATCCTTGATGGTACTCAAAGCAAGCTTTTGGGTCACTCCACACTGTAGAGGACGCAGGATTCTGGGGACGGAATACGTCCGAGGACGCCAGTCCAGCGCTTTGCATATAGCGATATAAGCTTTCCAGGCACGGTGATAGATCTGCCTGGAGGAAGACTTCCGTGTCCTTAACATGGTCAAAATGACAGAGTCCGAGAGACCTCGGTCCCTCAATACCTGGCTTTTAACAGCTCTGCCGTTAAAGCCAGAGACTGTAAGCCGGATGGAACATAGGACCTTGAGACTGAAGGTCCTCCCTCATCGGCAACCGCCAGGGAACGTCCGCAACGAGACGTACCAGATCAGCGTACCAGTGACGCTGAGGCCAATCCGGAACAATTAGGATCACCAGAGTTTATATCAGGCGATAAGGACCCTATGGGGCCACCAACGCATCCGAGTCATCGCCCAAGGATCCCTGGATCTGGCCACAACCTCGACCCTTGCGACTGAGTCGAGAGGCCATCAGGTCCACATCCGACGTGCCCCCCCGTCGGCAAAGGAGTTGAAATATGCAAGGACCACTCTTCCTGGTCCGGCGTCTGGCGATTGGCGACTCAGATAGTCCGCCCCTACAGAGCCGGCACGTTTCTTCCGGCCCACTTCAGGATACGGATTACCTCGGAAGCCGCAGCTGAGCTCCGAGTCCCCCCGTGATGGTTTACATACGCCACCGCCGTGGCATTGTCCGACTGGCTCCTGATGGAGCGACCCCGTACTCTCTCCGACCTGAGGAGAGACACAGTCTGATGGCCCGCATTTTCAGAACAGTGATTGGTAAACGGGCTCGTCCGGAGTCCAAGGTCTTGAGCCCACAGGACTCCGCAGACTCCACCCCAGCCCGTCAGGCTGGCGTCCGTCGTGAGTACCGTCCATTGGATGGGAGGGGAACGACTTTCCGGACCGAAGAGCCGAGGGTCCCAACCACCCTGTCAGGGACGCCCCCTGACCAGGTGAATCACCTGGATCCGAAGATCCAAGGACAACGGGGATTTGTCCCAGGCGGACAAGATCTCCTTCTGCAATGCCCTGGTGTGTGATTGGGCATACGGAACGGCCGCGAAGGAGGCCACCAGGAGTCCCGGGACTCTCATGCAAACAACGGATTGACAACCATGTTCGGGATGTCAGCACCCGCACCGCAGACTGAAGTGTCAGCAACTACTCCAGAGGTAGGATACCTTGCCTCCAAGGAGTCCAGAACCAGAACTAGAGACTCCTGAATGTTCAGGGACCACCCGAGGTCCCTGAGGGTCTAATTGACGATAGTCACCTTTCCTCTAAGTCTGAGCCACTTTCTGCTCATAGCAGAAGACCGTCCAGATAGCCCACGACAGCTATACCTCGCTGTAACAGAAGGCTAGAACCGGAGCAAGCACCTTGGTGAACACCCTTGGTGCCGAGGCAAGGCCGAAAGGAAGAGCCACAATCGAGAGTGGACTTCGCTGATCGCAAGGCGCAGAAACTTCTGGTGACTTGCGCAGATCGGAACATGCAAGTAGGCGTCCTTGAAGTCCAAGGACGCCAGAAGAAAATCCCTTTGGTGGAGTGTAGCGATCACCGTGCGAATGGATCCCATGCGGAATTTCTGCACCTTCTCGAAGGCATTCAGGGCCTTGAGGTCCAGGATAGGTCGAACCACGTCCTATTTTTGGGACGACAAACAGATTCGAGCAGAATCCCTGAAAACTCTCCTGTGACGGAACCGGCACAATCACTCCGGACCTGATCAAACCTGTACAGCCCCCAAGAGGGCTGCCCGACAGGTAGGAAGGAGAGAAAGATTCAAGGGAAAGAATCTGTGTGGGGGCCAGGATCGGAATACTATCCTATAACCTGAGGTGACCACCTCGCACACCCACCAGTCGGAGATTCGGGAGGTCCACCGATCCGTGAACCTGCGAAGTCGTCCCCCCACCCCAGAGTCGGGCGGAGGCAAGACTTCACGCGGAGGCGGGCTTGGGAGCCGCTTGTTTGGCTTACGCACCCAGGGGCACTTGTGCCCACCAGCCGCACTGCCATCAGTCTGAGAGGGCCTACCTGTGGACTCTGACTGACGAAAAAAACCCTGTTTTGCTGGAAAGGAAGGCCCCTGTTTGCGGCGGGCCTCCTCACCCTGCTAGTCTAAGGAAGAAGAGTGCGTTTACCTCCCGTGACATCCAGGACGATGTCATCCAGAGCAGCACCGAAAGGTCTACCGCCTTTAAAATAGTAGATCCGTCAGGAGCTTCCTAAGTCTAGGTCAGCAGACCAGCATTTCAACCAGATAAGACGACGCAATACCACCGCCGAGCCAGAGGCCCTGGATAATAAAGGGGCCGCGTTCAGCGTGGCGTCGCACACAGAAACCAGGCCCTGAACCAGTTGGGTGGGCCAGAGCAACTGTGTCTGGAGGAAGAATATGCTCCTGTACAGCTAGGTGCAACATTTTTGCCCAACCTGTAAGTGTTTTTTGACACAAGGGTCGCCGCTACCACAGGTCGTAGGGCGGATCCCAACAAGGCAAACATGGTTCTGCTCACCACTTCTGACCTCCTGTCAGTGGGGTCCTCAAATGCAGGAGTCCCCTCCATCGGGAGAGTGATGGCCTCGTTCAACCGGGCGACTGGAGGGTCGACCACTGGGGGAGAAGCCCACTCTTTAAGTAGGGCATCATCAAGGGGTACCTGATAGACAAACGCCGCGGGACCATAAAAAAATTCTTCTGCGGCTTTTCCCAGACCTTATCAATGAGCTGGTCAAAGAAAGTACAATGGAAAAAACCCCTTTAGAAGGCCTGGCCTTAAAAGAACCAAAGGAGACAGTATCCGCCTGAGGTTCTGCATCCGCAGCATTTGAGCTTGAGAGTGTCCCTCACCACAGTCATGAGCACACTAACAAGCGCCCTGTCATTTACTGACTCAGAACTGGAGTTTCCCTCATAAGGAATGTCCTGTTCAAAACCATCCATACATTCAGAACTAGGGTCCTGAGCGATAGTGGCTAGGCCCATATCTGAATCAGCGCACTGCCCTCGAGTAGATAAAGTGGGGAGGGGGCGCCTTTTTGCACCTTGCGCTTGCACACAGCTCCCATCCTGGTCAGAAATTGATTCCAGGGCTGCCCACAACAGGTCCATAGGGACCGCAGTGCTGAAGCACTGCCTGTTGCCACTGACATTTTTAGGGGAAGCTGGTGACACAGACTCCATATTGTCCTTCTCTGAGATTCTCTCAGATAAAAAGTCCACCCACAGGCTGTGCTGACTGAGGAGGGGGCGCCCAGGGGACTCACCAAACCGGACCAGGGACCGCTTAGTTCCGCTGTCTGTACCGCGCTGTGTCAGCGCTGGTAAGCTGTGAGGAGACTGAGGAGATTCGCGCTGCTATCGCAGCGCTAGAGGCCAAACTAGTGCTGAAAAGCGCGCGGGCTACAAGAAAATGGCCGCCGCACTTCACTGAGGCGATCCGCGGCAAGATGGCCGCCATGACGCAGTAAAAATGAAAAGCACACACGCACAGCGCCACTCAGGCCCCAAAAAAAAAAAAAAACACACAAAAAAGCCCCAAGGCATACATTGCAGACCAGCATGAGCCCCCCAAGAACAGTGTGACCCCCAAGCACCCCACACAGTCAGCGCCAGTAATGGTGACAGAGAGCGACAATAAAACACAGGGGGAGACAGGGAAAATCCCCCACAGAGAAACACACAGCTCTTTGTACTCACCTGCAGGCAGGAGAGACTACTTACCCGTCCCCTGAGGGACACACTGGTGTTTCTGACAGGACTATCACAGTGCAGTACTGAGTAGCTGTCGGCCCGGTCCACCGCGAAAGATACAGTCAGTCAGGAGCTGTTCAGTCTTGAGAGGACCGTGGGAGCATGAAAGCAAACCCGGCCACCCCTGGAGTCATGGGGCCTGTCGTGAACTGAGTCTCACGCACACAAGGCGAGGATCAGCACGCTCGATGGTCGGACAGGGAAGACTACGAGGATATCTTGTACCCAACCTGTTGCCCAGCCGACAGTTGATAGAAGATTCTCAAAAATAAAATAAAAAAGAATTCCAAAAAGGAATAAAATAGGTCAGGAGACTGGCTCCTGAGGGAGCCACGTCTTCTCCTTCTGCTAGGCAGAAAAAAACTGAAGTCTGCTGACTGTAGTGGGAGGGTTATGCCCGGAGGGACCGCCCCCTGGGTGGGCTGTTCAGCTCTGGCTTTTAGAATGTATGTATAACATCTCACATTCTGCCTAGGTCTTCTCCTGCAAGCAGGGACATAACCCACGTGTAAAGTGTAAAGACACACCGTGTCAGTCCATGGATGATAAGAGAAATTTAATTTAACCCAGCTTTCCAAAAAAATGTGGTTAATTACAGTTCATTCATGATTCAGCAACTGGGGGGGGGGGGCATTACTTTTTCACAGGCCAGGCAGGTTTGAACAGCTTTTTTCCCCCTTAATAAATGAAATCATAATTTAAAAACTGCATTTTGTATTTACTAGGGTTATCTTTGTTTACTATTAAAATTAGTTTGATGACCTGAATCATTTAATTTTGACAAATATGCAAAAAAATAAAAAAATATCAGGAAAAAAGGGACAAATAGCTTTCATAGCACTGTATATACACACACACGCACAAACATACAAATCGGTCCTGAACCTGCTATGTATATTCACACATACATATGCAGCAAACAAGGTCAAAGTAAGGCGAGAACTTCTTATCTGCATATTCCAGGTCAATGTCTTAAAGACTGAAGCAACTGGACCAGTATAAGGCCTTGTTCCCACGGGCGTACCCAAGCATACACCTCGAGGGCCACGTGCATACGGTCTGCATTCAGGGACCTGAACTTGCCTATGTGAATGAGGCAAACTAGTATGGCAATAAAAATATAAACAAAGTAGTAAGCGCACTATAATTTCATTACTAAAATCCACTTTGATGCATGTTATAAAAGAAAAACATGGAGCCCTGCCATCCTCTCAGAATGATGTTCCTGGATACAGATTAATTGTAAACTATGGTAAATTGGCAGCCTAATGCTTCACCCATCAGTGCTTACTTGTGCCCTTGTAGTTCCAGTGCCGTTCCTTTTCGCCCCCCAATATCCCACATAATGATGGAATGATCTGAGCTGCCTGAGAACAGAAGTCTTTGTACTGGATCCCAGCACAAGGTGGTCACCCCAGCTGTAAGGAAAGAAAGTGCACAGATGTACAACATCAATTTAAAACAAAAATCATTTAGTATTATAAACAAGCATATATGATCATCATTGGTCATCTGACTTACCCTCTGGTTCTATGTTGGATCTATACAGCTTCAGGAACCTACAATTTCTGGAACCAATCTACTCCAACCCCCCCTTTTCTCCCAACAGCTACTATTGTAACTATAGTTCTTGACTCTTGTCACAACGGTCTATCCAGATGTCAAGGTACAGAGGTGAAAAATGAAACACTAATGAAAACAGAATTCATTTTGTTTTAATCTTGACAAAGTCAAATTTTTTATTTTCTTGCTGGAAAACAATCGTTTGCTATTGTTAGAAGCTTATACATATCCATGGCAAGCAACTGTAACACCTCAATGTTTTGAATATTATTTTTTTTTAAACCATGAACACAAAATCAGTGGGCATCTCTGGGTAGGATCAGCCATACCGCCTATTTTTTTTTTTTTAAAGTGCGATTTCAAACAAATATCTTTGGTCTGTGTATTGATTACATGGAGTTGAAATGCTCAGCAAATACAGCTAGTTCAACCAGAATAGTTCCTTTTTTTGAACTGCTCTATTGTAATACTCAGATCTCCAATTTTTGTTTTAAAAGACAAAACATTTAAAAGGGTCAGTTCACCCAAAGGAAATATTTGAAGTGGGCTGAAGCGGTCCCTGGCTTCTTTTATGTTTTGAAATCTCTGACAATGAGATCTCCCCGACGCAAATTTCCTGGCTCCAAAATAGAAAATGAATATGTCCTACAGAGCCTACAACAAGTTCAGATCCAGGAACTCAAGAACACATACACTATATTACCAAAAGTATTGGGACACCTGCCTTTACACGCACATGAACTTTAATGGCATCCCAGTCTTAGTCCGTAGGGTTCAATAAAGAGTTGGCCCACCCTTTACAGTTATAACACCTTCAACTCTTCTGGGAAGGCTGTCCACAAGTTTTAGGAGTGTGTCTATGGGAATGTTTGACCATTCTTCCAGAAGCGCAATTATGAGGTCAGGCACTGATGTTAGACGAGAAGGCCTGGCTCGCAGTCTCCGCTTTAATTCATTCCAAAGGTGTTCTATAAAAGGTTGAGGTCCAGACTCTGTGCAGGTCATTCAAGTTCCTCCACCCCAAACTCGCTTATCCATGTCTTTATGGACCTTGCTTTGTGCACTGGTGTGCAGTCATGTTGGAACAGGAAGGGGCCATCCCCAAACTCTTCCCACAAAGTTGGGAGTATGAAATTGTCCAAAATGTATTGGTTTTAGAGTTCCCTTCACTGGAACTAAGGGGCCAAGCCCAACCCCTGAAAAACAACCCCATATCATAATCCCCCCTCCACCAAATTATTTGGACCAGTGCACAAAGCAAAGTCCATAAAGACAAGGATGAGCGAGTCTGGGGTGGAGGAACTTGACTGGCCTGCACAGAGTCCTGATCTCAACCCGATAGAACACCTTTATGATGAATTAGAGCGGAGACTGCGAGCCAGGCCTTCTTGTCCGACAACAGTGCCTGACCTCACAAATGCGCTTCTGGAAGAATGGTCAAACATTCCCATAGACACGCTCCTAAACCTTGTGGACAGCCTTCCCAGAAGAGTCGAAGCTATAATAGCAGCAAAGGGTGGGCCAACTCAACACTGAACCCTATGGACCAAGACTTGGATACCATTGAAGTTTATATAAAGGCAGGTGTCCCAATACTTTTGACAATATAGTGCATGTCCTCAACCAAGTGCTTGAGAAATATAAGAAACCATTAAGTGGTTTGCCTCTCTAGCATCTACAAAACTGAAATGATTATTAGTCAGTAAAGAGGAAGTCTACCCAAAACTTTTTTGCTCTGGATATAGTGGGAAAAGGGTTAGAACCTCTGCTGAATTGTAACTGCTGTGTATGACCTCCTGCTGAGGCGATCTCTACTTCCTGCTGTGCCTATAGAGCTGGGTATATACGAGTAGAATTATGCAGAATTTTTTGTTTTAAGAACGTTGCTCGATTTTATAATAGTTAGGGCCAAACTGACATTTGCTTTTTACCGCAATGACAAAAAGATTTGAAGGAGCATGATGGAAAATTAATTTTGAATGAATGAATTTCTAATCAATAAACATGGCCTGGTATGGTTCAGCAGGGGGGTGGGGGGGGGGGCGTTTGCTTGCCCCCCCCTTTTTGCTGGCATGCCAGGCTGCATGCTCGGATAAGAGTCTGGTATGGATTTTGGGCATGGGGTTCCCCTTAAAATCCACACCAGACCAAAAGGGTATGGATTGGAGTGGGGGAGAACCCCACGCCTTTTTTTAACCACATTTTTGAATCTTCAGCAAAGTTTTTTTTTTTTAGTAACGATTGATTTTAATGAACTAAACAAGGCGTACTTTACTATGCAGGCTCTTTCTCCATATGCTTGTGCCTGAAAACACACCAGGAAAGATCGCACCCAGGAGTTGGCGTTTTCATCACCCCGCTCACCATACTAAGCCTACCTGACCCACAACGCAGTACTGCTTGGGGGTCCAATGGATATGGTGAGTTCAACCATAAGGGCATCATATGTTTATTTAGCACACAGTGGCGTATCCAGGGTATGGCAAGACATGGCAAGTGCCATGGGCGCTAAATGAAGGGGGCACTGGTGAGTGGCTGGCAGTCTACACACTGCTCAGAGATGACCCCAAGCAAAGCACACAGTCGGTGCTCTCCTCTCCATGAAGGTCTGGGAAAGTGTTTAGTGTGTGGGTCAGGTGACTCCCCCCCTCGGCACATCCCAGCAATGTTCTCCCTGCAGGGTGGGCGCTCACTCTCCGTGTATACGGGTGGGCAGTGGGAGGAAGTTGCTGCACATGAGAAGAGCGGAGTTGTTGCACATCTGTGCCCATCCCCCCCTCCCCAATTACAACGAGAGTCACGGCAATTGCAGAGCGATTCTCTGTGTGTGTGTGTCTCCCTTCCCCTCCTGTAAGCTCTCAGCTGCTGGAGGGATAGACAGAGAATCGCTCTGTACTGTGTGAAGTGCTCACATGATGATATTTGAGTGTCCCGACTCCCGACCATCACAGGGAGGGGGGATATTTGCATCTCATCTCATCAGCCAATAAAACGTTGCTCATGTTGCAGCCCCTCCCACCCGCCACATTTTGACTTCACTTCCAGGAAGAAGCCAGAATCAGTCCTCAGTGTGCCAGCAGCCATGTGAGTTTTTTTCTTTATGTTTACTTAAGTTCAGGGAGGGGGAGAAGAAGGTTCTGCAGCAGATTTGTGCTTTTAATGCAGGTGATGGAGGAAGAGGGGATCAGGATCAGTATTCTTTTATCTAAGCATGTTGTCATATATTTACTTTGGCACTCTACCACCCTAACCTGGCACTCTACCACCCTAACCTGGCACTCTACCACCCTAACCTGGCACTCTACCACCCTAACCAGGCACTCTACCACCCTAACCAGGCACTCTACCACCCTAACCAGGCACTCTACCACCCTAACCAGGCACTCTACCACCCTAACACTACCATCCTAACCAGGCACTCTACCACTCTAGCCTGGCACTACTGTATATCACCTAACCTGGCACTTTGTGTTGGTCTATTACATAAAATCCCAATAAAATACATTTTTGGTTGTAACATGACAAAAGGTGGAAAATTTCAAGAGTTATGAATACTTTTTCAAGGCACTGTGTGTGTGTGTGTGTGTGTGTGTGTGTGTGTGTGTGTGTGTGTGTGTGTGTGTGTGTATATATATATATATATATATATATATATATATATAGTTGGGCCCCCTACTTTTGTTCCTGTCCCTCCCATGTGCCCCCCCCTAAATATGAACGCCAGCGATACCACTGTTGCACAGAAGACAGAGTGACAGCGCAGCAACAGGAGATTCAGGGGCTACTTGTGCAGCAATCGGAGGCACAGAGCTGTCCCGGAGTGATCGGTGGGGACAGATGGTGCGGGGTGCCGGGCACTGATCGCACCGTTGCTCGAGTATCGCTATGTCCTGTGGCTCGGGATCATGCAGAAGAGTGTGTGCTATAACGAGGGTTACACTCTGTACCTAGCTCTCCTGGCCTGCAAAGAGGGCACCAAGAGGGGGCAACTCACCAAGACCAACAGTTAGCATGACAAGTGGTTCTCCCTCTTCTGCTTCGAGGGAGAGCAGAGCACCTGACCCTCCAGGCTCTACATGCTGGAGGGTGCCAGCTGTGAGAGGATCCCACCCCACCCATAGTGGGCAGCGAGGGCAAGAAGAGCATGGAGAAGCAGGTATCCACCTACCAACGTCTACCTATATATACTGGGCTCCATTCCTGCCCAGGACACTAGCTACATGGAGTTAGCATGTTGGCCCTGTGTGGTTCCTCTCCTACTCCAAACACATGCAGGTAGGTGAATTGTACCCAGCAGTGTACATGGCTGATCACATTAAAAACTGACCCTACAATCATAGAGGACTCTACACATATCTATGTATACTTCCATTCAGTCCTGTCCAGCTCTTGGCAGATTTTAGGCCATTGCTCATCTTGGATCATTTTTCGGACATGGGGTGATCACCCATGTAGATTGCCACTTTATACAGACAGGGGACCATCACCTACCAACATGGCTTTGGAGTGTGCCCACACCAAGAGAACATGCAAACTACATGCAGATAGCCTCCTGGCCCAGATTCAAACCAAGCGAGGCAAGTCCCAACCACTAACCTACTGTTCTCACTATATACCTGTATATACTGACAGTATTATCTGAAAGACGGGTTTCAAATGTTTTGACAGGGGCGCAGTTTCAGTGTTTGCCATAGGCGCCATTTTCACTAGATACGCCTCTGTTAGCACAGCAGCACTTTTGACAGGAACTTGGGAAAGGAAATCAACTGAGAATTGCTATACGTTTGTTTGTGTGCACGTCTTTTTTGGACTTTCACTGCTCACCTGCTTAATATTGAGTTGCACTATTTCTAGCACAGCAGCACCTATGAAGGGAACCTTCCAACTAGAAGTTTATGCTTATTTGCTCTTTTTTTTTTTTTAAGTTTCCACTGGCTACATGCATGATATTTTTTGTATTTTTGCACTTAATTTTGTATGCACTACAGTTGCACTTTATTGTATTTATTCAGGCTGTCAGCGCTGTGGTGCTCATACCCTTTTTTCCAGGTAAAATAGTTTACAGAGGCATATTTGAAGTGTCTATTTAGCTGCTTGAACGGCACTCTTCTTTTATATTATCCTGGGTAATACAGAACCCAAAAGAGTGATGTGTAAAACGTGATTATTACCATTCTAAAGAATAGACAATGTTAGGCTGTTCCATCATAGCACAGTCATGGAAAAAGCTCAGCTAAAAGATCAGAGGATTAAGAGAAGTCTAGGCGAGTAAATTGCTGTAATTAGAGGTTAGTGTTAATTCCTAGATGCTTAGCACAGCCTTGGGAAGGCGTGAATGAATGTCATTTGAAACGACCTTTTCTCGGTAACATTTACACAATGCCCTGGAGTTCAGCTGGCTGCTGAGATTAAATGTGATGTGTACAGCATTGCCGAAAGGAATATACAAGCTGTTTTTTTATGGTATAAACCAGTGGTCTCCAAACTATGGGCCGGGGGCCGAATTCGGCCCCTTGCTTGCCTTAATCTGGCCCTTGGGGCAATTTTCCTCCCACTGACACCCACAATGGGGCACTATTCCTACCCCGATATGATGCATTGTTTACTCCCACTGATGCCAGGACAATTTCTACTCCCAATGGTCACAGTCCAGCCCCCCTAAGGTCTGAACGACAGTAAACTGGCCCTTTGTTTAAAAAGTTTGGAGAACTCTGGTATAAACTATATATATAAATTTTGCAATTAAATAACATTTATAATCATATGAAGTTAATAACAAGAGTCCCCCTTTACATCAGAGGCCACAGAGTTCCCCTTTTACATCTGAACTCACAGAGTTCTTACACTGTAAGGGGGGACTCTGCAGACTCTGATGTAAGGGAGAACTCTGGGGACTCTAACATAAGGGATGCTTTCTCTGGGGACCCTGATTTAAGGGGGAACACAGAACTCTGAGGCACAACGAGGACTCTGATGTAAGGGGGAACACACTGTGGCCTCTGGTGTAAAGGGGAACTCTGATGTAAGGGGTGCTGTGAGAACCCTTATTTACCTTAGTGTACTCACTCAGAGGCAGGAGAGAGAAGGAGGAGACTTCAGTCACAGATAGGGATGGGATAGTGAGCTCACTCACCCCTTGGCAGTCAGCACCTCTCATCCAGATGTGTATCTGAGGCTGCTGGACTTCAAATTTCCGGCCCCCACTTTCCTTTTCTGAGGCACAGTGCTGGGGATTGGAGGGTGGGCAGACAGAGGGGTAGGGAGGGGAGGAAGAGGAGCAAATCGAGCCCTCTCTCCTCTACTGTCTGTGTGTGTATGGGGGTGGGGATGGTTAGTGCTGGCTTTGGGCAGTGTGAAAGAGAGTGCAACAGACACTCTCGGCTTAGACAACTGCAGCCAGCAACCCTGCTGGGAAGCCAGTTTGGTCTGAATAATGTGTCCGGGATTCTGGCAGTTTGAAACCCGGACGCATGATTCCAAACCCGAACTGTCTGGGTGAATCCTGGACAGGTGGCAACCCTAAGCGCAGGCCCGGAGGAGCTTTACTACATTGATAAAATAACGTCCTATTATGAAATCATTCCACTGAAGCCCACTCACCTGTATGTCCCTTAAATGTGGTAATGAGGCTGCAGTTGTCTTGTTCAAGTTTTAGAATCGTAACCTGTCCTGAATGGTCACCGACAAATACGTGTCTCGTCTCCACATCAAATCTGCCGATGTTAAGGGACATAAACAAAAGCAGGGTTCTTTTATCTCTTCTGCTCTTAATCATAATCACATTCAGTATTTGTATCAGCATTCATCTTTAAAAGGCTTAGCTTACCTTTACCAAAAAGTTGCCTATACAGATAAGGAGTGCCTGTAGATAAAAACAAACTCTGCAACTCTGACCAAAGTTAAATAATGCCCTTGCTATAGATGTAGGCCATTTACATACCTCCCAAAGCCTGGCCGTAAAAACCCCACAGATGGGGGAATCATCCGATATAGCCTTGTTGCTATTGGTTGAACTAGATTTTTTTTCAACCAGACTATGTAACACAGTGGGGTTGATTTACTAAAACTGTTGAGTGTAAAGTCTGGTGCAGCTCTGCATAGAAACCAATCAGCATCTAGTTTTTTTTTTGTTAAAGCATAATTGAACAAGCTGAAGTTAGAAACCAACTGGCTACCATGCACAGTTGCACCAGACTTTCCACTCTCCAGTTTTAGTAAATCAACCCCTCCAAGTCAATTCAAACCCCCTAAAAACGCATTTTCTCTTCCCCGTTACAGTAGCTGGAAGCTCAGCAATGCTGCAACTGAGGAGAGAGTGGACCACACATGTGCAGGGGGTTGAAAGCTTACTCCTGCAATAATGGCTGGGACTGTGTTAGCAACAAGGCAGGACAGGATGGTGCCATCTCAGGGAGTTTTTCAGCCATGCTTTGGGAGGTATGTTGAGGCCGGGTTCACACTGCAGCATGGAGTGGCCCACAGCAGGGGTCCGGTGCATCCCTGTTCACCGTTTCAGGTCCTATTTCAGTCCGACAGGACTACTGTGCAATCCGCACCGGAACCACTGCAGAGATAAATGAACCAGCTCCATAGAGAGCCGGTCACAATCTCCTGACATGCCACAGGGAAACCCGCATTCAATTTGCAATAGTGTGAACCCAAGCCTAAATGCTTGCACCTATAGCAAGGGCATTTGAGTCAGATCTGCATATTTTGTTTTTATCCACAGGTGGTCCTTACCTGCATAGCAGTTTTTCGGTAAAAGGTGAACTAATCCTTAAAGTTTTCATATAATATGTTTTTCACATCCTTTGTTGCATCTCAGCACTGGAGATCTCCTCCAGACACATATCCATTGCTCTGGACCAGTTTCCTGATGGCGACAATGGTGGACTATTCTTGAACAATGTATGTCAGAACAATCACATATGTCCTGATGAAGACTTAAAGTGTCAAGGTGACAATGCAGAACAATTTCAAAATAGTTGTCACCCTATAACAGGGTGTGACTAAACAAGGACCTTTTGGATCTCAGGTATTCTTTTATTAAAACTTGAGAAAATCCAAAGAAAAAGCCGGCACTTCTGGATAGAACATCTCTGGTCTTTATGGTATCATACATATCAAGTAAAAAAGGACAAGCAGACGGGTTTCGGCAGCAAGCCTTGTTCACAGCTGTGAACAAGGCTTGCTGCCGAAACACATCTGCTTGTCCTTTTTAACTTGGTATGTATGATACCATAAAGACCAGAGATGTTCTATCCAGAAGTGCCGGCTCGCTCTTTGGATTTTCTCAAGTTTGCCATTCTGGATGTTTGAAGGACATCCTGGGCCACAAAGCACCTGGATTTTGGGAGTACCGGATTTACCAGCCATTTGTTACCTGGATATTCTAGTTCAGAGCGGTGTAACTCTGTGCTATTCTTTTAATAAACCTGCAATTTTAAAAAGACAGAAAACAACCTGAAAGTAAAAGTAACACTTTAACATTTATGCGAGTGGTTTTACAAAAACTTTACAGTGACCCTGTCGGGAAATCAGAAGTAACTAGAAAAGCTCTTCCTGCAAAAGGAGAATGTAAATTTTCCTGCTTAACTGAGCAGAGATGTTCCTCTGTAGTCTGCAGAGAAACCAACAATTTATGGATGCTGATCCCCTGCAGCACTTAGTAGTTCCTACTGCAGACCTCCGTGACACTACAGGACATAGAGGGTGGCGGAAGGAACCATTGGGTGCAGCAGGGGGTAAAGAGATCACTCCAGAAAGTGTTGGTTTCTCAGTAGTCTTCAGAGGATGATATCTCTTCATCAATACATTTGGTGGCACAGGCAGCAGGAGATGTGAGGACTGTCTCCTTATTTGCAGAGAGAGCTCATTTTAGACTGAGCCAATTTATTTCAGTGAAAGAGAAAGCAGGTGCTGTGCACACAGGTAAACTCTCAGCATGTAAACCTGACAGTGTATGTATGTTTATGTTCTAATGCAGGGGTGTCAAACTCAATTTCATTGTGGGCCGCAACAGCATTATGATTGCCCTCAAAAGGGCAGATTGTATCTGTAATATTAGATGTCCAGTGCATCCCCCTCTCCTTACATTAGATGTCAAGAGCCACCCCACCATCAGAAGTTGAGTCCCCCACTCTCCCTTACATCACAGTGCACCACCCTTTCCTTAAGCTGCTGCTGGGAAGAAGCTGGATGCATTGATTAAAAGCAGAAAGAAAGGGTCTTGAGGAGGACCAGAGGAGGGAGAGGGCCACAAGAAATGGCCTGGAGGGCCTGATTCGGCTCACGGGCCTTGTGTTTGACACCTATGTTCTAATGCATTAAAAAGTTGTTGTAAAAGGCAGAAGTTTATTTTTATCTTAAGGCATTCAATGCCTTAAGATAAAAAAACCTGTGTGCAGCAACTCCCCCTCAGACCCCTAAAACTTACTTGAGCCCCATATCTATCCAGTGATGTGCACGAGTGTCTTGGACGTCCAGCTGAGGCACAGCATTATCTCCCGCCGCTGTCAAAGTCAACTAGCTAATCAGGAGAGAGAGGGGCGGGGCCGAACCGTGGCTCCGTATCTGAATGGACACACGGAGCTGTGGCTCGGGTGCCCCCATAACAAGATGCTTGCTGTGGAAGCACTCGACAGGACGGAGGGGCCAGGAGCACTGAAGTGGGACCTGAGAAAAGGAGGATCTGGGCTGCTCTGTGCAAAACCACTGTACAGAGCAGGCAAGTATAACATGTTTGTTATCTTTAAAAAAAAAAGAAGAAAACAAGAGTTCAGTACCACTGAGAGCCCATTCCACCAGAGCTAGGACTGCTGGAAGGGTTTACAGGACATAAGCAGTTTCAATTAGATTAAATCTTTAAAGACATAACTGCATTCACAAATAAAAAATCATCACTGCACACCAATTTCTAGTATATTCGTCACCACTATTATTGCTTCTGCTGCTTCTAGTAACTTGTCATTATTGCAGATATGCAAGAAAGGTTTACCTTTTGCACAGTCACATAAAATGCCACCTAGTGAAGAAAGCACTTTAAAAATGTCAAGATAGTTTAACAGTAACAGACTTCTGTATGCCAATTCCATTTGCCACAAGCAGCGAGAAGGGTTAAATAATGCAGCTTGCAGGAATACTCGTCTCATCGAAACGTTTTAGAAGCCCCTTCTAGAAGGTTACACCCGATCTCCATATGAATTTCATGTCGACATTAAACATGTGCTGGGCGTTGCATCAAACAATCCACCAAAAAGTACATTCCACCCGTCCACGCTGCACAATATTACATTAGAACAGATTGCTGGTTGTTATAAGCACTCTAATACTTTTATTCGGAGATCCACAGGTCTGATATGGTAGCTAAAGGAGGCCTTACATTAGGCAATTTTCTTTCCTACAGCCATGGGTTAAAGGAAAGAAAATTGCCAAATCCCCCCCAACAATGACTGTGTTGATGGGGGAATTTGGAAATTCCCTCCCAAAGCGCTATTGTGTTCTGTCGGCAGGAAGCCTTCCCCACAGGCAGAATACAATGGTCTCTTCTGGCAGTGTTGAGGGGAAAGAAAAGAAAAAAGATGGATCAACTTCAGTACAACCAGCCTGCCCGTAGATGGGTGGAAATTCGTCTGGTTCCTGCTGAACTGGCCAAATATCGATTTGCTTATGGCCGGCTTAAGTGGTTGGCACTCTTACCTTGCAGTGCTGGGATGTTGGGTTAAATTCTTACCGATAATTCTATCTGCATGGGGTTTGGCTGTGTTCCGCACTTTTATGCCTTGTACACACGATCGGAATTTCCGATGGAAAAAGTCAGACGGAATTTTTCCATCGTATACGCCGACCGTGTGTGTGCCCCATCGGACTATTTTCCGTCGGAATTAAGAAAGAGAACATGTTCTATTTTTTTCCCAGAAATTCCGTTCGTCTGTAGGGAACTCCGGAGAAAAAAAACCACGCATGCTCAGAATCAAGTCGACGCATGCTCGGAAGCATTGAACTTCATTTTTCTCTGCTCGTCGTAGTGTTGTACGTCACCACGTTCTTGACGGTCGGAATTTGGTGCGACAGTGTGTATGCAAGACGGCTTGAATGGAATTCCGTCGGAAAAATCGGTCTGAGTTTATCCCGGCGGAAAATCCGATCATGTGTACAAGAGGCATTACTCTGGTTTCCCTATAGAAACCAAAAGCATACCGTCCGTTAGGAGAAAAAGCTTCAGATCAAAATGGTCCTTCTGTGTGCGCATGTAAAAGGGATTGTACCTTTTTTCTGGGGCTCCTCCTCTGTATGAAGATGTGGAAAAAGTGTCAATGCTACACAAATAAGTTCTGTACAGTTTTAAGACCGTGGTCCCGATGTGGCCCTTTGCTTGCCTTTATCTGGCTCATGGGGCACCATTTCCCCAACTGACACCAGTGATCAAGAACCATTCCCCAAACGGACATCAATTGGGCACTATTCTTCTAATTTATACCAAGAACTGGGAACTATTTCCCCCCAATAAAACCGATAATCTGGCCCTCCTAAAGCTTGAAGGACAGTAAACTGGCCCTTCACTTAGAAAGTTTGGGGACCCCTGGTTTACGAGAACAGGATTATATGGGCTCTCTATATTTTCAGAAGAAAATCACTTCCACCAATTACCAGTGGACACTGGAGAAGGAAGTTTCCTTGTTGCTCTGTCTGGTTGCTATGCTCAGCACCTGACTGCACACCTTGCAGACAAAGCTAATACATTAAGGCTCTAATGGGTAAAGCCATATTGTACAGTCATGTATTGCATGCACATTTTACATTCCTTTTGTGTAGTGTGGCCACAATAACCAAAATAAATGTATTTTTAGTGAAACCTGAATGCAGTTAGTGTAGTTAGCTAAAGCAAGGGCAAGGATGAGAACCCTAAACCTTTAGAAACAAGTCGGCAATGACAGCTCTCATACTTCTCTCCAGACAGGTTCCCTTTAAAAACAAAGTCAAAAAGAGGTTCTCTTTAATCAGAAAATGGCTAAAACAGCAGCAGAGGTCAGAGATCTGGTCCTCTCCAGTATAAACGTGATTTAGAAATCGAGATATAGAAATGCTGCTTTGGCGGCCTCATGACTTGGTCTATTCTGGTAACTTTTTTACTGGTTCTATCGACTTCACACAAGTTCTGGTATGCAAGATGCCAGACAAGGCTGCCAGGAATTTAATGGCCACTAAGCTACGAACTCTACATAGATGAACAAAAGGTATTTTAGTAGATCTCTCAAGAATGGATCTCTCATTATTTGCTAATGATTTAAAACACCTTTTTCCTCTTATATAAACAAAACATGCAACCAAAGTAAAAATGTCACCAGTGTTCATTTAATAAACTCTACAGCTCTCAATTACTGCTGCTGAAACCTTCCAGTGTTCCACACACTTCAAATCTAGATAGTAATGCTTATGGATATTGTGCTGCAATTTCCGCAAGAGAGTCAGTCTTTATCTATCCATACATACACACATACATACAGATAAATACCGTATTTATCGGCGTATAACACGCACAGGTGTATAACACGCACCCTAACTTTAAGAGGGATATTTCAAGAAAAAAAAAACTTTCGACAGCCCTCTGTGTATAACACGCAGGCACAGTTTACCCTCTATTTTCGGGGTAAAAAAAGTGAGTGTTATACGCCAGTAAATACAGTATATATCCAGGGCTTTTTTTTCTTCAAAAAATAGGTGCTGGAACTCAACCACAAACCCCCCAAAACCCCTCCCCCACACACACACCTCACAAACAGTAGGAGGGTCTTAAAGGGGCATTAAATACCAGGATTGCATTACATACAGAGTGCAGAGTTCAGGGGGGTTACACACAGAGTGCAGAGCTGTCACTTGTAAACACAGAAACCAGACTTCTGTGTTTACAAGTGATTGTGGTGAGCAGGCACCAAAGGGTCTATATATTACACACACACACACACACACACAGGGCTCGACAATCCCCGGGCGCCAGGTCGCAAATGCGACTAGAATTAGCGACCTGGCGCCTGGGGCAGCACAGCTGAGGTTTCCTGCATCTCCGTGCGAAATGTCCCACAATATATAGTGAAAAGTCCAAATTATTTCTATTTCCTGCTCCACGGCAAACTTCCTTGGTGAATCACCTCCTACGTTGCACTCCTTCACCACTGTATGCTCAACTGGTGTTTGGACTTATAAAAAAATTAGGTCAAGATGCACCTTCCCCTTTAAAGCAATATTAGAGCCTGGATAGATCCTTACTTTTACTCATACAATTCCACTAGTCCTTACGGTATCGTTTATAATATATACTGTTCAAACCATAAAAAAACACTCACACTTTGATATGCACCAATCTGGTGCCCTGCGGGGATAAGTTATCCACTGTCCCCTTAAAGCAGCCTTTCTCAACCTTTTCAATGCAGAGGAACCCTTGAAAAATTTTCAATTTCAGGGAACCCCTACTAAAATGTACTATATCTAGAACTTATACATTAGTGTGATGATCAGTGGGAAGAATACTTCTTACACATGTGGTCTTTGGGAAGAATTCCCTCCTTACAGATACTGTAGCTAAAAAGACCAATGGTATCAGTGGGATCTTTTCTAAGAGGCAGAAATGTCTTATTGCTCAAGGAACCCTGGTTGAGAAACCCTGCCTTAAAGGTGTGGATGGATTCTGGTCACTGTATCCACTATACAGGTGTACTCGATAAAGTCTGCACTGTCCCCTTAAAGTGATACTAAACACACACTGTTTAATTTACATTGGTCCTTTTTCTGTATGTGGATGATGGCACTGTAATAATTTTAATAAAAAATGCTGTTTGCATCTATTCAGACACATAGCCTGGCTTTGCCCCACACCCTGCTCTCAGGTTTTTACTGACAACAGTAGGAACCAATGGCTCCCGCTGCTCTCAGGCTCAGCCAAGCCTTTGAGAGCAGGGAAAGGAAAAAAAGAGCTGCTGCAGATGTGCACAGCGCTGGATGGAGATCAGGCTTAGGTGAGTATTTGAGGGGGGTAGACAGGAGCTACTATTAAAAGATAAGTTTTTAGCTTAAAGGGTAAGTTCACCTTTACATAAAATCTGTAAGGTGAACTTACACTGGACCCCCTCCCTGGTCCCCGAGTCCCGCGATCACCCGCTGTGAGAGATCGAGTCACCGTTTTACCGGTCCAGGGATTTGAAATCCCCACAACCATAAGTTCCTAAATGTACCTCGTAAAAAGGTAAGTTTAGGAGATTAGTCAATTGGTTGGTGCTGTCACATGGATGGCGCCGACCAATCAGAACCCGCCTAGCCCATACTGTCAGCGCTGAAGAGGAGAGAAAGCCGGCAGGATTTCAAATCCCTGGACTGGTAAAGCGGCAACTCGATCTCTCACAGCGGGTGATCGTGGGACTCTGGTAATGCGGGACTGGGGTCCAGTGTAAGTTCACTACAGATTTTCTTGCAGAATCACTACCTCCCGCCTGCCGTATAGACAAATGACGGAGGTCGGGGTGCTCCATTGTCCCGGGACGACATCATATGACGTTGTCCCAATCTCACCGTGGCGATCGCGGGCACGCTGCATCACTGGAACAGGGCGGGGTCTTTACCCATGTGATCAGCTGCGTCCAATCACAGCTGATCACATGTAAACAAGGAAATGGCGGTGATCAGCTCTCCTCTCCTCACACTGACAGAGTATGAGGAGAGGAGAGCCGATCAGCAGCATCTCCTTACAAGGGGAGACCTTACAGATAATCAGGGCACTGATCAACAATCAAGTCAGTGCTACCTTTCAGTGCTGCCTATCATTGCCCATAAGTGCCGCCTATTAGTTACCATCAGTGCTACATATTAGTGCCTCATCAGTGCCACCTCCTCATTGCCCATCAGTGCAACCCATCAGTGAAGATCAGTGCAGCCTCATCAGCGAAGGAGATTTGGGCAGAGCATTGCATGACTGCACAATTGTCATTCAAAGTGCGATAGCGCTGAAAGCTGAAAATTGGCCTGGGCAGGAAGGGGGTAAAAGTGGCCAGTATTGAAGCGGTAACATCTTGAAAGCATTTGATCACACAGATCTTGGTGTGATCAGATGCTTTTAAGGCCCCAGATCTCTCCATAAAGGGTACCCGTCACTGTCAATTTCTGTCACAAGTGAGGTTTAAAACAAAAAAAAAAAAACATTTTTTTAAGAAAGTGTAAAATAAAAAAAAATAAAAAAATAAAAAAAGGAGTGCTGACTCAAAGCGGAGGTCCACCCTGAATTTTTTTTTTTTACACTAAAATTCATTAAAGAAAAAGAAAAAGAATAGAAAAAAAAAAAAAAAAAATTATACTCACCCGAAATGCCCGTTGCTATTCGGAAGTCCCCTAATCTGCCTCTAATGTGCCTCTTCCTTATTCTCGGATTGAGAACTTCCGTTTTCCTCTTCTTGTGAATGGGGCGTGCTGCCTTCTGGGAACTGTGTGTATCCAAGGAGTTAAGCCGCTCATTCACAAAGCGCCGTGCGAGTGACGCATGCGCATGCGCAGTAGGAAACGGGCAGTGAAGCCGTAAGGCCTGTTTCCCTTAGTCAGGATGGAGGAGCCGGGACCTGCCAGCAGCGATCAATCACCGTCGGGGGACCGACATAGCGGGCGAGTAGGACAGGTAAGTGTCTTTAGTAGCTGCTGACTTTAAAAAAAAAAAAAAAAAAAATTCTGGGTGGACCTCCGCTTTAAGTGTTCTGGTGGGGGTCATCCTGTCAGAACACAATAGAACAGCAGGAGATATCGCTGTAATAACATTGCTTTGTTAGTACAGCAGCTCCGACCTGAGCTGTCAGTTTTTTTTTTTCGTTCAGCCCTCCAGGTCGAAAGAAAAAAAAAAAAAAAAAACTTCCAGTGTGTACTAGGCTTAAAGCAAAGTTCGACCCAAAAGTGGAACCTCCGCTCATCCGCTTCCTCTCCCCCTCCGGTGCCACATTTGGCACATTTCAGGGGGGAGGGGGGAATGGTTACCCTTCCCCACTTCTGGAAGACAGCGATGCAGCGTCGTCCCTCGGAAGTTCGGCCCTCATACTACACAGGCCATAATACCGTATGGTTCATGGTACGATCTTACAACACACATATGGTGGGAACAAAGTAAAAGAGCAAGTGAAAGGATACTGCAGACATGAAGCACAGGCTGTAGTGCGGTAGTTTCCCAGGCGTTCCCCCGTCTCTGAACAGTGCCATGTGAATAGCTTGTCCTGTCCTGTGCTCAACATCCACTCCATTTCCAGGACAAACAGAACCATTGTCAGTCGGCTCTGGTGGGCTGTGGAGACAGAATAGAAAGATACATTTTTAGCTATATGTTATGATATAGAGGAGTACATTTATTAGTTGTGTCTCCCATTAAGCGCTCTTACATTGTTTGGGAATATGCAGTATGATAGGCAGCAAAAAAGGTGGGTGAAGATGGGCAGAAGTCTAGTTTTTTACTTAAAAATAATATAGTGCGAACCCTGGAGGCCGTGGATTTATTTTGTGTATATTGATGCCTACCTTAATGTGCTTTCCACACCTCAGTGAACTTCCGCATGCCATGCCACACCCCGGGAGAAGGATGACCGGGGGATCGTTTCCAACCCCCCCTCTTATTTTCCTAGTCGGTCCTTTTTCCCCCCATTTTCCTCTTTTCTTCTGCTTCTTCCCTGGTCCTCCATGGTTTAGGCCTCCCTCCCAGATTTTATTTTTTTCACTAAATACTGGCAACATCGCTCAGTTTGTTTACTGTATGCAATGGTCAATTTGTTTATGTGGTCCCGCCATGTGTGCCTTTTCCTCTATCAAGGGCACACGATGTTTGTTCACTACACAATAAGTTAACTATTTATTTTAAAGGGGTAGTAAAGGTTTGTTTTTTATTTTCTAAATAGGTTCCTTTAAGCTAGTGCATTGTTGGTTCACTTACCTTTTCCTTCAATTTCCCTTCTAAATGTTCTTTTTCTTTGTCTGAATTTCTCACTTCCTGTTTCTCCTCAGTAAGCTTGCCCCCATCTGGCTGGGCGTTAGTCAGCCAAAACCGCTTACTGAGGAGGAACAGGAAGTAAGAAATTCAGACAAAGAAAAAAAACATTTCTGCATTCCTGTTGGGGTATGAGGTGAATCGGCCCCAGTAAGCATCTCCTTTTCTATTTACTCTTGTATTATGTGTAGCACTACCTCCCTACGCAAGGGCTGCTGATTTTAATCTGCCACTTTTTTTTTTATTTAGGCTGAAATACTTGCTGGCCAAGAGGATGTGCAGATGAAAGAGGGGAAGGAGAGAAAGAAGAATATTGAAGAGAACAGACAGAAGAGGCTGGAGGAGCAGGACAGATAGAAAAAGAGGGAGGAGGAGGAGGAGGAGGAGGAGGAGGAGGAGGAGGAGGAGAAGGAGGAGAAGGAGGAGCACAGAAAGAAGAAGAGGGAGGAGAAGGAGGAGCACAGAAAGAAGAAGAGGGAGGAGGAGGAGGAGCACAGAAAGAAGAAGAGGGAGGAGGAGGAGCACAGAAAGAAGAAGAGGGAGGAGGAGGAGCACAGAAAGAAGAAGAGGGAGGAGGAGGAGCACAGAAAGAAGAAGAGGGAGGAGGAGGAGCACAGAAAGAAGAAGAGGGAGGAGGAGGAGCACAGAAAGAAGAAGAGGGAGGAGGAGGAGCACAGAAAGAAGAAGAGGGAGGAGGAGGAGCACAGAAAGAAGAAGAGGGAGGAGGAGGAGCACAGAAAGAAGAAGAGGGAGGAGGAGGAGGAGTAGGAGGAGGAGCACAGAAAGAAGAAGAGGGAGGAGGAGGAGGAGTAGGAGGAGGAGCACAGAAAGAAGAAGAGGGAGGAGGAGGAGTAGGAGGAGGAGCACAGAAAGAAGAAGAGGGAGGAGGAGGAGTAGGAGGAGGAGCACAGAAAGAAGAAGAGGAAGGAGGAGGAGGAGGAGGAGCACAGAAAGAAGAAGAGGGAGGAGGAGGAGGAGGAGGAGCACAGAAAGAAGAAGAGGGAGGAGGAGGAGGAGGAGGAGCACAGAAAGAAGAAGAGGGAGGAGGAGGAGGAGGAGCACAGAAAGAAGAAGAGGGAGGAGGAGGAGGAGGAGCACAGAAAGAAGAGGGAGGAGGAGTAGGAGGAGTAGGAGCACAGAAAGAAGAAGAGGGAGGAGGAGGAGGAGCACAGAAAGAAGAAGAGGGAGGAGGAGGAGCACAGAAAGAAGAAGAGGGAGGAGGAGGAGGAGGAGCACAGAAAGAAGAAGAGGGAGGAGGAGGAGGAGGAGCACAGAAAGAAGAAGAGGGAGGAGGAGGAGGAGCACAGAAAGAAGAAGAGGGAGGAGGAGGAGCACAGAAAGAAGAAGAGGGAGGAGGAGGAGCACAGAAAGAAGAAGAGGGAGGAGGAGGAGCACAGAAAGAAGAAGAGGGAGGAGGAAGAGCACAGAAAGAAGAAGAGGGAGGAGGAGGAGGAGGAGGAGCACAGAAAGAAGAAGAGGGAGGAGGAGGAGCACAGAAAGAAGAAGAGGGAGGAGGAGCACAGAAAGAAGAAGAGGGAGGAGGAGCACAGAAAGAAGAAGAGGGAGGAGGAGGAGGAGGAGGAGCACAGAAAGAAGAAGAGGGAGGAGGAGGAGCACAGAAAGAAGAAGAGGGAGGAGGAAGAGGAGGAGCACAGAAAGAAGAAGAGGGAGGAGGAGCACAGAAAGAAGAAGAGGGAGGAGGAGCACAGAAAGAAGAAGAGGGAGGAGGAGCACAGAAAGAAGAAGAGGGAGGAGGAGCACAGAAAGAAGAAGAGGGAGGAGGAGCACAGAAAGAAGAAGAGGGAGGAGGAGCACAGAAAAAAGAAGAGGGAGGAGGAGGAGCACAGAAAAAAGAAGAGGGAGGAGGAGGAGCACAGAAAAAAGAAGAGGGAGGAGGAGGAGCACAGAAAAAAGAAGAGGAAGGAGGAGGAGCACAGAAAAAAGAAGAGGAAGGAGGAGCACAGAAAGTAGAGGAAGGAGGAGCACAGAAAGTAGAGGAAGGAGGAGCACAGAAAGTAGAGGAAGGAGGAGCACAGAAAGTAGAGGAAGGAGGAGCACAGAAAGTAGAGGAAGGAGGAGCACAGAAAGTAGAGGAAGGAGGAGCACAGAAAGTAGAGGAAGGAGGAGCACAGAAAGTGGATGGAGGAGTATCCCAAAAGGATTGAGCAGTGCATAAAGAAGTTGGTGGAGGTGCACAGCAAGGAGATAAAGGTGCGCGCACAAAGAGGATAGATGAGTGAATAAAGAGGAGGGAGGAGGTGCAGAAAGAAGAGGGAAGAGGACAGAAAATAGAGTACATAAAGGGGATAGAAGGGTGAAAATAATTAGAGGGAGGAGGAGATGAGCCTTAAACCTGGTACACACTGCAAGCTTTATTTATTTTTTAACCCACTGGGCAAAATAGGAAGAATAAAAACCTGACAGATCAGCATACCAACAAAGTGATGTTGCTGCAGTGATCTTCCCAGTTATGCCTTTTTATTCTGACCCCCCCCCTTACCAGAATACAGTGATCAGAACTTGCAGCCAATAGCTGATCAGATGCTGGTTTTCTAGCATGTTTCTTTTACAAAAGCCAGTTGTTAAACCGGCTTCTGCCAGGCAGACTGCGGTACACACTGACCACAAGTCAGGCAGTGTGTACCCAGCATTAGGCTGGCCATGCACCTGTAATTTTTTTTCAGGCTACAGCCAGCGGTGCTGACCAAGAGAAATTTTTCCAAAAGGCTGGTTGTACACAAGTCGATCAACAGGAGATATGAAGGTGTACTGGGAAGTGCAGAGGTGTGTGAAGGGGGTGCAGCATTGTAAAGGGAGTACAGAAGTGTGCTGGAGGGGGGGGGGTATGGCGGCATGCTGAAGGCTACAGGAGACATTCTGGGGGGTGTAGAGATGTGCACAGGGGTATGGCATTAGGTGGCTCCTGTAGAACAACGCCCATTTTAAATGCTCTGCTCCTAATTAAGATACGTTCTGCACCTACAATAGCTGGATGAACACCTAGCAAAAAAAGATGTCCCTGAATTTTTTTTTTAAAGGTTGGCAATTATGCAGGAAGAGGACCCACTGCAGAACCAGGGAAACGACCCCTGGGACCAGTGGCAAGGGTCCCGGGACTGATGGGAAAAGCCCCAGGACCGATGGAAAGGGGAGCCCTTCATTGTTTCTTGCACTGGGGTCCTAAAAGTTCTAGTTATGCCTCTACACTCAACTAAGTAGTACCAAGATCTGCCATGGGAAGCAAAAGTTAGGACTTTCAGATCCGCACACATACATATTAGGGCCAATTAAGACAGGGGCTTGTTCACCTACCCTCTTTGGCGAGTGGGAGAAAATTTGAGTACCCACTCAAGCTCAGGGGGAACATGCAAACTCCATGTAAATAGTGTCATGGCTGGGATTCGAACCAAGGATCCTAGATCTGCAAGGCATAAGTGATAACCACTAAGCCACTGTGCTTCACTGGTTACCACAACACTATGAAATACAAACTCGAAGCTCTTCACTAATAAATTAACTGTAAAACCCCAGCTGGCTTATATAAATTGGTTATTAATAACAGCTGTATCTAAATATAAGTCAGCTTTATAAAGAAAAAAAAAAAAAGAATCCTGTTTGCAATAAGAATTATGTGTATTCTCATTAAAGTAAGAATAACATTTGATTTCTCGAAACATGTCCAAAGGCTGTGTGGACTAACTGCAATTTACTCGTCAAACGAGCCGAGAGAAATGCAAAGTTGTAGCCAGTGATTAGGAGAAAGGGCATTACACCCGACTGTTGCCAATATAAAAATGTCAGCCCTGCATGGCTTGCATAATTCAAGAGACAGAATTTTCCCATCCCAAATACCAAATTCAAAACAGAAAGGGTAAAGTAATTTCTTACCTTGATATGTTCTTGTTGGGGTCATTTTGTTATAATCTTCACTTAAAATAAATTCCTGTACAAAGAAATACAATTTCTAATTATTTACTGTCTCAAACAAGGCTTTAAAGTTCCTGTGTGTCATGTGTGGGGTCGGTTGATGTCAACAGTTCCCAAGAACCTTTGGATGTGTCACTTGTCAGGCGTAGGTAATCACCACCTCCTATATATTGCATTTGCCATTATTTTTGGTAACATATACCCAGGAGCGCAAGTACAGGGGTCGCCATTTCAAACCCAGCTCCATGCTCCAGGGGGGTCGCGTGACCACCTTGTACACCTGGCTAGGAGGGCAGTGGCATGTAGAGGAACCGATCCCTCCATGTAGCTGCTGAATGCCCGCTTCGCCTCCTCTCCCTCCCACAGTCATTCAGTGGCTGCAGGAGAGTAATAGAGGGCATCCGTTGCTTCACATGCTGCTCCCACTGCCTCCCTATATATGTTCTGTCTGTTTAGACCCCTGATATTTCACCAAAGCCACCCAATGGGGGTCCTAAAAAATAAAAATTGTAAATAAATTGGTAAAAAAATAAAACAAAAAAGTAAAAACTGACATCAGTGGCGGAACTACCAGGGTCGCACTTGCAAATGGGCTCTGGCGTTCCGCCACTGTGGGGGGACCCCAAGATGGCAGGAAGGGGGCCCGCTGCAGGACCGTAATAAAGGGTCCCACAATGGGAGTAAAGGGCCCCAGGATCAGATTAATATTCAGAGATTATACACATAGGGTTGCAATCTATCATAGGTACTTTACCGACACTACTATCCCACCATGACCCTCATGCTTCAAACATCACCATCTCCACTGACCATATAACCCAGAAATTCCCCTCAGGTCTCATGTTTAAATCAGCCAATATATTAAGTAACACATTTCTGATTAACTGCTTAGATACTACTTGAGAGATCAAGGTTCCAGTTACTCCTCTGCATATACCTGCACATAATCCGGTCATTAAACAAATTCAGAGGCTGTTCAGTGTCAGAGACTCAGACAAAGATGTCATGCTTATGAAGAAAGGGAGTCACTCCTAGATTATTTGACATGTGTTCTTTACCCATTTCATTCATATACAGTGAGGGAAAAAAGTATTTGATCCCCTGCTGATTTTGTACGTTTGCCCCCTGACAAAGAAATGATCAGTCTATAATTTTATTGGTAGGGTTATTTTAAACAGTGAGAGACAGAATAAGATAATTGTGTAATTATTCCTGCGCTACCATAAAAAGTGTAAGTAAAAAAGTTGGAAACTGCCGCAGGCACCGAAAGGGTTAAACCAAACCCATAAAAGAATTAAAGCAAGAGGGGAGTCACATGACTGACTTCATCGGGATCCCCTGATGAAGTCACGTAACTGACGCCACGCGTAGGGACGGAGAGGCACACAGATAGACGCAGGCTAACGAGCTCGCCACTCGTAAGGAGATAAGTGTGTTTATGTTTATTTCTATGCGAGTACCCTATACTGCTTCCCTAATAAATATAAACTACTGGTTTAAAACGTACTTCACGATCTGGACCCTCTGTCAGGAAAGGCGTTTTTACAATCTGCCTGGCAACAGTGCCGCCAGGAGATCGTCTATACTCCATAGGTCCATTCCGCACATGCGCGTTCACAATAGCGCGATCGGCGCGCACGCGTGTTCGCGGGAGCGCGCGCGGTGACAGTATTTGGCGCCAAACAAGGTATTTAAACTATCTGCATACCTTGCTCCTTGCTGTCTGGTCTACAGCGTTCCCGAGACCCCTGCTATTGACTTCTGATTCCTGTACACCTGTTATCTGATCAGGCTTGTCTCTGTTTAACCCCGATTGCTGCCCGCCCCGACTTTGGCTTGCTCTGACAACTCTCTTGGTCATCCCTGTACCTGGTCGCTGCTGGTCCGACCCACCGGTCTGTCCGAACTACAAGGCACCTCCACCTGAACTACAGTGCATCCTGCCTGAAGCCACTGTGCATCTCTGCCTGAATCATAGCGCATCTCTGCCTGAACTACCCTGCACCTGTGCCTGAGCTACAGTATACCTCAGCCTGTACTACAATACACCACCTTGTTCCTGCAGTCTGATCTGGGACTTTTATACATCTGCCTGTTGTCTGCATTCTGATTGGTCCTACTGTGCACCTTCCAGCTATCTTTGGACTGTTCCAGTTTTGCCGTGCACCATCTGCTGCCGCAACTACCCAATATCCTGCTTACCTGCCAGGCACTTGCGCCCCCTGTCCTCCTGAGCCTCTGTCTGCTCTATCAGGGGCTCTCGAGCCAGGGGATTACGAGAGGCCGCTCCCTGCACGTTGGGCTCCCATCATAAGGTACGTGACAGTACCAGACAGCCATGTCGGAGCCTACGCAGGGGGCCTCTCCCATGGAGGAACTATGCCGCCACCTGGACGGACTTACTGCTGCAGTCAGGAGTTTGCAAGAGGGATATACCCGGCTAGAGGAGCGTGTCCAGACCCTGGCTACCTCAACACCTGTCGCATCAGGAGCTTCACCTGCACCGTCGGTTGTCATGTTGCCACCTGAACCCAGGGTCCCTACTCCGGAGAGGTTCTCTGGGGACCGCGGCAAGTACAGGGCTTTTCGTAACGCCTGCAAACTTTTCTTTGCGCTACAGCCCAGGACCTTCTCCCTTGAATCTACCAAGGTGGGCTTTGTCATAGCCCTATTGTCCGGTGAACCTCAGGCCTGGGCACACCTCCTCCTGGAACAGAAAAACACCTGCCTTGACCAACTAAGTACTTTCCTCCAGGCCATGGACCTCCTCTATGAGGACCCTCAACTGGCCGCTACCGCCGAAGCAGCATTATGCTCTCTCCAGCAGGGTCGCAGAGCCGCTGAAGATTATGTATCAGACTTTAGGCGCTGGAGCGCCGATACCAGCTGGAACGACGCCGCCCTGCGACACCAATTCCGGCTGGGACCATCAGAGCCCTTGAAGGACGAGCTGGCCCGGGTCGGTATACCGAACACGCTCGATGCCTTGATCCTTCAAGCTATTCAGATCGACAGGCGACTAAGGGAGCGTAGAGCTGAACGGTCAGTGGGACCATCCCGCCCAGTATGGATGCTGCCACGGGTACCCTATCCTCCTCATTCCGCTTCTTCGACCTCCCCACGCTCCGCTACCGATGCCTCTGAACCCATGCAACTGGGGTTGATCCGACCCTCGCTTACTCCTGAGGAGCGCCAGCGACGCCGGGTTCACAACCTCTGCCTCTACTGCGGGGAGTCAGGACACTACGTGAGGATGTGCCCCGCTAAATTGCGTAAGGGCCACCTCTCCTCTACTGTCTCGCCTGTTCTGCTTAACCATTCCGCTCACCTGACAGTTTCCATCTCTCTACAGCTCCCAGGAAGGAACATCTGGACTCCCGCCATTATTGACTCCGGTGCTTGCAGCGGCTTCATGGACCTTTCCTTTGAAACATCAGGTCCCTTTGAGGCCCAGACCTAAAGAACTCACAGTCCATCTTGCCGACGGATCGGCCATCAGATCTGGACCAGTGACGCAGCAGACAATTCCCCTGCGCACCACCATTGCGGACAAGCATCAAGAACTATTGTGCTTGGACATTATAGAATCCCCTCTCTTCCCAATTATCTTGGGGATACCATGGCTAAAAGCTCATAATCCTCAGATCGACTGGAACACTGGAGAGGTTCACTTTCCATCTCTCTATTGCCGTGAACACTGTTTCCCAGCGCCATCCGACACCTCGTCCCCATTACTTTGTCTGGGGAGTGACATGGAGAACCGTCGGCTGGTCCCGGAGGCCTATCACAACTTTCTAGATGTCTTTAGCAAAAAGGGCGCGGAGACTCTACCTCCGCACAGGCCCTACGATTGCCCTATTGACCTTCTTCCGGGGGCAGAGGTCCCTTTTGGAAGAATTTTCCCCTTATCTGAACTAGAGCTTGGAACTCTCAAGACGTATCTGGATGACAACTTAGAGAAGGGATTCATACGTCCCTCCACCTCTCCTGCACGAGCCGGTATATTCTTTGTAGAAAAGAAGGACCACTCCCTACGCCCCTGTGTGGATTACAGAGCCCTGAATAAAGTAACTATTAAAAATAGGTATCCCTTGCCATTAGTACCCAAACTTTTCCAAAGACTTGGGACAGCAGCCATCTTCACTAAATTGGACCTCCGCGGGGCCTACAACTTAGTCCGCATTCGGAGCGGTGATGAATGGAAAACAGCGTTTCGCACCAGATTCGGGCACTTTGAATACCTGGTCATGCCCTTCGGGCTATGTAATGCCCCTGCCACGTTCCAACATTTCATAAACGATATTTTTAGAGACTACCTAGACGATATCCTGGTCTTCTCTTCCTCCTTATCCGACCATCGTGAACACGTCCGGAAGGTCTTGGCCCGACTTCGCCAACATGGTTTGTACGCCAAGCCCGAGAAATGTGCATTCGAACAACAAGATATTCAGTTCCTAGGGCTAATCATTTCGGTAGAGGGTATTAAGATGGACCCTCAGAAGATCACGGCCATTCTGGATTGGCCAGCCCCCAGTGATAAGAAGGGGATCCAACGCTTCGTGGGCTTTGCGAACTTCTACCGGAAATTCATTAAAGGATTCTCCTCCATCATTGCCCCCATTACCAACTTAACTAAACAAGGTAACCGGTTTCACTGGTCCCCCGAAGCTCAGGCCGCCTTTGCTAACCTTAAGAATCTGTTCATCTCGGCCTCTGTCCTAAAGCACCCCAACCCGGCCTTACCTTACATCTTGGCGGTGGATGCCTCTGAAGTGGCAGTTGGAGCAATACTTTCCCAGAGACAAGGCCCAAAGGCCGCATTGCACCCAGTAGCCTTCTTCTCCCGCAAACTAACGGAGGCCGAGAAAAACTACGACGTCGGGGACAGGGAACTTCTGCCAATAAAGTCCGCACTTGAGGAATGGCGCTACCTCCTGGAAGGAGCAGCACATCCTATCCTGATCTATACCGACCATAAAAACCTGGAATACTTAAAGATTGCCAAGAGACTGAGACCACGCCAGGCCAGGTGGGCACTCTTTTTTACCTGATTTTCGTTTCACATCACGTACCGACCCGGATCAAAGAACACCAAACCGGACGCCCTTTCCCGGATGTTTGCCGAACCTAAGGTCCTTTTCCCCCCCAGATACCATTCTACCTCCCGGTAACTTCCTCCTGTTACAAGAGGACCTCCTGTCCCAAATCAGACAGGCCTCCTCGGGACCATGCCCATTCTCTGGCCTTGCCCTACAGTCTAAAGACGGTCTGCTGTGGAACAAGGACAAGATTTTTGTACCTCAACAACTTCGGGTGGCCGTCTTGAAATCCTGTCATGACCACCAGTTAGCCGGCCACTTTGGTGTGTACAAAACTTCCGAACTCCTCCAGCGGACATTCTGGTGGCCACGATTATCCCAAGATTGCAAGCGCTATGTGGAATCTTGTACCACCTGCATCCAGAACAAAGACAGCAAAACCAGAGCCTGGGGGTTACTAAAGCCACTACCCGTCCCGGAGAGGCCATGGAGGATGATCTCAATGGACTTTATAGTTGAACTACCTCCATCAGAAGAGTTTACGACCATCTTTGTAGTGGTTGATAGACTCTCCAAGATGGCCCATTTCCTACCCATGAGGGGCATCCCCTCGGCCTCTGAGACTGCAAAAATCTTCATCAGGGAAATAGTAAGGCTGCACGGTGGTGTACCTGCTAACATTACATCTGACCGGGGGGTACAGTTTACATCAAGATTTTGGAGGGCACTATGTAAATCACTGAAGATCGATCTGTTCTTTTCCTCAGCGTACCATCCCCAAACCAATGGCTAGAGCGCACCAATCAAACGCTCGAGCAGTACCTGCGCTGCTTTTCAAGCTTCTCCCAGAATGATTGGGCCCCTCTTTTGCCTCTTGCTGAGTTTGCCTACAACAACTCTGTTCATTCTGCCATCAAGCAATCCCGATTTTTCGCAAACTATGGGTTTCACCCATTATTTCTATCTAACAACATGCCCGAATGTCCGGTACCAGCTGCCCAGGAAACTTTAAATTTCTTATCCACCAACAATAAACTTCTCCAGGAGACCATGACTAAGGCACAAAGCTACAACAAGGAAATTTTAGACAGAAAGAGGAGAGGGGAGCTCAACCTGGCACATGGGGACCAATTTTGGCTCTCTACCCTGAATCTAAAATTGGCATGCCCATCCAAGAAGTTGGGCCCTAAATTCGTGGGTCCCTTCCCTATAACAAGGAAGATTAACGAGGTAGCTTACGAATTGAAACTGCCTGAGTCCTTCCGGATTCACCCAGTTTTTCATGTAGCCCTGCTTAGGCCCACGGTTCCTGATCCCTTTACAGATCGGGACACCAATCCTCCCGAACCCGTGCTTATCGCTGGAGAAGAGGAATTTGAGGTCGAGTCCATTCTGGGTTGTAGACGAAGACGAAACCAGATCCAATACCTGGTGAAATGGAAGGGTTACGGCCCAGAAGAAAACTCATGGGAACCAGAGATGAATGTCCACACGGAAAGGCTAATCAAGGACTTTGAGAAATCTCACCCAGACAAAGTGGCCCAGTTGGGCATCCGGAGGCTGCCCCTTGGGGGGGGGGGGCAATGTCAGGAAAGGCATAGGTCCATTCCGCGCATGCGCATGCACAATAGCGCGATCGGCGTGCGCGGGCGTTCACGGGAGCGTGCGCGGGCGTTCACGGGAGCGCGCGCGGTGACAGCATTTGGCGCCAAACAAGGTATTTAAACTATCTGCATACCTTGCTCCTTGCTGTCTGGTCTACAGCGTTCCCGAGACCCCTGCTATTGACTTCTGATTCCTGTACACCTGTTATCTGATCCGGCTTGTCTCTGTTTAACCCCGATTGCTGCCCGCCCCGACTTTGGCTTGCTCTGACAACTCTCTTGGTCATCCCTGTACCTGGTCGCTGCTGGTCCGACCCACCGGTCTGTCCGAACTACAAGGCACCTCCACCTGAACTACAGTGCATCCTGCCTGAAGCCACTGTGCATCTCTGCCTGAATCATAGCGCATCTCTGCCTGAACTACCCTGCACCTGAGCTACAGTACACCTCAGCCTGTACTACAATACACCACCTTGTTCCTGCAGTCTGATCTGGGACTTTTATACATCTGCCTGTTGTCTGCATTCTGATTGGTCCTACTGTGCACCTTCCAGCTATCTTTGGACTGTTCCAGTTTTGCCGTGCACCATCTGCTGCCGCAACTACCCAATATCCTGCTTACCTGCCAGGCACTTGTGCCCCCTGTCCTCCTGAGCCTCTGTCTGCTCTATCAGGGGCTCTCGAGCCAGGGGATTACGAGAGGCCGCTCCCTGCACGTTGGGCTCCCATCATAAGGTACGTGACACCCTCTTCTTTTCTCTCCTAAATTCTTGCTGCTACTGAGAGACAGACACCATTTAGGATCTACACTTGGCTCAGGACCATAAAAGAGGAACTACCACCCCTAGTATTTCATATATGCGGTTACCTCATTACCGCAAGGTAAGAGGCCACTTGTAACACTGTGTGTGACACACGAAGTAGAGATTATCCCATCTCTTCAGCACTTGTTTGTTTCTGCACAAGAAAATACTCACCTTTGAAGAAAGCATACCGTTGCTATGGTCACTGTTTGAACATGCATTTTTGCAGATAACTTGCCGGATTGGACTGCATATATTTTTTTCAGTATTAATTGGACATTTCTTTGCACCTCAGTGCACTTTGCACATTTGTAATTAGCACCTGCACAGCAACACGGTTCTGTTTTTTGCACTTTGGAGGCGATACTTTCTTTTCGCCTGCTTGCTTTGTTTGCACATTGCAGCTCTTTTGCACATTGTTTATTACATTGATATATATTTTTTTCATGTATACCAATTTATATGCACACTGCACTTTGGAATCATATATTTATCAGGATTGTTTGTTTTAGCATTTATGGATTTTATTTATCGCAACCGAATATTTTATGCCTTTGCTATTTAATTAATGGTATTCGCGATTTGCACATTTCTGCTTACAGCTTCTGCTTACAACTCTTAAAGAGAGTGCTCCTAATCTCAGCTTGTTACCTGTATAAAAGACACCTGGCCACAGAAGTAATCAGATAACAATCTCTCCACCATGGCCAAGACCAAAGAGCTGTCCAAGGATGTCAGGGACAAGATTGTAGACCTACACAAGGCTGGAATGGGCTACAAGACCATTGCCAAGCAGCTTAGTGAGAGGGTGACAACAGCTGGCATGATTATTGGCTGATGGAAGAAACACAAAATAACTGTCAATCTCTCTCGGTCTGGGGCTCCATGCAAGATCTCACCTTGTGGAGTTTCAATAATCATGAGAACGGTGAGGAATCAGCCCAGAACTATACGGGAAAATCTTGTCAATGATCTCAAGGCAGATGGGACCATAGTCACCAAGAAAACATCTGGTAACACACAACACCATGAAGGACTGAAATCCTGCAGCGCCCACAAGGCCCCCCTGCTCAAGAAAGCACATGTACAGCACGTCTGAAGTTTTCTAATGAACATCTGAATGATTCAGAGGAGAACTGGGTGAAAGTGTTGTGGTCAGAGGACACCAAAATTTAGCTTTTTGGTGGAGGAGGAATGCTGCCTATAACTCCAAAAACACCAACCCCACCGTCAAACACGGAGGTGGAACACATTATGCATTGGGGGTGTTTTTCTGCTAAGGGGACAGGACAAGTTCACCACATCAAAAAGGGACAATTGACAGGTTCATGTATCATCAAATCTTGGGTAAGAACCTCTTTCCCTCAGCCAGGGCATTGAAAATGGGTCGTGGATGGGTATTCCAGCATGACAATGACCCAAAACACATTAAGGTCCTGGCGTGGCCCAGCCAGTCTCCAGACCTTAATCTCATAGAAAATATGTGATGGGAGCTAAAGGTTTGAGTTACCAAACGTCAGCTTGGAAACCTTAATGACTTGGAGAGAATCTGCAAAGAGGAGTGGGACAAAATCCCTCCTGAGATGTGTTCAAACATGGTGGCCAACAACAAGAAACGTCTGACCTCTGCAATTGCCAACAAGGGTTTTGCCACCAAGTCCTAAGGCATGTTTTGCGAAGGGGTCAAATACTTACATCACTCATTAAAATGCAAATAAATGTAGAACTCTTGAAATGCGTTTTTATGGATATTTTAGTTGTTATTCTGTCTCTCAATGTTAAAATAAACCTACCAATAAAAATAGACTGATCATTTCTTTGTTAGTGGGAAAATGTACAAAATCAGCAGGGGATCAAATACTTATTTCCCTCACTGTAACAAATGAAAAAGAAAAGAAAATCACTCATCCTCCTGCAATTTCCAGCACTGCTGGCCCAGAACAGGTTCCATTGCTAAGGGGTGCAGAGATTATTTTTACTCCATTCACAATAAACTTGTATGATAGGCCTGTAATCACTTTCACTGTTGTGTCATTACCATAAATGTCATAATATAAGGCTTTTTGTAAATTACATACAGAATGTGTCCTCATTTGTACTCTGACTGTTGACATTCTTCTTGACTAAATCTGCCAAAACATCTGACAATCCGGAAACCAGCGTACACCTCCCAAACGTTCACACGGTCCAGAGATTGTTAGCGTAATCTGGATCTCCACAATTTATGAAATCTTTACTTATAATGGGAGCACTTCAGGAACAACACCTGATCGTTGCTTTGGCATTCTAACAAAATGTAGGCACAAATATTCATAGGTAAGTTAAAGTGCTAAACCCAGGACCCTGAATTCACTATATCTGGTCTCCCACAGTACACAGAACATGGAAATGCAATTTGTTTAGTAAATATAAACTGCTAAATACCTTTTCTTATCATCAGTAAATAGCAGTCTTGTGACTTCTATCAATGTCTGGTTAAAGCTTGTAGGAGGAGTTTTCATTCTCCTCTAACTGTCCTACGAGGCTGCATGACTCCTGACCCTCTGTCTGGACAGGACCGATTGGCCGTGTGCTGATCACATGCTCCATCCCCCCAAAAAAACTCTATAGCAATACATACCAAACTGAGCATGTGCAGAGTGCCCCCAAGGCTCTGTACTATCAGGAGATGGATTGGGGACAGTAAAAGACGGGGAGGATCAGAGAAGACCGGATCAAACAGACTTTTTGCACAATGTGGAGTATTAACCCAGAGTAAGTAGAACAAGCATGCTTTACTGCATATACAGACTAGTTTTACTGTTGTGGGTTTAATCACACTTTATAGTGTGACTAAACCAACATCATAAAGAAAAAAAAACACACTATCAATAAATGGTGTATTACATGCTTTTCATGCTTACTCCGTCACTATGAGATTCGTTTTCTATATTCTGCTAAAAACCTGGTTGATCCTCCTATCTCCACCTTCTGTTCATGTCCCAGATTCAGCTAGGGATTTTGTAGCCGTGGTGGAAACTCTGCACGTGCTCAGTTTTTAGTGAGTTTCTTTGCTAACCATTTCCTCCCTACCACCTGAGCAGCCCATGTGACTATAGAGTCATACATGTGGGCGTATACACAGTGGTAAATGACAGCCCACTCCCTCCCTCCTTCATGTCAACTAACCAGCTAAACACAATGGGGGGTGGGATATTACATGTGGATTAATGGAGGTTTCACCTCCCTCTTATTCTAAGACACAAGCTGGAGGGGCGTGACACGCCATGTTGATTTCCACAAAATAATAAAGATTTGATTTCAAATATATATTTGTATGCTGATTTAAAACAGTTTGATATTAAGTTTATTTTGACTCTGTACTCCAAAGGCTGTTTTTTTTTTAACATGTGACCAGCAGGAGAGAACTAGAAGCTCCTCCCGCTTACATTTCCCTGCAGACTGGCTGGGAAAGATCCGAGTCATGTGAGAGCTGTAGATCCATTAGGTAAAAGTACTTAGATTTAAAAAAAAGAAAAAAAAAAAAATTACAGTGCCATCCTTTAGGCCGGTTTCACACTGGGGCGGTGGGTGCGGTGGCGGTATAGCGCCGCTTTTTTTAGTGGCGCTATACCGTCGGGATTGCTGAGGTATTCGGCCGCTAGCGGTGCGGTTTTAACCCCCGCTAGCGGCCGAAAAAGGGTTAATACCACCCGCAAACCGCGGCTACAGCCGAGGTTTGCGGGCGGTATTACCGCAGTGTCCCATTAATTTCAATGGGAAGGAGCGGTAAACACACCGCTCCTCTCACCGCTCCAAAGATGCGGCTAGCAGGACTTTTTTTCACGTCCTGCTAGCGCACCGCTCCAGTGTGAAAGCCCTCGGGGCTTTCACATTGGAGAGAAAGGAGCCGCTGTTTAGGCTCGGTTTGCAGGCGCTATTTTTAGCAAAATAGCGCTTGCAAACCACCCCAGTGTGAAATTATAAAGTTATATACAGAAAGAAGGGACAATGTAAATTAAACAGTGTGCGTTTAGTATCACTTTTAGACCCCTTTCACACTGGGGTGGTTTGCAGGCGTTATTATGCTAAAAATAGCACCTGCAAACCGAGCCTAAACAGCGGCTGCTGGTTCTCCAGTGTGAAAGACTGAGGGCTTTCACACTGGAGCGGTGCGCTAGCAGGACGGGAAAAAAAGTCCTGCTAGCCGCATCTTTGGAGCGGTGTGTTAAAGGGACGGAACACCGCGGCTACACCGCCGGCCATGCGCCTCTGCAGGGGTTTTTAACCCTTTTTCGGCCGATATGGGGGGGGGGGGAAACCGCACCGCTAGCGTCTGAATACCGCCGCAAATCTGCTGAAAAAGCTAAAAATAGTAACGCTTTACCGCCACCGCACCTCCCGCTCCAGTGTGGAAGGGGCCTTAATCACACATGGCTAGGCACACCTAACGTGTATAGTCCTATTGTAATTTTAGAATGCATATTAGATAAAATGTTATGTACTCTCTTTTTGTGATTGCAACCACATACATCCATGGGATTGATTAAACTTAAAAAACACCCAATAAAAAACAGGAGTCCAGATGAATTCTTAGCTACCAAGTTTTGCTTACTACTAAATAAAATCAAAAACTGTTTTACGTTTGCTCTCTCTATGATCCTATGTTTCCCATACAAATACCTGTGCTTCTGCAAAATAAGTATTAAACTGTTTAGTACACACAAGTGGTGGATACAGACATCAATCCAGTTTCAGTTTAAAAAACTTCTTACATATATGCCAAAAATAAATCCACCTGGCAAGGGGCACCCAGTGAAAAGCAGAATTGAGCAGGAATTGAAGCTTTATAAAATGTAATAATTATAACTGTATACAAGCCACTTTAAAATTGTATCTTAAAATAGAAAAACGTATAGGCAAAACTTTTTTTTTTCATTTTGGCTAAAGTAAAGGAGGGTTATAACCAGTGTAAGGCCCCTTTCACACTGAGGCGTTTTTACCGCGTTTTCGCGGTAAAAATAGCGCTGTAATAACGCCTGAAATAATCCTGCCCCAGCATTCTCAATGTGAAATCTCTGAGGGCTTTCACATTGAGGCGTTTTGCTGGCTGGGCGTTGAAAAAAATCCTGCAAACAGCTTTTTTAGAGCAACTTTAGGGCGCATAAAATAGCGCTGTAAAAACGCCTATCCCCATTGAAATGAATGGGATTCGCGGTAAAAACGCATAGGCATAAGCGTTATGTTAAAAAATAGCGCTAACGCCTATGCGTTTTTACCACGTTTTTACCGCGTTCGCGCTAATTTTAGCGCGAACGCGGTAAAATCACGGTAAAAATGCATAGGCGTTAGCGCTATTTTTACCGCGATCGCGGTAAAAACGCGGTAAAATCGCGGTAACAAATTTCATTATTTTTTTGCGTTTTTTCAACGCCTCAGTGTGAAAGGGGCCTTAGTCATCTTACTTTAAAAAAGTAATTAGTTAAGTTACAAATTACTTCTCCCAAAAAGTAATTGCGTTAGTAACTCAGTTACTACATTGCAAAAGTAACTAGTTACTCAGCAAAGTAACGGACTTTTTTTTTTTTTTATATTCTAAAGGCAGTGGTGGTGTACTCGAGGGGGTGGCAGCGGTGGTACTTGGGGGGTGGCAGCGGTGGTGCCATCCTCTCCCACCACCACCTCTGCCTCTTACTGATCTCATCCCTATCCCCCCCCCCCCCCCCATCACCTGTTGTAGAAGCAATGGTGGGTGGGTAGGGATGGGATCAGTAAGAAGCAGAGGTGGTGGAAGTTGGGATGGATCGATTGCACTGCAATTCGAATCGTCACTTACTTTTGTGCCTCCAGGGATGCCTTTCCTCATTGGGAGAGAGAGACCCTCCCCTTCACTCGATTGGGGTCAGCTGATTTCATTTTTCAGTGTCCGCCCCGCCTCCCTACATTCTCTCTCTCTCTGGATAGGCAGGGTGGGATGGGGCGGTCCAGAGTCTCTCTCAGCCTGTCTTCTCTGCTCAGCGGGCGAAAGCCCCCCTCCCCGCAGCGGAACGAACGGCCAGGCAGCGCGGCCACGGCGGGTCTCCCGGTACCACACAGCACAGCCATAATGGCGGGCCCCTCACACTGGCAGACGGGCGGGCCCCCCTGACCCTAAAATGTTGAAACTGCTATTCTACAGACTACAGTAGCGCAGACAGCGCCGGAATTACACCACTGCCATCTAGTGGCGGTAGATGTAATTGCGGTAACGCCGCCCAAGTAATGGGAATTGCGTTACCATGAGGGGAAGAGTAATCAGTTAGATTACTCGTTACCCTCTAAAGTAACTGCGTTAAGTAACGGTTTATTCTAACTCTGTTACTTACATCACTGGTTATAACCCATCTAGGATTTAGTTTTGCCAGCTTTACCTTCACTTCCTGTCCCATAGCCAAACAGGAAGTGAGAGGAAATGCCTGCAAAATTATGCAAATTTCTTGGGGTCTTCATGTTACCAGAAGTAGAATTCCCCATTGAAATATTTTTTCTCTTACTTTTCTGGGGACAACCCAAATGTAGTAGAGAGTGAATGTCTTAACGGTGACACAAACATAAAAACCTAATAGGTGTTCTAATCCATCTCTACTCCGTTAAATAAAAAATAAATAAAAAGGTTTCGTCTTTAGTTATACTTAAAAAAAATAAAAAAAAATAATGAAATCTATTCAATCTGCAGCCTACTGTGATTTTCTAAAATAAAATCAAAAATTAAACTGTTAATGACTCGCTGCTCTTTATATAAATTTGAATATACCCCGAATATAAAATTCTGGTATCCACCACAGCACTATCCTTAGGTCTACTGCCCTAAGCTTTTAATCTTTGGGAAAATATCCACTTACATGATACAGGTTAAAGTGCAGGCACTGACATCACTCATGGGTTACAAACAGTGACGGGACAAGGTCATCTAGCACCCAGAGCAAAGCACTACTTTGCATGCCAACCCATTGCAGTATTTCCTTTGCAAGCCAAAATGTTCCGCAAACAAAAATTCTCCCTCCTCCTAGAGCAAGGGTGTCAAACTCAATTTCATTGTGGGCCGCATCAGCATTTATTGCCCTCAAAAAGGGCCAGTTGTATCTGTAAGATTAGATGTCCAGCGCATCCCCTCTCCTTACATTAGATGTCAAGAGCCACCCCACCATCAGAAGTTGAGTCCCCCACTCTCCCTTACGCTGCTGCTGGGAAGAAGCTGGATGCATTGCTTGAAAGCAGAAAGTAAAGGGTCTGGAGGAGGACCAGAGGAGGGTTGGAGCTCTCCTGCAGCTGCAGGAGAGGTGCGAGGGCCATATGAAATCGCCTGGGAGGGCCGGATTCGGCCCGCTGGCCTTGTGTTTTAGAGCAAATCCCACCTCTTCCAGTACAAATCTTTGACCCGCCCCATCCCCCTCCCGGTTTTAATCCCATCTCTCCCCAAATCTCTTCTCCTAGCACAAATCGCTCAGCTGAGCAACAAATCCAATGAAATCACTATAAAGTTGCCCTTCCACGATAACAGTGGTTCTAAAGCCAAAAAGCTTTTTACCTTAAACGGATTTCCTGCAAGGTAAGAAACCTTGCACTAGTTGTTCCCCCCCCCCCCCAACCCCTCCCTAAATATTTACCCAAGTCCTGTATTGATCCAGTGCTGTCCATGTCTGCATAAGCGCTGGCTCTCTCCCCCTCTAACAGGCTCTTGGCTACTGCTGCTGTCAATCAAAAGCCATCTCTGAGTCTATAGACACACAGCGCGCTTAGCAAGCAGCTTCCTATGGAGATGCACAGGGATGCACAGGGAAGAGGAGGAGCCAAGAGCGCAGGCAGGGGACTCTAGAAGAGGAGGATTGGGGCCGCTCTGTGCAATACAATTGCACAGAGCAGGCAAGTATGAGATGTTTGTTTATTTTAAAAAATACATAAAAGCCTTTACAACCTATTTAGTTTCCTCCCAGCAACAAAAACAAATCAGGTAACTCATGTCATGTAGCCCCCCCAGGGAAAGATCCACAGAAGCAATGCATTGTTTACATATTTACAGAATGTCCTGTATTTCTACAATGCTACATTTTATCCCAACAATCCATGCAAGTAGTACATTTACACAGAAGACTTCCTCGCTGTCAGAATACACAGATCAGCGTTGCAGTCTATTGCCTGCGGTGCTGATCAAGCAACTAAAAGCCAACAGGGTGGTTGAACAAAATTCAAGTAGATAGACTTCAACCACAGTGGCCATACATGGATCGAAATTCACCTGGTGCTTGCTGAACAGGCCAAATTTCAGTCATGTATGGCCAGCTTTAGAGAGTACATAGACTCCTGTCTGGCCCACAGCCGCTTACAATCAAATATCTCAATCACGCTCAGTCATATATAAAAAAAAAAGAACATCTGTACCTGTCATGGCATGTTTTTTGCACTAAAACAAAGTGGATTTAGCGAGTATAGATTTACTTGGGTTACCTTAGTGTTAGAGGTTAAAGAGACCCTGTTGCCAGACCATTCAGCGCAACAAAAATATTCCTATGAAATTGTAAAATGCATTTAACAAAATTTTAATGTCCGTATATACTCGAGTATAAGCCGACTTTCAGCACATTTTTTTATGCTGAAAAAGCCCCCCTCGGCTTATGCTCGAGTGAGGGTCTCCATCCCGCTGTGTCAGTCTACTGTTCGGTGGCCATCCACTATAACAAAGCCAAGCCTCCTCCTCGTCCGTGATAGACGGAACACTGATAAACTGAATCAGTGTTCTGTCTATCACAGACGAGGAGGAGGCAGGGCTTTGTTACAGCGGACGGCCACCAACTGCAGTTGCATGACACAGCGGGAGATCAAAAAAAGGTACACGAGGCTGCAGATGGGCACACACAGCGAGGCTGCAGATGGGCATTGTTGACACTCTTTTCCACTTACAGTAGCTAATGCATTTCCCACCCTAGGTTTATACTCGAGTCAAGTTTTCCCAGTTTTTGTGGTAAAATTCGGTGCCTTGGCTTATATTTGGGACGGCTTATACTCGAGTATATACGGTATGTTGTTGATATGTAAAGGCCTCCAAAAGCCCCAAGACTGCTGCTGGGCAATGCTTGGACATGTCAGAAGATCCTGCACATTCAGAGCGGTTACTCAAGTGACACCCTATATCATGCCTCTTCACTTTCACCCTGGCTGCTACATATAACCAGGGAGTTGAGGAGAGGGGCAGAGAAGCTGGGGCAGCAGAGAGTGTATTTAGACACTCCCAGAAAAGAGCTTTTTTCACTCACATATACCAGGTAAATACAGTGACCCCAATCGGAGCCTCACGCTCCCTCCCTTCCTTTTCTTGTCTTCCACCTTCACTTTGTGCCCCATTCTCATTCCCACTTTTTCGATTTCCACCCATCATGGATTTTCTAGTCACATACACAAGGCAAACACAGTGACCCCAGTCGGAGCCTCACGCTCCCCCCCTTCCATTCTCCCTTCCTGTCCTCTATCCCCACTATGTGCCCTATTCTTATTTTCACCTTTTTATTTTCACCACTTTTTTCTCACCTTTTTTCATCTTTTCACTCACTTATCCAGCTTCTCACCTCTATCCCTATGTTCATCACTACCAGCTCCTCTATCTCCTCTCAACCTTTCCTCACAGTTTTTATTTTTTTCATTTTTTTCAGAGACTTCCCACTTATCACTGCCAGTGCCAGTGTGGGCGCCTTTGTCGGGTTGGGGGCCGGGTCCTGCCGCCCGGTCTCCCAGGGGCTGTTTGTCCCCTCAGCTCCCGGGGGGGGCCACTTGATCTTTGCCGCCGGCGTGGCGCCACCTGTTGACCAAGTGCATGCTACATGTAAGTAGGAGGGTGAACCCCCTTCCTTTCTCCCAACATTCCCCCTTTCGCAACCCTAACTTTCTTATCTAGTTTTTTTTTTTTTTATCCCATTGTCCCAAGAACCACTTATTGGTCCTCATTTTTTTTTCTTTCAATTTTTTTAAGTTCAAAGGCACACCGAGTGAATAAAAAAAAATTGATGAAAGGAAAAACACTGCAAGTGAGGACTAATCTTTCTGTGCTTTGGGCTGCACTGTTTTCATAGACAATTAGCCTGCATATTCTTTTTAAAGTTGACCAGGTGTCAAGGTTAGGGTCAGAAATGAAAGCGTAAAGGGTAGAGTTAGATTTTGGGAAGTTCAACATTAAGCCCGTGTCACACCCGAGATCCTGCCACTAGTGACACCTCACCAGCAGCAGAATCATAAACATGCAATTCGCATCTGCTGGAAATTTCTTCTCGCCGGTTGGAATGCTGCAGAATTTCCAATATTGGAGAGGAAGGAAGAACAGAACACCGCGCTGGTTCGATCAGCCACGGAGAGACACCATAAAAGGTGAATGGACTTTAAAAAAGGTACTTTTTTCCTAAGGCGACTGTGTGCAACTTGACCACGAGATGGGTTCGGATTCTTCCCTACCTTGTCCAAAATGGAAAGAAATTTGGGCTATACAATGTGGATGAGTGGAGGGCTATACAAGTTGTATCCTATATAGAATGTTTTTTGGGGATATGGGAGAAAAAACAGAGCATTGAAGGGAAAACAATGCTAATAAGAAGAGGAAAAACACACAAACGTAATTTTTTCTGGGAAACCTGTTAATTTATAACTAGAAAAAAAAGCGGAATGTATTTTGAAAGGATCTTTTAACTATGTGTTCTCCTGACTCTTGGCTTTAAAAATGCTAGTGTTCAAAATTATTTTTGATGTACAGAGACACAAGTGTTCTGGTAAAGTAACTGTCACGGGTTTAATCTAGGACAGGAGTGCCCAAAACCTTCAGATCAACAATCCCTTAAATTTAGCTTCAGATTATTGGCTCTAAAACCGAGTTTGAGGTGGGTGTAAAACATGTACAGTATCTCACAAAAGTGAGTACATTCCTAAGGGAAAATGTCCAAATTGGGCCCAATTAGCCATTTTTCCTCCCCGTGTTATGTGACTCATTATACAAAATCTCAGGTATGAATGGGGAGCAGGTGAGTTAAATTTGGTTATCGCTCTCTCTCGCTCTCATAATGGTCACTGAAAGTTCAACATGGCACCTCATGGCAAAGAACTCAGAGGATCTGAAAAAAAGAATTGTTGCTCTACATAAAGATACCTAGGCTATAAGAAGATTGCCAAGACCCTGAAACTGAGCTGCAGCACGGTGACCAAGACCCTACAGTGGTTTAACAGGACAGGTTCCACTCAGTACAGGCCTCGCCATGGTCGACCAAAGAAGTTGAGTGCATGTGCTCAGCGTCATATCCAGAGGATGTCTTTGGAAAATAGATGTATAAGTGCTGTCAGCATTATTGCAGAGGTTGAAGGGGTGGGGGGTGGAGTCAGCCTGTCAGTGCTCAGACCATACACCACATCAAATTGGTCTGCATGGCTGTTGTCCCAGAAGGAAGCCTCTAAGGATGATGCACAAGAAAGCCCACAAACAGTTTGCTGAAGACAAGCAGTCTCAGGACATGGATTACTGGAACCATGTCCTGTGATCTGATGGGACCAAGATAAACTTATTTTGTTCAGATGGTGTCAAGTGTGTGTGGCGGCAACCAGGTGATGAGTACAGTCAAGCATGGTGGTGGGAGTGTCATGGTCTGGGGCTGCATGAGTGCTGCTGGCACTGGGGAGCTACAGTTCATTGAGGGAACCATGAATGCCAACATGTACTGTGATATACTGAAGCAGAGAATGATCCCCCTCCCTTCAGAGACTGGGCCGCAGGGCAGTATTCCAACATGATAAACGACCCCAAACACAACTCCAAGACGACCACTGCCATTCTAAAGAAACGGAGGGTAAAGGTGATGGACTGGCCAAGCATGTCTCCAGACCTAAACCCTATTGAACATCTGTGGGGAATCCTCAAAAATGGAAAGTGGAGGAGCGCAAGGTCTCCAACATCCACCAGCTCCGTGATGTCGTCATGGAGGAGTGGAAGATGACTCCAGTGGCAACCTGTGAAGCTCTGGTGAACTCCATGCCCAAGAGGACACTTTGGGCACAATTTGGACATTTGCACTTAGGGGTGTACTCACTTTTGTTGCCAGTGGTTTAAATATGAATGGCTGTGTGTTGAGTTATTTTGAGGGGACAGCAAATTTACACTGTTGTACAAGCTGTACACTCACTACTTTACATTGTAGCAAAGTGTCATTTCTTCAGTGTGGTCACATGAAAAGATATAAGAAAATATTTACAAAAATGTGAGGGGTGTACTCAGTTTTGTGAGATACTGTGTGTAAATCCTTCCCGGAAAGGTGGAGGGTGTAATATCACAGACCCAAAAAGCAAAGCACACTGGGAAATGAGGCCAGACAACACACAACTGATAGAAACAACTCAAGGCTGCTCACTGTCTAAACGTTTGTCACTAGCCACCCCATCTCAGGACTAGGGGATTGGCACAAAGCTCTACAGAGACCTCAAAAGATTAAACTGACCCAATGGACATTACTTCATTTATCAACCAATTATTTTCCCCCAGGCATGTTCTGATCCCAGCCATTATATCGATCCTCCTTATAAAGTCCCAATGACCCTTGGGGGGGGGGGGGGGGGGGGTCAGTACGGACTACTTTTGGAAACCCTGATTTAGGTCCTCTCTTGTCTCTTGCTGGCTGTCTATTAAGAGTAAAATAATTACAGAGTTTCACAGACTATGAAAGGAGCAGACAAAGAGCTATGTAGCCAACGCTGCAGTCAAACATGGGTATTGTTCATTTAAACTAACACAGGGATATAGCCTAGCACGCGAGTGGCTCGTTTTCACCATCCTCATCTTCTAAACGGCCCTGTGCAGTTGTGTGGTACATGGTATAATAATGAGATAATGAGTGGGAGAAGTCAAAGTATATATACACACACACACACATTATATATATATATATATATATATATATATATATATATATATATATATATATATATACACACACACACACACAGTGTGAGTGAGTGTGAGAGAGAGAGTGTGAGAGAGAGAGTGTGTGAGAGAGAGAGAGTGTGAGAGAGAGAGAGAGAGTGTGAGAGAGAGAGAGAGAGAGTGTGAGAGAGAGTGCGAGTGTGAGCGAGTGTGAGCGAGTGAGCGAGTGTGAGAGTGTGCGAGTGTGCGAGTGTGCGAGTGAGCGAGTGAGCGAGTGAGCGAGTGAGCGAGTGAGCGAGTGTGCGAGTGTGCGAGAGAGCGTGTGCGAGAGAGCGTGTGCGAGAGAGCGTGTGCGAGAGAGCGTGTGCGAGAGAGCGTGTGCGAGTGCGAGAGAGCGTGTGCGAGTGCGAGAGAGCGTGTGCGAGTGAGCGTGTGCGAGTGCGAGAGAGCGTGTGCGAGTGCGAGAGAGCGTGTGCGAGTGCGAGAGAGCGTGTGCGAGTGCGAGAGAGCGTGTGCGAGAGAGCGTGTGCGAGAGAGCGTGTGCGAGAGAGTGTGTGCGAGAGAGTGTGTGCGAGAGAGTGTGTGCGAGAGAGTGTGTGCGAGAGAGTGTGCGAGTGAGTGTGCGAGTGAGTGTGCGAGTATTCTACATTCACATTAGTCCCTGCCCTCAAGGAGTTTACAATCTAAAGTCCCCGACACACACACACACACACACACACACACACACACACTAGGGCAAATGTAAAAACCAAATATAAAATGAAAAGCCTTCCTGCCTTTGACACAGTTGCAAAGCATTCTGCATAATATTAGCAGCTCTCATTGCTTTCACTTATTGCTTGGACTTTAACCTAGCTCTTTAATCTGAAAAAGTAAATTTTATGATAGAGTTCCTACATCCATCCCCAAATAGCTCCCATATGCTTACACATATAACACATTTAGACTTTCTATAAAGCAAAATACAGCCAAATCTTTCTACTTTATCACCCGTTTGAGGCTACAGCAGACTTAACAGAGTCTGCCTACAGAGTCTTTATTGGGATTACTGCACATCTCCTGGAACTTTTAGTTATAATAACTGGCAAATTATCCACAGTTTGGCAGCCACTGCTATGCTGACCCAGAGAGTTTCACTACAGCTGATCACCAGCAACATTTTTAAAGATAACTGCAGTAAGACTTGCACAGGCAATATTTAAACCCTATAACACAAATCAGTACTATAAAAGGGTATGCTTCTTTCAGATTTGTTCATGCGTTTCAGGCCTCACTTTCAATTTCCTAATCTGCTCAGAACAGTTTGATCGTATTAGGGGTACATGTAGCCGTATCCAAACTTCCTTCTATCAGCCAGGGAACTGCGGAGGTCTAAAGGCTCCCAAAAATGGCTGAATCATCACCCGTTTCTCTTGAAACTGGCCGTGCTCATTTCCTATCATTGTCAAGGGCATACAGTCACCCCACTAAGGGGAAGTGAGGATTCCCTACAATAGGCAGCGCAAGTTTACAGAACACAAGGCTATAGGGTTAATAGAAGTCAGAAGCAGAACTGCTTATATTGGTATTAAACAGGAAGGCAAAGTTGATTTTCATTTCCGATAAAGGATATATCTTCACTACTAAATCTAGCTATAGTCCACACATGCCGTGAAAGTGAATGCTTAAAAAGCTAAATTCCAGGCAGATAAAAAAAAAACAAACACACACAACACAATAATATTTCTTGCAATGGGTAACAGGGACGTGCGGTGAGGTCGGTGACTGGTGAGGCACTGGCTAGTATCAGAGCCAGATACACACAGGTTACATACGCCGCTATCGTTAGAGCGAGAGCAATCAATTCTAGTACTAGACCTCCTCTAACTCTAAACATGTAAAAAAAAAAAAAAAAATTATAGCATCTCCTATGGAGATTTTTAAGTACAGTGGAACCTTGGATTACGAGCATAATCCGTTCCAGGAGAATGCTTGTAATCCAAAGTACTCGCATATTAAAGCGAGTTTCCCCATTGAAGTCAATGGAAACGGAAATTATTAATTAAATTCCACATTGACTTCAATGGCATGCAATACCGCATGCGGCCAGAGGCGGAGAGTCTCGGAAACGGCCAGAAAGGCCGAGGACATTTCGGCTGACCTCGGAAAGACTCCATTCACAAGCCTTTCCGAGGTCAGCCAAACTGTCCTCGGGCCTCTCCGCCCGTTTCCGAAAGGCGCCCCCCCCCCACCTCAGGCTAAACGCGGTACTGCACACCGCTTTGCCCTAAATCCTGCTCGTTTTGCGAGACAACATTCGCAAACCAAATTAGGATTTTAGAAAATACAGTGCTCGTATTGCAAAACGCTTGTTAACTGCGTTACTCGCAATCCGAGGTTCCATTGTACTGAAGTTCGGTGCCATTCCACAAGTGTGGTCAATTTTAAAGCGTGACATGTTGCGTATCTATTTACTCGGCGTAACATCATCTTTCATAGTATACAAAAAAAATAAAAATCAAGCCAACTTTAGTGGTTTTTTTTTGATTCATGAACCAGCATCTTTGCCAAAAAAAAAAAAAAAATGCTGTGGGGGGGTTTGGGGGTTCTGAGTAATGTTCTAGCAAAAAAAAAAAATGATGATTTTTACATGAAGGAGAGAAGAGTCAGAATTGGCCTGGGTGGCAAGAGGTTAGTTACCATAAGTAAGTAATATACAAATAATTATTATATACAGTATTGTTTTTAAGGTAATGTACTATATTTTCAAAAACTGTACTCAAGCAGGTGGCTTAATGGACAAATTACTGAAGTTTGAAGTTGTAACTTCCAACCAGTAATTTCACAGCAAATAGATAAATAATAAAAAAGTTATTATCGTATAACCTATAGCATAATATATGATTTAGCTTTTACCTTTTCAGCAGCAGAAGCTTCTCATTCTCCATCTTAACTGTGTGAGAAAGACATGGGATTGTGGATAAATCTTATACCCATAAAACACGTTTTTTTTCTTTGTAGTGGAGGGCTGGGCTAGAAGGGAGCATTTGTCTTTTAGACACACATTGGACAGCTTGGGCTAATGGTACTTTACCATTGGTCCAATACTCCAAGCTGTCCATTGAGCTCAGTGCCTCTGACAAGAAGCGGGGAGAGGCACTGTGAGCTCTTACTCTCAGTCTGCTGCAAAAAGAGTGTGCCAGCTTGTATTTAAACTGGCCGCTCTGTATGTAGCTTCAGACAGGCTGCACAAAGAGCCCCATATCTCCGGGACCATAAGTTGTAGGGGGCCCCGTAGGACTTCAGCTACCTACCCCCCAAATTTTGGGTCTCTGTGACCCCAGGTCGCCGAGCTACGACCCTCGCAAGCTTTTTTTGCGTTTTGTTTTTTATGTTCATGTCAGGTGAGGCTCTGCCGATCTTACCAAAGTCACCTTTGATATATTTGTATGTAGTAACCATATACCCTCTTTAGCGCCTCTTCTCTAGACCGAATAACTAACCTATGTAATCAATCCTCATAGCGGAGGTCCTCCAGCCCCTTATTAGCTCTGTTTACCTTCGCTGAAAAACTAATTTAGCAAAGAATTATTTTCCGAGGATTGGTAACCAAAAATTAACTGCATATTCAAGATGAGGCCAAGCCAGTGTTTTGTAAAAAGGGATAGAATTATTGGTTTATCTTTGGAATGGATGTCCTTTTTAATGCGTGACAGTATTTAGTGATCATTGTTAGCTGCGGCTTGGCACTGCATGCTATTGCCAAGTCTGACTTGCACACACCCCCCAGATCCTTTTCCATCATTGAAGATATAACCTTTTGCCCTTGGGCAACAAAAGTACACATTTCTCAATGCAGCTGCCCAACCTCCTATATTGTCTTCCTGTAATAAAATTATTTCCCTGCCTAATTTGGTATCGCCAGCAAGCACTGGAATTGAGCTCTTGACTCCAACCTCTATATCAGTGGTCTCCAAACTGCGGCACGGAGGCCAAATGCGCCCCTTTGCTTGCCTTTATCTGGTCCTTAAGGCACTATTTCTCCTTCTGACACCAGCAATGGAGCACTATTCCTTCCACTGATACCAATGATGGGCACCCTTCCACCCACTGACACCAATGATGGGGCACTATTTCTTCCACCCACTGACACCAATGATGGGGCACTATTTCTTCCACCGACACCAATGATGGGGTGCTATTCCTCACACGGACACCAATCAGGGGGCACTATTCCTTCCACTTATGCCAAGAGGGCACAATTTCTCCCACTGATACCAATGATGGGGCACTATTCCTCCCACTAACAATGTAGCACTAATCCTCACACAGATACCAATGATGGGGCACCCTTTGGCCAACTGACACCAATGATGGGGCACTATCCGTCCCACTAAAGATGTGGCATTGTTCACTCCCACTGACGCCAGGACATTTTTTACTTCTTCAGACTTTAGGCGGACAGCCTATAGCCAGTGGGACAGCAAACTGGCCCCTTTTTTAGAAAGTTTGGAGACCCCTGCTTTACAGCCATGGCCAAAAGTTTTGAGAATGACACAAATCTTAAATTTTTACAAAGTCTGCTGCCTCAGTTTTTATGATGGCAATTTGCATATACTCCAGAATGTTATGAAGATTGACCAGATGAATTGCAATTAATAGAAAATCCCCCTTTTGCCATGAAAATGAACTTAATTCGTGAAAAACAAAATTTCCACTGCATTTGTGAAGAAGGCTTCAGGGCGCTCAAGAAAGTCCAGCAACCGCCAGGACCGTTTCCTACAGTTGATTCAGCTAAGGGATTAGGACACCACCAGTGCAGAGCTTGCTCAGGAATGGCAGCAGGCAGGTGCGAGTACATCTGCACGTACAGTGGAGGCGAAGATTTTTGGAGGAGAAGCCACTTCTCTCTGGAGAAAAACAAATAAAAATAAAAAAATCGGACTGCCGAGGACTGGGGTAAAGTAATTTTCTCTGATTAATCCCTTTTCCGATTCTTTGGGGCACCTGAAAAAAAAACTTGTCCGGAGAAAAGGCGAGTGCTACCATCAGTCCTATGTCATGCCAACAGTAAAGCATCCTGAGACCCTTCATGTGTGGTGTTGCTTCTCAGCCAAGGGAGTGGGCTCACTCACAATGTTGTCTAAGAACACAACCATAAATAATGGTACAAAACATCCTCCAAGAGCAACTTCTCCCAACCATCCATGAACAGTTTGGTGACGGACAATGCCTTTCCCAGCATGATGGAGCGCCTTGCCATAAGGCAAAAGTGATAACCAAGTGGCTAGGGGAACAAAACATCGAAATTTTTGGTCAAGGGTCATGAAACTCCCCAGATCTTAAATTCCATTGAGAACTTGTGGTCAATCCTCAAGAGTCAGGTGAAAAAATAAAATAAAAAATTCTGACAAACTCCAAGCATTGATTATGCAAGAATGGGCTGTCATTAGTCAGGATGTGGCCCAGAAGCCAGGGGGAATTGCAGAGGTCTTGAAAAAATAGGATTTTTATAACAGCTTACCTGTAAAATCCTTTTCTTAGGAGTACATCACGGGACACAGACGACATAGTCATTACTAATGGGTTATATAGATACCGTCAGGTGCTGGCACTGGCAACTTCCAAAACCGGAAGTACCCTCCCCTATATAAGCCCCTCCCATCCGGGAGCACCTCAGTTTTGTAGCAAAGCAATAAGTGTCCCCAAAGAGGGGCGGGAGCTCTGTGTCCCGTGATGTACTCCTAAGAAAAGGATTTTACAGGTAAGCTGTTATAAAAATCCTATTTTCTTTCTCGTACATCACGGGACACAGAGCGACATAGTCATTACTAATGGGATGTCCTAAAGCAATGCCCAATGAGGGGGGGGATACACCATATATAAGCTGAGCGCTATCAGACATGAGGATCTTTTGCGGCCTGCAACACACTGCGCCCAAAGGCGACATCCTCCTGACTTCTAACGTCCACCTGGTAGAACCTAGTAAACGTGTGTACTGAAGACCACGTTGCGGCCTTACAGATTTGAGCCAGGGAGGCCTGGTGATGCACTGCCCATGAAGTTCCAACTGCTCTCGTGGAGTGCGCTCTAACTTTGAACGGAGGCGGTCTCCTTCTCAAGCCATAAGCTTGCATAATGACCTGTCGAATCCACTTGGCTAAAGTAGATTTTGACGCTGCCTGACCCTTTCTGGGGCCTTCCGGCAGAATAAACAAAGTATCCGTTCTGCGAATCTGAGCAGTGGCTTTTAGATAAGCTTTAACTGCTCTTACTACATCCAAAGAATGCAATAACTTTTCCTCTACCGAAGTAGGTTTGGGGAAAAAAGAAGGAAGAACCACATCTTGGTTCGAATGAAACCTCGATACCACCTTAGGAAGAAAGGCTGGATGAGGACGTAACACTACTCTGTCCTTATGGATAACCAGATATGGCTCCTTACAGGACATAGCTGCTAATTCCGATACTCTTTTAGCCGAACAAATGGCTACTAGAAAAATCAATTTCCTGGTGAGAAGCACCAAGGAAATATGCTGTAATGGTTCAAATGGTTGTTTCTGTAGAACCGACAGAACCAAGTTTAGATCCCATGGACATATGGGAATATTAACCGGAGGACTAATACGCATCACTCCTTGTATAAAGGCTTTGACTAGTGAATGCGAAGCCAAGGGCCTTTGAAAAAATATTGACAAGGCCGAAATCTGACCCTTGATAGTACTCAAGGCAAGCTTCCTATCTACAGCCCACTGTAGGAAGTCCAGAATCCTACCTATTACGTACTTATGTGGATGCCATTTCTTGGCCTCACACCACGCGATGTACGCCTTCCAGATTCTATAGTAGATCTGCCTGGATACCGGCTTCCTGGCATTGATCATGGTAGATACCACAGCATTAGAGAGCCCTCTCTTTTTTAGAATGTGGGCTTCAATAGCCAGGCCGTCAAACCTAGGGCTGGTAAGGAAGGGTGGTATATCGGTCCTTGCGAAAGCCGGACGACGTGGGAGAGTCCAAGGACTCCCCACTGAAATTTTACAATCTCCGCGTACCACGCTCTTCGGGGCCACGCTGGAGCCACCGGAATCACTGGTTTCTTTTCTACCCTGATTCTGCAGAGTAATCGAGGTAACCATTGTGGCGGTGTGAATGCATATATCAGCTTGAACTGATCCCCAGGGAACACTAGGGCATCCGAGCCGCAAGCTAGGGGATCCCTTGTCCGAGAGACAAACCTGTCCCCCTTTGCGTTGAATCTGGATGCTAGAAGATCTACATCCGATGTTCCCCACCGCTGACATATTGTCCAGAAAACCTCGGGGTGAAGGGACCCTTCCTCTGGGCCTAATTGCTGGCGACTTAGAAAGTCCGCCTTCCAATTCTCCACTCCTGGAATGAATACCGCAGATATGGCTGGGACATATTTTTCCTGCCCATTTCAGGATGTAATTTACTTCCCTCTGGGCTGCACGACTCCTGGTGCCCCCCTGATGATTGATATATGCCACTGCTGTGGCATTGTCTGATTGAATTCTGACAGGGGACCCTTGGAGTTTGGATGTCCATGCTACTAGGGCATACCGGGCTGCTCGTATCTCTAAGAGATTGATGGGCAGGGCCTTTTCTGCATCCGACCATCTGCCCTGGAGAGACTATTGCTCCAGTACTGCTCCCCAGCCTATAAGGCTGGCATCTGTAGTGACCACCTTCCAAGAAATCGGACTGAAGGATTTCCTTTTTTCCAGATTCTGGGGAACCCACCACCAACGGAGGCTCTTGCGAACGGAAGGGGACAAGGACATTGTAAGTCTAGGGCCTGAACTTTTTTGTTCCAGGCTGACAGTATGGCCCCTTGCAAATTCCTTGAATGGAATTGACCGTAGGGTACTGCTTCGAATGATGCCACCATTTTTCCCAGCAGCCTCATATACAGGCGTATGGACGGCTGTCTTTTTTTGTACCCACTAAGTGGATCAAATCTTTCAAAGACAACACCTTTCCTCGAGGCAAGAATATTTTTCTCTGGCCTGAATCCAACCTTAGCCCCAAGTATTCCAGACTTTTGACTGGTTTTTAGGGCTGACTTGTCTCGGTTGATAATCCAACCGTGAGATTCCAGATACTTGATCGTCTTGTGAACGACCACGTCTAGTTTTTTCACTGAGTGGTCTATCAGCAACAAGTCATCCAGATATGCCATTATCATTACACCTTGTGTTCTTAGATTGGCCAATAAAGGGCCAGAATTTTTGTAAACACTCGTGGTGCTGTGGCCAAACCGAAGGGTAAGGCTCTGAACTGAAAATGGCGCCCTTCTACTGCAAAGCGTAGAAATTTTTGGTGGACTGGAAAGATGGGAATGTGCAAATAAGCATCTTTGATATCGATCGTGGCTAACCAATCCTCCCCTTGTAGGGCAGTGGCCACCGATCGGATCGACTCCATCGGAAAGTCCTGATATACAGGAATTTGTATAGCCCTTTTAGAATTAATATGGGCCTCCCGTCCGCGTTTGCTTCGGGACTGTAAAGAGGTTTGAGTAAAACCCGAACCCTCATTCTTCCAGGGGAACCTCCATAATTACTCCTTGGAGCAATAGTTGTTCTAGTGCCAACAGGAGGGACTCTCTCTTCCGGGGATCCCTTGGCACATTTGACCTCAAAAATGGGAAGGAGGAGAGTCTTTTAACTCCAAACTGTATCCCAAACCTACTGCGGAGAGCACCTATCTGTCTTGATCGTGTCCCGCCAGGTCTCTTGCGAACAACTGGAGTCCTCCCCCCACCCGACTGAGTGGGGGCTTCATGAATTTAACTTTGGGGGAGGTTTTGTACCTTTCTGGATATATTTGTCCAGGTTTTCCCTGAATAAGCGTTCACCATGAAATGGGACGCTAACCAGCCATTCTTTACAGGGAGCTTCAGCAGACCAGTTTTTGAGCCATAGGAGCCTACGCATATGTACTATCGACAGCGTAAGGCGGGAGGCCTGATGGACTGAATCCTCTATGGCGTCAACCGCAAAGCCTAAGGCTCTAGGTAGATCAGCTAGGGCAAAGCCTGCTGATCTGTCAAGTCCCTCAAGATCTGTTTCAACTGATCGTTCACTGCTTAGCAGACCCCAATAGCTGCTACTGCTGGTTGTATCACAAAGCAGATTTTCATAAGGACTCCAATCTTTTATCTATTGGGTTCTTGAACATTTGGACATTATCCACTGGACATGTCAGTGATTTATACATACAAGAGATGGCTGCGTCCATTGTAGGGACCTTCCATTTTTTTTTTTTTTTTTTGATGAACTTATCCTCCATGGGATAGACCACCGGAAATCTCTTGGGGGAATAAATATTTTCTCAGGATGTTCCCAATCCTGGTAAATGAGCCCTTTCAGTAAAGGGTGAAGTGGAAAAGAACAGACAGTCTGGGGGCTTCTAGCGACCCCAACGAGGATACAGTAGTGGTTGATGGTTCCGCAAGGTGCATTTTTAAATGCTGATCGGACCATGTTAGTCAGACTGAACCCATAATCTTTCAGCTTGAGATGCTGAGAAAAGGTTCCCCCACTGTTGATTCCTCTATAACAGAATCAACCTTATCCTGATCCCCTTCAGGCAGGTCGATCCCTGTATGGGACTGTTGCTCTGCTAACAGGCACTCTGAAGGAGGAGACGGAGATCGGGCGTGCTTTCCCTGACAGGGAGGCAGCGATAAATGTTGACAATCTCTCTCTAATCCTCCCAGAGCTGAGGAAAAAACCTCCTCTGTTACATACACAGGAGCAGGTGAACTGAGGACAGCCACAGTACCAAGTACCCCTGCGGGGTCTCTACGGACACTTACCTCTGAACTTCAGGGGAGACTGGTGCAGCAGAAGTATGCCCAAGATCCTCCGAGCCCGATGAGACCCCCTTCGCTTCCTGGAAGATTCAGTTCCGGAGCTTCTGGACGCCATATTCCTAAGCCTAAAGCTGAGGTATTCCAGCCGTAATACACCACTTTTACTGAGAATAGTCTAGCACAATTGCTGCTATATCACAGTTGGTGTCTACTAATGTGCCTTTCTAGGGGATGCCTGTATCAACCGCTTGCTGTATGCCCTTTTTTTAAATGTTGCCAGCTCTGTCTCTGTACTTCATAGCCAGCTCACCACACAAAACTGTGGTTTTTACATGCTGGGACGCCCGCACATGCGCAGAAGCGCTGCGGCGCACACAGAGCGTCATCCCCCAGGCTCCGCCCCCTTTCCTGGCTCACCTCTATATATAGAGGCGCGTGCACGCGCACGCGCGCGGCCACGTGCGCCTTCGGCGCTAATTTTGAAAAATGGAGACTAGGGACTAGAGCCAGGGCCCCTCTTTGCCGCAGGCCGGGGGATGGACGAGCATTGCAACATGGCAGAGGAAGCAGTTTCCCATAAGAGAACTCACCATCTGCCTGGACTTGCTCTGCTGAGAAGAAACTAGTCCACATGACAAGAAAACATTCCACAGCGGCCTCTAGTGGACAAACACAGGTACCGCAGTCTAATATCTTAAATATATATAAAAAAAATTATTTATTTATTTTTTTCTTGACCACCATTAAAAATTATTACATTTTTTTAGTAGTTACAGGCATGCACAGAATTTTGCGGGAATACCATTAGGTAACAGACAGAAAGACAAATTAGGCTTGGGGGTCCCCCAATAGAACCAAGTTCCTGGGGGCCCCCACTTACCTGTTCCCCGCCGCAGGACTTTGTTTGGTCCACAAAAGCCCAAACTTCACCTATCACGGCAGGCATTGTAATCAAACCTTCAGGGACCGGGTTCCCAAGGATTCCACTCCCCTGGACCTGTATAGCACCCTGCACAGAAAACATCTTGGTCGTGGGTATGACCAGAGCTCTGGATCCCAGGGTCCAGCTCTCCTAAGAGAAGCATTACAGGCAAAACCTTGCTCTTCTCTGCAAGGCCCGGGTACCGACCGTTTAGCTATGAAGCTTTTTTGGTCGGATCCGGAATAGCTTACTGAGGCCCAAAAGAACCTGTACGCAAGCTCAGTGAAAAACACATGTTTCTTCTTGGCCAACACCTTAGACACTGGCAAAAAAAACTGAGGTGCTCCCGGATGGGAGGGGCTTATATAGGGGAGGGTACTTCCGGTTTTGGAAGTTGCCAGTGCCAGCACCTGACGGTATCTATATAACCCATTAGTAATGACTATGTCGCTCTGTGTCCCGTGATGTACGAGAAAGAAATACAATTTTATCAACTCCAACAGACCTTTTATTTTTATAGATTAACCCTTTGTTAACCAAGTTCTTTTAAAAAACGACATAGTAAACAAGGAATTAGTGCACGCTCACAGCTGCCACTGCTTGGTGTGGATTTTTACCAGCCAGCAAAGGGCTTTCAGATAAAAGCGACCAGGCCAGCTCTAGAGCACTGAAGGTGTTCCCCACTCTTGAAGAATGAAGAGTGTTTTAAAGATTCCAAAATAAAAAAGGGAAACAAAGAAAACTAGTTGGGCATAGAAAACTTCTCTACAGGGGAAAGATATCCATCACCTAGGGACACTAGCAAAAACTGAGGATTCATGGAGTGGGGTAAGGTAACAGGAGTACGACCAAGGAGCATGCCCAGCAAAGATTTGCCAGTGTCCAATTGCCTGATAGTAACATTCTATAACCCAGGATCTATGAATATACAACCGGTGTCCTATACTGTAGAACGATAAAAGGAGACAGGCAACACGTTAGCTTTGAAACAATGGAACATGTAAGGACATGGAGATTATGTCCTTCACAGCACGTCTTGCCGATACAGTAAAGCATCATAACGCGATATGGGAGCCCTGGCATTTGCAAGAGGACCCCCCATGAGGCTATACCATCCTCTAGCTGGTAGTAGTTCCGGCGTTCTCTACCCCACAGCAGTAATTAGCTCAGGTCTTCCGCCCAACACCCTTCCTTTTCTGTCTCGTCTCGCTCGGTTGTTTTCTAGTTACTTTACAAAGGCATCATTCTGGGTACTAAATTTTATCCCTGGGCCTTGTTCAGTTTCAAACGGCCCTTTCGGGATTGGGTTTGATGGATTTTGTCCAGAATACTATACTGTTTTTCTTGATATGGTTTATGGAACATGTTGCAACTTATCTGCTGCCAACTTGTGGATACAAGTCAAACACTCGTACACACGACCGGTTTTCCCGGCAGGAAAACTGCCATGAAAGCTTTTGGCCGGGAATCCCAGCCGTGTGAATTTATTCCCTCTTGAGAAGAGGAGATTAAGGGGGAATATGATCAACATGTACAAATATATAAGGGGTCCATATAGTGAACTTGGAGTTGAGTTATTTACTTTACGGTCAACACAAAAGGACAAGGAGGCACTCTCTACGTCTAGCGGAAGAGAGATTTCACCTCCAAATACGGAAAGGTTTCTTCACAGTAAGAGCTGTGAAAATGTGGAATAGACTCCCTGCAGAGGTGGTTCTGGCCAGCTCAGTAGATTGCTTTCAGAAAGGCCTGGATTCTTTCTTAAATGTACATAATATAACTGGGTACTAACATTTATAGGTAAAGTTGATCCGGGGAATATCCGATTGCCTCTCGCGAGATCAGGAAGGAATTTTTTCCCCTGCTGTAGCAAATTGGATCATGCTCTGATGGGGTTTTTCGCCTTCCTCTGGATCAACTGTGGGTATAGAATTAGGTATATGGGATTGTGTGATATTTTTTAATTTTTTATGGTTGAACTAGATTGACTTGAGTCTTTTTTCAACCTAACTATGTAACTATGGGGGTGTGGCCTAGACAGGCATGTGAGCAGTCGCATAGCATGAAGCTCCCACTGACTATCCTCCATTGATCCTTATCCCACAATTATCCTTCACCAACACTCGGTCCAGAGGCACAGACTCGCCTCACTGATCACAGCGGAGGGAGAATCGGCGTCTGTTAGAGCCCTGCATGATCCATAAAAGGGGAGAAGGGAACTACTGCAGCGGCAGCCATGGATTTCCAAGATAGCGCCGGCTCCTCTCTTCCTCAGCGAGCGGCGCGTGGAGCGGGGGACAAACAGCATGAGATGGGCGGTAAGTCGCTCAAAGCCCAGAAACAGCAGCGGAAGGAGCAGCACAGAGACATATTATATTATGCCCAAAAGCTGAAGGACCCTAGCTGCTCTCTTCCCCCACCGCCGCTGGCGCAAGCACATGGGGCCCAGGAGCAAGATAGCGCCTCTATCCTGGATGACACAATGCCACTATAAAATTCAACGATCACATATCTGGCATCTTTGATGAAATACAGGATGACGCACCTCAGCCCACACCTAAGTGAAATCCTGCAAGCCGTGCAGCGCTGCACTACCTCTGTGGATGGCTTAAAGGTGCAGTTTGGGGAACTCACAGAGACCGCATCTCTCATGAGACATGACCTCCAGAAGATTAGAGAGAGGACCATGGCTGTGGAGGGGAGGATCAGTGAGGTGGAGGACCAGCTACCACCCCTCACCAGAGATACCAGATCTGCAATACAACAATCAGCACACGCAAACGCAAAAAATGATGACATTGAGAACCGCCTGAGGAGAAATAATGTCCATATTGTGGGACTCCCTGAGAGGGTGGAGGGCAGGGACCCCACGGCCTTTACAGAAACGTGGCTCCAGGAAATGTTTGGCAAGGAGGCCTTCACCACACTGTTTGTGGTGGAAAGAGCACACCGCACACCACCTAGACCCCTTCCCACAGGTAAACCACCCAGATCCATGCTGGCCAGGCTCTTGAACTACAAAGACAGAGAGATCATACTTAGACTGGCCAGGGAAAAGGGATCGGTGCATTACAACAGAGCTAGGATATCGTTCTACCCGGACTTCTCTGCTGAGGTGCAAAAGCAAGAGAGCCAAGTTTGCAGAGGTGAAAAAGTTCTTGCAGAAGCTTCAAATTACCTACGCCATGCTTTACCCTGCTAAGCTGCGGCTTACAGTTCGTGGTCAAGCTACCTTTTTTGAATCCGCTGCAGGGGCAGCAGAGTGGCTGGATCGCAATGAACAAGACCTGAGGAGGCGCCGAGATGCGGACATGGGCGACTGAGGCCCTGGTCTACAACTCACTAGGTCGGTATGCTACCTGCAGACAAGTTCACTTATATAGAGGGACTTTACAATCTTTTACATCGTTAGCGCTTGGTAAGAGCTTTGAAAGGTAATGTTTGCATACACTGGCTACTGAGCCGCAGTGAGGGATACTCACCCACTATGACCCTTTTGACCATACGAAGTCCCAGTTGAGGGGACGTGTTCTTCCGTGCCCTGTTGGCACGGGTTCCCTGACAGGCCTGATTGCTGGGGATGGTTGAAGGCGGCTTGCCCCTTCCCCGGCTGGGTACACTATACGTGCTCGAAAGGGTCTGTCCAGGACCGTTTGTATTTTCTTTTTTGCTCACACTGCTACACTACTTGCTGGACTTCTCATCTCTGCTTTCTCACCGACAACTTTTGTGGTTGTACCCACGTGTGCTGGCCCATCCCTTGTCTGACTCTTGTGCCCAGATTGAGTGGGCTGCCCAGGCCAACTGGCCCAGGACTCTGATGCCGGGGCCCCTGGCGATGGACCTTTTTTCCCACTCACCATGGGCACCACCCCGATAGTGACTTGGAACATTCATGGCGTCCATGATCCGCTGAAACGCACCATGATTGACTCTTGCTAGAAAAAGTTCCATCCTGCCATTGTGGGCCTCCAGGAGACCCACCTCACGAAAGATACGGTAGGTTGCCTGGGTTTTTTTTGGGTGGGCAGGGCCTACCACTCCACTCACACCTCTTATTCTAGAGGGGTGAGTGTACTGGTACACAAATCCTTGGCCTACCAGGAAATAAATGTGGCAGTGGACTTCCTCGGAAGATATGTTTTTGTGCATTGCAAAGTATTTACTGTGACAATGATATTTGCTTTTGTGTATATACCCCCTCCCTTTTCTAGGGAGGTTCTGCAACTGCTCGTCTTACCTAATTGACAAACCTGATGTCCCCATTATGATTATGGGGGATTTCAATGGCTGTCTTGACCCTAGAATGGATAGGCATCCGCTAGCTCAACCACCACTGGGGGGTAGGGGCACTGTTTTGAGCCGCCTGCTGGGGGAGGTGGGCTGGATTGATGCATGGAGGGCTAGGTACCCAACAACTAAGCAATTCTCATGTTTTTCTAAAACCCTTGGATCGCTATCCCGCATAGACCTCTGTGTGGGGTCCCCGCAGGTTCTGCATATGGTTCCCAAGGTGGTTTACTTCTCTAGGGGTGTGTCTGACCATTCCCCGCTGGTTGCCCATCTGGTTACCCGTCCCGCCTCCTCCCTGCCCAGGGCTCCATGGAAATTGAATGCCTTTTGGCTTAAGCTTTTTACATCCCATGAACGGGTGATGCGCCAGATTGAACAATACTTTTTTAGACAACCGATTGTGTGCTGACCTGGCGGTGGGCTAAGATGCCTTTAAGGCCTGCTTACGGGGTACCTTTATAGCTGAAATCACGGCCAACACAATTCATCTGCGCTTCTGGAGCAGGTTGAAGACCAGGTGAGACGGTTAGAACTCACGTTTGTAGTGGATCCGACGGATTCCGCAAGGGAGGCATGGATCTCGGCCCAGGACTCTCTGGACCGTTTGAGAGCCTCCGCCGCGGAAAAGAAGTGGTTCTTTACCAAACAGGCCGTTTAGGAGGAGGGGGAGAAGACGGGCCGGCTTCTGGCCAGAATTGCCAGGTCTCAGCAGGCTTCCCCAGCAATTGGAGCGATCCGCGGCTCTCGTGGACGGCTGGTGAATGACCCTGAGCAGATTATAGCAGAATTAGCATCCTTCTATACTGAACTTCATAAGCCTTGTGATGACTATACCGATGAGGAACTGTTACAATATATGGGTGCTGTGGCCCTTCCGTCTCTGGGCAGGTCGGCACGCGCAGGGATGGAGGCTCCGCTCACTCTTGACGAGTTGGAGGCGGTTGCCTCCTTCCCCACATGTAAAGCCCCGGGGGATGATGGGATCCCCATGGAAGCATATGTCCAATATGGAGAGGTGATCCTGCCCAAACTGCTTGAAGTTTTCAACTCTTCGTTCAAATCTGGGACACTGCCCCCATCCATGACAAGGGCCAATATTATCTTATTGCTAAAGGCAGGCAAGGACCCCCTGGATCCCGGTTCATATAGGCCCATTTCACTATTGCAGAGTGATGTTAACCACTTAAGCCCCGGACCATTTGGTAGCTAAAGGACCAGAGGTGAATTCAGAATTTTGCACTGCGCTGCTTTAACTGTAAATTGTGCGGACATGCAATGTTGTACCCAAACGAAATTTGCGTCCTTTTCTTCCCACAAATAGAGCTTTCTTTTAATGGTATTTGATTGCCTCTGCGATTTTTATTTTTTGCGATATAAACGGAAAAAGACCGAAAATTTTGAAAAAAAATGATATTTTCTACTTTTTGTTATAAGAAAAATCGAATAAACTCAATTTTAGTCATACATTTAGGCCAAAATGTATTCAGCCACATGTCTTTAGTAAAAAAAATGTCAATAAGCGTATATTTATTGGTTTGCGCAAAAGTTATAGCGTTTACAAACTAGGGTACATTTTCTGAAATTTACACAGCTTTTAATTTATGACTGCCTATCTCATTTCTTGAGGTGCTAAAATGACAGGGCAGTAGAAAACCCCCCCAAATGACCCCATTTTAGAAAGTAGACACCCCAAGGAAATTGCTGAGAGGCCTGTTGAGCCCATTGAATATTTTTTTTTTTTTGTCCCAAGTGATTGAATAATGACAAAAAAAAAAAAAAATTACAAAAAGTTGTCACTAAATGATATATTGCTCACACATGCCATGGTTATATGTGAAATTGCACCCCAAAATACATTCTGCTGCTTCTCCTGAGTACGGGGATACCACATGTGTGGGACTTTTTAGGAGCCTAGCCACGTACGGGACCCCGGAAACCAAGCACCGCCTCCAGGATTTCTAAGGGCGCAAATTTTTGATTTCACTCCTCACTACCTATCACAGTTTTGAAGACCATAAAATGCCAAAATAGCACAAAACCCCCCCAAATGACCCCATTTTGGAAAGTAGACACCCCAAGCTGTTTGCTGAGAGGCATGGTGAATATTTTACAGCTCTCATTTGTTTTTGAAAATGAAGAAAAGAACATTTTTTTTTTTTTTCTTTTTTTTTTCAATTTTCAAAACTTTGGGACAAAAAGCGAGATCTGCAAAATACTCACAATACCTCTCAGCAAATAGCTTGGGGTGTCTACTTTCCAAAATGGGGTCATTTGGGGGGGTTTTGTGCCATCTGGGCATTCCATGGCCTCCGAAACTGTGATAGGCAGTGAGAAGTGAAATCAAAAATTGACACCCTTAGAAAGCCTGAAGGTGGTGATTGGTTTTTGGGGTCCCGTACGCGGCTAGGCTCCCAAAAAGTCTCACACACGTAGTATCCCCGTACTCAGGAGAAGCAACAGAATGTATTTTGGGGTGTAATTCCACATATGCCCATGGCATGTTTGAGCAATATATCATTTAGTGACAACTTTGTGCAAAAAAAAAAAAAAAAATTGTATTTTTTCCGCAACTTGTGTCAACATATAAAATATTCCATGGACTCGACATGCCTCTCAGTATATAGCTTGGGGTGTCTACTTTCCAAAATGGGGTCATTTGGGGGGGTTTTGAACTGTTCTGGCATTTTATACACAACATTAGGAAGCTTACATCCACTCTTCTAACCACTTGAAGACAAAGCCCTTTTTGACACTTTTTGTTTACATGAAAACATATTTTTTTTTGCAACAAAATTATGTTGAACCCCCAAACATTATATATATTTTTAAAGCAAAGGCCCTACAGAATAAAATGGTGGGTGTTGCATTTTTTTTTTCTACACAGTATTTGCGCAGCGATTTTTCAAACGCATTTTTTTGGGAAAAAATACACTTTTTTTAATTTTAATGCACTAAAACACACTATATTGCCCAAATGTTTGATGAAATAAAAAAGATGATCTTGGGCTGAGTACATAGATACCAAACACGACATGCTTTAAAATTTCGCACAAATGCGCATTGGCGACAAACTACATACATTTTTAAAAGCCTTTAAAAGCATTTACAGGTTACCCCGTTAGATTTACAGAGGAGGTCTACTGCTAAAATTACTGCCCTCGATCTGACCTTCGCGGTGATACCTCACATGCATGGTGCAATTGCTGTTTACATATGACTCCAGACCGACGCTTGCGTTTGCCATTGGGCAAGAGCAGGGCAGGACAGGGGTGCTTTTTTTATTTTTTATTTTTTTTATTATTAATTTTGCTTTTTTATTTTATTTTTAAAACTGTTGCTTCCATATTTATTTATTTTTATCACTTTTATTGTTATCTCAGGGAATGTAAATATCCCCTATGATAGCAATAGGTAATTACAGGTACTCTTTTTTGAAAAAACTGGGGTCTATTGGACCCTAGATCTTTCCTCTGCCCTCAAAGCATCTGACCACACCAAGATCGGTGTGATAAAATGCTTTCCCAATTTCCCAATGGCGCTTTTTATATCCGGGGGGGGGGGACATTCCCTCCCACTGCTTGTAAAAGCAGTCCAGAGGCTAATTAGCCACTAGGATTGCTTTTACATGAAAGCCGGCCGCTGGCTGAAAAGAATGATACCAAGATGATACCTAAACCCGCAGGCATCATTCTGGTATAAACATTCAAAGTCCAGCAACATACCAGTACGTTGCTGGTCCTTGTTGGACATGTATTGTAATCTTTTTTTTCATGCAGCCTGTTGGCTGAACGAAAAAAAAAGATTGATCGGTGGGTATGCCCACCATTAGAATACCGCCCTTCATCCACCCACTTCTAATGATGGGCATACATGCACCATTTATATATGCCGAAGCATGGGGGCATCTTCTCGCAAAAGTTATGCCGCGTACACATGGTCACACTTTTCCACGGGCAAGCCTCCGTCGGAATTTCGACCGTATGTACGCGGCATTAGGAGCAAAATCGCTCCTCCGCTCCTGCTGCCCCAATGCTTCGGCATATATGCTTTTTTTTTTTAACTGTGGTGGTGAAATCACCTCCTACAGCACTGGAGTCGCAGGGATCAGGCCTGTCTCTGCGAACGCTGCAGTTATGTGTGTTGTGTTTTGCAAGTGACAGTGATCGATCGATACTGCACTTGGGTGGCCTGGGCTGGACGGAGGGGCAAAACGCAGGTGCTAGCAGGTATCTGGGCTGATCCCGCTAACACTGCGTTTTTGGGAACCCTAAACTGCTGGGGACGCTAGTATAGATCTGATCAGATCAGATATTGATCTGTTCAGATACTATACCACTAAGGGGGGTGTATGCTTCACGCGTGGGTGTTAGTGCTACTGGCACTAACCTGACGCTGCCTGGGGTGTGACGCAGACCCTCTCTGACGCTAAAACCTAATTGATATCACCCGCCGGGGGATCAGGGGGTTAAACCTTTATTGGGTTATATACGGCGGGTGCCCTGACACTATAAAAAGCAAACTAACTAACCAGCGTCACCCGTAACACTTATATGATGATCACTGGTGAAAGGGTTAACTAGGGGCAATTAGGGGGTGTGACAGCAGGAAGGTAAAGTCACCTGGTTGCATCCAGGGGGGTAGATATATTTCGCCCAGATTCAGGCTTTACGCCGACTTATACAACTAGGTGGAGAGTTGTATAAGGCTAGTGGGCTCATGGATGACTCATACCTCTAGGGAGAGGGCTGGGCGTCGTGCAGACAGGGAGTTGATGAGACCAGCTGAAGCTTGTCAGCTCATTTAGGCCTCTATAAGAACTCCCAGCTTCATTAGATGTTAGCTCATGCCTGGAACCAGACCTGTGTGGACTGTCTAGGGAGAGTGAACCCCTGTGCGGTGAGGCAAAGCCTGTGTGGCTATTTGTTTGGACTTTTACTAAACCAGGGACTTAGGGACTAGGACAGCACCAGGCTGATCCCAGTTGTTAGTTTAGGAAACCTGTATGTTTAGTCAGAGGTCAACTTGACCAGGATTTATTTTGGTTATGTTTCTTTTGCTTTGCTGTGTTTTGTCACTGTAAATAGAAAATAAACCGCACCTTTTTTTTGATTTTGAAAACCACAACCTCCGTTTGCTGGGCCTGTTTTGTGTGGGGAGCCCATCCCGGGGGTCACACACACCCGCTGCCGAGCTAACCCCCTCACAGTTGGTGGAGAACCAGTGGCAGTTTTTTTTTAAGCCAGCATGGAGGAGATACTGAAGCAGCTGGCTCTAGCAAATGCCAATCAACAGCAGACAAATGCAGGTTTGCAAAGGAGCCTTGCAGCCCAGCAGCAGACAAACGCAACTTTGCAACAGAGTCTGGAGGCTCAGCAACGAGCCCAGCAGCAATCTGAGGCCCGCTTCATAGACCTGTTGCAGAAGCAAGAGCAGAGACTACAACAACAGATGGAAGCAGTAATGCAGCAACGTCCGCAGACCAGTGAGGAAAGCCGTCCCACTAATACCGCGTCCTTTGGGGTGAGTCGTTTATTGACAAAAATGACTGGAGAGGATGATCCAGAGGTATTTTTGACCACATTTGAAAGGACCGCTGAAAGAGAAAAGTGGCCTGAGGAGCAGTGGGCTGGACTGGTGGCTCCTCTGTTAACTGGTGAATCGCAGAAAGCTTACTATGACCTAGAGCCTAACCAAGCAAAAGACTATGTGATGCTAAAAGCTGAAATATTGGCAAGGCTGGGTGTCACCCAGGCTGTCCGGGCTCAGCGTGTGCATAACTGGACTTTCCAGCTTGGAAAACCCCCCAGGTCTCAAATGTATGATCTCATTCACCTGAGCAGAAAGTGGCTACAGCCAGAGACTTTGTCCGCACCAAAGATTGTGGAACGTGTTGTAATGGATCGGTTTTTGAGAGCTCTTCCTACTGCCATCCAAAAGTGGGTAAGCCATGGAGACCCAGAGACGGCCGATGGTCTTGTGGATCGTGTGGAGAAATACTTGGCTACAGAGAACCTGACGGCCTCTTCCAGAGACACTCGGACTTTCCACCCTAAGACCAGACCATCCCCAGGGGCGGATAAGAGGATTCCAAGGGGTAAGGGTGGAGAGAGTGAGAGGGTGGGAGCTCTACCCCAAGTTTGGCGAGAACAGCCTGGGAAATCAGCGGCTCAAGAGGCGGCAAGAAGGATCGTTTGCTACCGCTGCCGGCAAGCGGGACATATTGCAGCCAATTGCCCGGTTGTGGAGGAACCCATGCAGTGTGACTTTCTGACGGGCAGACGTCAGTCGCTGTGTGCGACAGTCGCATGCACTGCCATTCGAGGAACTGAGAAACATTTATGCAAAATGTGTGTTAATGGTAGAAATGTTGTGGTATTGCTGGATTCAGGTAGCCTTGTGACCCTGATAAAGGCTGAGTTAGTTAAAACAGAGGTCTCTGGGAATAGCAAGGTAGCTGTTATTTGTGTGCATGGGGACACCCGAGAGTATCCAGTGACTACAGTGTGTTTCGAGACCCCCAAAGGTACCCTCTCTCATCCAGTGGGCTTAGTATCTCAGTTACCGCATGACGCCATTGTGGGAAGGGATTTTCCGAAGTTCTGGGAACTGTGGGATGATCCTGAGCCCCTCACTGGTGCCCCTATGTACCAGGAATGTGATAGCCAGAACTCCCCTGAGAGTGGTGAGGACTCTCCGTAATTTCCCTTATCAGTATTGGCAGGGGAGACTCAAGAAACTGGAGAGGAGCCCACCTCCTCAGACGAAAACCTACCGTCTGTGGAGTTTTCTGATCTTGAGGTTCACAGGGAAAACTTTGCCACAGAACAGTTGAAAGACCCCGCCCTAATAAAGGCACGGGAAAACGTAGTGAAAATAGATGGCGAGTTAGTGAACCCAGATAATACCTGCACTTACCCATACTTCAGCGTAGAGAAGGACCTACTGTATCGGGTGGCAAAAAGGGCAGAAGAAACCGTTGAGCAGCTTGTGGTGCCCAAACCTTACAGGAAGTTGGTGTTGGAGTTGGCCCATGGGCACATTCTTGGAGGTCATCTGGGGACAGAGAAAACCCGAGAGAGGGTATTACAGAGATTCTATTGGCCGGGGGTGATGAAGGACGTAGAAAATTATTGTTCCTCCTGCCCTGTGTGTCAGAGGTTGGCCCCGATGCCACATTTCCGTAGCCCGCTGGTCCCTCTACCCATCATTGAGGTCCCGTTTGAGAGGATCGCCATGGATTTGGTAGGTCCTATAATCAAGTCCGCTAGGGGGCACCAGTACATATTAGTTATAATGGACTATGCCACCCGTTATCCAGAAGCGATCCCTCTCCGAAATACCTCGGCCAAAACCATAGCCAAAGAGCTATCTCTTGTTTTTAGCCGGGTGGGTATTTGTAAAGAACTGCTTACGGACCAAGGTACACCCTTTATGTCCCGGGTTATGAAAGAGCTGTGTAAATTGTTCAAAGTGACGCAATTGCGTACGTCTGTGTATCACCCCCAAACCGATGGGCTGGTTGAAAGATTCAACAAAACCCTAAAACAAATGTTGAAGAAAGTGGTGGATAGAGATGGAAAGGATTGGGACTGTTTACTTCCTTATTTGAAGTTTGCTATTAGGGAGGTGCCCCAATCCTCTACGGGATTCTCCCCCTTTGAGTTACTGTATGGGAGACACCCAAGAGGGCTGTTGGATATTGCCAAGGAAACTTGGGAAAGTGAGAGTTCTCCCCACAGGAGTGTGATTGAGCATGTCGCCCTGATGCAAGATCGAATTGCACAGGTAATGCCCATCGTGAAGGAACATTTGGCCCAAGCGCAGTTGGCACAGCAGAGAGTGTACAACCGTGGAGCCAAGACCCGTACCTTTTCCCCGGGGGATAGGATATTGGTACTTGTCCCTACGGTTGAAAGTAAATTCCTTGCCAAATGGCAAGGCCCCTACGAGATAATGGAAAAAGTGAGCGAAGTGAATTACAAGGTCAGACAACCAGGAAGGCGAAAGCCCGAACAGATCTATCACGTTAATCTGTTGAAAGCCTGGAGGGATAGAGAGTCCCTAGTCGCAGACACTTGGTCACCAGCTCAAACTGGTTGCGTGATTCCTGAGGTTGGAATAGCAGCCACCTTGTCACAACCCCAACAACAGGAGGTTAAGGAGTTTGTGCTTCGCAACAAGGAGGTATTCTCTGAGCTGCCGGGACAAACATCTGGGGTAGAGCATGACATCATTACCCCGCCCGGTGAAAGGGTGAAGTTAAAACCCTATCGGATCCCAGAGGCTCGACGGGAGGCAATACGGGAGGAAGTACAGAAAATGCTGAACTTAGGGGTGATAGAGGAGTCCCAAAGTGATTGGTCTAGTCCCATCGTGTTGGTGCCTAAACCGGATGGGAGCTGGCGATTTTGTAACGATTTTCGTCAGTTGAACAAAGTTACAAAATTTGACACCTACCCCATGCCACTTATAGATGAGTTGATCGACCGGCTGGGAACAGCCCGATACATGACGACTCTTGACCTCACAAAAGGGTATTGGCAAATCCCCCTGGCCAAGTCGGCCAAAGAGAAAACCGCATTTGTAACCCCAGACGGGGCGTTCCAATATAAAAGAATGCCGTTCGGGTTACAGAATGCGCCGGCCACATTCCAGCGGAAAATGGACCAGATGCTGAGGCCCCATCGGAAGTATGCTACGGCTTACCTGGATGACGTAATTGTCCATAGCACAGATTGGGCCTCACATCTGCCAAAAGTGCAAGCAGTCCTGGACTCTGTTCGGGAAGCGGGGTTTACGGCTAACCCCAAGAAGTGTACCATTGGGCAGGAGGAGGCCAAATATCTTGGGTACACCATTGGGAGGGGAGTAATAAAACCCCAACTCAACAAAGTCGAGGCCATCCAGAGTTGGCCACGTCCCAACAGCAAGAAGCAGGTACGAGCCTTTCTGGGAATCGCTGGGTATTATCGGCGATTCATTCCCCACTTTGCTTCTAAGGCTGTGCCCCTAACCAACCTGACGAAGGGGAAAGGGTCGGTCATGATTAAATGGACCCCCGAGGCTGAGGCAGCATTCCAATTCTTGAAACAAGCCTTATGTAGCCAGCCAGTGTTGTACTCACCCGACTTCTCTAAAGACTTTGTCGTACAAAGTGATGCGTCAGATGTGGGGTTAGGAGCAGTATTGTCCCAGGTCTGGAACGGGGAAGAGCACCCAGTCATTTACCTCAGCAGGAAGTTGAAGTCCCATGAGGTAAATTACGCCACCGTTGAAAAGGAGTGTTTAGCGGTGAAGTGGGCTCTAGATTCCCTTCGGTACTACCTGCTAGGTAGGCACTTTGACATGGTTACGGATCACGCTCCGTTAAAGTGGATGGCTCAAAACAAGGAAACAAATAGAAGAGTGAATAGGTGGTTCCTGGCCCTCCAGGAATTCAACTTCACAGTAAAGCATCGCCCTGGCGTTCAAATGGGGAATGTGGATGCTTTGTCTCGAGTACATGAATGCCTGATTGCTGGTGTTCCAACCCCGAGGTTAAAACAAGAGGGGGGGTATGTGACAGCAGGAAGGTAAAGTCACCTGGTTGCATCCAGGGGGGTAGATATATTTCGCCCAGATTCAGGCTTTACGCCGACTTATACAACTAGGTGGAGAGTTGTATAAGGCTAGTGGGCTCATGGATGACTCATACCTCTAGGGAGAGGGCTGGGCGTCGTGCAGACAGGGAGTTGATGAGACCAGCTGAAGCTTGTCAGCTCATTTAGGCCTCTATAAGAACTCCCAGCTTCATTAGATGTTAGCTCATGCCTGGAACCAGACCTGTGTGGACTGTCTAGGGAGAGTGAACCCCTGTGCGGTGAGGCAAAGCCTGTGTGGCTATTTGTTTGGACTTTTACTAAACCAGGGACTTAGGGACTAGGACAGCACCAGGCTGATCCCAGTTGTTAGTTTAGGAAACCTGTATGTTTAGTCAGAGGTCAACTTGACCAGGATTTATTTTGGTTATGTTTCTTTTGCTTTGCTGTGTTTTGTCACTGTAAATAGAAAATAAACCGCACCTTTTTTTTGATTTTGAAAACCACAACCTCCGTTTGCTGGGCCTGTTTTGTGTGGGGAGCCCATCCCGGGGGTCACACACACCCGCTGCCGAGCTAACCCCCTCACAGGGGTTAAAACCTTTATTAGGTAATATATGGGGGTACCTGACGCTATATAAAAACCTGACGGCGAACCTAAAAAAAAAATACTGGCTACCTATCGGCATCACCGACACTAAGACAACGATCATAAAAACGATCGCTTAGCGACAGTGGTGATAGGGGGTGAAAGGGTTACCTGGGGGGCGATCAGGGGGTTAAACCTTTATTAGATAATATATGGGGGTACCTGACGCTATAAAAACCTGCGGCGAACCTAAAAAAAATTATTGGCTACCGATCAGCATCACCGACACTAAGACATCGATCAGAAAAATGATCGCATAGCGACGGCGGTGCTAGGGGGTGAAAGGGTTACCTGGGGGGTGATCAGGGGGTTAAACCTTTATTAGGGGGGGGTTAGGGGGCTACACTGGACCTAAAACTAAATGTAGTGACACTTTTACAGTCACAAATGTCACTGATTGCAGTGATCACTAAATAAATGGTCACTGCAATCAGTGACACTGTGACTGGGGGCTGGGGGGTGATCTGGGGGTGTCTGGGGGGCGATTTATGTGCCTATGTGTCCTGGTGTCAGTGTGCTGTTTTGTGTACTAACCTGCATCTTCTCCTGTACGGCGCTCGGTATATGTGAGCGCCGCAGGAGAGATGACATCACTTCCTCCTGCCTGGCAGGCAGGGGAAGCTCTCTCATTCGCCGGGAGCGATCGAGAGGGGGTGGCCGGAATCGAACGGCCGTCCCCTCATGCCGGATCGCTCCCGAAGGTAAAACGACCACCCACTGTAAAGAAGGGGGGTCCGATCGGACCCCCCAACTATACAAAGGCAATCACGTACATATACGTGATTCTGCCTGTCGGTGCCATTCTGCCGACGTATATTTACAGTGGGCGGTCGTTAAGTGGTTAAAATTCTAGCCAAGGTACTGGCTATAAGAGTTAATAAAATTATTCTGTCCATTATACATCCAGACCAGGCGGGGTTCATGCCCCGCAACTCCACCGCAACTCACCTAAGGCGGCTATACTTGAACATGCAATGCCCTTCGGATTCCGTCAGGCCACAGGGCACTGTTGTCTCTTGACACCAATAAGGCATTCGACAGTGTTGGCTGGCAGTATCTATGGGCTGTGCTGGCCAAGTTCAGATTCGGACCCCGGTTCCTAAGGTGGGTGAGACTGTTTTATGACTCGCCGCAGGCGGCCATACGTATGTCTGATAGGATGTCTCATGCCTTTGCACTGGGCAAGGGGACCAGGCAGGAATGTCCCCTGTCCCCCCTGCTCTATGCTCTGGCCATTGAGCCCCTGGCGGCTCAGGTGCAGAACTGCCCACTGGTCAAGGATTTTCGCTATGGTGACATGCATGAGAAAATCATGCTGTACGCCGATGACATGCTCCTCTTCTTGGAAGATGTGGATGACTCATTGACTCAGGTTATGTCCCTTATTACAGAGTTTGGCCGTTTCTCAGGCCTCACAATTAACTGGTCTAAATCAGCTCTGCTATTCCTGGATGAGACCCCCCATGCTTAGTGGGAGGCCTTCCTGTCCGCTCCCCATAGTATCCTCCTTCAAATACTTGGGTGTATACATTTCCCCCAAGGTAACGGATTTCTGTCAACTGAATATATATCCCCTATTGACTAGGTTTAGAGATAAAATACAAATATGGAATAGGCTGCAGATGTCCCTGGCTGGCAAGACAAACCTCATCAAGATGATTCTAATGCCCCAGCTGTTGTACCTGCTCCACAATACACCCGTAGTTATCAAGCTTAAAATATTTAGGAGGAGTTGTCAATTCCCTTTTTAGGAACTTACTGTGGCACACCAAACCCACCAGGATCAAACTCGAACAACTACAGCGTCCGAAGGAGGGGGGCCTTGCCTAACCCTTGGATATACTGTTTAGCGGCACAGCTACAGCACCTGAAAGGAGCCATGGCCCCCCTTCCTGTGGGTTCCTCAGCCAGGCTTATGCTGCTTGATTCGGGAGCCGACACGATACCTGAGGGGCTGGAGGCCCAACGGTTTCAGAAACCTATTAAACAGATGTCCACTTATTCGCTCCTTCAGAAGGTGTGGAATAAAGCCAAACAGCTCCAGAAGGTCACGGGGTTCACTGTGTACAGCACGCTATGGGAGAACAACACGTTTACTGAGCTAGTCAAGATTAAGCAGGGACCTAAATGGCGCTCCATGGGTATAACTCACATAAGACAAGTATTTCATAATGGGGCCTTGCTTCCTTTTAGTGCACTTCAGTCTAGATATGCGCTTCCATCAAACATCTTATTTTACTATTTACAACTGCAGCACGCTGTTAGAGCCCAGGGAGATGCAATGGAATGGGTTCAGTCTCCCACTCCTGTTTTTCATATACTGCAGGACGCATCTAAAAACTAAGGGTATCATCTCCCAGTGCTATAACATGCTGTTGTCTTCGTTTTTAGAAGGACACCCCATGAAGGTAGCGAGTCAGTCGGAGGCCGATGTTGGACCCATTGCAGGCGAGCTCTGGGAGGAGGCACTGCAGGTGGTTAATGCTCGTTCGCTTAATGTGTCACAGAAGGTGTCTCAAGTATACATTCTCCTGAGAGCACATTATACCCCAGGGAATCTTCAAAATGGGCAGACTGCCCGATCGGCTATGTGGTAGATGCAGGGCGGTGCCTGGGGATTTGATTCACCTTCTCTGGCGTTGCCCCAAACTCCATAGATTTTGGACGGGGGTTCTGACAACACTCAAGTCGGTGTTCCGGACCAACGTCCCTCTTGACCCATTATGTTGCCTGCTAGGAATTCTGGAGGGGGAGATACTAGAGGAGGTGACTCGAATGGCATTTACTAGGGCGTTATTTCAGGCAAGAAAAAACATCCTTTTACTCTGGAAATCAGATATGCCGCCCACAGTCAAATCGTGGATACAGCATATGGGTAAAATGCTCATAATGGAGAAGTACATTTATCAGCACAGGGGCAATGCAGGAAAATTCGATGTACCTGGTTTAAGCCCCATGGAACTAATAAGGATGAGGCTGTTGAGGGGTGTGTAGCTGTGGACATTGGGATGGGGAAGTACGGTGGGACATTTTTATAAAAGCTTGTTCAAGGGGAGGTTGGTGGAGGATGAGGCAGGGTTGGGCTGGTTGGGTATGGACAGTGCACTATATGCAAATTGGAGTTATGAGCGGAATGTTTATTTCATGTATTATCTATTATACTCAGGGAATGTCGATGTATCATCATATTACTTGAACATGAGGTACCATACTACTTGTTTTTGTACCCTGTATGTTTTGTGAGCAATAAAAACTTTGATAAAAAAAAAAAAAACCTATGTAACTGTGTGTGTATGCTCCATCGCAGTTTTCCCGACAAGAAAACAGCCGGGAATCCCGGCGGGAAAAATAAGAACATGTTCTCTTGATTCCTGGCGGTTTTTAAGTCGGCAGTTTTCCTATGGGAAACACTGCGGTGGAGCATAAACATGGCCGGGTTTCCCGACCAAAGCTTTAATGGCAGTTTTCCTGCCGGGAAAACCGGCTGTGTGTGTGTGTGTGTAGGGGGGGGGAAAAAAAGCTACCGAACAGGTTCTCGGTTTCCCCCTCGGTTTTCCCGTGGACTTTACCGCCGGGAAAACCGATCGTGTGTACTAGGCATCAGATGTTTATTACTCTTGAAATTTGGTCAGCAGTTAACAATATACAATGTCCTTTTGTTTGTTTTTTAAGAATTGACAATTTTTATAAAAAAAAAAAAAATTATAATACAAAAAATATAGGCATAACAAACAAAAAAAGGAATGTGAACCTATTCAGCTTTATTGTTAAAAAAATTACACTTTTAAATAGAATTAGAGATTATTATACTGTATTCTATTTAAAGCGCCTCATACAGGCATTTCACACTGTAATAATGGTTTCCCATTGTATAGAAAAGAACCAGGCATGCAGTATGTTATTCCATCTTCTGCTCAGGAAGAAGGATAGAATTGTCTTGTACTAAAGTCAGTAAGACCGAAAGAAAGACCGAATATGGCTAAATAAAGCAGCAGGAACAAGGTATTTTGAGGATACACAACTGACATCTAAAAGGAATTGACAGAAATAGGATTGACAGACACATAAATGAGGTGAAATGTGATCGAGCTAAAAATAAGAGCCGTGCTATCCTGAGCTCAGTGCATAGGTAACCCTCTGCCACAGAAGGGAATGGACCTAGCTAACACGGGTGGACAATAAAACACACAATCATCGCGTATATTTGGCTTTAAACAAAAGCAGACATTGTTATCAGGTTGTATGTGTAAAGTATTTTTTTTTTATCACAATATCATGCATATTTGGATATCCAGAGTGTTTATGGTCAAAACGTCCATTTGAATCAAATTAGAGGTGTAAAATAGGGACAAAAAAATAGGTCTAAAGGAGTCAAAAGGGAGGAGGGTAAGGGAAATAAAAAATAGTATAAAAATGTAATTACAATATCGGTTGTAAACAGCCGGTCGAGCAGGACTTTGGTTCCTGACTAAGGGCCTTTTCATACCAGAAACTGCACACAAAACGTGCATTTTTGACTGCATGTTTACATAAATTTGACGTGCACTTGAATGCATTTTGCATGCGTTTTGTGCTGCATTTAGGACTGCGTTTACAGTGTATTTTTCTATATGTTTTTGGGCCTAGCTTTCTTGGCCTAAAGGGGTGTGGTGCACTGCGTTTGTAGCGCGTTACCTGCATTTGCAGTGCAGAAAATGCAGTATGCTCTACCTTATTTTTTTTTATTTTTTTTTAACAGCGCTTAACTGCACTGCAATTTTGTGTACTATGCCCATAGGTTTACCTTCATTCTCTACTTTTATTTAACTGCGCTGAACTGCACTGTAGTCACGTGAACTATGCCCATAGGATTACTTTGATTTTGGCCTTTCTATGCAGTTGGAGTGCAGTTCAAAATACAGCCAACTACATCCAGCTATGTTTGGTGTGAAAGGGCTCTTTCACATTGAATGTAGTTGGCTGCATTTTGAACTGCATTCCAACTGCATAGACAGGCCAAAAATCAAAGTAATCCTATGAGCATAGTTCATATGACTGCAGTGCAGTGCAAATAAAAGTAGAGCATGCTGCATTTTTCAGCACCGCAAATACAGGAAACGGGCTTCAAATGCACTGCACCACGCCCCTTTAAGCGAGGAAATCCAAGTCCAAAAACGTATAGAAAACGCAGCACAAAACATATGCAAAAGGCATTTAAGCGTGCGTCAAACGTGCTGCAAATGCATGTAAACATGCAGTTATGTGCAGTTTCTGTTATGAATGGGCCCTAATGCTTTTGTAGCAGCTTACAGACTCTTCTGTTGTCAGCGTCTTTGATGCAGCACTGCCTTAACATTACAGCTTCATATGGAGCCACTATTGTTGACCTCTTTGTAAGGCTAGGTTCACACTGCTGCGAATTCAAAATCGCGCGATTTCGCAGCTGCGATTTCAGGGAATGCCAGTCTATAGAGCTGAATTCGCATCGCACACGGATCAAACTCGCACAGGACCCTTTTTTCCCGCAGCTTAGATTCGCAACGCATTGATATGAACGCCACTAATGTAAAACAATGTTATTTAAATGACTTGCGAATTTGAGCAATCGCAACGGCTCAAATTCGCAATAGAATTCGCAGCAGTGTGAACCCAGCATTAATAAAGGGATTTTTATAACAGCTTACCTGTAAAATCCTTTTCTTGGAGTACATCACGGGACACAGAGCGACTTAGTCATTACTAATGGGTTATATAGATTACCTTCAGGTGTTGGCACTGGCCAATTCCAAACCGGAAGTACCCTCCCCTATATAAGCCCCTCCCATATGGGAGCACCTCAGTTTTGTAGCCAAGCAATAAGTGTCCCAAAAAGAGGGGTGGGAGCTCTGTGTCCCGTGATGTACTCCAAGAAAAGGATTTTACAGGTAAGCTGTTATAAAAATCCCTTTTTCTTTTTCGTACATCACGGGACACAGAGCGACTTAGTCATTACTAATGGGACGTCCCAAAGCAATGCCAAATGAGGGGAGGGATACATAAGCTGGGCGCCATCAGGCATGAGGATCTTTTGCGGCCGCAACACACTGCGCCCAAAGGCGACATCCTCCTGACTTCTAACGTCTACCTGGTAGAATCTAGTAAACGTGCGTACCGAAGACCATGTTGCGGCCTTACATACTTGAGCCAGGGAGGCCTGGTGATGCACTGCCCATGAAGTTCCAACTGCTCTCGTGGAGTGCGCCCTAACTTTGAACGGAGGCGGTCTCCTTCTCAAGCCATAGGCTTGTATTATGACCTGTCGAATCCACTTGGCTAAAGTGGATTTTGATGCTGCCTGACCCTTTTTAGGGCCTTCCGGCAGAATAAACAAAGTATCCGTTCTGCGAATCTGAGCAGTGGCTTTTAGAGAAGCTTTAACTGCTCTTACTACATCCAAAGAATGCAATAACTTTTCCTCTACCGAGCTAGGTTTGGGGAAAAAAGAAGGAAGAACCACATCTTGGTTCAAATGAAACCTCGATACCACCTTGGGAAGAAAGGCTGGACGAGGACGCAACACTACTCCGTCCCCATGGACAACCAGATATGGCTCCTTACAGGACAAGGCGGCTAATTCCGATACTCTTTTAGCCGAACAAACGGCTACTAAGAAAATCAATTTCCTGGTGAGAAGAACCAAGGAAATGTGTTGCAATGGTTCAAACGGTTGTTTCTGTAGAACTGACAGAACCAGGTTTAAGTCCCAAGGACATATAGGAACACTAACCGGAGGGCTAATACGCATCACTCCTTGTATGAAAGCTTTGACTAGTGAATGCAAAGCCAAGGGCCTTTGAAAAAATATTGACAAGGCCGAAATCTGACCCTTGATAGTACTCAAGGCCAGCTTCCTATCTACAGCCCACTGTAGGAAGTCCAAAATCCTCCCTATCACGTACTTACGTGGATGCCATTTCTTGGCCTCACACCACGTAATGTACGCTTTCCAGATCCTATAATAGATCTGCCTGGATACCGGCTTCCTGGCATTGATCATGGTAGATACCACAGAATTAGAGAGCCCTCTCTTTTTCAGAATGTGGGCTTCAATAGCCAGGCCGTCAAACCTAGGGCTGGTAAGGAAGGGTGGTATATCGGTCCCTGCGACAGCAGGTCCGGACGATGTGGGAGGGTCCAAGGACTCCTCACTGACATTTTTACAATCTCCGCGTACCATGCCCTTCGGGGCCACGCTGGAGCCACCAGAATCACTGGTTTCTTTTCTACCCTGATTCTGCGGAGTAATCGCGGTAACAATTGTGGCGGTGGGAATGCATATATCAGCTTGAACTGATCCCAAGGGAACACTAGGGCATCCGAGCCGCAAGCTAGGGGATCCCTTGTGCGAGACACAAATCTGTCCACCTTTGCGTTGAATCTGGATGCTAGCAGATCTACATCCGGTGTTCCCCACCGCTGGCATATTGCCTGGAAAACCTCGGGGTGAAGAGACCATTCCCCCGGGCATAATTGTTGGCGACTTAAAAAGTCCGCTCTCCAATTTTCCACTCCTGGGATGAAAACCGCGGATATGGCTGGGACATATTTTTCTGCCCACTCCAGGATGCAATTTGCTTCCCTCTGGGCTGCACGACTCCTGGTGCCACCCTGGTGATTGATATATGCCACTGCTGTGGCATTGTCTGATTGAATTCTGACAGGGGACCCTTGGAGTTTGGATGTCCATGCTACTAGGGCATACCGGGCTGCTCGTATCTCTAAGAGATTGATGGGCAGGGCCTTTTCTGCTTCTGACCACTTGCCCTGGAGAGACCATTGCTCCAGTACTGCCCCCCAGCCTATGAGGCTGGCATCTGTAGTGACTACCTTCCAAGAAACCGGACTGAAGGGTTTCCCTTTTTCCAGATTCTGGGGCACCAACCACCAATGGAGGCTCTTGCGAACGGAAGGGGACAGGGACATTGGTAAGTCTAAAGCCTGAACTTTTTTGTTCCAGGCTGACAGTATGGCCCTTTGCAAATTCCTTGAATGGAATTGACCGTAGGGTACCGCTTCGAATGAAGCCACCATTTTTCCCAGCAGCCTCATGCAGAGGCGTATGGATGGTTTTCTTTTTGTACCCACTAAGTGGGTCAAATCTTTTAAAGACGACACCTTCTCTGGAGGTAAGAAAATCTTTCTCTGATTTGAATCCAGCCTTAGCCCTAAGTATTCCAGACTTTTGACTGGTCTTAGAGCCGACTTGTCCCGGTTGATAATCCAACCGTGATATTCCAGATACCTGATTGTCTTGTGAATAGCTACTTCCAGCTTTTCCACTGAGTGGTCTATTAGTAGCAGGTCGTCTAGATATGCCATTATCGTTACACCCTGTGTTCTTAGATTGGCCAATAATGGGGCCAGAATTTTTGTGAACACTCGTGGTGCTGTGGCCAGACCGAAAGGTAAGGCTCTGAACTGAAAATGGCGCCCTTCTACTGCAAAGCGTAGAAATTTCTGGTGGGCCGGAAAGATGGGAATATGCAGATAAGCATCCTTTATGTCGATCGAGGCTAACCATTCCTGCCCTTGTAGGGCGGTGGCCACCGATCGGATCGACTCCATCCGAAAAGTCCTGATATTTAGGAACTTGTTTAGCCCTTTTAGATTTAATATGGGCCTCACGTTCCCATTTGGTTTGGGGACTGTGAAAAGGTTCGAGTAAAACCCGAATCCGCTTTCTTCCAGGGGAACCTTCATGATTACACCTTGGAGCAATAGTTGTTCTAGTGCCAGAAGGAGGGATCCTCTCTTTTGGGGATCTCTTGGCACGTTTGACCTCATAAATTGGGCAGGAGGAGTGCCTTTTAACTCCAGCTTGTATCCCAGACTTACTGCGGAGAGCACCCATCTGTCTCTGATGGTGTCCCGCCAGGTCTCTGTGAACAACTGAAGTCTTCCCCCCACCCAATTGAGTGGGGGCAACGCTTCATGCCTTGGGGGGAGGTTTTGTACCTCTCTTGATCCAGGGCTTCTTGTTACCCTGTGATCGTCCCTGATTTCTGCCCCCTGAATTTGACCGCGGAGGCCGTCGGAACTGCTTCACAGCCGATGTGCCCGGGACTGGAGAAGTAGGCCTCTTAAAAGAAGGACTTCTACCCTTGTTCTTAACCGGTAAGAGTGAACTTTTACCGGCAGAAATTTTCTGGATATATTTGTCCAGATCTTCTCCAAATAAGCGTTCTCCATGAAATGGGAAGCTAACCAGCAGTTTTTTACAGGGAGCTTCAGCAGACCAGTTTTTGAGCCACAGAAGCCTACGCATATGTACTATAGACAGCGTAAAGCGGGAGGCCTGTTGGATTGTATCCTTTATGGCGTCTACCGCAAAACACAAGGCTCTAGGCAGGTCAGCTAGGGCAAGAGCCTGCTGATCTGGTAAGTCCCTTAAGACCTGTTTCAACTGATCTTTCACTGCTTGGCAGACTCCAATCGCTGCTACCGCAGGTTGTGTCACAATGCTTGCTGTAGAGAAAGCAGATTTTAGTAAAGATTCCAATTTTTTATCTATTGGGTCTTTGAACATTGGAACATTATCTACTGGACATGTCAGTGATTTGTTCACAGAAGAGATGGCTGCGTCCACTGTAGGGACCCTCCATTTTTTTATGAACTTATCCTCCATGGGATAGATCACCGGAAATCTCTTGGGGGGAGCAAATATTTTATCAGGATGCTCCCAATCCTGGTAAATAAGCCCTTCTAATAAAGGGTGGATTGGGAAGGAACAGACAGCCTGGGGAGCTTTTAGCGACCCCAGCGAGGAAACCGTAGTGGATGGTGGTTCCGCCAGAGGCATTTTAAATGCTGATCGGACCATATTAGTCAGAGACTGAACCCATAATCTTTCAGCCTGAGATGCTGAGAAAGGTTCTTCCACTGTTGATTCCTCCATAACTGAATCAACCTCATCCTGATCCCCTTCAGGTAGGTCGATCTCTGTGTGGGGCTGTTCCTCCACTAACAGGCACTCTGAAGGAGGAGACGGAGATCGGACGCGCTTTTCCTGTGACAGGGAAGCAGCGATCAATGCTGTTAATCTCTCTTCCAATCCTCCCAGAGTTGAGGATAAAACCTCCTCTGTTATATATACAGGAGCAGGTGGACTGGGGACAGCCGCAGCACCAGGCATTCCTGCGGGGTTTCTACGGCTACTGACCTCTGAATTTTCAGGGGAGATTGGTGCAGTACAAGCATGCCCAATATCCTCAGAGCCCGATGGAGACCCCTTTGGCTTCCTGGAAGATCTATTTCCGGAGCGTCTGGACGACATATCCTTTAAGCACAAAGCTGAGGTATTCCCGTCGTCATACACCAATTTTTGCTGGTAATAGTCTAACAAAGTTGCTGCTATATACCAGCTGGTGTCCACTAAAGTGCCTTTCTATGGGGATGCCTGCATCAACCGCCTCTGTGTGCCATTGTTTGTTGCTAGCTCTGTTTGCATCCAGCTGACACTTGTACTGTGTCTTTTAACCATGCTGGGACGCCCGCACATGCGCAGAAGCGCCGCGGCGCGCATCGAGCGTCATCCACCCGCCCCTTTTTTTTTCATAGGAGGCGCGTGCACGCGCCCGCGCGCCATTGGCGCCCTTTCGAAATCAAACAGGGGACTAGGAGCCAGGGCCCTTTTTGCCGGAGGGCCTGTGCGGTGGATGAGCGCAGCAACAGGGCAGAGGAAGTGGATTCCCACAGAGAAACTTACCAGCTGCCTGGATCTTTTGACTTGAGAAAACCAAAGATCCACATGACAAGAAAAATGGACTACAGCGGCCTCTAGTGGTTTAACACAGGTACCGCGGTCCCTTTTTTTTTTTTTTTTTTTCTTGACTACTATTAAAATTTTACATTTTCAGTAGTTACAGGCAAACACAGATATTTAGCGGGAATACCGTTAGGTAACAGACAGAAAGACAAATTAGGCTTGGGGGTCCCCCAATAGAACCAAGTTCCTGGGGGCCCCCCACTTACCTGATCCCCGCCGCAGGACTTTGTTTGGTCCGCAGAAGTCCAAACTTCACCTATCACGGCAGGCATTGTAATTAAACCTTCAGGGACCGGGTTCCCAAGGATTCCACTCCCCTGGACCTGTATAGCACCCTGCACAGACAACATCTTGGTCGTGGGTATGACCAGAGCTCTGGATCCCAGGGTCCAGCCCTCCTAAGAGAAGCATTACAGGCAAAACCTTGCTCTTCTGCTGCAAGGCCCGGGTACCGACCGTTTAGCTATGAAGCTTTTTTGGTGGGATCCGGAACAGCTTACTAAGGCCCAAAAGAACCTGTACGCAAGCCCAGTGAAAACACATGTTACTCTTTGGCCAACACCTTAGACACTGGCAAAAAACTGAGGTGCTCCCGGATGGGAGGGGCTTATATAGGGGAGGGTACTTCCGGTTTGGAATTGGCCAGTGCCAACACCTGAAGGTAATCTATATAACCCATTAGTAATGACCAAGTCGCTCTGTGTCCCGTGATGTACGAAAAAGAAATGACAATTGCCTGGCTACTTCTTTGACCTATTGGCTTCAATCTGACCGTAGATGCTTTTAGCACCGCTCGAATCGAGAGGACATTTACCCCCAATCCTCAGGTATGAAGGGTGCTGGCTTCTAAGTTACTCATCCAGTGGTATCTGTAATGCTACATCCGGGACGCCGCTCTACTAACCCGACCAAGGTGTGATCTTAGGTGGTCCCAGACAGCTTTTTCCATTAACCAGGCCCCTTCCACTGACGAGTTTCGCCTTGCACACTGGGTGAACTGGTTTCAATGTTTTACAAGTTACTAACCTAGAACATCCAGATTAGGAAAGTCAAAGCCCTTATCTACACTTGGAGATATACTAATTATAGGTTATTATACACAGAAAGTGGAATTTACTAAGACCAAAACAGTCTGGTTGTCATGCACAGATGTTCCACCTTTAATCAGCTTCCATTTTGGATTATCAAAGCTTAAGGCTAGGTTTACATCTGTGTGGGTGGTTTGCGCTGCAGGTCCCCACCTGTTCATGCAGCCACAATCACCCGCACAGAAAAACGCAGGAGATGTGCGAGGGTGTCATGCCCGAGCAAAACGTAGTTCACGAAGCCGCATCAGTCTGAACCTAGCCTAAGGGCCCATTCACACAAAACTGTGCCTACGCCTACAGTACATTGCATTTTGGTTCATTCTATTTCTCTGCATTTATGCACACTTATGTGCATTTCCATGTGTTTTTATGTGAATTTGTATGCATGTTCTGGATTTTATTTTTAAAGGCATGTTTATTCTGACCTATTTTTGTAAGTGGGAGGTGCGTTTTGACATGCGTTGCAGTGTGATATTATGCAAACACATTATATAAAATCGCACTGTTATGGAACACAAAGAAACAGAGTTCTAGTGTCAACATGACACATAGAAACTATTGTTTTCTAGGTGTTGTTGCAGTTACCCGTTTTCATGTATATATATATATATATATATATATATATATATAAAAATAAATAAATAAAAGGATAGTATAAGCAAACATAAAAAACAGTAAACCTGTATCAGAGATATACTAGAAACAGCGCTAATGTTGGTAAGATTCAGGTGGCCAACTCCACCTCCAAAGTGATAAACAATAGATGCTGAAAGAGGAAAGTATGCAAAGTGTCCAAAAGTGTTCATTGGTGGTCCTAGATACAAAACAGCGCGCACCTTCACCGTGAAAACTTGATCCACCCAGTGGGAAAACACTCCCCCTCAGGGGTTTACACTCACCAGAGCAAAGCTCAAATAACGCCTTGAACAGGGGGGTAAATCGGAACCTTATTCGTCTCAGCACTCAGCATCAACCAAGGAGGAGTATGATCAATGGGGACTCCCAAGGAGAAAATATAAACAGAGGAAGACAAATATAGCGTAACTCCGTTTATTAATCACGTTCCCCACATATCAAACAGCCCCTTATTACATTAAACGTACATAGGTAAAATCATCAAGAGCAAAGCAATATATCACCACACCGCCGTCCGTAGTAGTTCGATCCCCGAACGAATATCCAGGAACTGTCCTTCCTTCCGGGTATGGCAGGCGTGGAGCGCATACATCACTTCCGGGTAGCGTCGTGTAGGTCACGTCCTGACGCGTTTTGTCATATCCTGACTTCAACAGAGGGCGTGCCTACACGACGCATGTTGCCATCTAAATAGACAATACCTCCGTCATCCACACCAATCAGCGCCGCCAGAGAACGGCAATGGGTGCACATTGCGGTAACTATGGGAACCGCTGATCTTATACTACGGGCGGAACGGAGGGTCTAAAGGCAATCTGATAAATACATTAAAGAGGCACAGTCCTAAATAATCCAATGTCTCTCTATGGGGCAGATAAATACATCAATTTTAAAAACGCAATTAATACAACATAGTAAAATGTGTAAAACAATCTTCATACATGAATAATATTGCACAATTCAAATACAGGCACGATCATCGTTTCAAATGGTAAACATTCTGAATATAGCCCATTATGTAAGTGCAATAAAAATATTTACCCTCCTAAATAAAAACACTCATAAGAGCTATAGATAGTAAATAAAATATGTGAAAAAAATTGTATATAAAAACCACATATAAATTACTATAAAAACCAGGACTAAACATAAAACATAATTAGTAGTCACTAATAAAACAGTTTATGTCAAGGTCTATATTCAATCCTTTGGGCGAGAGAGTATCTACCGAAAAAATCCATTGGGTCTCTCTGCTTGACAAATCCCTAACTAAATTAGACCCCCTCCATGGAGGTTTTAAATGGTCTATTCCACAAAATTTGAGGCCAGTCGGATCCTGATTATGACATATTTTAAAATGCAGTGACACATTGTGGTCTTTAAATCCTAACTTAATATTTGCAATGTGTTCTGCTATTCTGACCTTTAACTGACGTTTCGTGCGGCCTATATACATAAAGGTCGTATGGGCACTGGAGGGCATATACAACATAAGAAGTGTTGCATGTAATGAATTCAACAATGGTGAATTCTTTATTGTTTGAGGTCGACATGAAATTTTCCACAGCCCTCAATGGCCGATCAACCTCTCTACACGCCCGACATCTCCTACAAGCAAAGAACCCATCCCTGTACCAAAAAGTCGAGGGTCTGGTAGGTGGATCTAGAACTTTTCTAACAATTTATTCATGTATGAAGATTGTTTTACACATTTTTCTATGTTGTATTAATTGCGTTTTTAAAAGTTATGTATTTATCTGCCCCATAGAGAGACATTGATTTATTTAGGACTGTGCCTCTTTAATGTATTTATCAGATTGCCTTTAGACCCTCCGTTCCGCCCGTAGTATAAGATCAGCGGTTCCCATAGTTACCGCAATGTGCACCCATTGCTGTTCTCTGGCAGCGCTGATTGGTGTGGATGACGGAGGTATTGTCCATTTAGATGGCAACATGCGTCGTGTAGGCACGCCCTCTGTTGAAGTCAGGATATGATGAAACGCGTCAGGACGTGACCTACACAACGCTACCTGGAAGTGATGTATGCGCTCCACGCCAGCCATACCCGGAAGTAAGGACAGTTCCTGGATATTCGTTCGGGAATCGAGCTACTACGGACGGCGGTGTGGTGATATATTGTTTTGCTCTTGATGATTTTACCTATGTACGTTTAATGTAATAAGGGGCTGTTTGATATGTGGGGAACGTGATTAATAAATGGAGTTACGCTATATTTGTCTTCCTCTGTTTATATTTTCTCCTTGGGAGTCCCCATTGATCATACTCCTCCTTGGTTGATGCTGAGTGCTGAGACGAATAAGGTTCCGATTTACCCCCCCGTTCAAGGCGTTATTTGAGCTTTGCTCTGGTGAGTGTAAACCCCTGAGGGGGAGTGTTTTCCCACTGGGTGGATCAAGATTTCACGGTGAAGGTGCGCGCTGTTTTGTATCTAGGACCACCAATGAACACTTTGACACTTTGCATACTTTCCTCTTTCAGCAATTATTGTTTATCACTTTGGAGGTGGAGTTGGCCACCTGAATCTTACCAACATTAGCGCTGTTTCTAGTATATCTCTGATACAGGTTTACTGTTTTAGGTTTGCTTATACTATCCTTTTATATTATCTTATATTTTTAAACGGCTGCTCTTTTCAGAATTTTTTGAGGTTTATCAGAAAATTCTTTTTTTAGTATCACTCAGATATTCTCTGTGTGTCATACATTTCCGGTGTCGGTGTATTCATTACGACATTTCTTGCATTTATGCGAGTCCGAGGCGCTGAGCAGTGTATTGAAGGCCTCCGTTATACACACACACACACACACACACACAAAATATATATATATATATTTTTTTATGATTAGGATATATAGCTTATGTATTATGATTAGGATATATGGCTTACGTATTGCTGAGATGTTTGCAATGACTGTAGCTGGTCAACAACATGGAAGTGGTGAACCACAGAGAACAAACACCATTGTTTCAGCATAGGAAGCAGAAGCATAAAATTTGTTAGGGAAAAAACCTACCATGCCCGGCCTGCTGACGAACACAAATGCCTTCTTGTACTGGGGGTGCATTATGCAACGTATTTGCAAATCACATGGGTAATTGAAAATCCAAGAACAGTCAAGATTTAGAAGCCTGTTCTAGCTTCAGGACTTTCTTTTAGCTTTGTAGGAAATGAGAGGGGTTTGAGCCTCTGGCAAGTTTTTATTGCTGCATGTGTCCCCCAAGGCAGTGATTTACCCTCACTTCCTGTTCAAAAACACCCTGTCAAGAGCATGAAAAGGTGTCACCCGGGAAATGAGGAAATCTCCCCCAATGAGTTCAATTGCCAGAGTTTCTAACCCTTCCCCACTCTATCCAAATCTTTTGGCTGGAGTTTCAGACAGAGCATGTGTTCATAAAGAACCTCCCATGGGGCACTACATTTCCCAATATCCAAGCCAACATTTCCAGGATGCTTTTTTAATATCTAAAATAAAGTACACAGGAATCAATTTTCGCACTGTATCCAATTATTTTTTAAATATGAAAAGTGCCGATTTACTTTTATGTAACTGGCTACACATTCAGCTGGCCGAATGAGCATAGAATGATGATGATACACAAAAACACTAACCTTTCCCATGCAGGCAAAAAAGTTTCACCTTCATAGTGCTCTCCAAGGCTCCATTCACACTTGTGTGACTTGTCATGCGACTTTGGACACTAAAGTCGCAATACATGTCACACACACACACCATGTTTTTCAAACGACAACCGGTCAAATATGTGCGACTTAAAGTCGCAGTGACTCTTAAAAGGCTCCTGCACCAACCGGGTCCCTCCTCTGCGCTTCTGGCCCCTCCCTCCTGTCGAATGTACACACAGCAAGCAGCTTGCTATGCGGGTGTTCCATCAGAATCGGCGACCCGTGCGTCTTCTGCTACTAGGTTTGCTCATCTGACAGAACACCTGCAGTCAGAAGAAGGCAGTGGACATCTTAGTACACCCAGCTACGTCTTTAATTTCAGAGTATTTTTAGCAATAAAGTGAGCGCATAGAAATAAATATAGTATATTGACATCTGTGATGTTGTTTGGATGTTACATTTACTAAGAAGCTGGACATCAGCAGTAGGAATGTAGCGGAGGCCATGTTTGTACACCCCGCACTGCTCAGCGCTAAACCTTTAGGCTTTCAAATTTAAAACATCCAAACAGCATCACAGATGTCAATATACTATATTTATTTATAGACGCTCACTTTATTGTTAAAATTACTCTGAAATCAAAGATGTAGCTGGGTGTACTAAGATGTCCGCTGCCTTCTTCTGACTACAGGTGATCTGTCAGATGAGCAAACCTGTTAGTGGTGGAACGCATGCGCAGCCGACAGAACTTCACTTCTGTTACCTAATCTGATGGAACAGGGACACCAAAGCCGAGCTGCAGCTCTTTGTGTCCATTCAGACACAGAGCTGTGGTTCGGCCCTGCCCTTTCTCTCTCCTGATTGGCTAGCTGACTTTGACTGACAGCAGTGGGAGCCAATGGCACCCCTTCTGTGTCTCAGCCAATCAGGAGTTGGAGTCCCAGGCAGCCAAGACACTCGTAGACATCGCTGGATCGAGACGGCGCTCAGGTAAGTATTAGGGGGGGGGGGCTACTGCACACAGAAGACTTTTCATCTTAATGCATAGAGAATGCATTAAGATAAAAAACCTTTCGACTTTACAACTACTTTAAATGTTAATAAATGAACGTGAATGTAGCGTGGAAAAAAGTAAATACACTTTTTTTTTTTTTAAAAGAAGGAGTGTGCGATGCAATAAGTACAAAGACTATCATCTCCGGATGTCCTACCACAGCAACTAATAGTGTTAAATATAAATGCAGGTGACGCAACAGAGTAGCTGGATATACTTTGTACTTACTGAGATAGTACCATTGTCCAGGCCTATGGACAGCCTCCGGGTTTCTGGATTAAAAGACATACATGAACATGGAGCTGAAAAATATAAAACACAAAGTGCCATTAGCATTGAAGAGGTTGTAATAAACACTGCTGGCATAGGTTTCTTACTATGAAAGTGTACCTCCTACACTACATGTCAGCAAGGGCAGACGGGTTAAAGTAATTTTAAACCCTCCGTTTTTTAATCACTTTCAACGGCTGATGTAATCACTTACGAGGTATGCAGTTTCTTTATCTTTTAAACCTTGCCCATGTTCCAGTTTAAGCTGGTGCCATGATCACTGCCCTAGGTTTCCTGTTTCAGGATGTCGCCTTTCTCCTATGGAGTCCTCTCACAAGCAGGCATGTCCAAAATCCGGCCCGCGGGCCAATCGCGGCCCGCGTTCCAGTTTTGAAAGGCCCGCCTGGTTATCTGGACATACATATCTTTTGTGGCCCCCAACGATCTCCCAGCACTGGGGCCAAAAAAGATATATATCAGGCATCACTATGGTGTATCGCGGGCCAAATCCTGCTTGCCGCTAACATCATTCATTACATGGGAGGCGCAGCAGGTCTCTCCTTTACATTGTATCACTCCCCCTTCCTCCCCCTCCCCACACACCTTATTCACACAAGCCCGGAAGCGCTGCAGGTCCGGACAAAGGGCGGGACCTTTCAAGTTACAAAGCAGGTGATTGGTTGCTAGACAGTGGGGCGGTCCCAGCAACCAATCACCCGCCTTTAACTTGAAAAGTCCCCCCTTTGTCTGGACCTGCCATGCCATGGGTACGTCCCGGCTTGTTCGATTAAGCTAGGGCAGTGTGGGGAGGGGGAATGCTGCTTTGATGAAAGGGACAGTCTGTCTCTGTAATATCGAGGGAGTCTGTGATGGAGTGGGGCTCTGTGATGAGGTGGGGTCTGTAATGGAGTGGGGGGGGGGGATCTGTGATGAAGTGGGGTCTGTGATGGGGGATCTGTGATGAAGTGGGGTCTGTGATGAAGGGAGGTCTGTGATGGAGTGGGGGGGGGGATCTGTGATGAATGGGGGTCTGTAATGGGGAGGGGGGGTCTGTAATGAGGTGGGGTCTGTAATGTGGGGGGGGGGATCTGTGATGAATTTGGGTCTGTAACGGGGGGGGGGAGGATCTGTGATGGAGTGGGGGGGGGGGGATCTGTGATGGAGTGGGGGGGGAGGATCTGTGATGGAGTGGGGGGGGAGGATCTGTGATGGAGTGGGGGGGGAGGATCTGTGATGGAGTGGGGGGGGAGGATCTGTGATGGAGTGGGGGATCTGCTTCACAGACCTTTATTTAAAATGTAAAGTTTTTTTTCCTGAAACTTCCCTCTTAAAGTGAATACATACGGCATATACAAAATACCACACCTGAGCTCATCTCTTCACCACACGCAGCCACAAAGGCAAGAGAATTCTTTTTTATGGTTCAAAGAATGTCAGGCAAAATAGTCGGTCCTCGAGCATGTTCACTTCATCAAATCTGGTCCTCTTTGAAAAAAGTTTGGACACCCCTGGACTAGAGTTTTGTCTCTCTACACTATGCGCATCAATAGAAACACACAACCCTCTAGCCTAGGATACAAGGCACTCAACTGCAAATTACTTCCCCCATACTAACAGACTGGTTCAAGACTGCGCTGTCCACTCATAACTCCTATGAAGACCAGAAGTTCAAAGAAGCAGCACTGAGAGAACAGGAGCCAACAGCATTGAAAGTTGTGAGCAGCAAGCACTGGTGCAAGAATGTTTCCAAATAGTTTACTGGGCAATGGATTTTATTGTGCTCAATGTGTAAAACACTGGAGGGTTTAATACTACTGTATAGGGATAATAAGATGATCTTTACAGGATCATACATCTTAGTTCAAAACACGTTTATGGTCAGCGTTCTATGTAAAACACATAATAATAATGCTAGTTGAACATTATATAAAGTGTGGTTAAACAAGATAGAAACTAAAAACGGCGATTGTGAATTTGTTTGAGAAAACCATGATGCCATGTGCTTATCTTAACCCCTTCCTTACCGGGCCATAAGAAGATGATGCCGGCAGGAACCCTCCCTCCCTCCGGACGTCTTTTCTTCCCGGCCGTCTAGGGGGCGCTCGTGCGCCGCCGGCGGCACGCAAGCGCAACACTGCTCGTGACCCGGTGGCCGTCTGGCACCCTCGAATGCCCGCGATCACAGCAGGAGTGTGGATCTGTGTGTGTAAACCGAAAGGAGACCGATGTGTGTTCCCAGTACAGAGGAACACAGATCGGTCTCCTCCCCTTGTGAGTCCCCTCCCCCTACAGTTAGAATCACTCAATAGGGAACATATTAACCCCTTCAGCGCCCCCTAGTGTTCCCTTCCCTGCCAGTCACATTTACACAGTAATCAGTGCAGTTTTATAGCACTAATCGCTGTATACATGTGAATGGTCCCAAAAAAAAAAAAAAAAAGTGTCAGATATGTCCGCCGCAATTTTATTTTACTAAAAATATGTAGAAGAATACATATCGGTCTAAAACGGATGAAATTTTTTTTTTTTTTTAATTGTGATATTTATTAAATCAAAAAGTAAAAAATATTGTGTTTTTTTCAAAATTGTCACTCTTCTTTTGTTTATAGCGCAAAAAATAAAAACCGCAGAGATGATCAAATGCCACCAAAACGAAAGCTCTATTTGTGGGGGGGAAAAAACAAAGATTTAATTTGGGTACAGTGTTGCATGACCGTGCAATTGTCATTCAAAGTGCAACAGTGCTGAAAACTAAAAATTGGTCTGGGCAGGAAGGGGGTGAAAATGCCCTGTATGGAAGTGGTTAAGGTACCACTAGGATATGTACCAGGGGGAACATAGGTCAGCATGGTACTCTCACTCTGCAGCTGGGCTTGTGTGACATGCTGATAAGACACCCTATAAAAGAGGATATTAAGCTGTATTGAATTCAGGGCATACTGTGACGGCCTTGTATGTGTGCTCTTATGTAATGTAATTGCGTAACAAATAAACATGATTTGGAACTCTCTCAGTCTGAAGGTAATTTCACAGGTTTCCTGTAGAATAAAGAACTTGGAGGTTAAATCTCTACTCACTACTTTAACCAGTTCCCGACCACGCTATAGCCAAAAGATGGCTACAGCGTGGTTGTCCAGTTCTGGAAGGGTGTCTGTGGACGTCTTCCCAGAACCGCAACCGGCGTGCTCTGTGATAGAGGTAAAGGGCCAATCACAGGGGCCCTTTACTATGATCAGCTTTGTCCAATCTTGCTGGTTTTTGGCATTACTCTCCTCGTGCACTGTCACAGCATGAGAAGAGACAGTAATGGGCAATTCTGACAGGGGATATTTACACTGGTATCAGGGTACTGATCATCGGATCCACTTCATCAGTGAAGGAGGAAAAAATACTTGCAAATTTAACAGGAACTAAGAAAACAATTTTAGTTTTTTTCTACATTTTCAGTCCTTTTAATTTTTTTGCAACAAATGAAAAAAATTCCATGGTGATTAAATACTAGTGGTGCAACAGATCATCATTGATCCGTGATCCAAATGGGTCAACATGTTCGGATCGGCACACCACACGATCCGCGGATTGAACTCCGCTGCTTCAGCCATAGGGAAGGCCGCGGCTTCGGCCTAGCTCCGGAGCGGCGGCCATCTTGGTACACCCCGCGGCGGCCTAGGCGTGCTCCCCTAGAGCGGCGCGCTGACGTCGTCATCATCACCCGCCTGCTAGTGTCGTCCGCGGACGGGTCTGCCTACTACTTGTGTCATTTCTATTCTGGCAAGACTGAGCAAGCACTGGCAGACAATATTCCTATATACAGTGGGGGAGATGTGGACATTAGTAATGTCCACATCTCCCCCACTGTAATTTCCACATTACAGTGGGGAGGGAGATGTGGACTATATTATGGTGGTGATCCGAAAAATTATTCGTTTGGAGGAACGACCTGAACCGTGAGTTTTTTGATCCGTTGCACCCCTATTAAATACCATCAAAAGAAAGCTCTATTTGTGTAAAAAAAGCGGTAAAAATGTCATATAGGTTCAGTGTTGCATGACCGTGCAATTGTCATTTAAAGGGCGACAGCCCTGAAAGCTAAAAATTGGCCTCGACAGGAAGAGGGTGAAAGTGCCCAGTATTGAAGTGGTTAATTTCTTACATACATATATCAGAATCCCTACACTCTATCTGTAATACCTCATGAAACAGCCCAATCTAGGGTGTGAGGAGAATTTTTTTTTTTTTTTATATTTTTTATTTTAAATTATCGAGCATATACAAAAATGTCCAATCCACTTGTTCTGATACATCGATTAATTGACAAAACACAAGCTTATACAGATTCAAAATGTACATCAGTCCAAATTAATATTATATATATATATATATATATATATATATATATATATATATATATATATATATAGCCGTACAGGGCAGCCATTTTCATCAACACTTCAAGAAGACTATAAATGAAACAGTCCACACTCTATATTCACTTAATCCTTACCATCCTGAATACCCGGACACCATTTTCCTTTAACACCTTTATAATAAAGAAGAAGGGGGAAGAGAAAAAAAAAAAGAAGAGGAAAAAAAAAAGGGGGGGGAAAGAACCCCAAAAAGTGTAAATGTGCCCGCCGGCAGAGGAGATGGGTGCTCAGTAAATCCTCTTCCGCTATATTTAATACCCTTTAAGATACAAATGGGGCCTTTCCTTCCTCCGAGAATATGAGTATATTCCAATGAACCCAAGTTTGAGAGTAAACCTCATATCGATTTTGGGCCAATAATACCAACTCTTTCATCTTATTTACCTCTTTGATTCTCATAAGCCAAGAAGATATTGTAGGAGGCCTCGTATCTCTCCACTGATGTGCAATGCACAATCGAGCAGCATTCAAGAGATGGCGTAGGATTGATATGTTATGTTTTTTCAGGTATATTCGAAAGATGTAACAGAAATAAAAGCTGGGTCTTCAGGAAGGATGTAGTCTGTAAATTTCTGAGAAATTCGATTTTCCTCCCTCCAGAAGTACTCCAGCTTCGGGCAAGGCCAAAAAATATGAAGTAAAGTCCCCCTATCTGCTTGACAGCTCCAACATTTATCAGAAATCGAGCGTGAGTATTTATGAAGTAGTGATGGGGTGCGATACCATCTCGTCAGAAGTTTAAAGTTAGTTTCTTGGGCATGGGTACATATTGATGATTTTAGAGCTGTATGTATAATCTGCCTTTGTTACAAGGGGGAGAAGGTCCTTTCTAATGCCGTTTCACATTTCTTTAAAAAACGGAGGGACATACTCACCTGAGGGAGCAACTAGTAGCACATACATTTGTGAGAGTGTGTGAGAACAGGGGCCCGTCTCCTCGCATAGTTGTTCTAAGGTGGTCATTGGAATCTATCTGGGGGCGGTAGAGTATTAAAAAAAATAGGATTTTTTTGTACTTGCCGTAAAATCCTTTTCTCGGACGTCCGTGGACTGACGCAGCATCTTCAATCTTGACAAAGTGGGTTATGTTCCTGCTCATAGGAGAAGACTAGGCAGAATGTTAGATGTTTTAACATACATTCCATTACCAGAGCTAACAGCACCGCCCAGGGGGCAGACCGTCCGGACATAACCCTCCTACCTGCAGCCAGCAGCCCTCAGTTCGTATTAAAGCAGTACAAACACAAAAAAGGAGGGGTGGGTGCTGTGTCAGTCCATGGACGTCAGAGAAAATAATTTTACGGCGAGTACAAAAAAAAATCCTATTTTCTCTTACATGGACTGACACAGCATCTTCAATCTTGACAAAGTGGGACGTCCCAAAGAACGAGGGGTGGGAACAGTATCAAGGAAAAACCAAACTACACCCCAAACAAGCAGAGCTCCCCACCGGAGGAGTTGCAACTTTAAACAGCCGCCTGCAAAACCTTGTGGCTGAAGGAAGCATCAGAAGATGCAGCCACATCAACCTTATAAAACTTTGAAAAGGTATTTGCGGATGACCAGGTCGCCGCCTTGCACGCTTGTGCAACATACGCTTGATGTCGGAAAGCCCAGGAAGAACCAATTGCCCTGGTTGAACGCGCGTAACCGGAACGGGAGGCGCACGCCCCTTAAGGGCATAGGCCTGTATGACAGTCCGCCTGATCGACCAGGAAATGGTGGCAGACGAAACCGATTGTGTCTGGTCCAAACAGCGAGTCAGACTTCCGAATTCGAAACTGTAGCAGACAGGTACACCCGCAAGGCACAAACCACGTCCAACGTGTGGAGCGCATACTCTCTGGGATGCGAAGGACGAGGACATAAAGACGGAAGTACGATGTCCTCATTAAAAGGTGGAAGGCCAAGACCACCTTCGGGAGAAAAGAAGGCTGCTGGCTTAGCACCGCCTTATCCTTATGGAGGACCAAGTATGGCGGTTTGCAAGACAAGGACGCCAATTCAGAAACCCTTCTGACAGAAGTAATGGCTACTAGGAAAGCCACCTTCTGAGACAAAGTTAAGAGGAATCTCTCTGATGTTCTCAAAAAGGAGGTTCCTGAAGAACCGAGAGCACCAAATTCAAATCCCAAGGAGGAAGAGGTGGTTTAATAGGGGGGGGGGGAGCACATGGCGAACCCCCTGTACGAAGGTTCTAATCAAAGAATGGCCGAAAGCGGCCGCTGAAAGAATAGCTAAAGCCGAAATCTGACCCTTAATGGTGCTTAAAGCAAGCCTTTTGTCCACACCGCGCTGTAAGAACAGCAGGATCCTGGGAACGGGATACGTCCATGGACGCCAATCCAGCTCCTCGCACATAGCGATGTAGGCTCTCCAGGTACGGTGGTATATCTTCCTGGAGGAAGATTTCCGTGCCCTCAGCATGGTCGAGATAACCGATCTGAGAGACTATGGTCCTTCAGCACCTGGCTTTCAATAGCCATGCAGTTAAAGACCGCGACTGTAAAGCAGGATGAAGTATGGGACCTTGAGACAGAAGGTCCTCCCGCACAGGCAGTCGCCATGGAATGTCCACCACTAGGCGCACAAGATCGGCGTACCAAGGACGCCGAGGCCAATCTGGAGCGATGAGGATCACCGGAATCCCCTCGGCCTCCACCCTGCGAAGAAGGCGAGGAAGCAACTTCAGTGGAGGCTAGGCATAAATCAACCGATACCGACCCCACAGGGCCACCAAACGCGTCCAACGCGTCTGCCCAGGGATCCCTGGACCTGGCCACAAATCTCGACATCTTGCGATTGAGTCGAGAGGCCAATAGGTCCACATCCGGCGTGCCCAACCTCTGGCAAAGGAGGTGAAACACCTCCGGATGCAAGGACCATTCCCCCTGGTCCAACATCTGGCGGCTCAGATAGTCCGCCTGCCAGTTGTCTACTCCTGGAATGTAAATGGCCGACAGCCAGCACGCTTCTTTCCGCCCACCTTAGGATGTGAGCGTCCTCGGACGCTGAAGCTGAGCTACGAGTTCCCCCCTGATAGTTGACATAAGCCACCGCCACCGTGGCGTTGTCCGACTGGATCCTGACTGAGCGTCCCTGCAGTCTCTGACCAGGAGGAGAGGCACAATCTGATTGCCCGGAGTTCCAGGACATTGATCGGCAGACGGGACTCGTCCAGAGCCCTTGAGCTGACAGAACTCCCCAGACTCCACCCCAGCCCGAAAGACTGGCGTCCGTCTTGATCACAGTCCACTGGACAGGAAGGAACGACTTCCTTGACCGAAGGGCCGGGGATCTCATCCACCATGTCAGGGATGCCCTGACCAGGTGACTCACCTGGATCTGACGATCCTGTGATATTGGAGACTTGTTCCAGCAAGATAGGATCTCCTTTTGTAAGACTCGAGTGTGGAATTGGGCATACGACATCACCTCGAAGGAAGCCACCATGAGTCCCAGGACCCTCATGCAAAAACGGAGTGACGACCATTTGCGGGACATCAGCACCCGTACTACAGATTGAAGAGTCTAATTTTTCTAAGGGGAGAAAATACCCTTGCCTCCGAGGAGTCCAGGATCAATCCTAGGTACTCCAGACGCTGAGTCGGAACCAGGACCGACTTCTGAATGTTCAGCAGCCAGCCGAATTCTCGGAGGGCCTGACGGGCTATCACCACATTTTCCTCTAATTCTGAGCCAGAGTCTGCTCTCAGAAGAAGATCGTCTAGATAGCCCATGATAGCAATGCCTCGCTGTCTCAGCAAAGCTAGAATCGGGGCAAGCACCTTGGTGAAAACCTGCTTTGCTGATGCCAAACCGAATGGAAGAGCCACAAACTGATAGTGGTCTTCGCCTATTGCGAAGCCCAGAAACTTCTGGTGACCCACGCAGATTGGGACATGCAAGTAGGCATCCTTGATGTCCAAGGATGCCAGGAAATCCCCCGGGTGGAGCGCAGCAATCACCGAGCGAATGGATTCCATGTGGAATTTCCGAACCTTCACAAAGGCATTTAGGGCCTTGAGGTCCAGAATTGGACGGACCCCGTCCTTCTTTGGGACCACAAAACAGATTTGAATAAAATCCCTGAGACCTCTCCTTTGCCGGTACAATTACTCTGCACCTCAGCAAGTCTTGCACTGCCCCTAATAGGGCAACCCGATGCGCCAGAAGGAGAGAGAGATTTGAGGGAAAGAATCTGTCTGGTGGCCAGGAAAGGAACTCTATTCTGTTCCCCAAGGTGACCACCTCGCATACCCACCGGTCGGAGATATGGGAGGTCCACCGGTCCGTGAACCTGCAAAGTCGTTCCCCCACCCCAGAGTCGGGCGAGGGCAAGACTTCATGCGGTGGCGGGCTTGCTTGCCGGCTTGTTCGGCTTACGCACCCAGGGACGCTTATGTGCTCCAGCCGCACTCGTCAGTCAGGGAGAATTTTCCAGCGGAATCTGACTGACGAAAAAACGTCTTCTGAGTGGGAAAGGAAGGACCCGGCTTACGGTGCGGCCCCTTTGCCTTAGTAGGCTGAGGAAGAAGGGTGCTCTTTCCCCCCGTGACATTTTTAATAATGTCATCCAGGGAAGCACCAAATAGCCTTCCGCCCTTGAAAGGCAAATCCGTCAGGAGCTTCTTAGAGGCCAGGTCAGCAGACCAGCATTTTAACCAGATCAGGCGACGCAAACCCACTGCAGACACTGAGGCCCTAGAGATTAGGGGGGCAACGTCCATAGTGGCATCGCACATATACACTAGGCCCTGTACCATTTGGTCGGCCAGTGCAATGCAATCCGGAGGAAGATTATGCTCCTGCACAGTCTGGTGCAGAATCTTTGCCCGTTCCGTGAGTGTCTGAGACACCATGGTCGCCGCTACAAGAGGACGTAGCGCGGATCCCAGCATGGTGAACATGGCTCTGCTCACCACTTCCGACCTCCTATCAGTAGGGTCCTTAAAAGGCAGGAGTCCCCTCAACCGGGAGAGTTGTTCAATCGGGTGACCGGGGGGGGGGGGGGGGTCGACCAACGGAGGAGAGGCCCATTTTTTAATCAGGCTCTCCTCAAAGGGGTACCTAACCGCCAGACGCTGCGAGACCGCAAAGGACTTCTGCGGTTTGTCCCAAACCTAGTCTATGAATCTGTCAAAGCAAGGTGTATAGGGAAAAAACCTTCTTAGAAGGATTAACTTTAAATGAACCAAAAAGGAGACTGCCTCCACCAGAGGTTCTTCAGCCGCAGCCTCCAGCTTGAGTGTCCCTCACAGCATCAATGAGTTCACCAACAAGCTTCCTGTCATGTACTGAACCAGATAAGGAGTCTTCCTCACAAGGAATGTCTTGGTCAAAAATATCCAAAAATTCAGAGCTAGGGTCCTGTGCCGCAGCAATGCCCAAATGAGAATCAGAGCACTCCCCTGGAGATGGTGTGGGGAGAGGGCGCTTTAAAAGCTCCCTTGCGCTCGCACGCCGCTTCCATCCTGGAAGCAAATGATTCCAGGACTGCAGACAACTGGTCCATAGGGACCGCAGGTGCAGAACACTGCCAGTTGCCTCTGCCATGAATGGGGAAGCAGGTGACACCGACTCCATGATACCATAGCACCCTCTAAAACTTTGTCAAAAAAGTGAGAAAAAAAAAAAGTCCACCCTCCGGCTGCACTGACTGGGGGGGGTTACCCAGGGGACTCACCAACCCGGCTAGGACCGCTCGGTTCTGCTGCCTGTGTCACACTCTCAGCGCGAGTGAACAGTGAAGTGACTGAGGAGAATCACGCTGTTAGGCAGCGATAGAGGCCAACTAGCACAAAAAAAAAAAAGCGCGCAAAATGGCCGCCGCAATGATACGTGCACCACAGCCGCCAATGCAGTTTTCAATATAAAAGAAAAAACATAGTAAAAACATGGTGCCCAGCGGCACAAGAAAAAAACCGAAGGAATAAAAATATTTCTTCAAGAGACTGGCTCCCAAGAGAGCCACGTCCTCTGCTAGGCAGAAAAAAAAAATGAGGCTGCTGGCTGCAGGTAGGAGGGTTATGTCCGGAGGGACCGCGCCCTGTTAACTGTTAAAACATCTAACAATCTTCCTAGTCTTCTATGAGCAGGAACATAACCCACTTTGTCAAGATTGAAGATGCTGTGTCAGTCCATGGACGGTAAAGAGAAATGTCGTAGCTGTATTCCACTCCAAAAATCAAGACAAAACCAGTGATTTAGTGAGGTCAGCACAGACAGTGAGGGCCAAGTCGTAGATTGTGTAAAATGCGAAGCCTGATAACATTGCGAGTCTAAAAGTTTCCTAAAAGGTCCCTCTTGTAGCCCCGGTAGGAAACATGGATTCCCCACTATAGGGAAGAGAGGGGAGCAGGTAGGTGATAATGAAGTAGTCCTACATATCCAAGGTTGGGTGCTTTAATAAGGGCAGCATTAAGATCTCTAAAGCACCAAACCGCCCTACGCAATGGGACCATACATTGTGATTGCTCAATCTTTGGCCATAATGTAAGGTCTGTATGTCTACACCAATCTATTAATCTCCCCATATGGGCTGCCTGATAATATTTCAGCATGTCCGTTACCGCTAATCCACCATACTGCTTGGGCATAGTCATAAGTCGTCGTTGTAATGTAGGCCTTTTGTGTACCCAAATAAAATTAGTTATTAGTCCATTGATCTGTTTAAAAAATTCTGGAGGTATATAAAATCGGTATTGTTTGAAAAAGATATAAAAATTTAGGCAGAATTTACATTTTGATTATATTGCATTTCCCAAACCACGAAAAGAGGCCCTGGTGCCACTTGGAAAGTAAAACCCTTACCCTACTGAGTAAAGGTGGAAAATTTAAAACGTAAACGTGGTTTAACTTCAGAGGAATATACGTACCCAAATATTTAAGGGCCGTAGTGGTCCATCTAAAATTTGTATTTACTTTTAAGGTATCTGAGCCGTAGACAAATACCCCCATTGCCTCCGATTTGGACATATTTATTTTAAGGTATGATAGGGCGCTATATTGATCTAGTTCTCTTAAGAGGTTCGGTAGAGATATAGACGGTTTAGTAAGTGAAAATAAAAGGTGTTCTGCATACGCAGATACCTTATGGTCTACTTCCCCAGTTCGTATCCCAGTTATATCTAGATTCTGCCTAACCTTACAAAGGAATGGCTCTAACAAAAGGGCAAAAAGGAGAGGTGATAGGGGGCACCCTTGACGAGTTCCATTGGAGATCGAAAAGGGTTCTGATAAAAGCCCATTTACTTTAATTTGTGCCATAGGCCTCGAGTAGACACTCTAAATCCATCCCACCATCCTCTCTCCCAGGCCCACATATCGTAGGACCGAGAGCATAAAGAACCAGTTAACCCGGCCAAACGCCTTTTCGGCATCCGTGCCCAAGAACACAGATGGAGTGTTAGAAAAGTCAGCCAGGTGGATAAGATTCAAAACTTTAATTAGTATTATCTCGCGCCTCGCGAGTTGGTATAAAACCAACCTGGTCAAGATGTATCAATGCTGTCAAATGTGGTTGGATACATGTAGCTAAATTTTTTGTAAATAGCTTAAGATCCACATTTAATAAAGAAATAGGGTGATAGCTACCACATGCTGATTGATCCTTATCCTCTTTAGGTATTCGAGCAATGTGTGCTTTCAGCGCTTCCGGGGAAAATACCGTCTCGTGTCCTAAAGCATTAAATGTTTGTATCATCTGCTTCCCGAGCTGGGGAAGAAACAGCTGATAATATTTATGTGTAAAGCCATCCGGTCCCGGTGATTTGCCGGGTTTGAATGACCTGATGGCCTCTTGTAATTCCTCAAGAGAAATAGCAGCTTCCAGGTCCTCTCGGATCTGGTCCGATAACTTGGGGATACCTGAAGAGGAAATGTATTCCCTCCATTTTATACTGTGCCTATGATCTAGTATGTAAGTTATACAGAGATTGGTAAAATTTGCGAAAATTTGATACGATCTGGGTGGGGAGATGCACCTTTCTTCCCCCTGGATCTACTAGGTGGGGTATGCAATATTGAACCCGCTGTTCCTGTAAGGCTTTAGCTAGCTGGCGGCCGCATTTATCTCCCGATTCATAAAAATAGGATTTTTATAACAGCTTACCTGTAAAATCCTTTTCTTGGAGTACATCACGGGACACAGAGCGGCATAGTCATTACTATGTGGGTTATATAGTTTACCTTCAGGTGCTGGCACTGGCAACTTCCAAACCGGAAGTGCCCTCCCCTATATAAGCCCCTCCCATCCGGGAGCACCTCAGTTTTGTAGCAAAGCAATAAGTGTCCCCAAAAGAGGGGTGGGAGCTCTGTGTCCCGTGATGTACTCCAAGAAAAGGATTTTACAGGTAAGCTGTTATAAAAATCCTATTTTCTTTCTCGTACATCACGGGACACAGAGCGGCATAGTCATTACTATGTGGGATGTCCTAAAGCAATGCCCAATGAGGGGGGGGGGGGGGTACACCATACATAAGCTGAGCGCTATCAGACATGAGGATCTTTTGTGGCCTGCAACACACTGCGCCCAAAGGCGACATCCTCCTGACTTCTAACGTCCACCTGGTAGAACCTAGTAAACGTGTGTACTGAAGACCATGTTGCGGCCTTACAGATTTGAGCCAGGGAGGCCTGGTGATGCACTGCCCATGAAGTTCCAACTGCTCTCGTGGAGTGCGCCCTAACTTTGAACGGAGGCGGTCTCCTTCTCAAGCCATAGGCTTGCATAATGACCTGTCGAATCCACTTGGCTAAAGTAGATTTTGACGCTGCCTGACCCTTTCTGGGGCCTTCCGGCAGAATAAACAAAGTATCCGTTCTGCGAATCTGAGCAGTGGCTTTTAGATAAGCTTTAACTGCTCTTACTACATCCAAAGAATGTAATAACTTTTCCTCTACCGAACTAGGCTTGGGGAAAAAAGGAAGAACCACATCTTGGTTCAAATGAAACCTCGATACCACCTTAGGAAGAAAGGCTGGATGAGGACGTAACACTACTCTGTCCTTATGGATAACCAGATATGGCTCCCTACAGGACATAGCGGCTAATTCCGACACTCTTTTAGCCGAACAAATGGCTACTAGAAAAATCAATTTCCTGGTGAGAAGAACCAGGGAAATATGCTGTAATGGTTCAAATGGTTGTTTCTGTAGAACCGACAGAACCAGGTTTAAGTCCCATGGACATATGGGAATATTAACCGGAGGGCTAATACGCATCACTCCTTGTATAAAGGCTTTGACTAGTGAATGCGAAGCCAAGGGCCTCTGAAAAAATATTGACAAGGCCGAAATCTGACCCTTGATAGTACTCAAGGCAAGCTTCCTATCTACAGCCCACTGTAGGAAGTCCAGAATCCTACCTATTACGTACTTACGCGGATGCCATTTCTTGGCTTCACACCAGGCGATGTACGCCTTCCAGATTCTATAGTAGATCTGCCTGGATACTGGCTTCCTGGCATTGATCATGGTAGATACCACAGGATTAGAGAGACCTCTCTTTTTTAGAATGTGGGCTTCAATAGCCAGGCCGTCAAACCTAGGGCTGGTAAGGAAGGGTGGTATATCGGTCCTTGCGAAAGCAGGTCCGGACGATGTGGGAGGGTCCAAGGACTCCCCACAGACATCTTTACAATCTCCGCGTACCATGCTCTTCGGGGCCACGCTGGAGCTACCAGAATCACTGGTTTCTTTTCTACCCTGATTCTGCGGAGTAATCGAGGTAACAATTGTGGCGGTGGGAATGCATATATCAGCTTGAACTGATCCCAAGGGAACACTAGGGCATCCGAGCCGCAAGCTAGGGGATCCCTTGTCCAAGAGACAAACCTGTCCACTTTTGCGTTGAATCTGGATGCTAGCAGATCTACATCCGGTGTTCCCCACCGCTGACATATTGTCCGGAAAACCTCAGGATGAAGGGACCATTCCCCTGGGCATAATTGTTGGCGACTTAGAAAGTCCGCCTTCCAATTCTCCACTCCTGGAATGAATACCGCAGATATGGCTGGGACATATCTTTCTGCCCATTTCAGGATGCAATTTACTTCCCTCTGGGCTGCACGACTCCTGGTGCCACCCTGATGATTGATATATGCCACTGCCGTGGCATTGTCCGATTGAATTCTGACAGGGGACCCTTGGAGTTTGGATGTCCATGCTACTAGGGCATACCGGGCTGCTCGTATCTCTAAGAGATTGATGGGCAGGGCCTTTTCTGCATCCGACCATCTGCCCTGGAGAGACCATTGCTCCAGTACTGCTCCCCAGCCTATAAGGCTGGCATCTGTAGTGACCACCTTCCAAGAAATCAGACTGAAGGATTTCCCTTTTTCCAGATTCTGGGGAACCAACCACCAACGGAGGCTCTTGCAAACGGAAGGGGACAAGGACATTGGTAAGTCTAGGGCCTGAACTCTTTTGTTCCAGGCTGACAGTATGGCCCTTTGCAAATTCCTTGAATGGAATTGACCGTAGGGTACTGCTTCGAATGATGCCACCATTTTTCCCAGCAGCCTCATGCACCGGCGTATGGATGGCTGTCTTTTTGTACCCACTAGGTGGATCAAATCTCTCAAAGACGACACCTTTTCTTGAGGCAAGAAAATTTTTCTCTGGTCTGAATCCAGCCTTAGCCCCAAGTATTCCAGACTTTTGACTGGTTTTAGGGCTGACTTGTCTCGGTTGATAATCCAACCGTGATATTCCAGATACTCGATTGTCTCGTGAACAACCACTTCTAGTTTTTCCACTGAGTGGTCTATCAGCAACAAGTCGTCTAGATATGCCATTATCGTTACACCTCGTGTTCTTAGATTGGACAATAATGGAGCCAGAATTTTTGTGAACACTCGTGGTGCTGTGGCCAGACCGAATGGTAAGGCTCTGAACTGAAAATGGCGCCCTTCTACCGCAAAGCGTAGAAATTTTTGGTGGACTGGAAAGATGGGAATGTGCAAATAAGCATCTTTGATGTCGATCGAGGCTAACCATTCCTCCCCTTGTAGGGCAGTGGCCACCGATCGGATCGACTCCATCCGGAAAGTCCTGATATGTAGGAATTTGTTTAGCCCTTTTAGATTTAATATGGGCCTCACGTCCCCGTTTGGCTTCGGGACTGTAAAGAGGTTTGAGTAAAACCCGAACCCCCATTCTTCCAGGGGAACCTCTATAATTACTGCTTGGAGCAATAATTGTTCTAGTGCCAACAGGAGGGATCCTCTCTTCTGGGGATCCCTTGGCACGTTTGACCTTATAAAATGGGAAGGAGGGGAGTCTTAACTCCAATTTGTATCCCAGACTTACTGCGGAGAGCACCCATCTGTCTCTGATCGTGTCCCGCCAGGTCTCTGCGAACAACTGAAGTCTTCCCCCCACCCGATTGAGTGGGGGCAACCCTTCATGCATTTGACTTTGGGGGAGGTTTTGTACCTCTCCTGATCCAGGGTTTCTTGTTACCCTGCAATTGTCCCTGATTTTTACCCCCGGGATTTGACCGAGGAGGCCGTCGGAACTGTTTCACAGCCGATGTCCTAGGGACTGGAGAAGCAGGCCTCTTAAAAGAGGGACCTCTAACTCTGTTTTTAACCGGCAAAAGTGTACTTTTACCGCTGGAAATTTTCTGGATATATTTGTCCAGGTCTTCCCCGAATAAGCGTTCACCATGAAATGGGAAGCTGACCAGCAATTTTTTACAGGGAGCTTCAGCAGACCAGTTTTTGAGCCACTGCTGGTTGTGTCACCAAGCCTGCTGTAGCAAAAGCAGATTTTAATAAGGACTCTAATTTTTTATCTATTGGGTCCTTGAACATTTGGACATTATCCACTGGACATGTCAGTGATTTATTCACACAAGAGATGGCTGCGTCCACTGTAGGGACCCTCCATTTTTTGATGAACTTATCCTCCATGGGATAGACCACCTGAAATCTCTTGGGAGGAGTAAATATTTTATCAGGATGCTCCCAATCCTGGTAAATGAGCCCTTCCAGTAAAGGATGGATCGGAAAGGAACAAACAGTCTGGGGAGCTTTTAGCAACCCCAACGAGGAGACAGAAGTGGATGATGGCTCCGCAAGGGGCATTTTAAATGCTGATCGGACCATGTTAGTCAGGGACTGAACCCATAACCTTTCAGCATGTGATGCTGAGAATGGCTCTTCCACTGTTGATTCCTCTACAACAGAATCGACCTCATCCTGATCCCCTTCAGGTAGGTCGATCCCTGTATGGGACTGTTGCTCTGCTAACAGGTACCCTGAGGGAGGAGACGGAGATCGAGCGCTCTTTCCCTGTGACAGGGAAGCAGCGATCAATGTTGACAATCTCTCTTCCAGCCCTCCCAGAGCTGAGGAAAAAACCTCCTCTGTTACATACACAGGAGCAGGTGAACTGAGGACAGCCACAGTACCAGGTACTCCTGAGGGTGCTCTACGGTCACTAACCTCTGATTCTTCAGGGGAGATTGGTGCAGCCGAAGCATGCCCAAGATCCTCAGAGCCCGATGGAGACCCCCTATGCTTCCTGGGATTTTTAGTCCCGGAGTTTTTAGACGGCATATTCCTAAACCCAAAGCTGAGGTATTCCAGCCGAAATACACCACTTACTGACAATAGTCTAGCACAATTGCTGCTATAAAAATAGTTGGTGTCTACTAATGTGCCTTTCTATGGGGATGCCTGCATCAACCGCTTGCTGTATGCCTTTTTTAAATGTTGCCAGCTCTGTCTCTGCACTCCATAGCCAGCTCACAACACATAATTGTGTCTTTTAACATGCTGGGACGCCCACACATGCGCAGAAGCGCTGCGGCGCGCACAGAGCGTCATCCCCCAAGCTCCGCCCCCTTTCCCAGCTCACCTCTATATATAGAGGCGCGTGCTCGCGCACGCGCGCGGGCACGTGCGCCTTCGGCGCTCTTTTTTGAAAAGGGAAACTAGGGACAGGAGACAGGGCCCTTTGCCGCAGGCCGGGGGATGGACGAGCATTGCAACATGGCAGAGGAAGCAGTTTCCCACAAGAGAACTCACCATCTGCCTGGACTTGCTCTGATGAAAAGAAACCAGTCCACATGACAAGAAACGTTCCACAGCGGCCTCTAGTGGATTAACACAGGTACCGCAGTCTATATATTTTTTTATTTTTTTCTTGACCACTATTAAAAATATTACATTTTTTAGTAGTTACAGGCATGCATAAATATTTAGCGGGAATACCGTTAGGTAACAGGCAGAAAGACATATTAGGCTTGGGGGTCCCCTCAATAGAACCAAGTTCCTGAGGGAACTTACCCCACTTACCTTTTCCCCGCCGCAGGACTCTGTTTGGTCCACAGAAGCCCAAACTTCACCTATCACGGCAGGCATTGTAATTAAACCTTCAGGGACCGGGTTCCCAAGGATTCCACTCCCCTGGACCTGTATAGCACCCTGCACAGAAAACATCTTGGTCGTGGGTATGACCAGAGCTCTGGATCCCAGGGTCCAGCTCTCCTAAGAGAAGCATTACAGGCAAAACCTTGCTCTTCTCTGCAAGGCCCGGGTACCGACCGTTTAGCTATGAAGCTTTTTTGGTCGGATCCGGAATAGCTTACTGAGGCCCAAAAGAACCTGTACGCAAGCTCAGTGAAAAACACATGTTTCTTCTTGGCCAACACCTTAGACACTGGCAAAAAAACTGAGGTGCTCCCGGATGGGAGGGGCTTATATAGGGGAGGGTACTTCCGGTTTGGAAGTTGACAGTGCCAGCACCTGAAGGTAAACTATATAACCCACATAGTAATGACTATGCCGCTCTGTGTCCCGTGATGTACGAGAAAGAAAATATTTCTGACATGACTGCAGTGCTGACTTAGCTCTGTAGTGGAGGAGGGATGTCACTTGTCTACGTAGATTAAAAAGTTAATTCTCCCCTGATAACCCGCGATTCTGTTTATGTTGGGTCTCTAAAATATGTATGGCCTTCAGTAATTTAGTTAATTCTGCTTCCCTGGCCTTTTTAATTCTAGACCCATGCTTAATAAGGACCCCCTTTATTACCGATTTATGCGCTTCCCAGATTATCCATATGTCCACCTCTGGTGTAGTATTGTCTTGGAAATAGTACTGTATTTCTTTGAGAATATCCTCCACTACTAACTTAGCCTCAAGCAGGCTCTCATTAAGTCGCCACTGTCTGGTATTTGGAAGTAAATGTACATTCATTGTCAATGTCACTGTTGCATGGTTCGACCATGTGATATTCCCTATGTCTACTGCTTTAACCATCGTTAACATGTAGTGGGGGATAATAAACAGATCATGACGGGAATACACCTTATGCGGTGTTGAGTAAAAGCTATAATCCCTTTCATCAGAATGGTAAATTCTCCATGCGTCAGTGAGTTGGTAGTTGTAAAGAGTATGTAGAACTCGTTTACGAAGACTTGTGGCGACTGATGAGCTTCCTACAGATGTATCCACCCTGGGGTCCAAAGGAAGATTGAAATCTCCACCCAGGAGAAGTTTACCCTCAGCAAATTTCATAAGCTTATTGATCGTAGAACAGATAAATTAATCTTGATTACAATTGGGGGCATATACCGTGGCCAGGGTCACTTTAATGCCACCGACCGTGCCCTTAAGAAACAAAAATCTGCCCTCAGGATCTACTCTTGTATCTGTCAAACTCCAAGAGACTCACCTAGATACCAAGAAAGATACACCCCTAGATTTAGATACCCTATTAAAAGGCATGATATGCAAAAGGATAGAGGTTACTCTTTAAAATTGGTGCCTTTCCCTCTTTAACATGAGCTCCTTGGATATATGCCACATCCGAATGTGAACGTTTTAAATCTTGAAGTAGCATTCTCCGGTATGTTAAGCCCCTTTGCATTTAGAGAGGTAATCCTTAATACCTCTATCTCCCCTGGCGGCAAAAGGGAAAAAAAAAAAAAAAAAAAGAAGAAGAAAAGGGGCGAGAAAGAAAACAAAAAGGGTTCCAATAACCCTAATGTATTGGCAGTGGATTTACTAGTCCTCCGCTTCTCCCTCTTACAGGTGAAGAGGGATAAGAAAAACCAAATTGTATAGCACTCACATACAAGGAAACCCCCCCCTCCAAGGAAACCCCCTATAAGGCAATCTCATCTAAGCCATTATTTGCCCATTTTAGGGGATTTCTCCCTTCAGGTTTCAGCTCGTCAGGATCAGGGAGTAGGGACATTACATATATACTTCAACCAGAGGCCCTAATATGGTGCCATCAGCAGTTGGGGGGGGGGGGGGGGGCTCTTTACGAGGAGGGGATGACCTTCCATAAACACACACAAAAAAAAAAGTTTTTTTTTTTTTTATCATTTGTACCATCTTATCCTGGCACTTATACCTCCAAGTGCTGTGCAATGCGCAGATATACCTATACAGGCCCCTTATTTCTAATTATCATGTTCATCAAAGTCCTAAGATAGATAGATAAATTGTTTATTTAATCCACCAAATAAAAAAAGTGAAAAATACTAGGAGTACCATCTTATCCTGGTACTTGTACCTCCAAGTGTTGTGCAATTCACAGATATACCTATACAAATCCCTTAATGCCAATTACTATATACATAGAAGTGCCAAAAAAAAATAAAAAGAAGGAAATAAGTATATAGATTCATTGTTTAATACACTAAGGGAGGAAAAAAAAAAAAAAGGGGGGGGGAATACACCCCCTCCTCTACCTTCGCCCCAACCCACCCCCACTACACCGGCCTCTCCCTATTTACACTAATACCACCCTCTCTGTTCTATCTGCTGTTATTCCCCACAGTACCAGTCCTATCTTTTTATAGGGGAAGGCTGTATGCCTATACTTTAAGGGTAAATCACCACAAAGTTTACATGCACACTGATGCAAATGCTCCTAAATCACATACACTGAACAGGTCACTGAGGGTTAATGCTTATAAGCTGGGGAACTAAGGGGTAAAGCAGTATTAAACACCAAAAGCAAAACTTTTATTATACTACAGCTTACCAAATCTTACAGTATCTCACAGTGAGTACACCCCTTTTTGTAAATATTTTATTATATCTTTTCATGTGACAATACGGAAGAAATGACACTTTGCTACAATGTAAAGTAGTGAGTGTACAGCTTGTATAACAGTGTAAATTTGCTGTCCTCTCAAAATAACTCAACACACAGCCATTAATGTCTAAACCGCTGGCAACAAAAGAGAGTACACCCCTAAATGAAAATGTCAGAATTGGGCCCAATTAGCCATTTTCCCTCCCCGATGTCATGTGACTCGCTAGTGTTACAAGATCTCAGGTGTGAATGGGGAGCAGGTGTGTTAAATTTGGTGTTATCGCCCTCACACTCTCATACTGGTCACTGGAAGTTCAATATGACACCTCATGGCAAAGAACTCTCTGAGGCTCTGGAAAAAAAAAAAAAAAAAAAAGAAGAATTGTTGACCTACACAAAGATGGCCTAAGCTATAAGAAGAATGCCAAGACCCTAAAACTAAGCTGCAGCACGGTGACCAAGACCATACAGCGGTTTACCAGGACAGATTCCACCCAGAAAAGGACTTGCCATGGTCGACCAAAGAAGTTGAGTGCCCGTGCTCAATGTCATATCCAGAGGTTGTCTTTGGGAAATAGACATATGAGTGCTGCCAGCATTACTGCAGAGGTTAAGGGGGGGGGGGTCAGCCTGTCAGTACTCAGAACATACGCCGCACACTGCATCAAATTGGTTTGCATGGCTGTCGTTCCAGAAGGAAGCCTCTAAGGATGGTGCACAAGAAAGCCCGCAAACAGTTTACTGAAGACAAGCAGACTGACGACATGGATTACTGGAACCATGTCCTGTGGTCTGAGGAGACCAAGATGAACTTATTTGGTTCAGATGGTGTCAAGCGTGTGGGGCGGCAACTAGGTGAGGAGTACAAAGGCAAGTGTGTCTTGCCTACAGTTAAACATGGTGGTGGGAGTGTCATGGTCTGGGGCTGCATGAGTGCTGCCGGCACTGGGGAGCTACAGTTCATTGAGGGAACCATGAATGCCAACATGTACTGTGACATACTGAAGCAAGCATGATCCCCTCCCTTTGGAGACTGGGCCGCAGGGCAGTGTTCCAACATGATAATGACCCCAAACACACCTCCAAGATGACCACTGCCTTGCTAAAGAAGCTGAAGGTAAAAGGTGATGGACTGACCAAGCATGTCTCCAGACCTAAATCCTATTGAGCATCTGTGGGGCATCCTCAAAACGGAAGGTGGAGAAGCGCAAGGTCTCCAACATCCACCAGTTCTGTGATGTCATCATGGAGGAGTGGAAGAGGACTCCGGTGGCAACCTGTGAAGCTCTGGTGAACTCCATACCCAAGGGGGTTAAGGCAGTGCTGGAAAATAATGGTGGCCACACAAAATATTGACACTTTGGGCCCAATTTGGACATTTTCACTTAGGGGTGTACTCACTTTTGTTGCCAGCGGTTTAGACATTAATGGCTGTGTGTGGAGTTATTTTGAGGAGACAGCAAATTTACACCGTTATACAAGCTGTACACTCACTACTTTACATTGTAGCAAAGTGTAATTTCTTCAGTGTTGTCACATGAAAAGATAAATGGTGATGTTTGTAATCTAAAACACATCTGGAGGAAAAGAGTCCTGTGAAATGGTTTTATCAAGGTCATCTATGCCAAACAACTTACCTGGCATTGCATGATATATACTAGGCCAGAACTGACCACTGTCTCTCTTTATCCAAACACGCACTGTCCTGAAAAAAAGAACATTGGTGAGAGGTACAAGAATTACAGCTACACAGGGATGTGCCATAGAGCAGAACAGTTTGTAATTACATTAGTTGCCACTTGAGCGGTGGCATTCTACTAATCCACTAGTAAGCAAACTCAGTTCTCCCGCTGCAGTGAAACTACAAATCTCATCCTTCCTCTGGCTCTGGGAGCAGGGCCGTCTTTAACCGCTTGCCGACCAGCCGCCATCGTTATACTACGGCAGGTCGCCACGATCCCGCGAACCGCCATAGGTGTACGTCGTCCCTTTAAGCGGGTTAGTAGGCAGGGGTGCTGATGCTCGTGACCAGCGCTACTGTGTATATGCTAAAGGGCAAAAACAAAAACAAAACAAAAACAAAAAACAAAAACAAAAACAAAAAAACAAAAAACAGGAGGGCGCACCGACCTAGTGTATTACCAGATAAAATCTTTATTAAAATGTATAAAAACAGCAATGGTCCTACTCACAAGCAGAGCGTTAAAATGAGCTTTTTCTAGTGACCAGCCTGAATCATAGGACGACTGAAGTTAAAACTCGATGACCAGGGAGATAGATAGTACCTCAAATGTGCTGGACGGCTGACGCGTTTCCGGGGCGCACCCCTTTCTTCAGAGCCTACACAGCTTGTGGTATCCTATTCTCATGGATAACCCCACGGGTGCGCCCCGGAAACGCGTCAGCCGTCCAGCACATTTGAGGTACCATCTATCTCCCTGGTCATCGAGTTTTAACTTCAGTCGTCCTATGATTCAGGCTGGTCACTAGAAAAAGCTCATTTTAAACGCTCTGCTTGTGAGTAGGACCATTGCTGTTTTTATACATTTTAATAAAGATTTTATCTGGTAATACACTAGGTCGGTGCGCCCTCCTGTTTTTTGTTTTTTTACAGTTGTATGAACACCCATAGTTCTGAGGAGGGCTGCAAGATTCCTAAAGTGTTGCCTGTTTACTGAGGAATGATCGACACGCCCCGCATACACCAAGACATCAGAGCGCAGGAGTATTGTTTTGTTGTACTTTTTTCTTGATTTGGGGACTCCTGCTGCTAGGTGTAGTAGTGTGCGGTGTGGCAAGCAGCAAATATTACTGAATAATGGCATTGTCCATAGAAGAAAGGCAGCTAAGAAGGGCTTCATTGGCAAAAGGCTTCCTGAATAGTGTTGATAATTACGAACAGCAACTGGAAGGACTAGACGTCATCAGCGATGAGAATACTCTACAGAGTAGAGAGGAGAAGATGGTATCAGCATTCTACAAACTAAAACATCTTTTGGAGAATGAAATGACTCAGTGGTGGGACATTGTGTTATTGCAAAAATACCTAGAGGTTAATAGGATACCTAGAGGTCTAAGGTTGAATAAGTTATGTAATTTTTTAGATGTAGATATTGGCCAAGAATGGGTTAAAGAAATGAGGCTGTTTAATAGGACTTGGTTAGTAATGATCATTAGGCAAAGAGAGCGGAATTTGTCGAATATTAAAATTGATATCACTAATATACAAGAAGAACTCTTGACCTATATGGATTTAGAAGCATTCTCAGTATGGGATAATAAGATAAACAAACAACAGATTATGAGGCAGAATTGATAGTCCGCAAATCAGGTAAATTCGAGAGAGACAGGCTAGATTATACTTCTGGACGGGAGTTCAATTGGAGGAGGGACAAGAATGCATTACCCCCTGGAGAGGAAGAAGATGGGCCAATGGGGAGGGAGCGAGAGCATTCTGGGCAAGAATATAGGCCGGAAGTGAGAGAGAGGGAGTCCAGGAACCAGAATCATTATCACGATAGAACCAATGCTCACTTCAAGGAAAGAAATAAGAGTCATGAGAACGTAAATAGAAATAGGAATGGACGTTGGTATAAGAATAGGAATAGAAACAATACAAATAAAAATAAAAACAGAAATATATATAAGAACATAAACAATACAAGGAAAACTAAGGATCACTCACCCAATACACCAACTTGCTCTAGTGTACATGAGGATTTCCCTCCTCCGTTGAAGCAAAGGAGTCCCTTGTTGGAACAAAATAAGATCCCTGTACAGGCGAAAGAGGGACAAGGAACTGATGGTCTTCAGATACGGAATGATGACCCGTCCAAGAATCAAATATCGGTCAGGGAATGTTCATTACGGGTCGAAACAACGGTTCCCCTAACGGAAGAGTATTCAATTCCTGGTGGTGCAGGGAAACAACAGGAGCACGACATTAATCTAGGGCCCAAGAACATAATGCAATCAGGAGATAAAAGTATGGGAAATGGAAACGTGGAACCTAATAAAGATGACTTTTCTTTTTTTGGGAAAGGAGCTGCGGGGACAACAAAACCCGCAGCGCCGAAAACTTTAACAACCAGATCTTTAACCCCCCCGAACACCAGAAGACTAAGAAACCAACAAGGAGAGGCCAGAGAGGTGGCAAGAAATCAAAGAAGAGAACAGAGATGATAGAAAATCATTCTACCATCAAAATATATAACCTCTCTAATTGCGTGTTCTCTGAAAAAGAGCTTGATTTGCTTAGAAGGGGCCTCAATTATGCCCCGGAAAGCCCTCCGAATTTGTTTGAACTGTTCATCGACCTGAATAAATTCATACGTAACCTCACGGTGAAGCGTCACTTCAGGCTCAAGGAAATCAATGGTCAAAGTACTGAGAACTTAGAAACAACAACTTCGACCTTTGGGGATATATCTGAGGATACAGGCATGTTGGAGATCCTAGAGGAATTATATGAAGAAGGCGGCTTGGAACCTCTAAATGAGTCGTTTGCCTTGCCGAGTGAGGAAGCTACTAGACATACAGACTTCAGACCAAAATCTAGCTTTTATCCACATTGGAGTAAGGGGAACTTCATCTCCACCTTCTATGAAGTTGTCATGCGTGAATTCAGAAAAATGTGTGGTGACAGAAGCCGCAAATACAATAAGGGCTATGAGGTTGGTATCGAAGCCCCCCTGAGTAGCCTGAAGAATAATCTTGAGATCATAATCAGGAAGGCAGACAAGGGAGGTGGCCTGGTTATACAGGATAGAGATCAATACCTGGAAGAAGCCCTTAGGTTGTTAGGGGATACTGACACCTACGAGAGACTACGTTGGGATCCAACGGTAGAGTACAATGGAGATTTGAAAAAACTTCTGGATAGGGCGTTATCGAGCAAGATTTTAACAAAGAATGAGTATGAATTTTTATACTCAAAACATCCGGTCGTCCCCCATTTCTACCATATTCCCAAGATTCACAAAGATATAGAAAAACCTCCAGGCAGACCCATTGTTGCGGGCATTGACAATCTAACCAGTAATCTGGGGAGCTACATTGATCACTTCCTACAAAATATAGTGATTAACTTACCATCATTCATCAAAGATTCAGGCCATGCTCTGGAGATACTAGCTAATTATAAGTGGGAGAAGGGCTATAGATGGCTATCATTGGATGTAGCATCTTTATATACATCTATCCAGCATCTATTTGGCCTTCGAGCCACCGAATACTATCTAGCGAAAGCCCACACGTTTAACCCACAACAGGCACAATTTATTTTTGAGTGCATTGAATTCACCTTGACTCATAATTACTTTACGTTCATGGACTGCTTCTACAGACAGGTGAGGGGTACGGCGATGGGGGCAAGGTTTGCACCAAGCTACGCAAATCTCTTTATGGGGTATTGGGAACTCCAATACATTTGGGCGAACAACCCCTTTGGGAAAAATTTAGTTTTGTACTCTCGGTATATAGATGATATCCTTATTATCTGGAATGGGAGTGATGAAGAACTCGATGGATTTCTGACACATTGTGCCAATAACCCTTTCGGAATTTCATTCACCCATGTAGTAGACGAAGAACTCCTAGTTTTCCTGGATCTGGAATTGAGGGCCGACGAATATGGTGTCATCTATTCAAGAACGCACTTTAAACCTAGCGCAGGCAATTCATACCTACATGCTCAGAGTCACCATCACCCAAGATGGATCCGGAATATTCCATTCGGTCAGTTCTGTCGGCTTAGGCGCACCTGTTCTCGAAAAAAGGACTATGAAGATCAAAGTCTGATTTTGAAGAATAAATTCAAAGAGAAGGGCTACGAGGAAGGACATATAGAGGAAGCCTTCCAAAAATTTCTACACTTGTATGGAGATATTGATGAAATAAAAACGAAACGGGAGAAAAATGAACCAGCGCAAACAAGGTTCTGCACGAGGTACAATAATAAAGTACCGACGATCCAAAAGATCTTCAAGAAGAACTGGAAAATTCTGGAATCAGATCCCTTTCTGAGTCTCCCGCCCCATCCCAATTTGGTATTTAGGAGACCGAGAGATTTGCGAAATACGATTGCCCCAAGTAGGGTCAAAAAGAACAACAAGAACAAAGGACTGAATAACACCTGGACCACTATCTTTGACCAGAAAGGTTCCTATAGATGTGGAAGTGGCATTTGCGGCAATTGTACACATATGTGCCACAGGAAGAAAGAGGTGATTGGAGTAGATGGGAGAAGTCATAAGATCAGACAGTTTATTAACTGTGGTACCCCATTTATCATCTATGGTCTAATCTGCCCTTGTGGCCTTATGTACATTGGCCGTACATGTCGACCAATGAGAACCAGGATGAACGAACACAGGAGTAGCATCACCACGGAAAAGGACAAGTGTTCAGTTCCGAGACATTTCAAGGAACTACATGACAGTAGCATAGATGGTCTGAAGGTTTTTGGCATAGAAGCTATACCTAGCAATTTAGATAGTGGCAAGAAATATCAGATTTTATGTAAGAGAGAAGCTTTCTGGATCTTCACCTTGGGGACTTTGGCCCCGCAGGGCCTCAACGAGGGAATTGAACTTCACACCATTAGTACAAGTTGATTGGTCGTGCATGCCAGGGTACATAAAGAGAATATTTCTAGTAGGCTTAGGATTTAGAAGAGAGAGTTTTAAGGCTTTTTGGGTCCTTTGGGGTTTATATTTAATATTGGGAACATGATTATTATTGTTGATAATAATTAATAATAATTTGTTTTCTTTTTTGTTTATCATTTTTGCAATGCCATAATGCACATCATATTTACAGCTGGTTTATTCAGGTTCATGTGACATCTTCTGGACCTACTAGGGTCCACGCCACTGGCACCCTACACTATGTGGGTGCTTCTTGGTAGAGTGTAGTTCAAGGGTTGCTTGTTCAACTCCATTAATAATATTTATACGGCGTGGTTCATTTGGTAGGTCCAGCGTACAGTGGGTCCACCATGTATCATCTGTGGGAGTGTTTTGCATAAGTACATGTGGGGAGAGATTTACGTGTATCCCTTTTCCTCACGGCAAATAATTGTGGGGCAGTGGGGATAAATGGGACCTTTGTCCCACGAAGTTATTTTATCCATGGAGATAGTCCATCAATGTTGTTTCCCACAAATTCACTTTGGTGATGGGGGAATGTTTTTGGCAAAGAAACCAGGTAGGAGTTTTCCTATGTACTAGACCCACTGTACGTATCTGTGGATCCTTTGTATGGGTGTGCATGTGCGTGTGTGCATGGAGGAGGCTCCTCTCTCCCCCCCCCTTTTTTTTTTTTTTTTCTCCTTGTCATTGGACAGGCCTCCTTTACACTCCGCCCCTAAGAGTGATAGGAGGAGCGGGTGTGTACACTGTGGTTTCACCGGAAATTGCGGGTGGAACGCAAACACACCCGCACTTCCAGTTTAGCATCCAGATCGAGGCCTGGTATTTGCCTAATCAGGCTGTGCTATAGACAAACAGGGACGCGACCGGAAGTGCGGGTAGACACGCTAGTGACACCCACACCTCTAGGCAATTGCGACCCATTCCATGCTTTGGACAAGCCTCCTCTGCACTCCGTCCCTAGGAGTGATAGGAGGGGCGAGCGCATTCACTGTAGTGCTACCGGAAGTTGCGGGTGGAACGCAAACACACCCGCACTTCTGACTCGGCATCCAGATCGAGGCCTGGCATTCGCCCAATCAGGCCGCACCACTGACAAACAGGAAGTGCGGGTGGAAAAGTTTGCAACACCCGCACTTCTAGTCCAAAGCTCCGAATGTGCCTCTCTCCCTTAATAGAAGGTTAGGTATAGGATGCAGTGAGTGGAATCCTAGATGCATCTCTCCCACTGGCAGATCATTGGACACCTTTGCATCTACTGTTGGCCCCTGCTGCATACGGTAAGCGGTTCGTTCGGGCACAATTAGATGCTTGTTACATATCTGTTGTATACTACTAGCCTACCTGGTCACCCTGTGATGCGGGATCAGTGGGGGTTTGGGTACAAGTTTGCTAGGAGTATTTTGATCATTAGTGGCACACTGGTCCTTTGAATTTGAACCTCTATCCTCCACCACTATTTTATATGTATCTATGATGTGAAATGATTTGTTTTACTCTAGTGCACAATTGGTGTCACATAGCATGTCGAATTATATCTAATTTCTGATTCACCCCTATGGGTTAATCATGAGACACACCTCTGGGGGTAGAGTTTGTAGGGGCGGGGCCTATTGGGGTGGGGACGATGGGTCGGGGCCTCCTTGGTGGACATGAGTGTGTGTATATCTATATGTGTGGGGTTATCCATGAGAATAGGATACCACAAGCTGTGTAGGCTCTGAAGAAAGGGGTGCGCCCCGGAAACGCGTCAGCCGTCCAGCACATTTGAGGTACCATCTATCTCCCTGGTCATCGAGTTTTAACTTCAGTCATCCTATGATTCAGGCTGGTCACTAGAAAAAGCTCATTTTAACGCTCTGCTTGTGAGTAGGACCATTGCTGTTTTTATACATTTTAATAAAGATTTTATCTGGTAATACACTAGGTCGGTGCGCCCTCCTGTTTTTTGTTTTTTTACAGTTGTATGAACACCCATAGTTCTGAGGAGGGCTGCAAGATTCCTAAAGTGTTGCCTGTTTACTGAGGAATGATCGACACGCCCCGCATACACCAAGACATCAGAGCGCAGGAGTATTGTTTTGTTATGCTAAAGGGCAGCCTGTTTCTGTGGTGTCAGGAAAGCAATTTTGCATGCATTCCCAACACACACAAATGTGAACGCAGGCTAAATGTTCCAGTTACATTGGTGGTCAGCGTAAATCTTATTACATTGGTGCTTGGTGTAGAATCCTTTCACACTAGTGGTCAGTGTAAATCCCTCCTTTACATTGGTGGTTACTGTGAATGGTTCTATTCTATTAGGCCGGTTTCACACTGGGGCGGTGGGGGCATAGCCGTGCTATTTTTAGCGGCGCTATACCGTCGGGATTGCAGAGGTATTCTGCCGCTAGCGGTGCGGTTTTAACCCCCGCTAGCGGCTGAAAAAGGGTTAATACCACCCGCAAACCGCGGTATCCCATTCATTTCAATGGGAAGGAGCGGTAAACACACCGCTCCTCTCACCGCTCCAAAGATGCGGCTAGCAGGACTTTTTTTAAGTCCTGTTAGTGCACCGCTCCAGTGTGAAAGCCCTCGGGGCTTTCACATTGGAGACACAGGAGCCGCTGTTTAGGCTCGGTTTGCAGGCGCTATTTTTAGCAAAATAGCGCCTGCAAACCGCCCCAGTGTGATAGGGGCCTTAGTGGTCAGTGTTGAAACTTCTCTTTATATTGGAAGACGGAAAAAAATATAAAATAAATATATATATATATATATATATATATATATATATATATATATATATATATATATATATTTATATTTATATTTTTATATTTATTACACACATACATACACACACACACACACACACACAGTGGGACCAAAAAGTATTTAGTCAGCCACCAATTGTGCAAGTTCTCCTACTTTAAAAAAGATGAGAGGCCTGTAATTGTCATCATAGGTATACCTCAACTATGAGAGACAAAATGTGGTAACAAATCTAGAAAATCGCATTGTCTGATTTGGAAAGAATTTGCAAATTATGGTGGAAAAGTGGTCTCTCACAGACCTGTATCTTCTTCTTTAAGAGGCTCGTCTGTCCTCCACTCATTACCTGTATTAATGGCACCTGTTTGAACTTGTTATCAGTATAAAAGACACCTGTCCACAACCTCAGTCACACTCCAAACTCCAGTATGGTGAAGACCAAAGAGCTGTCGAAGGACACCAGAAACAAAATTGTAGACCTGCACCAGGCTGGGAAGACTGAATCTGCAATAGGCAAGCAGCTTGGTGTGAATAAATCAACTTTGGGAGCAATAATTAGAAAATGGAAGACCTACAAGACCACTGATAATCTCCCTCGATCTGGGGCTCCACGCAAGATCTCACCCCGTGGGGTCAAAATGATCACAAGAGCGGTGACCAAAAATCCCAGAACCACACGGGGGGGGACCTAGTGAATGACCTGCAGAGAGCTGGGACCAACGTAACAAAGGCTACCATCAGTAACACACTACGCCGCCAGGGACTCAGACCCTGCAGTGCCAGACGTGTCCCCCTGCTTAAGCCAGTACATGTCCGGGCCCGTCTGAGGTTTGCTAGCGAGCATTTGGATGATCCAGAAGAGGATTGGGAGAATGTCATATGGTCAGATGAAACCAAAGTAGAACTGTTTGGTAGAAACCCAACTCGTGTTTGGAGGAGAGAGAATGCTGAGTTGCAACCAAAGAACACCATACCTACTGTAAAGCATGGGGGTGGCAGCATCATGCTTTGGGGCCATTTCTCTGCAAAGGGAACAGGATGACTGATCCGTGTACATGAAAGAATGAATGGGGCCATGTATCGTGAGGTTTTGATTGCAAACCTCCTCCCATCAGCAAGGGCATTGAAGATGAAACGTGGCTGGGTCTTTGGGATCATTGTCATACTGAAAAACACACCACCCGGGCAACGAAAGAGTGGCTTTGTAAGAAGCATTTCAAAGGTCCTGTAGTGGCCTAGCCAGTCTCCAGATCTCACCCCCATAGAAAACCTTTGGAGGGAGTTGAAAGTCTGTGTTGCCCAGCGACAGCCCCAAAACATCACTGCTCTAGAGGAGATCTGCATGGAGGAATGGGCCAACATACCAGCAACAGTGTGTGACAACCTTGTGAAGACTTACAGAAAACGTTTGACCTCTGTCATTGCCAACAAAGGATATATAACAAAGTATTGAAATTAACTTTTGATATTGACCAAATACTTATTTTCCACCATAATTTGCAAATAAATTCTTTCCAAATCAGACAGAATGTGATTGTCTGGATTTGTTTCCACATTTTGTCTCTCATAGTTGAGGTATACCTATGATGACAATTACAGGCCTCTCATCTTTTTAAGTGGGAGAACTTGCACAATTGGTGGCTGACTAAATACAACCACTTTAACCTAAAACAGGCACACTTGTGCTAGTTCATATAAAGTGGACAAGTCTTGTAGATGCTTACACAGTACTCTGTCTCAGCCACCAAAGAAGCTTACAAACTATAATCTCTACCAGGGAAAATCTCCTACATTGAAGCTGGTCCACCGATTACACAGATTTGGTCAGTTCAGCAGGGACAGTTCTAATGATCGACTTTTCATGAACGGGAAAAATGTGTGTTCGATCAGTGTATTGTATTATGACAACGGAAGAGTCCCCACTGTCAGAATACAATAGCACAGCTGGAAGCATTTCCCTACCCGCCTTGCTTGTGTAGATTGGGAAATCCGTTCTGATTGAAAAAAAAAAAAAAAAAAAAAAATGAAAATACTACATCCCTGGCTGCCTCTGTCTTCAATATTTTGAGACGCTTTCTCAGAAGTGTGCAACAAGCCAGGTCAGAACTCCTGATCTTCAGTCTTGCACTGAAGTGACAAAGCCTGAAAACATGACCTGTTGGGGCACCTTGAGGATGAGTTGAGAAACACTGTCCTAATCTCATCTCATTACCTGTATAGAAGATATCTGGGACCCAGAAACCGTGCTGATAGGGATCAAATACTTATTTCACTCATTAAAATGCCAATCAGGTTAGAACTCCTTTGAAACACATTTTTCTGTATATTTTTGTTGTTATTCTGTCTCAGTTTTAAATTAAACCTACCATTAAAAATTATAGACTGATCATTTTTGTCAGTGGGCAAATGTACAAAATCAGTAGGGGATCATATATTTAAATTTTTCCCCTCACTGTATATTACCAAAAGTATTGGGACGCCTGCATTTACACGCACATGAACGTTAACCACTTGACCACTGGGCACTTAAACCCCCTTAATAACCAGACCAATTTTCAGCTTTCGGTGCTCTCACATTTTGAATGATAATTACTAGGGTTGTCCCGATACCAGTATCGGTATCTGGACCGATACCGAGCATTTGCGCGAGTACTTGTACTCGCGCAAATGCTCCCGATGCTTCACCCGATACTTTTTTTTTTATTACTGTAGAGTGGCCGGAGAGGGCGGGAGGATTCAGTGGCTGGGGAGGGCGGGGGAGTGTGGGCGGAGTCTGGCTGGAGATGGGGCGGGCAGAGTCTGTGAAGGAAAGTGTGGGCGGAGTCTGGCTGGAGAGGGCAGGCACAGTCGGTGTACGGAGTCGGCGGGCGGAGAGCGAATCCCTCACCTGCAGTTGAACTTGGTAAGCTGGCAGGGGTGCAGCCGCCTCAGGATCGGTGCTGTCACATTCGGTCACCGTCAGCGGCTGAACGTCCCCACGCCCATCTTGGTACACCCTGCATTTCGCTGCAGTAAGCAGCAGCAGAAATCTTGTTACACCCAGCCCGAGCTATATTTGCTGGGTGTAACAAGACATCTGCTGCTGCTTACTGCAGCTGAGTGCAGGGTGTACCAAGATGGGCGTTTTTTTTTTTTTTAAATCCTGTGTCATTTTTTGCAGCATTTTAGTGCCAGCCACCTATCAGTGCCATCAGTGCCCACAAGTGCCACCTAACAGTGCCCACAAGTGCCACCTAACAGTGCCCACCTAACAGTGCCATCCACCTATTAGTGCCCATCAGAGCCAGTCAGTGCCCAAAAGTGCCGCCCATCAGTGCCAGCCACCTGTCAGTGCCACCTATCAGTCCCCATCTTTCAAACTGTCACCTGACATTGAAAAAAAAGTATCGGTATCGGCCAGTACTTGGAAAAAAGTATCGGTACTTGTACTCGGTCTTAAAAATGTGGTATTGGGACAACCCTGACAATTACTCAGTCATACAACACTGTACCCATATGAAATGTTTGTCCTTTTTTTCACACAAATAGAGCTTTCTTTTGGTGGTATTTGATCACCTCTGGGTTTTTTATTTTTTGCGCTATAAAATAAAAAAAGACTGAAAATTCTGTAAAAAAAATAATTTTTGTTTGTTATAAAATTTAGCAAATTAGTAATTTTTCTTCATAAATTTTGGCCAAAATTTATACTGCTACATATCTTTGGTAAAAAGAAGTACAAATTGGTGCATATTATTTGGTCTTTGTGAAAGTTATAGAGTCCACAAACTATGGTGCCAATATCTGAAAATTGATCACACCTGAAGTACTCATTTCTTGAGACCCTAACATGCCAGAAAAGTACAAATACCCCCAAATGACCCCTTTTAGGAAAGAAGACATTCCAAGGTATTTAGAAAGAAGCATTGTGAGTTGTTTTGAAGTTGTAACTTTCTCCCACAATTCTTTGCAAAATCAAGATTTTTTTTTTCTTTTTTCACAAAATTATCATATTAGCAGGTTATTTCTCACACACAGCATATGCATACCACAAATTACACCCCAAAACACATTCTGCTATTCCTCACGAGTATGGCGATAGCACATGTGTGAGACTTTTACACAGCGTGGCCACATAGAGAGGCCCAACATGCAGGGAGCACCTTCAGGCGTTCTGGAGCACCCAGGCCAATTCTGACATTTCTCTCCTACATGCAAAAATCATCATTTGTTTGCTAGAAAATTACATAGAACCCCAAAACATTATACATGTTTTTTTTAGGAAAGACCTTAGAGAATACAATGCTGGTCGTTGCAACTTTTTATCTTGCACAGTATTTGCGCAGCAATTTTCTAACGCGTTTTTTTACGGGAAAAAAAAAAGTTTTTTTTTTTTTTTTTTTTTTTTTTTAGCACAAAAAACACACAACAGTAAAGTTAGCCCAATGTTTTTGCATAATGTGAAAGATGAAGTTACGTTGAGTAAATAGATACCCAACGTGTCACCCTTCAAAATTGCACACGCTCAAGGAATGGCGCCAAACTTAGCTACTTAAAAATCCCCATAGGCGACGCTTTAAATATTTTTACTGGTTAATGTTTTGCGTTACAGAGGAGGTCTAGGGCCAAAATTATTGCTCTCGCTCCAACGTCCCAGCGATACCTCGCATGTGTGGTTTGAACACAGTTTTCATATGTGGGCGGGACTTGCGTATGCGGTCGCTTCTGTATGCAAGCTCACGGGGAGAGGGGCGCTTTAAAAAATGTATATATATTTTATTGTTCATTTTACTTTATTGAAGTTTGACACGTTTTTCCGCAAAAATAATTTTTTGGATCACTTTTATTCCTATTACAAGGAACGTAAACATCCCTTGTAATAGGAATATGGCATGACAGGTCCACTTTACAGTGAGATGTGGGGTCAATAAGGCTGGGAAGCCTGAAAAAAAAAAAAAAAACAATCCTGGCTTTGATCGTAGCGGTGAGTCAGTAGAAGCACCGGAGGGCGGCGGGAGGGGGGACGGGACGGGACATCCCCTCTCGCAAGAATAATCAAGCGGCGGAACAGCCGCTATGATTGTTCTTATTGTGTAGGGAATCGCCAGCTGAAAAAGCGGATATCTGAATGATGCCTGTAGCTGCACCCATCATTCAGATATCCCGCACAAAGTCAAGGATGTCATATGACGGCCAGTGGGCGGGAAGTGGTTATTGCAAAGTGTTGCGGAGTATGGCAGGGTATTGCGGAGTATTACACAGTATGGGGCAGAGTATTGCAGAGTATGGGCAGGGATGGCTAAGCATGGGTGGATGGTTTGCTGCAATTGTCACAGATCCAGCCCACAGTGCTGCTGCCATCCGCTCTCTCCCCCTCCCCCTCTCACACTGTACCGATCGGTACAGAGAGGGGAGAGAGGAACCGGCGTCATCACATGACGCCGGTCTGTTTACAAGTGATCGCTCCATCATACCATGCCCATACTGTGCAATACTCCGCAATACCCTGCCATACTCCATCATTTGACGGAGCCATCACGTGGTAAACGCCCGCTATCAGCGGCGATTTACCGTGATCCGCCGCCCTCCCAGAGTTAAGGAACCACCCTGTTACCTTTATTCGGCAGTAGGCGGTGGTTAAGTGGTAATGGCATCCCAGCCTTAGTCCGTAGGGTTCAATATTGAGTTGGCCCACCCTTTGCATCTATAAGAGCTTCAACTCTTCTGAGAAGGCTGTCCACGGGAATGTTTGACCATCCTTTCAGAAGCACATTTGTGAGGTCAGGCACTGATGTTGGATGAGAAGGCCTGGCTCACAGTCTCTGCTCCAATTCATCCCAAAAGGTGTTCTATTGGGTTGAGGTCAGGACACTGCAAGCCAGACAAGTTCCTCCACCCCAAACTCGCTCATCCACACTATATTGCCAAAAGTATTGGACCACCCCTCCAAATCATTTGGTGGAGGGTGGATTATGGTGTGGGGTTGTTTTTCAGGGGCTGGGTTTGGCCCCTTAGTTCCAGTGAATGGAACTCTTAAGGCGTCTGCATACCAAGACATTTGGGACAATTTCATGCTCCAAACTTTTTGGTGATGGCCCCTTCCAGTTCCAACATGACTGCGTACCAGTGCACAAAGCAAGGTCCATAAAGACAGATGAGCGAGTTTGGGGTGGAGAAACTTGACTGGCCTGCACAGAGCCCTGATCTCAATCCGATAGAATACCTTTGGGATGAATTACAGCGGAGACCGAGTCAGGCCGATTCAAACATTCCCATAGACACACTCCTAAACCTTGTGGAAAGCCTTCCCAGAAGAGTTGAAGGTGTTATAACTGCAAAGGGTGGGCCAACTCAATATTGAACCCTACAGACTAAGACTGGGATGCCATTAAATTTCATGTGCGTATAAAGGCAGGTGTCCCAATACTGCCAATATAGTGTACAGTGGAACTTCGGATTGTGAGTAACGCGGTTAGCTAGCATTTTGCAATACAAACAATTTTATTTTTTTTAATCCTGACTCGGTTTGCGAGTGTTGTCTGTTCAATATATATTTTTTTAATCAATAATGCATAATAACTAAGGCTGGTCATACATTATACCATTTTCTTGTAAAAAATTTCAAAACCATATGAGATCAAACCTAAACATTTTCAATATGTATGCAATCTGGCAGGCCCTTGCACTACACACGGTAGTTGAATGTAAATATAAAAAGGGAATTGAATGAGTAAATTGTATAATGTATGGTCAGCTTTACTCTATCCTCCAGCCATGGTTACTTCACCAGTATTTCAGGTAATGTTCATACAAGACAGTACAACCATACACTCTCCGGACACTTTATTAGGTACACCTGTTCACATGGCAGCAACTCAATACATGTAGGCATCTAGATATGGTGAAGACGACTTGCTGAAGTTCAAACCAAGCATTAGAATGGGGAAGAAATGGCATTTAAGCGACTTTGAATGTGGCATAGTTGTTGGTGCCAGGGCGGGCTGGTCTGAGCATTTAAAAAAAAAAAACGGCTGATCGTCTGGGAGTTTCACACACAACCATCTCTTGGGTTTACAGAGAAGGGTTAAAAAAAAAAAAAAAAAAAAGAAGATATCCAGTAAGCAGCAGTCGTGTGGAGAAAAAGTTCCCTGTTGATGTCAGAAGAGAATGGGCAGACTGGTTTGAGATGACAGAAAGGCAACCGTAACTCAAATAACCACTCGTTACAACCAAGGTATGCAGAATATCATCTCTGAATGCACAACACATCAAACCTTCTAGCAGATGGGCTACAGCAGCAGAAGACCACACCGGGTGCCACTCCCGTCAGCTATGAACAGGAAACTGAGGCTATAATTTACACAGGCTCACTGAAATTGGACGATAGAAGATTGGAAAAATGTTGCCTGGTCTACGGAGTGTCAATTTCAGCTGCAACATTCAGATGGTAGGGTCACAATTTAGTGTAAACAACATGAAAGCATGGATCCATCCTGCCCTGTATCAATGGTTCAGGGTGGTGGTATAATGGTGTGGGGGATATTTTCTTGGCACACTTTGGGCCTCTTAGTACCAATTGAGCATCATTTAAATGCCACGGCCTACCTGAGTATTGTTGCTGAACATGTCCATCCCTTGATGACTACAGTGTACCCATCTTCTGATGGCTCCTTCCAGCAGGATAATGCACAAAATCTCAAATCATTCTTGAACATGACAATGAGGTCACTGTACTCCAATGGGCTCCAACGTCACCAGATCTCAATCCAATAGAGCCCCTTTGGAATGTGGTGGAATGGGAGATTCCTATCATGGATATGCAGCCGACAAATCTGCAGCAACTGCGTAATGCCATCATGTTAAAGCGGGATTCCACCTGCAATTTATTTAATTTTTTTAAAGTCAGCAGCTACAAACACTGTAGCTGCTGACTTTTAATAAGGACACTTACCTGTCCTACTCGCCCGCGATGATGGCCCCCCCCCCCCGATGCCGATCCCTCGATCACTGCAGCTCCCGCGCCGCCATCCTCACTAAGGGAAACAGGCCTTACGGCCCGTTTCCTACTGCGCATGCACGAGTCTCGCGCCGATTTGTGAATGGACGGCTGCTTTCTGGGATTACACACAGATCCCAGAAGGCAGCGCGCCCCATTCACTAGAAGAGGATGCGGAAGAGGCAGATTAGGGACTTACGCATAGCAACCGCTATTTCGGGTGAGTAAAATTTATTTATTTTTTTCCAATTGTTTGCAGCATTTTTGTGTAATTTTTGTTTTCAGGGTGGAACTCCACTTTAACCACTTGCTTACTGGGCACATATACCCCCCTTCCTGCCCAGGCGAAATTTCAGCTTTCAGCACTGTCACGCTTTGAATGACAATTGCGCGGTCGTGCGACGTGGCACCCAAACAAACAAAATTTACGTCCTTTTTTCCCCACAAAGAGAGCTTTCTTTTTGGTGGTATTTGCTCATCTCTGCGGTTTTTATTTTTTGCGCTATAAACAAAGAAAGAGCGACAATTTTGAACAAAAAAAAAAACACCACAATATTTTTTGATTTTTGCTATAATAAATATCCCAATTTTTAAAAAAAAAAAAAAAAAATGTTTTCCTCGGTTTAGGCCGATACATCGTATTCTACATATTTTTGGTAAAAAAAAATAAAAAAAAAAAAAAATGGCAATCGGCGTTTACCGATTGGTTTGCGCAAAAGTTATAGCGTTTACAAAATAGGGGGTAGTTTTATGGCATTTTTATAAATTTTTTTTTTTTTTTACTAGTAATGGCGGCGATCAGTGATTTTTTTCATGACGGCAGAAACAGCGGACACTTTTGACACTATTTTGGGACCATTCACATTTATACAGCGAACAGTGTTATAATTATGCACTGATTACTGTATAAATGTGACTGGCAGGGAAGGGGTTAACACTAAGGGGCGAGGAAGGGGTTAAATGTGTGCCCTGGGAGTGATTACTACTGTGGGGGGAGGGGACTGACTGGGGGAAGTGACCGATCTGTGTCCCTATGTACAAGGGACACAGCATCGGTATCCTCTCCCTGACAGGACATGGATCGCTGTGTTTACACACAGAGATCCATGTCCTTGTCTGTGTAACAGCCGATGGCGGGTACCTGGGGGACATCGCGGCCGCCAGGCACGCGCATCTGCATCACAGTGACGCGCCGGGCACGCGCTCGCGCGCCCCCCAGTGGCCGGAGGAGCGGAGGCCGTAAAAAAAAAGACTGCCTCCCGGATTTGTAGAGCCACCTTGCGGCCGTATATAGTCGCATGGCGGGCGCGAGATGGTTAATATGGACCAAAATCTCTGAGGAATGTTTCCAACAGCTTGTTGAATCTATGCCACCAAGAATTAAGAGTTCTAAAAGGCAAAAAGGGAGTCCAACCCGGTACTAGCAAGGTGTACCTAATATAGTGGCCGGTGAGTGTACAGGATACTAAAGAAATCAAATCAGTGCACAGCTCAGTAAAGCCTTCTTAGGACATCAGTTATATTCATATATCCCATTCCATAAATAAATGGATTATTCCTAATTTCAGGAAATAAAACACATTCCACTGGTGTATAGTACAAGTATAACCCAACATAATAGAGCCATGGATTCCAAACTGCATACAGCGGTGCCGTTTCAGGCTTTTTGGCCATCATCAGTGCAGTGTATGGAAACCATGGCTCCTATGGGACCCAAGGAGAGTACCCAATAAGGGTTATGGTGGGAAGGGACTGAACACTATAGTCCTAGTATTATAGGAGAAAACGTAACACGTAATGCCTTTGTGCGACATTCGCACATTCTTGAACCACAAAATAAAAAAATAAAAAACATCTGTCATAGATCAAAGAACATCAGGTGTGTAGCAAACACAGGAAATGCCATCATTTCACAGGACAACAACAGAATGTTCCCCATAGTAAGGAAATATTCAGTACTAACATTACATAAGTTCCCATAAAAGAGACTTCACATAATAATAAAACAAAGGACTTGTCTGCAACAAGACTCATTTCAGTTTAGTGCTCTGTATATCCAGCTAAAACTATTTTGTTTCGTTTTGGATAATGTAAGAAAGGTTTATTTTACTGTTATTTGGGCTTCCATTAGGAATATGCCATACTAAAGATCCTGGCGCTTCTGAGAATGCCTCCCCTCGCTAACAGAAATGTGCTGAAGTTAAGTCACGTGCAAAAAGGAGTGATATCCCACGCATCCAGCTGGTAGGGGACGAAACATGCAAGTAGGTATTCCTCCTACAGGCAGTCCCTGAGTTACAAATATCCAACTCATACTTACAAACGAAGGGAGACAACAGGAAGTGAGAGGAAATCTCCCCCTAGGAAGGGAAATTCACTCCTGTTATGCCGCGTACACACAATCGGAAATTCCGACAAGAAATGTACGACGTGAGCTTTCGGTCGGAAGTTCCGACCGTGTGTAGGCTCCATCCGACACTTGCTGTCGGAATTTCCGCCAACAAGATTGAGCGCAGGTTCCCCATTTTTCTGACGGAAAAAGTTCCCATCTTAAATTCTGATCGTCTGTATGCAATTCCGACGCGCAAAAAAAAAAAAAAAAAAACACACATTCTCAGAATCAAGCAGAAGAGCCGAACTGCCTATAGAACTTCATTGATATTGGCTCGTCGTACGTCTTGTACGTCACCGCGTTCTTGACGGTCATAATTTCCGACAAGATTTGTGTAACTGTGTGTATGCAGCAACACAAGTTTGGTCCAACATTCCGTTGGGGGAAAAAAAAAACACCACAGTTTTCTTGTCGGAATTTCCGATCGTGTGTACGCGGCATAAGGGTTATCATGGGAAAAAGAAAAAAAAAAAGGCGTCTCCACTGAAGCTTTATCACCAATCCTTGTTTCCACAACAACCCAAAATGTTCTAAATCCAATTGTCACAGGGACAGAAAGTAAGGTGAAATCTTCTAAACAGGGGGACTGACACCAAAACAAACCTTAAAGGGGTATTAGCTCTTACCTATGCCATCCAAAAAAAAAAAAAAAAAGTAAAAAAAAATTTGGCCGGAGTTACACAAAATGTACCTGTTCCAACTTACATATAAATCCAAGAACAAACCTACAGAACCTACCTTGTTTATAACCCGGGAACTGCTTGTATTCAGTCTATCCCTGTATTGGGATCCTGCCCTTCACAATTTCTTGCCAGTGGCAGGGTTGTAAATGTTACCATGGAGAATGTACAGTGTATGCCATCTTAAAGGAAGTAGGAGGAAAGTGTGTGAAAAAAAGGGGGAGGTGGTATAGTGATGGGAGAGGTGTGGTCCAGAGTGGTAAACACACCATATTTTGTGATGCAGTAAGGCAGTGCATGATGGGGATATGACATTTCCTGGATGGTTCTATTATGCTACAGGACTGATGGGCCCAAAATAATGTTTTAACCACCTCCCATTCGCCACATTAGCAAATGATGGGCGGGCAGCGGTGCTCTTGTTCTGGGACAACGTCATATGAAGTTGTACTACTCTCGCCACGCTTGTTTGTCTACAGGGGCGCGCAGTGCTGCAATCAGTGGTGCGCTCTGTCCCTGGGACCTGGCGCATCACTGATCTCGGTAAAGAGCCAATGAAGCAACTCTTTAACCATGTGATCAGCTGTGACATGTAAACAAGGAAACGTCAATTGTCGGCATTCCTTTCCTCACACCGACAGCGTGTGAGGAGAGATCTGCACAGATAATCAGGATACGAATCATCAGTTCCCTGATTATTGGTGCAGCCCCAACAGTGCCTACTCAGTAGTGCCGCCCATAAGTGATGCCTATCCATGCCCATAAGTGCCACCTCATCAGTGCCCATCACTACAGCCTAATCAGTGCAGGAGAAAAATTACTTATTTACAACATTTTATAACAGGAACTAAGAAAAGAAAAACGTTTAATTTATTTTTCTAGATTTTCATTCTTTTAGCAAAAAATAAGTGGCATCACCAAAAGAAAAACGATCTAAAAAAATAAATAAAAAAAATAAAAATAAAATCAAAAAACACTTTGTTTGGGTACAGCATTGCATGACCGCGCAATTGTCAAAGTGCTACAGCGATGAAAGCTGAAAATTGGCCTGGGCAGAAACCCGAAAGGTTTTGAGTCAAAGCTGCCATTGACTAGGTAAGTGAGGGATAAGCACACTGGAATGGTTTGGGCAGAAAAGACAGTAGAAAAGGCTTTTATTTATGAAGAGTGAAATTTAGCCTGAAAAGGTGACCTTAGCCTTTAATTTATGCAGATTCTTAACTTACTGGAGAGGTGAGGTAAGGCCCCTTTCACACTGGGGCGGTAGCGCGGCGCTATTCTTAGCGGCGCTTTACCGCAAATTTTGCAGCGCTATTCGGCCGCTAGCGGGCGCTTTTACCCCCTGCTAGCGGCCGAGAAAGGGTTAAAACCACCGCAAAGCGCCTCTGCAGAGGTGCTTTGCCGGCGGTATAGCCGCGGTGCCCCATTCATTTCAATGGGGAGGAGCGGTATACACACCGCTCCAAAGATGCTGCTAGCAGGACTTTTTTTACCGTCCTGCTAGTGCACTGCTCCAGTGTGAAAGCCCTCGGGGCTTTCACACTGGAGAGACAGCAGCGGCTGTTTCAGGGCGCTTTGCAGGTGCTATTTTTTGCGTTATAGCACCTGCAAAGCGCCCCAGTGTGAAAGGGGTCTAAGTGTAGCAGACAGAACGGTTATTTATTTTAAAAATGCTGGGAACTGACGTTTATTTTTTTTTCCCTCAAAGCTAAAGCTGGGCTTTACAAACTTCAACATTTTTAATTGCTTTAATAAGGCCAACAGCTTGATGTGGAGACCCATAGCAACCAATCACGACTAAAAAGTTTAAGTCCAGCCAAAACTTTTTGATGTACAAGTGAGGCACAAGGACCCATGTCCCCCATTTGTATATCATTGCCATTTCAAGTGTCCAGAACAGCCTCAGGGCAAGGACCCATGTCGCTCATTTTGTAGATCATGACCATTTCAAGAGGGTCTAGCACAGCCTCAGGTCAAGGGCCCATGTGCCTCATTTTGTACATCAATTCAAGGATGTCCAGCACAGTCTCAACAAAAAGACGCATGTCCCTATTTGAACATCATTTCAACACACACCAACACAAGGGCCTGCATCTCTCATTTGTACATCATAATTTCCAGGGTGTCTGGGAGTCTCGGTCTCATCTACAGCCTCAGCACCAGGGCCCATGTTTTTTTATGATTAATGGGCCTCCTCTTTGTCTATTTTAGTATTACACTGATACTATTCGAAATAAGATCACCTAGTAGCCCCTAGGCATTAGATGGTTGTCCTCTGGTTCTGACAATTTTAGCAAGATCAGGCTTTGGCTGTGATGCCAATGGGCACAATGCAGAGATAGCAGCCACCCCCAGGTTATTGTTCTCAGAAATAAATAACAGTTGGCCAGACTGGATTTACCCTGCTGCTCATTATCGTTGGGAGCACTTTGTCAGTGGTATCTGTGGTTACATGGACACGTTTTTGGAATTCCTGTGTTTAACGATAATGAATATCCAGTTGTGTCAGAATGCAATCATTCCGAACTACTATCAAATGTTTCCGACCAGCTTAACAGAAGCTGGATGGCTCGTTTCATCTTCTTCTCCCAAGTAGCCTTCATCGTTCGACTGAATTACACGTTCAATCCCTGCATTTTCTAAGCACAAGAAACGGTTAACTGTACAATTGGCCCAAAATCTGGGTCACTCTTGCCTCCAAGACGTAACCTGTCTGGCAAGTACTGTAATTTGTGTCAGCTAATCATTCTTCTCCAAGAAGGCAGATCCCACAGGAAGTGTAGTATGGGAACGACAGAACAACATTTCTTGCTTCTCTATGGATCAGGAGGATTCTTAATCCAGGATATTTTCTATCTAGCTCTTTTGCAGCCACGTTTACAGGAAATATCAAAAAAACACGTATCTAAAAAAAAGACAGAAAATGTTTTTTTTTTGGTAGCCTAGGACTTTGTAGGTGCAGAAAAAAAAAAAAGTGAAGGTCCAACTCTGAGCAACTCCTGATCCTTTTAAAAAAATCTTTACACATTACAGATGTCTTCAGTGAGGTCAAAGGACATCACAGGTCCTCTTCATTCTCCAGAGATGGATAAATCCTGAATGCTGCAGCAAGTGACGCCACATTAGGACATTGCGCAGCCCTCTGCAGCATTCACCTGTCAGTCCAAGAGGAATGGCACAGCTTTGCTTAACTGTTAAAGTGTTTAGAAATCATTTTTTACCTTAATGCATTTCCTGCATTAAGATAAAAAATGTTCCACTACCACCCCCACCCCCCTAAACACTTGCCTGACCCCTCTCTGATCCAGTGCGGTTGCCTGTCTGCAGCAGTGCTGGTCTCTGTTCCACTTCTCAGAGAACAGATTGAGAGCAGTGGCAGTTTTTGGCTCCTGCTGTCAGTCAAATACTGTGAGGAGGGATGGGGGTCAGTGTGCGTGTGCGCGCGCGCACAGTCTGGTTGGGGAGAAAAACTGCATGTGCGAACCCATAGCAAGAAACTTGCTATGGGGCACAGGCAGGAGAAGAGAAGCAGAGAGTGCTGGCGGGGGACCCCAGGAGAGGAGGTACGGGGTGACTATGAGATACCATTGCACAGACCAGGTAAGTAAAAACCTCTTATTTTCAGGGGGAAAAAAAATAGCCCTTTCAATCACTTTGCAGCCTGAAATGAAGACAGGCACATCGTTATTGCTTTATCCAGCTTTATTTACTCAGTGCAACTTAGAACATCCAAGAGAAAAGGTATAATACCAACATGTGAGAAAAAAATATTTAAAAACAGAATCACTGAGTTGGAAAGAGGATCATCCCCTTGAGTCAGTATTTTGTTGAACCACCTGTTGCTTTAATTACAGCATTTAGTGTTGGGATAGGTCTACTAACTTTGCACATCTAGATCTTGCAATATTTGCCCACTCTTCTTTCCAGAACTGCTCAAGTTCAGTTAAAATTTAATGGTGACTGTTTGTGAACTGCAGTCTTCAAGCCATTCCACAGATTTTCAATGGGGTTTAAGTCTGGGCTCCGACTAGTCCATGCAAGGAGATTCACCCTCTTTCCTTCAACCACTGTGTGGTCATTTTTTCTGTGTGCTTTGGATCATTTTGATGTTGAAAGGTAAACCTTCCCATTAACAACTTTCTGGCAGAGGGCAGCAGATTTTCCTCAAGAATTTGAAGGTATTTTGCCCTGACCATTTTTACTTCTATCTGCTCCAGTCTCTGCTGCAGAGCAACACCACCGTAACAGGAGATTACAACCTCAATGCTTTACTGTAGGAATAGTGTTTTTTGGATGGTGAGCTGTATTGGATTTCGTTTGGTGTTGAGGCCAAATAATTAAATTTTAGTCTCATCTGACCAGAACACATTTTTTCCCCATGTGGCCAGAATCTTCAAGGTGCATTTTGGCAAAAGCTCAGGTCGTGCCTACAGGTGGCCTTTCTTGTGGAGTGGATTTTTTTCATGCAACCCTCCCATACAAGCAACATTTGTGGAGCATTTGTGATATTGTTGTCACATGCACACAATGACCACGATGTGCCATCAATTCCTGCAACTGTTTCAGAGTTGCTGTAGACCTCTTGGTAGCCTCTCTGATCAGTTTCCTCCTGGCTCTTTCATCCGGTGTGGAGCGGCGTCTTGATCCAGGCGGGGTCTGTGTTGTACCAAATACTTTCCACTTCTTAATAGACTTTACTGTGCTTCTAGACATTGGCAAAACCTTAAAAAAACTAAAACAAATTGTATCCATCTCCTGACTTGTGCCTGCCTACAACATTATCCTAGAGATCCCGGTGACTGTGCCTTGCCACCCATAGTTGATTGTTTGTTTGCTTCAGTTGCACTACCAGGAACTGAAATGCCCCAGAAAAGCTCTTTTCATTCTGAGCTAATCAAAAATTACCACATTCGATCACAATTAAAAGTTAAAATGGCGTTTGAGCTATTAACCACTTGCCGACCGCCGCACATACATATACGTCGGCAGAATGGCACGGCTGCGCAAAGGGAGGTACATGTCCCTTTTAATTTGCCACCGTGCGCACGGTCCCGCGAACTCGATGTCTGCCGGGTGCCTGCGATCGTCTCCATGGAGCGACGCCCATGTAAACAAGGCATTTCCCTGTTCTGCCTAGTGACATGGTTGGGATCTACCGCTCCATGTGATCGGGAGCCATGATCGCTGTCATGTCACTGGTAGCTCATCCCCCACAGTTATAATCACTCCCTAGGACACACTTAACCCCTTGATCGCCACCTAGTGTTTAACCCCTTCCCTGCCAGTGTCATTTACACAGTAATCAGTGCATTTTTATAGCACTGATCACTGTATAAATGACAATGGTCCTAAAATAGTGACAAACGTGTCCGATGTGTCCGCCATAATGTCGCAGTCACAATTATAAAAAATAAATAAATAAAAAAATGCCATAAATCTATCCCCTATTTTGAAGACGCTATAACTTTTGTGCAAACCAATCAATATACTCTTATTGCGTTTTTGTTTACCAAAAATATGTAGAAGAAGAAGAATACATATTGGCCTAAACTGAGAAAGAAATTAGTTTTTTTATATATTTTTTGGGGATATTTATTATAGCAAAAAGTAAAAAAATATTGCTTTTTTTCCCCAAATTGTCGCTCTTTTTTTGTTTATAGCGCAAAAAATAAAAACCGCAGAGGTGATCAAATACCACCAAAAGAAAGCTCTATTTGTGTTAAAGCGACGCAGTGCCGTATCGTAAAAAATGGCCAGGTCATTGGGCAGCCAATTCTTCCGGGTCTTAAGTAGTTAAGATGGTGATTAGCTGCACCTGCTTGAATTTACAAGTCATTTTTAGGAGTGGGGTGATCCTTTTTCCAAATCAGTGATTATGTTTTGTGTCGGTCTTCATTTTAGAGGGGGGGGGGGGATTTCTATACCCACGTGCCACTATACTTGTTCCAGGTCAGTGGCTCAAAGTATTGAAGCAAAGGGAGGGTAGTGTAGGGGAGCTCTCATAGACAGCTATAAACCAACAATTTAAAGCCCCTCCCATTTGAAACTGCCAGCATTATTAAAAGAAGTTTAGCCAAATAAATAAATCTAATCAATATTGGATGTGTAAACTCACGCTGCCATTTTAACATCATCAGTAGCAGACTTCTTCCATATTTTCTGTGCAGGCCCACCAATGACATCAGTGGCAAGTTCTTGCTGTGTTCTCATTGTGAATCTACGGGGAAAAAATGGTCTTCCCAGGAGGCAGTTGTGCGGCCCTGATTTCTTCACCAGTGCCTCGGAATAATTAGGAAGTTGAATTAAAAAGAGTGTAAGTACCAGAATTAACCTTATTTTAAATAGGACTGGAAGATGTTTTGAGATCAGCATGCGGAACTGCATGTACCAGGGCTTCTTAGTTTTGGGGAGAAAGGTCTGCTTTAAGCAGTTGCATAGCGATTGTAATAAAATGCTCTGGCTGTACATCAAAAAACGATGGCAACACTCTAGGACCCCGTGAAACTGGAAAGCATTCTGGAAAGTAAATAGTGGGACCCTGGGACATATACAAGAACTATTCTTATAATAAAAATAGCTTTTATCAAAATTAGAATATCCTAAACCTGTACCATTGTCATACTAGACTTCAAAATGTTTATTGCTTTAGTATATATGCTGCGTAAACATTTCTCCTCCCTCTATAATCCATGTTATGATTGGAACATCAAGCAACTAGGATGGGATGCACGGGGACCTCTGCGTGATGGTGTAAATTTCTCTGATTCTTGTGGATATGTATTAGCAAATGGACATGATGGAAGTGATAAATACTTTTAGGATTGTATGCAATGCAGACAGCACCAACTGTAAAGGTTATTTGTGTATATGTACTGCTTACTGATGACCTTGTATTTTTCTCTAGATATGATATTTCCTGATGGACAAATCTTTCTGAAACGCGTCGAGTTCAGTACATCATAGCCTCCATTGCCATTTTATTCATGTGCAATATATTATGTGTTTTTGAATATATTTTTAAAAAACTTTACTACTCTACTATTGTGTGGTAGTGCTTCCAAAGTCCCACTCTAGGCGTTTCCTCTATTTTGTATATAAACACCAGATCACTATAATTTGAAAGTAATGGACTTTGCAGAACTAAGTAACTTGTATGGAATTTGTTAATAAAAAGCAGCAAAATAGTTCCCCAGCAGCATTAGACCCCCCCCCCCCCCCCCCAGCAACTTGTCCTCACCTTAGGGTCACCTGCTGTTACTAATCACTTGGGCTGGGAGTCATGCTCTTGTTATCTACTGCTATGTGTTCATCTCATCCTCTGCTGCTCTGCTCTCTGGTGATGTGTGATCAATGAAGAGAGGAAGGCCAATAATCAATGTTTCATAAAAGGAACAAGGCATATGCGTAAACTACTGCTCCCTATACACCTCCTTTACAGACCTGTCACTTATACAAAGAGTGGTCTACCATACGCACGTTAGGATGTCGGCAAGGATGAGGACAGGAAGCATCTTAGTATTAGAAAATGCTATCTGGATCAAATATTGTAGATAACCAATCAAAATATCCCTTGGCCACTAATCAGCATCACCTTTTTTAACCTGTATTGACAGAATTAAAATGTTACAACATAAAGTATATATAATGTGCCAAGGACAAGGAATCCCTCCTCCCTATTATGCCCAGAAAATAATTCAATTACTGTATTTCTGTTTGCATAATCAGACTAAGGCTTCTTTCACACTACTGCGACTTCGAAGTCGCGCGATTTTGCCGCGATTTCAGGGAATGCCTGTATAACTGGCATCAAAAATCGGACCAAAGTAGTGCAGGGACTACTTTGAAGTCGTACCAATATGAATGGTAGTCATGGGGAACGACTTGTCATGCTACTTTGCAGTCACAAATCGTGGGACAAATTGTACAAGTGTGAAAGGGGCCTAAAGAGTGTTTTTAAATTTGGAATCCTGGTTTTTTTTTTTTTTTTACACATTTGTCTTAAAAAGTCTTTAGGCAGCTTATGAAATTATCTTTACAGATTCTCATTTAAGCTAATCAATTGAAGGTTATAAAAAATGTAAATGAAGGTAAATGCAATATAAAGTTATGAATATTTATTCTGCAGAGATTGTACGCCAATTTGATTGCTTTTCTGTATATTATAGTCTTTGCTCTAGCCCATACACATCATTGATGTCGGCAGGCTCAGGCATTTGGCGACATTTAGCTTTGGCACTCGCTCTAGTTCTATCCAATGAACCTGAAACATGGTGCTTTCCTTTATGCCAAGGAACATTGTTACCCGGGGTCCTTATAGGATTAGTCACAAACAAACAACACATTATTTGATGAACGGCCCTCTTCTAAGTTGCATTGTGTTCCTGATCCAATGGCTTTAAAGAGAGCTTGCCCATTCAGAGCAAACTAACAGGGTTTCTTTAACGCTCAATTCCTAACTCAGGTATAATCACTTACACAGTATTCCCCTGCAGCTTCTCTCACCATCCCCAAAACACCCAATACTTTTGGGTATGGGGGAGCACGTGACCTCAAAAAGGTGTGTTAAAAAAAAAAAAAAATAAGTTTCATTTTTCTTTGTTTCGATTATAAAATTTAGCAAATTTGTAATTTTTCTTCAAAGATTTTGGCCAAAATTTATACTGCTACATATCTTTAATAAAAATAACCCAAATCGGTGTATATTATTTGGTCTTTGGCACAATAGCTTGTAGACTCTATAACTTTCACAATCACTGAAAATTGATCACACCTGAAGTACTGACGGCCTATCTCATTTCTTGACACTTAGCCCTGGTTCACACTGGTGCATTTCGACATGCGGTTTGACACGTCAAATTGCATGTCAAATTGGCGGCAATGGCACGGTCCTAATCGATGCGACGCTTCATCTGCGACTCTGCACAGATTTCAAAAAAGTAGTTTCTGTACTACTTTTTGCGATTTCGGGCCGCGATTTACATTGACATCTGTGCAGAAACAGATGTCTCTGTAATCGCGGCCGAAATCGGGACTGACAAGCGGGAGTGAAATCGTGCGAGTTCAGCTGAACTCGTACGGCTTCATTCCCACCGCTCAGTGTGAACCTGGGCTTATGCTGGTCATACATGGATAGAAATTCTTTAAAAACGTTCAGAACGTAAAAAATCTGTTGAACGTGTATGGGATAACGCTATCAATAGATGTTGCCCAATTATCGACATATTGATCGATAACAAACAGTAGATTTGTTATCGATTACACAATCTGGGGTTAAACTTTAACACGCACATGCGCTGTAGATTTATTTGAACTGTTTGATCGATTCCACTGCTAAAGTTTTGAAAATCAATAGTTTCGGCGCAATAAATCCGACATGTTGGGGTTTTTTTTGGCATAAAATTTGCATTTTGAGAATTGAAATTTGCCCAATAATGTTTCGAAAGTCGAATGATCGAGCATATCGAACAAATTTTATATCCATGTACGCCCCCCCCCCCCCCCCAAACAGGGCCGTCGGAACAGGTAAACCAAGCAGCTGCTTGGGGCCCCGACTTGTCCTGGGGCCCCAGCAGAGGGCAGCACAGCCAGAGGACTCGAGAAGGCAGCACGGGTGGTGGAGGCAAGACATTCTCCCCCCCCCGCATTACCACTGTAACACTATGCGATCGCCCCCCCCCTTCCGCGAACAGGCCCCCCTCACGCAAACGGCGGCATAGCACCCCCCCCAGCTCAAAAAGTTGATGTCCTGGTGTCGCCAAAAAAAATATGCCAATGTCCCGCGGCAGCACCCCCCCCCCCCCCCCCAGCTTCTCAATGTTAAAATTGTTGCTTGGGGCCCCCAAATGACCCTTTTGGAAAGTAGACATTCAAAAGAAAAAAAAAAAAAAAAAAAGGTAATTTAGTAAGAGGCATGGCGAGTTTTTTGAAGTTGTAATTTTTTTACCACAATTCTTTACAAAAATGAAGATTTTTTTTTTCCTTTTCCACAAAAATGTTCATATTAACAGGTTATTTCTCTCACATGGCATATGCATTCTTGCAACTACACCCCAAAACACATTCTGCTACTCTTTCTAAATATGGAGATGTCACGTGTGAAACTTTTACACATCCTGGCCACATAGAGAAGCCCAACATGCAGGGAGCACCATCAGGTGTTCTAGGAGCATAAATTACACATTTAATTTCTTGACTACCTATCAGACATGTGCACTGCCGAAAAATTCATTTTGTTTTCATTTCATTCGTGGTGGCATTCAAAGTTACGAATTATCTGAAATAACGAATGCTGCATCTAAATGAATGGAATATAACGAATTAGGAATAATAATATATTTATTGTTCTTAATTCCTTACATTACATTCATTTAGATGCAGCATTTGTTTTTTCAGATAATTGGCAACTTTGGATAAATTTGTATTTGTTACGCTCATAAACAGACAAATTTGAAAGGAAAGACCAATAGCTATAATTTAAGTTAGTAATAGAAGTTATTATTTAGGATTTTTATTCTTTTGAATTTTCAAATATATGCATTTTCGGACAAATTCGTTAAACAGGTTTTCGGTAATTTTAATATTTCCGAACAAATAGTTGAATTTTGCTGAAAAACTAATTCAGAACGAAACGAATTGCACGTGTATACTATACCCATTACAATTTTGAAGACCATGGAGCACCAGGACAATTGAAACGCCCACAAAAAGACCCCATTTTGGAAAGCAAACACCAACACATAATCTAGGAGGCATAATTAATCTTTTGAACATGTAATTTTTTTCCACAAGTTTTTGCAAAATGTGGAAAGAAAACGCATTGTTTTTTTTTTTTTTGTTTTTTTTTTTTGTTTTTTTTACACAAAGTTGTCAAAAATTCAAAAGAATAAAAATCCTAAATAATAACTAATAACTTCTATTACTAACTTAAAATTATAGGTATTGGTCTTTCCTTTCAAATTTGGCTGTTTATGAACGTAACAATAAGATATTTCTAACACACAGCGTGTACATAGCAAATATTACACCCCAAAATACATTCTGCCACTCCTCCCGAGTATGGCGATACCACGTGTGGAACTTTTACACAGCCTGGCCATATACAGAGGCCCAACATGTAGAGAGCACCGTCAGGATGAGCATGCATGAGGCACTTCAGTTTCAGCCCACAATGCTGCTGCATCAGCTCCCTCCTCTCCTTACACACTGTACCGATCAGTGTGAGGAGAGGAGAGAGCGCTCAAACGGACATGCACCGTTTGTTTGACATGAGATCGCTCCGTCACTAGACGGAGCGATCACGTGATATAGGAGCCCTGTCATCTGCCCTTTCCCCAATCCCAGGGGGCACGTGGGAAGCGCGAGCTTGGGAAGACGTCCCTGGACACCCTTCCAGGACTAGCCGACCGCTCTGTAGCCATCATTCGGCTATGGCCCGGTCAGCAAGTGGTTAAAGCAGGTTAAACAGCAGAGTGCTTGAGCTGTCTAATCTGTCCCTTTCTATGTTGTAAAAAACCTGGTTGATCCTGCCTGTCCCCATATGTAGACTGACCACATTAAGCCTGGATGATGATCCATGATACCATGGCCAGTTTATATGCCACCGTCATCTCGCAGTCTCTCCTGTACTCCCCCCACTCCCACTCTCTCCCTGCCTGCGAGGTCCTGTGTGCTAGCGATCTCCACCCAGTCCCATCCTTCTCGCTGCTATTAGTGGCTAGCAACAAAGTCAGAGTAGGATTACTGCCAGCCCCTCTGTTATATCAAGGTATACTACACAGTGTAAAAGGTTTGTTTAAAATGATGCCGCAAAATACCTTCTGCCAGATAGCCACTGTGTTGTCATGTGACCTCCCGCCGCTCTCCTTCCCCAATCTAAGGGCTACAGCGGGAGGAGCTGAGCGAACAGCACAACAGTCACAAAATCTCCCAGCTAACATTAGAGGGGGATCTCAGCCCCTCCAGCTGTAGCCATTAGATCGGGGGAGGAGAGTGGTGGGAGGTCATGTGACCGCACAGAGGCGATAAAAGGTATTTATCAACATCATTTTGAACAAACATTTACACTGTGTAGTATACCTCAGTATAACATAACATAGGAGCGTGCCAGTAATCCTACTCTGACTTTACAACCACTTTAAGTAATGAAGTGCTTAAGCCTATCCACCAACACGTAATCTTGAATGCTGTCACATGATGGAGGGATGCCATCATCAATACCTGCAAGATCCAGCAGCAGCAATGCATTTTGCAGTGGTTCAGGAGGAGGACAAAGCACTGAGGGAGTCGTGTGAAGGAGATAACAGAATTGTGTTGTGGGCTTTAAAGCAGACATTGAACTATGAGCAAGGTCTACTTACTTTACCCTTACTTCCCCCATGGCAAAAAGCTGCAGATAGATTTAAAAAAATAATAATAAAAATCCACTTTTCTGTGACCTGAAAACGTGTATTCAAATAAGGAGTTCCGACTTTACAATATGCATTATGTCCCAGATCAGTGACCCAGAATATACGGTGAAGCTGGGACACTGAGGAGATTTCCTCCCATTGACCGACACTGAGGGTATTTCCTCCCATTGACTGACACTGAGGATATTTCCTCCCATTGACCACCAAAACTAGCTGTCACAGCGGGGGATAGTGCAGTGAATTTATCCTTTAATTCCTTTCAAATGAATATTAGAAGACAAAACATTCACATTTGTATGCAAAACTATTAGGCAGCTTTCACATGGAAGTTCCAATCAGGTCCGCCTCTCAGTTTTTCAGGCAGACCCAATCAGAACCTCCATTCTTCTTTACAGAAGTGGTGGGTTTAAACAGACACGTGTACATCCAATCCGATCCTCCAAAAACAGATGGATGGGGATACATTCGTCATCAATCTAGCGGATCAAATGGCAGTTGGGTGTAAAACAAACGGGCGGTCCGTTTACATCCGGCGGCCCGTAGAGGAGAGTGGCCTGTGTCCATGTCTGCTCTGCATGAGCGGACCGGACACGGACCTGCCATCCGACTGCTCAGCAGGGATTAGCGGAGAGATACCCTGCCAAGCAAGCGGTTCACAGCTGCAGTGCGCCCCGTGTGAAAGGAGCCTTATTTATATATATGAAGGCCATGACAGGTGGACAATGTGCCAACAGACAGTCTCCGTGTCATCTTTTAAACATAAAACGGAGAAAATTGAGTACTGTCCGTGATACTTTTTTTTATTTGCACCAACATATAATTTTTCAGGACGAGCTTTCGGGTATGTCCCCTTCTTCAAGGTCCAAGCAGTACTAAACGGCTACAATCACCTCAAATATAAAACTGATATTTCTCATTCAGAAACCATCTCTTCCAGCTCTTTTTAATTGCAAATCGTAAAATAGGATTAGAATAAGCTTACGAAGTCACACTTTGATCTGAGATACAATTCCATGACAACATCCTGGATATTTGGAGTAAATCTGATCCAAATCCGGGCAATTAAAATTTTGCATATATGAGGAGTTTAGTTCCAGTGAAAGCTGTCACATGTCAAACCAAAATCTGTAGATGCAGAGCTCTAGACAGCTGAAGTACATGCAAATCTCAGCAACCGGTTTCAAAAAGCAGAAGGGGTGGGTCAGGTTATGTTATTAGAAGAAAATCATGAGATTAGTAGGTCATATCATTTGCAAATATCTCTAGGTCTTGTGTGCTCTTGGCCATTCACCCTAGAGTACTACTCAGTAGTGTTCAGTCCCTTCCAACTGCAGCCTGCCATAGACCTTGGATGGTTGCAATCAGAGGGCTGGACTGCACCTGTCCCTCCAGGGTGTATTAAAATATTGTGAAGGATGCACAGCAGCTAGACAGTCTCATGTGCAATGGGTCCAAGTCTTAGCGCGCATTACTATTAATACAAAAAACACAGGCTACTGGTGTGTCCCAAGTGCTTCTCATTGAACATGGACAATAGTGTCTGAGGGTGCAGTGCTCACAGACCCCATCGGCTCATCCTGGAGCTCACTAGGTAGTACACTGTGTACAAAGCTTGAGGGCTTATTCACATAGGCAAAAAAAAAATTAATGGATCCGAATGCAGTTGTACATTATTGATTGATTATTTATAAAGCACCAAATACAGTTCATGAACTGCTACATGCGTACATAATTTAGTGTACACGTATGCTATGGATCCTAAATACTGAGGATACCAGACAGCAGGAGCCGCCTGCATTCTAGTAACCAAGGATGCCAAGCTGCAGGAGCTGCCTGCCTCCTAACATATAGAGTACATTTCAGCCGTATGCATGTAATGTTAGAAAAAACATTGCATGCGTACAGCGTACGGACAGGATTTTACACAGGATTCTATTGCCAGCAAAATCATTTAGGTGTGTGCATGAGCCATAAACATGTCAAACTGGTGATACTTTAGATCTTTACTACCAGAGACTGAGGCTCCACTCACACGCGTGCAACTTTGGATGGGTGCGACTTGGATGTGACTTCTTGTGTCTCTGTAAAGTAGGGCCCACTGTTGCATGTAAAAAACATTCAGGTACGACTTCATGCAACTTTAACATTGAAGTCTATGGCCCTCAAATTACATGAAAGTCGAATCAAAGTAGTGCATGAACTACTTTTAAGTCGCTGTGACTTTAGGTTGCACATATATGAAAGCTTATCATTGAAAAACATGGGGTATGACTTGTAATGCGACTTTGATGTCCAAAGTCGCATGACAAGACGCACAAGTGTGAATCTTTGTCCAAATATGATACTTGGTTAAAAAAAATAATAAAAAAAAAATAATCACATCTTTTTCAAAGCAGTGGGGTGGATTTACTAAAGAAAAATAGACTAAACTTTGCAAGTGCAATTGCACTCATTTCCCCCCAAGCTTAGTAAATGTGTTGAAGGTCTATGGGATTTCAATCATCCAATCATGTGCAAGCAAAAATGCTGTTTTTTTTTTTCCCCTTGCATCGGATTGGATTAGTCTTTGCAAAGTGAAGCTTTGCCACATTTATTAAAGGAAAATGAGTGCGACTGAACTTGCAAAGTGCACATTCTATTTGCCTTTATTAAATCAATCCTAATGTTGATTTAACCACTTGCCGTCCGCCCTATTGCAAAATGACGGTGGCAAAGTGGTTTCAATATCCTGACTGGACGTCATATGACGTCTTCAGGATATTGAGCCGCTGCGCGGCGATCGTTGTTGCAGGATGTCAGTCTGACACCCCGCAACACCGATCTAGGTAATCGTGAACGTTACATCATGTCCAATCATGGCTGATCACGATGTAAACAGGGAAAGCCAGTGATCGGCTTTTCCTCACTCGCGTCTGTCAGACGTGAGGAGAGCCGATCGGCTGCTCCTCTGACAGGGGGGGTTTGTGCTGATCGATTATCAGCGCAGCCTCCCAGAGGATGCCCACACTGGACCACCAGGGATGCCACCAGACCACCAGGGATGCCCACCATAAGGTATGCCACCCTAGACCACCAGGGATGCCAATTAAAAATGGCTAATGGATGCCAATCAGTGCCCACAATGGATGCCAATCAGTGCCCACAATGGGCATCCATTAGTACAACACATTACAGTGCCCATCCGTGCCGCCTCATCGGTGCCCGTCCGTGAAGGAGAAAACGTACTCATTTAAAAAGTTTAAATGAAACAAAAAAAAAAATACTTTTTTTTTTTCCTTCAAAATTTTCGGTCTTTTTTTATTTTTTTGAGCAGAAAAAAAAACAAAAAAAAAAACGCAGAGGTGATCAAATACCACCAAAAGAAAGCTCTATTTGTGGGAACAAAATGATAAAAATTTAGTTTGGGTACAGTGTAGCATGACCGCGCAATTGTCAAAGTGCAACAGCGCAGAAAGCTGAAAATTGGTCTGGGCAGGAAGGTGTATAAGTGCCCGGTATGGAAGTGGTTAATAAAACCATTGCAGAATCTCTGCAGGGTAACACCTGAGTGGATGTTTGTGGACTGTTCTACAGGGTTCATACACATTTTTACCAATGAAATTCCATGACTTTTCCATGACTTTTCCATGACTTCACGTATAAATATTCATGACCTTATGTTTCATGAAATGTCTATGTATACATGTTAAATAAGAAGAAAATCCATGTCACACCCAGCATATTTTTACTAATATAAATTAGGGCTGTTACTGATTAAAATTTATATGTTCGATTAATCGTTTTTTCTTTTAAATCGATTAAACGACTAATTTTGATTAATTAATTATAACGCACGCACAGATCCAACTACTTTAGCTGATCTCCTTGCATTGCAACTCTGCATTAGTCAGTGGTAAATGTGGTATACACTATATACAATCACCCGACACTAGTTAGTTTCCACAATCCATGACTTAACTTCACAGTTCACACAAATAAATTCAAACTGTAGTACTGACGTCAGTACAGTACAGCCACCCCCAGTGCAGACCTCTCAGTACAGACACCCCCAGTGCAGACCTCCCAGTACAGACACCCCCAGTGCAGACCTCCCAGTACAGACACCCCCAGTAGTACAGACACCCCCAGTAGTACAGACACCCCCAGTAGTACAGACACCCCCAGTGCAGACCTCCCAGTGCAGACACCCCCAGTGCAGACACCCCCAGTGCAGACCTCCCAGTACAGACACCCCCAGTAGTACAGCCACCCCCAGTGCAGACACCCCCAGTGCAGACCTCTCAGTACAGACCTCCCAGTACAGACACCCCCAGTGCAGACCTCCCAGTACAGACACCCCCAGTAGTACAGCCACCCCCAGTACAGACCTCCCAGTACAGACCTCCCAGTACAGACCTCCCAGTACAGACCTCCCAGTACAGACCTCCCAGTACAGACCCCCCAGTACAGACACCCCCAGTGCAGACACCCCCAGCGCAGACACCCCCAGCGCAGACACCCCCAGTAGTACAGCCACCCCCAGTGCAGACCTCCCAGTGCAGACACCCCCAGTACAGACCTCCCAGTAGTACAGACACCCCCAGTAGTACAGCCACCCCCAGTAGTACAGCCACCCCCAGTAGTACAGCCACCCCCAGTGCAGACCTTGCAGTGCAGACCTCCCAGTACAGACACCCCCAGTAGTACAGCCACCCCCAGTGCAGACATCCCCAGTGCAGACACCCCCAGTGCAGACACCCCCAGTACAGCCACCCCCAGTGCAGACACCCTCAGTGCAGACACCCTCAGTACAGACACCCTCAGTGCAGACACCCCCAGTGCAGACCTCCCAGTACAGACACCCCCAGTAGTACAGCCACCCCCAGTGCAGACACCCCCAGTGCAGACCTCTCAGTACAGACCTCCAAGTACAGACACCCCCCAGTAATGCAGGCACCCCCCCACCCCTTACAGACCTCAGAACAGCAATACACGGCGCAGTGTGTGCCCCTCCAGTTCCTGCTGACGTCAGCGTGCCGCTAAGCCAATAGGCTGCCGCCGGGTGTACCAAGATGGCCGCGGCTCCGGAGATAGGCCGAAGCCGCGGCCTTTCCTAATGGCCGAGGCCCCGGAGCGCTCCGGGGATCGCGCCGTGTGCCGATCCGAACAGGATGACCTGTTCGGATCACGGATCGCTTACGATCCGTTGCACGACTAGTAGTGACTAAAATATTCCATGACTTTTCCAAAACTTAGTGGATTCAGTCATTTTCCAAAACTTTTCCAGGCCTGGAAAGTGCCATGTCAAAATCCCATGACTTTTCCAGGAATTTAATGACCGTACGAACCCTGGTTCTAGGTATAAATTATGAAGCGATCCTAGTAGTATCCTCCAGTGGAAGAAGAGTGATGGTTTGTTCCAATGATACCCAAACCTTCAAGGTGGAGTGCAGGTTCTAATGCACAGTCTGTTTGACTTTAGATGCGTTGAATCGGTTTATCAGAAATTGGCAGACAATGCAGGAACTTGGTTCTAGTTGCTTGTCCCCGAGGCCCTAGTTCTAATAATCTTAATCTCAGCACAGGCTAGATATCCCCTTTTTAGCTTCCATTTAAAGCCAAATTCTGTGGGGAAAAAAAATAAATTTATATCTATTCATATAAAACCACTTTGTAAGCATCAAATGCCTTTGCAAAATCAGGTATTAAAGTGGTTGTAAACCCACTTTTTAAACAAAGACCTACAGGCAAGCCTAGATTAAGGCTTACCTGTAGGTGCATGAAATATCTCCTTAACCTACACGGTTAAGGAGATATTTGTATGTAAATGCGGCGACGCTGACGTCACCCCATTCACAAATTCGGCTAGGTCGCAACATTAGACGACGTAGCCGAATTCGACAGCTCACGCGCGCATGCGCGGAGTAACGTCTTCGCCGCTCCGGCCAATCACAGCGCCGAAGCGGCGCTGTGATTGGCTGCAGCGGTGATACCCGGAAGTAACATTCCGGCTATCGCCGCAGCGATGGATGCGGCTAGAGGAGGGACACGGACGACTTCGGGGGCCCCGATCGAAGGTAAGTGGTACATAATGAGCTAGTATGCTAGACATACTAGCTCATTATAGCTTTGTCTTGCAGGTTAGTAAAAAAAAAAAAAAAAAAAAAAGTTAAAAGGGTTTACAACCACTTTAACTTGAAAACATAGTGGTGCTATTAACGTTCTACTGTACATAGCCTGGACAGACAGGAGAGTTGTAAGAGGTGCCCAGCAGGCTCCTCCCACTACAGGCTGCCTGCAGTAAAATACAGGAGGGGGCGGAGACAAGACCAGTCACCCTGCACAAGGAAAGATAACAGCAGTGACCGGTCTTTATTACAGGAAGCTTCTGTACAGAGGCAAAATGTCACTCAATTACTACACATATCTGGAACAAATGCACAAGGACACACCAAGATTCAAGTATGAATACACACGCCTCTTGTGTTAGGCACTATTCGCTTATCCCAAAGATTAGCTTTAAAAATATATCACAGGACATTTTATAGATCTGCTTTTGAACTGCCTCCAAATCCCACTACCTTCTAATGCATTTAGTCATCGCTGAATTGTTTCGCTAGTGGAAAAGTATTGTATAATCTATACACGAGGGCTGCTGGTGTGGGGAGGTGACCCGTCAATATCTCTTCGGGATTGATAATTGGTGAAACTGAAGGCTTTATTTTCGATCTTTGGTGGTTCACACAAGTTTGCACCTCCTCGTATCTGAGGGGTTTTTCCTTCATCAGCTGGGAGTTCTATATATCAAAACTCTAGAGGAGTTCTGAGGCTAGTGGGCTGGCTTTTTATCCCTTGTGCCTTGGACACATATATAGGGTGATATGCTCCAATACCTCCCATCATCCTCTTTTGTCCCCCTGTGGACCTCCACCAAGATGTGTTTTCTGTAAATTATAATCATAGAGCTTGCCGATCATTGCCAGCCCCCCGAGGAAGACCACAAGGATCGAAACGTGTCGGGGCTCTGGATTCATGCAATCAGGACTACTGTGTCATGCTTTACAAATTATTCTTGTTTGTTCAATGTGTGACATTTTTATAATTTTCCCTAGAATGCACTTTAACGCTGGGTTCACACTATTGCGAGTTGGATGTTTCCACGCATCCAATTAGCATGACAGGAGATTGTGACTGGCTCTCAATGCAGCCGGTTCACACATCTCTGGGGCAGCTGTGGAGCGTACAACAAAAGAGTCCTGTACATCTTCGGCTCCGTTTCAGTTCAGAATTTACACTGGACCCCCTGCTGTGCCCCCACGGCCGCACATAATGTGAACCCAGCCTAAGGGGCTATTCTTTAAATGTTTCTAAAATACTTGATTTTTATCATTGATACATTTGTTTCATATTTCGTTGGTATCACAAAGTCCCTTGGTTGCACCTCATGGTTCCCTTGTGTATTTGATTCTATGATATGATCTACTCGCAGACCATAACTCAATGGTCGGTGCATTGCACTGAAAAACAAATTTGCCCTTTAAATGGATTTTAAAAAAAACAAAGGAAAAAAAAAAAAAAAAAGGTTTTTATAGGTGTAGTGTAGTATACTGCATTACTGGACAACCTGTGAGCATCGCTCCATGTATTTATAAAATCACACCACGATATACTGTATATATTTCGTAATGAGAGAAATCATGATACAGAGCAAAAAAAACACGAGCGACTGGGTAGAGGTCAAAGGTTTGAAGTTCGATGTTCAGTTGACATAAGCAAATATGAGTCAAAAGAGGCAAACAAAAACAGAGTTCCCTCCTCAGAAAAAAAAACACTTCCCCATTTTATTCTCAATCCTGTACTAGCAGCATTAAAATACATTAAAGAGGAGCTCCAGTGTCCCCCCCCCCCCAAATTTTCTTCAAGTCAGCAGCTACAAATACTGTACCTGCTGACTTAATATGAGGACACTTACCCGTCCAGGGATCCAGCGATGTCCGGTTCTCCAGTCCACTTCGGGTTGAGGCGCCGGCATCTTAAAAGCAGTTGTAAACCGCTGCATTTAAAATAAAATACACACACACACACACACACACACACACACACTTCCCCTGTAAGACAATGGCATAATGTGCTAGTATGCATCGCATACCAGACCTTCAGATCGCATGCGCCGGTGACGTCACTGGCTGTACGTTTAGGAGATATACATTTTACCTACAGGTAAGCCTTATTATAGGCTTGCCTGTAATATCTCTCTCTCTCTCTCTCTCAAAAATAATCACAAAACTGACTTCACTACCGCTTTAAAGGGTAAGTTAACCTTTACAGAAAATATGCAAGGTGAACTTACACTGTATGCCCTCCGCAGAACCACCCCCCCCCCCCCACCAATACCGGAGTCACGTGATCACCCGCTGTAAGGCATCAGATCACCGCTTTACCGGTTCAGGGATTTGAAATCCCCGTGGCTTTAGCTCCTAAAAAAAAAAAAAAAAATTAAAAACACAACAACCTGTATAGGTATGTACAGTTGTGCTCATAAGTTTACATACCCTGGCAGAATTTATGATTTCTTGCCAATTTTTCAGAGAATATGAATGATAACACAAAAACTTTTCTGTCACTCATGGTTAGTGTTTGGCTGAAGCCATTTATTATAAATCAACTGGGTTTACTCTTTTTAAATCATAAATCACAACAAAAACTACCAAAATTACCCTGATAAAAAGTTTTCATACCCCAGTTCTTAAAGTGGAGTTCCACCCTGAATAAAACCATTTTATATTTTGTTATAAAATTTTGCAAACGGGTAATTTTCCTCCATTGATGTACGCTGATGAGGCAGCACTGATGGGCTCCAATGGGCTGCACTGGTGGGCGCAGATAGGCGGTACTGTGAAGTGGCACTGAAGGGCATTAATAGGTGGCACTGGTTTGCACTGAGAATTGGCACTAATAGGTGGCATTGATAGGCACTGATCAGCACTGGTAGGTGACATTGATAGGCAGCACTGCTAGGTGGCACTGATGAGGCACCACTGGTAGGCATTGCTAGGTGGCAGTGATGGGCATTGCTAGGTGGTATACCGACAGGTGGCACTGGCAGGGGGGGGGGGAATTGATTCCACTAATGAGGCAGAATTGCCTCTTCCACTGGGGACCGATATCCCTCACTCAGCAGCCGGTGATCAGGTGTCAGCGCGAGGAGAAAAAAATAAATGATTACCGAGCTTTGTTTTGATCACGTGATCAGCTGTCATTGGCTGACAGCTGATCACGTGGTAAGGGGCCGGGACCGGCCCCTTACTCGGATCCGTGATCGCCCGAGTCTCAGTGACTCGTGATAACAGCACGGCAGGGGCGCGCGGGGCGCATGCAAAGGGGAGGCCGTCTACCGACGGCCTCCCGGATTTTCAGGACCGCGCTGAAGCCGTCATTTGGCTATAGTGTGGGCCTCAAGTAGTTAATACCGTGTATTGCCCTCTTTAACATCAATGACAGCTTGAAGTCTTTTGTGGTATTTGTGGATGAGGCTCTTTATCTTCTCTGATGGTAAAAATGCCCATTCCTCTTGGCAAAAAGCCTCCAGTTCCTGTAAAATTCTTGGGTTGTCTTGTATGAACTGCACATTTGAGATCTCCCCAGAGTGGCTCAATGAGGTCAGGAGACTGAGATGGCCACTCCAGAACCTTCACTTTATTCTGCTGTAAGGCGATGGGCTTTAATACCACTTTAACTCGCCGTTCACACTGATTGCAGCTTTGCAATCGCACTACTTCAGCGTTCGATTTCATGTGCGACTCCAAGCAAAGATGTCTATGCACGTTGCACATGAAATCGTCAAAAATAGTGCAGGAACCTTTTTTCAAAATCGGTGCAATTCGGAGTCGCAACAATTTTAACAGTTCCATAGGGTGCGACTTGTCATGCAATTTTACACTGTCAAATCGTATAAAAAGTTGCACCGGTGTGAACGGGGGCTGAACTGTCATTCCAGGTCTCGCTTTTAAGACATCTCTGCATTCATTAGGAGGAAAAGCAGAGCTCATGTAGGAATTCTCGATGTTCTTTTTGGCTGGCCGGTAGTTTGCATTAGCTGTGCTGACTTAACGGGAATCAGTTCCTTCCTTTCTGTTACCTAAAATGTTACTAAGAAAGCGACACTTCCAGATTTCACACACTAAGCCGCTGCATGCAGACAGGGAATTATGCAGACGTGTCCAAAGCCAGCACTGGCATGTACTCATCTGGAACAGAATGGTGCTAGAAAGAAAAACATCCAGGGAGAAAAAGAAAATCTCAGTCAATAAATCCTAAACAGAAACCCAATATTGGAGAAACGAAAATGCTAGTTGCCTGGCTTTCTATTTTCTCTAATCCAATGGGTTCAGTTCTTTCCAAGTCACGGCTCCTGAACAAGGAAGCTGATCTCATGCACACTTGTTTCCAAGTCAGTGACTCTCCAGGTAGTGAAAGAAAAGAATGGCAGCCCGGGGCCCTCACGTTGTTTCACCTTTCAGCACGAGGATGGGAGAGGGACAGGACCTAGAAGACATAGTTTACACTTGCAGTTGAGGGGCAGTAAAAAGGGGCCGTTGAACCATGTTTACCACCCCCACTTAAAGTGGTGGTAAACCCTTATATATAACCAGTGAAGTGACTGGCCTCGGGTGATATACAGAGATGAAACAATTCCTTCTACACAAGTTGTACTTGTTTATCTACAGTAGAGCTGCAACTAACGATTATTTTTTCGATTAGCTAATTAATCCTTCCAGGCTGAAACTTTCAGTCTTTTTTCCTTTAGGCCTCAAATACACTAGCAGTTGTGAAGGGCAGCAAAACCATGTGGTTGAGCAGCAGTTTTACCGCCCCCAACTGCTTCCCCTTAGCTGCAAAGACAGTACATATGCTGCAGCAAAAATAATCCCCTCTGTTGCATTCAGCTGGCAGTACCATCCGAGTGTGACTTGAGCAACTGAATGGGGTGGCGCCCTGCAACCATGTGCAATGCACATGGGTGCGGCAAGCTTATACAGGGTCCATGGGGTTAAAGCAGGTGGTGAGGAGGTATTACAACTCCTCCTCGCCGCCTGTCAAATGCTCTCTGAAGAGCAATCCAAACTCAGATTACTAGTGTAAGCTAGTCTTTGTTCTTTACCTGTCTTTACTTCAAGACTTCGCTTCAATTAAATACACTGCTGACCGCGAGATGAGTGTGACGCGTCAACGCATTTCCGTAGTCGACGTAATCGATTACGTCAACGCATCGTTGCAGCACTAATCTACAGTCTTCTCTACATCTGTTCAAAGTACAGAATTTATACAGCTTTTTTGAGCTTTTTAGAAAGCAGGTGGCGTGGAGCTGAAGGTACACTCTGCAGAGCTTAGTGAGGAGAGCTGATTGGGGGGGGGGGGGGGGGAAGAGACATCCTCCCTCCCCCCAGCACACATAGGAACAGAGCTGAGGTTATCAATCATAGGCTTTGTGCTGGAGCTCCCTCCCCGTCATCTTTTTTTCTCTTGGTGTCAGGAAAATTTGTCAGAAGTGGCTCATGCTGATAGAAGAGGAAGGAGGCTACAAACAGAAATTACACTTAATGCTCTGGATCGGGACAAGTTCACACTACAGGAGGACATGCTTTGTTCATATTTCATGTCTGAGGTTTACAACCACTTTAAAAAGGAACACTAAAGGTTCCCGTTTAAAAAAAAAAAACATGTTATACTTACCTCCACTGTGCAGCTCGTTTTGCACACAGTGGCCCCGATCCTGGTCTTCTGGGGTCCCTCGGCGGCTGTTTCAGCTCCTCCCCGCAAGGACTCCACACCATAATGCGAGCGAGCGAGCATGGTGTGGAGTTACTGCGGGCGCGCTCCCATGATACAGCAGCGGCCATAGCCGCCGACTGTATCACTCGGCCCGGCGCGCCGCGTCATTGGATGTGATTGACAGCAGCGCCAGAATGGCTGCGCTGCTTTCAATCCATCCAGTGTAGCCAATCAACGGCCGGGCTCAGGAACTCAGAGGATGACGGGAGCGAGCGCGGGACTTTCGAGGGGCCAGGTAAGTAAAACGGGGGCTCGGGGGGGGGGGGGGCAGTATTGTCAAATGTTTTTTCACCTTAATGCATAGGATGCATTAAGGTGAAAAAACATGAACCTTTATAACCCCTTTAAGTTGAAAGCACAAACCCAACACTAGGCTTGCAGTTGCAGTGAGATATTCCAATTGAAAAGCTTATTTGGCTGTCAAATAACAAAGAAGCCGTCCCCCTTGCCACTCTGGGAGAAGCAATCCGCTGTGGATAACACAAGTGTAAACCACCCATACATGTTATAAAAGTGGTTGTAAAAGCTCAAGGTTTTTTACCTTCATACATAAATTTGGAGACACACTGCATGCCTATAACGCCTGTAGTCAGTTTGGCTGCCATTTACCACGACCAGCTTTGGTCCCTGTAGGAACCGCGCCGACAAAACAGCACCTGCTGGAACGTAACCCAAACAAACAGGGAAGCAAAGGATTTAGGTATGCAAACATTTCCCGTCTCCCCTGGACAAAACAAGCAATTAACCCCTACAGCACGGGCACAGTCCTACCACAAGGAATTATTTTACATATTCCCAGCGATGGGATAAAAGCTCATTGGTGGTCATTCACAGATTCTACAAATGCTGTGCGCGCTCCAGTCTTTGTAGATTCCCCCCCCAATATTGCTGAATGCGAATTCCCATACTGGTGATACCTGCGCCTACGCAAAAGGAAAATTCTCTCTTCTCCACACTTTCCAACATGACATAAAACAAATGTTACATGAAATTAGACTTTAAAAGGATAAGTTCATCTTTGTAACATGCTACACCCATATGCAAGGTGTAACACGTTACAGATGCACCGGCCCCCGCTCCCCCCCCCCCTTCGGTCTGACAGCTAGCAGGGGATCTTCTCCCTCCTTCAACACTAAAAATAGAGCCTGCAAAGCGCCCTGATGAGCGGTGCGCTGGCAGGACGTTAGAAAAAAAAGGCATGCAAGCAGCATCTTTGGAGCGGTGTGTATACCGCGCCTCCACCACTCTTACCCATAGAAATGAATGGGCACCGCAGCCGTACCGCCGGCAAAGCGCTGCTGCAGCACCGCTTTGCGGGTGGTTTCAACCCTTCTTCGGCCGCTAGCGGGGGTTAAAAAAATGCCCCGCTAGCGGCCAAATACCTCTGCAAATATGACGGTAAAGCGCCGCTAAAAACAGCAGCGCTTTACCGCCGACGCCGCCCGCACCCTAGTGTGAAAGAGGCCTAAGACGCGGCCGTGTGGGGCTCCACCCACTGACTGCGTTATCCATCCACAGCGTTCTGTGAATCAGAGAACAGCAAGGTACGGCACGGTTGTCTGTAGTTCTTAATGAATTACCACGGTGCTGTTGAGCGCTGTGGTAGTTCATTGATGCTTCCTTCGCTTACACAGAGAGTCCGTAAGAGCCCTGCATAGCACCCACAATCTGTTGATAATGGGTGCAATGCTTTCCAGGCGCCCAACAAAAAAAATATTACATAGATGCACATCTTTTTGCAGGTAAATAAATGCGTATTTTTTTTTTGGGTAAAGGTGAACTGTGTTATTAAACCCACAACAGTAAAATCAGTCTGTATATGCAGTAAAGCATGCTCGTTATACTCACTGTGAACCCTAAGGGGTTAATCCTCTGCATTGTGTAAAAACGCTGTTTGATCCTGTATGCAAAAATCCTCCCCTTTCTCCACTGACTGCAGAACAAATCCAGATAAGACAGGAGTTACTGGAGTCAGGCTGCACATGCTCAGTTTGGTGTGTATTGCTAAAGGTTGCTTTCATTTTTTGGCAGAGCGCATGTGATTAGCACAGGGCCAATCAGCACTGCCCAGACAGAGGATAAGGGGCAGCTCAGAACCATATAAAAACTCCTCCTACAAGCTTAACCAAGAACTGATAGAAATCACAAGACTGCTGATGAGAAAAGGTATTTAGCATACAGCATAGTTTATATTTACTAAAATGCGGTGCAGGACTTCGTTCTAAGGTAATCCTTTCATAATGTGCTAGTATGCGATGCATACTAGCACATTATGCCTTTACTTAGCAGGTCTTTAAAAAAATGTATGTATGTATGTATGTATGTATGTATGTATATATATATTTCTCGCGGTGCATAAAATCCAAATCTTCACACTATCTCTATTGATCTATACAAAGCAATTGTTTTCTTTCTGCCCTGTTCACATCATAACAGACAAGCATTTTTCACTCTCCTTACCACGTGTCACCATGCTGCAGTGCATACGCGTAAATAAAGTGCCATTTTGTGACATGTCAATCAATTTATTTATTTCAAAACAGTGCTTTGCATTGTACCATCATCCCATACACAGTGGACACCATTGCCCAAGCACATATTAGCACTAGTGTCAACAATCCCTTATTCTAAATGAAAGCATAGGGCCATTAGTGTCACACATGCAGCCAACTATGGCAGTCCATGCTTTCTATCTGCTGGATTCCAATAAACACCACATTCAATGAAGATACAGTTGGGTGAAACTTTTCCCATTAGGACTTGGTTTGGACACGCTGCTCATGTGGAAAAGGAAGAAACAGCACAAGTCATGAGGAGAATGCTGGTAGGAGAGAAAGCAAAGTGACAAAGATGAGATCATTACTGTGATGCTTATCCTTTAGGCCCCTTTCACACTGGGGCGTTTTTCATGCGGTTTAGCGCTAATATTAGCGCTATTATACCGCATGAAAAATTCCTGCCCTGTAGCCTTCAATGTGAAAGCCCGAAGGCTTTCACCCTGAAGCGGTGCGCTAGCAGGACCGCTCCAAAAGTCCTGCTAGCCTCTTCTTTACAGCGGTGAAGGAGCGGTGTGTTGACCGCTCCTTTACCGCTGCTGCCCATTGAAATCAATGGGACAGCGCGGTAATACCGCCCGCAAACCGCGGCAATAGCCGCGGTTTGTGGGCGGTATTAACCCTTTTTTGGCCGCTAGCGGGGGTTAAATTCACCCCCCTAGCGACCGCATACCGCGGTAAGAACGACGGTATAGCAGCGCTGAAAATCGCGCTGCTATACCGCCACCGCTCCTGCCCCAGTGTGAAAGGGGCCTAACTGTCCAGTGACAGGTTGGAGATGAGTCATAACAGTCTGGGCTCAGAGAAAGTGGGATGAATGATGCTAGCTGATATTTTACCAGGAAGGCTGAGGACATCTAGTGTCAAAAAAGTAGTACTTCGGCTATCTGGGTAATTTTTTTTTTTTTTTTTTCTTTATCTTTTATTTTACTCAAAAAAGACAGAATCCATGGCATCATGGTAAAAAAGTATATGGAATGGTACATTTAAAACATTGTGTAGAATACAAAATAGACAAACCAGGCATGCAATACAGGTAGTATCTGCTCAGCCAACGAAAATTCAAAGTAGGGGCGGTAGCCAGGCGTGGAGCTGATCATAGTGGACACCAAAAACGGTCTAAACATTATTACTTTTTCAAAAGAGAGTATGTTGTATAGATAAAGAGAGAAAGGAAGAGACAAATGGAAGGAGGGAGACTACAAGAATAGGGAGAGGGAAGGGAAGAAGAGGGATGGGAGAAGCGGGTGCGGGGAGGCGAGGATGGTATGGACGCTAGTCAGTTGATCTCGCCAGAACTCATTGCATCTCACATGGATAAAAAGAGAGAAGAAATCCACGCTTAGGAGTTGAAAAAGCTGCACCAAGGTGTGTCCAATGACAATATATTCATAATTGATTATTTGCCCGATTATTGTTTTGATTAATAACCTTAACCACTTCCTTACTGGGAACTTAAACCCCCTTCGTACCCAGACCAATTTTCAGCTTTCAGCGCTGACGCAATTTGAATGACAATTGCGCGGTCATACAACACTGTCAGGGCCGGCCCTACCATGGGACCCAGTGGGCCCATGGTCCCAGGCGGCATTTTAAGAGGGGCGGCAGCCATCCCGGCTGTTTCCGAGATCTGCCATGAAAGGCTGCATCTATTGTGTGCAGCCCTTACTGCCTGGAGACAGTTTCACACTGAGCCGATTTTGACACTTGCCAGAGATGTAAAATACCTGAATGCAGAGAGACTAGCTGTCGGTATTGAGTTGATGTCGGGGTGGGTGGGGGAGCTATCAAACACCAGCCAATGGGATGGGGTCTGGGCGGGCCGCTATGTGTGTGTGTATGTAGCCCCGCCCCCTTTCTTAAACAGGACAATCATTGGCTGGTGCTCGATAGCTGCTGGGTCCCGCCCACCCCACATTACCGCTGGATTTTGAAAGCTGGTCTCTCTCTGCGCTGCCTATGCTGACACTGAATTCCATGTTACACCAGGCAGAGATTTGGGCGCTGCAATCTTGAACACTGAGCCTGAGAGGAAGCATGGAAACATACTTGTTACAGTGTTTCTGACAGTAGATGCGGAATCCAGGCAGAGATGTAGTGAGGAGGGCAGACAGACCAGTGTCAGTCCCCTCTGCATGTGCTCTGTTTTGTTTAGTGACTGTGTAATCATCAGACACCTTGAGGCTGCAAACATCTGGGTGCCTCTGAAGCAAAGGACAGTGTCATACCTTCTAATAGACTGCAGTTCCTGACCATCTGATTACACAGAACGAGGTTGGTGGGGAGAAGGGGGGCTGCTTGTAGTTCACAGGGTCTGCCCAGCCCCTTGTACCTGGCTGAAGTGCACTGATATGGTTGCTGGATTTAATAAAGGAAGGCTGCAAGTGCAGGAGCTCCTTCTATATTTTCTATTATGTCCTTATGCCCACCATGGTCCCTAATAGAAGGTCTGTACTGAGATGGGGCTGGAATGGTGGTTTGTGCTGGGGGGAGTTTAGGACTGTGGGGGGAGATCTGTACTGAGTGGGGGTTTGGGGGGGATCGTCATGATAGAATATGACCTTGGAGGGGAGATTTGTACTGAAAGGAAGGGGTTTGGTTGTCGTCAGCGTTCCCATGTGGTGCGATTTTGGAGCCCATTCATTTTAAATGGGCTTTAGTTCACACCAGAACACAGAAAAAAATTGTGCATGCACTACTTTTTGGTGGTGTGTTTGCAATCTGCTTTACAGGTGGCGTAAAGCACCCACAGCAGATCACAAAGGTAGTGCTTTCCAGCAGCATCAAAAATGCTCACAGAACAATACATACAATTCAAAAAAAAAATAAAAAATTTAAATTCTAAAACATAATTAGCAAAAAATAAAGGGCCGTTCACATGTACTTTGCTATCTGAAGAGCTGTCAGCATTTAGATTGCTCTTCAGAGAGCTTTTAACAGGTGGCGAGGAGGCATATTGCCTCCTCACTGCCTGTTTTAACCCCACACTAGCACGCTGCAATCATGTGCTTTGCATGCTGTTGCAGGACACTTGCAGAGCAGCACTATTCACTTGACTTTTTCGACAAGGATATAATTTCTGCTATGGCTGTGAAGCACGGCATCGAATGTCATGGAATGTGTATACCCCCAGCCACTGCCTCCACTGCTAAAGGGGGTAGCATTTTGTCAGGCAGTAAAAACACTGTTCAACCATGGGTTTTTACCACCCCCAAGCTCATGTGTAAATGAGCCCTAAGGACTCATTCATCCATGTATTCTGGCCTTGCGAATGAGTAAATTGTTCACACAGCTGGAGCTGCCTGTTAGGCCCCTTTCACACGGGACGGATCCGTGATGATCCGCCCCGTGAAGCTCCGCTTGCTCAGTGGGGATCGCTCCATTGATCCCCGCTGAGCTGGCAGATGACAGGGTGGTCCCTGCACACTGTGCAGGGACCGCCCTGTCAGATCTCTGCTCTCCCCTATGGGGGGATCGGATGAACACGGACCGTCTGTGTCCGTGTTCATCCGATCCGCTCTGCAGACGGATTGAAAAATGGGATTTTCCTCCGTCTGCAGAATCGGAGGATTGCGGACACGGAGGAGATCGGGTGTCAGCGGATATTCATCCGCTGACACCCGCAATCTCATAGGGACCAATGTATGTCCCTTTTTCATCCGTAAACGGATGGATGAAAAAGCGGACATACGGTCAGCATGTGTGAAAGGGGCCTTAGGGACGCAGTGGTTGTATAAACACAGCCACAGGTCCAAATTTGACAGGTGTGCAATTGTGGGGGAGTGGTCCTGAATGCGCACTATGGGCTCTTTCACATGGGCGGATCCCGTGATGATCCGCCCCGTGAACATCCGCTTACTTAGCGAAGATCGCTTCGTTGATCCCCGCTGAGCCGGCGGATGACTTGTCCGTCTCTGCACATTGTGCAGAAACGGAACGGTCAGATCGCCGCTCTCCTCTATGGGGGGGATCGGATGAAAACGGACCTTCTGTCCGTTTTCATCCGATCCGCAGACGGATGGAAAAGTAGGATTTTCCTCCGTCATGCTAAACGGACCATAGCGGAGACTGATGTCATCCGCTATCCCATAGGGATACATGCATGTCCGTTTTTTCATCCGAAAACGGATGGATGAAAAACAGACATACGGAACGTCCTTGTGAAAGAGCCCTTTGGGGCCGTACACCTGCACTCACACACCTGTCACCCATAGTGTAACATTTTCTGCCTGCACACAGCTCCAGGTGACTCCAGACACATAAACAAACCACTGATTTACATTGTACAGGCCACAGTACCCTTGTGAATGAGCCCCGATACCTCATTCACACATAAAGCTTTGATTCTCAATACACTTTCTTAGCTTTTAGATTTAGTAGGAATTCTGTTGTGTTTGTGTCAGGTAGACTGTACAGGGCCCAGCAATTTCTAACAGCAGCTCTGATTACATGACAGTGTCGCACACAGTTTCACTAAGGGTCAATATCGGCTCAGTGTGAAACTCCCTCTTCTCTGTCAGTGCTAATCAGTGCCACCTGTCAGTGCTAATCAGTGTTTCCAATAAGTGCCGCCTAATATCAGTGCCAACCAATGCCACCTATCGGTGCCAAGTGTTTCCAATCAGTGCCACCTACCAGTGCCAATCAGTGACAGTGCTTCCGAACAGTGCCCATCAGTGTCGCCAATCAATGCCCATGCGTGCCACCTATCAGCGCCCAGTGATGCCAATTTGTGCCCATCAGTGCTGCCAATTAGTGCCCATCAGCGCTGCCAATCAGTGCCACTAAGTGCTGCCTATTAGTGTCAATCAGTGCTTTCTATGAGTGCCAATCAGTGGTGCCTGTCAGTGCCAATCATTGCTGCCTGTCTGCCAACCATTGCTGCCAATCTGCCAAACTGAGTGCAGGAATGGGGCGATGAACTCGGCAGCCAGGCACATTGTCCATGGGGAGCCGGCCTGGTGGGGCACAACTAAAATCTGTTGATGTTTATTAATTCCACATGCCGATCTTTAGTATAATAGGTAATCACCACACTACTAATTTTCAATAAACTACTGGAGGTAAAATAAAAAAAAGTGTCAGTAAAAGGCCTGCCCCTAAGCACTGTTATGTGTTCCCACACCACCAAAAAAAAAGAAAGTGCAGCGCTAACTTACTGATCAATAGCTTTAAAAAAATGTCTTCATCAGTTCAGGCCAATATGTATTCTTCTACATATTTTTGGTTAGAAAAAAAAAAAAAAAAACCAATAAGCGTATATTGATTGGTTTGCGTAGAAGTTATAGCGTCTACAAAATAGGGAATAGATTTATGGCATTTTTATACTGATTTTCTGATAAAATAAATTTTAGTTATGATATAACTTAATGAATGTGGGGGGCCTTTTGGTGGGCGTGATTTTTTTTGGGGGGGGCAGCATTTCATTATTGGTCCCAGGCAGCACAATGTCTTGGGCCGGCCCTGAACACTGTACCCAAATTATATTTTTATATTTTGTTTCCCACAAATAGAGCTTTCTTTGGGGGGTATTTGATCACCTCTGCGGTTTTTATTTTTTGCGCTATAAACCAAAAAAAAAAAAAAAAAAAAAAAGACGGAAAATTTTGAAAAAAAACTCAATATTTTTTTTCTCAGTTTAGGCCGATACGTATTCTATTTATTTTTGGTAAAAAAAATTGCAATAAGTGTATAGTGATTAGTTTGCGCAAAAGTTATAGCGCCTACAAAATAGGGGATAGAATTATGAATTTTTTTTTTTATTATTTTTTTTTTTTTACTAGTAATGGCGGCGATCTGCGATTTTTGTCAGACCTGCGATATTGCGGCAGACACATCGGACACTATTTTGGGACCATTCACATTTATACAGCGAACAGTGCTATAAAAATGCACTGATTACTGTATAAATGTGACTGGCAGGGAAGGGGTTAACACTAGGGGGCGATCAAGGGGTTAAATATGTTCCCTATTAGTGTTTCTTACTGTGTGGGGGAGGGGACTGACTGGGGGAGGTGACCGATCTGTGTCCCTATGTACAAGGGACACACCATCGGTCTCCTCTCTCCCTGACAGGACATGGATCTCTGTGTTTACACACAGAGATCCACGTCCTGCCTCTGTAAAAGCCGATCGCATGTACCTGGCGGACATCGCGGCCGCCAGGCATGCGCATCGGCATCACGTGATGCGGCTCGCACAGCTGTTTATAAACAAACCAGGACGTCCACCCAGCACTTGAGCCATCTTTCGGCTATAGCGCGGGTCTCAAGTGGTATTAAAAAAAAAAAAAAAAAAAAAAAAAGTAAATTTTGCTGCGATTTGCATTTTTTTTTTGGGCCAATTTGTTGTTGGGCAGATTAAAAAACACAAATTGCCACAAAAACACATAACATGCTTTTCTGCAGCTTATCCATTGAAGTATATTAACCACTTAACGACCGCTCACTGTATATATACGTCGGCAGAATGGCACCGACAGGCACAATCACGTAGAGCATACGTGATTGCCTTTGTACAGTTGGGGGGTCCGATCGGACCCCCCTCCTATACAGTGAGCGGTGGCTAAGTGTCCGGGAGCGTTCCGGGATGAGAGGGCAGCCATTCGTTTCTGGCCACCCCCTCGCGATCGCTCCCGGCGAATGGAAATGCCCCCTCTGTCTGTGTCAGACAGAGGGAGCAGGAGGAAGTGATGTCATCTCTGGTGCGGCGCTCACATATACCGAGCGCCGTACAAGAGAAGATATCAGGTTAGTGCACACAACACTACACTGACACCAGGACACATAGGGACATAAATCGCCCCCCCAGGCCCCCCAGATCACCCAGCCCCCAGTGTCACTGATTGCAGTGACCATTTATTTAGTGATCACTGCAATCAGTGACATTTGTGACTGTAAAAGTGTCACCAAAGTTTAGTCTTAGGTCCAGTGTAGCCCCCTAACCCCCCCTAATAAAGGTTTAACCCCCTGATCACCCCCCAGATAACCCCTTTCACCGCCTATCACCACTGTCGCTTAGCGATCATTTTTCTGATCGCTGTCTTAGCGTCAGTGATGCCGATCGGCAGCCAGTAATTTTTTTTAGGTTCGCCGCAGGTTTTTATAGCGTCAGGTACCCCAATATATTATCTAATAAAGGTTTAACCCCCTTGATCGCCCCCCAGGTAACCCTTTCACCCCCTATCACCACTGTCACTAAGCGATCGTTTTTCTAAACGCTGTCTTAGTGTCTGTGATGCAGATCGGTAGCCGGTAATTTTTTTAAGTTCGCCGCAGGTTTTTATAGCGTCAGGTACCCCAATATATTATCTAATAAAGGTTTAACCCCCTTGATCGCCCCCCCAGGTAACCCTTTCACCCCCATCACCACTGTCGCTAAGCAATCGTTTTTCTAAACGCCGTCTTAGTGTCGGTGATGCAGATCGGTAGCTGGTAATTTTTTTTAGGTTCGCCGCAGGTTTTTATAGCGTCAGGTACCCCCATATATTATCTAATAAAGGTTTTAACCCCCTGATTGCCCCTAGTTAACCCTTTCACCAGTGATCACCATATAAGTGTTACGGGTGACGCTGGTTAGTTAGTTTGCTTTTTATAGTGTCAGGGCACCCGCCGTGTATATAACCCAATAAAGGTTTAACCCCCTGATCGCCCGGCGGGTGATATCAATTAGGTTTTAGCGTCAGAGAGGGTCTGAGTCACACCCCAGGCAGCGTCAGGTTAGTGCCAGTAACGCTAACACCCACGCGTGAAGCATACACCCCCCTTAGTGGTATAGTATCTGAACAGATCAATATCTGATCAGATCTATACTAGCGTCCCCAGCAGTTTAGGGTTCCCAAAAACGCAGTGTTAGCGGGATCAGCCCAGATACCTGCTGGCACCTGCGTTTTGCCCCTCCGTCCAGCCCAGGCCACCCAAGTGCAGTATCGATCGATCACTGTCACTTGCAAAACACAACACACATAACTGCAGCGTTCGCAGAGACAGGCCTGATCCCTGCGACTCCAGTGCTGTAGGAGGTGATTTCACCACCACAGTTAAAAAAAAAGAAGCAAATATGCCGAAGCATTGGGGCAGCAGGGGCAGAGGAGCGATTTTGCTCCTAATGCCGCGTACATACGGTCGAAATTCCGACGGAGGCTTGCCCGTGGAAAAGTCCGACCATGTGTGTGCGGCATAACTTTTTTGCGGGAGGATGCCCCCATGCTTCGGCATATATAAATGGTGCGTGTATGCCCATCATTGGAAGTGGGTGGATGAAGGGCGGTATTCTAATGGTGGGCATACCCACCGATCAATCTCTTTTTTTCGTTCAGCCAACTGGCTGCATGAAATAAAAAGATTACAATACATGTCCAACAAGGACCAGCAACGTACTGGTATGTTGCTGGACTTTGAATGTTTATACCAGAATGATGCCTGCGGGTTTAGGTATCATCTTGGTATCATTCTTTTCAGCCTGCGGCCGGCTTTCATGTAAAAGCAATCCTAGCGGCTAATTAGCCTCTGGACTGCTTTTACAAGCAGTGGGACGGAATGCCCCCCCCGGATATAAAAAGCGCCATTGGGAAATTGGGAAAGCATTTTATCACACCGATCTTGGTGTGGTCAGATGCTTTGAGGGCAGAGGAAAAATCTAGGGTCTAGAAGACCCCAGTTTTTTCAAAAAAAGAGTACCTGTCATTACCTATTGCTATCATAGGGGATATTTACATTCCCTGAGATAACAATAAAAATGATTAAAAAAAAAAAATACTTGGAACAATTTAAAAAAAAAAAAAAAAAAAAAAAAAAAAAAAAAGCACCCCTGTCCTGCCCTGCTCTTGCCCAATGGCGAACGCAAGCGTCGGTCTGGCGTCATATGTAAACAGCAATTGCACCATGCATGTGAGGTATCACCGCGAAGGTCAGATCGAGGGCAATCATTTTAGCAGTAGACCTCCTCTGTAAATCTACTGGGGTAACCTGTAAAGGCTTTTAAAAATGTATGTAGTTTGTCGCCAATGCGCGTTTGTGCGAAATTTTAAAGCATGTCGTGTTTGGTATCTATGTACTCGGCCTAAGATCATCTTTTTTATTTTATCAAACATTTGGGCAATATAGTGTGTTTTAGTGCATTAAAATTAAAAAAAGTGTATTTTTTAACCCAAAAAATGCGTTTGAAAAATCGCTGCGCAAATACTGTGTAGAAAAAAAAATGCAACACCCACCATTTTAATCTGTAGGGCCTTTGCTTTAAAAATATATATAATGTTTGGGGGTTCAACATAATTTTCTTGCAAAAAAAAAAAAAATGTTTTCATGTAAACAAAAAGTGTCAAAAAGGGCTTTGTCTTCAAGTGGTTAGAAGAGTGGATGTAAGCTTCCTAATGTGTATAAAATGCCAGAACAGTTCAAAACCCCCCCAAATGACCCCATTTTGGAAAGTAGACACCCCAAGCTATATACTGAGAGGCATGTCGAGTCCATGGAATATTTTATATGTTGACACAAGTTGCGGAAAAACGACAATTTTTTTTTTTTTTTGCACAAAGTTGTCACTAAATGATATATTGCTCAAACATGCCATGGGCATATGTGGAATTACACCCCAAAATACATTCTGTTGCTTCTCCTGAGTACGGGGATACCACATGTGTGAGACTTTTTGGGAGCCTAGCCGCGTACGGGACCCTAAAAACCAAGCACCGCCTTCAGGCTTTCTAAGGGTGTAAATTTTTGATTTCACTTCTCACTGCCTATCACAGTTTCGGAGGCCATGGAATGCCCAGATAGCACAAAACCCCCCCAAATGACCCCATTTTGGAAAGTAGACACCCCAAGCTATTTGCTGAGAGGTATTGTGAGTATTTTGCAGATCTCGCTTTTTGTCACAAAGTTTTGAAAAAAAAAAAAAAAAAAAAATTAATATATATATATATATATATATATATATATATATATATATATATATATATATATATATATATATATATATATATATATTTTATTTTTATTTTTTTCCTTTCTTCATTTTCAAAAACAAATGAGAGCTGTAAAATACTCGCCATTCCTCTCAGCAAATAGCTTGGGGTGTCTATATTCCAAAATGGGGTCATTTGGGGGGGTTTTGTGCGATTTTGGCATTTTATGGCCTTCGAAACTGTGATAGGTAGTGAGGAGTGAAATCAAAAATTTGCGCCCTTAGAAATCCTGAAGGTGGTGCTTGGTTTTCGGGGTCCCGTACGCGGCTAGGCTCCTAAAAAGTCCCACACATGTGGTATCCCCGTACTCAGGAGAAGCAGAAAAATGTATTTTGGGGTGTAATTCCACATATAACCATGGCATGTGTGAGCAATATATCATTTAGTGACAACTTTTTGTAATTTTTTTTTTTTTTTTGTCATTATTCAATCACTTGGGACAAAAAAAAATATATTCAATGGGCTCAACAGGCCTCTCAGCAATTTCCTTGGGGTGTCTACTTTCTAAAATGGGGTCATTTGGGGGGGTTTTGTGCTATTTTGGCATTTTATGGCCTTCAAAACTGTGATAGGTAGTGAGGAGTGAAATCAAAAATTTGCGCCCTTAGAAATCCTGAAGGTGGTGCTTGGTTTCCGGGGTCCCGTACGCGGCTAGGCTCCCAAAAAGTCCCACACATGTGGTATTCCCATACTCAGGAGAAGCAGCAGAATGTATTTTGGGGTGCAATTCCACATATAACCATGGCATGTGTGAGCAATATATCATTTAGTGACAACTTTTTGTAATTTTTTTTTTTTTTAGTCATTATTCAATCACTTGGGACAAAAAAATAAAAAATTCAATGGGCTCAACATGCCTCTCAGCAATTTCCTTGGGGTGTCTACTTTCCAAAATGGGGTCATTTGGGGGGGTTTTGTACTGCCCTGTCATTTTAGCACCTCAAGAAATGAGATAGGCAGTCCTAAATTTAAAGCTGTGTAAATTTCAGAAAATTTACCCTAGTTTGTAAACTCTATAACTTTTGCGCAAACCAATAAATATACGCTTATTGACATTTTTTTTACTAAAAACATGTGGCTGAATACATTTTGGCCTAAATGTATGACTACAATTGAGTTTGTTCGATTTTTCTTATAACAAAAAGTAGAAAATATCATTTTTTTTCAAAATTTTCGTTCTTTTTCCGTTTATATCGCAAAAAATAAAAATCGCAGAGGCAATCAAATACCATTAAAAGAAAGCTCTATTTGTGGGAAGAAAAGGACGCAAATTTCGTTTGGGTACAACATTGCATGTCCGCACAATTTACAGTTAAAGCAGCGCAGTGCTAAATTCTGAATTCACCTCTGGTCCTCTAGCTACCAAATGGTCCGGGGCTTAAGTGGTTAAACCCAAAAAACAAAATAGCACCATTTTGCGTTAAAAAATAGTCCTTGCCAAATACGCAATAGCTGAAAAAATCATGGATATGAACGTGTCCCATAGGAAACCATGTAAATGCTCTGTAGTGTGTTTCTAAAAAAAGCACAAAAAAAAAAAAAAAACAGAGGTGTGACCCAGGCCTGAGATGTTTAGTAACATAATGGGGTTAAAAAAACGAAAATTAGTACAAAAAGAGCAAATAATCGCTACTGTAAGGGGTTCATTTTTTACTGTGGGACAGTGAAAGTAATATTTACAGTAGCAATTTGCTCTTTTTGTACTATGAAGGGCTAATTTTAGTTTTTTTTAACCCCATTATGTTACTGGCCGATTAATCGATTATGAAAATGATAATCGATTAATTTCATAATCGATTAAATCGATTAGTTGTTTCGGCCCTAGTTGTAAGCATCCACTTTCGGAGCCACGCACATCGCGTCACTTGCGGGTATTGTCGGCTGGAACGCAGTTGGAGCGCACGCTGCGATCCCAGCCTGGCTGTTGTACCGTGCCATTTTTACACACCACGCCACTGGGAGCTGGTGTTTTGTATACCTGTTTTTAACCACCGTTTTTTAATAAACCAACCATTTTATACTACACCATGGGAGCCAATCTTCTTTTTGTTTGAGGATACTGGAGACTTGCTGTTGCCATTTTAAAAAACCTTTGATCTCTGTGGGAACGTCTGGAGCTGCCTGATTTGGTGAGCTGTGGGACCAAGTACTGGATACCAACTGGATCTGACTACCCCTGTAGGGGTGATAGGAGCTGGTGAGTGGGGACCCTTGTGGGGGAGCACCTAAAGTCACTTGAAGATCCTTTGTTGGAACAGAGCACTAATCACTGTGGAAGCATGCACAGATTCGTTTTCTCACATATATTGAAGTGGATGCTTACAACTGGACAACTACTGGGACTAATTCATTAAGAATTGTTTGTTGGACTAATTATATTGTCATTGGACACACCTTGGTGCAGATACTAGCACTTAAATTTACACATACATATGTGTGTATATATATATATATAAAAAAACACAAGTGGTAAAACAATAACACAGAAAAAATACTGAATACTAGTTTTCACACAAAACAGCGCTAAAATATAAATACATAAAAAGACCCGTGGATCATGCCACTGAAAAAAGTCCAGCACGTATGAAGAAATAACCAGTTCAGAGTACTATGGTGAGTAATAACACAAAAAAAAAGAGTCCAAGTAGGCACTTTCCACCACCAGAGACAACAATTGGAATCCACCGTGTGATGAATAAAACCCCTTAGGGGTTCACACTTACCAGAGGTAAGATATAAATGAGCCTTAATATAGGGGAAACATCGGCTACTCTGTATAGTCAAATCTTCTTCAATCAGGGTACACCAGTGTGGATGGGCTCCAAACCGACCATAAAATAATAGGAAGATAACACCACAATAGTGTAATCCTGTTTATTTCAAATCTATTATCCCACCAGTAGGAGACCCCTTTATCTAAACTACGTACATAAAACAGCAGTAAAATAAGCAATGAATGGCCCAAGAGGGCGCTATCACCATTTCCAGCGTCCTATGGAGAGTGTTTGTGTCCTCGCGGATCCTGCAGACACTTCCAAATGGTAGCTGTGAGCGGAACGCACGCTTGGAGTGCAGACGTCACTTCCGGGTCACGGGTAGTCGTGGTTACGCCCTGACGTGTTTCGTCATCTGACTTCAGAGGGCGCCTAACAACTGGACAACTACTGGGACTAATTCATTAAGAATTGTTTGTTGGACTAATTATATTGTCGTTGGACACACCTTGGTGCAGATACTCGCACTTATATTTACATGTATGTATGTACACACACACACTTCCTTTTTTTCCCCTCTTTTTCTTTCAGAGTTTATATACTTACGTTTTGGGTGTTTGTTAGCAATTTACAGTACTTAGCACTTTATGGTTATTACTGAATTTTCATTTCACTGTGTTTTCACACATTTATACCGGTTTACATAAGATTTACTTACTACTTGGCACATTGTTATAGCTTTAGCCATCCGGCTGGCATAATCATTGCTTATCCTTACTGTATGTATACTTTCAGTTTTTTCCTATAGGACCTCTGGGTCAGTCTTTAGGTCCAAGCAGCGCCACTACCCCCATACCATCCAATTTATCTCACATGGATAGTCAGGGGTGATCCTCAGTCAGCATTATCATTCTCAAAAGGGGGCCCTTCCCTTCCTCAGGGAAAACAAACATATTACACAATGTCCAAGTTATGGAATATCGTTCAGGTGGATGTCATCTGGGAGATGTTTAACCCACAGCTGGACTCATGGAGATTGCAACAACTCACTCATTTCCATCTCGGCCTAGTACGTGGAGGTGTGTCGCCCAGCTCTGGCTCCCCATTTGAGAACCTATGTCCCCATTCTGAGTTTTGGAAGCGTACAAGCTGCTTTTCCGGCCGCCTGAAGACTTAGTCCCTTCATTTCTGTTGAAATAGTAAAGGGATTTGGGGTTAACGCTTTCTTCTGAACATAGAGAACGTATTCTTTATTTTGCTCACTATTCATCTACTGCGAGCAAATACCAGAAGTTGGGATCCAAGGTTCCCTCACTTTTACGTAAAATCTACCCTGAGGTGGCGGACACCTGTTGGCGCTGTGGAGAGGCTGGAGGCACCATGCAACAGATTTTCTGTAATTGTAAGGAACTGGAGGGGTATTGTTCCCACATTAGACAGACTATTCGGCAGCTTACAGATTTTGACCTGGGCTCCGATCTTTTGCACCACTCTGATCTCCCGAGACACAAAAATAAGAAATCTTTGCTCATTCATTTGGTAAATGCGGCCAAGGCCTGTAAAATGGCATCATGGAAGCATGAATCACCCCCTACTCTTGCATTACGGCTGTCCAAAGTGGCCGATATCTATTCCATGGAATCCATCACTGTGCCCTGAGAGGAAAGTTCAGATGGACTCTATACACTTGTTCCCGAGAGTACACTTCTGCCCTCACTGTGGAGGGATGAGGTCCCCATTTACCCTCCCCTTCATCAAAAATAAATAAATTCTTCTTTCTTTTTCGTACATCACGGGACACAGAGCGACTTAGTCATTACTAATGGGTTATATAGTTTACCTTCAGGTGTTGGCACTGGCCAATTCCAAACCGGAAGTACCCTCCCCTATATAAGCCCCTCCCACCCGGGAGCACCTCAGTTTTTTGCCAGTGTCTAAGGTGTTGGCCAAAGAGTAACATGTGTTTTCACTGGGCTTGCGTACAGGTTCTTTTGGGCCTTAGTAAGCTGTTCCGGATCCCACCAAAAAAGCTTCATAGCTAAACGGTCGGTACCCGGGCCTTGCAGCAGAAGAGCAAGGTTTTGCCTGTAATGCTTCTCTTAGGAGGGCTGGACCCTGGGATCCAGAGCTCTGGTCATACCCACGACCAAGACGCTGTCTGTGCAGGGTGCTATACAGGTCCAGGGGAGTGGAATCCTTGGGAACCCGGTCCCTGAAGGTTTAATTACAATGCCTGCCGTGATAGGTGAAGTTTGGACTTTTGTGGACCAAACAAAGTCCTGCGGCGGGGATCAGGTAAGTGGGGGCCCTCAGGAACTTGGTTCTATTGGGGGACCCCCAAGCCTAATTTGTCTTTCTGTCTGTTACCTAACGGTATTCCCGCTAAATATCTGTGTTTGCCTATAACTACTGAAAATGTAAAATTTTAATAGTAGTCAAGAAAAAAAAAAAAACAGGGACCGCGGTACCTGTGTTAAACCACTAGAGGCCGCTGTAGTCCATTTTTCTTGTAAATGTGGATCTTTGGTTTTCTCAACTCAAAAGATCCAGGCAGCTGGTAAGTTTCTCTGAGGGAATCCACTTCCTCTGCCCTGTTGCTGCGTTCATCCACCGCACAGGCCCTCCGGCAAAAAGGGCCCTGGCTCCTAGTCCTCTGTTGGTTTTCGAAAAGGGCGCCATTGGCGCACGGGCGCGCGTGCACGCGCCTCCTATGAAAAAAAAAGGGGCGGGGCGGGTGGATGACGCTCGATGCGCGCCGCGGCGCTTCTGCGCATGTGCGGGCGTCCCAGCATGGTTAAAAGACACAGTACAAGTGTCAGCTGCATGCAAACAGAGCTAGCAACAAACAGTGGCACACAGAGGCGGTTGATGCAGGCATCCCCATAGAAAGGCACTTTAGTGGACACCAGCTGGTATATAGCAGCACCTGTGTTAGACTATTACCAGCAAAAATTGGTGTATGACGACGGGAATACCTCAGCTTTGTGCTTAAAGGATATGTCGTCCAGACGCTCCGGAAATAGATCTTCCAGGAAGCCAAAGGGGTCTCCATCGGGCTCTGAGGATATTGGGCATGCTTGCACTGCACCAATCTCCCCTGAGAATGCAGAGGTCAGTAGCCGTAGAAACCCCGCAGGAATGCCTGGTGCTGCGGCTGTCCCCAGTCCACCTGCTCCTGTATATATAACAGAGGAGGTTTTATCCTCAACTCTGGGAGGATTGGAAGAGAGATTAACAGCATTGATCGCTGCTTCCCTGTCACAGGAAAAGCGCGTCCGATCTCCGTCTCCTCCTTCAGAGTGCCTGTTAGTGGAGGAACAGCCCCACACAGAGATCGACCTACCTGAAGGGGATCAGGATGAGGTTGATTCACTTATAGAGGAATCAACAGTGGAAGAACCTTTCTCAGCTTCTCAGGCTGAAAGATTATGGGTTCAGTCTCTGACTAACATGGTCCGATCAGCATTTAAAATGCCTCTGGCGGAACCACCATCCACTACGGTTTCCTCGCTGGGGTCGCTAAAAGCTCCCCAGGCGGTCTGTTCCTTCCCAATCCACCCTTTATTAGAAGGGCTTATTTACCAGGATTGGGAGCATCCTGATAAAATATTTGCTCCCCCCAAGAGATTTCCGGTGATCTATCCCATGGAGGATAAGTTCATAAGAAAATGGAGGGTCCCTATAGTGGACGCAGCCATCTCTTCTGTTAACAAATCACTGACATGTCCAGTAGATAATGTTCCAATGTTCAAAGACCCAATAGATAAAAAATTGGAGTCTTTACTAAAATCTGCTTTCTCTACAGCAAGCATGGTGACACAACCTGCGGTAGCAGCGATTGGAGTCTGCCAAGCAGTGAAAGATCAGTTGAAACAAGTCTTAGGGGACTTACCAGATCAGCAGGCTCATGCCCTAGCTGACCTGCCTAGAGCCTTGTGTTTTGCGGTGGACGCCATAAAGGATACAATCCAACAGGCCTCCCGCTTTACGCTGTCTATAGTACATATGCGTAGGCTTCTGTGGCTCAAAAACTGGTCTGCTGAAGCTCCCTGTAAAAAACTGCTGGTTAGCTTCCCATTTCATGGAGAACGCTTATTTGGAGAAGATCTGGACAAATATATCCAGAAAATTTCTGCCGGTAAAAGTTCACTCTTACCGGTTAAGAACAAGGGTAGAAGTCCTTCTTTTAAGAGGCCTACCTCTCCAGTCCCGGGCACATCGGCTGTGAAGCAGTTCCGACGGCCTCCGCGGTCAAATTCAGGGGGCAGAAATCAGGGACAATCACAGGGTAACAAGAAGCCCTGGATCAAGAGAGGTACAAAACCTCCCCCTAAGGCATGAAGTATTGCCCCCGCTCAATCGGGTGGGGGGAAGACTTCAGTTGTTCACAGAGACCTGGCGGGACACCATCAGAGACAGATGGGTGCTCTCCGCAGTAAGTCTGGGATACAAGCTGGAGTTAAAAGGCACTCCTCCTGCCCAATTTATGAGGTCAAATGTGCCAAGAGATCCCCAAAAGAGAGGATCCCTCCTTCTGGCACTAGAACAACTATTGCTCCAAGGGGTAATCATGAAGGTTCCCCTGGAAGAAAGCGGATTCGGGTTTTACTCGAACCTTTTCACAGTCCCCAAACCAAATGGGGACGTGAGGCCCATATTAAATCTAAAAGGGCTAAACAAGTTCCTAAATATCAGGACTTTTCGGATGGAGTCGATCCGATCAGTGGCCACCGCCCTACAAGGGCAGGAATGGCTAGCCTCGATCGACATAAGGGATGCTTATCTGCATATTCCCATCTTTCCGGCCCATCAGAAATTTCTACGCTTTGCAGTAGAAGGGCGCCATTTTCAGTTCAGAGCCTTACCTTTCGGTCTGGCCACAGCACCACGAGTGTTCACAAAAATTCTGGCCCCATTATTGGCCAATCTAAGAACACAGGGTGTAACGATAATGGCATATCTAGACGACCTGCTACTAATAGACCACTCAGTGGAAAAGCTGGAAGTAGCCATTCACAAGACAATCGAGTATCTGGAATATCACGGTTGGATTATCAACCGGGACAAGTCAGCTCTAAGACCAGTCAAAAGTCTGGAATACTTAGGGCTAAGGCTGGATTCAAATCAGAGAAAGATTTTCTTACCTCCAGAGAAGGTGTCGTCTTTAAGAAATTTGACCCACTTAGTGGGTACAAAAAGAAAACCATCCATACGTCTCTGCATGAGGCTGCTGGGAAAGATGGTGGCTTCATTCGAAGCGGTACCCTACGGTCAATTCCATTCAAGGAATTTGCAAAGGGCCATACTGTCAGCCTGGAACAAAAAAGTTCAGGCTTTAGACTTACCAATGTCCCTGTCCCCTTCCGTTCGCAAGAGCCTCCATTGGTGGTTGGTGCCCCAGAATCTGGAAAGAGGGAAACCCTTCAGTCCGGTTTCTTGGAAGGTGGTCACTACAGATGCCAGCCTCATCGGCTGGGGGGCAGTGCTGGAGCAATGGTCTCTCCAGGGCAGGTGGTCAGAAGCAGAAAAGGCCCTGCCCATCAATCTCTTAGAGATACGAGCAGCCCGGTATGCCCTAGTAGCATGGACATCCAAACTCCAGGGGTCCCCTGTCAGAATTCAATCAGACAATGCCACGGCAGTGGCATATATCAATCATCAGGGTGGCACCAAAAGTCGTGCAGCCCAGAAGGAAGCAAATTGCATCCTGGAGTGGGCAGAAAGATATGTCCCAGCCATATCTGCGGTTTTCATCCCAGGAGTGGAAAATTGGAGAGCGGACTTTCTAAGTCGCCAACAATTATGCCCGGGGGAATGGTCTCTTCACCCCGAGGTTTTCCAGGCAATATGCCAGCGGTGGGGAACACCGGATGTAGATCTGCTAGCATCCAGATTCAACGCAAAGGTGGACAGGTTTGTGTCTCGCACAAGGGATCCCCTAGCTTGCGGCTCGGATGCCCTAGTGTTCCCTTGGGATCGGTTCAAGCTGATATATGCATTCCCACCGCCACAATTGTTACCGCGATTACTCCGCAGAATCAGGGTAGAAAAGAAACCAGTGATTCTGGTGGCTCCAGCGTGGCCCCGAAGGGCATGGTACGCGGAGATTGTAAAAATGTCAGTGAGGAGTCCTTGGACCCTCCCACTTCGTCCGGACCTGCTGTCGCAAGGACCGATATACCACCCTTCCTTACCAGCCCTAGGTTTGACGGCCTGGCTATTGAAGCCCACATTCTGAAAAAGAGAGGGCTCTCTAATTCTGTGGTATCTACCATGATCAATGCCAGGAAACCGGTATCCAGGCAGATCTATTATAGGATCTGGAAAGCGTACATTACGTGGTGTGAGACCAAGAAATGGCATCCACGTAAGTACATGATAGGGAGGATTCTGGACTTCCTACAGTGGGCTGTAGATAGGAAGCTGGCCTTGAGTACTATCAAGGGTCAGATTTCGGCCTTGTCAATATTTTTTCAAAGGCCCTTGGCTTCGCATTCACTAGTCAAAGCCTTTATACAAGGAGTGATGCGTATTAGCCCTCCGGTTAGTATTCCCATATGTCCTTGGGACTTAAACCTGGTTCTGTCGGTTCTACAGGAACAACCGTTTGAACCATTACAACACATTTCCTTGGTTCTTCTCACCAGGAAATTGGTTTTCTTAGTAGCCATTTGTTCGGCTAAAAGAGTGTCGGAATTAGCAGCTATGTCCTGTAAGGAGCCATATCTGGTTGTCCATAAGGACAGAGTAGTATTACGTCCTCATCCAGCCTTTCTTCCTAAGGTGGTATCGAGGTTTCATTTGAACCAAGATGTGGTTCTTCCTTCTTTTTTCCCCAAACCTAGCTCAGTAGAGGAAAAGTTATTACATTCTTTGGATGTGGTAAGAGCAGTTAAAGCTTATCTAAAAGCCACTGCTCAGATTCGCAGAACGGATTCTTTGTTTGTTCTGCCGGAAGGCCCCAGAAGGGGTCAGGCAGCATCAAAATCTACTTTAGCCAAGTGGATTCGACAGGTCATAATACAAGCCTATGGCTTGAGAAAGAGACCGCCTCCGTTCAAAGTTAGGGCGCACTCCACAAGAGCGGTTGGAACTTCATGGGCAGTGCATCACCAGGCCTCCCTGGCTCAAGTATGTAAGGCCGCAACATGGTCTTCGGTACACACGTTTACTAGATTCTATCAGGTAGACGTTAGAAGTCAGGAGGATGTCGCCTTTGGGCGCAGTGTGTTGCAGGCCGCAAAAGATCCTCATGCCTGATGGCGCCCAGCTTATGTACCCCCCCCCCTCATGTGGCATTGCTTTGGGACGTCCCATTAGTAATGACTAAGTCGCTCTGTGTCCCGTGATGTACGAAAAAGAAAAAGGGATTTTTATAACAGCTTACCTGTAAAATCCTTTTCTTGGAGTACATCACGGGACACAGAGCTCCCACCCCTCTTTTTGGGACACTTATTGCTTGGCTACAAAACTGAGGTGCTCCCGGGTGGGAGGGGCTTATATAGGGGAGGGTACTTCCGGTTTGGAATTGGCCAGTGCCAACACCTGAAGGTAAACTATATAACCCATTAGTAATGACTAAGTCGCTCTGTGTCCCGTGATGTACTCCAAGAAAAGGATTTTACAGGTAAGCTGTTATAAAAATCCCTTTTTCACCTGGTTGTGTTGCCACTGACAGGTCCCAGAAGACTGCATCCTTCATGCACAATGTGCAGCACAACTCACACATGTGTGGCCACCAGGCTGTGAAGCCACAATTTGTCACAGCTGGGTTCTCATAGCGAAGATGCAGGCGCCGGGGACTGGTGAGACCGACTGGGGTGAGCACCCCCCTGGAACGGGGGACAGATGAGTGGCTGTTTTTTATTTTTCCCACAGGTGACTGAAACTCCTCATAGCCAATTCATTTTTTCATTATTATTTTTGGCTAGAGATCTGCTGCAAGTAGGTACCATATATACTCGAGTATAAGCCGAGTTTTTCAGCACATTTTTTTGTGCCGAAAATGCCCCCCTCGGCTTATACTCAAGTCTGTGTCCATCTTCCTCTTTGTGCGCCTGATCCCGGCCAGCTGTAGGTCCTCTGGACCCCAAACTTGACACACATGTAGCCCCACTCTTTCTCTACATGTGTGCAAAGCTTGTTGTCCGGGGAACCTACGGCTGGGGAGCACCGATTTTTCAAACCTGGGCACCCCTTCCATAGACTCCCATGTTAAACGGTCATTTCTTCAGTGATTTTGGAGACCCGGTACTGGTCAGCCCTAGGTCCCCTGGACCCCAAACTTAGCACACATGTAGCCCCACTCTTCATCTACACGTGTGCATAGACTCCCATGTTAAACGTCAGTCTAGTCACAGAGCGCAGATCAGGTAGGGAGATTGGGCATGGGCACAGTGAGGCATGGGCACAGTGAGGCACGCAGATGGACACCCTAGGCTTATACTCAAGTCAATATGTTTTCCCAGTTTTTTTGTGGTAAAATTAGGTGCCTCGGCTTATATTCGGGTCGGCTTATACTCAAGTATATACAGTAATTGCAGAATAAGAATTACAAAGTAGACGAACAACAATAACGTCACATTGAAATTGTCAAACAATTTATTATAGACTGAAGACTGATACATTCTCAGTACGGTAAAAGGAACAAGGATTACCCTGAACCCAGTAGGAGCTGATATTATAGAACAGTAAGGAACCCCAAACCCGACACAATTAGAAAACGAATAGGCTCAAATCACACTGCAGAGAAGTGCATGCGATTTGAACAGGAATGCGGTGCGATTCCTGTACAAATCAAATGCGGTTTCTCGCAGCGCTTCTGTGTGAACTAAGGCTGAAGTCACTATGACAAGCCTGGGTTCACACAGGAGCGGCGTGGGAAACCGCATGTGATTTGGTCAGAAATGGTGCCACATTCCTGTGCAAATCACATGTGATTCTTTGTAGTGCGATTTGAGCCCATTCATTTTGTATGGGTTCAAATCGCACCACAAAATGTATCAGTTTTAGGTATCGGAGCATTTGCATGAGTACTCAGGCAAATGCTCGGTATCTGTGCAGCCCTATATCATCGTTCTCCCCCCAATCACATCTAAGTTCCTGCTTCCACATCAGAGCCCCCCCTCATTGTATCAGAATTACTATGGGCCAGGTAAAATCTTGTTGAGGACTAGATGTGGCCCTCAGGCTGTAGTGTGGTAATTAAAGTGCTATTAAAAGGACACCTTTACAAAAAAAAAAATGCATATTTTTGGTAGATTAATTTATTATTTTTTTGTGTTAGAAAACTGCAAAGCATTGTACCCACGATCAGCACATCATGGGTGTAATTCCAGCCTCCTGCACACTGTCTGTGTAAACGGTCTGCTTGTACAAGCAGGCAGTCACTCTGACAGGAAGCTCAATGAACTACTCTGAGTTCTCAACAGGGCCCTGGTAGTTCATTGAGAACCACAAGCTGTCAGCACTTGTATGTAGTTCTCCCATTAAGCCCTGGTTCACACTGGTGCGTTTTGACATGCGATTTGGCATGTCAAATCGCATGTCAAAACGGCGATATTTGCCACAAATTGCCAGCAATGGCACCATCCTAATCGGTGCGACGCCGCACCTGCACCGATTTCAAAAAGTCGTTTCTGTACTACTCTTTGCGATTTCGGCCCGCGATTGACATCTGTGCAGAAACCTGCACAGATGTCTCTGTAATCGCGGCCAAAATCGGGACTGACCAGCGGGAGTGAAATCGTGTGAGTTCAGCTGAACTCGCACGGCTTCACTCTCGCAGCCCAGTGTGAACCTGGGCTTACAGGGATCTGCAAATCAATGACGCAGACGTGTGAGTAGAGCCCTGCACAGCTTCACTATCTTCCAATTGAGACAGTGAATGTGGGGAGAAGATCCCTGGCTTGCTGCCACAAGGGGGGGGGGGGGAATCTGAGGAGCCAGCTGCTGAACATATGGGGAGTAGCATGTAACATGTTCAGAAAGTTGAACTTATCCTTTAATGAAAGTTTTTTTTACAACTTATGTAGGAGGATTTGTTTTATTTCTGTGTATAACCTGAGGCCAGTCACTGCACTATGTATGTAAAAGGAAAAGAGGGCGCACTGACCTAGTGCATTACCAGTGGCTAGGTTTATTCAAAATAAATTAAAAGATTACAAATACTCACAAAGCAAGGATGATAGTAGGCACATATAATATTCCATCAAAGGGAATTGCCTCCTGCTGAACCCAGATACCGGCGAGTCCAGACGACAGGTATTACAGCTACGGCTGACGCGTTATGAAGGCAAACCCTCTTCCTCAGAGCCAAAAAGTGATAGCACTGTTACTTTTTTTTTTTTTATCACAGGTACCCGCTCCCACTGCCTTCTGGGACCTGCGTGTGTCCCAGAAGACGGCGGGACCAATCAGAAAGCGCAGTGCGGTTTGCACATGTTCAGTAGGAAACCGGCTGGGAAGCTGTAAGGGAAATTTCCCTAACTCGCAATGCACGGATCTGCTTGGGGCACCGACATCGCAGGATCCCCGGACAGGTAAGTGTCCTTATATTAAAAGTCAGCAGTTGCATAATTTGTAGCTGCTGACTTTTATTTTTCTATAGAAGGAGTTCCACTTTAAGATTAAAAAACATTTTGACTTGATCATCAATTTCATTTGGACTCTTTGGACTTTATCATTCGATCTGTTGATCTGCGGATCTTGCTGACCCATCAGTACATGTTTTTTACTAACCCCCACATTACTACACCCAATAGGAGAAATAAAAGTCTATCTCCAATATTACAAGCATGTTGAGGTGTGGGAGGAGCCGCCATCCTGGGGTCAGTGACACCGCACAGAGGATCTCCATCAGAAAGTGACATGAGGCTTCATAGGATGGAATGTTATGAGCGGTTGCTATGGGTAACCACATAGAGAACATGCAGCAGTCATAGGAGATCATTGTGCACAGCTGTCCCAGCACAGACACCCTACACCACGGACACCGCCAGGACAGGGAACCCGAGCCCGGGGCTCATTAATAGATGATGGAGGGAGGAGGAGGAGGAGCTCATACCTGTCCTCAGACACACTGATCACCCCGTCCTCCTTGGGTACAATCACCGCCATGTTCACCACGTCCTGCGAGCCCTCCACCTTGTTCAGCAACACCGGCTTGCGGGTCAGAGGCTGGGAGTGGATCTCAGCGGCCATCCTGTCCTATCCCCGGAGAACGAGGAATCCCCCCCACCGACACCAGCACGGCTACACCACTCCGCAGCCCTCTGTCAGCTGACCAATCACGTCACCGCTCCGTACACGCCCACCCACCCACTCTGTGTTGTTGTCAGCTGACCGAAGGCGCCACGCCTCCAGACACGCCCACCCAATCCGCGTTATTGTCAGCTTTTTTTTTTTTTCCTCTCTCAAATCTTTATTGGGATAACCTAAGATGACAATACACATGAGAGATAGAAGATCTATGCAGTGGAGGGTCATGGTACCATTCTAGGGTTACCACCTTTTCTGCAAGCCAAACCCAAACACTTTAGACGCTTGAGCGGTTTTCAGGTGCTTTTAGCGCTGGAATTAGCCTCTGCTAAGCGCCCAAAAACCGCCTCCTATTCATTGCAGGTTGACTTTTCACACTGGGGCGTGCGCTTGCGGGAAGTTAGGAAAAGTCCTGCAGGCATAGTTGCCAACATTTAAAAAATATTTTCAGGGACACTTTTTTTTACCAGTGGTATATTTAGAATAGCTGACATCCCCTATGTTCCTCTATACATCACAATAGTAATCACAAAATTAAATGAGCACTAATAATGGGCAAAAAAAATATGAGGACTGAGAAGATTTCCATTAGTTGAACTAACAAAAGTGTGCCCATTCCAGAGCTGGTAACATTGAGCATATTCAATATTATTTTAAATAACTTTTTTTGTGGGTAAAAGGCATAGGGGCGGAGTATGGATGGAAGTATGTGCAGGTGAGGGAGAGGAATGTGGAGGGTATAACAGTGGGCACTATGTACAGGAGAGGAGTGTGGAGGGTTGACAGTGGTCACTATGTTAAGGAGAGGAGTGTGGAGTGTATGACAGTGGGCACTATGTACAGGAGAGGAGTGTGGAGGGTTGACAGTGGTCACTATGTTAAGGAGAGAAGTGTGGAGGGTATGGCAGTGGGCACTATGTACAGGCGAGGAGTGTGGGGGGTATGACAGTGGGCAGTATGCACAGCAGTGGAGTGTGGAGGGTATGATGGGCGCAGTATGTACAGGAGAGGAGTGTGGAGGGTATGATGGGGGTAGTATGTAAAGGACAGGAGTGTGGAGAGAAAGTCAGTTGGCAGCATGTTCAGGAGAGGAGTGTGGAGGGTATGACAGTTGGCATTATGTACAAGAGAGTAGTGTGGAGGGTATGACAGTTGGCAGTATGTACAGGAGAGGAGTGTAGAGGGTATCACAGTGGGCAGTATGTACAAGAGAGGAGTGTGGATGGCATGATAGTGGGCAGTATGCACAGGAGAGGAGTGTGGAGGGTATGACAGCCAGGCCCAGCACTATGTACAGTAGAGGAGTTTATGAAAGTGGGCAGTATGTACAGGAGAGGAGTGTGAAGGGTATTTCAGTGAGCGGTATGTACAGGAGACGAGTGTGGAGGGTAAGACAGTGAGCAGTATGTACAGGAGAAAAGTGTGGAGGATATTACAGTGGGCAGTATGCACAGGAGAGGCGTGTGGAGGGTATGACAGTGAGCAGTATGTACAGGAGAGGAGTGTGGAGGGTATGACAGTGGGCAATATGTACAGGAGAGGAATGTGGAGGGAATGACAATAGGCAGTATGTACAGGAGAGCAGTGTGGAGGGTATGACAATGGGCAGTATGTACAGGAGAGGAGTGTGGAGGGTATGACAATGGACAGTATGTACAGGAGAGCAGTGTGGAGGGTATGACAGTGGGCAGTATGTACAGGAGAGCAGTGTGGAGATTATGACAATGGGCAGTATGTACAGGAGAGGAGTGTGGAGGGTATGACAATGGGCAGTATGTACAGGAGAGGAGTGTGGAGGGTATGACAATGGGCAGTATGTACAGGAGAGGAGTGTGGAGGGTATGACAATGGGCAGTATGTACAGGAGAGGAGTGTGGAGGGTATGACAATAGGCAGTATGTACAGGAGAGGAGTGTGGAGGGTATGACAGTGGGCAGTATGTACAGGAGAGGAGTGTGGAGGGTATGACAGTGGGCAGTATGTACAGGAGAGCAGTGTGGAGGGTATGACAGTAAGCAGTATGTACAGGAGAGGAGTGTGGAGGGTATGACAATGGGCAGTATGCACAGGAGAGGAGTGTGGAGGGTATGACAGTGGGCAGTATATACAGGAGAGAAGTGTGGAGGGGAAGACAGTGGGCAGTATGTACAAGAGAGGAGTGTATGACAGGGGGCACTATGTATAGGAGAGAAGTGTGGAGGGTATGACAGTGGGCACTATGTACAGGATAGGAGTGTGGAGGGTATGACAGCGGGCACTATGTACAGGAGAGGAGTGTGGAGGGTATGACAGTAAGCAGTATGTACAGGAGAGGAGTGTGGAGGGTATGACAGCGGGCACTATGTACAGGTGAGGAGGATGAAGGAATCTGGGAGGAAAAATGTAAAGGTTTGTGGAAGGATGTTTAGGGACTGCGTAGTGGTTAAGCGGGCCATACATGGATTGAAATTTAGCCAATTAAGCAGAGACCAGCCATAGTCGATCTATGCATGGGCTAGCTGGTTGTACACAAGTCAATCTATTAATCAACTTTAGTACAACCAGCCTGTCAGGTTTTTCCCAAAACAATCAGTGCTGCCAGCTACAGTTAGCAACACTGATGATTGTGTAGCGCCCTGTTCCTGAAGAATAGGGGCTATGTGGTAAAATTTAGTGTTATCTGAGCTGTAAATAGCTCAGAGTGATTTTATAAAGTTAATTTTGCTTCTGTTCCAATATGGCTATGTTGTGCGCATTTCTCACTTTTGCCAGTAGGTGTCACTGTTACCACAGGCCAGGGTAAGAAATATAGCAAGCTGAAGTGCATTGACTATTTCTTTCCCCAGAAACAGCCCAATCAGGAGGTTCTTCGCCGCTGGGCATGCTGGGAAAGGAGTATTTAAGGGACAGACGCCATGATTATTTGCGTACAGTCTCTCTCTGACCTCATGGCTCTCCTGGCCTAAAGTATGTGACAATTGTTCTTTTCTACCTCAGGCCCTGCTGGCTCGAGGCTGTGCTACTACAAGTAGGCCCAGAACTGAGGGTGGTCCTGTGCTGTCTTGCCTGAGGGAAGAAGTCACTCAAATGGAGAAGATTCCAGGGGAGGACCTTGCTGGAGAGAACCGAGCTGAGGCTGGTTTCTCAGGAAGGGCCTGGTGACTCGTTTGGAGGATGCACCGAAGTTAACCAACCTCACAGTACTGCCGGATGGCTTAAAGGTTCTGTAACTGTGCAGCTGACTTCTAACTAACTGACTGCTGGCTAAACAATCCTGTGGCAGAGGATTATACAGGAGTTTTCACTTATCTATCGCTAAGTCTGTGGCAGAGACTTTGTCCGTGCTTCATACCGGCTGCTAGGTTGGTGTGAGAGGCCTATCCAGTTGTCGCAAGAACTGAGACAGAAAGCTGTTTGTCCTCTGGATTCAAGAACCTCATCAGTGATCTGCATTAAGGTATCTGAACTTCCCCTTACCCTCTATCCCTCTACTACTGAAGTTGTTTAATAAAGCAATTGAGAAAAAGACTGAAGTGACTGTCAATCACATCTATTCAAAACTACCTAACATAGATTCTTAGTATTGGGACGGTGAAATGTGGGGTAACGGCAGGACCCAAATTTAATCCAGCAGCCCTCTAGGGGGGTATCGCTACAATTGCATTGTGTGGGTAGGGAAGAACACTGCAGGAGCGATTCCCCCAGCCACAGGTCAGCAGGTGAGAGGGTGTGTGGGGACAGGCTGGGGAGAGAGGCCTGTCAGCTGGGGGGTGTGAGGTGCTCATGGAGGGATATCAATCAGCGTGTGGGGGGAGTAACTGGGAGTGATATCTTTTGGAGTCGGGTCTATCATCTGCAGGTTGGGAAATGGTCACCTGCGATATAAGTTGAAGGGAGGTGGCTAACATGGGAAGTGGCTGGGGAGTGACCTGGTTGGTGGGGAGTGTGAAATGGATTTTTAACGAGTGGTATAGTAGCTGACAGGCATTCATGAGGTTCTACTGCCACCTCCTTGTTTTTTTTTTACATTGCTGAATGGTATTTTCACATTGTTGGACTATGCTGCTTGTTCTGTCTCAACTACAAAGCGATAAAGTTCATCTCCAGGTTTAAGTAGGCCTTACTCAAGCTGGTTTGATATTCATCCCTTGCATCGATACAGGCAGTTTAACTCAATGAATAAACTCACAGTTAGGACGACAGACGATGAATCCTTTCGAATGTTCCGTTTAATGATGGATATTCATAGGTAGAAAAACGTTGCAGTTGTAAGCCACATGTAAGATGTTTAGCATTGAAGAAATACAGGAGTAATGACCAGAATCAGGAAGTGGAGGAGATATATAAAGAACTACGGTGAGAGAGAGAGTTCAGCTAGAAAGAAGGGGACAGATCTTAAAGACACAGAGCAAGAATAGTGTAACACAACACTCCCCGTCTGAAATCTTTAGATTTCATAACCTTAAACTAATATATATATTTTCAATAAGTCCAATACTGATAAATGTCCTGGAACCTGTAATGAAAAACATGCAACAAGCAAATAACAAACGTAAGTTCAACAGGATGAAGAACATAAAGTCACAGTATGATGTCTTCAAAGAATTTCAAAGTTCTGAGTAGAACCTGTAGATGGTAGCAATGTACTCCCCGCCGTGCCAACAGCATGGCTAGTCCTTGCACAAGTCACTCACCTGGCAAAAGGAGTACTAACTCTGTAATTGGTCGACTAAAGGTTTGTGTCGATCCTCCCTTGGTTACCTTGACTTCTACCTTCCGGACTTTGTTATCGTCGCTGGGCATAACTTCAGTAATAAGACCCATAGGCCACTCATTCCGACAAACTTTCTTGTCTTTTAGAAGGATGAGGTCTTCAACCTTAAGATTCGGCTTAGATGCTTGCCATTTGTTACGACCTTGAAGGTGGTGAAGATACTTTTTCTTCCAGCGATGCCAGAACACATTGGCTAGATGCTGCACCTGCTTCCATTGATGCTCGTAATGGTGTAACCGCAGCTTCGGTTTTGTACTTACAGAAGTGTGGAGTGAGGTGTTCACAGTTCTTATTTTCTTATCATCTTCAGGGTTTACTAGCCCATAGGTGGTGTCAATAGGGAGTAAGTAAGAGTCCTCACACAGAAACCTTGGAGGTGACAGCCATAAGCTGTCCTGAAGAGCGGCAGGTGACACAGCTCTGGTCCCACAGTCAGCTGGGTTGAGTTCAGTGGGAACGTGATGCCATTGACTTGGTAGAGAGAATCTCTTGATACGTTCAACCCTGTTGCTGAGGTACACATAAAATTGTTTTGTTTGGTTGTTTATGTAACCAAGTACTACCTTACTGTCTGTATAGAAGGTGAAAGAATCAATTGTAGTGTCCATTTCACTTCGTATGACCTCTGCAATTTCTACTGCTAGCACGGCTGCACAAAGTTCAAGTCTTGGTATGGTATGTACAGGCCTGGGAGTGAGTTTTGCCTTGCCTAGGACAAAACTACAGTGTGATTCTCCATTCAGTTCAGAGGTCTTCAAATAGGCTACTGCAGCAATAGCTTCAACTGATGCATCAGAGAAAATATGAATCTCTCTCCGGTTAGCAGTTGAAGTGGATCCTGGAACATAGCAACGGGGAATCTGAAGTTTTTCTAGTGACTTCAAAGAATATCTCCACCTTTCCCACTTGTGTTGATTCTCACTAGGCAAGGGAGTATCCCAGTCTATGTTCTCAGTAGACAACTGTCTTAGTAAAATCTTACCTTGAATGGTAACTGGAGCAAGGAAACCCAGTGGGTCATAGATGCTATTCACCACGGACAGGACTCCTCTCTTAGTGAAGGGTTTGTCACAAGTTGACACTTGAAAGGTGAATTTGTCTTGCTTGATGTTCCACAACAAACCCAGACTTCGCTGTACAGGAGGCACATCTGTACCTAAGTCAAGGTTTTTTAGACTAGTGGCATAGTCCTCAGAGTGAAAGGCATTCATAAGTTCCTGGCTGTTGGATATAATCTTGTGCAGTCTAAGGTTTGCTACAGACAGCATCTCCTTTGTTCTGGTGAGAAGATCAATTGCTTCTTTAGCAGTTGGAAAGGACTTAAGTGCGTCGTCAACGTAGAAGTTTCTTTCAACAAATTGACGGGCATCAGATCCATATTCAACTTCTCCAGTCTGAGCTGTTCTCCTTAGCCCATAAGTTGCCACTGCTGGGGAAGGACTGTTACCGAAGACATGTACCTTCATGCGATAATCTATAACTTCCTTGTTGAGGTCATTGTCCTTGTGCCATAGAAACCTGAGGTAGTTTCTGTTGTCTTCTCTGACGATGAAGCAGTGAAACATCTGTTGAATGTCGGCCATTACTGCTACAGGCGCTTGTCTGAAACGAATCAAGACTCCTATTAGACTGTTGTTCAAGTTGGGTCCAGTAAGGAGCATGTTGTTAAGAGAAACACCTTCGTGCTGAGCACTGGAATCAAAGACAACTCTGATTTGGTCTGGTTTGCGTGGGTGATACACGCCAAAGGATGGAAGGTACCAGCATTCTTCTCCATCCTTTAGTGGGGGAGCAGGCTCTGCATGATCTCTGTCAAATACATTTTGCATAAAGTCCACAAAGTGCTTTTGCATCTCTGGTTTCCTGCTTAAGTTTCGCTTTAAGGAGGAGAATCTACTGATGGCCTGCTGTAAGTTGTTGGGCAATCTCTCTCTTGGGAGACGAAAGGGTAGGGGTGCTACCCAGTTATTGGAGTCATCTTGAAAGAACTCATTGTCCATTACCTTGATGAATTCTTTGTCTTCCATTAAAGGAGCCAGTATGTCATCTTCACTGGTTGCATTAAACACTGTGGAGTCGAAGTCGCCATCATGGCAGGAGAAAGGGCTTGTGTCACCTGAGATACCATGTTGCCATTCGTGGCTGGCTATCTTCTCTTTCACCCAGTAGTGATGTGGGCATGGCTCAAAGTAAGTGTTTCGGCCATTTGGCAGAACATTTGTCTTGAATGACGAAATGTTAGTAGGTCTTTTCATTTTGCCTATGCAGACATTGCCTATGATGACCCACCCTAGATCCGTGCGCTGGGCAAATGGGGCATCTGGGGGTCCACTGACTTGTCTGTGTACCTTGTGAACTCTTAGAATGTCTCTTCCTAACAGAAGAAGGATCTGAGCATCTTTGTCAAGCGGCGGTATCTCATTTGCTATTACCTTGAGGTGAGGGTGATGGAAAGCAGAAGCTGGAGTAGGGATTTCTTCCCTGTTAGCAGGTATCTGATTGCACTCAACAAGTGTAGGTAAGGGTAATTGCAAGTTACCTTTGAGAGAAGATACCATGAGTCCATGAGCCCTTCTTCCAGAAACCTCTATAGTTCCACTACAGGTACCCAAGGTGTAAGGATGAGCTTCGCCTTTTATTTCAAATAGATTGAACAATTCCGATTTTGCAAGTGATCGATTGCTCTGATCGTCTAAGATAGCATATGCCTTTAGAGACTTTTCTGGTTGATCCTTGTGGTATATGTTCACCAAGCATATCTTAGCACAGGACTTACCACAGCGGTCTTCTCCACAAACTTCAGTGCAGGATGAAGAAATGATGGTAGAATTAGGCACTTGGTCTGTATTCTCCCCGCCATGCGTTAACCTGGGAGGAGTGTTGGCAGGTTGTGCAGAGCTGGGCTCAAGAGGATGGAGGGCTTGCACATGTTCTTCAGAGCCACACTCTATGCACTTGATGGACACATTACAGCCCCTTGCAAAATGTTCTGTAGAAGCACAGCACCTGAAACATACCCTAAATGTCTTTAAAAGCTCCTTGCGCTCTTCCAGAGGCTTTTTCCTAAACCCAATACATTTATTGAGGGGGTGTGGCTTCTTGTGTATGGGACACTTTCTGTTAGGGTTTTCAATCTTCCTACTCTGTTTGTTCGTGGCCAGAACTGTTGTAGGAGTGGGAAGGATGTCAGTCTTTTTCACGGACACTGGGCCTCTATGGTTTCTATAGTTGCCCTGAAGACTGGTACTCTTAGGAAAGGGTGAGAAGAGGCTGTACTCACCGTAGGAAAAACTTGGATCGTTCTTGGTCTCTGAAATTTTCCTGATGAATTCACAGAAGAAAGAGAATGGAGGGAAGGAAACCTTGTTCTCTCTTTTGTATGATGACCCTAGTGCAGTCCATTTCTCTTGCAAACCATACGGGAGCTTGGAGACAATTGGGTTTACCCCTCTTGGAGTGTCAAGGTAACTGAGTCCAGGTAGTTTTGGGTCTGTCTTGGCTAGCTGAAGCTCAAGGAGAAGGTCACTCAATCTCTGGAACTCCTTGTTGTCCTTACCGGATATCTTTGGGAAAGTTTTCAGACGCATGAACAAAGCATTTTCTATAGCTTCTGGACTGCCATAAATTTGCTCTAGTCGCTCCCATGCAGCTGTGAGGCCTGCAGTAGGATTGTCCATGAAAACCGATCTTAATGGCTTAACACGTGCAGCAGATAGAGGACCAAGCCATTTGATCAGCAGATTCAATTCTTGATCAGCTGTAATGCCAATATTGCTGATTGTAGTTCTGAAGGCACATTTCCAACTAATGTAGTTCTCAGGTTGGTCATCAAAACTTGTAAGACCAGTCTTTGTGAGCTCTCTGCGAAGCATGTACCTCACAAACTCTTCTGTCTCAGTTGTCTCCGCCTTTATGTGAGATGCTGTTGGCTGTATGGTGCTGATTGCATTATCTTTGACATTGTTGTTAAAGGACACAGGGAAATATGGTGCAGCAGATGCATCCAGGTGAGTTACTTGCTTGAAGTCAGTTGTTCCAATGGTACGTTGATTCAAGGCTGTACCGATGACTGGAGATTGATGACTTGCTTGAAGCATGCGCTGATGCTCTGTGACGTATGAAGGCAGGCAAGGTAGGCAGGTAGGAAATGCAGTGGAGTGATTTTGAGTGCAGGAAGTTGCTGGAACCTCTTTAACTTGAAGCTGTGAAGGAGTCTCTATGTAGTCGGGAGCATTGGAGACAATGGAGTGTGCACTGCAGTGGCTTAGGACATAGTCTTTAGTGCGTTTGAGGGGGTCTTCCATATCTGCTATGTTTAGGTTAATGCTGTCTTTCTCACTTGCACCTTCGTCTGCACTGATAGCTTGCTGTAGGACCCTTAGCTTTGCCATAGCTGCGTCATGTTTACACTGTTCATTTAAGGTTTCCATTGTTGCTCTTTGTCGTGCTGACTGCGCTTCCAACTCTGCCCTTTGACGTGCTGTCTGCGCTTCCAACTCTGCTCTTTGACGTGCTGACTGCGCTTCCAACTCTGCTCTCTGAGCTTCCAACTCTGCTCTTTTTTCTGCATATGCCACCTGCACTTTGCTGGCTTCCACTTCAGTGCGGGCATTAATAAGTCGCTCACTGAGTGTTGAGTATCTTGAACTATGGGATCTTGATGAGTTTTTAGAAAGTCTGGTGGAAACAGATCTGTGAGATGCAGTGCCCTGTAACAGCTTTATTTTTGCTTCTGCCTTTAATCTGGTTTGCTGGATAAAACTGTCTCTTTCAATATTGAGAGCATTGACGCGCTTTAATTGCATCATCGCACTTTCTGACTTCATGTTTTGTAAGACATTAGTAAATTTGATGCTGGTAAGCTGATAAAGCTCATATGAGGCAGAAAGTTGTTTAATGGCGCCCTCTAGTGTCAGTAGTTCACGTTCAACAGACACTGTATTGGCTTCAGCAAGGATTTTCTCCCAGACTAATTCCAAGCTATTTGACAATTCAGTCCTTGAAGCTTCATAATTCTCCATTAATTTCCAAGTGGGTTTAACTGAGCGTTTGGGTAACTCAGTTTCTTCAGGAACTTGTGGGGAGGTAGATGTGAGTTCACATGCAGAAGCTTGGTCACTCAGGATAGCAGACTGACTGTGAAAGCAGGCAGGATCTGTGTGCTGAAATATGACACTGTGCAGATTGTCTCAGGCTATAAGGCTGTCATGTGCTGCTCTGTCCCTTCTGTCTTGCTATGAGGGCAGTAAATCTTGTCTGTTTCAGTACTGACATGCAGAAATCTTGTAATTACCGTATATACTCGAGTATAAGCCGAGTTTTTAAGCACAATTTTTTGTGCTGAAAATGCCCCCCTCGGCTTATACTCGAGTCACCTTTTGCGCCTGATCTCCCGAACTTTGGGGAGCCGGTACCGGCCGGCCGTAGGTCCCCTTGACCCCAAACTTGGCACACATGTAGCCCCACTCTTCCTCTATAAGTGTGCAAAGTTTCTTGTCCGGGGAACCTACGGCCGGGGAGCACCGATTTTTTAAAACCGGGCACCCCTTCCATAGACTCCCATGTTAAACGGTAATTTCTCTGGTGACTTTGGGGACCTGGTACCGGCCGGTCGTAGGTCCTCTGGATCCCAAACTTGGCACACATGTAGCCCCACTCTTCCTCTACAGGTTTGCAAAGTTTCTTGTCCGGGGGACCTACGGCCGGGGAGCACCGATTTTTCAAAGCCGGGAACCCCTTCCATAAACTCCCATGTTAAACGTCAGTCTAGTCATGGACACAGTGAGGCAAAGTGAGGCACACCCTAGGCTTATACTCGAGTCAATACGTTTTCCCAGTTTTTGTGGTAAAATTATGTGCCTCGGCTTATATTCGGGTCGGCTTATACTCGAGTATATACGGTAGGCTGTGAAACTCAGTTTTTCTACTGTTCTGTCTCAACTACAAAGCGATAAAGTTCATCTCCAGGTTTAAGTAGGCCTTACTCAAGCTGGTTTGATATTATCCCTTGCATTGATACAGGCAGTTTAACTCAATGAATAAACTCACAGTTAGGACGACAGACGATGAATCCTTTCGAATGTTCCGTTTAATGATGGATATTCATAGGTAGAAAAACGTTGCAGTTGTAAGCCACATGTAAGATGTTTAGCATGGAAGAAATACAGGAGTAATGACCAGAATCAGGAAGTGGAGGAGATATATAAAGAACTACGGTGAGAGAGAGAGTTCAGCTAGAAAGAAGGGGACAGATCTTAAAGACACAGAGCAAGAATAGTGTAACACAACACTGCTACTGCGAGCGAGTTTGGCTTGCAGTTGCAGAGTGACCCCATTGAAATCAATAGGCGAGTTTGACAGGCGGTGCTGCCTGTCAAACTCTGCAGATTCCAATCTGTCCATTGAGCTCAGTGCCTCTGACAAGAAGTGAGGAGAAGCACTGTGAGCTCATCCTCTCATGCCCTGTACACACGGAATTTCCGTTGGTAAAAAATTTGGATGGTTTTTCCGATGGAATTTCGCTCAAGCTTGGCTTGCATACACACAGTCACACAAAAGTTATTTGAACTTTTGAGCGTTAAAAACACTACGACGAGGTGAGAAAAAGAAGTTCAATGCTTCCGATCAGGCGTCAAATTGTTTCCGAGCATGCGCGTTTTTTTCCCGTCGGAATTGCATACAGACGAACGGATTTTCCAATAGGAATTTTTTTCCGTCTGAAAAATTGAGAACCTGCTCTCAAACTTTTGCTGGCAGAAATTCCGACAGCAAAAGTCTGATGGAGCATACACACGGTCGGAATTTCAGATGAAAAGCTCAGACTTTTGCTGGCGGAAATTCCGCTCGTGTGTACAGGGCATCAGTCTGCTACAAACAGAGTGTGCCAACTTGTATTTAAACTGGCCACTCTGTATGTAGCTTCTGACAGGCTGCGCAAGGAGCCCCGTATCTCCAGAACTATAGATGATAGGAGCCCCATATTTTGACCAGTGGTGGGGGTGGTCTTCAGCTACCTGGGCGTCATGACCCTCGAAGTCGATCGTTTTGTTTTGTTGTTTTTTTGTGATTTTTGTTTGTTGTTTTTTTGACAAATGGGCCTCTTATGGTAGGGGGCCTGGAGCTGCAGCTCCGATAGCCCCTATGTTAATCCGGCCCTGAGTCTGCAGTCTCTGACCATCTCCTGTAGTATGTACGCAGTCTCTAACCATCTCCTGTAGTATGCCCACAGTCTCTGACCATCTCCTGTAGTATGCCCACAGTCTCTGACCATCTCCTGTAGTATGCCCACAGTCTCTGACCATCTCCTGTACTACGTCTATAGTCTCTGACCATCTCCTGTAGTATGTCTGCAGTTTCTGTATTTGTATTAACCTGCCACTTTGCTTGCTCAATTATTTGGGATTGCTCCACCGCTTAGTAAGTGGTAACGATGAGCAGTAACCTGTAGCAACCAATCAGTGAGTGGTAGACAAAAATCCTTGCAGGGCCCAGTTTGTTATTTCCATTTAAAGGAGTACCCCATCTTCTCTCATTTCTTCAAGTGCACTGAAAACCACTAGGAAACTGTTAATCCTTTAGACACGTTTAGAGTACAGTTGTGTTGCTAAATATTGATTTACATATTCTTGTATTGCTTTTTCTGCTATTGATAAAAAGCTGCTTATATACGTGTAGCGGCCTCACCCCTCTCCCTTGCTTTATCGGTTATATGGCTGTTGTCTAGGGGTACCTGGGAGAGAGAGATGATACACACCACGGCCCATGTCCCCCCGTGTCTAAGAGGTGAAGGCCAGAAGATTGGGCTTTTGTGTAGGTGTCCTAGAGTCAAGTCCAGTCCTTCGTCCCTGACTCCTTTGCTTAGTAACCTAAGTTCCACACAATGAGTACAACTCAGTTTTATTCTTCTTGCCAAGCAAAAAAAATAAAAAAATTTCCTTTGGAAAATGGGGGACAGATCGAGGCACAATCCTTTCCCTTCTTGCTGCTACCCACTGTGCTGTCACCAGTGGTGAATAGTCACTGCCACTGACTAGGTGATATAGAACGTGAATTACCTTCACTCACTTTGCCCCTGTCATAGGAAGAAATCAGTCCAAGGGAGAAGTGGAGGCCTCTCCGTCACCAGCGATGCTGCGCCGGACTCTTCTGAGAAGTTACTGCGCACCAGTCCTCACGAACTCAGACACGGGCACCCAAGGCGTTAGGGCCCCCTCGGATTCCTCCACCCTCGCGGAACTCAGTCCAAGGTACTGAGCTCCAGGCATCCGCCATAGTACCTCACCCCAGGCTAAAGGTGCCTGAGATGGACTCCATCTCCGCTCCAGCTAGGCCAAGGGCGCCTAGGCCTGGAACACCGGAACGCCAGCACCCAAGCTAAAGGTGCCTGGGCGCGGCCACGTCATCCGACTCTCTTCCCAAAATCAGGGTTTCCGCCCCTTTTATGACCTCTCCCTTTGCATCACAGCGGGTTCCCCGCCCCGCTGTACCAGCTCCAGGGGAGGACAAAAAGGCACAGTTTGCGGTGTGAGTTCAACTCCGGCCCAAGGCAACAGCGCCACCCAGGGACCCCAAGGAACCTCACACCACCAGAGTCCTCACATAATTCAAATACCCGCTACATACATGTAGCGGGCTGTTCAATTTAAGGGAAGTCTCTGAGTGGTAATTAGGCTCAGACACCTTGATTGTTAGTGGCTATGGACCAATTTTTGTCCTCAGGGGATAATGCTGGTGATGAGTTCCCTGTGGCCTGCGGGTGGCGCTGCCATTTTGGGCCGGGGTTGAACCACGAGCGTAGTGCTGTGCCTTTTGTGTCCCCTCTCGGCAGCTGTACGGTGGGGCGGGGAACCTGCTGTGCATGACGGGAGAGGATATAAAAGGGGCAGACGTCTCCTGATCGGGGTCCACCCCCAGGCACCTTCAGCCTGGGAGTGCGTGTGGCTCATCTCCGGGTGCCCTAGGCCCGGAGGCTGTGTTCCTGTTCCATCTCAGGCACCTTTAGCCTGGCGTGAGGTACTACCCTACTGTCCTGATCGCCTGGGTATGAAGACCCAGGGGATGCAGAGAAGGCCCGGAGCCCAGCACCTTCGGCTGGGGTCCGCTAAGGATTGAGGAGTCCAGGGTGCCGCCTTGCGAGGGGACCCGCACCCTAGGAGAAGGGAGGATCCATTCCGAAGGACCGATGCGGGAGTCAAGGTGAAGGAAGGGTCTGTTGACTCTCTGGGGGGGGGACGTCTTCTCTTTGATGGGGGGCCATGTTCTAAGAGGGAAGAGATTAAGGTTCACCAGGTCTGTGGCAGAGACCAAAAGTTTCGCCAGGTCCGTGGCAGGGGCCTTATTTATCGGGTCTGTGGCAGAGATCAACTTCACGGTTTGTGGCAGAGACTGTGCGCCTAAAACTGTTTGAGAATCTGAACAGTGAAGAGTTTGAGCTACGTTTGTGCCTGGACCTCCTCCACACCTTAGGCTATTCTGTTTCCTTTGCTTCAACCCTTTCCTATCCAAGAGACTGCTTATTGCAAAGTGAGAATAAATACTGAGTTGGAGCTTCAGCTGGTGTGGACATTTACATTACTGGGGAAGTCAAGGACTTGCATCTACCCATAGTAGAGGTGAGAATCATGCTCCGGAGGATTTTGGCTCTGCCTGCAGACAAAACCCTAGAATAACACCGCTCAACCTCTTTACACAGGAGGGTACGGGCTTGTGGTGCAGTGTGCCTTTCATTCCTCCTGCGAGGAGCCGAATTTAATGCAGGGTGGGAGAAAGGTGTGTGCGCTGCATACAGTAGATAATATATTTGTTGATCTTTATTACCTGAAGGCAGTTCTACTCTGCTTAGTAAACTGCACTTTAATTGTCATTTATGCAAGTTCTTAATTATAGTCAAAGGCCCCTTTCACACGGAGGGTCCGTTCAGGTCCGCCTGTCAGTTTTTTTGGGCGGACCTGGACGGACGCTCCATGTAGCCCTATGGAGCCACGGATGTCAGCGGCCAAAGTGTGACGGAGGAAAACCCTATTTTTCCTTCCGTCGGCGGAGCGGAGCGGATGAACACGGACAGACGGTCCGTGTTCATCCGATCTCCCCATAGGGGAGAGCGGCGCTCTGACAGGGCGGTACCTGCACAGTGTGCGGGGACCGCCCAGTCATCCACCGGCTCAGCGGGGATCAACTGAGCGATCCCCGCTGAGCAAGCGGAGCTTCACGGGGCGGATCATGACTGATCCGTCCCGTGTGAAAGAGCCCAAATAGTGTCTACCACTAAGCAGGTCTGTGTTCTTCTGTGTTCTTGGAGTTGAGGCGCAGAACAGGGAAGCAGGAACCCAAAATTACCAAGCTGCTCCTTCGGGGGGTAGTGCTACACACATTAGTGCAGTTTTGAAGGACAGGGGACCTAAAACTGCTGTGCTCAGGCATCGTTAAGAGCCCTGTCTCATTTAAGCAGGCTTTGTGGTGACTAAACAGCTTATTTGCAGAGTGACTTTATTTCAGAGGTGACAGGACACCTTAACGCTACTGTGGGCAGGCAGTGTTAAGAGTCCTCACACTCAACTCTCGTGCAACCTAAGACTTCTGGAGCTCCACTCGTCAGCCAATGAGGGAGTGACGTTGTGTCCGTGCACGTCACCCCTGCCATCCACCGCACGAGGATCTCAAGTTGGGAAGGCCTGCTGCGTAGCTGATGGGCGCGAGTGGGGCCTCATGTCTAAGTTTTGACTAAGGCCTCACGGAGCCTAGAGCTGCCTCTGTCTAGAGAGTGACATTTTTTCCCATTCTTCTTTGCAAAATAGCTCAAGCTCTGTCAGATTGGATGGAGATCGCCTGTGAACAGCAATTTTCAAGTCTTGCCACAGATTCTCAATTGGATTTAGGTCTGGACTTTGACTGGGCCATTGTAAAACATGAATATGCTTTGACCTAAATCATTCCATAGCTCTGGCTGTATGTTTAGGGTTGTAGTCCTGCTGAAAGTCTTTTGCAAACTCTAACAGGTTTTCTTTTAAAATTGCCCTGTATTTGGCTCCATTCATCTTTCCATCAACTCTGACTAGCTTCCCTGTCCCCGCTGAAGAAAAGCATCCCCACAACATGATGCTGCCACCACCATGTTTCACAGTGGGGATGGTGTGTTCAGGGTGATGTGCAGTGTTAGTTTTCCACCACACATAGCGTTTTGCTTTTAGGCCAAAAAGTTAAATTTTGATCTAATTTGACCAGAGCACCTTCTTCCACGTTTGCTGTGTCCCCCACATGACTTCTCGCAAACTGCAAATGGGTCTTCTTATGGCTTTCTTTCAACAATGGCTTTCTTCTTTATTCATGGCTGTGTTCTTAGGCAAAATTGTGAGTGAGCCCACTCCCTTGGCTGAGAAGCAACCCCACACAGGAATGGTCTCAGGATGCTTTACTGTTGGCATGATACAGGACTGATGGTAGCGCTCACCTTTTCTTCTCCGGACAAGGTTTTTTCCAGATGCCCCAAACAATCAGAAAGGGGTTTCATCAGAGAAAATGACTTTACCCCAGTTCCTGATGTTTTTCCTGGAGAGAAGTGGCTTCTTAGCTGCCCTTTTTGACACCAGGCCATCCTCCAAAAAGTCTTCTCCTCACTGTTTGTGCAGACACTCACACCTGCCTGCTGCCATTCCTAAGCAAGCTCTGCACTGGTGGTGCCCCGATCCCGCAGCTAAATCATCTGTAGGAGACGGTCTTGGTGCTTGCTGGACTTTCTTGGGTGCCCTGAAGCCTTCTTCACAAATGCAATGGGATTTTTTTTAGGGGGGGGGGGGTTAAGTTCATTTTAATGGCAAAGAAGGACTTTGCAATGAATTGCAATTCATCTTCATAACATTCTGGAGTATATGCAAATTGCCATCATAAAAACTGAGGCAGCAGACTTTGTAAAAATTAATATTTGTGTCATTCTCAAAACTTTACAATTTTTTTTTTGATAATTCTTTATTTTATATTTTACTTAACATCACATACATATATACAAAACAACCACCATGACAGAAAACAAAATAAATAACATCCATGGGCATAGAAAAAGACAGAAAAAAAAAAAAAAAAACACACTTTGCCGGTAATACAAATTAACTAACCTACAGGAAATGCGCACCACACTTTTCACATATTTATTTGTAAAAAATTTGGAAAACCATTTATCATTTTCCTTCCACTTCGTGTTGGTCTATCACTTAAAATCCCATTAATATACATTTACATTTTTTGTTGTAACATGACAAAATGTGGAAAAGTTCAAGGGGTATGAATACTTTTTTTAAGGCACTTTATCTGCCAGATAGTGCCTTTTGTTGCTGATTCTTCATAGAATTGTGTCCTAGGACACGGCACACATACCTGCTTGGTACCTGCCAGGCAGTGTCCTAATTGGAGTATAAACCGGTAATACTGTGTGAAAGTTTTAAACACATGAATATGTCGCTTATCCTGGGTTCACACCTGTGCGATGAGTGACACCACATGTGATTCAGACACAAATCTCATGCATTCCTAATCAAATCACATGCGATTCCTTACAGTGCGATTTGAGACCATATATTTTGTATGAGCTCAATTTGCACTGCACCCGCATGAAAAAGGTGCAGGCATTTTTTTTTTTTTTTTGCCGCACCGGAATCTTGCAGTTACACTGTGTTTTGCAACCTGTTTTGGTGTCTAATTAATTTAACATTGACACCGGTGGCAGATCGCATGAACGAATAGCGATTTCAATATGGTGCGTAAATGCTCAGAATTTGCTGTGAATCAAGGCTAAACATTATCAGTTAAGGACTGAGTATGGCAGTCACACAATAGGGTGTGTCTGTGCATCCTCCAGACCCCAAACTCTAAACAGAACTACAAATCTGTACGAGAACTTTGGCTGAGCCCCCTACATGTCTGCCCATGTGTGACATCTAACAAATCGCTCCTCAGATGCTACATCCAGGGCTGTCTTTAAGGCAGGGCAAAAGGGGCAGCTGCTCTGAACCCCATCATTGTGGTGGGGCCCAAAACAGCTGCCTCATACTTGCCAACTATTCAAGTTTAAATTCCCTTGTCCCTTGCAGTTTTAGTCCTGTGCTGTGTCCCGTTACCTCCGTGTGAAGTTCTGTTTTCTAATGCTGCCCAGCTCAGCCCTGTATAGATGACTCACCTGCAGACCCTGTGTTTACATGTAAATAACCTGCATTGATATGTAAATAGTGGCGGTATTAATACGTAAATAGCCACGGATCGGCAGCATTGATATGTAAATAGAGGCAGCATTCATATGTAGGGATGAGCCAAACACCCCCCGGTTCCAGTTTTAAAAACAACCGTTTTTTTGGGAGCAGTGATTTTAATGATGCTTAAAGGGGTATAAAAAGTGCAATAGTCCTTTAAATATCGTACCGGGGGGATGCCTGTGAAGTGGCATGTGTTTCCCGTGTTTAGAACTGTCCCTGCACAGAATGACATTTGTAATAGACATGTGCAAAAGGAAAAAATGTGTTTTGTTTTAATTCATTAATTAATTAATTTTGTTTAGTTAGATTCTTTAAATTCGTTAACTTCGTTTTCGGATTTCGTTTAGTTTACGACCGAATTCGAAAAATCGATCGCATTCGAAAATATTTCTACCGAATTCGAAAATATTTCTACCGGATTCAAAATTATTTCAACATGATTCAAAATTATTTCAAACGCATTCGAAACTATTTCAAACGGATTCGAAAATATTTCAACCGAATTTGAAAAAATTTCAACCGGATTCGATAATATTTCAATCAGATTTTTTGCAGATTACTATTTATTTCCATCAGATCTCCTGCAGTATATTAACATCTATTTCATTTTTTTTTTTTGCAGGTCTCATCCGAAACAAATAGTAATCTGCAAAAAAAAATTAAAAATGAAATAGATAGTATCTATAATCTATTTTCTATTTCTATTCTAATCTTTTCTAATTGGAATTCGAAAAATCGGTCACATTCTAAAATATTTCAACCAAATTTGAAAATATTTCTACCGGATTTTTTTTTTGCATTAGAGCAGCCATTTCCTTTATTTCAGCAGATCTCCTGCAGACTATTAGCATTTATATAATTTTTATTGCAGATCTCCTGCAGACTATTAGTATCTATTTAATTTTCTCATCAGATCTGCAGACTATAAGCATCTATTTCATATATATTTTTTGCAGGTCTCCTGCAAACTATTAGCAGCCATTTCCCTAGTCTAGTCTATTTCTAGTCTATTTTCTATTTCTATTCTAATCTTTTCTAATTGGAATTTGAATTCATTCTATACGAAATTCGAATGTCGAAACATGGTCTTTTCTATTCGGTTGGAATAATTTCGAATCCTGTTGAAATATTATCGAATTTGGTTGAAATATTAACGAATGCGGATGAAATATTATCGAATCCAGTAGAACTATTTTCGAATTTGGTTGAAATATTTTCGAATGCGACCGACTTTTCGAATTCCAATTAGAAAAGATTAGAATAGAAATAGAAAATAGACTAGAAAAAAATAGAACAGAATAGAATAAAATATAATATATATATTGTATTTTATTCTATTCTGTTCTATTGTTTTTCTATTCGATTATTTCCAATATTTTTGATTCTAATCGAATTGTTTTCAAATTCGATTCGACTAGAATTTTTTTTAAATTCGATTCAAATTTTTTTCAAATTAGATCCGAATTTCGTCCGTGGTTTTTCGATACGAAACGTTATTTCGGATTCGGTTGAATTCCTTAGCATTTTAATTAGTTAATTCGGATGCATCCGAATGTCCGAATAATGAAAATTCGTCCGAATTTCGATTCGGAACGAAACAAAATGCACATGCCTAATTTATAAAGGAAAAAAAGTAATTTAAAACTGCTTGCGGCTTTAATGTAAAGTCTGGTCCCGGCAATATGGATGAAAACATTGAGAAAAATGGCATAGCTACCTCATCACCCAGCCCACTACCAGCCCCTTTGGGTGTTGTTTGGATATTAAGGGGAACCCCGCACCCAAATTTAAAAAAGGCCCTATATACTCTGAACAGTGGTATACAGGCAGTGCAAACAAGACAGGGACTGTAGGTTTGTTCTTAAGTAGAATCTGTTTGTAATTTGGAACTGATACATTTTTTAAGTGTAGCTCCAGCCAAAAAAAACAATTTTTTAAGCTTTTTGCAAAAACATAGGGAAGGGTTATCACCCCTGTAACATTTGTTTTGCTGTTTGTGCACCTGTTCAGAACATTTCACCTCACTTTCCGTCCCAATGACAAATGTTTTTTGAAAATTTGGGTTTTTTATTGAAACAAGGATTGGTGATAAAGCATCAGTAGAGAGGAGACACCTTTTCCCCATATTAACTCTTACAGGAGCAAATTTCCCTTCCTAGGGGTAGATTTCCTCTCACTTCCTGTTGTCTCCTTCCGTTTACAAGTAGGAGTCGTTTGTAAGTTGGATTTTGAAAGTAGGGACTCTGCAGAAATTTGGCCCTTAGGTGTTGGTGTTGCCACAACACTGTAAGCCCTCACAGTTACTCTTGCTGTGAACTATTATATCAAGAATTGTAATTACATGCCATTGTTGAACAGTGGTAGGAAAAATTGGGCCTTTGGTGGTGGTGCTGGTGCCACAACACAGTAAGTCCTCACTCTTGGTGGGCGCAGGAATGGGCCCAGCTGTGAAATATTAGATAACGAATTGTAATTACATGCCCCTGTTGAACAGGGCCAGAAAAATTGGGCCTTTGGTGGTGGTGCTGGTGCTACAACACTGTAAGGCCTCACAGTTACTCTTGGTGGGCGCAGGAATGGGCCCTGCTGTGAATTATTAGATCAAGAATTGTAATTACATGCCCCTGTTGAACACGGGCATAAAAATTGGGCCTTAGGCACTGGTGCTGGTGCCACAACACTGCAATCCCTCACAGATACTCTAGTTGTAGCGCAGGAATGAGCCTTGCTGCAAAGTATTGCATTAAAATTTGTAATTACACGCCCCTGTTAAACAGGGACAGAAAAATTGGGCCTTAGCCACTGGTGGCGGTGCCCAGAAACAAAAATGTTCTTACATGCTAATGCTATCAGCATGATCATTGAGGAGGAAGAGGATAGTCACTCAGCATAACAGGATAGTCACTCTGCATCAGCACAGGCAGTCTTGAAGGGATCTGACATTTCAAAGAAAATTATTCTGTTACATCAGCATCAGGTGCTTGGTAGCTGGTGGTGATCCAAGACTGATTAATTTTTATGAAGGTCAGTCAATCGACCGAGTCGGTGGACAGGCGCACCCTGTGATCGGTTACAAAGCCTCCAGCAGCACTGAATGTGCGTTCCGAAAGAACGCTGGATGCATGACAGGCCAGTAGCTCAAATACTGTGCAAGCTCTGGCCAGTGATCCATCCTCAAGACCCAGTAACCCAGAGGATTTTCGGTGGGAAAGGTGTCCAAGTCTGATCTTGCCCCTAGGTATTCCTGCACCATGTAAACCAGACGCTGGCGATGGTTGCTGGAACCGATCATACCTTGGGGCTGCGGACTAAAAAATTGTCTGAACGCATCGGTCAGACGGCCACCTTCTCCACCGCTCCTTCTTTGACTGACTGAAGCCTCAGCAACACGTTGTCCAGGACCAGGAATTTGTAACCTCCCAGTCTCTGGGAACGCGTTGCACAGACCTTTCTGCAAGGCCTGTCGAAGATGCTTCATCTTCTGTGTCGGCAAGATAAGGTCCGCAACCTTACCCTTGTAACGTAGATCAAGGAGGGTTGCCAGCCAGTAATGACCCCTTTCCTTGATCACACGAATACGAGGATCCTTCCGCAGGCTTTGCAGGATCAGGGAGGCCATGCAGCGTAGGTTTGCTGAGGCATTTGGTCCGGAGTCCTCTGGGTCACTCAGGACGACATGATCCGCAGCCACCTCCTCTCAGCCACGTACAAGTCCATGGGTGTCTTGGGACTGTAATTGATCTCTTGAAGACTGCTGCTGATGCTGAGTGCTAGGCTCCACCTCCATGCTGACACAATCCTTCTCCTCCTCGTCCTCTTCCTGTGTGATAGCCAGGCCAGCAGGAACACTGTCTGGATAAAGGGGGCCTTGAGAGGTAAGGAAGTCCTCCTCTTCCTCCCTCTGTTCTGCCTCAAGTGCCCTGTCCATTATTCCACGCAGCGTGTGCTCCAACAGGTGGACAAGAGGGACAGTGTCACTGATGCATGCACTGTCACTGCTCACCATCCTCGTGGCCACCTCAAATGGTGCCATGACAGTGCATGCATCCCTGATCATGGCTCACTGCTGTGGGGAAAAAAATCCAAGCTCCCCTGACCCTGTCCTGGTGCCATATTGCAACAGATACTCATTGATGGCCCTCTGCTGCGTGTGCAGCTGCTGCAGCATGGCCAACGTAGAGTTCCACCTGGTGGGCATGTCACAGATTAGGCGGTACTTGGGCAGGTTGTATTCCTTTTGCAGGTCAGCCAGCCGAGCACTGGCATTATATGACCGGCAGAAATGCCCACAGAGTTTCCTGGCCTGCTTCAGGACCTCCTGTAAGCCCGGGTACCTGCCCAAGAACCGCTGCACCACCAAGTTAAGGACGTGAGCCAAACAGGGCACATAGGTCAGGTGTCCCTGTCAGAGGGCGGAGAGGAGGTTACTGCCATTGTCGGAAACCACCATTCCTGGCTTAAGCTGGCGTGGCGTCAACCACCTCTAAGCCTGCCCCTGCAGATCTGACAGAATCTCTGCCCCAGTGTGGCTCCTGTCCCCCAAGCACACCAGCTCAAGCACCGCATGGCATCTTTTTGCCTGCGTACTTGCGTAGCCCCTTGAACGCCTACGGAGCACCGCTGGTTCCGAGGACAAAGCACAGGAAGAGGCCATGGAGGAAGAAGAGGAGGAGGGGGTGGAGGAGAGAGGTGTTTCAGAATCACCAGTAGTAGCATTTTGGAGGCGTGGTGGCAGAACAACCTCCAACACTACTGCACCTTGTCCTGCATCCTTCCCAGCTGCCAGCAGAGTCACCCAATGAGCCGTGAAAGATAGGTAACATCCCTGTCCATGCCTGCTGGACCATGAGTCAGCGGTAATATGCACCTTACCGCTTACCGCCCTGTCCAGCAGCAGTTGAAGTGCTAGCAATTTAGCCAAGCTAGCATTCAACCGCTGGGCATGTGGATGGCTGGGAGCGAACTTCTTTCGGCGGTGCAGCAGCTGGGGCAGGGAAATTTGCCTGGTCCAATCTGACATTGGTGTACCGATAGCAGATTGTCCGCAAGTACTTGGCTGTGACACACTTAATTCTACACCTTCATTCCTCTCAATGCAGGTTTCAGAAAGGACTGAAGGTATAGTGGGGTTGGAGATCCCAGCTGATGAGGAGCAAGGAGAGGTCCGCTTTGTTCATTGGTGTGGGTCTTTTTTGTATGCTTGCCAACGGACTGCATGGCAGGTCGACATATGTCTGGTCAAGCACGTGGTGCCCAAGCGGCTCATGTTTTGGCCACGCGAGATACGCTTCAGACATATGTTGCAAATAGCAATGGTGCGATCTGTTGCACACGTCTTAAAACAGGCCCACACCAAAGAACTTTTGGAATAACGCGCAGAGACAGCAGCGCCCATAACATGCGGAACACTGCGGTGTGATGCAATCGGTTGGCTGCCCTTAAGCTGGCCCCTGGAGGGCATCCTGCCTTGTTAGAGATGTGCCTCCTCCTCCTCTCTCCTATCAGGCACCCACGTGGAGTCAGTGACCTCATCATCCCCTCCCTCCTCATCACTGAAGCAAATCTGGCAGTATGCTGCAGCTGGGGGAACATGACTGCCAGATTGCTGTTCTTGTTGGGCACCCCCTCTCCTGGGCTCACGTTGCTGCCTTCCTCTAGCTGGGTACCATCATAGGAGCCTTCAAAATGCTGGGCATCCTCCTGGAGCATGTACCTAACACTGTGGTCAAAGTTCGGGGGACTCTTCAGGAGGACATGGTGGGGCTAGGGAAGGAGTAACTGATGCCATTGAGCCGAGGGAAGAGGCCGCTTTGGCAGCTGCTTTGCCAGACAAAGTACCCTGAGCCTGGGTGAGAGAGAATGAGGAGGATGAGGACGGCTTGGTCATCCACTCTACCAAGTCTTCGGCATGTTGCGGCTCAACATGGCCAGCTGCCGAAAAGAAAGACAATCGTGTCCCACGGCCACGTGCTGATGAGGATGCACCGTGTCCACGACCAGCACTGTTGCCTCTAGACACAGAGCCTGCTTGCCCTCTTTTATTGCCTCTCCTTGTTGGCCTTCCAGACATACTAATGGCCTGCAGTGAGATGTATCTGCACAAAGCTGGGATGTATATATACTGATTATACTGCAGCTAGCAGAATCAACTGCCTGCCTGTGGTATTAATATGATCAGAACACCAGAAATTGTCTTCAGGTATTTTTAGGTGCACGCTGTACAAAGGACATAGTACACTAACAGTAAATACTGAAGCTGCCTGCCTGTGGTATTAATATGATCAGAACACCAGCAATTGACTTCAGGTATTTTTAGGTGCACACTGTGCAAAGGACACAGTACACTAACAGTAAATACTGAAGCTGCCTGCCTGTGGTATTAATATGATCAGAACACCAGCAATTGTCTTCAGGTATTTTTAGGTGCACACTGTGCAAAGGACACAGTACACTAACAGTAAATACTGAAGCTGCCTGCCTGTGGTATTAATATGAACATAGCACCAGCAATTGTCTTCAGGTATTTTTAGGTGCACACTGTGCAAAGGACACAGTACACTAACAGTAAATACTGAAGCTGCCTGCCTGTGGTATTAATATGATCAGAACACCAGCAATTGTCTTCAGGTATTTTTAGGTGCACACTGTGCAAAGGACACAGTACACTAACTGTAAATACTGAAGCTGCCTGCCTGTGGAATTAATATGATCAGAACACCAGCATTTATCTTCAGGTATTTTTAGGTGCACACTGTGAAAAGGACACAGTACACTAACTGTAAATACTGAAGCTGCCTGTGGTATTAATATGATCAGAACACCAGCAATTGTCTTCAGGTATTTTTAGGTGCACACTGTGCAAAGGACGCAATACACTAAGTGAAACACTGCAGCTAGCACAATCACCTGCCTGCCTGTCAGTATAGAGAATAACAGGAACGGATCTAGCTAAACAGAATACAGTGTATAAATATATATACAACACCTAGGATGCATATACAGTATATCCTCTACACACTGTAACTGCAGCTAACTGACTCGCCTGCCTGCTCTATCTAACTTAAAGCGGAAGTAAACCCATCGATTTAACAGTTTCAAAAAGCAGTTACATTTCCGGCATGCCTGGAATGCCAACTGTCACATTGGTTGTGCTCTCAACCAAACTGTCAAACCATCCAATGGCTGGTGTCATAACTGATCACATGTGCAGCAGCATGGCAGTTGAAGATTAAACAGAGGCCAAGATGGCAGCTTCCTTGCCTGAAAATGATAGGAGGGTTTACTTCCACTTTAATATAAATTACACTGTCTCCCTCTCTCTCTCTGTAAGCTCTCTCTTTAACCACTGCAACACACCACAAGGCCGCCACGGAGGCGGCCTTATATAGTGTGGGGCGTGTACTAAACCCCCTGAGACATAATTGGCCAAAGCCACCCTGGCTTTGACCAATTATGGCTCTCCGTTTTTTGCGCGCTGTGATTGGCCAAAGCATGCGGGTCCTAGTGCATGCTTGGCCAATCATCAGCCAGCAATGCACTGCGATGCCGCGGTGAATTATGGGCCGTGATGCGCCACTCGAATTTGGCGCGAATGGCCCATAATGTTCGCAATTCGGCGAACAACCGAACAGGCGATGTTCAAGTCGAACATGGGTTCGACTCGAACTCAAAGCTCATCCCTATTCATATGTATATCATGTCCCCCTGAGGTCATATCCACCATCACTTCTGCTGAATGCTGCCCCCTGGGGAGGTAAAGGGTCATGCTTGAAAGTCCTGCCTACAACTGTCGTCATTAAGCCTAACATTAGCCTGTTCTGCAAAGGTAAGCAAATTGGAGGTGGAACCCTTTTTCAAAATAACATAGTCCCACAGCACTGTGAATTTTGGTGCATGTGAATACGCACATCTCAGCAGATGTGTGACGATGTCATTAACAATTAATGGTACTGCTGTGTATCTACTAAAGGGCAGCACATTTCTGTGGTGTCAGGAAAGCAATTTTGCATCCATTCCCGACACACACAAATATGAATGCAGACTAAATGTCTGTTACAATGGTGGTCATTGTAAATATTCTCATTACATTGGGACTTGGTGTACAATCCTTTCATTTACACTAGTGGCCAGTGTGAAGGTCCTCCTTACATTGGTGGACAGTGTAAATCCCTCCTTACATTGGTGGTTACTATGAATGCTCCTATTACATTAGTGGTCAGTGTAAATCCACATTTATTGTATGACTCAGAGCAGGTGGAGAGTAAAATTGCTTGGAGGGGTGCAATAAAATGTTTGCCCAGGGCCCAATCAATATTAAAGACGACCCTGGCTACATCACTCACCCCAGGAGCCATTTCCAAGTTGTCGAGCATGCGCAGATGAGTACTCACAGAGACTTGCAGTGTATATACACATAAGTGTGGTACATGTGCAAATACACTGAGATCTCCTCCAGGTCCTGTAGACCTTGCAGAGCCTTGAGATGTGTCTACAATGCAAAGAGATTTATTTTCTCTTAAACAGAACTGTGGGAGAGAGGGTTAGGGCCCGGACACCCATTAGTAGTTGCAATGTTAATTAGCAGACTCTGAGACTACTATAGGTAGACAGCCATGCAGGGAAAGGCACCCAACCGGACACCACATCTGCATGTGTAGACACGCTGTCTCCTTTGGCAACAATGTTGAACAGTTTCTAACAAAGGTTGTAATGAACTCTTTCACTTCCTCCACAATCTCCTTTTTAGATCTTCACTCAACTGAGCTACCAGCCTATCACTTAGACCCCGCTGATCCACTGCAACTGGATCTCCTGAGCTTTTCCAACCTTCTCACTGAGTATCTTCCTCAAGTGTCCCTGCTGGGTCCCTACAGCAGCACAACACATGTCCACTCAGATAGCCGTCTGTGCGGCGGGAGAGGTGACCCCCCCTACCGCCGCTTCCCGGGCATCTCTGCATGATGGCCCCCACTCCACTCTATGCCCTTGGAGGACCGGAGTGATGTCAAACGTCACTTCTGCCCTCCGGCCTTAAAGCGGTTGTATACCCACACAAAAAAAAAAAGAAAAAACTCTGTAAGGCAAAGGCATAATGAGCTAGTATGCGCTGCATACTAGCTCATTATCAAATACTCACCTTAGAATGAGGCATCTGATCCCGGTCACCGCCGAGGGAGATGACATTTTCCCCTCGGCGTGTCTTCCAGTTTCGCGGCTCCGGCGCTGTGAGTGGCTGGAGCCGCGATGACATGTGCACTGGAGTCTTCTTTCCGGCAAGGCCCAGCAGCGTCCGCCGGACCTTCCCAGGGCATGCAGTGCTGACATCAGCGGCTGCATGCAAAGTGAATATTTTCTAAACCGTACAGGCTTAGGAGATATTCATTTTACCTACAGGTAAGTCTTACAGTAATATAGGCCTTATTATTGGCTTACCTGTAGGTAAAAATGTACAAATAGGGCCCATTTTTTATTGAAAAAAAAACTAAAACTTTTTTTTCTTGCTTTTAACTACTTGGAGCCCGGCCCATTAACAAATGACGGCCACAAGGTGGCTCTTCAGGTCCGGGAGCGCCCGCCTCGTCACTAAGGTGCCGATGCACGTGCTTGGCAGCCGCGATGTCCGCCAGGTACCCGCGATCGGCCGTTATACAGCCAAGGACGTGGATCTCTGTGTGTAAACACAGAGATCCACGTCCTGTCTGGAGAGGAGACTGATGGTGTGTCCCTTGTACATAGGGACACAGATCGCAGATCGGTCACCTCCCTCAGTCAGTCCCCTCCCCCCACAGTAAGAATCACTCCTAGGGAACACATTTAGCCCCTTCCTTGCCCCCTAGTGTTAACCCCTTCCCTGCCAGTCACATTTATACAGTAATCAGTACATATTTATAGCACTGTTCGCTATATAAATGTGAATGGTCCCAAAAATGTGTCAAAAGTGTCCGATGTGTCCGCTGTAATATCGCAGTCCTGACAAAAATCACAGATAACCGCCATTACTAGTAAAAAAAAAAAAATAATAAAAAAAAAGGCATAATTCTATCCCCTATTTTGTAGGCGCTATAACTTTTGCGCAAATCTATCACTATACGCTTATTGCATTTTTTTTTTAACAAAAATATGTAGAAGAATACGGATCGGCCTAAACTGAGGAAATTGTTTTTTTTTTTTTTTTAAATTGGGATATTTATTATAGCAAAAAGTAAAAAATATTGTGTCTTTTTTCAAAATTGTCGCAATTTTTTTGTTTATAGCGCAAAAAAGAAAAACCGCAGAGGTGATCAAATACCACCAAAAGAAAGCTCTATTTGTGGGAAAAAAAGGAAGTCAATTTTGTTTGGGAGCCACGTCGCACGACCGCGCAATTTTTATTCAAAGCGTGACAGTGCTGAAATTTCGCCTGGGCAGGAAGGGGGTATATGTGCCCAGTAAGCAAGTGGTTAAGTGTAAATGAGAGACCCTAGGTAGGGGGTTTACATTCCTAATGTAATCCCAATTTTTTTTTTTTTAAAGGGACAGTGTAAAAATCAAAAAGTAAGATAAATAAGATTATAAAAAATGTAAAGGGTCCCGTCCCGCAGTGTTCACGCGCAGAAGCGAACGCATACGCAAGTCACGCCCACATATGTAAACGATGTTCAAACCACACATGTGAGGTATCGCCCCGATTGTTCGAGCGAGAGCAATAATTCTAGCACTAGACCTCCTCTGTAACTTAAAACTGGTAACCTGTAGAAATTGTTAAACATCACATATGGAGATTTGTAAGTACCAAAGTTTGTCGCCATTCCACAAACCTGCGCAATTTTAAATCGTGACATGTTAGGCATCTATTTACTCGGCGTAACATCATACAAAACAATTGGACTAACTTTACTGCTTTCTAATTTTTTAATTTGAAAAAAAGTGTATTTTTTCCAAACAAATTGCGTTTATAAAACCGCTGCGCAAATATGGTGTGACATAAAGTATTGCAACAATCTCCATTTTATTCTCTAGGGTCTCTGCAAAAAAAAATATATATATAATGTTTGGGGGATATAAGTCATTTTTACCAAAAAATACTGATTTTAACTTGTAAACAATTGTCAGAAATAGGCTCTTTTTAATATTCTAATTTCCTGAGATACTGAATTTTGGGGTGTCGCTCTCTGTAAGGCCCCTTTCACACTGAGGAGTTTTTCAGGCGTTTTGCTCTAAAAATAGCGCATAAATAACGCCTGAAAAACTCCTGCCCCAGTATGCTCAATGTGAAAGCCTGAGGGCTTTCACACTGAGGCGATGCGCTGGCGGGAGGAGAAAAAATCTCCTGCAAGCCACATTTTTGGAGCGGTGAAGGAGCGGTGTGTATACGGCTCCTTCACCGCTCCTTCCCATTGAAATGAATGGGACACCGCGGTAATACCGCCCGCAAACTGCGGCTGTAGCCACGGTTTGCGGGTGGTATTAACCCTTTTTCGGCCGCTAGCGGGGGTTAAAACCGCAATGCTAGCGGCCGAATACCTCTGCAATTCCGACGGTATAGCGCCGCTAAAAATAGCGGCGCTATACCGCCACCGCACCCACCGCCCCAGTGTGAAACCAGCCTAAGCCATAATCATTAAAATTAAAAGAAAGAAATGCTTGAAATCTATCACTCTGTGTGTAACACTTCTATATAAAATAGATGAGTTTCACTTTTTTATTAAATTACTAAAATAAATTAACTTTTTGATGATATTCTAATTTTATGAGATGCAACTGTATACTATATGACCAGAAATAGGGGACCCCTCCCCCCTAAATAACTAATATGTGTTTGTGAAATTTAAATAAAAAAAGTGTCAGTTATTGTCGGTGGGCAGCCAGCAGATTTAAAATGTGACCTTTACAGAGCCATCGATTTAACAGTTTCAAAAAGCAGTTACATTCCCGGCATGCCGGGAATACCAACTGTCACATTGGTTGTGCTCTCAACCAAACTGTCAAACCATCCAATGGCTGGTGTCATAACTGATCACATGTGCAGCATCATGGCAGTTGAAGATTAAACAGAGGCCAAGATGGCAGCTTCCTTGCCTGAAAATGATAGGGGGGTTTACTTCCACTTTAAATAGAACAGCTCATGCTGTGTGAGAGTTTTGTGAATTGAGTCTACAGACATGAATAAAATGATGTTTTTATGGGTTGGAGATATTAAAGCGGAGTTCCACCCTTTTTTTATGCTTATTAAAAGTCAGCAGCTACAAAAAGTGTAGCTGCTGGCTTTTAATAAACATACACTTACCTGCTCCACTGTCCAGCGACGCGCCGCCTGGAGCTCCGCTCCTCTCCCCTCTCCTCCGCCGGCGCGTCCATTCACAGTGTGGGCACCTGGCCGTGACAGCTTTCGGCTTCACGGCCGGGCACTCACTGCGCATGCGCGAACGGCGCAGCGCTCTGTGAGTGGACAGGCGATCGCCTGGGACCTGTCACGTCCCAGGTGATCGCCTACAGGGAGGAGCCGCCACAAGGCGATATGATGTATCGCCTAGGCGGCTCCAGGGCGGAAGGAGGAAGTGGGACAGGAAGTCCCACTCCTACTGAAGCCCCCACTCCCCCCCCCCCAAAAAAAATTACATGCCAAATGTGGCATGTAAGGGGGTGAGGAGTGGAATAAAAAAAAGTAAAAAAATTGGGTGGAACTCCGCTTTAAACATGAAATAAATCAGATGTAAACCAGAGAAAGATATATATTTATTTTTATTAGAAAAAATAAATAAATAATGGCCATGTAAAACTCTGATACATAATCCTTCTCATAGAAGGTCCAATGTTGTTTACCAGTTTACCTTGTTGTCAGATATTGTCATGGCAACGAAACCCCAGCTGTTGACAAGTCAAGAGACCTCATTTGCATATGTAGCGCCCTGCTCCTGTTGACCAGGCGCTGTTATCTAAATTTAGTGGGATGTCTGAACTGTAGTTAGTTCAGATTCCATGTTTTGGCTAAATTGGCCTATGTTCCAGCCTTGGCTGAGTTGGGTGTGTCGCTGCCACCTCTGGTTCGTGTTGGAAGGTACAGCAAGCCGAGGCGTATTGGGTGCTCTTTCCCAAAGGCAACCTAGGGGAGGTTGATACCGCTGGGCATGCTGGGAAAGGGTACTTAAGAGACGGACGCCATTTTTGGACTCTCTCTCTCACCTCATGGCCACTCTGGCCGGAGGCATGTGACAACTCCTCTTCTGCCTCGAGGCCTGCTGGCGCAAGGTTTCGTTACTGGAGGTTTCGTATCTGGGGCCTACTGGTTCGAGGGTGGTCCTGTGCTGTCTGTCCTGCGGGAAGAAGCCGAGCAGTTGAAGGAACCAGGGGAGGACTCATTTTGGAGAATATGCAGCTGAAGGCTGGTATCTCGAGAGGAGCCTGGGGCCTCAATTGGAGGATGCATCTCAACCAATCTGCCTCACAGTATTGCCGGGTTGGCTTAAAAGACTTTCTTATACTGTGCAGTTGTGCTTGAACTTTGAAAATTCTGATTACAAGGCTGTGGCATAGACTTTTCATTTGTCCGTGCATCATCCCGGCTGCTAGGCCGGTGAGAGGGGCCTATCCGGGTGAGCAAGATCCAATGACAGCGAGTGTACCTGTCTCCAGGATCTCAAGTTTTCTCAGTCATCTGCACCAGGTACCTGAACTCCCCCTAATCCTCCATCCCTCATTCTGCTAAGATTGTGATTAATAAAAGAAGCATTGGAAAAGACTCAGTGACTGACAGCCGTGTTTTATGCAACTTTACCCTAGACTTTGAGCCAACATGGAGAACAGTGGGGTAACGGCAGACCAAAACTAACCAGCAGCTCCTACGGGGTAGTGCTACACGTGGGGGCTCGTCCGGGATATTGCCGTTGCAACTTTAAGAAAGCCATTCACTGAGGGTTAGCACTGGAGAGGGCCCTGGACTGTTTTTTTTTGTACGGAAAGACAGGGGTTAAGTGCAGATCACTCTCTGGCTGCGTAGGCTATGGGCGGAGCCAAGAAAACCCGGGAGCTACATGACCAGAGGAACAAGTGGGAGGAGTCCCCGCCCATTGCTGCGTGAGACACGTGTGTGTGTCTGGCGCCAAAGAGAAGAAGTCGCGTGATCATACAGAGAAGGTCGGAGTGCAGCCATGTCTTCCTTTTCTCTAATACCATTGGCCATGGGGCCCAGGATGTTTTCTCCCAGCACCGTTGCAGGTGCCATGTCATCCAGAACCCTGCTGACGGATACCGGTATTCGTTTGAATCGGTTTGTGCTGTACACGATCAGAGATGTCGAAGCGCTGGGTATGCTATGCCACAGGTGCGAGGGACTAGCCATTCATCTCCGCCCTTTTGTTTGATGTTCCCAGTGCGGAGAATACCTACTCGCTGTTGAGCAACCCATCTTGCCATCCCGGGCCTATCGAGTGGATTGGGCTGCAGGGACCGCTACACTGGAAACCGATGCCTGTGCTTTTGGGGTCCGACAAGCACTTACCCCAGCTGCTACGGTGAGTGCCCTTACAGAGGATGTCAGCTATTGCTGTTACAGAGCCATCAGTGGATATTGTCCCCGCTATTACCTCCGCTACACCTGCCCCCATTGCAACTGTTCTTAAGAAGGTGGGATATGTGAAAGCTTCCCGCGGCCGTGGTCGAGGCCTACCCTAAGGACTACCCAAACCGGAGCCAGAGGAGAGTCTGAACCCTGGAGAATCCATGACAGGAACGGGTGAGAGATCAAAGGGGAACATATCTGGGACTGTTAGCAAATATTTGCCTGCAGAGGAGTTAGGGGACTCTGAAATAGACTCCCTGTTTGATGTCTTAGGGGACGACGATCTTTTTGAGACAATGTCACAGAAACTGCTGTGGGCTCAGGGTGAAGATTTTGCTTCCACCTATGCTTTCACGGATTGGACAGCCATGGACTCTGGGAGAACATTGCCTAGTGTGGAGCCACACAGCACGACTAACGAAACTATGTCTAAAGTTGCCAGTAGTCTTGCACCTGAAAAGCTGTCTGCCAGGTCCATGGTGCACAAGTCTCCTAACTGTATAGCTCCGGAACTGGGAAGCACCCGAGCTTTGCCGAGGCTTGCCCGTTTGCAAAGGGTTCTCATTAAGCGAGTTGCCACGGAGTATGGACTGGAATTTCCCTATGTTCCTAAGGAAGTAATGCAGGAAATTGAGTCCAACCGAGAGCGGTGGTACGGTGAAGTTATTTGGGACTACTTGTCAGTACCAAAGCCCTTCAGGAGAGCTGGCTATTCTTCCAAGATAGATGAGCGTTTCAGTGGGTGCCTGTTGCACTGGAGTTACCGCTGGCACATTTATGCTGACAAGGTGGTCATTTGCAGGCCCGGAAAGGACAACATTGTATACTTTATGTCATGGATATGCAGTAGTGTTTGTCTGTCAGCTTACCTTCCTTCCCATGTGTTCATCTTAGAGGCCTGAGCCCTTTCACCTGGCTTCCTTTATAATCTCCTCCCAGCCAGACTCCACCCCAGGCCCTATCACAGAACACTATATTAACCTGTGCACTGCAAGCCTGCTTTGCTGATCAACGTGTTTGTTAGGCATTGTGTGTTTGGGTTCCTGCCTGCCGTGTGCTACATCTGTCTCTCTGTTACATATTTGGCTTGTCCCCGACTATCCCTGTCTGCTCGTGACCCTTGACCTTCGGCTCGTTCTTTCGTTATCCTTGTCTGCTTGTGGCCCCTGACCTTCAGCTTGTTATTCGGTTCTCTCATATCTTGTGCTGCTGCTTCCCCTCTTTTCCCCTTATCCTACGGGGCGTGAGCTAGGAAACTCCAGGGGCCGCGACCTGGTCCCAGCCTGCAGCATAACATCCTCACCACTAGAGGCCCTGGAGAAGACCTGCTGGGTCTTAGACTCCGCGCCCTGGGGAATCTTGGCTTTAGCTTCCGTTAGGATCCCGGTTGTGCTCCTCTGGTCCCGCTTTCCACAACCACCCAGTTTCCTATCCGCAGCAGTCAGCCATAGGGTTCACTACCTTGCGGTGCACTCCTGTCCCCCTACGGTGTGCATCTGTCACCTGGCCACAGGTGACCTTGACAGTTTGATCAGCCATGAACCCGGCTGACATCCCGTTACCCGTGGATGATCCGTTGCAGGGCATAGTTTGCAGACTTGAAACCCAGGAATCGAATCAGACTCAGGTGATGCGATTCCTCCAGGATCTGTCTTCTCGCTTTGAGCAGCTTCAGGCCTCCTTGGGAACCCTGAATCCGCAACCTCAAATACAACCAGCGGCTGCACCTATTGCACCAATCGCAGCCACACACTCACTACAGCTGCCAGCTCCGTCCCGTTTCTCTGGGGACTCCAAGGCTTGCAGGGGGTTCCTTAGCCAATGCACAATTCATTTTGAGCTCCAGCCCCAAAACTTCCTGTCTGATCGGGCTAAGGTAGCCTATATCATTTCCCTCCTCTCTGGTGAAGCTTTAGCCTGGGCAGCCCCTCTGTGGGAACTGAATGATCCAGTGGTTTCTAGCCTGTCTGGCTTCTTGAAACTTTTTCGGAATATCTTCGAAGAACCGGCTCGTGTCTCTTCAGCGGCCAGCGCCCTTTTACATCTCCGCCAAGAGTCTGCTTCTGTGGGACAGTATGCCCTTCATTTCCGCATACTGTCGGCTGAGTTGAGCTGGAACAATGAGGCCTTAGTCGCAACCTTTTTGCATGGCCTGTCTGATAGAGTGAAGGATGAATTAGCAGGAAGAACCATCCCCACTGATCTGGCCGGCGTTATCTCCTTGTGTAACCAGATCGATATTCGCTTTCAGGAGAGGACCTTAGAAAAGCAACGCCAGCACTCCTTGGTTCTTAGTCAGCCTGAGCTCCCCTCTCTTCGACCCGTAGAGCATCTCCTACCAGCTGAGGAACCCATGCAGCTGGGTCGGACCAGGCTATCCCCCGAGGAACGTGCTAGGCGCAGAACTCTTGGTCTGTGTCTTTACTGTGGGGGCAAAGGTCATTTTCGTGACACTTGCTCTCTTTGTCCAGAAAAATGTTCGGGTCCACTTCATCTGGAAAGTGGAGTATTGGACCCAGAAATATCACCTTCCCCTTCTCGTCTTCTGCTTTCTGTGTTCCTTCATGTTGGTGCTTCTTCTCATTCGGTCTCAGCATATCTGGATTAGTGATGAGCCGAACACCCCCAGGTTCGGTTCGCACCAGAACCCGCGAACGGACCGAAAGTTCGCGCGAACATTAGAACCCTATTAAATACAATGGATGCGAACGTTCGGATTCTAAAGTGCTAATTTTAACGACTATTATCCATGTTATTGTCCGAAACAGAGTTTGGGAACCCGGCTTCTGCACCAGGGGACATGTATCAATGCAAAAAGAAGTTTTAAAAACGGACGTTTTCCGGGAGCAGTCATTTTAATGATGCATAAAGTGAAAAAAAAAAAAGTCAAATATTCCTTTAAATATTGTACCTGGGGGGTGTCTAAAGTATGCCTGTGAAGTGCCACGTGTTTCCCGTGTTTAGAACTGTCCCTGCACAAAATAACATTTCTAAAGGGAAAAAAGTCATTTAAAACTGCTTGCGGCTTTAATGCAATGTCTGGTCCCGGTAATATGGATGAAAATCTTTAGGAAAAATGGCATAGCTACCCCATCAACCCCCCCCCCCCCCCTACCCCAGCCCATTACCAGCCCCTTTGGGTCTTGTATGGATATTAAGGGGAACCCCGCACACAAAATAAAAAAGGACCTATATACTCTGAACAGCCGTATACAGGCGGTGCATACAAGACAGGGACTGTAGGTTTGTTCTTATGTAGAATCTGTTTATAATTTTGAACAGCTGCATTGTTTAAGTGGAGCTCCATGGCAAATTCCTTTTTTTTAGTTTTTTGTAAAACATAGGGAACGGTTATCACCCCTGTCACATTTTTTTTGCTGTCTGTGCCCCTGTTCAGAACATTTCACCTCACTTTGCGTCCCAATGACAACTGTTTTTGAAATGTGGTGTTTTTATTGAAACAAGGATTGGTGATAAAGCATCAGTAGAGAGGAGACACCTTTCTCCCATATTAATTCTTACAGGAGAGAATTTTCCTTCCAAGGGGTAGATTTCCTCTCACTTCCTGTTGTCTTCTTCCGTTTGCAAGTAGTAGTAGTTTGTAAGTTGGATGTTTGAAAGTAGGGACCTTCCGTATATACTCTGCAGAAATTGGCCCCTTAGGTGTTGGTGTTGGCACAACACTGAAAGCACTCACAGTTATTCTTGGTGGGTGCTGGAACGCCCTTCTGTCAAGTATAATATCAGGAATTGTAATAACATATAATTGTTGATCAGTGGTAGTAAAAATTGGGCCTTTGATGGTGGTGCTGGTGCCCCAACACTGTAAGGCCTGACAGTTACTCTTGGTGGGCGCAGCAATGGTCCCTGCTGTGAATTATTAGATCAATAATTATAATTGCATGCCCCTGTTGAACAGGGGCTGAAAAATTGGGCCTTTGGTGGTGGTGGTGGTGGTGATGGTGGTGCTGGTGCCACAACACTGTAAGGCCTGACAGTTACTCTTGGTGGGCGCAGCAATGCTCCCTGCTGTGAATTATTAGATCAATAATTATAATTGCATGCCCCTGTTGAACAGGGGCTGAAAAATTGGGCCTTTGGTGGTGGTGGTGGTGGTGATGGTGGTGCTGGTGCCACAACACTGTAAGGCCTGACAGTTACTCTTGGTGGGCGCAGCAATGCTCCCTGCTGTGAATTATTAGATCAATAATTATAATTGCATGCCCCTGTTGAACAGGGGCTGAAAAATTGGGCCTTTGGTGGTGGTGGTGGTGGTGATGGTGGTGCTGGTGCCACAACACTGTAAGGCCTGACAGTTACTCTTGGTGGGCGCAGCAATGCTCCCTGCTGTGAATTATTAGATCAATAATTATAATTGCATGCCCCTGTTGAACAGGGGCTGAAAAATTGGGCCTTTGGTGGTGGTGGTGGTGGTGATGGTGGTGCTGGTGCCACAACACTGTAAGGCCTGACAGTTACTCTTGGTGGGCGCAGCAATGCTCCCTGCTGTGAATTATTAGATCAATAATTATAATTGCATGCCCCTGTTGAACAGGGGCTGAAAAATTGGGCCTTAGGCACTGGTGGCACAACACTGCAACCCCTCACAGATACTGTACTTGGAGCACAGCAATGAGGCCTGTTGCAAAGTATTGCATCAAAAATTTTAATAACACGCCCCTGTTAAACAGGGGCTGAAAAATTGGGCCTTAGCCACTGGTGGCGTCACCCATAAACCAAAATGATCTTCCAAGCTATCATCGTTAATCGTATCATTGAGGAGGAGGAGGAGGATAGCCAGTCAACATAACAGCACAGGCACTCAGCATCAGCATCAGTCTTGAAGGGATGTGACATTTTAAAATCAATTAGTCTGTTATATCAGCATCTGGTGTGTGGTAGCTGGTGGTGATCCAAGACTGGTTCATCTTGATGAAAGTCAGTCGATCAACCGAGTCGGTGGACAGGCGCACCCTGTGATCCGTGACAAATCCTCCAGCAGCACTGAATGTGCGTTCTGAAAGAACGCTGGATGCAGGATAGGCCAGTAGCTCAATTGCATACTGTGCAAGCTCTGGCCAGTGATCCATCCTCAAGACCCAGTAAGCCAGAGGATTTTCGGTGGGGAAGGTGTCCAAGTCTGACCTTGCCCCTAGGTATTCCTGCACCATGTATATCAGACGCTGGCGATGGTTGCTGGAACCGATCATACTTTGGGGCTGCGGACTAAAGAATTGTCTGAACGCATCGGTCAGACGGCCACCTTCCCCACCGCTCCTTCTTTGACTGCCCGAAGCCTCAGCAACTCGTTGTCCAGGACCAGGAGTTTGTAACCTCCCAGTCTCTGGGAACGCGTTGCACAGACCTTTCTGCAAGGCCTCCCGGAGTTGTCTCATCCTCTGCTCCCTCTGCGACGGTACGATAAGGTCCGCACCTTACCCTTGTCCTGTGGATCAAGGAGAGTGGCCAGCCAGTAATGGTCCCTCTCCTTGATCCGAAGAATACGAGGATCCTTCCGCAGACTTTGCAGGATCAGGGAGGCCATGCAGCGTAGGTTAGCTGAGGCATTCAGTCCGGAGTCCTCTGGGTCACTAAGGACGACATGATCCGCAGCCACCTCCTCCCAGCCACGTACAAGTCCACTGGTTTCTTGGGACTGTAAATCATCCCTAAAAGACTGCTGCTGATGATGCTGAGTGCCAGCCTCCACCTCCATGCTGACACAATCCTCCTCCTCCTCCTCCTCCTCCTCCTCCTCTTCCTGTGCGATGGGTGGGACAGAAGGAACACTGTCTGGGTAAAGGGGGCCTTGAGAGGCAAGGAAGTCCTCCTCTTCCTGCCTCTGTTCTGCCTCAAGTGCCCTGTCCATTATTCCACGCAGCGTGTGCTCCAACAGGTGGACAAGAGGTACAGTGTCACTGATGCATGCACTGTCACTGCTCACCATCCTCGTGGCCTCCTCAAATGGTGCCAGGACAGTGCATGCATCCCTGATCATGCCCCACTGGCGTGGTGAAAAAAACCCAAGCTCCCCTGACCCTGTCCTGGTGCCGTAGTCGCACAGGTACTCATTGATGGCCCTCTGCTGCGTGTGCAGCCGCTGCAGCATGGCCAACGTTGAGTTCCACCTGGTGGGCATGTCACATATAAGGCGGTTCTTGGGCAGGTTCAACTCCTTTTGAAGCTCAGCCAGGCGAGCACTGGCATTATAAGATCTGCGGAAATGCACACAGACTTTCCTGGCCTGCCTCAGGACATCCTGTAAGCCCGGGTACCTGCCCAAGAACCGCTGCACCACCAGGTTAAGGACGTGAGCCATACAGGGCACATGGGTCAGTTGTCCCTGTCGGAGGGCGGAGAGGAGGTTGGTGCCATTGTCGCAAACCACCATTCCTGGCTTAAGCTGGTGTGGCGTCAACCACCTCTCGGCCTGCCCCTGCAGAGCAGACAGGACCTCTGCCCCAGTGTGGCTCCTGTCCCCCAAACACACCAGCGCAAGCACGGCATGGCATCTTTTTGCCTGCGTACTTGCGTAGCCCCTTGAACGCCTACGGAGCACTGCTGGTTCCGAGGACAAACCACAGGAAGAGGCCATGGAGGAAGAAGAAGAGGAGGGGGTGGAGGAGAGAGGTGTGTCACAACCAGTAGTAGCATTTTGGAGGCGTGGCGGTGGAACAACCTCCAACACTACTGCACCTTGTCCTGCATCCTTCCCAGCTGCCAAAAGAGTGACCCAATGGGCCAGGAAAGAAAGGTAACGTCCCTGTCCATGCCTGCTGGACCATGAGTCAGCGGTAATATGCACCTTACCGCTGACCGCCCTGTCCAGCGAGGCCAAGACATTGCCTTCCACATGCCTGTAGAGAGCCGGAATAGCCTTCCGTGCGAAAAAGTGTCGTTTGGGAACCTGCCACTGAGGAACCGCACATTGCACAAACTCACGGAAGGGGGCCGAGTCTACCAACTGAAAAGGCAGCAGTTGAAGCGCTAGCAATTTAGCCAAGCTAGCATTCAACCGCTGGGCATGTGGATGGCTGGGAGTGAACTTCTTTCGACGGTCCAGCAGCTGGGGCAGGGAAATTTGCCTGCTAGAATCGGACGTTGGTGTACTGCTAGCAGAGTGCCCGCAAGTACTTGCCTGTGACACACCTAATTCTACACCTTCATTCCTCTCAGAGCAGGTTTCAGAGAGGAGTGAAGGTATAGTGGGGTTGGAGATCCCAGCTGATGCGGTGCAAGAAGAGGTCAGCTTTGTTCTTTGGTGTGGGTCTTTAAGGTAGGCTTGCCAACGAGCTGCATGGCAGGTCAACATATGTCTGATCAAGCATGTGGTGCCCAAGCGGCTGATGTTTTGGCCACGCGATATACGCTTCAGACATATGTTGCAAACAACAGCTGTGCGATCTGATGCACTCGCCTCAAAAAAGGCCCACACCAAAGAACTTTTTGAATGACGGGCAGAGGCAGCGCCCTGCACAGGCGGAGCTCTGCGGTGTGATTCCGTCGGTGTGCTGCCCATACGCTGGCCACTCAAGGGCATCCTGCCTCGTTGGAGATGTGCCTCCTCCTCATCCTCCTCCTCCTCTCTCCTATTAGGCACCCACGTGGAGTCAGTGACCTCATCATCCCCTCCCTCCTCATCACTGGAGCCAATCTGGCAGTATGCTGCAGCTGCTGGAACATGACTGCCAGATTGGTGTCCTTCTTGAGCATCCCCTCTCTCTGCTCTCACGCTGCTGCCTTCCTCTAGCTGGGTATCATCATCAGATCCTTCCAAACGCTGGGCATCCTCCTGGAGCATGTACCCAACACTGTGCTCAAACAGTTCGGGGGACTCCTCAGGAGGAGGGCATGGTGGGTCTAGGGAAGGATTGACTAATGAAGATAATGATACCAGAGAAGAGGACGCTTTGGCAGCTGCTTTGCCAGTACCCTGAGCCTGGGTGAGAGAGGATGAGGAGGATGAGGTGGGCTTGGTCATCCACTCTACCAAGTCTTCGGCATGATGTGGCTCAACATGTCCAGCTGCCAAAAACAAGGACAAGCGTGTCCCATGGCCATGTGCTGATGACAATGCACCGCGTACACGACCAGCACTGTTGCCCCCAGACACAGAGCCTGCTTGCCCTCTTTTTTTTGCCTCCTGACTGTCTGCCTCTCCTTGGTTGCCTTCCAGACATTTTAATGGATGGCCTGCAGGGAGATGGGAAAAACAGCAATAAGGGCTACCTTCAGGTGTATATTGTGCAGGAGGCTTAGCAACAATGACACTGACACTGTCCCCTGCCTATCCTTCTCTGTCCCTAAACACAAGGATTGAAAATATGGTTCAGCAAAAAAGTTTTAGAACAGAATAGCACACTGACACTTTCCCTCACTGTCCTACTCTGTCCCTCCCTACAAACAAGATTTAGCACAGAATAGCACACTGATAATTTCTACGAGTGTCCTTCTCTGTCCCTCAACTCAAGGATTGAAAATATGGAACAGCAAAATTGGTTTAGAACAGAATAGCACACTGTCAGTTTCACTCACTGTCCTACTCTGTCCCTCCCTACAAACAAGATTTAGCACAGAATAGCACACTGATAATTTCTACGAGTGTCCTTCTCTGTCCCTCAACTCAAGGATTGAAAATATGGAACAGCAAAATTGGTTTAGAACAGAATAGCACACTGTCAGTTTCACTCACTGTCCTACTCTGTCCCTCCCTACAAACAAGATTTAGCACAGAATAGCACACTGATAATTTCTACGAGTGTCCTTCTCTGTCCCTCAACTCAAGGATTGAAAATATGGAACAGCAAAATTGGTTTAGAACAGAATAGCACACTGTCAGTTTCACTCACTGTACCTCTCTGTCCCTCAACTCAAGGATTGAAAATATGGTTCAGCAAAATAGTTTTAGAACACAATAGCACACTGACACTTTCCCTCACTGTACCTCTCTGTCCCTCAACTCAAGGATTGAAAATATGGAACAGCAAAATTGGTTTAGAACAGAATAGCACACTGCCAGTTTCACTCACTGTACCTCTCTGTCCCTCAACTCAAGGATTGAAAATATGGTTCAGCAAAATAGTTTTAGAACACAATAGCACACTGACACTTTCCCTCACTGTACCTCTCTGTCCCTCAACTCAAGGATTGAAAATATGGTTCAGCAAAATAGTTTTAGAACAGAATAGTACACTGTCAGTTTCCCTCACTGTACCTCTCTGTCCCTCAACTCAAGGATTGAAAATATGGAACAGCAAAATTGATTTAGAACAGAATAGCACACTGTCAGTTTCACTCACTGTACCTCTCTGTCCCTCAACTCAAGGATTGAAAATATGGTTCAGCAAAATAGTTTTAGAACACAATAGCACACTGACACTTTCCCTCACTGTACCTCTCTGTCCCTCAACTCAAGGATTGAAAATATGGAACAGCAAAATTGGTTTAGAACAGAATAGCACACTGTCAGTTTCACTCACTGTACCTCTCTGTCCCTCAACTCAAGGATTGAAAATATGGTTCAGCAAAATAGTTTTAGAACACAATAGCACACTGACACTTTCCCTCACTGTACCTCTCTGTCCCTCAACTCAAGGATTGAAAATATGGTTCAGCAAAATAGTTTTAGAACAGAATAGCACACTGTCAGTTTCCCTCACTGTACCTCTCTGTCCCTCAACTCAAGGATTGAAAATATGGAACAGCAAAATTGGTTTAGAACAGAATAGCACACTGTCAGTTTCACTCACTGTACCTCTCTGTCCCTCAACTCAAGGATTGAAAATATGGTTCAGCAAAATAGTTTTAGAACAGAATAGCACACTGTCAGTTTCCCTCACTGTACCTCTCTGTCCCTCAACTCAAGGATTGAAAATATGGAACAGCAAAATTGGTTTAGAACAGAATAGCACACTGTCAGTTTCACTCACTGTACCTCTCTGTCCCTCAACTCAAGGATTAAAAATATGGTTCAGCAAAATAGTTTTAGAACAGAATAGCACACTGTCAGTTTCCCTCACTGTACCTCTCTGTCCCTCAACTCAAGGATTGAAAATATGGAACAGCAAAATTGATTTAGAACAGAATAGCACACTGTCAGTTTCACTCACTGTACCTCTCTGTCCCTCAACTCAAGGATTGAAAATATGGTTCAGCAAAATAGTTTTAGAACACAATAGCACACTGTCAGTTTCCCTCACTGTACCTCTCTGTCCCTCAACTCAAGGATTGAAAATATGGAACAGCAAAATTGGTTTAGAACAGAATAGCACACTGCCAGTTTCACTCACTGTACCTCTCTGTCCCTCAACTCAAGGATTGAAAATATGGTTCAGCAAAATAGTTTTAGAACATAATAGCACACTGACACTTTCCCTCACTGTACCTCTCTGTCCCTCAACTCAAGGATTGAAAATATGGTTCAGCAAAATAGTTTTAGAACAGAATAGTACACTGTCAGTTTCCCTCACTGTACCTCTCTGTCCCTCAACTCAAGGATTGAAAATATGGAACAGCAAAATTGATTTAGAACAGAATAGCACACTGTCAGTTTCACTCACTGTACCTCTCTGTCCCTCAACTCAAGGATTGAAAATATGGTTCAGCAAAATAGTTTTAGAACACAATAGCACACTGACACTTTCCCTCACTGTACCTCTCTGTCCCTCAACTCAAGGATTGAAAATATGGTTCAGCAAAATAGTTTTAGAACAGAATAGCACACTGTCAGTTTCCCTCACTGTACCTCTCTGTCCCTCAACTCAAGGATTGAAAATATGGAACAGCAAAATTGGTTTAGAACAGAATAGCACACTGTCAGTTTCACTCACTGTACCTCTCTGTCCCTCAACTCAAGGATTGAAAATATGGTTCAGCAAAATAGTTTTAGAACACAATAGCACACTGACACTTTCCCTCACTGTACCTCTCTGTCCCTCAACTCAAGGATTGAAAATATGGTTCAGCAAAATAGTTTTAGAACAGAATAGCACACTGTCAGTTTCCCTTACTGTACCTCTCTGTCCCTCAACTCAAGGATTGAAAATATGGAACAGCAAAATTGGTTTAGAACAGAATAGCACACTGACACTTTCCCTCACTGTACCTCTCTGTCCCTCAACTCAAGGATTGAAAATATGGAACAGCAAAATTGGTTTAGAACAGAATAGCACACTGTCAGTTTCACTCACTGTACCTCTCTGTCCCTCAACTCAAGGATTGAAAATATGGTTCAGCAAAATAGTTTTAGAACACAATAACACACTGACACTTTCCCTCACTGTACCTCTCTGTCCCTCAACTCAAGGATTGAAAATATGGTTCAGCAAAATAGTTTTAGAACACAATAGCACACTGACACTTTCCCTCACTGTACCTCTCTGTCCCTCAACTCAAGGATTGAAAATATGGAACAGCAAAATTGGTTTAGAACAGAATAGCACACTGTCAGTTTCACTCACTGTACCTCTCTGTCCCTCAACTCAAGGATTGAAAATATGGTTCAGCAAAATAGTTTTAGAACACAATAGCACACTGACACTTTCCCTCACTGTACCTCTCTGTCCCTCAACTCAAGGATTGAAAATATGGAACAGCAAAATTGGTTTAGAACAGAATAGCACACTGTCAGTTTCACTCACTGTACCTTTCTGTCCCTCAACTCAAGGATTGAAAATATGGTTCAGCAAAATAGTTTTAGAACACAATAGCACACTGACACTTTCCCTCACTGTACCTCTCTGTCCCTCAACTCAAGGATTGAAAATATGGTTCAGCAAAATAGTTTTAGAACACAATAGCACACTGACACTTTCCCTCACTGTACCTCTCTGTCCCTCAACTCAAGGATTGAAAATATGGTTCAGCAAAATAGTTTTAGAACAGAATAGCACACTGTCAGTTTCCCTCACTGTACCTCTCTGTCCCTACAAACAAGGATTAGCACAGAATAGCACACTGTCACTGACACTCTCCCTACCTATCCTTATTTGTCCCTAAACACAAGGAATCCAGGATTAGTAAAGGAAAAAAAATGACACTGTCCCTGCCTATGCTTCTCTTTCCCTGCTCCGGAACACACTACACAAGGCCGTCGCGCTGGCGGCCTTTTATAGTGTGGGTACTAAACCCCATCAGCAATAATTGGCCACAGGCATCCTGCCTGTGGCCAATCATTGCTCTCCTCGCTGCCGGCGCTGTGATTGGCCAAGCATGCGGGGTCACAGTGCATGCTTGGCCAATCACAGCGCCTGGATGACACTGCGATGGCGTAGTGCATTGTGGGCCGTTCGCGTCACTCGAATTTGGCGCGAACGGCCCAAATCGTTCGATCTTCGTCGAACGATCGAACAGCCGATGTTCGAGTCGAACGTATGTTCGACTCGAACACGAAGCTCATCCCTAATCTGGATTCCGGAGTCGCTGGTAATTTTATGGACTGGGAAATCGCATCGTCCATGAGACTTACTCTTTTGCCCCTCACCACACCATTGGTGGTCTTGGCGATTGATGGTACTGTTCTCCCAGGGGGACCTATCCGCTTCCAGACCCTCCCTGTTAAGATGTCGGTAGGGACACTCCACCAGGAGTGGATATCCTTCCTTATCTTACCCAAGGCCTCAACACCTATAATTTTGGGTCTCCCATGGTTACAGCTCCATTCTCCTCATGTGGACTGGACTACTGGACAGATCCTGGCTTGGGGTCCCTCCTGTTCCTCGTCCTGCCTACCCAAGGTTGCCCCCTGTGAATCTGAGCCGGTCATTCATTCCAGGTTGCATAACCATTTACATTTCTCTGTCCCTAACCACCCTTGGACGCACAGCCAGGCTAGCTTGTCTACAAGTCCTGCAGTCGCTACGTCTTGCGATGCGATTCAGGTAGTCGCTACACCTGACTCAGCTATTCACTCTGCCTCTGTACTAGTTATGCCAGTCCAGCCCATGCCCAGTGAGCCTCCTACTTTTTCTTGTTCGGGACATTCTGCTTGTCCTTCAGCTATTCAGTTTGACTCCGGCGACATGTCACCTTCTAACCAACCTGACTTCAGGGTTCCACTGACATCTGCCCAGTCTGATGGTCCTGTGCAAGATGACCAGTTCCCCTTTAAGGGTCTAGGGGACCCTCCTCAGATTCTTGTTGATCCTCTCATGCCCTTGCTTATTCCTAGAGAGCCTTTGGTCCTCAATAGATCTTCTTGTCATCTCCCTACCTCGTTTTCGGTCTCTGAGGATAATCTTAAGTACGAGGTTAGACAAGTTCTGGATTCTCGGCTCTGCAGAGGCATTCTTCAGTACCTTGTGCATTGGAGAGTTTTTGGTCCTGAGGAGGCGTCTTGGATCGCTGCATCTGATGTCGCTGCACCTCATCTGTTGAGAAGGTTTCATCAGAGATTTCCCTTTAAGCCTGGGCCCAGGCGGGGGAGGGCCCATAAGAGGGAGGGTACTGTCATGGATATGCAGTAGTGTTTGTCTGTCAGCTGTGAGGGGGTTAGCTCGGCAGCGGGTGTGTGTGACCCCCGGGATGGGCTCCCCACACAAAAACAGGCCCAGCAAACGGAGGTTGTGGTTTTCAAAATCAAAAAGGTGCGGTTTATTTTCTATTTACAGTGACAAAACACAGCAAAGCAAAAGAAACATAAACAAAATAAATCCTGGTCAACTTGACCTCTGACTAAACATACAGGTTTCCTAACTAACAACTGGGATCAGCCTAGTGCTGTCCTAGTCCCTAAGTCCCTGGTTTTAAATGTCCAAGCAAATAGCCACACAGGCTTTGTCTCACCGCACAGGGGTTCACTCTCCCTAGACAGTCCACACAGGTCTGGGTCCAGGCATGAGCAAACACCTAATGAATCTGGGAGTTCTTATAGAGGCCTAAATGAGCTGACAAGCTTCAGCTGGTCTCATCAACTCCCTGTCTGCACGACGCCCCACACTCTCCCTAGAGGTATGAGTCATCCATGAGCCCACTAGCCTCAGCTGGGCTTATACAACTCTCCACCTAGTTGTATAAGTCGGCGTAAAGCCTGAATCTGGGCGAAATATATCTACCCCCCTGGATGCAACCAGGTGACTTTACCTTCCTGCTGTCACATACCCCCCCCCTCTTGTTTTAACCTCGGGGTTGGAACACCAGCAATCAGGCATTCATGTACTCGAGACAAAGCATCCACATTCCCCATTTGAACGCCAGGGCGATGCTTTACTGTGAAGTTGAATTCCTGGAGGGCCAGGAACCACCTATTCACTCTTCTATTTGTTTCCTTGTTTTGAGCCATCCACTTTAACGGAGCGTGATCCGTAACCATGTCAAAGTGCCTACCTAGCAGGTAGTACCGAAGGGAATCTAGAGCCCACTTCACCGCTAAACACTCCTTTTCAACGGTGGCGTAATTTACCTCATGGGACTTCAACTTCCTGCTGAGGTAAATGACTGGGTGCTCTTCCCCGTTCCAGACCTGGGACAATACTGCTCCTAACCCCACATCTGACGCATCACTTTGTACGACAAAGTCTTTAGAGAAGTCGGGTGAGTACAACACTGGCTGGCTACATAAGGCTTGTTTCAAGAATTGGAATGCTGCCTCAGCCTCGGGGGTCCATTTAATCATGACCGACCCTTTCCCCTTCGTCAGGTTGGTTAGGGGCACAGCCTTAGAAGCAAAGTGGGGAATGAATCGCCGATAATACCCAGCGATTCCCAGAAAGGCTCGTACCTGCTTCTTGCTGTTGGGACGTGGCCAACTCTGGATGGCCTCGACTTTGTTGAGTTGGGGTTTTATTACTCCCCTCCCAATGGTGTACCCAAGATATTTGGCCTCCTCCTGCCCAATGGTACACTTCTTGGGGTTAGCCGTAAACCCCGCTTCCCGAACAGAGTCCAGGACTGCTTGCACTTTTGGCAGATGTGAGGCCCAATCTGTGCTATGGACAATTACGTCATCCAGGAAAGCCGCAGCATACTTCCGATGGGGCCTCAGCATCTGGTCCATTTTCCGCTGGAATGTGGCCGGCGCATTCTGTAACCCGAACGGCATTCTTTTATATTGGAACGCCCCGTCTGGGGTTACAAATGCGGTTTTCTCTTTGGCCGACTTGGCCAGGGGGATTTGCCAATACCCTTTTGTGAGGTCAAGAGTCGTCATGTATCGGGCTGTTCCCAGCCGGTCGATCAACTCATCTATACGTGGCATGGGGTAGGTGTCAAATTTTGTAACTTTGTTCAACTGACGAAAATCGTTACAAAATCGCCAGCTCCCATCCGGTTTAGGCACCAACACAATGGGACTAGACCAATCACTTTGGGACTCCTCTATCACCCCTAAGTTCAGCATTTTCTGTACTTCCTCCCGTATTGCCTCCCGTCGGGCCTCTGGGATCCGATAGGGTTTTAACTTCACCCTTTCACCGGGCGGGGTAATGATGTCATGCTCTACCCCAGATGTTTGTCCCGGCAGCTCAGAGAATACCTCCTTGTTGCGAAGCACAAACTCCTTAACCTCCTGTTGTTGGGGTTGTGACAAGGTGGCTGCTATTCCAACCTCAGGAATGATGCAACCAGTTTGAGCTGGTGACCAAGTGTCTGCGACTAGGGACTCTCTATCCCTCCAGGCTTTCAACAGATTAACGTGATAGATCTGTTCGGGCTTTCGCCTTCCTGGTTGTCTGACCTTGTAATTCACTTCGCTCACTTTTTCCATTATCTCATAGGGGCCTTGCCATTTGGCAAGGAATTTACTTTCAACCGTAGGGACAAGTACCAGTATCCTATCCCCCGGGGAAAAGGTACGGGTCTTGGCTCCACGGTTGTACACTCTCTGCTGTGCTAACTGCGCTTGGGCCAAATGTTCCTTCACGATGGGCATTACCTGTGCAATTCGGTCTTGCATCAGGGCGACATGCTCAATCACACTCCTGTGGGGAGAACTCTCACTTTCCCAAGTTTCCTTGGCAATATCCAACAGCCCTCTTGGGTGTCTCCCATACAGTAACTCAAAGGGGGAGAATCCCGTAGAGGATTGGGGCACCTCCCTAATAGCAAACATCAGATAAGGAAGTAGACAGTCCCAATCCTTTCCATCTCTATCCACCACTTTCTTCAACATTTGTTTTAGGGTTTTGTTGAATCTTTCAACCAGCCCATCGGTTTGGGGGTGATACACAGATGTACGTAATTGCGTCACTTTGAACAATTTACACAGCTCCTTCATAACCCGGGACATAAAGGGTGTACCTTGGTCCGTAAGCAGTTCTTTACAAATACCCACCCGGCTAAACACAAGAGATAGCTCTTTGGCTATGGTTTTGGCCGAGGTATTTCGGAGAGGGATCGCTTCTGGATAACGGGTGGCATAGTCCATTATAACTAATATGTACTGGTGCCCCCTAGCGGACTTGATTATAGGACCTACCAAATCCATGGCGATCCTCTCAAACGGGACCTCAATGATGGGTAGAGGGACCAGCGGGCTACGGAAATGTGGCATCGGGGCCGACCTCTGACACACAGGGCAGGAGGAACAATAATTTTCTATGTCCTTCATCACCCCCGGCCAATAGAATCTCTGTAATACCCTCTCTCGGGTTTTCTCTGTCCCCAGATGACCTCCAAGAATGTGCCCATGGGCCAACTCCAACACCAACTTCCTGTAAGGTTTGGGCACCACAAGCTGCTCAACGGTTTCTTCTGCCCTTTTTGCCACCCGATACAGTAGGTCCTTCTCTACGCTGAAGTATGGGTAAGTGCAGGTATTATCTGGGTTCACTAACTCGCCATCTATTTTCACTACGTTTTCCCGTGCCTTTATTAGGGCGGGGTCTTTCAACTGTTCTGTGGCAAAGTTTTCCCTGTGAACCTCAAGATCAGAAAACTCCACAGACGGTAGGTTTTCGTCTGAGGAGGTGGGCTCCTCTCCAGTTTCTTGAGTCTCCCCTGCCAATACTGATAAGGGAAATTCCGGAGAGTCCTCACCACTCTCAGGGGAGTTCTGGCTATCACATTCCTGGTACATAGGGGCACCAGTGGGGGGCTCAGGATCATCCCACAGTTCCCAGAACTTCGGAAAATCCCTTCCCACAATGGCGTCATGCGGTAACTGAGATACTAAGCCCACGGGATGAGAGAGGGTACCTTTGGGGGTCTTGAAACACACTGTAGTCACTGGATACTCTCGGGTGTCCCCATGCACACAAATAACAGCTACCTTGCTATTCCCAGAGACCTCTGTTTTAACTAACTCAGCCTTTATCAGGGTCACAAGGCTACCTGAATCCAGCAATACCACAACATTTCTACCATTAACACACATTTTGCATAAATGTTTCTCAGTTCCTCGAATGGCAGTGCATGCGACTGTCGCACACAGCGACTGACGTCTGCCCGTCAGAAAGTCACACTGCATGGGTTCCTCCACAACCGGGCAATTGGCTGCAATATGTCCCGCTTGCCGGCAGCGGTAGCAAACGATCCTTCTTGCCGCCTCTTGAGCCGCTGATTTCCCAGGCTGTTCTCGCCAAACTTGGGGTAGAGCTCCCACCCTCTCACTCTCTCCACCCTCACCCCTTGGAATCCTCTTATCCGCCCCTGGGGATGGTCTGGTCTTAGGGTGGAAAGTCCGAGTGTCTCTGGAAGAGGCCGTCAGGTTCTCTGTAGCCAAGTATTTCTCCACACGATCCACAAGACCATCGGCCGTCTCTGGGTCTCCATGGCTTACCCACTTTTGGATGGCAGTAGGAAGAGCTCTCAAAAACCGATCCATTACAACACGTTCCACAATCTTTGGTGCGGACAAAGTCTCTGGCTGTAGCCACTTTCTGCTCAGGTGAATGAGATCATACATTTGAGACCTGGGGGGTTTTCCAAGCTGGAAAGTCCAGTTATGCACACGCTGAGCCCGGACAGCCTGGGTGACACCCAGCCTTGCCAAAATTTCAGCTTTTAGCATCACATAGTCTTTTGCTTGGTTAGGCTCTAGGTCATAGTAAGCTTTCTGCGATTCACCAGTTAACAGAGGAGCCACCAGTCCAGCCCACTGCTCCTCAGGCCACTTTTCTCTTTCAGCGGTCCTTTCAAATGTGGTCAAAAATACCTCTGGATCATCCTCTCCAGTCATTTTTGTCAATAAACGACTCATCCCAAAGGACGCGGTATTAGTGGGACGGCTTTCCTCACTGGTCTGCGGACGTTGCTGCATTACTGCTTCCATCTGTTGTTGTAGTCTCTGCTCTTGCTTCTGCAACAGGTCTATGAAGCGGGCCTCAGATTGCTGCTGGGCTTGTTGCTGAGCCTCCAGACTCTGTTGCAAAGTTGCGTTTGTCTGCTGCTGGGCTGCAAGGCTCTGTTGATGAGCTTGCTGCTGGGCTGCGAAGTTCTGTTGTTGAGCTGCAAGGCTCTGTTGATGAGCTGCAAGGCTCTTTTGCAAACCTGCATTTGTCTGCTGTTGATTGGCATTTGCTAGAGCCAGCTGCTTCAGTATCTCCTCCATGCTGGCTTAAAAAAAAACTGCCACTGGTTCTCCACCAACTGTGAGGGGGTTAGCTCGGCAGCGGGTGTGTGTGACCCCCGGGATGGGCTCCCCACACAAAAACAGGCCCAGCAAACGGAGGTTGTGGTTTTCAAAATCAAAAAGGTGCGGTTTATTTTCTATTTACAGTGACAAAACACAGCAAAGCAAAAGAAACATAAACAAAATAAATCCTGGCCAACTTGACCTCTGACTAAACATACAGGTTTCCTAACTAACAACTGGGATCAGCCTAGTGCTGTCCTAGTCCCTAAGTCCCTGGTTTTAAATGTCCAAGCAAATAGCCACACAGGCTTTGTCTCACCGCACAGGGGTTCACTCTCCCTAGACAGTCCACACAGGTCTGGGTCCAGGCATGAGCAAACACCTAATGAATCTGGGAGTTCTTATAGAGGCCTAAATGAGCTGACAAGCTTCAGCTGGTCTCATCAACTCCCTGTCTGCACGACGCCCCACACTCTCCCTAGAGGTATGAGTCATCCATGAGCCCACTAGCCTCAGCTGGGCTTATACAACTCTCCACCTAGTTGTATAAGTCGGCGTAAAGCCTGAATCTGGGCGAAATATATCTACCCCCCTGGATGCAACCAGGTGACTTTACCTTCCTGCTGTCACACAGCTTACCTTCCTTCCCATGTGTTCATCTTAGAGGCCTGAGCCCTTTCACCTGGCTTCCTTTATAATCTCCTCCCAGCCAGACTCCACCCCAGGCCCTATCACAGAACACTATATTAACCTGTGCACTGCAAGCCTGCTTTGCTGATCAACGTGTTTGTTAGGCATTGTGTGTTTGGGTTCCTGCCTGCCGTGTGCTACATCTGTCTCTCTGTTACATATTTGGCTTGTCCCCGACTATCCCTGTCTGCTCGTGACCCTTGACCTTCGGCTCGTTCTTTCGTTATCCTTGTCTGCTTGTGGCCCCTGACCTTCAGCTTGTTATTCGGTTCTCTCATATCTTGTGCTGCTGCTTCCCCTCTTTTCCCCTTATCCTACGGGGCGTGAGCTAGGAAACTCCAGGGGCCGCGACCTGGTCCCAGCCTGCAGCATAACATCCTCACCACTAGAGGCCCTGGAGAAGACCTGCTGGGTCTTAGACTCCGCGCCCTGGGGAATCTTGGCTCTAGCTTCCGTTAGGATCCCGGTTGTGCTCCTCTGGTCCCGCTTTCCACAACCACCCAGTTTCCTATCCGCAGCAGTCAGCCATAGGGTTCACTACCTTGCGGTGCACTCCTGTCCCCCTACGGTGTGCATCTGTCACCTGGCCACAGGTGACCTTGACACTTTATAACCACACTGGATAAAGAGGGGAAACCAGTGACTCTGCCAGACCCCCGATTTTATTGGTAAATGTCCAGGGGGGCTGTTCTGACTTTATTTTTGCTTTGCTAAAGAGGCTAAAAAGGAAAAGAGTCTCTATGCCAAAAATGGACTGTGGGGTTACATAGTCAGATAGTGTTGTGGGTGGTGAGAACTTTGTGGTCAAGATTCTTCACTTACTTCATCACTTTGCACTAAGAAGGACTTTTTTTTTGTTATGCTATAGATTCCTGCCACTAAGTGGTGGAAGTTTCCTCTAGGAAGGGATTTGACTTCTGAAGTTTGCAATTTAGCTTACCTAGATTTAAAGCGAGAAGGGAAGTTCCACTTCTTAGGAAGTGTAGCTTTGCTTCCGCAATGTACAGTAATGTTATTTTATATATTTGCCTGTGTGTCTTTGTTTTTTTTAGGTGGACCTGATCTTCTGTCAAGACTGCTGGAGAGTGGGTGGTTTAGGCAGAGGTTTGGGGGTTGACACATGCAAATGTGGTATTACTGTGTGTTTATGCTCTGTGTTTTAAGATCTGTAAAACTGTTTATTTTCCTTACCTTTTCCCCTCCCATCCAAGTTTTGCGGTTCAGGTACTGGCTCTCAGGATTGAGAGCAAGTTTTTTTTTCAGACACTGAGGACAGCGTCTTTTTGTAGCAGGGGGAGTATGTAGTGCCCTGCTCCTGTTGACCAGGCGCTATTATCTATATTTAGTGGGATGTCTGAACTGTAGTTAGTTCAGATTCCATGTTTTGGCTAAATTGGCCTATGTTCCAGCCTTGGCTGAGTTGGGTGTATTTCCCGCGGTTACCAGCAGGTGTCGCTGCCACCTCTGGTTCATGTTGGAAGGTACAACAAGTCGAGGCGTATTGGGTGCTCTTTCCCAGAGGCAACCTAGTGGGAGGTTGATACCGCTGGGCATGCTGGGAGAGGGTACTTAAGGGGCGGATGCCATTTTTGGAGGCTCTCTCACCTCATGGCCACCCTGGCCGGAGGTTTGTGACAACTCCTCTTCTGCCCCGGGGCCTGCTGGCCTGTGGCTTTCGTTACTGAAGGTAGGCCCATAAGCTATCTGGGGCCTACTGGTTTGAGGGTGATCCTGTGCTGTCTGTCCTGCGGGAAGAAGCTGAGCAATTAGAGGAACCAGGGGAGGACTCATCTTGGAGAAAACGCAGTGGAAGGCTGGTATCTCGAGAGGAGCCTGGGGCCTCAATTGGAGGATGTATCACAACCAATCTGCCTCACAGTATCGCCGTGTCGGCTTAAAGGACTTTCTTATACTGTGCAGTTGTGCTTGAACTTTGGAAATTCTGATTACTAAGTCTGTGGCAGAGACTTTTCATTTTTGTCCTTGCATCATCCCGGCTGCTAGGCCGGTGAGAGGGGCCTATCCGTGTGAGCAAGATCCAGTGACAGCAAGTATACCTGTCTCCAGGATCTCAAGTTTCTCAGTGATCTTCCCCAGGTACCTGAACTCCCCCTAATCCTCCATCCCTCATTCTGCCAACGTTGTGATTAATAAAAAAGCATTGGAAAAGACTCAGTGACTGGGGACAGTGTTTTTTGCAACTTTTTAACCCTAGACTTTGAGCCAACACGGAGAACAGTGGGGTAACGTCAGACCAAAACTAACCAGCAGCTCCTACTGGGGTAGTGCTACATTTATTTATTATTTTTGAAATTTTTACACTGTCCTTTTTTTTTTATCACTTTTATTGCTGTCACAAGGAATGTAGACATCCCTTGTGACAGTAATGCCGCGTACACACGATCGGAATTTCAGACAACAAATAATCGATGTGAGCTTTTGGTTGGATATTCCGACCGTGTGTAGGCTCCATCGGACATTTGCTGTTGTTATTTCCGACAACAAATTATTGAGAGCTGGTTCTCAATTTTTCTGACAACAAAAGTTGTGGTCGGAAATTTCGATCGTGTGTATCCAATTCCGACACAAAAAAATCCTTTGCATGCTCGGAATCAATCCGATGCATGCTCGGAATCATCGTACTTTATTTTCTCGGCTCGTCGTAGTGTTGTACATCCCCCCGTTCTTGACGTTCGGAATTTCCAAGCAACATTTGTGTGTCCGTGTGTATGCAAGACAAGTTTGAGCCAACATCCGTTTGAAAAATTATCAACGGTTTTGTTGTCGGAATGTCCGATCGTGTGTACGCGGCATAATGGTCAGATGTCAGGTATTTCTTTGGAGGGATCTGGGGTCTCTTTTGCACCTAAATGCATTAAAAACGACAAGTTTGGCTGTTTTAACCACTTGCTTACTGGGCACTAAAACACCCTTCCTGCCCAGACCAATTTTCAGCTTTCGGTGCTCTCACACTTTGAATGACAATTACTCAGTAATGCAACACTGTACCCAAATGATTTTTTTGTCCTTTTTTTCATACAAATAGAGCTTTCTTTTGGTGGTATTTGATCACCTCTGGGTTTTTTATTTTTTGCGCTATAAATATGATAAAATTTAGCAAATTAGTAATTTTTCTTCCAAAATTTTGGCCACAATTTATACTGCTACATATCTTTGGTAAAAAATATCCCACATTAGTGGATATTATGTGGTCTGTGTGAAAGTTATAGAGTCTACAAGCTGTGGTTCAAATCATAACAAATTGATCACATCTGATGTACTGACGGCCTATCTCATTTCTTGAAACCCTAACAAGCCAGGAAAGTACAAATGCCCCCAAATGACACCTTTTTGGAAAGTAGACATTCCAAGGTATTTAGTAAGAGGCATGGTGAGTTATTTGAAGTTGTCATTTTTTCCCACAATTCTTTGCAAAATTACGATTTTTTTTTTCTTTTCACAAAATTGTCATTGTGATAGCTTATTTCTCTGACATGGCATGTGCATACCACAAATGACACCCCAAAATACATTCTGCAACTCCTCCTGAGTATAACGATACCACATGTGTGGGACTTTTTCACTGCCTGGCCACATACAGAGGCCCAAAATGCAGGGAGCACCATTAGGTGTTCTAGGACCATAAATTACATCTAACTTGTTGACTACCCATTACATTTTTGAAGGCCCTGGAGCACCAGGACAATGGAAACGCCCACAAAATGACCCCATTTTGGAAAGCTAACACCCCAACGTATAATCTATGAGGCATAATGAGTCTTTTGAACGGTTAATTTTTTTCCAGAAGTTTTGGGAAAATGTGGGAAAAAAATGAAAACGCATTTTTTTTACGCAAAGTTGTCCATTTATAAGATATTTCCAACACATAGCATGTACATAGCAAAAGTTACACCCCAAAATACATTCTGCTACTCCTCCTGAGTATAACGATACCACATGTGTGAGACTTTTACACAGCCTGGCCACATACAGAGGCCCAACATTGAAGTAGCACCGTCAGGCGTTCTAGGAGCATAAATTACACATCTCATTTCTCAACCACCTATTACACTTTTGAAGGCCCTGGAGCACCAGGACAATGGAAACGCCCACAAAGTGACCCCATTTCGGAAAGCTAACACCCCAACGTATAATCTATGAGGCATAATGAGTCGTTTGAACGGTTCATTTTTTTCCAGAAGTTTTGGGAAAAAAATGAAAACGCATTTTTTTTACGCAAAGTTGTCCATTTGTAAGATATTTCCAACACATAGCATGTACATAGCAAAAATTACACCCCAAAATACATTCTGCTACTCCTCCTGAGTATAACGATACCACATGTGTGAGACTTTTACACAGCCTGGCCACATACAGAGGCCCAACATTGAAGTAGCACCGTCAGGAGTTCTAGGAGCATAAATTACACATCTCATTTCTCAACCACCTATTACACTTTTGAAGGCCCTGGAGCACCAGGACAATGGAAACACCCACAAAGTGACCCCATTTTGGAAAGCTAACACACCAATGTATAATCTATGAGGCATAATGAGTCTTTTGAACGTTTCATTTTTTTCCAGAAGTTTTGGGAATATGTGGTAAAAAAATGAAAACGCATTTGTTTTACGCAAAGTTGTCCATTTATAAGATATTTCCAACACATAGCATGTACATAGCAAAAATTACACCCCAAAATACATTCTGCTACTCCTCCTGAGTATAACGATACCACATGTGTGAGACTTTTACACAGCCTGGCCACATACAGAGGCCCAAAATGCAAGGAACACCATCAGGTGTTCTAGGGACACATAACATGCACATACCAAGAATTACACCCCAAAATACATTCTGCTGAGCAAAGGGTAAGCAAAAGATTACCTGTTGTTTTAGAAGCGCAGTTGTCTACAGGAGGATAGCACTGGTCCAGGCAGCAGGCAGGGACTTGGTCAGCAAAAGCGAATGCAATTGTCCAGGCAACAGGCAGGAATACTGTCCATAGTTAGTACAGGCAGCAGGCAGGGATACTGTCCATATACAGTCCAGGGTCAGTGCAAGCAGAGATTTTCAGCAGTGCCAAAATATTGGTCCTGGTAGTAGGCAGGTCCATGTGGTGTGGTCAGTTCATGCAACAGGCAGAGGCATGATGGCATAGGTCTTACAGGCAGCAGGCAGAAGTAGGGCCTCGTTCAGGACTGAATGGGGATAGGGGTAGAGGCTTCTCCCACCCAAATCTCTTTGAAGCCTCCGAGTCTCCAGACCCTAATCTAGGAATGAGAAAACAAAAACAATTGTTTTCTTCATCCAGAAAAACAATTCTGGAGCCCCTCGCATATGTGAGACCCCTGTGTTATGAATCCCACTAGTCCACTGGCAGGGTAAAAGATCAGTCCAAGAGGCAGGCAAAAAGCATGGTCAAACAGTCCAGGGTCAGTTCCAGATCAGGCAGAGGTATAAACAGAATCGGTAGGCAGAAGCGTGGTCAAATAACAGTCCAGGGTCAGTTCCAGATCAGGCAGAGGTATAAACAGAATCGGTAGGCAGAAGCGTAGTCGAATAACAAGCCAGGGTCAGTTACAGAGCAAGCAGATGCATACGGGGTGTAAAGATAAATGGCAGGAAGTGAACTAATAATTGAGTTTGGTATGGTAACGGTGGAAACAATCAATCATGCAGAGGCCTGGTTCTGAAGGACATTGGGCACAATAATAAATGGTGTCTTTTCTCTCTCCTCTTTTGGAGCACACCCGGCATTTTTTCTGGCGTTTTTGGCCTGTTGGTCTGGGAGGGATTTTATCTGGGAAGTGGCGCTCGGAGAGTCGGCTAATGACATCGGATCTAATGTTTACTGGTGGGCTGTTCGGGTATATAAGGGCAGTGGTGATTTCCTCCTGGTAGAAAAGGAAGGGTTTGGGTCTTATAGTGGATTTCCGATAGATGACATAGGAGTTGTACATGGCCAAATTAAATAAATAAATGGAAACTTTCTTATACCACTGGTATGTTCTTCTTGTGGAAAGGTAGGGTTCCTAGCATCTGGTCGTTGAAGTCGACACCCCCCATGAACTTATTGTACCCATAGATGCATTTTGGTTTTTGGATCCGGCCATTCCTCCTGGTGATCTCAACAAATTCATTGTTGTGGATGGAAGAAAGCACGTAGATGTCTCTTCTGTCCCTCCACTTCACAGCCCAAATTTCCTCATTCCTCAAACTCGCCGCCTCCCCTCTTCTCAATTTTTTGGTGACCAGGCTTTGAGGAAAGCCCTTCCGGTTCGTCCGTACGGTGCCGCATGCTGGAGTGTTCTTTCTGTGAAGGTTTCGAAACAGGGGCAAACTTGTATAAAAATTGTCCACATACAAGTGGTAGCCTTTCTCCAGAAGTGGGTTTATGAGTTCCCAAACTACTTTCCCACTGGTTCCTATATAGTCTGGGCAATTAGGGGGGTGCAGTTGGGTGTCCTTCCCTTCGGATACGATGAATGCATACACATACCCTGTGGCTCGGTCACACAATTTATAGAGCTTCACCCCATAGCGGGCCCTTTTGCTGGGTATAAATTGTTTTATGCCCAGCCTGCCAGAAAATTTTATAAGGGACTCATCCACGCATATATGTTGGTCTGGGGTAAACAACTGGGGGAAGGTTTCAGAAAAATAATTTAGTAGCGGCCGAATTTTATAAAGCTTATCAAAATTTGGGTCATTTCGGGGAGGGCACTGGGTATTATCATTGTAGTGTAGGAATCTCATAATCATTAGTGTCAGGGTCACCTGTGGCCAGGTGACAGATGCACACCGTAGGGGGACAGGAGTGCACCGCGAGGTAGTGAACCCTATGGCTGGCTTCTGCGGATAGGAAACTGGGTGGTTGTGGAAAGCAGGACCAGAGGAGCACAACCGGGGTCCTAACGGAAGCTAGAGCCAAGATTCCCCAGGGTGCGGAGTCTAAGACCCAGCTGGTCTTCTCCAGGGCCTCTAGTGGTGAGGATGTTAGCTGCAGGCTGGGACCAGGTCGCGGCCCCTGGAGTTTCCTAGCTCACGCCCCGTAGGATAAGGGGAAAAGAGGGGAAGCAGCAGCACAAGATGAGAGAGAACCGAATAACAAGCCGAAGGTCAGGGGCCACAAGCAGACAAGGATAACGAAAGAACGAGCCGAAGGTCAAGGGTCACGAGCAGACAGGGATAGTCGGGGACAAGCCAATAACGTAACAGAGAGACAGACATAGCACACGGCAGGCAGGAACCCAAACACACAATGCCTAACAAACACGTTGATCAGCCAAGCAGGCTTTCAGTGCACAGGTTAATATAGTGTTCTGTGATAGGGCCTGGGGTGGAGTCAGGCTGGGAGGAGATTATAAAGGAAGCCAAGTGAAGGAGGTCTGGTCTCTAGATAGATGAACACATGAGGAGGAAGGTAAGATGGCAGACAGACATTAATGCATATCCATGACAATTACTGTATTTATTGGCGTATAACACTCACTTTTTTACCCTGAAAATAGAGGTTAAACTGTGCCTGCGTGTTATACGCAGGGGGCTGTGGAAAGTTTTTTCCCTGAAACTTCCCTCTTAAAGTTAGGGTGCGAGGTATACGCCTGTGCGTGTTATACGCCGATAAATACGGTAGATATCGGGACCTGGGCATTACTGAGGAAAAGATGGGCATATGGTAGATGGGGCGGGTTGACCAATATGAACACAATTGATTTTTTCAGTTTAGTCCCATGCAGAATGTGAGGCCCAAAAAAATTCTAAACTCCTCCACTGTAAGGGGTCTCCACTCGTAGGGACTGGCATAATAGGACGTTGGGTTGCTTGCTATAAACTGTTGGGCGTATAGGTTGCACTGGGCCACAATTGATGCAAGCATGTCGTCAGTGAAAATTAAATTGAAAAAGTCAATCAGGGCAAGATTTTCTGTGTCCACCTGGACTCGTGGCTGGGCAGTGAAAGGGGGAATGTTGGCTTCTCCTGAATTAGGAGGAAGCCACAAGGGGTTCTGGAGGGAATAGGGAAGGCTGGCATGGGACCTAACCCTTTGGGACTGAGATGACACCCCACTGGTACGTGGCCTTGCTTGCCTGGTGGATGGCACTGCGGTGCTGGTGGATGGCACTGCGGTGCTGGTGGATGGCACTGCCTCCTCAGCAGAACGCCTTCATCTTGCGGGCAGGCCTTCCTCCTCCTCCTCCTCCTCTGAGGCTGTCAGTGTTCCACTGCTTAGGATAGGCTCGTAGTCCACGTCAGACTCATAGTCAGGCTCATAGTCTGAACTTGCGAAGGAATCCGAATCGGAGAACTCCCCATTGCTCTCGTCGGCCGCAAGAATATTGTATGCCTCCTCGGCTGAAAATAATCTTCTAGCCATTGTTGGCACTGAAGACACGTGGCACTAATACGTGGCACTGATGACACTGATACGTGGCACTGATGGCAGATGGCATGGGCAGATGGCACTGGCAGATATGGGACTGGCAGATATGGCACTGGCAGATGGGACTGTTTTTTTACTGTGTATGTGTTTTTTCTTCACTCACAGTAACTGCAGCACAGATCTCTCTCTCCTCACACGCTGTCTCTGTGTGAGGAGAGAAAGCCGGCAATGAGAGATGATCTCATATGTTTACATTTGAGATCATCTCTCATTGGGCAGTGAGATTGAGTGCTGAATGGCCTCTGTGATTGGCCATTCAGCACGATCTGTGATTGGCTGTGTCCAAGGGTCACGGCCAACACAGATTTTCCCCGATGCGCGCTCGCAAGGACGTTCCGGGGATGTCCACCCGGCAGTTCAGGTCCACGCTGCAGCCGTCTTTCGGCTATAGCGCGGATCTGAAGTGGTTAAATACTGTAATTTTTTTTATTTTTGTTTACAGAAAGTTTTATTTGGAAGACTGGGAATTGTACATTTTCAAACAAGTATAGGTTTCGTACAAATATGGGTTACAGTGCAATGAGTATGTTGAGATAGGGTACATAATAGGGTCATATAATGGGGTATCCTAAGAGATAGTTACATCAGTATATAATATGTACAGCATAACATTTTCAAGTCAAGTTGGAGTTTATGAATACATTTAACACAATACCACACTCTGAGACGGTGCTGTAATAATATGGCAGATGGGAGAATCGTTTAGATAAACTTTGTGATTTTGTGGAGATTAAGATTGTGTCAATGTCCAGTATATCCATTTATTGTTGAAGGTGTACATATTATCAGACAGTCTATGATGAATTCTCTCCGATAGTTTAAAGCCCTGTACACACGATCGGATTTCCTATAGATTTTAATCTGATGAATTTTTCCATCGGAAATCCGATGAAGCTGACTTCCATCAGTCTTGCCTACACACCATCAGTCAAAAATCCAACCGTCCCAAACGCCGTGATGTAAAACACTCTGACAAGCCGAGAAAAATTAAGTTCAATGCTTCTGAGCATGCGTCGACTTGATTCTGAGCATGCGTGGGTTTTTTGTCCGATGGAGTTCCACACAGACGATCGGAATTTGCTATCGTTTTTTTTCCCATCGGATAAATTTAAAACATGTTCTATTTTTTCTCACCGATGGAAAAAAGACAGATGGGGCCCATACACGTTCGGTTTGTCCGATGAGAAAAGTCCATCGGACTGTTTTCATCGGTAAAACCGATCGTGTGTACAGGGCTTTACAGTAAAGGCGCCTGATTTAAAAAAAAATTACAGTGGTAGAATCCAGAATGGAAACACTTATGCCGTGTAAACACACGATCGGTTTTACCAATGAAAACAGTCCGATGGACTTTTCTCATCGGACAAACCGATCGTGTATGGGCCCCATCGTTTTTTTTTCCATCGGTGTAAAAAAATAGAACAGGTTTTAAATTTATCCGATGGAAAAAAAAATGAGAGCAAATTACTATCGTCTGTGGGGAACTCCATTGGATAAAAAACCCACGCATGCTCAGAATCAAGTTGACGCATGCTCAGAAGCATTGAACTTAATTTTTCTCGGCTTGTCGGAGTGCTTTAGCGTTTGGAACTGTTGGTTTTTTGACTGATGGTGTGTAGGCAATACTGATGGAAGTCAGCTTCATCGTATTTCCGATGCAAAAATCCATTGGTTAAAAATCCATAGGAAATCCGATCGTGTGTACAGGGCTTAAGGCTCCAGTAATCCGGAAGTGACGTCGCCTCCAGGTTTCTAGATCCGAGACCCGGTTAAAGCCGTTCAGGGTCTCCGGCCAGCCGGCATTCGTGACGGGGACATCCCCTCCCACTGCTTATAATAACAATCAAGTGGCTGCTTAGCCGCATCGGTTGATATTACAAGAAAGCTGACCATCGGCTCTAAAAAACAGAAACAGTACCATATTATTACAAATAATATTGTAAAAAATAATAAAAAAATAGCAAAAATAATAAAAAACAACTGATACCGTCCACTGTCCTACTGACACCAATCTTTGCTCTACTGACACCGTCCACTGCTCTGTTGATATACACACGCGTGCTTGTGCTCTGGGGTGCATACCCTGATGCAATAGACTGTGCACACCTATGATTTTAGGCCTGAAGATTTCCTAAACCCCCTCAAACATTATATATTTTCTGAAAGCAATTAGACCCTAGACTAGAGAATACAGTGTTTTGGATCAGACTAATCATCTGGTGAGTATCTGCCCCGTCCTAATTAGGCCTATATGATTTTGTGCATGCACAAGAAGAACCACCCTGAAACTGTGCTCAGATATGTGTTACTTCCTTTATTGCTTCCGGATACATGGAGCGACTAGTGCTGTGAACAAGTGCAACATTAGCATAACGTTATCTAGATACTTGTAGCTTCTGATTGGTCATGTCCATGTAAGATGAACTTCCTCCAGGATCTGGGCATCATCAACTTGGGTGTAGTCCTGGATGGAGGCGCCATCTTAGTTACACATTCTTCACTCGATGGGAGGGGGGTGCTACTAGCGGCCATTTTGATCAAGGAATATTAAAGCAGTTTGATATACAAAAATATAGACTTTATAGTATAGAAAAGATGCATAGAAAATGGGCATTTTACCTGATCCATCACAACAGTTGCAGTAGTTTCAATGCAGCTTTATGCATTGACTTAGTCCCAGTCTGTCCAGACAGTATGATCACCTCCTGACTTGGCACCATCCACATGCTGTACACACTGCAAGTTTTTTTTTTCCATCCAGTGGGTTGAACAGAAAAAAAAAAAAAAACCTGACAGATCGCTGTATCAACACAAACGATGTTGCTGCAGTGATCTCCCGAGGTCTGCTATTGTATCCTGATGGGAGGGGGACTGCTTCCCCCGCCAGAATACACTGATCAGCGCTCGCAGCCAATGGCTGAATGGATGCTGGTTTTCCGAGATGTCCCTGTAGCGATACCTCCAACTAAGAAGGCCGCAGATTTAGTTTGGGCCCTGATGACAGCTCCGCCAACCCCCGGCAATATGCTCTACCCTCTGCTGGCACAGCTAGTACTAAAAGTAAACTATCTATCTTATACCTTATGAATAAGTGAGCATTGAGACAATACTAAAGAAAAAAAAGGGTATAAGGTTTTACTTAAGCTCTTAGTAAGAAAGATAATAACATTGATCACAGTTTACATTCAATCATTGGTAATGCAGAGCCCTGCAATGCTAACACACTAAAGAACTGACATGCAACAAGTGCGCCACACGGGCGACCGTTAGGTAAGTGCCCTATGGCGCAATAACCCAAAACACATTAGTAACCCCACCAGGCCTGGTTTTTGAGGTCTATAACTTAGTCCTTTTTCTTCACCGGCAGGTCTTTAACGGTGGTGCACATTAACAAAATACAACTTTGTAATCCAGTGAGGTAGGTAGAGATGGGCAGGAACTTGGCTATCCCGACTACAAGTTCAGCTATGGTATGGCTCTTCTTCACTAAGGGTATCAGGAACAACTAGAGGGGGCCACGGCAGTTTATTGGCCTATATGCATTAACAGTATCTCGTTCTGGGCATATGCCCTCTCACCCGCCGGACTACGGATCCAGTCCGGGAAACTTCCACCGGCTGTGTCACACGCACTCTGTCTCTCCAGCGATCGGGTCCCCGATCCAACAAGGCTGTAGCTGAGCGAAGTCAGATGCCACCCAGGCTCGCAGAGGGGTGGAAGGCTCTTTGGTGCTGAGCAAGGCCTCAGGCTTCAGGCCTTGCACTCCGACACATCCGCACAGGAGGATCAGGCTGTGAAGTCTCGTGTCCCAAAGAGGCCGAGCCCAGCTTCGCCTCCTCCTTTTATAACCCCTCCCATGAGTCTCTGCGGTGGGAACATATGAAGAATGTGGTTCTGGGTGATGTAGTCTCTCTCTCTCCTCTGCTCTCACTCCAGCAATGTCTTTTCTCTACTTCCTCCTGACTCACCTCTCCCCTAGAACTTCTTGTCTCTCTGCATTAAAGGGGAACACCCCGCTACATCCCTTTGACAAAAGTTGGCTGTTAAACCAGCTGCTGTCAGGCAGACTGCTGTACACACTGACCAAAACTCAGACAGATAGTGTGTACCCAGCATTAAGCTGGCCAAACACTAGTCAAGAACATGACTTGTTTCCCCCATCCACACACTCAAGGTTGATGGGGAAATTCCCTCGAGGTTGATGGGGGAATCCCTCCAAAGTTGATGGCACTGCGGAATCCCTCTGAGATTGAGGGGGGAATCCCTCCGGAGGTTGAGGGGGGAATCCCTCCGGAGGTTGAGGGGGAATCCCTCCGGAGGTTGAGGGGGAATCTCTGCTCTCACTCCAGCAATGTCTTTTCTCTACTTCCTCCTGACTCACCTCTCCCCTAGAACTTCTTGTCTCTCTGCATTAAAGGGGAACACCCCGCTACACACTCCCCCCACTTTGAATCTTTGGTCCCCAAAGACATTTTTTTTAGGTCTGCAAAACATTCTAGATTCAATGCGGTTGCATAGGGTTGACAGAGGAGCCTCCCACCAATCATCATAAGATGGGGAGCTGTCCTGTCTACAGGTCGCTTCAGTGGGGGCGACCTGTCTAGCTGTGCCAGAGAGTGAGCTGGGGTTGCCCTCCACCAAATGGACCGTGGAGGGATCCGGATTCTCAGCATTCCTCCTAGCAGTAACTACAGAGTCTTCTGAGCTGTTCCCCATTTGTGGGTAGGTCAGCTTCTTAGGAGGCCGGATGACTCTTCGAGCCCTTTGCTCTCTTGGGATTTCTGGCTCTGGCGCCACAGGCTCCTCTTCCTCTGAACAACCATCATGGGCATCTTCCCAGTATTCTGCTGAAGGACTAGAAGGGATGAACTCTGTGGCTTCTGGGTTCAGTGTTTCATCTGTGGTGTCTTCAGTGGTTGGAAGATCTATGGTAGAAGTTCCTGGAGTTGGGGAAGGCCACAGCCAATCAAATTCTCCCTCCTCACTTCCACTAAGTTGAGAGGCCTCTCCATCTTCAGCTCGGGAGGTCTGCGACCGAGTGTTCGGCCTAGGAGTATCCAGGATAGAGGCCGGTTCAGGGGAGTCTCCCACGGGAGATATTCTAACTGCCTCAGCAAGTGGGAGAAGGTGGTTTCGATGCCACGTCTTCAGTGGGCCTACCTTTCCTTCTGGCTTCAACGTATAGACAGGTAGGCCTGGCAACTTCCTGCAGATGACATAGGGTTCAGATCTCCATCTGTCTGCAAGTTTGTGCTTTCCAGGGACCCCCAGATTGCGTAACAGTACTCGATCCCCGGGCTGTAGGTCTTGTACCCGAACCTTCAAGTCGAAGTTTCTTTTATTTCGAGCTCCCCTTTGATCTGAGGCCGCTTGAGCATGTTCATGGGCTACTTTCAGGCTGTGTCTGAGCCTGTCCACATATCCTTTGTGGGATGTGGCTGAGGAATGGTCCAGAGAGGTGCCAAAGGCCAAGTCCACCGGTAGTCTCGCTTCTGTCCCAAACATGAGTCGATATGGGGAGTAGCCTGTAGCATCACTGATGGTGCAGTTGTAAGCATGTACTATGGCTGCTATGTGTTGGCTCCAATGTTGCTTTTTCTCGCTTTCCAGAGTCCCCAACATGTTGAGCAAGGTTCGGTTAAACCTTTCCGGCTGAGCATCTCCCTGTGGATGGTAAGGTGTAGTTCGAGTCTTCTTGATTCCCAAAGAATCCAGGAGCTTCCGGATCAGCTTACTCTCAAAGTCCCTCCCTTGATCTGAATGGAGTCGCTGTGGCAGCCCATAATGGACAAAGTACTTCTCCATAAGTACCTTGGCTACGGTGGAGGCCTTCTGGTCTTTGGTGGGGAAAGCCTGGGCATACCTGGTGAAATGGTCGGTTATCACCAGAACATTTCCTAGTCCACTCAGGTCGGGTTCGAGGCAGAGAAAATCAATGCATACCAGATCCATTGGGCCTTGACTCTGTAGATGGCCCATTGGGGCAGCTTGATGGGGTAAAGTCTTCCTCTGGATGCATCGTGCACATGAGTGGCAGTACTCTTCTATCTCTGCCCTCATGCAGGGCCAATAGAACCGACTTCTGACAAGTTGAAAGGTCCTTTCAGCCCCTAGGTGGCCATGGTTGTCATGCAGGGCAATCAGAACAGTCTCTCGATATTTCTCTGGGAGGAACAGTTGCCACTTATCTTCTGAGTCATCAGAGGGGCCCCTTCGGTAGACCACTCCCTGATGTAACTGCAACCTGTCCCACTCTTTCCTCAGCAGGCGAGCTTCTTTTGAAGGTTGACGCATGAGTCTGTTTGGATCCTGATTCTCCAGGGCCTCCAGGACCAATCTCCCCATGGGGTCTTCCAATTGGTCACACCTCAACTCCTTCTTGGACAGTCTTGGCAGGTTGTCCTCTCCCAGTTGAGCTACTCCACAGTAGTGTTTGGGGACTCCCACCATGGTAACTCCTATTTCCTCTGCTCTGGAACCTCCTCGAGCTTGGAATTCAGCTCCTTGGCAAAGGGCCCGCACCCCGTCCGGTGCCACTTGGGTCCAATCTTCTACGTCACTGGTGAGAGAATGAGATCTCCTGGACAGAGCGTCTGCATCTCGATTCCCAGTCCCTGGCCTATACTTTAGGCTGAAGTTGAATCCAGAAAGTGCGGCCAGCCACCTGTGTCCAGTGGCATCCAGCTTGGCCGTGGTGAAAAGGTAGGTAAGGGGGTTGTTGTCGGTCTTCACAGTGAACTCCGCCCCATACAGGTAGTCTTTGAGCTTGTCTACTACCGCCCACTTAAGGGCCAGGAACTCCAGCTTGTGAGTGGGGTAGTTCTTCTCAGGGGGGGTCAGGCTCCGGCTCACATAGGCAACAGGCCGTTGTTGCCCTTCGTGTTCTTGATAAAGTACTCCTCCCAGACCGTCATGACTAGCATCTACATGTAGTTCATAGGGCTTGGTTGGGTCTGCATAGGCCAAGACTGGGGCAGTGGTTAGGCTCTCCTTTAATGCCTGGAAGGCCTCTTCACACTTCTGGTTCCACTGATCTCTGACTGACTCTCCCGGCTTCCTGGGCCCTGAGTCGTCCTCTTCCCCCTCGGTCTTGAGTAGTTCATTCAATGGCCTGGCAAGTCGGGCGAATCCATCCACAAACCTCCTGTAATAGGAGCAGAACCCCAAAAAGGATCTGAGTTCTGTTACTGTGGTGGGTCGTGGCCAGGAGGTAACTGCCTCCAATTTCTCAGGGTCTGTGGCAACCCCTTCTTCAGACACTATGTGCCCCAGATAGTTCACAGAAGACTGATAGAACCGACACTTCTCAGGCGAAAGCTTGAGTCCTTCCTCACTGAGTCTTCTCAACACTTTTTCCAGCCTCCTTTCGTGTTCTTCCAAGGTTCTCCCAAAGACAATGACATCGTCCAGGTATACAAGGACTTCAATAAGGTTCATGTCTCCTACAGTCTTCTCCATGAGACGTTGGAAAGTCGCTGGGGCTCCAGACAGACCTTGGGGCATCCGGTTGAATTCAAAGAACCCTACTGGGGTTATGAAGGCTGTCTTCTCCCTGTCTTCTGGGTGCATAGGAATCTGATAGTACCCGCTCTTGAGATCCATAACGCTGAACCATTTAGCTCCAGACAAGCTCTGTAGGGCATCCTCTATCCTCGGAGTGGTGTATTGGTCAGGTATGGTTCTCCTGTTGAGAGTCCTGTAGTCGATACAGAGCCTCAATGATCCATTCTTCTTTCTGACCACCACGATGGGAGAGGCATAGGGGCTTCTGGACTCCCGTATCACACCAGTCCTCTTGAGTTCTGCAAGTTGTTCCCTTAGATCCTCCAGATCTGCTAGGGGGACCCGCCTGACCCTCTCTCGGAAGGGCTTGTCTTCCTGGAGGCGGATCCGATGGGTGGCACTCCTTGCACACCCCACATCGAACTCATCCTTAGAGAAGATCTTCTCCCATCTATTCAACTGGGCCTTGGCTCTCTCCTTCCAAGCTCCTGGCAGATTCGGGTTTTCCATGGACAGCTTCTCCCAAGCATCTCCTCCTTCACCTGTCCTCTTCACTTCTGACAGGGTAACAGGGGCCGCAGGGCTCACCTGGCCTAGCAGCATTCTGGCTGGGATTTCCATGGGGTCTCTGGTAGTGTTCCTAACACTCACTGGAACTCTACAATGGGCCTTCTTCAGGACCTTCAGCGGAATCACTTCCGGTATCACTTCCAGACCTGAGGACTCACCCCTTGGGTCTGACTCCAGCACGACAAAGGGACCAGGCTGCTCCCAAGTAAGCTTCACAGTGGCTCTGAGACAGGTTACTTCGCCGGGCTGCAACACTACCCCTTCTCTTCCAAGTTTCCACACCTTCCCTATCCCCTCTCCAGGGGTCTCCTGCTCTTGGACCAGCCGTTGGTAGGCCGTCTTCAGCATGGGATGGATCTTGGTGGCTGTTTTCCCCTCTTCTTTTACTAGAGGGGTCAGGAGTCTTCGGACCAGGTCCGTGTTCGTCCCTATTATAAGGGAATTCTTGTTGGCTCCAGGCGGCCTAGGGCACACGACTGCCAGGGTGTCAAACACTTCGGCCTTCCCAGCCACGGATGGGTCAAAGGTCATCTTGATGGGAAGATAGCCGTCGTAAGGGAAACTCTGGGTTCCAATTCCCCATATTTCCAGCTCTTCTATCTTCTGGATAGGCAGATGACTCAAGTGCCTATCGTAGAAGTCCCGGTATAGTAGGGTCACTTGTGCCCCGGTATCCAAGAGGGCCCTGGTGTAGACTCCCTCCACTTGAATGGGCACTATAGGAGATGGGCCCACCAGCTTCTCCGGATATGGCCCGTCCGGCAGGGGTCGCCTTCTTCAGACCTTTTCATTTTGGACTCTCTCTTGTCCTATTCCCTTTGGACTTGAACCTTTCTTGAGCCTGGTATGCATTGACTTCCCTCCTCTCTTTATGGGTGTAGGAACCCGCTGAGGGATACTGTTATTTTTCTTAGGTCTGCACCCCCTCTGGGGAGTGCTGTGTCTCTTCTGAGGGGTCTTGCCCCCTTTCTCTGCGGTGTATCTCTGTTGGAGAATGTTGTGTTTCCTCTGAGGTGTTCTATTTTCTCTCTTCTTCTGTTTTTCATTCAGTTTGGAGCTCACTGAAAATGATGGGCACCCGGTTGACTCCTTCACCGGGGCCCTCTGAAGTTTTCCACCGGCTGGCGGTTATTTATCTTTTTCTTCCTGGGACTGGAACATATGTTTGCAAAATGACCAATCCCTCCGCAGTTGTAACAAATCACCTCTTCTTCACGATCCTGTAGAGAAGCGGGCGCTGAGGTATTCGGGAACAACTCCTTTCTTGGACTTTTCTTTTCTGGTTTCCTTTGATCTTTCTCCATCAAAGAGGTCAGTATCTCCAACACTTGGGACATCTGCGATTTCAGGGTGTCCATTTCTGCATCTCTTTCGGGGGTCATGGCCGGGCTGACCATCACCACCAGAGGTTTGGTTGGCTCGACTGGCTGTTCCCTCTTTTTCTCCTCCCACATGGCCTCTTCCTCTCTGACCATTCGAATGAGGTCAGGGTATTCCAGGTTCTTCCCGTCCTGTCGGGTGCGCAGCGCCAATGCAATAGGATCCAGGGGCTGAGCTCCCCTCAATACCTGCTGAGCCCGGGCCTCGTCTACCTTCCCTGGGTCGATCCCCTTCTTCAGAATAATTCTATGCAGGATCTTATCTAGACGTCCCATATATTCTGACAGTTTCTCTCCTGTTTTCTGGTAGCAGTGCTCCAGCTGATAGGTGAGCTCGGTAACTTTTTCTGTCCCACCGAACACATTCTGCAAGATGTCCAAGTAGTCCTGTGCAGTACAGTCTTTCCTGCTCATCTTCAGGTTGCGTATGGCATCCAGAGCAGGCCCCTTCAAACTTTCAGCAATTCGCTGTTTCTTGCTGCGTTCTGGAACTTCCCATTCCTCTAAGGCCTGAGTGATGCCATCTAGCCACTCCTCAAATCCTTCTTCCCCTGAGGGCACAGGTTTTCTCCCTGAGAATATCCGGAGCTTTCTGTACCCCGACATTGGGTAATCTGTGGGATTCTTCTTGCACTGGGCCACAATCTCTCCCAGTACAGCGCATAGTTCTGTGCTGAGGGTGGCCGGTGATGATCTGGGACTCTCTGTATCCTCCTGCTCTTGTGCCTTAGGGGATGGTGGGGGAGGTATCTGTGGAGATGATGACTTTCTTATTTGGAACCGATCTCCCTTATGTGGCAGCGCATGTGTCAGATGGTAGGTCTGCTCATCCATAGCTTGTATGCTCTGGCTTTTAAAATGCTCTGGAATTTCGTCTTTCCACTCTATTAATGCGTATGTACACGAAGCATGTGGTCTCACATCCATCACCCATGATTTCTGGCATGGTGATAGGGATGTCATTAACTGCTTTATCGCATCTCTTTGCCAGATCCCCGGGAGTTCAATAACTGCCGCCGCGGCCGGATCTGCGCCAGCCATTGTGTACCACTGTCCTACTTCTAGCGGGTCCATGCCGGTCTTTTGGCGTGTTCGCTTGCTGTATCAGGATCCCGGACGAGAACTCCACGTGTAGCGATACCTCCAACTAAGAAGGCCGCAGATTTAGTTTGGGCCCTGATGACAGCTCCGCCAACCCCCGGCAATATGCTCTACCCTCTGCTGGCACAGCTAGTACTAAAAGTAAACTATCTATCTTATACCTTATGAATAAGTGAGCATTGAGACAATACTAAAGAAAAAAAAGGGTATAAGGTTTTACTTAAGCTCTTAGTAAGAAAGATAATAACATTGATCACAGTTTACATTCAATCATTGGTAATGCAGAGCCCTGCAATGCTAACACACTAAAGAACTGACATGCAACAAGTGCGCCACACGGGCGACTGTTAGGTAAATGCCCTATGGCGCAATAACCCAAAACACATTAGTAACCCCACCAGGCCTGGTTTTTGAGGTCTATAACTTAGTCCTTTTTCTTCACCGGCAGGTCTTTAACGGTGGTGCACATTAACAAAATACAACTTTGTAATCCAGTGAAGTAGGTAGAGATGGGCAGGAACTTGGCTATCCCGACTACAAGTTCAGCTATGGTATGGCTCTTCTTCACTAAGGGTATCAGGAACAACTAGAGGGGGCCACGGCAGTCTATTGGCCTATATGCATTAACAGTATCTCGTTCTGGGCATATGCCCTCTCACCCGCCGGACTACGGATCCAGTCCGGGAAACTTCCACCGGCTGTGTCACACGCACTCGGTCTCTCCAGCGATCGGGTCCCCGATCCAACAAGGCTGTAGCTGAGCGAAGTCAGATGCCACCCAGGCTCGCAGAGGGGTGGAAGGCTCTTTGGTGCTGAGCAAGGCCTCAGGCTTCAGGCCTTGCACTCCGACACATCCGCACAGGAGGATCAGACTGTGAAGTCTCGTGTCCCAAAGAGGCCGAGCCCAGCTTCGCCTCCTCCTTTTATAACCCCTCCCATGAGTCTCTGCGGTGGGAACATATGAAGAATGTGGTTCTGGGTGATGTAGTCTCTCTCTCTCCTCTGCTCTCACTCCAGCAATGTCTTTTCTCTACTTCCTCCTGACTCACCTCCCCCCTAGAACTTCTTGTCTCTCTGCATTAAAGGGGAACACCCCGCTACATCCCTTTGACAAAAGTTGGCTGTTAAACCAGCTGCTGTCAGGCAGACTGCTGTACACACTGACCAAAACTCAGACAGATAGTGTGTACCCAGCATTAAGCTGGCCAAACACTAGTCAAGAACATGACTTGTTTCCCCCATCCACACGCTCAAGGTTGATGGGGAAATTCCCTTGAGGTTGATGGGGGAATCCCTCCAAAGTTGATGGCACTGCGGAATCCCTCTGAGATTGAGGGGGGAATCCCTCCGGAGGTTGAGGGGGGAATCCCTCCGGAGGTTGAGGGGGGAATCCCTCCGGAGGTTGAGGGGGAATCCCTCCGAGGTTGTTGGGGGAATCCCTCTGAGGTTGTTGGGGGAATCCCTCTGAGGTTGTTGGGGGAATCCCTCCGAGGTTGTTGGGGGAATCCCTCCGAGGTTGATGGGGGAATCCCTCCGAAGTTGATGGCACTGCGGAATCCCTCTGGAGGTTGAGGGGGGAATCCCTCCGGAGGTTGAGGGGGGAATCCCTCCGGAGGTTGAGGGGGAATCTCTCCGAGGTTGTTGGGGGAATCCCTCTGAGGTTGTTGGGGGAATCCCTCTGAGGTTGTTGGGGGAATCCCTCCGAGGTTGTTGGGGGAATCCCTCCGAGGTTGATGGGGGAATCGCTCCGAGGTTGATGGCGCTGTGGAATCCCTCCGAGGTTGATGGGGATATTCCTCCAAGGTTGATGGGGGAATCCCTCCAATTTTGATGGCAGAATCCCTCCGAGGTTGATGGGGGAATTCCTCCGAGGTTGATGGCATTGCGGAATCCCTCAGAGGTTGATGGCGGAATCCCTCCCGCTGAGGCTGAGCCTTTGTATTCTGACAGCCTTCCCTACCATCAGAATACACTCATCAGCACCGCTGGGCTACAGATGGCAGCTCTAATCAAGAGAAAATTTTCTAACAGCTAGTTGTACGAGTCAATATTCAATCCCTGTATGCTAGCAAACAAGCAGAGCTTCCTCTTTTGGGTAGAACTCCGCTTTAAATGTTAATGGCACCCCAAGAGCCAGTATTGAGCATGCTGTGTGACAAATTCGCTGCAAGTGGACCAAAAAGCATAGTAAAAAGACACGCCACGCTCCTCTCTAAAAAATGTCCTGGAGTTTCTTTGGGGCGGTTGTCACATGTAGGGCAGTCCTTTCAAGTGAAAGAGCTGCCTATGTGTGACGAGCGGAAACGCTCCAAAACACCCCAAAAAAAGAATGCATGCAGGAATATGAGTTCCCACTATGCAGAGAAGTGAAGGGGGCCTGTTAGCTGAGTGTCTTCGTCCACTCCCTCCTATGTAACTGGCCGTACACTATGCAATCTCTGTACAATTTCTCTTTGTTTTACCAAAACTGTGAAATAAGAGGACCCACCTGAACAATCTATTCAATTTGTATCAAATCAGACAGGCCCTTGCACTTATGGTAAGTCTCGTACACACGGTCGGACTTCCATCGGACTTTTCCGTGGATTTTTGTCCGAACGGAGTTGGCCGGGCACACCCATAGCATACACACGCTCTGACTTTTCTGCAAACTTTCCTAAAACTTTTTCAACATCACGTGGTTTTTCTGCTCTTTACCGCCAACTTTGGTCAACTTCTGCTATTGTTGGTTGATTTTAACATTATTTGTTTTGGATTATTTGGATTTCTGTACACACGATCGGACTTTGCTCCATCGGACTTTTGTTGGCGAAAAGTTTGTCCGTTTGCAGACCGAACATTTGTCCGATGAAAACCAAAAAAGCTTGTCCGATGGAGCGTACCCACGGTCGGATTTTTTGTCAAACTTGCTCAAAATGAAGTTTGTTGGCAAAAAGTCAGACCGTGTGTACGGGGCTTTAGATCTAAATGATCTTAACCACTTCAATACTGGGCACTTATACCGCCTTCCTGCCCAGACCAATTTTCAGCTTTTAGCGCTCTCTCATTTTGAAGTACTCATTGTCATGCAATACTGTACCCAAACAACATTGTTATAATTTTTTCACACAAATACAGCTTTCTTTTGGTGGTATTGAATCACCACTGTTTTTTTGTTTTTTTTTGGCAATAGAAGTAAAAAAAGAGCGAACATTTTGGAAAAAAAACAAAACTTTTTTTTAGTTTCTATTATAAAATTTTGCAAATAAGTAATTTTTGTTCATAAATTTGGGCCACAATTTATACTTTATACTGCTACATATCATTGGTAAAAAAATAACCCAAATTAGTGCATATTATTTAGTCTGTGTGAAAGTTAAGCTGGCCATACACCATTAGATTATCTGCAGATTTTCTATGGTTAGATGGAAAAAGTGGGAGATTCCTCCATCCACACAGTTAATATACATGGAGAAATCTGTTGCACTTTTTCCATCTAACCATAGAAAATCTGCAGATAATCTAATGGTGTATGGCCAGCTTTATAGACTCTAGCTATAGTGCAAATCATTAAAAATTGATCACACCTGATGTACTAATTTCTAGAGGCCCTGAAATTACTGTGTATACAAAGCAGATCCCCGTTCTGTAAGGGAAGTACAGTGTGATCATCTGTTCCTAGTGATCAGGAACAGTGATCTCTCTGTACCCCCAGTCAGTACACTCCCCCCACAGTTAGAAACACCTCCCTAGGACACACTTGACCCCTTGATCACCCCTAGTGTTAACCCCTTCCCTGTCAGTGATCGCTGTATAAAGCCCCGTACACCCGGTCGGACTTTTGGCCAACAAACTTCATTTTGAGCAAGTTGGACCAACAATCCGACCGTGTGTACGCTCCATCGAACAAACGTTTTTGTTTTTGTTTTCATCGGACAAAAGTTCGGTCTGCAAACGGACAAACTTTTCGCCAACAAAAGTCCGATGGAGCAAAGTCCGACCGTGTGTACAGAAAACCATCGGGCTTTTGTCCGATGGACAAAACAAATAATGTTAAAATGAACCAACAATAGCAGAAGTTGACCAAAGGGTGGCGGTAAAGAGCAGAAAAACCACGTGATGTCGGAAAAGTTTTGGGAAAGTTTGCAGAAAAGTCAGAGCATGTGTATGCTATGGGTGTGCCCGGCCAACTCCGTTCGGACAAAAATCCACGGAAAAGTCCGATGGAAGTCCGACCGTGTGTACGAGGCTTAAGTGTCACTGGTCCTAAAAAAGTGTCAAAAATGTCCGATCTGTCCGCTGCATCTAATGGCAGTATAGTGGGAAGCTGCATCTGGGGACTGGCTGCAACAGTGGCAATCCGCATCTGGTGGCAGTCCGCAACAGTGACAATCCGCATCTGGTGGCAGTCCGCAACAGTGACAATCCGCATCTGGTGGCAGTCCGCAACAGTGACAATCCGCATCTGGTGGCAGTCCGCAACAGTGACAATCCGCATCTGGTGGCAGGCCGCAACAGTGACAAACTGCGTCTGGTGGCAGAATAGTGACCAGCTGCGTCTGGTGGCAGGCCACAACAGTGACAATCTGCATCTGGTGGCAGAATAATGACAAGCTGCATATGATGGCAGGAGACGGTGACAAGTGACAAGCTGCATCTGGTGGCAGGAGACAGTGACAAGTGACAATCTGCATCTGAAGGCAGGTGGTAAGTGACACACTCAGGGCTCCCACTGATCCTGCATTATGTTGAGTTGAACTATTTAATTTTATATTATAATGTAATAATAGAAATAATGCGCTTCAATTATCCTGACACCATATCAACCATGGTGTCATGATGAATGAAGTGCTAACAACAGCCACTGCCCTGACAAATCGGCATCGGACAACACCCCTGTTCCAGTCCTTGGCAAAATTTTCACTAAACCGCTCCCCGGTGCCAAAAAGGTTGGGGACCGTTGCTCTAGATATCGTGGGGGCAGACATTATTAGATCTACTTCTCCCGAGCATGAACGGCCATTGATGGATTGAAATTTTCCCTGCTGAACCGGGTGATTTTTCATCCATCTATGGCCAGAATTGCACTCTGAGGTTTGAGATGCCGGCCTAGCGAGCTACCTTGGGGTTCTCCTGTACCTTCCAGAGGTAAGGGGGTGCTGCAGAATAAAGAGTACACACATGTTTAGTAAAAAAAGGAAATTTTAAAGGGTTTGATTGACATTTTCAATGACTGTTGTGTATTTAGTTATGTTTCTATGATGGAAGAACAAGCCACAAAGAAATAATAGCATTGCATTAAAGACATTTCACTGCCTGGCAGCAAAGATAAACCCGCTCTGGGCTTTGCCATCTCCAAAGCAGTAATGGCATCTCTTCCCAGGCACATTATTCTGGATGTGCATATATGATGAACGAGGGATCTCTCAGGGGTCTAATCACTTGCTTCCAGGCTTTTGTATTCCCCCCCATGGATGTCCAGTCTTGTTCTAACAAGTAAAAAGAGAAATATTTTTGCTTCTAACTTTTAAGTAAAGCAGTTTCTTTCAGCAGTAGGATCTCTGCACTGTGAAAATGTCAGTATTTGTAAACCCAGTCATTAAAAGTCTTAAAATGTTAATGTATTTTTAAAATGTATTTAAAATATTTTTTTAATTCAGCTGCTTTTATTAAAATAATACCTGGCGATCCTGCCATGAAAGTCCCTGTTTAGGCACTTCCTGTTTTAGAATTACAGTGCTCTGTTTGCCAGTTGTGCTCTTGTGTTGTCACCCTGGCACAAGAGCTTTCAGTGAAGAATTAGGGCTCGGTCACACTAGTGGTACTCTCTGAAGAGCGATCTGGGTTTGGAGAGCAATTTTGGAGGTGTTCCGCGCAGATGGTTAATTGGGTGTTGTCCACTGAGACAACTACCTGGGTAGGGTCTTATAGGAGGATATAGAGGGATAGTGGGTATGACGCTGCTCTTTGAAGTGACAGGTGTGTGTTGTAAATTCGTATTGAAAAGTGCTAGGTGCTTTGTATACTCTTTAACCACTTAAGCCCCGGACCAATAGGCAGCATAAAGACCAGGCCCCTTTTTGCGATTCGGCACTGCGTCGCTTTAACTGACAATTGCTCGGTCGTGCGACGTGGCTCCCAAACAAAATTGACGTCCTTTTTTCCCCACAAATAGAGCTTTCTTTTGGTGGTATTTGATCACCTCTGCGGTTTTTATTTTTTGCGCTATAAACAAAAATAGAGCAACAATTTGGAAAACAAATGCAATATTTTTTACTTTTTGCTATAATAAATATCCCCCAAAAATATATTAAAAAAACGTTTTTTTTCCTAAGTTTAGGCCGATACGTATTCTTCTACATATTTTTTGTAAAAAAAAAATCGCAATCGCCGTTTATTGATTGGTTTGCGCAAAAGTTATAGCGTTTACAAAATAGGGGGTAGTTTTATGGCATTTTTATAAAAAAAAATTTTCTTACTAGTAATGGCGGCGATCAGTGATTTTTTTCGTGACTGCGACATTATGGCGGACACATCGGACACTTTTGACCCATTTTTGGCACCATTGTCATTTTTACAGAGACCAGTGCAATAAAAATGCACTGGTTACTGTAAAAATGACACTGGCAGTGAAGGGGTTAACCACTAGGGGCGCTGAAGGGGTTAAGTGTGCCTAGGGGAGTGATTACTACTGTGTGGGGGCGTGGCTACGAGTGACACGTGACCGATCTCCGCTCTGATTACACAGAGCGGAGATCGGTGACATTGTCAGTATGGGAGCGGGGAGATGTTGTGTTTACACTAACATCTCCCTGCTCCATGCCTCTGTGAGACGATTGCGGGGATTCCCACGGCGATCGAGTCCGCTGGACCCGCGGTCCGACTCACGGGGAAGGCAGAAGGGTCGCGAGCGTGGCGCCGGTGGCGGAACGTACAGGTACGTGATTGTGCCTGTACGAGCCATTCTGCCGATGTATATATACAGTGCATGGTCCTTAAGTGGTTAAGTCAACACATTAAATAAATACATTTAAAAATAAAAAATGCAATCGATGATATTGGTAAAGTGATTAATGTTTCTGTCAAACCAAATGGTGAATAAACATTGATTTATGATATGAGCAAAAAATCAATAATCAATAAAGTGACAAGTGCTACTATAAACCAGTTAAAGTAAACAACAAACTCTGTAATGATAAATAAAATCAATTTCAACCAACCACTGGACTCTTGTGGTGGTAAAAATGACCGGTCCATAAGTAGTCAAGTTCGGTATCATTGGTCTTTCCATATTAATAGATTTAAACAAAATCAATGAAATCACAAATTAAGGTGACAGGTGCTCTTTATCCATGCTTGTAACAAATATACCGTATATTGGTGCAGGTGTTCCACTCTGTGCTCCCCTTATAATACTGCACTCACCGGAGGGCTCTCCTCTCAAGTGGGTATCTCACATTCACAGCTTAAACTGCTGTATGACAGGACACAGGTCCACGTTTGGTGAATTTCCTTTCTCCTTCACACAGTTAGCACTTTCCTCTTAGTTGTATGCGGAAAGAAGTTACATCCCATAGCGCAATAACGTCTGACTTTTTATTCCACAAAAAACAATCAGAAATGCACTTACATTCACTTAGAATTCAATAGGCTTTGAAAAGCAGGAAGTCTGAGACGCTCATGCGCTCCACGGACCAAACAGGAAGTGATGTAATGATTCTGGAAGCTCCTCCCTACGTGTTTTGTCAGCGCAACGTCATCAGGAGCAGTGCCTCAAAGGGGGAGCTGTTGGGGGGAGGTAAACGGCAAGTGGGAACGGGCAATAAAGTAGCCCTTTAAACACATTACACAGGCATGGACAATCAGAAACTCTTCACCATCCTGAGAAATGGCATGAAGCCATCACTATAGTACATGTAGACAGGAAGTCAAACAGGCTTTAATAGATCAGCAGCACTGAGATATAATGATTTTTTTTTTATATTGCGGTTTTTATTATACAGTTTTGTATCAAAATAAATGTCATTTAGTGGAGATTTACATCTATGTAAAGTACCAGGACTGTGAATTTATATATAGAGGCTAATGTGAGACAGAATGAATATGTAGAAGAAGATATTAAAGTGGGAGTAAACTCCCATCACTGACCTTTACCTATAGGTAAGTCTATAGTAAGGCTTACCTATAGGTACTGTAATCATCTCCTAAACATGCACTGATATCACTGATGCATGCGCTGTGAAGGAACGGCCACCCGGGCCGTTCCTTCAGAGCCCTGTCTCGTAAAGGGTGGCTCCCGCATGCATGTGCAGGTGTGACGTCATTGTGGCTCCGGTCATTCACACAACCAGAGTCGCGAACCCGGAAGGAAGACCGGGTGAAGATGGAAGCACCTGCAGTGGTGACAGTGCCGCGCTGGAATGCTTTGTTTTCAGGTAAGTTTAACATAATATGCTAGTATGCAATCCATATTGGCACATTATGACATTAACTTCCAGATCAGAACAAAAAAAAAAAAAACACCCAGCGCTTTATTTAGTGTTGGAGGCTGTATATTAAAGCTGGCTACACACTAGCAGAGTTTCCTGAGAAATTTTTCATTTTAAGAATGTCTGCTTAATTTCCTAATCATTAGTGTGGGTCAAATCGAGGTTCGTTTTTGACTGCAGTGAGGGGAAAACTCGAAGAAGCAGGATGGACAGTTTTTCTCTAAGGCCCCTTTCACACTGGGGCGGGCAGGTGCGGTGGCGGTATAGCGGCGCGATTTTCAGCGCCGCTATACCGTCGTTATCACCGCGGTATGCGGCCGCTAGCGGGGTGAATTTTGCCGCGGTTTGCGGGCGGTATTACCGCGGTGTCACCACGCCACTGAGGGAAGGGTGATAGTGTGTTTGCCGGCCGGCTAATTTTATGCTCAACAAACGCTGCTTGATGTAAGTGTTTTTAACTGTTTTTGGAATAAATTTTATATACGTACTACACTATGGTCTGTGTCCTCTTCTCATAACGGTTCCATGGTCGGTGTCATTGATCGAGAGGAACGGGGATAAGAGAAGGGTGTGTGCTGTTGATGTCTCCTGGTCCAATTTCTCAACCAAAGGCCGCGGCTGGGTCACAGCCGACTGTGTATCGGGGGCTTATTTTTGGTAAGCTGCCAATTCGAGTGGTGGAGGGCACTGTCGGTCTGTGTTATCACGTGGTGGTGCTGGCTTTCCAAATTGTGTTTCTATCTTTATCCTTGGAGACCCACTAGCTGGATATAGGACCCACGGCACATAAAGACTGTAACATCTCCCTTGAGACCTGCCAAAAGGCTGGGAATGGGATTATCATATGTGTTTTTTTTAAACCAACCCCTGGACATTTGTTTTATCCCACTCCCAGAACATTGGTGTGAGATTTTTGCCCATATTCTAACCAATACTAAATGTATGGGTAATCCAACCCTAAGAAACCCCATATTCTATTGAATAGATTTGGGTTCACTTTAATGCCCCCTCCACAGCAGTGGGTCTCCAGTCAAAGCTTATGCAGGGCTAACTGGTTCCCTGTCCACCATATGCAGCATTGGGCCAATAACCAACCACCAGCGGTGTCACCCGAAAGGAAGAGGAACAAGTCACATGCTCTTCCATACCTGAAAGTACCGGGGATGGAGGCAGTGAATAAAGTAATACTAAGGATGTGGTGCTGGGCAGCATCACCATGCACCTGCTGCTTTATCTAAGAATTAGGCCGCATTTACACTTAAGCTGAGCATCTGTGGTTGTTTTGCAGGCTTTTATTTTGTGTTTGTACAGTCTTTTTTGTAGGTGTCTGAGGGTTAAAATGATTTTTAACCAATGGATAGCTATTCGCCAGGGAAACAAATGTGTGATGCATGCGGTTTTGTGCAATTTTTCTGGCGCTCTTACTGAAATCCATTGGGGTCAAAGAAGCTTGAAGCCTGTAGCTGAAAGGAAGCATGTAGAAGCACTATGCTCAGGTGTGAGCAGGCATGCACACAGCGTTTTTTGGCTTTGAGTTACAAAATGCTCAAGTGTAAATGCGACCTTACACTATGTTCACACCTATGCGCTTTTTAGTTCGTTTTGCAGAAACACACTACAGTTCATATACCATGGTTTCCTAAGGTACAGGTTCACATCTATGCATTTTTAAGCCAGTGCATTTTTTCAAAGGGTCAGGGACTTTTTTTTCCCGCAGCAGATTGCGTTTTGCGTGTAATAGACCCCAATGGACCCGCATTTTTTCTTCATAACAAACTGTAAATAGCTGGTTGTTAAGGAGCAGGCCGGGAAGAGTCATCAGATGTCAGCAGGGTTCCCACTGACAGCTGAATTTAAAAGCAATTGTTTTTTAAACAAACTGTATATAGCTGGTTGTTAAAGAGCGGGCCGCCGTGCCCTTAACAACCGATGAGTCATCAGTTGTCAGCGCTATTCACTGCTGACAGCTGAATGTAAATACAAGAATTGCTGGCAATAAAAAAATCTGGAAAAAAATAGCGTTTGGTCCCTCAAAATCCATACCAGACCCTTTTCTGAACATGCAGCCCGGCAGGTCAGGAAAAGGAGGAAACGAGCGAGCTCCCCTCCTCCTGAACCATACCAGGCCACATGCCCTCAACATGGGGGGGTGCTTTGGGGCAGGGGGGGCTCTGCCCCCCCAAGCAACTTGTCCCAATGTTGATGGAGACAAGGGTCTCTTCCCCACAACCCTGGCTGGTGATTGTGGAGGTCTGCGGACGGGACTTATCGGAATCTGGAAGCCCCCTTTAAAAAGGGAGCCCCCAGATCCCACCCCCCTATGTGAATGAGTATGTAAAACATAGTACCCCTACTCATTCACCAAAAAAAAAAAGTGTAGTGTAAAATACGACAGTGGGTAGTTTTTGACAAGTACTTTATTTAACCACTTACCGACCGCGCCATAGCCGAATGACAGCTACAGCGCAGCTCAATAACTCTGGGAGGGGGTACATTGACGTCCCCCCCCCAGAATCGCGCTCCCACGGGTCCCCTGGGGCGCATCACGAATCACTGTAAATGGCCGCTAACAGCGGGCGTTTACCACGCGATCGCTCCGTCAAATGACGGAATGATCACATGTAAAGAAACCGGCATCATGTCCGATTCCTCTCTCCCCTCTCTGTACCGATCGGTACAGTGTGAGAGGAGAGGGGGAGAGATCGGTTGCAGCAGCACTGTGGGCTGGATCTTTAGTGCCCACAGCGCTGCTCTGTGCCAATTGCAGAAATAATCCATCTATCCATGCTCACAGCCAGCCATCCATCCATGCTCACAGCCATCCATCCATACACAGCCATCCATGCTCACAGCCAGCCATCCATCCATGCTCACAGCCAGCCATCCTCCTCCATCCAGCCGTACTCAGCCGTACTCAGCCGTACCCAGCCATACTCAGCAATGCCCAGCTATACTCAGCAATACCCAGCTGTACTCAGCAATATCCAGCTGTACTCAGCAATACCCAGCCGTACTCAGCAATATTGGTTGATGTGTGGATTGCGCTAACCCCTGAATAAAATTATATCATACCACTCCTATTAGCCATTAAAAAAATGTATATAATGAAAATTATATATATATATATATATATATATATATATAAAAATGAATGTGTGTATATACATATATATATATATATATATATATATATATATATATATATATATCTGCGCTCTGTTTCACTGGGGAATCCTTGCGGATATTCCTCTTCGTGCCAACAATTTAATTTATATGTGTACCCAAGCTTCAACACAATATCATGCCCCTATGAAAAATTACCAACTCAAACTATATGAATAATATACTTGTGAAAACAACTGTGCAGTATTGACAACAAATTGTTATCAATAATCAAAGTGCAAGTGCCAAATATATATCAAATATAAAATAAGAAAAAATGCAAATGCTGCTGTTATATTATCATCCAACTCAGTCCATTGAATCCATAAATCAAAATCAAACAAAGTACAATGGATGTCCTCAGTGAGTGATCAACTTCTTTCAATGATGACGTCCCTTGTTTGTAATTAAGTACTTCTACTTCCACCGTTATTGTGACTGCACCACCACCTAGTGAATTGGCCACTCACCAGATATAAAAGAGTATGCGCCTTTGGTTCATTCATTTAGGATAACCACTCCGTTTTGATGGGTCCGTCAGCAGCCTTTCCAAGCAGTGTGCCAATATCTCTTGCTCTATTGGTTCTCATAAAACATATAGATAGCCATCATGGTGTAGTATGTAACTATTCTTTTATTAAAAAGTTAAAAAACACTATTGAACTCACATGCTGTAGTGCCTCTGAGCCGGCACCAAGCTGATCCAGCCATGTACGTGGAGTGGGGAATGTCAGCGTGTCTGCTCCTATGTTTCCTCTTAACAGCGTGCGTTCCAGGCCTCGCTTTCGTTTGTCAGGAAGTGACGAAAATTATTTCCCAGCAGCCTCCACGCGTTTCACATTTCCGTATGCGTCATCAGGAAGCTGCTGTGTTGATGTCCATCCTCCAATTTATACCCCCTTGAACTTATTGTGTCCAATCAATATGTCGTATGGCTGGAAACGGCCGTTCCGCAATACCGGAAGTAGTTGAACCGCCATCTTAACTGCTGGTTTTTATTCCCCATTCCCATCAATCTATTGCTATTGGTGTATCCAGCAGTCAGAACATCTACATTCTGACCCCGTGATTCTTCCCGCCTGGATGTACTGTGAAACCCCTCCATGCTAATACCGGGTTCCCCCATGTACCCAGCTGGATCACTTTTACAATTTACAAATACAAGCTTTTAAATTATTGCCGGTAACAATTCATAAAGCCTTACATAAGAATTAAAAAAATATATATACAGTGGGTACGGAAAGTATTCAGACCCCCTTAAATTTTTCACTCTTTGTTATATTGCAGCTATTTGCTAAAATCATTTACATTAATTTTTTTCCTCATTAATGTACACACAGCACCCCATATTGACAGAAAAACACAGAATTGTTGACATTTTTCCAGATTTATTAAAAAAGAAAAACTGAAATATCACATGGTCCTAAGTATTCAGACCCTTTGCTGTGACACTCATATATTTAACTCAGATGCTGTCTATTTCTTCTGATCATCCATGAGATGGTTCTACACCTTCATTTGAGTCCAGCTGTGTTTGATTATACTGATTGAACTTGATTAGGAAAGCCACACACCTGTCTTTATAAGACCTTACAGCTCACAGTGCATGTCAGAGCAAATGAGAATCATGAGGTCAAAGGATCTGCCTGAAGAGCTCAGAGACAGAATTGTGGCAAGGCACAGATCTGGCCAAGGTTACAAAAAAAAATTCTGCTGCACTTAAGGTTTCTAAGAGCACAGTGGCCTCCATAATCCTTAAATGGAAGACGTTTGGGACGACCAGAACCCTTCCTAGAGCTGGCCGTCTGGCCAAACTGAGCTATCGGGGGAGAAGAGCCTTGGTGAGAGAGGTAAAAAAGAACCCAAAGATCACTGTGGCTGAGCTCCAGAGATGCAGTCGGGAGATGGGAGAAAGTTGTAGAAAGTCAACCATCACTGCAGCCCTCCACCAGTCGGGGCTTTATGGCAGAGTGGCCCGACGGAAGCCTATCCTCAGTGCAAGACACATGAAAGCCTGCATGGAGTTTGCTAAAAAAAACACCTGAAGGACTCCTAGATGGTGAGAAATAAGATTCTCTGGTCTGATGAGACCAAGATAGAACTTTTTGGCCTTAATTCTAAGCGGTATGTGTGGAGAAAACCAAGCACTGCTCATCACCTGTCCAATACAGTCCCAACAGTGAAGCATGGTGGTGGCAGCATCATGCTGTGGGGGTGTTTTTCAGCTGCGGGGACAGGACGACTGGTTGCAATCGAGGGAAAGATGAATGCGGCCAAGTACAGGGATATCCTGGACAAAAACCTTCTCCAGAGTGCTCAGGACCTCAGACTAGGCCGAAGGTTTACCTTCCAACAAGACAATGACCCTAAGCACACAGCTAAAATAATGAAGGAGTAGCTTCACAACAACTCCGTGACTGTTCTTGAATGGCCCAGCCAGAGCCCTGACTTAAACCCAATTGAGCATCTCTGGAGAGACCTAAAAATGGCCGTCCACCAACTTTTACCATCCAACCTGACAGAACTGGGCAGGATCTGCAAGGAGGAATTGCAGAGGATCCCCAAATCCAGGTGTGAAAAACTTGTTGCATCTTTCCCAAAAAGACTCATGGCTGTATTAGATCAAAAGGGTGCAAATACTAAATACTGAGCAAAGGGTCTGAATACTTAGGACCATGTGATATTTCAGTTTTTCTTTTTTAATAAATCTGCAAAAATATCAACAATTCTGTGTTTTTCCCTCAATATGGGGTGCTGTGTGTACATTAAAGTGGTTGTAAACCCAATTTTGCAAAAAAAAAAAAAATGACACCTGCAAGAAAAAGACATAATGAGTTAGTATGCTATGCATACTAGCTCATTATGTGGCACTTACCTCAGATCGAAGCCCCCAAAGCGCTCCTCGTCCACCTCCGCTGCCGCTGCCATGTGCGCTCCGACCGTCTTCCTGTAATCGCCGCTCCGGCGCTGTGAATGCGCGCGGGGCTGGCTTTCTCTTTTGAGACAACCGGCAGTCTCCATTGACAACCGGCAACGCGCAGTGCGCCTGCGCCGTACACATCGGTGCAGGGTTTTCTCAAAATATCTTCTTAACCGTGTAGGTTAAGGAGATATTTCTTGCACCTACAGGTAAGCATTAATCTATGCTTACCTGTAGGTGCAAGTTGTGTGGTTGGGTTTACAACCACTTTAATGAGGAAAAAAAAAATAACTTAAATGATTTTAGCAAATGGCTGCAATATAACAAAGAGTGAAAAATTTAAGGGGGTCTGAATACTTTCCGTACCCACTGTATCTATTAAAAGACCTACAAATACCTATATTAAAAAAATGCCACATATAAATTAACTTTATATATGTAGAAAACTTATATGTATAGGGAACTCAAATGAGTGAATTTCTAGATATCATATTGCTTCTGACAAAAATTGTATATAAATTAAATAAACCTGAATTAAAATTAAATAAAAAAAAATATACAAATTAATAATAAAAATATAAATAAAATAAAAATAAAATAAAAATAGACTGTCAAAATTAAATGAAAACAAGAAAAAATGAAAAATAGAAAAAATATATAATAAAAATAAATAAAAATAAAATAAAAAATCAGTAATGTTCTATCAAGCAATTAACATCTAATTCCACTTTCATCCCTTGTGGTCTCATTGTATTTAATCTAAATATCCAGTAGGTTTCATTGCGTGATACTTCTCTCCGTAAGTTCAGATTACTCCAATCCTGCTCTATTCTATCAATAGCGTAAAATTTGAGGTGTCGTGGATCTCTTTTGTGTACGTCCCTGAAGTGCTTTGAGACACTATGGTATCACTATCACTATGGAATACTCAGCCGTACCTAGCCGTACCCAGCCGTACCCAGCCGTACCCAGCCATACCCAGCTGTCCCATCCATACCCAGCCATACTCAGCCATCTACATTTATGGCTCATCCATGCCACCTCAGTTCTCATCCACGCCACTACAGTGCCTCACAAAAGTGTAATTGGTAGTCAAATTAGATTTGAGAAATTTATGCCCCTAGATACATCTGACGGTGCTCCCTGCATGTTGGACCTCTCTATGTGGCCAGGCTGTGAACAAGTCTTACACATGTGGTATCACTGTACTCAGGAAAAGTAAGAGAATCTATTTTGGGGTGTAATTTTTGTTATGTACATGCTCTGTGTTAGAAATATTGTATAAATTGACAACTTTGTGTAAACAAAATGCGTTTTTATTTTCTTTCCACATTTTCCAAAAACTTGTAGAAAAAAATTACACGTTCAAAAGACTCATTATGCCTCATAGATTATACGTTGGGGTGTTTTCTTTTCAAAATGGGGTCATTTTTCGGGCGTTTCTAATGTCCTGGTGCTCCAGGGCCTTCAAAAATGCAAGAGGTAGTCAGGAAATTATATGTGTAATTTATGCTCCTAGAACGCCTGGAGGTGCTCCCTGCATGTTGGGCCTGTCTATGTGGCCATGCTGTGTAAAAGTCTCACATATTTGGTATCCCCATACTCAGGAGGAGTATCAGAATGTATTTTGGGGTGTAATTTGTGGTATGCATATGCTGTGTGTGAGAAATAACCTTCTAATATGACAATTTTGTGGGGAAAAAAAAAATAAGAAAAAAAAAAATCTTTTGCAAAGAATTGTGGGAAAAAATTACAACTTCAAAAAACTCACCATGCCTCTTACTAAATACATTAGAATGTCTACTTTCCAAAAATGGGTAATTTGGGGGGTATTTGTACTTTCCTGGCTTGTTAGGGTCTCAAGAAATGAGATAGGCTGTCAGTACTTCAAGGATTGGCACCATAGCTTTTGGACTCTATAACTTTCACAAAGACCAAATAATATACACCAATTTGGGTTATTTTTACCAAAGATATGTAGCAGTATAAATTTTTGCCAAAATTTATGAAGAAAAATTACTAATTTGAATTTTTTTATAACAGAAACAAAGAAAAATTCAATTATTTGTGTGAAAAAAAGGACAAAAATGTCATATGGGTACAGTATTGCATGACTGAGTAATTGTCATTCAAAATGAGAGAGCACTGAAAGCTAAAAATTGGTCTGGTTAGGAAGGGGGTTTAAGTGCCCAGTGGTCAAGTGGTTAAAAAATAAAAAAACAATCACAATGCCCGCCGCCACCGCTGACCCGAAAAAAAAGAAAAAATCTCCCATTCCTGCCGAAGGCTCCAGCCTTCTGCTAACTCCGCCGTCTGACAGTTCTTAAATAACTAGTAAGGGGCGGTGTCGCTTACAACGTTGTCACCCTCCCCCAGAATAGTACAGTGTCACTATAGTGACCCTGAACTACTCTGATGACAGGATGTACAAAAAAAAATAATTGTAAAAACAAGAAGAAAAAAAAGGTTTATAAAATTGAATACAAAATAATTTTTTTTTTTTTTACATACTGACACCAGTCACTATCACGGATCACCGCCACACCAATCATATGATGATGCTGTACTGCACTGGTGACAGTATATAAAATAAAAAAAGCTGAACTGAAAGTTCTACAACTTTTTCTATGTACACAAAAGGCCTATGTCTCTCAAATATTGTTCACAAATCTGTCTAAGCCCAAGTTCACACTGAGCTGTAGGAATAAAGCCGTGCGAGTTCAGCATGCAGCAGAATACATTTTCGCCTAAATTTATGAAGAAATTTGATCTTATTGGATATGTTTTATAACACAAAGTAAAAAATATTGTTTTTTTTTTTAATGTTCATTTTTTTTTTTATATAGCAAAACATGTAAAACCCAGTGGTGATCAAATGCCACAGAAAGAAAGCTCTAGTTGTGCAAAAAAATTATAGAAATGTAATTTGCGTACAGTGTTGTATGACCGCGCTACTGCCAGTTAAAGCAGAGCTCCCCTGAAAAAAAATATTAAAAGCCAGCAGCTACAAATACTGCAGCTGCTGACTTTTAATTTTAGGACACTTACCTGTCCTGGAGTCCAGCGACGTCGGCAGCAGAAGACGAGCAATCGCTCGTCACTCTGCTGCCCCCACCGCCATCCTCGGTGAGGGAACCAGGAAGTGAAGCCTTGCGGCTTCACTGCCCAGTTCCCTATGGCGCATGCGCGAGTCGCGCTGCGCCGTTCTCACTGGTCCTCATTGTGTTCTGGGAGCTGAGTGTTTCCCAGAACACAACGGGTATTCTGCGAGAAGTGATGTACTACCCGCAGAATACCCACAGAGAGGACTCCCGGAAATGGGTGCAAATACCTGTCTTAGACAGGTATCTGCACCCCCCTCCCCCCTGAAAGGTGCCAAATGTGACACCGGAGGGGGGGAGGGTTCCGATGAGCAGAAGTTCCACTTTAGGGTGGAGCTCTGCTTTAAAGTAGCACAGTGCTAAATAGCAAAAAATGGCCTGGTCATGAAGTGGTAAAACCTTACGGAGGTCAAGTGATTAAAGTGAAGTGCTGCATTATTATTTGAATTTCCCCACATCTTGGACAGGGGAGGTATATCTGGCTTCACAAGGTAAGGGGAAAAATGCCTAATACAATGGTTAGAGCAATGATGATTAACTTTCTTGATATGGGGGACCTCATTTGTGGCCCTCGACATGACCAGAGGACTGCAAATAAAATTCAGTGAATATTCAGTTCAGAGACAGCAGACATACAACAGGATATAGTCAAAGACTATGGGCATGATACAAGAGATGGTTAGGGACTGCAGACATGAGACAACAGACATTGTAAAAGAGATGGTCAGAGGCTTTAGCTGTACTAAAAGATGGTCAGAGGCTGCAGACATACTACAAGAAATGGTCAGAGACTTATAACATGGTAAAGGAAATGGTCAGAGACTGCAGACATGGTAAAGGAAATGGTCAGAGACTGCAGACATGTTACAAGAGACTTTCAGAGACTGCAGACCTGATACAAAAGATGGCCAGAGACTGCAGACATGATACAAGAGATGGTCAGAGACTGCAGACATGATACAAGAGATGGTCGGAGACTGCAGACATTGCAGACATGATACAAGAAATGGTCGGAGACTGCAGACATGATACAAGAGATGGTCAGAGACTGCAGACATGATACAAGAAATGGTCAGAGACTGCAGACATGATACAAGAAATGGTCGGAGACTGCAGACATGATACAAGAGATGGTCAAAGACTGCAGACATGATACAAGACATGGTCAGAGACTGTAAACTTGCTGCAGGAGATGGTCAAAGACTGTCAATATGTTATAGGAATTGTTGGAGACTGGTGACATGCTTTTTTGCGCTATAAACAAAAAAAGTGTGACAATTTTGAAAAAAACACATTATTTTTAACTTTTTGCTATAATAAATATCCAATTTTTAAAAAAAACAAAACAATTTTTTCCTCAGTTTAGGCCGATATGTATTCTTCTACATATTTTTGGTGAAAAAAAAAAAAAAAATCGCAATAAGCGTACCGTATATTGATTGGTTTGCGCAAAAGTTATAGCATCTACAAAATAGGGGATAGATTTATGTCATTTTTATAATATTTTTTTTTTTACTACCAATGCGACGATCTGCGATTTCTATCGTGACTGTGACATTGCGGCGGACATATCGGACACTTTTGACACTATTTTGGGACTATTCACATTTATACAGCGATCAGTGCTATAAAAATGCACTAATTACTGTATAAATGTGGCTGGCAGGGAAGGGGTTAACACTAGGGGGCGATCACGGGGTTAATTGTGTGTCCCAAGGGAGTGATTCTAACTGTGGGGGGAGGGGACTGATGAGAGGAGGAGACCGATCGTTGTTCCTATATGTAGCGGGTACTTACTTTCCCGGGTGCATTTTTTGAATCTAGCGGTGACATCAGTGCTATGTTCCCTGCGGTCCACCAGGTGGCGCTGTCACCATGGCCGGAGGGACGAATCTCACTGTGTGTTGAGCCTCCTTTTTGTCCTCTCTCGGTAGTGGTATGGTGGGGCGGGGAGCCCGCCATGCTTGCTGGGAGAGGGGATAAAGGGGCCGGCCATCTTGGTCACGGGGTCTTCGTCTCAAGCACCTTCAGCTTGCGGACGTGGGTTCGTGCTAGTCCCCTAGGAGGCCTCGGCCTAGGGGACCAACGGAGATCGTGTTCCACCCCAGGCACCTTCAGCCCTGGGGTGAGGTACTTGCAAGAAGGTCCGGAGCTCAGTGCCCAACACTGAGTTCCGCGAGGGAAGGGTCCTAAGGCACTTCGGGGATGGAGGCCTGAATCTGAGTAAGACGCAATGGACCGGGGAGAGCTCCTCACTCGAAGACCCGGTGCAGCAGACTGCCGGTGACGGGTGAGTCTCTTGTCGGAGACCGTCCAGAAGGATCCCCTTCACCACGTGCGGAGACCATAGTTCACTCTTCCGGAGGAGAGTGGAGGAGCGAATTTGTGTCTGGGCCTATTCACACTCACACCTCCTTTTCTGTCCTAACTATCAAGGAAGTCCCTGTATGGTGTGTTCTAATAAAGGAGTGTTGGACTTTAATGGTGTGAGGCTCACTTCCTGGCGGACGAAGTTCACGGTGACTCTTGGAGGGAGGATCCGGGTGCGCAACACAGACCCGAAGGTAAATGAGACATTGCTGATACCACAGGTATACCCACGTGGTGGAAGCTAGGCGTAGCCCACCCGCTCTCTCTCTCTCCACCCTACCAGATGCCCCTAGACGAGAGACAGTGCGAGCCGCATGGAGAGAGGAGAGGGGCAGGCGCTACATATATATATATACAAGAAACATACGATCAGTTCTCCTCTCCCCTGACAGGATGTGGATCTGTGTGTTTACACACGCATATCCACGTCCCTGCTCTGTGAAGAGCAATCGCGGGTGCCCGGCGGCCATCGTGGCCGCCGGGCACATGCATCAGGACCACAGTGATGCGGCGAGCGCCCGCAACAATGCCGGGAAGACAAAGACGTCATATGACGTCTGCCCAGAGGGAGGGAGGGTTCCTGCCACCGTCATTTTACAATACGGCGGTAGGCCAGTGGTTAAGGCAGCAATGGGCTACCAACAAACCAAAATGTCCCAGAAAATCATAAGTTTCACAAAATGTGTAATGCAGTGTTTTTCAACTCCTGTCCTCAAGGCGCCCCAACAGGTCATGTTTTCAGGATTTCCCTCAGATGAAACAGCTGCAGTAATTATTAAGGCAGTGAAACTGATCAAATCACCTGTGCAAAATAATGGAAAAAAATAAAACATGACCTCTTGAGGACTAGAGTTGAGAAACACTGGTGTAATGCACCCAACACACCATGGTGCATTTCCCTAGGTACGTTGGGGTGTCATTCAGAAGACGGCCAGTATAAATGGGTAAGGATGAGCTCAGGTGTGTTCACAAACCCCACGTGCAGAGCCCGCCAGGAAGTCGGCACTGCGCTGCGCTAATCACAGGCAGTGAGACATTGTCCCGATGCGCGGCTGCAGAGATCGGGAAATGTCTCACTACCTGTGATTAGCGCAGCTAATGGGCCAGAATAAAAAAGAGCAGCCATAATGAGCTTACATTTGTCTGCAGATACTTTCAAATATACCAGCCATTCTGGCACCTATGAGTGTTGGCACTGTGCTTTACTGGTTTGGCTTCACAGCCCAACTTCACCTCCTTTAGAAACCGCAGTGATTAGTAATTGTTAATTATCTTGCTTCTACAAACGTTTAAAAAATCCGCTGTACCCTCTTGGAAAATATGCAGATTATGATTATGGCACAGTAGGATTGGCATGTTTTCGGGTTTGGCTCATCCCCAAACAAATAAAGCAATTTCTACAAATGCAAAAAGAGAGGCAAACACGTGAGATGATCATGGGAGCTGTTATCGGTGTATTTTCTATACATAACATGTATGCAGTGTCTGCAGTCTACAATTACCATACCGGGCACGATTCATGCAGTACAAGCATAAAGTAACAAAATGTAACAAAAAAAAAACTTTTTTACCAAGCGTATTTTCCTGTCCTACCTTATAAAAGCCAGTTTTGCCTGAAAGGTGGAATTAAATTATCTGAAGCTGAATATTTGCGTTAATTGATTTGAAAGGCCACCATGAGCTTGGCTGTTATAATATACAAATAAAGGAAAAGAAAAGCAGGAAGCATAAGCACTTTCTCTTATTAACTGTGAACTTCCATGCTACTTGCTGTATATAAATCCCTACTGCTAGGTCCCGGGAAGCTATTTATTGACTCTCCTGGAATAATCACTTTTTAATTGAATCTGATGACATTCACAGCTGATAAACTAAAGCAGACAACTGCAGGCCTGTTCTAGAACAGACATCTCATTACAGCGGCTGTGTAGATCATCATCACCAAGCACCAGTGAGATTCTCTGCATAATACAGTATGTGAAGGAATTTATAGGGGACATTTACCAAAAACAGATATGCTAGTTTAAAGCGGAGTTCCACCCAAAAGTGGAACTTCCGCTTTAAGCACTCCTCGCCCCCTGACATGCCACATTTGGCATGTCATTTTTTTTGGGGGGGGGGAGGGGGGAGTGTTTACCGTATTTTTAGTGAGACTTCCTGTCCCACTTCCTGCTTCCTTTTTTGGGCCACCTAGGCGATTCCTCCTCTAGCCCTAGGCGGCCCCTCCCTGCCAGCGATCTTCTGGGACACAACACGGGTCCCAGAATTTCGGCTGGCCAATAGCAGAGCGCATCGCGACTCGCCCATGCGCAGTGCACAGTGCGCGCCTGGCCGTGAAGCCGTAAGCTGTCACGCCTGGGTGCCCACAGTTGTTATGACGGCGCCGAGTAGAGGAGGGGGAGAGGAGCGAGCCTCTGGGTGGCCACATCACTGGACCGTGGGGCAGGTAAGTGTCAGTTTATTAAAAGTCAGCAGCTATGCTTTTTGGAGCTGCTGACTTTTAATTAACTAAAAAGCGGTTAGAACTCCGCTTTAAGGTGGATGTCATCTGCATAGTTCCTAACTGTCCCTCATTTGGATGGACTTTCCCACTTTTGAACCAAATTCCTCTGTCCCTCGTGCAGCCTCTGTTTGGTCTGATGTGTACATCTCTATATAAAATGTACTATTTTGTTACCAAAAGTGGTATGCCACACTAACTGTTTATACAATCTCGACATTACTGCATTTGTTATATTGAACAGCCACTAAAAACTGAAAATGGACATCAAAGGCCCCTTTCACACGGGACGGATCAGTCATGATCCGCTCCGTGAACCTCCGCTTGCTTAGCGAGGATCACTCTGTTGATCCCCGCTGAGCCGGCGGATGACTGGGCGGTCCCCGCACACTGTGCAGGGACCGCCCTGTCAGATCTCCGCTCTTCCCTATGGGGGATTGGATGAACATGGACCATCTGTTCGTGTTCATCCGATCCGCTCCGCAGACGGATAGAAAAATAGAAATTTTTCTATCCTGAAAAACGGAGCATAGCAGACACGGGTGAGATCGGGTGTCAGCGGTTGTTCATCCTCTGACATCCGCTATCCCATAGGGATACATGTATGTCCGTTTTTCATCCGAAAACGGATGGATGAAAAATGGACATACTGTCCACCCATGTGAAAGGAGCCAAAAAAGCACTTATGAAAAATGTTAACCAGAATGGTCTGTAATACAGCGGTTTCCCTAACTTTTATTTTGTTGTCTTGTATGTCGTACAGTCCTTGAGGCCGCACTATAACAGGCCTAATGTTCTTGCCTTAAGATTCTATGCGCCCCTGTGTTGGCTAAGTGCCTGAGACTGGAATGTTGCACTTTGTTTACGTGCACTGGTGGTTATTTACGAAAGGCAAATCCACTTTGCACTACAAATGCAGTGCAGTTGCTGTAGATCTATGTAGATCTGAGGGGATGCTCTGAAATTAGGGGAAGCTCTGCTGATTTTATCATCCAATCATGTGCAAGCAAAAATTATGTTTTTTATTTTCCTTGCATGTCCCCCTCAGATCTACAGCGACTGCACTTGTAGTGCAAAGTGGATTTGCCTTTTGTAAATAACCCCCACTGTTTTGTAAAAAAAAAAGCACTTATGAGGTCTAGCCAATCATTTTTTGCATATTACATCTTTGCGGTACCTGCAACAGCTGTGGCTGTGTCCTTTACCTTCATACTGGGGTTGATTTACTAAAACTAGTGTAGCACCTTCAACTAGGCTTGTGCAATTCGTTTCGTAACGAATCGAAATTCGTCCGAATTTAGCAACTTTCGGACATTCGGAAGCATTCGAATTTCCGAACAAAGCAATTACGAATAAAACCGAATCCGAAATAAATTATACCGCAAAATAGCGAATGCCCGAATGTCTTCGGCATAATTCGTTATGAAAAAACTTATGAATGTACAAATCCATTGGAAACACAATAACACTCACTCTGCTCTGCTCTCTGCTTCTCCTTCACCGTGCTGAACTCCCTCTCAAAATGGTGTACAGGGGCGGAGGCTATAGCCGCATGTAAAAAACGAAAGTAAAATACGAGATTTCTAATCCATTCGAAGCACAATAACACTCTGCTCTGCTCTCTGCTTCTCCCTCACCGTGCTGAACCCTCTCAAAATGGTGTACAGGGGCGGAGGCTATAGCCGCATGTAAAAAACGAAAGTAAAATACGAGATTTCGAATCGTTACAAATAACCGCTATGTATTTCGAAAAGTACAAATCCATTCGAAGCACATTAGGCATAATAGGCAGCGTCGTCGTGAGAGAGACACAGAAAATTACGAATCAACGAACCCAAAAAAAGTTACGAAAGTAGGAGTTGTGTCCAGAATCAACGAAAAACAACGTACTCTACCGAAAGTACGAATTATAAAGCAACAAAAAATTAAACGAAAAATGTCGCTTGCAAAAATACGAATGAGTCCGAACACGAAAAATCCCGTCTAGCAAAATTACGAATGATTACGAATCAACAGGACCGGAAAGAAACGAACCGAAACGGAACGAATTTTTCCGTTGTGCACAAGCCTACCTTCAACCCTCTCTTCACCTGTCTTTGGCTCCTCGCGGGAAGAGAGGGCACACCCAGCTACATGTCTGTACCCTCCTGTGTAAAGAGGTTGAGTGGTGTTATGAAACAGGTCTCCACAGCCAGGTTCTCCAGAGAATGGCTCTTATCTCTATGCTCAATAAAGACAAGTCTCTATTTCCCCCAATAACTCCAAGGTCCACACCAGCCGTAACTCCAACGTAGAGTTTATTTCTCTTAAAGCACAGTCTCTGATTTGAAAGGTTGGAGAGAGAACAGGACAGCATAAGGTGTGGGAGAGGTCCAGGCACAAACGTAAAACACTTCACTGCTTGGCTTCTCAAGCAGACTTAGCCCATTTGGATAGTCTCCCTAGATAGGGACTAGCAGCCAGAATGGTACTCTAACTAAACGCACAATCACTACACAAACTGGTGATCTTGGTCTCTGCCACAGACCTGGTGAACTTGGTTTTCAAAACTTGGCCTCTTTGTAAGGAGAAGACATCCCTCCAGAGAGTTACCGGGCCCCTTCCTTCACTGTGACTTCTCACCAGTCCCTCGGAACAGTCTTTCCCCGGCCTCCTCGTCTAAGATGTGTGTCCCCTCGCAAGGCGGCACCCTGAGATTCCTGGATCCTTAGTAGGCCCCAGCCAAAGGTGCTGGGCCCAAGGCCTTTAGTTGCAGCCCCAGGGCTAAAGGTGCCTGGGACTAATTCACCGACCACCGCCCCTGGGCCAAAGGTGCCCAGGGCGGACAGGAACACACACTCCCTGGAAGTAGGACCCCCAACAACGAACCACGAAACAGGCAGCATCCGCCCCTTTTATATCCTCTCCCAGCATACACAACAGGCCAACCACGCCCACTGCATGGTTGCCGAGAGGGGACACACAAGGCACAGCACTGTATCAGCGGTTCAACCCCGGCCCACCATGGCAGCGCCACCCGCAGGCCACAGGGAATGGTACACTGATACTCCTCCTGCAGACAAAAATGGTTGATAATGTCCTAACAATTTAGGTGTTTGAGCACAACTACCACTCAAACACTACCCATAAATTTAGGACCCCACTACACTAGTGTAGTGCGGTTTCCAGTTTCTTCTATGTAGATACCAGGGATGAGCCGAACACCCCCCTGTTCGGTTCGCACCAGAACCTGCGAACAGACAAAATGTTTGTGTAAACTTTAGAACCCTATTAAATACAATGGACTCGAACGTTCGAAATCTAAAGTGTTAATTATAAAGGCTAATATGCAAGTTATTGTCCTAAAAAGTGTTTGGGGACCTTGGTCCTGCCCCAGGGGACATGTATCAATGCAAAAATAAGTTTTAAAAACGGCCGTTTTTTCGGGAGCAGTGATTTTAATAATGCTTAAAATGAAAAAATAAAAGTGAAATATTCCTTTAAATTTCGTACCTGGGGGGTGTGTATGATATGCATGTGAAGTGGCGCATGTTTCCCGTGCTTAGAACTGTCCCTGCAAAAAATGTCATTTTTGAAAGAAAAAAAATGCATTTAAAACTGACTCGCGGCTATTAATGAATTGTCGGCTCCCGGCAATACATACAAAAGTCATTGAGAAAAAAAAAAAAAAAAAGCGTGGAGGTTCCCCAGAATTCAATTACCAGGCCCTTCAGATCTGGCATGGATTTTAAGGGGAACTCCACCCCAAGTTTAAAAAACAAATGGCGTGGAGTCCCCCTAAAAATCCATACCAGACCCCTTATCCGAGCACGCAACCTGGCCGGCCGCAGGGGAAAAGGGGGGGACGAGAGAGCGGCCCCCCCTCCCTCCTGAACCGTACCAAGCCACATGCCCTCAACATGGGGAGGATGTCCCCATGTTGATGGGGACAAGGGCCTCATCCCCACAACCCTTGCCCGGTGGTTGTGGGGGTCTGCGGGCGGGGGGCTTATCGGAATCTGGAAGACCCCTTTAACAAAGGGGACCCCCAGATCCCGCCCCCCCCTATGTGAATTGGTAACGGGTACATTGTACCCCTACCATTTCACGAAGAAAGCGTAAAAAAAATGTTTAAAAAAACACACAAACACCTTGAAAAAGTCCTTTATTTAAAAAAATAAATAAATAAACATTCCAGCGGTGAAATCCAGTGTCCCGCGGTGATCCCGATGTCCAGCGCTGTCCTTCATTGGTTGTGCCTGAGCGGACCTGATGGGGAACTCCCTCTCAGTATTTTAAATGTATAGACCCGCCCCTTCTAAAGTTCCCCATCAGGTCCGCTCAGCGGACGAGATGCGGAACATGAGAAGGGGCGGGTCTATACATGTATTACCAAAGTGAGAGCAGTTCCCCATCAGGTCCGCCCCCTCGGTATGTCAGACCCGCCTACGTCATTGGCTTGAGCGGGGAACTTCCTTCACTATGTAAATTTAAATTTACACAGTGAAGGAAGTTCCCCGCTCAAGCCAATGACGTAGGCGGGTCTGACATACCGAGGAGGCGGACCTGATGGGGAACTGCTCTCACTTTGGTAATACATGTATAGACCCGCCCCTTCTCATGTTCCGCATCTGGTCCGCTGAGCGGACCTGATGGGGAACTTTAGAAGGGGCGGGTCTATACATTTAAAATACTGAGAGGGAGTTCCCCATCAGGTCCGCTCAGGCACAACCAATGACGGACAGCGCTGGACATCGGGATCGCCGCGGGACACTGGATTTCACCGCTGGAATGTTTTTTTTTTTTTTTTTTTAAATAAAGGACTTTTTCAAGGTGTTTGTGTGTTTTTTTAAACATTTTTTTACGCTTTCTTCGTGAAATGGTAGGGGTACAATGTACCCCTTACCAATTCACATAGGGGGGGGCCGGGATCTGGGGGTCCTCTTTGTTAAAGGGGTCTTCCAGATTCCGATAAGCCCCCCGCCCGCAGACCCCCACAACCACCGGGCAAGGGTTGTGGGGATGAGGCCCTTGTCCCCATCAACATGGGGACATCCTCCCTATGTTGAGGGCATGTGGCTTGGTACGGTTCAGGAGGGAGGGGGGGCCGCTCTCTCGTCCCCCCCTTTTCCCCTGCGGCCGGCCAGGTTGCATGCTCGGATAAGGGGTCTGGTATGGATTTTTAGGGGGACTCCACGCCATTTTTTTTTTAATTTGGGGTGGAGTTCCCCTTAAAATCCATGCCAGATCTGAAGGGCCTGGAATGGATATTTGGGGGAACCCCACGTCAATTTTTTTTTTATTTGCGGCGGGGTTCCCCTTAATATCCATTCCAGATCTGAAGGGCCTGGTAATTGAATTCTGGGGAACCCCCACGCTTTTTTTTTTTTTTTTATCAATGACTTTTGTATGTATTGCCGGGAGCCGACAATTCATTAATAGCCGCGAGTCAGTTTTAAATGCATTTTTTTCTTTCAAAAATGACACTTTGTGCAGGGACAGTTCTAAGCACGGGAAACATGCGCCACTTTACATGCCTATCATACACACCCCCCAGGTACGAAATTTAAAGGAATATTTCACTTTTATTTTTTCATTTTAAGCATTATTAAAATCACTGCTCCCGAAAAAACGGCCGTTTTTAAAACTTCTTTTTGCATTGATACATGTCCCCTGGGGCAGGACCCGGGTCCCCAAACACTTTTTAGGACAATAACTTGCATATTAGCCTTTATAATTAACACTTTAGATTTCTCCCATAGATTTTTCGAATTTGCCGCGAACACCCCAATTTGTTCGCTGTTCGGCGAACGGGCGAACAGGCAATGTTCGAGTCGAACATGAGTTCGACTCGAACTCGAAGCTCATCCCTAGTAGATACAGACTACAGTTGACAAACTAGAAGGAACTTAGCTCCCTCCGGTGTTCAATCTTTATATTACATCTACTTTATTGTTTTAATGATATCAAAGCAAGGCATGCTGGAACTCGTAGTACAATGTAGAAAGAGACTCCATTTGCCATGGATAGTAAATAGACTATAGTACCCACAGTGCAACTGTACTCCCAACGTGCATTGCCTCGTCGCTTGGCCTTCTGGGACTGCTTACTTAAAGGAGGGGAGGAGCTACGGAAACTCTCTCTGGACATCGGCCTGCTAGCAAGAGGAGCGTCTGAGAGGCCTGCTGTGTGTGTGTGTGTGTAGGCCGCATAATCTGGGCCTACTGTCTGCAGAGAGGCCTGCCTGTTGAAGGGAGAAGAATTCTCCTTTGAGAAGCCCAGCTGATTCTCCCCAAGTGTCCAGACATCTTCCCCCTACCGACGTCTCGTGTGGTGGAGTGAGGGACAGACGACCGGGATAGCGGAGAGATCGTGTACCGGAGCATCAGCAACGGAATCAACCAGGTGGACTAGGCCTATTTGGGTGAGCGGGCACCTGCCCAGGATTTATCAGTTACTTTATAGGCCTGTGACTGTTAAGGCCCACCATCACTAGAATAATGCGACACACACACGCCAAAACATCACGTGGTAGTGCGCAGTTTAAAGTTGGCGTTTGCACCGCCTGACAGTTTCACACTCCCAAAAGCATTGCAGGAGTATTGTTTATTCTTCTACACCCTTTGGATTACAATTAACATGTGCACCAACGTTTGCTAGCGAAGACTCCATCCATTGAGGAATTTGTACGCTAATATTGGTCAGGCCTGGCTAAAACATATAGTGACGGGACACGGGGTGGTATTGCCCACTAGGGGGAGCTCGCGAGCAATACCGTTCAGTCAAATAATAGACATTAACTCCGCAAGTTAAGATATTTTGTCTGATAGCAATTATTTATTTTATTATTGACTCTCGCAGGGCCCTGCAGAGTCAACTGTATGTATAACCTTGTTTTACCTTTATATCTTACCAAGTAACGTTCACCCTTGGTTAAGTGCAAACCTGTGTGCAGTTTCTCTGTTATCTTGTGGAAGGAGAAGTGGCCAATTCAAGGTAACAATCTATATTGCAATTTTACTGTGGTGGGGTTTTATTGTGTTCCCCAGCAACCAGTGGGTTCCACAATAGTTGTATATGCCAGTTGTGCCAAGGGAGGGTTCGAGTCAATTCCAAGGGGTTGATAGGCAGAACGTAGACCCAAAACAAAACCAGCAGCTCCTACGGGGGTAGTGCTACACTACAGAGTGCAAAATGTGGTGCAGTTGTGCATAGTAACCAATCAGCTTCCAGGTTTTATTGTCAAACCCTAATTGAACAAGCTGCGTCAGATTTTGCACTCTCCAATTTCAGTAAATCAACCCCACTGTGTGCTAAAAGGTGTCCCTCTTTATCAATTCAGAAAGTTTAGAGGAGTGCATCTGTAACATTTGCCCAGCAGTTTATTATACCTCCATCCCACGTGGGGGGATTTACTAAAACTGGTGCACACAGAATCTGGTGTAGCTGTGCATAGTAACCAATAAGTTTCTAACTTCAACTTGTTCGATTTAAGCTTTGACAATAAAACCTGGAATCTGATTGGTTACTATGCACAGCTGCACCAGATTCTTTGTGCACCAGTTTTAGTAAATCTTCCCCCCAATATATACAATACTGATTTTATATATATATGTAGCGATACCCCCTAGAGGGCTGCTGATTAAATTTGGGTCCTGCCGTTACCCCACCTTTCACCGTCCCAGAACTAAGAGTCTATGTTAGGAAGATTCAAACAGATGTGAGCGCCAATCACTTCAGTCTTTTTCCAATGCTTTAATAAACAAACTTGCAGTAGTAGATGGATAGAGGGTTAGGGGAAGTTCAGTTAACTTATTGCAGATCACGGATAACTTTCTTGGATCCAGAGGACAAACAGCTTTCTGTCATTGGATCTTGCAACAACCAGATAGGCCTCTCACACCAACCTAGCAGCCGGTATGAAGCACGGACAAGTCTCTGCCACAGACTTAGCGATACGTGGAACTCCTGGATAATCCTCTGCCACGGGATTGTTTAGTCAGCAGTCAGTTATTTGTAGGACAGCTGCACAGTACCAGAACCTTTAAGACATCCGGCAGTACTGTGAGGTAGTTTAACTTAGGTGCATCCTCCAAACGAGTCACCAGGCCCTTTCTGAGAAACCAGCCTTCAGCCCGGTTCTCTCCAGTAAGGGCCCCCCCTGGAATCTTCTCAGTTTGTGTGGCTTCTTCCGTGCAGGCAAGACAGCACAGGACCACCTTCAGTTAAGTAGTCCCCAGACAGACTTTTGGGCCTACTTGTAGTAACACAGCCTCGAGCCAACAGGCCCCGAGGTAGAGAAGAACAATTGTCACATACCTTAGGCCAGGAGGTCCATGAGGTCAGAGCCTGTGTGCACAGCCTCAGGCCTGGAGGGCCATGAGGCAGAGAGAGTGAAAAAATGGCATCTGCCCCTTAAATACCTTCTCCCAGAATGCACAGCGGCCAATCACCTTCCACTGGGCTGTTTCTGGGGAAAGAATATTCAATGCACTTCAGCTTGCTGTATTTCTCACACTAGCCTGTGGTAACAGTGACACCTACTGGCAACAGTGAGAAATGCGCACAACATAGCCAAAATTGAAACAGAAGCTAGTTTAACTTTATACAATCACTCTAAGCTATTTACAGCTCAGATAACACTAAATTTACCACATAGCCCCTATTCTTCAGGAACAGGGTGCTACATATATATATATACTGTGTATATATGTGTGTGTGTGTGTGTATATATATATATATTGTGAGGGGGTTAGCTCGGCAGCGGGTGTGTGTGACCCCCGGGATGGGCTCCCCAGACAAAAACAGGCCCAGCAAACGGAGGTTGTGGTTTTCAAAATCAAAAAGGTGCGGTTTATTTTCTATTTACAGTGACAAAACACAGCAAAGCAAAAGAAACATAAATAAAATAAATCCTGGTCAACTTGACCTCTGACTAAACATACAGGTTTCCTAACTAACCACTGGGATCAGCCTAGTGCTGTCCTAGTCCCTAAGTCCCTGGTTTTAAATGTTCAAGCAAATAGCCACACAGGCTTTTTCTCACCGCACAGGGGTTCACTCTCCCTAGACAGTCCACACAGGTCTGGTTCCAGGCATGAGCTAACATCTAATGAAGCTGGGAGTTCTTATAGAGGCCTAAATGAGCTGACAAGGTTCAGCTGGTCTCCTCATCTCTGTCTGCACGACGCCCCACACTCTCCCTAGAGGTATGAGTCATCCATGAGCCCACTAGCCTTATACAACTCTCCACCTAGTTGTATAAGTCGGCGTAAAGCCTGAATCTGGGCGAAATATATCTACCCCCCTGGATGCAACCAGGTGACTTTACCTTCCTGCTGTCACATACCCCCCCCTCTTGTTTTAACCTCGGGGTTGGAACACCAGCAATCAGGCATTCATGTACTCGAGACAAAGCATCCACATTCCCCATTTGAACGCCAGGGCGATGCTTTACTGTGAAGTTGAATTCCTGGAGGGCCAGGAACCACCTATTCACTCTTCTATTTGTTTCCTTGTTTTGAGCCATCCACTTTAACGGAGCGTGATCCGTAACCATGTCAAAGTGCCTACCTAGCAGGTAGTACCGAAGGGAATCTAGAGCCCACTTCACCGCTAAACACTCCTTTTCAACGGTGGCGTAATTTACCTCATGGGACTTCAACTTCCTGCTGAGGTAAATGACTGGGTGCTCTTCCCCGTTCCAGACCTGGGACAATACTGCTCCTAACCCCACATCTGACGCATCACTTTGTACGACAAAGTCTTTAGAGAAGTCGGGTGAGTACAACACTGGCTGGCTACATAAGGCTTGTTTCAAGAATTGGAATGCTGCCTCAGCCTCGGGGGTCCATTTAATCATGACCGACCCTTTCCCCTTCGTCAGGTTGGTTAGGGGCACAGCCTTAGAAGCAAAGTGGGGAATGAATCGCCGATAATACCCAGCGATTCCCAGAAAGGCTCGTACCTGCTTCTTGCTGTTGGGACGTGGCCAACTCTGGATGGCCTCGACTTTGTTGAGTTGGGGTTTTATTACTCCCCTCCCAATGGTGTACCCAAGATATTTGGCCTCCTCCTGCCCAATGGTACACTTCTTGGGGTTAGCCGTAAACCCCGCTTCCCGAACAGAGTCCAGGACTGCTTGCACTTTTGGCAGATGTGAGGCCCAATCTGTGCTATGGACAATTACGTCATCCAGGTAAGCCGCAGCATACTCCCGATGGGGCCTCAGCATCTGGTCCATTTTCCGCTGGAATGTGGCCGGCGCATTCTGTAACCCGAACGGCATTCTTTTATATTGGAACGCCCCGTCTGGGGTTACAAATGCGGTTTTCTCTTTGGCCGACTTGGCCAGGGGGATTTGCCAATACCCTTTTGTGAGGTCAAGAGTCGTCATGTATCGGGCTGTTCCCAGCCGGTCGATCAACTCATCTATACGTGGCATGGGGTAGGTGTCAAATTTTGTAACTTTGTTCAACTGACGAAAATCGTTACAAAATCGCCAGCTCCCATCCGGTTTAGGCACCAACACAATGGGACTAGACCAATCACTTTGGGACTCCTCTATCACCCCTAAGTTCAGCATTTTCTGTACTTCCTCCCGTATTGCCTCCCGTCGGGCCTCTGGGATCCGATAGGGTTTTAACTTCACCCTTTCACCGGGTGGGGTAATGATGTCATGCTCTACCCCAGATGTTTGTCCCGGCAGCTCAGAGAATACCTCCTTGTTGCGAAGCACAAACTCCTTAACCTCCTGTTGTTGGGGTTGTGACAAGGTGGCTGCTATTCCAACCTCAGGAATCACGCAACCAGTTTGAGCTGGTGACCAAGTGTCTGCGACTAGGGACTCTCTATCCCTCCAGGCTTTCAACAGATTAACGTGATAGATCTGTTCGGGCTTTCGCCTTCCTGGTTGTCTGACCTTGTAATTCACTTCGCTCACTTTTTCCATTATCTCATAGGGGCCTTGCCATTTGGCAAGGAATTTACTTTCAACCGTAGGGACAAGTACCAGTATCCTATCCATCTCTATCCACCACTTTCTTCAACATTTGTTTTAGGGTTTTGTTGAATCTTTCAACCAGCCCATCGGTTTGGGGGTGATACACAGATGTACGTAATTGCGTCACTTTGAACAATTTACACAGCTCCTTCATAACCCGGGACATAAAGGGTGTACCTTGGTCCGTAAGCAGTTCTTTACAAATACCCACCCGGCTAAACACAAGAGATAGCTCTTTGGCTATGGTCTTGGCCGAGGTATTTCGGAGAGGGATCGCTTCTGGATAACGGGTGGCATAGTCCATTATAACTAATATGTACTGGTGCCCCCTAGCGGACTTGATTATAGACCCTACCAAATCCATGGCGATCCTCTCAAACGGGACCTCAATGATGGGTAGAGGGACCAGCGGGCTACGGAAATGTGGCATCGGGGCCGACCTCTGACACACAGGGCAGGAGGAACAATAATTTTCTATGTCCTTCATCACCCCCGGCCAATAGAATCTCTGTAATACCCTCTCTCGGGTTTTCTCTGTCCCCAGATGACCTCCAAGAATGTGCCCATGGGCCAACTCCAACACCAACTTCCTGTAAGGTTTGGGCACCACAAGCTGCTCAACGGTTTCTTCTGCCCTTTTTGCCACCCGATACAGTAGGTCCTTCTCTACGCTGAAGTATGGGTAAGTGCAGGTATTATCTGGGTTCACTAACTCGCCATCTATTTTCACTACGTTTTCCCGTGCCTTTATTAGGGCGGGGTCTTTCAACTGTTCTGTGGCAAAGTTTTCCCTGTGAACCTCAAGATCAGAAAACTCCACAGACGGTAGGTTTTCGTCTGAGGAGGTGGGCTCCTCTCCAGTTTCTTGAGTCTCCCCTGCCAATACTGATAAGGGAAATTCCGGAGAGTCCTCACCACTCTCAGGGGAGTTCTGGCTATCACATTCCTGGTACATAGGGGCACCAGTGGGGGGCTCAGGATCATCCCACAGTTCCCAGAACTTCGGAAAATCCCTTCCCACAATGGCGTCATGCGGTAACTGAGATACTAAGCCCACTGGATGAGAGAGGGTACCTTTGGGGGTCTCGAAACACACTGTAGTCACTGGATACTCTCGGGTGTCCCCATGCACACAAATAACAGCTACCTTGCTATTCCCAAAGACCTCTGTTTTAACTAACTCAGCCTTTATCAGGGTCACAAGGCTACCTGAATCCAGCAATACCACAACATTTCTACCATTAACACACATTTTGCATAAATGTTTCTCAGTTCCTCGAATGGCAGTGCATGCGACTGTCGCACACAGCGACTGACGTCTGCCCGTCAGAAAGTCACACTGCATGGGTTCCTCCACAACCGGGCAATTGGCTGCAATATGTCCCGCTTGCCGGCAGCGGTAGCAAACGATCCTTCTTGCCGCCTCTTGAGCCGCTGATTTCCCAGGCTGTTCTCGCCAAACTTGAGGTAGAGCTCCCACCCTCTCACTCTCTCCACCCTCACCCCTTGGAATCCTCTTATCCGCCCCTGGGGATGGTCTGGTCTTAGGGTGGAAAGTCTGAGTGTCTCTGGAAGAGGCCGTCAGGTTCTCTGCAGCCAAGTATCTCTCTACCCGATCCACAAGTTTACCGGCCGTTTCTGGGTCTCCATGGCTTACCCACTTTTGGATGGCAGTAGGAAGAGCTCTCAAAAACCGATCCATTACAACACGTTCCACAATCTTTGGTGCGGACAAAGTCTCTGGCTGTAGCCACTTTCTGCTCAGGTGAATGAGATCATACATTTGAGACCTGGGGGGTTTTCCAAGCTGGAAAGTCCAGTTATGCACACGCTGAGCCCGGACAGCCTGGGTGACACCCAGCCTTGCCAAAATTTCAGCTTTTAGCATCACATAGTCTTTTGCTTGGTTAGGCTCTAGGTCATAGTAAGCTTTCTGCGATTCACCAGTTAACAGAGGAGCCACCAGTCCAGCCCACTGCTCCTCAGGCCACTTTTCTCTTTCAGCGGTCCTTTCAAATGTGGTCAAAAATACCTCTGGATCATCCTCTCCAGTCATTTTTGTCAATAAACGACTCACCCCAAAGGACGCGGTATTAGTGGGACGGCTTTCCTCACTGGTCTGCGGACGTTGCTGCATTACTGCTTCCATTTGTTGTAGTCTCTGCTCTTGCTTCTGTAACAGGTCTATGAAGCGGGCCTCAGATTGCTGCTGGGCTTGTTGCTGAGCTTCCAGACTCTGTTGGTGAGCTTGCTGCTGGGCTGCAAGGCTCTGTTGATGAGCTTGCTGCTGGGCTGCAAGGCTCCTTTGCAAACCTGCATTTGTCTGCTGTTGATTGGCATTTGCTAGAGCCAGCTGTTTCAGTATCTCCTCCATGCTGGCTTAAAAAAAAACTGCCACTGGTTCTCCACCAACTGTGAGGGGGTTAGCTCGGCAGCGGGTGTGTGTGACCCCCGGGATGGGCTCCCCAGACAAAAACAGGCCCAGCAAACGGAGGTTGTGGTTTTCAAAATCAAAAAGGTGCGGTTTATTTTCTATTTACAGTGACAAAACACAGCAAAGCAAAAGAAACATAAATAAAATAAATCCTGGTCAACTTGACCTCTGACTAAACATACAGGTTTCCTAACTAACCACTGGGATCAGCCTAGTTCTGTCCTAGTCCCTAAGTCCCTGGTTTTAAATGTCCAAGCAAATAGCCACACAGGCTTTTTCTCACCGCACAGGGGTTCACTCTCCCTAGACAGTCCACACAGGTCTGGTTCCAGGCATGAGCTAACATCTAATGAAGCTGGGAGTTCTTATAGAGGCCTAAATGAGCTGACAAGGTTCAGCTGGTCTCCTCATCTCTGTCTGCACGACGCCCCACACTCTCCCTAGAGGTATGAGTCATCCATGAGCCCACTAGCCTTATACAACTCTCCACCTAGTTGTATAAGTCGGCGTAAAGCCTGAATCTGGGCGAAATATATCTACCCCCCTGGATGCAACCAGGTGACTTTACCTTCCTGCTGTCACAATATATATATATATATATATGTGTAGCGGGGTCTCCTTTAAGACTCTAGGACTGCATTTCCCAGAACCCCATTTGGCACCCAGGGTGCAATGCTGCTACCGCAGAGACTTGTGGGTGGAGAGAAAAAAGGAGGGGGCGAGGCTAAGCTCGGCCTCTTTGGACACCGCGTGGCTATCAACCGGGCTTCCTGTGCGGATCTGCTGGAGTATCGGGCCTGAAGCCTGGGGCCTGGTACCACTTCCAAAGATCCTTGATGCGAGCCTGGGTGGCATCTGACTTCAAGTTGCTGACATTCGTCGGATCAGAGACCCGATCGTTCAGACGTTGTGTGCGGAGACACGTTTGGTGGAAGTCCCGGGCTGGGATCGCGTCCAGAGTGGTGAGCGAGCACCTGCTCAATCCAATAGGCTGTACTGTTGCTAGGCCTAGAGACTGCCTTGGCCCACCGGCCTTTATTTGCTATTTCACTGGAGACTAGTAGCGGAACTGAGTGAGTGGTCTCCAGTGAACTGTTCTTTTTGATTGCCTACTCTGTGGATTACAAGTGTTGTTTCCTGTATGTGCACCACCGTTCAAGTTGCATGCAAAGAAAGTGTTATTCTAAGGACTAAGTTAAATCTGTGTCAGGCCTGACCGGGGGGAGAATATTGTTTGGTGCGCCACAGGGCGCATAGATACTAATAGCTGCACGTTGTGTATGACCGCGCTGCGTTATTAGAGTATACTATATCAGAAGCTGCAGGGCTCTGTAAGCAAGTTATGTGTTATGTTTTAACCTATGCCTTTTAACCAAAAGTAAAATAGTTATACTTTACTACTTGCTATCAGTGTGTTATCATTGCACAAAGTGCTTGCCTCTTAATATAGTTGAGGTGTGTGTACAATCAGGTATAGATTGTGATAGATAACATCCCCTAGACTAACTGTGCCATAAGTGGGTTGAGTAGATTGCCGGGGGTTGGTGGAGCTGTACGCAGGGCCTGAAAAAATCAAACCAGCGGCTCTCTTAGCTGGGGGTAGCGCTACAAAGTTCAAAGTGAACCTCCACCCTAAAATTACCCTGACTTCTTGCTCCCCCACACACACTTACAGTTGGACATTGACATTAATGCTTTTTTTCCTTCCTTTTTTTAGCTGGCACCATTTATTTGTGCTGCAAAGAGCATGACATTTACCCCCCCCCCCCCTTTAGGTCCTGAGCTCACAAATGGTCGCAATCGTAGATGGTCGAGCAAAACCCATGCTTGTGTAGCTCTGCCGTAGGGCTTTAGCTACTGTGTGTGTTTTGCTGACCATCTGCGGGCTCAGAACTCGAAGGCCAGGCAGAGCCCTTCAGCACATCTGCGCACATGTTATAATGGTGGCGCCAGTGGGGGGTGAAGCCAGGACTGAAGTTACGCCTTAATTACCATGTGATGTGGGTAGAATGAAGGAAGACACTTTTGTGGTCAGCGCAGAAAATAAAGGAAAAATGGAAAAAGAATGAAGTAAAGTCCTAACAGCACAGGTGGTAAAGTAACACCCTTTAAATTAATCCCCTTCACTACATATACTGTATAGAGAGAGCAAGAGATATTCTAATAACTGCATTTGGCTTTTTTTTTTTCTTCTTTTTTACATGTAGTAATTAAATTTTCCCTAGATTTACATGCAGACCAAGTTGACTTGCAAAAGTGCTAGGGGTTGGATAAATGATAAAATGCTAAGAGCAGATAAACCATGACAATAAGGCCCCTTTCACACAGGGAGGATCCTATTCTGATCAGCTCACAGATCCCCTGATGACACATATGGGTGGCCGGAGTAAACGGATGCCGGTGTTCGTTTATATCTGACTACCCTCTGATCTTTTCTCTACCGAAATAGAAGAGGACAGAGTCCCCTTAGGTTTTTTTTAGTTAACCTGATCAGACTTGGAGGTAGGCCAGTGTAAACAGACACAAGTCCGTTTACACCGGCCTGTCCATAGGGATGAATGGACCTTTCTTATTAGGTCTGCCTAAAAAACTGACAGGGTTACCATTGTATGTAACCTGGCAGTTTTATAGTGTGTTCCAACTCCTATCGCTGTCAAAATAGACACCCTCGGCACTCTGTCTTTTGCTGAAATCTGCAGCTGTAAGCAAAATTCAAACTTCTGAGTATGAAGCATCTCTGCACCCTTCATCTTTCTGCTTCCACAACACAGCACTTAAGAATAAGGCCTGGAGCAAAAAGGAAGCCAAGGTTGAAGACTAGCATGTCTAGATTTTTTGAGAGATGCTGGATCACATTCAGCGGGATGGGGAAGGTACTTACATCATTGGAGACAATGGTGAGTATGGTTTCCAAGAGTGGGATCCTAGATGCAGGTAAAAAGAAGAAATATAATTTACCTGACTGTATATGTAGTGACTGCATTAGATTTTTAAAAGGGATTTTTTTTTCTTTTGTTTTTTTATTCTAGGCTCACAAAACTCCCTTACTGTACTATATCTTTGGAGAAGCAGTACTGTCACCTTGCTGCTTTCCTGAACTGAACTACAAACACCCCCCTTTCATCCTCCCCTTAACCACTTCCCTACCCAGCCATAGTCAAATGACGTCCACAGATGGGATCTCCCAACCTGGGTGGACGTCATATGACGTCCTCGGCTTTGTGGGGGGATATCTGAATGATGCCTGCAGCTAGAGGCATCATTCAGATATCCTTTTGTTCCGGCGATTCTGTGCACCATAAGAACGATCATAGCGGCGGTTCCGCCGCTTAATCGTTCTTATAGGCGGCGGGAGGGGACATCGCCCGCCGCCATCCGGTGCTTCTCCGGGCTCTCCCGTGCTATCGGGGACCCGGAGAGAATCGTCCGGCGCCGGTGGTGGGTCACGTGACGAGCATAGAGATGACTGGTGACCAGATGGTCACCAGTCATCTCTATGACCGTCGGAGGCCCGGGCGCGATGTGATGACGTCACGCCCGGGTCCTCAGATGTAAACAAAGCCGCCATTGCGGCTAGGAGACATGAGATCAGTGACAAAAAATTCACGATCTCATGCTTTCCAGCCTGGAGGAGAGATGTGGGGTCTTATTGACCCCGCATCTCTCAATAAAGAGGACCTGTCACACACATTCCTATTACAAGGGATGTTTACATTCCTTGTAATAGGAATAAAAGTGATCAAAAAAAAAACCAGTAAAATAAGTGTAAAAAAAAAAAAAAAATAATAAAAAAAATTAAAACGCCCCTGTCCCCGGTACCTCGCGATCAGAAGCGAACGAACACGTAAGTCCCGCCCACAAATGTAAACGCCGTTCAAACCACATATGTGCGGTATCGCCGCGTGCGTTAGAGCGCGTGCAACAATTCTAGCACTAGACCTCCTCTGTAACTCTAACCTGGTAACCTGTAAAAAAAAATCAAGCGTCGCCTATGGAGATTTTTAAGTACCGAAGTTTGCCGCCATTCCATGAGTGTGCGCAATTTTAAAGCGTGACATGTTAGGTATTTATTTACTCGGCGTAACATTATCTTTCATATTTTCCCAAAAAATTGGGCTAACTTTACTGTTTTGTTATTTTTTAATTCATGAAACCATTTTTTTCCCCAAAAAAGGCGTTAGAAAAATGATTGCGCAAATAGCGTGCAAGAAAAAAAGTTGCAATGACCGTCATTTTATTCCCTAGGGTGTCTGATAAAAAAACATATATAATATTTGGGGGTTCTTAGTAATTTTCTAGCAAAAGAATGATGATATGTACATGTAGGAGAGAAGTGCCAGAATAGGCCCGGTATTGAGGTGGTAAAAAAAGCCCGGTGTTGAAGTGGTTAATATATAGGCGTTCCTCCTCACCTATAATATACAGTGGGTACGGAAAGTATTCAGACCCCCTTAAATTTTTCACTCTTTGTTATATTGCAGTCATTTACTAAAATCATTTAAGTTCATTTTTTTCCTCATTAATGTACACACAGCACCATATTGATAGAAAAACACAGAATTGTTTTTGCAGATTTATTAAAAAAGAAAAACTGAAATATCACATGGTCTTAAGTATTCAGACCCTTTGCTGTGACACTCATATATTTAACTCAGGTGCTGTCCATTTTTCTGATCATCCTTGAGATGGTTCTACACCTTCATTTGAGTCCAGCTGTGTTTGATTATATTGATTGGACTTGATTAGGAAAGCCACACACCTGTCTATATAAGACCTTACAGCTCACAGTGCATGTCAGAGCAAATGAGAATCATGAGGTCAAAGGAACTGCCTGAAGAGCTCAGAGACAGAATTGTGGCAAGGCACAGATCTGGCCACGGTTACAAAAAAAAATCTGCTGCACTTAAGGTTTCTAAGAGCACAGTAACCTCCATAATCCTTAAAGAGGAAGTAAAGCCATTTAACCACTTCAATACAGGGCTTTTTGTACCTATTCAATACCGGGCCTATTTTGGCACTGTCAGGGTCACCTGTGGCCAGGTGACAGATGCACACCGTAGGGGGACAGGAGTGCACCGCGAGGTAGTGAACCCTATGGCTGGCTTCTGTGGGTAGGAAACTGGGTGGTTGTGGAAAGCGGGACCAGAGGAGCACAACCGGGATCCCAACGGAAGCGAGAGCCAAGATTCCCCAGGGCGCGGAGTCTAAGACCCAGCTGGTCTTCTCCAGGGCCTCTAGTGGTGAGGATGTTACGCTGCAGGCTGGGACCAGGTCGCGGCCCCTGGAGTTTCCTAGCTCACGCCCCGTAGGATAAGGGGAAGCAGCAGCACACGATAGAGAGAACCGAATAACAAGCCGAAGGTCAGGGGCCACAAGCAGACAAGGATAACGAAGAACGAGCCGAAGGTCAAGGGTCACGAGCAGACAGGGATGGTCGGGGACAAGCCAATAACGTAACAGAGAGACAGACGTAGCACACGGCAGGCAGGAACCCAAACACACAATGCCTAACAAACACGTTGATCAGCCAAGCAGGCTTGCAGTGCACAGGTTAATATAGTGTTCAGTGATAGGGCCTGGGGTGGAGTCAGGCTGGGAGGAGATTATAAAGGAAGCCAGGTGAAGGAGGTCTGGTCTCTAGATGAACACATGAGGAGGAAGGTAAGATGGCAGACAGACATAATGCATATCCATGACAGTACCCTCCCTCTTATGGGCCCTCCCCCGCCTGGACCCAGGCTTAAAGGGAAATCTCTGATGAAACCTTCTCAACAGATGAGGTGCAGCGACATCAGATGCAGCGATCCAAGACGCCTCCTCAGGACCAAAACCTCTCCAATGCACAAGGTACTGAAGAATGCCTCTGCAGAGCCGAGAATCCAGAACTTGTCTAACCTCGTACTTAAGATTATCCTCAGAGACTGAAAACGAGGTAGGGAGATGACAAGAAGATCTATTGAGGACCAAAGGCTCTCTAGGAATAAGCAAGGGCATGAGACGATCAACAGGAATCTGAGGAGGGTCCCCTAGACCCTTAAAGGGGAACTGGTCATCTTGCACAGGACCATCAGACTGGGCAGATGTCAGTGGAACCCTGAAGTCAGGTTGGTTAGAAGGTGACATGTCGCCGGAGTCAAGCTGAATAGCTGAAGGACAAGCAGAATGTCCCGAACAAGAAAAAGTGAGAGGCTCACTGGGCATGGGCTGGACTGGCATAACTAGTACAGAGGCAGAGTGAATAGCTGAGTCAGGTGTAGCGACTACCTGAATCGCATCGCAAGACGTAGCGACTGCAGGACTTGTAGACAAGCTAGCCTGGCTGTGCGTCCAAGGGTGGTTAGGGACAGAGAAATGTAAATGGTTATGCAACCTGGAATGAATGACCGGCTCAGATTCACAGGGGGCAACCTTGGGTAGGCAGGACGAGGAACAGGAGGGACCCCAAGCCAGGATCTGTCCAGTAGTCCAGTCCACATGAGGAGAATGGAGCTGTAACCATGGGAGACCCAAAATTATAGGCGTTGAGGCCTTGGGTAAGATAAGGAAGGATATCCACTCCTGGTGGAGTGTCCCTACCGACATCTTAACAGGGAGGGTCTGGAAGCGGATAGGTCCCCCTGGAAGAACAGTACCATCAATCGCCAAGACCACCAATGGCGTGGTGAGGGGCAAAAGAGTAAGTCTCATGGACGATGCGATTTCCCAGTCCATGAAATTACCAGCGGCTCCGGAATCCAGATATGCTGAGACCGAATGAGAAGAAGCACCAACATGAAGGAACACAGAAAGCAGAAGACGAGAAGGGGAAGGTGATATTTCTGGGTCCAATACTCCACTTTCCAGATGAAGTGGACCCGAACGTTTTTCTGGACAAAGAGAGCAAGTGTCACGAAAATGACCTTTGCCCCCACAGTAAAGACACAGACCAAGAGTTCTGCGCCTAGCACGTTCCTCAGGGGATAGCCTGGTCCGACCCAGCTGCATGGGTTCCTCAGCTGGTAGGAGATGCTCTACGGGTCGAAGAGAGGGGAGCTCAGGCTGACTAAGAACCAAGGAGTGCTGGCGTTGCTTTTCTAAGGTCCTCTCCTGAAAGCGAATATCGATCTGGTTACACAAGGAGATAACGCCGGCCAGATCAGTGGGGATGGTTCTTCCAGCTAATTCATCCTTCACTCTATCAGACAGGCCATGCAAAAAGGTTGCGACTAAGGCCTCATTGTTCCAGCTCAACTCAGCCGACAGTATGCGGAAATGAAGCGCATACTGTCCCACAGAAGCAGACTCTTGGCGGAGACGTAAAAGGGCGCTGGCCGCTGAAGAGACACGAGCCGGTTCTTCGAAGATATTCCGAAAAAGTTTCAAGAAGCCAGACAGGCTAGAAACCACTGGATCATTCAGTTCCCACAGAGGGGCTGCCCAGGCTAAAGCTTCACCAGAGAGGAGGGAAATGATATAGGCTACCTTAGCCCGATCAGACAGGAAGTTTTGGGGCTGGAGCTCAAAATGAATCGTGCATTGGCTAAGGAACCCCCTGCAAGCCTTGGAGTCCCCAGAGAAACGGGACGGAGCTGGCAGTTGTAGCGAGTGTGTGGCTGCGACTGGTGCAATAGGTGCAGCCGCTGATTGTATTTGAGGTTGCGGATTCAGGGTTCCCAAGGAGGCCTGAAGCTGCTCGAAGCGAGAAGCCAGATCCTGGAGGAATCGCATCACCTGAGTCTGATTCGATTCCTGGGTTTCAAGTCTGCAAACTATGCCCTGCAATGGATCATCCGCGGGTAGCGGGATGTCAGCCGGGTTCATGGCTGATCAAACTGTCAGGGTCACCTGTGGCCAGGTGACAGATGCACACCGTAGGGGGACAGGAGTGCACCGCGAGGTAGTGAACCCTATGGCTGGCTTCTGTGGGTAGGAAACTGGGTGGTTGTGGAAAGCGGGACCAGAGGAGCACAACCGGGATCCCAACGGAAGCGAGAGCCAAGATTCCCCAGGGCGCGGAGTCTAAGACCCAGCTGGTCTTCTCCAGGGCCTCTAGTGGTGAGGATGTTACGCTGCAGGCTGGGACCAGGTCGCGGCCCCTGGAGTTTCCTAGCTCACGCCCCGTAGGATAAGGGGAAGCAGCAGCACACGATAGAGAGAACCGAATAACAAGCCGAAGGTCAGGGGCCACAAGCAGACAAGGATAACGAAGAACGAGCCGAAGGTCAAGGGTCACGAGCAGACAGGGATGGTCGGGGACAAGCCAATAACGTAACAGAGAGACAGACGTAGCACACGGCAGGCAGGAACCCAAACACACAATGCCTAACAAACACGTTGATCAGCCAAGCAGGCTTGCAGTGCACAGGTTAATATAGTGTTCAGTGATAGGGCCTGGGGTGGAGTCAGGCTGGGAGGAGATTATAAAGGAAGCCAGGTGAAGGAGGTCTGGTCTCTAGATGAACACATGAGGAGGAAGGTAAGATGGCAGACAGACATAATGCATATCCATGACAGGCACTTCTCTCCTACATGTACAAATCATCATTCTTTTGCTAGAAAATTACTCAGAACCCCCAAACATTATATATGTTTTTTTAGCAGACACCCTAGGGAATAAAATGACGGTCATTGCAACATTTTTTCTTGCACAATATTTGCGCAATAATTTTTCAAACGCCTTTTTAAAAAAAAAAAATGGTTTCATGAATTAAAAAATAACAAAACAGTAAAGTTAGCCCAATTTTTTGGGAACATATGAAAGATAATGTTACGCCGAGTAAATAGATACCTAACATGTCACGCTTTAAAATTGCGCACACTCATGGAATGGCGCCAAACTTCGGTACTTAAAAATCTCCATAGGCGACGCTTTAATTTTTTTTACAGGTTACCAGGTTAGAATTACAGAGGAGGTCTAGTGCTAGAATTGGTGCACGCGCTCTAACGCACGCGGCGATACCTCACACGCGTGGTTTGAACGGCGTTTACATATGTGGGCGACTTACGTGTGCATTCGCTTCTGATCGCGAGCTACCGGGGACAGGGGCGTTTTAATTTTTTTCTTTTTTTATTTATTTATTTATTTTACTTATTTATTTATTTTTTTACAATGATTTTACTTTCTTTTTTTTTTGATCACTTTTATTCCTATTACAAGGAATGTAAACATCCCTTGTAATAGGAATGTGTGTGACAGGTTCTCTTTATTGAGAGATGCAGGGTCAATAAGACCCCACATCTCTCCTCCAGGCTGGAAAGCATGAGATCAGTGAATTTTTTTTCACTGATTTCATACTTACAGCCGCAATGGCGGCTTTGTTTACATTTGAGACCCGGGCGTGACGTCATCACATCGCGCCCGGGCCTCCGACGATCATAGAGATGACTGGTGACCATCTGGTCACCAGTCATCTCTATGCTCATCACGTGACTCCACCAACGATGCCGGAAGATTCGCTCCGGGTCCCCGATCGCACGGGGGAGCCCGGAGAAGCACCGGATGGCGGCGGGAGGGGGGGTGTCCCCTCCCGCCGCCTATAAGAATGATCAAGTGGCGGAACCGCCACTATGATCGTTCTTATGGTGCACAGAATCGCCGGCACTTCAAAAGGATATCTGAATGATGCCTCTAGCTGCAGGCATCATTCAGATATCCCCCTACAAAGCCGAGGACGTCATATGACGTCCACCCAGGATGGGAGATCCCATCTGTGGACGTCATTTGTCTATGGCTGGGTAGGGAAGTGGTTAAAAAAAAAAAATACTACAAAAGAATGGCATAATGAGCTAGTATGCATAGCATAGCATACTAGCTTATTATGAATCACTTACCTGAGATCGAAGCCCCCACAGCGGTCCTCGGTCACCTCCGCCTCCATCTTGCCTCGATGTCTCGTCACTGCCGTCAGTGTATCGCCGCTCCGGCGATGACATCACACGCATGCGCGCTCGGGCCGGCAAGATCCCATTTATAAAACCGGCAATGATGCCGGCCCACTAGTGCGCATGCGTGTGACATCATCGGTGCTGTGTTTTACAGCAAATATCTCCTTAACCGTGTAGGTTAAGGAGATATTTCATGCACCTACAGGTAAGCCTTAATCTAGGCTTACCTGTACGTGCATGTTGTCAAAGTGGGTTTACAACCACTTTAAATGGAAGACGTTTGGGACGACCAGAACCCTTCCTAGAGCTGGCCGTCCGGCCAAACTGAGCTATCGGGGGAGAAGAGCCTTGGTGAGAGAGGTAAAGAAGAACCCAAAGATCACTGTGGCTGAGCTCCAGAGATGCAGTCGGGAGATGGGAGAAAGTTATAGAAAGTCAACCATCACTGCAGCCCTCCACCAGTCGGGGCTTTATGGCAGAGTGGCCCGACGGAAGCCTCTCCTCAGTGTAAGACACATGAAAGCCCGCATGGAGTTTGCTAAAAAAAACACCTGAAGGACTCCTAGATGGTGAAAAATAAGATTCTCTGGTCTGATGAGACCAAGATAGAACTTTTTGGCCTTAATTCTAAGTGGTATGTGTGGAGAAAACCAGGCACTGCTCATCACCTGTCCAATATAGTCCCAACAGTGAAGCATAGTGGTGTGGGTGTGTTTTTCATCTGCAGGGACAAGACGACTGGTTGCAATTGAGGGAAAGATGAATGCTGCCAAGTACAGGGATATCCTGGACGAAAACCTTCTCCAGAGTGCTCAGGACCTCAGACTGGGCCGAAGGTTTACCTTCCAACAAGACAATGACCCTAATGCACACACAGAGAAAAAAAACGAAGGAGTGGCTTCACAACAACTCCGTGACTGTTCTTGAATGGCCCAGCCAGAGCCCTGACTTAAACCCAATTGAGCATCTCTGGAGAGACCTAAAAATGGCTGTCCACCAACGTTTACCATCCAACCTGACAGAACTGGAGAGGATCTGCAAGGAGGAATGGCAGAGGATCCCCAAATCCAGGTGTGAAAAACTTGTTGCATCTTTCCCAAAAAGACTCATGGCTGTATTAGATCAAAAGGGTGCAAATACTAAATACTGAGCAAAGGGTCTGAATACTTATGACCATGTGATATTTCAGTTTTTCTTTTTTAATCAATCTGCAAAAATTTAAACAATTCTGTGTTTTTCTGTCAATATGGGGTGCTGTGTGTACATTAATGAGGAAAAAATGAACTTAAATGAATTTAGCAAATGGCTGCAATATAACAAAGAGTGAAAAATGTAAGGGGGTCTGAATACTTTTCATACCCACTGTATATGTGTAGGAGCCTTTTACAGGTAAATAAAATAAATAAAATACTGTATGTGAAATGTACATATAATCTTGTGGTAAGATTGATGTTGAAATAAATAGTTGGATGACAACGTGTCTTTGAAGTACATCTGTACTTCAGAAAAATGCATTCTTAGCTTGCAGCTCGACCTTGTAATAAAAATGTATGTCCAGTAATCTTTTCAACCAACAGGAAGAAAGCAATAACACAGTACCATATGCGATGCTTATAACAAACGCCACCACAAAGGCCACACAATACATAATGGCTTGTGTGTATAATCTAAATATGTGTATAGATGTATCCAAGGAACTCACATTGATTTGGCTTAGAAAGGAATCAAACTGGTTTTTAGTGGTTGGACCGGTTTTCTATCCGGGATTCTGAAATCAGAACATGCCTTAACCACTTAAGCCCCGGACCAATACGCAGCATAAAGATCAGGCCCCTTTTTGCGATTCGGCACTGCGTCACTTTAACTGACAATTGCGCGGTTGTGCGACGTGGCTCCCAAACAAAATTGACGTCCTTTATTTCCCACAAATAGAGCTTTCTTTTGGTGGTATTTGATCACCTCTGCGGTTTTTATTTTTTGCGCTATAAACAAAAATAGAGCGACAATTAGGAAAAAAATGCAATATTTTTTACTTTTTGCTATAATAAATATCCCCCAAAAATATATAAAAAAACATATTTTTTCCTCAGTTTAGGCCGATACGTATTCTTTGACATATTTTTGGTAAAAAAAAAATGCAATCGGCGTTTATTGATTGGTTTGCACAAAAGTTATAGCGTTTACCAAAATAGGGGGTAGTTTTATGGCATTTTTATAAAAAAATTTTTTTACTAGTAATGGCGGCGATCAGCGATTTTTTTCGTGACTGCGACATTATGGCGGACACATCGGACACTTTTGACACATTTTTGGGACCATTGTTACTTATACAGCGATCAGTGCAATAAAAATGCACTGGTTACTGTAAAAATGACACTGGCAGTGAAGGGGTTAACCACTAGGGGCGCTGAAGGGGTTAAGTGTGCCTAGGGGAGTGATTTCTACTGTGTGGGGGCGTGGCTACAAGTGACACGTGACCGATCTCCGCTCTGATTACACAGAGCGGAGATCGGTGACATTGTCAGTAGGGGAGCGGGGAGATGTTGTGTTTACACTAACATCTCCCTGCTCCATGCCTCCGTGAGACGATCGCGGGGATCCCCGCGGCAATTGAGTCTGCGGGACCCACGGTCCGACTCACGGGGAAGGCAGGGGGGTCGCGAGCGCGCCGCCGACGTCGGGCAGTTAAAGGGGACGTTCAGGTACGTCATTGTGCCTGTACGAGCCATTCTGCCGACGTATATATACAGTGGCTGGTCCTTAAGTGGTTAAAGCAGAACATTACACCCAAACCTAATACTGCTTTCACTGTCTGCTCATGTTCTTTTATTTTAGCCACAAAGCAGAGATTAGCCACTGTGTTAACAGGTGACATCCTTCTAACTCATTCATGACATCATGGATATTCTGGAAGTCAGACTTCACACTTTAGGGATGATGTCATGACCCACCCCAGCAGCAACCCCAGCTCCTGTGATACCTTGCGTCTGGATTACAGGTTGCAGTAGCAACTGCTAAAACTGGCATTGGATGCACTAGCGTGGAATTACCTTTTGATGAAAGCAGTGGGCAGATCTAAATAGCCAGGATGAGAAGCGTGTGACTGTATCTAACATGGTGCTGTTATAATGCAGTTGATTTAAGTTTAGGCACTTGCAATGCAAATTTATAAGTGTGTATGCAATAGAAAAATTGTATACAGTGGGGAAAATAAATATTTGATCCCCTGCAGATTTTGTAAGCTTGCCCAGTTACAAAGAAATGAAGGGTCTATCATTTCTTTAATAGGTGTATTTTAAATGAGAGAGACAGAATATCAACCAAAAATCCCCCCCAAAAAAACACATGATACAAATGTTATAAATTGAGTTGCAGTTCTGTGAGTAAAATAAGTATTTGATCCCCTACCAACCAACAATAATTCTGGCTCCCACAGACTGGCTACAGTATGTGCTCATGTGGTACACAGATGAGTGCTGTCAATTTAAGAAGGTGCTATAAGGACATCAGGGACAAGATTGTAGACCTGCACAAGGCTGGAATGGACAACAAGACCATCAGTGTCAAATGAAGCTTTCAGCCAGCGTTGGCACTAGGGTTCCGACTGTAGTCTGAAGATGGCAGTTCACCTTGTTTAATACTGCAATAGTGATACAAATACAGTACTAAAAAAAAAAGTTAATTACATTTTTTTGCATATATATCAACAGACAAGATTATAGACAGGGTTTTTTGTTAAATAAAACTGGATACCAAGTTAAAGCCTTTGTGGCACACGCACCCTTCTCCTCCCGTCCTTGGCTCACTCACAGGAGGAAAAGGCACACGATGCCACCGTGCCCGTACCCTCTGGTTTGCAGAGGTTAAGCACACTTGTAACTTACGGGTCTTGCAGCAAGGTTCTCCCTTCAAGTTGGTTCTCGTCCCCTAGAATGTAAGGGTTTCTATACCCCAAGTAACTCCAAGGTCCACACCAATAGCAACTCCAACGTAGAGTTTACTTTTCTTATGCACCAATAACCACAAAGTTGAGAAGAGAGAAAGGTGTTAGCAAGGATAGATAAGATTCAGACACTCCTGGCTTCTTCGCCACTCGATCCCGAGTGGGTACAGCTCACCCGGATAGTCACTCAATGGCACTAGCAGCCGGCATGTAGCTCAAACAGTCAATCAAATTCCCTTGATAGATGCGATCGGGAGATCCCCTGCCACAGAATCTATAGTGTCCCGAACCTCCTAATGGTTACGTTGTTTAGATCCCTTTTTCCGGATGTATGACATCCCTCCAGAGAGTTACTGGGCCCCTTCCTTCACTGTGGTCTCTCACCAGTCCTTCGGAACGGTCCTCCCCCAGCCTCCTCTTCCAGATGCGGGTCCCCTCTCAAGGCGGCACCCTGAGATTCTTCCTCCCCGAAGTGGGCTCCAGCTAAAGGTGCTGGGCCCAGGGTTGAAGCTGCAGTCCCAGGACTAAAGGTGCCTGGGACTGAGGTGCACATGGCCCCATGGCCTGGAGGGCCATGCACTTGAACTTGGACCGTAGGTTCTCCCTCCGGGCATGGGCCCCGGGAATTGCTCTCTCTCTAATGGCGTCTGCCCATTTTGTACCCTCTCCCGGCATGCACAGCGGGCAGACCACGCCCACTGCACGGCTGCCGAGAGAGGACACCCAATTGCCACTCCATCACCTGTGGTTCAACCCCGAATACAAGTGACAGCGCCACCCATACTTCTAAGGGGAACTGCACGCCAGGTGACAACAACAGCAAGGCAGAGTCCAATAAGAATTGGAAGATCCGAGCCAAATTCCACTCGAATCACCCCCTAAATTGGGACCCCCGCTACACCTTATATTTTCTTTAAAATGTATAAAAATATTTAGGTATGCAAATGTAGCGGGGTCCTCAATTTAGTGGGATACACTTGGGGGTAGTGTGACCCAAGTGTGTAATTGTGTTAGGGTTCAGACCCCTTTTTGTTATTCGTGGAGGATTGGGTGGTGTAATATTCTCCTTGACCAGTGGGTGTCAGTGTACCTACTGGCTCGGGGTAGAATCACTACCGGAGTGCTACCCTTCTTTGTCCCTTCCTGGAGATGGTACGGCCGGGGCAGGGAACCCGCCGTGGTGTCGACGGGAGGAGATAAAAGGGGGGGACGCCCTCGCCACGAGGTCTTCGGGGATCATCTCTTCACGCACCCAGGCACCTTCAGCCTGGGTGCGGGCGGTTCAAGGTTCCGGCCTAGGCGCCCTAGGCCTGGCCGTAATGAAGATGGGGTCCATCCCAGGCACCTTCAGCCTGGGGTGAGGTACTATTGAGGAGGCCTGGGACCCGGTGACTCCGACTGGGTCCCGCGAGGGTGGAGTTGCTCCAGGGCGCCCCTTGCGAGGGGGCCCGCATCTGAGGTGAGGAGGCTGGAGAGGTCACCCGTTCGAAGACCCGGTGTAGTGTCAACCCGGTGACGGATGGGCCTTCGGTAACTCCCTTGGAGGACATCTTCCCCTGATAGAGGCCGCAACGCAACGGAGGTATTCATGTCAAGACTCCTACAACCCTTGGTCATAGCACAGGGGGTGTGGGGACCCAGATCAGTATAGTGCCTCGACCTGCTCATCCCACCGTATCATGCCATCGCATTGCCTGTATGTGAAGATACGAAATAAACCAACAGTGGGACTGTGATCAGTGTATGGACTCTGTTATTGGGAGCAAAGGGTGGTTTCTGCACGATAGACTCGGTTCATGCTCAGGACACACCGGCCTGAGGAAACATCAGGTATTGGCCTTCACCTCGCCCGCCGTTGCGGGGAGGACATGGGCCGTAGCGCACCTCACCCTGTCGCGTGACATACCCCTAGCTAAAGAGGACGGGGTGAGGGGGTGGCTACACAAATTAGGGATAGAATTTAATGTGAAGTTAACTGATGTATACTAATGCTGCTAAATTTGGCCTGAAAATCTAGGCATCAATGACCTCTGATTATGAAAGTGTTAAATCCCAATTATTGACTCACAACCTTTGTGAACCACACTCTGAATGTGACCTATTCAACTGAATGGGGGCACCCTTCAACACTGCACGTGGTTGTGGCACACTAGTGCAGGGTTTAAGGGGTTAAAGCAGGAGGTGGGGAAGCTACAGATTGCCTCCTGACATCTGAACACAGATCGCACTTCAGAGGGCATTGCTAGTGTTAACTAGTCCTTACTGCCACATGCATTAGACACAGACCTGTATTGCAGAGGGAGGAAAAGAAGGGTCAGTTCTGTTACTGAGTGCTGATTATTGAGTTCATCTCTAGAGCCTCGTCCACCCCAGTATTTTTTTTTTCGTTCAACCCAGCAGGGCTGGGCTCCTCTTTTTTTATCTTAAAGTATTTGCTTCCACCAAGGAAATTTAAAGTGATAGTAAAGCTTAATTATTTTAAATTAAAATAACAAACATGTTACACTTACCTGCTTAGTGCAATGGTTTTGCAAGGAGCAGCCCTAATCCTCCTCTTCTCAGGTTCCCCGCTGTTCTCTTAGGGTGTCACGCCTATATCCGCGCTTGCTACAAACACAGCATGTTTTTTGGGGTGCTCGTTGGGTAGGAGAAAATGCCTCTCATGCAGCCAGTTTACTGAATCTGGGTTGTGAATTTGGGCCACAGCACATGCTGGATACAAAAGGGCTGCGGTGACCTCTTCCTGGAATTTTAGGAAAAATCCAGTTCGTCCAGACGTTTTGTATAGCACATAAACGTTGAACAGAGCCAATTGGAATAAGTATACAGACACTTTTTTATACCAGCGCCTGGCCTTACAGGCAACTAAGTACGGCGCCATCATCTGGTCGTTGAAGTCCACGCCTCCCATTTTACGGTTGTAGTCGTGGACACAGAGGGTCTTCTCAACAACAACAGTCGCTGTAGGAATTTGGACTGCCTTGTCTCGGTGAATGGAAGACAGAATGAAAATGTTCCGTTTGTCCTTTCATCTCACTGCAAGTAACTCATTGGACCTCAAGCAGGCTCTCTCCCCCAGACTAAGTTGGGCATTTACAAGCCGTTGGGGGAAGCCCCTACGATTAGATCACATGGTGCCACATGCGCCAATTCCTGATTGATAGAGGTGTCTAAAAAAGTGGCACGCTTGAATACAAATTGTCCACGTATAAATGGTACCTCTTTCAGAATAAGGATGACATCAAGTCCCAAACAATCTTGCCGCTGCTCCCTATGTAGTCTGGGCAATTGAGGGGCTCCAAGCTGATATCTTTTCCCTCATAAACCAGAAAACTATATTTATAGTCTGTTGTCCTGTCACAGAGCTTATACACTTTGACCCCATTTCTGGCATGCTTGCTGGAGAGATATGTTTTGAAAACAAGACGGACAGAAAATGTAATCAGGGACTCATCAATGCAGGCATCTTGATCAAAGATAAACAAGGCTGCAAATGTTTCATTGAAGTGGTTTACGAGTGTCACGTACCTGACGGTGACGAGCCCGGATCAACAGAGGGAGGCCTCTCTTACGGCTTCCACCGGCGGCCCCTGGTACTGAAGACAGGAGGCACGGAGGTAGAAGGGGTACGAGTGCCTGGCAGGATGGATCAAGGTAGAGTAGAGTCTGAAGACTGGGACGGATCCAGGCACCCAGGAAGTATGGCAGGCTGAACCGGAACCAGGAACACAGCAACTGGACTGGAACTGAAGAGACTGGCTGGACTGGAACCAGGATACAGCAACTGGACTGGAACCAGGAACAAGCAACTGGACTGGAACTGATGAGGCTGACTGGACTGGAACCAGGACACAGCAACTGGAGAGATTGGTCGGACAAGCCGGGTCGGTAGTATTGGCTGACGGCAAGGTACTGGAGGATCAGGCAGAAGATTGGTCAAACAAAGCCGGGGGTCAGAGGCAGGCAGGAAACTGGAAGGGTCAAGGCAAGCCGGGTCGGATACAGGTAAATACACGAATCAAGTCTCTTTGGGTACTACACGCTGTAGAGCAGACAGCAGGGACTGTCTGTCACAGGCATGTTTAAATAGCTCTTCTGGCGCGCTTTGTGGAGCGTGCGCGCGCCCCCGCTAAGCGCGTGCGCGCGCACGTGCTCGCCATCGCGCGTGCGCGTGCCCGCGCGCGTGGACGTACCCGAGATTCGGAATCAGGAAGTCCAGGAATCCTGTAGCTGACAGGATTTCTATGACATTGCCCCCCCCCAAGGGGCAGCCTCCGGATGCCCAGCCGGGTGAACCTTCCAGGGTGAGTCCTTTTGAAAGCCTGTATCAAACTCCTGGCATGGATATTCTCCTCGGGTTCCCATGAGTTTTCCTCGGGTCCGTAGCCCTTCCATTTAATTAGGAATTGGTTCTGGTTATTTCTTCTCCTGAAGTCCATGATAGCTTCTACTTCGAATTCCTGCTCACCGTCAATAATGATCGGATCAGGGTGATCCGGCTTCCGATCTGGAAACGGATTAGAGACTGTGGGTTTTAGGAGAGAGACATGAAAAACTGGATGGATTCTAAGAGAGTCAGGAAGTTCCAATTCATAAGCTACTTCATTAATTTTCCTCTTAACAGGGAATGGACCTAAAAATTTGGGGCCCAGTTTTTTAGAAGGGCATGCCATTCTTAGGTTTGTGGTAGATAGCCATACTTGGTCGCCGGGTACCAACACTAATTCACCCCGTCTCTTCTTGTCATAAATTGTCTTGTTGCGTTCTTGAGTCTTGGTCATGGTCTCTTGTAAAAGCTGGTTATTGACCGAGAAAAAATTTAACTTTTCCTGGACTGCAGGTACAGGACACTCAGGAAGGGAGTTAGGCAGAAAAGTAGGATGAAAACCATAGTTTGCAAAGAAAGGAGTCTGGCAGGTAGCGGAGTGGATGGAATTGTTATACGCAAACTCGGCCAACGGAAGTAGGGAAACCCAGTTGTCCTGAGCAAAAGAGGAGAAGCATCGCAGGTATTGCTCGAGCGTCTGATTCGTTCTCTCCGTCTGTCCGTTGGTCTGTGGATGGTAAGCAGAGGAAAACGATAATTCGATTTTCAAGGTTTTGCAAAGGGATCTCCAGAATCGAGAGGTAAATTGAACCCCGCGATCGGAAACAATATTGGCTGGTACCCCGTGGAGTCTGACTATTTCTCTGATGAATACCTGTGCGGTTTCAGGAGCGGAGGGAGTCCCTTTCATAGGGATGAAGTGTGCCATCTTGGACAGACGGTCCACAATAACGAAGATGGTGGAATGGTTCTCGGCCGGGGGTAACTCGACAATGAAGTCGATGGACAACATTCTCCAGGGCCTATCTGGAACGGGTAAGGGTTTTAGTAGTCCCCAGGCCTTGGATCTGGAACCCTTGTTTCGGGTACAAGTTGTACAAGAATCTACAAACCTCCTACAGTCTTCACGTACTCGAGGCCACCAGAAGGTGCGCTGTACCAGGTCAGTGGTCTTGGCAACGCCAAAATGCCCGGCCAGGGCGTGGTCGTGGCAGAGTTCTAATGCGGTTACTCTTAGTTTCTCAGGTACGTAGATTCTGTCTTGGTACCACAATAGTCCATCCTTAACCTGCAATTCCGGCTCGGAGAACTGTCTCTGCCCGGTGGAAGCTTGTTTGATTTGAGTGAACAGGTTCTCCTGTAGAAGAAGGAAATTTCCGGGGGCAAGGATGGTATCAGGCGGAGAAGTCTCCTTGGACTTATGGAACATCCGAGACAGGGCGTCAGGCTTAATATTCTTGGCTCCAGGACGATAAGTAACATGAAAAGAGAACCGGGAGAAGAAGAGTGCCCACCTGGCTTGTCGTGGATTCAATCTTCTCGCGGCTTTCAGGTACTCCAGGTTCTTGTGGTCAGTGAATATTAGGATCGGATGAGCCGCGCCCTCCAGCAGGTACCGCCATTCTTCTAGTGCAGACTTGATCGCTAGTAGCTCCCGATCCCCCACGTCGTAGTTCCTCTCTGCTGCAGAAAGCTTGCGGGAGAAGAAGGCTACTGGGTGGAGCAAGGCTTTGACTCCCTGTCTTTGGGACAGTATTGCTCCTACCGCTATTTCGGAGGCGTCTACCTCAAGTACGAATGGTAGTGAGGAGTCTGGGTGTTTCAAGATAGAGGCTGAGGTAAATAGGGCCTTCAGGCGTTCAAAAGCTTCTTGGGCTTCAGGAGACCAGTGAAAACGTGTTCCTTGCTTGGTGAGTTGAGTAATGGGTGCGATAATAGCTGAAAACCCCCTGATGAACTTGCGGTAGAAGTTGGCGAATCCAACGAAACGTTGGATTCCCTTCTTGTCCACCGGTTCTGGCCAGTCCAGGATTGCGGTAATCTTTTGAGGATCCATCTTGATGCCCTCGCTGGAAATGATTAACCCCAGAAATGATATACTCTCTTGCTCGAACTCGCATTTTTCGGCCTTCGCATACAGGCCATGCTGGCGGAGCCGACCCAACACATTTTTGACATGTCTGCGATGAGAATCAAGGGAGGAAGAAAAAATTAAGATATCATCAAGATAAACAATAACAAAGAGGTCTAGGAAGTCCCGTAGAACATCGTTGATAAAATACTGGAAAGTGGCAGGGGCGTTACACAACCCGAATGGCATTACCAAGTACTCAAAATGTCCATACCGGGTACGGAAGGCGGTCTTCCATTCGTCACCTTCTTTGATACGGATCAAGTTGTAGGCTCCGCGGAGGTCAAGTTTGGTAAAGATGGTGGCAGTACCTAGTCTCTGAAATAACTCTGGTACCAGGGGGAGAGGGTAGCGATTTTTTACTGTAATTTTATTCAATTCCCGGTAATCCACACAAGGTCGAAGGGTGTGGTCCTTTTTCTCTACAAAAAAGATGCCTGCGCCCGCTGGGGATGTGGAAGGGCGGATGAACCCTTTTTGCAAGTTCTCATCAACATAATTTTTTAAAGCCCCTTGTTCCACCTCCGTTAAAGGGAAGACTCTACCGAACGGAATCTTTGCTCCAGGAAGTAGGTCGATGGGGCAATCGTAGGCCCGATGGGGTGGTAGAGTCTCTGCCTTTTGTTTACTAAATACGTCAAGAAAGTCGTGGTAAACTTCTGGGATGGATTGACGGGTGCCATCTTCGGTGTCAATGCATAGTAACGAGGCCGGCCCAGGAGGTTTATATGAGCCGCAGGACTGTTGGCAATAGGAAGAAGGAAAGGCAACTATTCCCGTAGTCCAGTTGATAGTGGGATTGTGGGCTTGTAACCAAGGCATACCAAGGATCAAGGGAAACAACGGGGAAGAGATGATGTCCAGACACAAGCATTCTTGGTGGGTTCCAGAGGTGGTAAAGATGGTAGCGGGTATAGGAGTGGTCTCCTGGGTCACAGGTCCGGACTTAATGACGGAACCATCAGCCAGATGGACACGAAGTCCGTGGGTCTTGGTACGAAGGGGAATTTGGTGTTTAATGGCAAAGGCTGAGTCCATAAAGCAGCTGCATGCTCCGGAATCAATAATGGCGGGTACTGGCAAAGTCCTTCCTGGGAGCTGTAATGAAACAGAGAGGGCAAGGTGAGATGTGGTTTTGGCTTGTAGGTTAGTCATGTTAGAAGAAACTGAAAGAAACTTACGAAGCTTCAGGGGACAGGTTCTAACGAAATGTCCGGGGTCCCCGCAGTACAGGCACAGATTATTTATTCGGCGGCGCTGGCGTTCCTCAGGAGCGAGGGATGGACGAAGGAGCCCGAGCTGCATTGGTTCAGGCGTGTCAGATGTGGGAGTTGGAGGTGTAGCAGGAGCCGAGTACAGGTGACTAGGAGCCCGAGGAAGCATCCAGGTTGGGCGGGAGAAGCCAGTGGTCCTCTCAGCCCTCCGTTCCCTCAGACGTCGGTCAATCTGGATGGTTAGATCAATCAACAGGTTGAGTGTCTGTGGTACACCAACTCTAGCTAGCTCGTCCTTCAAGGAATCGGAAAGTCCTAAGCGAAACTGATGGAGGAGGGCGGCATCATTCCAATTGGTATCCGCACTCCACCGCCTGAATTCTGCCACATAGTCCTCCGCTGGTCTGCGTCCTTGTTGAAGGGAACGCAAGGCGGCTTCTGCGGTTACTGAGAGTTGGGGATCTTCGTATAGCTGGGCCAGGGCATCGAAAAAAGCAGCGAGGTTGTTTAGTGATACATCCTTCTGTTCAAAGAGACGGTGGGCCCAGCTCTGAGGGTCTCCAGCGAGCAAAGAGACCACAAAGCCCACCTTGGTGGCCTCTAGAGAAAAGGTACGGGGCTGTAGGGCAAAATACAGTTCACACGAATTCCGGAAGGCCCTAAACTTGCTCCGATCCCCGGAAAATCTTTCGGGTGTAGGAACCTTAGGTTCAGGAGGAAGCATGACCACTGTGGGTGAGGAACTTGTTCCGGCTGTGGAAGCAGAGGCGTGGGGCCCCTCTTGGATGGCAGAGGGATTGGTGAGGACCCGCACTTGTTCTTCCAAGCGGGTGTATCCTTGTTGAAGACTCTTGACTGCTTCAGACAAACCTGCCAGGTGCCGACAGAGTTCCTCCATAGGTGAGGCTCCCTGCCCGGGCTCAGACATGGCTGTCTGCTACTGTCACGTACCTGACGGTGACGAGCCCGGATCTGCAGAGGGAGGCCTCTCTTACGGCTTCCACCGGCGGCCCCTGGTACTGAAGACAGGAGGCACGGAGGTAGAAGGGGTACGAGTGCCTGGCAGGATGGATCAAGGTAGAGTAGAGTCTGAAGACTGGGACGGATCCAGGCACCCAGGAAGTATGGCAGGCTGAACCGGAACCAGGAACACAGCAACTGGACTGGAACTGAAGAGACTGGCTGGACTGGAACCAGGATACAGCAACTGGACTGGAACCAGGAACAAGCAACTGGACTGGAACTGATGAGGCTGACTGGACTGGAACCAGGACACAGCAACTGGAGAGATTGGTCGGACAAGCCGGGTCGGTAGTATTGGCTGACGGCAAGGTACTGGAGGATCAGGCAGAAGATTGGTCAAACAAAGCCGGGGGTCAGAGGCAGGCAGGAAACTGGAAGGGTCAAGGCAAGCCGGGTCGGATACAGGTAAATACACGAATCAAGTCTCTTTGGGTACTACACGCTGTAGAGCAGACAGCAGGGACTGTCTGTCACAGGCATGTTTAAATAGCTCTTCTGGCGCGCTTTGTGGAGCGTGCGCGCGCCCCCGCTAAGCGCGTGCGCGCGCACGTGCTCGCCATCGCGCGCTGCTGCGTGCCCGCGCGCGTGGACGTACCCGAGATTCGGAATCAGGAAGTCCAGGAATCCTGTAGCTGACAGGATTTCTATGACAACGAGGGGCCGAATTTTATGGAGCCAATTATGTTCAGGGTCACTCACCCCGAGGATGACAGAGTTCATTGTCATTGAAATGCATGAACCACAATATCTGCTCGTACCTAGACCTGACCATGGCAGCAGAGAACACGGGCATATGGTGCATTGGGTCAGTGGAGCAATATGACCGCAACTCACTCTTTTTGGTAATGCCCATGTTGAGGGATAGGCCCAGTAAGGTCCTAAATTTGGGAACCGTTATAGATTTCCAGCCAAATTGTCTGGCAAGGGGTGAATTTGGGTTTTGGGCGATGAATTGATCAGTGTATAAATTTCTTTGGTCCACAATAGATCCGTACAGATCTTCAGTGAAAAACAGCTAAAAAAAGTTCCAGGGGAGTTAAATCTGCTGTTTCCACCTGAATTCCAGGTTGGCAAGCACAGCGGGAAGGGCACTATGGGCTCTATGGGCCTGTGTTCGAAATCTTGGTGGCTGCGGTGAACTACTTTTGCTAGCCACCGCACCAACTTGAACTGCACTTATGGGACTCGCCCCATCACCAAGTGATACTGCAGTGCTGGTTTGTCTACGACCAGAGTGTACTAGCCTGCTGGTGCTTGCCAGTTCACCAGAAGGTTGAACAGCACTAGTACTGACACTCTGCTACATACGAGTATCACGTGGTTGTTGCACCTCAGAAAAAGCAAAAGAAGAACACGGTCGGGCATGCCTGACCTTAGCAGGGACCCATTCTCCATCGTCAGAGCTGTCTGTCGGGGTGCCGATCGCTACAGGTTCAAATACTGAGCCTGAATCTGACAGTGAGGACCCCACTCTCATCTGTAATGCTCAGCATCCTGTAGGCCTCTTCACTAGTGTACCTTTCGTTTGACATTTTGGCCAATAAATTTATAGGTAACTAGTGCGACTCACAGGTAAAAGAGCACCTGGTTGTCAGAGGACTATTTGTACCGCTACAAAAAAATTAACTGTTAGTGCTAGCAGGGATTAGGTCTGACTCTGCTAACCCTGCAGTTTTGTGTGATGTGTTTTGTAAGTGTAGCGGCCCCACTCTCTCCTCATGTGAATCGGGTTTCCGATAGCTCTTTTCTAGGGGTATCTTGTATGTGAGAGTGACATGCGCTACGGCCCATGTCCTCCCCATTGCAGCGGGTGAGGTGAAGGCCAGTACCTATTGTTTTCCTCGGGCCTGTGTGTTTCTGCAGGAATACCAAGTCCTTCTGTGCTGACACTTCCCTTCGCTCCCATTAACCAGAGTACCACACACCGATAAGGATCCAACACTTGTTTTATTGTAGCACACAATCAAACAGTTCTTTGTCAGCCGACTGATTGGGACCCATAAACAGTTCAACACGGTGGGGTGAGCAGGTTGAGGCACTGTCCAGATAATAAACTAAACCACTGTGGTTTCACCAGCGGTTGCTATAGCCATCGGCTAAAGAGAGAAACTTGAAACCTTTGAGTCTCTACCAGCGACTCTGGAGAACATGAACTGGAGTACCTTCGCTGCGTTGTGGCCCCTGTCAGGGGGAAGATGTCCCTCCAAGGGAGTTACCAGAGGCCCATCCGTCACCGGGTTGATGCTGCTCCGGGCTCTTCAGACGGGTAACCTCTCCGGCCTCCTCACCTCAGACATGGGCCCCATCTACCTCAGGGTCCCTCAGACTCATCCACCCTTGCGGAGCCCAGTCGAAGTCACTGGGACCCAGGCCCCTGGTGTAGTACCTCACCCCAGGCTTAAGGTGCCTGAGATGGACGCCAACACTGCTCCGACCAGGCCATGGGCGCCTGGGCTGGAACTCCGGACCGACCGCACCCAGGCCTAAGGTGCCTGGGCGCCGGATGCAGAAGACCTCGTGGCGAGGGCGTCTCTCCCCTTTATCTCCTCCCGTGACGCCACAGCAGGTTCTCTGCCCCCACTGTACCACCGCCGGAACGGGACAAAAAGGACAGCACTGCGGCAGTGATTCTACCTCGACCTGTGGGAACACCGCCACCCCAGGCCAAGGAGAATAGTACACCACCAAAGTCCTCCACGACTGAAAATGGTCCAAATCCTCTTATGATTTATACACACCTGGGTCATACTACCACCCAGGTGTACCCCCTAGATTTAGACCCCCGCTACACTCTCCCCCCAGTGATTTGACGCTGGTCCCCAGTGTCTGGTGCAAACCCATGTCTCCCAAGGAGTGGTAACATAAGCTTGACCCCAGAGGCCATCCCTCAAATTTGAATCCTAATTGTGCCAAGACCTGCTCAAAGGAAAGGGAACATGAAATAGTAACTTTGCAATAAACCATCTGACCATGTACACATATATACAATCCCTCCCATCACTGTCTAAGAACCACCCCATACTCAGCAGCCTTGACAGACGGATCTCCTGCAGAAGGGAAACAAAACACAACATCCTAACATATTTGTGTTAATTTGGAATGAATGGGTCTTTCAGCCGAGAGACCCATTCGCTCCAATGAGTAAGGTGGTGCAAGTGTTAAAAAAAAAAAACAACCGTTGCGCAACACTGCCACCTGGTGACAGTGCCGTGGTAATGACACTTGGAGGAATCTTCCAGGCAACCTTCCTTCTTCTACCTGTGTCCCTACTCTGATTCTACCCCAAAGTCTTTGCCTCTGATGTATGAAGAAAGAGAGAACAAAACAAACAGCTCCCATTTCTAAAAAAAAACAAAGCCCAAATAAAAACTAGGGCACAGTTCTGATATTCTGGCAAAGGCACTTCCAGAAAGTTCAACAGCAGAAAGAACATACAAGAGAGTTTTCCCCCTCTTTTTTTCTTCTCACAGATAAAACTTTGGATGCGGCAAGAACAGGGGCCTCAGATGCTCATCAAAAGTTTCCACAGCATAGTCAATGTCCTCTCCATCCTTTCGGCAGATAAGCACCTTGTCTGCATGAATATGACGCCCCAGCATCCACTCTGCTCTGCAGTCCTTGAATTTTTTCGAAACGGGTGGCGAACAGGACAAGTACCCGCCCGGCATGAGGCACTTTAGCTACCTCCGTTGGTTTAAATCTGGGTGCCCGCAATGATGCGCGCTGTGTCCCCGCTACCTGAACGGGTGATGTTGCGGGTGGTGGCAAAGGACTAGGCTTCCTTGTAAGCTTTGGGGCTCCCGCCCGGGGCGTACTGTCTCCTGTGGACATCGGCAGATCCTGTGGTGCACGTAACACAGGCAACGACCTTCTGTCCCAGCCCTTGCGGTGAAAAAGTTTGTCTATTTCACCATCATCTCCACAGTCCGACAGCGATTCTAGGTCGGAGGTGTCATACATCTCTGCGGGTAGGTAGTCCCTAGTAGACGTGGAACTACCCTCCCTAGCGGGCTCCACCGACTGTGGACTCCCGACACCTCCAACCACCACCACAGTCCCAGCCCCTGGCTCACCTTGGCCTTTTGAAGAACAGGGATGTAACGGGAAGGCCCGGGGAACTCAGAATCGCTTAGAAAGTATGAGATACCCTTGCTTCAGCTCCCCCAATGCCTCTTATGTGTCAACCACCCTGTGTCTCTATTAGGGGCACAGGGTGAATGAAAACCCCAATATGGTCTATGATAGCCATATTCAATGCTGCACATACATTGTATCTAGATTGGATGTGTACTGTGAGGGGGGGTTGTGTAATCATTGCTGTGAGGGAGTTAAGGTGATTTGCATTCTATTGTCTATTATGAATTAAGTCTGCTACTGTGACGATGTGGATTGGAGCTGGTCGACCGTCTGGCTGCATATTATGGGATGTTGAAGTGTCTTCTGTGAGGAGGGGGGGAATCACCCCTCCTGCTAAGACTGTTTACTGAAGGAGAAGTTTGAACACACCTGACCTGTATCACCATTGTCATTGGACAGTTTAACCCGCCCTGTTCCCCAAGGATGGGAGGGAAGGGCTTTGAAGAGAAATGTGTTACCATGTGTTTTGAAAATAAAGTCATTCCCTGTTTTGGAACTTGAAATACAGAGCGTTGTCTCGTATCTCTGGAAGGATTAATCCTATGGGAAGTGGTCGCCTGGCTGTGGAGGGTCGATAGTGGTTGTGTGTTCAGAGAGGGAATATTCTAAATGGCGTTAACCCCCTTTCATATTGGGGGGTGTCGTTACATTGGTGGCAGCAGTGGGATCTTCCATCCAGTTACTGGGACACTCCAAACCACCGCAGTGAATGACCAGCTATGCAGCCTGCAGGAGAGCCACGCTGAAAGACTTACTTGAGAGCCGTGGAGGCACCGGTGGGACAAAGAACAAGGCCATCTTGATCAGGGAACTAGCGGAGATGGATCAGAGGGATGGTGATGCAGGACCCCGGTCAGTTGAAGACTTGTTTCAACAACGATTTCGACAGCGGTTGGCATTATATGGTGCTAGCCCATCAGAGACCGCCATACGGGAAGTCATTAGAGACATCCAGCGGCAGGATGAGCGGCAACATGAGCAGAGAATGGCAGAAATACGGCAATCGGAGACAAAACCTAAAGAAGCAGCACCAACTGAAAGGAGAGGAGAGATACAGATACCAGCCGCCATGGAAGAGGAATTCAGAAGGAGGTTGCGAGAGATGCAGATACAGCATAGAGGACCAGTATCAGAGGAGGTCCTGCTGGGATGGTCTGATTCGATCCGCTGCGAAAGAAAGCGCTAGCTCTCGAGCAGCAACACCAGGGAAAGGTTCTCCCCTCCATCCATGTAAGGTACTGGTGGCAGTATGAAGTACGAATGCTGTTATTGGGAGAACAACCGAAGCAGGAGTGGACAGCTGAGTTAAGCAGGCTGATCCGGGCAGAGATGCGGTTGGACGAGAGCTACAGAGCCCTCCGGTGGTTTGTAGCCCAAGAGTGCCCATGGTCAGCAGAGGACAGCCCCACGGAAGGCTTTGACTATGATGGCCTGGGATTGTTGTATTGGAGGCTGTCCAGTGACCCTGACTTTGGGAGTGATCGGGAGTGGCGTTTGGAGGAAATAATGGAGAACAGAGAGCAAAGACTGAATGTCTCGGAAGGGCACAGGGCACAGGAAGATTTGGAGTTTCTGGCCGTTCAGGAATGGGAGCTGGAGATCGCCTACAAACAGCTGCTAGACTCTACTCAGCAGCAGGGTGGGGCCCCCTTTGCCTGGGACTATCAGGAAATACCAGTTGACAACTATGAAATCCTGGCTGAAGAATCGGCAGTGGAAAATCTGAAGATTGCCATCCCTAAAGCTGAAGTGGATGATATGGAGTTCCAGGGAGCTAGCCTGGCTGAAGAATCGGCAGTGGAAAATCTGAAGATTGCCATCCCTAAAGCTGAAGTGGATGATATGGAGTTCCAGGGAGCTAGGGCAGTTGGCTCATCTTCCCAGCTACAGATTACAGAAGGTATGGACTTAAGGGACTGTTCAGAGGATGTTATGGATTATGCATCGCCTGCCCAAGTACTGGCAGCAGGACAGAGTACTGCAGACCCCTGCTCTACACCCATGGCAGTTTTGGAGGCCCGAGATGAGAAGGTGATGGTTCCTCTTTCCCAGGGGATTTCAGAGATGCAGGGGGGAGAAGCAGCCCTTTTCCCTCCCCAACAGTTAGCCAGAGCAGATGGGGTGGAGTCACCAGCAGAAGTGCTGGCAACAGGGCAGAGTGCTAGCAACCTCTGCCCAGCACCGGAAACAACTGTGGAGTTTCAGGGAGTCGGGGCAGTTGGCCCATCTCTCCAGCAACAAGCTGAGGTGGTAAAGCTTTTACCCCCAGCTGAATCACTGGCAGCAGGGCAGAATGCTACTGGCCGCTGCACACAACTGCCACTTGAGCGGATATCGGTGGATGGGACTACGGTCTCCACTCACAGCAACCCAGCGGAAGAGCTGGCAACAGAGCAGAGTGCTGCGGGCCTCTGCTCTCAACTAACAGAAGAGGGAGTTCCTGTGGTACTGGATGGGACTTCGGTCCTCACTGACACAACCCCAGAAAATGGTGTGACACTGGGACAGGAGGATGTCAGCCTTGCTTTGCAAGCACTGGGGGATTTTCACCTACCACAAGTGGATGGGACTTCGGTCTCCACTTGTGTACCTCGGGGATGCTGGGCAGTCGGCCCGGATCCCCAGCGGCATGAAAGACTGAGCCCAGTCACCCTGTCTTCTCCCCAGCGGCGGGTATGTTCTCTGAGAGAGGCAGAGGTTGGCTGGGTAAGTGATGCTCTGTTTGGAGCAATTTATTTGGGGTACTGTGTGGATACCGGCATTAGAAGAAGGGACCTATGGACTAACTTCGGAGTCAACCCGTCTGGGGTCCCCTCCTCTGTTAGTCTCCTGCCGAAAGGGGAGAGATGTAACGGGAAGGCCCGGGGAACTCAGAATCGCTTAGAAGGTATGAGATACCCTTGCTTCAGCTCCCCCAATGCCTCTTATGTGTCAACCACCCTGTGTCTCTATTAGGGGCACCGGGTGAATGAAAACCCCAATATGGTCTATGATAGCCATATTCAATGCTGCACATACATTTTATCTAGATTGGATGTGTACTGTGAGGGGGGGGGGGGGGTTGTGTAATCATTGCTGTGAGGAGTTAAGGTGATTTGCATTCTATTGTCTATTATGAATTAAGTCTGCTACTGTGACGATGTGGATTGGAGCTGGTCGACCGTCTGGCTGCATATTATGGGATGTTGAAGTGTCTTCTGTGAGGAGGGGGGGGAATCACCCCTCCTGCTAAGACTGTTTACTGAAGGAGAAGTTTGAACACACCTGACCTGTATCACCATTGTCATTGGACAGTTTAACCCGCCCTGTTCCCCAAGGATGGGAGGGAAGGGTTTTGAAGAGAAATGTGTTACCATGTGTTTTGAAAATAAAGTCATTCCCTGTTTTGGAACTTGAAATACAGAGCGTTGTCTCATATCTCTGGAAGGATTAATCCTATGGGAAGTGGTCGCCTGGCTGTGGAGGGTCGATAGTGGTTGTGTGTTCAGAGAGGGAATATTCTAAACGGTGTTAACCCCCTTTCATATTGGGGGGTGTCGTTACAAGGGATGTCCAGGACTTTTCTCTCTTCCGGCGCCATCCAGGTCAGGCAAGCGGTGGGTGAAGCTCGACCACGACCACAGGACGCCTGTACCAGGCCGATTTTCCTCTTTGGAGGTGGGAGCAGGGAATCTGTGGCGACCGAAGCAGCATCCTCGGATTTTCCTTTCTCAGTCTCTGGTTGGGCAGTCACATCGCCCTGGTCAGTGTGTATGGGGACCTCCGCAAAGGCCTGGATCTCCCCTTCCGGAGTAGCGGTACCTGTGAGGCAGTTGAGGCGAAGGGCCCGGGGCCTTGCTGTGGATGGCTCCACCTCGAATAGGAACTCTTTACATGCCTCACAACGCCCGAATGGCTTCAGGTGGACCACCAGTCCCGAGCATCTGGGACAGATCACGCCGAGGGCCTCCGTGTCTCTGCAGGAATACAGAGCCAACTGCCCTCGGGGTCTAAGTCTTATCCCCGTGTCTGTAAGGGGAGCAGCAAAAGTAGTCATCTTCGTGGGGTAGGGAACCGGAATCCACGGGGAACTTGAGGTCATCCCGACTGTCTGCTGCTCCATCACGCACTGACCTCGCGCCGGAGTCTCCAGGTGTGTCCTTCCACATGGCCAGACTCCTCCCACAACTTGCACGTTTTTGCGGGCTTCCATCAGTCTCTGCCCACGAACTGCGCAGTCATGGGGTGCCTCATGGCGCAGTGCAGTAAAAGCCCCCACATGTAGTACGTCACATGGCTGGGCTTCTCCCTCTTCTCGCTCTTCTGCATGGGCCTTTCCCGGCTTAGGGTCATGTCCACGACTTTGAGCAGGGATGCACTTTGGCCGATCACATGGCCGACCCACTCGGAACTCCTCCGGGCAGCAAAGTTCAAACACAGCCGTTCTCAGTTCCGTTGTTAAAACACACATCATCCCGGACTTACGAGCCCCCACGTGTAGCGGCCCCACTCTCTCCTCATGTGAATCGGGTTTCCGATAGCTCCTTTCTAGGGGTATCTTGTATGTGAGAGTGAGATGCGCTACGGCCCATGTCCTCCCCATTGCAGCGGGTGAGGTGAAGGCCAGTACCTATTGTTTTCCTCGGGCCTGTGTGTTTCTGCAGGAATACCAAGTCCTTCTGTGCTGACACTTCCCTTCGCTCCTATTAACCAGAGTACCACACACCAATAAGGATCCAACACTTGTTTTATTGTAGCACACAATCAAACAGTTCTTTGTCAGCCAACTGATTGGGACCCATAAACAGTTCAACACGGTGGGGTGAGCAGGTCGAGGCACTGTCCTGATAATAAACTAAACCACTGTGGTTTCACCAGCGGTTGCTATAGCCATCGGCTAGAGAGAGAAACTTGAAACCTTTGAGTCTCTACCAGCGACTCTGAAGAACATGAACTGGAGTACCTTCGCTGCGTTGTGGCCCCTGTCAGGGGGAAGATGTCCCTCCAAGGGAGTTACCAGAGGCCCATCCGTCACCGGGTTGATGCTGCTCCGGGCTCTTCAGATGGGTAACCTCTCCGGCCTCCTCACCTCAGACATGGGTCCCATCCACCTCAGGGTCCCTCGGACTCATCCACCCTTGCGGAGCCCAGTCAAAGTCACTGGGCCCCAGGCCTCCGGTGCAGTACCTCACCCCAGGCTTAAGGTGCCTGAGATGGACGCCAACACTGCTCCGACCAGGCCATGGGCGCCTGGGCTGGAACTCCGGACCGACCGCACCCAGGCCTAAGGTGCCTGGGCGCCGGATGCAGAAGACCTCGTGGCGAGGGCGTCTCTCCCCTTTGTCTCCTCCCGTGACGCCACAGCAGGTTCTCCGCCCCCACTGTACCACCGCCGGAACGGGACAAAAAGGACAGCACTGCGGCAGTGATTCTACCTTGACCTGTGGGAACACCGCCACCCCAGGCCAAGGAGAATAGTACACCACCAAAGTCCTCCACGACTGAAAATGGTCCAAATCCTCTTATGATTTATACACACCTGGGTCATACTACCACCCAGGTGTACCCCCTAGATTTAGACCCCCGCTACACAAGTGACAGTGATCTATTGATATTGCACTTGGGTGGGCTGGGCGGAGGGGCTAAATGCAGGTGCTGGCAGGTGTCTGGGCTGATCCTGCTAATGCTGCATTTTTGGGAACACTATACTATTGGGGACGCTAGTATAGATCTGATCAGATAAAAGATATTGATCCGTCCAGACACTATTCTAGTACGGGAGGTGTATAGTGTGTGCGTGTGTGTTAGTGCTACTGGCAATCAAAGTGTTAAAATCTGACGCTGTCTGGGATTGTCGCTAACTAACGCTAACACCTAAACTGAGGTTGACACTAACTGACACTAATTGGCTAACTAGCGTCACACGTGACACTAATACAGTGATCAGAAAAAAAAATCTGTACACTATACTAATGCCACTGTGACAGGGAGTGAAAGGGTTAACTGGGGGTGATCAAAGGGTTAAACCTTCATTAGGGGAAATACGGGGGGAACCCTAAACCTATCAGGGCCTACCACTAACTGCCCTAATGCTGATTAGTGTCACAAGTGACACCAGTACAGTAATCAATAAAAAATATGAAAACTGCACTTGGTGACACTGTGATAGGGAGTACAAATCCTGACATCATCATTAGATCAGCAGACAAGGGAGGAGGGATAGTGATACAAGACAAAAACGACTATATGAAAGAGACCACTCGACTCCTCTCTGATGAAAACACATATATAAAATTGAAAGCTGACCCATTGCCAAAATTCACAGAAGAAGCTACCACCATCATTAAACAAGCCTGCATGGATGGAATACTGAATAAACTAGAGGCCGCCTTCTTTCTAAAACCTTTTTTCCAAGTTCCCTACCTATATCATTTACCTAAAATCCATAAAGATATCTCCAACCCGCCGGGCTGCCCCATCGTTGCCTCCATGGACAGCATCACCACTAGCTTTTCTCTATAAATCGACCACTTCCTTCAACCCTTAGCCCAAGCTCTCCCATCTTATATCCGGGACGGTACTCACCTAATTGATCTGTTGAACCCTACAGATGGAAACAATCATACATTTGGGTATCCCTAGATGTATGTTCTCTTTATACATCCATACCACACTCCATAGGACTTGAAGCAGTTGCCCATTTTTTGAAGGATGACCCCAATCTTAATACCACACAAATAGACTTCATCCTTTTGGCCACCCGTTTCTGTCTTGAGCACAACTATTTTCTATCAGCAGGTGAATTTTATCTGCAAAAGCAAGGTACTGCTATGGGCGCTAATTTTGCCCCGAGCTACGCCAAGCTCACCATGGGACTGTGGGAGTCCAGATTTATTGATACTAACAATCCTTTTGCGGCCAATCTTATTTTTTACGGTCGCTATATAGATGACATTATCATCATCTGGGACGGGCCTACCACCTCTGTCAAGGAATTTTTAACTTATTGTAATTTTAACAACTTCGGACTAACCTTCACTTTGACTATGGACCCTGCATCATTATGCTTCTTGGACCTCGAGCTCTTCCATACAGACCACTCTATCTGTGCTAAAAACTTTACCAAACCCACAGCAGGAAATTTGTATCTACATTTCTCCAGTTGCCACCATCCTATGTGGATTAACAATGTCCCAAAGAGTCAATTTAATCGACTCCGGCGCAACTGTACAAGATTAGAAGACTATACATCTCTAAGTACTTCACTGGGAAACAAATTAATCGAAAAGGGAGAGTCCTTGCCCCTTCCCAAAAAATCCAACCCTGAACCCACAACCCGTTTTATCACCCAGTATCATGCAAAACACAATAAAATGGAGAATATCTTTAAGAAACACAGGAGCATCCTTACGCAAGACCCCCACCTATCAAAATCCATGTCAGTTATTCCCAAGTTTGCCTACCGAAGGGCCCCTAATATTAAAAGCAAGATCGCCCCCAGCAAAACTAAAACACCTAATCATCACAAAAATTACATGCTCAGACAGCTCACCTTAATCCCCATTGTAGGGATGTATCAATGTAAAAAGGCCCTATGCCTGACCTGCTCTCATGTTACCCATGGCCAAAAAACTTTCAAGGCCAACAGTAAGACCTTCAATCTAAATTCCTTCTACAACTGCTCCACCACATATGTAGTGTACTGCATTTCCTGTCCATGTGGCCTACTATACGTAGGCAGAACCATCAGAGCCCTACGAACTAGATTTGGAGAGCACCGCCGTGCAGTTCAAAATAACAACCCCAAATACAGTGTGGCACGTCATTTTGCAACACACCACCATAAAGATATTAGCGCACTCCAGGTTTGGATTATTGAAGCGATACCAGAAACTCCTACTGCTATAGAAAGGTTCCAACGCCTCTGCAGACAGGAAACTTATTGGATTTATTCTCTGAATACCATGTCACCCCATGGCCTTAACGAAGAAATCGAAACCAGCAATATTATTTAATTTTATATTCCTGCATTACTACCACTCTATAAATCGCATTGTTTCCTCCATGCGATTTCTTGTGCGTTCGCTTACCCATACCAACTTGCCTATCATTTTACCCTAATTTATCCTTGATATATAATAACAATAAAAATAATAATTTTTTAATAATTTTTTTATCAATTTTCCCCTTTGATGTCCGTCCTTCTCACACCCCAGTTAGGTGTATGTAGGTATATATGTGTATATATATTTATATATATGTGTGTACATGTATGCATATATATGCATATATACTTAATTAAATTTTCTCACATGCATGCGTGTATGTCCATCTACATGCATGCATGTACTGCTGCCCTTGTACTTTATGCTGCCCTTGTAGATCTGTAACCACTCATGTTGCATTGCATCTTTGGTATATCCCTTATGCAACTTCTTATGCACCTTATCATTGAAATAAGCTCCGATATGTTATATTGCATGTTTTTGTCTTTGTTATATATCTTTATATTTATTTTTATATATATTCATTCTATTTATTTAATTTGTTGTGTGTATATTGTGAGGGGGTTAACTCGGTAGCGGGTGTGTGTGACCCCCTGGATGGGCTCCCCACACAAAAACAGGCCCAGCAGACGGAGGTTGTAGTTTTCAAGATCAAAAGGTGCGGTTTATTTCTCTATTTACAGTGACAAAAACACAGCAAAGCAAAAAGAAACATAAACAAAATAAATCCTGGTCAGCTTGACCTCTGACTAAACATGCAGGTTTCCCTAACTAACAACTGGGATCAGCCTGGTGCTGTCCTAGTCCCTAAGTCCCTGGTTTAGTAAATGTCCAAACAAATAGCCACACAGGCTTTGTCTCACCGCACAGGGGTTCACTCTCCCTAGACAGTCCACACAGGTCTGGTTCCAGGCATGAGCAAACACCTAATGAAGCTGGGAGTTTTTATAGAGGCCTTAAACGAGCTGACAAGCTTCAGCTGGTCTCATCAACTCCCTGCCTGCACGACGCCCAGCACTCTCCCTAGAGGTATGAATCATCCATGAGCCCACTAGCCTCAGCTGGGCTTCATCAACTCTCTCCCTAGTTGTATAAGTCGGCATAAAGCCTGAATCTGGGAGAAATATACCTACCCCCCTGGATGCAATCAGGTGACTTTACCTTCCTGCTGTCACATACCCCCCCCTCTTGTTTTAACCTTGGGGTTGGAACACCAGCAATCAGGCATTCATGTACTCGAGACAAAGCATCCACATTCCCCATTTGAACGCCAGGGCGATGCTTTACTGTGAAGTTGAATTCCTGTAGGGCCAGGAACCACCTATTTACTCTTCTATTTGTCTCCTTGTTTTGAGCCATCCACTTTAACGGAGCGTGATCCGTAACCATGTCAAAGTGCCTACCTAGCAGATAGTACCGAAGGGAATCTAGAGCCCACTACACCGCTAAACACTCCTTTTCAACCGTGGCGTAATTTACCTCATGGGACTTCAACTTCCTGCTGAGGTAAATGACTGGGTGCTCTTCCCCGTTCCAGACCTGGGACAATACTGCTCCTAACCCCACATCTGACGCATCACTTTGTACGACAAAGTCTTTAGAGAAGTCGGGTGAGTACAACACTGGCTGGCTACATAAGGCTTGTTTCAAGAATTGGAACGCTGCCTCAGCCTCGGGGGTCCATTTAATCATGACCGACCCTTTCCCTTTCGTCAGGTTGGTTAGGGGCACAGCCTTAGAAGCAAAGTGGGGAATGAAGCGCCGATAATAACCCGCGATTCCCAGAAAGGCTCGTACCTGCTTCTTGCTGTTGGGACGTGGCCAACTCTGGATGGCCTCGACTTTGTTGAGTTGGGGTTTTATTACTCCCCTGCCAATGGTGTACCCAAGATATTTGGCCTCCTCCTGCCCAATGGTACACTTCTTGGGGTTAGCCGTAAACCCCGCTTCCCGGATAGAGTCTAGGACTGCTTGCACTTTTGGCAGATGTGAGGCCCAATCTGTGCTATGGACAATTACGTCATCCAGGTAAGCCGCAGCATACTTCCGATGGGGCCTCAGTATCTGGTCCATTTTCCGCTGGAATGTGGCCGGCGCATTCTGTAACCCGAACGGCATTCTCTTATATTGGAACGCCCCGTCTGGGGTTACAAATGCGGTTTTCTCTTTGGCCGACTTGGCCAGAGGAATTTGCCAATACCCTTTTGTGAGGTCAAGAGTCGTCATGTATCGGGCTGTTCCCAGCCGGTCGATCAACTCATCTATACGTGGCATGGGGTAGGTGTCAAATTTTGTAACTTTGTTCAACTGACGAAAATCGTTACAAAATCGCCAGCTCCCATCCGGTTTAGGCACCAACACAATGGGACTAGACCAATCACTTTGGGACTCCTCTATCACCCCTAAGTTCAGCATTTTCTGTACTTCCTCCCGTATTGCCTCCCGTCGGGCCTCTGGGATCCGATAGGGTTTTAACTTCACCCTTTCACCGGGCGGGGTAATAATATCATGCTCTACCCCAGATGTTTGTCCCGGCAGCTCAGAGAACACCTCCTTGTTGCGAAGCACAAACTCCTTAACCTCCTGTTGTTGGGGTTGTGACAAGGTGGTCACTTTTTCCATTATCTCGTAGGGGCCTTGCCATTTGGCAAGGAATTTACTTTCAACCGTAGGGACAAGTACCAATATCCTATCCCCCGGGGAAAAGGTACGGGTCTTGGCTCCACGGTTGTACACTCTCTGCTGTGCCAACTGCGCTTGGGCCAAATGTTCCTTCACGATGGGCATTACCTGTGCAATTCGATCTTGCATCAGGGCGACATGCTCAATCACACTCCTGTGGGGAGAACTCTCACTTTCCCAAGTTTTCTTGGCAATATCCAACAGCCCTCTTGGGTGTCTCCCATACAGTAACTCAAAGGGGGAGAATCCCGTAGAGGATTGGGGCACCTCCCTAATAGCAAACATCAAATAAGGAAGTAGACAGTCCCAATCCTTTCCATCTCTATCCACCACTTTCTTCAACATTTGTTTTAGGGTTTTGTTGAATCTTTCAACCAGCCCATCGGTTTGGGGGTGATACACAGACGTACGCAATTGCGTCACTTTGAACAATTTACACAGCTCTTTCATAACCCGGGACATAAAGGGTGTACCTTGGTCCGTAAGCAGTTCTTTACAAATACCCACCCGGCTAAAAACAAGAGATAGCTCTTTGGCTATGGTTTTGGCCGAGGTATTTCGGAGAGGGATCGCTTCTGGATAACGGGTGGCATAGTCCATTATAACTAATATGTACTGGTGCCCCCTAGCGGACTTGATTATAGGACCTACCAAATCCATTGCGATCCTCTCAAACGGGACCTCAATGATGGGTAGAGGGACCAGCGGGCTACGGAAATGTGGCATCGGGGCCGACCTCTGACACACAGGGCAGGAGGAACAATAATTTTCTACGTCCTTCATCACCCCAGGCCAATAGAATCTCTGTAATACCCTCTCTCGGGTTTTCTCTGTCCCCAGATGACCTCCAAGAATGTGCCCATGGGCCAACTCCAACACCAACTTCCTGTAAGGTTTGGGCACCACAAGCTGCTCAACGGTTTCTTCTGCCCTTTTTGCCACCCGATACAGTAGGTCCTTCTCTACGCTGAAGTATGGGTAAGTGCAGGTATTATCTGGGTTCACTAGCTCGCCATCTATTTCCACTACGTTTTCCCGTGCCTTTATTAGGGCGGGGTCTTTTAACTGTTCTGTGGCAAAATTTTCCCTGTGAACCTCAAGATCAGAAAACTCCACAGACGGTAGGTTTTCGTCTGAGGAGGTGGGCTCCTCTCCAGTTTCTTGAGTCTCGCCTGCCAATACTGACAAGGGAAATTCTGGAGAGTCCTCACCACTCTCAGAGGAGTTCTGGCTATCACCTTCCTGGTACATAGGGGCACCAGTGGGGGGCTCAGGATCATCCCACAGTTCCCAGAACTTCGGAAAATCCCTTCCCACAATGGCATCATGCGGTAATTGAGATACTAACCCCACTGGATGAGAGAGGGTACCTTTGGGGGTCTTAAAACATACTGTAGTCACTGGATACTCTCGGGTGTCCCCATGCACACAAATAACAGCTACCTTGCTATTCCCAGAGACCTCTGTTTTAACTAATTCAGCCTTTATCAGGGTCACAAGGCTACCTGAATCCAGTAATACCACAACATTTCTACCATTAATACACATTTTGCATAAATGTTTCTCAGTTCCCCGAATGGCAGTGCATGCGACTGTCGCACACAGCGACTGACGTCTGTCCGTCAGAAAGTCACATTGCATGGGTTCCTCCACAACCGGGCAATTTGCTGCAATATGTCCCGTTTGCCGGCAGCGGTAGCAAACAATCCTTTTGACTGCCTCTTGAGCCCCCGACTTCCCAGGCTGTTCTCGCCAAACCCTGGGCAGAGCTCCCACCCTCTCACTCTCTCCACCCTCACCCCTTGGAATCATCTTATCCGCCCCTGGGGATGGTCTGGTCTTAGGGTGGAAAGTCCGAGAGTCTCTGGAAGAGGCCGTCAGGTTCTCTGCAGCCAAGTATCTCTCTACACGATCCACAAGTTTACCGGCCGTTTCTGGGTCTCCATGGCTTACCCACTTTTGAATGGCGGTAGGAAGAGCTCTCAAGAAACGATCCATCACAACACGTTCCACAATCTCCGGTGCGGACAAAGTCTCTGGCTGTAGCCACTTCCTGCTCAGGTGAATGAGATCATACATTTGAGACCTGGGGGGTTTTCCAAGCTGGAAAGTCCAGTTATGCACACGCTGAGCCCGGACAGCCAGGGTGACACCCAGCCTTGCCAATATTTCAGCTTTTAGCATCCCATAGTCTTTTGCTTGGTCAGGCTCTAGGTCATAGTAAGCTTTCTGCGATTCACCAGTTAACAGAGGAGCCACCAGTCCAGCCCACTGCTCCTCAGGGCACTTTTCTCTTTCAGCAGTCCTTTCAAATGTGGTCAAAAATGCCTCTGGATCATCCTCTCCAGTCATTTTTGTCAATAAACGACTCACCCCAAAGGACGCGGTATTAGTGGGACGGCTTTCCTCACTGGTCTGCGGACGTTGCTGCATTACTGCTTCCATCTGTTGTTGTAGTCTCTGCTCTTGCTTCTGCAACAGGTCTATGAAGCGGGCCTCAGATTGCTGCTGGGCTCGTTGCTGGGCTGCGAAGCTCTTTTGCAAACCTGCATTTGTCTGCTGTTGATTGGCATTTGCTAGAGCCAGCTGTTTCAGTATCTCCTCCATGCTGGCTTAAAAAAAAACTGCCACTGGTTCTCCACCAACTGTGAGGGGGTTAACTCGGTAGCGGGTGTGTGTGACCCCCTGGATGGGCTCCCCACACAAAAACAGGCCCAGCAGACGGAGGTTGTGGTTTTCAAGATCAAAAGGTGCGGTTTATTTCTCTATTTACAGTGACAAAAACACAGCAAAGCAAAAAGAAACATAAACAAAATAAATCCTGGTCAGCTTGACCTCTGACTAAACATGCAGGTTTCCCTAACTAACAACTGGGATCAGCCTGGTGCTGTCCTAGTCCCTAAGTCCCTGGTTTAGTAAATGTCCAAACAAATAGCCACACAGGCTTTGTCTCACCGCACAGGGGTTCACTCTCCCTAGACAGTCCACACAGGTCTGGTTCCAGGCATGAGCAAACACCTAATGAAGCTGGGAGTTTTTATAGAGGCCTTAAACGAGCTGACAAGCTTCAGCTGGTCTCATCAACTCCCTGCCTGCACGACGCCCAGCACTCTCCCTAGAGGTATGAATCATCCATGAGCCCACTAGCCTCAGCTGGGCTTCATCAACTCTCTCCCTAGTTGTATAAGTCGGCATAAAGCCTGAATCTGGGAGAAATATACCTACCCCCCTGGATGCAACCAGGTGACTTTACCTTCCTGCTGTCACAATATATATATATATATATGTATAGGGATATATATGTATTCTTGTATATGATGAATTAGATACGTAATGACTATATCCCTTTATTATTTATGCACGATAGTCATGTTTATCGCTCATTACATTGACCCACTTTCACCTGTCCTTTTCCTATTTCCTTTCCCATTAGTATCCCCTCCCTTCCCTCCTCCCCTCTCCTTTTCCCCTCCCCCCCCTCCTTCTTTTCTCCCTTTTTTTCTCCACCCTAATTTGCCCTAGCTCCTTGCCCTGCTTTGTTCGTTCTAATATAACACATATATACCCTATTTTTGTCATTGCTCCCATCCCGGCATTGTTCTCTTCAATATAACTATATATATATATATATATATATATATATATATATATATATATATACCTTCATTATCCCCCCCCCCCCCCCCCCATTTATAAATACATATCGTATCCCCTTCTATATATTTTCTTTTCTAATCATATATATATATATATTATTTTTTTTGTTTATATTATATCAGCTCCTACCTATACGTCTCTCCATCTTAGTGCTGCCTCTCCCAACAATATATATATACTTTTAGTATTATTCCTCCCCTCATAGTGCCGTTCCCCATGTATACATTCATTATTTCATCTTTATTATTATTTTCCATTTGTTTTTCCATATATACATATTAAAAACCTCTGCATAGAAATACCAATCTTTCTCCCCTTCCCGTTTAAATAATTCCGTGTCATTATTTTTCCCCATCTCCCGCTCAACCAATCACATTGCCGATTTACCTGCACCAGTACATCTTCTACCAATCACGTCACACCTTTTAACTATATCATACTCACCTATGACTATGCCTTCCATGGATCTGATGAAACAGCGGATGCTGTGAAACGCGTCATCCCATTGGTCCGTTCGATCTCCACGTCACTTCCGGTCTCACGGCACGCTGCGCTCCACGCTGAAGCGCACGCTGACGGCAACTTCCTGGTTGTCTCCTGGATGTCCCAGCGGTACAGCGGTACAGGGCCTTCTTCATCATCCATAGCCTGGATGCCCTGTCCTCCTCTGCTGACACCATAACCTGCCTTCAGCCTACCTTAAATCCTGCCTTCAGCCATCCTCAGCTACTTCCTGATCTGGAACCCAAATCTCCCCTAAGGACTGCTTGAGACGACTCCGGACCACCATTAACCCTCTACATGCCTGTATTTGTCCTGAATTTTGTGAGTAGCCATTTGGCTGTCATTTTTTAATTTGCCATTAAAAAAGCCTTACTTACTGCACTTAGTTTGGCGCACCTTCCTTTCTTCATTATGTACGAGGCCCAAGCCTACCTAAGCTTACTTCACAAACTTCATAAAAATTTGAAGCTTAAATCTAAAATACCAGTACAGCGGAACACCAAGCAAACCTCTTACTACATAATTTAAACACATACACTATATTATTATTTATTAAGGATTTATATAGCGTCAACAGTTTACGCAGTGCTTTACAACTAGAGGGTAGACAGTTCAAATACAATACACTTTAAAACAGTAGGAATCCGAGGGCCCTGCTCCTTAGAGCTTACAATCTAAATGGGAAGGTCAAGAGATAAAAGAGGTAATAACTGTGGGGGATGTGCTTATGAAGAAAATAAGTATACAGTTGTTAGGTGGGGGCCAGATAAGCTTCTCTAAAGAGATGAGTTTTCAGGGATCGTCTGCAAGTGGATAAAGTAGGAGAAAGTCGGACAGATTGGGGTAGAGCATTCCAGAGGACGGGAGAAGCTCGGGAGAAGTCCTGAAGGCGAGCATGTGAAGAGGTGACAAGGGAGTTAGAGAGCAGGAGGTCTTGGGAGGAGCGAAGAGGATGATTAGGTTAGTATTTTGAGACTAGGTTAGTGATGTAGCTGGGGGCAGAATTGGGGATGGCTTTGTAAGTTATTGTTAGTATCTTGATTTTAATTAGTTGGTTGAGTGGCAGCCAATGGAGGGATTGGCAGAGAGGTATAGCCGATGCTGAGCGGTTTGTGAGGTGGATAAGCCTAGCAGCAGCGTTCATGATTGACTGAAGTGGGGATAGCCTATTTAGAGGTAAGCCAATGAGGAGGTAGTTGCAGTAGTCGAGTCGAGAGATGACCAGGGAGTGGATTAGAAGCTTTGTGGTGACATTGGATATGAAGGGGCGTATCTTGGAGATGTTGAGGCGGCAAATTTTGGATAACGACAGAATGTGGGGCCGAAAGGTTGGTTCAGAGTCCAGGATTACACCTAAACATGTGCAATGCCGAAAAAATTGTTCGTTTTCGTTTTAATTTATTTTGTTTTTTTCGTAAATTAGAAAATTCGTAAATTCGGAATTCGTAAATTAGAACATAAGAAAGGAAAATACAAAAATTTGAAAGAACGAAAATCCCAAAATCCAAAAATTTGAAATAAAAACTAACTAATATTAACTATTCAATTATAGGTATTGGAATTTCCTTTCAGATTTGGCTGTTGGTAAACATAACGAATACGAATTTATCTAAAGTTATGAATTATCCGAAATAATGAATGCTGCATCTAAACAAATGGAACAAAACTAAATAATAATAATAAATAATAATAATACGTTTTTATTATTAATATTAATTCATTACGTTCCATTCGTTTAGATACAGCATTTGTTATTACGGATAATTCGTAACAGCCAGATTTGAAAGGAAATTCCAATACCTATAATTTAATAGTTAGTAATAGTTAAGTTATTATTAGTTAGTTAATATTTCAGATTTTCGAGTTTTCAGGTTTTTTATATTTTTGGATTTTTCGTTCTTTTGAATCTTCAGATTTTCATTCTTATTTTTGGATTTTCGGAATTTCGAGTTTCCGAATATTCGGAAAAATTAGAAAATTTGAATATTTCCGAATTAACTGATTTGTCTAAATTCGTTAAACTAATTTGGAACTAAAAGAATTGCACATGTCTAATTACTAATTACTTGTCCCCCCACTTTGGCGTGGGGGGACAAGTTGATAGTTGAGCCGTTAATATTGACAGAGAAATCAGGGGAAGTGGCACCTGGGGAAGAAATATCATTTTTGTATAGGTTTTGTATAGGTTGAGTTTGAGGAAGTGATGTGACATTCAGGCTGATATGTCTGCTAGTAAGTTGGTGATGCGCAGGCCCGGACTGGGACAAAAAATAGGCCCGGGCATTTTAGACTGAGCAGCCCGGGGGGGGTTCCAGCACCTTGTACCTCTGGACCCCTTTACATTACACAGCACCTTGCACCTCTGGACCCCTTTACATTACACAGCACCCTGGACCCCTTTACATTACATAGCACCGCACCTCTGGACCCTTTTACATTACACAGCACCCTGCACCTCTGGGCCCCTTTACATTACACAACACCCTGCACCTCTGGACCCCTTTACATTACACAGCACCCTGCACCTCTGAACCCCTTTACATTACACCGCACCCTGCACCTCTGGACCCCTTTACATTACACAGCACCCTGCACCTCTGGACCCCTTTACATTACACAGCACCCTGCACCTCTGGACCCTTTTACATTACACAGCACCCTGCACCTCTGGACCCTTTTACATTTCACAGCACCCTGCACCTCTGGACCCCTTTACATTACATAGCACCGCACCTCTGGACCCCTTTACATTACATAGCCCCCCACAGTTTGTTACACAGACACCCCCTAACAGTTCTGGACCCCCTGCATGTTACACTGACCTCCCTACAGTACATACCCCTCCCTACAGTGCAGACCCCCTCCCTACAGTGCAGACCCCCCTACAGTACAGACCCCCTCTACAATACAGACCCCCCTACATTACAGACCCCCTCTACAATACAGACCCCCCTACATTACAGAACCCCTCCCTACAGTACAGACCCCCTCCCTACAGTACAGACCCCCTTAACATTACAGACCCCCTACAATACAGACCCCCCTACATTACAGACCCCCCTCTACAATAAAGACCCCCCTACAATACAGACCCCCCTACAATACAGACGCCCCTACAATACAGAACCCCCCTACATTTCAGACCCCCCCTTCAATACAGACCCCCCTACATTACAGACCCCCCTACATTACAGACCCCCCTACAATACAGAACCCCCCTACATTACAGACCCCCCTACAATACAGAACCCCCCTACATTACAGACCCCCCTACAATACAGAACCCCCCTACATTTCAGACCCCCCTTCAATACAGAACCCCCTACATTTCAGACCCCCCCTACAATACAAAACCCCCCTACAATACAGAACCCCCTAAATTACAGACCCCCCTACAATACAGAACCCCCCTAAATTACAGACCCCCCTACAATACAGAACCCCCTACATTTCAGACCATCCCTACAATACAGAACCCCCTCTATAATACAGACCCCCCTACATTACAGACCCCCTCTACAATACAGACCCCCCTACATTACAGACCCCCCTACAAAACAGACCCCCCTACAATACAGAACCCCCTACATTACAGACCCCCCTACAATACAGAACCCCCCTACATTTTAGACCCCCCTACAATACAGAACCCCCCTACATTTCAGACCCCCCTACAATACAGAACCCCCCTACATTACAGACCCCCCTACAATACAGAACCCCCCTACATTACAGAACCCCCCCGTACATTTCAGACCCCCCTACAATACAGAACCCCCTACATTTAAGACCCCCCTACAATACAGAACCCCCCTACATTACAGACCCCCCTACAATACAGAACCCCGCCTACACTTCAGACCATCCCTACAATACAGAACCCCCTCTACATTTCAGACCACCCCTACAATACAGAACCCCCCCTACAATACAGTCCCCCCCTTCAGACCCATAATGTACCTCAGATCAGCGCGGGACTGCATGTTAGGTCCCCTCCCCCTGTGTGGACATAAAGGAGGAGGGGGAGGCGGCTTCACTCTGCTCGGCTGTGTGAGACAGCCGAGCCGAGACTGATCAGATCATCAGTGCCACGGCCACCTTGCCAGAGAGAAGGGGATAGTTGCGGGTCCCGGCCCCCTGATGTGCCGACGGGTGTCACTGTCACTCGAGTGCGGCTCCGACTCGCAGCTGAGAGTGCACTGGGGCAGTGGCGTCACTAGGGTTGGTGTAACCTGGTGCGGCAAAACATGGTGTCACCCCCCTCCTGTCTATCCTGCCCAGTGCCCTGCAGGCAGCGCACGGTCACAAGGTGCACCCCCAAATGACCCCTGTAAATTAAAGTATAGGGTGGTAAAAGTGATCACAGTACAAAAGATATAAAAAAAGGGCAATAAGTGGAGTGGTGAACCAAGCCCGACGCGCTTCATACACAAGTACTTTAACTGGGGCATCCAGTTGAAGTACTTGTGAAGTACTTGTGTACGAAACGTGTCGGGCTTGGTTCACCACTCCACTTATTGCCCTTTTTTATCTTTTGTACTGTGATCACTTTAAAAATTTTGTCGGTTTTCCAATAAACCCACATTTACCCGCACCATTGGAGCACCTCTTTATTTTCCCTTTCTTTCATGATTGTGGGTGATTGAGTTGCTGCTTGGAGGTTTTTTCCATCATACCATCTTTCAGTCCTGAAAAGGATTCCTAGACAGGAGGTCATTTTGTCATCACTTGAAGACCACAGGGATATCCAGTGAATCCAGAGTTTCTTCGATGTTGGGATTCCCTTGCAACGAACGACCATCTGCGATTCGTGTGGTACGTCCAGAGTCTTCTTGCCAGCTGATGCGACTTGCCATTGGGATTTCATACGCTTTAACGATCTGCCTAATAAGTAGATCCATCAGTTCCAGTAAGAGTATTCTCCCTTACTCCTTTGTCTGAAGGTTTATGAGATGACCGTTATTGTCACACGTCTGGTTCTGAACATCACATTCCACGGTCTTTGAACAGACTTTATGTGGACTTATTTAATTATTTTTTACACTGAGGACTTTATGACACCTTTCACTTGGTACAATTCAGTTTTTAGCGCTGCATTTTAGTTATAAGTTGTATTTGAATTTTGGTCACGTTTTGTGCAGCCGCTTTTGATTTATTTCCACTTGTTGTTTTTCACCTTTGGTTTAGTCATAGGACTAGCGCAATATTCTTCTTATTTCCAGATTTAGTTGCACACTGTGCAGAGGACACAGTAAACTGACTGAAAATACTGCAGTTGCCTGCCTGTGGTATTAATAGCAATGCAGCGTACACACGACCGTTTTTAATGTCATGGAAAAAAACAAAGTTTTTCTTGACGTGATTCTTCTCAAGCCTGCCTTGCATACACACTATTGTGAAAAAAAATGCTTGAGCAAAGCGCGGTGACAACACGTACGGCGGCACTATAAAGGTTAAGTTCCATTTGGATGGCACCACCCTTTGGGCTGCTTTTGCTGATTTCGTGTTACCGCGTGTTAGTAAAAGTTTGGTGAGAGACGATTCGCGCTTTTCAGTCTTCATGCTTTTCAGTCCGTTACAGCATGACGAATGTGATATCTCCATTACGAACGCTAGTTTTACCAGAACGAGCGCTCCCGTCTCATAACTTGCTTCTGAGCATGCGCATTTTTTTCCCGTCGTTAAAGCGCACACACGACCGTTTTTCACTATGAGAAAAACAACGACGTGAAAGACGATGACAAAAAATAGAGCAGGTTCTACATTTTTAATGGCCATTTTTCTCTTCGAGAAAAATGTTCTGGAGCCTACACACGACCGTTTTAAACGACCAATTTAAAAAATGCCATGTTTCTCATCATGAAAAACGGTCGTGTGTACGCGGCATTAGAGAACACCAGCAATTGTCTTCAGTTAGCTTTAGGTGTACACTGTGCAGAGGACACAGTACACTAACTGAAAATACTGCAGTTGCCTGCCTGTGGTATTAATAGTACGAGAACACCAGCAATTGCCTTCAGATAGCTTTAGGTGCACACTGTGCAGAGGACACAGTACACTAACTGAAAATACTGCAGTTGCCTGCCTGTGGTATTACTAGTACGAGAAGACCAGCAATTGTCTTCAGTTAGCTTTAGGTGCACACTATGCTGAGGAGACAGTACACTGACTGAAAATACTGCAGTTGCCTGCCTGTGGTATTAATAGTAAGAGAACACCGGCAATGGTCTTCAGTTAGCTTTAGGTGCACCCAGTGCAGAGGACACAGTACACTGACTGAAAATACTGCAGTTGCCTGCCTGTGGTATTAATAGTAAGAGAACACCGGCAATGGTCTTCAGTTAGCTTTAGGTGCACACAGTGCAGAGGACACAGTACACTGACTGAAAATACTGCAGTTGCCTGCCTGTGGTATTAATAGTACGAGAACACCAGCAATTGTCTTCAGTTAGCTTTAGGTGCACACTGTGCAGAGGACACAGTACACTGACTGAAAATACTGCAGTTGCCTGCCTGTGGTATTATTAGTAAGAGAACACCAGCAATTGTCTTCAGTTAGCTTTAGTTGCACACTGTGCAGAGGACACAGTACACTGACTGAAAATACTGCAGCTACCAGAATCACCTGCCTGCCTGTCAGTATATTAGGAAGAAAATAACAGGAACGGATCTAGCTAAACTGAATACAGTGTATATACATATATATATATATATATATATATATATAGAGAACACCAACCCCAGACTTTACCTGCTTTTCTCTTCTTGGCTCCTCCGCAGGAAAGACTGAGACACACCGCACCACAAGCCCGTACCCTCCTGGATGGGGAGGTTGAGCGGTGTTAGATTTCTCGGGCCTGCCTGCAGTTGGTGTTAGACTCCTCCCGAGCTGATCTCATTTCTGCAGTAGCCAGAAACAAGTCCTTTAGTTCTCCCCAGTAAAACGACTGTCCACACCAACTGAGAGTCCAACTCAATATTTATTTATGAGAACAATAAATAGTCTCTGTGAGAGCAGACAGGTTGGGACAAGAACAGTTCAGATAAGGTGGGAAGAGGTCCAGGCACAAACTTAGCGTTGATTAGGGGAGCACTGTTCTGATTAGCACGAACAGCTTGGTGCACAGTCACTGCCACTGACTTGGTGAATATGAAATTGAAAATAATACCTGTCACCTGTATCTCATAGGCACCACATCCATTCATTAAGAAGCTATATAGAAATATGAAGGTATTGGGACTTTTAAGGTGCAACAACTACACAATATTCAATATAAAAAATATAATTTTATTACAAAAAATATATGAAAAATCATATGTACAAATATACATGAACCATCAAAATAAACATAATAGAGTTTCCAAAGTGCATACAGACAAAATTCTCTACATGTTTCGCCATTTTGTAGGCTTCCTCAGGAGTTTGTCATGCAAATACTGGAAACAAAGAAAGAAAAATAAATACATAATAATATTTACTCAAATTTCAAACTCAAAATTACAAAACAGAATAATATTAAGAAAAAAAGGATAACTGAAAACCATAACCAGCCCAATGGTTGCTCAAAAGTTCATCTCAAAATTGGATCTATTTATTCAAGGTATATGACCTTATTCATATCAGTTGTTAGTACATTACCTGTAAATTTTGATGGTACCATCTAAAATGAAGAATGACCAGATAGCCAATGAGCTATCCCACACGGGGGCGCCCGTAAGGAGGGGATCATATGGTGTATCATAGAGGGGGAGAAATACTGGCACAAATAACCACCCGGATAATACTAGCACAGGAACAGAGGGCCATCTGGGGGAAATTCCAAAGAAAAATCGAATGAAGTCAAATAACAATCTATATATAAGAGTAAAGGCGTCTCCATCTAATTATACGGCACATACCCCATCAGTATTTACCTGTTTATGGCTGTTGATAGTAAAAAATATTAGAATAGGCAAAAAAGGGGGGGCAGTATCTCCAAAGTACCCCAATCAGTGCCCACTCTAAAGGAAAAAGAATTAATGGAAATTACTATAAATATATAATAATCCCCTCTAGTTGGTAATCAAAATTTTAATTTTTTAGCCATATACTTGCTAGCTGATATATACCTGGTTAATCCAATTGGATAAAGTGTGTCCACATTAGGGCATCTCTGCCGAAAAACTTGTTTTACAAAACCGATCAATCAGTTTACTGAAAAAATATATATAAAATATAAAAACCATTTTAGATTAAAGACCAAGTAAACCAGACAACAGGATAAAAACCAATGTTGCCCGTAAAGAGATCTAGTGCCTAAGTAATTTACCTTTGACTGATATCTAAGAACGTCTTCTCCCCAGAATGTTGGTCATGCTACTGATTTGCAAGGCTGCAATCCGGACTATATACCCCCCTCCCCCTTCCCATTGGACGCACAATGGCGCCAAATCAATGGGCGGAGCGGGCACGTCAGTTCCGACATCCGCCCATCGTCAGATCCGACCCGGAAGTGACAATTCCACCACTGAAAAACCGGAGACGTCCGCCGGAAGCGCCACCCCGCTCATCAGGAGAAAACATCCTGACGAGCTGGACGCACCATAAGACGGATCCGGAAGGGGAAAACATGCCTAAAGTATAGAAAAGGGCAGACTTCCCTTTAAAATCACGGCAGAAATGGCACATTGGATGTTAGAAAAAAGAGGGCCAGGATATCTGGTGGGCTTGGTCAGATGGCGCTCAGATTGTCTCCCAAAGGAGAACAAAGAGAAACGCCCTGGGCGCCCATATGATCACCAAATCCCCCCCAAAAAAGAAAGGGGAAACGCCACCTTAAAAAAATGTGGTAAACTCCATTGAAATCAATTACATATAATGTAGATTATCAATAATTAAAGAGAGCCCCTATGGAATATAGAAATGGTACATTCAGTCACCTGTACATAAAGACAAATTTATTAAACAAAAATAAAATAACAAAACAAAATTTTATTTGTTTTAGACAGAGTCTACATATACAGCATAACTATTTTTTTTCTCCTACAAAAAGGGTTTGAAACTGATGGACTCGGGATACATAGTAGCTCTCAAGGTATGTATCCATCTGGTTTCTCGTTGTAGGAGATTTTTGTCCACATCCCCACCTCTTTCATTAAGAGGTATGTATTCTAAAGCAAAGAATTTAATCTTTGACAGATCGAAGGAGTGGAAAAGACCACTATGTCTACTAATAGGAGTCTCCATTTTTTTCTTTTGAATGAGAGATACATGGTCTCTCATTCTGTGAAAGAAAGGCCTCTTTGTTTTACCAACATAAAAGGCCTTACAATCACAGATCATCAAATAAATACCGCCAATTGACTGGCAATTGCTAAAGAAATTTGGTCTATACGTAACTCCATTAGGGAGAACTATTTCAGTAGAATCATATATAAACCTGCAGAATTCACAATGACCACATGGGGCCGAACCCTTTCTACTCTCAACCCTCTTGATTTGGAGATGGCTATGAACTAGTTGATCTTTTAAAGACCTAGATTTTCTATAGGTAATTTGGGGAAATGGCTTAATATATTTGGAGATAATCTCATCTGGTGCTAGCAAAGGCCAGAATTTTTCAATAATTTTTCTTACTTTCTGATGTTCACCAGAGAACCTGGTAATTAGTCGTACCGATTGGTCAGTAGTTTGAGATTTCTTAGGATGTATTAGATCTTTCCTATTTTTATTTTTTGCTCGTTTGTAAGCTTTTTTGAGGGTTGAACGACTATACCCTCTAGCAATTAGTCGAGATTGGAGGGCAGAAGCCTCCGTCTCGAAATCTACTTCCTTACTACAATTTCGTCGAATTCGTAAGTACTGACTGTATGGGATACTTTGTACCAGAGTCCTGGGATGAGAACTTGTGGCATGCAGGATGGTATTGCCTGAAGAGGGCTTTCTATATAATGAAGAGCCCAAGGTGTCATCAGAATTTAAGTAAATAGAAATATCCAGAAAATTGATCACATTCTGGTCACAAATCATCGTAAATTTGAGATTAAAGGAATTTACAGCTAATGAAGACATAAAGGATGTTAATTCCTCTAAGGAGCCAGTCCACACAACAAAAATGTCATCGATAAAGCGTCGCCATATCAAGACTTTATCAAAAAACATTTCAAATGATTCCAAAGAAAAAATCTCCCGTTCCCACCCCCCCAGGTACAGATTGGCGTACGATGGGGCACACTTGGTCCCCATCGCAACACCCTGCACCTGGAGGTAGTGGGAACGGTCGAAAACAAAAATATTGTTGGTAAGTATAAACAGCAACAATTCCAAAATGAAATTGTTGTAGGGCCTGGCTCCAGGTCCTCTCTCAGAAAGGAAGCCGTCTATAACTTGAATACCCCTAGTGTGGGGGATAGAGTTATAGAGGGCTTCAACGTCTATAGCTACTAGCCATGACCCCGGTGGTACACATAGACCATCCAAGGATCTCAGTAGATCGGCGGTGTCTTGAATGTAGGAACTTAAGGAACCTACATGGGGCCTCAAATAATCGTCTACCAGCTTACTAGCTGGTTCTGTAAGGCAGCCAATCCCTGACACAATCGGACGGCCAGGGGGATTTTCCAAATTTTTGTGCACCTTTGGCAGAGCATAAAACGTGGGAAGTCTCGGCTTGTCAATAACCAAGAATTCACACGTCTTCTTGTCTATAAGGTTATCACAAAATGCCCGATTAATGAGGATACGGTATTTTGTCTCCGCATATTTTACCTGTGCAAAAGGAATAGAGCGATACCAATTTTTATTTGAAAGGAGGTTCATGACCAGCTGCTTATATTTGTTTAAATCCATTACCACTATGTTACCTCCTTTATCCGAGGGTTTTATCACTAAATGTTCGTTCTGTTTTAAAGATAACACGGCTTTTTGTTGGGATGGCTTAAGGTTGGTATTTCTTCCAAACCTTTTCCAATTGGTACTCTGTAGTTCCTTTGTAACTTGTTGGGTGAATGCCCAAATATTGGGGTTTCCTTGGAGAGTAGGAAAGGTCCTGGATTTCGGTTTATATAGATTAGGTGGAGGAAAAATTCTCTCCGTGGGAATCTCATCTACGAGGCCAGACTGGGGTTCCTCAAGGGGGTCATCTAGTGGATTAACTTCTTCCCATAATTCCATTAAATCGTTTATTGCCTGAATCTCCTTAATTGTTTTATTTTGCCAGAGATCTTCCCCCATGGAATCCATGGGAGAACGTTTATAATCCCTGTCAAACATGATCTTAAAAGTAAGTTTTCTCGCAAAGAGATTGACGTCCTTTATAATTTCAAAGGCATCAACCTCCTGATCAGGACAAAAAGTCAGGCCAAGGCCCAAAACCTCCGTCTGATCCGGTGTAAGTAAATGTGAAGACAGATTAATTACTTGGAAGTTGCTTTGGGTGCCTGTGAAAGAATGGGTGTCTTTTTGGTGTCCACAATTGGGGGTGGTGAAAAGATTGGCGCAGTGCGAAGATCCCCTATATTGGGGATTTGAAAGTCCCCCGAAGGGGTAACTATTGATTGATTTAACTTCGGTGCATTAAGGATATTAGAAAAACTGGGTGTGGATAAATTAAGGTGACCATCACCTGTGGGATGAGTGGGAGGGGATACATTTTTGGACTGTGAACGTAAACCCTGACGATTCATGTCCTGTTGAGTACGTTTAGAAAGCGCTGACATCGAAGGTACTCGATCAGTCTTTCTTTTATTAGAACTAGCTGACGTGTTTGAGGCATTACCTGGTAGGGACGAGGAAGATAAAGACGATTCATCGGAATCAGTGGCTTCCTGATTTTTATTTGTTTGCTTACGAGCTGAGGATTTGGATTTCCTCCATTGGTTTTCAGTAGTCCACCGATAGGCTGTGTTTGATTCATATGCCAGACGATCCCTATAATATTTTTTATCCTTAGTTTTAAGGATATTGGAGACAAAAGACTCCAAATGTTTTTCTAAGAGAGCCTCTCTATTAGAGAAGGTTTCCTCCGTAGTCAGGTTGGAATTTTCAACATACAATTTTTCTATGTCGTTATTGACTATCTCTAAATCTTTAGCATAGTTTTGGCAAAGAGCCTCCATCATCTTAAATGAACATGACTGTAAGTTCGATTCCCAGTCTAATTTGAATTCTGTCTCCACTTTAAATACATTAGGAAAAATCTGTATGCGTAATCCCCACGGTACAATTTTATCCTCTAAATATTTCAAGAAATACCTGCGATTCCAAAAAATACGTGCTTTCTTTTCCAATAAACGTTGAAGGCTATTGAAAAAGCGTTCAAGGGTAATCCCACCAAATGTAGACCCTTGGGCTAGATGGATTTTAGTCATAAGGCCATCAAATGCCGACCCTCTATAGGTAGCCATGCTGATTGAAAAAAAGACTCTGTTATACAAAATAGAAACTATAGAAGGATTAATCTTTAAACCCAATTCAAAAGAATAATCTAATAAACTACAAAAATGATATAGAGGTGACAGGTAAAAAATGAGCGTTTGCCACCCGGTATATTCACAAGGAGAAATTGAAAATAATACCTGTCACCTGTATCTCATAGGCACCACATCCCTTCATTAAGAAGCTATATAGAAATATGAAGGTATTGGGACTTTTAAGGTGCAACAACTACACAATATTCAATATAAAAAATATAATTTTATTACAAAAAATATATGAAATATCATATGTACAAATATACATGAACCATCAAAATAAACATAATAGAGTTTCCAAAGTGCATACAGACAAAATTCTCTACATGTTTCGCCATTTTGTAGGCTTCCTCAGGAGTTTGTCATGCAAATACTGGAAACAAAGAAAGAAAAATAAATACATAATAATATTTACTCAAATTTCAAACTCAAAATTACAAAACAGAATATTATTAAGAAAAAAAGGATAACTGAAAACCATAACCAGCCCAATGGTTGCTCAAAAGTTCATCTCAAAATTGGATCTATTTATTCAAGGTATATGACCTTATTCATATCAGTTGTTAGTACATTACCTGTAAATTTTGATGGTACAATCTAAAATGAAGAATGACCAGATAGCCAATGAGCTATCCCACATGGGGGCGCCCGTAAGGAGGGGATCATATGGTGTATCATAGAGGGGGAGAAATACTGGCACAAATAACCACCCGGATATTACTAGCACAGGAACAGAGGGCCATCTGGGGGAAATTACAAAGAAAAATCGAATGATGTCAAATAACAATCTATATATAAGAGTAAAGGCGTCTCCATCTAATTATACGGCACATACCCCATCAGTATTTACCTGTTTATGGCTGTTGATAGTAAAAAATATTAGAATAGGCAAAAAAGGGGGGCAGTATCTCCAAAGTACCCCAATCAGTGTCCACTCTAAAGGAAAAAGAATTAATGGAAATTACTATAAATATATAATAATCCCCTCTAGTTGGTAATCAAAATTAAAAATTTTTAGCCATATACTTGCTAGCTGATATATACCTGGTTAATCCAATTGGATAAAGTGTGTCCACATTAGGGCATCTCTGCCGAAAAACTTGTTTTACAAAACCGATCAATCAGTTTACTGAAAAAATATATATAAAATATAAAAACCATTTTAGATTAAAGACCAAGTAAACCAGACAACAGGATAAAAACCAATGTTGCCCGTAAAGAGATCTAGTGCCTAAGTAATTTACCTTTGACTGATATCTAAGAACGTCTTCTCCCCAGAATGTTGGTCATGCTACTGATTTGCAAGGCTGCAATCCGGACTATATACCCCCCCTCCCCCTTCCCATTGGACGCACAATGGCGCCAAATCAATGGGCGGAGCGGGCACGTCAGTTCCGACATCCGCCCATCGTCAGATCCGACCCGGAAGTGACAATTCCACCACTGAAAAACCGGAGACGTCCGCCGGAAGCGCCACCCCGCTCATCAGGAGAAAACATCCTGATGAGCTGGACGCACCATAAGACGGATCCGGAAGGGGAAAACATGCCTAAAGTATAGAAAAGGGCAGACTTCCCTTTAAAATCACGGCAGAAATGGCACATTGGATGTTAGAAAAAAGAGGGCCAGGATATCCGGTGGGCTTGGTTAGATGGCGCTCAGATTGTCTCCCAAAGGAGAACAAAGAGAAACGCCCTGGGCGCCCATATGATCACCAAATCCCCCCCAAAAAAGAAAGGGGAAACGCCACCCTAAAAAAATGTGGTAAACTCCATTGAAATCAATTACATATAATGTAGATTATCAATAATTAAAGAGAGCCCCTATGGAATATAGAAATGGTACATTCAGTCACCTGTACATAAAGACAAATTTATTAAACAAAAATAAAATAACAAAACAAAATTTTATTTGTTTTAGACAGAGTCTACATATACAGCATAACTATTTTTTTCTCCTACAAAAAGGGTTTGAAACTGATGGACTCATTTAAACCGGGATACATAGTAGCTCTCAAGGTATGTATCCATCTGGTTTCTCGTTGTAGGAGATTTTTGTCCACATCCCCACCTCTTTCATTAAGAGGTATGTATTCTAAAGCAAAGAATTTAATCTTTGACAGATCGAAGGAGTGGAAAAGACCACTATGTCTACTAATAGGAGTCTCCATTTTTTTCTTTTGAATGAGAGATACATGGTCTCTCATTCTGTGAAAGAAAGGCCTCTTTGTTTTACCAACATAAAAGGCCTTACAATCACAGATCATCAAATAAATAACGCCAATTGACTGGCAATTGCTAAAGAAATTTGGTCTATACGTAACTCCATTAGGGAGAACTATTTCAGTAGAATCATATATAAACCTGCAGAATTCACAATGACCACATGGGGCCGAACCCTTTCTACTCTCAACCCTCTTGATTTGGAGATGGCTATGAACTAGTTGATCTTTTAAAGACCTAGATTTTCTATAGGTAATTTGGGGAAATGGCTTAATATATTTGGAGATAATCTCATCTGTTGCTAGCAAAGGCCAGAATTTTTCAATAATTTTTCTTACTTTCTGATGTTCACCAGAGAACCTGGTAATTAGTCGTACCGATTGGTCAGTAGTTTGAGATTTCTTAGGATGTATTAGATCTTTCCTATTTTTATTTTTTGCTCGTTTGTAAGCTTTTTTGAGGGTTGAACGACTATACCCTCTAGCAATTAGTCGAGATTGGAGGGCAGAAGCCTCCGTCTCGAAATCTACTTCCTTACTACAATTTCGTCGAATTCGTAAGTACTGACTGTATGGGATACTTTGTACCAGAGTCCTGGGATGAGAACTTGTGGCATGCAGGATGGTATTGCCTGAAGAGGGCTTTCTATATAATGAAGAGCCCAAGGTGTCATCAGAATTTAAGTAAATAGAAATATCCAGAAAATTTATCACATTCTGGTCACAAATCATCGTAAATTTGAGATTAAAGGAATTTACAGCTAATGAAGACATAAAGGATGTTAATTCCTCTAAGGAGCCAGTCCACACAACAAAAATGTCATCGATAAAGCGTCGCCATATCAAGACTTTATCAAAAAACATTTCAAATGATTCCAAAGAAAAAATCTCCCGTTCCCACCCCCCCAGGTACAGATTGGCGTACGATGGGGCACACTTGGTCCCCATCACAACACCCTGCACCTGGAGGTAGTGGGAACGGTCGAAAACAAAAATATTGTTGGTAAGTATAAACAGCAACAATTCCAAAATGAAATTGTTGTAGGGCCTGGCTCCAGGTCCTCTCTCAGAAAGGAAGCCGTCTATAACTTGAATACCCCTAGTGTGGGGGATAGAGTTATAGAGGGCTTCAACGTCTATAGCTACTAGCCATGACCCCGGTGGTACACATAGACCATCCAAGGATCTCAGTAGATCGGCGGTGTCTTGAATGTAGGAACTTAAGGAACCTACATGGGGCCTCAAATAATCGTCTACCAGCTTACTAGCTGGTTCTGTAAGGCAGCCAATCCCTGACACAATCGGACGGCCAGGGGGATTTTCCAAATTTTTGTGCACCTTTGGCAGAGCATAAAACGTGGGAAGTCTCGGCTTGTCAATAACCAAGAATTCACACGTCTTCTTGTCTATAAGGTTATCACAAAATGCCCGATTAATGAGGATACGGTATTTTGTCTCTGCATATTTTACCTGTGCAAAAGGAATAGAGCGATACCAACTTTTATTTGAAAGGAGGTTCATGACCATCTGCTTATATTTGTTTAAATCCATTACCACTATGTTACCTCCTTTATCCGAGGGTTTTATCACTAAATGTTCGTTCTGTTTTAAAGATAACACGGCTTTTTGTTGGAGAAAAAGAAACCCTGGACTGCCGCACTCTGTATAGACAGTTATTTATTCCAAAATTTCAGGTAAAAAATCCAAATTCAAAATAAAATCATAGCTATGAGTAAGCGTCAATTCGTGACGTGAAACGCGTTAGCCACCCTTCCCTGCATGCACACCATCTGCATTTGTTGTTTTGGATTTATGGATTTATTTTGAATTTGGATTTTTTACCTGAAATTTTGGAATAAATAACTGTCTATACAGAGTGCGGCAGTCCAGGGTTTCTTTTTCTCCCATGCATCAGTGCAGAGCCAGCACCTGTGTGAGTGACCGGGCGGAAGCAGCTATTTGGTGAATTCTCAAGCTTTTGAGCGGTACGTTTTTCCTTTCCACGGCTTTTTGTTGGGATGGCTTAAGGTTGGTATTTCTTCCAAACCTTTTCCAATTGGTCCTCTGTAGTTCCTTTGTAACTTGTTGGGTGAATGCCCAAATATTGGGGTTTCCTTGGAGAGTAGGAAAGGTCCTGGATTTCGGTTTATATAGATTAGGTGGAGGAAAAATTCTCTCCGTGGGAATCTCATCTACGAGGCCAGACTGGGGTTCCTCAAGGGGGTCATCTAGTGGATTACCTTCTTCCCATAATTCCATTAAATCTTTTATTGCCTGAATCTCCTTAATTGTTTTATTTTGCCAGAGATCTTCCCCCATGGAATCCATGGGAGAACGTTTATAATCCCTGTCAAACATGATCTTAAAAGTAAGTTTTCTCGCAAAGAGATTGACGTCCTTTATAATTTCAAAGGCATCAACCTCCTGATCAGGACAAAAAGTCAGGCCAAGGCCCAAAACCTCCGTCTGATCCGGTGTAAGTAAATGTGAAGACAGATTAATTACTTGGAAGTTACTTTGGAAGTTGCTTTGGGTTCCTGTGAAAGAATGGGTGTCTTTTTGGTGTCCACAATTGGGGGTGGTGAAAAGATTGGCGCAGTGCGAAGATCCCCTATATTGGGGATTTGAAAGTCCCCCGAAGGGGTAACTATTGATTGATTTAACTTCGGTGCATTAAGGATATTAGAAAAACTGGGTGTGGATAAATTAAGGTGACCATCACCTGTGGGATGAGTGGGAGGGGGTACATTTTTGGACTGTGAACGTAAACCCTGACGATTCATGTCCTGTTGAGTACGTTTAGAAAGCGCTGACATCGAAGGTACTCGATCAGTCTTTCTTTTATTAGAACTAGCTGACGTGTTTGAGGCATTACCTGGTAGGGACGAGGAAGATAAAGACGATTCATCGGAATCAGTGGCTTCCTGATTTTTATTTGTTTGCTTACGAGCTGAGGATTTGGATTTCCTCCATTGGTTTTCAGTAGTCCACCGATAGGCTGTGTTTGATTCATATGCCAGACGATCCCTATAATATTTTTTATCCTTAGTTTTAAGGATATTGGAGACAAAAGACTCCAAATGTTTTTCTAAGAGAGCCTCTCTATTAGAGAAGGTTTCCTCCGTAGTCAGGTTGGAATTTTCAACATACAATTTTTCTATGTCGTTATTAACTATCTCTAAATCTTTAGCATCGTTTTGGCAAAGAGCCTCCATCATCTTAAATGAACATGACTGTAAGTTCGATTCCCCGTCTAATTTGAATTCTGTCTCCACTTTAAATACATTAGGAAAAATCTGTATGCGTAATCCCCACGGTACAATTTTATCCTCTAAATATTTCAAGAAATACCTGCGATTCCAAAAAATACGTGCTTTCTTTTCCAATAAACGTTGAAGGCTATTGAAAAAGCGTTCAAGGGTAATCCCACCAAATGTAGACCCTTGGGCTAGATGGATTTTAGTCATAAGGCCATCAAATGCCGACCCTCTATAGGTAGCCATGCTGATTGAAAAAAAGACTCTGTTATACAAAATAGAAACTATAGAAGGATTAATCTTTAAACCCAATTCAAAAGAATAATCTAATAAACTACAAAAATGATATAGAGGTGACAGGTAAAAAATGAGCGTTTGCCACCCGGTATATTCACAAGGAGAAATTGAAAATAATACCTGTCACCTGTATCTCATAGGCACCACATCCCTTCATTAAGAAGCTATATAGAAATATGAAGGTATTGGGACTTTTAAGGTGCAACAACTACACAATATTCAATATAAAAAATATAATTTTATTACAAAAAATATATGAAAAATCATATGTACAAATATACATGAACCATCAAAATAAACATAATAGAGTTTCCAAAGTGCATACAGACAAAATTCTCTACATGTTTCGCCATTTTGTAGGCTTCCTCAGGAGTTTGTCATGCAAATACTGGAAACAAAGAAAGAAAAATAAATACATAATAATATTTACTCAAATTTCAAACTCAAAATTACAAAACAGAATATTATTAAGAAAAAAAGGATAACTGAAAACCATAACCAGCCCAATGGTTGCTCAAAAGTTCATCTCAAAATTGGATCTATTTATTCAAGGTATATGACCTTATTCATATCAGTTGTTAGTACATTACCTGTAAATTTTGATGGTACAATCTAAAATGAAGAATGACCAGATAGCCAATGAGCTATCCCACATGGGGGCGCCCGTAAGGAGGGGATCATATGGTGTATCATAGAGGGGGAGAAATACTGGCACAAATAACCACCCGGATATTACTAGCACAGGAACAGAGGGCCATCTGGGGGAAATTACAAAGAAAAATCGAATGATGTCAAATAACAATCTATATATAAGAGTAAAGGCGTCTCCATCTAATTATACGGCACATACCCCATCAGTATTTACCTGTTTATGGCTGTTGATAGTAAAAAATATTAGAATAGGCAAAAAAGGGGGGGCAGTATCTCCAAAGTACCCCAATCAGTGTCCACTCTAAAGGAAAAAGAATTAATGGAAATTACTATAAATATATAATAATCCCCTCTAGTTGGTAATCAAAATTTTAATTTTTTAGCCATATACTTGCTAGCTGATATATACCTGGTTAATCCAATTGGATAAAGTGTGTCCACATTAGGGCATCTCTGCCGAAAAACTTGTTTTACAAAACCGATCAATCAGTTTACTGAAAAAATATATATAAAATATAAAAACCATTTTAGATTAAAGACCAAGTAAACCAGACAACAGGATAAAAACCAATGTTGCCCGTAAAGAGATCTAGTGCCTAAGTAATTTACCTTTGACTGATATCTAAGAACGTCTTCTCCCCAGAATGTTGGTCATGCTACTGATTTGCAAGGCTGCAATCCGGACTATATACCCCCCTCCCCCTTCCCATTGGACGCACAATGGCGCCAAATCAATGGGCGGAGCGGGCACGTCAGTTCCGACATCCGCCCATCGTCAGATCCGACCCGGAAGTGACAATTCCACCACTGAAAAACCGGAGACGTCCGCCGGAAGCGCCACCCCGCTCATCAGGAGAAAACATCCTGACGAGCTGGACGCACCATAAGACGGATCCGGAAGGGGAAAACATGCCTAAAGTATAGAAAAGGGCAGACTTCCCTTTAAAATCACGGCAGAAATGGCACATTGGATGTTAGAAAAAAGAGGGCCAGGATATCCGGTGGGCTTGGTCAGATGGCGCTCAGATTGTCTCCCAAAGGAGAACAAAGAGAAACGCCCTGGGCGCCCATATGATCACCAAATCCCCCCCAAAAAAGAAAGGGGAAACGCCACCCTAAAAAAATGTGGTAAACTCCATTGAAATCAATTACATATAATGTAGATTATCAATAATTAAAGAGAGCCCCTATGGAATATAGAAATGGTACATTCAGTCACCTGTACATAAAGACAAATTTATTAAACAAAAATAAAATAACAAAACAAAATTTTATTTGTTTTAGACAGAGTCTACATATACAGCATAACTATTTTTTTCTCCTACAAAAAGGGTTTGAAACTGATGGACTAATTTAAACTGGGATACATAGTAGCTCTCAAGGTATGTATCCATCTGGTTTCTCGTTGTAGGAGATTTTTGTCCACATCCCCACCTCTTTCATTAAGAGGTATGTATTCTAAAGCAAAGAATTTAATCTTTGACAGATCGAAGGAGTGGAAAAGACCACTATGTCTACTAATAGGAGTCTCCATTTTTTTCTTTTGAATGAGAGATACATGGTCTCTCATTCTGTGAAAGAAAGGCCTCTTTGTTTTACCAACATAAAAGGCCTTACAATCACAGATCATCAAATAAATAACGCCAATTGACTGGCAATTGCTAAAGAAATTTGGTCTATACGTAACTCCATTAGGGAGAACTATTTCAGTAGAATCATATATAAACCTGCAGAATTCACAATGACCACATGGGGCCGAACCCTTTCTACTCTCAACCCTCTTGATTTGGAGATGGCTATGAACTAGTTGATCTTTTAAAGACCTAGATTTTCTATAGGTAATTTGGGGAAATGGCTTAATATATTTGGAGATAATCTCATCTGTTGCTAGCAAAGGCCAGAATTTTTCAATAATTTTTCTTACTTTCTGATGTTCACCAGAGAACCTGGTAATTAGTCGTACCGATTGGTCAGTAGTTTGAGATTTCTTAGGATGTATTAGATCTTTCCTATTTTTATTTTTTGCTCGTTTGTAAGCTTTTTTGAGGGTTGAACGACTATACCCTCTAGCAATTAGTCGAGATTGGAGGGCAGAAGCCTCCGTCTCGAAATCTACTTCCTTACTACAATTTCGTCGAATTCGTAAGTACTGACTGTATGGGATACTTTGTACCAGAGTCCTGGGATGAGAACTTGTGGCATGCAGGATGGTATTGCCTGAAGAGGGCTTTCTATATAATGAAGAGCCCAAGGTGTCATCGGAATTTAAGTAAATAGAAATATCCAGAAAATTTATCACATTCTGGTCACAAATCATCGTAAATTTGAGATTAAAGGAATTTACAGCTAATGAAGACATAAAGGATGTTAATTCCTCTAAGGAGCCAGTCCACACAACAAAAATGTCATTGATAAAGCGTCGCCATATCAAGACTTTATCAAAAAACATTTCAAATGATTCCAAAGAAAAAATCTCCCGTTCCCACCCCCCCAGGTACAGATTGGCGTACGATGGGGCACACTTGGTCCCCATCGCAACACCCTGCACCTGGAGGTAGTGGGAACGGTCGAAAACAAAAATATTGTTGGTAAGTATAAACAGCAACAATTCCAAAATGAAATTGTTGTAGGGCCTGGCTCCAGGTCCTCTCTCAGAAAGGAAGCCGTCTATAACTTGAATACCCCTAATGTGGGGGATAGAGTTATAGAGGGCTTCAACGTCTATAGCTACTAGCCATGACCCCGGTGGTACACATAGACCATCCAAGGATCTCAGTAGATCGGCGGTGTCTTGAATGTAGGAACTTAAGGAACCTACATGGGGCCTCAAATAATCGTCTACCAGCTTACTAGCTGGTTCTGTAAGGCAGCCAATCCCTGACACAATCGGACGGCCAGGGGGATTTTCCAAATTTTTGTGCACCTTTGGCAGAGCATAAAACGTGGGAAGTCTCGGCTTGTCAATAACCAAGAATTCACACGTCTTCTTGTCTATAAGGTTATCACAAAATGCCCGATTAATGAGGATACGGTATTTTGTCTCCGCATATTTTACCTGTGCAAAAGGAATAGAGCGATACCAACTTTTATTTGAAAGGAGGTTCATGACCATCTGCTTATATTTGTTTAAATCCATTACTACTATGTTACCTCCTTTATCCGAGGGTTTTATCACTAAATGTTCGTTCTGTTTTAAAGATAACACGGCTTTTTGTTGGGATGGCTTAAGGTTGGTATTTCTTCCAAACCTTTTCCAATTGGTACTCTGTAGTTCCTTTGTAACTTGTTGGGTGAATGCCCAAATATTGGGGTTTCCTTGGAGAGTAGGAAAGGTCCTGGATTTCGGTTTATATAGATTAGGTGGAGGAAAAATTCTCTCCGTGGGAATCTCATCTACGAGGCCAGACTGGGGTTCCTCAAGGGGGTCATCTAGTGGATTACCTTCTTCCCATAATTCCATTAAATCTTTTATTGCCTGAATCTCCTTAATTGTTTTATTTTGCCAGAGATCTTCCCCCATGGAATCCATGGGAGAACGTTTATAATCCCTGTCAAACATGATCTTAAAAGTAAGTTTTCTCGCAAAGAGATTGACGTCCTTTATAATTTCAAAGGCATCAACCTCCTGATCAGGACAAAAAGTCAGGCCAAGGCCCAAAACCTCCGTCTGATCCGGTGTAAGTAAATGTGAAGACAGATTAATTACTTGGAAGTTACTTTGGAAGTTGCTTTGGGTGCCTGTGAAAAAATGGGTGTCTTTTTGGTGTCCACAATTGGGGGTGGTGAAAAGATTGGCGCAGTGCGAAGATCCCCTATATTGGGGATTTGAAAGTCCCCCGAAGGGGTAACTATTGATTGATTTAACTTCGGTGCATTAAGGATATTAGAAAAACTGGGTGTGGATAAATTAAGGTGACCATCACCTGTGGGATGAGTGGGAGGAGGTACATTTTTGGACTGTGAACATAAACCCTGACGATTCATGTCCTGTTGAGTACGTTTAGAAAGCGCTGACATCGAAGGTACTCGATCAGTCTTTCTTTTATTAGAACTAGCTGACGTGTTTGAGGCATTACCTGGTAGGGACGAGGAAGATAAAGACGATTCATCGGAATCAGTGGCTTCCTGATTTTTATTTGTTTGCTTACGAGCTGAGGATTTGGATTTCCTCCATTGGTTTTCAGTAGTCCACCGATAGGCTGTGTTTGATTCATATGCCAGACGATCCCTATAATATTTTTTATCCTTAGTTTTAAGGATATTGGAGACAAAAGACTCCAAATGTTTTTCTAAGAGAGCCTCTCTATTAGAGAAGGTTTCCTCCGTAGTCAGGTTGGAATTTTCAACATACAATTTTTCTATGTCGTTATTAACTATCTCTAAATCTTTAGCATAGTTTTGGCAAAGAGCCTCCATCATCTTAAATGAACATGACTGTAAGTTCGATTCCCAGTCTAATTTGAATTCTGTCTCCACTTTAAATACATTAGGAAAAATCTGTATGCGTAATCCCCACGGTACAATTTTATCCTCTAAATATTTCAAGAAATACCTGCGATTCCAAAAAATACGTGCTTTCTTTTCCAATAAACGTTGAAGGCTATTGAAAAAGTGTTCAAGGGTAATCCCACCAAATGTAGACCCTTGGGCTAGATGGATTTTAGTCATAAGGCCATCAAATGCCGACCCTCTATAGGTAGCCATGCTGATTGAAAAAAAGACTCTGTTATACAAAATAGAAACTATAGAAGGATTAATCTTTAAACCCAATTCAAAAGAATAATCTAATAAACTACAAAAATGATATAGAGGTGACAGGTAAAAAATTAGCGTTTGCCACCCGGTATATTCACAAGGAGAAATTGAAAATAATACCTGTCACCTGTATCTCATAGGCACCACATCCCTTCATTAAGAAGCTATATAGAAATATGAAGGTATTGGGACTTTTAAGGTGCAACAACTACACAATATTCAATATAAAAAATATAATTTTATTACAAAAAATATATGAAAAATCATATGTACAAATATACATGAACCATCAAAATAAACATAATAGAGTTTCCAAAGTGCATACAGACAAAATTCTCTACATGTTTCGCCATTTTGTAGGCTTCCTCAGGAGTTTGTCATGCAAATACTGGAAACAAAGAAAGAAAAATAAATACATAATAATATTTACTCAAATTTCAAACTCAAAATTACAAAACAGAATATTATTAAGAAAAAAAGGATAACTGAAAACCATAACCAGCCCAATGGTTGCTCAAAAGTTCATCTCAAAATTGGATCTATTTATTCAAGGTATATGACCTTATTCATATCAGTTGTTAGTACATTACCTGTAAATTTTGATGGTACAATCTAAAATGAAGAATGACCAGATAGCCAATGAGCTATCCCACATGGGGGCGCCCGTAAGGAGGGGATCATATGGTGTATCATAGAGGGGGAGAAATACTGGCACAAATAACCACCCGTTATTACTAGCACAGGAACAGAGGGCCATCTGGGGGAAATTACAAAGAAAAATCGAATGATGTCAAATAACAATCTATATATAAGAGTAAAGGCGTCTCCATCTAATTATACGGCACATACCCCATCAGTATTTACCTGTTTATGGCTGTTGATAGTAAAAAATATTAGAATAGGCAAAAAAGGGGGGGGGCAGTATCTCCAAAGTACCCCAATCAGTGTCCACTCTAAAGGAAAAAGAATTAATGGAAATTACTATAAATATATAATAATCCCCTCTAGTTGGTAATCAAAATTTTAATTTTTTAGCCATATACTTGCTAGCTGATATATACCTGGTTAATTCAATTGGATAAAGTGTGTCCACATTAGGGCATCTCTGCCGAAAAACTTGTTTTACAAAACCGATCAATCAGTTTACTGAAAAAATATATATAAAATATAAAAACCATTTTAGATTAAAGACCAAGTAAACCAGACAACAGGATAAAAACCAATGTTGCCCGTAAAGAGATCTAGTGCCTAAGTAATTTACCTTTGACTGATATCTAAGAACGTCTTCTCCCCAGAATGTTGGTCATGCTACTGATTTGCAAGGCTGCAATCCGGACTATATACCCCCCCTCCCCCTTCCCATTGGACGCACAATGGCGCCAAATCAATGGGCGGAGCGGGCACGTCAGTTCCGACATCCGCCCATCGTCAGATCCGACCCGGAAGTGACAATTCCACCACTGAAAAACCGGAGACGTCCGCCGGAAGCGCCACCCCGCTCATCAGGAGAAAACATCCTGACGAGCTGGACGCACCATAAGACGGATCCGGAAGGGGAAAACATGCCTAAAGTATAGAAAAGGGCAGACTTCCCTTTAAAATCACGGCAGAAATGGCACATTGGATGTTAGAAAAAAGAGGGCCAGGATATCCGGTGGGCTTGGTCAGATGGCGCTCAGATTGTCTCCCAAAGGAGAACAAAGAGAAACGCCCTGGGCGCCCATATGATCACCAAATCCCCCCCAAAAAAGAAAGGGGAAACGCCACCCTAAAAAAATGTGGTAAACTCCATTGAAATCAATTACATATGTAGCGGGGTCCTCAAATTGATGGGATACACCTGGGGAATAGTGTGACCCAGGTGTATAATTGTGTTAGGGTTCAGACCCCTTTTTGTTTCGTGGAGGATTGGAGGATGTAGTATTCTCCTTTGCCTGTGGGTGGCGGGGTACCCACAGGCTTCAGGTAGAATCATCTCCTGCAGTGCTCCCTGTTTTGTCCCTTCCCGGAGATGGTATGGCTGGGGCGGGGAACCCGCCGGGCCGTTGATGGGAGGAGATAAAAAGGGGGAGACGCCCTTACCACGGGGTGTCTTGCGGAGAAGGAGGTCCTCGGAGGAGGAGGGTTGCGGTCCGCACCCAGGGCCCTCGGGCCTGGGTGCTGGAGATCCAGGAGTCTGGTCCAGGTGCCCATGGCCTGGTCCGGAGTCATGTTGGCGTCCATCCCAGGCACCTTTAGCCTGGGGTGAGGTACTATCGAGGAGGCCTGGGGCCCAGTACCTTCGACTGGGTCCCGCTAGGGTGGACTGTCCGAGGGTCCCTGAGCGGAGGGACTCGTATCTGAGGTGAGGAGGCCAGAGAGGTTACCCACTGGAGACCTGGAGCAGCACCAACCCGGTGACAGTGGGCCTCTGGGAACTCTCTTGGGAGGACACATCCCCCTGATAGGGGCCACAGCGTATCGAAGAGGGCTCCATTGCTGTTCATAGGGGTTGCTGGAAGAGACCCCATCTTTCCTGTTCTGTAACAGCCGGATTGGCTTAGGCGCCGCTGGTCATAGTACAGTGGCATAGAACTTAGACTTTAGGAAGTGCCTCGATCTGCTCGCCCCACCGTTGGCAAGGTTATAGGTCCCAACCAGTTTGCTGCAAAAGAACTGTTTATTGTGCTTTGCGTATTGGAGTGTCAAATAAACAAGTGTTGGACCTTTCTCTGGTGTGTGAACTTCAGTTACTGGAAGCAAAGGGGAGGCTGGTGAGCTTGCAACTACAGACTCAGTGCATTCACAGAACACACCGGCCCGAGGAAACATCAGTAAGGGGCCTTCACCTCCCTACTACAATGGGGAGGACATGGGCCGTGGCGCATCTCACTCTCACAACCCAGGAACCCCTAGACATGAGTTGGTGTGTAACCGATAAAGATGGAGAGAGGGTGAGGCCGCTACACGTGGGGGCTCGTGAGTCCGGGATAGAGTGTGTTCTAAAGATGGACTTGAGAATGTCTACATTTGAACTTTGCTGCCCAGAGGAGTTCCGAGCAGATCGGCCATATTACTGGCCAAAGTGCGTCCCTGCTCGGAGTTGTGGAAATGACCCTAACACGGGAAAGGCCCATGCGGAGGAGCGGAAAAAGGGAGAAGTCCAGCCGTGTGACGTACTGCACGTGGGGACTGTTAACGCACTGCGCCACGAGGCACCCCATGGCGACATCATTCGTGGGCGGAGTCAAGAGGAAGCCCGCGAAAATGTACAGCTCATGGGAGGAGTCTGGCCAAGTGTGGGGATACACGTGGAGACTCCAGGGCGGGGTCAGTGCATGATGGAGCAGCAGATAGTCGGGATGACCTCAAGTGCCCCGTGGATTATGGTTCCTCACCCCACGAGAATGACTTCCTTTGCTGCCCCCATCACAGACACGGGGATAAGACTTAGGCCCCGAGGGCGGTTGGCTCTGTACACTTGCAGAGACACGGAGGCCCTCGGTGTGATCTGTCCCGGCTGCTCGGGACTGGTGGTCACCCTGAAGCCATTCGGGCGATGTGAGGAGTGCAGAGAATTCCTTTTTGAGGTCGAGTCGTCCACAGCAAGGCCCCGGGCCCTTCGCCTCAACCACCTCACGGGTACCGCTACTCCGGAAGGGGAGATCAAGGCCTTTGTCGAGGTTCCCGTGCGCGCTGACCAGGGCGATGGACTGCCCAACAGAGAAAAATCCGAGGATGCTGCCTCGGTCGCCACAAGTTCTCTGCTCCCACCCCCGAAGAGGAAAGTTGGCCTAGTACAGGCATCCTATGGACGTGGTCGAGCTTCACCCCGCTGCTTGCCTGGCCTGGATGGCGCCGGTCGAGAAGGAAGTCCCGGACATCCCAGTCCTCTACAAGGGTCAGGTGAGCCAGGGGCTGGGACTGTGGTGGTGGTTGGAGGTGTCGGGGGCCCATTGGAGGTGGAGCCCCCCAGGGAGGATGATTCTGTGTCCACCGGAAGATATCTGCCTGCGGAGATGTATGACACCTCCGACCTAGAGTCGCTGTCTGACTGCGGAGATGATGGCGAGATAGACGAACTGTTTTGCCACAAAGTAGCTCGGGAATATGGGTGGGAGTACCCGTATCTGCCCCGGGACTTGCTGTTTGAGGTGGAAGTCTGGAAGAGCCATTCCCAGACACCCAGGACTGTGCCCTGCTTTTGTTTTTATTTGGGCTTTTCTTTTTCTCATTGGAGACTTGGGGCTGTTGTGTTTTTTTGTGTTTCCCCTTTTCTTCATGTGCCAAAGGCAAGGACATTTGGGAATAGTGGCAGAGTAGGGAAAAGCTGGAAGAACGAAGACTCGTTGAGTGTCATGACCGCGGCGTTGTCACCAGGTGGCAGTGTTGCGCAACAAATGTTTGAAAATGTTTCACACACACATCACCTTGCTTGTTGGAGTGAGTGGGTCTCTCGGCTGACGGGCCCACTCATGCCAAATGACAAGAAATTATGTTAGGATGTTGTTTTTTTTCTTTCCCCTGCAGGAGAATCGTCAATCAAGACCATTGAGAGTGGGTGGCTCTTAGACAGTGTGGGAGAGGGGTTGTGATTATGCAGATGTTTAAAGTGTTTTATGACATAAGTTGTTTTATATGTTCCCCATTCCCTGAGCAGGTCTTGGCACTTGGGAAAAATTTAGAGGAACTGCCTCAGGGGTTTCACTCCATGTCACCACTTTATGGGAGGCATGGGTGTGCACCTGACGCTGGGGACCAGCGTCCAATCACAGGGGGGAATGTGTAGCGGGGTCCTCAAATTGATGGGATACACCTGGGGAATAGTGTGACCCAGGTGTATAATTGTGTTAGGGTTCAGACCCCTTTTTGTTTCGTGGAGGATTGGAGGATGTAGTATTCTCCTTTGCCTGTGGGTGGCGGGGTACCCACAGGCTTCAGGTAGAATCATCTCCTGCAGTGCTCCCTGTTTTGTCCCTTCCCGGAGATGGTATGGCTGGGGCGGGGAACCCGCCGGGCCGTTGATGGGAGGAGATAAAAAGGGGGAGACGCCCTTACCACGGGGTGTCTTGCGGAGAAGGAGGTCCTCGGAGGAGGAGGGTTGCGGTCCGCACCCAGGGCCCTCGGGCCTGGGTGCTGGAGATCCAGGAGTCTGGTCCAGGTGCCCATGGCCTGGTCCGGAGTCATGTTGGCGTCCATCCCAGGCACCTTTAGCCTGGGGTGAGGTACTATCGAGGAGGCCTGGGGCCCAGTACCTTCGACTGGGTCCCGCTAGGGTGGACTGTCCGAGGGTCCCTGAGCGGAGGGACTCGTATCTGAGGTGAGGAGGCCAGAGAGGTTACCCACTGGAGACCCGGAGCAGCACCAACCCGGTGACAGTGGGCCTCTGGGAACTCTCTTGGGAGGACACATCCCCCTGATAGGGGCCACAGCGTATCGAAGAGGGCTCCATTGCTGTTCATAGGGGTTGCTGGAAGAGACCCCATCTTTCCTGTTCTGTAACAGCCGGATTGGCTTAGGCGCCGCTGGTCATAGTACAGTGGCATAGAACTTAGACTTTAGGAAGTGCCTCGATCTGCTCGCCCCACCGTTGGCAAGGTTATAGGTCCCAACCAGTTTGCTGCAAAAGAACTGTTTATTGTGCTTTGCGTATTGGAGTGTCAAATAAACAAGTGTTGGACCTTTCTCCGGTGTGTGAACTTCAGTTACTGGAAGCAAAGGGGAGGCTGGTGAGCTTGCAACTACAGACTCAGTGCATTCACAGAACACACCGGCCCGAGGAAACATCAGTAAGGGGCCTTCACCTCCCTACTACAATGGGGAGGACATGGGCCGTGGCGCATCTCACTCTCACAACCCAGGAACCCCTAGACATGAGTTGGTGTGTAACCGATAAAGATGGAGAGAGGGTGAGGCCGCTACACATATAATGTAGATTATCAATAATTAAAGAGAGCCCCTATGGAATATAGAAATGGTACATTCAGTCACCTGTACATAAAGACAAATTTATTAAACAAAAATAAAATAACAAAACAAAATTTTATTTGTTTTAGACAGAGTCTACATATACAGCATAACTATTTTTTTCTCCTACAAAAAGGGTTTGAAACTGATGGACTCATTTAAACCGGGATACATAGTAGCTCTCAAGGTATGTATCCATCTGGTTTCTCGTTGTAGGAGATTTTTGTCCACATCCCCACCTCTTTCATTAAGAGGTATGTATTCTAAAGCAAAGAATTTAATCTTTGACAGATCGAAGGAGTGGAAAAGACCACTATGTCTACTAATAGGAGTCTCCATTTTTTTCTTTTGAATGAGAGATACATGGTCTCTCATTCTGTGAAAGAAAGGCCTCTTTGTTTTACCAACATAAAAGGCCTTACAATCACAGATCATCAAATAAATAACGCCAATTGACTGGCAATTGCTAAAGAAATTTGGTCTATACGTAACTCCATTAGGGAGAACTATTTCAGTAGAATCATATATAAACCTGCAGAATTCACAATGACCACATGGGGCCGAACCCTTTCTACTCTCAACCCTCTTGATTTGGAGATGGCTATGAACTAGTTGATCTTTTAAAGACCTAGATTTTCTATAGGTAATTTGGGGAAATGGCTTAATATATTTGGAGATAATCTCATCTGTTGCTAGCAAAGGCCAGAATTTTTCAATAATTTTTCTTACTTTCTGATGTTCACCAGAGAACCTGGTAATTAGTCGTACCGATTGGTCAGTAGTTTGAGATTTCTTAGGATGTATTAGATCTTTCCTATTTTTATTTTTTGCTCGTTTGTAAGCTTTTTTGAGGGTTGAACGACTATACCCTCTAGCAATTAGTCGAGATTGGAGGGCAGAAGCCTCCGTCTCGAAATCTACTTCCTTACTACAATTTCGTCGAATTCGTAAGTACTGACTGTATGGGATACTTTGTACCAGAGTCCTGGGATGAGAACTTGTGGCATGCAGGATGGTATTGCCTGAAGAGGGCTTTCTATATAATGAAGAGCCCAAGGTGTCATCAGAATTTAAGTAAATAGAAATATCCAGAAAATTTATCACATTCTGGTCACAAATCATCGTAAATTTGAGATTAAAGGAATTTACAGCTAATGAAGACATAAAGGATGTTAATTCCTCCAAGGAGCCAGTCCACACAACAAAAATGTCATTGATAAAGCGTCGCCATATCAAGACTTTATCAAAAAACATTTCAAATGATTCCAAAGAAAAAATCTCCCATTCCCACCCCCCCAGGTACAGATTGGCGTACGATGGGGCACACTTGGTCCCCATCGCAACACCCTGCACCTGGAGGTAGTGGGAATGGTCGAAAACAAAAATATTGTTGGTAAGTATAAACAGCAACAATTCCAAAATGAAATTGTTGTAGGGCCTGGCTCCAGGTCCTCTCTCAGAAAGGAAGCCGTCTATAACTTGAATACCCCTAATGTGGGGGATAGAGTTATAGAGGGCTTCAACGTCTATAGCTACTAGCCATGACCCCGGTGGTACACATAGACCATCCAAGGATCTCAGTAGATCGGCGGTGTCTTGAATGTAGGAACTTAAGGAACCTACATGGGGCCTCAAATAATCATCTACCAGCTTACTAGCTGGTTCTGTAAGGCAGCCAATCCCTGACACAATCGGACGGCCAGGGGGATTTTCCAAATTTTTGTGCACCTTTGGCAGAGCATAAAACGTGGGAAGTCTCGGCTTGTCAATAACCAAGAATTCACACGTCTTCTTGTCTATAAGGTTATCACAAAATGCCCGATTAATGAGGATACGGTATTTTGTCTCCGCATATTTTACCTGTGCAAAAGGAATAGAGCGATACCAACTTTTATTTGAAAGGAGGTTCATGACCATCTGCTTATATTTGTTTAAATCCATTACTACTATGTTACCTCCTTTATCCGAGGGTTTTATCACTAAATGTTCGTTCTGTTTTAAAGATAACACGGCTTTTTGTTGGGATGGCTTAAGGTTGGTATTTCTTCTAAACCTTTTCCAATTGGTACTCTGTAGTTCCTTTGTAACTTGTTGGGTGAATGCCCAAATATTGGGGTTTCCTTGGAGAGTAGGAAAGGTCCTGGATTTCGGTTTATATAGATTAGGTGGAGGAAAAATTCTCTCCGTGGGAATCTCATCTACGAGGGCAGACTGGGGTTCCTCAAGGGGGTCATCTAGTGGATTACCTTCTTCCCATAATTCCATTAAATCGTTTATTGCCTGAATCTCCTTAATTGTTTTATTTTGCCAGAGATCTTCCCCCATGGAATCCATGGGAGAACGTTTATAATCCCTGTCAAACATGATCTTAAAAGTAAGTTTTCTCGCAAAGAGATTGACGTCCTTTATAATTTCAAAGGCATCAACCTCCTGATCAGATTGTAGATCCAGAGGCGGAAATGATTTTAAAATTAATCATTTATTCCTGTTAACATTTCAAATAGATGTAAGAGGAAACATATGAAAGTGCAGCATTATTTCCCCCCCCCCTTTCCTTTCCTTTGCTAACACTACATGTTGTGACTTGATGATATTCATCAATACTATTACCTTACCAATATCTTTCCTTGATAGTTGAACTATATAATCAATTAATTCAAACATTGTTCATTTATTATTATGTTTTTGCTTTTTTTACTTTTTTCTTGCCATTCCCTATACATAAGGGTCTTTCAAGTATTTCTAATAACATATCAAACTAAGCTTAGGAAAATGATTAATATTAGATCATCATTATGTGTGGTTTTTCTTTTACCTAAATCCCCCCCTTTTCTCCCCCCCCCCCTTTCCCCTTCCCCCCCCCCTTTACCAAAATGTACACAATCTGGGCCGTTACCAGCATTGACCTCCTCTATATATGCACCAAGTGTCCATCTCCTTGTTTTCCTCCTTTGTAAAATACATTGAAAATGTATAAAGTCCCTCTTATCAATACGTTCAGTGACTCTCAGCAAACAAACAAAAAATGAGAATTCAACTGACCCCCCTATGCGCGTTGCAATGAAGATTAACCTCAAACAGGTGAATGTCACATAGGAAATTGGAATAAATCCAGACAGGACGCAACTAAGGGTTGTCTTTCACAAAACCCAACCCCCTAATGATGCGCGTCACTGGTTTCAGTGAAACATAAATATGGGTCCTGTCCAGTGACGTGATACGTCCAGACGAAGCTACGCCACAGAGCACGGCGAAACGCGTTGACGTCACATCCCACACAGTCACGTGACGTTGTTCTGAATGGAGTGGGCGGATCGATATGGCACGGAGCTTGTAAGCCATAGTCAGTACACACGATAGCGGCTACGACCGCGGCAACTGACACTAGGCATTTGCAAAGCAGCCACATTGGATCCCACTTTGATACCGGCGCAGGTAACGCTTGGGGGACCTGGACTTTACCACAATATCCGTTCGGGTTGACGGCCAACACAACAAATAGGTATGGCCAAAATAACACCCTCAAATCAGCTGCCAAATACCAGGTAACCCGGGACCTATGGTAAAGTACTTTGACTTGTAGGTTGAAATTGAGCTGCAGACAATGATAAAGAGACTAATTACACACTGCCTATATGTGCAAACCAGAGCTATGTTGTAAAAGCATTACAGATTTCTGTACTAATAACCGTATTGATGAACTTTCTCTGCTAGCAACTTTTGGAGGACATTTATTCATTACCATTGTGCCAATACAACAGCCCTTTTATTAACATCAATTAACCCTTTCAATCTTCAAAGAACTTTTCCATTAGTGGATTCCCAGAGTATACCCAATGCAATACTGCATTCAGGCAAACGGCTTCGATTTGTACCAGTCCTAATGCATGCCCTCAGCGCTAATACCCTCCTCCCCCGGTCCCCCTTTCCCACCCCATCAGGTTCAGTCTTATATTAAATGTTAAACCCATTTGACCTTAATTAAAAAATCCACTTACTAGCAGGTGGCCGAGATTGCCCTATATTCCCTGGTGGACGGTAATCAATATACCAAACAATATTATCCTTCACTGGGTCACATACTTATATAAGACTGAACCATACGTCCGGACAAGTGTGTTGTTATATGTTTTAGTTATTTGTTTGTCTTGTCTGTTTACTAGATGTTTCCAATTAATTCAAGTAATGTATGATCATTCACCTTTTGAAAATAATGCTGCACTTTCATATGTTTCCTCTTACATCTATTTGAAATGTTAACAGGAATAAATGATTAATTTTAAAATCATTTCCGCCTCTGGATCTACAATCTGTTGCCTATAGTAACCGCTTTCGGTCTGCTCTACACAGACTGATCCCCTTTCTTCCATTCCCACTTCCCCCCTCCCCTCCCTCCCTTCCCACCAATTAATATTGTATGCTTATATGGTTACAGCAACTATACCTTATCAGGTAAAAACCATCCCCAGTGGGTGACATTTCTTTTCACCCACTCACCAGCGGAACTTGCGCAATTCCCCATCCCCAAACCCTAATATGTTTACAGTTCAATGGTGATCTTTATGTTCACTTCTAGCAAGTTTTCCAACAATTTTTAGTGCAGTATTTAAAATCCTAAAATCTTCTATTATTCAAGTCTCGCGTGGGATGGCTTTCATGTTGGGAGATGATATAGATCAAGAGATCAGAACAGCTTTCCAGAGTGACACACCACACACTTTCGATCAGGATGATGAAATTAAAAATAAATTCAAAGAGCATAAGAAGCTACTAATCAGACACCTGAATCGCAAGTGGGATGTGTCATCACTGGAGACCTATATTCAACATCGAATTGTCCCAAGAGGTCTAAGAGACAAGACAATTCCAGCTGAACATCTCCACACTGACACCTTTCTGCCAAAATGGAAGGAACTCTGCATTAGTCATGGGTTAAATGTCATGGGACTAATTGTACAAGAGGAAAAAATCCAACTAATTAGTATACAGCAACAGATTGAGGAGAGTGCACGAGGGTTAGAGGAATTAAAGGATAAGGAAGAATTTGTAAGGCAAAACGACCTCTTAAAGAAAGAGATAGAAAAAGTACAATTAAATCTTAAAATCACTAAACAGGGAAAATTTAGACGCGACTTAGCAGACTTCGACAAGGACGAAGTCTTCGATCTCACCATACGTCGTGGACGAAGCAAATCGCAGGGACGTGGTATTAGATCACAATCGCGACGTCGTCGCAATAAATCCCTTAGTGATACCGATGAAGACCCCCTAAAAACGGTAACTTTTTTAGAGCAAGAGGGGGAGGACCAAGGACTCGACCAGGTGCCACCCCCAAAGCCAAAAATAAGGACACAATCCAGGAACCAAAAATTATCCAAACTAACACAGGAACGAACACACACCAGGAGTCAGAACAAGTAATAATAGTCAAGACAAAACAACAGGCAAGTACTGATATGAGGGTAATCAATTTGTCTGATTACGATTTAAATCCAGACCACCTAAACCTCCTGCAAAAGGGTATGACCTTCTCTCCAGTAGCTAACATGGACGAATTTACAGTCTTCAAGGATATTACATTATTTCTAAGAAAGGCCTTCTTTCGATTATTGTACAGTACAGAGGATACTGGAGCAGTGATGGTTCAGCCGACAGATCCAGAGGATCAGCTGGCTCTCGATATCCTAAATTCACTGCTGGATGAGAACGTCATACCCAATGAGGAATCAGCTCCCTCAATAAGACGAGCAAACTTAAAGATACGATCCCAAAAGATGCCCCCATTGTCAAAAAATAGATGGCTAAACACCTTCTTGGACATGGTCCAAATGGACCTGGAGAGGATTGATTGGACAAAAAAATCACCAGATAATTTAACAGCTGGTGAAAGACAAGCCCTTTTGGACTTGGAGAGTAGGAAGGATATCGTTATCAAAAATAGCGATAAGGGGGGCAATGTGGTCTTACTGAACCCACAGCAATACGAATTAGAAGTCAACAGACAACTAATGGATAAATCAACCTATCATCAACTTGACCACAACCCCTTTCCCCTACTGACCGATGAGTTAAATAAAAAATTAAAATACGCAAAAGATGAGGGTTTATTAACAGTAAAGGACTATAACTATCTTTACGTCCATGAGTATAACATACCAACATTTTATATTATACCTAAAGTACATAAAAATTTGCAGAACCCTCCGGGAAGACCGATAGTTTCGGCCTGTCAAGGACAATTGGAAAGGGTAGGAAAGTACCTAGACTCACTCCTTAAAGACATCGTTACCAATCTAAAATCCTTTGTACAAGATACACGTCAAGTTCTGGCCAAGATCGATGACTTAGGCTACTGTGAACAATCACAGGAAGTGTTACTGGTTGGAATTGATGTGGAGTCCCTGTACACCTCGATTCCCCATTCGGTGGGTATCCAGGCTGTTGAAAACTTTTTAGAGTTACATTACCCCCTACTGGGACCCCAAAATGAGTTCATAACCGAATTATTGAATTTTGCTCTGCACAATAATTTTTTTCAATTTTTGAACAAATTCTACCATCAGATAAGGGGCACCTCTATGGGGGCAGCCTGGGCCCCGGCCTATGCCTGTATCCATCTTGGACAGTGGGAGGAGGAGGATGTTTACCCCTCGACGATGTACCGTCCCCATGTGATGACCTGGTGGCGGTACATCGACGATGTTTTGATGCTATGGCGAGGAACGCCAGAACAGTTACATCAATTTATGTTGGAACTTAATATCAACCAACGGAATATACACTTAACCTACACATTTGATTATGAGAAATTGCCCTTCCTTGACCTCCTAATTACATTCAAACAGGGTAGACTAAAAACTTGCACATATCGCAAAGATACAGCGGCCAATACGCTGCTGTATTCTACAAGTCACCACCCCCATTGGTTAAAAAACGGGATCCCGCTGGGCCAGTTCTTACGTATTAAGCGGAACTGTACCAGTGTAGAGGACTATAGACGAGAAAGTCATGAATTATACCTTAGATTTCGTGAACGAGGTTATTCACACAGACAGATCAAACAGGCAAGGAAGAGAGCAGCAAGTAGAGAGCGTTCTGACCTTCTAGCCCCAAAAAAACAAGTAACTAATGAGGATACACCACAAACCAATGACCCAATACGGATTATTACAACATTTGGGTCACAGTGGGAACCAGTACGAAAAACACTGGAAAAGCATTGGGGCATCTTGACCAACACCCCTGACCTGGCCAGGGTTGTTGGTAAATCACCTATTTTGGTGGCACGGCGAGCCAAAAATCTTGGAGACATGCTGGTGAAATCAGAGTTTACTAAAGAGCCACAAACTACCTGGCTCAGTGAATACCCACGGGCAACAGGGATGTTCCCGTGTAATAGATGCCAGGTTTTCCCCTATGTCCATCGAACTAATACCTTCACCGACTCTTTGGGTACTAGATCCTTTCAGATTAGGGATCTTATAAATTGCTCAACGACTCGTGTCATATACATGATCACTTGTCCTTGCCCTAAGATTTATGTGGGCAAGACCAAGAGATCGCTGAGGATACGAGTCGGTGAGCACTTGAGAGAAATCAATAACAAAGAAAAAATTCCTGAGAAACCCCTAGCCAAACATTTCGCCCAGTATCATGGGCGTAGCTCTAGGGGCTTGATGGTCAAAGGGATATATGTCCTTAAGCTTCCCACCAGAAGAGGCGACTACGATCGCATCCTCCTACAAAAGGAGAAATGGTGGGTATATCGCCTAAAATCCCTTGTTCCTGTTGGCCTAAACACGGAGTTAAATTTGCAGGTGTTTCTGCCAACCTAGAGGTGGGCCATAAATAAAATCCTCCCTCCCCTTCTACCCCTCTTTCCCCCCCCCTCTTTTCCCTTCCCCCCTTTTTTCCTCCTTTTTAAACCCCCCACCCCTCTTTCTTCTCCTTCGCTTCCCCTTCCCCTTCCCCTACCTTCTTTTTCCCCCCTTCCTTTTCCCCCCCCCCTTTCCTTTCCTTTGCTAACACTACATGTTGTGACTTGATGATATTCATCAATACTATTACCTTACCAATATCTTTCCTTGATAGTTGAACTATATAATCAATTAATTCAAACATTGTTCATTTATTATTATGTTTTTGCTTTTTTTACTTTTTTCTTGCCATTCCCTATACATAAGGGTCTTTCAAGTATTTCTAATAACATATCAAACTAAGCTTAGGAAAATGATTAATATTAGATCATCATTATGTGTGGTTTTTCTTTTACCTAAATCCCCCCCTTTTCTCCCCCCCCCCTTTCCCCTTCCCCCCCCCCTTTTACCAAAATGTACACAATCTGGGCCGTTACCAGCATTGACCTCCTCTATATATGCACCAAGTGTCCATCTCCTTGTTTTCCTCCTTTGTAAAATACATTGAAAATGTATAAAGTCCCTCTTATCAATACGTTCAGTGACTCTCAGCAAACAAACAAAAAATGAGAATTCAACTGACCCCCCTATGCGCGTTGCAATGAAGATTAACCTCAAACAGGTGAATGTCACATAGGAAATTGGAATAAATCCAGACAGGACGCAACTAAGGGTTGTCTTTCACAAAACCCAACCCCCTAATGATGCGCGTCACTGGTTTCAGTGAAACATAAATATGGGTCCTGTCCAGTGACGTGATACGTCCAGACGAAGCTACGCCACAGAGCACGGCGAAACGCGTTGACGTCACATCCCACACAGTCACGTGACGTTGTTCTGAATGGAGTGGGCGGATCGATATGGCACGGAGCTTGTAAGCCATAGTCAGTACACACGATAGCGGCTACGACCGCGGCAACTGACACTAGGCATTTGCAAAGCAGCCACATTGGATCCCACTTTGATACCGGCGCAGGTAACGCTTGGGGGACCTGGACTTTACCACAATATCCGTTCGGGTTGACGGCCAACACAACAAATAGGTATGGCCAAAATAACACCCTCAAATCAGCTGCCAAATACCAGGTAACCCGGGACCTATGGTAAAGTACTTTGACTTGTAGGTTGAAATTGAGCTGCAGACAATGATAAAGAGACTAATTACACACTGCCTATATGTGCAAACCAGAGCTATGTTGTAAAAGCATTACAGATTTCTGTACTAATAACCGTATTGATGAACTTTCTCTGCTAGCAACTTTTGGAGGACATTTATTCATTACCATTGTGCCAATACAACAGCCCTTTTATTAACATCAATTAACCCTTTCAATCTTCAAAGAACTTTTCCATTAGTGGATTCCCAGAGTATACCCAATGCAATACTGCATTCAGGCAAACGGCTTCGATTTGTACCAGTCCTAATGCATGCCCTCAGCGCTAATACCCTCCTCCCCCGGTCCCCCTTTCCCACCCCATCAGGTTCAGTCTTATATTAAATGTTAAACCCATTTGACCTTAATTAAAAAATCCACTTACTAGCAGGTGGCCGAGATTGCCCTATATTCCCTGGTGGACGGTAATCAATATACCAAACAATATTATCCTTCACTGGGTCACATACTTATATAAGACTGAACCATACGTCCGGACAAGTGTGTTGTTATATGTTTTAGTTATTTGTTTGTCTTGTCTGTTTACTAGATGTTTCCAATTAATTCAAGTAATGTATGATCATTCACCTTTTGAAAATAATGCTGCACTTTCATATGTTTCCTCTTACATCTATTTGAAATGTTAACAGGAATAAATGATTAATTTTAAAATCATTTCCGCCTCTGGATCTACAATCTGTTGCCTATAGTAACCGCTTTCGGTCTGCTCTACACAGACTGATCCCCTTTCTTCCATTCCCACTTCCCCCCTCCCCTCCCTCCCTTCCCACCAATTAATATTGTATGCTTATATGGTTACAGCAACTATACCTTATCAGGTAAAAACCATCCCCAGTGGGTGACATTTCTTTTCACCCACTCACCAGCGGAACTTGCGCAATTCCCCATCCCCAAACCCTAATATGTTCAAACCTCCTGATCAGGACAAAAAGTCAGGCCAAGGCCCAAAACCTCCGTCTGATCCAGTGTAAGTAAATGTGAAGACAGATTAATTACTTGGAAGTTACTTTGGAAGTTGCTTTGGGTGCCTGTGAAAGAATGGGTGTCTTTTTGGTGTCCACAATTGGGGGTGGTGAAAAGATTGGCGCAGTGCGAAGATCCCCTATATTGGGGATTTGAAAGTCCCCCGAAAGGGGTAACTATTGATTGATTTAACTTCGGTGCATTAAGGATATTAGAAAAACTGGGTGTGGATAAATAAAGGTGACCATCACCTGTGGGATGAGTGGGAGGGGGTACATTTTTGGACTGTGAACGTAAACCCTGACGATTCATGTCCTGTTGAGTACGTTTAGAAAGCGCTGACATCGAAGGTACTCGATCAGTCTTTCTTTTATTAGAACTAGCTGACGTGTTTGAGGCATTACCTGGTAGGGACGAGGAAGATAAAGACGATTCATCGGAATCAGTGGCTTCCTGATTTTTATTTGTTTGCTTACGAGCTGAGGATTTGGATTTCCTCCATTGGTTTTCAGTAGTCCACCGATAGGCTGTGTTTGATTCATATGCCAGACGATCCCTATAATATTTTTTATCCTTAGTTTTAAGGATATTGGAGACAAAAGACTCCAAATGTTTTTCTAAGAGAGCCTCTCTATTAGAGAAGGTTTCCTCCGTAGTCAGGTTGGAATTTTCAACATACAATTTTTCTATGTCGTTATTGACTATCTCTAAATCTTTAGCATAGTTTTGGCAAAGAGCCTCCATCATCTTAAATGAACATGACTGTAAGTTCGATTCCCAGTCTAATTTGAATTCTGTCTCCACTTTAAATACATTAGGAAAAATCTGTATGCGTAATCCCCACGGTACAATTTTATCCTCTAAATATTTCAAGAAATACCTGCGATTCCAAAAAATACGTGCTTTCTTTTCCAATAAACGTTGAAGGCTATTGAAAAAGCGTTCAAGGGTAATCCCACCAAATGTAGACCCTTGGGCTAGATGGATTTTAGTCATAAGGCCATCAAATGCCGACCCTCTATAGGTAGCCATGCTGATTGAAAAAAAGACTCTGTTATACAAAATAGAAACTATAGAAGGATTAATCTTTAAACCCAATTCAAAAGAATAATCTAATAAACTACAAAAATGATATAGAGGTGACAGGTAAAAAATGAGCGTTTGCCACCCGGTATATTCACAAGGAGAAATTGAAAATAATACCTGTCACCTGTATCTCATAGGCACCACATCCCTTCATTAAGAAGCTATATAGAAATATGAAGGTATTGGGACTTTTAAGGTGCAACAACTACACAATATTCAATATAAAAAATATAATTTTATTACAAAAAATATATGAAAAATCATATGTACAAATATACATGAACCATCAAAATAAACATAATAGAGTTTCCAAAGTGCATACAGACAAAATTCTCTACATGTTTCGCCATTTTGTAGGCTTCCTCAGGAGTTTGTCATGCAAATACTGGAAACAAAGAAAGAAAAATAAATACATAATAATATTTACTCAAATTTCAAACTCAAAATTACAAAACAGAATATTATTAAGAAAAAAAGGATAACTGAAAACCATAACCAGCCCAATGGTTGCTCAAAAGTTCATCTCAAAATTGGATCTATTTATTCAAGGTATATGACCTTATTCATATCAGTTGTTAGTACATTACCTGTAAATTTTGATGGTACAACCTAAAATGAAGAATGACCAGATAGCCAATGAGCTATCCCACACGGGGGCGCCCGTAAGGAGGGGATCATATGGTGTATCATAGAGGGGGAGAAATACTGGCACAAATAACCACCCGGATATTACTAGCACAGGAACAGAGGGCCATCTGGGGGAAATTACAAAGAAAAATCGAATGAGGTCAAATAACAATCTATATATAAGAGTAAAGGCGTCTCCATCTAATTATGCGGCACATACCCCATCAGTATTTACCTGTTTATGGCTGTTGATAGTAAAAAATATTAGAATAGGCAAAAAAGGGGGGGCAGTATCTCCAAAGTACCCCAATCAGTGTCCACTCTAAAGGAAAAATAATTAATGGAAATTACTATAAATATATAATAATCCCCTCTAGTTGGTAATCAAAATTTTAATTTTTTAGCCATATACTTGCTAGCTGATATATACCTGGTTAATCCAATTGGATAAAGTGTGTCCACATTAGGGCATCTCTGCCGAAAAACTTGTTTTACAAAACCGATCAATCAGTTTACTGAAAAAATATATATAAAATATAAAAACCATTTTAGATTAAAGACCAAGTAAACCAGACAACAGGATAAAAACCAATGTTGCCCGTAAAGAGATCTAGTGCCTAAGTAATTTACCTTTGACTGATATCTAAGAATGTCTTCTCCCCAGAATGTTGGTCATGCTACTGATTTGCAAGGCTGCAATCCGGACTATATACCCCCCCTCCCCCTTCCCATTGGACGCACAATGGCGCCAAATCAATGGGCGGAGCGGGCACGTCAGTTCCGACATCCGCCCATCGTCAGATCCGACCCGGAAGTGACAATTCCACCACTGAAAAACCGGAGACGTCCGCCGGAAGCGCCACCCCGCTCATCAGGAGAAAACATCCTGACGAGCTGGACGCACCATAAGACGGATCCGGAAGGGGAAAACATGCCTAAAGTATAGAAAAGGGCAGACTTCCCTTTAAAATCACGGCAGAAATGGCACATTGGATGTTAGAAAAAAGAGGGCCAGGATATCCGGTGGGCTTGGTCAGATGGCGCTCAGATTGTCTCCCAAAGGAGAACAAAGAGAAACGCCCTGGGCACCCATATGATCACCAAATCCCCCCCAAAAAAGAAAGGGGAAACGCCACCCTAAAAAAATGTGGTAAACTCCATTGAAATCAATTACATATAATGTAGATTATCAATAATTAAAGAGAGCCCCTATGGAATATAGAAATGGTACATTCAGTCACCTGTACATAAAGACAAATTTATTAAACAAAAATAAAATAACAAAACAAAATTTTATTTGTTTTAGACAGAGTCTACATATACAGCATAACTATTTTTTTCTCCTACAAAAAGGGTTTGAAACTGATGGACTCATTTAACCCGGGATACATAGTAGCTCTCAAGGTATGTATCCATCTGGTTTCTCGTTGTAGGAGATTTTTGTCCACATCCCCACATCTTTCATTAAGAGGTATGTATTCTAAAGCAAAGAATTTAATCTTTGACAGATCGAAGGAGTGGAAAAGACCACTATGTCTACTAATAGGAGTCTCCATTTTTTTCTTTTGAATGAGAGATACATGGTCTCTCATTCTGTGAAAGAAAGGCCTCTTTGTTTTACCAACATAAAAGGCCTTACAATCACAGATCATCAAATAAATAACGCCAATTGACTGGCAATTGCTAAAGAAATTTGGTCTATACGTAACTCCATTAGGGAGAACTATTTCAGTAGAATCATATATAAACCTGCAGAATTCACAATGACCACATGGGACCGAACCCTTTCTACTCTCAACCCTCTTGATTTGGAGATGGCTATGAACTAGTTGATCTTTTAAAGACCTAGATTTTCTATAGGTAATTTGGGGAAATGGCTTAATATATTTGGAGATAATCTCATCTGTTGCTAGCAAAGGCCAGAATTTTTCAATAATTTTTCTTACTTTCTGATGTTCACCAGAGAACCTGGTAATTAGTCGTACCGATTGGTCAGTAGTTTGAGATTTCTTAGGATGTATTAGATCTTTCCTATTTTTATTTTTTGCTCGTTTGTAAGCTTTTTTGAGGGTTGAACGACTATACCCTCTAGCAATTAGTCGAGATTGGAGGGCAGAAGCCTCCGTCTCGAAATCTACTTCCTTACTACAATTTCGTCGAATTCGTAAGTACTGACTGTATGGGATACTTTGTACCAGAGTCCTGGGATGAGAACTTGTGGCATGCAGGATGGTATTGCCTGAAGAGGGCTTTCTATATAATGAAGAGCCCAAGGTGTCATCAGAATTTAAGTAAATAGAAATATCCAGAAAATTTATCACATTCTGGTCACAAATCATCGTAAATTTGAGATTAAAGGAATTTACAGCTAATGAAGACATAAAGGATGTTAATTCCTCTAAGGAGCCAGTCCACACAACAAAAATGTCATCGATAAAGCGTCGCCATATCAAGACTTTATCAAAAAACATTTCAAATGATTCCAAAGAAAAAATCTCCCGTTCCCACCCCCCCAGGTACAGATTGGCGTACGATGGGGCACACTTGGTCCCCATCGCAACACCCTGCACCTGGAGGTAGTGGGAACGGTCGAAAACAAAAATATTGTTGGTAAGTATAAACAGCAACAATTCCAAAATGAAATTGTTGTAGGGCCTGGCTCCAGGTCCTCTCTCAGAAAGGAAGCCGTCTATAACTTGAATACCCCTAGTGTGGGGGATAGAGTTATAGAGGGCTTCAACGTCTATAGCTACTAGCCATGACCCCGGTGGTACACATAGACCATCCAAGGATCTCAGTAGATCGGCGGTGTCTTGAATGTAGGAACTTAAGGAACCTACATGGGGCCTCAAATAATCGTCTACCAGCTTACTAGCTGGTTCTGTAAGGCAGCCAATCCCTGACACAATCGGACGGCCAGGGGGATTTTCCAAATTTTTGTGCACCTTTGGCAGAGCATAAAACGTGGGAAGTCTCGGCTTGTCAATAACCAAGAATTCACACGTCTTCTTGTCTATAAGGTTATCACAAAATGCCCGATTAATGAGGATACGGTATTTTGTCTCTGCATATTTTACCTGTGCAAAAGGAATAGAGCGATACCAACTTTTATTTGAAAGGAGGTTCATGACCATCTGCTTATATTTGTTTAAATCCATTACCACTATGTTACCTCCTTTATCCGAGGGTTTTATCACTAAATGTTCGTTCTGTTTTAAAGATAACACGGCTTTTTGTTTGGATGGCTTAAGGTTGGTATTTCTTCTAAACCTTTTCCAATTGGTACTCTGTAGTTCCTTTGTAACTTGTTGGGTGAATGCCCAAATATTGGGGTTTCCTTGGAGAGTAGGAAAGGTCCTGGATTTCGGTTTATATAGATTAGGTGGAGGAAAAATTCTCTCCGTGGGAATCTCATCTACGAGGCCAGACTGGGGTTCCTCAAGGGGGTCATCTAGTGGATTACCTTCTTCCCATAATTCCATTAAATCGTTTATTGCCTGAATCTCCTTAATTGTTTTATTTTGCCAGAGATCTTCCCCCATGGAATCCATGGGAGAACGTTTATAATCCCTGTCAAACATGATCTTAAAAGTAAGTTTTCTCGCAAAGAGATTGACGTCCTTTATAATTTCAAAGGCATCAACCTCCTGATCAGGACAAAAAGTCAGGCCAAGGCCCAAAACCTCCGTCTGATCCGGTGTAAGTAAATGTGAAGACAGATTAATTACTTGGAAGTTACTTTGGAAGTTGCTTTGGGTGCCTGTGAAAGAATGGGTGTCTTTTTGGTGTCCACAATTGGGGGTGGTGAAAAGATTGGCGCAGTGCGAAGATCCCCTATATTGGGGATTTGAAAGTCCCCCGAAGGGGTAACTATTGATTGATTTAACTTCGGTGCATTAAGGATATTAGAAAACTGGGTGTGGATAAATTAAGGTGACCATCACCTGTGGGATGAGTGGGAGGGGGTACATTTTTGGACTGTGAACGTAAACCCTGACGATTCATGTCCTGTTGAGTACGTTTAGAAAGCGCTGACATCGAAGGTACTCGATCAGTCTTTCTTTTATTAGAACTAGCTGACGTGTTTGAGGCATTACCTGGTAGGGACGAGGAAGATAAAGACGATTCATCGGAATCAGTGGCTTCCTGATTTTTATTTGTTTGCTTACGAGCTGAGGATTTGGATTTCCTCCATTGGTTTTCAGTAGTCCACCGATAGGCTGTGTTTGATTCATATGCCAGACGATCCCTATAATATTTTTTATCCTTAGTTTTAAGGATATTGGAGACAAAAGACTCCAAATGTTTTTCTAAGAGAGCCTCTCTATTAGAGAAGGTTTCCTCCGTAGTCAGGTTGGAATTTTCAACATACAATTTTTCTATGTCGTTATTGACTATCTCTAAATCTTTAGCATAGTTTTGGCAAAGAGCCTCCATCATCTTAAATGAACATGACTGTAAGTTCGATTCCCAGTCTAATTTGAATTCTGTCTCCACTTTAAATATATTAGGAAAAATCTGTATGCGTAATCCCCACGGTACAATTTTATCCTCTAAATATTTCAAGAAATACCTGCGATTCCAAAAAATACGTGCTTTCTTTTCCAATAAACGTTGAAGGCTATTGAAAAAGCGTTCAAGGGTAATCCCACCAAATGTAGACCCTTGGGCTAGATGGATTTTAGTCATAAGGCCATCAAATGCCGACCCTCTATAGGTAGCCATGCTGATTGAAAAAAAGACTCTGTTTTACAAAATAGAAACTATAGAAGGATTAATCTTTAAACCCAATTCAAAAGAATAATCTAATAAACTACAAAAATGATATAGAGGTGACAGGTAAAAAATGAGCGTTTGCGTTTGCGTTAGCAAGTATATGGCTAAAAAATTAAAATTTTGATTACCAACTAGAGGGGATTATTATACATTTATAGTAATTTCCATTAATTCTTTTTCCTTTAGAGTGGACACTGATTGGGGTACTTTGGAGATACTGCCCCCCCCTTTTTTGCCTATTCTAATATTTTTTACTATCAACAGCCATAAACAGGTAAATACTGATGGGGTATGTGCCGTATAATTAGATGGAGACGCCTTTACTCTTATATATAGATTGTTATTTGACTTCATTCGATTTTTCTTTGTAATTTCCCCCAGATGGCCCTCTGTTCCTGTGCTAGTAATATCCGGGTGGTTATTTGTGCCAGTATTTCTCCCCCTCTATGATACACCATATGATCCCCTCCTTACGGGCGCCCCCGTGTGGGATAGCTCATTGGCTATCTGGTCATTCTTCATTTTAGATTGTACCATCAAAATTTACAGGTAATGTACTAACAACTGATATGAATAAGGTCATATACCTTGAATAAATAGATCCAATTTTGAGATGAACTTTTGAGCAACCATTGGGCTGGTTATGGTTTTCAGTTATCCTTTTTTTCTTAATAATATTCTGTTTTGTAATTTTGAGTTTGAAATTTGAGTAAATATTATTATGCATTTATTTTTCTTTCTTTGTTTCCAGTATTTGCATGACAAACTCCTGAGGAAGCCTAAAAAATGGTGAAACATGTCGAGAATTTTGTCTGTATGCACTTTGGAAACTCTATTATGTTTATTTTGATGGTTCATGTATATTTGTACATATGATTTTTCATATATTTTTTGTAATAAAATTATATTTTTTATATTGAATATTGTGTAGTTGTTGCACCTTAAAAGTCCCAATACCTTCATATTTCTATATGACTTGGTGAATAGTTGTCGTCACTGCCACTGACCTGGTGTGCGCAGAGTCACTGCCACTATGACCTACAGAACATGCACTTTTCCTTCCTTGAATAGTTAGGCCTCTGTAGGGAGAAAACATCCCTCCGGAGAGTTACCAGAGGCACCTTCTGTCACCACGACTCTGCGCTGTGTCTTCAGAAAGGGTCACCTCCCTGGCCTCCTTGATCCTGGATACAGGTCCCCTCGCAAGGTGGATCCTTCGCAGAACCCAGCCGAAGGTTGCTGGGTCCCTGGCCTTCTCAAAAGTACCTAACCCCCAGACCTAAGGTGTCTGGGGTTGGAACAGCAGTTCAGTCTCTGGGCCTAGGAGCACCCAGAGACCATCCTCACACACACCCAGGCCAAGGGCACCTGGGTGTCACGAACAGCAGCCCCCAGGCTGAAGATGCCTGGGGCTCGGACCTCAACCGGAAGATGTCTGCTCCTTTTATACCCTCTCCCGGCAGGCACGGCAGGTTCCCCGCCCCGCCGTACTACTGCCGCGAGGGGACACAAAAAGGCACAGCCCTCCAATGACGGTTCAACCCTGGCCTATGGCGACAGCGGCACCTATAGGCCGCAGGGTACTGGACACCACTGATATCCTCCACGAGCCAAAATGGTCCACAAAGTGGTCCAAAAAATGGTCCACAAACAGTTTGCCTCATACAGATGGGCTTAGGGTGAACCAAGATGGCTGCCACAGCTTCACAAGGCTACCGCACATGCGCCGAATGATGTCACGTCTCCGCGAGGCTCCGCCTCCGGGAAGGATAAGCCAAACAAAGAGGATGCGCGCAAAGCACCGCACATGGACGCAGCAGCTGCCATATCCCCGTATGAGCGGGACCAGACTCAACCCCGAGGGGGGAGAAAACGAGTGACCTGGCTCAGGTACCCAGAAGTGCATAAAAGGACTTGGGTAGCGGTATTTGGAGCTCAGAAAACATGGGGGAAAGGTGAGTGTCTAACCTGACACAAAACACCAAACACCCCTGCAGCGAACTTAATAACAGAAAGCAAGTGGGTATAGAGAAATCCCTGTATTAACAGCCAGACCCCAGTGCCACCTGATGCACAACTCCCAGCGTTGTATACGTCTGTGGGAGGCAGTCTTTACTTGGAGCAGTGTCTTTTAATAAATAGAGGAAATACCTGAACTCCATACCCAGAAAAGATCCACAGAAAAAATGGGTTCCCATACTTTTCTGGCGCATTTAGCAGCCCAAGTTATGGGACTCCATATACAGGAGAGCATGAACCTGTAATGGTGGTGCCATATAGCAGCACGGTAAGGGCTGATTTCAGGTAATCCATTTGATCTTGTAGGTTTGAGGACAGAAAAAAGAATGGTGTATGGGGGGGACTGACTCTATCTTTTATAGAGTTGTAATTGGTCCTGTGGGTTGATTGGGAGCGGAGCCACAACCATTGGTATGCTGCCATGGGAGGCACCAGGAAATATATATATATATGTATGTGCGTATATATATATATATAGGTAGATATATATATTTTTTGTATATTAATTGTGGTATATAATAATTATTTGCATAATACAGGGGGTCCCCTACTTACAAACATCCGACTTACAAACGACTCCTACTTACAAACGGAGGGAGACAACAGGAAGTGAGAGGAAATCTACCCCTAGGAAGGGAAATTCTCTCCTGTAAGACTTAATATGGGAAAAAGGTGTCTCCACTGATGCTTTATCACCAATCCTTGTTTCCCTAATAACCCCAAATTTTCAAAATCCAATTGACATTGGGACAGAAAATGAGGTGAAATCTTTTGAACAGGGGCACAGACAGCAAAACAAATGTTACAGGGGTCATAACCCTTCCCTATGTTTTCCAAAAAGCTTAAAAATAGATTTTTTGGCTGGAGCTACACTTAAAAAATTTACCTGTTCCAACTTACAAACAGATTCAACTTAAGAACAAGCCTACAGTCCCTGTCTTGTTTGTAACCCGGGGACCCCATGTAGTTGTTTTTTACAGAATAATTTTTTACCCCATATTATTTTAACAAGATAATTGTATTGTACTAGTATACTAACTAAAGCACCATCATATTCAGTGTCCAATCCCCAATACCTACGATTTTTACTTACCTATATCTACATTTTTTAAATATTCATTTCCCATATCAAACCCCCCCCTTCCGTTGTTGTCTCCACATACCTGCAGATAGATCCATGTGTTCTATATAATATCCCAGGCTTTTCAGAGCACTGCTATCTTTTGTTATTTTATTCTTATTTTATTTTATTTTTTATTTTTACAACTCTTTTTACACATGTAGCGATACCCCCAGTTAAGAGGGCTGCCTTGTTTGTTTTTGGGCCTTGTAGTGCACCGCTGTCAACCCCTGGCAATTGGCTCTAACCTCTCGTGACACAGTTAGGAAAGGGGATGATAGAATTGCACTCTCTCTCTTTAGTATTCTCTATGACACAGTCCCCTTTATAATATAGCACAGTAATTGACACTGACAACCAATATACTTACCGGTAACTATAGGTTATTTACTATTAGTAAAGGTTAAAAGGGTAAAACAGTATGCAATGTCACATGCAGATCCCTGCAATATAAGTATACTTATCAAACGATAAAACATTTAGCAATGTAATGACAGTTAACAGACCCCGCTGCAGCTATCCTCCCTCGTGAGCAAGATGGCGCCCAGCAATGTCCTATACTACCCAGTCAGGCTTGACTATAACTTGGGGTATAGTTTGATGAAGAAATCTTCGCTAGCAAGACACGGTGGTGCACTTAAAGAACAAATTGTAATCCAATGGGGTAGCGATGATCGCTAACTTTGTAAAGCTGGAGAGACTAGTAAACTCAGTTCAGCAGACAGTCTCCCCAGAGTGTAACTGTAACCACTGATAGGCCTGGATAAAGGTAAATAGGCACAAAGTTAATATGTGTCTCTGAGCAGGCGCTCTCTCACCCGACCGGACCAGTCCCTGTCCGGTACCTCCGCTACTGTGACTCGCTTCACAGTGTCCACGACGCCCGGGTCTTCGGTCCTCCTGATGACAACACCTCAAAGCAGGGTCAGACGCTCCACAGGCTCCTCGGTGGAGCGGAAGGCTCTTTGGAAGAAAGTGCAAGGCCCAGGCTTCAGGCCTTGCACGCACAGCAGGTCAGCACAGGGATCCTCTTGCTGGGAGGGCGGTGTCCAAAGAGAAAAAAACAGTCCCCGCCTCTCCCTTATAAAGTCCACCCCAGCAGTCCTTGCGAGGGGAAATGCACCCTGGGTGTCCCAAAGCGTGCTGGGAACTGTAGTCTCTTTAGAAAAAAATGATACCCCGCTACACACTCCCCCCACTTAGAATCTTTGGTCCCCAAAGACAGTATTAACAATAGGAGGAAACAAGTTCAGTGAGGGCTGCAAAAGAGGTTGGCAGAGGAAACTCCCACCAAAACTGGGAAGGGAGCTTGTCCTGCCCACAGGTCACATCAATGGGGGTAACCTGCCTAACTGTGCCAGAGAGTGAGCTGGGGTTGCCCTCCACCAAATGCGCAGTGGAGGGACCAGGTGTTGGTATTGTCCTTCTAGCAGTAGTTACAGTATCCTCAGAACTTTCCCTCATTTGGGCATAGGTTAACTTCCGAGGAGGACGAATGGTTCTCTTGGCTCTCTGTTCTCTTGGGGTGACTGCATTGGGTTCCACTATTTCTGGGACGTCCAGATCAGGTGCAACAAGATATTGAGGGTTCCTTTGATCTTCAGAAGAAGGCGACCCTATGGCATCTTCCCACTCCTCAGACAGAGGGCTGGACGGAACAAACTCAGTGGCTTCCACATTCAATGTACTATCCAGGGTTCCTTCAGAAGGTGGAAGATCTATGGACAGAGGCTCTGGGGCCGGGGACGGCCACAACCATCCAAGCTCTTCTTCTTAACTTTGATCAGAGACATCCATTCCTCCAGACTGAGATACCTGAGACCGAGTGTTGGGCCCAGGTGTATCCAGGCTTGAGGATGGTCCAGGGGAATCCTCTACAGGAGGTATCCTTACTGCTTCTGAAAGTGGAAGTAAGTGGTTTCTGTGCCAGGTCTTCAGCGGCCCTATCTTCCCTTCTGGCTTCAGCTGATACACTGACAAGCCTGGTAACTTTTTGCAGATCACATAAGGTTCGGGTCTCCATCTGTCTGCCAATTTGTGCTTCCCAGGGACTCCCAAGTTTCGCAACAGCACTCTGTCTCCAGGTTGCAAGTCCTGGATTCGAACTTTGAGATCAAAGCTCCTCTTATTCCGGGCTCCTCTTTGTTCTGATGCCGCTTGGGCCTGTTCAAAAGCTAGCTGAAGTGTGATCCATTGATATGCTGAAGGCCAGATCCACAGGCAGTCTTGCTTCCCTGCCAAACATTAGTCTGTATGGAGAGTACCCTGTAGCATCACTAATTGTACTGTTATAAGCATGCACTATTGCTGCTATGTGCTTGCTCCAATGCTGCTTCTGCTCGCTGCTCAGAGTCCCTAACATATTTAACAGAGTCCTGTTGAATCTCTCCGGTTGAGCATCACCCTGAGGGTGATAAGGGGTAGTACGGGTTTTCTTGATACCCAAAGAGTCCAGCAATTTCCTAATCAGTCGACTCTCAAAGTCTCTCCCTTAGTCTGAGTGTAGGCGCTGTGGTAGCCCATAATGCACAAAGTATTTCTCCACCAAGATCTTGGCCACGGTGGAGGCCTTCTGGTCTTTAGCTGGAAAAGCCTGGGCATAACGGGTGAAATGGTCGGTTATCACCAGAACATTTCCATGTCCACTTAAGTCAGGTTCTAGACAGAGGAAGTCAATGCATACCAAGTCCAAGGGTCCTTGACTCTGCAGATGACCCATTGGGGCAGCTTGACGTGGTAATGTCTTCCTTTGAATGCAGCGAGCACATGAGTGACAGTACTCCTCCACTTCAGCCAGCATACAAGGCCAATAGAACCTATCCCTTACAAGCTGAAATGTTCGTTCAGCCCCCAAATGCCATGGTTATCGTGTAAGGCAGCCAAGACAGTTATTTTGTGTTTCTCCGGCAAGAACAGTTGCCACTTCTCTTCTAGGTCATCAGAGGGGCCCCTTCGGTAGACCACCCCTTGATGCACCTGCAACTTGTTCCATTCTTTGTGGACCAGTCGAGCCACCTTTGAGGGATCCTTCAGAAGCCTGCCTGGATCCTGATCTTCCAGTGCCTTCAAAGCCAATCTTCCCCAGGGATCTTCCAACTGGTCTTTTCTTATATCCCTTTTTGACAGCTTTGGCAGGTCTTCCTCTCCAATCTGGGTCTAGTCACAATAACACTTGGGCACCCCTACTACCGAAACCCTGATCTCTTCAGCCCTTGACCCACCACTATCTTGAAGTTTTGCTCCTTGACACAAGGCCCGTACCCCATCCGGGGTTACCTGGGTCCAGTCCTCTGGATGGTGGGTGGGTGCATGAGCTCTTCTGGACAATGCATCTGCATCATGATTTCCAGCCCCGGGCCTATACTTCAGGCTGAAGTTGAACCCGGCTAGGGCTGCTAACCAACGGTGACCAGTGGCATCCAGCTTGGCCGTGGTGAAGAGATAGGTAAGTGGATTATTGTCAGTCTTTACTGTAAAGTCAGCTCCATACAGGTAATCTCTGAGCTTATCCACGACTGCCCACTTTAGGGCCAGGAATTCCAACTTGTGGGTGGGGTAGTTCTTTTCTGCTGGTGTCAGACTTCTACTAACGTAGGCAACTGGGCGCAACTGTCCTTCATACTCTTGGTACAGCACCCCTCCTAGACCATCATGGCTGGCATCTACATGCAGTTCATATGGCTTCCTGGGATCAGCATAGGCCAAGACAGGGGCAGTGGTCAGACTCTTCTTCAACATTTGGAAGGCTTCCTCACACTCCTCTGTCCACTGGCCTTCCACAGACTCTCCAGGTTTCCTGGGGCCAGTATCATCCTCCTCTCCTTCTGTCTTTAACAGATCATTCAAGGGTTTTGCAATTTTCGCAAACCCTTCCACAAATCTACGGTAGTAAGAGCAGAACCCCAGGAAGGATCTGAGCTCAGTCACTGTAGTTGGTCTGGGCCAGGAGGTGACGGCGTCCAGTTTGTCGGGATCTGTAGACACTTCTTCTGCAGATACTATGTGTCCCAAATAGTGGACCGAGGACTGGTAAAACTGTCATTTTTCTCTGGAGAGTTTTAGTCCCTCTTCACTGACTTTCTCCAATCTCTCTTCATGCTCCTCCAGAGTCTTCCCGAAGACAATGATGTCATCTAGGTACACCAAGTCTTCGATAAGATTCATGTCCCCCACTGTCTTCTCCATCAACCTCTGGAAAGTGGCGGGGGCTCCTGACAGGCCTTGAGGCATCCTATTGAACTCATAGAATCCCACCGGGGTGATGAAGGCCGTCTTCTCTCTGTCTTCAGAGTGCATTGGGATTTGATAATACCCACTCTTCAGGTCCATGACACTGAACCACTTGGCCCCAGACAGACTCTGCAAAGCATCTTCTATCCTGGGAGTAGTGTACTGGTTGGGTATGGTCCTCCTGTTGAGAGTCCTGTAGTCTATGCAGAGCCTCAGCGACCCGTTCTTCTTCCTTACCACCACGATGGGGGAAGCATATCGACTCCTTGACTCTCGAATAACCCCTGTCCTCTTGAGCTCTGTTAACTGCTCACGCAAATCTTCCAAGTCAGCCAGGGGGACTCGTCGGACCCTCTCCCGGAAGGGTTTGTCTTCCTGCAGACAGATTTTATGGGTGGCACTCCTCGCACACCCCACGTCAAACTCATCTTCTGAGAATATCTTCCTCCATCTGGTCAGCTGGGCTTTGGCTCTCTCCTTCCACTTCAGTGGCAAGGTGGTATCTTCCAAACAGAGTCCCTCCAGGTTGACTTCTCCTTCCTCCGTCCCCTTCAATTCTGACAGGGTCACTGGGGTAGCAGGATTTACTTTGCCCAGTAGTACCCGAGCTGGGATCTTCACAGGAGAACTAGTGACATTTCTGATGCTCACTGGAATCTGGCCCTTCGCCTTCTTCAATGCCCTCAACGGGACCACTTCAGGGATCACTTCCAATCCTGGGTGAGTGTTGAAGGGGTCTGGCTCCAAGACCACAAAGGGGCCAGGCTGCTCCAAGGAGAGTTTTACCGTAGCCTGAAGACAGGTCACCTCACCAGGCTGCAGTATCTTCTCCTTCCTTGATAGTCTCCAGACTCTTCCCACCCCCTCTTCCGGGGCCTTTTGCTCCAGGATCAACTTCTGATAGACCTGTTGCAGCATGGGGTGAATCTTCTGTTTGGGAGGACTCCGCTCCTGCACTAAAGGGGTCAGCAGTCTCCTGACCAAGTCAGTGTTGGTCCCTATCAACATGGAACTGGTGTTGGCCCCTGACGGGCGAGGACACTGATGGGTGAGTCACTGATGGATTAAAGGCCAGCCTGATTGAGACATAACCATTCCCCCTATCTGTAGAACTTCCAGCTTCTGTAAAGGCACATGACTCAAATACTTCCGATAAAATCTCTGTATAAAAGAGTCACTTGGGCTCCTGTATCTAGGAGGGCCTTGGTGTAGACTCCTTCCACTTGAACGGAGACTAGAGGGGAGGGTCCTATTAACTTGTCTGGGAACTTCTTCTGAGGGGCTTCCTCCTTTGGACTACTTGATTTTCCTAATGGTGTTTTCCTCTTCCATTTTTCTCTGGACCTCAACCCTTTTTGGACATGGTATGCATTGATCTCTCTCCGGTTGTCAAATTTCAACTCCCGACAGGCGGTATGGGGGGTTTTAGGAGGGGCATTGTTTCCCTTCTCTTTTTGCTCTGCTTGTTTTTGCATCTTTTTGGAGCTTTCTGTAAGTAGCAGGCGCCTGGCTGACTCCTTCACCGGGGCCCTCTGAAGTTTTCCGCCTGCTGGTATTGAGTGCCTTGGTTCTTCCTTGGACTGGGGCACACTTTCCCAGTGTGGCCGGCTCCTCCACAGTTGAAGCAGACAATTTCCTTCCTTATTTTTGGGGAAGTTGGAATGGGAACATTCCGGTCCGGTTCACTCTTGATCTCTCCTTTCTCCTTCCTTCCTGAGTCCTTGGCCAATAAAGAGGTCAATAAATCCAGTACTTGGGCCATCTGAGACTTCAAGGTTTCTACTTCTGAGTCACGTTCGGTAGCTACTGCTGTTCTGACTCCCACGGAAGCAGGTGGGGTGATCAGTGCCGGCCGAAGACATTGTGCTGCCTGGTACCAAGAATGAAATGCTGCCCCCCCCCCCAAAAAAATAAAAATAAATCACGCCCACCAAAATGCCCCCACATCCATCATTTTATATCATGATAACTAAAGTGGACCTGTCATGGCTCTATAAAAAGGACCTGTTATGGCTCTATTCATGTATATAGGAGTATAAAGAGGACCTTCCATGGCTCTATACATGTATATAGAAGTATAATGAGGACCTGTCATGGCTCTATACATGTACCGTATTTTCCCCGTCTATAAGACGCCCCCATGTACAAGACGCCCCCCACTTTTCCAACCCAAAATTAAGAAATCAATATTTTACACATAGGTAAAACAGAACACATTTTTATTTAGTAATTACCGCAGGTAACGTTTAAATACTAGTATATTATGCAGCGGTTGTTCTTCCTGTTTTCTCCACTGTCTATCATACACTCTGCGGAGGCAAGTCCAAACTGTTTCTCTGCAGCTCTATTCCCACGCTCTTTTTTGCATAGCTGGCTACATTTGGTTTGATTTGGCAGAGTAAGACCATCACTTACTTTTATTATTTTCTGACATCTTGGTCCCAGAACACTCCGGTCCCTGTTGCATCTGTGCATCTCCACTTCCAACAGGATCGCATCTGCTCACTCTCCACCTCCACCCCCAGCTTTAGCTGACGTCAGTAACATACGGCTCGTGATTGGAGAAAGCCACTTGACAAGCTATGGGCCGCGACGCACCTTCGCGGATGTCTCCCAGGCTGACCAACCGTGTATAAGACGCTGTTCGATTTACAGGCTATTATTTTAGGAAAAAATAGCGTCTTATCCACGGAAAAATACGGTTTATAGAAATATAAAGAGGACCTGTCATGGCTCTATACATGTATGTAGGAGTATAAAGAGGACCTGTCATGGCTCTATACATGTATGTAGGAGTATAAAGAGGACCTGTCATGGCTATATACATGTATATAGAAGTATAAAGAGGACCTGCCATGGCTCTATACATGTATGTAGGAGTATAAAGAGGACCTGTCATGGCTCTATACATGTATATAGGAGTATAAAAGGACCTGTGCGTAGCCAGCGGCCGCGATGTCACCGGCCACACATAGTGGATTGTCACTTGTCACAACGTCACCTGCCACACGTTGCAGATTGTCACTTGCCACAACGTCACCTGCCACACATTGCGGATTGTCACTTGCCACAACGTCACCTGCCACACGTTGCAGATTGTCACTTGCTGTGTCCCAGAGTAAAGGCAGGCAGCAGAGAGCTAATGTAATCTCTCTGCTGCCCGCACAGTGGGGGCGGAACTGCAGTGATGCAGGGCGGGCAGTGAGAGATGATGTCATCTCTCTGCTCCCCCGCCCGCTGTTTGGCCAGCAAGCCCGCTCACTTGCTGACTGTCCCGCCCGCTGACTGTTCCTCTGTTCTGCCCGCATGCTCCATTCACCTTGGCCCAACGCCCAGGTGAATGGAGCGCGCGGGGAGCGGAGCGGGCTGGCTGGCGGGCGGGCGTCAATTTGCCTCACAGCGGAGCGGGCGGAACGGGTTAGCGACAATTTGCCTCACAGTGCAGAGTAGGGTTGCCACCTTTTCGTCAAGCCAAACCCGAACACATTAGCAGCACACGCCAATATATATATTTTTTTGTAGTACATTAAATTCATTACCTCTGTACAAAGCAATGCACAGCTATTTTTTATTTTATTTAGTATACCCTGTACATATATTTTTGTGATTAAATAAAATTTCTAATCATATGGAGTTAATCACAAGAGTCCCCCTTTATATCAGAGTCAACAGAGTTCTCCTTTAGATCTGAATCTGCAGAGTTCCCCTTTACATCTGAATGCACAGGGTTCTGCAGAAGAGGAGTGCAGAGGGTAAGATGGGGGCAGTATGTACAGGAGAGGAGTGCAGAGGGTATAATGGGGGCAGTATGCATAAGAGAGAAGTGTGGAGGGTATGATGGAGCAGTATGTATAGAAGAGGAGTTGAGAGGGTATGAGGGGGGCGGTTTGTACAGGAGAGGAGTGTGGAGGGTATGATGGGGCGGTATGTACAGGAGAGGAGTTTGGAGGGTATGAGGGGGGCAGTATGCACAGGAGAGGAGTGTGAAGGGTATGATAGGTGCAGTTAGTACAGGAGAGGAGTTCGGAGGGTATGATGGGTGCAGTTAGTACAGGGGAGGAGTTCGGAGGGTATGATGGGTGCAGTTGGTACAGGAGAGGAGTTCGGAGGGTATGATGGGTGCAGTTGGTACAGGAGAGGACTTCGGAGGGTATGGCGGTGGCAGAATGGGGAGGGATTTCTTGCTGTGTCTATGGGGTGACCAGGGAGTGATGTTGGGAAGATAGGGGAAGGAAAGTGACCATGAAATGATGGGGGGGGGGGTAGGAAGCAGCTCTGAGTGACGTCTGTATGAAGTGGTCTGGGGGGGTGATGCAAGCTGGGGGGAGTTGGGGGCTGAGAAGTGGTCAGATAGTGATGTATATAATAAAAAAAAAACTCATCCACTAAAAACATACAACAATAAATCATACAACAGTACTACAGATCTATGTAATGGAGCTCCCAGCACTCTGTATACCCAGATAATGTGAAGGTAATGTATGACCATTCATATAACCCTGTGGTATCCAGGCTCTGAGTCTGTACAATCAGAGGTGTGAACTCACCACATATATACAGGTTACATGAATGGTTATAAATGACTTCACATTATCTAGTCTGAACAATTGGATTGGAGGATGTTTGCACAGACTTTTCATGCTTAGAAGTGATCTGTCAAATGTGATCGGGCTGCTGCAGACCCCCCTCCCCCCCCCCCCCACACTCAAACTCACTATCTCCTCCGATTCTTCTGTCAACTTCTGTTAACTCTTCACTGCATCTCCTGAAGAAAAAACCACCTTGAAATCAACTACTATCCACCCTAGAAAACTTCTCCCAGAAAAAATCAGCTCACCTCCTCCCTTCCTCTGGCCAGCCTGACAGGAGACAGTGAGCTCCGCCCCCCAGTTCTCACAACACTCCGCACTGGTGATTGGGGGGGGGGAGGTTGAGTCGGAGATAACAGGGACCCCGCACTGCACGAGACTGGAGGGAGGGGGAAGAGACAGAAAGGAGTTTTTTAAATCCAGAACACACACCGCAGCCGCAGGCACAGTGTATTCTTTACAATGCCGCTGCTGCTGTTTCACAGTGAAAGGTGGAGTGGGGGAGAGGAACGGGCGGAATGGGATGGCGGGCAGGCGGCAATTTGCCGCCCCCCTAAAAGTGCCGCCTGGTACAATGGTACCATCGGGTCCCATGGTAGGGCCGGCCCTGGGGGTGATCTTCTCAACCCCCTGTTGATCCTTCAGCAAGGCCTCTTCGTCCCTTATGATCCGCACAAGGTCTGGATAACTCAAAGCCATGACTCCATCAGAGGTCTTCAAGTAAAACCAAACTGGATCCGAACGTAAGGCTCCCCTCAGGATCTGCTTCATCCTGGTAGTGTCTATGACTTGTGGCAGCATCCCCTTTCTCAGTACAATTTGGCACAGCATCCTGTTCAGTCTCATATTCAGACAACTTCTCCCCCGGCTGTTGGACGGTATGTTCAAATTGATACACCAGCTCCGACACCTTCTCCAGCTGGCCAAATTCCTCCTGCAACATAGACAGATAATCCATTGCTGTACACACAGTATTGCTGCACCTAAGATTCTTCACAGCCTCAGCAGCAGTACCCTTCAAGCTTTCATTGATGCGCTGCTTTTTCTGTGCTACTGGAACTTCCCAACCTTCTACTGCCTGCATTGCCTGCTCAATCCAAGTGTCAAAGTCTTCTTCCCCGGGAGGCACAGGTTGTGTTCCTGAAAACACCCGGAGCTTCCGGTACCCGGCTTCCACATGTACCGTGCTGGTTTTCTGGCACTTAGTAATAAAGTCTCCCAAAGCAGTCAGCAGTTCCGGCCCTTTGGCGGCCAGGGGTAATTCCGGAGCTTTCGTCTCGCGACTGCCTCCCATTTTGGAGAAGAGTAACGGAGATAATGATGGGGAGGTTCATGGAGACTCTTTCTTCACAGCCCCAGTATGCACTAAGCGATACGTTTTGTGATCTATGTCCTTTACACTCTGCCCTTTGAACTCTTCTGGGATTCCTCTTGTCCATTCTACTAGTGCATATGCCCCAGAGGTATCTGACTTTACATCCACCGCCCATGCTTTCCATCTTGGAGATATTGACATTATTAGCTGCTTTACCTCTTCTTTTTCCTGAATCCCTTCCGGGAGTTCAACAGCTACCGCCCGGATTGGATCAACAGCCCACTCTGTGCACCATTGTGTCACCGCCTGCGGGTCCATGCTGGTACCTCCGACCGGCTTGACTGCAGCGTGCAACCCACAAGGATCCCGGGAACCGAGCCCCCACGTGTAGCGATACCCCCAGTTAAGAGGGCTGCCTTGTTTGTTTTTGGGCCTTGTAGTGCACCGTTGTCAACCCCTGGCAATTGGCTCTAACCTCTCGTGACACAGTTAGGAAAGGGGATGATAGAATTGTACTCTCTCTCTTTAGTATTCTATATGACACAGTCCCCTTTATAATATAGCACAGAAATTGACACTGACAACCAATATACATAACTATAGGTTCTTTACTATTAGTAAAGGTTAAAAGGGTAAAAAAGTATGCAATGTCACATGCAGATCCCTGCAATATAAGTATACTTATCAAACGATAAAACATTCAGCAATGTAATGACAGTTAACAGACTCCGCTGCAGCTATCCTCCCTCGTGAGCAAGATGGCGCCCAGCAATGTCCTATACTATCCAGTCAGGCCTGACTATAACTTGGGGTATAGTTTGATGAAGAAATCTTCGCTAGCAAGACACGGTGGTGCACTTAAAGAACAAATTGTAATCCAATGGGGTAGCGATGATCGCTAACTTTGTAAAGCTGGAGATACTAGTAAACTCAGTTCAGCAGACAGTCTCCCCAGAGTGTAACTGTAACCACTGATAGGCCTGGATAAAGTTAAATAGGCACAAAGTTAATAATATGTGTCTCTGAGCAGGCGCTCTCTCACCCGACCGGACCAGTCCCTGTCTGGTACCTCCGCTACTGTGACTCGCTTCACAGTGTCCACGACGCCCGGGTCTTCGGTCCTCCTGATGACAACTCCTCACAGCAGGGTCAGATGCTCCACAGGCTCCTTGGTGGAGCGGAAGGCTCTTTGGAAGAAAGTGCAAGGCCCAGGCTTTAGGCCTTGCACGCACAGCAGGTCAGCACAGGGATCCTCTTGCTGGGAGGGTGGTGTCCAAAGAGAAAGAAGCAGTCCCCCCCAGCAGTCCTTGCACTGGGAAATACACCCTGGGTGTCCCAAAGCGTGCTGAGAACTGTAGTCTCTTTAGAAAAAAACGATACCCCGCTACACACATATACACACATAATTTTTACATATATAATATATATATATATTTTTTACACATGCTTTGTATGACTACGATCTCTCCTGCCCCTTCAGTGTTCTGTCCCCTTGTCCGCCTATCACGGCGCATAGACATAAGCCACTCCCCCTGCCCGCCCTTATAATGCTATCTGATGAGTCTCTGTCTGTTAGCTTGAGAAAGGAGCGCGGCTGTTTCCTCCATCCACAGCCTGTACGCTCACGAAAACTGGTCGCATTCCGATGACGTCACCCCCCTCCGCCTGACATTTCGCCTGACATTTCCCTGTGCTCCAAGCCTCGCGCTGAGGACACGCTCCACCGCAGCCTGCTGTACACCATCCAGCAGTGTAGAGCCTCCATTACATCTACAAGAAGCACAGCATAGGAGATCTAGGAAAGGGATCGACTCCACCGAGGACAGCCCCATACTATGGGACATGACTCAATGCCTGCTTTTAACTTCTTAAATGTGAGTGCACCATAAGAAAATCTTATTGTATATTAAACTTGTTGTAAAATCTGCACCCAGAGGCGCCTCTTCTCTCCCCTTTTGGCCAATTATGGCTCTCTGTTCTTACCGTGCTGTGATTGGCCAAAGCATGCGTGTCATAGTGCATGCTTGGCCAATCATCAGCCAGCAATGCACTGCGATGCCACAGTGAATTATGGGTCGTGACGAGCCACTCGAATTTGGTGCCAACGGCCCATAATGTTCGAAATTCGCCGAACGGCCAAACAGACGATGTTCGAGTCGAACATGAGTTCAACTCAAACTCGAAGCTCATCCCTAGTGATATAGTTAAAACAATTGAATCAAACTTCCCTGTCAATTGACTGAGACGTGATTTTGTTCAAATTTGATTGAGTTGCCTGGCTAGGGTGGAAAATTATTGATCGGGTTGTATTGATCACCACTGAGATGCTTTGTTCATGAGTTCAGTTGTATTTTGATTGATTTTATTATTATAATACAGGATTTATATAGCCCCAACAGTTTACGCAGCACTTTACAACATAAGATTACATTATGGGATTCCATGGTGAAAACAGAGATGCGATTGATAATATATGATCATATCTTCCAACTAGCAATCAAACACCACCTACCCATGTAGCACCCTCCTAGTATAGGATGCTAAGTAAATTTAGTTTGGCTCACTCTGTAATCAGAGATGAATTGGTCGGTTGCATTCGTCTGCTCATGGTTTCATGGGTTGAGTATTTGATTGTTTCCCCCTGTCTCTGAAAGAAGCTTCCAGAGCTTAGGATGGGGAAATTCAAATGACTGGCCTGAATATTACTTTGCCCTGGCCAATCCCAGGGAGATGTGCCCCGAAGGAGGTCAGGAAGGCAGTAAATAGCCTGAAGGCCAGGTGAGACTGTTCTTTCCCTGTCAGGTATGGTTACGCGAGCTTCAAGGAGAGACTTTAAACCAGGGGTGCCCAACATTTTGAAGTGCGAGGGCCACTTAAGCAACTTGGTAAATGGTCGTGGGCCACAATCAGCAGAGCGGGCAGATGGCAGGTCCATGTCCACTCTGCATATGCAGAGCGGACACGGACACAGCCTGATCAGATTGGAGGTAGGACACAAGTCGGTTTACATCTGCCACTCCTTAGAGGTGAATGAAGGGTCCAATTGGGTCGGACTGACTGTGTGAAAGGGGCCCATGGCTGATTTCACACTGATGCGCTGCGGTTTACCCGCACTGCGGGTACAACGCAGTGTACCTTTGACTTTTCTGCACTTTGCAATAGACTTCTATTATATTCTGCAGGTTTGGTGCACTTTCAGAAAGCTCACCAAACTCGCAGGTAATAACAGAAGTCTATGGCTCAGTGCAGGTAACCCACAGGTAAACTGCTCTGCATCTGCGGATTAGTTTGAAAGCAGCCCAGTAACCACTGCAGAACAGATATGTCCATATATACACTGTGATTTTAGTAATAAACTGACCTTTAATAACAGTATTCTATTCCATCTCAGAGCAGGAGGTCGCGGGCCACTGGTTAGGCACCCCTGCTTTAAACTAATCTGAAGCACTCTCATGGTTCCCAGCTGTGAGAGCTAAACTGTGCTGAGCATTTTTAAATGTCCCATATCCCAATCCCACTCCTGTTGCCTTTCTTCTAGCAATAAAAAACAAGAAGATAACTCCTAGACTGTTCATTTGAAGCCGGAGCGAATGGACTGTTGTTTAAAGAGGTTGTAAACCCAGAGAAAAAAAACCTGTAAGACAAAGGCGTAATGAGCTAGTATGCATCGCATACTAGCTCATTATGAAATACTTACCTTAGAACGAAACCCTTCAGTGGTGCCCACACACTGCCGGGACTGCTCACATCTTCCCCAGTGTTTCTTCCGTTTACGGCACAGGCTCTGAAGGTCCGGCATGGTAAGCCATCGGCTGCATGCACTCTGAATATCTCCTAAACTGTGCAAGTTTAGGAGATATTCACAGTACCTACAGATAAGTCTTAATATAGGCTTACCTGTAGGTACAATTAAAAAAGAAGACTTTCCTCTTTAAGTAACTGGCGGCCTCTGCACTGTTTGGGAAGAAACTGGTTAAATTCAGCAGCCCCTGTGGGGAAAGCACTACACCTCTGTGCGTTGTATTTATCAAATTGATTGTTGATTATAAATCAATTATTCCTACAGGGACATATAAATCATAAAACGAATTGATAATTTATTGAACCGTGTATGGCTACCATAACCCTTGAAAGCTATTTAACCACTAAAGCCCCGGACAATTTTGTAGCTAAAGGACCAGGCCACTTTTTGCAATTCGGCACTGCGTCTATTTAGCTGACAATTGCGCGGTCGTGCGACGTGGCTCCCAAACAAAATTGGCGTCCTTTTTTTCCCACAAATAGAGCTTTCTTTTGGTGGTATTTGATCACCTCTGCGGTTTTTATTTTTTGCGCTATAAACAAAAATAGAGCGACAATTTTGAAAAATATGCAATATTTTTTACTTTTTGCTATAATAAATATCCCCAAAAAATATATAAAAAAATATGTTTTTTCCTCAGTTTAGGTCGATACGTATTCCTCTACATATTTTTGGTAAAAAAAAATCGCAATAAGCGTTTATTGATTGGTTTGCGTAAAAGTTATATCGTCTACAAAATAAGAGATATAGTTTTATGGCATTTTTATTAATAATTTTTTTTTTACTAGTAATGGCGGCGATCAGTGATTTTTATCTTGACTGCGACATTATGGCGGACTTTTGACACTATTTTGGGACCATTGTCATTTTTACAGCGATCAGTGCTATAAAAATGCACTGCTTACTGTGAAAATTACACTGGCAGTGAAGAGGTTAACCTGTAGGGGGCGCTGAAGGGGTTAAGTGTGACCTAATGTGTGATTCTTACTGTGTGGGGGCGTGGCTTGGCGTGTGACGTCATTGATCATTGTTCCCTATGACAGGGAACAGACGATCAGTCACAGTCTCACTAGGAAGCACGGGGAGAGGTTTATTTACACTTACCTCTCCCTGTTCTTCAGCTCTGTGACCCGATCGCCGGACACCGGCGGCTAATCGGGTCCGCGGGTCCCACGGAGCGAATTCACAGAGTTCAGAATCGGGTCGCAAGCGCTCCGGCGCGCGACCCACGGCTGGGCATCTTAAAGAGGACGTACCTGTATGTGCTTGTGCCCAGCCGTGCCATTCTGCCAACGTATATGTACAGGCGGCGGTCCTTAAGTGGTTAAAGACTACTGCATTCTTAATAATTTAATTTCGCCTTTTCCATTGACTCTAAGGCCTGGTTCACAACTATGCGTATTGGTTGCGGCTTACACCGCATCCAATTCGCAGGACATTTTAAAATACGTTCATTTGAGTGAGGCTGGTTTACATATGTGCGTTGCATTCGCACTCCGCATTGCCCAAAAAGCATGTGCGTTTTCATGGCATTGCAGTGGGAATTGCAAGCACATTATTTTCTATGGGAACGCATCTGATTCGCAGATGCGTTCCGTTGTGAACAGGCATTCTCTCCCTCTCCTCACTACAACTCCCCCCTCTCCCTGCTCAGCGGATCCTCATCTACAACAAAGAGGAACCGTTGAACAGCTGTTTTTTCTCTTCACAGAGAAAACAAAGCTAGAATTCGCACCACATATGTGTGAATCCAGCCTTAAAGGGATTGAAAACCTACGTGTTTTTTCACCTTAATACATTCTATGCATTAAGGTGAAAAAACACCTTACAATGTCCGGCCCCCCAGCCCCCCCGTTTTACTTACCTGAGCTCCGAATTTACGTTCATGCGTTCCCGCCGTCCTCCTCTCCACGGAGTCCCGGCTTTGAATGGATAGATTGATAGCAGGGCAAACATTGGCTCCCGCTGCTGTGAATTAAATTCAATGACGCGGGCGCCAATGCCGAGTCCTACCTTGCGGGAGCGCTCCTGAGTCATACACTCGGCGTCCACAGATGCCGAGTGTATGACTCGGGAGCGCGCCTGCAAGATAACCCCCTAGGGAGAGAGCTTCTCAGAGGGGGTTATCTAATGTGGGGAGGAGCCGCAAGAGGCGCCATGGGACCCCAGAACAGGAGGATCGAGGCCACTCTGTGCAAAACATAGTGCACAGTGGAGGTAAGTATGACATGTTTGTTATTTTAAAAAAAAACACAAAGCTTTAGTATCACTTTAAGTATTTAATCAAACAGACTGCAACAAAAGTGGGCACGTTTGGTCTTGGGTCTAATGATCACTGATTTTCATAGCAAGGAGATCATAAGGCTTTTTTTCTCAGAAATTGTAGTTGCATTGCTGCTATTGCCATTGTCTCTTGCAACTAGTAATAATTATTAGCTAATGAACACTGAGGGGATGATTTACTAATAACAGTGCGCTGCGCCGGTTCATACCTTAATTGGTGCGCCGGATAACCTCTTTCACTGGGCGCAGGAACCAGCGGTGCACTGTTATAGTAAATAAAAATGTCAGTGGCGCTCTATTGAAAATGAATGGTTCCCTATGGGAGCCCATTGATTTGAATAGAGGTCGCCCGGGAAGTCGAATGAAGCCGATCCGACTCGCGGGTCGACTCGTGTGACGGCTGACACAGGGACAGCGCGACTTTGCGAGGCAACTTGGACACGACCTGAGCGTGAAGCAGCCGCTCAAGTCGTGTCCTAGAGGCGACTACCTGGCCGAGAATGTCTCCAGCGCGATGGCATCGCGCTGGTTCTCGGCAGCCTCGCTGTCCCGTGTTTGGTATGAATCATGAAGGGGAACTCCACGCCAAATTTTAATGAAAAAAACGGAATGGGTTCCCCTTCGGGAGCATACCAGGCCCTTAGGTCTGGTATGGATTTTAAGGGGAACCCCCTAAGCCGAAAAACGGCGTGGGGGTCCCCCCAAAATCCAAACTAGACCCTTATCCGAGCACGCAACCTGGCAGGCCGCAGGAAAAGAGGGGGAGACGAGAGAGCGGCCCCCCCTCCCTCCTGAATCGTACCAGGCCGCATGCCCTCAACATGGGGAGGATGTCCTCATGTTGATGGGGACATGGGCCCCATCCCCACAACCCTTGCCCGGTGGTTGTGGGGGTCTGCAGGCGGGGGGCTTATCGGAATCTGGAAGACCCCTTTAACAAAGGGGACCCCCAGATCCTGCCCCGCCCCTGTGTGAAATGGTAATGGGGTACAAATGTACCCCTACCATTTCACAAAGAAAGTGTCAAAAATGTAAAACATTATAATAGCCGGTTTTTGACAATTCCTTTATTAATGTCTTCTCTTTTCTTCCATCTTCTTCTTCCATCTTCTTCTTCCACCTTCTTCTTCCACCTTCTTCTTCCACCTTCTTCTTCCACCTTCTTCTGTTCTCCAGGTTTCTTCCTCCATCTTGTTCTTCATCTTCCTCTTCATCTTCCTTCTTCTTTCGGTGTTCTCGTCCGCATCTTGCTCTGGCTTCTTCTTCTCTTCTTCTTTCTCCGGCCACTCCGTTTGAATTGGAGGTTCCCGCTGTGTGACGCTTCAGTTCTTCAGTTCTCCTCTTGGTCCGCTGCCACCCGGTGACCCTGCCCCCCTCTGACGCACATGGATTTCACGGGGACTTTCCCCGTGGTGTCAAAGGGGGGCAGGGTCACCGGGTGGCAGCGGACCAAGAGGAGAACTGAAGCGTCACACAGCGTGAACCTCCAATTCAAACGGAGCGGCCGAAGAAAGAAGAAGGGAAGAAGGGAAGAAGAAGCCGGAGCAAGATGCGGATGAGAACACCGAAGGAAGAAGGAAGAAGGAAGAGGAAGAAACCCGAATGGAGAAAAGAAGAAGATGGAAGAAGAAGAAGATGGAAGAGAAGACATTAAAGTGGAGTTCCACAATTTTTTTATGTTTGTCTGTGCTGCATGCCCTTAGCACATAGTTTTCACAATGGCCAATATTATTATTTTTTTTGGATTGTAAATACCTTTTTTTCTGTTTTTCAGTCTAACTTCCTGGTCTTAATAGCCTAGGCTATTATGTCACAAGGCAATTCGCAAGGGTTCCTGGGATATCAGCGTCATGTATCCCATGACTCCTTGTGAATCGCCTCCTACTGAAATCTTGCGTGTTTTGTGTGACACTTTCATATTATAACTGTGTGCAGGGAGAGAGAGAGAGAGAGAGGAGGTTTCAGAAGTCATCAGCGATGTGTGGGTGGGCGGGACAGAGCAGCTATCGCACACCAGCCAATAGGATGGGGTCAGGGCGGGTCGCTACGTGTATGCGGCTCCGCCCCTTTTCTCAAGAAGCTAAATAATTGGCTGGTGTGCGATAGCTGCTCTGTCCCGCCCACCCATTGCTGATGACTTCTGAAAGCTCCTCTCTCTCTATCTCCCTGCACACAGTTATAATATAAGCAGGGCTTTTTTTCAGCCTGAACGAAACCTGAGACAGCTGTTGAGACACTGAGGTTGTTCTGCAGTGGTCAGAGCTGGGGATGATGAAGATGGGGGGGGTGGGGCTGTATTTAGATTGGGCACAGTGAGAGCTGTGGGGGGAGATATGGATTAAGGGGAGCTGTAGATAAGGGTGCAGAGGTGACATGTAGAGGGGCAGAGCGATAGTCTGCCGAGGGGATGTGCAGAGGTGACATGTGGAGGGGCAGAGCGATAGTCTGCGGAGGGGATGTGCAGAGGTGAGATAGTCTGCGGAGGGGATGTGCAGAGCAGAGGTGAGATAGTCTGCGGAGGGGATGTGCAGAGGTGAGATAGTCTGCGGAGGGGATGTGCAGAGGTGAGATAGTCTGCGGAGGGGATGTGCAGAGGTGAGATAGTCTGCGGAGGGGATGTGCAGAGGTGAGATAGTCTGCGGATGGGTTGTGCAGAGCAGAGGTGAGATAGTCTGCGGAGGGGATGTGCAGAGGTGAGATAGTCTGCGGAGGGGATGTGCAGAGGTGAGATAGTCTGCGGAGGGGATGTGCATAGCAGAGGTGAGATAGTCTGCGGAGGGGATGTGCAGAGGTGAGATAGTCTGCGGAGGGGATGTGCAGAGCAGAGGTGAGATAGTCTGCAGAGGGGATGTGCAGAGGTGAGATAGTCCATATATAACAAAAGATATATATATTTCTTGAATAATATTTCTTCTACATGCAGTATATTTACTGGTTCCTGGAGGGAGGAGGGGAGTAGAGGAGAGGAGGAGAGGTTTGCATAAATAAGGACAACTTCCTCTGACACTGCCGTTGCTATGGAAACCTGAATTGAAACCTATTACACTGCTTGTGCAGCACTGAGCATGTGCAAGATTTGCAAGTCTGAAATCCAGGAAGACATGCAGTCTGGCTTCAGATGCCTACACTTAAAATGGCCACAGCCTATTTCTAGTTTATAAATGTTCTAATCGCTGTAATAACCTAACAAAACGGACCTCAGTTTACAGACTAACTTTACTAGAATACATTAAGCTTGTGTATTATAGGGGTATTTTTATTTAAAAAGTGTCATTTTGGCTGGAGCACCCCTTTAACCACTTAAGCCCCGGACCATTTCGGGCCATTAGGACCAGGCCTGTTTTTGGGATTCGGCACTGCGCTGCTTTAACTGTAAATTGTGCGGACATGCAATGTTGTACCCAAATGAAATTTGCGTCCTTTTCTTCCCACAAATAGAGCTTTCTTTTAATGGTATTTGATTGCCTCTGCGATTTTTATTTTTTGCGATATAAACAGAAAAAGACCGAAAATTTTGAAAAAAAATGATATTTTCTACTTTTTGTTATAAGAAAAATCGAATAAACTCAATTTTAGTCATACATTTAGGCCAAAATGTATTCAGCCACATGTCTTTAGTAAAAAAAATGTCAATAAGCGTATATTTATTGGTTTGCGCAAAAGTTATAGCGTTTACAAACTAGGGTACATTTTCTGAAATTTACACAGCTTTAAATTTATGACTGCCTATCTCATTTCTTGAGGTGCTAAAATGGCAGGGCAGTACAAAACCCCCCCAAATGACCCCATTTTGGAAAGTAGACACCCGAAGGAAATTGCTGAGAGGCATGTTGAGCCCATTGAATATTATTTTTTTTTGTCCCAAGTGATTGAATAATGACAAAAAAAAAAAAAAAAAATTACAAAAAGTTGTCACTAAATGATATATTGCTCACACATGCCATGGTTATATGTGGAATTGCACCCCAAAATACATTCTGCTGCTTCTCCTGAGTACGGGAATACCACATGTGTGGGACTTTTTAGGAGCCTAGCCACGTACGGGACCCCGGAAACCAAGCACCGCCTTCAGGATTTCTAAGGGCGCAAATTTTTGATTTCACTCCTCACTACCTATCACAGTTTCGAAGGCCATAAAATGCCAAAATAGCACAAAACCCCCCCAAATGACCCCATTTTGGAAAGTAGACACCCCAAGCTATTTGCTGAGAGGCATGTTGAGTCCATGGAATATTTTATATTTTGCCACAGTTTGCGGGAATATGACAAACTTTTTTTTTTTTGCACAAAGTTGTCACTAAATGATATATTGCTCACACATGCCATGGGCATATGTGAAATTACACCCCAAAATACATTCTGCTGCTTCTCCTGAGTACGGGGATACCACATGTGTGGGACTTTTTGGGAGCCTAGCCGCGTACGGGACCCCAAAAACCAAGCACCGCCTTCAAGGTTTCTAAGGGCATACATTTTTGATTTCGCTCCTCACTACCTATCACAGTTTTGAAGGCCATAAAATGCCAAGATGGCACAAAATCCCCCCAAATGACCCCATTTTGGAAAGTAGACACCCCAAGCTATTTGCTGAGAGGCATGTTGAGCCCATTGAATATTTTTTTTTTTTGTCCCAAATGATTGAATAATGACAAAAAGAAAAAAAAAAAAATGTACAAAAAGTTGTCACTAAATGATATATTACTCACACATGCCATGGTTATATGTGAAATTACACCCCAAAATACATTCTGCTGCTTCTCCTGAGTACGGGGATACCACATGTGTGGGACTTTTTGGGAGCCTAGCCGCGTACGGGACCCCAAAAACCAAGCACCGCCTTCAAGGTTTCTAAGGGCATAAATTTTTGATTTCACTCCTCACTACCTATCACAGTTTTGAAGGCCATAAAATGTCAAAATAGCCCAAAACCCCCACAAATGACCCCATTTTGGAAAGTAGACACCCCAAGCTATTTGTTGAGAGGCATGGTGAGTATTTTACAGCTCTCATTTGTTTTTGAAAATTAAGAAAGACATTTTTTTTTCTTTTTTTTTTCTTTTTTTACATTTTCAAAACTTTGTGACAAAAAGCGAGATCTGCAAAATACTCAACATACCTCTCAGAAAATAGCTTGGGGTGTCTACTTTCCAAAATGGGGTCATTTGGGGGGTTTTGTGCCATCTGGGCATTCCATGGCCTCCGAAACTGTGATAGGCAGTGAGGAGTGAAATCAAAAATTTACACCCATAGAAATCCTGAAGGCGGTGCTTGGTTTTTGGGGTCCCGTACGCGACTAGGCTCCCAAAAAGTCCCACACATGTGGTATCCCCGTACTCAGGAGAAGCAACAGAATGTATTTTGGGGTGTAATTCCACATATGCCCATGGCATGTTTGAGCAATATATAATTTAGTGACAACTTTTTGTACATTTTTTTTTTTTTTTGGTCATTATTCAATCACTTGGGACAAAAAAAAAATATTCAATGGGCTCAACATGCCTCTCAGCAAATAGCTTGAGGTGTCTATTTTACAAAATGGGGTCATTTGGGGGGGGGGGGGTTTTGAACTGTCCTGGCATTTTATACACAACATTAGGAAGCTTATGTCACACATCATCCACTCTTCTAACCACTTGAAGACAAAGCCCTTTCTGACACTTTTTGTTTACATGAAAAAAAAAAAATTTTTTGCAAGAAAATTATGTTGAACCCCCAAACATTATATATTTTTTTAAAGCAAAGGCCCTACAGATTAAAATAGTGGGTGTTGCATTTTTTTTTTCCACACAGTATTTGCGCAGCGATTTTTCAAACACATTTTTTGGGGGAAAAAACACACTTTTTTTATTTTTAATGCACTAAAAAACACTATATTGCCCAAATGTTTGATGAAATAAAAAAGATGATCATAGGCCGAGTACATGGATACCAAACACGACATGCTTTAAAATTGCGCACAAACGCGCAGCGGCGACAAACTACATTCATTTTTAAAAGCATTTAAAAGCCTTTACAGGTTACCACGTTAGATTTACAGAGGAGGTCTACTGCTAAAATGACTGCCCTCGATCTGACCTTCGCGGTGATACCTCACATGCATGATGCAATTGCTGTTTACATATGACGCTAGACCGACGCTTGCGTTCGCCTTTGCGCAAGAGCAGGGGGGGACAGCGGTGCTTTTTTTTTTTTTTTTTTTTTATTATTTATTTGGCTTTTTTATTTTATTTTTAAACTGTGCCTTCCATATTTTATTTTTTTACCATTTTTATCGTTATCTCAGGGAATGTAAATATCCCCTATGATAGCAATAAGTAGTGACAGGTACTCTTTTTTTGAAAAAAATTGGGGGGTTAGACCCTAGATCTTTCCTCTGCCCTCAAAGCATCTGACCACACCAAGATCGGTGTGATAAAATGCTTTCCCAATTTCCCAATGGCGCTTTTTATATCCGGGGGGGGACATTCCCTCCCACTGCTTGTAAAAGCAGTCTAGAGGCTAATTATCTGCTAGAATTGCTTTTACATGAAAGCCGGCTGCTGGCTGAAAAGAATGATACCAAGATGATACCTAAACCCGCAGGCATCATTCTGGTATAAACATTCAAAGTCCAGCAACATACCAGTACGTTGCTGGTCCTTGTTGGACATGTATTGTAATCTTTTTTTTCATACAGCCTATTGGCTGAACGAAAAAAAGAGATTGATTGGTGGGTATGCCCACCATTAGAATACCTCCCTTCATCCACCCACTTCTAATGATGGGCATATATGCCGAAGCATGGGGGCATCCTCCCGCAAAAAAGTTATGCCGCGTACACACGGTCAAGCCTTCGTCGGAATTTCGACCGTATGTACGCGGCATAAAAGGTTATGCCGCGTATACACGGTCGGACTTTTCCACGGGCAAGCCTCCGTTGGAATTTCGACCGTATATACGCGGCATTAGGAGCAAAATCGCTCCTCCGCCCCTGCTGCCCCCCCCTTCGGCATATATGCTCTTTTTTTTAACTGTGGTGGTGAAATCACCTCCTACAGCGTTGGAGTCACGGCTGTCAAGATAAATAGATCCGCGCTGCAACTGAATGGTGTACCTGCTAAGCAAATGGTGGTTAACATTAAAACAAAGTAACATTACAGTACAACAGTAAGACCTTACCATGCCATACCTGCAAAGCAAATACCAAAACAAAACCTAGTAAAAAATAAAAAAATGTTTTAACGCAACCTGTGCCTAAAATATATATATGCCGAAGCATGGGGGCATCCTCCCGCAAAAAAGTTATGCCGCGTACACACGGTCGGAATTTTCCACGGGCAGGCCTCCGTCGGAATTTCGACCGTATGTACGCGGCATTAGGAGCAAAATCGCTCCTCCGCCCCTGCTGCCCCCATGCTTCGGCATATATGCTCTTTTTTTTAACTGTGGTGTCACGGCTTTATGTATCGTGGGAGCAAACGCTGTTGCTGTCAAGATAAATAATTCCGCGCTGCAGTTGAATGGCGCACCTGAAAACAAAAAATTACATACCTGAAAAGCAAGCATGATAAAACATTGCAGAATAGAATACAGTAAAAAAGAGCAGAACAATAGAGAGAAAATAGAGAGAGAGAGAACAATAAAACGACAACTATTTTTGGTTTTTTTATTTTATATTTTTTTGGTGTTTTGTTTTTTACGTTTTTTTTTTCTTTTTTACACTTTTTTTGTAACTTTACAACTGTAATGGTTCGGGTCTCTCAAAATGTAATGGCATCTTGGGAGACCCTGTGTAAGTGTGTCCTTGTCTGTGAAATGCTGTACCCTACGCTAAAACTTCACTTTTGAGTGGTAGCGTTCAAAACATTCACCTTGGACTGGTTGATATTGATGGTTGCTATGGACTGGTTGCTATGGACGGTTGCTATGGACAGTTGCTATGGACGGTTGCTACGGATTGGTTGTTATGGACGGTTGCTATGGATTGGTTGCCATGGACAGTTGCTATGGACTGGATGCTATGGATAGTTGCTATGGATGGTTGCTATGGACAGTTGCTATGGACGGTTGCTATGGACTGGTTGCAATGGATGGTTGCTATGGACAGTTGCTATAGACTGGTTGCTATGGATGGTTGCTATGGACGGTTGCTATGGACTGGTTGCTATGGACGTTTGCTATGGACTGGTTGATATGGATCAGGCCTGTCTCTGCGAACGCTGCAGTTATGTGTGTTGTGTTTGGTAAGTGACAGTGATCGATCGATACTGCACTTGGGTGGGCTGGGCTGGGCTGGGCGGAGGGGCTAAACGCAGGCGCTAGCAGGTATCTGGGCTGATCCCGCTAACACTGCGTTTTTGGGAACCCTAAACCGCTGGGGATGCTAGTATAGATCTGATCAGATACTATACCACTAAGGGGGGTGTATGCTTTGCGCGTGGGTGTTAGCGTTACTGGCACTAACCTAACACTGCCTGGGGCGACGCAGACCCTCTCTGGCGCTAAAACCTAATTGATCTCACCCGCCGGGCGATCAGGGGGGTTAAACCTTTATTGGGTTATATACGGCGGGTGCCCTGATGCTATAAAAAGCAAACTAATCAACCAGCGTCACCCGTAACCTTTATATGGTGATCACTGGTGAAAGGGTTAACTAGGGGCAATCAGGGGGTTAAAACCTTTATTAGGTTAAATATGGGGGTACCTGACACTATATAAAAACCTGACGGGTAACCTAAATAACTAAATAACTTACTGGCTAACCAGTGACACCAGTGACGCTTATACGGCGATCACTGGTGAAAGGGTTAACTCTAGGGGCAATCAGGGGGTTAAAATAATATATGGGGGTACCTGACACTAATAAAAACCTGCGGCGAACCTAAAAAAAAATAACTAATAATCTAAAACACCAGCGACACAAATACAGCGATCGGAAAAACAATCGCTTAGTGACGCTGAAGTTAGGGGGTGAAAGGGTTACCTGGGGGGTGATCAAGGGGTTAAACCTTTATTAGGGGGGGTTAGGGGGCTACCCTGGACCTAAAGGGGCCTAATCCTAACTGCCCTGCAACTTTTTACAATCACAGATGACACTAAATGCAGTGATCAGTAAAATAAATGATCACTGCAATCAGTGACACTGTGATTGGGGGCTTTGGGGTGACCTGGGGGGTGATCTGGGGGTGACTGGGGGGTGATTTGTGTGCCTATGTGTACCTACGTGTCAGTGGACTGTTGGTGCACTAACCTGCTTCTTCTCTGCTCGGCGCCGGGAACGAAAAGACCGCAGCGAGGGAGATGACATCACTTCCTCCAGCCTTGTTTACATCACATGGCGGAGGAAGCATTTTCATTGGCCGGGAGCGATCGCGAGGGGGGGGGCGGAATCGAGCGGCCGCCCCCTCATGCCTGATCGCTCCCGAACACTTAACGGCCGCTCACTGCAGTGAAGGGGGGTCCGGATGGACCCCCCAACTGCACAAAGGCGATCACGTAGATCTACGTGATTCTGCCTGTCCGTGCCATTCTGCCGACGTAAATCGGCGGTGGGCGGTCGTTAAGTGGTTAATAAAGGAATTGTCAAAAACCGGCTATTGTCATTTTTTACATTTTTGACACTTTCTTTGTGAAATTGTAGGGGTACATTTGTGCGGATATCCTTCCCATGTTGAGGGCATGTGGCCTGGTACGGTTCAGGGGGGAGGGGGGGCCGCTATCTCGTCCCCCCCTCTTTTCCTGCGGCCTGCCAGGTTGCATGCTCGGATAAGGGTCTGGTGTGGATTTTTGGGGGAACTCCACGCCATTTTTTTTTAAAATTTGGGGTGGAGTTCCCCTTAAAATCCATTCCAGATCTGAAGGGCCTGGTATGGATATTTGGGGGAACCGCACGCATTTTTTTTTTTAAATTTGCGGCAGGGTTCCCCTTAATATCCATTCCAGACCTGAAGGGCCTGGTAATGGAATTTGGGGGACCCCCACGCTCTTTTTTTTTGTTTTTATCAATGACTTTCAATGACTTTTCTCTATATTGCCGGGAGCCGACAATTCATTATAGCCGCGGTGCTTTTAAATGCCTTTTTTTTTCCTTTAGAAATGTAATTTTGCTGGCACACTGTTATATAATGGAAAGTTCAGAGCTGCGCCTGTTCAACTTATGCAAATTGAGTTATGTGACTTGACATTTACTAAGATTTTGCCGGCGCAGTGTCTTGGCGCGTTTGAACAAGTAAAATTCCCGCGCTGAGCTCAAAAAAACCTCCCGCAGCTCTAAACGTAATTGCCGGCGCAGCGGGCTGGTTCTGAAAAAGTTACTTTCTCACTCTATTTTGGGCATATTAGTTATTTGGGCAGGTGTCACTTCACTTCCTCACATCACCCCATGTCACCCCCATTATATTGCCACTTCCAGCTTCTTTATATTTATATTTTAAGATGCCGTGCACCAGGTCCATAGTGGCGCACTGAGCGCCTCCTCCCATCCGCCGAGAACACTATAGTAAATGGGAAATAGGGCTGCGCTACCGGCGCTAATGTTTTGTAAATTCCAAAACAGCCATTGCGCGCGCAGATGCGCCGATACTCATGGCGCAAACGTTTCGTAAATCAGCCCCTGAATGTATTGCTTGAGGATCTGCCTTTTCTGTCTAGGCTCACACAATTTCTTGTATTCAGGAATAGTACCCATGACCCAGTGCACACTTTTGGAACCATTCTGCTGGGATAAGTGACACCAGTTACCCCACTGTGCATAAATCACTTATCCACAGGTACAGTACAGGTCCGAGCATATAACATTTGTATCTTTCTTCTTTTTTATTTATTTATTACAGGTACACAAAAGTGAATACACCCCTCACATTTTTGGAAATATTTTATTATATCTTTTCATGTGACAACACTGAAGAAATTACAGTTTGCTACAATGTAAAGTAGTGAGTGTACAGCTTATATAACAGTGCAAATTTGCTGTCCCCTCAAAATAACTCAACACACAGCCATTAATGTCTAAACCGCTGGCAACAAAAGTGAGTACACCCCTAAGTGAAAATGTCCAAATTGGGCCCAAAGTGTCAATATTTTGTGTGGCCACCATTATTTTCCAGCACTGCCTTAAAGCGGAGTTCCGCCTACAAATACTGCAGCTGCTAACTTTTAAAAAAAGTTCACTTACCTGTCCAGGGTGCCCACGATGTCCTCCCCCGAAGCTGACCCATCCCTCGGCTCCGGGTGGAAGCGCCGGCATCTTAAATAAGGAAATCAGGAAGTGAAGCCTTGCGACTTCACAGCCTGTTTCCCTACTGCGCATGTGCGAGTCGTGCTGCATGTTCTGACTGGTCCTTGCTGTCTTCTGGGACCTGTGTCTCTCCCAGAAGACATCGGGAGGATGGAGGAGGGGCCGGACATGGCGTAGATAGTCGTGAATCTTTCACCGGAAGCGGGAGCAAATACATGTATTAGACAGGTATCTGCTCCCCCCTCCCCCTGAAAGCTGCCAAATGTGACACTGGAGGGGGAAGGAACCTGGATAAGCGGAAGTTCCATTATTGGGTGGAACTCCGGTTTAACCCTCTTGGGAATGGAGCTCACCAGAGCTTCACAGGTTGCAACTGGAGTCCTCTTCCACTCCTCCATGACAACATCACGGAGCTGGTAGATGTTAGAGACCTTGCGCTGCTCCACCTTCCATTTGAGGATGCCCCACAGATGCTCAATAGGGTTTCAGTCTGGAGACATGCTTGGCCAGTCCATCACCTTTCCCCACAGCTTCTTTAGCAAGGCAATGGTCGTCTTGGAGGTGTGTTTGGGGTTGTTATCATGTTGGAAAACTGCCCTGCAGCCCAGTCTCCAAAGGGAGGGGATCATTCTCTGCTTCAGTATGTCACAGTACATGATGGCATTCATGGTTCCCTCAATGAACTGTAGCTCCCCAGTGCCGCAGCACTCATACAGCCCCAGACCATGACATTCCCACCACCATGCTTGACTGTAGGCAAGGCAAACTTGTCTTTGTATTCCTCACCTGGTTGCCGCCACAAACGCTTGACACCATCTGAGCCAAATACGTTTATCTTGGTCTCATCAGACCACAGGACATGGTTCCAGTAATACATGTCCTTAGTCTGCTTGTCTTCAGCACACTGTTTGCGGGCTTTCTTGTGCATCATCTTTAGAAGAGGCTTCCTTCTGAGACAGCCATGCAGACCAATTTGATGCAGTGTGCGGCGTATGGTCTAAGCACTGACAGGCTGACCCCCCACCCCTTCAACATCTGCGGCAATGCTGGCAGCACTCATACGTTTATTTCCCAAAGACAACCTCTGGATATGATGCTAAGCACATGCACTCAACTTCTTGGGTCGACCATGGTGAGGCCTGTTCTGAGTGGAACCTTTCCTGTTAATCCGCTGTATGGTCTTGGCCACCATGCTGCTTTCTTTCACACCAGTCCCTGTTCTCAAAGAGCTTACAATCTAAGGTCCCTAACTGACACTCATACATAAACATACTAGGGACAATTTAGACAGGAGCCAATTAACCCACCAGCATGTCTTTGGAGTGTGGGAGGAAATCCATGCAGGCACAGGTAGAACATGCAAAATCCAGGCATGTAGTGCCATGGTTGGGATTCAAACAGACAATCCTGGTGCTGCTGGGTGGAAGTGCTAACCACTTATCCACTGTGCTGCCCATTCTTATATCTCTCTCATTTATGTAGAACTACCAAGTCACAACATGCACAACTGGCACACTCCCTGCCTGTAATTCAAGAGGTCACCATTCAAATTCTGCAGGTCATTTGATATCGGAAAGTGTGACATTATCTCTACAAAGTGATTTATATTGATTACCAAAAAAACAAATCACAAAACAACTGACTGCAGAAGTATTTTGTAGATGCACTTTTGGCAGTAATTACAGGCTTGAGTCTGTGAGGATACATCAATCAGTTTTGCACATCTGGACACTGCATTTTTTCCCCATTTTGCAGAACTGCTCCAGCTCTGTTAGGTTGCATGGGGATCAAGAGTGAAAAGCCACTAATACTCTAATGGATTGAGATCTGGATTCTCACTTGGTCATACCAGGACATTATCACTGTTATTTTCCATCTGTGTTATTTTGGCTTTAATGTTGGGGTCATTGTCTTGCTCGCTGCTTAAGTTTCTTGCAGACTGCATCAAGTTTTTTAACTGGCTGGCTAATAACACACTTTACTCACTTTGACAAATTGCAGTGCCATTAATTTTGACTGGCACCCCAGTACACATTCTACACCAGCCTTTTTTTAACCCCCGGGTTAACTGTGAATAGATTTTTAGGTCTCAGGGAATCCCTGCTAAAAATTATATCTACAGCTCACTGTATATTATCAATTTCAGCAATATCAGAGCAGTGCGGTACTGAGGAACGTATTCTCAGGAGCAAGTGATAGGACTGGAGGGAAGTACTGAATGAACATTAGGCTTGTATCCCTCAATGTCAGGGGTTTTGGGGGCTTCTGCCAGGCAAGAGGCTATTTTTGAAGACTTAAAAATAAATGTGGGTGATATCTTCTGCCTGCAGGAATGCTGCTTCAACATGGGGACAAGATGCTTTGAGGGGGAAACCAAAGCACCCTCCCCATGTTGAGGGCATGCGGCCTGGTATGGTTCAGGAGGGCTCTCTCGTCCCCCCTTTACTGACCTTCATGCTGCATGCTCGGATAAGGGTCTGGTATGGATTTTGGGAGGGACTCCACGCCAATTTTTTTTACATCTTTTTTTTTACATCTATATTGCCAGGAGCCGGCAATACATTTCATTTAAACTTGCTTGCAGCTGTAATTTTTTCCTTTAGAGATGTCATTATTGCTGCGGCATGTTCTACACATATGCGCCACTTTACGGGCAGACTAAGGGGACCCCCCCCCCCCAGGCACGATATTTAAAGGAATATATAATTTCATAGGAATTTACTAAGACATGTTTTCCGCTAATAGCGCTATTTTTCAGGCACATGCTCACCTAATTGAACTCTTAATTGCCTGAAATCGGCACTATTACATGTAGAGCGCCTGTACTTCCCGGAACTCTTAATAAATGACCCCAAATATGATAGAATATGCTTTGCGGATCTCAAAGCCACACATACAGTGGGTACGGAAAGTATTCAGACCCCCTTACATTTTTCACTCTTTGTTAAATTGCAGCCATTTGCTAAAATCATTTAATTTCATTTTTTTCCTCATTAATGTACACACAGCACCCCATATTGACAGAAAAACACAGAATTGATGACATTTTTGCAGATTTATTAAAAAATAAAAACTGAAATATCAAATGGTCCTAAGTATTCAGACCCTTTGCTGTGACACTCATATATTTAACTCAGGTGCTGTCCATTTCTTCTGATCATCCTTGAGATGGTTCTACACCAGGGGTCTCAAGCTGGCGGCCCTCCAGCTGTTGCAAAACTACAAGTCCCATCATGCCTCTGCCTGTGGGATTCATACTTGTAACTGTCAGCCCTGCAATGCCTCATGGGACTTATAGTTTCGCAACAGCTGGAGGGCCACCAGTTTGAGACCCCTGTTCTACACCTTCATTTGAGTCCAGCTGTGTTTGATTATACTGATTGGACTTGATTAGAAAAGCCACACACCTGTCTATATAAGACCTTACAGCTCACAATGCATGTCAGAGCAAATGAGAATCATGAGGTTAAAGGAACTGCCTGAAGAGCTCAGAGACAGAATTGTTGCAAGGCACAGATCTGGCCAAGATTACAAAAAAAATTCTGCTGCACTTAAGGTTTCTAAGAGCACAGTGGCCTCCATAATCCTTAAATGGAAGACGTTTGGGACGACCAGAACCCTTCCTAGAGCTGGCCGTCCGGCCAAACTGAGCTATCGGGGGAGAAGAGCCTTGGTGAGAGAGGTAAAGAAGAACCCAAAGATCACTGTGGCTGAGCTCCAGAGATGCAGTCGGGAGATGGGAGAAAGTTGTAGAAAGTCAACCATCACTGCAGCCCTCCACCAGTTGGGGCTTTATGGCAGAGTGGCCCGACAGAAGCCTCTCCTCAGTGCAAGACACATGAAAGACCGCATGGAGTTTGCTAAAAAAAACACTTGAAGGACTCCAAGATGGTGAGAAATAAGATTCCCTGGTCTGATGAGACCAAGATAGAACTTTCTGGCCTTAATTCTAAGCGGTATGTGTGGAGTAAACCAGGCACTGCTCATCACCTGTCCAATACAGTCCCAACAGTGAAGCATGGTGGTGGCAGCATCATGCTGTGGGGGTGTTTTTCAGCTGCAGGGACAGGACGACTGGTTGCAATCGAGGGAAAGATGAATGCGGCCAAGTACAGGGATATCCTGGACGAAAACCTTCTCCAGAATGCTCAGGACCTCAGACTGGGCCGAGGGTTTACCTTCCAACAAGACAATGACCCTAAGCATACAGCTAAAATAACGAAGGAGTGGCTTCACAACAACTCCGTGACTTTTCTTGAATGGTCCAGCCAGAGCTCTGACTTAAACCCAATTGAGCATCTCTGGAGAGACCTAAAAATGTCTGTCCACCAACGTTTACCATCCAACCTGACAGAACTGGGCAGGATCTGCAAGGAGGAATGGCAGAGGATCCCCAAATCCAGGTGTGAAAAACTTGTTGCATCTTTCCCAAAAAGACTCAAAAGGGTGCTTCTACTAAATACTGAGCAAAGGGTCTGAATACTTAGGACCATGTGATATTTCAGTTTTTCTTTTTTAATAAATCTGCAAAAATTTCAACAATTCTGTGTTTTTCTGTCAATATGGGGTACTGTGTGTACATTAATGAGGAAAAAAAATGAACTTAAATGATTTTAGCAAATGGCTGCAATATAACAAAGAGTGAAAAATGTAAGGGGGTCTGAATACTTTCCATACCCACTGTATACAACTATAGCATACTGAATGCTGAATCGTTATCTGTACACATACCTAACTTTAAACCTTTTTATACTTAATATTGTATTCTAAACAAAATAAAAAAAAACGAAAAGACTAAAATCATAAAAATAAAAAAAAAGACAGTATCCACATCTGAGACAGTGGGGGCCCATGTGGGCGGTTAGAAGCAAACAAAGAAGTAAAGGAATTAAACGGATAAAACTGAAATTAGGAACAAACTAAAGGACAGGCAGAAGAACAGGATGTCACCAAGAAAACGATGAAGTCAAGAAAAAGATCATTAGCTAAAAACAGAAACAAAAATGCAGTAGGACTTCATTGTTTGTGTTAAAGATCACCAAGCAACACACGAATAATTTTTTTTTGCAAAAATAAATAAATAAATACAAATCCAGTCATAAATCTGCGCACTCCGTAAACTTTTACTCTGCCTGTAAAAATAATAAGCATATTCTGAGGGCTCGTTCACATTAACGTTTGCATTATACCGCGGCTGCTGGTGTGTATACTCAAGGGTGTGATGCCAGTGCATCGAATATGACACATAGCAATGTTTACTATTTTCTCAATTTTTTTTAAATCGTCTCATTTGTGAAAAGTGACATTGCATTTATCTTTTTGGTTACGATGGTGGTGTACTGCTTCACAATACGCTGTACTGAAAAGAGGAAAGCATATATTTTTTTTCTTTTCAGCACACACCAATGCAGTGTTGTGATCTGAACTAATAGGATATACAAAAAATTAAACTCGATCCTGTTCGCTAAGTTCCATAAAACTCGATAATAGGCACATGATTTCTTTCCTCTTTTTATCTCTTTCCTTCTTTTCTTCTTTCTCTCTATTCTTTGTCTTTTTGTATCTCATTATTTTTATTTTATTTTTACTTATTTATTTTGTTTTTGTTTTGGTTTTTGGTTGATAAATGTGACTTAGGCCTCGTACACACGACCGAGTTTCTCGGCAAGAACCAGCAAGAAACATGCTGGCAGAGATGTCTTGCCGAGAAATTCGTTCGTGTGTATGGTTTCTCGTCAAGAAAACCGACAAGTAATCTCGACGAGAAAATAGAGAACCTACTCTCTATTTTCTCGTCGAGATTCTCGTCGGCATGTTTCTCGACGAGAAAAGTGAGTGTGCGTACACTTACCTGTCCTCCCGGAAGCCCGCACATGTTCGAAATGAATTTGACGCATGCGCGGTAGCTTCCTAGGCATAGGTAGGGTATACCAAGATGGCGGCGACGGCATCGAATGTGACGAGCGCATGCTCGTCGTAGTCAATGACGTCACCGCGTACGCTCCATTCAAAGAACCGCGGGTTCTTTGAATCGAGCGTGTGTACACTCGGCCGGGACAAGTTTCTTGTCCAAGAATCTCGTCGAAAAAAACGACATGTTTTTTTCGACGAGAATCTCGGCCGTGTGTACGAGGCTTTAGGGGTTTTAAATAATAGACTATTGGAAAAATTGCTTGAGCAATTCTGTATTTTATTATAAATATGTATTTGGATTCTATAGTCTCAATGTTTTCTACATTAGCTTTCCTCATAATCTGGTGGTTTGGTTAATGTGATGGGCGAGCTGGAAGGGGGGCCTGACCGGGGCACAGGAAGATCCCATCTGGGGTGTCCAGGTTGGGTAGGACCTGACAGACAGTCCGTCATTATGGTTCATTTTTATGCATCTATTTCGTTGCTTACCAGGAGTACACTCTTATTTCTTATTTCTCCAAACCTGGGTTTTTATTTGAAATTTCAGTGATGGCAGGGGCGGATCCAGAGTCTTTTCTCTGGAGGGGCACTGCCAAAAAATATGTTTTTTTAGTGGGAAATTTATCGGGGAAATGGCTGGTGTCGTCGCTTCAATCATCCCGGCACCATGGTTGTTATGGTGTCAGGATGATTGAAGCACATTATTTCTATTATTACATTGTAATATAAACATAAATAGTTCAATGCAGAATCAGTGGGAGCCCCGAGTGTGTCACTTGCCACCGTCGCCAGCAATTAGTAGGAGCCCTGAGCGTGTCACTTGCCACACGTTGCGGATTGTCACTTGCCACGTCACCTGCCACATCTTGCGAATTGTCACTTGCCACACCTTGTGGATTGTCACTTGCCACACCTTGTGGATTGTCACTTGCCACACCTTGTGGATTGTCACTTCCCACATCACCTGCCACACCTTGCGAATTGTGACTAGCCACACCTTGCGGATTGTCACTTGCCACTCACCTGCCACACCTTGCTGATTGTCACTTGCCTGCCACCAGATGCAGATTGTCATTTGCCACGTCACCTGACACAATTTGCGGATTGTCACTAACTTGCCTGCTAAAGTGTCGTTTTGGTTGTCTCTTGCTGTGTCCCAGACTCCCAGTCAGGCAGCAGAGAAATAATGTAATCTCTCTACTGCCTGCACAGTGAGGGCGGAAGTCACTGCAGGAATGCAGGGCAGGCACGGGCGGTGAGGGATGATCTCATGTCTCTGATCCCCCGGTCCCTGCTAGCTGATTGGCCAGCTGCCACCCTGAGCCTGCTATCTCACTCTCACCTGCGCTGCCAACACACTGAGCAGCACGGTCTGAACACGAACCGCGCCGCCCGCCCACAAACCGTGCCGCAAGTGGAGCCGCCCGCTTTCTTACCCGTCTGTGGAGCCACACGCTATCGCACCTGCCTGCAGAGCGGCCCGACGTGACTCACTGACGTCACTCGTTGCTAGACGCCAAGCGGCCCAGGCGTTAGCAACGAGTGCAGGGAAGAGGCTCCACCCACCTCCTCCTCCGCTCCTGGTATCGTGTTAGTGCGCCGCGTAACTACATTAGACGAGTCTCTCTCTCGGCGCCGCTGATCGGCGGATGTGAGAAACTGAGAGAGAGACTCAGAGAGGCAGCGGCAGCCACAGAACAAGTACTGTATATACTTGAGTATAAGCCGACCCGAATATAAGCCGAGGTACCTAATTTTACCCCAAAAAACTGTGAAAACGTATTGACTCGAGTATAAGCCTAGGGTGTCCATCTGCATGCCTCACTGTGCCTCACTTTGCCTCACTGTGCCCATGCCTCACTGTGCCCATGCTTCACTGTGCCCATGACTAGACTTATGTTTAACATGGGAGTCTATGAAAGGAGTGCCCGGTTTGAAAAATCGGTTCTCCCCGGCTGTAGGTCTCCCAGACACCAAACTTTGAACACTTGTAGAGGAGAAATGGGGCTACATGTGTGCCAAGTTTGGGGTCCAGGGGGCCTATGGCCGGCTGGTACCGGGTCCCCAAAGTCCGGGAGATCAGAGCAAGCAAGTGAGTGTGACCGATGGTATCGGGGGGGGCAATTGCCCTGTTGCCCCCCCCTGGATCCGCCCCTGAGTGATGGTCTTATATTTAATTTTCTGTTTAGTGATGATAAAAACAATCTATTACTATCCCTTTTTTTATTTTTTATTTTTCCCCTTGTAATACATGATTGAACCCTTCGTCATATTATATTTCTGTAATTTCTTTGATTACTCTGAAAAATAAAAATCTATTGAACGAGGATATACAAAAAATTGCCTTGTATGTTCACTGAGACTGCACTGGACAAGGTTGCCCAGTGCAGCTCAACACATAAGGCATATACGGGCCCAAGGGCAGCTGGTTAGTAGTTCAGCATACACGGATAACCATTTAGAAATCTCTAATTAATCAAACAGATGACAAAACTTACAAAAAACAGTTCCTGGTTTCAATTTCAGGGTCCTGTGTTTGCTATATGCAAAGCTTTCAAAGCCATAAAACCAAACCTGTTGACCTAATACAATTTCTTCAAGATTTGGGCCCTTTCTTATGCCTGACTATATACACTATTGAACAATTTGGAGAATACTCTTGATTTAAGATTAGCTGCCAGAAATCCGTCCTTATGACTTTATCCTCCACACTCAACCACCAGTGGCGGTGCGTCCATAGAGGGCGCCGGAGCGCCGCCCCCTCTCGCCCCTGCACCGCCACTGAAAGACAATACACAGATTCATGCATTGCATTAATCTGTGTATTGTCACCGCTGCCGCGCTGCCCACTATTCATATGGCTGGCCTCCTGGTGAGCGCCGGCCATATGAATTAGAGCGGCGGCCGGCGGTGGGTGTAACTTGGAAGTGCCTATCAGAGCCAGCGGCTCTGATAGGCTTTCCGAATACAGCTCTCACGCTGTATTCGGCTTCCAAAAACTCCTCCCAGGTACGCACGGGGGTGCGTTCCTGGGAGAAGACTGTGTGGAGGTTTCAGCCAATCAGGTTCACCGGATCTGGTTACCGGTAACCTGATTGGCTGAAGCGACATCGAGGGCGGGAGAACACATCGAGGATGGCGCGGACCGAGGAAGGTAAGTGCAGGGCTGGGGGACAAACTGGCTGCATTTGGGGGACAAACTGGCTGAATATGGGGGACAAACTGGCTGAATATGGGGGACAAACTGGCTGAATATGGGGGGAACTGGCTGAATATGGGGGACAAACTGGCTGAATATGGGGGGAACTGGCTGTATATGGGGGACAAACTGGCTGTATATGGGGGACAAACTGTCTGAATATGGGGGACAAACTGGCTGAATATGGGGGAAAAACTGGCTGAATATGGGGGGAACTGGCTGAATATGGGAGACAAACTGGCTGAATATGGGGGGAACTGGCTGTATATGGGGGACAAACTGGCTGAATATGGGGGGAACTGGCTGTATATGGGGGACACGCTGGCTGCATTTGGGGGGAACTGGCTGTATATGGGGGACAAACTGGCTGCATTTGGGGGGAACTGGCTGTATATGGGGGACACGCTGGCTGCATTTGCGGGGAACTGGCTGTATATGGGGGGACAAACTGGCTGCATTTGGGGGGAACTGGCTGTATATGGGGGACAAACTGGCTGCATTTGGGGGGATCTGGCTGTATATGGGGACAAACTGGCTGTATATGGGGGCACACTGGCTATATATATGGGGACACACTGGCTGTATATGGGGGCACACTGGCTATATATATATGGGGGCACACTGGCTATATATATGGGGGCACACTGGCTGTATATGGGGGCACACTGACTGTATATGGGGGCACACTGGCTGTATATGGGGGCACACTGGCTTTATATATGGGGGCACACTGGTTATATATATATGGGGGCACACTGGCTGTATATGGAAACAAACTGGCTGTATTTGAGGGGGCAAACTGGTGGCGTTTGGGCACAGTGGCTGCGTTTAATGGGCACAGTGGCGGCAATTGATTTTTTTTTTTTCAGTTTGTTTGCGCCCCCCCAAAAAATTTTGAGCACCAGCCGCCACTGTCAACCACTATCTTCCACCTTCCTCAGTCTCTCCTCAAAATTGTACATTCATTTATATACCTACAGATTGTGATAACTAGAGGTCCCTTAATTGACCAGAGAACATCACCCCACTCCTTCAAAAAATTAAAGTGGAAGTAAACCCTCTTATCATTTTCAGTCAAGGAAGCTGCCATTTTGGTCTCTGTTTAATCTCCAACTGCCATGATGCTGCACATGTGATTAGTTATTACACCAGCCATTGGATGGTTTGACAGTTTGGTTGAGAGCACAACCAATGTGACAGTTGGCATTTCCGTCACGCTGGAAATGTAACTGTTTTTTGAAACTTTTAAATCGATGGGTTTACTTCCACTTTAAAAACAAACAGCAAGTGTGATGTGCTATTTCTCAACCTTTTTTCAGTCATGGCATCCTTTAACAATTCTGCACAATCTCGAGGCACCCCATTCTTTTTTTTATAATAAACGTTTTTATTTTATTTAACACATAGTTATTGACATACATAATAACATCATAACTTAACATCACATTAAATTATAATCTAATATCCCCCCATCCCCCCCAAAAAAAACATTCTAAAACGTAAAAACTAAACTACTCGTTTTACATAACGCAGCAACATTAATACATGTAGGACACCCAACTTTAGTGGTGATTTATTTTTACAAAGCAAATACACCTTTGCACACCAGCAGTGGCGGTGCGTCCATAAGGGGCACACGGGCGCCGCCCCCTCTCTCCTGCCACCTGTCTATCACCATAGATAGATTCATGCATTGCATGAATCTATCTATGGTCGCCGCTGCCACCCCTATTAAGGTGCCCGACCCCTTTTCGGGTGCCGGGAGCCTGAATTACAGAGGCAGGGTATTTTTTGAAAGCACCTGATTAGAGCCATAGGCTCTAATAGGAGTCCAAAAAGGTGAACAGTGGGCATCATGCTGGGCGCTCGCAGTTCACTCAGCATTGTGTTAGGAAAGCGAATGAATATTCGCTTTCCTAACACTGAACCACCTCTCAGCCAATCAGGTGCTCGGGTCTGTTACCTGTCAGGCATCCAATCATAGCAGAGGAGGGGAAGAGAGGATGGGAGTGCCGGGCGGGCGGGGGATGCACACTGGCAGCATTTGATGGGCACATTAGCAGCAATTGATGGGCACACTGGCAGCAATTGATGGGCACAGTAGCGGCAATTGATGGGCACACACTGGCAGCAATTGATGGGCACAGTAGCGGCAGTTGATGGGCACACTGGCAGCAATTGATGGGCACAGTGTCAGCAATTGATGGGCACACTGGCAGCAATTGATGGGCACAGTAACGGCAATTGATGAGCACACTGGCAGCAATTGATGGGCACAGTAGCGGCAATTGATGGGCACACTGGCAGCAATTGATGGGCACAGTGTCAGAAATTGATGGGCACACTGGCAGCAATTAATGGGCACAGTAGCGGCAATTGATGAGCACACTGGCAGCAATTGATGGGCACAATAGCAGCAATTGATGAGCACACTGGCAGCAATTGATGGGCACAGTGGCGGCAATTGATGGGCACACTGGCGGCAATTGATGGGTACAGTAGCTGCATTTGATGGCACAGTGGCGGCAATTTATGGGTACAGTGGCTGCGTTTGATGGGCACAGTGGCTGCATTTGATGGCACAGTCGCTGCAATTGATGGCACAGTTTGTTTGCGCTCCCACCAAAAATTTTGAGCACCAGCCGCCACTGCACACCAGTATTGACTACAGTAGTTTCCAGCATTTCTCTTCTCACTCATTTTCTCTCCCTCAGGCCTCGTACACACGACCGAGTTTCTCGTCGTAAAAAACACGTCGTTTTTTTCTACGAGATTTTTGTTAAGCTTGTTGATTTTCTCGTCAAGCTTTCTATGCGTACACACACTGACATTTCCCAATTTCCTCGTTGTTCTCCACGCTCACGTCCAGCACGTACGACGGCACTATAAAGGGGAAGATCTTTTTTCTTGACGCCACCCCTTGGGCTGCTTTTGCTGATCTCGTGTTACCGCGTGTGAAGTAAAAGTTTGGGAAGAGACGATTCGCGCTTTTCAGTCTTCGTACTTTTCAGATCGTTTTCTGCGGTTCAGTTTGTGCTTGTGGGTTCATATCTTGACTTTCAGGGCGTCTAGGCAGGTCGTATCTGTTTTACAGTGCGTTCTTGCCTGTTCGTTTCTGTTTTTCAGTTCGTTATTCATAGGCCTTGCTGTTCTAAAGTGCGTTCTGTTCTGTACGTTCTGATAAGACGACCGTTTCTTATTAGCCATGTCGCCTGGACGTTCTCGTCGTCGAGTTCGTGCTGTGCGTGCGCTTGGTGTTGGTCTGATTGTTTTGGACCAAGACCAGTCCATGAATGGTGTGAGGAGGAGTTCATGGACCAAGAATTGGTTGCTCCAGCGGGACCAATTCTGCCATATGCCTCTGCTGCGGGAGATCGTCGAGAATAATCCTGAGGACTACAGGAATTTTCTGCGGATGTCTGACCCCGTTTTTCAGGAACTGTTGGCTTTGGTGTCCCCCTATATTACCAGGCAGGACACCGTTATGCGGGAAGCCATCAGTGCTGAGCAGAGGCTCATCGCCACATTACGTTACCTGGCGACAGGGAGAAGTCTTCAGGACTTGAAGTTCACCACAGGCATCTCCCCCCAGGCTCTGGGCCTCATAATCCCAGACACCTGTTCTGCTATTATACAAGTCCTGCAGGAGGACTATATTAGGGTAAGTTTTCTCCATTAACATCACATTTTATGTATTACATGTATGCTAATGTATTGTATTTCTTTCATCCTTCCCTAATTACCATGATTGTAATATGCTGAGAATGTCCCCTTTGTCCCCATGCATGCTGGAAGCTTTAGATTGCCCCTTTTTTCTCCTCCATAAATATTTCCCTTCACTAACTTTTCCAGCAGGGGCGCCTGTTGCTCCAAATGTTTGGGGGTCCCACCCCAATTTATGAACTAAACTTCCTCCTTTTTTGCTCAGGTGCCTATTAAACGCCCTCAGTTGTCCCCTCTAATGCAGCCATTTTGTTCCCTCCAATGCAGCCATTTAGTCCCCTCTAATGCAGCCAGTTTCCCCCCAGCCCTGCACTTACCTTCTTGTGGTCAGCGCCATCCTTCTTCTGTCCTTGATGTCTTCTCCTTCCCTTGATGTTGCATCAGCCAATCATGTTACTATTAAATAGACTTGGTGAACATGACTGGCAGAGCAGCCTGCCAGTGTTTCCCCAAGGAATGCCCCCCCCCCTGCGTCCCCTATTTTACTTTTCGGAAGCCAATTACATCCCTCAGGTTGTAATGTGCAAGACTATTTTACTACCTGTTTCTGCTATGCAATTTGAACCCCCTAAATGCCGCAATTATTCATATGTCGGTCGCTTAACAAGAGGCCATCCACCTGAATAGTGGGCGGCATAGACAATACATAGGTTCATGCAACGCATGAACCTATGTATTGTTCTGAGTGATGGGCACAGGAGAGAGGGGGCAGTGCTCCAGCGCCCACTCTGGACGCACCGCCACTGCAATGCTATCCTGTGGCCAAACACATTTCCCCCCCCCAAAATAATTTAGTAATGGCCCATCAGAGGGGGTGATGAATCTGATAAATGAGTCTTCCCTTATACTTATTTTAAACACCTTAATAAACGTAGAATTTGATTGATGTTGGCCTTTATTTTTTTAGAATCAAATTTCCTTGTAATGTCTGACTTTGGTATTCTAATATTATTTCATCTTGTTTCACTCCACAGCTTCCTTCCACGCCACAGGAATGGCAGACTGTGGCATCGGAGTTTGCCATGCGGTGGGACTTCCCCAACTGCGGTGGTGCCATAGACGGGAAGCACGTCCGCATCGTGCCGCCACCCCGTTCTGGGTCCTACTACTACAATTACAAGGGGTTTCATAGCATTGTGCTGATGGCGGTGGTGTCAGCACGGTATGAATTCCTCTATGTTGATGTAGGGAAGAATGGCCGGATGTCCGATGGGGGATCCTTCATCCAGACGGAGTTTGCCCTCCGTCTCCAGAGTGACGACCTTGCATTGCCACCGGATGCAGGGAATATTGAAGGACTCCCCTTTGTTTTCTTGGCTGATGAAGCCTTCGGACTCGGACGGCATCTTATGAGGCCATTTCCACAGAGGACCCTGACCCCAGAGAAGAGGGTGTTCAATTAACGGCTGGCCAGGGGCCGAAGAGTTGTCGAAAATGCCTTTGGCATAATGGCCAGCCGGTTCCGCCTTTTTATGACTTCAATACACTTGGCGGACTACAAAATAAACTATGTCGTATTATGCTGCTGTGTGCTACACAACTTTCTGAGCCAAAAATCAAATTCCTATATGGCCTCAGTTTTGCCAGAGGCTGGACTTTCCCCTGCAAATCCCCTGCCGGGCCTGGAATCTGCCCGTCCTGGCTTGCCCTCCCAAAATGCCCGTGAGGTTCGGGACAAATACATGGAGTATTTCACGGGTAGGGGGGCAATTCCTATGCCAGCCTATGTCTAAGGATCCCAATAAAAAGCTTGTTTAAACCTTTAATTATTTGTTCTTTCCTGTCTCCTTGTTTGTCTTTGTGCATTTGTAGTGCCAAGTGTATTTTACTTTAGTAAATAACAACCATTTCACTATGTAACCTTACAAAATAACCAAATAAGCTTAGAGGGTATTATAAAAAGAAGCTACACGTTGTTTGTGGTCAAATATTTTACTCTGTGCACATTCTCACCATTTTTAGTTTTTTCTGTTTTTCTGGGTTGGCCTGGCCCCAACCCAGCAATTTTTTGCTTATGAAAATACAAAAATAACAGTTGCATTCCAAAAATTACAACATTGGATACCTCTGAGCAATCTGAGACATTCACTTACACAAACTATGTCTCTATGTGCCCGTCCTAATATGGGGTCCTGCCACCCCTTGCCCAGGCAAAAATTGAATATGCACACATTTGGGATTTTTTTCATCTAGGAAGTTTACAATCCTGATCCCTATTGTCAACATGTGCTATCTGCCATCAGGGGTGATCAATGGACGTGTTTTGGGGGTGCAACCCCTTCCTCAGTTCACCGACTTTAGATACGAGGAAGGGGTTGCACCCACAAAAGACGTACATGGATATCCCCTGATGGCAGATAGCACATGTTGACACACTGTGTGCAGATTAAATTTTTGGCTGGTTTGATTGTCAAAAAAATTCGAAAAGTTGCAAAAACAAACATGTAAAAACAAATGTGTTTGGATGGCTTATTGAATTCTCCCCAAAACATTGAGAATGTCTTTAAATGTTTGTTCCATCACATGGATTCTTTGTTTAATAAGGTCCAGTTCCGTGCTACATTCCATCACTTGCTGGATGAGGCGGAGGGCACTGTCAGCAGAGAACCGTGTACTATCCTTCACAACATTTATATCCCCTAAAAACAAAAAACAAAAGGTATTATAACTCTGCAGGCCTACATCTCTTACCTGAAGCTGTGGTGACAGATACTGACCTGTTGTGGTGACCAGATCCACAACGTCATCCACCTCTCCTTCCTGCACTTCTCCTTCCTCCACTTCAACTTCCTGCACATCTTTCGGTTGTGGGTCTTTGGGAGTTTGGGGTTGCTTGGAAGTTGTGGGGTGCATGTGCTCCCTGGAGTGTCCTCCTCCCAGTCTTCTCTCCCCTATGAGAATCAAACAAAAGGTCTATTTATCACACTGTAAATCTCAATGTTAAAATAAAAACAGGCTAAATTGATTGGAAGTGTGGTACAAGTGTGTGTTTGGGCGGAATTTAAAGAAGAATGCATTATTTATGACCAAGAATATGCTTAGTATTCACCTTTGGATGTAATTTATTTGACATGGAGGCACCACAAAAATTCTCGTATGCACCTGTGTGGGACACCCAAAAAAGGCGGGTCTGGTGGCCCACACTATAGTGCTCCAAAGTACAGATGTGGAAGCAGCTGCTGAGTGTCCTCTCCTTTACACTGATAAAAGTTTGCATTTCATTCTCTTTACAAACACATCATCTAGACGAAAAAATACGCCACAATTTTGGAGCAAAAATGGCAGATGTATAATTACTTTTGTGGCTCTAAAATAAGCCAAAACCGCGGATAGTGGCCGAACAAAGTGTCGGTAACGTAACGAACGATTACTGTGCCCAACCAAGTTCAAAATATTACATTTTGGAAGCGAGTCCAATATGAGAAACCAAAATAAAGAGCAACATGTCAGTTTAGAAAAAGATTAATAGCAGAAAAGTCATATGGCGGAGTCTATCTGTAATTATTGGTCTGCTAACAGGGACTCGGCTGGCTCTGGTGTGCAGTGGGATGCTTTTAAGGCCTGGGTTAGGGGGGAATATATCTCCCGGATATCCACATTGCAAAGGGAGGGTGAGAAGGAGTTGCTTGACAGGGAGGAGGAGGCTAGTGGGTGTGAGAGATCCTATGTTGAGGCCCCTACGGAGGCAGCATATTCTACATGGCAGCAGGCCCTTAGGAAGCTTTCCCTGTGCCGGATTGATCAGACTAAGAAATCTATGTTATACTCTGCCCAACGAGTTTTTGAACATGGAAACAAGAACGGACACTTGCTGGCGTGGCTATCCAGGGGTTCGACTCAGTCTACACATATAGTGGGGGTGTGGGACGAGGGAGGGATGGTGCTCACTTCCCCGGACAATATCAATGCTAGATTCTCCCAATTCTTTCAAGGGGTCTACTCCTCGAGAGTTCAGTACTCGCCCTCTGACCTGCAGGCCTTTTTGGACTCGGTCCCTTTCCCCACACTTGATGAGACTGTGCGGGCAGACCTTGAGACAGACATTACCCTGGAGGAAGTTCAGGGGGCCATAGGGGGGTTGCAGGGAGGTAAGACCCCTGGGATTGACAGACTCCTGACAGAATTCTACTCACAGAATTGGAGACCCTTGCCCCAAAGCTGACAATGCTTCTCTCAGAATTCAGCAGACATGGTGCCCTGCCTAAATCTATGGCGGAGGCGGTTATTGTGTTGGTGCCCAAGCCCGGTAAGGATCCTCTAGACTGTGCCTCCTACAGGCCCATCTCCCTACTGAACGTGGACGCTAAAGTCCTTGCCAAGATCATTGCGAACCGTCTATCAGGAGTGATTACTGAGCTGATTCACATGGATCAGACTGGATTTATGCCGGGTAAGGGCACCGACATCAATATTCGTAGACTCTTTTTGAATCTCTCTGTAACGCATGACCGTGTCGGATCCCGGGTGGTGGCTTCTCTGGACGCGGAGAAAGCCTTTGACTCGGTGGAATGGGGGTATTTGTGGGAGGTCTTGGCCAGGTTTGGCTTTGGCCCCCGTTTTATACACTGGATTCGGATGCTGTATGGGAGGCCGGTGGCGAGGGTTCGTACCAATGGGTGGGTCTCGGAGCCCTTTCCGCTTTCCAGGGGGACTCGTCAGGGGTGCCCCCTCTCCCCCAGCCTCTTTGCCCTTGCGTTGGAACCCCTAGCGATCGCTGTCCGGGAATCCCGGGCGATTTCCGGGCTATCGGTAGGGAGGCTGGAGGAGAAGATATCCCTCTACGCGGACGACGCCCTCCTGTACCTCAATGACGCTGGTCCCTCGCTGCTGGCAGCCCTGGAGACGTTCGAAGTTTTTGGGACGTTCTCTGGAGTTAGAATAAACTGGTCCAAGTCGGTGCTCTTCCCGCTGGATGCCCAGGCTACCTCTCTGGCTAGCCCGTCCCCCTTAAAGTGGGTCACTGAATTTAAATACTTGGGAGTAATGGTGACAAGGGAGGCAGCCCAATATTATACACATAATGTTCTCCCCCTATTGAATGTAGTAAAGGAGAAGTGCCTGGCTTGGTCTGGTCTCCCCCTGAACCTCATAGGACGCATCAACATTATTAAGATGGTTCTGCTACCAAAGTTTAATTATATATTTCGGAACAGCCCGGTCTGGATCCCGGCCTCCTTCTTTAGAGTTGTTAATGGGTGCATTACCTCATTTCTGTGGAATGGGAGGGTCCCCAGACTGGCTAAGTCTACCCTTCATCTTCCTACGCGGCTGGGGGGGCTCGCTTTACCAGATCTGCTGGTCTACTTCTGGGCAGCTGTCCTGGTGACGGCACACTGGTGGGTGGTGGGAGATAGGTCAAATGCAGCAGTGTGCCTCGAGGCAGCCTGTTTGGGTTCCTTGATGGACCTGCGAAACCTGGTATACAGAGGGGCAAGGGCATATTCTATGGTTCCGGCCCCCACCAAGACTACCCTTAAGGTTTGGGCGGCTGCTAGGAAAAGGTTCTCCCTGCCCAATAGATGGGCCCCGGCTCAGCCATTGTGGGGCAATCCTGGACTGCCGCACTTTAGATCGATTCCTGATCCACAGGTCTGGGCCAGATTCGGGGTAAAAACACTGCAGGACATTATGCCAAATGGGGTACTTTTAACCTTTGCACAGCTTAGCAGGCAGTTTCAGGTGCCGGGATGGATGCTCTTCCGATATCTCCAACTACGCCACGCTGCTAGGGCGCAATTTTCCACTAGACCCCTGTTAGAATTTGACCCTGTTGAGTCGCTCTTGGTACAGGAGGACCTCAAGAAGCCACTCTCTGTACTATATGGGACACTGCTCAAACCAGATACCCCGAGACTGGACAGGCTTTGGGATAGGTGGAAGGCGGACGTCCCATCCCTGGGGAAGGAGGAGTGGGAGGACGCGTTGGAGGAATGTCCCAAGCTGGTGATTTCCTCCCGGGACAAACTGACACAAATCAAAATGCTGCACAGGGTGTATTATACACCGGTTAGGCTCCATAGGATATACCCTGACAGAGACCCCTGCTGCGCAAGATGTCGGACCCACCCTGGCACCCTTATACATCTACTTTGGGAATGCCCTAAGATACAGGTATTCTGGAGAGGGGTGTTTGAATTGATCAATCTGAAACTGGACTTGGAGCTTCCCGTGTCGCCAGAGCTGGCCTTGTTTGGGGTCCAAGATGATGAGCAGAGACCCCGCCATAGAAAACAGTTGATTGCGTATTTGTTATTTTATGCCAAAAAGTCTATTATTTGCAAGTGGATATCCCCTAGCTCTCCGTCAGTGTCCTCCTGGCTGGCCATGGTTGATGCTGCAATACCAATGTACAGGCTGACGTATATCAGCAGAGGATGCCCCTGGAAGTTTGACAAGGTGTGGTTGCCCTGGATATCGCCTTGATTGGTCCTACAACCCCCTTCTAGACCCTTGCGCCCGGTTGAGATAGGATGGCCAGTTGGGTGGGCAGGGCCCCCCCCCCCCAGAAGTTATATTCTTTACATTATCCCTTATATGTCGCTGTTGCCTGCTGAATACACTGATTTGTATGTCACAAGTTGTAATGTCATATTCCTCGGCTATGTTGGCCGAGCTCTGTTTATATGTTCATGTATATATAACTGCTCAATAAACACAACCTGATTGTAAAAAAAAAAAAATAGCAGAAAAGTCTACATTTTACTTACTTTTAGCGAGCATTCTCTTTATGCTCCTCAACTGCTCTGGCTCCCTCAGTTTGAGGTCTGACCACCTCTTTCTGAGCTGCTCATTTGAGCGTTTCACCCCGAAATTCGCCTTCAGACTCTTCACGACTTTAGTGAGGATTTTGGCCTTCCTTCTATTTGGTTTGCTATACGGCCCATGCTTGGCATCATAATCAGCCTTGAGCAAGATGTCCACCATCTCCGCCATCTCCGCAAAATACATATTCGATGCCTTGAATCTCCTCCTTGATCGTGACGTTTCCTCGGTCTCCGGGCTTGTCTCCTCCTCGTTAGTTGCGGAATTATCAGACACCTGCTGTAACTCCGCCATATCTGTCTGCGCGCCGAAAGAGAAGGGGCGGGGAAAAGATGTTAGTTAGAACGTCATGGGCGGGCGACGTGTGCGGAGCGACGTGTTCGTATTTTGACGCATGCGTGGTGTGTATATAGCAAACACACATGTGACTATAGTACGTTCGGTGTGCGGAGAGAGGAGTTCAAGTGACGGGCGTGCGAACGAAGGTATGTGATTTTGTGACTTGTACAAATTGTTGGCCTATACTGTCTTGAGAATGTTGGAGGATATATATGGTGACTAGCATGTTAAGGAGGTTAGACTGTTTGCCTCACATTAGTTATATATAATTTATTTAACTTGTAGATACAATATGAATGTCTTTATTAGCGACAAAGAGTTCCTGGCGGAATTTATTGACCGGGTAAGGGAGCTGCCGGCTCTGTGGGAGACGAAAAACCCCATCCACAAAAAAAGAGGGGTGAGAAAAGCAGCGCTGGAGAAGCTGCTCCCATTTGTGCATACCAAGGTGCCCACAGCCACAGCAAAACAAGTGGACACTAAAATTGGGAGCTTGAGAGGCACCTACAGGACTGAACGCTCTAAGGTGCTGGCTTCTCAGAGGTCAGGAGCAGCAGCAGATGATGTGTATGTCCCGATTTTGTGGTACTACAACAGGATGTCCTTCCTGGATGACCACATTGAGACAAGGCCATCACTCTCCACTCTTCCCCCCAGACTTCCCAGCAGCCAACCTGAGCCTTCTCTGGAGCAAGAGGAGGCAGCCATCCTGGATGATCCTGATTTGGCCATCTGGAGCCAGGTATAGTATTTATCGAAAATGTATTGGGATAAACTTAATGTTTGACAAATATGTCAAGATGACAAACATAAAATATTTTGGATTGCACAAGTGAAATCAAGATCTGTAGACATTATTCTGCACTTAATTGGGTGCTAAATAGTCAATCTGATGTAGTGGTAAATTTAAAGCAAGGATTTATGGATTTACATTCTAATTGCTTCAATCAAGATTACAAAGTTTGATGCAAAGATTAAACTAACATATTAAACTATGTCCCTTTTTCATACACAGGATGAAATCAGCCAGGAGGAGGGTCTGGAAACTGTCAGGCAGGAGGAGGAAGGGCCCAGTGGCAGCCAGGAGGTGGCAGGGCCCAGTGGCAGCCAGGAGGTGGCAGGGCCCAGTGGAAGACAGGAGGTGGCAGGGTCCAGTGGCAGACAGGAGGTGGCAGGGCCCAGTGGCAGACAGGAGGTGGCAGGGCAAAGGAGAAGCACCAGATCCCAGGTGCCTCCCATCCGGCTTCACAAAAGAGGCAGGAGGGACAGGAGCACGAGTGAGGCAGCAATGGCCCTTATTCGTGAGGCCCATGCCACCCTCCAGGAGCCCACATCCCCTGAAGAGGCCATTGCCGGCCTAGTGGAGGCTAAGTTCAAGGTGATGAGCATGGAGCAACACCTCCTATGCGAGCCCCTGCTCATCACCTTGCTCAACAAGGGGGTGATGGAGAAAATTACCCCCAATACCGCCATATGTGAGGTGGCACAACTGACCCAACCTCAACCTCCACCTCCCCCTTCTTCTTCTGCCCCACCCCCTTCTGCTACACCTCCACCTTCTTCTTCTGCCCCACCCTCTTCTGCTACACCTCCCCCTTCTTCTTCTGCCCCTCCCCCTTCTGCTACACCTCCCCCTTCTTCTTCTGCCCCACCCCCTTCTGCTACACCTCCCCCTTCTTCTTCTGCCCCACCCCCTTCTGCTACACCTCCACCTTCTTCTTCTGCCCCACCCCCTTCTGCTACACCTCCCCTTCTTCTTCTGCCCCACCCCCTTCTGCTACACCTCCCCCTTCTTCTGCCCCACCCCCTTCTGCTACACCTCCACCTTCTTCTTCTGCCCCACCCCCTTTTGCTACACCTCCACCTTCTTCTTCTGCCCCACCCCCTTCTGCTACATCTCCTCCTCCTCCTCCTGACAGGAGTACCCCTCCAGTGGGCCAGCCTCCAGCCAAACGAAGAAGGAAGGCTGCAGGGAAGGCTTCAGGGAAGGTTGCAGGGAAGGTTGCCAGGAAGAAGAGGAAGTGATGGCCTTGCTTCATTGTGGTCGGACAGAAGGCAGCCTGTTGTAGTACCACAGACTTGGGACATATATCTCACCTGCTGCTGTTCCTGACCTCTGGGAGGCCAGCATCAGATTGTGTTCAGAAATGTTGGCCTTCTCAAGCTCCCAATTTTAGTGTCCACACAGGGTTGCTGTGTGCTCTGGGGTCCCTGGGATGCACAAATGGCAGCAGGTTCTCCAGCGCTGCCTTCTCTTTATTTTATTTTTAAACATGAATAAATGTGATTTTTGTTTAAGTTCATACTTGACTATGTGTATTTGTAAAAATTAAAAATCTAGCTTTGGAGTAAGCAGATACATTTGACTGACAAAAAAAGGGACAGATAACAACCCCCCAAAAGAATAACTAAATCTGATTATCAAAAAAACATGGTGGGAAATTTAACTAATATAGATTCCAAAATTAAATGGGAGATCACTACCAAAACATTGCGAAATTATAATTAACATCATTTTTAAAAATATTACCATTTAAATTATTCCTAAAAACTTGCACGATATAATACACATAAATCTTCTTAAGCGCAGCATGAAAAAGGTTAAAAAAAAAGTCATAACTCTGTGTGAATATCAGCAGCAAAAGAAGGTCACTCGTTTTGATTAATGTAACATTCTAACGAAGATTTCAATGCAGAACATTTAAACGATGCAATATTTTTGAGCGTGACGAATGTGCTCTCTCCATTACGAAGGCTTGTTTTACCAGAAGATGCGCTCCCGTCTCATAGTTGCTTGTGAGCATGCGCGCTTTTGGAAGAGTCGTAAAAGCATACACACGAACCATTTTCTCGTCACAAAACAGCCTGACGAGAAACACGACGAGGAAATCTGGAATCCTGACGAGAAAATAGAGAGCAGGTTCTCTATTTTCTCGTTGAGATTCTCGGCAATTTTCTCGTCGTAAAACCATACACACGAACGTTTTTCTCGACAAAAAAGCTCTCGCGGCACATTTCTTGCCGGTTTTGGATGAGAAACTCGGTCGTGTGTACGAGGCTTCACTTAGCTAATGTGACTCCAGTTCTGATGGAGAGGGGCAGGGGAGGGGCAAACAAGGACAATGTATAGGCCCCCGACGTCCTCCTTATCAACCGATGATATCAACAGCTGGTCCACACAGTGCCCAAGGTTGTAATGCTGAACAAAAAACTGTGGCTGGTCTAGACCAGTGGTTCTCAACCCTGTCCTCAAGTACCCCCAACAGTCCATGTTTGCAGGTTTTCCTTTATCGTGCACAGGTGCTTTTAAAGAGGAAGTAAACCCCCCCCCCCGATAAAAGGGGGGAAAAAAAACCCTGCAAGAGAAAGGCATAATAAGCTAGTATGCATAGCATACTAGCTCATTATGTGGCACTTACCTGAGATCGAAGCCCCCGAAGCGCTCCTCGTTCCCCTCCTTCACCGCCGCCATGTTCCCTCGGAGCGTCTTCCTTGTATCGCTGCTCCGGCGCTGTGACTGGCCGGAGCGGCGATGACATCACTCCCGCGCATGTGCGTGGGACCAGCAGATCCCTGCGCATGCGCAGGGATCCGGCATTATCCCATTCAGAAAACCGGCACGCTCAGTGCGCCTGCGCCGCTGTCTACGGTGCGCATGCGCCGTAGACATCGGTGCAGTGTTTTCTGCAAATATCTCCTTAACCGTGTAGGTTAAGGAGATATTTCTTGCACCTACAGGTAAGCCTTAATCTAGGCTTACCTGTAGGTGCAAGTTGTCAAAGTGGGTTTACAACCACTTTAAATCAGAGTCAATGGCTTGGTATTTTGGACAGCTATTTTATCTAAAAACAAATCCCAAAACATGACCTGTTGGGGGTACTTGAGGACAGGTTTGAGAACCACTGGTTTAGTCTACCTTTGTCAGTAGCAGGCATAATAATCTTATTACAATGAGTGTCCTTAAGTGTCACATGCCTGGGAAGGTCCCAAATCTATTTAAAAATGTATTTTCTGTTCCCCTAGCTTTTTTGGGGGGACAACTCGGCACCAAAACAAAATTTTGCCATATTACAAAGACCCAAGGAAGAGGCAGGAATACGTACGTGTTCCTTTACTATTTGGTGGCACAGTTAAAAGATCTAGTTATGTTGGTCCTCCCTGAGATGTCTTCTAATTCAGAAACTCATCTGGCAAATGTACAGTAATGGGGACATGACAAAAGTTAAAGTGTATCTATGGTCATATAAAATCACATATTCATTTCCACATTGTATTTCAATTATTTCTAGCTTACTCCTACTAATCTGAAGGATCTTGAAGTATGTAAACTTACTTTGTTACATAGTTACATAGTTAGTCAGGTTGAAAAAAGACACAAGTCCATCTAGTACAACCAAAATAAATAAATAAATATATAAAATATATAATATAACGCAATCCCATATACACAATCCTTCACTCACAATTGATCCAGAGGTAGGTAAAATTTGCTACAGCTGGGGAAAATATTCCTTCCTGATCCCCCGAGAGGCAATCAGATTTTCCCTGGATCAACTTTACCTATAAATGTCAGTACCCAGTTATATTATGTACATTTAAGAAATAATCCAGGCCTTTTTTTAAAGCAATCTACTGAGCTGACCAGAACCACCTCTGCAGGGAGTCTATTCCTCATTTTCACATCTCTTACTGTGAAGAAACCTTCCTGTATTTGCAGATGAAATATTTTTTCCTCTAGACCAGGGGTTTCCAAACTTTTCAACACGAGGGCCACATTGTAGATTTTACAAGTATTCGGGGGCCGAAAAAAAACAGTTATGTATAAAATATCAGCGGTGTCCTCATCAGTGTCCCCATCAGCGGTGTCCCTATCAGCAGTGACCCCATCAGCGGTGTCCCCATCAGCAGCATCCCCATCAGCAGTGTCCCCATTAGCAGCGTCCCCATCAGCAGCGTCCCCATCAGCAGTGTCCCCATCATTGTTGATGGGGACACCGCTGATGGGCACACCAATGATGGGGAGGCCGCTGATTGGGGACACCGGTGTCCCCATCAGCAGTGTCCCCATCATTGCTGATGAGGACACCGCTGATGGGGACACCGCTGATGGGGACACCGGTGTCCCCATCAGCCCTGTCCCCATCAGCAGTGACCCCATGTCCCCATCAGCGGTGTCCCCATCAGCAGTGTCCACATCAGTTTCCCCATCAGTAGTGTCCCCATCAGCAGTGACCCCATGTCCCCATCAGCGGTGTCCCCATCATTGCTGATGGGGACACCGCTGATGGGGACACTGCTGATGGGCACACCAATGATTGGGGACGCCGCTGAGGGGGACGCCGATGGGGACACCGGTGTCCCCATCATCACTGATAGGGACACCGGTGTCCCCATCAGCGGTGTCCCCATTAGTGGTGTCCCCATCAAAGGTGTCCCCATCAGAGGTATCCCCAGCAATGTTCCCATCAGTACAGCAATGTCCCCAGAAATATCCCCATCAGCACAGCAATGTAGCAATCTCCCCTGTAGTGTGCTTATTAGCTTTGTGCAACTCAATAACATGAACAGCCTCTTACCTCGGTACTAGCCAAGTTCAGCTCTTCTGCAGCTCCCGTCTCCGAGGCGCGGCACCTCCCCTCTTCCCGCCCGCTGTTTAAATTAACAATCCTTCAATAACTTCAAACAGCGGGCGGGAAGAGGGGAGGTGCCGCGCCTCGGCGGTCCCAGGCAGCAGCCTATCTAAAAAAACAGCACGGCTTCTCTTGTTAACAAAAAAAAAAAAACGCGTGGAAGCATGGGCGGCTTTGTTTACACTGCGGGCCGGATAAAACACACAAGCAGGCCGGATGTGGCCCGCGGGCCGGGGTTTGGAGACCCCTGCTCTAGACGTAGAGTGCCCCCTTGTCCTCTGTGATGACCTTAAAGTGAATATCTCAACACCAAGTTCACTATATGGACCACTTATGTATTTGTACATGTTGATCATATCCCCCTTAAAGGGGTCGTAAAGGTAGATTTTTTATTTGCTAACTAGCTTCCTTTAAGCTAGTGCAGTGCTAGTTCACTTACCTGTTCCTTTGATTTTCCTTCTAAATGGCACTAATCCTTGTTTAAAATCCTCACTTCCTGTTCCTCTCAATGGAGCTTGTCACCGTCAATCGAGCCGTTTTGCCTGGTGGTGAGTGATCGTGCTCACCCCCTCCCTTGGACTACAGCCCTGCGTGGAGATGCTCTCTACGTTTCACAGAGTCAGACACGGAGGCTGGGGGCTTGTGGGCGTGTCTACGACGCGGCGTGTGTATGAGAAATGGGCGGAGTGTGTACAAGAACGTTCTCGTTAGGTGAGATAGAGCAAAAAACGACAATGCGCATGCGCGATGCCGATAAGCATAATGGGAAATGTAGTTCCGTTGTTGCCGTGACGCCGCTTTAATGCATGTGCACCGCAAACCCGGAAATAGAGCCCAGAACTGCGAGAGGAAAGCAGGAGAATGATAATTACATATGATTTTAAGAGGTAATTAAATAATTTTTAAATAAATTATAAACTTTTTCGATATATGTATCAGTGTTGCCAACCCCCTGAAGTGAAATTTACTGGCAAGGATGCCAAAATTTCTGTACGGCACCAATTTCTTACTGGCAAAAATAATGAAGATTACTGGCAGAGCCGCATTTTTTACTGATGCTGCAAAAAAGTACCTAAAATTACGGTATTTAGTGCTAAACAGTGCAAATATCAATATTTGAACTAAAAACACATAGCTAATGCTAATATCAATGTGTTTAAGTTAAACAAAAGTAAAAAAACATATTTCTCAATTCACATGAAGGTTAGGTTACTATAACCCGGCCAGCACAGAGTTCCCTCTTACATCAGAGTCTGCAGGATGCCCCCTTACAGTGCAAGGGAACTCTTATGTAAAGGGGAACGCTGCAGATCATGATGTAAGGGGGAACTCTGATGTGGGGGGAGGGGCTCTGGTGAATAGAGACCACCTTCCACAGAGTGAATACACTAAGGTAAAGGGGGGGTACTAATATAAAGGGGAAACCTTTATATCAGTGCCCCCTTACATTATTGTATTCATTCACCTCCTTACATCAGACAGTGACCCCCCCCCTCAGAATGGCCTGGCGGCACTGTCACTTACCTCCTCTCGGGTGCACAGTGTGGGGCTCAGTCAGACGGCTCCAGCTTGGTGGCTCTGATCTCCTCTTCCCAGTCCACACGTCTGTTTCTTCCTGGGCCGTAACCCCCATCCCGGCGGCACGCCCACTCTTGACTCCTTTCTAGGATCCCCTCAGAGACTGTAGACATGACAAGAGATGGTCAGAGGCTGCGGACACACGATACAGGAGGGGGACAGAGACTGCAGACACACTACAGGAGGTGGACAGAGGCTACGGACATACTACAGGAGGGGAACAGAGGCTGCGGACATACTACAGGAGGGGGACAGAGGCTGCGGACATACTACAGGAGGGGGACAGAGGCTGCGGACATACTACAGGAGGTGGACAGAGGCTGCGGACATACTACAGGAGGGGGACAGAGGCTGCGGACATACTACAGGAGGGGGACAGAGGCTGCGGACACACTACAGGAGGGGGACAGAGGCTGCGGACACACTACAGGAGGGGGACAGAGGCTGCGGACACACTACAGGAGGGGGACAGAGGTGCGGACACACTACAGGAGGGGGACAGAGGCTGCGGACACACTACAGGAGGGGGACAGAGGCTGCGGACACACTACAGGAGGGGGACAGAGGTGCGGACACACTACAGGAGGGGGACAGAGGCTGCAGACACACTACAGGAGGGGGACAGAGGCTGCGGACACACTACAGGAGGGGGACAGAGGTGCGGACACACTACAGGAGGGGGACAGAGGCTGCGGACACAACCATATTACTTCTGCACATCATCAGTGTGCTGTGTCCTCCTCCTGTGCCCCTTTCACCACTCCACAGGTCAGGGCAGCACTGTGCTGCCCTGACCTGTGAAGAGGTGAAAGGGACACAGGAACCAGAGGAGGATACAGCACACTGATGACGCTGTCCCCTTGTATCCCCCCCTGTTTCACTGACCTTGAGTCCGTCCTCCTCACTCCTGCCTGGGCCCTGTCAGTGCTCCGAGTCCTCCACAGACCACCTATGATGAGTGCATGGCATGCACTCACTGCAGGTGTCCCGCCACTGCCGCCAGCCACTGTGGCCTTTTCAAAAATGGCGCCAGCGGCGCCATCACGTTACTGCGTGTGCGCCGCCGCCGCTCGGCCGAGTTCCGAATGCGCTCGGCCGGCGCATTCGGAACGGCGCATGCGCAGTTGTATGGCCGGCTCGCGGCCATCTTTTTTATGGGCGCCGGTGCCCATAAACGGACTTTTACGTACAGCCCGAAAAAGGGGTTAAATCGCGGGCTGTACGTAAATCTACGTACGGTTGGCAACACTGATATGTATATAACAGAGATTAATTATAGGTTATTTTTTTTTTACCTTTACAACCCCTTTAATCTCCTCTTATCAAAAGAGAATAAATTCAGTTCCTCTAATCTTTCCTCATAGCTGAGTTCCTCTTACCAGTTTGGTTGCCCTTCTCTGCACTTTCTCCAGTTCCCCGATATCTATCTTTGTGAAGATCCCCTCACATTTACTTCCTTGAATTCTGTGACACATAGACACTATACCCTGTGAGTAGGCACTGCTGTGTCACACATTTCACAGAGCCTGCCTTGTGATCTACAGAGATGCTAAGAGGAAGAGATCAGTACAGGAATCACTTCTTGCAGGCAGCAAGGTACCATGGGATATGTAATCCTTAGCAAATTGAAAGGAAACAGCAGATGAGAAGCTGTGGGAAAAGATGACCAGCAGACAGGCAGAGATTTTTTAATTAAAGCGGAGGTCCGCCCCAAAAAAAAACAAAAAACAGAAGCTACACATACTGCAGCTGCTGGCTTTTTATTAATAGGACACTTACCTGTCCTGGAGTCCAGCGATGTCGGCACCTTTCGGCTTCATGCCGGGAACCCTACTGCGCATGCGCGAGGCAAGCTCCTCTCTCCTACTGGCATGTGATCAGCGCAGAGCCAATGAACACTGTCCAGATAGCGTGTCAGGGGTCTTTCAGTCCCATAGGGCAGTCAGAAAACTTCTCCTACAAGCTTTTACCAGTGCTTGGCTGGATACTGCTAGAAGTCACAAGACTTCTCTAACTGCTGAAGAGAAAAGGTATTCAGCAGTTTATATTTACTAAAACTATTGCATTTCCATGTTCTGTGTACTGTGGGAGACCAGATATAGTGAATGAATGCAGGGTCCTGGGTTTAGTAACACTTTAAAGTGTGAATCTTACATTAAATATGAGATGAGTTAATCTTGTCCAAATGTAAAAAATGTAAAAAACTGCGCTGAAAAATCTAAAGTAAGAGAACCGGATATCTTGGGCTGATATCACAGTTACTAGTTTGGAAGCTGCGATTTCTAAGTAAACAACAATACAGAAAACATATATGGAAAAAGAGAAAAATCACGCTGACCCATGAATAAAACCTAATGCTTGGCCATGTGAAACCAATAGAATTGAATTAAATAAGTAAGTGAACCCTAATAATGTGACTTAAATGATGCAAAAATTTCGTTCCTCTTTGGAACACATTGATTGTAAACTACACTTCAAGGAATAAATTTGATAAATGCAACAATAAAATTATAAATAATCAAAAATCATATAGTCCATATAAAAATGTGCAAATAATGTCCATATAACAGCACCAGTGCTCAGTGAAAAAATTAATCCACAAGTGAAAGGTTGCATCCAAAGAAATGTGAAGTTCCACCACCAATCAGCAGGAATTCCTCCTTACCAGCTAGTCACGATCCCCCGTGACAGAGGATCAATGAATGCATGAATACAGGCAGCTCTTCCCACAGACCAGTAACCACATATAAGTTTCTTGAGGCAACAGCGGTATATTTAAATGTATAGATGTGAATCGGGTAGCACAGAATGGTAGTTTTTTTTTTTTCTTTCATCTGGGACTATCTTACTTCATGGCTGCAGTCTCTTGTGTGTGTGTGGCCTCCACATCCAGCACAGGTGATCAATGTGTTCCAAAGAGGAACAAAATTTTTGCATAATTTAAGTCACATTATTAGGGTTCACTTACTTATTTAATTAAATTCTATTGGTTTCACATGGCCAAGCATTAGGTTTTATTCATGGGCCAGCGCGATTTTTCTCTTTTTCCATAATCTTGTCCAAATACCATTAAAATTATAGACAAAAATAAGTTTACCTTCATATATTTTTACAATGAAACTAAACCCATATAGCAATAATTAACCAGAGGCGAGACTGTGAAAGTTTACAACTTTCATTTTTTTTTCTTCGCCGTTTTAAAACGGAAAATTTATATCAAATACTTACCGTAATTTTCCTTTCCTGATGGACTCCATGGCAGCCTACATGTGGGTTAATCCCGCCCCTCATACCTCATAGGACCCTTCTCCCATAAATCTTTGCTCTGGGCCAGAGGCCGTGTTCCATAATTTAGCCTACTCCAGCCACTGGGAGGGAACTCCTGCTGCCATGGAGTCCATCAGGAAAGGAAAATTACGGTAAGTATTTGATATAAATTTTCCGTTTTCCTGACAGACTCCATGGCAGCCTACGTGTGGGAAATAACTAGCCATACACACCCGGGTGGGCAGAGTGCTGGACAAAATAAAAAAAAAGGTTTAATTGGCACTATCAACAGACAAGATACCTAAACCAAATTTAACAGAAGATAATGAGGCTGGCTCTACGTAGTAGTGTGCCATGAACGTATTAATTGAAGACCACAAGGCCACCTTGCAAATAACTTCTGGGAGGCACGTGACGTGATGCCGCCCATGAAGAAGACACTTCTAGTTGAGTGAGCAGTCACCGCTTCTGGAGGCGCCAAGCCCTTGGCTTTATAGGCCCACTGAATGGCCTGAACAATCCTTGCTCCGATAGATCTGGAAGAGGCACGCATTCCCTTATACTTCCTGTGAAAAGAACGAGCAGGTGGTCGGTCTGACAGAAAGAAGGTGTAGCTTCAAGATACTGACTCAGAGCTTTTCCAACATCTAAGGGATAAACACTGGAATCCTCGGTAGATCTGAACGTTGGAAGAGCAATCTCCTGATTGTCATGAAACACAGATGCCACTTTGGGGTTTGAACCCAACATAGGAATTAAAAGGTTTAGAAATGGCTCCTTGCATCCCTGAGAGCTGATTTCAGAGACCCTCTTGGCCGATGTTATAGCCACCAAGAAGACAACTATTAGAGAGAGTCATTTGACAGAAGATTGATCTTCATGTTCCAACTCTCTACCTAAGAAAAAATCCAGGACAAGGGGAAGATCCCAATTAGAAAAACTTGGCTCTGAGGTCTGAGCCTTATTGCTCCTCTGAAAAACTACTGAGTAAGAGGGTATCTAGCCCAGGAAACACCCGTAAAGGCAGAGATTACAGCGATTTGGACTCGCAGCGAGCTGACTGACAATGAGAGATCAAATTCTGATTGTAAGAAGCCCAGGATATCATGCATCTTTGGGTTATTGCCAGAACCTGCAGTGGAAGAGGTGTAGTCTGAAAACTTTTTCCAAATCCTCTGGTAGACCCCTGTTGGTGCCTGTTCTTCTGGCATTTAATATTGTGGAGATGGCCCTACTTGGACAGCCTAGGGCCTCCAACCTTCCCCTCTCAAGAACCAGATCATCAGATGTAGATGGGCCGGGCATGGATGTAGAAATGCCCCTTGTGATAGGAGATCTGGTCTGGAGGGTAGAGGAACTGGGTCCCGGAAGCTGAGTTGCATCAGCAGTGGAAACCATGGCTTGTTTGGCCAGTACGGGACTATTGCCACTATCTCTGCTTCTTCCATCCTGAGCCTCGACAAAAAACGGAGAATGACAGGAACCGGGGGAAAGGCATAGGCCCTGTGGAACTGCCAATGGTCTGTCAGAGCATCTACCCAAAAGCCTGGGGATACCAAGACCTCGTGTAGTAGCTCTCTAGTCTGAAGTTGCATGGGGAGGCGAACAAGTCTACTTCCGGAATGACTCCCAGGGACAGGACCCACCTGAAGACTTCGGGGGGGAAGTCCACTCGTTGTCCAGAGAAACTCTCAACAGAAAATCTGCCTGAACGTTCGGTACTCCAGGGAGATAGACAGCTGTCAGGTTGGCCAGGTTTTTCTGGGCCCAGATCATGATGGGCTCTATTTCCTTTGACAGGGAGAGACTGTGAGTACCCCCTGTCTCTTGATGTATGCGACTGCCGTTGTGTTGTCCAGTCTTAGGAGGACTGAGTCTCCTGCTGTTAAGTGGTGAAAGGCCTGCAGAGCGTAGAACGCTGCCCGTAGTTCCAGAACATTGGAGACTATCCTGTGAGAGGGAAAATTCCATATGCCTTGGGCTACTTCTGTCAGCCCCTGTTGCTGGCATCTGTAGTGATGGTGACCCAAGACACAGGTGCGATGGAGTGACAATTGAGGAGGTTCCTCTGTTGTAGCCACCAAGGAAAGCGCTCCCGCATGATGAGGTTATTTGGATAAAGTGATCCCGAAGCCCTGGATTATACTGCTGGAGGAAACCCTTCTGGAAGGGCCGCATTTTCCACTGAGCCCACTTTACCATGGGTGTTGTTGCCACCATGGTGCCAATGATCTTTAGGCATTGAGAGGCTTGGAGATGAGGACGACATTGCAAGCCAAACTCTGTCCCGGATCACTGGGATTTTTCCAGGGGTAACAAGATGGTGCTCTTGATAGCATTGAAGTGTGCCCTGAGGAATATCAGGGACTGCGTAGGATACAGATGGCTCTTTTCCAGATTCAGAAGCCAACCAAACTCAAGTAGAGTGGAGATGACCTGGGATCTGTGGATTAGCAACTGCTCCTTGTCCCGAGACAACAGCAGGTCGTCTAGATAGTGATACAGACGGACACCTCTGGTCCTGATCAGAGCCACGACAGCCAACAAGTTTTAAAAACACACAAGGCGATGTTGTTAGCCCGAAGGGGAGACAGGTGAACTGCAGACGGATTTGATTGACAGCAAAGCGAGGGTATTTCTGGGATTCTGACGCTATCGGAACATGGAAGTAGGCGTCCTTCAGGTCTATAGAGACAAGCCAATCGCCTGGTTGGATTGCTTGACTGATCATGAGTAGTGTCTCCATCTTGAACTTCTCCTTCTAGATAAAAGAATCCAAGTGGGTTAGGTCTATAACTGGCCTCCAGGAGACGTTTTTCTTCAACACCATGAAGAGGGGCGAGTAGACCCCTTAAAACCTTTTGTCGTCTGGAACTGGAATTGCAGCGCCCTGAGCCACAAGAGAGACAGGAGAATTAGCTTTTTCTCTTCTGAGAGAGGCAAGGATGCCGACTCGCTCTGTTTTAGGCAGGTGCAATATCATAAAGACTTAGGGGATTCTTGTCCACCGGAAGATGCCCCTTTTGAAAACTTCTGGCCTGAAGGCTGTTTTTTCTTCCAGGTCTTCTTGAACTCACGGCCAGGCCTATAGTAGCGAGCATTCCTTGCTCGATCTGAACTTTGCCTGGGCTGTGTTCTCTTTTGGTTTAGCAGACGGCGATCCTGGGGAAGGAACCCCGACTTGCCCCCTGTGGCACGGGTGATGGCACTGTCCGATATGTTCCCAAAGAGGGACGAACCCCCAAATGGAATCCTGCACCATGCCTGCTTGGAGGCAGGGTCAGCTACCCATGGGCGCAGCCACAAGGCACGCTTAGCCGTGACAGATGTCAGCATGATCCGAGCCACCAGGCGAATTATGTCTAGGGAAGCCCCACGAGAAACGCCAACGTCAACCTTAGCCCATGAATAGGTGAGCTCCTGGCCAGTTCTTCCGAGATGCTCCTCAGAGAAGCATCTACGTCGTCTGCCCAGACTTCCATCGCTTTAGAAAGGGCTGTGAGAGCTAGAGCTGGTTTGCAGGTCATACCCGCTGTAATGTAGATCCGCTTGAGGTCGGTATAAATTTTCCACTCCAGGCAATCCCTAAAGGAAACAGTATCCTCCAATGGGAGTGTGACGTGCCTCACCATCCTCATTAGGGCTGAGTCAATGAGAGGAGCCGACTCCAGGTGTTTTACATCCTTGCTTTTAAATGGGTACATTTTTGATACCTTCATTAACAGGCAATTCTTCCTTTCAACACCACCCCATTCGTCGGTAATTATTGCGCTGAGTTCACCCAAAAAGGAGAAATTAGGGCGTTCTTTTTTGAGGTGTTTAAAATATTTCCTCTGTTTGGAGGGTGCCTCCACTGACTCTTCCATCTCAAAGCTTCTTTGACAGCTTTTGACCAGCTGTGGTACTAGGGCAAATTCAAAACCTGCACCAGGGTCATCTACCTCCACCTCACTGTCTGAGGCTTCAATTGAGGAATGGCTCGGCTGTGAAGGGCCTGGAGCCTTGAGATCATCCCTAATAGGGACTGACATAGTGTCGCCAGCAGGGTTGTGGGTATGACCAGAATCCCCTTTACTCAGGGACTCACGGACCACCTTTCTGACCAGTGCTTCCACTTGTTGGTCTCCACCCTCTCTTTCTTATGCGACTTTAGAAAAGCATCGCTCGCAGAGCGATTTGCCTTCAGGAACCTGGGCCCCGCATACCCAGCAGGCTTTCCTCACAGAGCGGCTGGAGTGGCGGTGAGAGTGACGCCCAGAGGTGGTTTTAGACTCCTATCTGTGGTACCTAGATCTAAAGGAAGATCTGACGTCTGGACCTTGAAGAGGAGTGACAACGTTGAGACCTAGGACGGTCTTTGCCATGCTTTGGTGTTCAGACCTAGAAGAGTTGAGTGAAAAAGAAAGGGTTAAGAGCTCCTGAATGAGTGAACCCAAGCATCACAGGTAGAAAATAAATAAATCCTACCTGCAGCGCAAGGGTTGGCCACAAGAGGGTGGTGACAGATCCATGGCAAGGCAGTTTGAAAGTGAAATGAATCATTAAAGCCTTATGAGAAACAGGAGTGACAACAGGCATGAGAGAGCACATAACAAAACATAGCCAGCACCCAGGGAGCCTGCAGCAAACAATTTACCTTGTAAACCAGAGCCCAGTGCCTGGGTAAACACTGCATAAGCCTGCAAGTCATCCCAAGTAATAGCTGCTTTGACAGCTATTTAAATCTGCCACCGTTAACGATGTCACCGCCCCACAGCGCCGGAAAAATTTGCCATCCGGTGGCGGCCAATCACATGCGCGACCGCCACCGCCATTTTGGCGGAATCTTCGTTCGCGGCTTGCGGATGAGCAGCGACTTCCTGAAACGGCGAGCTGGAATGCAGCTGCGCTCCAGCCACCGTGGCCACTCACTGGAGCTTGATAGAAAATAAGGAGACACACAAAACACAGAGATATGGCTGCCATATAAAAGGAATATCTTTGTACATTACCACCACCACGGCACGATCCGGACCAGAACCTGGGACTGGGGAGCTGTGCGCTCGACCCACCGCACGATCGGGCGTTTACAAAGCCTCCCGCTAATAGCTGGGACGTTTGGCCATATTGCCTGCCAATGGCCAGGTTAGTAAGCTCTTCATGGTATCACATCATATCGCCCATGTCCACCTGCTAATAGCTAGGATTGCTGGACTGCAGAGAGGATCACCGCTAACCACCAACGTATCGCCGTGCACACCGCCAGGCCTGGATTACAGAAAAACTTAATGAAAAGGTAAGACTATATCTTGGTCCTAGGAGGAGGACAAAAAAAGGAACACGGCCTCTGGCCCAGAGCAAAGATTTATGGGAGAAGGGTCCTATGAGGGGCGGGATTAACCCACACGTAGGCTGCCATGGAGTCTGTCAGGAAAGGCTTATTATACAACCTGTATTTTACAATTGTATGAAATAAAAAAAAATAAAAAAACATGTCAACTTCTAACCATTAGATATGTCTGAAAGACTGCGGGGATAAAGTAATCTTAAAAATGTAAAATTAAAGTGGTTATGAAAGCTAAACAATTTTTACCTTAAATCATTCCCTGAATTAAGGTAAAAAATGTCCTCAATTTATCCAGAGCTGTGCCCATCTGTAGCGTCTCTTCTTTTCTCCCTGCATTCACATGACAGAAAGGCAGCAGCTGGAGCCATTGGCTCCTGCTGCTGTCAGTCAAATCCTGTGAGGAGGGAGAAGGGGCTGAGCTGGGCTGTGTGTGTCTATACACGGACACACCCCGGCTCAGGAGCGAGCCCACATTAAGCTTTACAACATCTATAAAAATGAATTCCTGTTATGGATATTTTATACATTGTTACATTGCAAATATTAACAAACAAAGCATACAAAAAAAAAAGTTTATTATTAATGGTTTATAAAATAGAAGTCAACAACAAAAAAAAATAAGCAGGAAAATAATAATTAAATGGAGAAGGAGAATAAGTACCGTATATACTCGAGTATAAGCCGACCCGAATATAAGCCGAGGCACCTAATTTTACCACAAAAACTGGGAAAACGTATTGACTCGAGTATAAGCCTAGGGTGTGCCTCACTTTGTCCATGCCTCACTGTGTCCATGACTAGACTGACGTTTAACATGGGAGTCTATGGAAGGGGTGCCCGGCTTTGAAAAATAGGTGCTCCCCGGCCGTAGGTCCCCCGGACAAGAAACTTTGCAAACCTGTAGAGGAAGAGTGGGGCTGCATGTGTGCCAAGTTTGGGGTCCAGAGGACCTACGACCGGCCGGTACCGGGTCCCCAAAATCACCAGAGAAATTACCATTTAACATGGGAGTCTATGGAAGGGGTGCCCGGTTTTGAAAAATCGGTGCTCCCCGGCCGTAGGTCCCCCGGACAAGAAGCTTTGCACACTTATAGAGGAAGAGTGGGGCTATATGTGTGCCAAGTTTGGGGTCCAGGGGACCTACGGCTGGCCGGTACCGGCTCCCCAAAGTCCAGGAGATCAGGCGCAAAAAGGTGACTCGAGTATAAACCGAGGGGGGCATTTTTAGCACAAAAAATTGTGCTTAAAACTCGGCTTATACTCGAGTATATACGGTAGTTAATTAAGGCTGATTAGCGTAATTTAAGGGGTCATGAGGAACATTTAATAAAAAACAAAAAAATATATATTTTTTTAACTTGACAGGATGCTTTAACCACTTCAATACCAGGCACTTACATCCCCTTCCTGCCCAAGCCAATTTTCAGCTTTCAGCGCGGTCGCTGTTTAAATGACAATTGCGCGGTCACGCTACACTGTACCCAAACAGAATTTTTATAATTTTGTTCCTACAAATAGAGCCTTCTTTTTGTGGTATTTGATCACCTCTGCGGTTTTTATTTTTTGCTAAACAAATAAAAAAAGACCGAAAAAAAAAAAAAAAAAGTTTTCTTTTGTTTCTGTAAATAAGTACGTTTTCTCCTTCACTGATGGGCACTGATAAGGGGGCACTGACGGGCACTGATAAGGCGGCACCGATGAGGTGGCACCAATGAGGTGGCTCTGACGGGCTTTGACGATGGGCACTGATAGGCGGCACTGATGGGCACTGGTAGGCGGCACTGATGGGTGGCACTGATATGCAGCACTGATGGGCGATGATAGGCGGCACTGATGGGCACTCATGGGCAGGGCCGCTGATAGGGCAGTATAACCAGCCCTATTGTACTGGGCCCGGACAGCAGCTTTTAACTTCTAGCTGAATAAAAATTAAATAAAAACTAGCTAAATAATTATATTACATATACCCACTTGATTACTAAGGTATATAAGGAATATGTAGTAATTTCCTGGGCCCCATCAGGTTAGCAAAGGGGCCCAGGAGGTGGAAGCAGAAGAGGGACTTTTTTTCCATTTTCGGGTGCAGGGATAAACACACACACACACACTGCTCTCAGTATACCTGCACAAACTAAAGTTCTGCCTGCTCACTGTATGCCTCTCCGGCGGATGGATATTACTGTAATACAGCTCCCTTCCCTCAGTAAGTGCTACAGTGTAAGTGCCGGTTCACACTACAGCAACATGAAAGTCGGCACGACTTTGCGAGGCAACTTCGAGGCAACTTCAAGGCAACTTCAAGGCAACTTCAAGGCAACTTCAAGTCGCCTCCAGGACAGGCAACTTTGCCAGTGGCCAATCAAACAATAATCAGCTCTGTGGGAGGGAGGGGTTTGCCTGAGAAAACTATTTTCTCTTCCTGTAAAGTTGCTTCAGTTAAGACACTGATCCGACTTTGGAGGCGACTTCCATTGAAATGGGTACAAGTCGCCTAGAAGTTGCCTTGAAGTAGTACAGGAACCTTTTCTGAAGTCAGAGCGACTTCAGTAGTGTGCATTAAGACGGCTCTCATTCACTTCAATGTAATTTCTCATGTCGCGCGACTTGGGGTGACACAAGTCGGATCCCCAAGACAGGATAAGAGACAGGACAGCAAGGTTTTGGGAGGTAGGTCCAGGCACAAGTAGATTCTATAATCACCACTCTATCCCGGAGAAGGTTCAGCTCACCCGGATAGTCTCCTGTAAAATGGATCCTAGCAGCCGAAGTGATGCTCGGACACTTGATTAGGTTATTTTCCTAGATACGATCGGGAGACTCTCTGCCACAGAATCTATCAGGTCCTGAACTTCTCAGCTTAGCAATATAAGGACAGGTGCCAGCAGCAGCACATTACTAGGCCCTTGGTGGATAGATGAATCCCTCCAGAAAGTTACCGGGCCCCTTCATTCACCGTGAACTATCACCGGTCCGTCAGAAAGGTCCTCCCCCGGCCTTCTCTTCTTAGAAGCGGGCTTCCTCACAAGGGACACCCTGGGATTCCTCTTCCCAGAAGTGGGCTCCAGCTAAAGGTGCTGGGCCCAGTGTTGAAGTTGCAGCCCCAGGGCTAAAGGTGCCTGGGACTGATGCGCACGTGGCCTCATGGCCTGGAGGGCCGGGCGCCACGCACCTGGACTCCGACTCTCCTCACGAACTCCAGAGAGCGACCCCTCCCAGGCGGCGTCTGCCCCTTATGTATCCTCTCCCAGCATGCACAGCAGGCCAACCACGCCCACTGTACTGCTGCCGAGAGAGGACACCCAAAGGCACAGCACTAGTACTGATGGTTCAACCCTGACCTGTCCTACAGGCCACAGGGAACTGTACACCAGTATACCACCTGGAGAAATAAAGTAGCACAACCTATAAATGAGAATGATCTGAGCCCAACTACTATCTCAGACCAGCCCCTAAATTTGGGTATATAGCACCCCTAAATGGGGTGGGCGCTACATAGGTTTACAGGTATGAATTGACTTGTGTGCATTTAGATCCGTCTTCCTCCGTGTCTATTCAGGTGGAAAAAAAAATGTAAAAGAACATTCTTTCTATTTTTCCAGAACCAAAAGTGACAGATCAGAGGTAGCCTGATGTAAATGGACACAAGTCTGTGGTGTATGTGGACACAAAGTGAATGGGCACAGATGTCAAAACACTGACATCTCTCCCATTCAGATCCAGTTATGATTGGTGGGGTGCTGTAAATGTTACATGTTCCAGCTCCTGCCACCAGTCCCCCAGATAAACCCCCCCCCCCGTGACAGCGTAGAGGCAGGGGCGGAACCAGGGGTGGGTTGTGGGCGGAGCCAGGGGTGGGTTGTGGGCGGGGTCAATTGGGGGCCCCATCAGGTAGGCTATATGGGGCCCCATGATTTCTAACAGCGGCCCTGCTCATGGGTGGCACTGATAGACAACACTGATGGGCACTGAAAGGCTGCACTGATGGGTACTTATGAGTGGCAGTGATAGGCGGCACTGCTGGGCACTGATACGTGGCACTGATGGGCACTGGTATGCGGCACTGATAGATGGCACTGATAGGCATAACTGATGGCACTGGCAGGCATTAGGGATGGGCACTGATTGGCAGCTGCCTGGGCACTGATTGGCATTTTCCTGTTGGTCTAGGGTGGCATACCTGGTGGTCCAGTGTGATGGCCATGCCTGGTGGTCCTGGTGGCATCCTGGTGGTCCTGGGCGGGCATCCGAGGGGGGGCTGCGCTGATAAACAATCAGCACAGACCCCCCTGTCAGGAGAGCAGCCGATCGGCTCTCCTCTACTCACGTTTGTCAGACGCGAGTGAGGAAAAGCCGATCAACGGCTCTTCCTGTTTACATTGTGATCATCTGTGATTGGACACGGCTGATCACATCGTAAAGAGCCTCCTTAGGAGGCTCTTTACCAAGATCGGTGTAGTGGTGTGTCAGACTGACGCGCCGCACCACCGATCGCCACCATACGCGCCCCTACGGGCGCGCGGCGGCTGTTATACTGCTGGACGTCATATGATGCCCAGTAGGGATGAGCCGAACACCCCCCCCCCTTCGGTTCGCACCAGAACCTTCGAACGGACCGAAAGTTCGCACGAACGTTAGAACCCTATTAAATACAATGGACGCGAACGTTCGAAATCTAAAGTGCTAATTATAACGACTAATATGCATGTTATTGTCCTAAAAAGGATTTGGGGACCCGGGTTCTGCCCCAGGGGACATGTATCAATGCAAAAAGAAGTTTTGAAAACGGCCGTTTTTCGGGAGCAGTCATTTTAATGATGCATAAAGTGAAAAAACAAAAGTGAAATATTCCTTTAAATATCGTACCTGGGGGGTGTCTAAAGTATGCCTGTGAAGTGCCACGTGTTTCCCGTGTTTAGAACTGTCCCTGCACAAAATAACATTTCTAAAGGAAAAAAAGCCATTTAAAACTGCTTGCGGCTTTAATGTAATGTCTGGTCCCGGTAATATGGATGAAAATCTTTGAGAAAAATGGCATGGCTACCCCATCACCCTCCCCCCCCCCCTACCCCAGCCCATTACCAGCCCCTTTGGGTCTTGTATGGATATTAAGGGGAACCCTGCACACAAAATAAAAAAAGTCCCTATATACTCTGAACAGCCGTATATAGGCGGTGCATACATGACAGGGACTGTAGGTTTCTTCTTAAGTAGAATCTGTTTGTAATTTGGAACAAGTACATTTTTTAAGTGTAGCTCCAGCCAAAAAATCTATTTTTAAGCTTTTTGGAAAACATAGGGAAGGGTTATCACCCCTGTAACATTTGTTTTGCTGTCTGTGCCCCTTGTTCAGAACATTTCACCTCACTTTCCGTCCCAATGACAAATGTTTTTGAAAAGTGGGGTTTTTATTGAAACAAGGATTGGTGATAAAGCATCAGTAGAGAGGAGACAACTTTTTCCCATATTAACTCTTACAGGAGAGAATTTCCCTTCCTAGGGGTAGATTTCCTCTCACTTCCTGTTGTATCCTTCCGTTTGCAAGGAGGAGTCGTTTGTAAGTTGGATGTTTGAAAATAGGGGCCTGCCGTATATACTCTGCTAAAATTTGCCCCTTACATGTTGGTGTTGCCACAACACTGTGAGCCCTCACAGTTACTCTTGGTGGGCGCATGAATGGGCCCTGCTGTGAACTATTATATCAGGAATTGTAATTACATGCCATTGTTGAACAGTGGTAGGAAAAATTGGGCTTTTGGTGGTGGTGCTCGTGCCACAACACTGTAAGCCCTCACAGTTACTCTTGGTGGGCGCATGAATGGGCCCTACTGTAAATTATTAGATCAAGAATTGTAATTGCATGCCCCTGTTGAAGAGGGGCAGAAAAATTGGGCCTTTGGTGGTGGTGGTGGTGTTGCCACAACACTGTAAGCCCTCACAGTTACTCTTGGTGGGCACAGGAATGGGCCCTGCTGTGATTTATTAGATCAAGAATTGTAATTACATTCCCCTGTTGAACAGGGGCAGAAAAATTGGGCCTTAGGCACTGGTGCCACAACACTGCCACCCCTCACAGATACTGTACTTGGAGCAGAGCAATGAGCCCTGTTGCAAAGTATTGCATCAAAAATTGTAATTACACGCCCCTGTTAAATGTATACTGTGCCATTAACTCCTGCAGATGCCTGTATTAGAGAACAGCAATGACGGGTATATACAGGTGTATACTGTGCCACTAACTCCTGCAGATGCCTGTATTAGAGAACAGCAATGACGGGTATATACAGGTGTACACTGTGCCACTAACTCCTGCAGATGCCTGTATTAGAGAACAGCAATGACGGGTATATACAGGTGTATACTGTGCCACTAACTCCTGCAGATGCCTGTATTAGAGAACACCATGGACGGGTATATACAGGTGTATACTGTGCCACTAACTCCTGCAGATGCCTGTATTAGAGAACACCATGGACGGGTATATACAGGTGTATACTGTGCCACTAACTCCTGCAGATGCCTGTATTAGAGAACAGCAATGACGGGTATATACAGGTGTATACTGTGCCACTAACTCCTGCAGATGTCTGTATTAGAGAACAGCAATGATGGGTATATACAGGTGTACACTGTGCCACTAACTCCTGCAGATGCCTGTATTAGAGAACAGCAATGACGGGTATATACATGTGTATACTGTGCCACTAACTCCTGCAGATGCCTGTATTAGAGAACAGCAATAACGGGTATATACAGGTGTATACTGTGCCACTAACTCCTGCAAATGCCTGTATTAGAGAACAGCAATGACGGGTATATACAGGTGTATACTGTGCCACTAACTCCTGCAGATGCCTGTATTAGAGAACAGCAATGACGGGTATATACAGGTGTATACTGTGCCACTAACTCCTGCAGATGCCTGTATTAGAGAACACCATGGACGGGTATATACAGGTGTATACTGTGCCACTAACTCCTGCAGATGCCTGTATTAGAGAACACCATGGACGGGTATATACAGGTGTATACTGTACCACTAACTCCTGCAGATGCCTGTATTAGAGAACAGCAATGACGGGTATATACAGGTGTATACTGTGCCACTAACTCCGGCAGATGCCTGTATTAGACAACAGCAATGACGGTTATATACAGGTGCATACTGTGCCACTAACTCCTGCAGATGCCTGTATTAGAGAACAACAATGACGGGTATATACAGGTGTACACTGTGCCACTAACTCCTGCAGATGCCTGTATTAGAGAACAGCAATGACGGGTATATACATGTGTATACTGTGCCACTAACTCCTGCAGATGCCTGTATTAGAGAACAGCAATAACGGGTATATACAGGTGTATACTGTGCCACTAACTCCTGCAGATGCCTGTATTAGAGAACAGCAATGACGGGTATATACACAGGTGTACACTGTGCCACTAACTCCTGCAGATGCCTGTATTAGAGAACAGCAATGACGGGTATATACAGGTGTACACTGTGCCACTAACTCCTGCAGATGCCTGTATTAGAGAACAGCAATGACGGGTATATACAGGTGTATACTGTGCCACTAACTCCTGCAGATGCCTGTATTAGAGAACACCATGGACGGGTATATACAGGTGTATACTGTGCCACTAACTCCTGCAGATGCCTGTATTAGAGAACACCATGGACGGGTATATACAGGTGTATACTGTGCCACTAACTCCTGCAGATGCCTGTATTAGAGAACAGCAATGCCGGGTATATACAGGTGTATACTGTGCCACTAACTCCTGCAGATGCCTGTATTAGAGAACACCATGGACGGGTATATACAGGTGTATACTGTGCCACTAACTCCTGCAGATGCCTGTATTAGAGAACAGCAATGACGGGTAAATACAGGTGTATACTGTGCCACTAACTCCTGCAGATGCCTGTATTAGAGAACAGCAATGACGGGTATATACAGGTGTATACTGTGCCACTAACTCCTGCAGATGTCTGTATTAGAGAACAGCAATGATGGGTATATACAGGTGTACACTGTGCCACTAACTCCTGCAGATGCCTGTATTAGAGAACAGCAATGACGGGTATATACAGGTGTACACTGTGCCACTAACTCCTGCAGATGCCTGTATTAGAGAACAGCAATAACGGGTATATACAGGTGTATACTGTGCCACTAACTCCTGCAGATGCCTGTATTAGAGAACAGCAATGACGGGTATATACAGGTGTATACTGTGCCACTAACTCCTGCAGATGCCTGTATTAGAGAACAGCAATGACGGGTATATACAGGTGTATACTGTGCCACTAACTCCTGCAGATGCCTGTATTAGAGAACACCATGGACGGGTATATACAGGTGTATACTGTGCCACTAACTCCTGCAGATGCCTGTATTAGAGAACACCATGGACGGGTATATACAGGTGTATACTGTACCACTAACTCCTGCAGATGCCTGTATTAGAGAACAGCAATGACGGGTATATACAGGTGTATACTGTGCCACTAACTCCAGCAGATGCCTGTATTAGACAACAGCAATGACGGGTATATACAGGTGCATACTGTGCCACTAACTCCTGCAGATGCCTGTATTAGAGAACAGCAATGCCGGGTATATACAGGTGTATACTGTGCCACTAACTCCTGCAGATGCCTGTATTAGAGAACAGCAATGACGGGTATATACAGGTGTATACTGTGCCACTAACTCCTGCAGATGCCTGTATTAGAGAACAGCAATGACGGGTAAATACAGGTGTATACTGTGCCACTAACTCCTGCAGATGCCTGTATTAGAGAACAGCAATGACGGGTATATACAGGTGTATACTGTGCCACTAACTCCTGCAGATGTCTGTATTAGAGAACAGCAATGATGGGTATATACAGGTGTACACTGTGCCACTAACTCCTGCAGATGCCTGTATTAGAGAACAGCAATGACGGGTATATACAGGTGTACACTGTGCCACTAACTCCTGCAGATGCCTGTATTAGAGAACAGCAATAACGGGTATATACAGGTGTATACTGTGCCACTAACTCCTGCAGATGCCTGTATTAGAGAACAGCAATGACGGGTATATACAGGTGTATACTGTGCCACTAACTCCTGCAGATGCCTGTATTAGAGAACAGCAATGACGGGTATATACAGGTGTATACTGTGCCACTAACTCCTGCAGATGCCTGTATTAGAGAACACCATGGACGGGTATATACAGGTGTATACTGTGCCACTAACTCCTGCAGATGCCTGTATTAGAGAACACCATGGACGGGTATATACAGGTGTATACTGTACCACTAACTCCTGCAGATGCCTGTATTAGAGAACAGCAATGACGGGTATATACAGGTGTATACTGTGCCACTAACTCCAGCAGATGCCTGTATTAGACAACAGCAATGACGGGTATATTCAGGTGTATACTGTGCTGGGGCACACAACACCCACTAACTGCTGCTGATGCCTGAGAAAAGAACACACTGTCCCTGCCTGCCTATCTAGCTTAGAGAACAGCAATAAAGTGTAGATCCAGGTGTATACTGTGCTGGCACACAACACCCACTAACTCCTGCAGATGCCTGAGAAAAGAATAGAACATAGAACACACTGTCCCTGCCTATGTATCTCTTTCCCTGCACGCCGGAACACACTGCACAAGGCCACTGCGCTGGCGTATGTTCGACTCGAACACGAAGCTCATCCCTAATGCCCAGTTAGGATAACTGAACCACCGCTCAGCCGTCATTCTGCTATAGGCCGGGCGGGAAGTGGTTAAACTGACTTCATCTGCAGATCAAAGTTCATCCCTTTGATCTTGATGAATAAACAGAAAGATACAAAAAGAAACAATGTTTCAGCGTCTGAGCAATGTTGTTAAAGTGGATGTAGGCCAGGGCTGGCTATTATGCCTAAAATCCAGAGACATTTTCTGTGTTATTAATGTGGGGTTGGCTCCCTCTAGTGTTTGCTGGACTCTGTATCAATTTCCTTTTTCCTGTGATAGGATTCAGAGCGAAGCATCATGGGATGTGTAGTTCAGAATGCTGAAGTGACTATGCCAGCAGGACTGATCTGAACTACAATTAACAGAATGCTGAGTGGACAGAACAGATTGCTGGGAAAGGATATAAAAGGGGCTGGCGTGGCCTACATCAGCCTCTCGGGACGCCGTTTGACTCTGCCAGCAGGAGGTCTGTGTGACAGTGAGCTGCTGATGATTTGCGGCATACACAGCAGGGAGCCAGACAGCTATACCCAGAGGGACCTCTGCGGACAGCAACGCTTTTCCCTGCAGTGGATCAGAGGGCATTCCAGGTCATACAGAGATGCCTGCAATTCAGATCCCAGTGGGCTGCAGCGTGGCGCAGTGGGTGCCATTTCCCGGAGCCAGGATACAGAGAGAGAGAGTTCCTGGTAGAGTCTTCTCATCATCTGCATCGTTTGCCAACTGTATATGAGTTCCAGAGTGGTGAGCGGGCATAGCCCTTCTTATTGTTAAAGACACTGCTTTCAGACATCATTCACACAGTTCAGCTGGTGGTACTTGTAGTTCCACTGAGTTTAGATCGTATGTTATAACGAACACTGAAAGCAGACATCTATGCCCAGTTCACATCATTGATTCTAGTAGCTATACTGGATAACACCACTAGGATCTTATCAAAGGAAATTACAATACAACAAGGATAACCTAAAGTTCTGCTAAATTTGCTACACCCTGTTATCAGGGATTACTTTAGTTACAACACAAAGAGGCTATCTGAAGACATCTGGATTTCAAGGAATATCCTTTTACTCTTTTTATTATCCTTTTTCCTCATCTGCTTTAATTTCATTGGACTTCATCTAAAGGGAGCTGTCAGACACCCAGCGCTGCTGACACACACTTCCGGGTGTCAGCAAGGAATGCCCGTTCTCCAGGTACTAGTGTGCATGCGCGGACACCCAGAATGGGGAGAATAGGTCTTAGACCGAGCGCGCGCCAATGCGCGCAATGCGTGCGCCGATGCACGCAATGCGCGCGCCCATGCGCACAATGCATGCGCCCATGCGCATGCGCGCGCCTCTTCCAATCCCGGCGCACGGCACCCTATTTAAACCTGGGTCACCTGAACGTCAGTGCTGGATTGTCTTTCTGGCTAGTACCGGTGACCCTGTCTGAAAACCTGATTCCTTGTCTGATCTGCTCCTGAAGACCCCCGGCTTGTTTGACTACCCTCCTCGGATTCCCCTGCCTGCTCTACTGCCTTTGCCTGCTTCACTGACCTCAGCCTGGACTTTGACCACGATCCTGTCTCCTGATCTTGTACCTCTTCGCTAGCCCGCTGCTGAACCTCTGCATGCACCTGTTATTCTCCTGGATCTCCCCTAAATGAATCTGACGCCTGGTTTCCGCGGCACCTGTGCCTCCCAGTGCCTCCCAGTGACTCTATCTCCACTAACAGGCACCCGAACCTTCTCGTGCCCCTGCATCCTCTGTTCCCACCTCCAGGGGGTACGGGAACCGGGATCGTGCGAGAGGCTGCCCCCTTTTCCTCGGCTCCGCTGTAGGTACATGACAGGAGCCAGCCAATTTGAATATAACAGTCTGTATATTGTTTCTTTATATTGTATAAGATTTAATGGCCTGTGAGTTGAGGAGGCAGAAGGGAGAAACCTGACATAGACGATATAGTGCCAGTTATCTACCCTCCTGTTACCCTGTTCACATAGGTTTCCTTGAGTTAATATTTCTGTTCATTAAGGCCTCATGCACACTGGACGTTAAAATAACATTATAAAAACACCAGTATCTTTGCAGTGAGTTTTTCAAAGTTTTCAACGTTTTTGCAATAGCGTTTTTTAGCGTTTACTAGCTTTTTTAGCGGTTTTTTTTTTCCAATTGCTCAAATACATCCAAAAACGCTGGTGAGCCGTGTTTTTGAGCGTTTATCTACGTTTATCAGCGTATTGCCGCGTACACACGATCGATTTTCTTGCCATTTTTTTTCTTGCCGTTTTTCACGTCGTTTTTTTTTCATGTTTCCTCTCAAGCCTGTCTTGCGTACACACGATCATTTTAAAAAACGATGAAGCAAAGCGCAGTGGCGTACAACACGTACGACGGCACTATAAAGGGGAAGTTCTACTCGAATGGTGCCACCCTTCATGTTAGTAAAGTTTGTTGAGCAACGATTTGCGCTTTTCAGCCTCGTGCTTTTCAGTCCGTTACTGCGTGACGAATGTGCTATCTCCATTACGAACGCTAGTTTTACCAGAACGAGCGCTCCCGTCTCATACTTGATTCTGAGCATGCACGTTTTTTTCACGTCGTTAAAGCATACACACTATCGTTTTTCACGTCGTTAAAAAAAACGACATGAAAAACGACGTGAAAAAAGAGAGCATGTTCGAAATTTTTAATGCCCGTTTTTCACGTCGTTAAAAATGCTCTGGAGCATACACACGATAATTTTTAATGGCCATTTTTAAAAATGGCATTTTTAACGGCATGAAAAACGATCGTGTGTATGGGGCATTAGAGTGTTTTTACAGCTGAAAAACGTCAGAACCCACTAGTTTTGGGGTTTTTTTACTGCTCAAAAACGCCACTGCCCAAAACTGCTGATAACAGCCTATGTGTGCATGGACACATAGGATAACATGATGGAGCGTTTAATGACTGTAGAAAAAAACGTCTACAGCTAAAAACAGCTGCTGTCAAAACGTCAAAAAACATCCAGTGTGCATGAGGCCTTATGCCGCGTACACACGACCGTTTTTCCCGTCGAGAAAAATGAAATTTTTTCCTTTGGACGAGAAAAACGATCGTCTGTGGGCTTTTCGTCGTTTTTCTCGACGGGAAAAATAGGATTTTTTACTCACCGTAAAATCCTTTTCTCTGAGTCCATGAACCGACACAGCTTCTCTATTGACAAAGTGGGTATTATCCGTTAATTAGGAGTGACTAGGCAGAAAAACTTGTAAAAAGTGTTGCATCACACCTTCTACAGTACCGCCCAGGGGGCGGACCCTCTGGGTATAACCTCTCAGTCTGCATCTCGCAGATCAGTTCGTCAAAAAGCAGTACAAACTTAAAAGGAGGGGTGGGTGCTGTGTCGGTCCATGGACTCAGAGAAAAGGATTTTACGGTGAGTAAAAAATCCTATTTACTCTTTCGTCCATGGACCGACACAGCTTCTCTATTGACAAAGTGGGACGTCCCAAAGCAGTGTCAGAGAAAAAAATGAGGGGTGGTAACAGCATAAAAACAAACTTCACCCCAAAACACAAAACAGCACTCCTCCAACGGAGGAGTTGCAACTCTAAACAGCCGCTTGCAAAACCTTGCGGCCGAAAGAGGCATCCGAAGATGCACCTACATCAACTTTGTAGAAATTAGTGAAAGTGTGAGCGGACGACCAAGTCGCCGCTTTACATAGTTGGGAAACAGACGCTTGATGTCAGAAAGCCCAAGAGGCACCTATTGCCCTGGTCGAATGTGCCGTGACAGGAAAGGGGGGCGCCTGACCCTTTAAGGCGTAAGCCTGGATTACTATCTGTCGGATCCACCTAGAGATGGTGGCCGACGAGACTGCTTGGCCCTTCTTGGGACCAGCCACCGAAACAAACAGTGAGTCTGACTTCCGGAACAGGGAAGTAGCAGATAGGTATACTCTCAAAGCTCGGACAACGTCCAAGGAATGCAACGCCGACTCCTTAGGATTCGACGGATGAGGACACAAGGATGGGAGTACAATGTCTTCGTTGAGATGAAAAGCCGAAACGACTTTCGGAAGAAAGGAAGGCTGCGGCCGCAGCACCACCTTATCCTTGTGGAAAATCAAATAGGGAGCCTTGCAGGACAAGGCTGCCAGCTCAGAGACTCGTCTAACTGACGTAACAGCCACCAAAAAGACCACTTTCTGAGAAAGTGTCAACAGGGGAATATCTCTAATCTTCTCAAACGGTGCCTTCTGAAGCACCGAGAGGACCAGGTTCAAGTCCCACGGAGGTAACGGGGGACGGACCGGAGGGGCCACATGTCGAACCCCCTGCACAAATGTACTCACGAGAGAGTGAGTCGCCAGGGGTCGCTGAAAAAAGACAGCCAGGGCAGATATCTGACCCTTAATCGTACTTAGGGCAAGCCTTTGGTCCACCCCATGCTGTAAAAACAGCAGGATTCTGGAAACCAAATAGGTACGCGGATGCCATTTCATTTCCTCACACATGGAGTTGTAGGCCCTCCAAGTGCGATGATAAACCTTCCTAGAGGACGGTTTTCGAGCACTTCTCATAGTAGAGATTACTGAGTCTGGCAGGCCCCGGTCTCTCAGTACCTGGTTCTCAACAGCCATGCCGTTAAAGCCAATGACTGTAAAGCAGGATGGAATATGGGACCTTGCGATAGCAGGTCCTTCCGTAGTGGTAGGCGCCAGGGGACGTCTGCTACCAGACGTACTAGATCGGCGTACCAAGGACGCTGAGGCCAATCTGGAGCGATTAGGATCATTGGAATTCCCTCTGCCTCCACTCTGCGGAGCAGAAGAGGAAGAAGCCTTAAGGGAGGGAAGGCATAGATTAGCCGATACTGACCCCACGATGCTACCAACGCGTCCGTTGCGTCTGCCCATGGGTCTCTTGACCGGGCCACAAATCTCAATACCTTCCGATTGAGTCGGGAAGCCAGAAGATCTACATCTGGTGTGCCCCATCTTTGGCAGAGGAGTTGGAACACCTCCGGGTGTAAGGACCATTCTCCCTGGTCCAGCATCTGGCGGCTCAGGTAGTCCGCCTGCCAGTTTTCCACACCCGGAATGTACACGGCCGATAGTGCCGGTACGCTCTTCTCTGCCCACTTCAGGATGCGAGCAACCTCCGATGCTGCAGCTGAGCTTCTTGTTCCTCCTTGATGATTGACATATGCCACCGCTGTGGCGTTGTCTGACTGGATCCTGACTGGACGCCCTTGCAGTCTCTGAGACCATTTGAAGAGGCACAGCTTGATCGCCCGGATCTCCAGGACATTGATCGGCAGGAGGGCTTCCTCTGGGGTCCAGCGACCTTGCGCCGACTGGACACCCCAGACTCCCCCCCAACCTGTAAGGCTGGCCACCGTCGTGATCACTATCCAGTAAACCGGAAGAAATGACTTCCCGGCCCTTAGAGCCGGTGCTGTCAGCCACCATACCAGGGATCTCCTGACTAGGTGGCTCACTCGGATTTGATAATCCAGAGATGAAGGGCATCTGTTCCATCTGGACAGAACTTCCTTCTGTAACACTCGAGTGTGGTATTGAGCATATGGGACCGCCTCGAAGGAGGCTACCATGAGGCCCAACACTCGCATGCAAAAACGGAGTGATGACCAATTCCTGGAAGTCAGCTGCCCTACTGCAGCCCGGAGGGTCTGCAACTTCTCCACAGGGAGGAATACTTTTACCTCTGAGGAATCCAGAATCAACCCCAGGTACACTAGGCGTTGAGTGGGCACCAATACTGACTTTTGCGTGTTTAGTATCCAACCACAGTCTCGAAGAGTCTGACAGGTAATGGACACGCTTACCTCTAATTCTGAGCTTGAAGGGGCCTTCAGCAGAAGGTCGTCCAAGTAACCTGTGATAGCGATACCCCGCTGTCTTAGAAGTGCCAGAATCGGAGCGAGCACCTTGGTGAACGTCCTGGGTGCTGAGGCAAGGCCAAACGGGAGGGCCACAAACTGGTAGTGGTTCTTCCCGATAGCAAATCGCAGAAACCTCTGGTGTCTGGAGTATATGGGGACATGCAGGTATGCGTCCTTGATGTCCAAGGAGGCCAGAAAGTCCCCCGGATGGAGAGCCGTGACTACAGATCGAACCGACTCTATCCGAAATCTTTGTACTTTCACAAAGCAATTGAGGGCTCTGAGATCCAAGATTGGCCGAACCACCTCCTTCTTCGGCACAATGAACAGATTTGAGTAAAAACCCTGACCCCGTTCCTGTTCTGGAACTGGAATAACTACCCCGCGTTCCAGTAGACCCTGGACCGCCCCATACAGGGCCTCCCGACGGGTCAGTAGTAGCTGGAGATTGGAGGTGATGAATCTGTCCGGTGGACAAGAGAGAAATTCTATCTTGTAGCCTGAGGAGATTACTTTGCAAACCCACCTGTCGGAGACTAGAGCAGTCCACTGAGTCGCGAATTTGCGAAGACGTCCCCCCACCCGAGAGCTGGGTGGGGGCGGACCTTCATGTGGACGCAGATTTGTCCGCAGGCTTGTTGGGTCTGCGGGACCAAGGACGCTTTTGTCCTTGGGCAGGCGCTTTATCGGCCTGGGGTCTTTTCCCTGTCGCCTTAAGGGGCGAAAAAAACGCTTGCGTGCAGTAAAGGAGGGCCCTTGCCGTGGCCCCTTACCCTTGCTAGTTTGGGGAAGCAAAGTGATTTTACCTCCTGTGGCATCCTTGATGATGTCATCCAGAGAAGCCCCAAAAAGTCTGTCGCCCTTAAAAGGCAGATCCAACAGGGCTTTCTTGGAAGTCTGGTCCGCAGACCAGCCCTTTAGCCAGATCAGGCGGCGTATTGCTACTGCATAAACCGAAGCTCTTGACAGCAGGAGAATAGTATCCATGTCTGACTCGCAGACAAACTTAAGGCCCTGGACCAACTGGTCGGCCAAAGTTATCTCATTAGGAGGAGCATCTCGCTCCTTTAACCCCTGGAGTAGCAATTTTGCCCATTCAGTAAGTGTCTGAGACACTAGGGCCCCCGCCAATGCCGGGCGTACTGCCGAGCCTACCACTGAGTATAGGTAGCGAGCGAGTGCTTCAGCCTTCTTATCCACAGGGTCCTTGAAAACCGGAGCCCCTTCTACTGGAATAGTGGTGGCTCTATTAAGTCTGGACACCGAAGGGTCCACTATAGGGGGAGAGGTCCATATCTCCTCAAAGGGGTACGTACTGCAAACCTCTTTGGGGCTGTAAAGACCCTCAGTGGGTTCTCCCATTCCTTGTATAAGAGTTTGTCAAAATAAGACACACAAGGGAACACCTTAGCAGTGCGGGCAGGTTTACAAAACCCAAAGGGGACTGGAGTATCTGCTACTTCTGCAGTATTTTCCAACTTTAGCGTATCCCGCACTGCAGTAATAAGGTCAGATACCAAAGCCGTCTCGCGTACTGACCTGGACTTGGAGTCCTCCTCACTGTCCGATCGGTCATGGTCTGCAGTCTCTGATGCATCAGAATCTGGGCCATGAGCCGTAGCTGGACCTGGTTCTGCATCAGAAATATCCCCAGAAGATTGCAGGGGACGGGGGCGTTTATTACCCCCTGTATTCCCGTGTGCTGCTTCCACCCTGGCAGCAAACGCCTCTAGGATTGCCGACATAGCGTCCATAGATACCTCAGGGACACCAGCTGCTAAATCTGGTGTTTCAGGGGAGAAGACATCTGGCTCAGATGCCATGCTGACCACACGCTGACACCCACAGGGCTCCAGGCAAGATATCAATAGGCCACCCTCCTGTGCTGCAGAGAGGCTGGGTCACCCAGAGGACTCACCACCCTGGATAGGTACTGCTATGCTGCCGTGTGCTGCGTCTGTGATGCTGTCCCTCTGCTGCTGTGTCAGTCTGCTTCTTTTATCAGCACTTCCTGTGTGAATTTTCGTGCCAGTGTAATGCACCCTAGAGGCCGGAGGCTCTCGCAAAATGGCTGCCAAAAACGTCTGTATGGAAGATAATGTGGGCTCCAAGAAAATGGCCGCGGAGCCGAAGATAGAGGTCAAGCAGCCGTAGCCCACAAAAAGATGGCCGCCGAATGGCAATCTATACATACAGGGTGGACAAACATGGCCGCCGATCACCTGATAGGGGCCAGTGGGTGTGGCCGAACCACAGGAAGATGGCCACCGGGCAGTCACAAGAGGCCAAACTTGGCATGGACCACCTCAAAATGGCCGCCGACAGCATGGAGGAGGAAGGACACACGCACACACAGGTACGCAGAAATTACATTTCTTTTAAATGTTAGTTACAGCCAGCCCCGCTCCAGTGGAACCCCCTAGGTGACCCCCAGCACCCAGCAACCTTTAGCTAGAAGCCCAGGAAGGAGGGAAAGGCAGGGAGAGAGGGAAGAAAGGGGCCACAACCACTAACTTGATCTCTCCAGGAATGTCCAGCTAAATCACCCAGCCGAGGCAGGGGAGTTTTACTTACCTATCCTGCATGTATTATGCTGGAAGACATTCCAAACAGATCATCGTCCGCGCACGGAAGGTGACTGTTGGCCAGGCATGCTGTGATTGGACCCAAAAGGGACGATCATATGTATGCCCTGGAGCGTGACGCTCACCGGACAGGCTGCTGCGACTCGGCCGTAAGGTCAGCCGAAGCTGAGCGGTCCGATGCAAGCCTTGGAGCGTAAGCTCACCGGCCAGGCTGCTGCGATTCGGCCGTAAGGTCAGCCGAAGCTGAGCGGTCCGATGCAGGCCCTGGAGCGTAGGCTCACCGGCCACCCGTGGAGCGACGGGCATGTCGTGGAAAACCCAGCGCGTAGCTAGGGTCGGCACACGCTTGATGGCCGAAACTGGGGAGACTACAAGGATCGAGGATCCAGCCTGTCACCCAGTCGGCAGTTGATCGAAGATCGCAGGAAACAACAAATGAAAAAAATATATATATATTTTTTTTTCCCCCGGACCAATGGGCCCGAAGGGAGCCATGTCCTACTCCTTGCTAGACAGAAAAAAACTGATGCAGACTGAGAGGTTATACCCAGAGGGTCCATTAAAAATGTCATTTAAAACGGCCGTGTGTGGGGGGAACAAGCTGTTCCTCGTTTTTCACGTCGATTTTCTCGACGGTGTTTTCATTGTCGAAAAAATTGATCGTGTGTACGCGGCATTACAGTTAAAGGAGCTTTGCACCATTATAGTGTGCTTTTGATAAGTAGTAGTGTAAGAGTGTTTTCTTACTATCTGAGACAAAGTTGTGTTTCCACTAATACAGTAAATATACTTGAACTGTTTCTTTAATACTGCGTGAGTCTCTATTTACTACACATGAGTTATTCATGGGTATGCCCATGAGTAAGTCATGTGTCGATGATGTAACGCGTAGGGGGAGAAGCCTATTGATGTTACCAGCAGCTTGATGAGGATATCGTCTTACTGAGCTAAAACTAAGCGCTGTCTGTATTCCTGGATATGTGAGTTTAACCACACACACAGTTGATCATTGTACTGTGGTGGGGCGGTATCAGTGTTGCCAACCCCCTGAAGTGAAATTTACTGGCAAGGATGCCAAAATTTCTGTACGGCACCAATTTCTTACTGGCAAAAATAATGAAGATTACTGGTAGAGCCGCATTTTTTACTGACGCTGCAAAAAAGTACCTAAAATTACTGTTTTTAGTGCTAAACAGTGCAAATATCAATATTTCAACTATAAACACACAGCTAATGCTAATGTCAATGTGTTTAAGTTAAACAAAAGTAAAAAAACATATTTCTCAATTCACATGAAGGTTAGGTTACTATAACCCAGCCAGCACAGAGTTCCCACTTACATCAGAGTCTGCAGGATGCCCCCTTACAGTGCAAGGGAACTCTTATGTAAAGGGGAACGCTGCAGATCATGATGTAAGGGGGAACTCTGATGTGGAGGGGGGCTCTGGTGAATAGAGACCACCTTCCACAGAGTGAATACACTAAGGTAAGGGGGGGGTACTAATATAAGGGGGTAACCTTTATATCAATGCCCCCTTACATTATTGTATTCATTCACCTCCTTACATCAGTGACCCCCCCCCCCTCAGAATGGCCTGGCGGCACTGTCACTGACCTCCTCTCAGGTGCACAGTGTGGGGTTCAGTCAGACGGCTCCAGCTTGGTGGCTCTGATCTCCTCTCCCCAGTCCACACGTCTGTTTCTTCCTGGGCCGTAACACCCATCCCAGCGGCACTCCCACTCTTGACTCCTTTCTAGGATCCCCTCAGAGACTGTAGACATGACAAGAGATGGTCAGAGGCTGCGGACACGATACAGGAAGTGGACAGAGACTGCAGACACACTACAGGAGGTGGACAGAGGCTGCGGACACACTACAGGAGGTGGACAGAGGCTGCGGACACACTACAGGAGGTGGACAGAGGCTGCGGACACACTACAGGAGGTGGTTAGAGGCTGCGGACACACTACAGGAGGTGGACAGAGGCTGCGGACACACTACAGGAGGGGGACAGAGGCTGCGGACATACTACAGGAGGGGGACAGAGGCTGCGGACACACTACAGGAGGGGGACAGAGGCTGCGGACATACTACAGGAGGGGGACAGAGGCTGCGGACACACTACAGGAGAGGGGACAGAGGCTGCGGACACACTACAGGAGGTGGACAGAGGCTGCGGACATACTACAGGAGGGGGACAGAGGCTGCGGACATACTACAGGAGGGGGACAGAGGCTGCGGACACACTACAGGAGGGGGACAGAGGCTGCGGGCACACTACAGGAGGGGGACAGAGGCTGCGGACACACTACAGGAGAGGGGACAGAGGCTGCGGACACACTACAGGAGGTGGACAGAGGCTGCGGACATACTACAGGAGGGGGACAGAGGCTGCGGACATACTACAGGAGGGGGACAGAGGCTGCGGACACACTACAGGAGGGGGACAGAGGCTGCGGGCACACTACAGGAGGGGGACAGAGGCTGCGGACATACTACAGGAAGGGGACAGAGGCTGCGGACACACTACAGGAGGGGGACAGAGGCTGCGGACACACTACAGGAGGGGGACAGAGGCTGCGGACATACTACAGGAGGGGGACAGAGGCTGCGGACATACTACAGGAGGGGGACAGAGGCTGCGGACATACTACAGGAGGGGGACAGAGGCTGCGGACACACTACAGGAGGGGGACAGAGGCTGCGGACACACTACAGGAGGGGGACAGAGGCTGCGGACATACTACAGGAGGGGGACAGAGGCTGCGGACATACTACAGGAGGTGCCGGTGTAGGAGACAGGCTGTGGACATGATGGTGCCCTCCTCACCCCCTCACAGTAGCCTCCTCCTCTGTCCACCACCATATTACTTCTCCACATCATCAGTGTGCTGTGTCCTCCTCCTGTGCCCCTTTCACCACTCCACAGGTCAGGGCAGCACTGTGCTGCCCTGACCTGTGGAGAGGTGAAAGGGACACAGGAACCAGAGGAGGACACAGCACACTGATGACGCTGTCCCCTTGTATCCCCCCAGTTTCACTGACTTTGAGTCCGTCCTCCTCACCCCTGGCTGGGCCCTGTCAGTGCTCCGAGTCCTCCACCTATGATGAGTGCATGGCATGCACTCACTGCAGGTGTCCCGCCACTGCCGCCAGCCGCTGTGGCCTTTTCAAAAATGGCGCCAGCGGCGCCATCACGTTACTGCGTGTGCGCCGCCCGGCCGAGCGCGAACAAGTTTCCCTGAGCTCGGCTCGGCCGGCTTCGGAGCGGCGCATGCACAGTTGTATGGCCGGCTTGCGGCCATCTTTTTTATGGGCGGCGGTGCCCATAAACGGACTTTAACGTACAGCCCGAAAAAGGGGTTAAATCGCGGGCTGTACGTAAATAGACGTACGGTTGGCAACACTGGGCGGTATTGCGCTATGATTTGTTTCTGTTTATTCCCTGCATATGTCCACATTGATATTGCTGGATTCCGCTGATCACTAAGGAAAGTAATGCCGCGTACACACGACCGTTCTTAATGTCATTGAAATAAACAACGTTTTTCTCGACGTGATTCTTCTCAAGCCTACCTTGCCTACACACGATCATGAATAAAAATGCTAGAGCAAAGCGCAGTGACATACGAAATGTACGACGGCACTATAAGGGGAAAGTTCCATTTTGATGGCGCCACCCTTTGGGCTGCTTTTGCTGATCCTCATGTTAGTAAAGTTTGGTGAGAGACGATTCGCACTTTTCAGCCTCATGCTCTTCAGTCCGTTACAGCATGACGAATGTGCTATCTACATTACGAATGCTAGTTTTACCAGAACGAGCACTCCCGTCTCATCACTTGCTTCTGAGCATGTGCGTTTTTTTCACGTCGTTAAAGCCTACACACGGCCATTTATCATGACGAGAAAAACGACGACGTGAAAAACGACGAGAAAAATTAGAGCATGTTCGAAATTTTTAATGCCCATTTTTCACGTTGTGAAAAATGCTCTGGAGCCCACACACGATCGTTTTTAATGACCAAATTAAAAAATGGCGGAACGGACTAAGTCAATCGAATTTGCTGAGCAACTACTTATCTCTGTTCTGGACCTAAGTAGTGAGCCACCTGCATTTGTGGTTGAGCGGGCACATAGGGTTCCATCAATACCACCTAAGCCTGGCGCTCCCCCTAGGACCTTTCTGCTACGATTACTGAATTCAAGAGATAGAGATAAGGTTCTGGCGGCTCCCAGAGCCAAACAAGATATACCCTATGAAAATACCAAATTATTATTTTTTCCAGATTATTCTCAAGAAGTTCAGCAACGCCGAATGTCCTATACAGAGATTCGTAAGAGATTACGAGAAAAGAGTATACAGTTCAGCCTACTGTTTCCAAGTAGATTGCGCATTATAGATGATGGACATACACTTTTTTTTGATACTTCGGCTGCTGCTTCAGCTTGGCTAGATGGAAGATAATGGAAGATAATCAAATCGGTCACAAATCCTTGATCAGGAGCTCCAATCAGCGCCTCATGGACGACTCCCTAACACCCCCTTAAAATAAACTACAGTTTGCCCCTCCTGTCTCGGAATATAGATCTGGGGCGGTGGGAGTGGACTGTTTTTGTTGGGGCACCTCTACCTGCTCCTCCCCCTTTTTTTTGGGGTCCCTTTTTTTCCCCCTTATAGGACAATTAGGGTATAGTTGCCTATTTTTTTATAGATTTTGGGATAAGGCCTTCCCCACGCCCCCCTGTTTTGTTTTGGGGGATGGCGCTGGAGAAAGGTAGGGTGGGTTGGGTTTTTGTTAAATGTTTATACACATTATTTCATTTTTATTATTGTATTTTTTCTGAAATATATTCACTCAGATGTTTGTTGTTTTTGAGGTCCATCACCTTGCAAGCCATCTTGAAATATAAATTATTAGTTAAGTATTACTTTTACTTTTTTCTCTGTTTAGATGGTATCACGTGATCAGGAGGCCTTTTCTATTCTGTCATGGAATGTTCGTGGCCTAAATTCCAAATTTAAGAGAGCATTGTTATTTAAGTATTTGAAAAGTTATCTTCCCCATATAGTACTACTTCAAGAAACTCACCTTATGGGGAGTAGGCTACTGACCCTGAAGAAGCCCTGGGTACAGAAGGCTTACCACGCTACATACTCCACTTTCTCTAGAGGGGTTTCGATATTGATTAGCAGATCTTTATCCTGTACGGTGGAAGATGTATTCTCTGACCCCCAGGGTAAATATGTGCTTGTTGTGTTTTTGCTATGGGGCCAGAGATATATAATTGTTAGTGTGTATATACCACCTCCTTTTTTGGTGACCCCCTTATATAGTCTTGTGGAAAAAAAATCTTTGTACGGTCCGGCTAAGTTACTGATAATGGGTGACTTTAATGCTATACTTGATCCTGTTTTGGATAGACCAACTCTTGCAAAAAAATTCTCTGCAGGGCTCTTTAATTGGGCCCAGATGGTAGATTTGGTAGAAATTTGGCTATGGAAAAATCCACTAAGTAGATCATATTCATGTTTCTCAACTTCTTATAAGACAGCTTCACGTATAGACTTAGCCTTTGTCAATTCAGCGACATTAATGAAGCATAAGGAGATTTACATAAGTAATTTTAACCCCTTGTAAAGGTGAAAGTGAAAATTTAAATGAAAACATAAAGGATATGTGTGTGTATATATATCGTGACATATATTGGGTGGTGAAGTCAATAGTCAGAACGACACTATAGATGAATTAATTAAAAGTGCACGTTCCAAGCCATACAATACCAAGTTTAATTAATTAATGCAAACTCCAACATCCTTATATTTTTATTTTTTGTTTTTGTATGAATATGTTTGTGTATTCAATCAATCAATGTGCTGTTCTTAATCTTGATTGTCATAACATGTTCCTATATTTTAATTTTTAGTAATAGATTTTGTATTATTTATTATTATAATTAACTTTATTATTATTGTTTTTTGTGTATATATACTAACTGTGGATGAAAAACTACTATATTAATTGATTAATCAAACTCGTGTTATGTTGTATTATGCTATATATCTAAATGTAAATTGATTGAATACACAAACATATTCATACAAAAACAAAAAATAAAAATGTAAGGATGTTGGAGTTTGCATTAATTAATTAAACTTGGTATTGTATGGCTTGGAACGTGCACTTTTAATTAATTCATCTATAGTGTCATTCTGACTATTGACTTCACCACCCAATATATGTCACCATATATATACACACACATATCCTTTATGTTTTCGTTTAAATTTTCACTTTCACCTTTACAAGGGGTTAAAATTACTTATGTAAATCTCCTTATGCTTCATTATTTCCACGTCAATCAGTCATTATACATATAGTTGTTCTTTGCCACACATATTACATTTATATGAATTATATCTTTTCTGTTCCAATTTATTATTCATATTCTTATTTTTGGTGTTTATTTTTAGTGTTCACTATATTTCACACATTATTATACCACACCTTATTATTATTGTTCACACCACATTTTACACATATATACATATATATATCTTTTATATATGTTTCTTTTTCATTGATTGCGTTTTTTGAGAAGGATTCTTTTTTCATATCACAGTGGTTGGTGGACCACACCCTTCTTTTTCACTCGAATCACCTCATTCACAGCCAATCACTGAATCATTACTTTCACTTGGTGTTGGATCACATGACCCTTCTTTTAGGGTATATATTAGATTAAATTTGTGCACTAGGTAGCTATGAATAAGCACTAGTACAGTGTGAAACGCGTTAGCTAGTTTTTGACCAGTGTGACGTGATGTGCAGTGTGTATTTGGATCCCTGAATTTTAAAATAAAGGCTTTTATTTTTGGAGTGCTGCTATCCAGAAGACTTTTTTGTTCCTGTTTGCTGATATTGGCATTGCTTGCACCCTTGGCTGCTGGGAGGAGATAATTTGGAGGATTTCTACACCTGAGCGGCTTCCTTTTCTCTCCCTCTAGTAGAGTATTGGGAGTTTAATGTAGGATCATCCACTTCTGCAATATTATGGGATGCTTTTAAGGCATATGCAAGAGGACAATATATATCCGCTATTAAAGCGGTTAAAAAGTCTCAACGAACAAAAAATGACGCTTTGAAAGTTATAGTAGAGGAACAAACAGCCCAATATACCGCGGATCCCTCAGAATTAAATTTTAATGCCTTATTACATAGTAAACGGACCCTACATTTGCATATAACAGAGGCTACGAGGATAGATCTATATAAAAATAAACAGAAATCTTTTGAGCAGGGGGACCGTAATGGACGGTTTTTGGCCATGATGGCTAAACATGAACAATCTAGCACCCAGATTTCGGAAATACATACCACTTCTGGAGATACGGTCCGTACACAGTCTAAAATTTTAGAGACGTTTCAACAATTCTATCAGACATTATATACATCTCAGCTGCCTTCTAGTTTTCAGTCGACTGAGTTATCGGAGTTACTGGACTCAGTCGCATTGGCATGGCTATCCAATAATGAGATGCTAGTACGTCCTATAACATCGGAGGAGGTCCTTTCTGTTATTGGCTCCTTTTCATTGGGGAAGTCACTGGGGCCTGATGATCTTCCTATTGAATTCTATAGGGCTCATGGAGAGCTTTTATCTCCTGTACTGGCCTCTCTTTACTCAGATTGTCTGAAGGAGGGATCCATGCCAGACTCAATGAGTCAAGCTCATATAGTCCTAATTTACAAGCATCCGAAAGACCCATCCTCCTGTGCTTCATATAGGCCTATTGCACTCTTGAATGTAGATTTCAAGATTCCGACTAAGTTAATTTCCCGACGATTACAACCGTTGATGTCTAATATCATTGATTCAGATCAGACTGGTTTCATGCCAGGCAGATCCACTGATGTGAACTTGAGGAGATTATATACCAATATTTATGCTTCACATCTTAATATGGGATCTAGGGTTATTGCCTCCCTGGACATTGAGAAGGCCTTTGATACCTTGGAGTGGCCATTTCTGTGGGAAGTACTCCGCAGAATGGGCTTCCCAACGGTATTTATAAAATGGTTACAGGTCTTATATAAGAATCCCAGAGCTGCAATAAAGATGGGAGGAGGGTTGTCAGCTTCCTTTTCACTATTTAGGGGAACTCATCAGGGCTGCCCTCTCTCTCCAGCCCTTTTTGCGATTGCTATGGAACCGGTGGCTGAGGCTCTATGTACTTCACCTAATATTAGGGGAGAGGCTCTACGTACTTCACCTAATATTAGGGGATTGCGGATCGGTTGGCTGGAGGAGAGGGTAGCTCTGTATACAGACGACCTCTTATTATTTTTAAATGATGCTGGCCCCTCGTTACAAGGGGCCTTGGATATACTGGATTAATTTTCAACGGTTACAGGGCTGAAGGTAAACTGGACTAAGTCATTGCTGTTTCCAATAGATATGGAGGCTCGTAGTACGGCTATGAAGGATACTCCACTGAAGTGGGTAGATCATTTTAAGTATTTAGGAGTGGTAATTTCTCGTCAATCTTCTGAATTTATGTCTCTGAATCTGACCCCAATTTTGGGAGATACTGAGTCTAAAGTAAAAGTATGGAAGTCTCTACCATTGTCTCTACTGGGACGTATTAATCTTTTAAAAATGAAAATCATACCTAAATTCATGTACCTATTTAGACATTCTCCTCAATGGCTCCCTGTATCCTTTTTCAAATGACTAAATCAGTTGTTTTCATCTTTTTTATGGGGGATAAAAAATCCTAGGTATAAATTAAGTACTCTGATGCGCCCTTGTGAAGAGGGAGGACTAGCTTTTCCGGATCTATACAAATATTTTTTGGCCACTCAGTTGGTTACGGCCGCATGGTGGTTAAACCCAGATCTATATAACTCTTCTACCCGGTTAGAAGCAGCAGTAGTAGGTTCCGTAGAAGCTCTCAAGGTTCTCTTATTTAGGGGCCGTAGGGCACTTCATCAGGTGACTATTCCTATGCTTAATACTATTCAAGCTTGGGAGGCCGGCCTTAGATGTGAGGGTTATCCAAATGGAGCGATTTCTCCAAATGTCCCTCTATGGCTAAACCTTATCCTTCCTCAATTCCTTAAAACACCAGAGCCTATTGCATGGGCCAAATACAATATTAAATTATTTGTCCAAGTGGTTACTGATCAGAGGTTATCCACCATCTACACTAACCTCAATGTTTAATCTTCCTAGCTCTTATCTATTTAGATACTACCAGCTTTCACATACTTTTCATGCAGAGTTTCCACAGAATAGTTTAACGATGATACAATCTACCTTGGAGTTAGTACTTAGGTCTGAGTGTCTGGATAAGCCTACCTCGAGACTCTATTCTCATCTTACTTTGAACTTCTATCCTGCCATTAGAGAGTCTCCGAGCTAGGTGGATGCAAGATATACCAGATCTGAGTATGGAGGACTGGAGCTGTGTGTGGGATTTCCCTTTGAGATCTCTGGTCCTTGAGGGATCGTGTTATCCAATTTAAACTCATACACAGAGCATATATCACGCCATATAGACTTCAAAAGATAAATCCTGCTTGTTCCTCTAAGTGCTGGAGGTGCGGAGCAGCTCGAGGGGATTTCACACACATCTTCTGGTCCTGTCCATATATAGTTACATTTTGGATGGAGGTAGTGGATCTATTAAACTCTATCACCTCTGCTCCTTTACCGTTTTCAATGTCAGTCTGTTTGCTGGGCTTAGTAGAGGATATTACCCCTATAGAGACCGAACGAATATTTATTAATACAACATTATTCTACGCAAGAAAATCGATTGCATTATATTGGAAGAAACCTCATCCTCCTCCGTTTATATATTGGAAACAATTGATTAATAATAATCTTCCATTGTACAGAGATACCTATAGGAATAGGGGTCGCCCTAGTAAGTATGATAAGGTCTGGGCAAAGTGGCTGGATAAGCCATATACGGCATCTAACATAGAGGGAGGTAACAATTCATAGAAGGGATGTTCCCTATATGGGATATTTGTGTTTAGAAATGATTGGAAATAATAGTGATAATCATAATTTTTCTTTATTTCTTGTTTTTTGCTATGCAAGGTGATGGGATCGTGTTATTTTACTAATATATTTTAGATTTAATGTGTATGATGTGTTGTCATGTTATGTTTTGTTTGTTTAAGAAATTAAATAAAAAGAATTATAAAAAAAAAAAAAATGTAATTTTTCTCGTCATGAAAAACGGTTGTGTGTACATGGCATCAGGGGGAATTCCTTTTGAACAAATTCACTGCAATGAGAGGTTTCTTTTGGTTGATGCATGCAGGTGGACTGTGTACCTAATAACCTGTGAATTGTTCAAACGCCCACCTGGAGACAAGTATCAAAGTGGAGAAAGTCTTTTAAGGAAAGTTTTGATTGGGACTGTTGTTTAGTCCACATTACAACACATGTATTCTGCTCAATTTTGTTTGTATGCACTAGCACTTTATATATGAACACTGTGTAATTAGCATTGAGCATTTTAATTTTACATTATTTATTTTTTGCATATTGCCACGGAGCACTTTTTGCATTGGTGTTATTCATGCATGAGGTGTAAGTTCACAGTCCTAACACAGAAGGTTGGTGTAAGCGCATCAATATATTGTTTTATATTTCACATTGGAGGACACAGAAACCTTTTTGAATGATTGCAGCTGTCACTATTCAGTTAGCTTTTGTTTGTTACACCCAAGATTAATATTCATTAGCGCTTTAGTAAATTCCACTTTACTTAGTATATACCATACCTAGCCAATGCACCTGGAGCCTGGAAATCACTGAAGTAGACACCACTACTCCAGTGATCTCCACTTTCCTCTAGATCTCCAACTGAGCAGCTGTTCTGTTGCATTCTGAATACAGAAAGTCGGCTGCTTAGCCATTCTCTGATTGGACAAGGGCACCACCCCGCACATCTCCACATCATCCAATCAGAGAAAGCTTTGCAGTTGTTTAGAAAATGTGTAGCATGCCTGAATGGCTGACCTCCTGTGTTCACAAGCAGCAGGGGAGCCGTTTGGCATAGGACCAGGAAGCAACTGGAGATCACAGGAGTAGCAGTGCTCCCATATACAGTATGTATTACATTGTTGTATTTAGCTGCTTGCTTGCCTGGAGTTTAGCTTTAAAAACTAAAATACACAGTATAAGGTGATGGAATTCCATCTGAATTGTTTTCTATCTTGCAAGTTAGCAATGTCCTAGTGCTGCACATCGTATGCCAACAAATGTGGAAAATACAGCAGTAGCAACTGGGTTAGAAAAGGTCAGTTTACATTCCAGTACCACAAAAGCAGAGTGCCAAATAGTGCTGTAATTACCAAACGATTGCACTCATCTTTCAAACTAGCAATAGAATACTCAAATTCTGCAAGCTACACTGCATCAGTATAGTTCAGGGATATGCAATTAGCGGCCCTCCAGCTGTTGCCAAACTACAAGTCCCATCATGCCTCTGCCTCTGGGTGTCATGCTGGATGCTGTCAGAGTCTCGCTATGTCTCATGGGACTTGTAGTTTGGCAACAGCTGGAGGTCCGCTAATTGCATATCCCTGGTATAGTTGTATGCTAAAAGTGAAGGCTAGTTATGACATTCTGAGTTAAATTTGCTGCACCACAAAGCATTACAGCCATGGCCATGTGAATGGGTCTCAGCAGCCGCCATGTTGTTTTGTAGGTGGGTAGTCAGGGGGTGGTAAAAACACGTGTAGCGCTGCCCCCAGTTAAGAGAGCCGCTGGATTTTTGTTTCGGGCCCTGTGTACAGCACCGCCAACCCCCGGCAATCTTACTCGACCCACTCTGGCACAGTTAGTCTAGGGATTATATTTGTATCACAATCAAACAGTATTTGCAAGGGTTACCTCTTTGCAATAAGACAACACACTGATGCGAGAGATGAAGTATAACAGTTTTACTTTAGTTTTAAAAGGGCATAGGCAGAACATAACACATACAACTCGCTTACAGAGCCCTGCAGCAATAGGTATAGCACGCAATAATGGCGCAGCGCGGTAATCCACCACGCGCAGCTATTATTGTATACGCGCCCTATGGCGCACTAAAACAATAGTCTATCTCCCCTCCCTGGTCAGGCCTGACACAGAATAAATCTCAGTCTTTTCATTAAGGGTTTCTTCGCATGCAAACTTTCGATGGTGCACTTGATGAAACAGTATTTTTGTAATCCACAAAGTAGGCAGTCACAAAGAACATTATACTGGAGACCCTTTTTAAACTCTGTCCTGCTACTGGTCTCCAGTGAAGTAACAAACAAACGATCGGTGGGCCAAGGCAGTCTATAGGCCTAAACACGGTACAGTCTATTGGATTGAGCAAGTACTCGCTCACCACTCCGGACGTGATCCCAGTCTGGGACTTCCACCTGCTGTGTCTCCGCACACAGCGTCTGCCACGATCAGGTCCCCAATCCAACTGATGTCCTCACTCGACAATTCAGATGCCCTCAGGCTCCGCAGTGGGGTGGAAGGCTCTTCGGAAGTTGCGCAAGGCCCCAGGCTTCAGGCCCTGCACTGCAGCAGATCCGCACAGGAAGAACTGTTGCTTGCAGCGCGGTGTCCAAAGAGGCCGAGCTCCGCCTCGCCTCCTTCTTAAATAGCCCCTCCCATGAGTCTCTGCGGTAGCCAATTGCACTCTGGGTGCCAAATGGGGTTCTGGGTTACGTAGTCCCGGGGCCTTAAAGGAGACCCCGCTACACACTCCCCCCACTTAAACTCTTTGGTTCCCAAAGATAACATAACATTAAATTACAGAACGTACAACATCAATCAAGTTTTGTATGATGTTGGCAGAGGAAATTCCCACCAAAAACGAGGCGGTGAACTTCCCTGCCCACAGGTCACACTATCACTAGTGTCCTGCCTAACTGTGCCAGAGAGTGAGTTGGGGTTGCCCCCCACTAAATGAACAGTGGGAGGATCAGGGTCTTCCACACTCCTCCTGGCAGTAACCACAGTGTCTTCCGCACTCCTCCCCATCTGTGGGTAAGTTAATCTTCTGGGCGGATTTATGGCCCTTCGCTTCCTCTGTCCTCTTGGGCTTTCTGTTATAACAGGTTCCTCTTCTGGAATCAACTTAGGAATTTCCTCTGGTTCGTGAGCACTGGACTCCGGAGAAGGGAGGTACATGGATTCCCTCGGATCTTCTTCTGGGAGTAAGTCACAGGCACTCTCCCAAGAATCTGACCAAGGACTGGACGGGATGAACTCAGTAGGTTCTGCATTCAGTGTGTTGTCTATGGTGTCTTCTTCAGGTGGAAGATCAATAGCAGAAGTTTCTGGGGCCTGAGAAGGCCAAAGCCAACCAAGTTCTTCTCCCTCATCTTCACTTATCTCCAAGGTCTCTGTATCCCCAAACTGAGGGGTCCGAGACCGAGTGTTTGGTCTAGGAGTATCCAGAATGGAAATTGGGTTTGGGGGGTCCCTTGCAGGAGGTATCCGAACTGCTTCAGCAAGTGGGAGTAAGTGGTTTCGGTGCCAGGTCTTCAATGGGCCCACCTTCCCTTCCGGCTTCAACTTATAGACAGGTAGGCCCGGCAGCTTCTTACAAACGACATAGAGTTCAGGTCTCCATCTGTCTGCAAGCTTGTGTTTCCCAGGGACTCCCAGATTTTGTAGGAGAACTCGGTCTCCAGGTTGCAGGTCCTGGATCCGAACCTTTAGGTCGAAGTTCCTCTTATTGCGGGCCCCCCTTTGTTCAGAGGCCGCCTGGGCCTGTTCATAGGCTAATTTCAAATTATGTCTGAGTCTGTCAACATATCCCTTGTGGGAAGCGGCAGAACAATGGTCTATGGAAGTGCCAAAGACCAGATCTACTGGTAGTCTTGCCTCTCTTCCGAACATCAGTCGATAGTGTGAGTACCCTGTAGCATCACTGGTGGTGCTGTTGTATGCATGCACAACTGCCGCGATGTGGTTGCTCCAATGCTGCTTCTTTTCACTGCTTAAGGTCCCCAGCATGTTGAGTAGGGTTCGGTTGAACCTCTCCGGCTGAGCATCACCTTGTGGATGGTAGGGGGTAGTTCTTGTGTTCTTGATCCCCAAAGAATCCAGGAGCTTCCGGATCAACCGACTTTCAAAATCCCTTCCCTGATCTGAATGGAGCCGTTGTGGTAGCCCATAGTGTACGAAGTATTTTTCCATAAGCACCTTGGCCTTCTGGTCTTTGGTTGGGAAGGCCTGAGCATACTGGGTGAAATGGTCGGTTACTACCAGAACATTTCCTAGTCCACTCAGGTCGGGTTCGAGGCAGAGAAAATCAATGCATACCAGATCAAGTGGGCTTTGACTTTGCAGATGGCCCATTGGGGCAGCTTGATGGGGTAAAGTCTTTCTCTGGATGCATCGTGCACATGAGTGGCAGTATTCTTCAACTTCAGCCCTCATGCAGGGCCAATAGAAATGGTCCCTAACAAGTTGAAAGGTCCTTTCCGCCCCTAGGTGGCCATGATTGTCGTGCAAAGCAACCATGACAGTCTCTCTGTGTTTCTCGGGCAGGAACAATTGCCATTTGTCTTCCAGGTCATCAGAGGGGCCCCTTCGGTAGACCACTCCCTGATGCACCTGCAACCTGTCCCACTCCTTCCTTAACAGGCAAGCTTCCTTTGAAGGGTAACGTAAGAGTCTATTCGGATCCTGATTGTCCAGGGCCTCCAAGACCAATCTCCCCATGGGGTCTTCCAATTGGTCAGATCTCAACTCCTTTTTGGACAATTTTGGCAAGTCATCTTCCCCCAGTTGGGTTACCCCACAGTACTGCTTGGGGACTCCGACTATGGTAACCCCTATCTCTTCTGCTCTTGAGCCGCCACTGGCTTGGAGTTCAGCCCCTTGACAGAGGGCCCGCACCCCGTCGGGTGCCACTTGAGTCCAGTCTCCTGTACTGCAGGTGGGGACATGAGATCTTCTAGACAAGGCGTCTGCATCTCGGTTTCCAGCCCCAGGTCTGTACTTTAAGCTGAAATTGAAGGCAGACAGTGCCGCCAGCCATCTATGTCCTGTGGCATCCAACTTTGCTGTGGTGAAAAGATAGATGAGGGGGTTGTTGTCGGTTTTCACAGTGAATTCTGCCCCATACAGATAGTCTTTGAGTTTGTCAACTACCGCCTATTTAAGGGCCAGGAATTCCAACTTATGGGTCGGGTAGTTCTTTTCAGAGGGAGTCAGACTTCTGCTCACATACGCAACGGGCCTCAGTTGCTCTTCATGCACCTGGTAGAGCACTCCTCCCAAACCATCATGACTGGCATCTACATGAAGTTCATAAGGCTTCTTAGGGTCTGCGTAGGCCAGGACAGGGGCAGTGGTTAAGGTTTTCTTCAACATCTGGAAGGCATCTTCACACTTCTCATTCCACTGGTCCTTGACTGACTCCCCCGGCTTCCTGGGGCCCGAGTCATCTTCTTCCCCCTCCGTCTTTAGCAGCTCATTCAGAGGCCTGGCTATCCGAGCAAACCCCTCCACGAACCTCCTGTAATAGGAACAGAACCCCAGGAAGGATCTGAGCTCTGTCACAGTGGTGGGTCTTGGCCAGGAGGTGACTGCCTCCAATTTTTCGGGGTCTGTGGCTACCCCATCTTCAGACACTATGTGTCCCAGATAGTTGACTGATGACTGATAGAATTGGCATTTTTCAGGTGAGAGCTTGAGTCCTTCCTCACTCAGCCTCTTCAAAACTTTCTCCAGCCTCTCTTCATGTTCTTCCAAGGTTCTTCCGAAGACAATGATGTCATCCAAGTATACTAGGACTTCGATGAGGTTCATGTCTCCTACAGTCTTCTCCATAAGACGTTGGAAGGTAGCTGGGGCTCCAGACAGACCTTGAGGCATCCGATCAAATTCAAAGAACCCCACTGGGGTTATGAAAGCCGTCTTCTCTTTGTCTTCTGGATGCATCAGGATTTGATAGTACCCGCTCTTTAGGTCCATAACACTGAACCACTTGGCTCCAGACAAACTCTGTAGGGCATCCTCTATCCTCGGAGTGGTATACTGGTCGGGTATGGTTCTCCTGTTGATGGTCCTGTAGTCTATGCACAGCCTCAATGATCCATTCTTCTTTCTGACCACCACTTTCGGGGAGGCATAGGGGCTTCTAGATTCTCGAATCACACCGGTTCGTTTTAGCTCGGCAAGCTGTTCCCTCAAGTCCTCGAGGTTTGCTAACGGAACTCGCCTGACTCTTTCCCTGAAGGGCTTGTCTTCCTGGAGGCGGATTCGATGGGTGGCACTCCTTGCACACCCCACATCGAACTCATCTTGGGAGAAGATCTTTTCCCACCTGGTCAACTGGGCCTTGGCTCTCTCTTTCCAAGCCCTGGGTAGGTTTGGGTTCTCCATGGAAAGTTTCTCCCATACAGTGCTTTCTCCATCTGTCTTCTCCACATCCGACAAAACAACTGGGGTGGCAGGGCTCACCTGACCCAGCAGCACCCTGGCTGGGATCTCCATGGGGCCACCTGTAGTATTCCTGACACTCACAGGTACCTTACAGTGTGCCTTCTTCAGGGCCCTCAACGGGACCACTTCTGGAACTACTTCTAAGCCCGAATGTTCTCCCCTTGGATCGGGTTCCAACATGACAAAGGGCCCAGGCTGCTCCCAAGTAAGTTTCACAGTGGCTTTTAAACAGGCCACTTCTCCGGGCTGTAGCACTATCCCTTTTTTTCCCAGCCTCCAGACCTTCCCTACCCCTTCTTCTGGGGCCTGCTGTTCTAGGATCAGTCGTTGGTAGGCCGTCTTCAACATTGGGTGGATCTCAGTGGCTGTGGGGTCTTTCTCTTTTGTTAGAGGGGCCAAGAGTCTTCGGACCAGATCCGTGTTGGTCCCTATTATTAAGGAACTCTTGTTAGCTCCAGGCGGTCGGGGGCATACCACAGCTAAGGTATCAAACACTTCAGCTTCTTCCTCTCTGACTACTTGGATCAAGTCAGGGTACTCCAGGCTCTTCCCGTCCTGTCTGGTGCGTAGCGCCAGTGCGATGGGGTCCAGGGGCTGAGATTGTTTCATCACCTGCTGAACACGGGCCTCATCCACCTTCCGCGGGTCAATCCCCTTCTTAAGGATCATCTTATGCAGGATCTTATCCAGACGCCTCATAAACTCTGATAGTTTCTCTCCTGTCTTTTGGTAGCAGTGCTCCAGCTGGTAAGTGAGCTCAGTGATTTTCTCTGTGCCACCGAACACATTCTGTAGAATGTCCAGATAGTCCTGTGCATCACAGTCTGTTTTACTCATCTTGAGGTTGCGTATGGCCTCTAGAGCAGGCCCCTTCAAGCTCTCAGCAATTCTCTGCTTCTTTCTGTGGTCTGGGACTTCCCATTCTTCTAAGGCCTGAGTGGCACCGTCTAACCACTCCTCAAACCCCTCTTCACCCGAAGGTACAGGTTTCCTTCCAGAGAATATTCTGAGTTTTCTGTATCCTGACATTTGGTAGTCTGTAGGATCCTTCTTACACTGGGCTACAATTTTCCCCAGGACTGCGCATAATTCTGCGCTGAGGGTGGCAGGTGGTGACCTGGGACTTTCCTTTTTCTCCCGTTTTTCTGCTTTTGGGGTGGGTGATGGAGATAGTTTCGGTGTCTGAAACCGACCTCCTGGCTTGAGCGGCAGCGCGTGTATAAGGCTATAAGTCTGATCATCTATTGCTTCTACACTTGGATTCTTGAAATGCTCTGGGACTCCGTTCTTCCACTCTATTAGTGCGTGGGTCAGTGAAGAATTTGACCTGACATCCACCACCCATACCTTTTGGTGCGGGGACAGCGACATCACTAGCTGCTTCACCGCTTCTTCTTGCCAGATCCCTGGGAGTTCTAGTGGGTCCATGCTGGTTCTTTTGGCACGTTACTTGCTGCAACAGGATCCCGGACTCGAGAGCCCCCACGTGTAGCGCTACCCCCAGTTAAGAGAGCCGCTGGATTTTTTGTTTCGGGCCCTGTGTACAGCACCGCCAACCCCGGCAATCTTACTTGACCCACTCTGGCACAGTTAGTCTAGGGATTATACTTGTATCACAATCAAACAGTATTTGCAAGGGTTCAAAAGGAAAAGAAAGTGACTTCTGGAAGCAGCACTCCGATTAAAAAGCCTTTATTCCAAAAGGTTCAGGAAACAAAACACACTGCACGACACAGCAAACTGATCACATCTGGCTAACGCGTTTCACACTATTGTAGTGCTTACTCATAGCTGATTATTGTACAAATGTTACCTAAGATATACCCTAAAACAGGGGAAGTCATAGGATCCAACCCCAAGGTGAAAATAATTAATTAATTAAAGATTGATGGATGTGAGGTGATTCAGGTGAAATAGGTGTGGTTCACTATCCACAATGAAGGAAAAAACGAGAAAAGTGCCTCACCATGCATACAATCTTATGGAAAATGTGTGTAAGGATGTATGTGTAAAGTATAAAGTGTGTGGTAGTGAACTGAAAAGATATCCAATAAAAACATGTATTAATTAATAAAAAGTATAAAAAATATATATTGAAAATTGTCAATAAAAAATGTGTATAATGTGCTTGATTAATCTAGACCATTTAATTTGCATTAATATTGATTGGTCCATAGTTGTATATACACGTATCTTTTTATTTTAATTTCTATTTTATTTTATATTTTTTTGTTGTTTCTATTTTATTGGTGATTTGTGGGGTAAAAATACTGTGAAGAAAAAACAAGTGTTTTAAATTAAACCAATATCTGAACAAATTGTATTTGTGTATGAGTGTATGTCTCTTTTGTCTGTTGGGATAAAGGTCATCCCGGGGGGGGGGGGGGGGGGGAGGTATGCGGTACATAACAGTGAGCTGTTGTATGAACATGTAGTAGATTGATATATACGAATAAACATAGTGCATGTGTAAAGATATATATATGTATATATATATGTTTTAAAATTGCACAAAGGTGCTCGATATATGCACCTCCCCTGGAGCCCTAAGTACAAAGTTTCTCAGCAAATATTCCAAACGGGAAATTTAAGACAAACTAGAATTATGTATAAATGCAAATATAAATATAAATATAGTATGGTGTAGAGGGACATAGAACCCATGCAACGTGCATAGTAAATGGGCACGCATGCATGGACAAATTAGTTTGGATTGGTTGTAATTAACCAATGTCCATAACCATAACCAATCTATATAAAACGTACATAAAAGGTCTAGATGGAATAATGTGTGGAATATTTCATGTAATTAAAGGTATGAGTATTGACGAACTAGAAGAACTATAAGAACTATAAATGTGCCCATATATATGAGTAATGAATAGTAGAGATAACAAGAGTCTAGGGATTATATTTGTATCACAATCAAACAGTATTTGCAAGGGTTACCTCTTTGCAATAAGACAACACACTGATGCGAGAGATCAAGTATAACGGTTTTACTTTAGTTTTAAAAGGGCATAGGCAGAACATAACACATACAACTCGCTTACAGAGCCCTGCAGCAATAGGTATAGCACGCAATAATTGCGCAGCGCTGTAATACACCACGCGCAGCTATTATTGTATACGCGCCCTATGGCGCACTAAAACAATAGTCTATCTCCCCTCCCTGGTCAGGCCTGACACAGAATAAATCTCAGTCTTTTCATTAAGGGTTTCTTCGCATGCAAACTTTCGATGGTGCACTTGATGAAACAGTATTTTTGTAATCCACAAAGTAGGCAGTCACAAAGAACATTATACTGGAGACCCTTTTTAAACTCTGTCCTGCTACTGGTCTCCAGTGAAGTAACAAACAAACGATCGGTGGGCCAAGGCAGTCTATAGGCCTAAACACGGTACAGTCTATTGGATTGAGCAAGTGCTCGCTCACCACTCCGGACGCGATCCCAGTTCGGGACTTCCACCTGCTGTGTCTCCGCACACAGCGTCTGCCACGATCGGGTCCCCGATCCAACTAATGTCCTCACTCGACAAGTCAGATGCCCTCAGGCTCCGCAGTGGGGTGGAAGGCTCTTCGGAAGTTGCGCAAGGCCCCAGGCTTCAGGCCCTGCACTGCAGCAGATCCGCACAGGAAGAACTGTTGCTTGCAGCGCGGTGTCCAAAGAGGCCGAGCTCTGCCTCGCCTCCTTCTTAAATAGCCCCTCCCATGAGTCTCTGCGGTAGCCAATTGCACTCTGGGTGCCAAATGGGGTTCTGGGTTACGTAGTCCCGGGGCCTTAAAGGAGACCCCGCTACACACTCCCCCCACTTAAACTCTTTGGTTCCCAAAGATAACATAACATTAAATTACAGAACGTACAACATCAATCAAGTTTCGTATGATGTTGGCAGAGGAAATTCCCACCAAAAACGAGGCGGTGAACTTCCCTGCCCACAGGTCACACTATCACTAGTGTCCTGCCTAACTGTGCCAGAGAGTGAGTTGGGGTTGCCCCCCACTAAATGAACAGTGGGAGGATCAGGGTCTTCCACACTCCTCCTGGCAGTAACCACAGTGTCTTCCGCACTCCTCCCCATCTGTGGGTAAGTTAATCTTCTGGGCGGATTTATGGCCCTTTGCTTCCTCTGTCCTCTTGGGCTTTCTGTTATAACAGGTTCCTCTTCTGGAATCAACTTAGGAATTTCCTCTGGTTCGTGAGCACTGGACTCCGGAGCAGGGAGGTACATGGATTCCCTCGGATCTTCTTCTGGGAGTAAGTCACAGGCACTCTCCCAAGAATCTGACCAAGGACTGGACGGGATGAACTCAGTAGCTTCTGCATTCAGTGTGTTGTCTATGGTGTCTTCTTCAGGTGGGAGATCAATAGCAGAAGTTTCTGGGGCCTGAGAAGGCCAAAGCCAACCAAGTTCTTCTCCCTCATCTTCACTTATCTCCAAGGTCTCTGTATCCCCAAACTGAGGGGTCCGAGAGTTGCGCAAGGCCCCAGGCTTCAGGCCTTGCACTGCAGCAGATCTGCACAGGAAACTGTTGCTTGCAGCGCGGTGTCCAAAAGAGACCAAGCTCCGCCTCGCCTCCTTCTTAAATAGCCCCTTTCCATGAGTCTCTGCGGTAGCCAATTGCACTCTGGGTGCCGAATGGGGTTCTGGGTAACGTAGTCCCGGGGCCTTAAAGGAGACCCCGCTACACACAGATCAACTTGTATTAACTGGCCATTTGCTGCCAGTGTGATCTCCACCTTAGGCTAGGTTCACATCTATGTGTAGCGGGGTATTCCCCTTTATTACCGAGAGACTACATCTCCCAGTACATCTTGCAGCACCCAGGGTGCATTTCCCCGTGCAAAGACTGCTGGGGCAGACTATATAAAGGGGAGGCAGAGTTTGTTCTGTCTCTTTGGACACCCCTTCTCCTAGCAAGAGGATCTCTGTGCTGAACTGCTGTGTGCACAAGGCCTGAAGCCTGGGCCTTGTGCTCTGTTCCAAAGACCCCTCCGCCAGCCTAGCTGAACCTGAGAGACATCTTCTCCTCCGTGCTGCAGTACACCAGAAGGACTGGAGGCCTGGATGTCGGTGGATTCCTGTTCCTAGACGAATCGGCGGAGGAAACAGACTTGGACTGTCGGGGTGGTGAGAGAGCACTTGCTCATAGACAGATACTTTATCTTCACTATTCATTTGGATTATAAGTTTGTTCATCAAGTGCACCACCGAAAGATTGCATGCGAAGATTTGTGTTCCCTGAACTTCCTTTTAGATCAGTCAGGCCTGACTGTTAGGTAGATACTATTGAGAGTTAGTCTGCCCATGAGGGGAAGTGATTGAAAAGAGGCAGCGCTAGAGCCGCATCACATTACTTGAGCTATCTGATTGTTTGTTCATTTAAATACTGCTTATTTCTAAGATCTGTACTTTGTTATACTGTTATTTTATTACTTGCCCATTAGCCTTAGTAAAACATCTGGGTCAAGTACATTTGGTGTCAGTTTCAGTTACTTTAATAGTAGTTTTAAAAGTATATTGCTGTGCATGCTTGCTATAAGACTGCGTCACCAAGAGTTGCGGTCGCGCGGTCTTATCCCACTACTACTATCTGTGCCACGGGAGGTTAGAGCCGATTGCCAGGGGTTGACAGCGGTGCACTACAGGGCCCAAATCAATACCAGCAGCCCTCTTAACTGAGGGTATCGCTATATATGCATGTCAAGAATGCAAGCAAAATTGTGCGCTTTCCCTGACACGCGCTGCACCTTAGCAAGGATAGTGCAGGATACCATTAATTGCTAAACCAAAAAAAAGGAAAGGTGGTCCTGGCAGTCCCTAATATAGGATGATGGCGGTACCCACCGCTAATATAAGTAAATTAGGTGGGTATCGCCAATTATTTATTGCAACAAAAAAGAAAAGAAGATGGGTAACGACACCAACTAGGCTACATGATCCCTCCCACCACAAACACCCACGAAGAAGGGCCCCCCACTCCCTATCCTAACAACCCCCCACCACAGCAGTTCTGTGCTGATGATGGCACCCGCATGGGAGACTAATGCCCCGTACACACGTTCCGATTATCGGATGATAAAAATCGCTTTCGGAGCGATCGTTCGATAATCTGATCGTTAGTACACAGCTTTCGACAGCTGATCACGACAGTCCGTCCAACCAAATCCGAAGGGGCAAACACGAAAACTTTGCTTGCACGACATAATCGTGTAATCAGTACAGTATTCGTCAGATAAAAATCGATCGACAAACACCACGCATGATCAGAAACACGAAAATAAACCAGAAGGACACAGGGGTCACACGTTACGTTGCTACGCACACCGGAAGGTTTTTCCGGAATTGTACGACAAAAATCTAGCGCACATTTTCATTATTGGATTCGATATTTGCTCAATGCAACTACAGTCGGACGATCTGTCGTACGATAATCTGATCGTGTGTACGGGGCATAAGGGTTCTAAGGTGCCCAATATCAGTAAGCAACCTCAGTGGGCATGTCAATTGGTATCAAAGAAACCAATCTCCCAGGGGCAGCTGCCTAGCCCTACACAATACACTAATAGAAAATGAGCCTGTGTGCTATCATCACCACAGGTGGGGGAAATGCTGTGGTGGGGGTAGTTGGGAGAGGGGCTGGGGGGGCTCTGCTTCATGGGTGTTTTTTGGGGGGGGGGGGGTTTGTGGTGGAAGGGATAGTGGGGGAGTCTGCTGGGATAGTTAAAGGGGGTCTGGAATGGGGGGGGGACTGTTTTTTTTGTCACATACTTTGCTTTTTGATACAATTTACAATAAATATTTTGGCGGTAGCCTAAGTTGGTGTCGTACTTACTTTCTTTTCTTTTTTGTTACCATTCATTGTTATCCATGCGGTTCAGTGCGGTACATTTTTGTAAAAGAGTCAGGGACTTATTTTCAATGTTTGTCGTCCTTTGGGTAGCCCATTGAAATAAATGAACAGCCCTAGACGCAGAATGTGGGAATGCATGTAAAACGGGTGTAGTTTATGTGCGTTCCCATGCATTGCATTTAGGCGGCCCATTCATATTCTCTAATGCCGCGTACACACGATCGGAATTTCCGACAACAAAACCGTGTTTTTTTTTTCCGTCGGATTTTCGCTCAAACTTGTCTTGGATACACACTGTCGCACAAATGTTGCTTGGAAATTCCAATAGTTAAGAACGTACAACACTACGATGAGCCGAGAAAAATTAAGCACAATGATTCCGAGCATGCGGCAAAATGGTTCCGAGTGTGCGCAGCTCTTTTGTGCGTCGGAAATAGCTACACACGATCGAAATTTCCGACAATAACTCTTGTTGTCGGAAAAATAGAGAACCTGCTCTCAAACATTTGTTGTCGGAAATTCCGACAGCAAATGTCCGATGGAGCCTACACACAGTCGGAATATCCGACCAAAAGCTCACATCAAACATTTGTTGTCGGAAATTCCGATCGTGTGTACGTGGCATTAGGATTGGTTTACACTACTAGGTGTGTAAGTGCGTGCACCCACACAACTGCGCACACAATGTGTATAGGTGTAGCACCCTCTAGTGTGCTAGGGTTGTTAGTGTAGGTTTTGTAGATGTTAGTGTAGGTAAATTTGGCTTGGCTGGCAGCCAAGCCTGGGTTGAATCTGGGTCAGGGCAGAGTGACTCAGGGAGGCTGGATGACTCAGCAAGCAGCACCTCTAGTAACTCCCTCTGCTCTCTGAAACCTTGGAGAAGCTTCCAGTAGTAGAGGGTGGCGTTTAGGAGGAGCTGCTTGGAGTATTGATGAGGGCCCCAGCCAATCCCCAGCAAAGTTGGCTGACAGGGGGCAGGTACTTCATATATACTTATGAGTCATGCCAGCAGGGACAGTGTGTGTCGGGTGGAAGATTGTAGATGGAGTGCTGAGGAGGCTGTTGGAGGCCCTTGAGGGAGCCCCATAGTCTGGAAAGGGGGGTTACTTTTGGCCTGGGGCTCGGATGCTGGAAGAACCCTCTACAACACACAGAGGACATCCTTCCTGGAGGCACGGGAGCAAGGAGGACAGCAGGAGCAGGTTAACACGTCCAGGAGATTTCCTGATAGTCAGTCTGGGAGGACTGGTAAGTGTCAGTCTGGAGGACTGTGGAGAAGTAGCCAAGAGGAGGGCTAGTTGAAGGGGCTTCTGCAGCCAGGAGGGCTGGCATGGCCTAAAAAGGTAGTGCTGGGATCAGTGACCATGGGAGGAAGTGCTCGGAAAGTGTGAGCTGTGACACCCTATCAGTATAATGGCCCAGGGTCCCTGTCTGTAATTGGCTTTTGCTACACAAAATACTGCTGGGTGGCATTGCTGTGTCCTGCAAAAATGTAAAGTGCTGAAGCAAGAAGTGGAGTATACATAAAGACCAGGGCTGGCACTACCTATAGGCAAGGTAGGCGCAGGCCTAGAGCGCACATCAGTCGGGGGCACTGGAGGTGCCTACTACTCATTAGGGATAGTGGGTTAGGGACAGCCTGAGAAGGAAAGGGGACTTTCGGCCATGAGAAGCTCCATGTCTCCCCCCGTCCAGATGGGCAGATGGTGGATCTCGGCATCCCAGGTAATGGCAGCTGAGTGAGCAGTGTCGGCGACAGCTAATGATCTCCCACAGAGGATTCCCAGTGACGCGTGTACAGGTACCGACCTCATCTCCCTCCACACACACACCTTTGAGCCCCAACTCTGCACCAGCTGCAGGGGGCGCTATGCAGCTGGGAGTGTCTGCATGACACCCCCCTGGGGAGCTGGGACACCTCACTTCTCCATGACTGACACACGTGGGTAGTAGGCCTCCACTTGCATTGCACCCTGCTGCCTGGGACTGGTCCCTAGCCTGTCTATATACTACCCTAGCCTGCCCATTTACTACCCTAGCCTGTCTATATACTACCCTAGCCTATCTATATACTACCCTAGCCTGTCCATATACCACCCTAGCCTGTCCATTTATTACCCTAGCCTGTCCATTTATTACCCTAGCCTATTTATTACCCTAGCCTGTCCATATACTACCCTAGCCTGTCCATATACTATCCTAGCCTGTCTATATACTATCTGTGACGGGAGGGCCCGTGGAACCCAGAATCCCTTGGAAAGGTTGGGAAACCCTTGTCTTAGCTCCCCGTGCACCTCTTATGTCTAAGCCACCCTGTGCCCCCCTGGCACAAGGTGACTGAGAAAATATATCTTGGATTACTTAAAATGGGACAGTGATATTTATCCACAAAATCTCCCAGGATATATGTAAAGACTATTCTTGGTTTGTTTGATTTTGAACTCAACATGTTAATTGAGAGAGCTGATCACATTGTCCTCTGTACAATGTAGGAGATGTGCCGACTCCTACTGGAGCTCCTGCTCTTGTGTGAAGATGTCCTGTGGTTGTACATATGATAAAGTATAATCTACTGTGTGAAGCTCGGTGACAACAAGTCTGACCTGTAGTGAAATCCTGACGGGCACAGAGTCACATCGGCTGCTTAAAGGGATTAGTTAATTAGCTCATGTTAATTTGTTACAGGTGTAGTTTTAGAGTAATATGAGCAGGAGGGGTGAACCTCCTCTTTTTCTGTATATAAGACTTGTATTCTGGTTCTAAAAAATAGTCCATGTTCAGCAATCAAGCAAGTATTGTCTTGTTTGTCGTTGATAGCAGTTGGAATATCTGATATCTAGATTCAGACTAGAAGGAAGTGGTATATGACGAAAGCACTCAAGTGGAGTGTGGGATGTTTCGTTACACTACCCTTGCCTGTCCATATACCTGCGGACCACAGCTGGCATGAGGAAGCAAGCCGGTGCCACCACTATTTGTCTTCAGGCCAGATCCAGAGGCACCAGTGCAGGCCTGCGGACCACAGCTGAAGAAATAGGTGAAGAAGCGCCGTCAGGGGCGGAGCCAGGGGGGCAGCAAAATGAGATTTCACTAGGGTGTCAAAAATCCTTGCACCTGCCCTGATAGACACTATATATAGCGCTGTGTATATACTAGGAAGGTGTCCCTGAAGTTGCCTGAAGTCAAGTGGGCATCCCATCCCCACCCAAGTTTATTAAAGGGGTTGTAAAGGTTTGTTTTTTATTTTCTAAATAGGTTCCTTTAAGCTAGTTGGTTCACTTACCTTTTCCTTCGATTTCCCTTCTAAATGTTTTTTTTCTTTGTCTGAATTTCTCACTTCCTGTTTCTCCTCAGTAAGCTTGCCCGACTAAACTCGTGCACCCCCAATTTAAATATGACCCACCCCTTCCTGTCAAGGCCACACCCCTTTCTGTTTAGGACCCGCCCTGAAATTTTCCAGTGGGGACACTAGTTCTGGGGGGGGGGGGATGGATTCCCTTAATTTGCATAGATTTCCTCTCACTTCCATAGTTGCCAACAGTCACGGATTGGCCGGGACATTCCCGGGATTCAAACCCTTTTCCCGGATTTATTTTGTCCCGGCCAATGTCCCGGCCAATCCGATTTTTCACGTTTTCCCCGAATTTGGATGCCGCAGGCCGCCGCCGCTAGAGGTCCACGGCTGGCGGAGACAATGTCTCGGCCGGCCGCCATGTTCAAGAAGACCAAAACACGGATGTAGTACAATAGAAAATAAAGCCGCTGCGGCGCCGCCCACACCCCGCACCTCCCCGGGGGTGGGCGGCGCCGCAGCAGCTTTATCTTCTATTGTACTACATCTGTGTTTTGGCTGGCCGGCAGGCCACCCCCCGCCCTGCCCCGCCCCGCCCCGCTGCAGGTCTGTCTGTAATGGAAAGGGGCGGGGGTCGGCAGCGCCACAGCTTAATTTATTTATTTTTTTCAGCCACACTGTCGGCTCCGCCTCTATTTTGTTCCCCTTCGGGGAAGGGGAAACAATAATGGCGGCCGAGACAGGAGACGCCTGTGGTTAAGGGGGGACTCCGCTGGGGATGCCTGTGGTAAGGGGGACTCCGCTGGGAACGCCTGTGGTAAGGGAGGACTCCGCTGGGGACGGCTGAGGTAAGGGGGGACTCCGCTGGGGACGCCTGATGTAAGGGGGGACTCCGCTGGGGACGCCTGATGTAAGGGGGGACTCCGATGGGGACGCCTGATGTAAGGGGGGACTCCGCTGGGGACGCCTGAGGTAAGGGGGGACTCCGCTGGGGACGCCTGATGTAAGGGGGGACTCCGCTGGGGACGCCTGAGGTAAGGGGGGACTCCGCTGGGGACGCCTGAGGTAAGGGGGGACTCCGCTGGTGACACTTGATGTAAGGGGGACTCCACTGGGGACGCCTGATGTAAGGGGGGACTCCGCTGGGGACGCCTGATGTAAGGGGGGACTCCGCTGGGGACGCCTGATGTAAGGGGGGACTCTGCTGGGGACGCCTGATGTAAGGGGGACTCCTCTGGGTACACCTGATGTAAGGAAGGACTCCGCTGGGTACGCCTGAGGTAAGGAGGGACTCCTCTGGGGACGCCTGATGTAAGGAGGGACTCCGCTGGGGACGCCTGATGTAAGGAGGGACTCCTCTGGGGACACTTGATGTAAGGGGGGACTCCACTGGGGACGCCTGATGTAAGGGGGGACTCCACTGGGGACGCCTGCATAGTTACCAACAGTCCCGAATTTCCCGGGACAATCATGATTTTTGGACCCTTGTCCACAAGTGTGGAGGGGGCTCTGCTGGGGAGGCACCTGATGCAAGGACGGACTGCTGGGGAGGCACCTGATGCAAGGACGGACTGCTGGGGAGGCACCTGATGCAAGGACGGACTGCTGGGGAGGCACCTGATGCAAGGACGGACTGCTGGGGAGGCACCTGATGCAAGGACGGACTGCTGGGGAGGCCATCTGGTGGCAGGCGACGTGGCAGGTAACACGCTCAGGGCTTCCACTGATTCGGCATTATGGTGAGTTGAATGATTTCATTTTATATTACAATGTAAAAATAGAAATAATGCACTTCAATCATCCTGACACCGTAACAACCATGGTGCCGGGATGATTGAAGCGCCAACAGGTGTTTTGGAGTATCCTTATCTGCCAATTTTGTTACACATTACTATTGTGGTGTAGGATCTGGCTTCTTTCTTTCTATTTCTTTCTCTCTCTTTCTCTCACCTCGGACTCTAGCCACACCCCTTTGAACCACGCCCATTTAAACCACACCCACTATCGTGCGTAAACCACGGCCATTTTTCGACGCGGCGCGCTTCGCGCGCCGCATTTTTCACTCCAGCATGACACGCCTACAAACGAATGCCCCGCCCCCTGATTATAGCAAGGCTCCGCCTCAATACAAAAAAAGTGTCCCAGATGTTTTTTTTGCAACGTTGGCAACTATGCACTTCCTGTTTGGCTATGGGGCAGGAAGTGAAGGAAAATCTCTGCAATGGGACAGGGATGGTAAAAAATAAACTGATAGGGGCTATAACCCTCCCTTACTCTATCCAAAATGGGAAAAAAAGTGTTGCGTATAGTTCTGTTTTTAAGCACAAATTTCTGATAATTTTATGGAGAGGACTAAGAAGATATAACCATGCCAATGGTGCAGCAGAAAATATATAGCACAGTGAGGAAGGTTTGTGATCCAGGATGATAAGACAGTCAAAATTATAAGCAGCGCCCCCCCCCCACACACACACAGTTGCGGAATGCTGGCCGCCCGCATACTAGAAGCAGTGCGGCCGCTTTATGGGGGCGCTAGACTAATTTGCCTCTCAGCCCAGTCCGCCCCATATGACTGGCGCTACACTAACAGTGTAGCGCAAGCCGGTGGGGACTCTTTCTGTGCTGCCCCCCTGCAAAGTGCTGCCCTAGGCCTTGCTGGTCTAGGCCAGGATACAGCGTTGGCGCTACATAGGTATTGTATAATGTATGTGTGTGTGTGAGTGTTCTTCTTGCATATGTGTGTTTGTATGGAAGTGTGTACATATGTGCATGAGTGTATTTATGTTGTATACATGCATGTGCATATTTTCATGTATGTTTTTCCCAGTGGGCATTGACCGGATCCAGATCACTGTCATTTGTGAGTGTTTGTGAGTGAGTGAGTGAAAAACTTGTGTAGCGGGGTCTCCTTTAAGGCCCCGGGACTACGTTACCCAGAAGCCCGTTCGGCACCCAGAGTGAAATTGGCCACCGCAGAGACTCATGGAGGGGCTATTTAAGAAGGAGGCGAGGCGAAGCTCGGCCTCTTTGGACACCGCGCTGCAAGCAACAGTTCTTCCTGTGTGGATCTGCTGCAGTGCAGGGCCTGAAGCCTGGGGCCTTGCGCAACTTCTGAAGAGCCTTCCACCCACTGGGGAGCCTGAGTGGTATCTGACTTGTCGAGTGAGGACATCAGGACACAGGGCCCGAAAACAAATCCAGCGGCTCTCTTAACAGGGGGTAGCGCTACACGATCTATTGCTTCTACACTTGGATTCTTGAAATGCTCTGGGACTTGCACTCTATTAGTGCGTGGGTCAGTGAAGAATTCGACCTGACATCCACCACCCATACCTTCTGGTGCGGGGACAGTGACATCACTAGCTGCTTCACCGCTTCTTCTTGCCAGATCCCTGGGAGTTCTATGACTACTACCCCGGCTGGATCTGTGCCGACCGCTTTGCACCATTGTCCTACTTCTAGTGGGTCCATGCTGGTGCTTTTGGCGCGTTACTTGCTGCAACAGGATCCCGGACTCGAGAGCCCCCACATGTAGCGCTACCCGCAGTTAAGAGAGCCGCTGGATTTTTGTTTCGGCCCTGTGTACAGCACCGCCAACCCCCGGCAATCTTACTCAACCCACTCTGGCACAGCTAGTCTAGGAATTATACTTGTATCACAATCAAACAGTATTGCAAGGGTAACCTCTTCGCAATAAGACAACACACTGATGCGAGAGATCAAGTATAACGGTTTTACTTTAGTTTTAAAAGCGTAGGCAGAACATAACACATACAATTTACTTACAGAGCCCTGCAGCAATAGGTATAGCAAGCAATAATGGCGCAGCGCGGTAATCCACCACGCACAGCTATTATTATATACGCACCCTGTGGCGCACTAAAACAATAGTCTATCTCCCCTCCCTGGTCAGGCCTGACACAGAATAAATCTCAGTCTTTTCATTAAGGATTTCTTCGCATGCAACTTTCGGTGGTGCACTTGATGAAACAGTATTTTGTAATCCATAAAGTAGGCAGTCACAAGGAACACTATACTGGAGACCCTTTAAGTCTGTCCCGCTACTGGTCTCCAGTGGAACAACAAACAAACGATCGGTGGGCCAAAGCAGTCTATAGGCCTAAACACGGTACAGTCTATTGGATTGAGCAAGTGCTCGCTCACCACTCCGGATGCGATCCCAGTCCGAGACTTCCACCTGCTGTGTCTCCGCACACAGCGTCTGCCACGATCGGGTCCCCGATCCAACTGATGTCCTCACTCGACAAGTCAGATACCACTCAGGCTCCCAGTGGGTGGAAGGCTCTTCAGAAGTTGCGCAAGGCCCCAGGCTTCAGGCCCTGCACTGCAGCAGATCCGCACAGGAAGAACTGTTGCTTGCAGCGCGGTTTCCAAAGAGGCCGAGCTCCGCCTCGCCTCCTTCTTAAATAGCCCCTCCCATGAGTCTCTGCGGTGGCCAATTTCACTCTGGGTGCCGAACGGGGTTCTGGGTAACGTAGTCCCGGGGCCTTAAAGGAGACCCCGCTACACTTGTATAGCGCTAACAAATGCAAACTAAATCGCCTCAAGGCGCTTTGCTTCCAGTAACGTCCTGATCCTTCAGAAGAGGTGGGTCTTAAGTTTTTTCCTGAAGGCCCGATGGTTTTCTTCCATACGGATGTCCTTGTGTGTCAACATCTTGGAACCTAGTTTTCAAGATTCTGTAGCTTTTTGGCTTGTAAATGTTTTACGGATTTGTAAAAGTTTAAATTCTTCATCTGACCAAAGGGAGACTTTCAGCAGTGCTGTACACTGAACACAAGCATGTTACTTGCAGAAATCACAGGAAAACAGTTTATTTTCCTTTTCATGCCACAGGATCATTTTTAAATAAAGTCTATTGAAGCTAATGAGAATAATTAACGAACCTTTCTGAATATTCGTTTACGGCAACACTTTTTTCAGATGCCCTCTCGGGGCAGTGCTGATTTCAGCATGTTAGCTGTGCTGACTGCAGAGTCAGTAGCGTGAGTCTCACGATGAAATTAAAAGAGGCATCTGGGGAAGGCCTAAAGCCTGAACTCTCATCTCTCAGCCAGAATAACATAACCAGGGGGAAAGAGGAGTTTGCTAAAGAAACAAAGGAGACATGAATTCATCACAGACGTAGGTAGTGTGGCTCATAAGAGCAGCCGGCCTTTGCAGTTGAACTGTTTTACTTGCAGTTTGATGGTCATTGTTGCTGCTGTGTGTATGTCATATCTGTCACAGTGCACCAGCAAACAGTTATCCACTTGTGTCTTCCCCGTCTCACAGTAACTCCAATTGTATATTCATTGGCATCCCAGGCTCATTTTATTTTTGTGTTATCAAAGCTCTTAAAGCGGAACTGTATCTGAGCATTACAAACTGAAAATCCTATTTTATTTATGTTTAATAATTGGAGCAAACTCACCCATCCATTCATGTCTCTATGCTTTAAATTTTTAAGAAATCACTTTGAAAAATCTCTCCCTAGCATTGCTAGCTACGGTCATCTTGAGTAAGCCCCCCGTTCACACTGGTGCTGTTTGTCAGTTTCAAGTTGCACCCCATTGTCGGCAATGGAACCGTTTAAATTGTCGCAACTCAGGGGCGAGTTGAAAACTGGCTACAGGGGCGAGTTCAGAGGGTAGTGATAAATGGTGATAAATGGGGAGTACTCGGAATGGGCAGGGGTGGAAAGTGGGGTCCCCCAGGGTTCTGTCCTGGGACCAATCCTATTTCATTGATTCAGGATCGGATAAACAGCTCAATCTCTGTATTTGCGGACAATATTAAGCTAAGCAGGGCAAAAATTCTCTGCAGGATGTGGAAACCTTGCAAGAAGATCTGAACAAATTAATGGGGTGGGCAACTACATGGCAAAGGAGGTTTAAAGTAGAAAAATGTAAAATAATGCATTTGGGTGGCAAAAATATGAATGCAATCTACTCACTAGGGGGAGAACCACTGGGGGAATCTAAGATGAAAAAGGACCTGGGGGTCCTAGTAGATGACAGGCTCAGCAATGGCATGCAATGCCAAGCTGCTGCTAACAAACCAAACAGAATGTTGGCATGCATTAAAAAGGGGATCAACTCCAGAGATAAAACGATAATTCTCCCGCTCTAGAAGACTCTGGTCCGGCCGCACCTGGAGTATGCTGTCCAGTTCTGGGCACCAGTCCTCAGGAAGGATGTGCTGGAACTGGAGAAAGTACAGAGAAGGGCAACAAAACTAATAAAGGGTCTGGAGGACCTTGGTTATGAGGAAAGGTTGCAAGCACTGAACTTATTCTCTCTGGAGAAGAGACGCTTGAGAGGGGGATGTGATTTCAATGTACAAATACCGTACTGGTGACCCCACAATAGGGATAAAAAATTTCCGCGTAAGGGAATTTAATAAGACACGTGGCCATTCACTAGAATTAGAAGAAAATCGGTTTAACCTTAAACTGTGTTGAGGGTTGTTTACTGCAAGAGCGGTTAGAATGTGGAATTCTCTTCCACAGGTAGTGATTTCAGCGGGAGGGGCATCGATAATTTTAAAAAACTATTAGATAAGCACCTGAACGACCACAACATACAGGGATGTACAATGTAATACTGAAATAAATACACACAAATAGGTTGGACTTTATGGACTTGTGTCTTTTTTCAACCTCGTCTACTATGTAACTATGTAACTCATGTCGCAGCGACTTTGAAAAAGGTTCCCGCACTCCTTTTTTTCGATTTCATTGCGACTTCCATAGACTTCTGTTAAATGAAGACGCAAACCACAATGAAATCGAGGGTGCAAATCGCACTAATCTGCAGCTTTGAATTGGCGCTAAAGTAGCGCCATTTCAAAGCCACACCAGTGTGAACCAGGGCTGTTTTTACTTACTGGAAGGCAGACAGGAGGGCGTGCTTAGCAGAGAAAATCCCTCCTCCCGATGAAAGAAAAGAATGCTAATGAAGACTCCTGGGATGTATGACATCATTTTGGCCTAGGCCAGAAACCAAGAAGCAACTAATGAAATAAAAAATAAAAAAGTCTAAAACAAGTAAACATATATAAACATATATAACTCTGCTTTCATGGGAAAAAAAATAGCAAATAAAAAAAATAATATAGCATATACAATTGCGACACAAGTTATATTGTAATGGAATGTTATTAAAAATTACCTTTTCTTATCAATCTGCAGCCGCTGTAATTTTCTGTTAAATGCAATGCAATATGGCTACCCTTTAGGTGTTCCATATACAGAATGTGTACAGAAAGCCCCCCAGAAACATAGTTTCCTGCTTGTGTGATTGGCTCACTGATTTTCCCAGAAGTCTACACTAACATACAAGTCAGATTTCAGGCATCCCCTGCAACAAAAATTACAATTTTGGTAAGATACTCCCAATAGGAAATCACGTCTAAAGGGATGCAGACCCAGCAGTTTTCCTCATTAGAGCCCTGAAACCACGCCCATTAGACCCACTGAGCACAGAGGAACAAATGGATTTCTTCAGAATAAAAAAAGGTAGGAATCTACAACAAAGTTTGTTAGAATCCCTGCAATGTACATAGATCACCCAGAGGGGAATGTTTTTTTTTTTCTCAACAAAAGTGGAGTTACGCTTTAATGTTGGTTGAGAGAGTTTAGTCTCACATTAAAGGGAAAGCACAATGGATTTTGGGCAATTTTATTTCCATTGTTTAAAAATATATATCATTTTTTTTTTTAACTTGCTTATGAAGATCAATCAATGCACCTGGTGAATAAGCTCTTAGGTCCCATTCTCATCTTAGTGTGTGGACAGGCATTAGACTAAACCAGCCTTTTTACCCCAGAGGAACCCCTAAAAACAATTTAGGGCTTGGGGAACTCTTGCTAAGAAATCCATAATTGGGGATCAGTTGGAAAAGTGCCCTTACAATGGTGGCCTGTACGAGGAATACCTCCTCATTGGTGGTCAGAATTCCACCCTTAAAGACCACTAGTAAGATTATTGGTGTCATGCTGCTGACTTTGCCAAGTGGCATTGGTCTCGGATCTGTGTAGGCTCTATGAAATAAGAGGTCAATCAGCCACAGCTCAAGGAACCCCTAGTTAAAAGACCGCCGGGAAAACCGAGGGGAAAACCGAGAACCGGTTCAGTCACTTTTCCCCTGTACACACGGCCAGTTTTCTCAACAGGAAAACTGCCAGGAGAGCTTTGGTCAGGAAAACCGGCCGTGTGTATGCTCCCTTGCAGTGTTTCCCCATAGGAAAACTGCGAGAAAAAAAACGCTGCGATTCGTGACGGGAAAAAATAGAACAAGTTCTAATTTTTTTCACCGCTGTTTTCCTGTCGGGAAAACTACTATGAAGCATACACACGACCAGTTTTCCCGACCAATCTCAAAAATGGCAGTTTTCTCATCGGGAAAACCGGACGTATGTACGGGGCATTAGGCCCCTTTCACACAGTCAGTCTGACCCAATCAGACCCACCATTCACCTCTAAGGAGTGGCAGATCATTGTGGACCGCGGACGGTTACCAAGTCGCTTAGGTGGCCTTCGCTCTTCAAAAGGTTGGGCACCCCTGGTCTGGACTAAGTAAAAAAATCCACTTTAGGGCATTAAAGGAACTTTAGCCCCTGGAAAAGTCTGACTGCCAATGAAGCATTGAGGAACATCCTTATCCTTTATGGGCGGCACAGTGGTGTAGTGGGTAGCACTCTCGCCTAGCAGTAAAAAGGGTCGCTGGTTCCCAACCACGACACTACCTGCCTGGAGTTTGCATGTTCTCCCTGTGCCTGCGTGGGTTTCCTCCGGGTACTCCGGTTTCCTCCCACACTCCAAAGACATGCTGGTAGGTTAATTGGCTTCTGTCCAAAATTGGCCCTAGTATATGGGTGTGAGTCGGGGACCTTGGATTGTGGGCTCTTTGAGGGTAGGGACCGATGTGGGTGTGTGATGTGTGTCTGGAGCGCTGCGTAAGTTAGGGATAGGGAGAATTGTAGATGCGCACCCACACTCACTCAGGTTGAACTGGATGGACTGGTGTCTTTATTCAACCTTACTAACTATGTAACTATATCCTCAAAATAAGAAGTTGTGTGAGCAGCTCTTCTGAGGGCTGAAGTTCTTTAGTGTTGTATGCCTCAGTGTAGCCGATGCTGGGGTTCAGACCTAACCTCTCCACTCCATCCCTTTGTAGCCAATTACAACAGAGCTACTTTAACCTTCTCTTTGTTAAAGTGGATGTAAACCCAAATTTTTTTTTTTGCTGTCACAATGTAGAGTATAAGATTTCCTATCATTTGTGCCAGGTCTTGCCACAAAGAGTTAATCCAGCTCTGAGCAATCCTCTTTTATTGTTCAGTGAGATAAAACGGACAAACAGAGTTACCTTTGTCCGTTCCGCCCCCTTGCTTTGAGTGACAGGTTATGTACATATCTCGTGCACTAGCTTTAGACAGGCATTATTTTTTAATTCCCACCCCCACTCGTTTTCTGAAGTCATGTGGTTACTTTTCTGGATTTTGACTACATGTTAGTGATCATAGCAGAAGGAATTCACAGGAGAAAATGCATGTTGACAAGGGGAGTGTAGAGGTGGGCGGGGAGTCTACTGACATCACGACTCCACCCACCGAGCTCCAGACAACAGATCCACCCACAGAATCTGCAGTTTTTCAGGTCTCATAACAGACAGAGGGGAGACATTGAACAGATAAGGATACATGCAGAAGGCATCTATATCCTTATAGATCAGCACTATGGCAGTAGTTTAGAAAGGATGAGATTGGATTTACATCCACTTTAAGGTAAAGTAGCTCTGTTGTGTTTGGCTACCAGGGAATACATGCTCTCTTTCACTAGGGGCTCAAGTGCCTTTCATTCCATTGTCCCTGTTGAACTATTTTAGTGGAGAAGAGGAGATGCCTCAAAACCAATGCAATTAGCGTAAAAACCTATTCTACTGAGGTCAAATGAGAATATCATCTCAGCTAGAACCACCATATCAGGAGCAATAATAAGTCCCACTTATCTTGGGACCTGTCCATTATATGCACCATAGGCGAAGGCGATAATCAGCAAAATAACTTAAAGAAGATGGATCTGAGAGTTGTCAAAGCACCAACACAGGATGGAACTGTGGGTGCCTAAGGTAGCGCAGTGCCGCTTCCTTAAACTTAATTGGTTAGATATTGGAAGTGGAAAAAATTGAATTTTTAAGCACCAATTACAAAAGTGCCCCCCCCCCTTTCCTCTCCAAATCACCCTCCACCCCCCTCTCCCCCTTTTTTTTCTAACTGACTTTCTGAGACAGATTGCTTCAGATGATAACTCCTGTGAAGTATTCAACAACAGTATACTGGAACAATGATAACACTCACTTTTAGCCCCCATTTACACTTGAGCTTGAGCATGGCCAGGCTTTTTGTATGTGTGTTTTTTGCTTGTAACTTGTAGTACAGGAGCAGAATAGTGCATTTTTTGCCTAATAGACTTAAATGGGCGCGCCTGAAAAATGTGCAAATGCAATCTAGGCAATTTATTTGGCGTATTTATCGCTTTGTGAAGAACTTCTTCCAGTTGACTTGAATGAGAAAATGCAGGTCAATGCAACCTCAAAGCAACAGGCAATATTTAATTTAAATTCAATGTGCAGGTGTGAACATGACCAAGTGTAACCAATGGACTCCGATGAGTACATTCATGTAGCAATTTCATAAGTTTCTAGTATGATATTTATGCAAATAAAACCAAAAACTTTGCTGGATTGCAGCCCAAGCTCCTCTGCTGTATCTATTTTCTACTTTGATACTGCCAATTTTTGATCTTGCTTTTAAAAGGTGATAATGCTCACTCTCTGGTTTGTTCCACTGTTGTCACCAGTGGCAGCCACTCATGCAGGGCGCAGGGGTGCCGCCCCCCTAATCCAATACACCCAGCCCCTAATCTACATGCAGGGCGCCGGACGCATGGATTCCAATGTTTTTTTTTTTTTTTTCGAATAACGATTAGAGTCAAAGGTATTAAAAAGGGTGGGCTCCGTGTGCAGAGCACTGTGCCTGGAGCCCACCCAGTTGTGTGACATTAGCGAACTAGCGAATTAATATTCGCTAATGTCTTCCTATTTCTCCTCCTGGTCTTTAGGAAGGGCGTCCTAAGACCCAATTGGCTATGAGTCCTAATTCCTGATTCGCCAGGAGGAGAAGCGACCTCCGGGACTCCACCAAAATCCACTGAAGCCACGACCTGGATGGGGTAAATGCGGGGTTGGCGGGCGATGGGCGAGCAATGTGGCGATTGAGTGACCAGGGGAGGGGGAGCAGCAATCGATCGAGTGAGCGCCAGAGGGGGTGGGGGTGGTTGGTTGGCTGGCTGGCTGGGGTGGTGGTTGGCTGGCTGGGGGGCCGCGAGCCACCCCCCAAGAAATTTGAGCACCAGCCGCCACTGGTTGTCACTCGGCCCTGCATACCACCACAGAGAGACCACAGGCAGGTTTACACTCTATGTACCTCCAAGGATTCCATATTCAAATCTAACATCTTGACATTTGCATGTAGGCAGGTAAAGTCTACTTTCTCCGCTGCAGTTGGAGCTTAACCACAGTAGCTTTGCAGGGGGAGAGGAATTAAAGAGGAACATGGTTCCTCTAAGGTTTCCTGGGTCACTGGGGAAGCTACTCGATTGGATGCTGCCGCCGAATGTGGCTCTAGCAGCTATCTTGAGTCAGGCAGAGCCAATATAGGGCCCTGGCTCCCAGGCTTGGCGTGCATTTCACATGTAGGTAGTGTAGACGCAGTTCACCCATCGGACAGGGATTAGCGGCAGGGAGAGGTTCCAGACAAGTAAGAAAAGGATAGGGATACACCATCCTTCCTGGAGACCTCCCCATTTGGGTCAGGCCGCATTCCACCCCTCAAGATAGACGCTGACGGCACATCTGAGACCACCTGCTCTGCTGCACATTACTGTTGCTTGCTGTAAGTGTTCCCGTTCGGGTGCCTTCCCGCTTGGTTTGTTGTGAATTACTGGATTCTGCATTAATACAAGTTCTATTCTCTGCAATCAGAGTTTATGTACTGTAATTACTGCCAACGCACCAGGCTGCACCTCCCCATATGCAGATGGTATCCCAAGGAACAGCAACGCCCTTTCCTTGACCTAGAACAACCCTATACAGTATAAAGATCAGGAAGCCATGTAGTAATGCCTGTTCTCAGCCCCATTGGCTGATAACCATTAAACACAGCAAGTACTGTTCTAAAAATGTATATGTCCTGGAAATGTGTCATTTTAAACACTGGTCTGCAGTTTGCCTGTGCATGTTCCGCAATTCTAGCAGTTTTATGACTAAGGTTTACAGTTGTACCCTGTAGCAATGATTCCCTGAGGAGCTGTTGGAATTTTGGGCTCTTCTGTCTTTTCTAGTGGTGACGCACCCTTAGCTGGATATGACAACTCACAGAAGTACACACCAGTGGTGATAAAATAAGCTTTAATCAAGCAGGAATAAGCCCTGTAAGGGAAGTTGTTTATCAAACACTTTAACCATTTGCTGACTGCCATATAGCAGTTTGACTGCTACAAGGCGGTCGCTCTGCAAAGGATCACGTATATATATGTGATCCTGCACTTCCGATTATCGGGCGCGAGTGCACGCCGCTGGCGGTTCACTCTCGCTGTGATTTTGCACAGTGGGAGCTGATCAGCAGGTCCCATGGACCCGATGTCCGCCGGCAGCCGCTGTTCATTTTGTATTTTGATTGGCCCTAATGTTAACCCCTTTCCCAGCCAGTGTCATCAGTACAGTGACAGTGCATATGTTTAGCACTGATCACTGTACCCCAAAAAAGTGTCCAATTTGTCCACTGCAATATCGCAGTCCCGCTATAAGTCGCTGATTGCCGCCATTACTAGCAGAAAAAAAAAATTGAGCATCATGGGAAATGTAGTTCCAAAACATCTGGGGATTGCCATCACTTCCCTAGGGCCTAGGCTGTGCAGTTTCTGCTGCTTAAAGAGGCCACCAGCTAGAGATACATAACCTACAGTATTTCTTTTTCATTTTTTTAGTTTTGGACTGACTGGGTACATTTTTTGTATTGCAGTCTGTATCTTTATGTCCCCACATTTCTTGGCCAGTGTCACCAGGACAGGAAGTGAGGGGAAATCTTCCCCAGTGGGAACACAAACAGCAATAAAAAACTGACATCTATCCAACACCAAGAATAAAGACAAAACGGCTTGGTTGCAGTTGTTCTTTAACGACATATCAGTTTAGCAAATCTTTTAGAAATAAAGCCACTCCACATCCAAAGTTGCTTCTAAAATATACATCAATAATGTGCTCTACAAACTGTGCACATTGCCCAGAGACTTGAATACAGTTGTACCATTAGATGACATAAAAAAATGACTTTTATCTGAAAGAACAGGCAAAGCCACACTTGGAATACACAAAAACATACAATATAAATGATTTGCCTCAGTATGAAATATAAATGTCTGTTTACATGAACCAATTTTTTAGCTTGGGATAAGAATGCAGAAGAAAAAAACAGAGCTTCACAAAGTTTTGTGCCAGTGGCTTAAGCCTCGTACACACGACCGGTTTTCTCGGCAAGAAAACTGCTGGGAGAGCTTTTTGCCGAGAAAACCGGTTGTGTGTATGGGAAAACTTCCGGGAATCTCAACGAGAAAAATAGAGAACCTGCTCTCTATTTTCTCGTCGGGATTCTCATCGGCCTGTTTCTCGACGAGAAAACCATGAGTGTGTATGCTTACCTGTCCATGGTAAACCCGTGCATGCTCGAAAAGACTTTGACGCATGCACGGTAGCATACAAGGGTAGTGTAAGGTGTAGCAAGATGGTGGCGACGGCAACAAATGTGATGAGCGCCGGCTCGTCGTAGCCGATGATGTCACTGCGTTCTTGCCATTCCAAAGAACGTACACAGGTACACATGGCTTGGCAAGACAAGCTTGCCAGGAATCCCGTCGAGAAAACCAACGTTTTTTTTTTTTACGGGATTCCCGCCCGTGTGTACGAGGCTTTAGTCAGAAATCTTGTCCTACTTCTGTGAATACAATCTACCCTTTGTACATAAAAGCCATCCAATACAGTGGCAGAATTGGCAACACTTAGGGCCCTTTCACACTGATGCGCTTTTGCCGCACTGGAACGCACCTTTCTAGCTTTTAAAATGTGCACCAAAGATGCACCTTCCATTGAAGACAATGCGAAACGCCCAATGGCGTCCTTAACAACCAGCTATTCACACATATGGGTTGTAATGCAACGCATTTAAAACCCATAGAAGCTATGCTATGTAAAGCTACTGTGCTGCAGTGTGAAAGCTGAAGAGACAATGAACTACTCAAAGCACTCAGCAGCACCCTGGGAGTTCATTGAGAACTACAAGCCGAAAGCCGCAAAGGCTGTCAGAAGTTGTAGTTCTCCTATTCACAGAACTCTGTGAAGGAATGATGCGGCCAGGCGGGCGGAACAAATTCGGGGAGGCAGGGGATCGGGGAGTGGCTGCAGGAGTGGGAACATGTTCCACCCTAAAAATGGGTGTTCCCTGTAACATGTTCTCGAAGGTGAACTTATCCTTTAACACTTTTATGCACTGAAAAAAGGAGGAAAATATTGCCCTGAATATTGAAATACATAATCTTCAGGACAAATATCATTAAGAAATTCCACATATTATGCTTTTGTGTGACCCTGCCATAAATCCCAACTGAATGTTTACCTTTCACACCGAGGCGTCGGCGGCGTTGGCGGTAAAGCGCTGCTATTTTTTACGCCGCTTTACCATCGTGTTTGCGGAGGTATTTGGCCGCTAGCGGGGCGCTTTTAACCCCCACTAGCGGCCGAAAAAGGGTTAAAAACACTCACAAAGCGTCGCTTTGCTGGCGTTTTGGCTGCGCTGCTCATTCATTTCAATGGGTAGGAGTGGTGAAGGAGCGGTATACACCCCGCTCCTTCACTGCTCCAAAGATGCTGCTAGCAGGACTTTTTTAGCGTCATGCCAGCGCACCGCTCCAGTGTGAAAGCCCTCGGGCTTTCACACTGGAGTGAAAGGAGCGGCTCTTTCAGGGCGCTTTACAGGCGCTATTTTTAGCGTTATAGCGCCTGCAAAATGCCTCAGTGTGAAAGGGGTCTAAGTCAAATAAAATACATTCCAGGTGCATTGAAGGTGGGGGGGGGGGCAAAACACTGTGCCCTGAGCCCATCCAGTTGTGTAACATTAGCAAATTTAGATTTGCTAATGTCTTCCTGCTTCTCCTCCCGGCCGATCAGGAAGTGGGTCCTGAGACCCGATTGGCCAGGAGTCTGAGGACACCTGGCCAATCGGGTCTCAGGACCCACTTCCTGTTCGGCTGTGAGGAGAAGCAATGGCCCCTCAGGGAGCAGAAGCAGCATCAGCCTCTTAAATTGCCACCTTTCCCTACTCCTTGGACGCGCTGGGCACCCTCCTTCAGAGCCCATAGCAGCAGATTGCAGCATAAACAACAGCAGCAGCCCGAATGATGACGATGAACAAGTGCCGGTGCAGATAGCGAGGAGAAGTGTGAGTACCACAGCCAGCCTGTTCATACGGGGGGGGGAATTTTTAGCGGGTAACCGGCAGCGAGAAAGAAGACAGCGGCGGCGAGGAAGAAGACAGCTCTGGCAGAAGACGGCACAAGATGAAGACAGCTCTCAGAGAAGATGGCACCAGAAGAAAAAGGCAATGGGATTAGACGGCAAAGGGAGAAGACCGCTCTGAGCTATTTTTTTAATAAAGGACCTGTCAAAAACCGACTTTAGTTTTTTGTTTACATTACACTGCTTTTTGGCAATGTACCCGATACCTATTCACATGGGGGGGGCGGAATCTGGGGGCTCCCTTGTTAAGCCCCCCACCTGCAGACCCCAACAACCACCAGCCAAAGTTGTTGGAAAGAGGCCCTTGCCGCCCCCCCCATGTTGAGGGCATGCAGCCTGGTATGGTTCAGGGGGGGGGGGGAATTTCCGACGGACTTAGAGAGCAGGTTCTCTATTTTTCCGTCTGAAATTCCGACGGAGTATTGACCGGTCAAAAGTCCGGCCGTGTGTACGCGGCATAAGACTTCAAAAACCTTTTGCTTTGATGCACCTGGAGTTTAATTTACCTGTTCAGACTATATGCAGTCACCTACATTTTTCCTGTCAAAGTCCATAAGAAATTCTGATGATGTAATAGTCTCTGATATGTGAAATTAAAACAAATTCTTGACAAATGAGTGATAATCCCAAAATCTTGAAAAAAGTGAAGATGACCACCACCGATATAGAAGAGGCTTACCAGAATCTGTGGACCCAAACAGACATACGTCTGAATGGTCACATCAAGCTTTACGTGTATATCCCCTGATGAACCGATCCAGTGCAGATGAATCCACCGGAACGACACTCACAACAAGTATGATATGGAGGTAGATAAGAAGCTTGGAAGATGGTAGCCCAATGGTGGTGAACCAGGACACAAATCAAATGGCGGTATAGAAGAAAAGAGAAGGGCACATAGCATAATACCGTCTTTAAATGGAGTTTAATGTAGGTAAATACACTGTGACAGCAGGAAGGTAAAGTCACCTGGTTGCATCCAGGGGGGTAGATATATTTCTCCCAGATTCAGGCTTTATGCCGACTTATACAACTAGGGAGTTGATGAAGCCCAGCTGAGGCTAGTGGGCTCATGAATGACTCATACCTCTAGGGAGAGTGCTGGGCGTCGTGAGGCAGGGAGTTGATGAGACCAGCTGAAGCTTGTCAGCTCATTTAGGCCTCTATAAGAACTCCCAGATTCATTAGGTGTTAGCTCATGCCTGGACCCAGACCTGTGTGGACTGTCTAGGGAGAGTGAACCCCTGTGCGGTGAGGCAAAGCCTGTGTGGCTATTTGTTTGGACTTTTACTAAACCAGGGACTTAGGGACTAGGACAGCACCAGGCTGATCCCAGTTGTTAGTTTAGGAAACCTGCATGTTTAGTCAGAGGTCAAACTGACCAGGATTTATTTTGTTTATGTTTCTTTTTGGCTTTGCTGTGTTTTTGTCACTGTACATAGAGAAATAAACCGCACCTTTTGATTTTGAAAACCACAACCTCCGTCTGCTGGCCCTGTTTTGTGTGGGGAGCCCAACCAGGGGGTCACACACACCCGCTACCGAGTTAACCCCCTCACAGTTGGTGGAGAACCAGTGGCAGTTTTTTTTAAGCCAGCATGGAGGAGATACTGAAACAGCTGGCTCTAGCAAATGCCAATCAACAGCAGACAAATGCAGGTTTGCAAAGGAGCCTTGCAGCCCAGCAGCAAGCTCATCAACAAGCCCAGCAGCAATCTGAGGCCCGCTTCATAGACCTGTTACAGAAGCAAGAGCAGAGACTACAACAAATGGAAGCAGTAATGCAGCAACGTCCGCAGACCAGTGAGGAAAGCCGTCCCACTAATACCGCGTCCTTTGGGGTGAGTCGTTTATTGACAAAAATGACTGGAGAGGATGATCCAGAGGTATTTTTGACCACATTTGAAAGGACTGCTGAAAGAGAAAAGTGGCCTGAGGAGCAGTGGGCTGGACTGGTGGCTCCTCTGTTAACTGGTGAATCGCAGAAGGCTTACTATGACCTAGAGCCTGACCAAGCAAAAGACTATGTGATGCTAAAAGCTGAAATATTGGCAAGGCTGGGTGTCACCCTGGCTGTCCGGGCTCAGCGTGTGCATAACTGGACTTTCCAGCTTGGAAAACCCCCCAGGTCTCAAATGTATGATCTCATTCACCTGAGCAGGAAGTGGCTACAGCCAGAGACTTTGTCCGCACCAGAGATTGTGGAACGTGTTGTAATGGATCGGTTTTTGAGAGCTCTTCCTACTGCCATCCAAAAGTGGGTAAGCCATGGAGACCCAGAGACGGCCGGTGGTCTTGTGGATCGTGTAGAGAAATACTTGGCTACAGAGAACCTGACGGCCTCTTCCAGAGACTCTCGGACTTTCCACCCTAAGACCAGACCATCCCCAGGGGCGGATAAGAGGATTCCAAGGGGTGAGGGTGGAGAGAGTGAGAGGGTGGGAGCTCTACCCAAAGTTTGGCGAGAACAGCCTGGGAAGTCAGGGGCTCAAGAGGCAGCCAAATGGATTGTTTGCTACCGCTGCCGGCAAGCGGGACATATTGCAGCAAATTGCCCGGTTGTGGAGGAACCCATGCAATGTGACTTTCTGATGGACAGACGTCAGTCGCTGTGTGCGACAGTCGCATGCACTGCCATTCGGGGAACTGAGAAACATTTATGCAAAATGTGTATTAATGGTAGAAATGTTGTGGTATTACTGGATTCAGGTAGCCTTGTGACCCTGATAAAGGCTGAATTAGTTAAAACAGAGGTCTCTGGGAATAGCAAGGTAGCTGTTATTTGTGTGCATGGGGACACCCGAGAGTATCCAGTGACTACAGTGTGTTTCGAGACCCCCAAAGGTACCCTCTCTCATCCAGTGGGGTTAGTATCTCAATTACCGCATGATGCCATTGTGGGAAGGGATTTTCCGAAGTTCTGGGAACTGTGGGATGATCCTGAGCCCCCCACTGGTGCCCCTATGTACCAGGAATGTGATAGCCAGAACTCCTCTGAGAGTGGTGAGGACTCTCCAGAATTTCCCTTGTCAGTATTGGCAGGGGAGACTCAAGAAACTGGAGAGGAGCCCACCTCCTCAGACGAAAACCTACCGTCTGTGGAGTTTTCTGATCTGGAGGTTCACAGGGAAAATTTTGCCACAGAACAGTTAAAAGACCCCGCCCTAATAAAGGCACGGGAAAACGTAGTGGAAATAGATGGCGAGTTAGTGAACCCAGATAATACCTGCACTTACCCATACTTCAGCGTAGAGAAGGACCTACTGTATCGGGTGGCAAAAAGGGCAGAAGAAACCGTTGAGCAGCTTGTGGTGCCCAAACCTTACAGGAAGTTGGTGTTGGAGTTGGCCCATGGGCACATTCTTGGAGGTCATCTGGGGACAGAGAAAACCCGAGAGAGGGTATTACAGAGATTCTATTGGCCTGGGGTGATGAAGGACATAGAAAATTATTGTTCCTCCTGCCCTGTGTGTCAGAGGTCGGCCCCGATGCCACATTTCCGTAGCCCGCTGGTCCCTCTACCCATCATTGAGGTCCCGTTTGAGAGAATCGCAATGGATTTGGTAGGTCCTATAATCAAGTCCGCTAGGGGGCACCAGTACATATTGGTTATAATGGACTATGCCACCCGTTATCCAGAAGCGATCCCTCTCAGAAATACCTCGGCCAAAACCATAGCCAAAGAGCTATCTCTTGTTTTTAGCCGGGTGGGTATTTGTAAAGAACTGCTTACGGACCAAGGTACACCCTTTATGTCCCGGGTTATGAAAGAGCTGTGTAAATTGCTCAAAGTGACGCAATTGCGTACATCTGTGTATCACCCCCAAACCGATGGGCTGGTTGAAAGATTCAACAAAACCCTAAAACAAATGTTGAAGAAAGTGGTGGATAGAGATGGAAAGGATTGGGACTGTCTACTTCCTTATTTGATGTTTGCTATTAGGGAGGTGCCCCAATCCTCTACGGGATTCTCCCCCTTTGAGTTACTGTATGGGAGACACCCAAGAGGGCTGTTGGATATTGCCAAGGAAACTTGGGAAAGTGAGAGTTCTCCCCACAGGAGTGTGATTGAGCATGTCGCCCTGATGCAAGATCGAATTGCACAGGTAATGCCCATCGTGAAGGAACATTTGGCCCAAGCGCAGTTGGCACAGCAGAGAGTGTACAACCGTGGAGCAAAGACCTGTACCTTTTCCCCGGGGGATAGGATATTGGTACTTGTCCCTACGGTTGAAAGTAAATTCCTTGCCAAATGGCAAGGCCCCTACGAGATAATGGAAAAAGTGAGCGAAGTGAATTACAAGGTCAGACAACCAGGAAGGCGAAAGCCCGAACAGATATATCACGTTAATCTGTTGAAAGCCTGGAGGGATAGAGAGTCCCTAGTCGCAGAAACTTGGTCACCAGCTCAAACTGGTTGCGTGATTCCGGAGGTTGGAATAGCAGCCACCTTGTCACAACCCCAACAACAGGAGGTTAAGGAGTTTGTGCTTCGCAACAAGGAGGTGTTCTCTGAGCTGCCGGGACAAACATCTGGGGTAGAGCATGATATTATTACCCCGCCCGGTGAAAGGGTGAAGTTAAAACCCTATCGGATCCCAGAGGCCCGACGGGAGGCAATACGGGAGGAAGTACAGAAAATGCTGAACTTAGGGGTGATAGAGGAGTCCCAAAGTGATTGGTCTAGTCCCATTGTGTTGGTGCCTAAACCGGATGGGAGCTGGCGATTTTGTAACGATTTTCGTCAGTTGAACAAAGTTACAAAATTTGACACCTACCCCATGCCACGTATAGATGAGTTGATCGACCGGCTGGGAACAGCCCGATACATGACGACTCTTGACCTCACAAAAGGGTATTGGCAAATTCCCCTGGCCAAGTCGGCCAAAGAGAAAACCGCATTTGTAACCCCAGACGGGGCGTTCCAATATAAGAGAATGCCGTTCGGGTTACAGAATGCGCCGGCCACATTCCAGCGGAAAATGGACCAGATACTGAGGCCCCATCGGAAGTATGCTGCGGCTTACCTGGATGACGTAATTGTCCATAGCACAGATTGGGCCTCACATCTGCCAAAAGTGCAAGCAGTCCTAGACTCTATCCGGGAAGCGGGGTTTACGGCTAACCCCAAGAAGTGTACCATTGGGCAGGAGGAGGCCAAATATCTTGGGTACACCATTGGCAGGGGAGTAATAAAACCCCAACTCAACAAAGTCGAGGCCATCCAGAGTTGGCCACGTCCCAACAGCAAGAAGCAGGTACGAGCCTTTCTGGGAATCGCGGGTTATTATCGGCGCTTCATTCCCCACTTTGCTTCTAAGGCTGTGCCCCTAACCAACCTGACGAAAGGGAAAGGGTCGGTCATGATTAAATGGACCCCCGAGGCGGAGGCAGCATTCCAATTCTTGAAACAAGCCTTATGTAGCCAGCCAGTGTTGTACTCACCCGACTTCTCTAAAGACTTTGTCGTACAAAGTGATGCGTCAGATGTGGGGTTAGGAGCAGTATTGTCCCAGGTCTGGAACGGGGAAGAGCACCCAGTCATTTACCTCAGCAGGAAGTTGAAGTCCCATGAGGTAAATTACGCCACGGTTGAAAAGGAGTGTTTAGCGGTGAAGTGGGCTCTAGATTCCCTTCGGTACTATCTGCTAGGTAGGCACTTTGACATGGTTACGGATCACGCTCCGTTAAAGTGGATGGCTCAAAACAAGGAGACAAATAGAAGAGTGAATAGGTGGTTCCTGGCCCTACAGGAATTCAACTTCACAGTAAAGCATCGCCCTGGCGTTCAAATGGGGAATGTGGATGCTTTGTCTCGAGTACATGAATGCCTGATTGCTGGTGTTCCAACCCCAAGGTTAAAACAAGAGGGGGGGGGGGGTATGTGACAGCAGGAAGGTAAAGTCACCTGGTTGCATCCAGGGGGGTAGATATATTTCTCCCAGATTCAGGCTTTATGCCGACTTATACAACTAGGGAGTTGATGAAGCCCAGCTGAGGCTAGTGGGCTCATGAATGACTCATACCTCTAGGGAGAGTGCTGGGCGTCGTGAGGCAGGGAGTTGATGAGACCAGCTGAAGCTTGTCAGCTCATTTAGGCCTCTATAAGAACTCCCAGATTCATTAGGTGTTAGCTCATGCCTGGACCCAGACCTGTGTGGACTGTCTAGGGAGAGTGAACCCCTGTGCGGTGAGGCAAAGCCTGTGTGGCTATTTGTTTGGACTTTTACTAAACCAGGGACTTAGGGACTAGGACAGCACCAGGCTGATCCCAGTTGTTAGTTTAGGAAACCTGCATGTTTAGTCAGAGGTCAAACTGACCAGGATTTATTTTGTTTATGTTTCTTTTTGGCTTTGCTGTGTTTTTGTCACTGTACATAGAGAAATAAACCGCACCTTTTGATTTTGAAAACCACAACCTCCGTCTGCTGGCCCTGTTTTGTGTGGGGAGCCCAACCAGGGGGTCACACACACCCGCTACCGAGTTAACCCCCTCACAACACTTACATCAAAATGGTGAAACAAGCGCTTGTCAAATACAAATAGTGGCAGCAGTGGAATCATCCGACGCGTTTCACAACAAATTGCATCATCTGGGGTGTGGTGTTTTCATTTACATATGTATTAGCGGTACAATTTTTTGTTTTTTCTGTTCGCACCTTTCTCTATTGGTTTTGTAGCTGTTCACGTTCACAAGCAGCGCAGAATTTTTTGTATATTGTTACCTACCTTTTTCCTCATGGATTACCGCAGGTAACTGCAATGACACAATAGTTTTCTGTGTGTCTTGTTCACACCAGAACGCTGTGATTTACTGCATTCCGTAACTGTGCGATATTATACAACATATACATATATGTAGCGGGGTCCCCTTTAAGACTCCCGGAACTACCTTGCCCAGAATCCCTTTCGGCAATGTTTCCACCCCAGAGACTCATGGGAGGGGTTATAAAAGGAGGAGGCGAGGCTGGGCTCGGCCTCTTTGGGACACGAGACTTCAGTGACTGATCCTCCTGTGCGGATGTGCTGGTGTGCAAGGCCTGAAGCCTGAGGCCTTGCACAGCACCAAAGAGCCTTCCACCCCACTGCGAGCCTGGGTGGCATCTGACTTCGCTTATCTACAGCCTTGGTTGGATCGGGGACCCGATCGCTGGAGACACTGTGTGTGAGGACACAGTCGGTGGAAGTTCCCGGACTGAGATCGCGTCCGGAGGGGTGAGCGAGCGTATGCTCAGACCATATACTGTTTCTTGCTGATGTGCCTATAGACTGCCGTGGCCCACAAGTTTATATCTGATACTCTCACTGGAGATCCGTATCAGAGCTGAACTCAGAGGTTCTTCAGTAAAGTGTTTATTTATCCATTACAATCTTCCCACTGGATTACAAATGTTATTCCGTTATGTGCACCACCTTTAAAGACTTGCCAGTGAAGAAACCATCATCCCCTATAGACTGAGTTTTAGGTATCTGAGCCAGGCCTGACCAGCTAGTTAGTTCATTTGGTTACTGCGCCACAGGGCGCCTAGTTAACGGTCGCCCACGCGGCGCACCTTTACTGTTCGTTTAATGCATAGTGTGTTTATTGCTGCAGGGCTCTGCAACTTATTACCTGTAAACTGTTACCACTGTTAACCTTTTTACCACAAGTATAAAGTAAATTAGATACCCCCTTTCATTATTGCCTTGGTGTCTGAGTTTAATCATATAGCATAAGAAATATATTGCTGCCATAACTAACTGTGCCAGTAGGGGGTCGAGTAAATTGCCGGGGGTTGGCGGAGCTGTCTTCAGGGCCCAAACTAAATCTGCGGCCCTCTTAGTTGAAGGTATCGCTACATATACATAATGCATTAGGCTTTTTATATACTTACCTTGCATATTGCTATTAGATTTCATGGAATTATCATCTGCGTATTGCAACCTCTAGATTATATTAACAGACTAGTAGGGTTGTTAGCAATCATGCATTGATAGTGAGACCCAGGTATAATCTCGTTAGAGTGTTCCAGCACTCTGCACCCCACTGTCACTCTGAACAGTGTCCTGGGTCTTGTGGGACAGTCTTGTAAGTGAAGAAAAGAAACGGCTGCACATCCAGAGATTCTGATTGCCTTCGGAATCTCTGGATGTGCAGCTGTTTCTTTTCTTCTCTTACAAGTTTCCCACAGAGGCGGGCCAGGGCTGGCACTCTATGAGATACTCCATTTCAGGCTCTCATCATACACCTGGAGCAGCGGTTATTTTTCCTTGTATTGTGGGACAGTCTGAAGGATGTATATACTTGGCAACTATGAAGCAGTGAACCTTTATCATCTACAATGCTCTGAAATCAAATATGCACTTACATGCTGCCTGCCTAGAATACCACATTATGGCCTCTAGATGGAGTGGAGGATCATAGGAAATAAACACTATGATTTTCATCTTCATCTAGTGGCCATAATGCTTCTTTTTTTTTTGACTCATGCTATTCTTATGAACAGAGCATCCAACCCGGAAAGAAAATAGCCTTATAAAGGAAGTTTGGATGGCTGCACAGCGCTAGTTTAGCCCCAAATGCGTTAGCCAGCTTTTATTTCCCTACACTGTTTGCATCATGTCATATTTTTACTTTCATGGAAGATTTTTAATGAAGGTGTTTCAAGTAATGCGACTGTCTGAACTTCCTTTTTACTGCTTATGTCCGCTGTGAGCTGGACCAGCACCTGAACAGTGTGTTAGCGGCGGATTGGGAGCAAACCGACCGGAGCGATGTTTCTTCTGTTTGTTGTTTCAAAGAAAATAGGTTGGTAACATTGGATTTTGCTTATAGAATGTATAAAGTTTCCCAGGACGAATAGCCCTGCAATTTTTTTTTGTTTATGCATTTTTTGTTGTGCATTTGCCCTGCCTTGGTAACATTTGGCTATTTAGTAAAATATCCTCTACTAGGTTTATTTTTATTTATTTTATTTTTTTCAAATATAAATTTTTATTGAGAATTGTGAAGAAAAAAAAAAAAAGGGTACAGAGAGGAAACAGTACAACTGTGGTCAAATTCGGCAATCCAACGGATACAGAGGTCTACAGTAAAGGCCTACAATCATACTCTCCTGATGGTCACACACCATGTGGCAAGTCAATGAAAAGGACGTGGCAAACATAACATTCGGCCCACCTACCGGGTCATAACACTTATATAGACATCTTGAACATTGCTAAAGTACCGAGCAGTAGACCCAGTTGGACCCCAGGTGGCCCGACTATCGCCGTCCATCTGAAGAAGAAAATGGATGTCCTCAATATATCCAAACAACTGTAGACATAGCCATCAGATGAAAAAATAGAGAGTGAAACAGATATAGAGTATGGAGAAAAGAAGAGGGAGGGGGGGGGGGGTTATCCATTCGACACGAGCGTGGTGGATCCAGCAGGGCTGTCACCCTATAATCAGTCCATGTCAGCTTACTCTTCAAGAACTCAGCAAGGTCTGTCCCTCATCTGAAAAAATGAACATGTTCCACGCCAACCAGGTTTTAGAGTGCTTCTCTTGTTTGTGTTGGGCAGTGAGTACTAGGTCTTCTAACTTTTTAATGTCCTCTACTTTGCGCAACCACAGTCCAATGGAGGGTGGAAGAGCTTGCTTCCATGTGGCTGGAATGCACGACTTTGCAGCATTGAGTAAGTGTCGGACAACCGACTTCTTGTACGACCTCGCTGGTACCGTGGTGGCGTGCAGCAGGAAGAACGCAGGATCTGACTGAATTTTGTGATCTGTAAATTCCTGGACAATTTTCTCTATCGAACACCAAAAGTGTCGCAGTAACGGGCAGGACCAGAAAATATGGAGGAATGTCCCCCTGTCCGTCTGGCACCTCCAACACCTATCAGAGGTGGTAGGGAAGAATCTGTGCAGCACCTGAGGTGTATAGTACCACCGAGTCAGGATCTTATAATTCATTTCTTGAAGTCTTGTGCAGATAGATGACTTCAAAGAGAATCTAAGAATATGTTGTTTCTGCGTGGGTGTGAAAGAACACTGTAAGTCACTCTCCCAGTCATGTAAGAACTTCAAATCAGGTTGTTCCGTAGGGGTGTTAAGTAGAGTATATGTTTTGGAGAGAACCTGAGTTAGTGTGCCTGTGTCCCTACAATAGTCCTCCAGGGGTGTCAGGTCTCTTTTGAAATAGGCAGGGTCTGGCAGTGAGTGGATGTAGTGATGCAGTCTGATCGCTTTCCAAAAAGGAAGCTGAAAGCCCCCATCATCACTCATCAATGTTTGGATCGAAGCCCAGCCGTTCCCGTCCATATAATGTAAAGCACAATCTTTACCCGCTGTCCATAGTGTCTCGTATTCCGAGTAATCCAGTCCCGGTGCGAACGCCGGATTGCCTAAGATGGGAAATAGAGGAGACTGTCTCGTGGTCAGGGAAGTGGTTTGTATTACTACTGAACCCACACGCAACGTGGCGCCTATGGTAGGGTGTGTAGTCATGTCTGGAGGTAGCCGGTCGTAGCACCATATTGCTCCCCGCAACGGGACTTTTGCCTGAATGCGTTCTACCTGAACCCACAGTTTAGATTGCTCATGTCTGTTCCAGTCAATAATCCTCCCCAGGTGTACAGCTTGATACTTAGTAATGTTTCATGTCCGGAAGAGCCAGGCCACCACATTGTTTCGGTAGTGTCAGGTAGCGGAGGCGCAGTCGTGGTTTCGTCCTAGACCAAATAAATTTTGAGAACAGTGAGTGCACTTGCTTAAAATATAGAGACGGTATTCTTATTGGCAACGTTTGAAACAAATATAGGAACTTCGGGAGAATACACATTTTGACCAGATTGCACCTGCCGAACCAAGAGTGCAGACCTTTGCTCCACTCATCGAGCAGCCCTTTTGCTGTAGATAACAATGGTGGGAAGTTCAGTTCAAACGTGCGTTTCAGGTCACTAGGTATATTGGTGCCCAGATAAGTGAGATGGCTGTTGGACCATTTAAAGCTAAATTTAGACTTCAAGGGAGTCAACACGTCAGTCGCCATGTTAACTCCCATAGCTCGGGATTTATCGAAATTAATTTTTAGGTTAGATATGTTCCCATATCTCTGGAATTCTTTGATTAGGTTCGGAAGGGACACGACCGGGTTAGTGAGTGAGAACAAGAGATCGTCCGCGTAAGCTGAGATCTTATACTGTGCCTGACCTATGGTGACACCGGAAATGTCCGGATTCTGTCTTATCGTACACAGGAAGGGCTCCAGTACCAGAGCAAAGAGGAGGGGCGATAAGGGGCAACCCTGTCTGGTACCATTAGAGATGGTGAAGGGATCCGAGAGGACTCCATTTGCTTTGACCCGGGCTGTCGGTATGGAGTAGATAGTAGATATCCACTGTAACATGTGTCTACCGAGTCCGATGTGTTTAAGAACCGAGGACATGAATTCCCAGCTCACCCGATCAAACGCCTTCTCAGCATCCGTGCTGAGAAAGACGCATGGTGTCTTCGTCACTGAAGCCCTATGGATTAGGTTCATCACCTTGGTGGTGTTGTCCCTAGCCTCCCGGTAAGGGACAAAACCAACCTGGTCCATATGGATTAAATCTGTCATGTGTTGGGACAATCTGTTGGCTAGTATTTTGGTAAGGAGCTTAAGATCTACATTTAAAAGGGATATAGGTCTGTAGCTCCCACAGGCCGTCGGGTCTTTTCCTTCCTTGGGTATGAGGGAGATATGGGCACTCAAAGTATTCCGTTGAAGTTGGCCTCCCGTTGTAAGATTATTAAAAAGTTTGAGCATATAGGGACCTAAGACCGGTAGAAGGGTTTGATAGTATTGAAGGGTGAACCCATCCGGACCCGGCGCTTTACCCGGTTTCGTACTCTTCATGGCGCATTGCAACTCCATCAACGTGATGGGCTCTTCCAATGCAGCACTACTGTCCTCCGAGAACGTGGGTATATTGGACAAAGTGAGGTAATCTCTTAAAGAAGTGCCGCTGGCATGTTGTTTCGGGAGGTTGTATAAAGAAGAATAGTAGGCTTGGAATTCCTTGGCAATCTGAGTGGGTAAGCTTTTCCTATGTCCCGTTGATGACATGATATGGGGGATGTATGCACGGAGTCTCTGTTGTCTGACTGCTCTGGCAAGGAGTTTACCGCATTTGTTCCCTGATTCGTAGGAGAGTCTCCTACAAAATTGTAGTGCTGCTTTTGCCCTGTATTGCAAAAGATCTACTATCTGTCTGCGAAGGGTTATCAGTTCCTCATCTAGGGATGGTATCGGGTTTCTTTTGTGTGCCTTTTCTAAATCATGGATCTTCTGTAGCAGTAATAATAGCTGTTTCTCCCTTTCCTTTTTAATATGGGTCCCGTGCTTGATCAGAACCCCTCTAATCACTGATTTGTGGGCCTCCCACAGTATCCCCGGGTCACAGTCGTCAGTATCATTGGTTTGAAAGTAATGGTTTAGCTCTTTTGTGACATCAGTCAGCACTGAGGGGGTCTGCAGTAAGCTTTCGTTCAGTCTCCAGAACTTAGTTCTAGACATCGCAGTCGGTGAGAGGGCGTAACGCATGGTGATTGGTGCGTGGTCCGACCAGGTGATATTACCTATACCCGGAGCAGACACCGCCTCCAACTGGCCATGCGGTATTAAGAAAAAGTCAATGTGCGAGTAAGTTCTGTGTGGGGAGGAAAAGAATGTGTAGTCCCGGTCCCTGGCATGGTGAAGCCTCCAAACATCAATCAGTTGGGCCTCATGGAGGACCCGAGTGATGCGCTTATGTAAACTTGTACGTAGAGACGAGGTACCAGAGGAGGTGTCCACCCCAGGGCTCAGAGGGACGTTAAAATCGCCTCCCAGAATCAGATGTCCTTCAGTAAAGTCCATCAGACTGGTCACAGTATTGTGTATGAAGGCATCTTGCCTATCGTTCGGTGCGTAGACCGTAGCCAACGTCACCAACACGTCCCCTATGAGCCCCTTAATGAACACATACCGCCCCTCCGTGTCTACTCTAGTGTCCCGGCATGTCCAGGGTATTCTCCCTGCGAGTAGTATCGATGCTCCTTTAGATTTACCCGATGGATTCGTAGAATGGTACGTTAGTGGAAAAATACAGTTTTTTTAAACATGGTGGTGTTCCAGTCTTAAAGTGAGTTTCCTGAATAAACGCTATGTCTGCTCTCGCTCTTTTGAGATCATTCAAGAGCATACAGCGTTTCTCAGGTACATTCAGCCCCTTGGCGTTCAGCGAGAAGATATTAACGTGGTCCATCACGCCCGTGTCAAAAAAAAAATAAAAAAGGAAGGGGTGGGGGGAAACCTGAAGCGGGATAAGGAGGGGGTTATAGCGGGGGGAGAAAAGAAAAAGGAGGAAGAGCAAAAAAAGCTCAAGAAAAAGCAAGTGGACAGTAAGTATCACAAACCGTCCTATCTAGTACCAATTGTTGGTAAACAATTGTATGCAAAACTTTTGCAATGAAACACACTCCGGTTATCACCGGGAAGGTGTCTCGGCCTACTGGGGATGAGGTTAGACTATGACCAGGGAAGCCTGCCCATAGCCGCCCAACCCCCCTGCCCTATGACATAAATTCGGCATGTAATATGTTAAAATATAAAACACAGCAAACATTTAGGGAAACCAACAAACAGTTTATGAATATATAAGTTCCAGCAATACTCAAATACAGCCCCAGTGCCGCAGCATAAAACCTGGAAGTATAACCCGCCAACTTTTAGTAGGCCTAACCGTAGCCCCAAACTGAGTGATGTCACCCCCCCCCCCCCCCCCACCCGACCCACCCAACCCTAGCAGCGGTCCAGTGCGGTAACCTGAAATCCCATCGAGCTCCAATGAAGTTCAAACAGCCTGTGGTGGGGTCCCCGGAGATTTATAGTGCATGAGGGGTTGTACTCCCCCGGTGTAAAGCAATCATATGCGTGGGTAAGAGGGGGCACAATCCGGGGCAGCAATAGTGGTCCAGTGCTGTCGTCCAGTGCACCAGACTGAGGCATCTTTTAGGAGGCTCATACCAACTGGCAAGTGTTCCCCATCTCCAGTCCCCAAAGTGCAGTCACCACCCCCCCCCCCGCGACGCTACACATCCAGTGCGGCATAAACCACCGTGTGAGGGAGGGGGTAAGCGAGTGTCCAATAAGCTCCACCCATGGGAGGTGAGGCCACTGAACAGGCCAGGGCGTCAGGGGGGGTTCGGTAGGAAGACCACCAAGGGGGGGGGACAAAGGGGGCCCTGGGGTTGAGGCATTAAGAGGTGTATGAAAAGATATAAAATCTCACCACAACGGCAGCCGCCGTTAGACCTCTCTGGCTTCTTCTGGTGAGGTGATGCGTGATCTACGTCGACTTCTCTGTGGTCTCGGTGAGCGGGGTCTCCTGTAAGTCGTTCCGTCTAATCGTGGGGCAAGTCGCGGGAGCAACTGGAGCCAATCTGGAACGTCCACAGGATCTGCTTCCAGGAATTCAAAGTGAAGAACTGAGTCTGTTTCTTGAAAGTCACCGCTATGGGGAATCCCCATCGGTAAGTAACACCAACATGTTGAGCCAGCGTAAGCACTGGCTTCAGCAGGGCCCTCCGCTGTAAAGTGGCTCTTGAGAGGTCTGGCAGGATCTGCACAGCCGCCCCATCAAACTCAACGTCCCTCGCCTCCCACGCTTTCCGCAGAATGATTTCTTTGTGCGCATACTGATGGATCCGGCAAATCACATCTCTCGGGCGATTCGGAACAGACGATCGTGGTCCCAGGGCCCTATGAATCCGATCAAATGACAGAGAGGCAGGGAAGTCACCCCCTGCTATGTCCCTGAAAATGGCCAGTGTGGTTGCTGCCAAGTCCTCTGTACCGGTGGCCTCTGGTAAGCTTCTGAGTCTCAGGTTGTTCCTTCTGCTGCGGTCCTCCATTTCTTCTAAATGCAGCTGCTGGGTTAACATTGATGCTGCCTGACTTGCCTGGGTGTCTTCCACTTGTTTTAATCTCCGCTCCAGGTCTGACACTGTGGTCTCCCCTGTCTCCATGCGTTCTGTCAATGCAGCCAGATCAGTCCTTACCTCAGCTATATCCTTGCGGTGTGATGCTTCCAGTCTGCTGGCTAGAGATTCAAAGTCCGCCCTTGTCGGCAGGGCCTGCAGCAGGGCCCTTAGTTCTGCATCAGCCCGCAATGTAAGGGGTGCAGGGTGAGGGTGAAACAAGTCCTGGGAGGCAGCGCGGAGCACTGCAGGGGTATCTAGGTCACACTCCAGGGTGCCGGGGGTCAAGGATGCTGACTGTGTAGTGTGCGGTGGTGTACTCACAGAGCCGCCGAGTCTCGTGTTGTCCGCCATCTTAGGGGCTGGAGAGGAGTCTTGAGAGCCGGGGAAGTAAGTGCGGATGGTGCCGCTCTGCCGCGGCTTAGGAGATGGTTGCTGTGCTGTTTTGTTTCTTTGCCTCCTGCGCTTCCCCGCAGAGTACATGCCTCGCAATGCCGATAGTGTGGCTGATTATAGGGCAGGGAAGGCCGGGACGGGTCGGGAGCTCCTCAGCAGCACGTCCTCACACGGTCATGTCCAGACCACGCCCCCCTACTAGGTTTATTTCAAAACACAGAACATCATTTCATTTCATCTGTTCTTCGGAAAAAATATAAAAATTGTAAATCTACATGTATATTTATGTGTGTGTGTGTGTATATGTATATACTGTATATTATGTATTATCTATATACAGATATACTGTATAGATATATATCTATATATCTACTGTATATACGGTAACTGTTTTGTTGCTTCATTACCAAGTGCAGACAGTGCGTGACTTGTTTATCTGCAGAAACAGGAGCATAATAACCTTATACTGAGCTAAAAAGAATATCTTCTAACCACTAGGGGGAACCTTTCCCTTTGACAATTCAAAGTTCACTATGGTTACAGCATTTATTGCAGGTGCTCATAATGTGAGAACAATTATCAATGTTGTATGCAATGCTAGAAAAAGTGTGCAAATTCATTAAATGTGGTGAAATTCCAAATTCCCCAAAAATTCCTTGCAATAATAACAACTATGTGTTAAATTAATGATACTATAATTGTATGTGTAGCGGACCCCTAGATTTGAGGTCGCTATGCCTGAAATTTAGAGGGTCGCCTGAGCTATAGTTTGGCTCAGGCTGTTGAATTTCCTTAAATTGGACTCTGCTCTGCTGTGGTGTTGCCTGGGTGTATAGTTCCCTTTTGACCTGTAGGTGGCATTGTTGCCCAGGTCTCGGGTCGAACCACAGGTGGTATTGTGGTGTGATTGGGTGTCCTCTCTCGGCGGCTGTACAGTGGGCGTGGTCTACCTGCCGTGCATGCCGGGAGAGGGTATTTAGGGGCGGACACCATTGGTGCAGGGTCTTCGTCTTCGTCACGTACCCCACCTTCGGTGGCCCTAATGGCCAGGGGTGCGTGTGAATGTGCTGGGTCCCGAGCACCTTTAGCCCGAGGCCCCACCGTTCCAGGTAGGCCCAGTACCTTTAACTGAGGCCTACAACCAAGCAGCGGAATACCAGGGTGCCCGTGGGAGGGTGACCCGCTCTGAAGGAAAGGCAACCGTGGAAGGACATTTCTAAGGGGATTTGTGAAGGATGTTGCAGTCTCGGGAGAGGCCTGGTTACCTGTCAGAGGGAAGGATTCTGTGATATACCTTAAGCTCTTGTAACGTGCCCCGTTGGCACCTATGGTCTCTAGTTACAAGTGATGGAAAGTTCGGGGCTTAGGAGATAAAAAGGTTCTGTGGCAGAGGACCTTACTAATACGTCTCTAGGAGAAATAAAGCTAAAGTAATTGTTCATGCTTCACTCCGGCTGCTAGGACCATGAGAGGGAACTATCCGGGTGGCAAAACCCACTCAGGCTTTAGTGGTGACGAGGGTAAATAAGTGGCGCGTGCCTGAACCTGCCTCCCTATCCAACTCTATATTCAACTTTCCTACTAAGTTACTAGCAAAGAGAAAATAAACTTGTCTGTTGGAGTTTAACACTGTCTGGACATTGGCCTTCTTTATTAGAGAAAATAGACTTTTCCCTACACTCTAGGGACGAGAACCAGCGGAGAGAGGTAACTCACTGCAGGACCCAAAACTGTTAACACCGCTCACCCTCTTCGCAACGGAGGAAATTGGGCATGTGGCATGGTGTGTCCTATCCTGCAAGTGGAGGTAAGCAGGACAGGGATCTGTGTGCTACATATGAAATGTACAGAACAGCTTACAGAATAGCTGTTTGGAAAATAAAACCAACACAGCACAACATGCAGAGTGGAGCGACATTTATATAATATACAGTGTGCAGTGGAATATCATACAGAGTGCAGCAATCCAAAGTTTGTAATATACAGCATAGCATACAGAGTACAATAGTCTGGAGTGTGTAACATACAGCACAGCTTACAAAGTGCAGTGGTTTGTAGTATGTGATGTAAAGGCGAGAATACAGAGTTCAGCAGTCTGGAATATAAAAACTAATGCACACAGTGTGCAAACATCTGGAGAATGTAATGTACAGGACAGTATATAGAGTGCAGCAGTGTTTATTATAAAAAATGTACAACAGTGTGTAGAATTCTGAAGTACCGTACATAATGAGCAGCAGTATGTAATGTACAGAACAGTGTACAGAATAGAAAAGTCCATGATGTGTAATGTGCAGCATAACATACTAACTAAAGCCTCTATGAGCAGGCCCCGGTGGGCGGGACGAAACGCATCAGAGTGTGTGACCAGAGCGGCACTGGCTGGGACCACAAAATCTAACATATTCTATGAGCACCAGGTTCGGTCTTGAGTGGCATCTTAAACATTATATTCAAGCACTCCTGGAATAGTGAATGGATGCCTGCTCCCATATCCTGGATACCAGTAGGGAAACATTACAGCCTCTGCTTGGAGTGGCACTTCAAGCTCTTCATTATCATACAAACTGAAGCAGTTTGGAATATGTAACAGTGGTGTGTAGGGTATATATACAACATGCACTACAAAATTTAGGAGTGGGTAGTATACAAAAAAAAGATAGTCTACAGAAAGGAACAGTTCACAGTATGTGATACATCACACATAGAATGAGCAGGTCTGCAGTATGTAGCATACAGAAAAGCCTACAGGGTGGCCCACAGTATTTAAAGTGGTTTTAAAGGTTTGGCTTTTGACAAAAAAAATGTCCTACTTACCTGCTCTGTGCAATGGTTTTTCACAGAGCAGCACTGTTCCTCCTGGCTCCTCCTCCCTAACCAGTCCCCCCAATAGCAAGCCGCTTGCTCTGGGGGGGGCACTGGTGCATAGAGAGCAAGGAAATTGCCGCTCTAGGCAGGTCTAGTTGGCTGTAGTCTTCCTCTCAGGAACCAAGGGTGCCAGCAATGCACGTAGCAATCAGAACAAAGAAATGTATGGGACAGCCGCACTCCAAACCAACGTAGCTTTATTTAGTAAAAAATGGAAACAAGCACTACAAGCCACAGCAACGGAAACCAGGACAGCTGACGCGTTTCACACTAACTTAGTGTTTACTCATTAGTAAACACTAAGTTAGTGTGAAACGTGTCAGCTGTCCTGGTTTCCGTTGCTGTGGCTTGTAGTGCTTGTTTCCATTTTTCCACATAAATGGTGCCTGCGACAAGGGTGGGAGGGAAGGAAAGCTCAAAATTACGCCGCCTCAGGGGGAACTGTGAGCGGGTCAGTCAGGCAGGGTTATTTATAACCTCCTCTCACCTGCAGAGAACGTTTTCCCGCACATTTCCCTGTGACAAGCCCGCTCAAACTTCTTATGATATTTTTTTTTTATTTATTTTTTTATCAATAAATTTTTAAACAAACATTCTTCTTTTTTTTTTTTTTTTTTTTTTTACTTTAAGGCGGCCACAATCCCATGTTGCAGGCACTCTATTGTGCCTGCTTTCATGGGACTGTAGGTCGCACATTCTATCAATAATAATAAATACACACTACAACCAGATGGTATTTAAAATGGCCGCGACACCTTTATTGGTATTAAATAATAAATTAAATTCCTTTATTAAAATAATTAATTCAGAGTATAATAAATAAATAATATTAAAACATTCAAATAAATTCTAAATCCGCTCAGTCATAGGACTCGAGCTGTAAATAATCAATTAATAAACCAAAGCCCCAACCAGCCAGATTTGTTGTAAACAAAACGGCTACCCCAGCACCGCGGCCTGTTCGATGCAGTTCTGAAGACCTAGGTTAAAAATGTTCAAACCGACATCCGACAGGTGAACACCATCCTGTCTATATAATCCGGGGAAACCCCCTTCCAGATCAACGTGACGGAAAGAGATCCCCCCGATTACTGGCAATTTTTTTTCCAACAAATGGTTAATTTTCCGCTTAATTTTTTCAAGCGGCTTGCCGCCCTCAGCGTATAGCCAAGGCAAACGCAAGACCATTTCTGAAAATATGTAAAAAGAAACAAATCCGCGCAATAAACTATGATGCAATATAATACTGAGCAGCTGAACACTAAGGCCCCTTTCACACCAAGGCGCTTTGCATGCGTTTTAGCACTAAAAATAGCGCGTCTATAGCGCATGAAAAATGTGTAACATTAATCACAATGGATGCTTTCACACTGAGGCGTTGCGCTGGCGGGGCGTTTGAAAAAGTCCTGCAAGCAGCATCTTTTGAGCTTGTTTGTAGCGCTAAAAATAGCGCTTCTATAACGCCCAAGTCCATTGAAATGAATGGGTAGTGCTTTAAAAACGCCTTAAAAACGCACGAGACAGTACAATGAAGCTGTGGGAAGGTCACATGACCGCAGTGCAGTATAGGAAGCTGGGATAAAAGGAAATCCTGTTGGGAGGGGTTGAGGAGGAAGAGAGCATGGATCCAGCAGATACACGGATGCAAGCCCGGGCAGCAAATGTGACCAGACCATCCAGGTCCAGAGCAACTGCAATAGAGCCGGAGGAGTTCATTCAGTCAGTGCGGGACCACCCAGAACTTTGGGACAACAAAAATGCACTGTATGCAAACCGCAGCAAAAAAAAATTAGCTTGGGAGGCCATTGCTGAACAGCATATTGAGGACTGGACTGACCTTCCAAGAAAGCAAAAGTCTTCCAAACGTGAGTACCAATCCCATAATCCTTGTCACATAAGCAGGAGTGTGAATGTAAAGTGCCAAAAGTTCAACCGCCAAAGCATTTCTAACCCCACTCAGAGTAGTCTCAAGTGCCAAAAGTTCAACCGCCAAAGCATTTCTAATCCCACTCAGAGTAGTCTCAAGTGCCAAAAGTTCAACCGCCAAAGCATTTCTAATCCCACTCAGAGTAGTCTCAAGTGCCAAAAGTTCAACCGCCAAAGCATTTCTAGCCCCACTCAGAGTAGTCTCAAGTGCCAAAAGTTCAACCGCCAAAGCATTTCTAATCCCACTCAGAGTAGTCTCAAGTGCCAAAAGTTCAACCGCCAAAGCATTTCTAATCCCACTCAGAGTAGTCTCAAGTGCCAAAAGTTCAACCGCCAAAGCATTTCTAACCCCACTCAGAGTAGTCTCAAGTGCCAAAAGTTCAACCGCCAAAGCATTTCTAATCCCACTCAGAGTAGTCTCAAGTGCCAAAAGTTCAACCGCCAAAGCATTTCTAACCCCACTCAGAGTAGTCTCAAGTGCCAAAAGATCAACCCTAATCCCACTTCTACTAGGCTTAATCCCTCAACCCTAATCTCCCTTCTACTAGTCTCCAACCCTTAACCCTAACCCTAATCCCACTTCTACTAGTCTCCAACCCTTAACCCTAACCCTAATCCCACTTCTACTAGTCTCCAACCCTTAACCCTAACCCTAATCCCACTTCTACTAGTCTCCAACCCTTAACCCTAACACTAATCCCACTTCTACTAGTCTCCAACCCTTAACCCTAACCCTAATCCCACTTCTACTAGGCTTAAGATGCGTTCTGTCACCGATTAGGGCGTTGCCATTGTCATCATTTTTTCGAGTATAAAGCTGTTTGGACATATGATTTGACAGTCAAAAGACAAGGACAAAACGACATGATTTGCCACTAATTGATGGCAATGCCCCCGCCCTAATCGGTGGCACGCCGCATATGCGGCTTAGCAAAAATTTTAGTAATTACTTTATGTACTAATTTTTGTGTTCTCAAACCGCCAATGACATTGACATCCAGGGCCGCCATCAGGGGGGTACAGGCAGTACACGTGTAAGGGGCCCTGAGGTCCCCATGGCCCCGGATGGAAATCTCCCATTTTTTTTTATATCAATTAATTAAAAAAAAAACATTTTTGGGCCTGGATGGCAACCACCCTTTTTTTGCTTTTTGTTCGAGTTCGACAGCACCCCCCCCCCCCGCTTCTCAATGTGGCACCCGGTTCTCCTCTGCTCCAGCCAGGGGGCCCATACCTGAAGCCACAAAATTCCTCATGGCGGCCCTGTTGACATCTGTGCAGAAACATGCACAGATGTCTGTGGAATTGGCTCAGAAATCGGGACTGACCAGTGGGAGATAAATCGGGGGCAAGTTCACCTGAACTCGCACAGCTTCACTCCCGCAGGCCAGTGCAAACCTGGCCTTCAATAGCGTTTTCCTGGCAGCAATCCCGCATTCCAAACTGACTAATTTTAGCTACAGTGTACATGGAGCCTTAGTGCTGTACAAACTTTTGTGAGGTACTGTATAATAGTTTTAGTATTGAACTCATAAACTAAGTTGAAAAAAGGTGCAAGAAAACATATTTTTTATTTTAGGAATCATTCCAGGATATTCCAACAAAGTCAAATAAAAAAAAAGGCTGTTTTGTTTGAAAGTCTAAACTTGCAGACAACAACCCAAATTTTTTTTAAAAAATTATTGATAATTAGAATGCATTACCTTTAAATTTTAGATCATATTTCCTTGCCAACTTACAGCTCCTGCAGGGCTCAAAAAATAATTTGCTAATTCATCCCTAATTCGGAAACCCAATGTTGGACCACGCACATGAGGAAAATCAGCAGACTCTAAATTGTGAGACAATGTGTCCTCAAAATTTACACCATCTCTATCCCTTACTATATTGTGCAACACACATGCTGCCTTTATTAATTTACAGGCATTTTCAACCTTGAGATTTATTGGTTTAAGGAATATTTGCCATTTGTTGGCAAGAATGCCAAAGGCACATTCAACCAGCCTACGTGCCCGACAGAGACGATAATTGAAAATTCTCTTCTGGGTGTCCAGATTCCTCCGCGAGTAGGGCTTCATTAAATGTTCGTGTATAGCGAAAGCCTCATCAGCCACAAAAATAAATGGCATATCTGGACTTTCTGTACCAGGTAATGGTTTGTTTTCTGGCAAATCAAGGCGATTATATTGAAGACGCTTACCAAATGTTGACTTATTAAAAACTGAAGAGTCTGCAGAACTCCCAAATGCTCCAACATCAATATATATAAATTTATAGTCTGCATCAACCACAGCCATAAGCACAACAGAAAAATATTTTTTATAATTAAAAAATTGGCTACCACTGTGACAGGGTTTGATTAGTCGAATGTGTTTTCCATCAATTGCCCCCAGGCAGTTAGGAAAGTTTGTTTTGCTCCAGAAATGATTAGCAATATCATTCCATTTATCTTTATTTGGAATAGGCATGAAGGTAGTTTTCAATTTCCAAATAGCATCACATGTTAACTTAACAATTTCTCCAATTGTCGAGATTCCTGTTCTGAATTCATAGTGTAATGATGTATAAGTATTTCCAGTACCAAGATATCTGTAATTTAAAAAAACGAACAAATTATTTCAGTACGAGTAATCAAGAAAAGGTGGAAGACAATGCGAGATAATTTCCGCAGAGAACACCTTATACAAAACAAATTAAGAAGTGGTTCTGCAGGAAAGAGAAAAGGTAGAGTGTATTGCCACTACGAGGAGATCATGTTCCTGAAGCCCGTCATGGAGTTGAGACCGTAAGTCTAAAATTTTTTATTAAGGAATGTTTAATTTCTTGGTCTAAAAATTGGATAACATAATATTCACAATTTTTTGAAGGCATGCACGGTAGAAATAGTTTTTAATTATCTAATTAAATTGCAGGACAGAAAGCAATATGGAGAGTGACACAGATGAAGAGCATGATGATGCAGAACAGACAAGGCAATTATTGGATGAAGATGAATTGTCTCACATTTCCGAAACTGAAGCGGAAACAAATGAACCACCATTGGCCAGCAACAGACTTCGACCCAAAAAAAACCAAACAAACAAATTTCTGAGGACTTCCTTGAGGTTGTCAAAAAATTATCCGAAAAACAAGAGAAAGATGGAGGTGAATTGGAGTCCTTTGCTAAAAGCCTGGTGCCTCAAATGGCAAAAGTTCCATCTGAACACCAGTGCACCATGAGGGCAGAAATGTTAAGACTGATTCATTCTTTTCAACCCCAAACTAATCCAAATATAGATACAACATATGAGGGCAACACCAGTCAGCAGTTTTATGGGAGGCATGAGGGTCCAGGTACCTCACAAACCCAATCATACACATCATTTCCAGGGTCACGATTTCCCGTCATGTCCCAACACTCCTATCCTAATTATCAAATTCCACCAAACCCACAACGTTTTCAGGGAGTACATTACGAAGTACAGCCATATTTTCACAATGTCCAAGCTCCCCCTCCCACCCCTCTAGAGGAGACACACCATCCTTCCCAATATCAAAATCTATAATTTGTTGTCTTATTCTTTGTTTTGTTAAATTTGTTATTTCTTCTGAAAATTAGTAACGACTAAATGCACATGTTGATGCTGTTTGTTATTTTGTTTAATCTTTGGCACATGTTGTGCATTTTAAAAATTAGATATGCAATAAATAATATATATTTTTGGGTTTTGAAATTTAAGTGCCATTTTATTACGTGTTTAAACATGCACATGTTAAGTATTCATATATATATATACCTTAGCGTTATTAGTAAACGTTCACATGGTGATATTGCCAACCTGAAATTGGTATCCTGTCTTAACAAATCAGGGGTTAAGATGTCTAGCAGAAAGTCAAATCTGCAAAAATATAATTATTATGTTTATGAATAATATTGGACAAATAAGGATTTTGCAGTCTGAAAAGTGAGATTAGGGTTAGGGTTAAGGGTTGGAGACTAGTAGAAGGGAGATTAGGGTTAGGGTTAAGGGTTGGAGACTAGTAGAAGGGAGGTTAGGGTTAGGGTGGAGGGATTATACCTAGTAGAAGGGAGATTAGGGTTAGGGTTAAGGGTTGGAGACTAGTAGAAGGGAGATTAGGGTTAGGGTTAAGGGTTGGAGACTAGTAGAAGGGAGATTAGGGTTAGGGTGGAGGGATTATACCTAGTAGAAGGGAGATTAGGGTTAGGGTTAAGGGTTGGAGACTAGTAGAAGGGAGATTAGGGTTAGGGTTAAGGGTTGGAGACTAGTAGAAGGGAGATTAGGGTTAGGGTGGAGGGATTATACCTAGTAGAAGGGAGATTAGGGTTAGGGTTAAGGGTTGGAGACTAGTAGAAGGGAGATTAGGGTTAGGGTTAAGGGTTGGAGACTAGTAGAAGGGAGATTAGGGTTAGGGTGGAGGGATTATACCTAGTAGAAGGGAGATTAGGGTTAGGGTTAAGGGTTGGAGACTAGTAGAAGGGAGATTAGGGTTAGGGTTAAGGGTTGGAGACTAGTAGAAGGGAGATTAGGGTTAGGGTGGAGGGATTATACCTAGTAGAAGGGAGATTAGGGTTAGGGTTAAGGGTTGGAGACTAGTAGAAGGGAGATTAGGGTTAGGGTTAAGGGTTGGAGACTAGTAGAAGGGAGATTAGGGTTAGGGTGGAGGGATTATACCTAGTAGAAGGGAGATTAGGGTTAGGGTTAAGGGTTGGGGACTAGTAGAAGGGAGATTAGGGTTAGGGTTAAGGGTTGGAGACTAGTAGAAGGGAGATTAGGGTTAGGGTGGAGGGATTATACCTAGTAGAAGGGAGATTAGGGTTAAGGGTTGGAGACTAGTAGAAGAGAGATTAGGGTTACGGTTAAGGGTTGGAGACTAGTAGAAGGGAGATTAGGGTTAGGGTTGTGTCGTGTTAATTTAGAGAGAAGTCTCAATGTGATAGTATCTTATCACTTACGTTGCCATACTCATCCGAGTGTAATTTTTGAACTTTTCTGGGTGCTCTCTCAAGTTCTGATAAAGTAACACAAATTGTCCTCTTGAGGAGTGTGTTTGGAGGATGGGATGTATCCAATAGCGACGTTCCTGCCTCTGGTTCAAGGTATGTTCCCAAAACATTAGCACAAAAAGTAACATTAGCTCTGTAAAATCCATGTTCTCTTCCTTCTGTCTCTTCACCCACGGAAAACAAGGAAGTGGACAGGATGTGATGTAATTGGGGTGTGTTTTATAATCTAACGCTAACGCTTAGAAAACGCGAACAAAACGCTAGCGCGTTGGCGCTATTTTTAGCGCTAACGTGACAAAAACGCGCAAAAAACACGGCAATAGCGCTAGTTGAAAAATAGGCGTTTTTTAAACACCTCAGTGTGAAAGTAGCCTAAGGGTCAAATATTCAAAATCCCTGAAATGAGCATAAAAATAAATAGTGCAGCGCTTTAAATGTCCATATGTCAAAGATAGAAAACCAGCACAGTGAATCAATGTATAATCCCCGTGATCTTCATAGGTGACACATGAACTCTTGATTGCATGCAGGTGGTAACAAACACACACAGTGAGAGACCTTCACCAACAGATAAATTGGCCGCTCACCTCCAAACATGGACCCTTTGATTATAGAGGGTCACTGAAAACCTTCCCTTGCGGGTTAATCCAAGGCAGATATAGATGTGAAATTCCTCAGATAAGTGAGGATCATCAATCCCATAAGAGATCAGAATCATTCAAGGACTTCAAGGTATCGGGTTCATAAGGCAGTTTTACATGTGGAAGATAGAGAGGCAGACCATAGTGTTTCTCCGTGGTAAAACAATTTAATGAAAAAACAAAAGTGGTGCACTTACATTTAAAAGGCACTATACCAGTGCCGAAGTACAACAGCGCGTCTGGTGAGACTGTGAATGAACTGCGGGTGACGTCACAAACTTCCCATCTGAAAATATAATAACCGTATTTGGAAAAGATAATTTCAAACGGTGTAAATAATGTTTCATCAAGAACATCAAATCTAAAGTTTTAAGTCTACCAATATCGTTACCTCCAAGGTGTAAAATTATAATAGATGGACAAGGCCAAGAATTAAATAAATCAGAAAGATGTAAGAAAAGATTAGTCCATTGCAGCCCTCGAATGCCTTTCCAAAGAATAACAAACTTATCTGGAGGTAATGATAAATTCAAACCATAGCAATGTTGAGAAGCTCTTTTTTTTGCCCAGTAAATATATGAATGGCCAACTATCCAAATGTACGATTTGTCACCTATAAATTAAAGAGACAAGTTAGGTCGAATGTAAATGTTGAATCTACTAGAATCCCATCTGCCTAAACTCCTAATCAGTGAATCATTAAGGCCCAATCTAGCCGCCTCAGTGGCGGCTCCAATCCTGAAAGAATGGGAAGAGAATTTAAAATTGGAGAGGCCTAAATTATGAAAACATTTTTTTAATACAGAAGAAAACTGAAATTTTGTCATAGGCGATAAATCCTTATCGACAAAAAATTGAGGACCGGAAACCGGTCTAATGGAAAAATATTTTTTAAGGATTATCACAGGACACAGGATGGAGTCGCCATAAGCAAATAGATTAAGCCAACAGCCTTTACCTAATCGATCTGTTTTTGATCTTTTAATAAAAATAAGAACCTTGTCATCAAACAAAGAAACATCCGATGAAAAGAGACCCCCTCGACTGTGTTTGTTATTCGGTAGCATTTCTGAAATACGAAACGCAGCAAAAAACATTAAAACGAACGCTGCGTGAAACAATAAAGCCTCATAATCAGAAATGCAAACGACCGAAGTGGACAAACACAGTCGAGATAATAAATCCAATGTAATTGGTCTACGAAGATCTGGAGCAAAATTAACCTTCCTTAAACCTATTAATGCTTGCCTAACTGAGAAGAAGCTGTTGCAAGCTGGAAATTTATGTAGTTTAAAGAAAAATGAAACTCCTGCTAAAATCTTGTTTATATGACTAAAAGAGAACTCAGACTGTATTAATGAGCAAAGAAAAGCCAATATTGAATCCTCAGAGGGAGGCGAACCAGGAGAGCCCAGCTCAGAATTAAAATTCAACCATTTGTTCCATGCAACTGAGTAATCAGCCCATGTTTTTGGAGCGATCAAATTTTTAATAGCGGAAAAAACTGGATTTAGATCAGATCCCAAATATGACTTGGGCAACGAAGTCCCACCCGGTCTGCCTGAGGCAACAGCTGTCTGAAACGTGCCATCTGGAATCGAGATAAGGCATCAGCAATGACATTGAGCTTACCTGGTAAATATTTTGCCTTAATCCAAATGTTTAATCTTAAACATAGTAAGACTAAATATCTCAATAACTTTATTACCAATAAAGATTTTGAGGAAAGACAGTTTAACGCGAATACAACTCCTCTATTATCTGTATTAATGATGATACGCTTGTTAGCAAACTGATCACCCCATAACTCCAAAGCCACCACGACCGGGAAGAGTTCCAACAAGACTATATTTTTTGTAATCCTGCTGGAAATCCAATATGGGGGCCATAAGCCTGAACACCAGTGTGAACGAAAAATGGCCGAAAAGCCGAGAGAACCTGCGACATCTGTGAATAATTCCAGATCTGCTGCGAATACAAAATCCTCCTGGAAAAAAAATCTGCCGTTATAATCTTGTAAAAATTGAGACCATATGATCAAATCATCTTTCAGATCGCTAGTAAGCCTAATATGGGAAAAAGGAGATTTAAAAGCGGACATAGCCAAAGATAACCTTCTTGAAAATATCCTACCCATGGGCATGATCCGAGTGGCAAAAGCCAACAGACCTAAAAAGGATTGAAGTTCTTTCAACAAGATTTTCTTTCTGCGCAGGAAGAAAGAAATTTGAGATTGGAGTCTGCAAATTTTTAATGCAGGAAGCTCAAATTGAAATAATACTGTATCAATTTTTATGCCCAAAAATTCAATAATTGTGGAAGGCCAAATAGTCTTTTCTGTAGCTAAGGGAATACCAAAATATTCCGAAATATGAAAAAATCGTTTAAGAATAAATGAACAGACCACAGAATCAGGAGGACCAATGAAAAGAAAATCATCTAGGTAGTGAATTATTCCCGTATGACCAGATTCAAAAAATAAAACCCATTGAAGAAAAGAGGCAAAAATTTCAAAGTAATAGCACGACAATGAACAGCCCATTGGCAGGCATTTATCATAGAAAAAATAATCATCTAAATAAAAACCCAGGGAATTATAAGATTCAGGAGCAATGGGTAGTAATCTAAAGGCTGACTGTATATCTGCTTTTGCAAGAAGTGCACCATGACCAAAAGTTTTGATGACTTGCATGGCGTCATCAAAGGTGGTATATTTTACTGAAGCAGATAAAGGGTCAATTTCATCATTTAAGGAGTGACCAAAAGGGAATGAAAGATGATGAATTAGCCGGTAGCTATTAGGCTCTTTTTTAGGTACTAGACCCAACGGAGACACTCTAAAATTAACGAATGGTGGAGAAATAAAAGGACCAGCAATTCTATTAGCTAAAATTTTTTTTTTTTATTTTTCCCTCACTACATCAGTGTGAATTGATACTGACTTAACTGGCAACCAGAACCTGTAAAAATAGGTAATTTAAAGCCTATAGAAAATCCATCAAGTAGTAATTGGGCTTTCTCCTTGTCGGGGTACAGCATTAGCCAGGGGCGCATTGCGTGAAGCCTCACTGGCGTGCAGGCTTCTTGAATGATCCCTGCTTCCCTGGCTGCTCGAGGCTCTTTTAAAACATTTTGAGACCAGGTGGCTGCCAAAACAAAAAGAACATTCATGACGATAGCGACATGAATTCAACCATTTGCATTGAGACTCATTAAATGCAAAACATATACCTTTCTTATATACAGAAGCTGACGGATTTGTATTCAAAGTTGACTGGGGCTGTTGTCTTGAAAAAACAGGTTTTTGAGGAATAATAAGGTTCAACCATAACCCTACGTCCTTATTACCCCATTTAAGCGCTGGATAAATTGCGATTTTTTGACAGAAGGATTCGTCGTAATTGAACCAACCCATACCGCCAAAACTCTTATAAGCTTCCAGAATGTGTTCTAAATGCTGAAAAAGCCCAGTGCATCTTTCCGGGTGCTTTTCACCCATTATTGCGGAAAAAATGCAAAAGGCCTGCAACCAATTAAAAAAGGATCTGGACATGGGACGGCGCCTATCTTCAGTACCGTCCTCAGACCTCTTTTTCTGATTTTGTGAGAAAATCCTTTGAAATTGGCAGCAAGGATAGTAAATCTAAGAATTCACCTTTCCAAATTCTTTCTTTGATAGATGTAGGCAAATAGAATCCTAAAGGAGACATCTCACAAGGAAGCACCTCCTTGAAACATGTCTCAGAAACAGAAGCAGACATACTCATAGGAATATTAGAACAATGTACAGGATTAACACTAGCGACTGGGTTACCTGACCATACATTCGCTGGAGAAGAAGATGCAGGTTCAGACTGGTTAATAGATACATTTTCATAAAATTTAGTCAGAGAAATAAGTAACTCATTTATCAATTCATTCTGCACAGACTCACCAGCATGATTTGGCCCTGGAGAACTGCATACAACTGGTATGTGGGTTCCTTGGAAGACCTGGTTAATTTCTGGACCTGTATGGGAGGAAAGACACACATGGGCCCTCACTGTATCCAGCCTGGATGGCCTGGATGCAAGTGATGCCACATCTCTGACCTGAGGTGACTGCCTGGGCTGTAACCCAGCAGAAGCGTGAGACATTACATCTCCATGCAAAGCCATGCTGACATGAGGAGAAGCAGGAGTAGCATCTGCTAGGATTGGAAATGACATTTCCTCCAGGTGAGGGGGGGGCCCGCAGTGATGGCGAGTTGCGGGTCCTGCCTCTAACCCCCTTGCCTCGGATAGGGGATGGAGATAATACCCGTCTATTTCTCTTCCCATTCCGACTGGCGCTCCGAAGTTCTGGAACCGTGACCTCCCTCTCTGCTGCTGACTGGGACTGTTCACCACCCCCAATTGCTGTCTCAGATACCCCTCTCTCAGGAGGTATGCTTCTCTGCAAGCCGCGAGGTGGTGACCGCTGTGTATATGCAGCGTCAGCTGTGAAGGACCCGACTCCTTGCCCAGACCCGCTCTGCATAGGCTGCTGCTCCGGCGGCGCTGACACAGGAGAAGTGTCCTCCCCAGTCAGCGCTAAACACCGCTGAAGCCATTCATTCCCCCTTCAGCCTCAGCCCTCTCAAGCACTCTCCTCACTAAAGACTTCATGTCCCACGACGAGCTGAGGAGATGCAGAGAAGCTCAAACTTACGCCGCCTCAGGGGGAACCGTGAGTGGGTCAGTCAGGCAGGGTTATTTATAACCTCCTCTCACCTGCAGAGAACGTTTTCCCGCACATTTCCCTGTGACAAGCCCGCTCAAACTTCTTATCATTTTTTTTTTTTTTATTAATACATTTTAAAACAAACATTCTTCTTTTTTTTTTTAAACTTTAAGGCGGCCACAATCCCATGTTGCAGGCACTCTATTGTGCCTGCTTTCATTGTCTCTTTCTCTTGCCTAACATGGTGGCCGGCCTGTGTTACACTTAAGTTAGTTTTGTCCCACATTGTCTCTTTCTCTTGCCTAACATGGTGGCCGGCCTGTGTTATACTTAAGTTAGTTTTGTCCCACATTGTCTCTTTCTCTTGCCTAACATGGTGGCCGGCCTGTGTCATACCTAGTTTAGTTTGTCCCACATTGTCTCTCTCTCACTTGCCTAACATGGCGGATGGCCTGTGTTACACTTAAGTTAGTTTTGTCCCACATTTTCTCTCTCTCTTGCCTAACATGGCGGCCGGCCTGTGTTATACTTAAGTTAGTTTGTCCCACATTGTCTCTCTCTCTTGCCTAACATAACATGTCCACTCTCCAGCATGGCGGCCGGCCTGTGTTTGTGTGTGTTACATAACTTAGTGTCCCACATTGTCTCTGTTGCCTAACATGTCCATCATGGCTGCAGATGACTGCTGCTGTTACATAAATCATCATTGTCTCTTGCCTAACATTTTCCTGCATGTGCCTTTCTGAGACCATCCTCTGCTTTTTGTATTGTGGAGATACCGACCGTTGTACCCGACAGATGGATTTCATCATCCCCGCTGGTTTACTTGGCCATACCAAGATGCTGGATGCAGCAGGAACAAACAACAAGCACTGGTGAGAGCAGCTTCATTATTCTATGTGTAGCGGGGTCCTAAATTTAGGGGTAGTGTTTGAGTGGTAGTTATGCGCAAACACCTAAATTGTTAGGACATTATCAACCATTTTTGTCTACAGGAAGAGTATCAGTGTACCGTTCCCTGTGGCCTGCGGGTGGCGCTGCCATGGTGGGCCAGGGTTGAACCGCTGATACAGTGCTGTGCCTTGTGTGTCCCCCCTTGGCAACCATGCAGTGGGCGTGGTCGGCCTGCTGTGTATGCTGGGAGAGGATATAAAAGGGGCGGACGCTGCCTGTTTGGGGGTTCGTTGTCGGGAGTCCTACTCCCAGGGAGTGTGTGTTCCTGTCCGCCCTGGGCACCTTTGGCCCAGGGGTGGTGGTCGGTAAATCAGTCCCAGGCACCTTTATCCCTGGGGCTGCAACTAAAGGCCTTGGGCCCAGCACCTTTGGCTGGGGCCCATCAAGGATCGAGGAATCTCAGGGTGCCGCCTTGCGAGGGGACCCGCATCTTAGACGAGGAGGCTGGGGAAAGACCGTTCCGAGGGACTGGTGAGAAGTCACAGTGAAGGAAGGGGCCCGGTAACTCTCTGGAGGGATGTCTTCTCCTTACAAAGAGGCCAAACTTTGAAAACCAAGTTCACCAGGTCTGTGGCAGAGACCAAGTTTACCAAGTCTGTGGCAGAGACCAAGATCACCAGTTTGTGTAGTGATTGTGCGTTTAGTTAAAGTACCATTCTGGCTGCTAGTCCCTATCTAGGGAGACTATCCAAATGGGCTAAGTCTGCTTGAGAAGCCAAGCAGTGAAGTGTATTACGTTTGTGCCTGGACCTCTCCCACACCTTATGCTGTCCTGTTCTCTCTCCAACCTTTCCTATCGGAGACTGTGCTTTAAGAGAAATAAACTCTACGTTGGAGTTACGGCTGGTGTGGACCTTGAAGTTATTGGGGGAAAGAGAGACTTGTCTTTATTGAGCATAGAGATAAGAGCCATTCTCTGGAGAACCTGGTTGTGGAGACCTGTTTCATAACACCGCTCAACCTCTTTAAACAGGAGGGTACGGGCATATAGCTGGGTGGGCCCTCTCTTCCTGCGAGGAGCCAAAGACAAGGAGGAGAGGGTTTGAGGCGCTATATAAAAAAATAGTAGGTATCATGTGTGAAAAAATCAGAAAACAAAACATTTGGGCTCAAAAATTTTCCCCATTTTCCTAATTCCCCCCCCCCCTTAAGGTGGAGAGACTTACTTATTTCTGGCTTTAAGTGCAATGCAAACGGATGCCACTGCCAGCAAAATGTCAGCGGTCTGGAAGTTTTTTTAAATTGATGAAACCAACAAACGCATTGCAGACTGCAAACTCTGTTCTGCCAAAATATCCAGAGGAGGTTCAAAAGTTAGTTCTTATAATACCAGTAATCTCATAAAACACCTCAAAATGAAACACAAGACTGAGCATAGCGAATTTACAGCTGTCACTAGCTCTTGCACTCAGCAGCTGACACTGCAGCAAACCCTTGCCAGACGTGAAAAAATTTCCATGGATAACCCAAGGGCTAAAAAAAAATCTGAAGTAGTTACCAAATTCATTGTTCTTGATGATCAGCCACTATCAATAGTTGACAATGTGGATTTTCGGCGACTTATGAATCTTTTAGAGCCAAAGTACGAAATTCCCAGCCGCCGTCATGTCACAGATGTCATGTTGCCACAATTACACAACACAGTGAAAAAACACATTACCAACATGCTACAGGAGGACATAAAGGCTATCAGTTTCACCACGGACATTTGGAGCAGTAGTGTGAGTCCCGTGTCTGTAATTAGCTTAATTGCACAGTGGATTGATGCCAAGTTAACTCTGCACCAAGTCATGCTGCACGCAAAGAAATTTCAAGCCTCTCACACAGGCCAAGCTATAAGAAGCACACTAGAAGAAACGCTTGACACTTGGGCGATTCCCAAAAGTTCTGTCCATGTGGATCAACAATGATGATATTTCATGTTCTGTAGGGCATTTGAGCTTTTCATTTTCAAGGCATGATGCCTGTACAATGCAGCTAAAAGCATCTGCCTGTTAACGCCTCCCCTCCATGTCAGCCCATCGCACACTAGTTTCAGGAGTTTAGTGGCAGGAAAGTTTACAGGCAGAAAAAAAAATCCAAAGATTTACATTTCCAATTTCTTTGGATTTTTTTCTGCCTGCTGCCTGTAAGCTGCCCTGCCACTAAACCACTAAACTTCTGAAACCGCATAGTGTTCCTTGGCCAATGGCCATGAATGAACACATAGACTAACATGGAGGGGAAGAGGTAACAGGTAGAGAAAAAAAAGCTCAAAAGAGCTAAAACACCTGGAGATTGGAGAAGCAGCTGCTTTGAGCTGTGCATGAGGCCTTACTGCAGCCTACATGCCATTGCCAACCTAACACACATCCTTGCCATCCTGGAATGTTCTGTCTGTGAAATGAACAAACACATGTTGTGGGTTTTTTTTGGGGGGGGGGGGGTTTGAAATCTTATAATGTCTTGTGTTGTGAGTTGACTGAGGTACTTTACTGTTCTTGCTTCTCCTCATGCCTAAACATTGTGAACTTCCAATGTACATGTCATTGATGACATTGACATTGTATAACATGTTCTGTGCAATTTGCGCTTTAACAGCTTTCTGACCACTGCCAGCAAAGAAACATGTTTTCTTTCATAATGTCTTTTGACTGCATTTTAATTCCTCATATTATGGCAAAAATTTGTAATTTTTCATTATTTTTTTTAAAAATGGTCACATGACCAAAATCAGGTATCGTTAATTGGTATCGGCGAGTACATGATGTCAAGTATCGGTACTCGTACTCAGTGTCAAAAAAGTGGCATCGGTGCATCCCTAATATACATACCTCCCAATATTTTAAGATAGGAATGGGGGACACCTACTAGCAATTGTATGTAGATATAGGACATGCCCACTGCCACACCCCCTTAAAGGAGACTTAACTGAAAAAAAAAGGTTAATTAAATCCACAAGGGCTTCTTTTTTTTACCAATACTATTGATTTATATTGGCTTTTAAAATTTACAAATGCAGCAATTTAGACTTTGGATGAAAGGTTTAGCACTGGGAAACACATCTTGAAAGATAAAACATGCATTTTATATACAACTATATAGATCAGATCAAAATGAGGGACAAATGAGGAGGAAAGAGGGACAGAGGGACATTGTTCCAAATCAGGGACAGTCGCTCCGAATCAGGGACAGTTGGGAGCTATGAATATATCACAGCATACAAACTGCAGCAGCCGTGAGCACATAGCATACAGAGTACAGCTGTTTGGAGTATGTAGCATGCTGCACAGCATATGGAACGCAGCCATCTAGAGTATACAGCAAACAATGCAGCACATACTGTAAATACTGTACAGCCAGTTGGAGTATGTAGCATATAGCATTGAACTCTATCAAGCTGAACTTGCTATTTGAATACTGAATGTGTTTGGGTCCAGGGGGTTTCTTGGGACTTCCATTGGAAGAACGAGGGGTACAAAGGGTTAGATCATATTGTAGAGAGGTTAGAGACCTGCTTGAGGGCAGTTCTGCTGTATTATTATGCTGTTATAGACTGCATTACGTTGCAGAAAGTGCTTGTTACTGTGCTGCTACCAAATAAAACATCAATTTGCCCTACCACATACAATTTTGGCTGCTCCATAGATTGATTGGTTCTGCTGTCCTTTGGAACCTCAGTATGAGGAAGAACCTTTCTGCTGTTCCTCTATATGCCAGGTGTTTATTGTTTCATGTATTACATATATTTCCTTCATCTGCAATCTCTCAGAGGCAAAGTATTGAGTTTCATATTCTCATTTCCTTTTCCAGACATCTGTTGTAAATCCTCGACAGCACTGAAAAGTTATGTAAAGCCCATACTGCCTGCAAACGGATTGTAATGTGCACTTTCTGGCCGAGTTGTTGGGCTGTTCCATTCTGGCTGCCTACATTACACATAGCAATGAATATAAAAGGAGAGCCCAGTCCTCCCTGTTGGCTGTCAATATGAAGCTGCTAATAGGACACTTGTTGGGAGTCCTCTTGCAGTACAGCTTTTAAAGTAATCAAATTTATGCTATACAAAATCGCGTAAAAAGAAAAAGCGTGCTAATTAAACTTGACCTCCAAAAGATTGACCCCCCTTCATGACCAGGCCATTTTTCGGCACTGCGTTACTTTAATTGACAATTGCACGGTCATGCAACCCTGTACCCAAGTGAAATTTATATAATTTTTTGCAAACAAATAGAGCTTTCTTTTGGTGGTATTTGATCACTACTGTTTTTTTTTTTATTATGTTTTTTATTATTACTATATTATTATTATTATTATTATTATTATATTATTACTATTATTATTTGTATTTATTTTTAGTATTATCAACTAAAAAAATACAGAAAATTAAAAGAAAAAACAATATTTTTGACATTCTGCTATAAAACATATCCAATCATTTATTAATTTTTTTAATCTAATTTCTTCATAAATTTAGGCCAATTTGTATTCTGCGACATATCTTTAGTAAAAAAAAATCCCAATAAGCGTAAATTTTATATATGTAGCACTACCCCTGTAGGAGCTGCTGGTTATATTTTTGGGTCTGCACTCTGCCTGTCAACCCCTTAAGTTTAGCTCGATCCCCTCCTTGGCATAACAGGGCAATAATATGATTGTGGAACCCAATGGCAATAGGGAACCACAATAATACCACACAGATATATAAATATATTGGAATATTGTTACCTTGGTCACCTGCCCCACAGCTGCAATAGACAGAGTCCCACACAAGATGTAGCTTAACCAGTGGTAAGGTGTTTACTTGGCAAAAGAATAAAACAATGGTTACACAGACAAAATTGACTACACACAGCTCCCTGTAAAAGTCAATATGGATGACCTAGGGTCAGACCTGAGTGGGTGTATGGTGGAGGAATCTCTCAATGCAATGGCACCAGCACTGGGACACCTCTCCACCAAGTCCCAGACAACTCACCCAAACAGCGAAATAATAAAGTGATAAAACAGTTCTACGGAACATATAAGATCATAAGCTGTATGGCTCCCTCTAGTGGACAGTTCAACTGGTGAGTGTCCCGTTGTAGAACTCCCAAGGTTAAAGTAAACGGATGACGGTTCCTTTAAATGTCAGTTAGTCTTCTGCTAGCTTCGTTGGTGCACTTATCTATTTGTATTCCAGAAAAACTGGGTGAAGAGAATTAACAATCACTTGATGCATATAGTGTATAGGCAGAACAAACACTAGTTCTCCCCAGCTTCTGTATCACTCTCAGGTGTAACGTATCCATACTTGCGGCGCTGCAGAGGCCAGCAAGTATACGTGGAACTATGGAAAACACCTACCTTGCGATCCAGTTAACTATATTGATAGGCAAGTGCCTTCTCACCAAATAAGGCAGCGCCTCGCCAGTACACTCCATCTGGAACCTCTCCTTGTTCTCAGTCTCTCTGTAACACGAGGCCCCTGGTCCTCCACGCAGCCGTTCACAAAGTGCCGGTGGATAGGTGACTCCGGATGCTGTGAAGTGTAGACCGGTCCCTCTCTGGGTCGATCAGCGAGGCTGTCCACAAGGATCCCTCATCAGGCGATCCTTACTCTCAGTAACTTTAGGCCCAGGCTTCTCCGGCCTAGGTGTGCAAACAGCAGGCCTCTTGCCTGTTGAAGATGGCGTCCAAAGAGAGCGAGCCAAGGCCCCGCCTATCTCTTAAATCAGTTCTCCCAACAGGCTGTGCGGTGGCGCACTGTTTTCACGTAGCACAGTGGCATTGTGGGTATTGTAGTCTTAATCCAACCCACGGCAATAGAGTCTCTGCTTCTTGCATTACAATGCCCACCATGCTTTGTTCTTGACATCACTGAACCAAACAAAACTTCAATAATATCACGCAAAATTAGCACCAGGGGGAGCTAAGTTCCTAGTTAGGCACAAATTGCAGTCTGTTAAGATACGTTCAAATATACGACCTTGCTACACACTCCCCCCACTTCAAATCTTTGGTCCCCAAAGACAGCAGCAGTTTGTGACCTGTTACATGCTTTGTTCAAATACACAAGGAAAAAAAGACCAGATAGTGTATACAAGAAATAAGGCAGTTTGCATTCTCATAAGAACCAGGCAGAGGAACCCCCCACCATGCTTTGGAAAGGAAATGTGAAGTGGAAGAGCCAGGCTTTTCAATTGTCCTTTTTGAGGTAAACACAGCCTCTTCAGAGCTTTCACCCAATTGGTCATAAGTCAGTCTCTTGGGTGGGTGAATAGCCCTTCTCTCTCTCTGCTCTTTTGGCTCTAGTGTTTCAGGCATGCTGAACTCCGTTTCTTTCACAGCCTCTGCTTGTTCTTGTTCAGACACACTGGATTCTGTTTCCTCTACAGCTTCCTCTCTCTGCATGTCAGCTTCTACTTCTCCTTCTGTAAAAGATGAGATTCCTTCAGGATCTCATATTGACACAGAAGCTTTATCTTCCTCCAACTCTTCAAACAGCAAACTCTGGGGCATAAACTCAGGGGCCTCGGGTCTGAGGATTCCAGTGTCCGTCGATTTAGGTGGGGACAAAGGAGGGGTCATAGACCCTGGCAATTGAGATGACCACAGCCAGTCTATGCCTGTCTCTTCATCCTCGCTGTCTTCATCATCTACATCTGACGTCTGACAGAGACCTAGTGACTGGTCGAGACCTTTGAGAGGCTGAGGGAGTCATCTGTGAATCTGACAGTGGGGACAGACGAACTGCTTCTGATAGGGGTAGTAGATGGTTGCGATGCCAAGTCTTTAGCGGGCCTACACTCCCTTTTGGTCGGATCTGGTACACTGGAAGTCCTGGTAACTGCTTGCAGATGACATAGGGCTGTGACTTCCAGCGGTCAGCTAACTTCCCAGGGACACCCAGATTCCTCAACAGCACTCTGTCTCCTGGTTGTAAGTCCTGCATTCGGACTTTTAGATCAAAGTTCTTCTTGTTTCTCATTCCCCTCCAGTCTGAGGTGGCTTGGGCTTTGTCATAGGCGGTTTTCAGGCTTTTCCGCAGACGATCTATATACCCTCTGTGGGAAGTTGCGGAGGTATGGTCTAGGGATGTGCCAAAGGCCAAGTCTACTGGTAGCCGAGCCTCTCGTTCGAACATTAGACGATACGGAGAGTATCCTGTGGCATAATTTGCAGTATTGTTGTAGGCATGTACAATGGCGGCTACATGTTTGCTCGAATGTTGCTTCTTCTCTGAGTTTAAAGTTCCGAGCATATCTAGAAGGGCTCGGTTGAACCTCTCTGGTTGAGGATCCCCCTGAGGATGGTATGGGGTGGTTCTAGACTTTTTGATGCCTAACAGGTCTAAAAGCCTTTTAATAAGGCTACTCTCAAAGTCTCTCCCTTGATCTGAGTGGATACGTTGAAGCAGGCCACAGCGCACAAAGAACTTCTCTACTAGAATCTTGGCCACTGTTGAGGCTTGTTGATCCTTTGTGGGGAATGCCTGGGCATATCTGGTGAAATGATCAGTCACCACCAGAATATTTCCATGCCCGCTCAAATCAGGTTCCAAGCACAGAAAGTCAATGCACACCAGCTCCATGGGTCCCTGACTCTGAAGATGGCCCATTGGGGCGGCTCGGTGAGGCAAGGTCTTCCTTTGAATACATCTAATATAGGAGTGACAGTAGCCCTCGACTTCAGCCCGCATGCAGGGCCAGTAGAATCGGTCCCTCACTAAATGAAAAGTCCTCTCAGGCCCTAGATGGCCATGGTTGTCAAGAATGGCAGTAAGCACTGTCTCTCTGTGTTTTCTGGGTAGGAGCAGCTGCCATTTCTCTTCAAGACCATCAGAGGGGCCCCTTCGGTAGACCACCCCTTGATGCAGCTGCAGCCGATCCCACTCTCGGTGCAGTAGACGGGCCTCCTTTGGGGAGTCAATGAGGAGCATGTCAGAGCATTGATTCTCCAGAGCCTTCATAGCCAAGTTACCCAGGGGGTGTTCCAACTGATCCCTTCTAAGGTCCTTCTTCGAAAGTTTTGGCAGGCCTTCATCCCCGATTTGGGTTACATTGCAGTAGCACTTGGGGACACCCGCAGCAGAAACTCCAATATCTTCGGCTCTGGATCCTCCCCCAGCTTGATGTTCGGCTCCCTGATACAAGGCTCGCACTCCTTCTTGTGTCAGCTGGGTCCACTCTTCTATGGGGTCACTAGAACCATGAGGCCTTCTAGATAGGGCGTCTGCATCCCTATTGCCAACTCCCGGACGATACTTCAAGCTGAATAGAATAAAAAGTGATGAGCGCAACTACCTACATAAATAATATAAAGTGTGCAAATGTGAAAACACAGTAAACCAAATCCAATGCACTCAGGATGTGCAAAAGTGCCAATGAATAACAAAAGTTCATGTGCAAATATATGTGCAAAAAAGTTCTTGTATAAAATGTAAAGGGATGTCTTCAAACATATGATCCTCTATGAGTCTTCTTGTCAGACAGATTTTCCCAGATCTTATGCCGCGTACACACGGCCGTTTTTAATGTCATTGAAAAAAACTACTTTTTTCTCAACGTGATTTTTCGTGTTTCCTCTCAAGCCTGCCTTGCCTACACACTATTGCGAAAAAAAATGCTCGAGCAAAGCGCGGTGACGTACAACACGTACGACGGCACTATAAAGGGGAAGTTCTATTCGGATGGCACCACCCTTTGGGCTGCTTTTGCTGATCCTCGTATTAATAAAGTTTGGTGGGAGCCGATTCGCGCTTTTCAGCCGCATGCTCTTCAGTCCGTTACAGCGTGACGAATGTGCTATCTCCATTACGAACGTTAGTTTTACCAGAAGGAGCGCTCCCGTCTCATACTTGATTCTGAGCATGCGCATTTTTTTTCCCCACGTAAAAGCATACACACTACCGTTTTTCACAACGTTAAAAAGAACGACGTGAAAAACAACGTGAAAAAATAGAGCAGGTTCTAATTTTTTTTAGCCCATTTTTCACGTCGTTAAAAATGCTCTGGAGCCTACACACAATCGTTTTTAATGACCAATTTAAAAAATGGTATTTTTCACTTCATGAAAAATGGTCGTGTGTACACAGCATTAGTGCTCTCAGAGCGCTTACCTCAATCATGGTGGATTGAGGTAAGCGCTCTGAGAGCACTAAGATCTAGGAAAATCTGTCTGACAAGAAGACTCATAGAGGATCATATGTTTGAAGACACCCTTTTACATTTTATACAAGAACTTTTTTACACATATATTTGCATATGAACTTTTATTATTCATTGGCACTTTTGCACATCCTGAGTGCATTGGATTTGGTTTACTGTGTTTGCACATTTGCACAGTTTATATTATTTATGTAGGTAGTTGCGCTCATCACTTTTTATTCTATTTATCTTGGTGCACTTGTTTTACACTACAGATTGAGCTGCAGTCTCCTTATACACATACTTATTGTGAGTTCACGTGGTAGCGCGAGAGACAGCACATTTACTTTTGATACTTCAAGCTGAACGTGAACCCCGATAGGGCAGCCAACCATCGGTGTCCTGTGGCATCCAGCTTGGCTGTGGTGAGAAGGTAAGTGAGTGGGTTGTTGTCAGTCTTAATCACAAATTCTGCCCCATAGAGATAGTCTCTTAATTTATCCATTACAGCCCACTTCAAGGCCAGGAACTCGAGTTTATGTGTGGGGAAGTTCCCTTCGGATGGGCCCAAACTTCGACTCACATAGGCAACAGGCCGCAGGTGACCGTCGTGTTCTTGGTACAACACCCCACCTAGCCCATCTCGACTGGCATTGACATGTAATTCATAGGGCTTGGTTGTATCTGTATAGGCTAGAACTGGGGCAGTTGTTAGGCTCCATTTCAACTGCTTAAAGGCCTCTTCATACTTGTTGGTCCACTGGTCCTGAATGGACTCCCTGGGCTTTCTGTCTCCTCCTGCTGGTTTCACAGGTTTGACCAAGTCTGGGACATCATCCTCTCCTTCACTTCTCAGTAGCTCATTAAGTGGGCGAGCTATCTTTGCGAATCCCTCTACAAATCTTCGGTAGTAGGAGCAGAACCCCAGGAATGACCGAAGCTCAGTCACATTAGTGGGTCTTGGCCAAAAGGTGACGGCGTCCAGCTTCTCAGGGTCTGTGGCCACTCCTTCCGCAGACACGATGTGGCCCAGGTAGTGGACCGAGGGCTGATAAAACTGACACTTTTCAATGGAGAGCTTCAGGCCTTCTTCATGAAGTCTCTTCAAGACCTTCTCCAGCCTCCCTTCATGCTCTTCCAGAGTCCTGCCAAACACTATGATGTCATCCAGGTACACCAACACCTCGATCAGGTTCATGTCACCCACTGTCTTTTCCATCAGCCTTTGGAAAGTGGCCGGGGCCCCAGACAGGCCTTGAGGCATGCGGTCAAACTCAAAGAAACCCACTGGAGTAATGAAGGCAGTTTTCTCTTTATCCTCAGGATGCATGGGGATTTGGTAATACCCACTCTTCAGCTCCAGTACACTGAACCACTTGGCCCCTGACAGGCTCTGCAAGGCGTCCCATATCCGGGGGGTGGTGTACTGGTCAGGGGTGGTTCTTCTGTTCAGCGGTCTGTAGTCAATGCACAGCCTTAGTGACCCATTATTTTTCCTCACCACCACTATCGGAGAAGCGTATGAGCTCCTGAACTCTGATAATCCCTGCTCTTTTGAGTTCTGCAAATTGTTCACGCAGGTCTTCCAAGTCCCCCAAGGGAACTTGTCGGACCCTCTTTCTAAATGGCTTGTCCTCTTGCAGACAAATCTTGTGTGTGGCACTCTTTGCACACCCCACATCAAATTCACTCTTGGAGAATGCGGCCTGCCATCTGGAAAGCTGAGCCTTAACTCTTTCTCTCCATTCTGGAGGGAGGGATAGTGTTTTTTCGGATAGAACTCTCCTACTGAGACTTCATACTTCTCTTGCTTCTTCAAGTCAGACGGTGCAACTGGGGTGGCTGTGCTCACTTGGCCCAACAACATCTGAGCTGGCATCTTCACAGGTGAGGTGGTTGTGTTGCGAACACTCACCGAGACCTTCCCATGGTTCCTCCGCAAGGCCTTCAAGGGGAACACTTCAGGAATGATCTCTATTCCCTTGTCCTCCTTCTGTTGTTCAGCTTCGAGGACGATAAAGGGGCCTGGTTGCTTCCACGTAAGCTTGACAGACGCCCCCAAACAGGCCACTTCTCTTGGCTGCAGCACTCTCTCTCTCCTGTCCAAACGCCAGATTTTTCCCACTCCTTCAGCTGGGACCTTCTGTTCTTGTACCAGGCGCTGGTAAGCCTGTCTCAGCATGGGGTGCACGCCTGAAGTTGAGGCATCTTGTCCCTGGGCCAGAGGTGTTAGTAGTCTCCTGACTAGGTCAGTGTTGGTCCCTATAATGAGGGAACTTTTACCTGGTGGACAAGGGCAGATCACTGCCAAAGTGTCAAAAGTCTCTGTCTTTCCAGCTACTGAGGGGTCAAAGGACAGCTTGACCGATAGATAGCCATCATAGGGGAAGTTCTGAGTTCCAATGCCCCATAACCCCAACTCTTCTAACTAAAGTGTTTCAGGTGCTTGTCATAGAAGTCTCTGTATAGTAGAGTTACTTGGGCTCCAGTATCCAGGAGGGCCTTCGTATAAATCCCTTCTACTTGGATGGGGACAACTGGGGAGGGCCCCACTAATTTGGCAGGAAACTTCCGGGGGGGGAAGCCTGTTTGGTTTGTTCAGTGGTTTGGATCCTCACTCCTTTCTTTCCATTCTGACCTGGGTTGGATCTCTGTTGAGTCTGGTGTGCACTGACTCTCTGCTCCCGGGCTTGCCGGATCAAAGGGCGTGGGACCCTGAGTCGCTCAGAGGCAACAACGGGGGCCCTCTGTAAGGGTCTGGACTCCCGAGGCTGTCTCCTTGCGCCGTTGGGTTTTATGGAGTTAGCTGAAATGGGTTGACTCCTTCACCGGGGCCCTCTGGAGTTTTCCGCCGGCTTTTGGTACTGTGCCGCAGCTTTCTCTGGACTTGGTCATACTTCTCGAAATTGTCTGACTCCTCCACAGTTGAAACAGATCAACAGCTTCTTCTGCTTCTGCACTTGGGCAACAGTATAACTTGGAGATTTCTTGGGTTCCTCTGAATCTTTCTCACTGGACGGAACAGTGGGTTGGCTGGTCAACAAGGACATCGTCTCTATCAGCTGTGACACTTGAGTCTTTAGAAGTTCAACCTGAGGGTCACCATCATCGGCATTTATCATCCGAACCCCATCAGCAGATTCAGGTTTCTGACTCTTCTTTTTATGCTCCAGCATGACTTCCTCCTCCCTGACAATCCGGATTAGGTCGGGATATTTCAGGATACCACCATCTTGGCGGGTTCTCAACAGGAGTGTGATAGGTACAAGGGTTGGGCTCCCTTCAAAACTTGTTTTGCCCTGATTTCATCCACCTTCCGAGGGTCTAGACCTTTCTTTAGCAGGATCTGATGTATGATCTTATCCAGACGCCTCATGTACTCTGATAACCTCTCTCCTTCTTTTTGAAAAGAGTGTTCCATCTGGTAGATGAGATCAGATACTTTCTTGGTGTGTCCAAACACATCCTGTAAGATGTTCAAGTAGTCTTGGCCATCACAGTTTCGCTTACTGAGCTTCAGGTTGTGAATGGCTTCTAAAGCAGGTCCCTTCAAGCTCTCCGTGATTCTCTGTTTCTTATGAGCTTCTGGGATGTCCCATTCATCTAAAGCTTGTGTAACCTGGTCTAGCCACTCTTCAAAACTGTCTTCCGCTGAAGGCACTGGTTGCCTTCCAGAGAAAACCCTGAGTTTCCTGTAACCAGCTGCTGAGTATGCTGGAGTGTCTCTGGCATTTTGCCACAAATTCTCCAAGGACAGCACAGAGCTCTGGCCCAATGGTGGCCAGAGGTGACAGGGCAGGAGCTTTTTGTTTACTGGAGCCAGCTTGGCTGGTTGAGGTAGGTCCTTCTTTTGGAGCCTCTGGGTTTGTCACACCAAGTTCTATCTTATTGGCCAATTTCACACTGGGGCCCTTGAAGTGCTCAGCGATTTCCTGTTTCCACTCCACTAACGCATAGGTATGGGAGGTCCCTTGGTCTGTTTTTACAGACATTACCCATGCCTTCTTGTCTGGGGACAGTGTCTTCATTGCTTGACATATCTGTTCCTCACCTCAGGACTATCCTTTAATTTCAATCACCACGCTGAACTCTGGGTGGGCATTTTCTTCCTTACACCACTGGATAGCAGCAGCGGAGTCCATCTTGGTGCTGATAGGGGTTCTCTCTAGGGGAGGGGTTGATTGCAGAGTCACAGAAATCCCGGACGAGCCTCCACGTGTAGCACTACCCCCGTAGGAGTTGCTGGTTATATTTTTGGGTCTGCACTCTGCCTGTCAACCCCTTAAGTTTGGCTTGATCCCCTCCTTGGCACAACTCGGCAATAATATGATTGTAGAACCCAATGGCAATAGGGAACCACAATAATACCACACAGATATATAAATATATTTGAATATTGTTACCTTGGTGCTGGTCACCTGCCCCACAGCTGCAATAGACAGAGTCCTACACAAGATGTAGCTTAACTAGTGGTAAGGTGTTTATTTGGCAAAAGAATAAAACAATGGTTACACAGACAAAATTGACTACACACAGCTCCCTGTAAAAGTCAATATGACACCACTGGTACAGAAGGCTCGATCAGTGAGGCTGTCCACAAGGATCCCTCGTCAGGCGATCCTTTCTCTCAGTAACTTTAGGCCCAGGCTTCTCCGGCCTAGGTGCGCACACAGCAGGCCTCTTGCCTGTTGAAGATGGCGTCCCGAGAGAGGGAGCCGAGGCCCCGCCTATTTCTTAAATCAGTTCTCCCAAAAGGCTGTGCGGTGGCACACTGTTTTCACGTAGCACAGTGGCATTGTGGGTATTGTAGTCTTAATCCAACCCACGGCAATAGAGTCTCTGCCTCTTGCACTACAATGCCCACCATGCTTTGTTCTTGACATCACTGAACCAAACAAAACTTCAATAATATCACGCAAAATGAGCACCAGGGGGAGCTAAGTTCCTAATTATTCACAAATTGCAGTCTGTTGAGATACGTTCAAATATACGACCTTGCTACATATATATATATATTGTTGGTTTGCGTTAACATTATAGTATCTAAAAACTATGGTATATTTACTGGAATTCACTTTTTTTTATTTTTTAGACTAGTAATGGCAGTGATCAGTGACTTATAGCGGGACTGTGATAGTATGGTGGGAAGCCTGACACTTTGCGGGAACCAGTGACACTGATACAGTGATCAGTGCTAAAAATATACACTGACACTTTACTAATGACACTGGCTATGAAGGGGTTAATATCTAGGGCGATCAAAGGGTTAAATGTGTGCCTAACAGTGTTTGGTGCATTCAGTGTGAGGTGCTTTTACTAAGGGATGTGTCAGTTTTCATTCCCTGCTTTGTAGGCAAACAAAAACCGGCACATTCCCACTGACAGGACAGAGCTCTGTATTGTTTACATTCACAAAGTCTGTCCTGTCTTCCCCATCGCCGATCAGCGCATTCTGGCGGTCAATCATTGGCTGGGAAATGCTTATCGGGTTGTGCTGTGACTAATCACATGACATGTTAACCACTTAAGCCCCGGACCATTTGGTAGCTAAAGGACCAGAGGTGAATTCAGAATTTTGCACTGCGCTGCTTTAACTGTAAATTGTGCGGACATGCAATGTTGTACCCAAACGAAATTTGCGTCCTTTTCTTCCCACAAATAGAGCTTTCTTTTAATGGTATTTGATTGCCTCTGCGATTTTTATTTTTTGCGATATAAACGGAAAAAGACTGAAAATTTTGAAAAAAAATGATATTTTCTACTTTTTGTTATAAGAAAAATCGAATAAACTCAATTTTAGTCATACATTTAGGCCAAAATGTATTCAGCCACATGTCTTTAGTAAAAAAAATGTCAATAAGCGTATATTTATCGGTTTGCGCAAAAGTTATAGCGTTTACAAACTAGGGTACATTTTCTGGAATTTACACAGCTTTTAATTTATGACTGCCTATCTCATTTCTTGAGGTGCTAAAATGACAGGGCAGTACAAAACCCCCCCAAATGACCCCATTTTAGAAAGTAGACACCCCAAGGAAATTGCTGAGAGGCATGTTGAGCCCATTGAATATTTTTTTTTTTGTCCCAAGTGATTGAATAATGACAAAAAAAAAAAAAAAAAATACAAAAAGTTGTCACTAAATGATATATTGCTCACACATGCCATGGTTATATGTGGAATTGCACCCCAAAATACATTCTGCTGCTTCTCCTGAGTACGGGGATACCACATGTGTGGGACTTTTTAGGAGCCTAGCCACGTACGGGACCCCGGAAACCAAGCACCGCCTCCAGGATTTCTAAGGGCGCAAATTTTTGATTTCACTCACCCCATAAAATGCCAAAATAGCACAAAACCCCCCCAAATGACCCCATTTTGGAAAGTAGACACCCAAGCTGTTTGCTGAGAGGCATGGTGAGTATTTTACAGCTCTCATTTGTTTTTGAAAATGAAGAAAGAACATTTTTTTTTTTTTCTTTTTTTTTCAATTTTCAAAACTTTGTGACAAAAAGCGAGATCTGCAAAATACTCACAATACCTCTCAGCAAATAGCTTGGGGTGTCTACTTTCCAAAATGAGGTCATTTGGGGGGGGGGGGGGTTGTGCCATCTGGGCATTCCATGGCCTCCGAAACTGTGATAGGCAGTGAGAAGTGAAATCAAAAATTGACACCCTTAGAAAGCCTGAAGGCGGTGCTTGGTTTTTGGGGTCCCGTACGCGGCTAGGCTCCCAAAAAGTCTCACACATGTGGTATCCCCGTACTCAGGAGAAGCAACAGAATGTATTTTGGGGTGTAATTCCACATATGCCCATGGCATGTTTGAGCAATATATCATTTAGTGACAACTTTGTGCAAAAAAAAATAATAATTATTTTTTCCGCAACTTGTGTCAACATATAAAATATTCCATGGACTCGACATGCCTCTCAGTATATAGCTTGGGGTGTCTACTTTCCAAAATGGGGTCATTTGGGGGGGGGTTTTGAACTGTTCTGGCATTTTATACACAACATTAGGAAGCTTACATCCACTCTTCTAACCACTTGAAGACAAAGCCCTTTTTGACACTTTTTGTTTACATGAAAACATATTTTTTTTGCAAGAAAATTATGTTGAACCCCCAAACATTATATATATTTTTAAAGCAAAGGCCCTACAGAATAAAATGGTGGGTGTTGCATTTTTTTTTTCTACACAGTATTTGCGCAGCGATTTTTCAAACACATTTTTTGGGGAAAAAATACACTTTTTTTTATTTTAATGCACTAAAACACACTATATTGCCCAAATGTTTGATGAAATAAAAAAGATGATCTTAGGCCGAGTACATAGATACCAAACACGACATGCTTTAAAATTTTGCACAAACGCGCATTGGCGACAAACTACATACATTTTTAAAAGCCTTTAAAAGCATTTACAGGTTACCCCGTTAGATTTACAGAGGAGGTCTACTGCTAAAATTACTGCCCTCGATCTGACCTTCGCGGTGATACCTCACATGCATGGTGCAATTGCTGTTTAATATGACGCCAGACCGACGCTTGCGTTCGCCATTGGGCAAGAGCAGGGCAGGACAGGGGTGCTTTTTTTTTTTTTTTTTTTATTATTAATTTTGCTTTTTTATTTTATTTTTAAACTGTTGCTTCCATATTTATTTATTTTTATCACTTTTATTGTTATCTCAGGGAATGTAAATATCCCCTATGATAGCAATAGGTAATGACAGGTACTCTTTTTTGAAAAAACTGGGGTCTATTGGACCCTAGATCTTTCCTCTGCCCTCAAAGCATCTGACCACACCAAGATCGGTGTGATAAAATGCTTTCCCAATTTCCCAATGGCGCTTTTTATATCCGGGGGGGGGACATTCCCTCCCACTGCTTGTAAAAGCAGTCCAGAGGCTAATTAGCCACTAGGATTGCTTTTACATGAAAGCCGGCCGCTGGCTGAAAAGAATGATACCAAGATGATACCTAAACCCGCAGGCATCATTCTGGTATAAACATTCAAAGTCCAGCAACATACCAGTACGTTGCTGGTCCTTGTTGGACATGTATTGTAATCTTTTTTTTCATGCAGCCTGTTGGCTGAACGAAAAAAAAAGATTGATCGGTGGGTATGCCCACCATTAGAATACCGCCCTTCATCCACCCACTTCTAATGATGGGCATACATGCACCATTTATATATGCCGAAGCATGGGGGCATCTTCTCGCAAAAGTTATGCCGCGTACATATGGTCAGACTTTTCCACGGGCAAGCCTCTGTCGGAATTTCGACCGTATAAACGCGGCATTAGGAGCAAAATCGCTCCTCCGCTCCTGCTGCCCCAATGCTTCGGCATATATGCTTTTTTTTTTTAACTGTGGTGGTGAAATTACCTCCTACAGCACTGGAGTCGCAGGGATCAGGCCTGTCTCTGCGAACGCTGCAGTTATGTGTGTTGTGTTTTGCAAGTGACAGTGATCGATCGATACTGCACTTCGGTGGCCTGGGCTGGACGGAGGGGCAAAACGCAGGTGCTAGCAGGTATCTGGGCTGATCCCGCTAACACTGCGTTTTTGGGAACCCTAAACTGCTGGGGACGCTAGTATAGATCTGATCAGATCAGATATTGAGCTGATCAGATACTATACCACTAAGGGGGGTGTATGCTTCACGTGTGGGTGTTAGCGCTACTGGCACTAACCTGACGCTGCCTGGGGTGTGACGCAGACCCTCTCTGACGCTAAAACCTAACTGATATCACCCGCCGGGCGATCAGGGGGTTAAACCTTTATTGGGTTATATACGGCGGGTGCCCTGACACTATAAAAAGCAAACTAACTAACCAGCGTCACCCGTAACACTTATATGATGATCACTGGTGAAAGGGTTAACTAGGGGCAATTAGGGGGTTAAAACCTTTATTAGGTAATATATGGGGGTACCTGACGCTATATAAAAACCTGACGGGGAACCTAAAAAAAAATTACTGGCTACCTATCGGCATCACCGACACTAAGACAACGATCATAAAAACGATTGCTTAGCGACAGTGGTGATAGGGGGTGAAAGGGTTACCTGGGGGGCGATCAGGGGGTTAAACCTTTATTAGATAATATATGGGGGTACCTGACGCTATAAAAACCTGCGGCGAACCTAAAAAAAATTACTGGCTACCGATCAGCATCACCGACGCTAAGACATCGATCAGAAAAATGATCGCATAGTGACGGCGGTGCTAGGGGGTGAAAGGGTTACCTGGGGGGTGATCAAGGGGGTTACACCTTTATTAGGTAATATATGGGGGTACCCGACGTTATAAAAACCTGCGGCGAACCTAAAAAAAATTACTGGCTACCGATCAGCATCGCCGACGCTAAGACATCGATCAGAAAATTTATCGCTTAGTGACAGTGGTGATAGGGGGTGAAAGGGTTACCTGGGGGGGCGATCAAGGGGGTTAAACCTTTATTAGGTAATATATGGGGGTACCCGACGCTATAAAAACCTGCGGCGAACCTAAAAAAAATTACTGGCTACCGATCAGCATCACTGACGCTAAGACATCGATCAGAAAAATGATCGCATAGCCACGGCGGTGCTAGGGGGTGAAAGGGTTACCTGGGGGGTGATCAAGGGGGTTAAACCTTTATTAGGTAATATATGGGGGTACCCGACGCTATAAAAACCTGCGGCGAACCTAAAAAAAATTACTGGCTACCGATCAGCATCGCCGACGCTAAGACATCGATCAGAAAAATTATAACTTAGTGACAGTGGTGATAGGGGGTGAAAGGGTTACCTGGGGGGCGATCAAGGGGGTTAAACCTTCATTAGGTAATATATGGGGGTACCCGACGCTATATAAAAACCTGCGGCGAACCTAAAAAAAATTACTGGCTACCGATCAGCATCACCGACGCTAAGACATCGATCAGAAAAATGATTGCTTAGTGACAGTGGTGATAGGGGGTGAAAGGGTTACCTGGGGGGCGATCAGGGGGTTAAACCTTTATTAGGGGGGGGGTTAGGGGGCTACACTGGACCTAAAACTAAATGTACTGACACTTTTACAGTCACAAATGTCACTGATTGCAGTGATCACTAAATAAATGCTCACTGCAATCAGTGACACTGTGACTGGGGGCTGGGGGGGCTGGGGGGGTGATCTGGGGGTGTCTGGGGGGGCCTGGGGGGGCGATTTATGTGCCTATGTGTCCTGGTGTCAGTGTGCTGTTCTGTGTACTAACCTGGCATCTTCTCCTGTACGGCGCTCGGTATATGTGAGCGCCCCAGGAGAGATGACATCACTTCCTCCTTCCTGGCAGGCAGGGGAAGCTCTCTCATTCGCCGGGAGCGATCGAGAGGGGGTGGCCGGAATCGAACGGCCGTCCCCTCATGCCGGATCGCTCCCGAAGGTAAAACGACCGCTCACTGTAATGAAGGGGGGTCCGATCGGACCCCCCAACTATACAAAGGCAATCACGTACATATACGTGATTCTGCCTGTCGGTGCCATTCTGCTGACGTATATTTACAGTGGGCGGTCGTTAAGTGGTTAAGGACCGATCCTCCGCTCTGACTTACCCTCTATATATCTTACCCACCCCTTGTACCAATCCTAATAAATAACGACTGACAAGGTTGTGGAGTAAAATTGGCCTTCCGGCCTATTTATTTAACAACTTTTACATGAAATAAATAACCATTTAAATAACCGTTTAAATAACATTTTAACACTTACAATACCCCTGGTGGTCTTATAGACCACCAACTCCCAACTTGGGCACTGGGACTAACATATCCCTTAGGCCTCCAGTCGCAAGACACCGACTCGGAGACGGTACACCTGGCCGCAGTGCCCTACCATTTTCCCCCCTTCCTGGTTAACCCTTGTTGACCGGAAGGTACTCAATAACCCCATACCACCTATGGGTACCACCTTTTTCTCCAGAACTTCCACTTTACCTCCTCTTCCAGCAACAAAACACCGCCACAGCTCGCAAGGGGTAAAGCCTTACCCTTGCGTGCAACCCCACACCCTCAGGGCCCGCTGAATTCCCTCCTGTAAACCCAGGTTCCACAGGTCAATGCCCACTGCATTCAGGTGGACCCCGTCTCCCCTTAGGTACCTCCAAGTATCGACTTCCAACTCTCGGTGGCGCACCACGAGGCCACCATTCCTCATAAAAAATCTCCCCACTTCTTTGTTAACTTTTATCCGGGCCTTATTAACTTTTTCCACCGACCATGCCCAACGCCAAGACGTCCTGCCCACCATATCCGACCAAACCACCACCATACCCGGGAATGCTGTGCGCAATCTTAAAAAATCTAATTTTATATCCCGTATCAGTTGGTGCATAGATCTGGCCCCCATGTCGTTACCTCCCGCATGCAGCACCAGTATATCCGGTGCCCTCTCCCGACCTGCGAACCTCTGTATTTCTGGCATAACCCCACTCCACGTCATGCCCGGCACCCCGATCCAACGGACCTGGGCTTCTCGAAGGGGAATCCCCAACTGCCTTCCATTGGGCCGAACATCAGCCCGTCTTGCCCCCCAGAACACGTACGAGTGACCCAGAATCCAAACTAGTATGGGTTCACCACCTGAAAAACATGGAAATAAAACAAAACAACGATTTATTGGCACGTACAGTCCATACACCCCCCATTCCACACACGGCCCCAACCCAATGCACCCTACTCCTGTAACAGCTGTGGGCGAATATAAAGTCGAAACCTATCAGACTCCCACCTCCCAATCCTCCTTACCGCGTCCGCCTTCAGTCCTGCCCTAGCCGCCTCTGTAGCTGCCCCAATGCGGAAGGAGTGAGAGGCATAACCCTTCGGGTCATACCCCGCTGCCACTAAACATTTTTTGAACACCGCTATGAATTGAAACCTAGACAGCGCTGACCCATCCCGGTGCATCAGAAAAGAACCCTCGAGTCCCGGACGCATGGAACAAAAGGATTCCACCGCCCGTACAGGACAGATTGACGCCTCAGGGATGCGAAACAACTGAAACCGCATACCTTTTCCAACTTGATCCGTTTTGGACCTACTCACTAATATCCCCACCGAGTCTCCCGAACACTCCACATCCTGGGCCAACAAGCCCCCCGGCGCCCGTCTGGAAGAACTAACCAGCTCTCCTACCCTTAGGGCCCCAAAAAAGGCAAGCGCGAATGCTGCCCGGAACAACTGACACTCATATTCCGAACTGCACACGGAATGTAAATGCAGGAACAATTTCTGCAACATTACGAACGAGACCGGCCTGCGGCTATCAGCCGCCTTCCGGCCTTTCCTGTACCCCTTCACTGCCTGTTTTACCCAAAAGTCTTTTGTATGGTCCCTGCAACCATGCCATTTGAACAGGAAAGCCAAACCCGCTAGTGTACGGTCCACCGCGGACACAGAAACGCCTCGCTCCATTTTCAACGTAAGAAAAAAAATCAGAGCCACTCCCGCTTCACCCCCCACCGGGGAAACTTCCAGTCCCTGAACAAATGACCTCCACTCCTGCCAAACCTTAGCATAGGCTTTCCACGTGACCCCACTCACCGACCGTTTAATCCACTGTGCTGCGCTGTCAAAGCAATGTCCCACATCCAGTCGGGACAGGTAACCCTGCGTTGCTCCACTGCTGGTGCCAACTCCCGGAACCTGTCCCACTGAAAACGAGACAAAGCGTCAGCCAGAGTGTTCTCTACGCCCGGAAGATTACTGCGTAAACAAATACATTCAAATGCAAGCAGCGCAAAACCAAATGTCTCAGCAAACGCACCACTGGCTGTGACGCGGCCAACACGCGATTCACTACCTGAACCACTCCCATGTTGTCGCAGTTTAGGCGTACCTTGAGATTCCGAAAGGAATACCCCCAAAGTTCAAACGCCACCACAATTGGGAAAAGTTCCAATAGTACCAGGTTCTTCAAGAACCCCGCTTCCTCCCACTCCTTCGGCCACGGAGCCGCGCTCCATTTACCCTGACAGAACGCCCCATACCCCGTGGAGCCAGCCGCATCCGTAAACAAGTCCAGATCGAAATTGCTAACGGGCCCAGCCATCCACAAAGCCCGCCCGTTGAAGGATTCCAAGAATCCATGCCACACTTCCAAATCCTCGCGAAGCTCTCTCGTTAGGCTTACAAAATGAGTAGGAACCCGCACCCCTGCTGTCGCAGCCGACAGCCTGTGGCTAAAGACCCTGCCCATAGGCATTATCCTGCAGGCGAACCACAACTTACCCAACAGTGACTGCATCTGGCGCAGTTGAATCTTGCGCCGGCCGATAACACCACGCACTTCCGCCTTCAACGCTTCCAGCTTATCCTCTGGCAGTCGGCATTCCATCTTCACAGAATCTAGCTCTATGCCCAGAAAAACTAAGGACGACGTGGGGCCCTCCGTCTTCTCGGGGGCCAACGGGACCCCAAAACGATTGGCCACGTATTGCAACGTCCCCAGCAGGACACTGCAAACGGTAGACCCCGGGGGGCCCACACACAAAAAATCATCCAGATAATGGATGATCGAACTGATCCCGACACGTCCCGGTCCACCCATTCTAGGAACAAACTAAACGTCTCAAAGAGCGCGCAAGAGATGGAGCAACCCATGGGCAAACAACGGTCCACGTAGTAAGCGCCCTCCCACATGCAGCCCAAGAAATGAAAGCTGTCCGGGTGTACCGGTAGCAACCGAAAGGCCGATTGGACATCAGCTTTTGCCAACAACGCTCCCCGTCCGCACCTGCGCACCCATGCCACTGCCGCGTCGAAGGAGGTGTACGATACCGTGCAGTCCTCCGGCGCCAGAGTATCATTAACCGACCCACCCTTCGGAAAGGAAAGGTGATGAATTAATCGAAATTTTTGAGGCTCCCTCTTGGGGACAACCCCCAAGGGAGAAACCACCAAATCAGGCATGGGCGCATCCGTGAACGGTCCAGCCATGCGCCCTAATTGTACTTCCTTAGCCAGCTTCTCAGAAACCACCAAGGGGTGGAGCATGGCGGACCGGAGGTTCTTGGCTGCCGGGGGAACTGCAAAAGGCGCACAAGGGATCCTGAAACCACTGGCGAAACCCTCCTCTAACAACTGAGCCGCGCCCCTGTCGGGATACTTATTGAGAAAGGGAAGCATCCTTTCCACCCGAATTGGCGTCGTTCCCTTTTCCCGCAGAATCTCCGGGGCGACCCTTGCCTCGCTTGAAGCATTTGGCAAAGGCATGACTACCCCCACATCCTGAACACACATGCTTGAAGCGACAGGTCGTTCCGTACTTGCACGTGCCCTCGTTGAACTGCCAGCAGTAGCCCCACCTTTTTTCGGTCGGTTGTCCTGAGGCCGCAGCACCTCCGACCCCCCCCCCTGAAAAAACTGATTGAAGGCCCGCGACGCTGTCATCAGCCGCATCCACAAGTTAATGTCCTTGTGATCCCATTGCATTCCAGGTCTCATGGCCATCCTCTGCCAAAACTGTTCGTCATACCTCAACCAAGCTATGCCACCATACGTCCTGTATGCTTCGCTAACCGCCTCCAAATAAATGAACAGCCCAGAACAATGTTCCGGGGCCTTCTCCCCTATCACGCAAGCCATGATCGCAAATGCCTGCAACCAATTGGTGAATGTACGAGGTATAAGACGATAACGCTTCTTTTCTTCATCCTCCTTCTTGCTCTCCTCCGGCCTCACCCTATCCAGGTTGAATTTGTCCAAGGGGAGCAACGTGAAGATCTCCACATACTCACCCTTCCACAGCTTTTCTCTGACTTCCGGCTTGAAGTGAGCTCCTAACGGTGCCTCAAAACAAATGTACATCTTGTTCTTAGCGGCATCCGCCAGCCTGATCGCCTCCTTGTTCTTCTCCCCCGCAACAACTTGCCCACTTGCCGTGGCGGTCCCTCCTTCCAATGGGGCCTGCACCTCCCCTGACACCTCCCCCACCTGTACGCCCGGGACCAACGTTGCCGCTGTAGGCCCCGCTACCTGAGACGAACCCCCTGTTTGCCCCCACGCCGCCGCGGGCGACGCCGTATCGCCCCCGCCCGGCTTAAAACGCCTGGCCAACTCCTCTAACCCAGACCACAAATCCAGTGTCCCCCCTGCTGCCCTCTGCCTCGGCGGGGAAGCACTCGCCCCAGGTGCCACGTTTAAACCCCCCCCCCAACACCACCGTGACCCAGTAAATCTTGCAATAGAGAACAAATAACAGAAGAGTTAGACTTACTGGGCTGCCCAGGACTGGGTCCACCAGCCGCAGAACTGTTCTCCATCGAAGCCCGTTGTCCCGAGTCCTCGCCACCGTCTGACCCGGACAGCTCCCCCTCCGACCTGTCGTCATCCGATTCTGCCGACACAAGCGCTGGCTGCACACCGTGCGGACGCGACCTGCGTGTCAAGGGCTGTCGTGGCTGTGCATCACGCCCTCTTGATCCTGGCACACCCGACCCACTCGCGACCTCCACCGACGGACTGCGGGTCCGCCCCCTGGCACGGGTGTCATCCGCTCGACTCCCCTCCGTCACTCTTATCGCCGAACCCCTCACCGATCGTCCCGCTGCCACTGCCGGACCCCTGACCGCCACCGACTCCCGGCCACTGGCCAGCGAACAGGATCCTCCACGCTGGGCCGCACGGCTGTTCCGGGCATCCCCCGCAGCCTCGGCTGCGATGTCACCGCATCTCCGACGTGCGGGAGGGGGAGGGGCAAGAGGGCCACTCGTCTCCCCCACCGTCGAACTCCGTCCACGGCGCGGATTCCTCCCGGCACCCCCCGCCAACACCGGCTGCGTGCGGCAAGGGGATGCAGCCGGAGGGCCCCTGTCGGGTCTCCGGACGGAAGTCGCCATACTCGGTGATGCGTCCGGACTGTACCGCTCAGGCGGCCTGGACCGCCTAGCGCGCGCTGGAGTGACCCCCCCCCCGGCGGGCGCCGCCGCCCACTCGACTAAAACTGCAGCCACTTGGTCCTGCAGCCACTCTGCCCCCTGCACAGCCACCGCGGCCCGCAATTGCGCCAATAGGTCGGCCACAGCAGCCATAGCTCAGGCAGTGAAGTTTTTTGCCTCGTGAGTGATGGAGGAAGTGAGAAAAACGTCACTTCCTCCCTGACTGAACTGTGCTCCCCCTCCCCTTTCACCCCACCCCCCTTTCCTTAAAGGGACCACAGCCCTATTAGGCTGCTGCCTGTCCCACCTGTCATGCCGTCCCTACGCTCATTTCATTTTTTGTCTTTTCTCCAGGACTCTCTGTACAGCTGGTGTGGCCCCTACCCGGAAGTGCTGGATCACGTATCTAGTACGTGATCCAGCACAGGAGAGATGCTTTGCCACCGTACTCCTATGTGAGGTGGTCGGCAAGCGGTTAAGCCTAAAAATAATTTAAGGTTATTAACAGTATTCTCGAAAAGGCAGACAGACTTGTGCTTACAGTCAGAAATCTTTTTTTCTGTTTGTCCAGGGAGTCCCTCAATTACAGTAGCATCTTAAACATAAGGTAGGTCTCAAATTTTCTAATTTTGCACCAATTTAAAACTAAGTGCCCCCCCCCCCCACACACACACACACTCTCCAATGCAATCCAACCTTGGTGTCAAGTACTGGTTACTTCTTCAGAATGTTGCGTGACACAGATTGGGCTTAGCTCTGTTGGGAAAGGCATATCTCTGAGTTGGAGAAGAAGTCAAAATGTACACGTTGCATACACTCTGCTTATTTAGAGGGCCAGGGCAGGGATGGCCTTGCAAGGAAAAAAAGAAAGGGGAAAGGTCTGGTGTCCCCAGTGACACACTTCCATCCCTGTAACATGTAATACAACCGAGGATTCGCCCCGGGACTTTGAATGAAGTGGGTACCGTTTCCGCCAGTAAACATAACAGTAGTAAATACAGTATATGGTTTATTCAAGTAAAATTGTTTACATGCATAGATAACACCAACAGTTGCCAATGAAAAAGTTATTTAAACAAGGAATATTGGTACATAAATTTAGTAACAGTCAGAGTACACGGGCATCATACTACCCGACTTGTTTCGCGAGATCCAGCTCGCTCTTCAGGGGTTGATGTGTGTAACAATGTACCTACGATGAAAAAATATATATATATATGTGTAGCGGGGTGTTCAATTTAGGGGGAGTGTCTGAGTGGTAATTGGGCTCAGACACACTGATTGTTAGGGTTTATGGACCATTTCTGTTCATGGGGGATAGTATTGGTGTACAGTTCCCTGTGGTCTACGGGTGGCGCTGTCGCCGTGGGCCAGGGTTGAACCACCGATAGAGGGCTGTGCCTTTTGTGTCCCCTCTCGGCAGTAGTACGGCGGGGCGGGGAACCTGCTGTGCCTGTCAGGAGAGGGTATAAAGGGAGCGGACATCGTCCGTTCGAGGTCCACACCCAGGCACCTTCGGCCTGGGGGTGAGTGAGGGTCGTTTCCAGGTGCCCTAGGCCCGGAGGTGGAGTTCCTGTTTCTTCCCAGACACCTTCAGTCTGGGGTGAGGTACTATTTTGAAGGCCCGGGGCCCAGCACCTTCGACTGGGGTCCGCCAGGGATTGAGAACTCCCAGGGTGCCACCTTGTGAGGGGACCCGTATCTGGGACGAGGAGGCCAGGGAGGTAACCCCTTCCGAAGACCCAGCGTAGAGTCGTGGTGACGGTGGGGGCCTCTTGTAACTCTCCGGAGGGATGACTTAAAGAGTTAAGCTACGTTTGTGCCTGGACCTCCTCCACATCTAAGCTGTCCTGTATCTTCGCTCCAACCTGTCTGCTATCAAAGAGGCTGTTTATTATCCTGTGAGAAATAAATACTGAGTTAGACTTTCAGGTAGTGTGGACATTCACATTCCTGGGGAAAGTAAGAACTTGCATCTATCCAAGGTAGAGGTGAGATGATTCTCTGGAGGACTTTGACTCTGGCCGCAGACAAGGCCCAAAACTAACACCACTCAACCTCTTTACAAAGGAGGGTACGGGCTTGTGGTGCGGTGTGCCTCTCCCTTCCTGCAAGGAGCCGAAGTTAATTCAGGTAAAGAAAGGGGTGTGTGCGCTACATATGTTTTGCAATATGGCACAGTATTAGTTGTAAAGGCACAGGGTAGGAGGGGTTGTGGGTCCCCATACTCACCACTGAGCTTGACCATGGCTACAGGTGTGCGGCCCCAAGACGGCGGCAGCAGGTGCCTCACCAGGGAGCTGAGAGGGCAGAGTAAGAAGGGACCCCACCAGGGGCCAAACGGAGAGCAGGCATGGCATAGGTGTAGTGATGTATCCATAGAGACCTCGTTAGTCCAAAAAATTTATAGGCTGTGAACATAAGTATGTTTGTCAGGCATCTAAAGTAGTAAAGTAGAATCAATAAGTATTGGCATAAGAATATGTATGCATGAATGAAAGGCCTGGGCCAAAGATGGTAGGGACATGGAGAGAAACATAGGATAGCAGAGGGATACTAACAGGTGACAAGATAGAAAAGAGAGGAAAGAGAGGTGAACTGCAATTCTGTGAATGTGTGTGTAGTGATGTATCCCTAGAAACCTCATTAGTCCATAAAGAGTATAAGCTATAAATATAAATATGTTTCTCAGGCATCTGAAGTAGTAAAGTAAAATCAATGAGTATTGGCATAAAGATGTGTATATCTCAGTAAATGGCCTGGGTCAAAGTTGGTAGGGTCCTGAAGATGATGGAAAACATAGGATAGCAAAAGGATACTAGCAAGTGACAAGATGAGAGATGGAGAGAGGGAGAGAGGGAGAGAGAGAGAGCGAGAGAGAAGAAAGAGGTGGACTTGGGTTGTGTGGAGGAGTCTGTGATATCAAAAAACAGAGGACAAAACAAAAACAACAAAAAACAAAACACAGATTTCTCAAGAAATAAACTGTGTGTAAGAAATGCAAGTGTGCCTAAATATGGTAAGTATCAAAAGGTGGATATAGTAAGTACCTGAGTATGGTGAATACCCCAAGTATAAAAGTAATGAGACACAGCAGGCAATCTCCACAGCTGTGTGTTTCCTCAGTGAAGAGTGAAATGAAATCCAAGCCATGCCTGACTTCCAATTTAACCCTGGAAGAGCCCAAGAGGCTCCGCCCCCAACACCATGTGTGGATGGCTGACATGTGAGCGCAGGAGGCGCCCACTGTCATAGGGAGGCACGCAAGTGCGGACACCCCCCCCCCCATGCCATCAGATGGTGTAGTGCGTCCAGCTGCGCCGACGTCTGCGAGTTCGCAGACGCCACGCCTCTGGTGCCTGAACATGGCGCCAATGTGTAGGTGTCCCCATCCACCCAAAAGCAGATGGGGACAGCAGGAGACACAGAAAAGTCTCCCTTTGTACACATCACAGCTCCCAATGTGAGACAGAAACGCTGGCGCCAACCAAGGAATCGCACAAGGAGCCAGGGTATACAGCAATACTGGGATAAAAAATGTGTGTTAGAGAATGAATAGCTAGTATAGTATCAAAGTGTAATAATTGTTTATACATGTAAATACTGGCGGGGGTGAAAACAGACCAGGTTTGGGCTAATGGGTGTCTTCCACCCGGGTTCAATGTAAAGAAAGGGGAAAGGTCTGGTGTCCCCAGTGACACACTTCCATCCCTGTAACATGTAATAAAACGGAGGATTCGCCCCGGGACTTTGAATGAAGTGGGTACCGTTTCCGCCAGTAAACATAACAGTAGTAAATACAGTATATGGTTTATTCAAGTAAAATAGTTTACATGCATAGATAACACCAACAGTTGCCAATGAAAAAGATACATAAACAAGGAATATTGGTACATAAATTTAGTAACAGTCAGAGTACACGGGCATCATACTACCTGACTAGATTTGCGAGATCCAGCTCGCTCTTCAGGGGTTGATGTGTGTAACAATGTACCTAGGATGAAAATATATATATATATATATATATATATATATATATATATATATTGTGACAGCAGGAAGGTAAAGTCACCTGGTTGCATCCAGGGGGGTAGATATATTTCGCCCAGATTCAGGCTTTACGCCGACTTATACAACTAGGTGGAGAGTTGTATAAGGCTAGTGGGCTCATGGATGACTCATACCTCTAGGGAGAGTGTGGGGCGTCGTGCAGACAGAGATGAGGAGACCAGCTGAACCTTGTCAGCTCATTTAGGCCTCTATAAGAACTCCCAGCTTCATTAGATGTTAGCTCATGCCTGGAACCAGACCTGTGTGGACTGTCTAGGGAGAGTGAACCCCTGTGCGGTGAGACAAAGCCTGTGTGGCTATTTGCTTGGACATTTAAAACCAGGGACTTAGGGACTAGGACAGCACTAGGCTGATCCCAGTTGTTAGTTAGGAAACCTGTATGTTTAGTCAGAGGTCAAGTTGACCAGGATTTATTTTGTTTATGTTTCTTTTGCTTTGCTGTGTTTTGTCACTGTAAATAGAAAATAAACCGCACCTTTTTGATTTTGAAAACCACAACCTCCGTTTGCTGGGCCTGTTTTTGTGTGGGGAGCCCATCTCGGGGGTCACACACACCCGCTGCCGAGCTAACCCCCTCACAATATGTTTGGCAATATGGCACAGTATTAGTTGTAAAGGCACAGGGTAGGAGGGGTGTGTGGATCCCCATACTCACCACTGAGCTTGACCATGGCTACAGGTGTGCAGCCCCAAGACGGCGGCAGCAGGTGCCTCACCAGGGAGCTGAGGTGGCGGAGTCAGAAGGGACCCCACCAGGGGCCAAACGGAGAGCAGGCATGGCATAGGTGTAGTGATGTATCCATAGAGACCTCGTTAGTCCATAAAAAGTATAGGCTGTGAACATAAGTATGTTTGTCAGGCATTTAAAGTAGTAAAGTAGAATCAATAAGTATTGATTTTACTTTACTACTTCAGATGCCTGATAAACATATTTATATCTTATATTCTTTATGGACTAATGAGGTTTCTAGATATACATCACTACACACACATTCACAGAATTGCAGTTCACCTCTCTTTCCTCTCTTTTCTATCTTGTCACCTGTTAGTATCCCTCTGCTATCCTATGTTTCTCTCCATGTCCCTACCATCTTTGGCCCAGGCCTTTCATTTATGCATACATATTCTTATGCCAATACTTATTGATTCTACTTTACTACTTTAGATGCCTGACAAACATACTTATGTTCACAGCCTATACTTTTTATGGACTAACGAGGTCTCTATGGATACATCACTGCACCTATGCCATGCCTGCTCTCCGTTTGGCCCCTGGTGGGGTCCCTACTTACTCCGCCCCCTCAGCTCCCTGGTGAGGCACCTGCTGCCGTCATCTTCGGGCCGCACACCTGTAGCCATGGTCAAGCTCAGTGGTGAGTATGGGGACCCACAACCCCTCCTACCCTGCACTTTTACAACTAATGCGGCGTACACACGATCGTTTTTCATGCCATTTTTTCTCGTCGTTTTTTTTCATGTTTCCTCTCAAGCCTGTCTTGCGTACTCACGATCATTTTAAAAAACGTTCAAGCAAAGCGCAGTGACGTACAACACGTACGACGGCACTATAAAGGGGAAGTTCCGTTCGGGTGGTGCCACCCTTCATGTTAGTAAAGTTTGTTGAGCGACGATTCGCGCTTTTCAGCCTCCTGCTTTTCAGTCCGTTACAGCGTGACGAATGTGCTATCTCCATTACAAATGCTAGTTTTACCAGAACGTGCGCTCCCGTCTCATACTTGATTCTGAGCATGCGCGTTTTTTTCACCTCGTCAAAGCATACACACCATCGTTTTTCACGTCGTTAAAAAAAACGACATGAAAAACGACGTGAAAAAATAGAGCATGTTCGAAATTTTTCGTCGTTAAAAATGCTCTGGAGCATACACACGATCGGTTTTAATGCCCATTTTTAAAAATGGCATTTTTAACGGCATGAAAAACGATCGTGTGTATGGAGCATTATACTGTGCCATATTGCCAAACATATATATATTTTTCATCCTAGGTACATTGTTATACACATCAACCCCTGAAGAGCGAGCTGGATCTCGCGAAACTAGTCGGGTAGTATGATGCCCGTGTACTCTGACTGTTACTACATTTATGTACCAATATTCCTTGTTTATGTATCTTTTTCATTGGCAACTGTTGGTGTTATCTATGCATGTAAACAATTTTACTTGAATAAACCATATACTGTATTTACTACTGTTATGTTTATGGGCGGAAACGGTACCCACTTCATTCAAAGTCCCGGGGCGAATCCTCCGTTTTATTACAAGGGAAAAAAAGCCTCTCACTTTAGTCCTACCTGTACCATTTTTCAATAAATTTGGGATTTCCTAGATTGAATTCCTAATTAAATATGGGGTGCTTTTGTGCACATAGTTTTACCTTAGTATGCAGTTATGTGCTGCAAATAAAGAGCAGTTTTGCCTGTGTCAGAAACAAGTTTCTGCTGCCAAAGCACCATTGTGGAAAGATAGGCATCCTATGGACGTTAGACATGTGTGATTTGATTTGTACAGATTAATTTTTTGGACTAAAATGGCATTTTCTGAGATTGGGATGTATCTGAATTTCTGAATGGATATAGTAATGAATCTAAACAAACCTGAAAAAAGTTATAACAAAATTTTTGGATTCATTCAGATCATTTGGGTTCATTGAGAAGTTGGTTGTTAAGGAGCGGACAGCTGCCACGTCCTTAGCAACCATGACTCATCTGCTGTCAGTGGTATTCCCCGCTGTCAGCAGAATGTAAACAAACCAAGTCCCGGTTAAAAAAAGAGAACGTTTCTGATTGGTTAGCTCCAGCACAGAGAATTACTCTGCTACGCCCCAGAAGCCCTGCAGAAAAAAGGGGATGAACAGTGGGAATTTCCAATCCTCAGATCTCTACATCGGCTGCATGAGCACTGACAGCTCATCACCCATGTAAGTACAGTGTGGCCTAGAGGGGTGGGAAGGGTGTAGGGAGCTAGTTTACCTTTATTTTTTTTCTGAAAAGGTGAACTAACTATTTAAATGTTATTGGTTTAAAAAAAATATGATAAGCATAAAAATAATAGCAAAGGGGAGAGGAAATGGGAGTTAATTAGGGCTGATTGGGACTAAGGCCTTTCAAACGGGTGCTGTGGTCAGGTCCGCCTGTCAGTTTTTCAAGCAGACCTGATCGGAAGGTCCATTCATCCCTATGGACAGGCGGGTGGTAAACGGACTTGAAAATTATACAGTTAGGACCACAGTATACAGAGGAGCACTGCAGCTTATGCACATATTTGCAAATGTGTGCAGACTAAACCCTCTGTTTTTAACATGAATTGTTAGACAGGAAAATCTGGTTGTTTTACAGGATAGCTGATAAATGAGCTAGGAAATCTTTTTTTTCTTTATTACGATGTGCGTTGCCCTTCCGTGTGCACCTTACTGCAAAGGCTACTTATCAGTTGGGGTGGTTGCCATGATTTGCACAGTTGTGTCTGTTTACAAGCGCCTACCTCCCAGTATGATCAGGCCAGCTAAAAAAAACAAAACAGGAGAGGACTCTGTCCCGTTCCGTTTTGGTGGAGCAGATCACAGGTAGCCAGGTGTAAATGGACAACAGAGTCCACCCCATACAGCAGAGCAGGCTCTGCCCATGAATGCTCTACAGTAAGGTGACCAGATTTTTAAAATGAAATCAGCGAGCAGCGACAATTTTTTTTTTACTAGTGATCAGCGGCAATCAGCGACTCTCTGCCCATCACCGCTACCACCCGCCTCACAGCCTGTCAAGTCTTACTCTCTGGGCTCCGGTGTCAGTGTACGTACCTTGCCCGGCGCGTCGGTGGTCGCTTCGGTGTGCGTTCGCATGCGCGGATGCGCGCTATGGTTTGGCATGTTTCCGTCCGCGCTGGTACACTTCCTGGATCGCGTGCGCGCGTGCCTGTGCGCGCCGGTGCGTGCGGGTGCATGTGCGCGCATTGCGGGCGCGTGCACGCGCGCGCCGGCGCACGCCGGTTTGCTTATTTAAACCCCTGGAACACTTCAGACCGGTGCTGTCTGATCTGCAGTCCCCTGTGTATCCTGCTCCTGTTGTTCGCCTGAAATCCGACCTTCTGACCACCCGGCTTGTTACTGGACTTTCCTTGCTATCCGCCTGCACCCGACCTCGGCCTGTCTTTGACCCTGAACCTGCCTACCCCGCTGTGCCACATTGCCTGAATGTTGCCGAACCCTGCCTGTCTGACCGCCCCTTCTGCTTCTGCCCCGCTACGCTGCTCTATATACCTGCCTGCCTACCTACCTGCCTGCAGCCTGCCTGGCTAGCTACCCTCCTGAACCCAGGATCCGGAGCCGCTCGCTTGGAACCGATCTCAGGCTCTCTTACCCTTCCGCACTCCCGTGCCTCCTGTCTGCACTACCAGGGGCCCGTGAGTCGGATCCGTACGGGTGACCTCTCTCTGCTCCAACGGACTCGCTGATCAGGTGCGTATCCCGCTGACACCCGGCTACTACTGGGTGGGGTGCGGAGGAAGATCACTCCACCAGGGAAGGCAAGAAGATAAGCAGGCAGGCGGCTGGCCGGGACTTGAGCCAAGGCAGAAAGAAGAACATGCTAGCGGAGCTGAATGTGCATGCACCCGAAACTGAAGAAATATTCCCTCCACTCCGACCAGCACATGATCATCAGAAAGGGGCACAGATAATGGAAAAAAATACACCCCCCTAAGCTAGAAGGAGCGGCGGAGCGGGGGGTGTGTAATTCAGATTATTTTTTTTTATTCTGCACTGACTGTCTTTGAAATTGCCCCAGCCCCTGTTCAAATTCTATCCGGGGACAAAACCGGGGACAGAATTGGTCAGAGGTGAGCGTCGTCCATCCGGGGACTGTCGCTAGGAAACCGGGGATGTCTGGTCACCCTACTCTACAGATCATGTGTGTTATCTGCCTGCTCTGATCAGCAGGGGATCAGCCCACAGATGTGAAGGGGCTTTAGGGTAGCTAAGAGGGGAGAGGGCTGATTAGGTTTAACTAAGGGTTAAAGAGGAAGTAAACCCTGATGGGTTTTACTTCCTCTTTTTTCCCCTGTAAAGTAAAAGCGTTGCATACTAGCTTATTATGTTTCACTTTCCTGCAAACAAAGCCCGCGATGTCCCCGCTGGTGGCCGCATCCATCTTCACCCCAGGGCCATCTTAATAACATCATAGGCCCCTGGGCAAAGTAATGCACTAAGGCCCCTACCGGGGAGATGACCTACGGCACGATATGCGTGTGGTGGCATTGAGTGGGTGTGGCTAAATAATGCTACATATTGGGCATGGCTTTTTAGTCTGATTATAAAAAATAAATACAGACAACTAGGGAATTATCTCAAATTAAATTCACACTGTCCCGCCCTCTCTACACACTGCCCCCCCCCCATATACACTGACTCTTTTTCCCTGTACGCACTGCTCCCACTCTTTTTTGAAACTATCTCCCTCCCTGTACACCTGTACCTACTGCCCCCCCCCCCCGTCATAAATGGCTCTCCCAGCCTATCAGCGGCCTGTATTTATGTATGACTATACACAGTACAGTAACGTCGGCGCAAGCGTATATGGAAAATATCTCCTAAACCGCGTAGGTTTAGGAGATATTTCCAGTACCTACCTACCTACCTACCAGTAAGCCTCATTATAGGCTTACCTGTAGGTAAAAGTGGTGTAACTAGGTTTTAGGGATGAGCCGAACACCCCCCAGTTCGGTTCGCACCAGAACCTGCGAACGGACCGAAAGTTTGCACAAACTTTAGAACCCTATTAAAGTCTATGGGACTCGAACGTTCAAAATCAAAAGTGCTAATTATGAAGGCTAATATGCAAGTTATTGTCCTAAAAAGGGTTTGGGGACCCGGGACATGTATCAATGCAAAAAAAAGTTTGAAAAATCACAGTTTTTTCAGGAGCAGTGATTTTAATGATGCTTAAAGTGAAAAAAAAAATATATTCCTTTAAATATCATGCCTGGGGGGTGTCTATAGTATGCCTGTGAAATTGCATGTGTTTCCCGTGTTTAGAACTGTCCCTGCACAAAATTAAATTTCTAAAGGAAAAAAAGTCATTTAAAACTGCTTGCGGCTTTAATGTAATGTCTAGTCCTGGCAAAATGGATGAAAATCATTGAGAAAAATGGCATCCCTGATCATGGCCCACTGGCGTGGGGAAAAAAATCCAAGCTCCCCTGACCCTGTCCTCGTGCCATATTGCAACAGATACTCATTGATAGCCCTCTGCTGTGTGTGCAGCCGCTACAGCATGGCCAACGTAGAGTTCCATCTGGTGGGCATGCCACAGATTAGGCGGTTTTTGGGCAGGTTGTATTTTTTTTGCAGGTCAGCCAGCCGAGCAATGGCATTATATGACTGGCGGAAATGTCCACAGAGTTTCCTGGCCTGCTTCAGGACCTCCTGTAACCCCGGGTACCTGCCCAAGAACCGCTGCACCACCAAGTTAAGGACGTGAGCTCAACAGGGCACATGGGTCAGTTGTCCCTGTCGGAGGGCAGAGAGGAGGTTGGTGCCATTGTCGCAAAGCACCTTTCCTGGCTTAAGCTGGCGTGGCGTCAACCACCTCTGAGCCTGCCCCTGCAGAGCTGACAGAATCTCTGCCCCAGTGTGGCTCCTGTCCCCCAAGCACACCAGCTCAAGCACCGCATGGCATCTTTTTGCCTGCGTACTTGCGTAGCCCCTTGAACGCCTACGGAGCACCGCTGGTTCCAAGGACAAAGCACAGGAAGAAGCCATGGAGGAAGAAGAAGAGGAGGGGGTGGAGGAGAGAGGTGTGTCAGAATCACCAGTAGTAGCATTTTGGAGGCGTGGTGGCGGAACAACCTCCATCACTACTGCACCTTGTCCTGCATCCTTCCCAGCTGCCAGCAGAGTCACCCAATGTGCCGTGAAAGATAGGTAATGTCCCTGTCCATGCCTGCTGGACCATGAGTCCGCGGTAATATGCACCTTACCGCTGACCGCCCTGTCCAGTGAGGCCAAGACATTGCCTTCCACATGCCGGTAGAGAGCTGTTATCGTCTTCCGTGAGAAAAAGTGGCGTTTGGGAACCTGCCACTGAGGAACCGCACATTCCACAAACTCACGGAAGGGGGCAGAGTCTACCAACTGAAAAGACAGCAGTTGAAGTGTTAGCAATTTAGCCAAGCTAGCATTCAACCGCTGGGCATGTGGATGGCTGGGAGCGAGCTTCTTTCGGCGGTGCAGCAGCTGGGACAGGGAAATTTGCCTGGTACAATCTGACGTCGGTGTACCGATAGCAGATTGCCCGCAAGTACTTGGCTGTGACACACCTAATTCTACACCTTCATTCCTCTCAGTGCAGGTTTCAGAGAGGACTGAAGGTATAGTGGGGTTGGAGATCCCAGCTGATGAGGAGCAAGGAGAGGTCCGCCTTGTTCTTTGGTGTGGGTCTTTTTTGTATGCTTGCCAATGGACTGCATGGCAGGTCGACATATGTCTGGTCAAGCACGTGGTGCCCAAGCGGCTCATGTTTTGGCCACGCGAGATACGCTTCAGACATATGTTGCAAATAGCAACGGTGTGATCTGCTGCACATGTCTCAAAAAAGGCCCACACCAAAGAACTTTTAGAATAACGGGCAGAGACAGCAGCGCCCTGAACATGCGGAACACTGCGGTGTGATGCAGTCGGTTGGCTGCCCTTAAGCTGGCCCCTGGAGGGCATCCTGCCTTGTTGGAGATGTGCCTCCTCCTCTCTCCTGTCAGGCACCCCTAGCTCATTATGAAATACTTACCTTAGAACGAGGTCCCCGCATCGCATCCCGGTCAACGCAGAGGAAGGTGACATCTTCCCCTATGCGATTCTTCCGGGTTCGCGGCTCCGGCGCTGTGAGTACAAAACCCCCCCAAATGACCCCATTTTGGAAAGTAGACACCCCAAGGAAATTGCTGAGAGGCATGTTGAGCCCATTGAATATTTTTTTGATTGAATAATGACAAAAAAAAATAAAAAATTACAAAAAGTTGTCACTAAATGATATATTGCTCACACATGCCATGGTTATATGTGGAATTGCATCCCAAAATACATTTTGCTGCTTCTCCTGAGTACGGGGATACCACATGTGTGCCTATGTGTCCTGGTGTCAGTGGGCTGTTCATGCACTAACCTGATGTCTTCTCTCCTTGGCGCTCTGGACGAATAGAGCGCTGCATGGAGAGATGACATCACTTCCTCTGACTGTGTATACATTACACAGGCAGGGGAAGCATTTCATTCGCCGGGAGCGATCGCGAGGGGGTGGCCAGAAACCAATGGCCGCCCCCTCATCACGGATCGCTCCCGAACCCATACCAACCGCCCCATGTACCGGAGGGGAGTCCGATCGGACCCCCAACCCATACGAAGGCAGTCACGTACAGGTACGTGATTGTGCCTGCCTGTGCCATTTTGCCAACGTATATGTACATGGGGCGGTCGTTAAGTGGTTAAGATGAGGCTCCGACTTGGAGGCGCCTTACATTAAAGTCCATGGGCACAGGTCAGATTGAAGTCACCTGGAAGTAGTACAGGAACCTTTTCTAAAGTTGCAGCGGCTTCAGTAGTGCTAATTAAGACCGCTCCCATTGACTAAAATGGGATTTTACATGTCACGCAACTTGGGGTCTCACAAGTCAGATGACAGGTCGCTGCAGTGTGAACCAAGCCTAAGGGAAAAAAGCTAATGCAGCCAAAAAGCTAATGCAGCCAAGAATTGATAAGCTGCAATTCCTAATAATAATAATAAATTAATAATAAATGTTTGTGTTTAATATCAAAGAACACAGTTAGATGCAGTCCCCAAATCCTAGCATTTAGTGAGCATGGGGAGTGCAGGTAATGCAGTAAATCTTTCCTATTCAGATAAAAATGGCCCTATGGAAGTCGTGTGCACCACATAAGACACAGCAGCAGTGATCGACATCCCCTGAAGCCATGGGGGCACATCTAAGACAGCCAGAGGGAGATTGGATTTCTGGGTCACACAGTGGGGAGAAGGAGAAAATCAAAACGCAGCACTGTTTTCCACCAAGCACCAGAGGCCGAAGAAGAAAGGACAGAAAAACATGAGGCTGGAATTCTGCTTTCACCTTTTATCATTTAAAAAGACATACTTGATCTGCGGTCAGTGACTTTGCCTAGGCTAAGATGATGTCATCAATCTGCTGCAGGCAGGAGGAAGCATTGTAAGTTTGTAACAAGTCACAAGGTAAGAGGCTGCAATATCAAACATTTGTGAACACAACTAGGCCATAAAGAAAAAGGGGCATTCAGGTTAACCTTCCTCCTGTGCTCTCACAGCTAGAGTTGCCACCTGTTCGAGATTCACCTGGACAGTCCAGGTTTTGAATCATGTGTCTGGGTTTCAGTTCTTCTGAAACCCAGACACATTATTCAGACTGGACTGTGGCTCCCCATGCTCCAGGGGCCCTTGCAACCTCCCTGTAACTCCTGGATAGGAGGGGCGGTGGGGACATTACTACTCTCCTTGGGAAGCCAAAGGTGTCTCAGATTGTTTACAATGCTATAGTGTATGCTACAAAAAAAATTGCAGTGCGTCGCTAAAGTGTTCGGGTTTGGCTTGAAGAAAAGGTGGCAACCCTACTCACAACCCCCATAAAACAATAGTCTTCTCCTGAGACGTGGATCCAATATAGCATAAAGAACTTCCAGCACATGCAACTATAAATCGCTTGTTGCCATGCCCATAGTGGAATGTAACAAGTTTGCAATGGTAGCTCTTCACAGAGGCAAAAGATTGAATTTCTAGATGGAGCATTTAGTCATTAGCATAATCATTTTGAAATATTGTTTTAATTAAAACAATTTGGTGCAGGAAATATTCATAGAAAATATATTATAAAACAGATGTAAACAACAGCAAGTTAAAAGGGTTTTAAAGTAAAAAAAAAATACTTAAGCAGAGTCTGTCTGGTCTTTGGTTTCAGTACAAAGCTTAGATCACTTATAGACAAGTCCAATCTGATGTTTGTAAGAGTCACTGGCCCTCAGAAAAAACTGACTGTTAGTATCTGTGGAAGTTTCAATGTCAAATGAGAGCTGTTGGCAAAATGAAGCCAACTTTTCTTGTCCCTGAAAAAGTTTGTCACAGATCCCACTCCAACAAATCAAAGGGTCCGAAGGGTAGGTGTGCTAAAGTAACTTGTAATGCTTCAGGAAGAACACTTACTGCCAATTATCCTGGGCTTATCCATATTTTCAAATAAAAAGGTTTTACAATTTGAAGACCAGCATCTGATTTAGCAGAATGAAATTACAATTTGTTAGATACTAAATATGTTATAGATATTATTTCTGTTTATCTTACAATGTCCAAAGTGTATTTTTAGCCTTCTGGACCTTGGACCAAAGTGTGTTTGGTGTCTAACTGATTGTTATCTTCTTATACATTAGTGTAACCACTTTTTAGAGAGGTTACCTACATTACAGTTTAGCAGTAGGTCAGTATAGAAAAAAAAAACTAGCATGGCAGATTGGCAGATACTTATTCCTGAGCTGCTTTGCAGGCTGTTTAGGACTACACCATTTACCACAGGACCTTATCAGATGTCTTTTGCAGACCCTGTAGTGGAGGTTTATGACATCTCTGCATTCTTTCTTAACTTGCTCGTGTTTTGTTAAAGGTGTCACCTTCTTTGGCTGTCTAACACAGACATTGGAATTAAACCTGACTATTTTTATTACCGAATTACAAATTCTGCGTGGGCGAATGAGGATGACACAGTGTTAAGTAATACTTATTCTCTCCTCATTGTTTGGGGTTTGCCAGACCTCAAGGTACTGACACATCCTCCTTCTGTGGGATATGGTGTCTAGTAAAAACGAAAACCCTACAGACTTGAGCCCCCCCCCAATTTTAAATGAAGCAAGCCCTAGAGAATGTGTCTTCAAAAGTAAGTCAGTAATAACATCTTCTTTTTGAAATGCAAATGTGTGAACGGGCTAAACCTTCACCTGACAATGTAAGCTAGAATTTAGTTTAGGGTCAAATCAAATATTGGCCAGGAAAGGAACTGTTTGTTATGCAGCAGCAGTTGGGGCACATAAACAGTACTGGTTGTATCTGAGATCAAGAAAGAGGGCTGTGTTGACAATATGAAGCCTGCACCTGGCCATCATCAGAAAGGAGGGTGCTCTGGTTCATTCGATTACATGGCCTACTTTCCCCGGGCTTATTAAATTCTTCCTAAGCCCCTGAGATACACAGGATACAATAATACCCACTGGAGTTTCTATACACCATTATGAAATAATTACTGTATCAGAACGCTTCATCAAAAGTAAACAGATGGTACAGTTTGGCTTCTTTGTCTTGGGTGCCAAAACACCTTTTCCCACCATAGGTTGGATCTGCTGTGTCTGCAAGCTGTCCCTTATGTTTCAAACAAGTTACTTGTAATGCAATATTTCTAGTTGATCTGTGCAATGGGTCTAATGTGTTTTTGAAACTTGCAATTTTTATGTTAATTTTCAAGGCCAGTATAGAAAATAATTAACATTATATTTATTATTATTATACTTACTGAAATATGTTGTGTGTAAATTACCTGTAATATTAAATTCCAATTATTTTGTCACACCAGTCCAGTTAAAAATGTAATCATCAGCCTTTTTTTAATGCAAAGACGTCTTCCAATTTAGGTGAAAATCTCATGTGTGTGTCCCCCCTATCCCCACAGTCCCTGCTTATCATCTGTTTCATCAAAACAGCGCTGTTTATCTCAAATGCTGCTTGGACCCGCTTGCTCTGGTTTTTTTTTGTCCACCCTTGAAGAACCCCCTGTTTGTCTGTGTGTTTTCAAAGTAAAAAAAGCAAAAGTAATAAATTGTTATTTGCTTACTGTAATTTTGCTTCCCTTATCTCCATGGCAGCATACATACAGGGGTTTAAAGTTGTCTTGCGCGGTGGTCTCAAAACTGCAGCCCAGGGGGCCGGATGAGGCCCTTTGCTTGCCTTTATCTGGCCCCTGGGGGCACTATTCCTCCCATTGATATGAGACACTATTCTGCCAACTGACACGAACATGGGGCAGAATTTCTCCCACTGACACCAATAATGGCACACTATTCCTCACCCTAATGCCAAATGTGACAATATGTACTGTCACTGAAGACAGGAAAATTTCCACTCCAGCTGGCCACAATCCAGCTAGCCTAAAGTCTGAAGGACAATAAGCTGGCCCTTTGTTTAGAACGTTTGGAGACCTTTGTTCTTGAGGATCCACAAAACTGTGAGTTGAGGAAGTTTCCCCCCATTTTGCTTGGAAGATCAAAAGATCTGAAAGTCTTGTGATTTTTTTTTTCTCTTTCAATACATTTTTATTGAAAAGTTTTAAGGAATACAGTGTGTAACTGCGATCAGATATACAGATAGAAGTATAATATTGGGTGTGGTATGGTATTATGAATGAGAATTTTGAACAACGTATTTTATATTTTGTATAATGTGAAATTTTATAAAATGTTACAAAAAAAAAAAGAAAAAGGAAGTATAATATTGGTGACTTGCAAGTCAGTAGCAGTTGTACATCAATAGAGAAATTATAGCAAATAACAAAACGTTTAGCATGTCAAAGAGCACATTAATCATACCATAACAGAGGAACAATGTAGATATAAGGAAATGGAATCTGTGCACCTATACTAGAGAAATCGGCACTGGTGGATGAGATGCTTATATATTGAGTTCACTATACAAGAAACAAAGCAATGCATAAGTAGAAGTTGTGACATTTTTTTCAAGGCACAATCTACTTTCAGAAACTGGTCCAAGGCAGCACTGTTCGACAAGAAGGCAAAGAGGACCCAGTCTTGACTGACTGTCATGTTCATGGATGGGAGGCCGAAGTGATGAATGGACTTCCCTTGCGGCTATGGTCCAAACAACCCTGCATATGGTGACAGGGCGTGCAAGGCACAAAGTAGCATGGGTGCTAGGGATCCAGGCTGTTCATAGTTGCCTGTGGAGATGGTCAGTAGGGACTGTATCCAGGCAGCAGACATACATTTCTGAGGGACATCTGCAGGTAGCAACCAGTACATCTGTGGTATGATTATGCAGGACAAGACCCATAAGGCAGGTCTGGAAGACAGCAGTGTCGATGTCAAAGTCAAGCAGAGGTCATGCACAGGTGAGTAGAAGATAAATATTGGAGCTGAGCTGTGGCCATACATGGTTAAAAGGTGGTTCGAATCTCAGCCGGTTTAGCAGGGACTGGCTGAGATTCGAACCATCTACGGGCAGGCTGATTGTGCCCAAGTCGATTGATCAACTTGGGTACCACTAGCATGTCGGATTTTCAGCATGTGATTATTGCCAGCAGCTTTAGCCACTAGAAATAATCATTGTGTTGGAGAACACAATAGCGCTGCGGGAGGGATCCCCCCATCAACGCTGACTGTGTTGATGGCGAAATCAAGTGATTTTCTTATTATTTTCACATTATCTATGGCCTGCCTAACAGTACAGCTGGAAGCAAGAGGAAGTTCAGAAGCCAGGTTCATACACAGTAGATCAAACAGAAGCAGGGTCTTTCAATTAGCCGAGGTCATGATCAGGAGCCAGTAAGAGAGAAGTGCGGGGAAAGCTGAGTCAGTAACAGGTGATCGGAGTAACACAGGATGAGGATTCACAGGAACAAAGATCACTGCTTAGCGGAAGATCATCCGCCAAATACCAGTCACTATTCCCTTCCTTAAATAGGACGTTTGGTGCCAGTTCTGGAATTTGAGGTGTTCAACCGCACACCTTTCGCTTACGCATATTGCCGTGTAAACATGTGTGCCCATGTAGGTTACTGGCAGAAGTTCCCAACCTGTATATGAGCACCTCTGTTCCGGGCAGCATCCTGACTTTGACGTGAAATTGGGAGATGACTATAGCTGTGCGTTAAAGTAACTGATGGAGTACAGCGCCATCACAGAACCTGACAATCTAGCAAATTTCTGACTCTTTTGGCAGAAGATAAGGCACTTAGGAAGACAATTTTTTTTAGGATAATTATCTTTTTATTGTTGTTAACATTTTTTAAGAAAAAGACAAACATAGGAAAATAAAGATAACTCTACGTCACAAAAATGGGGCTCCATATGTATCCATAATGACAAACCAATAATCGTGTCGTAAAAAAGCATACAGTATAATTCTGATGTGTAGAGGAAGTCCCGAAGCTGCTGTAAAAATGGGTAAGCTTAAAATCCAAGTTACTTGAGACAAAACTAAATGCTCAGGGGGGCAGAAATTACAATGGGGAGCGGGTATGTACCCAATTAATGAGATAATTAGAAAGGGAAAAACTGAGGGGAATAAACAGCAGTAAAGAGGGGAAAAAGAAAAGGTGGAGACTGGAGACTGAGCTTCCCTTGAGTAACTGCAATGTATCCTCGTAGGAGAGGAATAATGGCATAATAAATACACAAAGAAGGGTGTAGCGGGTACTTACTTTCCCGGGGTAATTTTTTAATTTTTCAGTGACATCGGTGGTGTGTTCCCGGTGGCCCACTGGGTGGCGCTGTCACCATGGGCTGACGGACGGATACCGCTGTGTGCTGAGCCTCCTTTTTGTCCTCTCTCGGCAGTGGTATGGTGGGGCGGGGAACCCGCCGTGCTTGCTGGGAGGGGGTATAAAGGGGCGGCAATCTTGGTCACGGGGTCGGAGTCCCAGGCACCTTCATCCTGCGGACGGTGGTTCGTGTCCGTCCTCTGGGCGGCCTAGGCCTAGAGGACCACCGGAGATCGTGCTCCACCTCAGGCACCTTTAGTCCTGGGGTGAGGTACTTGGATGGAGGTCCGGAGCTCAGTGCCCAACACTGAGTTCCGCGAGGGAAGGATCCTAAGGCACTCCGGGGATGGATGCCTGAATCCAAGGTGGGCGTAATGGACCGGGAAGAGCTCCTCATCTGAAGACCCGGTGCAGCATACTGCCGGTGACGGGTGAGTCTCTTGTCGGAGACCGTCAGGAAGGAGAATTTCCCTCGTGCGGAGACCATAGCCCACTCTCAGGGAGGAGAGTGGAGGATCGAATTTGTGTCTGGGCCTTTTCGCACCCACACCTCCTTTTCCGTTCTATAGCCAAGGGAGTCCATGTTATGTTCTACAATAAAGGTGTGTTGGACTTTAACGGTGTGGGGCTCAATTTCTGGCAGACGAGGTTCACAGAGACTCTTGGAGGGAGGATCCAGATGCACAGCACAGACCCGAAGGTAAAAACAACAGAGACATTGCTGATACCACATCACCCCTGTGGTAGAAGCCTGGCGTAGCTCACCCTCTCCCTCCCCTATCATACCCCTAGACCAGAGACAGTGCGAGTTGGACTTTAATAGAGGGGACTGGGAGAGGGGTCCGCTACACATGGGGGCTCGGGTCCGTCATTGTGTTGTGCATCACTGTATGGAACGTGTCTGCTGGAAGAGTTAAACGAATAGGCCAAAGTGCAGCCCTACTCGAAGTCGTGGAAATGACCCCAAGAAGGGAGAGGCCCGCGCAGGAAGAGTGGTGAACGGGGGGAAGCTCAGCCGTGTGAAGCAGTACACGTGGGGGCTTCTAATTGCACTGCGCCACCAGACACAACCCCCGCCGCTTGGTTCGTGGGCGTAGCTCAACCAAGGAAAGTGAAGAAAGCCTGCGAACTGGAGCAAAGGGGAGGAGTCCAATACGTGTGAAGGGACTACACGTGGGACATTGGTGCGAAAACTCTGCAGTGTGCGATGGATCAGCAACAGGTCGCCATGTTTGGACATACCTCGTGGATTCCGGTTCATCCTTTCACCACGACATTGACTGCTGCTGCTCCGATAACGGATACGGGGATCCAACTGAAGCCAAGGGGTCGATTCGCCCTATACTCGTGTATGGACGTTGAGGCCCTGGGTATGATTTGTCCCAGGTGTTCGGGACTGGTGTGCCTGTTGAAGCCGTTCGGACGCTGTGAGGCCTGTGGGGAGTTCATGTTTGAGGTGGATCCGGCAGTTGAGAGGCCGAGAACCCTCTACCCAGGCCGGGCTTCAGGTACCACCACTCCGAGAGGAGAAATCACCGCTGTGAGAGTCACCCCTAGGCACACTGCAGCGACCGCGGAGGAGGTCGTTAAAACTCTATGGGAGAAATCCGAGGATGCTGACTCGGTCGCCACTGTCTCGCAGCGTCCGCCACCGAAGAAAAGAACCAGTGTGGTAGCCCCAACCAGCGGTGGTGGTGGACCGTCTCGCACGCTTACGACAGGCCCGGATGGATCCGTTGACGAGGGTTCCGGACGTCCCGCTTCAAGGAAAGGCAGAGGTAAACCAGGCGAAGAGACTTGGTGTGTGGGTGGAGGTGTACAGGGAACGCTGGTACAATGACTTTGTGTGGACCCATATTAAGGTTCCGCAACCCGCAGGTACCTGGCATGCTCTTCCACTGCTTCACAACGTTTCAAAGATTGCAAGGCCGAATGGATGTTAGGACGACACATCCATGCAGATAAAGTGTTGATCCGACGCAAAGAAGGCGAAGATGTGGAGTATCATCTGGAGACCGTGGATCAGCACTTGAAGCCACTGATTCTGCCGCATCCCCGCTTTTACTTATAGGAGAGAAAGACTCCGTTCTTATCATGTTGCAGAACTTTTCGGGGCAGTTGTTTTGTGTGTGCCCAAAGGAATGAGGAACTATTCCTGTTGTTTTTTTTTCATCTTCCTGCAAAGAGATCACAGACTCTGGGGTAGATAGGGCCAAAGAAGAAGAAGTTTCACGAGTGCAGTACCGCGAGGCTGTCACCAGGTGGCAGTCTTGCGCAACGTTTTTTTTACACTTTTCATGCACTCACTCTTTGGAGAAAAGGAATTTCTTTTCGGAGGAGTTTCTTTCCTTCACTACACGAATACATGTGTCAGGGTTTGTGTGTTGGTTTTGTTTTTTTTTCCCTCTGCAGGAGAGCATCCCGGCAAGATTATGGAACCTGGGGGTTGGTTCTTAGTCAGGGTGGGAGGGAAAAGTATAATGTTGAATGTGTTGTTCTTCACTCCTCTTTTGTTACAGGGGCTCAGACACAACTTCTTTGTTAGGATAGATTTCCTAAAAATTTTTGTTTTTTCAATTTGTTAGTTGGTTTCTGGACTGGATTATGTCAGCCGGAGAGGGCATGATTCACTCCAGACACTGGGGACCAGTGTCAAATGACAGGGGGGAGAATGTAGCGGGTACTTACTTTCCCGGGGGAAATTTTTACATTTTTCAGTGACACCGGTAGTGTGTTCCCGGCGGCCCACTGGGTGGCGCTGTCACCATGGGCTGACGGACGGATACCGCTGTGTGCTGAGCCTCCTTTTTGTCCTCTCTCGGCAGCGGTATGGTGGGGCGGGGAACCCGCCGTGCTTGCTGGGAGGGGGTATAAAGGGGCCGGCCATCTTGGTCACGGGGTCGGAGTCCCAGGCACCTTCAGCCTGCGGACGGTGGTTTGTGTCCGTCCTCTGGGCGGCCTAGGCCTAGAGGACCACCGGAGATCGTGTTCCACCTCAGGCACCTTTAGTCCTGGGGTGAGGTACTTGGATGGAGGTCCGGAGCTCAGTGCCCAACACTGAGTTCCACGAGGGAAGGATCCTAAGGCACTCCGGGGATGGATGCCTGAATCCAAGGTGGGCGTAATGGACCGGGAAGAGCTCCTCATCTGAAGACCCGGTGCAGCATACTGCCGGTGACGGGTGAGTCTCTTGTCAGAGACCGTCCGGAAGGAGAATTTCCCTCGTGCGGAGACCATAGCCCACTCTCAGGGAGGAGAGTGGAGGATCGAATTTGTGTCTGGGCCTATTCGCACCCACACCTCCTTTTCCGTTCTATAGCCAAGGGAGTCCATGTTATGTTCTACAATAAAGGTGTGTTGGACTTTAACGGTGTGGGGCTCAATTTCTGTCAGACGAGGTTCACGGAGACTCTTGGAGGGAGGATCCAGATGCACAGCACAGACCCGAAGGTAAAAACAACAGAGACATTGCTGATACCACATCACCCCTGTGGTAGAAGCCTGGCGTAGCTCACCCTCTCCCTCCCCTATCATACCCCTAGACCAGAGACAGTGCGAGTTGGACTTTTAATAGAGGGGACTGGGAGAGGGGTCCGCTACACGGGGATGATAAGAAAATACATGGAGGAGAACGGGGTGTCCTAAACTGCAGAAGACATCTCACGTAGTGTCCAAAAGGCAGGAAGACAATTTTCAGAGACATACAGTATGTCACAGATAATTGTAAAGCATACATTCCAGAGGGTGACCAGCAATAAAGTTTAAGACTAAACAAAAAATTCAAAAGCCTCCTGGGCCAAAAGTTAAATTTAGTTATGAGGTGGAGAGAAGAGGAGTAGGATAATGGAAAAGGCCTAATTCATCCAAAAAGACACGTAAGGCACAAGGTATCAGTTTCTGCAGCCTCACTGCATGGAAATGGGAAAAGAAGCCTGGCAAGTTATTGCTATCGGAGGTGAAAAAATAAACAAGTGACCTGAAGGAATATTTCCAGAAGGAAAGTACAAATTGATGTTCAGGATATTACTGGGCAAACAGCATGACATCATGTTCTCCTGAACTGGAATATACATGGTTCATGGAATATACATGATGTATTCAAGGTTCTTCTGTAATGCCGTAGGGGATGCCCTTTCTTGAGAAGGGTCTGACCTTGTGTCTCTAACCGTTGGTGAAAATTTATAATGCTGCTGTCCTACTGTCCAGCTGTCACAGGACTGATTTTATTTCAAATGACATATAAGCACTTTTAAGGCAAGAAAAGCCACCTTATCTCTAGAACATTTATATAATCATCCTGGAGCTAAAATCATCCTACATCTCTTCCTGAAAATGACTGCTTAACATCTGCTGCTGGCAGATTAAAGTGGAACCAGAAGGTACAGCCAGCTCTATACTTCTGGCACTGTGGGTATGAAAGCTATGAGAGCTTCAGGTCAGTTCTACCTACTCACAGGCTGTCCTGCTGCTGGTCAATTTTTACACATCTGTAAATAAGTGGCTATGCTTTCTTTTTTCCTGTAGATAAACATGCATTTTTTTTTCATAGAATGCAAGGCATTATGGGATTGGAGGAGTGGTGATTGCAAAGTTCATCTGTACCTCCTTCATTCAGAGAATGCCTTTAATCTTGTGAAATAAATGTAGGACGTTTTATGAATGGAGGAGGTGTACAACAAGTGACCCACTATGATTAGAGGTCAAAGGTGGGACTGTAAGATTCTGTGTCTGAAATTTCAGCCATTACAGTTGTGTCTAGGCTGAATGAGCTTTAACTGTTTGATTCAAATAATAGCGTATTAGGATGCTGCTTCTGTATTTAAGCCAAGCTAACTATAAATGATAAAAAATACCACCACCAAATATGAGCCACCAAAATACGATTCAGCATAGCGCCCTAAGCCCCAGAAGATGTCTTTTGATGGCAAAAAGTGCCAGATGGAGCCTCTTGCTAACACCATCACATTCCAGGAAGTGGAAATCAAATGCTGGCCAAGTGTTTTCTCTACAGGCACATTGTATTTTATTAGGGTTGCACCGATACTAAGCATTTACAGTACACGAGTATTGGAACTTGTGCAAATTCTCCGATACCTAAAACCGATACACTCATGCCGCGTACACACGATCGTTTTTAATGTCATTAACCACTTCCATACAGGGCTCTTTATCAGGGCCGGTACAAGGGGTGGGCAGGAAGGGCGGGTGCCCTGGGCGGAGTGTGGGAGGGGGCGGTTTGTTAGCAGGCAGAAGTGTATCATTATCCTATGCCCTGTGCTGCCGCTTCAACATGCATCAAAAGAGAGTGGCAGATGCGCCCTTCCTGATAGCCGAACTCCTCTCTGAGGAAGCAGGCACACACCTTTTTAGAAAGTGAGAACTTCCTCTCCCTCGGCTCTCTCCCTGGGCTCCTGTTAGTGTGGTTGGCTGAGTCGGGGCTTTCACAGTACGAGCTCCAGTACGGGTGGGCGGGGCTAGAAGAGACAATTACACAAGAGCCCGGATCACTGCTTCCTGCCCAGCAGCACACTGCAGACCTCTCCCGAGTGAAGATCTGAGACGGGGGAGAATTAGGCTCTTTCACCTACTTTATTCCATTCCTCCACACAAAACCATGACATCACATACCATACAGGGACATTATCCCTGTATAGTATGATGGGGAGGCAGGGGTGTGACCACAGCCAATAACTTGGAAGCTGAAGGGAACAAGGCACAGCAGTGGATGGAGCCTTTTGGAGCAAGGAATAAGGTAAAGATGGCTACACAGAGATTGAGATTTGTCTAGTTTAGCAAAGAACGGCTGAATTTCAATCTGAGTGTTGCTGCCATTGTTAGAAGCCAATCATTAGACCAGCTTCTGTTGAACAGGACTGCTGGAAAAGCTTGTTCATTCAGCAGCTTGCAGCCAATCAGCTGCAGCAGGTCCCTGCTGTCAGAATACAGTGTCCCTGCATATTCCTGCATCCACATCATCACTGTAGATGCAAGAACCAGCCAGCAATTACAAAAAAAAAAAAAAAAAAAGAATGGGCATGTGTACCAGCTTATATTATAAATTCACATTTTAGAACATGTTACATCAGTATTCAAGATGTAACATGTACCATGTTCTAGCTGACCCCCTCTACTCTTCACAGCCACATCATTAATTCACAGGAATGTTTGAATGTAGAAACTACAAGTTTTGTCCGCCACTGCAGCAGACAGACTTGTAGTTTAAATGAACTGCAAGCACACTGATCAGTACACCCGTATTTCATTCACACTGCCTACAGCTCTGCAATGGCAGCCTGTACAGAGGTATGGGCACAGAGCTTTAGGCAGTGTGTGCAGGAGCCGGACGATGCACAAGCAGTCTGCTGATCACGGGTGCAATACTTTGTAGGCTACTGTTTTAAAGAAATAATAAATGCAAATTTTTTACTGGCAAAAATATGTGCATATATTATTTTTTAATTAAAGGTGAACCTATCCTTTGCCCCTAGATTAAATAAGCATTTAACCCATGCAGTACGGGGACCCTACTGCAAGGGTGGATTTTTTTTTATTTTCCAGGGATTTAAAACTTTATTATGTTCGATAATGTCAGAGAAGACACTTGGGTCAGGCAGGAACATAAATGGGTAGCTTTATGTGTGTGTTTATGTATATATGTGTGTGTATATATATATATATATATTGTGACAGCAGGAAGGTAAAGTCACCTGGTTGCATCCAGGGGGGTAGATATATTTCGCCCAGATTCAGGCTTTACGCCGACTTATACAGCTAGGTGGAGAGTTGTATAAGCCCAGCTGAGACTAGTGGGCTCATGGATGACTCATACCTCTAGGGAGAGGGCTGGGCGTCGTGCAGACAGGGAGTTGATGAGACCAGCTGAACCTTGTCAGCTCATTTAGGCCTCTATAAGAAACTCCCAGATTCATTAGATGTTAGCTCATGCCTGGAAGCAGACCTGTGTGGACTGTCTAGGGAGAGTGAACCCCTGTGCGGTGAGAGAAAGCCTGTGTGGCTATATATTTGCTTGGACATTTAAAACCAGGGACTTAGGGACTAGGACAGCACTAGGCTGATCCCAGTTGTTAGTTAGGAAACCTGTATGTTTAGTCAGAGGTCAAGTTGACCAGGATTTATTTTGTTTATGTTTTTTTTTGCCTTGCTGTGTTTTTGTCACTGTAAATAGAAAATAAACCGCACCTTTTTGATTTTGAAAACCACAACCTCCGTCTGCTGGGCCTGTTTTTGGGTGGGGAGCCCATCCCGGGGGTCACACACACCCGCTGCCGAGCTAACCCCCTCACAGTTGGTGGAGAATGCGGGCAGTTTTTTTTTAAGCCAGCATGGAGGAGATACTGAAACAGCTGGCTCTAGCAAATGCCAATCAACAGCAGACAAATGCAGGTTTGCAAAGGAGCCTTGCAGCCCAGCAGCAAGCTCATCAACAGAGCCTTGCAACTTTACAACAGAGTCTGGAGGCTCAGCAACAAGCCCAACAGCAATCTGAGGCCCGCTTCATAGACCTGTTGCAGAAGCAAGAGCAGAGACTACAACAACAGATGGAAGCAGTAATGCAGCAACGTCCGCAGACCAGTGAGGAAAGCCGTCCCACTAATACCGCGTCCTTTGGGGTGAGTCGTTTATTGACAAAAATGACTGGAGAGGATGATCCAGAGGTATTTTTGACCACATTTGAAAGGACCGCTGAAAGAGAAAAGTGGCCTGAGGAGCAGTGGGCTGGACTAGTGGCTCCTCTGTTAACTGGTGAATCGCAGAAAGCGTACTATGACCTAGAGCCTAACCAAGCAAAAGACTATGTGATGCTAAAAGCTGAAATATTGGCAAGGCTGGGTGTCACCCTGGCTGTCCGGGCTCAGCGTGTGCATAACTGGACTTTCCAGCTTGGAAAACCCCCCAGGTCTCAAATGTATGATCTCATTCACCTGAGCAGAAAGTGGCTACAGCCAGAGACTTTGTCCGCACCAAAGATTGTGGAACGTGTTGTAATGGATCGGTTTTTGAGAGCTCTTCCTACTGCCATCCAAAAGTGGGTAAGCCATGGAGACCCAGAGACGGCCGATGGTCTTGTGGATCGTGTGGAGAAATACTTGGCTACAGAGAACCTGACGGCCTCTTCCAGAGACACTCGGACTTTCCACCCTAAGACCAGACCATCCCCAGGGGCGGATAAGAGGATTCCAAGGGGTGAGGGTGGAGAGAGTGAGAGGGTGGGAGCTCTACCCCAAGTTTGGCGAGAACAGCCTAGGAAATCAGCGGCTCAAGAGGCCGCAAGAAGGATCGTTTGCTACCGCTGCCGGCAAGCGGGACATATTGCAGCAAATTGCCCGGTTGTGGAGGAACCCATGCAGTGTGACTTTCTGACGGGCAGACGTCAGTCGCTGTGTGCGACAGTCGCATGCACTGCCATTCGGGGAACTGAGAAACATTTATGCAAAATGTGTATTAATGGTAGAAATGTTGTGGTATTGCTGGATTCAGGTAGCCTTGTGACCCTGATAAAGGCTGAGTTAGTTAAAACAGAGGTCTCTGGGAATAGCAAGGTAGCCGTTATTTGTGTGCATGGGGACACCCGAGAGTATCCAGTGACTACAGTGTGTTTCGAGACCCCCAGAGGTACCCTCTCTCATCCAGTGGGCTTAGTATCTCAGTTACCGCATGACGCCATTGTGGGAAGGGATTTTCCGAAGTTCTGGGAACTGTGGGATGATCCTGAGCCCCCCACTGCTGCCCCTATGTACCAGGAATGTGATAGCCAGAACTCCCCTGAGAGTGGTGAGGACTCTCCGGAATTTCCCTTGTCAGTATTGGCAGGGGAGACTCAAGAAACTGGAGAGGAGCCCACCTCCTCAGACGAAAACCTACCGTCTGTGGAGTTTTCTGATCTGGAGGTTCACAGGGAAAATTTTGCCACAGAACAGTTAAAAGACCCCGCCCTAATAAAGGCACGGGAAAACGTAGTGGAAATAGATGGCGAGTTAGTGAACCCAGATAATACCTGCACTTACCCATACTTCAGCGTAGAGAAGGACCTACTGTATCGGGTGGCAAAAAGGGCAGAAGAAACCGTTGAGCAGCTTGTGGTGCCCAAACCTTACAGGAAGTTGGTGTTGGAGTTGGCCCATGGGCACATTCTTGGAGGTCATCTGGGGACAGAGAAAACCCGAGAGAGGGTATTACAGAGATTCTATTGGCCTGGGGTGATGAAGGACATAGAAAATTATTGTTCCTCCTGCCCTGTGTGTCAGAGGTCGGCCCCGATGCCACATTTCCGTAGCCCGCTGGTCCCTCTACCCATCATTGAGGTCCCGTTTGAGAGAATCGCAATGGATTTGGTAGGTCCTATAATCAAGTCCGCTAGGGGGCACCAGTACATATTGGTTATAATGGACTATGCCACCCGTTATCCAGAAGCGATCCCTCTCAGAAATACCTCGGCCAAAACCATAGCCAAAGAGCTATCTCTTGTTTTTAGCCGGGTGGGTATTTGTAAAGAACTGCTTACGGACCAAGGTACACCCTTTATGTCCCGGGTTATGAAAGAGCTGTGTAAATTGTTCAAAGTGACGCAATTGCGTACATCTGTGTATCACCCCCAAACCGATGGGCTGGTTGAAAGATTCAACAAAACCCTAAAACAAATGTTGAAGAAAGTGGTGGATAGAGATGGAAGGGATTGGGACTGTCTACTTCCTTATTTGATGTTTGCTATTAGGGAGGTGCCCCAATCCTCTACGGGATTCTCCCCCTTTGAGTTACTGTATGGGAGACACCCAAGAGGGCTGTTGGATATTGCCAAGGAAACTTGGGAAAGTGAGAGTTCTCCCCACAGGAGTGTGATTGAGCATGTCGCCCTGATGCAAGATCGAATTGCACAGGTAATGCCCATCGTGAAGGAACATTTGGCCCAAGCGCAGTTGGCACAGCAGAGAGTGTACAACCGTGGAGCCAAGACCCGTACCTTTTCCCCGGGGGATAGGATATTGGTACTTGTCCCTACGGTTGAAAGTAAATTCCTTGCCAAATGGCAAGGCCCCTACGAGATAATGGAAAAAGTGAGCGAAGTGAATTACAAGGTCAGACAACCAGGAAGGCGAAAGCCCGAACAGATCTATCACGTTAATCTGTTGAAAGCCTGGAGGGATAGAGAGTCCCTAGTCGCAGACACTTGGTCACCAGCTCAAACTGGTTGCGTGATTCCTGAGGTTGGAATCGCAGCCACCTTGTCACAACCCCAACAACAGGAGGTTAAGGAGTTTGTGCTTCGCAACAAGGAGGTATTCTCTGAGCTGCCGGGACAAACATCTGGGGTAGAGCATGACATTATTACCCCGCCCGGTGAAAGGGTGAAGTTAAAACCCTATCGGATCCCAGAGGCCCGACGGGAGGCAATACGGGAGGAAGTACAGAAAATGCTGAACTTAGGGGTGATAGAGGAGTCCCAAAGTGATTGGTCTAGTCCCATTGTGTTGGTGCCTAAACCGGATGGGAGCTGGCGATTTTGTAACGATTTTCTTCAGTTGAACAAAGTTACAAAATTTGACACCTACCCCATGCCACGTATAGATGAGTTGATCGACCGGCTGGGAACAGCCCGATACATGACGACTCTTGACCTCACAAAAGGGTATTGGCAAATCCCCCTGGCCAAGTCGGCCAAAGAGAAAACCGCATTTGTAACCCCAGACGGGGCGTTCCAATATAAAAGAATGCCGTTCGGGTTACAGAATGCGCCGGCCACATTCCAGCGGAAAATGGACCAGATGCTGAGGCCCCATCGGAAGTATGCTGCGGCTTACCTGGATGACATAATTGTCCATAGCACAGATTGGGCCTCACATCTGCCAAAAGTGCAAGCAGTCCTGGACTCTGTTCGGGAAGCAGGGTTTACGGCTAACCCCAAGAAGTGTACCATTGGGCAGGAGGAGGCCAAATATCTTGGGTACACCATTGGGAGGGGAGTAATAAAACCCCAACTCAACAAAGTCGAGGCCATCCAGAGTTGGCCACGTCCCAACAGCAAGAAGCAGGTACGAGCCTTTCTGGGAATCGCTGGGTATTATCGGCGATTCATTCCCCACTTTGCTTCTAAGGCTGTGCCCCTAACCAACCTGACGAAGGGGAAAGGGTCGGTCATGATTAAATGGACCCCCGAGGCTGAGGCAGCATTCCAATTCTTGAAACAAGCCTTATGTAGCCAGCCAGTGTTGTACTCACCCGACTTCTCTAGAGACTTTGTCGTACAAAGTGATGCGTCAGATGTGGGGTTAGGAGCAGTATTGTCCCAGGTCTGGAACGGGGAAGAGCACCCAGTCATTTACCTCAGCAGGAAGTTGAAGTCCCATGAGGTAAATTACGCCACCGTTGAAAAGGAGTGTTTAGCGGTGAAGTGGGCTCTAGATTCCCTTCGGTACTACCTGCTAGGTAGGCACTTTGACATGGTTACGGATCACGCTCCGTTAAAGTGGATGGCTCAAAACAAGGAAACAAATAGAAGAGTGAATAGGTGGTTCCTGGCCCTCCAGGAATTCAACTTCACAGTAAAGCATCGCCCTGGCGTTCAAATGGGGAATGTGGATGCTTTGTCTCGAGTACATGAATGCCTGATTGCTGGTGTTCCAACCCCGAGGTTAAAACAAGAGGGGGGGGTATGTGACAGCAGGAAGGTAAAGTCACCTGGTTGCATCCAGGGGGGTAGATATATTTCGCCCAGATTCAGGCTTTACGCCGACTTATACAGCTAGGTGGAGAGTTGTATAAGCCCAGCTGAGACTAGTGGGCTCATGGATGACTCATACCTCTAGGGAGAGGGCTGGGCGTCGTGCAGACAGGGAGTTGATGAGACCAGCTGAACCTTGTCAGCTCATTTAGGCCTCTATAAGAAACTCCCAGATTCATTAGATGTTAGCTCATGCCTGGAAGCAGACCTGTGTGGACTGTCTAGGGAGAGTGAACCCCTGTGCGGTGAGAGAAAGCCTGTGTGGCTATATATTTGCTTGGACATTTAAAACCAGGGACTTAGGGACTAGGACAGCACTAGGCTGATCCCAGTTGTTAGTTAGGAAACCTGTATGTTTAGTCAGAGGTCAAGTTGACCAGGATTTATTTTGTTTATGTTTTTTTTTGCCTTGCTGTGTTTTTGTCACTGTAAATAGAAAATAAACCGCACCTTTTTGATTTTGAAAACCACAACCTCCGTCTGCTGGGCCTGTTTTTGGGTGGGGAGCCCATCCCGGGGGTCACACACACCCGCTGCCGAGCTAACCCCCTCACAATATATATATATATATATATATATATATATATATATATATATATACGGTATATATTATTTATTTATTTCTCAGTAAAATTTTATTAAGCCTAAGACCCCATTCACACAGGGGCGACTCGTCAGGCGACTCAGCCGCCTGACAAGTCGCGTCCCATTCTGTACAATGGAACCGTTCTAATCGGAGCGACTCAAGTCGCTCCGACTTACAAAAAGGTTCCTGTACTACTTTGGGACGTCTTCAGGGCGACTTCCATTGACTTCAATACAGAAGTCATTTTTGAAGTCACCTTTGAAGTCGTCTTCAGATCGCCCGGCACAGTCGCGGGACAAGTCGTGCCGCCCCTGTGTGAATGGGCTCTAAGTAAATTGTTATGACGTGTGTTTACAAAACACTTTATGATGGCTTTATGTATATATGTGTGTGTATACTGTATACATGAAATGCCTCATAGATGATACTGCGGTGCACTAGGGTGTATATACTCCTTATCTCTGCACTATGTAGTTTTACCCACTCTTGACTCCTGCACATTGTATATTACATAAACCATACCCCTACACCCTGTACTTTTATCCGCTCCTGACTACTGCACTCTGTACATTATTATTGTTTCTGACCGTGGCAATTTATCTAATCTTGACCTCTGCACGCTATACATAGGTATAATGATCAGGTGTGGGTAAGATGATGGGTCATGCATAAAACGGGGTTGGGGGTGGGGGCACACCTCGGCATGTTCGCCCTGGGCGCTGGATGACCTTGTCCCAGCAGTGCTCTTTATACCACTTCCATACTGGGCCTATTCTAGCACTTCTCTCCTACATGTACAAATCATCATTCTTTTGCTAGAAAATTACTCAGAACCCCCAAACATTATATATGTTTTTTTAGCAGACACCCTAGGTAATAAAATGACGGTCATTGCAACTTTTTTTCTTGCACGGTATTTGCGCAATAATTTTTCAAATGCCTTTTTTGGGGAAAAAAAATGGTTTCATGAATTAAAAAATAACAAAACAGTAAAGTTAGCCCAATTTTGGGGGAAAATATGAAAGATGATGTTACGCCGAGTAAATAGATACCTAACATGTCATGCTTTAAAATTGCGCACACTCATAGAATGGCAGCAAACTTCGGTACTTAAAAATCTCCATAGGCGACGCTTTCAATTTTTTTACAGGTTACCAGGTTAGAGTTACAAAGGAGGTCTAGTGCTAGAATTGTTGCACTCGCTCTAACGCACGTGGCGATACCTCACATATGTGGTTTGAACGGCGTTTACATATGTGGGTGGGACTTACGTGTGCATTCGCTTCTGAACGCGAGCTACCGGGGACAGGGGCGTTTTAATTTTTTATTTACTTATTTATTTATTTTTTTTACACGTGTAGCGGCCTCACCCCTCTCTCCCCTTCTCATTCTCGGCTTGTCTTTCTTTGTCTAGGGGTGTTAGTGCTGGGGGGAGGGGTGAGATACACCACGGCCCATGTCCTCCATAGTGAAGAGGTGAAGGCCAAAAAGATCGGGCTTTGTGTAGGTGTCCTAGAGTCAAGTCCTGTCCTTCGTCCTTGACTCCTTTGCTCCTAGTAACCAGAGTTCCACACAGTGAATAGGTCCAACACAGTTTTATTCTTCTCAGCGAATAAACACACAGCACAGTTAAGTTGGATTCTTTTGCAACAACTTAGTAGTAATGGGAATAGGTCGAGGCACAATCCTTTCCCTTCTCTTGCCAACCACTGAGGTATCACCAGTGGCGATTAGTTACTGCCACTGACTATGTGAAGTAGAATGTGAATTACCTTCGCTAACACAGCCCCTGTCAGGGGAAGGATATCCGTCCAAGGGAGATACCGGAGGCCTCTCTGTCACCAGCGATGCTGCACCGGACTCTCCATAGAAGTTCTGCTCACCAGACCTCACAAACTCAGACACGGGCACCCAAGGAGTTAGGGCCCCCTCGGATTCCTCCACCCTCGCGGAACTCAGTCGAAGGTACTGAGCCCAAGGCATCCGCCATAGTACCTCACGCCAGGCTAAAGGTGCCTGAGATGGACTCCATCTCCGCTCCGGCCAGGTCAAGGGCACCTGGGCCCGGAACACCGGAACGCCAGCACCCAAGCTGAAGGTGCCTGGGTGCGGCCGCGTCCTCCAACTCTGAACCCCGTGGAAAGGGCGTCCGCCCCTTTTATCCCCTCTCCCTTTGCGTCACAGCGGGTTCCCCGCCCCGCTGTACCAGCTCCAGGGGAGGACAAAAAGGCACAGTCTTGCGGTGTGAGTTCACCTCCGGCCCCCAACAACAACGCCACCTATAGGCCCAGGGAACCTCACACCACCAGAGTCCTCCAAGAACCATAAAAGGGTCTCAGATTCCCTAGCAATCAGTGCATCTGGGTTACACTACCACCCAGATGCTTCCCCTAAATTCAAATACCCGCTACACACTTATTTTACTTTTTTTTTTTTATCAATTTTATTCCTATTATAAGGAATGTAAACATCCCTTGTAATAGGAATGTGTGTGACAGGTCCTCTTTATTGAGAGATGCGGGGTCAATAAGACTCCACATCTCTCCTCCAGGCTGGAAAACATGAGATTGTGAAAAAAAATTCACTGATCTCATGTTTACTAGCTGCAATGGCGGCTTTGTTTACATCTGAGGACCCGGGCGTGACGTCATCACATCGCGCCCGAGCCTCCGACGGTCATAGAGATGACTGGTGACCATCTGGTCACCAGTCATCTCTATGCTCGTCACGTGACCCACCACCGGCGCTGTACGATTCTCTCCGGGTCCCCAATGGCACGGGAGAGCCCGGAGAAGCACCGGATGGCGGCAGGAGAACGATCAAGTGGCGGAACTGCCGCTATGATTGTTCTTATGGTGCACAGAATCGCCGGCAGAACAAAAGGATATCTGAATGATGCCTCTAGCTGCAGGCATCATTCAGATATCCCCCTTCAAACCCAGGACGTCATATGACGTCCACCCAGGATGGGAGATCCCATCTGTGGACGTCATATTACTATGGCTGGGTATTGAAGTGGTTAAAAAAAACTGCATTTTTCTCGACGTGATTTTTCGTGTTTCCTCTCAAGCCTGCCTTGCCTACACACTATCGTGGAAAAAAATGTTTGAGTAAAGCGCAGTGACGTACAACACGTACGACGGCACTATAAAGGGGAAGTTCCATTTGGATGGCACCACCCTTCATGTTAATTTGTTGAGAGACGATTTGCGCTTTTCAGCCTTGTGCTCTTCAGTCCGTTACAGCGTGACGAATGTGCTAACACCATTAAGAACGCTAGTTTTACCAGAACAAGCGCTCCCGTCTCATACTTGATTGTTAGCATGCGCATTTTTTTTCACGTCGTTAAAGCCCACACACGGCCGTTTTTCATGACGAAGAAAACGACGATGAAAAAAACGACGTGAAAAATTAGAGCATGTTCCAATTTTTCTCGGCGTGATTCTCAGCGTTTTTCTCGTCGGGGAAAAATGCTGGAAAGCCCACATACGATCATTTTTAATGACCATTTTAAAAAATTTAATTTTTCTCGTCATTAAAAACGATCGTGTGTACCTTGGTTCTTTCAGCTGTCAGCAGGATTTCCCCACTGAAAGCTGAAATGTGAAAAAAAGCAGGCAATTATCAGTTATTAAGGAGCGGGGCCGCCGCGTCCTTAACAACCGATGACTCATTCAGCTGTCAGTGGGGTTCCCCTGTTGACAGCTAAAGTGTAAACGAGGTCTCGCCAATTTGAGCTGTCAAAAAAAAGCAGCTGGGCAATGTGCTGAAACAGGTAAAAAGAAACATTGTTTCTTTTTTTATCTTTCTGTTTTTTCATCTACAGATCAAAGGGATGAAGTCAGTTTAAAGCAACCTGTCAAGTGATTGAATGTTCTTCTGTTTTAACTCCTTATTAACCCTTAATTTCCTCTAATCGGCCTTAATTAGCTCTTTATTTATCAAATTAATATTTTGCTGCTGTTTTTTTTTTTGTTCACTTCTTTTTTATAAACTATTAATAAATTAAACTTTTTTTTTTGTTTGTTTGCTTTGTTCAATAATATTTTTTACATCTTTAACATATATTTACATGTTTCACATTGAAAAAAAAGCAAAATTAAAAAAGAATATATATATTTTATTTGTAAATAACTTTTCAATGGTTTTTACCATTGCTGACAGCTGAAGGGTAAACAAAACAGTTGCAGTAGGTATCGATAATTGGTATCGGCAAGTACTAAAAAAAGTATCGGTGCATCCCTAGTTTTATCTATGTGAGTCCACTTTTAATACATAAAAAAAAAAAAAAATACTAAGCTGTTTTACACTATGTGTAGGCTTTTTTTTTTTTTGCCTTACGTTAATTATTTGGTACAACATTGCACCCTGCTTTAAAGCTGGCGTCCCAGATCTATTGAGCAGTGGCCACACTGGAGAATTGAGGTCCAGAATTAACGCCCAAGAAAGCGCTGCATGACTACCTGTAATAGGGGTTCACAAACAGTTGGTAAGCGAGCATTCCCTCCACTACTCTTGGTGAAGGTGTGTGCTGATGCTATCACAAAGTCTTTGGGATCTTATGCCGCGTACACACGACCGTTTTTAATGTCATTGAATAAAACTGCATTTTTCTCGACGTGATTCTTCTCAAGCCTGCCTTGCCTACACACTATCGTGGAAAAAAATGCTTGAGTAAAGTGCGGTGACTAGGGATGGGCCCGGTGCTCGATTCGAACCCATGTTCGAATCGAGCATCGGGCGTTCGCTCGCTCGTCGAGCCCAGAACTATTTGGGCCGTTCGCATCACATTCGTGTGATGCGAGCGGCCCCGCAATGCATTGCGGCCGGCGCGGCCGGCGCAGTGCATTGCTGGCTGATGATTGGCCAAGCATGCACTGTGACCCCGCATGCTTGGCCAATCACAGCGCCCGAAACTCGGAGAGCAATAATTGGCTACAGGCAGGACGCCTGTAGCCAATTACAGCTCAGGGGCTTTAGTACACGCCCCACCATTTAAAAGGCCGCCACGCCATCGGCCCCGGTCACATGAGTTCCGGCTTTAGGAGAGATTAGTCTGCTGATTCTGTCTTTGCTTGATACTGAAAGATTTGCTCTTCTTTGCTAAACCATTGGCTATTTCTTTGCTAAACCATTGCTACCTAAGTCATTGATCGTTCATTGCTGCTGATTGCACAGTTAGTGTGTTATTAGCTGCTGCTGGGGATTAGTCTGGTGCGTGCTTACTGTTAGTACAGTATTGCAGTAGTACCAACCGCAGTGCTATTAGCACAGCATTGCACCCCAACAGCACCCATTGGACTTCTAGTGTGTTTATGGCAGCAAACAGAGCTCCTATATTTTCTTCTCAGCAGCACCCATAGGACTTCTAGTGTGTTAGTGGCAGCAAACAGAGCTCCTATATTTTCTTCTCAGCACCACCCATAGGACTTCTAGTGTGTTAGTGGCATCACACAGAGCTCCTATATTTTCTTCTCAGCAGCACCCATAGGACTTCTAGTGTGTTAGTGGCATCACACAGAGCTCCTATATTTTCTTCTCAGCAGCACCCATAGGACTTCTAGTGTGTTAGTGGCAGCAAACAGAGCTCCTATATTTTCTTCTCAGCAGCACCCATAGGACTTCTAGTGTGTTAGTGGCAGCAAACAGAGCTCCTATATTTTCTTCTCAGCAGCACCCATAGGACTTCTAGTGTGTTAGTGGCAGCAAACAGAGCTCCTATATTTTCTTCTCAGCACCACCCATAGGACTTCTAGTGTGTTAGTGGCATCACACAGAGCTCCTATATTTTCTTCTCAGCAGCACCCATAGGACTTCTAGTGTGTTAGTGGCAGCAAACAGAGCTCCTATATTTTCTTCTCAGCAGCACCCATAGGACTTCTAGTGTGTTAGTGGCAGCAAACAGAGCTCCTATATTTTCTTCTCAGCAGCACCCATAGGACTTCTAGTGTGTTAGTGGCAGCAAACAGAGCTCCTATATTTTCTTCTCAGCAGCACCCATAGGACTTCTAGTGTGTTAGTGGCATCACACAGAGCTCCTATATTTTCTTCTCAGCAGCACCCATAGGACTTCTAGTGTGTTAGTGGCAGCAAACAGAGCTCCTATATTTTCTTCTCAGCAGCACCCATATGACTTCTAATGTGTTAGTGGCATCACACAGAGTTCCTATATTTTCATCTCAGAAGCACCCATAGGACTTCTAGTGTGTTAGTGGCATCACACAGAGCTCCTATATTTTCTTCTCAGCAGCACCCATAGGACTTCTAGTGTGTTAGTGGCAGCAAACAGAGCTCCTATATTTTCTTCTCAGCAGCACCCATAGGACTTCTAGTGTGTTAGTGGCATCACACAGAGCTCCTATATTTTCTTCTCAGCAGCACCCATAGGACTTCTAGTGTGTTAGTGGCAGCAAACAGAGCTCCTATATTTTCTTCTCAGCAGCACCCATAGGACTTCTAGTGTGTTAGTGGCATCACACAGAGCTCCTATATTTTCTTCTCAGCAGCACCCATAGGACTTCTAGTGTGTTAGTGGCAGCAAACAGAGCTCCTATATTTTCTTCTCAGCAGCACCCATAGGACTTTTAGTGTGTTAGTGGCAGCAAACAGAGCTCCTATATTTTCTTCTCAGCAGCACCCATAGGACTTCTAATGTGTTAGTGGCATCACACAGAGTTCCTATATTTTCATCTCAGCAGCACCCATAGGACTTCTAGTGTGTTAGTGGCATCACACAGAGCTCCTATATTTTCTTCTCAGCAGCACCCATAGGACTTCTAGTGTGTTAGTGGCAGCAAACAGAGCTCCTATATTTTCTTCTCAGCAGCACCCATAGGACTTCTAGTGTGTTAGTGGCAGCAAACAGAGCTCCTATATTTTCTTCTCAGCAGCACCCATAGGACTTCTAGTGTGTTAGTGGCATCACACAGAGCTCCTATATTTTCTTCTCAGCAGCACCCATAGGACTTCTAGTGTGTTAGTGGCAGCAAACAGAGCTCCTATATTTTCTTCTCAGCAGCACCCATAGGACTTCTAGTGTGTTAGTGGCATCACACAGAGCTCCTATATTTTCTTCTCAGCAGCACCCATAGGACTTCTAGTGTGTTAGTGGCAGCAAACAGAGCTCCTATATTTTCTTCTCAGCAGCACCCATAGGACTTCTAGTGTGTTAGTGGCATCACACAGAGCTCCTATATTTTCTTCTCAGCAGCACCCATAGGACTTCTAGTGTGTTAGTGGCAGCAAACAGAGCTCCTATATTTTCTTCTCAGCAGCACCCATAGGACTTCTAGTGTGTTAGTGGCATCACACAGAGCTCCTATATTTTCTTCTCAGCAGCACCCATAGGACTTCTAGTGTGTTAGTGGCAGCAAACAGAGCTCCTATATTTTCTTCTCAGCAGCACCCATAGGACTTCTAATGTGTTAGTGGCATCACACAGAGTTCCTATATTTTCATCTCAGCAGCACCCATAGGACTTCTAGTGTGTTAGTGGCATCACACAGAGCTCCTATATTTTCTTCTCAGCAGCACCCATAGGACTTCTAGTGTGTTAGTGGCAGCAAACAGAGCTCCTATATTTTCTTCTCAGCAGCACCCATAGGACTTCTAGTGTGTTAGTGGCAGCAAACAGAGCTCCTATATTTTCTTCTCAGCAGCACCCATAGGACTTCTAGTGTGTTAGTGGCAGCAAACAGAGCTCCTATATTTTCTTCTCAGCAGCACCCATAGGACTTCTAGTGTGTTAGTGGCATCACACAGAGCTCCTATATTTTCTTCTCAGCAGCACCCATAGGACTTCTAGTGTGTTAGTGGCAGCAAACAGAGCTCCTATATTTTCTTCTCAGCAGCACCCATAGGACTTCTAGTGTGTTAGTGGCAGCAAACAGAGCTCCTATATTTTCTTCTCAGCAGCACCCATAGGACTTCTAGTGTGTTAGTGGCAGCAAACAGAGCTCCTATATTTTCTTCTCAGCAGCACCCATAGGACTTCTAGTGTGTTAGTGGCATCACACAGAGCTCCTATATTTTCTTCTCAGCAGCACCCATAGGACTTCTAGTGTGTTAGTGGCAGCAAACAGAGCTCCTATATTTTCTTCTCAGCAGCACCCATAGGACTTCTAGTGTGTTAGTGGCATCACACAGAGCTCCTATATTTTCTTCTCAGCAGCACCCATAGGACTTCTAGTGTGTTAGTGGCAGCAAACAGAGCTCCTATATTTTCTTCTCAGCAGCACCCATAGGACTTCTAGTGTGTTAGTGGCATCACACAGAGCTCCTATATTTTCTTCTCAGCAGCACCCATAGGACTTCTAGTGTGTTAGTGGCAGCAAACAGAGCTCCTATATTTTCTTCTCAGCAGCACCCATAGGACTTCTAATGTGTTAGTGGCATCACACAGAGTTCCTATATTTTCATCTCAGCAGCACCCATAGGACTTCTAGTGTGTTAGTGGCATCACACAGAGCTCCTATATTTTCTTCTCAGCAGCACCCATAGGACTTCTAGTGTGTTAGTGGCAGCAAACAGAGCTCCTATATTTTCTTCTCAGCAGCACCCATAGGACTTCTAGTGTGTTAGTGGCAGCAAACAGAGCTCCTATATTTTCTTCTCAGCAGCACCCATAGGACTTCTAGTGTGTTAGTGGCAGCAAACAGAGCTCCTATATTTTCTTCTCAGCAGCACCCATAGGACTTCTAGTGTGTTAGTGGCAGCAAACAGAGCTCCTATATTTTCTTCTCAGCAGCACCCATAGGACTTCTAGTGTGTTAGTGGCATCACACAGAGCTCCTATATTTTCTTCTCAGCAGCACCCATAGGACTTCTAGTGTGTTAGTGGCAGCAAACAGAGCTCCTATATTTTCTTCTCAGCAGCACCCATAGGACTTCTAGTGTGTTAGTGGCAGCAAACAGAGCTCCTATATTTTCTTCTCAGCAGCACCCATAGGACTTCTAGTGTGTTAGTGGCATCACACAGAGCTCCTATATTTTCTTCTCAGCAGCACCCATAGGACTTCTAGTGTGTTAGTGGCAGCAAACAGAGCTCCTATATTTTCTTCTCAGCAGCACCCATAGGACTTCTAGTGTGTTAGTGGCAGCAAACAGAGCTCCTACATTTTCTTCTCAGCAGCACCCATAGGACTTCTAGTGTGTTAGTGGCAGCAAACAGAGCTCCTATATTTTCTTCTCAGCAGCACCCATAGGACTTCTAGTGTGTTAGTGGCATCACACAGAGCTCCTATATTTTCTTCTCAGCAGCACCCATAGGACTTCTAGTGTGTTGGTGGCAGCAAACAGAGCTCCTATATTTTCTTCTCAGCAGCACCCATAGGACTTCTAGTGTGTTAGTGGCAGCAAACAGAGCTCCTATATTTTCTTCTCAGCAGCACCCATAGGACTTCTAGTGTGTTAGTGGCAGCAAACAGAGCTCCTATATTTTCTTCTCAGCAGCACCCATAGGACTTCTAGTGTGTTAGTGGCATCACACAGAGCTCCTATATTTTCTTCTCAGCAGCACCCATAGGACTTCTAGTGTGTTAGTGGCAGCAAACAGAGCTCCTATATTTTCTTCTCAGCAGCACCCATAGGACTTCTAGTGTGTTAGTGGCATCACACAGAGCTCCTATATTTTCTTCTCAGCAGCACCCATAGGACTTCTAGTGTGTTAGTGGCAGCAAACAGAGCTCCTATATTTTCTTCTCAGCAGCACCCATAGGACTTCTAGTGTGTTAGTGGCATCACACAGAGCTCCTATATTTTCTTCTCAGCAGCACCCATAGGACTTCTAATGTGTTAGTGGCATCACACAGAGTTCCTATATTTTCATCTCAGCAGCACCCATAGGACTTCTAGTGTGTTAGTGGCATCACACAGAGCTCCTATATTTTCTTCTCAGCAGCACCCATAGGACTTCTAGTGTGTTAGTGGCAGCAAACAGAGCTCCTATATTTTCTTCTCAGCAGCACCCATAGGACTTCTAGTGTGTTATTGGCAGCAAACAGAGCTCCTATATTTTCTTCTCAGCAGCACCCATAGGACTTCTAGTGTGTTAGTGGCATCACACAGAGCTCCTATATTTTCTTCTCAGCAGCACCCATAGGACTTCTAGTGTGTTAGTGGCAGCAAACAGAGCTCCTATATTTTCTTCTCAGCAGCACCCATAGGACTTCTAGTGTGTTAGTGGCATCACACAGAGCTCCTATATTTTCTTCTCAGCAGCACCCATAGGACTTCTAGTGTGTTAGTGGCAGCAAACAGAGCTCCTATATTTTCTTCTCAGCAGCACCCATAGGACTTCTAGTGTGTTAGTGGCATCACACAGAGCTCCTATATTTTCTTCTCAGCAGCACCCATAGGACTTCTAGTGTGTTAGTGGCAGCAAACAGAGCTCCTATATTTTCTTCTCAGCAGCACCCATAGGACTTCTAATGTGTTAGTGGCATCACACAGAGTTCCTATATTTTCATCTCAGCAGCACCCATAGGACTTCTAGTGTGTTAGTGGCATCACACAGAGTTCCTATATTTTCATCTCAGCAGCACCCATAGGACTTCTAGTGTGTTAGTGGCATCACACAGAGCTCCTATATTTTCTTCTCAGCAGCACCCATAGGACTTCTAGTGTGTTAGTGGCAGCAAACAGAGCTCCTATATTTTCTTCTCAGCAGCACCCATAGGACTTCTAGTGTGTTAGTGGCAGCAAACAGAGCTCCTATATTTTCTTGTCAGCAGCACACATAGTACCTATAGTGTGTTAGTGTCAGCACCCATAGGACCTACAGTGTGTTGTGAGCACACATAGGAGTTCTATTTTTTATACTATATACACTACCGACTACAATGGCTGGAAGACCGCCAAGGAGAGGCAGAGCGTGCCGAGGCAAGAACACAGGGCAGGCAGGCTCTGTTTCTAGAGACAACAGTGCTGGCCGTGGACGTGGTCGTGCATCGTCATCAGCACGTGGCCATGGGACACGCTTGTCTTTGTTTTCGGCAGCTGGACATGTGGAGCCGCATCATGCCGAAGGCTTGGTAGAATGGATGACCAAGCCCTCCTCATCCTCCTCATCCTCTCTCACCCAGGCTCAGGGTACTGGCAGAGCAGCTGCCAACGCGTACTCAATGGCATCATCAGCCACCCCTTCCCTAGACCCACCATGTCCTCCTGAGGAGTCCCCCGAACTGTTTGAGCACAGTGTTGGGTACATGCTCCAGGAGGATGCCCAACGATTCGAAGGCTCGGATGATGATACCCAGCTTGAGGACGTCAGTAGTGTGCGCGCAGAGAGAGGGGATGCTGAAGGACAGCAATCTGGCAGTAGTGTTCCACCAGCTGCAGCTTACTGCCAGGTTTGCTCTAGTGGTGAAGAGGGAGGGGATGATGAGGTCACTGACTCCACGTGGGTGCCTGAAGGGAGAGAGGAGGAGGAGGAGGAGGATGCAGCGTCACATGTCCAACGAGGCAGGATGCCCCCTGGAGGCCAGCTAGAGGCCAGCACAGCAACTGTACCACACCGCAGAGCTCCGCCTGTGCAGGGCACTGCCTCTGCACGTTATCACAAAAGTTCTTTGGTGTGGGCCTTTTTTGAGACGAGTGCATCAGATCGCACCACTGCTATTTGCAATATTTGTCTCAAGCGTATCTCGCGTGGCCAAAACATCAGCCGCTTGGGCACCACAAGCATGAGCAGACATATGTCGACCTGCCATGCAGCTCGTTGGCAAGCACACATAAAAGACCCACACCAAAGAACAAAGCGGACCTCTCCTTGCTCCTCATCAGCTGGGATCTCCATCCCCACTATATCTTCAGTCCTCTCTGAAAGCTGCTCTGAGAGGACTGAAGGTGTAGAATTAGGTGTGTCACAACCAAGTACTTGCAGTACACCGACGTCCGATTGTAGCAGGCAAATTTCCCTGCCCCAGCTGCTGGACTGTCGAAAGAAGTATACTCCCAGCCATCCACATGCCCAGCGGTTGAATGCTAGCTTGGCTAAATTGCTAGCACTTCAACTGCTGCCTTTTCAGTTGATAGACTCGGCCCCCTTCCGTGAGTTTGTTCAATGTGCGGTTCCTCAGTGGCAGGTTCCCAAACGCCACTTTTTCTCACGGAAGGCGATTCCGTCTCTCTACTGGCATGTGGAAGGCAATGTCCATGCCTCGCTGGACAGGGCGGTCAGCAGTAAGGTGCATATTACCGCTGACTCATGGTCCAGCAGGCATGGACAGGGACGTTATCTTTCTTTCACGGCCCATTGGGTCACTCTATTGGCAGCTGGGAGGGATGCAGGACAAGGTGCAGTAGTGTTGGAGGTTGTTCCGCCACCACGCCTCCAAAATGCTACTACTGGTTGTGACACACCTCTCTCCTCCACCCCCTCCTCTTCTTCTTCCTCCATGTCCTCTTCGAGTGCTCTGTCCTCGGAACCAGCGGTGCTCCGTAGGCGTACAAGGGGCTACGCGAGTACGCAGGCAAAAAGATGCCATGCCGTGCTTGCGCTGGTGTGTTTGGGGGACAGGAGCCACACTGGGCCAGAGGTTCTGGCAGCTCTGCAGGGGCAGGCCGAGAGGTGGTTGACGCCACGCCAGCTTAAGCCAGGAATGGTCGTTTCTGATAATGGCACCAACCTCCTCTCCGCCCTGCGACAGGGGCAGCTCACCCATGTGCCCTGTATGGCTCACGTCCTCAACCTGGTGGTGCAGCGGTTCTTGGGCAGGTTCCCAGGCTTACAGGATGTCCTGAGGCAGGCCAGGAAAGTCTGTGTGCATTTCCGCCGATCTTATAATGCCAGTGCTCGGCTGACTGAGCTGCAAAAGGAGCTGAACCTGCCCAAGAACCGCCTAATATGTGACATGCCCACCAGGTGGAACTCAACGTTGGCCATGCTGCAGCGACTGCACACGCAGCAGAGGGCCATCAATGAGTACCTTTGCGACTACGGCACCAGGACAGGGTCAGGGGAGCTTGGCTTTTTTTCCCCACGCCAGTGGAGCATGATCAGGGATGCATGCACTGTCCTCTCACCATTTGAGGAGGCCACGAGGATGGTGAGCAGTGACAGTGCATGCATCAGTGACACTGTACCTCTTGTCCACCTGTTGGAGCATACGCTGCGTGGGATAATGGACAGGGCACTTGAGGCAGAACAGAGGCAGGAAGAGGAGGACTTCCTTGTCTCTCAAGGCCCCCTTTATCCAGACAATGTTCCTTCTGTCCCACCCATCACACAGGAAGAGGAGGAGGAGGAGGAGGAGGAGGATTGTGTGAGCATGGAGGTGGAGCCTGGCACTCAGCATCAGCAGCAGCAGTCTTTTAGGGATGATGTACAGTCCCAACAAACCAGTGGACTTGTACGTGGCTGGGAGGAGGTGGCTGGCGATCATGTCATCCTCAGTGACCCAGAAGACTCCGGACCGAATGCCTCAGCTAACCTACGCTGCATGGCCTCCCTGATCCTGCAAAGCCTGCGGAAGGATCCTCGTGTTCTTCGGATCAAGGAGAGTGACCATTACTGGCTGGCCACTCTCCTTGATCCACGGTACAAGGGTAAGGTTGCGGACCTTATCTTGCCGTCGCAGAGGGAGCAGAGGATGAGACATCTCAGGGAGGCCTTGCAGAAAGGTCTGTGCAACGCGTTCCCAGAAACTGGGAGGTTACAAACTCCTGGTCCTGGACGACGAGTTGCTGAGGCTTCGGTCAGTAGCAGAAGGAGCGGTGGGGAAGGTGGACGTCTGACCGATGCGTTCAGACAATTTTTTAGTCCGCAGCCCCAAGGTATGATCGGTTCCAGCAACCATCGCCAGCGTCTGATATACATGGTGCAGGAATACCTAGGGGCAAGGTCAGACTTGGACACCTTTCCCACCGAAAATCCTCTGGCTTACTGGGTCCTGAGGATGGATCACTGGCCAGAGCTTGCACAGTATGCAATTGAGCTACTGGCCTGTCCTGCATCCAGCGTTCTTTCCGAACGCACATTCAGTGCTGCTGGAGGATTTGTCACCGATCATAGGGTGCGCCTGTCCACCGACTCGGTTGATCGACTGACCTTCATAAAAATGAATCAGTCTTGGATCACCACCAGCTACCAGACACCTGAAGCGGATATAACGGAATAATTTATAATGTCACATCCCTTCAAGACTGCCTATGCTGATGCTGAGTGACTGTCCTGTTATGTTCACTGACTATCCTCTTCCTCCTCCTCAATGATCCATGCCACCACACCAGTGCCTAAGGCACAATTTTTCAGCCCCTGTATAACAGGGGCGTGTAATTACAATTTTTTAAAAAGATGCTTCGCAACAGGTGTGACTGCTGTGCTCAGAGTACAGTATCTGTGAGGGGTTGCAGTGTTGTGGCACCAGCACCAGTGCCTAAGGCACAATTTTTCAGCCCCTGTTGGGGCGTGTAATTACAATTTTTAGGCAATGCTTTGCAACAGGTCTCATTGCTGTTCTCAGAGTACAGTATCTGTGAGGGGTTGCAGTGTTGTGGCACCAGCACCAGTGCCTAAGGCACAATTTTTCAGCCCCTGTATAACAGGGGCGTGTAATTACAATTTTTTAAAAAGATGCTTCGCAACAGGTGTGACTGCTGTGCTCCAAGTACAGTATCTGTGAGGGGTTGCAGTGTTGTGGCACCAGCACCAATGCCTAAGGCACAATTTTTCAGCCCCTGTTTAACAGGGGCATGTAATTACAAATCTTGATCTAATAGTTCACAGCAGGGCCCATTCCTGCGCCCACCAAGAGTAACTATGAGGGCCTACAGTCTTGTGGCAACACCGTCCACCACCACCACCACCACCAAAGGCCCAATTTTTCTGCCCTGTTCAACAGGTGCATGCAATTACAAATCTTGATCTAATAACTCACAGCAGGGCCCATTCCTGCACCCACCAAGAGTAACTGTGAGGGCTTACAGTCTTGTGGCAACACCGTCCACCACCACCACCACCACCACCAAAGGCCCAATTTTTCTGCCCGGTTCAACAGGTGCATGCAAGTACAAATCTTGATCTATTAACTCACAGCAGGGCCCATTCCTGTGCCCACCAGTCTTGTGGCTACACCAACATCTAATAGGGCAAATTTCTGCAGAGTATATATGGCAGGCCCCTACTTTCAAACATCCAACTTACAAACGACTCCTACTTGCAAACGGCAAGAGAAAACAGGAAGTGAGAGGAAATCTACCCCTAGGAAGGAAAATTCTATCCTGTTAGATTTAATTTGGGAAAAAGGTATCTCCTCTCTACTGATGCTTTATCACCAATCCTTGTTTCAATTAAAACCCCACTTTTCCAAAAACATTTGTCATTGGGACGGAAAGTGAGGTGACATGTTCTGAACAGATGTGCAAAGACAGCAAATGTTACAGGGGTGATAACCCCTTCCTATGTTCTCCAAAAAGCTTAAAAATTGATTTTTTGGGGATGTAGCTACACTTCATAATGTACCTGTTCAGATTCTACTTAAGAACAAACCTACAGTCCATGTCTTGTTTGCACCACCTATATACTGCTGTTCAGAGTATATAGGGTTGTAGGTATAGGGTTTTATTTTGGGTGCGGGGTCCCCCTTAGTATCCATACAAGACCCAAAGGGGCTGGGGTGGGGGGGGGGGGGTGATGGGGTAGCCATGCCATTTTTCTCAAGGATTTTCAGCCATATGGCGGCCAGGACAAGACATGACATTAAAGCCGCAAGTGGTTTTAAATGGCTTCTTTTTTTCCTTTACAAATGTCATTTTGTGCAAGGACAGTTCTAAACACGGGAAACACATGCCACTTCACAGGCATACTTTAGACACCCCCCAGGTACCATATTTAAAGGAAAATTTCACTTTTTTTTTTTTCACTTTATGCATCATTAAAATGACTGCTCCCGAAAAAACTTTAGTTTTTAAAATTTCTTTTTGCATTGATATATGTCCCCTGGGGCAGGACCCGGGTCCCCAAACCTGTTTTATGACATTAACATGCATATTGGCCGTTGTAATTAGCAATTTTGATTTCGAACGTTCGCGTCCATTATAACGAATAGGGTTCGAAAATTCGCGCGAACTTTCGGTCCGTTCGAAGGTTCTGGTGCGAACCGAACCCGGGGGTGTTCGGCTCATCCCTAGCGGTGACGTACAACGCGTACGACGGCACTATAAAGGGGAAGTTCCATTCGGATGGCGCCACCCTTCATGTTAGTAAAGTTTGTTGAGAGACGATTCATGCTTTTCAGTCTTGCGCTTTTCAGTCCGTTACAGCGTGACGAATGTGCTATCTCCATTACGAACGCTAGTTTTACCAGAACGAGCGCTCCCGTCTCATACTTCATTCTGAGCATGTGCATTTTTTTTCACGTCGTTAAAGCTTACACACGCCCGTTTTTCATGACGAGAAAAACGACGAGGTGAAAAACGGAGAAAAAAATTAGAGCATGTTCCAATTTTTTCATGGCCATTTTTCACGTGGTGAAAAATGCTCTGAAGCCCACACACGATCATTTTTAATGACCATTTTAAAAAATTAAATTTTTCTCGTCATTAAAAACGGTCGTGTGTACGCGGCATTAGAAGAAATTTCACAAGTAGACTATATTCTTTGTGGACATCTCATCTTCCTGTTTTTGTTTTGTTTATCCTTGGATTCATTGCTCTCTCTCTCTCTCTCTATATATTATACATACACACTATATTACCAAAAGTATTGGGATGCCTGCCTTTACATACACATGAACTTTGATGGCATCCCAGTCTTAGTCCGTAGGGTTTAATATTGAGTTGGCCCACCCTTTGCAGCTATAACAGCTTTAACTCTTCTGGGAAGGCTGTCCACAAGATTTAGGAGTGTGTCTTTGGAAATATTTGAGAATTCTTCCAGAAGCACATTTGTGAGGTCAGGCACTGATGTGGGCGAGAAGGCCTGGCTCGCAGTCTCCACCCTAATTCATCCTAAAGGTGTTCTATTGGGTTGAAGTCAGGACTCTGTGCAGGCCAGTCAAGCTCCTCCACCCCAAACTTGCTCATTCATGTCTTTATGGACCTTGCTTTGTGCACTGGTCCAAATCATTTGGTGGTGGGGGGGTTATGGTGTGGGGTTGTTTTTCAGGGGTTGGGTTTGGCCCCTTAGTTCCAGTGAAGGGAACTCTTAAGGCGTCAGCATACCAAGACATTTTGGACAATTTCATGCTCCCAACTTTGTTGGAATAGTTTGAGGATGGTTCCTCCCTGTTCCAACATGACTGCACACCAGTGCACAAAGCCAGGTCCATAAAGACATGGATGAGTTTGGGGTGGAGGGAGGAACTTGACTGGCCTGCACAGAGTCCTGACCTCAACCCGATAGAACACCTTTGGGATTAATTAGAGTGGAGACTGTGAGCCAGGCCTTCTCGTCAAACATCAGTGCCTGACCTCACAAATGTGCTTCTGGAAGAATGGTCAAACATTCCCACAGACACACTCCTAAACCTTCTGGAAAGCCTTCCCAGAAGAGTTGAAGCTGTTATAGCTGCAAAGGGTGCGCCAACTCAATATTGAACCCTATGGACTAAGACTGGAATGCCATTAAAGTTCATGTGTGTGTGTGTGTGTGTGTGTGTAAAGGCAGGAGTCCCAATACCTTTGACAATATAGTGTATCTTGCTATGCCAAATTATGGTTAAGCCATGACTAGGATTCAGCACAGTCACTTTATTTCACTATTAAGATAAGGTCCTCTGCACTGTCACTTTATACCTTACTTCTTTATGTTCGATTAACATGGTTATTTATGTTTATGTCACTTTTATGTTTATGAATTTTGGTTGAGCGCAACATGGTATTGCCCTAATTGAACTTGTTTTGACAGGATATCTTCTTAGGTGTTTGCTGCCTCACCTATATATTTTTGTCACTTTTTAATGTTTGCATGGATGCACATTTTTTCCCTGTTTTTGTAGAATTTTTCTACAAAGCAAAAGTGTCTAAAATACCATCATAATGTGTTAAAATCCTTATAGTGTACATAGTACAAGTGACCAGGGGCGGATCGGGGGGGGGGGGCAATTGCCACCCCTGAGAAATGTGTTGCAGACCGGGTGGCTAGGCGGGTGACAGAGCGGGCGGCTCCGTGGGTGGGTGAGAGAGCGGGCGGGCCGGGCGCCTCAGTGTGGGGGCGGGTCAGAGAGCAGGCTCGGTGTGAGCGGGAAGCTGGCCAATCAGTGAGCCGGCGGGCAGGAGAGCAGAGAGATAAGATCATATCTCACCGTCCCACGCCCGCCCTGCATCCCTGCAGTAACTTCCGCCCTCACTGTGCAGGCAGCGTGGGCAGCAGAGAGATTACATTACCTCTCTGCTGCCTGATTCTGGGACACAGCAAGAGACAAGCAAAACACCACCTTAGCAGGCACGTGACAAGGTGTGGCAGGTGACAATCTGCAAGATGTGGCAGGTGACGTGGCAAGTGACAATCGGCAACGTGTGGCAGGCGACGGTGGCAAGTGACACACTAAGGGCTCCCACTGATTCGGCATTATGGTGAGTTGAACCATTTCATATTACAATGTAATAATAGAAATAATGCGCCAACACCAGCCATTTCCCTGATAAATTGCCCACAAAAAAACATATGGCAGTGCCCTTCCCTAGACAAGACTCTGGATCTGTCCCTGCAAGTGACAGCCCATGGTGGAGAACTGAGAATCTGTCACTCTTGAAGTCGCTTTAAGGAAATCACTGAGAAATATGTAGAATGTCATTGCTTACCTACCAAAGATGCTAGCTGTCTGGCTGTCTCTTGTTTAATACACTAACCCGCAACAAGCATGCAGCAAGTGAATGCAGAAGTTCTGATTCTCACCAACTCATAGCATTAAAGCCTCTACATCAGTGATAGAGACAGGCAACTAGAATTTGTCAGGATATTAGTAAAGCAGCCTATAAATTTCATTTAATACAGGTTACTTCTCAGCTGAACCGGCTTCAGAACTGAAAGAGAAAGAGCACAGCGCAAGTGATTAAGGTACAATCACAGTTGCAGCAAACAAGTTATGTGTCATGCACTGAGGGTTTGGGAGAATTCATACCTACAGTATGTGCTCTGTATTTACACTATATTGTCAAAAGTATTGGGACACCTCCCTTTACATGCACAAGAACTTTAATGGCATCCCAGTCTTAGTCTGTAGGGTTCAATATTGAGTTGCCCCCCCCCCCCTTTGCAGCTATAACAGCTTCAACTCTTCTGGAAAGGCTGTCCACAAGGTTTAGAAGTGTACAAAGAGCTACGGAAAAAATGGGGGACTTTAAAGGTGCAAGTAAACACAAGTATGTTAAAAAAAAATCAACATTTATTTTACATCATTAAAATTCATCTTATAAAATAATGGATTCAACAACCACACCTATCACATTTCATGTGAAAATTGTTGCATCCACTCGACATGTTTCGCCAAATTTTTTTACACAGTTTCTTCAGGAGTATACACATAAATTTATATAGAACAGTAAAAAATTCATAAGGAATAATATACTTATAATAATATATTATATTATCTGGTTGTCCAGACCATTGTTGTAGGGGTGTCAACTACCAAAGATATTATAGATAATACAAAATTTAAAAGTTATGTAACAATAATTATACTGAATAATGACTATGAAGTTGCTAATATCAAATTGGATGAACAATGCAATGAAATGTTTTATTTGCCTTTTTTCATTTTTGTTTAAAATAATTAAATAATTTTGTATGCATTATGTTAAAAAGTTTGATCATGTATGTAGCGGGGTGTTCCCCTTTAATCAGAGACAGGAAATTCCAGAGAGAGAGGAGTCGGGGGGAAGGAATATAAGGAGGGGGCGAGGCCTAACTCTTTTTCTTTGGACACGGGGAGGCAGAGAGAGAGATACACCTGTGCGGATCTGTGCTGTTCCAGGCCTGAAGCCTGGGGCCTGTGGAGCGAACCAAAGAGCCTTCCAACCCCTTTGCGAGCCTGGGTGGCATCCAGACTCATCTCTTCTGAAGTTATCTGGATCGGGGATCCGATCGCAGAAGTCGCTGTGGACGAGAACCGACACAGCCGGTGGAAGTTCCGGACTGAGGGAAGTTCCGGACTGAGGGAAGTGTTCCGGAGTGGTGAGCGAGCGAAAGCTCATCTTTAAACTGTTACTTTTATACTTTGTGCCTACTAGACTTCCGAGGCCTAACACCTCCGGTGAGGGAGAATTACCCCCCCCCTATTGGATTACAAATACATGGTTTTAAATACTTCAAGTGCACCACCTTTACAGATCCTGTGCCGGTGAAGATTTGTGTTTCTTCTAAGACTGAGTTTCATGGTTAGGGATCAGGCCTGATCCGTTAGATAGTTATAAGTTAGTTATCACACCACAGGGTGTTTAGGTAACGGTCGCCCCACGTGGCGTTCCGTCCCCTTTCCATTGCTGGTACACACACACACACACAGTATTGTGATTTATAACTGCAGGGACCTGCTTATGTGTTGTGAACCAAATGTTACATGCATGTTATCCCCTTTATCTTACCACTAGCAGTAAAGTCAGTTATTATTTACAACATTGTCTATGAGTCTGAGTTATCAATCCACACACCCACATTTAAAGCATAAGTGATTGTTTATGTGAAATTGCTGTGGGTTAACTGTGCCAGAGCAGGTAGAGCAGATTGCCGGGGGGTTGGGGAAGCTGTACTCAGGGCCCAAATCAAAACTTGCGGCTCTCTTAAGTTGAGGGTATCGCTACACGTGGGGGCTCGTAAATCCGGGATTACTGAGACAGCGGTGAGAGCCCGCCAAGACTTACCGGCATGGACCCGAAAGACATCAGAACGTGGTGTGAAGTAACTAAGACAGATCCAAGCCAGTCAGTGGTCATTAACATTCCGGGTCAGGAATGGTCGACCGAAACGGTGGAAGGGTTAATGAAGTCAGACCCAGGCACCTCACACCAGTATACGCTAGTGGAATATTCAGATGGGAAGCCAGAGGCTTGTAAATGCAAATATGCGCAGATGCCGGATAACAGATCTTATAGTCTGGCGCACGCTACTAAGAAAGAGCTATCACCAACGGGATCACCGCAAGTTGCGGCCCGTACCCCGCCAGAGAGGAAAGACGGAGCGACACCTCCGGTGACGCCTGCACCTGCCACGGCCATATCAACCGAACTGATAAAGGCGTTAGGGGATCTACTAACAAACTGTCAGAAGACAAGCACAGTGCACGTAGAGACTAGCTACCGGAGACTAAAAACATTCTCGGGGAAGCTCCCCGTCCCTGCGGGAGAGGAAGATTTTGACACTTGGGTGGAACAGGCATTACAAGCAGTAGAGGCATGGGAGGTGCCTGAAGCACAGAAAAGACAACGAGTTTTAGAAAGTTTGAAAGGTGCCGCGGCAGAAGCGGTGAAGAGCTTCTGTTTTGGAAATGCAAACTGTACAGCTCAAGATTGTCTGGCCATGCTGCAGGAAGAGTTTGGACAGCTGGAGAAGGTGACAGAGATGGTCTACCAATTTGAACATACTTTCCAGCAGTCGAATGAGAAACTGTCAGAGTATGTTAGAAGGTTGAACAGGCTGTTATGCAAGATCGTCCTGAAGAAGGGAATGCTGCCTAAAGATGCAGATGAAGCACGAATGAAGCAGATCATGAGGGGAGCGCGGCGCTCAGACCCAGTCTGGCTGCACCTGAAAACCTCAGGAGGAGGAATGTCACTAACCTACTCTGATCTAATAAAAATTATTAGGGACGAAGAGGCGCTGCAGAGAGATCAGCAGGTGGCCAGGGTGAAGGTCACCCCTGTACCAGTGTTGGTCAGTTCAGTCAAGAGCCCGGAAAGAGATGCAGAAGTCGACACTTTGAAATCACAAATGTCCCAAGTGTTGAAGATGCTGACCTCTTTGATGGAGAAAGATCAAAGAAGAGCAGAGAAACCAAGTCCAAGAAAGGAGTTGTTCCCGAATACCTCAGAACCAGCCTCCATTCAGGACCGAGAAGAGATGCTATGCTACAACTGCGGGGGCAGTGGCCACTTTGCCAGTAGGTGTTCCAGTCCCAAGAAGAAGAAAATGGATAATCGCCAGCCGGCGGGAAACTCCAGAGGGCCCCGGTGAGGGAGTCAACCGGGTGCCCATCTCTTTCAGTGAGCTCCAAACTGAATGGAAGGAAGCAAAAGAGAGGGGACAAGACCCCTCAGAAGGAATCTAGGGTCTCTCAACCAAGATACACACCAGAGAAAGGGGACAAGACCCCTCAGAAGAAATTTAGCACTCCCAAGAAGGAATGTCTACAACCAAGAGACAATAACATCCCTCAGCGGGTTTGTACTCCCATTAGGGTGGGGAGGGTCAATGCATACCAGGCTCAAGAGAGAATAAAGTCAAAAACAAACTGGATGAAGACAAGTCCTCAGAAGAAAGTGACCTCAACCCGGCCGTACCCAGAAGAATTGGTCGGCCCGTCCCCCACTGTATCTATCCAGGTGGAAGAAGTATATACAAAGGCCCTCCTGGACACTGGAGCTCAAGTGACTTTGTTGTACAGAGACTTCTACGATAGGCACTTAAGCCATTTGCCTATACAGAAGATAGAAGAACTGGAGATATGGGGCCTGGGAACGCAGAGGTTCCCCTATGATGGTTATCTGCCCATAAAGCTGACATTCGACCCCTCTGTGGCTGGGAAGACAGAAGTGTTCGACACCCTGGCAGTTGTGTGTCCTAGACCACCCGGGGCCAGCAAGATGTCCCTCATCATAGGCACCAATACGGATCTAGTGAGAAGACTTCTGACCCCCCTGGTGAAGATGAGGAGCCATCAAGATCCAAACATCCATCCCATGCTGAAGACAGCCTACCAACGGTTAGTGTTGGAGCAGAAGACCCCAGGAGAGGGGATAGGGAAGGTGTGGAGACTGGGGAGAGAAGGAGTGGTGCTGCAGCCCGGACAGGTGGCTTGCCTCAGGGCCACTGTGAAGCTCACCTGGAAGCAGCCTGGTCCCTTTGTCATGCTGGAATCCGACCCAAGGGAAGATCACTCAGGCCTGGAAGTGATACCGGAAGTGATTCCAATCAAGGCCCTGAAGAAAGCCAGGGGAAGAGTCCCGGTGAGTGTGAGGAACTCTACAGAAAGGGCCATAGAGATCCCTGCCCGGATGCTGTTGGGACAGGTGAGTCCTGCTGTCCCAGTCAGCTGGTCAGAAGTAAAGGGGACGGGTGAAGAAGGAGATGTTTGGGAAAAACTTTCCATGGAGAACCCGAATTTACCTGGAGCCTGGAAAGAGAGAGCCAAGGCCCAGCTGACTAGATGGGAGAAGATTTTCTCCAAAGATGAGTTCGATGTGGGGTGTGCGAGGAGTGCTACCCACCGCATCCGCCTGCAAGAAGACAAACCGTTCAGGGAGAGAGTCAGGCGGGTTCCGCTGGCAGATCTGGAGGATCTGAGGGAACAGCTTGCAGAACTGAAAAAGACTGGGGTGATTCGAGAGTCCAGAAGCCCTTATGCCTCTCCAATAGTGGTGGTCAGGAAGAAGAATGGGTCGCTGAGGCTCTGCATTGACTACAGAACTCTCAACAGGAGGACCACCCCTGATCAGTACACCACGCCAAGGATAGAGGACGCCTTACAGAGTTTGTCTGGAGCTAAGTGGTTCAGCGTGATGGACCTCAAGAGCGGGTACTATCAAATTCCCATGCACCCAGAGGATAAAGAAAAGACCGCTTTCATAACTCCTGTGGGGTTCTTTGAGTTTAATAGAATGCCTCAGGGCCTATCTGGGGCCCCAGCTACTTTTCAACGTCTCATGGAGAAGACTGTCGGAGATATGAACCTCATAGAAGTCCTCGTGTACCTGGACGATGTCATTGTCTTCGGGAGAACTTTGGAGGAACATGAGGCCCGATTGGAGAAAGTGTTGAGAAGGCTTAGTGAAGAGGGACTAAAGCTTTCCCCCGAGAAGTGTCGGTTCTACCAGTCTTCGGTGAACTATCTGGGACACATAGTGTCTGAAAAGGGGGTGGCTACTGATCCTGAGAAGTTGGAGGCAGTTACCTCCTGGCCAAGACCCACAACAGTCACCGAACTTAGATCTTTCCTGGGCTTCTGCTCCTACTATAGGAGGTTTGTGGATGGGTTTGCCCGTATTGCCAAGCCCCTAAATGAACTGCTCAAGACTGAAGGGGAAGAGGATGGCTTGGGACCCAGAAGACCCGGGGAGTCGGTTCAAGATCAGTGGACCCCCAGGTGTGAAGAGGCCTTCAGAACCCTGAAGAGGAGCCTCACCACAGCCCCAGTATTGGCCTATGCTGATCCCACCAGACCATACGAGTTACATGTTGATGCTAGTCATGAAGGCCTAGGTGGAGTGCTCTACCAAGAGTATGAAGAGCAACTGCGACCAGTGGCCTATGTGAGTCGGAGTCTGACCCCCTCGGAGAAGAACTACCCCACTCATAAGTTGGAGTTCTTGGCCCTCAAATGGGCAGTGGTGGACAAACTAAGAGACTACCTCTATGGGGCAGAGTTTACAGTAAAAACAGATAACAACCCTCTGACTTATCTATTCACCACTGCCAAGTTGGATGCCACAGGACACAGGTGGCTGGCTGCATTATCTGGGTTCAACTTCAGTCTTAAATACAGACCAGGGACTGGAAATAGGGATGCAGATGCCCTGTCCCGAAGATCTCATACCATGGCTGATGACTGGGAGGACTGGACTCAGGTAGCACCGGAGGGAGTGCGAGCCCTTTGTCAGGGGGCTGAATTTCAAGCCAGAGGGGGCTCCAGAGCCAAGGAGATAGGAGTTACCACAGTGGGAGTCCCAAAACACTACTGCGGGGTGACTCAACTTGAAGAGGAATGCTTACCGAAGCTGTCTAAGAAGGAACTGAGGTGCGACCAATTGGAAGACCCCATGGGGAGATTGGTCTTTGAAGCATTGGAAAACGAGAGTCCAGAGAAACTTCGACATCACCCCTCCAAGGAGGCTCGTCTGCTAAGGAGAGAGCTAGACAAGCTACAGGTCCATCAGGGAGTGGTCTACCGAAGGGGCCCCTCTGATGACTCCGAGGATAAATGGCAGTTGTTTCTCCCAGAGAAGCACCGAGAGACTGTGCTGGTTGCCTTACATGACCAGCATGGTCACCTGGGAGCTGAAAGAACCTTCCAACTTGTCAGAAGCCGGTTCTATTGGCCCTGTATGAGGGCTGAAGTGGAGGAATATTGCCACTCCTGTGCACGATGCATCCAGAGGAAGACTCTACCCCATCAAGCTGCCCCAATGGGCCACTTACAGAGTCAAGGCCCAATGGACCTGGTATGCATTGACTTTCTCTGCCTCGAACCCGATTTGAGTGGATTGGGAAATGTTCTGGTGGTAACCGATCATTTCACCCGTTATGCACAGGCGTTTCCCACCAGAGACCAGAAGGCTTCCACTGTAGCTAAGGTGCTTGTAGAAAAATACTTCGTCCACTATGGATTACCACAGAGAATCCACTCCGACCAAGGAAGGGACTTTGAGAGTCGCCTGATCCGGAACCTACTGGACTCCCTGGGAGTGGAAAAGACCAGGACTACCCCTTATCATCCACAAGGAGATGCCCAGCCTGAGAGATTTAACCGGACTTTGCTAAACATGCTTGGGACTCTGGAGACAGAGAAGAAGCAGCATTGGAGTCAACACATATCCACTTTGGTGCATGCCTACAATTGCACCACCAGTGATGTGACGGGTTACTCTCCCTATCGCCTCATGTTTGGGAGAGAAGCAAGATTGCCAGTGGATCTGGCCTTTGGCATTTCTCTAGACTATACCTCTGCTACCTCCCACAAAGGATATGTAGACAGACTTAGGTATAATTTGAAAGCGGCCTATGAACAAGCCCAAGCGGCCTCAGACCAGAGAGGGGCCCGAAATAAAAGGAACTATGATTTGAAGGTTCGAGTGCAAGACCTGCAGCCTGGAGACCGTGTTCTGCTACGCAACCTAGGGATCCCAGGGAAGCACAAATTTGCTGATAGGTGGAGGTCTGAGCCTTACGTTATTTGTAGGAAACTCCCTGGACTACCGGTGTACAAGTTAAAGCCAGAGGGGAGAGTGGGACCCTTGAAGACCTGGCACAGAAACCACTTACTCCCGCTTAAAGAAGCAGTCAGGATACCTCCAGTGAGGAACCTACCGGAATCTGTTTCCATCTTGGATACTCCCAGACCCAACACTCGGTCTCAGACCTCTCGATCTAGAGGTGGACAGGCTTCTCAATCAAGTGAAGATGGGAGAGGAGAACTGGAGTGGCTATGGCCTTCCCCAACCCCGGAAAATCCCACCATAGACCTTCCACCCACTGAGGATATGCAGGATGGGACCCTGAACCCAGAAGCTACAGAGTTCATTCCATCCAGTGGCGTGCCTGAATGCTGGGAAGATATTCCGGGCCTGTACTCAGATGAAGAAGAGACAGAGGCCCCAGAACCAGTGACGATGTCAGAAAGTGTTCCTGAAACAGAGCCTGTGGCACCAGAGCCTGAAGTCCCAAGGGAGCAGAGAGCTCGCAGAGTCGTGAGGCCTCCCATGAAGTTAACCTACCCTCAATTGGGAAAGAGCTCAGAGGACTCTGTTACCACCGCTAGAAGAAGTACAGAGTGCTCCAATCCTTCCACTGTTCATTTGGTGGAGGGCAACCCCAGCTCACTCTCTGGCACAGTTAGGCAGGCCACTCATGCCAGTGTGACCTGTGGGACAGGGAATCCCACCTCTGAGTTTTGGTGGCAATTCCCTGTACCAACATCATACTCCGCACTCTCTAAAATGGTTCAGGAATTTTGTTGAAATGTTTATCTTTGGGGACCAAAGAGTTTTAGTGGGGGGAGTGTGTAGCGGGGTGTTCCCCTTTAATCAGAGACAGGAAATTCCAGAGAGAGAGGAGTCGGGGGGAAGGAATATAAGGAGGGGGCGAGGCCTAACTCTTTTTCTTGGGACACGGGGAGGCAGAGAGAGAGATACACCTGTGCGGATCTGTGCTGTTCCAGGCCTGAAGCCTGGGGCCTGTGGAGCGAACCAAAGAGCCTTCCACCCCCTTTGCGAGCCTGGGTGGCATCCAGACTCATCTCTTCTGAAGTTATCTGGATCGGGGATCCGATCGCAGAAGTCGCTGTGGACGAGAACCGACACAGCCGGTGGAAGTTCCGGACTGAGGGAAGTTCCGGACTGAGGGAAGTGTTCCGGAGTGGTGAGCGAGCGAAAGCTCATCTTTAAACTGTTACTTTTATACTTTGTGCCTACTAGACTTCCGAGGCCTAACACCTCCGGTGAGGGAGAATTACCCCCCCCCCTATTGGATTACAAATACATGGTTTTAAATACTTCAAGTGCACCACCTTTACAGATCCTGTGCCGGTGAAGATTTGTGTTTCTTCTAAGACTGAGTTTCATGGTTAGGGATCAGGCCTGATCCGTTAGATAGTTATAAGTTAGTTATCACACCACAGGGTGTTTAGGTAACGGTCGCCCCACGTGGCGTTCCGTCCCCTTTCCATTGCTGGTACACACACACACACACAGTATTGTGATTTATAACTGCAGGGACCTGCTTATGTGTTGTGAACCAAATGTTACATGCATGTTATCCCCTTTATCTTACCACTAGCAGTAAAGTCAGTTATTATTTACAACATTGTCTATGAGTCTGAGTTATCAATCCACACACCCACATTTAAAGCATAAGTGATTGTTTATGTGAAATTGCTGTGGGTTAACTGTGCCAGAGCAGGTAGAGCAGATTGCCGGGGGGTTGGGGAAGCTGTACTCAGGGCCCAAATCAAAACTTGCGGCTCTCTTAAGTTGAGGGTATCGCTACACGTATAATAAGTATATTATTCCTTATGAATTTTTTACTGTTCTATTTAGATTGATGCGTATATTCCTAAAGAAGCTGTGTAAAAAAATTGGGCGAAACATGCAGAGTGGAAGCATCAATTTTCACATGAAATGTGATATATGTGGTTGTTAAATCAATTAATTTTATCAGATGAATTTTAATGATGTAAAATAAATGTTGATTTTTTTTAACATATTTGTGTCTACTTGCACCTTTAAATTCCCCCATTTTATATGTAATTATTTGTATTCAATACTAGGATGTTGTGCTAAAAATAATTTCTTCTCCGTTCAGAACTGAATAGTAGTAAGGTTTAGGAGTGTGTCTTTGGGAATGTTTGACCATTATTCCAGAAGCGCATTTGTGAGGTCAGGCACTGATGTTGGACGAGAAGGCCTGGCTCGCAATCTCCACTATAAATTTATCCCAAAGGTGTTCTATCGGGTTGAGGTCAGAACAGTCAAGTTCCTCCACCCCAAACTCACTCATCCATGTTTTTATGGACCTTGCTTTGTGTACTGGTGAGCAGTCATGTTGGAACAGAAAGGGGCCATCCCCAAACTGTGGTACGCTGACACCTTAAGAGTTCCCCTCCCTGGAACTAGGGGGCCAAGCCCAACCCCTGAAAAACAACCCCACACCATAATCCCCCCTCCACGAAATTATTTGGACCAGTGCAGAAAGCAAGGTCCATAAAGACATGGATGAGCGAGTTTGGGGTGAAGGAACTTGACTTGCTATTCCGGCCTGAGCCCGCAGACGGTGAATCGGAGCCCGGGATACATAGCAGGGGGGGGGAGCAAGGGATGTGTGGAAGAATTCGGGCAGCAGCCCAGGCGCCAGGATGCAATTTCTTGTTGCCATGGTGACCTGGCACCTGGGATTTGTATAGTCCTATTGTAAAGTGTTATAAAATAGAATATTTGAATGGGTTCTGACATATGTAACAGTTTATAATTCCTTTGTATTATTTCTGGAATGTAACCAATTTCTCTGCACGGTACCATGTTTGTAATCTACTGTGACCCCTTGACTGCACTAAAAAAAAAATTATGAAGAAGAATTCCATATTCAAGTAAGAATACTATCTTGTATTTTGCTCATATTTCAGCTTTAAGATTTGTAAAGATTGTTCACTTAACCTCCGAAAGATTTACCACCCTTCATGACCAGGCCATTTTTTGCGATACGGCACTGCATTACTTTAACTGACAATTGCGTAACCATGCAACGCTGTACCCAAAGAACATTTCTTTTGGTCTTATTTGATCACCTCTGCGTTTTTTAATTCTTTGCGCAATAACACACACAAAAAAAAAAAAAAAATTGGAAAAAAAAAAAAAAAACAATATTTTTTACTTCCTACTATAAAACATATCCAATAAATAAAAAAAAACGAATTTCTTCATAAATTTGGGCCAATATATGCTGCTACATATTTTTGGTATCAAAAATCCCAATAAGCGGTTATTGCTTGGTTCGCGCAACAGTTATAGCTGCTATAAACTATGGGATATATTTTTTATTAGTAATGGCGGTTAGGCTTGTGCAATTCGTTTCGTAACGAATTGAAATTCGTCCGAATTTAGCAACTTTCGGACATTCGGAAGCATTCGAATTTCCGAACAAAGCAATTATGAATAAGACCGAATCCGAAATAAATTATACCGCAAATAGCGTATGCCCGAATGTCTTCGGCATAATTCGTTATGAAAAAGTTACGAATGTACGAATCCATACAAAGCACAATAACACTCACTCTGCTCTGCTCTCTGCTTCTCCCACACCGTGCTGAACTCCCTCTCAAAATGGTGTACAGGGGCGGAGGCTATAGCCGCATGTAAAAAACGAAAGTAAAATACGAGATTTCGAATCCATTCGAAGCACAATAACACTCTGCTCTGCTCTCTGCTTCTCTCTCACCGTGCTGAACCCTATCAAAATGGTGTACAGGGGCGGAGGCTATAGCCGCATGTAAAAAACGAAAGTAAAATACGAGATTTCGAATCGTTACAAATAACCGCTATGTATTTAGAAAAGTACAAATCCATTCGAAGCACATTAGGCATAATAGGCAGCGTCGTCGTGAGAGAGACACAGAAAATTACGAATCAACGAACCCAAAAAAAGTTACGAAAGTAGGAGTTGTGTCCAGAATCAACGAAAAACAATGTATTCTACCGAAAGTACGAATTATAAATCAACTAAAAATTCAACGAAAAATGTCGCTTGCGAAAATACGAATTAGTCCGAACACGAAAAATCCCGTCTAGCAAAATTACGAATGATTACGAATCAACAGGACCGAAAAGAAACGAACCGAAACTAACCGAATTTTTCCGTTGTGCACAAGCCTAATGGCGGTGATCAACGACTGATAGCGGGACTGCCATATTGCGGCGGACATTCTGACACTTTAAGGGGACCAGTGACACTAATACAGTGATCAGTGCTAAAAATATGCACTGTCACTGTACTAATGACACTGGCAGGGAAGGAGTTAACATCAGGGATGATCAAAGGATTAACCGTGTGCTTAGCCTGTGTTTTACTATACTGTGTAAGGTTCTTTTACTAGGGGAAGAGGTGGATTTTATTCCCTGTTTTGCAGGGACACAAATTCCATCCCTTCTCCCCTGTCAGAGCGGCGATTTGCCTTGTTTACATAGGCAGATCGCAGTTCTGTGTCTTTCCCTGACGATCGGCTAGTGCCAGAGGACAGAGTACCCTGCACCTGCCGATCAGATTCTGCTGTGTGTAATCACAGTGGAAGAGAGCCCCCGATGCGGCACATCTGCGCCTCCTACCTGGAAATGTTGTTATTTATATATACGTGATCCGGGGCAGAGCTGCTGCCCTTCAGCAGTAAAACTGCGGTTTAAGAGATCCCGTCTTCTTGATTTCCCTCATTTTCAATGTAAGTTAAAGACATAGCAGTGCCAGTACCTCCTGCCAGGATTTTGGCCTGCAAAGCCTCTTTTCCTCTTTCACAAAAAATACACCGATTGCTGCTGGGCACCATCTTGTAGCCGCCATCAGTGGCCTCAGCTGACCCTTATGAAAATCTGTAGCAGGATCTTACGCATGGCCGAATGCACATACATATAGACCGTGTTGTTCTGTATTGACATCTCATCATGTTAGCAAACAGGCAGAACAGAGATTAAAAGGATTTCATAGAATGGCTGGAAACAGGGATGATGTGAGCACCAGAAAATATTTACAGAAGTAAAGGGCAGAGAGTGAATGTAAAATACAGCCATGAAAGGGAAATATGTGAAAGAGAGACTTCTGCCGCTCAGTGCACCTTCTATTTAAATAGGCCAATCTGCGTCCTGCACAGAAATCTGGATCCTGATGCCGAGGGCGCTCCAGGACACAGCCTTTGTGCTTTTAACACAGTGAGGTGCAGGAAGCAGACAGACAGGGCAATGACATTGACTGGGGGGGGGGGGCACAAGCCAAGGGGAGCCAGAGCGATCTAACAACCACAGACGTGATGACTTCAAACTCAGTGACATTACAGCTTTAGCAAGGTAAAAGCACAGTGACCGAGTGCATTTTCTCTCATCTGCACCCCTCCCCCCACACAATAGCAGATACCAAAAATCCAATATATTGCAGCTTACCAATCATTATGGCTGCATTACTTTTCTTCTTTTTTTTTAGGCTTTACCCCTTTGTTTCCACCTGGTGATCTGGCCAATAGCACACTTATAAGGTGAAACTGAACACACAGTGGGGGTTATTTCCGAAAGGCAAATCCACTTTGCACTACATTACAAAGTACACTTGAAATTGCACTGAAATGCACTTGGAAGTGCAGTCACTGTAGATCCAAGGAGGACATGCAAGGAAAATAAAAAACAGCATTTTAGCTTGCACATGATTGGATAATAAAATCGGCAGAGCTTCCCCTCATATCAGATCTACCCCACAGATTTACAGCGACTGCACTTCCAAGTGCACTTTCAGTGCAATTTCAAGTGCACTTGTAGATTGCACATATAGTGCAAAGTGGATTTGCCTTTAGTAAATAAACCCCACTGTGTTTCATTTACATTGCCCTTTTATTTCTGTATATGAATGATGCCACTGTAATTATTTCAATAGAAAAAACATCTAAGTACCTTTTTCCTAATCGATATACAGCTGTAACATGACCCAGATCTTTCCCAGCCAGTCTGCAGGGAAACATAAGCAGGGGGAGCTTCTAGTCCTCTTCTGCTGGTCACAAAAAAAAAAAAAAAAAAGGAAAAATAAATATTTAATATCAATAAACTGTCTTAAAGTGGAGTTCCACCCAAAAATGGAACTTCAGCTTTAACCATTTAACGACCGCCCACTGTAAATATACGTCGGCAGAATGGCACAGACAGGCACAATCACGTACCTGTACGTGCCTGCCTTCGTATGGGTGGGGGACCCCCCTCCGGTACAGTGAGCAGCCGGGATCGCTTCGGGAGTGATCCGTGATGAGGGGGCCGCCATTCGATTCTGGCCACCCCCTCACGATCGCTCCCGGCGAATGAAAAGCTTCCTCTGCCTGTGTAGTGTTTACACAGGCAGGAGGAAGTGATGTCATCTTGCGGCGCTCACATATACCGAGCGCCGCATGAGAGAAGACATCAGGTTAGTGCACTAAACAGCACACTGACACCAGGACACATAGGCACACGATCGCCCCCCCAGACACCCCCAAGTCACAGTGTCACTGATTGCAGTGACCATTTATTTACTGATCACTGCAATCAGTGACATTTGTAAAAGAGTGTTTTAGGTCCAGTGTAGCCCCCTAACCCCCCCTGATAAAGGTTTAACCCCTTGATCGCCCCCCAGGTAACCCTTTCACCGCTGTCACTAAGCAATCGTTTTTATGATCGCTGTCTTAGTGTCGGTGATGCTGATAGGTAGCCAGTTATTTTTTTTAGGTTCGCCGCAGGTTTTTATAGCGTCAGGTACCCCCATATATTACCTAATAAAGGTTTAACCCCTTGATAGCCCCCCCCCAGGTAACCCTTTCACCCCCTTTTGCCAGTGTCACTAAGCGATCGTTTTTCTGATCGCTGTCTTAGTGTCGGTGATGCCGATAGGTAGCCAGTTATTTTTTTTAGGTTCGCCGCAGGTTTTTATAGCGTCAGGTACCCCCATATATTATCTAATAAAGGTTTTAACCCCCTAATTGCCCCTAGTTAACCCTTTCACCAGTGAACACCGTATAAGTGTTACTGGTGATACTGGTTAGCCAGTTAGATATTTTGTTATTTAGGTTCCCCGTCAGGTTTTTATATAGCGCCAGGTACCCCCATATATTACCTAATAAAGGTTTAACCCCCTGATTGCCCCTAGTTAACCCTTTCACCAGTGATCACCATATAAGTGTTACGGGTGACGCTGGTTAGTTAGTTTGCTTTTTATAGTGTCAGGGCACCCGCCATATATAACCCAATAAAGGTTTAACCCCCTGATCGCCCGGCGGGTGATATCAATTAGGTTCTAGTGTCAGAGAGGGTCTGCGTCGCCCCAGGCAGCGTCAGGTTAGTGCCAGGAACGCTAACACCCACGCATGAAGCATACACCTCCCTTAGTGGTATAGTATCTGAACAGATCAATATCTGATCTGATCAGATCTATACTAGCGTCCCCAGCAGTTTACGGTTCCCAAAAACGCAGTGTTAGCGGGATCAGCCCAGATACCTGCTAGCACCTGCGTTTTGCCCCTCCGTCCAGCCCAGGCCACCCAAGTGCAGTATCAATCGATCACTGTCACTTACAAAACACAACACACATAACTGCAGCGTTCGCAGAGACAGGCCTGATCCCTGCGACTCCAGTGCTGTAGGAGGTGATTTCACCACCACAGTTAAAAAAAAAAAGAGCATATATGCCGAAGCATTGGGGCGGAGGAGCGATTTTGCTCCTAATGCCGCGTACATACGGTCAAAATTCCGATGGAGGCATGCCGTGGAAAAGTCCGACCATGTGTGTGCGGCATAACTTTTGCGGGAGGATGCCCCCATGCTTCGGCATATATAAATGGTGCATGTATGCCCATCATTAGAAGTGGGTGGATGAAGGGAGGTATTCTAATGGTGGGCATACCCACCGATCAATCTCTTTTTTTCATTCAGCCAACAGGCTGCATGAAAAAAAAGATGGACTTTGGTTATACCAGATTGATGCTTGCGGGTTTAGGTATCATCTTGGTATCATTCTATTCAGCCAGCGGCCGACTTCATGTAAAAGCAATCCTAGCGGCTAATTAGCCTCTGGACTGCTTTTACAAGCAGTGGGAGGGAATGTCCCCCACCTCCGGATATAAAAAGCGCCATTGGGAAATTGGGAAAGCATTTTATCACACCGATCTTGGTGTGGTCAGATGCTTTGAGGGCAGAGGAAAGATCTAGGGTCGAATAGACCCCAGTTTTTTCAAAAAAAGAGTACGTGTCACTACCTATTGCTATCATAGGGGATATTTACATTCCCTGAGATAACAATAAAAATGATAAAAATAAATAAAAAATATGGAAAAAACAGTTTAAAAATAAAAAAGCCCTGCTCTTGCGCAATGGCAAACGCAAGCGTCGGTCTGGCGTCATATGTAAACAGCAATTGCATCATGCATGTGAGGTATCACCGCAAAGGTCAGATCGAGGGCAGTCATTTTAGCAGTAGACTTCCTCTGTAAATCTAACGTGGTACCCTTTAAAGGCTTTTAAAAATGTATGTAGTTTGTCGCCACTGCGCGTTTGTGTGAAATTTTAAAGCATGTAGTGTTTGGTATCTATGTACTCGGCCTCGGATCATCTTTTTTATTTCATCAAACATTTGGGCAATATAGTGTGTTTTAGTGCATTGAAATTAAAAAAAGTGTATTTTATCCCCAAAAAATGCGTTTGAAAAATCGCTGCGCAAATACTGTGTGGAAAAAAAAATGCAACACCCACCATTTTAATCTGTAGGGCCTTTGCTTTAAAAAAATATATAATGTTTGGGGGTTCAACATAATTTTCTTGCAAAAAAAAGAATTTTTTTCATGTAAACAAAAAGTGTCAGAAAGGGCTTTGTCTTCAAGTGGTTAGAAGAGTGAATGCAAGCTTCCTTATGTTGTGTATAAAATGCCAGGCCAATTCAAAACCCCCCCAAATGACCCCATTTTGGAAAGCAGACACCCCAAACTATATACTGAGAGGCATGTCGAGTCCATGGAATATTTTATATGTTGACACAAGTTACGGAAAAAAGACAATTTATTTTTTTGCACAAAGTTGTCACTAAATGATATATTGCTCAAACATGCCATGGGCATATGTGGAATTACACCCCAAAATACATTCTGTTGCTTCTCCTGAGTACGGGGATACCACATGTGTGAGACATTTTGGGAGCCTAGCTGCGTACGGGACCCCAAAAACCAAGCACCGCCTTTAGGCTTTCTAAGGGTATAAATTTTTGATTTCACTCCTCACTGCCTATCACAGTTTCGGAGGCCATGGAATGCCCAGATGGCACAAAACCCCCCCAAATGACCCAATTTTGGAAAGTAGACACCCCAAGCTATTTGCTGAGAGGTATGGTGAGTATTTTGCAGATCTCGCTTTTTGTCACAAAGTTTTGAAAATTGAAAAAAATATATATATATTATTTTATTTCTTTATTTTCAAAAACAAATGAGAGCTGTAAAATACCATGCCTCTCAGCAAATAGCTTGGGGTGTCTACTTTCCAAAATGGGGTCATTTGGGGGGGTTTTGTGCTATTTTGGCATTTTATGGCCTTCGAAACTGTGATAGGTAGCGAGGAGTGAAATCAAAAATTTGTGCCCTTAGAAATCCTTAAGGCGGTGCTTGGTTTTCGGGGCCCCGTACGCGGCTAGGCTCCTAAAAAGTCCCACACATGTGGTATCCCCGTACTCAGGAGAAGCAGCAAAATGTATTTTGGGGTGCAATTCCACATATAACCATGGCATGTGTGAGCAATATATCATTTAGTGACAACTTTTTGTAATTTATTTTTTTTTGTCATTATTCAATCACTTGGGACAAAAAAAAAAAATATTCAATGGGCTCAACATGCCTCTCAGCAATTTCCTTGGGGTGTCTAGTTTCAAAAATGGGGTCATTTGGGGGGGTTTGTACTGCCCTGCTATTTTAGCACTCAAGAAATGAGATAGGCAGTCATAAATTAAAAGCTGTGTAAATCCCAGAAAATGTACCCTAGTTTGTAGACGCTATAACTTTTGTGCAAACCAATAAATATACCCTTATTGAATTTTTTTTTTACTAAAGACATGTGGCTGAATACATTTTGGCCTAAATGTATGACTAAAATTTAGTTTATTCGATTTTTCTTATAACAAAAAGTAGAAAATATCATTTTTTTTCAAGATTTTCAGTCTTTTTCCGTTTATATCGCAAAAATTTTTTTTTACAGAGGCAATCAAAGAAATAACCATTAAAAGAAAGCTCTATTTGTGGGAAGAAAAGAACGCAAATTTCGTTTGGGTACAACATTGCATGTCCGCACAATTCTTCAGTTAAAGCAGCGCAGTGCCAAATTGTGAAATCACCTCTGGTCATTAAGCTGCGTAATGGTTCGGGGCTTAAGTGATGGTGACCCCCTGACATGCCACATTTGGCATGTCATTTTTTTGGGGGGGGCAGATGCCCTCTTTTTAGAAGCCTCCAGCTCCCACGTTCTCCCAAGATTGCCTGGCCAATCACAGCGTGTTCGAGCATGCGTAGTGCGTGCCCGTCTGTGAAGCCACAGCTGGATGCCCACAGTCAGAATGACGGCGCTGCAGAGAGGAGCAGGGCTTTGTTCGCCTGCATCGCTGGGCCGTGGGACATGTGAGTGTCTGATTATTAAAAGTCAGCAGCTACACTTTTTGCAGCTGCTGACTTTTATATGGGCGGAACTCTGCTTTAAATTGTCATACAAATATATACAGTTGCAAAAAAAGTATGTGAACCCTTTTGGAATGATATGGATTTCTGCACAAATTGGTCAAAAAAGGTGATCTGATCTTCATCTAAGTCACAACAATAGACAATCACAGTCTGCTTAAACTAATAACACACAAAGAATTAAATGTTACCATGTTTTTATTGAACACACCATGTAAACATTCACAGTGCAGGTTGAAAAAGTATGTGAACCCTTGGATTTAATAACTGGTTGAACCTCCATTGGCAGCAATAACTTAAAACAAACGTTTCCTGTAGTTGCAGATCAGACTTGCACAACAGTCAGGAGTAATTCTTGACCATTCCTCTTTACAGAACTGTTTCAGTTCAGCAATATTCTTGGGATGTCTGGTATGAATCGCTTTCTTGAGGTCATGCCACAGCATCTCAATCGGGTTGAGGTCAGGACTCTGACTGGGCCACTCCAGAAGGCGTATTTTCTTCTGTTTAAGCCATTCTGTTGATTTACTTCTATGCTTTGGGTCGTTGTCCTGTTGCAACACCCATCTTCTGTTGAGCTTCAGCTGGTGGACACGTGGCCTTAAGTTCTCCTACAAAATGTCTTGATAAACTTGGGTATTAATTTTTCCTTCGATGATAGCAATCCGTCCAGGCCCTGACACAGCAAAGCAGCCCCAAACCATGATGCCCTCACCACCATACTTCACAGTTGGGATGAGGTTTTGATGTTGGTGTGCTCTGCCTTTTTCTCCACACATAGTGTTGTGTGTTTCTTCCAAACAACTCAACTTTGGTTTCATCTGTCCATAGAAAATGTTGCCAGTACTGCTGTGGAACATCCAGGTGCTCTTGTGCAAACTGTAAACGTGCAGCAATGTTTTTTTGGACAGCAGTGGCTTCCTCTGTGGTATCCTCCCATGAAATCCATTCTTGTTTAGTGTTTTACGTATCGTAGATTCTCTAACAGGGATGTTAGCATATGCCAGAGACTTTTGTAAGTCTTTAGCTGACACTCTAGGATTCTTCTTCACCTCATTGAGCAGTCTGCGCTGTGCTCTTGCAGTCATCTTTACAGGACGCCCACTCCTAGGGAGAGTAGCAGCAGTGCTGAACTTTCTCCATTTATAGACAATTTGTCTTACCGTGGACTGATGAACAGCAAGGCTTTTGGAGATACTTTAATAACCCTTTCCAGCTTTATGCAAGTCATTTCTTAATCGTAGGTCTTCTGAGAGCTCTTTTGTGCGAGGCATCATTCACATCAGGCAATGCTTCTTGTGAAAAGCAAACCCTGAACTGGTGTGTGTTTTTTATAGGGCAGGGCAGTAGACATGTGCGATTAGTTTCGTACAAATCGGAAATTCGTACGAATTTTTAGAAATTCGTACATTTCTACAAATCCGAATTTTTATGAATACGAATTCTGTACGAAATACGAAATTTCGTTTACGAATTTCGGATCCAAATTCAAACTACCAAATAACGAATTTCAACTAATAAGAAAGAAACAAACAAAAAAAAAAGTTACGAAAGTAGGAGTTGTGTCCAGAATCAACGAAAACAGTGTACTCTACCCCGTCCGAAAGTACGAATTATGGTATTGAGCTTCCCTTTAATAGTGCCGTTGTACGTCTTATACGTCACCGTGTTCTTGGCATTCGGAATTTCCGACAACATTTGTGCGACCGTGTGTATGCAAGACAAGTTTGAGCCAACATCCTTCGGAAAAAAAATACACGGTTTTGTTGTCGGAATTTCCGATCGTCTGTACGCGGCATGAGTCCGTAGAGGTCAATATTAACGATTCGTATGAAATTCGTATTTCGTACGAATCCGAATTAAATTCCATACACGAATTGAGAATTACGTTTTTTTTAATACGGAACGGAACGAAACTAAACAAATTTTTTGACGGCTCCCATGTCTACAGGGCAGCTGTAACCAACACCTCCAATCTCATCTCATTGATTGGACTCCAGTTGGCTGACACCTCACTCCATTTAGCTCTTGGAGATCTCATTAGTCTAGGGGTTCACATATTTTTTCCACCTGCACTGTGAATGTTTACATGGTGTGTTCAATAAAAACATGGTAACATTTAATTATTTGTGTGTTATTAGTTTAGGCAGACTGTGATTGTCTATTGTTGTGACTTAGATGAAGATCAGATCACATTTTATGACCAATTTGTGCAGAGATCCATATCATTCCAAAGGGTTTACATACTTTTTTTGCAACTGTATTTGAAATAAAATCTTTATTTTTATTTTTTTGCATTAACATGGTGTAGGCTGATTTCTGCCAGTGTCATGCCCCTCCAGCCTGTGTCTTAGAATAATTGCAGGCCATAAATGGCTCAAATTTACTTTACTTACAAATATAAATTTTGTGCGTTTTGTAATCCAATTGATTTCGAAATCCGACCAACCAAGCCTTCGATTTCACCTCGTTGCTACAGAAAAGAAATTTTGTGACAGGAATCTCCTTTTCCTTCCAGGTCACAGCTCATTTATTTTTCGTTTAGATTTTCATCACAAGATTCTTCCATTATTGATTAGAAATTCGTTAATTTTTCCAAAAATTTCCAGCATGCCCAATCACTCAAATTAGATGGCCGCACGAGAATCGTCCATTGCTGCAGCCCATTAATGGTGTGAAATTCTTAATTAAAATTTTCAAAACAAAATCTGTGGCCAGCTTAAAAGGGAGGTGAAGCCTCCATCAATCTACATGTAATATCCCACCCCCATTGTGTTAAGCTGGTTAGTGGGCATGGAAGAGGAGGAAGGGAGTGGACTGTCATTTACCACTATGTATATGCCCACATGTGTGACTCTATAGTCACATGGGCTGCTCAGATGTGATAGGGAGGAAATGCTCCGCATTGAACCTCACTGAAAATTGAGCATGTGCAGAGTTGCTAACACTACTCTGCAAAATCCCTAGCTGAATTGGGGACTTGGATAGTTGGGAGAGATATAGAACAGCAGGATCAACCAGTTTTTTTTTTTTGCAGAATACAAAAAACAATTCTCATAGGGGTTGATTCACTAAAACAGGAGAGTGCAAAATCTGGTGCAGCTGTGCATAGAAACCAATTAGCTTCCGTTTTTTATGTCAAAGCTTAATTAAACAAACTGAAGTTAGAAGCTAATTGGCTACCATGCACAGCTGTACCAGATTTTTCCCTCTCCAGTTTTAGTAAATCAACCCTATAGTGACTGAGTATGAACAGCATGTAATCAGGACATTTTTAAAGCAGGGCAAAAGGGGCAGCTGCCCTGGGCCCCATCATTGTCGTGGGGCCCAAAGCAGCTGCCTCATACTTGCCAACTTTCCCAGTTTAAATATCCCTTGAAGTTTTAGTCCTGTGCTGTGTCTCAATATCTCAGTGTAATGTTCTGTTGCTGCTTCCCAGCTCTGCCCTATTGCCATGTACAGATGACTCACCGGCAGACCCTGTGTTTACATGTAAATAACTTGCATTGATATGTATATAGCGGTGGCATTAAGGCCTCATGCCCACGGACGGTTTTACAGCCGCATTTTTTACAGCTTAAAAACGCCTGTCCATGTTATTGTATAAATTTTTACGACCGTAGCCGGAGCTCAAAAACGCAATCGCAGCGTTTTTGCGCGTTTTCTAACACTTCGCTTTTTTTATGCCTAATGCCGATGCCGCGGAACGCACTGGTCCTGGGTTTTTTTTACAGCTTAAAAACGCCTATGCTATTTGCAGCTCAAAAACGCCTAGGTGGGCATGAAGCTATAGACTAACATGGACAGGCGTTTTTAAGCTGTAAAAAACGCTCAAAAACGCAGCTGTAAAAACGTCCGTGGGCATGAGGCCTAATATGTAAATAGCCGCGAACCATGTCATTGATATGCAAATAGCAGCATTCATATGTATATCATGTCCCCCTGAGGTCATATCTACCATCACTTCTGCTGAATGCTGCCCACTGGGGAGGTAAAGGAGCATGCTTGAAAGTCCTGCCTACAACTATAGCCATTAAGCCTAACATCAGCCTGTTCTGCAAAGGTAAGCAAATTGGAGGTGGAACCCTTCTTCAAAAGAACATGGTGCCACAGCATCCTAAATTTTGGTGCATATGAATAGTGATGAGCCGAACACCCCCGGGTTCGGTTCGCACCAGAACCCGCGAACGGACCGAAAGTTCGTACGAACATTAGAACCCTATTAAATACAATGGATGCGAACGTTCGAATTCTAAAGTGCTAATTATAACAACTATTATGCATGTTATTGTCCTCAAAAGGGTTTGGGAACCCGGGTTCTGCACCAGGGGACATGTATCAATGCAAAAAGAAGTTTTAAAAACGGTCGTTTTTCGGGAGCAGTCATTTTAATGATGCATAAAGTGAAAAAAAAAAAAGTCAAATATTCCTTTAAATATCGTACCTGGGGGGTGTCTAAAGTATGCCTGTGAAGTGCCACGTGTTTCCCGTGTTTAGAACTGTCCCTGCACAAAATGACACTTCTAAAGGAAAAAAAAGCCATTTAAAACTGCTTGCGGCTTTAATGTAATGTCTGGTCCCGGTAATATGGATGAAAATCTTTAAGAAAAATGGCATAGCTACCCCATGACCCCCCCCCCCCCCACCAGCCCCTTTGGGTCTTGTATGGATATTAAGGGGAACCCCGCACATAAAATAAAAAAGGCCCTATATACTCTGAACAGCCGTATACAGGCGGTGCATACAAGACAGGGACTGTAGGTTTGTTCTTATGTAGAATGTGTTTGTAATTTTGAACAGGTACATTGTTGAAGTGTAGCTCCAGCCCAAAAATCTATTTTTAAACTTTTTGGAAAACATAGGTAAGGGTTATCACCCCTGTAACATTTGTTTTGCTGTCTGTGCCCCTGTTCAGAACATTTCACCTCACTTTCCGTCCCAATGACAACTGTTTTTGAAATGTGGTGTTTTTCTTGAAACAAGGATTGCTGATAAAGCATCAGTACAGAGGAGACACCTTTCTCCCATATTTATTCTTACAGGAGAGAATTTTCCTTCCTAGTGGTAGATTTCCTCTCACTTCCTGTTGTCTTCTTGCGTTTGCAAGTAGGAGTCGTTTGTAAGTTGGATGTTTGAAAGTAGGGACCTGCCGTATATACTCTGCAGAAATAGGCCCCTTAGTTGTTGGTGTTGGCACAACACTGTAAGCACTCACAGTTACTCTTGGTTGGTGCTGGAACGCCCTGCTGTCAACTATTATATCAGGAATTTTAATTACATATAATTGTTGAACAGTGGTAGTAAAAATTGGGCCTTTGATGGTGGTGCTGGTGCCACAACACTGTAAGCCCCGACAGTTACTCTTGGTGGGTGCAGCAATGGGCCCTGCTGTGAATTATTAGATCAAGAATTGTAATTGCATGCCCCTGTTGAACAGGGGCTGAAAAATTGGGCCTTAGGCACTGGTGGCACAACACTACAACCCCTCACAGATACTGTACTTGGAGCACAGCAATGAGCCCTGTTGCAAAGTATTGCTTCAAAAATTGTAATGACACGCCCCTGTTAAACAGGGGCTGAAAAATTGGGCCTTAGGCACTGGTGGCACAACACTACAACCCCTCACAGATACTGTACTTGGAGCACAGCAATGAGCCCTGTTGCAAAGTATTGCTTCAAAAATTGTAATGACACGCCCCTGTTAAACAGGGGCTGAAAAATTGGGCCTTAGGCACTGGTGGCACAACACTACAACCCCTCACAGATACTGTACTTGGAGCACAGCAATGAGCCCTGTTGCAAAGTATTGCTTCAAAAATTGTAATGACACGCCCCTTTTAAACAGGGGCTGAAAAATTGGGCCTTAGGCACTGGTGCCACAACACTCCAACCCCTCACAGATACTGTACTTGGAGCACAGCAATGAGCCCTATGGCAAATTATTGCTAAAAAAATTGTAATTACACGCCCCTGTAAAACAGGGGCTGAAAAATTGGGCCTTAGCCACTGGTGGCGGCACCCATAAACAAAAATGATCTTCCAAGCTATCATCATCAATCGTATCATTGAGGACTCGGAGGAGGAGGATAGCCAGTCAACATAACAGCACAGGCACTCAGCATCAGCATCAGTCTTGAAGGGATGTGACATGTTAAAATCAATTAGTCTGTTATATCAGCATCAGGTGTGTGGTAGCTGGTGGTGATCCAAGACTGGTTCATCTTGATGAAAGTCAGTCGATCAACCGAGTCGGTGGACAGGCGCACCCTGTGATCCGTGACAAATCCTCCAGCAGCACTGAATGTGCGTTCCGAAAGAACGCTGGATGCAGGACAGGCCAGTAGCTCAATTGCATACTGTGCAAGCTCTGGCCAGTGATCCATCCTCAAGACCCAGTAAGCCAGAGGATTTTCGGTGGGGAAGGTGTCCAAGTCTGACCTTGCCCCTAGATATTCCTGCACCATGTTTATCAGACGCTGGCGATGGTTGCTGGAACCGATCATACTTTGGGGCTGCGGACTAAAGAATTGTCTGAACGCATCGGTCAGACGGCCACCTTCCCCACCGCTCCTTCTTTGACTGGCCGAAGCCTCAGCAACTCGTTGTCCAGGACCAGGAGTTTGTAACCTCCCAGTCTCTGGGAACGCGTTGCACAGACCTTTCTGCAAGGCCTCCCGGAGTTGTCTCATCCTCTGCTCCCTCTGCGACGGTAACATAAGGTCCGCAACCTTACCCTTGTACCGTGGATCAAGGAGAGTGGCCAGCCAGTAATGGTCCCTCTCCTTGATCCGAAGAATACGAGGATCCTTCCGCAGACTTTGCAGGATCAGGGAGGCCATGCAGCGTAGGTTTGCTGAGGCATTCGCTCCGGAGTCCTCTGGGTCACTAAGGACGACATGATCCGCAGCCACCTCCTCCCAGCCACGTACAAGTCCACTGGTTTCTTGGGACTGTAAATCATCCCTAAAAGACTGCTGCTGATGATGCTGAGTGCCAGCCTCCACCTCCATGCTGACACAATCCTCCTCCTCCTCCTCTTCCTGTGCGATGGGTGGGACAGAAGGAACACTGTCTGGGTAAAGGGGGCCTTGAGAGGCAAGGAAGTCCTCCTCTTCCTGCCTCTGTTCTGCCTCAAGTGCCCTGTCCATTATTCCACGCAGCGTGTGCTCCAACAGGTGGACAAGAGGTACAGTGTCACTGATGCATGCACTGTCACTGCTCACCATCCTCGTGGCCTCCTCAAATGGTGCCAGGACAGTGCATGCATCCCTGATCATGCCCCACTGGCGTGGAGAAAAAAAACCAAGCTCCCCTGACCCTGTCCTGGTGCCGTAGTCGCACAGGTACTCATTGATGGCCCTCTGCTGCGTGTGCAGCCGCTGCAGCATGGCCAACGTTGAGTTCCACCTGGTGGGCATGTCACATATAAGGCGGTTCTTGGGCAGGTTCAACTCCTTTTGCAGCTCAGCCAGGCGAGCACTGGCATTATAAGATCTGCGGAAATGCACACAGACTTTCCTGGCCTGCCTCAGGACATCCTGTAAGCCCGGGTACCTGCCCAAGAACCGCTGCACCACCAGGTTAAGGACGTGAGCCACACAGGGCACATGGGTCAGTTGTCCCTGTCGGAGGGCGGAGAGGAGGTTGGTGCCATTGTCGCAAACCACCATTCCTGGCTTAAGCTGGCGTGGCGTCAACCACCTCTCGGCCTGGCCCTGCAGAGCAGACAGGACCTCTGCCCCAGTGTGGCTTCTGTCCCCCAAACACACCAGCGCAAGCACGGCATGGCATCTTTTTGCCTGCGTACTTGCGTAGCCCCGTGAACGGCTACGGAGCACCGCTGGTTCATAGGACAAACCACAGGAAGAGGCCATGGAGGAAGAAGAAGAGGAGGGGGTGGAGGAGAGAGGTGTGTCACAACCAGTAGTAGCATTTTGGAGGCGTGGCGGTGGAACAACCTCCAACACTACTGCACCTTGTCCTGCATCCTTCCCAGCTGCCAAAAGAGTGACCCAATGGGCCGTGAAAGAAAGGTAACGTCCCTGTCCATGCCTGCTGGACCATGAGTCAGCGGTAATATGCACCTTACCGCTGACCGCCCTGTCCAGCGAGGCCAAGACATTGCCTTCCACATGCCGGTAGAGAGCCGGAATAGCCTTCCGTGAGAAAGAGTGGCGTTTGGGAACCTGCCACTGAGGAACCGCACATTGCACAAACTCACGGAAGGGGGCCGAGTCTACCAACTGAAAAGGCAGCAGTTGAAGCGCTAGCAATTTAGCCAAGCTAGCATTCAACCGCTGGGCATGTGGATGGCTGGGAGTGAACTTCTTTTGACGGTCCAGCAGCTGGGGCAGGGAAATTTGCCTGCTAGAATCGGACGTCGGTGTACTGCTAGCAGAGTGGCCGCAAGTACTTGGCTGTGACACACCTAATTCTACACCTTCATTCCTCTCAGTGCATGTTTCAGAGAGGACTGAAGTTATAGTGGGGTTGGAGATCCCAGCTGATGCGGTGCAAGGAGAGGTCCGCTTTGTTCTTTGGTGTGGGTCTTTGAGGTAGGCTTGCCAACGAGCTGCATGGCAGGTCAACATATGTCTGGTCAGGCATGTGGTACCCAAGCGGCTGATGTTTTGGCCACGCGATATACGCTTGAGACATATGTTGCAAACAGCAGCTGTGCGATCTGATGCACTAGCCTCAAAAAAGGCCCACACCAAGGAACTTTTTGAATGACGGGCAGAGGCAGCGCCCTGCACAGGCGGAGCTCTGCGGTGTGATTCCGTCGGTGTACTGCCCTTACGCTGGCCACCAAAGGGCATCCTGCCTCGTTGGAGATGTGCCTCCTCCTCTCTCCTATTAGGCACCCACGTGGAGTCAGTGACCTCATCATCCCCTCCCTCCTCATCACTGGAGCCAATCTGGCAGTATGCTGCAGCTGCTGGAACATGACTGCCAGATTGGTGTCCTTCTTGAGCATCCCCTCTGTCTGCTCTCACGCTACTGCCTTCCTGTAGCTGGGTTTCATCATCAGACCCTTCGAAACGCTGGGCATCCTCCTGGAGCATGTACCCAACACTGTGCTCAAACAGTTCGGGGGACTCCTCAGGAGGAGGACATGGTGGGTCTAGGGAAGGAGTGACTGATGATGAGTCTGACATTGATACCAGGGAAGAGGACGCTTTGGCAGCTGCTTTGCCAGTACCCTGAGCCTGGGAGAGAGAGGATGAGGAGGAGGAGGAGGGCTTGGTCATCCACTCTACCAAGTCTTCGGCATGATGTGGCTCAACATGTCCAGCTGCCGAAAAGAAGGACAAGCGTGTCCCATGGCCATGTGCTGATGACAATGCACCGCGTCCACGACCAGCACTGTTGCCCCCAGACACAGAGCCTGCTTGCCCTCTTTTATTGCCTCCTGACTGTCTGCCTCTCCTTGTTTGCCTTCCAGACATTCTAATAGATGGCCTGCAGGGAGATGGGAAAAAAGCAATAAGGGCTACCTTCAGGTGTCCTTCTCTGTCCCTTTACTTAAGGATTTCTAAATATGGTTCAGGATGATTGCTTTTGCACAGAATAGCACAACGACAATTTCCCTGACTGTCCAAAAAACAAGGATTTCAAAGATGGTTGATGAGGAATGCTTTAGCACACTATAGCACAAGGAGAATTCCCCTCACTTTCCTTCTTTGTCCCTAGAAACAAGGACTCGCACAGTGAAAGAAACTGACACTCTCCCTACCTAGAGTTTTCTGTCCCTAGAAAAAATGTTTTTTTAAAGCACACTATAGCACAAGGAGAATTCCCCTCACTTTCCTTCTTTGTCCCTAGAAACAAGGACTCGCACAGTGAAAGAAACTGACACTCTCCCTACCTAGAGTTTTCTGTCCCTAGAAAAAATGTTTTTTTAAAGCACACTATAGCACAAGGAGAATTCCCCTCACTTTCCTTCTTTGTCCCTAGAAACAAGGACTCGCACAGTGAAAGAAACTGACACTCTCCCTACCTAGAGTTTTCTGTCCCTAGAAAAAATGTTTTTTTAAAGCACACTATAGCACAAGGAGAATTCCCCTCACTTTCCTTCTTTGTCCCTAGAAACAAGGACTCGCACAGTGAAAGAAACTGACACTCTCCCTACCTAGAGTTTTCTGTCCCTAGAAAAAATGTTTTTTTAAAGCACACTATAGCACAAGGAGAATTCCCCTCACTTTCCTTCTTTGTCCCTAGAAACAAGGACTCGCACAGTGAAAGAAACTGACACTCTCCCTACCTAGAGTTTTCTGTCCCTAGAAAAAATGTTTTTTTAAAGCACACTATAGCACAAGGAGAATTCCCCTCACTTTCCTTCTTTGTCCCTAGAAACAAGGACTCGCACAGTGAAAGAAACTGACACTCTCCCTACCTAGAGTTTTCTGTCCCTAGAAAAAATGTTTTTTTAAAGCACACTATAGCACAAGGAGAATTCCCCTCACTTTCCTTCTTTGTCCCTAGAAACAAGGACTCGCACAGTGAAAGAAACTGACACTCTCCCTACCTAGAGTTTTCTGTCCCTAGAAAAAATGTTTTTTTAAAGCACACTATAGCACAAGGAGAATTCCCCTCACTTTCCTTCTTTGTCCCTAGAAACAAGGACTCGCACAGTGAAAGAAACTGACACTCTCCCTACCTAGAGTTTTCTGTCCCTAGAATTTTTTTTTTTTTAAAGCACACTATAGCACAAGGAGAATTCCCCTCACTTTCCTTCTTTGTCCCTAGAAACAAGGACTTGCACAGTGAAAGAAACTGACACTCTCCCTACCTAGAGTTTTCTGTCCCTAGAAAAAATGTTTTTTTAAAGCACACTATAGCACAAGGAGAATTCCCCTCACTTTCCTTCTTTGTCCCTAGAAACAAGGACTCGCACAGTGAAAGAAACTGACACTCTCCCTACCTAGAGTTTTCTGTCCCTAGAAAAAATGTTTTTTTAAAGCACACTATAGCACAAGGAGAATTCCCCTCACTTTCCTTCTTTGTCCCTAGAAACAAGGACTCGCACAGTGAAAGAAACTGACACTCTCCCTACCTAGAGTTTTCTGTCCCTAGAAAAAATGTTTTTTTAAAGCACACTATAGCACAAGGAGAATTCCCCTCACTTTCCTTCTTTGTCCCTAGAAACAAGGACTCGCACAGTGAAAGAAACTGACACTCTCCCTACCTAGAGTTTTCTGTCCCTAGAAAAAATGTTTTTTTAAAGCACACTATAGCACAAGGAGAATTCCCCTCACTTTCCTCCTTTGTCCCTAGAAACAAGGACTCGCACAGTGAAAGAAACTGACACTCTCCCTACCTAGAGTTTTCTGTCCCTAGAATTTTTTTTTTTTTAAAGCACACTATAGCACAAGGAGAATTCCCCTCACTTTCCTTCTTTGTCCCTAGAAACAAGGACTCGCACAGTGAAAGAAACTGACACTCTCCCTACCTAGAGTTTTCTGTCCCTAGAAATTTTTTTTTTTAAAGCACACTATAGCACAAGGAGAATTCCCCTCACTTTCCTTCTTTGTCCCTAGAAACAAGGACTCGCACAGTAAAACACACTGACACTCTCCCTACCTATCCTTCTCTTTCCCTAAACTAAAGGAATCCAGGTTAAGCAAGAAAGAAATAAATGTCACTGTCCCTGCCTATGCTTGTCTTTCCCTGCTCCGGAACACACTACACTAGGCCGCCGTGCTGGCGGCCTTTTATAGTGTGGGGCGTGTACTAAACACCCTCAGCAATAATTGGCCACAGGCATCCTGCCTGTGGCCAATCATTGCTCTCCTCGCTGCCGGCGCTGTGATTGGCCAAGCATGCGGGGTCACAGTGCATGCTTGGCCAATCACAGCGCCTGGATGACACTGCGATGGCGTAGTGCATTGTGGGCCGTTCGCGTCACTCGAATTTGGCGCAAACGGCCCAAATCGTTCGATCTTCGTCGAACGATCGAACAGCCGATGTTCGAGTCGAACGTATGTTCGACTCGAACACGAAGCTCATCCCTACATATGAATACACACATCTCAGCCGATGCATGAGGGTGTCATTAACAAATAATGGCACTTCTGTGTATTTGCTAAAGGGCAGCTTTTTTTTTTATAGTGTCAGGAAAGCGATTTTGCATGTATTCCTGACAAACACAAATGTGAACGCAGGCTAAATGTCTAAGTTAAATTGGTGGTCAGTGTAAATCTTCTCATTACTTTGGGGCTTGGTGTACAATCCTTTCATTCACACTAGTGGCCAGTGTGAAGGTCCCCCTTACTTTGGTGGTCAGTGTAAATCCCTCTTTACATTGGTGGTTACTGGGAATGCTCCTATTACATTAGTGGTCAGTGTAAATCCCCATTACATTGGTGGCCAGTGTAGAAACTCCTCTTTATATTGGTTAATCGTTAAAAAAAAATCCAAACTTGCATTTGTGGTCCGTTTCAAATCCTCCCTTACATTGGTGGTCCATGTAGAAGCCCCCATTAAATTGGTGGTGAGTGTAAATCCACCTTACATTGCTGGTCAGTGTAGAAATCCCCCTTTTTTGGCTGTTGATGTAAAATATCCAATTACATTGGTTGTCAGTGTAAATTCTTCATAACATTGGTAATCAGTGTACATTCCCTTTACATTGGTGGTAAGTGCAGAATTGCCCTTACACTGGTGGTCAGTGTAAATCCCCCTTTACGTTGGTGGTCAGTGTAAATCCCCCATAACATTGGTGGTCAGTGTAGAAGTGTCACCTTACATTGGTGGTCATTACAAATGTCCTCAACATTAGTTGTCAGTGTAAATTCCCCCTTACATAGAGGTCATTGTATATCCCCCCTTACTCTGGTGGTTGATGTAAATGCTCTTATTACATTGGTGTTAGTGTAGAAATCCCTCTTTTCTATTGGTGGGTGGTGTAAAATCCCCCGTTACATGGTGGTCAGTGCAAATTCCCCCTCACATTGATGGTCAGTGTAAATCCTCCCTCACATTGGTGGTCATTATAAATTCCCCATTACATTGGTAGAATCCCCCACTATATACTTGCCAAAGCTTTCCAGCTTTGCTCTACATGATTCAGAATCTGTCACAGTGTACTGCCTCCTAACTAATCCCATCCCCCCACCACTACCACTGATCCCATAAACCCCCCAGCATTGCCACTGAACCCAGGAGTTTTCTGTCTATTGATGGTTCCCTCAGCTCCCCAGTCCATGGTGTGCAGACAGTGAGGAGATGATGTGCTGTAACCTTTAGCAACCAATCACTGAGCAGTAATGCTGTGCACTAACCTCTTGCAACCAATCATTGAGCGGTTAGGATGTGCAGTAACCTCAAGGAACCAATCAGTGAGCAGTAATATCGTGCAGTAACCTCTAGCAACCAATTAGTGACTGGTATAGTTGTCCAGTAACCTCTAGCAACCAGTGAGAAGTACTGATGTACAGTAATCTCTAGCAACCAATCAACAAGCAGTAGTCATGTGCTGTAACCTCTAGAAAATAAACAGTGAGCCATAATGTGTGCTGTAACCTCTAGTAGCCAGTCTGAGCGGTAATGATACACTGTAACCTCTGGCAACCAGCCGTAATCGCTGCCTGATCTGATTCAGTAAACTGATTTTGAGTCTAGCTGCTATTTATTGTATGTGTCAAAGCGTGTGGAGAGAGAAATCGCATGGAAGAGGGGGCCCAAGAAAATGTTTGCCCAGGGTCCAGTCAATATTAAAAATGTCCCTGCACGTAATACAGCATTCATTGATAGTTTTCTATGATGTGGGTTTCGTGACACTTTAAAGCGGAGGTTCACCCAAATTCACAACTATACTGTAACACAACCGCTGTAATATGTACATCATCAAAGGACAAAACATTTTTTTTTTCCCCATATATAAATACCTTGTATTTGCCTTTTCATAAAGCAACTTCCGGGATTCCCTCCCGCAGGAGTAGGCGTTTCCAAGCCTTTCTCTGGCGCCACAATGCAATGTGAGACTTGGCTGCAGGGACTTGGTATGCAGTGCTGCGAAATCTCGAGAGATTTCACATACGACGTGACGCATGACGCCAGTCACGTGACAAGGGCATCTCTATTTAGATTGTGCATACCATCACAACGGTGAACATTCAATGACGCGGCCCCGTTGTGATGGCAACCTTTTAGTTTACGGCGCTACTCCAGGAGATTATTGCTTGTGGGCTTCACAATGCCCACAAGCAAAATGGAAACACAGAGAAACTTATTTTTATAACTCCTTCTTTACGAGGAAAACGGACAGCAGATACTAGCAGAAACGAAACAAGTAAGTGTACTTTATTATTGGGAAACCCCATTGAATGCATGAAAAAAAACAAAGTTTTGTAGCGGAACCTCGGCTTTAAGCTGGCCATACGTGGTTCAGTTTACTTTCCGTTCAGCCAGCAGGCTGAAGGAAAAAAAACACTGAACCTATTCCCCCATCCAAACTTTCAATGTGGATGGAGAAATCCTCGCTGCGCTATTGTATTCTGACAGTGGGGTGACAGGACAGCTTGTTCTTTTTCTCTTTTTTATTGGCAGATCACCAGGTGAAAAAAAAAAAAGAAAGCCTAAAAAAGTAAACAAATATGACCATCACATCAAAGAATTAATAAGCTGTAAATAATAAATGTTTGCTTTTGGGTAAAATACCACTGTAGTGCTAGGCAGAGTAATTACCTTTAAAGGCATAGTTCACCTTTAAGAAAAAAATATTTTTGCAGGAAAAAAAAAGTGCATTTATTATTTGCAAAGCATTGCGGGACGCAACGTCAGGCTCCTTTAGTGTTCACATTCTTCCTCCAGCTCTCTGCCCCTGCCTCCCTACTGGCTGTCAGTTGGGGAGCTGGAGGATGCGTCAATAAACAAGGTGTGCACTGATGTTACATTGATAAGTACCATGTCTGTGAATGAACTAGGCATCTGTGTTGGCAGAGCCTCACCAACTTTAAAGGCAACAGCAAGGGAGAGGGACCCCTGCATACTGTCACGAGGTGTGGGGGGGCTCAGGAGCTTTGCAAAGTTTGCTTTACACAGGTGTAACATGTGGTTAAAGGTGGATTCAGCTACTACTTCCAGATTTCTCATCTAGATGAGGACAACGTAATGGTCACACATCCCCCACCCCTTTCTGGGATGTCTACCTCACAGGAGGCAGTGTTTCATTCAGGGACAAAATGTTGCGGTGTAGGTGTACCTGCCAATGCGCGAAAAGGCAGTGCAAGGACAACTTCATCTGCAAAGAAAACAGTGGACTCCATGAACTGGTAAATGTGTCTTTTTTTTTTTTAATCAGACGGGACAACTGCTGTTCCCACTGATTGGTAAGTTTATTTGCTCTCTGAAAATTGTTTTTCAGTGGCGGTAGAATGGCAGTTTGCTCAGGGGGCAATACTGTCACCTCCTAAATGTTGTTTTTTCCTCTAAACTAAAGGGTCTTATGCACTGCAATAATGCACCACACCGATGCGTTTCATCTCAGAAGGCATCAACCGAGATGAGCCTCTATCCCAGTCGATGCCTTCTGAGAGGAAACGCGCCAGTTTGGAGCTAGCAACGTGACGTCAACACGCACGGACCATTCTGCAGGTGGCCTTGCGTGATTTTATATACACTGCCCGATCCTTAGGTGCATTTTCTTATACAATAAACTTTTTTTTATACTTTAATGCACCATGAGCCTCTTCCATTATTTTTCATACATGATGTGAGACACAAGATCAAGGAGAAACACGAGCCTGGATTCATTTCCTGAAGCTCGCTGACCACCTGCCTTCAGAGGCGTTTATACGTACACACATATGATCTCTTGGTGGGATCCTTACATTTGGAAAGCTGCCAATCTGCACAGGGATGATGCACCTTTAACGTGAGATATTTCATTTGCACCACCAGTACTTTAATGGATTTGCATGCAGGAAGTTGGAATCACGTTTCCGTGCAAATATATGAACCATGAAGCATTGATCTACTTATGAACTTTTTGCACACCTGGTTTTTACTAGCAGGCTTTTCACCAATCTACATGACCATTTTATTCTAATAATTGTTTCAGATATTTGAATATCATCTTTTTGTTATTTTGCACACACAAGATATTGTTTACACGCAATGTTCCCCACGCACACATTGCCTGACGAAGGGTCCGTGTGGCTCCGAAACGTTGCTGTTTATTTATCATGTGACCACGGTATAAAGCTTTGGACCCTTTTGAGGATTCCTTGGTGTGCTGATAGTTCTTCATTCACAAGATATTGTCACACTTTAATTGGGGACACCATTACAATCATTAGCAGTGCATCTTATTGATTCACTAAATTTTTCTTCCTCGCTATTCAAGGATTTTTTTGATTGCCGCATTAATTGTACACAGCGGGAGCCTGTCAGCAAGTCCCAGCCAGTAATTCACAGCCAGGACAGTCTGATTCACTGTGTACATTCACAGCTGAGAGCTCTGTGTTGACATGCAACACAGAGCTCTGTACACATGGAGCGGTCCGTCAGTTTCTCATCCCTGGAATGCAGGGATGAGAAACTGAGCGATCATTAATAAAAAGCAGCACACTGTGCACACATTGAACATAGTTAGGCACAGTGTCATTAGTACAGCGACAGTGTATATTTCTAGCACCGATCACTGTATTAATGGCACTGGTGATGTCATTGGCAGTTAGTCAGTTTCCCCTAACGTAAGATTGTCCGCCGCAATAATGCATTCCCATAATAAGTCGTTAATCGTTGTCAGTAGTATAAAAAAATTTCCAGCATACATACCATAGTTTGTAGGCGCTATAACTTTCGCACAAACCAATCAAAGAACACTTATTGGAAAACAATTTTTAGCAAAATACGTTTTGGCAACACTTTATATAGAATTTTTTTTTTTTTTTTTATTAGATATATTTTTTACTTTCTGCTATAAAACCTATATTTTTTTCAAAATGTTTGGTCTTTTTTCATTTATAATGCAAAAAAATACCAAAAGAAAGCCCTATTTTTGTGTGAAAAAAATGGTTTTGGCGAAACGGCACTGCATCACTTTAACCGACAATTGTGCATTCATGTGACGCTGTACCCAAACAAAATTGACGTCCTTTTTTTCCCCACTAATAGAGCTTTCTTTTGGTGGTATTTGATCACCTCTGCGGTTTTTATTTTTTGCGCTATAAACAAAAAACAAATTTAAAAGAAAAAAAAGTTTTTTTTCACTTTCTGCTTTAATACATATCCAAAAAATAGGCGTATATTGATTGGTTTGCGCATGCACAAACTAAGGGATAGATTTAGGGACTTATTTTTTTCGTTTTTACTGGTAATGGCAGCGATCTGCGATTTTTAACGGGACTACGACATTGCAGTGGAAAAATCTGCCCCCAAATTACACTTTTTGGGGACCAGTGACATTATTACATTGATCAGTGCTATAAAAAATGCACTGACCAATGTAAAAATGAAACTGGCAGAGAAAGGGTTAACATTGGGGGGCGTTCAGGGGGTTAAGTGTGTTCCCTCAGCGTGTTCTAACTGTAGGGGCATGTGGGCTGCGTGGGACATAACAGATAGCTGTTCCTGATCACTGGGATCAGCAGATCTGAGATGTCCTCTGTCAGAATGGGGACCTGCCTTGTTTACAATGGCAGATCCCCGTTCTGCCTCTGTATAACGATCATGGGCGTGCTCCCACAGCGTGCGCCCGCAATCTCACATGTACGTCGGTTGGCGCAGGAGAGCTGACCTGCCTCAGTATAAGTATGGCGGCTGGTCAGCAAGTGGTTAAAACTTCTCCCAGATGTACTCTAAGGTGGTGACGGGATCTGTTTAAGCCAGTGGTGTCAAACTGTTTTATCATGGGCCGCATCAGCAGTATGGTTGCCCACAAAGGGCCGGTTGTATCTGGAATGAACTACGTACAGAGTTCAGGAGTGCATTATATACAGAGTACAGGGTTTAGGAGTATACTATGCAGTTTTCTGCCCCAACCTCCCCCACAAAACATCCGTGCCTCTTTCTTCTACCTAGCGCAGCTCTACCTGCGTATTTGGAGCTAGCACCTCCCTGTGTAGATGGCTCTGCCTCACCTTGCAGGGAGTTTATTCTCTCTCTCTCTCTCAGCGTCTGGAAATCTGTTCCCACGGAGTGCGTGCAGGAATCCGTTAGATCTGGGAGCCTCTGAGGGCAAAGCTATGCCTTGTAAACAAAGAATGCTTCTGTGTTTACAAGGGACTGCGGGGAGCAGAGGGAGAGAGAGCCAGAGGTGGAGGGAATGGAGTTCCACCATGTTCCATCTGCAAAACTGGACGCGAGGGCCACATGACAAGGCCTGGAGGGCCGCATTCGGCCTGCGGGCCTGAATTGACAGGACAATCACTTTATAGGGTGTCTTTACTGGGCAAGCAGCTCCTTGAACAATACACAAGTCCAAACATCTTGTAGAGCTGTCATGGGGACATAACACAGGTTCATGTATGGCACAGCATGCATCAATATAGAGCTGTACACTCATTAATCATACAGATGATTACTTGCTGCGGATAGTTGTCAGAGCTGGCTGAGGTTTGCAGTTGTAAAGCCCATGGAGCTTCCTACCCCTTTGTAAATGAACCTCAGGAGCCTGGTAGCTTCCTTTATAAAATGGCTCTTGATGAATCAGTTGTGAAAAACACCTCAAGAGGAAAACTGTCAAATAAGCACAGAACCTCTACTCTTATGCAGGGTTTTATTTTATAAAGTATAATCATCATCAGCCTTCAGATAGACAAAAAAAACAAAACACCTGCATGCCCATTGTTGATAGAATTTTTGCACTACATGAGGATCTGTTCCATGTGAGAGTTTACGGCTGCCAGCAAGTTTTTCTTCAACGGATACACGACTGGTAAAGTTCCCTAGTAAACATGACCTCAGACTTGGGTGGGGTTTGATGTTCTCTCCCGTGTCTGCTGTCACTGCCTATTCAGCAATAGCTTGCACATTAATAACTCCTCATTTCTCTATGCTGCATTATGAAAACACAGCCTGTTAAGGAGCACCGACTCTCTCGATGGACGTCTGCAATAACCAAACAAATTATTTTGTGTGGAAATCATAAGACGGTGGTCACCCGCAGCTTCCAGAAGTGGACTGAGATGTGTGCCTGGAAATGTGGCATCCGAAACTCGCAGGAAGCAAACTAGATAAACTTGAAATTAACCATCGGACTGCCAGTGCTGGCTTGTCTTTGTCTAAACGCCAATATGGAGAGATACAACGGATATACTGAAATTACTGGTTCCGTATCAGCAAAAGTGACCTGAGTTACAAGTCCTAGAATGCCCTACTAGGGATGGCTGTCACACCAGGCCTGCTGCTCAAACAGCTTGGAGAGATTGGCTGCATTCCAGCTGTAACACTACAGGTCCCATTATGCCTCGGCTGTACATGACATGGGACTACAGCATCGCTGATCTCTTCAGCCCTAGTTGCAGTTAACCCCCCCCCCCACTGCAAAGTAGAACATATCCAAGCTGGAAGATGGCACCTGGGCATTGTACCGGAGTCCTTTCCAGCCTACATTCCCCCGATCTGGCTGGTGTGGTACTACAAATGTCACCATTACCCACCAGCTGCCAAATAAATCAGATTACAGAGCTGCAGGACAGCTACACGCTTCTCCGGCCAGAGAGGAGGTACACATCCCTGCCTGTGCTGGCACTTCTCTTCCAGATATGATGGGGCCCCTGGCTGCCAAGACCCACAGTTGCCAAGATCTGAAGGGACCCCAGCTGTCAAGACTAAAGCTGGCCATGCATGGATAGAAGTCCCTCTGGTTCAGGAGAAACTGGCCGAATTTGGATCCATGTTTGGTCAGGCAGTTTGCACAGAAGTTGATCTACTGGAGGACTTCTGTACATACAACCACCTTGTTGGATTTTTCCAGCTCGATCAGCACTGCAGGCTATAGCCAGCAGTGCTCAGTGTATACTGATGGTGGGGAAGTCTCCCAGCTGTCAGAATACAATAGCTCAGTGGGGATGATTCCCCCATCCACATCGAGGTTGTGTATAGGGAAAGGGAGTCCATTTTTTTCATTCAACCTGGGCTGCCTTTAGCAGAAAGGGGGTCTAAAGGGATCCTTAGGCCTAGTAGATGTAGAGGAAAGGATCGCCGCTACTCCTGGTGAATAAATAAGGAGTGGCCTCAGTCTGAAGGTGAATGGTGTGGTGGAGACATGTAGGCTGAAGCCCCTCTTATTCACCTGGGCTGGTTGGGAGTAGTGGCAGTCCTTGCCTCTCCACATTTACTAGCCCTCTGGATTTGTATCAGGATAAGCCTGCACCCCATGTTCTGGGACACAGGGATATACTTTCACCTCTACTTTGCTCGGCACCAACAGGTCGCAGTGATAAAAAGGGATCCTTACCTTTCCGCCATCTGTCCCTCGCCTGCATCATCTTCTGTGTGCTGGTCTTCAACCATCTTCATTGGCCGGCGCAGGATGATGTCACTCTTGCACATGAGCCACTCATCCCGGCACACAGGAATCAGCCTGGCGCTGCAAACTGAGCAGATCACTTCCCATGCCAGAGATCGCTGCGGGAAGGCAGATAGGTGCATATTACTGCAGTATGGACATTGTATGTCTCTAATGCGATAATAACCTGCCTGCTCGCAGTCTGTCCTAACCAAGACTTCAGTTCCACTTTAAGAGGCCTTGGCTGCCTAAATCTGAAGTGAACCCCGTTTAACAAATATAAAAAGGACCCCCAAATCTTTAGCTAGGTTCATATATGTGCAGGTTGGGCACAATTGCACGTTCCTGGCCTGCACACAAAATGTGCTGCCCTTTAGCAGATGCCCGGGGGGGGGGGGGGGGGGGCGCATAAATTCTTAATGCCCCCCCTGCATCAGAAAACAGCACGGATTTGCATTTGCTAAACCGCATGGTGAAGTTTCATGCCCTTTTTTTTTTTATTAAAGGGACTTTTTTCTGCATGTGCCCACGCAAACACACACATGTGAACCAAGACTAAAAGGACCCCTGCTGCCCAAACCTTAAAGGGTTCTAGTTATAGCTAAAGGGTCTTTACTAACCAAACCTTAAAGAGCCCCACTTATCCAAAGCTAAAGGGCCCCTGCTGCACAAACCTTGAAGGGTCTCAGTTATATATAATGGGCTCCTGCTACTCAAACCTTAAAGGGCCCCAGTTATCCAAAGGGCCTCAACTGCCCAAATCTTAAAGAGCCCCAGGTATAGCTAAGGGTCTTAGCTAACCAAATCTAAAGGGTTCCTGCTGCTCAAACCTTAAAGGGCCCCAGCTATCCAAATCTAAAGTGCCCGGGTGCCCAAATCTTCAAGGGTCCTGGCTGCCCAAATCTTAAAGGGCCGTTACATATAAAGGGCTTTGGCTGCTCAAACCTTAAAGGGCCCCGACTGCCCAAATCTTAGAGCCCCAGATATAGCTAAAGGGTCTTTGCTAACCAAATCTAAAGGGCTCCTGCTGCTCAAACCTTAAAGGGCCCCAGTTATCCAAATCTAAAGGACCCCGGGTGCCAGAATCTTTAAGGGCCCCAGTTATCCAAAGGGTCCCAACTGGTCAAACCTTAAAGGGCACATTACATCCAAAGGGCTCCGGCTGCTCAAGCAGAGGGCCCTGGCTGCCCAAACCTTAAAGGGCCCGTTATATCTAAAGGGCCCCTGCTGGACACATTTTATAGGGCCCCAGTTATCCACATCTAAAGAGCCCTGGCTGCCCAAACCTTACAGAGCCCATTATATCTAAATGGCCCCAATTATCCAAAGGGAGGGCTCCTGCTGCTCAAACCTTAAAGGGCCCCAGTTATCCAAATCTAAAAGGATTCTAGATGCCAATGCTGGAAAGGGCCCCTGATTGCCCAGATGTGAGGGGCCCCTGGTTGCTATGACGTGCCTGGTCATTATATAAACAGGAGGCCAGCCTGAGCCCCATCCCAGGATCTGCCGTTCCATATCACTCTATAGACCCCCCAATGTGATGGAGGACACACACGACACGAGGCTCCCTGGTGACCCCTCTCTTCTTCATACTGGGAGGCCATGGCCGGTCTAGGCCTATAAGACTCAGGCTCCCGCAGTCAAGGACACGGCGGACAGCATGGAGGGGAGACTCGTGCGCGCACACTATACACCGTCTCGGTGACTCAGAGCCGCTGTACCAACACGGACCGTCCTCCCCCTCCGCCGCTCCGCCGACGACTAAAAGAAAAATCACCAACGACGACGCCCGTTATAGACAAGAGGAGAGGAGGGAAAAAAAATAAGTCCGCGTGCACGCTAGAGTCCCTCCCCTTCCAAGCCACCACGACTTCTCCTCCTTCCCAGCCGCGCGCTTTAACACCTCCCTCTCCAGCAGGGGCGCGCCGACCTCCTCAGCCACTCACAGCGGACAAGGCCGCGACACGGTTACGCGCACCCCCTCCCTCCCGAACCAATGAGCGGCGGGCTCGGGCTCGGTGACGTGACGCGCCTGACGTAAGAGGCCCTTTTTACTAGGAACCCGCCGAGGCCCCTCCCGCCCGCCTTAAAAAGCCGCGAGTGCGAAAGGAAGCGCTCAGTAGAGGGAGACAGAGGCTGCGAGAGGGGGAAGTAGTGCTGAACTCATTCAAACTTCTGTCACATCCACCGAGGGAAGGGAAGAAGGGAAGAAGGGAACCGGGCGGGGGAAGAGGGGGGTTATAAACAAGGGCAGTCCGGCCTACAAACAGCACACTGAGCCCCGGGGCCTCCTTGTACAGAGACATATGACCGGCCACCCCCGATAAACACCACACGGCTGTCACACAAAGAGGAGAATGGGGCACATAGGCTGAGAGTGTCAGGCCTCCCCCCTCCTCCATCCTCCCCCCCCCCTCTTCCTCCTCCTCCTCCTCCTCAGTACCGGCACCACTATGCCCATCTTACTCTTCCTCCTAGACACGTCCGCGTCCATGAACCAGCGCACCCACCTGGGCACTACCTACCTGGACATAGCTAAGGGCGCTGTAGAGACGTTCATGAAGGTATAGTACCGGAACACAGCGCCCCCACAGGACCGGGGAAGAAGTGCAGCTCACTCACTGTCTTATGTGTACTCATCACCCCCCCCCCCTTCTCTCCCTCTTCTCTGTCCCCCCAGCTCCGGTCTCGGGATCCCGCCAGCAGAGGAGACAGGTACATGCTGGTCACCCTGGAGGAGCCCCCGTATGGGATCAAGGTATGACAACCGCACACACACCGACAGGGACATGGGAGGGAGGAAGGAGGGGGAATCCCTACATGGATCAGGCCCTGGAGGACTGCACATGGACCACAGTCCTCCCAACTTCTGCAACAGCTGGCACCGATCACTCCTCCTCCCAGTACAGCTGTCACTGCATGGAGTGGCCCTTTAATCACACACTGTGTCTGTAGGGGAGGGTTAGACACCCTGTCAGGTCTTATCACCATCCAGGGGGTGGGAGGGTTAGACCCCCCTGTCAGATCATAGGGGGGGGAGGGTTAGACCCCCTGTCAGATCTTAGGGGGAGGAGGATTAGACCCCCTGTCAGATCTTAGGGGGAGGAGGATTAGACCCCCTGTCAGATCATAGGGGGGAGGAGGATTAGACCCCCTGTCAGATCTTAGGGGGAGGAGGATTAGACCCCCTGTCAGATCATAGGGGGGGAGGGTTAGACCCCCTGTCAGATCTTAGGGGGGGGAGGGTTAGACCCCCTGTCAGATCTTAGGGGGAGGAGGATTAGACCCCCTGTCAGATCTTAGGGGGAGGAGGATTAGACCCCCTGTCAGATCTTAGGGGGAGGAGGATTAGACCCCCTGTCAGATCTTAGGGGGGGGAGGAGGAGGGTTAGACCCCCTGTCAGATCTTAGGGGGGGAGGAGGGTTAGACCCCCTGTCAGATCTTAGGGGGGGAGGAGGGTTAGACCCCCTGTCAGATCTTAGGGGGGGAGGAGAGTCTTATCACTGTCTGGGGGTGTCTGTAGGGGGGGGTTTAGACCCCCTGTCAGGTCTCATCGTTATCCAGGGGGGCAGTAGACTTCTAGGGCCAGGTTTACCCCAGGACGTATGCGCTCTTGCACATTTTTTTGCGCATTTTGTCAGCCTGTTCATTTCAATGAGCAGCTGATGACCGCACAAAAAAAATAAAAAGTACAGCAGGCGCCACTTTGGTGGCTGCAAACGCACGTTTTTGATCGGACCCTCTGTTCTCTATAGAGCGACAGATCAATCCATTGACACCCGCGACATCCTATCCGATAAAAACAGATAGATGGGGATCCAATGTCCTCTATGGCACTAGTCATCAACTCCTGTCCTCAGGGCCCACTAACAGGCCAGGTTTTATGTATTACCTTGGGGAGATGCAGACTAGAATACTGCAATCACTGAGCAGCAAATTATATCGCCTGTGATGTATTTCAGTTATCTTGCAAACCTGGCCTGTTAGTGGGCCCTGAGGACAGGTTGATAACCACTGCTCTATGGAGCAGCAGGTGGTAACGGACATTAGAGATGGGCTCGGGCGTGTTAGGGATCTTGGTCCCAACCCACTTGCCTGATCCCACCAGGAAGCCAACATTGTACACAGCTAATTACAGACAGTGAGACATTTACCGGTCCGCAGCTGCACAGGCCAGGAAATGTCACGCTGCCTGGGATTAGCGGTGTGCAGTGTCGGCTTCCTGGCGGGATCGGGCAGGTGGGTTGGGACGAAGATCCTGGACATGTGTCCATTGAGACCCGCCGACATCCGATCAAATAAAAATACAGATGGGGATCCGTTCCCCATCTGTCAATTGGATTGGATGGCAGTCAGGTGTAAACGGACCGGGAGTCTGTTTACATATTACTGCCCGTAGAGGAGAGCAGGCTGTGTCTACTCTGTGTAAGCGGAGAGGGTATGGACCAATTGTCTGCTGGATCAGTGGACAGATTCCCTGCAGAGCTGGTGGGCACGATAGGACCCTCCATTCTTTATAGAGCAGAAGATGTATCCATTGACACCCACTGACATCTGATCAGATAAATACAGACAGATGGGGATCCAGTCTCCTCTATGGAGGAGCGGATGTTAACGGACTTGTCCTTTGATGCCCGCCAACATCCGGTCAGATTAAAAACAAATGGGGACCCGTTCCCCATCTGTTGATCGGGTGGCAGTCGGGTGTAAATGCCAGATCAGTGGACAGATTCCCTGCTGAGCTGGCGGGCCTGATTGGACCCTCCATTCTGCTCCATGGAGCAGCAGACGTGTCCGTTAACATCCAATCATAACCAATAAAAATAGATGGGCATCCGCTCCCCATCCGTCAATCAGATGGCAGTCGGGGGTAAATGGACAGGCGGTCTGTCTACATCCGACCTCCCATAGAGGAGAGCGCACTGCGTCTGTGTCCACTCTCCATGAGCAGACACAGACTTGTCATCCACCGGATCAGCAGATAGATTTCCTGCTAAGCAGGCAGACCCTCCAGTCTCCCCTATGGAGCAGGTGTCAACAGATGTGTCCATTGACACCCGCCAACATCCAACCTGACTCCTATCAGCTAAAAACAGATGGATGGTGGGATCCGTTTCCTATCCCTCGATCGGCTCAGATGGCAGGCGGTCTGTTTACATTCGAACGCCCATAGAGGGGAGTGGGCTGTCTCTGCCCTGCATGAGCAGTCATGAACCAGCCATCTGCCTGCTCAGCGGATATCGGTGAACCGATTCCCCACTGAGCAGGCAGACTCCCAAAGGAACCCGACTTGCGTGTAAGGGGCCTAACGAGGGCAGCACGTTTCCTGCACCGCATGTGGCGTGAGGGCAGCTTCACACTGATCTGCTACGTTTTGGCCGCAGCGCAATGTACCTGCAGTCTTGGTGCAGGTTGGTTGCACTTTGTCATAGACTTCAGTTATATCCCGCGGTTTTGGTGCACTTTTCTGAAAGCGCATCAAAATTCCTGCAAAATGCACCAAAATCGCAGGACCTAATAGAAGTCTGACAAAAAGCAACTAACCTGCACCAAGACTGCGGGTACACTGTGTTGCCACTAAAGGACAACGGGGACCATGTGAAAGCACCCTGAATGGACCCTAAGACTTGGTTTACACCTATGCAGTTTGCTTTTGGTGCGTTTTTTGCATCTTTTTTTTTACCAGTTTGTTGGACAGATTAAAAACTGCAAATAGCAGCAAAAATGCACTACATGATTTTCTGTGGCTTCTCCATTGAAGTCTATTGAACCAAAGACACACCGTTTAGCATTTAAAAATTTCCCTGGCACTTTCCAAAAACGCAGCAGCTGAAAAAACAGATGTGAACGCGTCCCCTAGGAAACCATTTTAAGTTGACTGTAGTGCGAGCCTTAGGCTAGGTTCATACTTTTGTGGGTGGTTGTCGCTGTGGGAATGTGCTTGTTCCTGCAACCACCCGCAGGGAACAATGCGCTGCTGCTCAGGAAATGTGTGGGGGTACCAGTAATCCTAATTGCACCCCCATGCAGTAGGAACTGCACCACGCTATGTGCTTTCCCAACAGCTGTGTTTTCTGAAAAGGTGCAGGAAATTTTCCCCTCCCTTTTTGGTGGAGCAAACGCAGCCGTCGGGAAACTGCATATATGTGAACCAAGCCTAAAAATAGATCAGAAGCAGAGGTGGTAATGCCATAATTTTTTAGTTTTTAAAAACATTTTTTTCCAATAACAAGTGTCAATTTGTATTAGAATATGGCGTTTGTATGTGGTTGTAGTGCAACTGGCACCTCCTGCCAAACATGTTGCTGAGCCGTGTCAGAGACAGAGCTGTGTAAAGCTGGATACACACTAGAAGTTATTCTTCGTTCAACCCAACGAGCTGAATGGGGAAAAAAGAGCCATACTAACACAAGCGATTTTAGTGGGGAGATCTCCCCCGCTGTGCCTTGTGATCCAACAGGGGGGGACTGCACCCATGCCAGAACACACTTCCAGTGCTGATCGAATGCTGGATTTTTGGCATGCTTGTTTGACAGACCAGCTTCTTAAGACCAGCTACCATAGAACAAACAGCTGTGCACACTGGCCAGTAAAACATGGATCTACTGACTTTTTACTTCCCCTTTGCTATCTCTATGAAAGGGTCCTAGGGCCTAGTTTATGCTTGTGGTTGGGCGGGGCTAAAGGCAAATGGTTGTGCCGCATTCTTACTGCCCGTTAACCGCACTCACTAATGTCATACGGTGTATACATATAGTGTTGCAAAGCATTGCAGCATGGTAAAAAAAATCTCCCCTATTGTGTTCAGTGGGCAGTGCTGCCAGCAAGCACAGCCCATTCAGTGGAATGGGGCAGGACTGCAACCACCCCATAACCATGTGCAATACATGTAGTTGTGGTAGTGCGGGCTTTAAACAGGCAGTGAGCAATCCACCATGGATCTTCAAAGGGTTACCGCAAATGTAATCAAGCCCTTAGGGTATTCACCTTACTTCCTGTTTTGGTGACCTATCACAACAGGACAATGCTGGATTCCTTACGCATGTGTGCACAACCCAGCAGACAAGGTAAAAGGGGGTTAAAAGCAAAATGAACCCTCCTTTCCTGTGTGAGAAGGCTAAAGTTCATCTTTAACATACATTTTTTTATTGCTTTGTTGCCATTGGAGGGTTTCTTTTACTTCCCCTCTGGTGAAAATTGTCACCAGGATGAGAAGTGAGGGGAAAACTCCAACAAAGCCCCAGATAGCAAAAAGACCTGACAGGTGTTCTAACTCTTCTCCCTTCATCTCAAGCTAGAGAAATAAAATTTGGGCTTATACATACATAGTAGTTGGTGTTTACATTGACTTGTAGAATGATATACACAATGCTCTACTACCTAGGACTGACCATACTGTGGGTATGTGATCACTTGTATGAGTACAGTAGGAAAAGTATGGTAATGGTGTTCACACTGCTGATGGGGTGGACAGATATGCGATCTGACAACCAAAACACACACACGCTCAACGTGGTCTGACAAGCAACGCACACATATACATTCAACGTGGTCTGACGAGCAACGCACACATATACACGCAACATGATCTGAAGACTAGCACGTGAATATATGTGAACAGTTGGCTTCTCAGGGGTTTGGGGGTGATGGCAATTGGAACAGCATTTCTGACTTTTTATGCCCCCAACCACACACCTTTCTGCAAAAATTGGTAGATGGGCATTTTCTAGGCCTTTAGATATGACCTCATTGCCGGATATGGAGACTGAATGCTGATGTCCAGCCAAAACATTTTCTTCGTTTTGGATCAAGTAGGGAATGATTGGAGCCTCTGTCAGGTTTTTACTGCTATTCAAGCCTCCTTTTAGAGAGATTTCCTCTAACGTTTTGTTTTCAACAGACAGGAAGTGAGTGAAGATCTGCAACAGATGGCAATGAAAAGTTAACAGCAATTTTTAGTCTTGACGCAGGTTAATGTATCGCACAATGCATAGTGAGTGGACCCTTAAGCCGGCCATAGACAGAGCAATGGTTGCAGGAAAGAAAATTGCTTAATTCCCCTTTCAACATGGAATCCCTCCCGTGGAGCCACTGTGTTCTCTCGGTGGGAGAACACAGTGATTACTGCTAAAGGCTATAATAGCGGTTAGCAATAATTGCATGTAAAATCAGACAGGGTGGTTGTATTCGGGTTGATAGATTGCTCAATTGGCTACATTCAGCTTGCCCATACGTGGTTCGAATCTCAGCCGGTCCCTGCTGAACTGGCTGAAATTCAAACGGTCTATGTTCTGCTTTACTAATAGGAAATCTCTGCAAAAGAGCCTGGTTAGCAGCTTAAACAAGAAGGTGTTCTAATTGTCATCCACTATTAAAACTAAAATATTGTGGCTGGACTTGCACTTTGAGTACCGGTCATAACTAAGATTGGGACGAATCTGAATTCTTGATCTAAAAAGTTCAAAAGCGGGCAGGCCTGCCCATGGCAAGTATACATTAACCCCCTAGATTATCTCTACTTCTGTTGTCTGATCCTGACTCTTCTGTTAGAAAGTCACTAGAGGTCACCTCAGCCTGACATTTGTTGTATCTGTGGACTACCTGTCCTCACACACATATTGTGTCCTGTGTTCTAAATATGCATAATGGTATAAAATATCATAGCCCTGTAGTTTACATTCCTTTAACTAAGGGGGTTGTTTTGCTTTGCACACTCCCATGCTTGGAGACTGAGAGGAGAGGCAAGTGCCAGTCTTAAGGAGTCCTTTTATTCCACGGCTCAGTCGGAGAAGTAAGACTGCTAAAACAGTGGAAAGTTTAGAGTAGATTTAAATCCAAAGTAAATAGTATTTAGTACGCTAACAACTTCCATTGTTGTTTTTCTATAATACAGGTCCTTCTCAAAAAATTAGCATATTGTGATAAAGTTCATTATTTTCTGTAATGTACTGATAAACATTAGACTTTCATATATTTTAGATTCATTACACACAACTGAAGTAGTTCAAGCCTTTTCTTGTTTTAATATTGATGATTTTGGCATACAGCTCATGAAAACCCCAAAATCCTATCTCAAAAAATTAGCATATTTCATCCGACCAATAAAAGAAAAGTGTTTTTAATACAAAAAAAGTCAACCTTCAAATAATTATGTTCAGTTATGCACTCAATACTTGGTCGGGAATCCTTTTGCAGAAATGACTGCTTCAATGCGGCGTGGCATGGAGGCAACCAGCCTGTGGCACTGCTGAGGTGTTATGGAGGCCCAGGATGCTTCGATAGCGGCCTTAAGCTCATCCAGAGTGTTGGGTCTTGCGTCTCTCAACTTTCTCTTCCCAATATCCCACAGATTCTCTATGGGGTTCAGGTCAGGAGAGTTGGCAGGCCAATTGAGCACAGTAATACCATGGTCAGTAAACCATTTACCAGTGGTTTTGGCACTGTGAGCAGGTGCCAGGTCGTGCTGAAAAATGAAATCTTCATCTCCATAAAGCTTTTCAGCAGATGGAAGCATGAAGTGCTCCAAAATCTCCTGATAGCTAGCTGCATTGACCCTGCCCTTGATAAAACACAGTGGACCAACACCAGCAGCTGACATGGCACCCCAGACCATCACTGACTGTGGGTACTTGACACTGGACTTCAGGCATTTTGGCATTTCCCTCTCCCCAGTCTTCCTCCAGACTCTGGCACCTTGATTTCCGAATGACATGCAAAATTTGCTTTCATCCGAAAAAAGTACTTTGGACCACTGAGCAACAGTCCAGTGCTGCTTCTCTGTAGCCCAGGTCAGGCGCTTCTGCCGCTGTTTCTGGTTCAAAAGTGGCTTGACCTGGGGAATGCGGCACCTGTAGCCCATTTCCTGCACACGCCTGTTCACGGTGGCTCTGGATGTTTCTACTCCAGACTCAGTCCACTGCTTCCGCAGGTCCTCCAAGGTCTGGAATCGGTCCTTCTCCACAATCTTCTTCAGGGTCCGGTCACCTCTTCTCGTTGTGCAGCGTTTTCTGCCACACTTTTTCCTTCCCACAGACTCCCCACTGAGGTGCCTTGATACAGCACTCTGGGAACAGCCTATTCGTTCAGAAATTTCTTTCTGTGTCTTACCCTCTTGCTTGAGGGTGTCAATGATGGCAGTCTTACCCATGATTGCGGTTTTGAGTAATGAACCAGGCTGGGAGTTTTTAAAAGCCTCAGGAATCTTTTGCAGGTGTTTAGAGTTAATTAGTTGATTCAGATGATTAGGTTAATAGCTCGTTTAGAGAACCTTTTCATGATATGCTAATTTTTTGAGATAGGAATTTTGGGTTGTCATGAGCTGTATGCCAAAATCATCAATATTAAAACAAGAAAAGGCTTGAACTACTTCAGTTGTGTGTAATGAATCTAAAATATATGAAAGTCTAATGTTTATCAGTACATTACAGAAAATAATGAACTTTATCAAAATATGCAAATTTTTTGAGAAGGACCTGTATATTTGATTTTGCCCTTTTACAACCTTTGTTGTATGACAGTGCTGCTGATCTCCTGCAGACTCTTTGCCGACACCTGCTGTCTTCACATGCACTCCAGCGATGGCTACATGGCATTTCTCAGGGCGGGATTCTTGATGACGACAACAGAGGACCCTACCTGTGGAATGTGTGTTGAAACAGCCAGTTGTAGTCTACATGGAAAGCAAATATAACCGAGTGGTAATGCAGAAGCATAATAGGGAGACAGGAAAAGAGCATTGTCACCTTATAACAGGAAGTGCCTGACATGTTTCTTCATAGTTAAATCACCATGTGTTTTAAATAAAGCTCCAGTTTTTAAAAATAATTACTTTTAAAATGTCAAACATCTCTGTGATGGTGGATTTGGCAGACTTGGCAAAGTAAAACTAAAGCTAGTCAGACACTGCTCAATATTTCTCATTCAGCTTGTGGGCTGAGCTATAGAAAATCGGTTTATTTCCCCATCCACACTAGACAGTGGAAGAATCTCCACTGCCAGCTATTGTATTCAGACAGCTGCAGTACCCGTGACTGTATCAATATCTGAACAGTGACTGCATCTCATTTTCCACACAGCTCAGTCAATATTTAAATCAGTTTTTGTTGAGCTAGGTCAGGGGTCTTCAAACTTTCTAAACAAAGGGCCAGTGTACTATCTTTCGGGGTGCCAGACTGTGACATGTGGTAGTAGAAAAATGCCCTGGTGTCAGTGGGAGTAAATAATGCCCCATTCTTGGTGTCAGTGGGATGAATGGTGCCCAATTAATGGTGTCAGTGGGAGAAATGGTGCCCCAAGGGCTAGATAAAGGGCCACACATGGCCCCCAGGCCGCAGTTTGGAGACCCATGAGCTAGGTGGTGCCAGCAGGGCTACCCATGGTACAAATTTCAACTGTTTTAGCAGTAATCAGCCAAAATCAGCTGTCTGTGGTCTGTCTAATTCGGCAAGGTGCACAGATTAGGGGTTATGGCTAATAAAGGAGATGGCAGGTATCTTGGGTCTTTGGTTATGGAAGACCATAACTTTTAAAAATGGTAATCCCCCTTTTTTTTTTTTCACGGCAATACACAAGTATTGATTGATTTAGCACCGTACAGGCAACTGTTCTTTCCTACACAATCTTAAAACACTTACATTTTTGTCATTAATCAGCCACATATTCTGGCCTCCTGTGTCCACTCATACCATCATTACTAGTCACCAGAATAACAGAATAAATGCATTGGGGCTGTATATTCCATTGTACATGGCACCAGCACACACGCTTTCCCCACCATGGGGAGAATATACATAGTCGGCAAACCTCCTAGATCAGGGGTCTCAAACCTGCGGCCCTCCAGCTGTTACGGAACTACAATTCCCATCATGCCTTTGCCTATGGGAGTCATGCTTGTAACTGTTTAGCCTTGCAATGCCTCATGGGAATTGTAGTTCTGCAACAGCTGGAGGTCCACCAGTTTGAGACCCCTGTCCTAGATGCTTGTAGCAGGTGCAAAATGACTGGAGTTACTGTACAGTCCCACTAAGTTCATGTACAGTCTACTTTGCCAGCACATCCATGCCTGACAGGAGTGCAGGCGGGGGAACCCAGAAGAGGAGGATCCGGACTGCTCTGTGGAATTCTATTCCACAGAGCAGGTAAGTATAACATGTTTGTTATTTTAAAAAATATATATACTTTACAACAACTTTCAAGTGACATTAAAAGTTCATTTAAAAAAATAAAATAAACATGTCCTTCTGGCTCCTCCCCTTCAACCAGTGCCCCCAATAGGAAGCCGCTTGCTCTGGAGTCACTGGTGCATGTTTGCAGCTGAGCCCCGCTCTGTGTCCTTAAGACAGACAGAGCCGTGGCTTGGCCCCACCCCCCACTCTCATTGGCTCACTGGCAGTGATTTACAGTAGCAGGAGCCAATGGCTCCCACAGCTGTCTCAGCCAATGAGTAATGAGAGGCCTGGGAGAATCTGAACTCTCGTGCACATCTCTGGATAAAGAGGGAGCTCGGGTATTTGGGGGGGTGGCCACTGCACACAGAAGGTTTTTACCTTTATGCATAGGATGCACAAAGGTAGAAAACCTTGAACCTTTAAAACCACTTTAAGGCAAAGTACATTTTCTGCAAGTATAGAGAAATACCTAACTGACGTCAGATTTCCAGTGTCTTCATAACTTCCTGTGTACTTGAAGAGGAACTAAACTGTAAAACGAAAAAATAAAAACTATTCAAGCAGGCATTTACTTTATTGCAGAAGAGACATGCTATCTGCTTGTTTGCAGTCTTATTCTGAATGTACACTGTACTGCATGTGACACAGATCTTCCTCCGTCGTGAAAGAAAGGCCTGGCTTTCAAATGTAAATGTACTGTTTACATTGGTGATCGCTGTGATTGGCCATCACAGTGATCACAAGGCCGAAAGCAACTCTGATTGGCTCTGTGGCTTTAGATTTCTGCTGTCTAATGACGATTGGACCATAGACATTGTGCACATACTGGGCATACACAACAGTAAACAAAAAGACATTTTAAATATTCACCTAGAATAACTGCTCCCCAAAGCGGCTGGCTGATTGCAGGGTGGTTAAGGTACACTATATTTTCAAAAGTATTGGGACGCCTGCCTTTACACACACACAAACTTTAATGGCATCCCAGTCTTAGTCCATAGGGTTCAATTTTGAGTTGGCCCACCCTTTGCAGCTATAACACCTTCAACTCTTCTGAGAAGGCTGTCCACAAGGTTTAGGAGTGTATCTATGGGAATGTTTGACGGTTCTTCCAAGAGCGCATTTGTGAGGTCAGGCACTGATGTGGACAAGAAGGCCTGGATCGCAGTCTCCGCTCTAATTCATCCCAAAGGTGTTCTATTGGATTGAGGTCAGGACTCTGTGTAGGCCAGTGAAGTTTCTCCACCCCAAACTCGCTCATCTGTGTCTTTATGGACCTTGCTTTGTGCACTGGTGCGCAGTCATGTTGGAACAGGAAGGGGCCATCCCCAAACTGTTCTCACAAAGTTGGTAGCATGAAATTGTCCAAAATGTCTTGGGATGCCGACACCTTAAGAGTTCCCTTCACTGGAACTAAGGGGTCATGCCCAACCCCTGAAAAACAACCCCACACCATAATCCCCCCCTCCACCATATGATTTGGACCAGTTTTCAAAGCAAGGTCCATAAAGACATGGATGAACTTGATTGGCTTGTACAGAGTCCTGACCTCAACCCGATATTGAACCCTATGGACTAAGACTGGGATGCCAATAAAGTTCATGTAAAGGTAGGCATCCCAATAAGTTTTGTAATGGTTTATTTATAAAATGTTTTATTTTTATAAGTTATGCAATGAATTTGAGGATAGCTTGCAACAATCGGGTCATCTAGGTATGCCCTTGCAAACGAGAACACCCTGCAAGCGCTTGAAGTATTTTATTTGCCTGCAGCGATTGTGCAACATATTGGAAAATTTATGACTCATGAATGAGCAGAAAGAAATGCTTGAGCTACAGTTAATATGCTGCTTGAGCTGACAAAGTCCTGTCATGATGGGCTCAGGCAGTTTTAATCAGTATAGAGAGTTACCTGTATATGGCCAACATTGCTGGCTTTTGGCTTTTCTTTCCAGCATGTTCTGTGACTTGATGTACTGCCTTTATGGCGGTAGTGACAATTTGGAGAGTTAGGCGTGTATTATACAATTTTCTTGTTCAATTTCTTTTAGATTTACCTTCAACTATGTAGTGCAAGGGCCTGCCTGGTTGGATACGAATTGAAAGTGTTTAGGTTTGACCTCATATAATAGTACCTTGGATTACAACCATAATTCGTTCCAGAAGCATGCTTGTAATCCAAAGCACTCATATATCAAAGCGAGTTTCCCCATAGGAATCAATGGAAACTCAGATAATTTGTTCCAGTGTCACTGCATGCAGTACCGCATGTGGCCAGTGGTGGGGGTGGGCGCTGGAAACACTCGGGAACTGAGCGTCTCCGCTGCCCCCCACCTCTGACCACATGCAGTACTGCACACCCCAGAGGCTTGAATCCTGCTAGTCTTGCGATACGAGTTGGGATTTAAAAAAAAAAAAAAAAAGCTTGTATTGCGAAACGCTCATAAACCGTGTTGCTCGCAATCCTACGTTTTACTTGTATATGGTGTTGTTATTCTAAAGGAAAATTGTATGTTTGGCCAGTCTTAGTTGTTTTAGGGCATATTTATTGTCCATGTTGCTTGATGGGCTCCCTAATCATGACTGCAACGGTCAATGACTGGAGAAGTTAGTCACGTGCTGAAAATGAGAGAACCCCATTTAGCAGTCTAACTCTTCATACGACACTCTTTGATCCGCTACTATTGGATTAATACAAGTAATACTGGACCCTTACAGCCACTTACCATCGCAATGAACTATTGATTTATTTAGAGGTTAAAGTATTCTTTGTTTAGACATGCAAATACTCTCAGGAATTTGAAGAATACATATTTCTATCTTTATTTTTACAGGCTGGTTGGAAAGAGAATCATGCTACCTTTATGAACGAGCTGAAAAATCTTCAAGCTGTGGGACTCACTACACTTGGTCAAGCCCTAAGGACAGCATTTGATTTGTTAAATTTAAATAGATTAGTAACTGGCATAGACAACTATGGACAGGTAGGTTCAAATGTTAAAGGAAACGGCTTCCCCAGCTCCTTCAGTTTTTTTTTTCATTTTTTTTTCTCCCCCCAATTGAAGTGTTGCTAGTAGACAGGCGTGACTGATTTTCTGTTCATTTCTGGTGAGGTGAATAGAGAACTTGTCACTCCATATTACTGCCTCATAGGCAGGTGTGGAAAGGTTACCTGGTTTGCATGGTATACCTTAATGATCCTTCGTTCACCTGATCTAATCCCCATGAGGTGCCTGTTTTATGAACTTTTGAACCACGAGATTCCTGTATTAAAGTAATGATGTTAAGTGAACTTTATAGTTATGCAAGCTGCCCTAAAGAGTAAGAGGTGGGCACCCAGAGGTCCATTCATATACTCTCCTCTTCCTTGGTACCCTGAGAGCCTTCAATTTTAAGCGGCACAATATGCATTTATTAGTTCTTTGTTCAAGAGTCTGGGTTCTTCTGCAACCTCACCCCTTCCCTGAAATTTGTACTTCTCCATTGGTCAAAAATGCACACTGCATTGAGGGATATGGGATAAGGGGGCTATAGCACTGGCTTCAGAGCTGTACATCACCATTTACACATCGAGCCCTATGTTTTCTGGGATTCCCAGGCTAGAAATGTGTCAGCAATTATTTGGGTCAACTTTTTGACATTTAGTCTAGCTCTTATCTATCATTTTATTTGAAAGGAATCTAAGAACAGAAACATGGATGCTGCCATTGCTGACTTGTTTTTAAAGGTGCAAGCTCTAGGGCTATCATCTTCACCTTGGCTTCACAAGCTGGCCAGTGTCTTGCTAACCTTGAACAGACATAGGACCAGTGATGTATGAATTTCCAGCCTGCTTCCATTTTCCTGGTTAGTGGCTCCCAAGATGAATTCAGGTTTAGGACGATAATTCTAGAATCTACGCCTTTAAATCAAAGATAAACTATGGTTAAACATGTGCTCTTGCTTGAATATGATATAAAAGTATAGTACACCTACCTCCTACTGTGCTGTCCTCCAGTGGTGACTGGTCTGGAACCCTCAATGCGAAGAACTGTCACCAGCACACCAAGGATTCCTCAAATGGGTCTGAAGCTTTAATTTGTGGTGACGTGGTACACACAAAGCCAGCGTTTCAGAGCCACACAGGGCCCCTTCGTCAGGCAAGTAAACTTTTGTCTAAGTAGCCGCCCTTGCCTTGTATGAGGATTTTTATTCTCTGCTATAGGGTTATCCTTTTTTATGTCAAGTGACTGTTATAATGACAATGCTGAATTGTCTGAGTATTAATTTCAAGACTTTTTATACCCTCTGTTATCTATTTGTCTGACAAAAGGGTCTCTGCGTGGCTCTGAAACGTTGCCCTTTGTATGTACCATAAGACCATGAAATAAAGCTTTGGACTAGTTTTAAAAAGTCCTTGGTGTGCTGGTGACATTTTTTAGCATTGAGTGTTTACAGTTTCTAGCCTGTTATCACGGCAGCACCCACCAATACTGAACAGCCATCTTCAGGAAAGCGTGCATTGGGAATATTGCGATTGGTCTATAATTGTTTGTTTTTGTTAGGAGCCTGTAAAGCATTGCACTTGTGATCAGCAGATCGTGGGTGTAATGCCATGGTCCTGCTGACTGTATGTGTATCTGTCTGCTAATATTGATGCAGGCAGTTGCACTGTGAAAGGAAGCTAGATGAACTACCATGGCGCTCAACAGCACTGTGGTAGTTCATTGAGACTTATGAGCCAACAGCCACAAAAGCTGCTGGACCTTGCAGTTTTCCAATTCACAAAATACAGTTTTGTGTCCGCATTTTTCAGATTGACAGCCAGCGGGGGAAAGATTTTTTTTTTTTTATCACCTACTAAACAACCCAAACATTTAACAGACCAAAAGTAAGCAAATGGTAGAAGTTTTTTTTTTTGTTGGTGTTTACGTACAATGATAACTAGCATGCTTCTATCTTTTAGATAGGCCTCTGATTGCAAACAATTTTGTCCTGTTACTCTGGAGGCCCTATTCACATCTCTCAATTTGGGATTACAGACAGAATCGCCACAATTCTGCCTGCAATTGCAAATCGTGGCAGGACGTGTTTTTGAGTGCCATTATTTATTGGCCCTCCAAACACACTGCGATTCTGCCACAATCGCATCAAAACGTGAGTTTGAAAAACACGCTATGCTTGTTGCCCAAAAAGGAGCATGAGCTGCTTTTCGGGCGTCAAAAGGGCAAAGGGCTGCCCTATGTGCAACACGCAAAAATCACGTGCAACTCACTTGTTCCTGCTGCGTGAAAGTGTGAATTCTGACTGCACTGAGGGTAGGCCTAGATATGTCCATGATGTGGCAGCTGCACGAATGAGGTGGTCCACTATTGAAGAACAGATGCTATTCGGATAGGCACATGGCAATATACTACAGTAAATATCAAACAAATCTTATTTTTTTTTTTTTATGAACTGCGAATGTTTGGAAACAATGGATTTTAGGTTGTCATTAGTTTTACTTTAGTGCTCATTTTCTGTTCGATCTTTATACACAGTGCGGGCAACCCTCCTCCCTGTTTAGCCAGGTTTTACAGAACATTTTTAAAAAAAAATGCATCCGCATTCTAAATACATCAGCATGCTTGGAGCACAAGCAAATGTAAGAGGTTTAATAAAACCTTTTGGGATGGTGTGGAACAGTGTGCGACCAATTACACATTCGTGATATCAGCTAAGGGTTAATGTTTGTTTGCCCTCAACTAAGATGGCTGATTCATTACTTCCTGTTAGACGGTGACTCATCTATAATCTGATTAACTGGAACTCCTCTGCGTACTGTTCTGTCATAATAGCCCTTTCTTATATACAATGACACGTTTAACGCTTGAGGATTTCTTTTACTTGATGTGTTTTGAATCTCTAGCTTTATATGGTGTGCATTAAAGTAGTCATGTTTCATACGTCCACAGATTTTAATAGGTCCAGTGTGCTGTATATTTGTTTAGCACCATGCTAAGTTTTTAAAGGCATATTAACCCTAATATTTAGATTACCATTATGTATACTTTCTAATAACACAATGACATCAGGGTGCAACTTCTCATTGCTATACAAAGCTGGAATTTTTTCCATTTTCGTTCCCACCAAGAATGACATGCCGTGTATTCAGTGCAATCGGCTGTTTTAAACTAAGGAACCCTCTACCACAATCTGACCCATGCCATGTACTTCTGTAGGATTACTCAATAGGTCGGCTGTGCGTGGGCAAAATCTCTCCCTCAGACCATATTTTGGCTATTTTCTGTGTTTGTAATGGAGAAAAAATTCACATGCACACTTGAAAGGCCTGGGGGTTAAAACATATCAGAACTGACTTCGGGAAACTTAATATGTACAGTCCTGAGGAAAGAAGGGAATGGGGAAACATGACTAAAGCTTTTAAATACAGAAAAGCCTGGTTTACAATTGCTTTGCTCTCTGAGGAGTCATTTTTTGTTCGGATAGCCACTCATTTGACAGGCGGTAAGGATGCGTATCTCCTCTTAATCGCCTGCTTTAGCCCCTAAATTCTGGACTACAGCACTTGAATGGGTCACGTTTGGTGGGCGGTACTGCCCACCGACCATAATGGGGTATAATCCCTGCTGCAGTCAGTGTACTCAACCTGGCCACTGCCTTCCCAACTAAAGGAATAGCAGTTTAGGAGCAGTAAAACGCAGCTCAACTGCAGATTTTACTGCCCCACAAGTGTAATTGAGCTCTTGGGCCTTATTTTACACTTCGACTTCAACAAACGTTAACATTAACCACTTCCATACTGGGCACTTATACAGCTTCCTGCCCAGACCAATTTTCAGCTTTCTGCGCTGTTGCACTTTGAATGAAAATTGCGCGGTCGTGCTACACTGTACCCAAACTAAATTGTTATCATTTTGTTCCCACAAATAGAGCTTTCTTTTGGTGGTATTTGATCACCTCTGCGATTTTTTATTTTTTTTTATTTTTTTCTGCTAATTTTTTTTTTAAAAAAGACTGAAAATTTGGGAAAAAAAACATATTTTTTTGTTTCAGTTACAAAACTTTGTAAATAAGTAAGTTTTTCTCCTGCACGGATGGGCACCGGTAGGCGGCACGGATGGGCACTGATAGGTGGCACTGTACTGTAATGTGTTACTAATGGATGCCAATCAGTGCCAAACAATAATGCCTGCCAATCAGTGATGCCCATTGTGGGCACTGGCATCCATTGTGGGCACTGAATGGCATTCCTGGTGGTCTAGGGAGGCATACCTGGTGGTGGGCATCCCTGGTGGTATCCCTGGTGGTCCAGTGGCATCCCTGGTGGTCCAGTGTGGGCAACATCGGGCGGGGGGCTGCACTGATAATCGATCAGCACAAACCCCCCCTGTCAGAGGAGCAGCCGATCGGCTCTCCTCTACTCGCGTCTGACAGACGCAAGTGAGGAAAAGTCGATTACCGGCTTTTCCTGTTTACATCGTGATCAGCCGTGATTGGACACGGCTGATCACGTGGTAAAGAGTCTCCGTCAGAGGGGGCGCGCAGCGGCTCAAAATCCTGATCACGTCATATGACGTCCAGTCAGGATTTTGAAACCACTTTGCCGTCATCAATCCGCTAAAGGGCGGGCGGCAAGTGGTTAACTTGAACGTGCTTTTTTTTTTTGGTGCTTCGATGATGCTTCAGTGGTGCTTTAATGAAGCTTGGCAAATGCTGTGTGTTGATTTCAGATTTGTTTTAAAGGGGCCCAGTAGAATTTTTAGTTCAGTAGTACCCCAAATCGGCAGATTCCCCAGCTCATTGGTACCCCCGTTCAGTAAATCACCAACTTTATTAGTACCCTTGTTCAGCAGATCCCTGCTCAGTACCAGCTCTGCTGATGCCCCGCTCAGCAGTAAGCGCCGCAGCTCTGCTGATGCCCCGCTTTTTCTGGTCCCCGCTCACCTCCCGCTATATTGCTGCTCACCGCATGTGACATTGCTAGTTTCTCCTGCTCTGGTACACCAGCTCTGCTGATCCTCTGCCACTCAATCCTCTCTACAGACCCCGCTCACCTCCCGCTATATTGCTGCTCACCACATGTGACATTGCTAGTTTCTCCTGCTCTGGTACACCAGCTCTGCTGATCCTCTGCCACTCAATCCTCTCTCTCCGGTCCCCGCTCACCTTTCGCTATAGCGTTCCCATGTTGGACGCCACATATGCCATCTGCTAGTTGCTTCGCTCCAGTCCGGACCCCGCTCACCTTCCTGCTGCTCCACACTAGATGGGACGTCTGCACCAGACACTCCCAGAATATATACACATGAACCGGAAGTGACTGCTGAGGACATCTTTCAGGTTCACTTCATGGTTTCCCATCCTGGGATATCTCATACCTGCAATACCTCCAAAACGAAGTGAAGCTAACACTGAATAAAAGCCTCTTAAAAGCTGCAGGTGCTCTAAGTGAGCATTGCCATAGACTTCTATGTAGGCTTTGGAGATGCTTTGAAGCACCATGAAAGCTACACGGGGTATAATTTTTTAAGCAAAGCAAACACAATATGTGAACAGGACTGTAAGGTAACCATTTTATTTAGTGACGGGAGCTTTGATTGGCATTCAGAGCCCTTTAAAAAAGCATGTGCAATGCCACATTTTGAGTGTAAACTAGCCCTAAGGGTGTAAGGTAAGATTAAGGAAGACAGTATTTTTAATATGAAGCCAAGATGAAGAACACTGGAACATAACCTTAAACTAGCAAAAGACAAGTTCAAAACGAATAGAAAGTATTTTACCAAATGGACCTCCTTGAGTATTTTTTTTCTGCCATCTGCCTTTTAATGCTTTTTATAAACATTTAACCCCAGTGCTGCAAAGTTAGACCGCTGACTTTTGCTGGTCCTCTAAGTGTTTGTACTTGTATAACCTGTGAGAATCCATCCTTTTTAAAGTAGATGGCTAGCTTTTGTCAATCTTCTTGCACGTAGACGAGGCCCAAGCAGAGAAGGTTTATGGACTTTACTCGGTAGTTCTAAGCCTAGGAAATGAGGCAAGAGCACCCTAAATATTTCAAGTGGCCCACTGTACCTGACAGACAAATAGTACGGTTTAGGTTTTCATAGGATAAAGTATTATCTAAAGAGGAAACCAAGTTTCTTTAGTTTCCCTGAAAAATAAAACGCGGCTTCTGTGTATAGTAATTCTTTATTTGCTCGGTTTTTTCATTGTTTCAAGTTTCATGAATTGCCTCTACTATGTAGGCAAAGTGACTGGAGGAGAGCTCGATATATACACACACGGGTGCCAAAAGATGGTTGTCGCCTGTTCTGGCTACTTTCACACAGACTGGGTGACAATCTTGTGCTTGGGCAGGTTTAGACAATTATTGCAGACAAGTTAGAATATCTTGTCTTTGTTGTTTCTCCTATTATTACCCTGAGCTTGGACTGTCTGCAATGTGAGCATGTGGAATTTTTTTCTTTTCCCACTGATGTGCATTTGTCATAGACCTATCAAATATTAAACAGGAAAAAACCCTCTTAACCCAACCCCTAAAGGAAACCTGTCGTCACATCCTGTGTAATCTAGTGATTTAAATAGACTTGATTTAAATCAAATCCATATCCTGTGTATATATACGCAATTTTGCAAACCACGGCCGCCCTGCAGCAGTAAATCTGCTATAGGGTGACCGGCAAGCGGTTAATGCAACACACATGAAGTCGTACTACACACCACAACAGACCGGACAGATGTGAATAGGCCTTTAGATTACACAGGATGTGCTCTTTAAAAAAAAAAATTATTTAAATCAGGTTGATTTTAAGGCCTCATGCCCACGGGCGTTTTTTCAGCCGCGTTTTTGAGCGTTTTTTACAGCTTAAAAACGCCTGTCCATGTTAGTCTATAGCTTCATGCCCACCTAGGCGTTTTTGAGCTGTAAAGAGCATAGGTGTTTGTAAGCTGTAAAAAAAACCCAGGGCCAGTGCGTTCCTCAGCGTCAGAATTTGGCAGGAAAAAACGCGAGCGTCAAAAAACGCGCACTAACGCGCAAAAAACGCGCACTAACGCGTGGTCGCGTTTTTAGCTCCGACGTGTTTTTTTTTTTTTTTTTTTCAAAAAAAAAATAAAATAAAAATATTTACAATAACATGGACAGGCGTTTTTAAGCTGCAAAAAACGCAGCTGTAAAAACGCCAGTGGGCATGAGGCCTAAAAATCAACCTGATATAAATCATAATTTTTTAAAGAGCAACTGTTATCTCTGTCCCACAGCGCCTCCTCCTCTGACCCGCTGTTGACTCACCAATGATGACATTCACTTTAATGGGGTGGCTGGTAATGCGGCAGTGACACAACAAGGTGAGGGATGTGGTGGCAGCAGGTGAGTGGATGCCTGCTAACAGGTGCTGCCATGACGGATCTGAAATGACAGGTGCTCCTTTAAATGTAAAGACTTATTCTTGCTGGTTGTTAGAATCTTTATTATTTGCTAACAAAATTTAAGGTTTCCCATTTAGAGTAATTGGCTGTCGGGTTAGTAAAACAGCGATATCGGAACCGATTCAATCAGAGTTTGTAGAGTACATCGATGTTCAAAACAATGGGATAAAGGAATATTTTTGAACTTTGATTTATCTCATGGTTTCTGGGAAATTGTGTGAATGTATCAATGCAGTGCATGTTATCTCGGCTTGCAGAGCTTGGATTCATTGAGTGAGTTTACTAAGAAAGTAACTATTGCAGAATATAGAGCCTCATGCTACATAAGTAAGCTCCATTTCATGGTGAATTGACTAAATTATTAATGTATCCTACATAGAAAACTATCTTTAGATAGATTTTTACTCCAAAAGCATTTTATTAAAATAAAATTAATAAAAAAAATCAGATTTTTTTTATCCACCTTGTATATACGTGATTCTGCACTTCCGAGTAGGGGACGTGCATCGCTTCTGCTGTTTGTCACAACAAAAGCCGATCAGTGGGTGCTGGCCAATGGATGGTCCGCTGGCACCTGCCGATGGTTGGGAAAATGCACAGAATGGAGCTCTGCCTATGTAAACAAGACAGAGCTCTGTCCTGATGTGGGACGTGATGGATGGAAAGCGGAGAAATAAAATCCATCACATACCTTAGTGGAAGCACCCCACACACTACACACAAACCATGGCTAGGCACACAGTTGACCCTTTGATCGCCCTAGCTATTTAATCCCTTTCTAGCCACTGTTATATGTACAGTGACAGTGCATATGTTTAGCACTGATCACTGTATTCGTGTCACTGGTTCCCACCGTGTCAGTCTGACCGCAATATCGCAGTCCAGCTATAAGTTGCTCAGTGCTACCATTACACTAGGGAGTGTAGGAGGCCACACAATGAGATTAGAGGAGAAGCGGTTTAACCTTAAACTGCGCAGGGGGGTTTTCACTGTCGGGGCAAAAAGGCTATGGAACTCTCCCCCGTGCCCCCTCTTGCCACTCTGCCTGGGCTCTCCTTCCCCACCGGGAGGCCACAGCAAACAGCTGGCACGTCTGCCGGCTGGCCGGAGACCCAAACAAAACCGGAATCGGGTTTGATCCCGTCTCGGATCTAGTAAACCGGAAGCAATGTCATGCCATCACTTAGGTTTTCTGGAGCCTTAAAGGCGCCAGATTTAAAAAAATGTCAGCGTTCAAAACATGCTTTTGAATGCTTTTAAGTGCAAATGAGGGATTTGGGGTCTTGTAGACCCCAGATCCCTCCAAGAAAATACCTGATGTGGCTATTGCTGTCACAAGGGATGTTTACATTTCTTGTGACAGCAATAAAAGTGATAAAAAAAATGTTTTTAAAAGAACAGTGTAAAAAAATGTAAGGTGCCCCATCCCGCTGTGCTTGTGCGCAGAAGCGAACGCATACATAAGTTGCTCCCACAATGTAAACTGTGTTCAAACCACATGTGAGGTATTGCCACCATCGTTGGTGAGAGCAATAATTCTAGCACTAGACCTCCTCTCTAACTCTAAACTGTTCTTTTTTGAAAGCGTCACCTATGGAGTTGGGTACCGTAGTTTGTCGCCATTCCACGAATGTGCGCTATTTTAAAGCGTGACGTGTTGAGTATCTATTTACTCGGCGTAACATCTTTCACATTATACAAAAAAAATTGCTAACTTTACTGTTTTGTTTTAAATCGTGCTGCGCAAATACAATGTGACAAATATTGCCATTTTATTCTCTAGGGTCTCTGCTAAAAATATATATACAGGTCCTTCTCAAAAAATTAGCATATTGTGATAAAGTTCATTATTTTCTGTAATGTACTGATAAACATTAGACTTTCATATATTTTAGATTCATTACACACAACTGAAGTAGTTCAAGCCTTTTCTTGTTTTAATATTGATGATTTTGGCATACAGCTCATGAAAACCCCAAAATCCTATCTCAAAAAATTAGCATATTTCATCCGACCAATAAAAGAAAAGTGTTTTTAATACAAAAAAAGTCAACCTTCAAATAATTATGTTCAGTTATGCACTCAATACTTGGTCGGGAATCCTTTTGCAGAAATGACTGCTTCAATGCGGCGTGGCATGGAGGCAACCAGCCTGTGGCACTGCTGAGGTGTTATGGAGGCCCAGGATGCTTCGATAGCGGCCTTAAGCTCATCCAGAGTGTTGGGTCTTGCGTCTCTCAACTTTCTCTTCCCAATATCCCACAGATTCTCTATGGGGTTCAGGTCAGGAGAGTTGGCAGGCCAATTGAGCACAGTAATACCATGGTCAGTAAACCATTTACCAGTGGTTTTGGCACTGTGAGCAGGTGCCAGGTCGTGCTGAAAAATGAAATCTTCATCTCCATAAAGATTTTCAGCAGATGGAAGCATGAAGTGCTCCAAAATCTCCTGATAGCTAGCTGCATTGACCCTGCCCTTGATAAAACACAGTGGACCAACACCAGCAGCTGACATGGCACCCCAGACCATCACTGACTGTGGGTACTTGACACTGGACTTCAGGCATTTTGGCATTTCCCTCTCCCCAGTCTTCCTCCAGACTCTGGCACCTTGATTTCCGAATGTACTTTGGACCACTGAGCAACAGTCCAGTGCTGCTTCTCTGTAGCCCAGGTCAGGCGCTTCTGCCGCTGTTTCTGGTTCAAAAGTGGCTTGACCTGGGGAATGCGGCACCTGTAGCCCATTTCCTGCACACGCCTGTTCACGGTGGCTCTGGATGTTTCTACTCCAGACTCAGTCCACTGCTTCCGCAGGTCCTCCAAGGTCTGGAATCCGTCCTTCTCCACAATCTTCTTCAGGGTCCGGTCACCTCTTCTCGTTGTGCAGCGTTTTCTGCCACACTTTTTCCTTCCCACAGACTTTCCACTGAGGTGCCTTGATACAGCACTCTGGGAACAGCCTATTCGTTCAGAAATTTCTTTCTGTGTCTTACCCTCTTGCTTGAGGGTGTCAATGATGGCCTTCTGGACAGCAGTCAGGTCGGCAGTCTTACCCATGATTGCGGTTTTGAGTAATGAACCAGGCTGGGAGTTTTTAAAAGCCTCAGGAATCTTTTGCAGGTGTTTAGAGTTAATTAGTTGATTCAGATGATTAGGTTAATAGCTTGTTTAGAGAACCTTTTCATGATATGCAAATTTTTTGAGATAGGAATTTTGGGTTGTCATGAGCTGTATGCCAAAATCATCAATATTAAAACAAGAAAAGGCTTGAACTACTTCAGTTGTGTGTAATGAATCTAAAATATATGAAAGTCTAATGTTTATCAGTACATTACAGAAAATAATGAACTTTATCACAATATGCTAATTTTTTGAGAAGGACCTGTATAACGTTTGGGGGTTCTAAGTAATTTTCTAGCAAAAAATACAGATTTTTAACTTGTAAGTAAGAAATGTCAGAAAAAGGGGTTAACCTTTAACTACAACCTAATCCTTTTGTAGGAAATACTAGTGGCAATAATAGGCTGTGAATATCGTGTGATTAACCTTGTGGTATCTATTTACAGTGTAACAAATATAAGCATAAAAAAACCTTTATTGAATTCTCAGCACTGAAGGCAAATGTTCAGTGAGCTATAGCTCAATCATGCAAATGCCAACACAGTATCTCAAGTGCAACACAAATCTACTTGTTAATAGCCAAAGCTGTACTAAAAGACGTCTGCAGATCAAATTATGCCTTCATATCCAACCATCCTCAGATATTTATGGGGCAATCTAGAATAATGGAGCAAAGGTGCCTCTGAGTACTTTTGTTAACCATCAGGACCATCCCCATAAAGGTTTATTGGATCCTTGTACACAAGGTCTCAACCTCTATACATCCTTCCCTGTCATTCTCCTTTAAATCCTAGAACTGTTCACTTTTCTGTAAGTCAGAACTGAGGTTTACATTCTCAACTTCAGATGGAGGCCCCGTGTACAGTCTTGGCCCCTAGAGATCAAGGGGCACTGATGAACTTAAGATTAACCTCTTCAGCGCTGGAAGGTTTAAACCCCCCCCATGACCAGGCAATTTTTTGCAATATGCTACTGCGTTTAGCTGCACGGTCGTGCGCCGCAGTACCCAAATAAAATTGTGTCCTTCTCCCCCCCCCCCCCTACAAATAGAGCTTTATTTTGGTGGTATTTGATCCCCCCTGCGGTTTTTATTTTTTGCGCTATAAACAAAAATAAACGACAATTTAAAAAAAAAAAAAAAGGTTTTACTTTCGGCTATAAAACATACCCAATAAAAGAAATCGAATTTATTCATCAATTTAGGCCAATATCTATTCTACTTGTTTGTGGTAAAAAAAAATCCCAATAAGCGTATATTGTTTGGTTTCGCAAAAGTTATAGCGTCTACAATCTATGGAATATATTTATGGAATCTTCTTTTTTTTTTTTTTTTTTTTTTTTTTTTTATACTAGTAATAGTGACGATCAACGATTTTTAGCAGGACTGCAACATTGTGGTGGACAAATCGGACACTGACACTTTTTTGGGGGCCAGTAACACTAATGGTGATCAGTGCTATAAAGAAAAAAATACATAGTTGCTCTTCTGACACTGGCGGGGAAGGGGTTAAATGTGTTCCCTGGTAGTGCTTTCTAACTGTGGGGGGGTGGTGCTCTGACTGGGGCGAGACAGCAGAAACACAAGATCTCCATCTTCCCCTCTCACAGAACGGGGGTCTCCCTTGTTTACATAGGCAGAAGACTGCCTTTCTGCCTCTCCTGAGAACAATCCCGGGGTGCCGGCGAACACCGGGTCTGCCGGACCCTCTGACGCAGTCAAATAACTTGACTGGCTTGCACATCTAGATACACCAATCTTTTTCATATGTGGGTTTCACTAATGGTACTCTCTGTATTTGTCCATCATATACTTTTGATTGTGCGTTTTTTTTTTTTTCTCTGTGTGCTGTCGTCATCAGCAGGTTCAAAACTGCCCAGTGCAAAATACTATTTTGGATGAGGAGCCATATTTTTTATTTATTTTTCTCAATGCACGGTCTATGGGTAATTTCCCCCCCTTTGGGATGAATTGTCTCAAATGCGTATTCTGGCCTGCTGACAATTGTGGATGGTCTACACTGGACAAATGCCAGTTTCACAGCTAGTTGCTTTTGAGCTGTGGAGCGTCAAAGATACCATGCCACACATTTCAACTGTTAATAAGGTTTACGTGTGTGTGTGTGTGTGTATGTGTGTGTGTGTATATATATATATATATATATATATATATATATATATATATATATATATATAAAATGTGTGTGTGTATATATATGTATGTGTGTCGAGGCCGAAATTGTTGGCACCACAAAAAGTTTTCCATAAAATCAAGTATTTCTCACAGGAAAGTATTGCAGTAACATGTTTTGGTATACACGTTTATTCCCTTTTGTGTGTATTTGGAACAAAACAAAGGGAGGAAAAAAAAGCAAATTGGACATAATGTCACACAAAACTCCAAAAATGGGCTGGTCAAAATTCTTGGCACCCGAAAACTTAATATTTGGTTGCACACCCATTGGAAAAAAAATAACTGAAATCAGTCGCTTCCTATAACCATCAATAAGCTTCTTACACCTCTCACCCGGAATTTTGGACCACTCTTCCTTTGTAAACTGCTCCAGGTCTCTCTTATTGGAACTGCGCCTTTTCCCCAACAGCAATTTTAAGATCTCTCCAGAGGTGTTCAATGGGATTTAGATCTGGACTCATTGCTGCCCAGTTTAGAACTCTCCAGCGCTTTGTTGCCATCCATTTCTGGGTGCTTTTTGACGTATGTTTGGGGTCATTGTCCTGCTGGAAGACCCAAGATCTCGGACGCAAACCCAGCTTTCTGACACTGATGCCTTTCACACATTCAAGGCACCCAGTGCCAGATGCAGCAAAACAACCCCAAAACATCATTGAACCTCCACCATATTTCACTGTAGGTACTGTGTTCTTTTCTTTGTAGGCCTCATTCCATTTTCGGTAAACAGTAGAATGATGAGCTTTACCAAAAAAGCTCCATCTTGGTCTCATCTGTCCACAAGACGTTTTCCCAGAAGGATTTTGGCTTACTCAAGTACATTTTGGCAAACTGTAGTCTTGCTTTTTTATGTCTCTGTGTCAGCAGTGGGGTCCTCCTGGGTCTCCTGCCATAGCGTTTCATTTAAATGTCGACGGATAGTTTGCGCTGACACTGATGCTCCCTGAGCCTGCAGGACAGCTTGAATTTCTTTGGAACTTGTTTGGGGCTCCTTATCCACCATCCGGACTATCCTGCGTTGCAACCTTTCATCAATTTTTCTCTTCCATCCACGCCCAGAGAGATTAGCTACAGTGCCATGGGTTGCAAACTTCTTGATAATGTTGCGCACTGTGGACAAAGGCAAATCTAGATTTTTGGAGATGGACTTGTAACCTTGAGAATGTTGTTTTTCCACAATTTTGGTTCTCAAGTCCTCAGACAGTTCTCTTCTCTTTCTGTTGTCCATGCTTAGTGTGGCACACACAGACACACAATGCAAAGACTAAGTGAACTTCTCTCCTTTTTTATCTGCTTTCAGGTGTGATTTTTATATTGCCCACACCTGTTACTTGCGCCAGGTGAGTTTAAAAGGAGCATCACATGCTTGAAACAATCTTATTTATCCACAATTTTGAAAGGGTGCCAAGAGTTTTGACCAGCCCATTTTTGGAGTTTTGTGTGACATTATGTCCAATTTGCTTTTTTTTCCTCCCCTTTTTTGTTTTGTTCCAATACACATAAAGGGAATAAACATGTGTATAGCAAAACGTGCTACTGCAATACTGTTCTGTGAGAAATACTTGATTTTCTGTAAAACTTTCTGGGATGCCAACAATGTTGGCTGTGTGTGTGTGTGTGTGTGTGTGTGTGTGTGTGTTTGTGTTATATAAATATAAATTTATTGTGCATTTTATAAACCTTTTTAAACGATGCAGTCACACATAGATGTGCAATAATGGGCTTTGACATTACAGGAGATTTGAGGGAAAAGACGATGGCTTGATAATGTGTTTACTACAGGTTGTGCTTGGTCATTTCACACCCTTGTGAAATATATCTGTCTACACTGAGGGCGTTTTGCAGGCGCTATAGTGCTAAAAATAGCCCCTGCAATCCGCCCTCAAACAGCTGCTCTATTGTCTCCAGTGTGAAAGCCCGAGGGCTTTCACACTGGAGCGTTGCGCTGGCAGGGCTTCAGAAAAAGTCCTGCCAGCAGCTTCTTTGGAGCGCATTAGGAGCGGTGAACTCACCGCTCCTAATGCGCACCTGCCCATTGAAATCAATGGGGCAGCACCACCGCTGAAGTGGCTCATTGCGGGCGGTTTTAACCCTTGGCCGCTAGCGGGGGTTAAAAGCGCCCCGCTAGCGGGGGTTAAAAGCGCCCCGCTAGCGGCCCGAAATGCGCCGCAAATCCGACGGTAAAATAGCTGTAAAACGTTTAACCACCTTCTTTTTTTTTTTATCCCCCGACGCTATGGGTGGCACCAGTGTGAAAGGGCTCTTAGACATCCCTCATGCTTTCCAATCAGTCTGGGCAAATTAAAGCACAGGATATTTCTTACTGCAAATTTGTTTTTGTACTTTAGCCAAGTTGTTTTTAGTACAGTGAGAGGGGGTTTAACCACTTAAGCCCGCAACCATTTTGGCTGGTTAAAGACCAGGCCTCTTTTTGCGATTCGGCACTGCGTCGCTTTAACTGACAATTGTGCGACGTGGTTCCCAAACAAAATTGACGTCCTTTTTTTTTCCCCCCACAAATAGAGATTTCTTTTGGTGGTATTTGATCACCTCTGCGGTTTTTATTTTTTGCGCTATAAACAAAAATAGAACGACAAAAGAATGCAATATTTTTTAATTTTTGCTATAATAAATATCCCCCAAAAATATATATATATATAAAAAAAAAAATTTTTTTCCCACAGTTTAGTCCGATACGTATTCTTCATATTTTTGGTAAAAAAAATCGCAATAGGCGTTTGGTTTGCACAAAAGTTATAGCTTCTACAAAATAGGTGACTGGTTTTTATGTTATTTTTAATAATTTTTTTTCAATAGTTATGGCGGCGATCAGCGATTTTATTTTTTATTTTTTTTATATATCGTGACTGCGACAATATGGCGGACACTTTTGACACCTTTTTGGGACCATTGTAATTTTTACAGCGATCAGTGCTATAAAAATGCACTGGTTACTGTGAAAATGACACTGGCAGTGAAGGGTTTAACCTCTAGGTGGCGCTGTAAGGGTTAAGTGTTCCGTAGGAAGTGATTCTTACTGTAGGGGGGCGTGGCTACACGTCACTGATAGTCTGTTCCGATGTCGGGGAACAGACAATCACTGACATGCCACGGAGAAGAACGGGGAAAGGTTTGTTTGCACTCACCTCTCCCCGTTCTTCAGCTCTGTCACCCGATCGCGGGACATCGGGCTGCCTACAAGTTAATTTCCACTTTTGACAGTTATAAATGCATTATAATTTCCATCTTTGCAACTTCAAAAGCTCAGAATTCTGCAGTTAAAAGCTTGACAAATCTGCATAGTCTACTTTTGCATAACAAATTGTAAGCATAAGCTAACACTTTGAAAATATACTGAATTATTTTGCAATTGTATCATTGTCCAAGTGAAGTTTTCTTCGATTTTGATAGCAGTGCATTATGTTCAGACATGGCTTAGTCAGAATATAACTATCATTGGTTTATTTAAGATTAATCTGCAAATACATATTTGAACTGTAAATGAGTCTCTAAAATATCGAAATACAGTTTTCTTGTATTGCGTTTACTTGGTAAATGCAAGTGACCTTAATGCAGTTTCATGCTTTCACCAGGGAGGAGGCTATATACATTTACTAACAGAGCCTGAGCCCAAAAGTGTTCTTCTGATGAAACACCCTGATGTTTTACCAAAACTTGAAATTGCAAAATCTGGTGCTGCTGTGCATAGAAACCAATCCGCTTTCAGGTTTTTTTTGTTTTGTTTTTGTCAAAGCTTAAAGTGGATGTAAACCCTCACATATACCCAGTTAAAGTGTTTGTAAACACTTACAGACCACTTATACCTACAGGTAAGCCTAGATTAAGGCTTACCTGTAGGTGCAAGAAATATCTCCTAAACCTACACGGTTTAGGAGATATTTGCAAAAAAGACAGGCACCGATGTCTACGGCGCAAGCGCACTGAGCGTTTCCCGTTTCTAACGGCGATCGTGCCGTGACTGGTGGCTCCTGCGTGCATGCGCGGGAGTGACGTCATTGCGGCTCCGGCCAGTCACAGCGCCGGAGCCGCGATACCCGGAAGTCCCCCTGGGAGAGATGGCGACGGAGGAGGGGAACGAGGACCGCTGTGGGGGCTTTGACCTCAGGTAAGTAAATCATAATGAGCTAGTATGCTATGCATACTAGCTCATTATACCTGTGTCTTGCAGGGTGTATTTTTTTTTTCCAGAGGGTTTACTTCCTCTTGAAGTGAACAGCCTCAGATGATACCGAAAGATGAAACAAATCTCCCTACATAAGTTTTACATGTATATCTGCCATCTTCTTTATATACTGTTTAGAAAGTGCAGATCATGTTAGGATTTTCTCTTCCTGATTCACCTGTGGGTGTGGATTCTTGCTATACACTGTGTGAGACAGCTGATTGGAGGAAAGGCACACACCCCGCTCCCCACACCTGCAGAGCGTGCCTGTAAATAGTTCAGCTTTGTGCTAATCTATTTATAGCTTCCTCCCTGACACAAATTTCAGGCTCCCGTCTCGAAAATCTTTTCAGAAGTTATCAAGCTGATAACAGAAGAACGGAGCAAGAGAAAGCTACTGGACATAGGGCTTTGAAGAGGGATAAAAAAACTCTGCAGATATGTGTGCCCAACTCAAATTTCATTTATCAGGTTTTCATGCACTAAAGCCCAGGTTCACATTGGTGTGTTTTGACATGCGATTTGACATGTCAAATCGGCTGTAATTGCTGGCAATGGCACCGTCCTAATCGGGGCTACGCATTTGCGGTGCTGCACCGATTTTAAAAAATAGTTTCTCTACTACTATTTTTTTATTTTTTATTTCAGGGTGTCATTTCCATTGACATCTGTGCAGAAACCCGCATAGATGTCTGTGAAATCACCGCCCAAATCGGGAGTGACATTGTGCGAGTTCAGCTGAACTTGCACGGCTTCATAACCGCAGCTCAGTATGAACCTAGGCTTAAAGTGATTGTAAAGTTTGGTTTTAAAAAAATGTTATACTTGCCTCCTCTGGGCAGTTGGTTTTGCACAGAGCAGCCCTGATCCTCCTCTTCTTGGATCCCTCTTTGCTGCTCCTGGCTCCTCTCTCCTATCAAGTTTCCCACGGTCAGCAGCTTCCTATGGGGGCACTGGAGCCGAGTCACGGCTCCCTGTGTCTATTGAGACACTGAGCCCCATCCTGGCCCCACCCCCCCTCTTCCCTGATTGGCTTTGACAGTAGCGGGAGCCAATGGTGCTGCTACTGTGTCTCAGCCAATCGGGAGTGTCCCGTACGGCTTAGACATTTTGTGGACATCGCTTGGTAATTAGGGGGGTGCTGGGGAGGCTGCTACACACAAGGTTTTTTTTATCTTAAAGTGGTTGTAAACCCACTTTATAAACAAAGACCTACAGGTAAGCCTAGATTAAGGCTTACCTGTAGGTGCATGAAATATCTCCTTAACCTACACGGTTAAGGAGATATTTGCATTTAAATGCGGCGACGCTGACGTCATGCGCATGGGGTTAACCCCATTCACAAATTCGGCTAGGTCGCAACATTCGATGACGTAGCCGAATTCGACTGCTCACGCTCGCATGCGCGGAGTCACGTCTTCGCCGCTCCGGCCAATCACAGCGCCGGAGTGGCGCTGTGATTGGCTGCAGCGGCGATACCCGGAAGTAACATTCCTAGAGGAGGGACACGGACGAATTCGGGGGCCCCGATCTAAGGTAAGTGGTACATAATGAGCTAGTATGCTAGTCATACTTGCTCATTATAGCTTTGTCTTGCAGGTTACCGTATATACTCGAGTATAAGCCGATATTTTCAGCCCTTTTTTTGGGCTGAAAGTCCCCCCCTCGGCTTATACTCGAGTCAGCAAAAATTTTTACATTTAAAATGGTACCTGTAAAGACGTTGCAGGTGCGGCGTCCATCGTTCGAATTACGCGGTCTCTTCCTGTTCCTTCCGTGATAGGCGATTCTCATCAGACACTCTCCGCCTATCGCGATCATTCTCTCATCCTCCGTTTTCCAGCAGACGTCTGTTATTGGCGGAACACCCAACACAGTGTCTGCTGGGAAACTGAGGATGAGAGAATGATCGTGATAGGCGATTCTCATCAGACACTCTCCGCCTATCACGACGGAAGGAACAGGAAGAGACCGCGGAATTCGAACGATGGACGCCGCAGCCGCAACTTCTTTACAGGTACAATTTACAATGTAAAATAGCGAGCTGGGGAACGGTGAGGATAGGGGAACGGTGAGGATAGGGGAACGGTGAGGATAGGGGAACGGTGAGGATAGGGGAACGGTGAGGATAGGGGAACGGTGAGGATAGTAGCAGTAAGGATGACCCTCGGCTTATACTCGAGTCAGTAAGTTTTCCCAGTTTTTTGAGGCAACATTAGGTACCTCGGCTTATACTCGAGTATATACGGTAGTTAGAAGAAAAAAAATTCTCAATTTCTCAACAACCACTTTAATGCGTCATGCATTAAAATATAAAACCTGCCTTTACAACTGCACAGCTGAAACAGATTTTGCACTCTTCAGTTTTAGTAAATCAACCCCCCCTGTGTCTGTAAGCCATTGTTTGTTACTGTTGTAAGAATACTATTTTTAGGGTTCATGCATGCTAGGCTGCTGAAAAATATGGCAGAGCCTCTGGCAGAAAAAGCAGCATAAGCGCTTTTTTTTCCAAAACGTTCCCCTCTGCTTATTTTTGACTATAATCAATTTAAACTTAACACTGAATGCTCTTAAATGGAACATTTATTCGCGGCAAGCATTTTTTTTTCTGTCTGAAAGCTCCTCTGCTAATAATCCTGTAAATGCCCAAATGTGCATGGACAAAAAGGCTAACATAAAGTTGCTTTATAGGGCAGAAACAACTAATCGATTATGAAATTAATCGATTACTATTTTCATAATCGATTATTCGGCCAGTAACATAATGGGGTTAAAAAAAACTAAAATGAGCCCCTTACAGTACAAAAAGAGCAAATTGCTACTGTAAATATTACTTTCACTGTCCCACAGTAAAAAATGAACCCCTTACAGCGATTATTTGCTCTTTTTGTACTAATTTCTATTTATTTTTAACACCATTATGTTACTAAACATCTCAGGCATGGGTCACACCTCTGTTTTTTGGTGCTTTTTGCAGAAACACACCACAGGTCATTTACATTTTCCTATGGGACACGTTCACATCCATGATTTTTTCAGCTGCTGCGTATTTGGAAAGGGCAGGTACTTTTAACGCAAAACGGTGCTATTTTGTTTTTTTGGTTCAATATACTTCAATAGAGAAGCTGCAGAAAAGCATGCAATAATGTGTTTTTGCAACAATTTGTGTTTTTTAGTCTGCCCAACAACAAATTGGCCAAAAAAAAAGGAAAAAATGCAAATCGCAGCAAAACTACCTTTTTTTTTTTTTTTTTTTTTTTTTTTTTTTTTTTTTACGGTTATTGATCGATTAATCGAAACAATAATCGGCCAACTAATCGATTATGAAAATAATCGTTAGTTGCAGCCCTAGTTGCTTATACAGGCTGAAGGGAAAAAAAATATGTCAATAGCCTGTATATGCAGCTTTTTTTTATGGTCAGTGTTCATGGGGCCTTAAGAGCCCATTCACACATGGGCGGCACGACTTGTGCCGCGACTGTGCTGGGCGATCTCAAGACGACTTCAAAGCAGACTTCCAAAATGACTTCTGTATAGAAGTCAATGGAAGTCGCCTTGAAGTCGTCTTGAAGTAGTACAGGAACCTTTTTCTAAGTCGGAGCGACTTCAGTCGCTCCGCTTAGAACAGTTCCATTGTACAGAATGGGACGCGACTCGTCAGGCGGCTGAGACGCCTGACGAGTCGCCCCTGTGTGAATGGGGACTTAAAGAGGAGTATTGATTTGCTTATATTTCCTGAATCATACTTGCCTAGGTGGATGCAGCATGGGTCCCCCAGCGCCTCTGCACTGAGAACCAAGCAATCTAACATCAATGATCGCTCGGTTCTGACAGCTCCCTGTGCAGAGAGCTGCACACTGTCAGTCACAGCCCCCTCCTCGCTCACTGGAGCACTGGGCTGTGGAGGCTGAGACGGATGTCAGTCCATGCACCTGGCAGATCCAGACTTTATTGTTGCGATGATGTGGTGCCTGGACTGACATCGGTGATGTCAGCAGAGAGCGGACTTCCGCCCGCTGTCTGCTGAAAGCTGGTCACAGGAGTGCAAAACAAATTGCACTCCTGTGATCCAGAGAAGTACAGCCAAACAAACTTTGCTATACTTCTCCTTTAAAATCTAGTGGTGCAATTTCTAGATTAACTTTGTGATCTGCTCCAAAGGCTTGCTGAAAAGTGGGGTTGGTTTTATTTTTGCTTTGTAAATATATGTACAGAATGTTCTAACTGCTTAGACATTTTTAACTAACCCTAAAACTTTTTTAAATGGCATAATTTCTAGCTGTATGTGAAGCTTTTCTTTCACTTCCCATCTCAAGACACCACAAATTGAGATTATATTTACTCCCCACCCCAATTCTTCTATTTATAGTAAAAAAATGAAAAAAAAAAATCTGCAAAAAAACAAACTGCTATTTTTGATTAACAATTAACATTTAAAAACGATTCCCTTTCTAATTTTGTTTTGTTACTTTTTTTTCATCTTCAGAAAATGTGCAAAATTGGGTAAAAATTAGTCTTTACTTTGCAAGTAACTTTGCAATGCTTTGTATCAGAATCTGCTTTTTAGTGTCACAAGCTGCACTACTTACAAAGTAAAAATTTTGTTTTTTACTTTATTGCAGATAATGCATTAATGTATAAACATTTAGTGTTTAGAACCACTTTAAAATGTAGTAGGTGTTGGCCTTTTTTTTTCCCTTCAACTGCTTGGCCCCAGGAAATCCATGTAATGTAAATATTTATTCTTCCATTCACTGTAGCTGGTCCATTTCTGTAATTCTCGCTGACTCAATTGTACACTGTCACTTCATAGATTTGTTAATAGAGCTTGTGAAGTGTGCGTGTGTTCCCTTCCAGAGCACCTGCCAGCACCCTGAAGGCCAAAGTGTGTGGGCAACACTGGTTTTAGCATTTGAGGGGGCGTGGCCTGGTCGGAGTCCAGACTGAGGTTGCCACTCCATTCATTGGTAGCAGGACACCATAGATTTGCGGCTTCCAGGGGTCACCCTTCCTTTCTTGAACCTATAGCATTTTGGTTGCCGTGCTTAACTTTTTATTACCCCATCACCTGATTTTGGCCTCCTTGTTTACTTGTTACTTCGTAGTTAGTTATAGCACTTTCTGCTTCCATTTAGAAATGGTGGTTTTGATAAAGCACAAATTCCGTGTGAAATGCATCAACCCTGTACCCCTGTGCTTGGTTGTTTTTTAAATGATTTTTGTACTATTGAATAACGCTGAAACTGCATCGTGTGAGTGTGCAGCCATCCAGTTAGATATTTAGTCACCCCGTCCCATTGGAAGCTTTATGGGTGGTGGAAAGGGTGGCGATTTGATCCCTGGGCTTCACTTGTTGGGAAAAAGGTAAAAGTATTGACTGCAGAGTCCCTGTAGCTCCAAATGTATCTACCACTCATGGATTATGCACCTTTACATTTTAAAGCTGCTGACTTTTATGTGGGGTTTATATTTTTTATTTACTCCCAACAATAAGGAACTGGAGGACAGTGCTTCTGCTTCCCAGTCTCTATTCCATTGATGTGATGTTAATTTTGCTGCCATTCCCCAGGTGACCTTTTCAGTAAGATGATAAAAGCCTTCTAAGAGATTCTTCCGTCTTCTCTGAATCAGATTTTAACTTGTGGGTTGATGAGAAGTGTTGCATGACCTGGATTCTCATTCATGTAGGAAGACTACCATTCCACTGATTTTAAAAATCCCCTCCAGGAAACCTTTGGAAAGCTTTGTGTTCTCCACCAGCTTCACTTGTAAACCAGCCCTTGCATTAGTGTGTGTTCTGTCTCAACTACAAAGCGATAAAGTTCATCTCCAGGTTTAAGTAGGCCTTACTCAAGCTGGTTTGATATTCATCCCTTGCATCGATACAGGCAGTTTAACTCAATGAATAAACTCACAGTTAGGACGACAGACGATGAATCCTTTCGAATGTTCCGTTTAATGATGGATATTCATAGATAGAAAAACGTTGCAGTTGTAAGCCACATGTAAGATGTTTAGCATGGAAGATATACAGGAGTAATGACCAGAATCAGGAAGTGGAGGAGATATATAAAGAACTACGGTGAGAGAGAGAGTTCAGCTAGAAAGAAGGGGACAGATCTTAAAGACACAGAGCAAGAATAATCACATAGTGTAACACAACGCTCCCCGTCTGAAATCTTTAGATTTCATAAGCTCAAACTAAAATATATATTTTCAAAAAGTCCAATACTGACGAATGTCCTGGAACCTGTAATGAAAAACATGCAACAAGCAAATAATAAACGTAAGTTCAACAGGATGAAGAACATAGTCACAGTATGATGTCTTCAAAGAAATTCAAAGTTCTGAGTAGAACCTGTAGATGGCAGCAATGTACTCCCCGTCGTACCAACAGCATGGCTAGTCCTTTGTACAAGTCACTCACCTGGCAAAAGGAGTACTAACTCTGTGATTGGTCGACTAAAGGTTCGTGTCGATCCTCCCTTGGTTACCTTGACTTCTACCTTCCGGACTTTGTTATCGTCGCTGGGCATAACTTTAGTAATAAGACCCATAGGCCACTTATTCCGACAAACTTCCTTGTCTTTTAGAAGGATGAGGTCTCCAACCTTAAGATTCGGCTTAGATGCTTGCCATTTGTTACGACCTTGAAGGTGGTGAAGATACTCCTTCCTCCAGCGATGCCAGAACACATTGGCTAGATGCTGCACCTGCTTCCATCGATGCCTGTAATGGTGTGACCGCAGCTTCTGTTTTGTACTTACAGAAGTGTGGAGTGAGGTGTTCACAGTTCTTATTTCCTTATCATCTTCAGGGCTTACTAGCCCATAGGTGGTGTCAATAGGGAGTAAGTAAGAGTCCTCACGCAGAAACCTTAGAAGTGACAGCCATAAGCTGTCCTGAAGAGCAGCAGGTGACACGGCTCTGGTCCCACAGTCAGCTGGGTTGAGTTCAGTGGGAACGTGATGCCATTGACTTGGTAGAGAGAATCTCTTGATACGTTCAACCCTGCTGCTGACGTACACATAAAATTGTTTTGTTTGGTTGTTTATGTAACCAAGTACTACCTTACTATCTGTATAGAAGGTGAAAGAATCAATTGTAGTGTCCATTTCACTTCGTATGACCTCTGCAATTTCTACTTCTAGCACGGCTGCACAAAGTTCAAGTCTTGGTATGGTATGTGCAGGCTTGGGAGTGAGTTTTGCCTTGCCTAGGACAAAACTACAGTGTGATTCTCCATTCAGTTCAGAGGTCTTCAAATAGGCTACTGCAGCAATAGCTTCAAATGATGCATCAGAGAAAATATGAATCTCTCTCCGGTTAGCAGTTGAAGTGGAACCTGGAACATAGCAACGAGGAATCTGAAGTTTTTCTAGTGACTTCAAAGAATATCTCCACCTTTCCCACTTGTGTTGATTCTCACTAGGCAAGGGAGTATCCCAGTCTATGTTCTCAGTAGACAACTGTCTTAGTAAAATCTTACCTTGAATGGTAACTGGAGCAAGGAAACCCAGTGGGTCATAGATGCTATTCACCACGGACAGGACTCCTCTCTTAGTGAAGGGTTTGTCACAAGTTGACACTTGGAAGATGAATTTGTCTTGTTTGATGTTCCACAACAAACCCAGACTTCGCTGTACAGGAGGCACATCTGTACCTAAGTCAAGGTTTTTTAGACTAGTGGCATAGTCCTCAGAGTGAAAGGCATTCATAAGTTCCTGGCTGTTGGATATAATCTTGTGCAGTCTAAGGCTTGCTACAGACAGCATCTCCTTTGTTCTGGTGAGAAGATCAATTGCTTCTTTAGCAGTTGGAAAAGACTTAAGTGCGTCGTCAACGTAGAAGTTTCTTTCAACAAATTGACGGGCATCAGATCCATATTCAACTTCTCCAGTCTGAGCTGTTCTCCTTAGCCCAAAGGTTGCCACTGCTGGGGAAGGACTGTTACCGAAGACATGTACCTTCATGCGATAATCTATAACTTCCTTGTTGAGGTCATTGTCCTTGTGCCATAGAAACCTGAGGTAGTTTCTGTTGTCTTCTCTGACGATGAAGCAGTGAAACATCTGTTGAATGTCGGCCATTACTGCTACAGGCTCTTGTCTGAAACGAATCAAGACTCCTATTAGACTGTTGTTCAAGTTGGGTCCAGTAAGGAGCATATTGTTAAGAGAAACACCTTCGTGCTGAGCACTGGAATCAAAGACAACTCTGATTTGGTCTGGTTTGCGTGGGTGATACACGCCAAAGGATGGAAGGTACCAGCATTCTTCTCCCTCCTTTAGTGGGGGAGCAGGCTCTGCATGATCTCTGTCAAATACATTTTGCATAAAGTCCACAAAGTGCTTTTGCATCTCTGGTTTCCTGCTTAAGTTTCGCTTTAAGGAGGAAAATCTACTGATGGCCTGCTGTAAGTTGTTGGGTAATCTCTCTCTTGGGAGACGAAAGGGTAGGGGTGCTACCCAGTTATTGGAGTCATCTTGAAAGAACTCATTGTCCATTACCTTGATGAATTCTTTGTCTTCCATTGAAGGAGCCAGTATGTCATCTTCACTGGTTACATTAAGCACTGTAGAGCCGAAGTTGCCATCATGGCAGGAGAAAGGGCTTGTGTCACCTGAGATACCATGTTAGCATCCGTGGCTGGCTATCTTCTCTTTCACCCAGTAGTGATGTGGGCATGGCTCAAAGTAAGTGTTTCGACCATTTGGTAGAACATTTGTCTTGAATGACGAAATGTTGGTAGGTCTTTTCATTTTGCCTATGCAGACATTGCCTATGATGACCCACCCTAGATCCGTGCGCTGGGCAAATGGGGCATCTGGGGGTCCACTGACTTGTCTGTGTACCTTGTGAACTCTTAGAATGTCTCTTCCTAACAGAAAAAGGATCTGAGCATCTTTGTCAAGTGGCGGTATCTCATTTGCTATTACCTTGAGGTGAGGGTGATGGAAAGCAGCAGCTGGAGTAGGGATTTCTTCCCTGTTAGCAGGTATCTGATTGCACTCAACAAGTGTAGGTAAGGGTAATTGCAAGTTACCTTTTGAGAGAAGATACCATGAGTCCATGAGCCCTTCTTCCAGAAACCTCTATAGTTCCACTACAGGTACCCAAGGTGTAAGGATAAGCTTCGCCTTTTATTTCAAATAGACTGAACAATTCCGATTTTGCAAGTGATCGATTGCTCTGATCGTCTAAGATAGCATATGCCTTTAGAGACTTTTCTGGTTGATCCTTGTGGTATATGTTCACCAAGCATATCTTAGCACAGGACTTACCACAGCGGTCTTCTCCACAAACTTCAGTGCAGGATGAAGAAATGATGGTAGAATTAGGCACTTGGTCTGTATTCTCCATGCCATGCGTTAACCTGGGAGGAGTGTTGGCAGGTTGTGCAGAGCTGGGCTCAAGAGGATGGAGGGCTTGCACATGTTCTTCAGAGCCACACTCTATGCACTTGATGGACACATTACAGTCCCTTGCAAAATGTTCTGTAGAAGCACAGCACCTGAAACATACCCTAAATGTCTTTAAAAGCTCCTTGCGCTCTTCCAGAGGCTTTTTCCTAAAGCCGATACATTTATTGAGGGGGTGTGGCTTCTTGTGTATGGGACACTCTCTGTTAGGGTTTTCAATCTTCCTACTCTGTTTGTTCGTGGCCAGAACTGTGGTAGGAGTGGGAAGGATGTCAGTCTTTTTCACAGACACTGGGCCTCTATGGTTTCTATAGTTGCCCTGAAGACTGGTACTCTTAGGAAAGGGTGAGAAGAGGCTGTACTCACCGTAGGAAAAACTTGGATCGTTCTTGGTCTCTGCAATTTCCCTGATGAATTCACAGAAGAAAGAGAATGGAGGGAAGGAAACCTTGTTCTCTCTTTTGTATGATGACCCTAGTGCAGTCCATTTCTCTTGCAAACCATACGGGAGCTTGGAGACAATTGGGTTTACCCCTCTTGGAGTGTCAAGGTAACTGAGTCCAGGTAGTTTTGGGTCTGTCTTGGCTAGCTGAAGCTCAAGGAGAAGGTCACTCAGTCTCTGGAACTCCTTGTTGTCCTTACCGGATATCTTTGGGAAAGTTTCCAGACGCATGAACAAAGCATTTTCTATAGCTTCTGGACTGCCATAACTTTGCTCTAGTCGCTCCCATGCAGCTGTGAGGCCTGCAGTAGGATTGTCCATGAAAACCGATCTTAATGGCTTAACACGTGCAGCAGATAGAGGACCAAGCCATTTGATCAGCAGATTCAATTCTTGATCAGCTGTAATGCCAATATTGCTGATTGTAGTTCTGAAGGCACATTTCCAACTTCTGTAGTTCTCAGGTTGGTCATCAAAACTTGTAAGACCAGTCTTTGTGAGCTCTCTGCGAAGCATGTACCTCACAAACTCTTCTGTCTCAGTTGTCTCCGCCTTTATGTGAGATGCTGTTGGCTGTATGGTGCTGATTGCGTTATCTTTGACATTGTTGTTAAAGGACACAGGGAAATATGGTGCAGCAGATGCATCCAGGTGAGTTGCTTGCTTGAAGTCAGTTGTTCCAATGGTACGTTGATTCAAGGCTGTACCGATGACTGGAGATTGATGACTTGCTTGAAGCATGCGCTGATGCTCTGTGACGTATGAAGGCAGGCAAGGTAGGCAGGTAGGAAATGCAGTGGAGTGATTTTGAGTGCAGGAAGTTGCTGGAACCTCTTTAACTTGAAGCTGTGAAGGAGTCTCTATGTAGTCGGGAGCATTGGAGACAATGGAGTGTGCACTGCAGTGGCTTAGGACATAGTCTTTAGTGCATTTGAGGGGGTCTTCCATATCTGCTATGTTTAGGTTAATGCTGTCTTTCTCACTTGCACCTTTGTCTGCACTGATAGCTTGCTGTAGGACCCTTAGCTTTGCCACAGCTGCGTCATGTTTACACTGTTCATTTAAGGTTTCCATTGTTGCTCTTTGACGTGCTGACTGAGCTTCCGACTCTGCTCTCTGAGCTTCCAACTCTGCTCTTTTTTCTGCATATGCCACCTGCACTTTGCTGGCTTCCACTTCAGCGCGGGCATTAATAAGTCGCTCACTGAGTGTTGAGTATCTTGAACTATGGGATCTTGACGAGTTTTTAGAACGTCTGATGGAAACAGATCTGTGAGATGCAGTGTCCTGTAACCGCTTTATTTTTGCTTCTGCCTTTAATCTGGTTTGCTGGATAAAACTGTCTCTTTCAATATTGAAAGCATTGACGCGCTTTAATTGCATCATCGCATTTTCTGACTTCATGTTTTGTAAGACATTAGTGAATTTGATGCTGGTAAGCTGATAAAGCTCATATGAGGCAGAAAGTTGTTTAAAGGCGCCCTCTAGTGTCAGTAGTTCACGTTCAACAGACACTGTATTGGCTTCAGCAAGGATTTTCTCCCAGACTAATTCCAAGCTATTTGACAATTCAGTCCTTGAAGCTTCATAATTCTCCATTACTTTCCAAGTGGGTTTAACTGAGCGTTTGGGTAACTCAGTTTCTTCAGGAACTTGTGGGGAGGTAGATGTGAGTTCACATGCAGAAGCTTGGTCACTCATGATAGCAGACTGACTGTGAAAGCAGGCAGGATCTGTGTGCTGAAATATGACACTGTGCAGATTGTCTCACGCTATAAGGCTGCCATGTGCTGCTCTGTCCCTTCTGTCTTGCTATGAGGGCAGTAAATCTTGTCTGTATCAGTACTGACATGCAGAAATCTTGTAATTAGGCTGTGAAACTCCATTTTTCTACTGTTCTGTCTCAACTACAAAGCGATAAAGTTCATCTCCAGGTTTAAGTAGGCCTTACTCAAGCTGGTTTGATATTCATCCCTTGCATCGATACAGGCAGTTTAACTCAATGAATAAACTCAGTTAGGACGACAGACGATGAATCCTTTCGAATGTTCCGTTTAATGATGGATATTCATAGATAGAAAAACGTTGCAGTTGTAAGCCACATGTAAGATGTTTAGCATGGAAGATATACAGGAGTAATGACCAGAATCAGGAAGTGGAGGAGATATATAAAGAACTACGGTGAGAGAGAGAGTTCAGCTAGAAAGAAGGGGACAGATCTTAAAGACACAGAGCAAGAATAATCACATAGTGTAACACAACAGTGTGCATTATTAAAGCCCTTAACTTCTACCTTGATCAACTACGCTATGGCTTTTGGGAGGGTGCGCCAAGAAAATATCTAGTAGATGTAGTTTAGAGGACATGCGACTATGTGATGTGGATATTTATTTTATTTCAGATACTTGTATAGCGCTGTCAATTCACGCAGCGCTTTACATGTACATTGATATCCATCCCTACCCCCAAGGAGCTTACAATCTGAGGTCCCCAAACTCGCATTCATAAACATACTAGGGCCAATTAGGTACCAGTGTGAGAGTAAACCAGAGTACCCGAAGGAAACCCACGCAAGCACAGGGATAACATGCAAACTCCAGGTAGGCAGTGTCATTGTTGGGATTCGAACCAGCGACCCTTTTGCTGCTAGGTGAAAGTGCTACCCACTACACCACTGTCTAGCCTTCAGTGCTTCTGTATGCTGTCTGAAGAGCATTATGACTAAAGCCTTGGCTCCCTATGTTGGCTTTTAAAGGTAAACAACCTGCAGGTTGTTCTTTGTCTAAAGTTGATCCTGAAATATATAACAAAATGCATACATGCATACATACATCGTTCAAGTCAAACCAGGACTTTTGAGTTTATATTAAAAAAGCAAATTTCAAGGAGTGAAAACTGCATTTATTTTTTGACCTAGTCCCCAGCTACATTGATACTTATCCCAGGGTTTATTGCCTGGAAAGCTTCTGCATAGAAAGATTTCAGTACACCTGAACCATCCTAGGACAGCCTGCTTCATCAGTTCTGAAATGCTGACCTCCGAGGTTCTCTTTCAGGGGTCCAAACAAGTGGAAATCACTTGGAGCGAGGTCCTGGCTGTAAGGGGGATGTGACAATTCTTCCCAGTCGTGTTGCTGTAATGTGTGCGTAGTGCAGCGAGCACTACAAGCTCGTTCGTTGTCACTTTACCTGCAGACGCAATTTTTTTTTTTTTTTTTTGGTATGGGCGAGTTTGTGGTCGAGCCATGCACGCACTAACATTCTTGTCTGCCATCTTGATTAATGGTGACTGGACTGGCCTTGTGCGCTGCCTATCAGTAATAGGACACATTTGCCACTTACTACTGTGTGTAATACTGCCACGTTAGCATCCCTTTTTTATACCTGTAAATTTTAAAGTTCCGGTTTGACTTGAACTCCCTATCTATCGATCCAGATAATGTCAGTTGCCTGTTTTTTTTTGTTTTTTTTGTTTTTCTTTTCCATACTGATACTTTTGCTTTAATGAGTCAGACTAAACTCCTGATCTTTAAGTATGAGGATCAGCACGACAGCCTAAAAAGTTGCATTTTTAAGAGGTGATTACTGGTAGCATACGTATTTCTCTCAGAACAGATTTCCTTTTAGGAGACTATAAGATGAACCCCATCGCCTAACAGGAGTTTGTGCTCATTTTTGCCCACTAAACATTCGTCTAAACTCAAGGAAACTAAAGTCACTATTTTATTTTATTTTTTTCCCTTTTAACCAATATTCTGAAATACTGTGAGTCATCATATCTGTTCTAGCTTTCTGCTTTAGCAACAGTGTTAAGGACAAGTCTTTTTGGCTACTCCTAAAACTCAAGATTTTGGACTCTTGTGCCCCAGCTGAACAATTCCTGATTGTTGGCCTGCCAGACATTGGATGAGGCCTGCCCATCACCTAGTCTCTTGTGGTGTCAGGGAAGCATATTTGCACATTAGAACTTGTGGTGTTCTGGCAGTATGTAGTTGCCTTTCAGGGTGAATGCAACCTATTTAGCAAAATACCTTTTCAAGTTGTCCCTACAGGAAAACTGGGCACCTGGGTAATACATTTTGGATGCTTTCGTGTTCTAAAATTTTAACGCTTCAGTACTGCAATGACCGTGTATCGCTGCATAAAAATAGTGATTATGGTCTTGGCCATAGAAGCTGTTCCTATTTGTTTATTTCATGTGTAACCCATGCAGTTGTATTTTTTTTTTTTATGCAGTGTGGATCATTCTAAAAAAGACTACCTGCATCTAATCAGCAAAGCTTCCTTAATGTGTGGCTGGGAATCTTTTCAAGCTTTGTGCCATTTTCTATTAATGTACAGACAATGCAGTGACAAATGTCAGGTCCGCCTGTCAGTTTTTTTTTTTTTAGGCGGATCTGAACGGGCACTCTATACAGGTCTATGGAGGGACGGATGTCAGCGGTGACATGTCCACTGACATCCGACCCGCTCCGACACACTAAAGTGTGACGGATGGAAACCCTAATTTCCATCCATCTATCGGATCGGATGAAAACTGACTCTACGATCCGTCTTCATCCGATCCCCCATAGAGGAGAGCGGCGCTCTTACAGGTTGGTCCCTGCACAGTGTGCAGAGTACAGACCTGTCATCTGCCTGCTCAGTGGGGATCGACGGAGCGATCCCTGCTTAGCAAAGCGGAGCCCGCACACGGACACATCTGTGTGTAAGGGCCTTTACATATGCTCCATGAAGTGACTGGCCTCAGGTGATAAAGATGAAACCAATCCTACTACATAAAATGTACATGTTTATCTGCAGTATTCTCTTCACTGCATCCGTACAAATTCCAAAATCTATAAAACTGGTCTGAGCTCTCAGGAAAAAGTGGTCGGGGAGCTGAAATTGCACTCTGCAGATTTCAGTGAGGACTCTGGAGACCTCTGACCATTGACAAATGACATTTAGTGCTCTTAATTGAGTCAAGTACACACTATAGAGGGATATGCTTGGTTCTTATTTCATATTTGAGATTTACAACCACTTTAAGATCACTGTTTTTTAGTGATGAGCAATAGCTGAATCCATCAAATATCTTGCTGCAGAAAGTGTGATACTCCTCTTCATCAAAATTTTACTAAATGCCCAGGCATTTGGACACCCAAATGGTTACTCTAGTGGTAAGTATTTAATAACTTCTGATGTTCTCCTATGCCTGTGGAAGAGGATGGGCATTGGGTAAGGTATTGGTGGGTTCTTTGACTATAGAAAGGCAGAGTGAGAAATATCCTCTCTAGTCAATCAGTTCAAATGTCCACTGCTTTGAAACCCCCTATATATTATGTAATTTTGTAAAACAAGGCATCTGATGTTCTAGCCTTTAGGATTGTTTCAGGAGAACATTGCTTTATGCTTTTGTTTTAAATTTAAGCTCTACTTGATTTACCAAAACCACTACATGGTTTTGGTAAATCTGAAGACAAGAATCTGCAGAAAATCGAATAGTGTGTATGGGGTCTCAGACACATGTTCAGGGATGGGGACATGGCAAGAATGTTCTTTATCACTTTTCAGTGAGCTATAGTACACATAAGAGTCCATTCATGCTTGCACTATTTGCAATGCGACTTTGGACATCAGTCACATGACAAATCGCACACCGTTTTTTCAATGGCACCCGTTCAAAAAGGTGCCTGCACTACTTTGGTGCAACTTTTGATATGACTTTGATCCATAGAATGTAAAGTCGAATCAAAATCGCACCAAAAGTCGCACTGGAAATCTTGTGAAAGGAGCCTTAAGAGATGATCACTTGCTCTACTTTGTGCCTAAGCCTTCATTCACACCAGCAATGGCAAACATTGTTTATAAGCTACTTCTAAACTCATATAAATGTGCGTGTGTGTGTATATATTGATTTTACATGGTATAAATTGCACTGTGCATTTGCCTGTGTTTGGGCACATTGCATTTAGGCTACTTTCACACTGAGGCGCTTTGCAGGCGCTATAGAGCTTAAAAATAGTGTCTGCAAAGCGCCCTGAAGGAGCCTCAAGGGCTTTCACACTGGAGCAGTGCGCTGGCAGGATGCTCAAAAAAGTCCTGCCAGTCGCATCTTTGAGGCACTGTAGGAGCGGTGTATACAGCGCCCCTGCCCATTGAAATCAATGGTCTTTGCCGGTGGTTTTAACCCTTTTTTGACCGCTAGCTAACCGAATAGCGCCGCAAAAATTACGGTGAAGCGACGCTTTAAATAGTGGTGCAATGCCCCAGTGTGAGAGTAGCCTTAGAGAAATGGGATTTTGTGCATTCCAGGGTGGATTGGTGACTCTAAAGGCATTTACGTTTAAACCGCAGGAGAACATCTTCTGGGAAACAACGTTTATCCGTCCATGATAATTTCTCCTGAGTTTAACAAATGCAGAAGGCTGCGGTAGTGTGGATTTTGCCTAACTTGTCTGGAGAGCCAGAGACTTCCCTGGTCAATGTCATGTAAATGGCTGGATTTCTTATATATGGGAGTGTTCTCATTCATCCAGGTTATGGTATAGTGTGCGTTAGTTGGTCATATTCAGCTGGGCTTATTCTGTAATGGTAAAGATGTTTTGTAGCTTATCCAAGCAGCTTCTTCAGTTTGAGTGTCAGGGCTTGTTTTTTTGTTTTTTCCCCTTGTGGTTTCTACAAGTTCCCTTTTTTTCAATATAAGGGTGCATTCATTCTAGAAAAAATGTTTGGGCTCTTCTACCTGTTTATTGCCAATAGCCAGCTTTACCATTTTATGTATTCTCATCAATATATGTAAATCCAGTGTAAAATGGCCATCAATACAGACTGCTAGATAACTCTCCTATCTACAGTGGCTTTGTGGTCTTTTTCTAATACATTGTTTACCAGTCAAGGTAAACTCCTCTTTGACCTGTAGGTGTCACTGTTGCAGTTCTGCATTTACACATCTACTTGCAGAAACCACTGTGCAAAGTTAGGACTGCTAGGATTCCTAGGCCTTCACTGCTGCTGTATTGCTTAATCTAGTTTAAAGTGTACATAAAGTTTAAACTTTTTCTAAAGCTATTATTCTTGGCTATTGTATTCAAGCGGCAGCACCCAAGGCTGCTTGAATGCCCAAACAATGACTGCATCCGATTGGATGAAGTCACTGTCCAGCCAGCAGTTTTCCACCCCGACCCCTTTGAGTTTTGTTGAGCTGGATGGTGCTTACAATGTCACCCACAGCTCGAATTTTGTCCATTTCAGCAGGAATTGGCTGCAGTTCAAGCCATGTATAGCCAGCTTTAGTTTTGGATAAAGTGAGAAAGATTTAGAACCCATTTCTGTGTGTGTTTTTTTTTTTTTTTTTCTGGGGTACCTTTCTGGTCCTACTGTCTACGTTTACCAGAGATGAAGTGGGAGCATGCTCTACCAATGACAGAATAAGGAAACTTGTCACCGTTTTCACCTGTGTTCCCGGTTGCAGATTTTCCTTCACTTCCTGTCTGGTGAAACCATTGTCAGCAGGACAAAGTGAGGGTAAATCTTTCTAATGGAGCCACTGATGCAAAAACCAGACAGGAGTGGCTTGACACATAACTTGCATTGATCTTATGTATTTTATTCTTATAGAATTGTAAAACGGATACTATTAACTTGAAGCATACTGCTAAAGCATTGATCCGGTTGCATGCCATTATGTGTAATTTTTAAACGTTGTTCATTTTTTTTTTTTTTTTTTTTTTGAGGGGTGAAAGGCAGCTTGAAAACCAAGTTGTTGAAATATTTATTTAATTGTCATGTGATTTATGATAAAATTATCAAAACAGGCAACCTGTTGTCTGTCTTCCTAGGTGGTTTCCCACAGTGTGCCCTGCCTGCAGTGGACAGTGCATGCTGGAAGTTATAGATTGAAAGCACCTTGGGAATTCCTGGTTGCATCAAACAGGTGCTTAAAACATTCATTTAATTTTCCGCTGTGATAAACAGGTGTTTGTCTTTCATACCTGAAGCTTTGTGGGCATATTTATAAAGCAGTAAGGCCCCATGCACACGAGACGCTGTTATTTGCTGTTGAACGCGCGTTCAGAGGCAGTTGGACGCTTTTTTCAACTGCTCCTGAACCCATTCAATGTTATCCTATGTGTCCATGCACACACTCTCGTTTTTTGGCGTTTACAAGCAGTTGCGTTTAACCTCGTTTTTCCAGAAGCAAAAAAATGGGTTCAGACGCAAAAGTTTTCACGTTTCAGACGCTAAACGCTGCTAAACGCGGCTAAACGCGGTACCGGCGTTTTGCCGCGTTTGCGTTTATAAGCGTTTTTAAAGGTGACCTATTTTTTAACATTAGAAATCTCAAAAATGATGGCAAATGATGAAAAACTATTAAAAAATATAAAAGAAAACTGTAATTGCTTGCATCGCATTGTGGACAATCCACAACTTGTGGCAGGTAAAGTGGCAAGTGGACAATCAACAACTTGTGTCAGGTGATGTGGCCAGGTGACGTGGCCAGGTGACGTGGCAAGTGGACAATCCACAGCTTGTGGCAGGTGACGTGGCCAGGTGACGTGGCCAGGTGACGTGGCAGGTGACGTGGCAGGTGACGTGGGCAGGTAACGTGGCCAGGTGACGTGGCCAGGTGACGTGGCCAGGTGACGTGGCAAGTGGACAATCCACAACTTGTGGCAGGTGACGTGGCCAGGTGACGTGGCAGGTGACGTGGCAAGTGGACAATTCACAACTTGTGGCAGGTGATGTGGCACGTGATGTGGCCAGGTGACGTGGAAAGTGGACAATCCACAACTTGTGGCAGGTGACGTGGCTAGATGACGTGGCAGGTAATGTGGGCAGGTAACATGGCTAGGTGACGTGGCCAGGTGACGTGGCAAGTGGACAATCCACAACTTGTGGCAGGTGACGTGGCCAGGTGACGTGGCAAGTGGACAATCCACAACTTGTGGCAGGTGACGTGGCCAGGTGACGCGGCAGGTGACGTGGCCAGGTGATGTGGCCAGGTGACGTGGCAGGTGACGTGGCAAGTGGACAATCCACAACTTGTGGCAGGTGACGTGGCCAGGTGATGTGGCCAGGTGACGTGGCAGGTGACGTGGCAAGTGGACAATTCACAACTTGTGGCAGGTGAAGTGGCCAGGTGACGTGGCACGTGATGTGGCCAGGTGACATGGCAAGTGGACAATCCACAACTTGTGGCAGGTGATGTGGCCAGGTGATGTGGCAGGTGACGTGGCAAGTGGACAATCCACAACTTGTGGCAGGTGACGTGGCCAGGTGACGTGGCAGGTGACGTGGCCAGGTGATGTGGCCAGGTGACGTGGCAGGTGACGTGGCAAGTGGACAATTCACAACTTGTGGCAGGTGAAGTGGCCAGGTGACGTGGCACGTGATGTGGCCAGGTGACATGGCAAGTGGACAATCCACAACTTGTGGCAGGTGATGTGGCCAGGTGATGTGGCAGGTGACGTGGCAAGTGGACAATCCACAACTTGTGGCAGGTGATGTGGCCAGCTGACGTGGCAGGTAACGTGGCCAGGTGACGTGGCAGGTAACATGGCCAGGTGACGTGGCCAGGTAACGTGGCAAGTGGACAATCCACAACTTGTGGCAGGTGACGTGGCACGTGATGTGGCAAGGTGACGTGGCAAGTGGACAATCCACAACTTGTGGCAGGTGACGTGGCCAGGTGATGTGGCCAGGTGACGTGGCAGGTGACGTGGCAAGTGGACAATCCACAACTTGTGGCAGATGATGTGGCAAGTGATACGCTAAATACAAGTACACTGCTGCTCTCTCAGCTGCTGCTACTCACTCTGGTCTCACAAACTGGCTGAAATGGTTAAAATTTACTGTTTTTTGAGCTTAGGGAGGGTCTATGATGAAACGCTTATAAACGCAAACGCGGTTAAACGCTGCTAAACGCGGCCGCAAACGCGGCAAAACGCGCGTTTATAAACGCCGGTTTCAGCGTTTAAAAACGTGTGTTCAGCAGAGTTTGCACCTGCGTCTCGTGTGCATGGGGCCTAAATGTGACTTTTCACCAGACATTCACTGTTGTTGAATCAACCACTGTCATTTGAAACCTAGGCACCTGGAAGATTGATCTTTATTGAGTATTTGAATGTTGGATTCACTGCTATTTTTTCTTGTAGCTTAACAAGATCTGTGGGGGAGAGCAAATCCTCCTCCAAATGCCTCATATTGTTTCACAATGTCCCTTTCACCTCTGACTTGCATGGCAGGGGGAGAGTTCCCTATTTATTTCTATGCTGAGTTGATGACGGCTCTGCACATAAGTCTTACTACCATTTCCCATCGATAGACGCAATCAATGTGTTGGATTTCTCGTCTGCCATTGCCCTAATACTGTCACTTTTTTTAAACTGTTCCAAGTTTTTGTATTTAGTTTCAACAAAATTAACTCAAGCCAGCAGGGGGCAGTTTAGGCTCCTGTTTACCTGACTGTTCTTAAAGCAGAACTAAACCCATCACTTTACCCATTTCCCACAACCGGTACATTCAAGGCATTCCATGAATAACTGTCACAATTGTTTCTGTTCTCAGCTGAACTGTCAAGTTATCAAATGTTTTATAACTGATCACATGGGCAGCACCATATCAACGCAGATCAGAGGCTAAGATGACAGTGTTCTTGGCTATCATTGGATAGGAGGGTTTAGTTCTGCTTTAACTACTTTGCTTGTTTACAACACTCTATAATCTTAGATTCGCACCAACTGAATGAAACAGAGGAGTGACTGTTTTCTACAATGCTTTCCCAAGCACACGGAGCCATTCACGTTAATCCCTGTCCAACAAAGGGGCTCCCAATCTATCTCCTCCACAGTTTTTTATATATATATATATATATATACACACACACACACACACACACACACACACACACACACACACACACACACACACACACACACACACACACACACACACACACACACACACAGCACTGTGCAAAAGTTTTAGGCAGGTGTGAAGAAATGCTAAAAAGTAAGAATGCTTTAAAAAATATACATTGGTGGTTTTTATCAATTTACAAAATGCACCGTGAGCGAACAGGAGACCTTTCTAAATTCAACATTTGGTGCGACTACCCTTTGGCTTCAAACCAGCATCAATTCTTATACTTTCACACTTTCTATACTTGCACAAAGTCAAGGATTTTATAGGCTTAGGTCAGGTGTATAATTAAAGGATAAGTTCACCTTTAAAAAAAATCAATCCACATTTTTTTGCAGGTCAAAATATGTGCATTTGCTTTTATTTTTTCAGGATCCTGGAAAGCATCGCACCAGTGATCGGCAGATCGCTGATGCCATGCATGTCTCCTGCAGACTGTCAGTGTGAGCTGTCCGCCCGTAAATATCACACTGATAGGAAGAGTCGAACTATCACAGTGCTCAACATCAATGTGGTTCATTGAAAACTACAAGCCGACAGCCACAAAGGCTGTCAGTAGTTGTAGTCCATTCACAGAACATTGCCGCATCTTCTTTAGATTGTGGCAGTGAGTTGGGGGGGGGGGGGATTTGAAATATTTGACTGTAGCAGGAGGCAGTTTGTTTGTGAAGAGCGGTACAATGAGTGTCTGCAGGCAACAGTGAAGCATTGTGGAGGTTCCTTGCAAGTTTAGGGCTGCATTTCTGCAAATGGAGTTGGAGATTTGTTCAGGATCAATGGTGTACTTCATGCTGAGAAATGCAGGCAGATATTTAGCCATCATGCCATACAATCGGGGAGGTGTGTGATTGGCCCCCAAATTTTATCTGCAGTAGGATAATGACCCCAAACATACAGCCAATTAAGAACCATCTTCAGTGTAAACAAGGAGTCCTGGAAGTGATGGTTTGGCCCCCACAAAGCCCTGATCGCAACATCGACTCTGTCTGAGATTAAATGAAGAGACAGAAGGATTTGAGACAGCCGACATCCACAGAAGATCTGTGGTTACTTCTCCGAGATGTTTGGAACAATCTACCTGCTGAGTTCCTTGAAAAACTGTGTGTAAGTGTACCTAGAAGAATTGATGCTGGTTTGAAGGCAAAGGGTTGTCGCACCAAATATTGATTTCATTTCTCTTCTGTTTATTTTTTATTTTGGCAATTGATAGAAATAAACTAACACTTCTAATTCTGAAAGCATTCTTAATTTGCAGCATTTTTTCACACCTGCATAAAACCCATGCAGCTACAGGGATAACATTCAGAGGCCTTTTAAATACTGAAAAACCCTTGCCGATGACTGCATTCAGGACCTTATTTAACCTATTTTTATTATTTTCCCCACAGGGAAGAAATCCTTTCTTTTTGGAGCCTGCTATCATAATTGCAATAACAGATGGAAGTAAACTTACAACAAACAGTGGTGTTCAGGAGGAAGTAAGTACATCTTTTCCTTTCTGTGATAAATGCCCTTTTGTTGTGTGACTCTTGTTCTGGTCTTCTAGTTTTGAAAGCACTGTAGTTTATAAAAACTGCCACAATGGGAAATTGTATTGCCTGTAGTAACAAGCAAGAGGTTTGCTAGACTCATCTAGACGCAAGGCACCTCGGTCTTGACAGCTTTCTGTATCATTACATTCACTGAATAAATAGCACATGCTGCCCTACATCAAGTAACGTGACCACCACTCCTATAGCTAGCCATGTAAGAGAAAGGCATTCGATTGACTTGAAAGAAATACATTTTGTTTATAAAGTCTTTAGCCAAAATGTTTGAATACATGTTTGTTTTGTGTTCTGCGAACATGTCTGCAAGACTCTAGCACCAGACAATGCACAGCCTAATTTTGTAATATAATGGTATTGCTTGTGTTAAAGTATAACTAAAGGCAATTTTTTTTAATTTAGTTTTGGATAAAGTGGAGAAGAATTAGAACATCTGTCAGTTTTTTTATTGCTGTCTGTGCCTCCGTTAAGGAGATTCACCCTCTTTGTCCTGTTTACCATTCTTAAAAGTAAAAGAAAATCACAAACTTTGGGTTGTCCCCAGAAAATTAATGGAGGAGAAATCTTCCATTGTGGACACTAGTTCTGGTGACCTGGGAGTCCCTAAGGGATTACTTTAAAGCGGGGGTGCAACTTTAAAACATTTTTTTTAAAAGTCAGCAGCTACAAACACTGTAGCTGCTGACTTTTAAAAAGCACACTTGCCTGTCCATAGTGCCCGCGATGTCGGCCGCCTGAAGGCCGATCCGTCGATCGTGGCTGGTCCCGGCGCCACCATCCTCGCTAAGGGAAACCGGCAGTGGAGCCTTGCAGCTTTACTGCCCATTTCCTAATGCGCATGTGCGAGTTAGGCGGCTGACTTCTGGGAGACGCACAGTTCTCAGAAGTCGGCGCGCCCCATTCCCCGGAAGACAACGCGAGGAGGACGAGACTGAGAAGCACCGTGGACAAGGAAGGGGCAGATTAGGAAGATCTGCCTAGTAACAGCCATTTCTGGTAAGTATAAAAAAAAATGTAAAATGTAAAAAAAGTTTGTTGGGCTATTTTTTTTTTTTTAGGGTGGACCTCCACTTTAATTTGCATGGATTTCCTCCCACTTCCTGTTTTGGCTATGGGACAGGAAGTGAAGAGAAATCGTCGCAATGGGACACAGGTGCCGGAAAAAAATCTGACGTGTTATAACCCTTCCTTTGAAAAAAAAAATGTGCCTATAGTTCTACTTTAAATTGTTATAGGTTAACTTGTTTTGTGAATACAAGGACAGCACAAGGGCTCTATTGGGAATGGTGGTTGACGGTAGACCTTTCCATGTTATATGGTAGGATTGGGTTGAACATTCTACTGTTGGCTTAGAAGAGATGAAGTATTTGAGATTCTGCTTCTGCCTTGTACATTGTGCTATTTATCTGCTATTTTGTAACCAGGAAATCCTAAAAAATGTCTTGTGCATGAAAAGTTAATTGCAGCCTTTCTGGCTGACTATCCACATTTATTTCTAATTATGTTTATTTCTCTTAGCTCCACCTGCCTTTAATGTCTCCATTACCTGGAAGCGAGTTAACTAAAGAGCCATTTCGGTGGGATCAGAGACTTTTTTCCTTAGTCCTTCGAATACCTGGCGCTACATCTGTTGAACAAGAACAGGGGACCGCTGTCCAGCTGGATGACTCTTCAATCACTCCTATGTGTGATGTCACTGGAGGTTAGTGTCTCCCCTCTGGAGTAAAACTTGATTTGACATCTTAATACTTGGGCATAACTGACTTGTTCAATAAATTCATTCAAGTTCTGGTGGCAACTTACCATTTTGGTTTTTTCTTCACTTGCTGTCCCAGTGGTAATGGTTCTGTAGAGAGGTCTCACCCCCCCCCCCCCCTCAATGTGTTCAGACAGCAGAAATAAAACTGAAGAGCGTAATATCTGCTCTCCACTCTAAAAGAAGTAGTCTGCTCACATAATTTGTAATAAAAACACCTTTGCCATTCTGTGCTTCAATCTTTTTATTCAAGTTTTGTCATACAAAATGTATAAAAGTCGCCACATAACATTGTACAGTCACAATCAACATTTGGGGTAACACAATGAAGATCACCAAGTGTAGGGGTCCTTGGAGTAGTCCGAAGCTCCGTAAAGCCGTTAACCCCTATTAGCATCGCAGATCATATCTGAACCGTCCACCCAGATGAGCCGCCCCCCCATCCATCTATCGGGGGGGGCGCAACTCAGCCGGCCGTGTGGGCAGCCCAGAGGTCTGATCAGACTGACAATGGTCCCGTAGGAGCTGAGAAAACAGGGAGCAGCACAAACCTCTAAGGTCTGGATCTGACTCCAAAAATAAACAATAAACAAATTTCAAAAGAGAGGAAAGAGGACAGTGACAAAGAATAGAAGGAAGGAGACAGAGTAAGGAAAGGACAGTTGAGGAGGGGGGAATGGGGGGAGGGAGGGGGGGGAGGAGCCCCGATTCAGCATCCAGACATCTCAACCTAATCCCCTAGGCTATGCTGTAAACATCCCCGGGTCATTAGTTAGGTAACGAAGCCATGGGTCCCAAACTCCATGAAACAGTTTCATTTTATCTTGGGCCAGAGCGGTCAAGCGTTCGTTTAGCATCAACCAAGACAATTTGCCTTTAAGCTGATCGAATGGTAGAGCTGCCGATTTCCAGTTCCTAGCAATAGTGATTTTGGCTGAAATAAAAATAAATGTCAAGAGCCTCTTGCAGGACTTGGAGGCTTCCACATCTCCTCCCCCCAGTAGTGCTTGCTTAGCTGATTTAGTTAGGTTTAGTTGGGTAAGGGAGTAAACTAAATTATACACCCTGATCCAAAACCTCCGGACCTTTGGGCATGTCCACCAAATATGATAGGTGGTGCCCATCTGGCCACATCCTCTAAAGCACAACGGGGTAGCTCCTGAGACAAAAGTTGCCAGTCTGACCGGCACCATATACCACCTCAGTAGAACCTTATAATTGGCCTCAATTATTGAAGTATTGACGAGCGAACGAGATGCTGTCTCGGCTATCCTATGCCATTCGTCCAGATCCAGGGTTTCCTGCAAGTCGGTCTCCCATTGGACCATATAAGTCAGCTTTGTCGATACACTCAGCAATATCGAATATATAGCAGATAAATGTCCTTTAATTTTATCATAATTTTTGCATAGATGTTCCATGGGAGTTTGGGTTGCTAGGTTGCTCTTGCGAGCCAGGGTTTGTACATAATGTGAGATTTGGGCGAACCTATAACCCTCCGCCGGAGGCATTTGATGCCTGTCAGCCATAGTCCGTTCGGTCAGCATACCTCTATGATCGCACAAGTCAGCAATACACTTAAAACCCTTATTAGTCCACCATTCGAACGCTAGTGGAGTGAGACCCGGGGTGAATGCTTTATTTTGAAGCAGAGGTGTCAGTGGAGAATGAGGAGATTTGAATTTGTGAGATCTGGAGAGTCTGTCCCATAGTTCCAGTGACATGGATAAAGTAGGGCAAAGTATAGGAGGTCGCTCCTTGGTAGGGAGCCATAAAATATAAGAAATAGGTTTGGGACGGCAGGAATAAGATTCCATAGCCATCCAAATGGCCTGTGCCTGTTGGGAGTGAAACCTTGTAAGTTGTGCTATCTGGGCAGCATAAAAATATTTTAATAAGTCTGGAAGACCAAGTCCTCCTCTCCGCTTCAACGTGTATAGAGTGCTCCTATTCACCCTGGGTCTCTTATCACCCCAAATAAACTGTAGTACTTTATTCTGGAATCGTTTAAGGTCATCACGGGCCAATGAAACTGGCAAGGTACGGAAGAAATACAATAATCGAGGTAGAACATTCATTTTAATTGAGTGAAGTCTGCCAAACCACGATGGCGGGTGAACCTGCCACTTAGCCATGTCAGCTGTTAGCCGTTTGAAAAGGGCTGGATAATTCTCTTTGTACAACTCACCAATAGATGAGGTCAGCTGTATGCCTAAATAAGGGAGAGCTGTGGATTCCCATCGGAATTGAAATGATTTTTCAAGCGTAGCCTGAGTGGAGCTTAGCAAAGATAAGTTCAGTGCTCTTGACTTACTATGATTAATTGCCAACCCGGAAATGTTGGAGAAAGGCTGCAAAATAGCATACAAGTTAGGTAGGGATGTGATCGGTGAGGTCAAGGTCAGCAACAAGTCGTCCGCAAAGAGTAAACATTTGTGTTCATAGTCTCCGCAATAAATGCCCTGTATATCTCTGCAGGCGCGAATTTTGAGCGCTAGTGGTTCAATCGCCAGGGCGAATAATAGTGGCGACAACGGGCAGCCCTGTCTAGTTCCTCTCCTGATAGGAAATGTTTGGGATGTATATCCTCTGAGCATTAGCGAGGCACTGGGGGAATCATATAATATGTGAAGGAGATCCAGAAAGCGTCTCCCAAATCCAAAGCGTGTGAGAACATCAAAAAGATAGTCCCAGGAGATAGAATCGAACGCCTTCTGGATATCCAATGAAAGTAACATTCCCCTCCTAGTCCCCTTTCCATCCCAATCAGACCGAACTGCCGAGATAAGGTTAATTATCCGGCGGGTTTGGTCCGATGCCTGTCTTGTCGGGACAAAACCTGCTTGGTCAGGATGGATATAACACTGAAGAAAAGTATTAAGTCTCTGGGCCAGTATTTTGGTTAGAATCTTAAGATCCGTATTGATCAGAGAAATTGGGCGATAATTGGAACAGTCTGTATGGTCCTTTCCTGGTTTCGGGATAACACTTATATAGGCTACATTTTCATGGCTGGGGAGCTTGCTGCCGCTTCTCAGGTCATTAAAGTAAGTACAGAGATGTGGGGCCAGAAGATCGTGATATTTCCTATAGTAGTGACCCGGGAATCCATCTGGCCCAGGGGCCTTGGTAGGGTGTAGGGTTTTGATTGCAGCCCTGACTTCAGGCTCTGTAAGAGCACCGTCCATCAGTTCCGCATGGGCTTGTGTCAATTTAGGCAGCTGTAAGTCGCGAAAGAATGTGCTCGCTTCAGATGAATCGAACTTGTCCTGCACTCCATACAGCTTAGCATAAAATTTGTGAAATTCTCCAATTATCCGTTCGGGGTTCTGGGAGGTTAGGCCCGTGGATAGTCGTAGTTTAGGCAAAGTCGGTGTGTACGGTCGAGGAACCAGTTTTCTAGCTAACATTGTGGTAGGTTTATCACCCATCGTATAGAACCTGTGCTTAGACCAACTAATATGTTTCTCCGCTTGAGTAGTCAAGCTAAGATTTAATGCTAGTCGAGCCTCGTCAATTTTATGCCTTATATCTACCAGGGGATTTCTGTGCTGTTCACTAAGTAAGTTATCTAAGTTAGTTTCCAGAATCTTATTTGCCTGTTCCCTATTGCGTTTAATCCTGGCTGCCACTTGTAACAATATGCCCCTAATCGCTGCTTTATGAGCTACCCAGTTAATTGTGGGGGATGTGTCCGATGCCTTATTAAGTCTAAAGTATTCCTGTATTTCCTTTTGAATCTCTAAAAAGATTGTAGGGTCATTCAGCAAGCTCACATTAAGTCTCCACGGGGAGGGTCTAGATTTAGTCCATAGCCCTGAAGTAGAGAGTTTTATCGGGGAATGATCAGACCAAGGGGTAGATAAAATCTTAACCGACTTAATAAATGGTAGCAAAGGCGTACGTACTAGAACGTGGTCTATCCTCGAGTAAGTATGATGGGCTTGTGAAAAGTGTGTAAAGTCTCTGACCGTAGGGTTATTTTCTCGCCAGGCGTCGATGAGGTCATAGAAATGAAACAGACGTGCAACCTTGCTGCTTCCAGTCGGTGGGCGTTTCAATGTTGGTCTAGAGGAGTCCGATTTATCCATAATTCTGTCCAAGGGAATATTACTATCGCCTCCCATAATGACCTGACCCTGGACTTTGGGCATAAGAATCTTCAGCATTTTGCTAAAGAATTCCGGCTGTCCAGTATTCGGGGCATAGTATGATATAAAGGACACCTCCTGGTCATGGAGCCGCCCCACTGCCATAATATATCTACCTCTCTTGTCCTTAACGATAGCGATGGGGGTAAAGGGGGTCCGTTTCGAAAAGCAGATGGCTACACCGCCCTTCTTTTCCCGACCCCCTGCCAAGTAAAACTGTGGATACTTCCCATTGAGGTAACGGGGCGCTGAGACATTGGAGAAATGAGTTTCCTGCAATAGCAGGACTTCAGCCTTCTGTTTATGATAAAACTGGAAAGCCTTAGTTCTTTTAGTAGGGGAGTTAAATCCATGTACATTGTGGCTAACTATCGAATAGTCTGTGTTATATGTGGTGGCCATCGTGGTAGGGCAGAGCACTCTTACCTTGCATAATGAATGAAGCGAGAAGGGTCCCGATGATGATGACTGTTTGGCTATGTGACCTCTCAGACCATGACATAAGGGAAGGGCGCTGAACCGAGGCTCCGAAGAAAGAGGGGGAAGGGAGAGAAGGAAAAGGCATTAGAGAAGAAGAGAAACAAAAATAAAAGCAAAAAAACATATACATAGGCCTTAGGCCCAAACAACCAATATAACTCAATCCTAGCTGATGAATGAAGGAATGGGGAATAACCCCTGCCGGAGACAACATCCGGCAAATTAGGTGCAAGGGTACCATCCTTGTCGTAGGATAGGTAGTCTTGCAGTTGGGTGGCAAGCATGACCACCCCGACCCAAATATGATTACACTCTGTACGAGCAGGCTATTCGAGGTCATATCGGAAATGACAAAATCAATCAATACAGTTTTAACATAACAGGCTGTCTATAGGAACATGCATTCCCAAGGCCAGTGGCGCCGGGGCCGGAAGGGTCCCCATCGGTCGCTCCGGCCCCCGAGCCACAGCCCAACAGGGGAACACATTGCGGTCCGACTAAGGCCCCCAGACTGCTAAAAAGCAAAAAGCAAAATTTCTTCGACCAGGTTGGGCCCGTCGGGGTTGTAAAATATTCGGCTGGCAGCCAGTCCGAAGAACCAGGAACTCCAGTAACTTTGTAACCCGTGACTTTGTAACCTGTGAACTGTGAACGGTAACGATGGCCCCATCAGGCCCATAGTCCACCATGGGCCCAGGCCATATCCGTGCAATCAAGCACTAACAGTTCCCAAAAGGGGGCAAAAAGAGAGAAGAGCAATAATACTCAGGTATTCCGGCGAGCATTTCTGGCCTGTGAGCGTGTGCGATCCTGCCATATCGGGGAGAGGGGACGATGATCCAGACAAGGGGGAGATGAAATCGGAGTCGGAGAGTCCCGTGCAATGATGCCGAGACTAAGCAGTAGGTCCTCGCCTGCTTGGAACGTGGAAAAGGAGTGGGACTTTCCGTTGTAAGTGAATGATAACTTAAAAGGGAACGACCATCGATACTTAATCTGTTTGGCCATAAGTTGCTGGAGTAATGGCCGTAGGTTTCTGCGTTTCTGGACCGTTGATGGCGCCAAATCTGTAAAGAGCTGTATTGGTGTTCCAAATAGCGACAGGTCCGGCCTGTTGCGAGCCGCAAGCATCATCTTATCCTTAATGCGGTAGTGATGTGGCTTAACAATAATGTCTCGTGGTAGGCCGTCGGCCCTTGGGGCTGTCAGTGCTCGGTGAACGCGATCAACTTCCATGTGGTGGTTGGCTATATCAGGGATAAGGGTTTTCATCAGGTCTTTTACAGCCCCCTCTAGATCTGTGTGAGTTTCAGGGAGGCCACGCACGCGGACATTGTACCTACGAGAACGATTCTCCAAATCTTCAATTTTTGTGAATGCCTCTTCTAATCTATCCTGGAGGTCTGTCACCATGGCTGAGTTCTGGTTGACCCTTTTGATGGCTCCATCCACTTTGGTTTCAATTAGCTCAAAACGCTCTCCCAAGCTATGGATGTCTTTTTTCAGGTCAGTGGTGATTAATGTGCAGGCCTTAGAGAGCTCCTGCTGCAGCATGGTGGAGAATCTGCCCAACAGTACAGCATCAGGGGAATAGTGTGAGAGCTGGGGAATTGGCATATCCTGGCTGGATTGGCTGGATTGGCTAATGAGGACTTCTGCTAAGTCTGCCATGTTCCTATCCATGGAGGAGGCAGGGGAGGCAGGGGAGTTTGGAGAGTCATGTCTATCAGCGTATATGGCTGGGGATGGGGGATGTGATAGTGACTCACCCCGCTGTCCGGTCTCCACCTCTCCCGAGGATTGTGAGGAGAATGGATCCCTAGTTGGCTCCAGATTTAGCTGCCGGTCTCCTCTCTGTGTAGCGCCGTCGGATCTGGCTGCTGCCGTGCTGCCTCGTGTGTCTGGCTTACCCGGCGCCATCTTGGATCGCGGCTGTGCTGTAGGGGAAGGCCCTGCTCTCTTCTGGGCTGTAGTTTGCGTATCGTGTCCTTTCCGCGGCTGCCCCTGTGCCCTACGGTTCATAGCCACTTCGGGGCTGGTGTGGGATCGGTCCTGGCTCACGGACCTCAGTGCCTGCGCTATCGTTAGCTCTGGTGGGTCGGGGTGCCGGGAGCTCGGTCAGCACACGTCCTTCTCCGAGTCCCCGCGCATGCGCACCTACCTTTGCCATTCTGAAGCTTCTCTCCAACCACTTTGCATATTTTATATATACTGTGATTCTGTACTTGCCAAATATGCTGCAGAAATCTCCTTCCACGAAGTCTGGCTGCATCCATTTGAACTGTGGGCAGCTGAAGCTGCTGCCTGTTCACTTCTGGATTTACACAGATACACAGGGGCACAGCTTCAGCCCTGTAGCTCTCATTGGCCCTCTTATGACTCGCCCTCCCTCCTTTCCTGGCAAACTCTCACGAGAGAAAGAGCTGTGCATGTCATAAGCCTAGGATTTTTACCAGACAAACTGGAAGTGGGCTGTATAAGGTTTTTACTGGCATAAAAAAAGTTTTGCTATCCAAAGTTTAAAACAATAAGGGCAGAAGATTTAATAGATGGAAAGATAAAAAAATGACTGACGTTCTGCTTTTAAGGTGTCCCCAAGACTTTGTCTACACCAGATACGGTGGGACTGCACTTGGCGGTTATTCCAGCGCAATCCCATGCCAAAATGCCTTGTTTCCTGTGTGCCCGATTTGCACCACTGTGTTGTGGTGGTGTGCAGGCACGGTGCACTGAGAGAAAGTACTGCATGCACTACTATTTTTTTTTTCCAGATATCCATGGTGAATATAGATTGCGATTCTATTGCCATGTTCCATGTCAGATGATGTTTGCATTTATGGTGTCAAGGATGTCTGAAAATGAGGTGAAGAATTTTCAGAAAGTGATAGGAAGAAGAATGGAATAGGAGATGAACGGTTTGCAGCGGGGAAGGGAAGAAAGGAGTCCCTTCATGGGGATAAGTGCCATTCGTAGATTGATTAGGACAGGAGCCTTGTTTTGTAGGTTGAGTTCTTTAAATTGCCGTTCTAATCTAGTTTGATATCACCAAAGGCAGATCAGGCCATCCTGACTATAGCAAGGCCTTAGCTTGGCTTTGTTTCATCCAATGGTGAAAAAGCATGTAACATAATGGGGTTGATTTACTAAAACTTTGTTTATTTAAAAAAGGCGCAGTTCGTTTCAAAATCTTTTGGAGCTATGCATAGAAACCATTCAGCTTCCAGGTTTATTTTTTGTCAGCCTAAAGCAGAGGTCCGGCGGTAAAAATAAAAATTAGAAGTCAGCAGCTACAAACACTGTAGCTGCTGACTTTTAATAAGCACACTTACCTGTCCAGGTTGCCCGCAATGTCGGCTGCCTGAGGCAGATCCGTCCCTCGGACCGGGTCCCGGCGCCGCTTTCCTCACTAGGGGAAATGGGCAGTAAAGCCTTACTGCTTCACTGCCCGTTTCCTACTGCGCATGCGCGAGTCGCGCGTCTATTTGTGAATGGGCACACCGTCCTGTGTGTCCCAGAAGGAAGCGCGCCTCCATTTTCCCAGAAGGCAACGCGAGGAGGAGAACACAGAACCTCACCGCGGAAGAGGCAGATTAGGACGATCTGCCTAGTAACAGCAATTTCTGGTAAGTATAAAAAATATATATATATTTTTTTTGGGTGGACCTCCACTTTAATTGAACACGCTGAAGTTAGAAGCTGATTGGCTACCCCAATTTGTCATGTCTGTTTTCTTTATGAACCTAGTTTGGTAGATGTACTTTCTGACAAATCAGCATTTTCTTTCTGCTGAAATTTTTAATTTTAATACTCTTGCTTAATTATATTTTTTAATTTCCTTTTTTTCCTAGGTCGCTCGTACTGTGTGTTCTCACAGCGAATGTTGAATCAGTGTTTGGAGTCATTGGCACAAAAAGTTCAAAGTGGTGTGGTGATAAACTTTGAAAAATCTGGACCCGATCCTTCACTTACTGATGGTAATCACATTTAGTGATCCTTTTTTATTAAACAAGACCTTCCCTACCAGCTCTTGCTTCCCATACAATATTAGCAGTAAAATATTTAATATTTGGGATAATTTCACCTTTTGGGTAACATGTTACACACTCATGTTTAGGGTGTGACATGTTGCTGAGTAGCCCCTGCACCGCCTCCTCCCGAGTCCCTGTTGTGACAGCGGGTCGGGGATCTTCTCCCTACACCTGCTGTAACAATAAAAAAATACACAACCATGCGGCACTCTGCCCAGCCAGCCACATCATTAATTCACAGAGTTCTTTGAATGGGAGAGCTAGAACTACCGTTGGCCATTGCGGCTGGCTTGTAGTTATTAATGAACTACCTGGGCGCTAATAAGCGCTCTAGGTAGTTCATTGATCATTCCTGTCCTTCAGGAACTGCCTGCCCATACCTTGGGCACTGACAGTCTGAAGGATTTTTTAAATAAAAGAAATTGCACTTTTTGTTTTTATTTCCCGCAAAAAGATGTGTATTTTTTTTTAAAAAGGTGAATTTATTCTTTAACAAAAAAAAATCGCTTCCGACGTGGCTTCTCGGAGGCATGGGTGATGTCACTATGTTATAGCACTGCCTCCTAGGATAGCTGGGCACTTCAAATTCCATGAGGATATATCCCAGTAATGCATTCTTGTAGAATTTCGGTGGCCAGGATGAAGTAGCGCAAAGCAGTGATATCACCTGCTCCTCCCGGAAGCTGGGATAAAAATGTGAGTGGGTTTTATTTTTTATTTCTTTTGAAATCCTTGCTACTCTTGCGTCCATGGACCGACACAGCTTCTCTATTGACATAGTGGGTATTATCCGTTAATTAGCAGTGACTAGGCAGAAAAGTTGTAAAAAGTGTTGCATCACACCTTCTACAGTACCACCCAGGGGGCGGACCCTCTGGGTATATCCCCTCAGTCTGCATCTCGCAGATCAGTTTTTTTCTTTCTAGCAAGGAGTAGGACATGGCTCCCTTCGGGCCCATTGGTCCGGAGGAAAAATATATTACTCTTTCGTCCATGGACCGACACAGCTTCTCTATTGACAAAGTGGGTATTATCCGTTAATTAGGAGTGACTAGGCAGAAAAACTTGTAAAAAGTGTTGCATCACACCTTCTACAGTACCGCCCAGGGGGCGGACCCTCCGGGTATAACCTCTCAGTCTGCATCTTCGCAGATCAGTTTTTTTCTGTCTAGCAAGGAGTAGGACATGGCTCCCTTCGGGCCCATTGGTCCGGGGGAAAAAAGATATATATTTTTTTGCTACATTTTTGTTTCCTGCGATCTTCGATCAACTGCCGACTGGGTGACAGGCTGGATCCTCGATCCTTGTAGTCTCCCCAGTTTCGGCCATCGAGCGTGTGCCGACCCTAGCTACGCGCTGGGTTTTCCACGACATGCCCGTCGCTCCACGGGTGGCCGGTGAGCCTACGCTCCAGGGCCTGCATCGGACCGCTCAGCTTCGGCTGACCTTACGGCCGAGTCGCAGCAGCCTGGCCGGTGAGCTTACGCTCCAAGGCTTGCATCGGACCGCTCAGCTTCGGCTGACCTTACGGCCGAGTCGCAGCAGCCTGTCCGGTGAGCGTCACGCTCCAGGGCATACATATGATCGTCCCTTCTGGGTCCAATCACAGCATGCCTGGCCAACAGTCACCTTCCGTGCGCGGACGATGACCTGTTTGGAATGTCTTCCAGCATAATACATGCAGGATAGGTAAGTAAAACTCCCCTGCCTCGGCTGGGTGATTTAGCTGGACATTCCTGGAGAGATCAAGTAAGTGGTTGTGGCCCCTTTCTTCCCTCTCTCCCTGCCTTTCCCTCCTTCCTGGGCTTCTAGCTAAAGGTTGCTGGGTGCTGGGGGTCACCTAGGGGGTTCCACTGGAGCGGGGCTGGCTGTAACTAACATTTAAAAGAAATGTCATTTCTGCTTACCTGTGTTTGTGTGCTTCCTTCTGCATGCTGTCGGCGGCCATTTTGAGGTGGTCCATGCCGAGTTCAGCCTCTTGTGACTGCCCGGCGGCCATCTTCCTGTGGTTCGGCCACACCCACTGGCCCCTATCAGCTGATCGGCGGCCATGTTTGTCCACCCTGTATGCATATATTGCCGTTCGGCGGCCATCTTTTTGTGGGCTATGGCTGCTTGACCTCTATCTTCGGTCGGCGGCCATTTTCTTAGAGCCCACATAATCTTCCATACAGACGTTTTTGGCAACCATTTTGCGAGAGCCTCCGGCCTCTAGGGTGCATTACACTGGTGCGAAAATTCACAGAGGAAATGCTGATAAAAGAAGCAGACTGACACAGCAGCAGCGGGACAGCAGAAAGCCCTGTTGGATCTGCCTTTTAAGGGCGACAGACTTTTTGGGGCTTCTCTGGATGACATCATCAAGGATGCCACAGGAAGTAAAAGCACTTTGCTTCCCCAAATTAGCAAGGGTAAGGGGCCACGCCAAGGGGCAAGGGCCCTCCTTTACTGCACGCAAGCGTTTTTTTCGTCCCCCTAGGGCGACAGGGAAAAGACCCCAGGCCGATAAAGCGCCTGCCCAAGGACAAAAGCGTCCTTGGTCCCGCATACCCAAGAAGCCTGCGGACAAATTTGCGTCCGCATGAAGGTCCACCCCCACCCAGCTCTCGGGTGGGGGGACGTCTTCAGAAATTCGCGACTCAGTGGACAGCTCTAATCTCCGACAGGTGGGTTTGCGAAGTAATCTCCTCAGGCTACAAGATAGAGTTTCTCTCTTGTCCACCGAACAGATTCAACACCTCTAATCTCCAGCTACTACCGACCCGTCGGGAGGCCCTGTATAGGGCGGTCCAGGGTCTACTGGAACGCGGGGTAGTTATTCCAGTTCCAGAACTGGAACGGGGTTTTTACTCAAATCTGTTCTTTGTGCCGAAGAAGGAGGGGGGTTCGTCCAAGCTTGGATCTCAGAGCCCTCAATTGCTTTGTGAAGGTACAAAGATTTCGGATGGAGTCGGTTCGATCTGTAGTCACGGCTCTCCATCCGGGGGACTTTCTGGCCTCCTTGGACATCAAGGACGCATACCTGCATGTCCCCATATACTCCAGACACCAGAGGTTTCTGCGATTTGCTATCGGGAAGGACCACTACCAGTTTGTGGCCCTCCCGTTGGGCCTTGCCTCAGCACCCAGGACGTTCACCAAGGTGCTCGCTCCGATTCTGGCACTTCTAAGACAGCGGGGTATCGCTATCACAGGCTACTTGGACGACCTTCTGCTGAAGGCCCCTTCAAGCTCAGAATTAGAGGTAAGCGTGTCCATTACCTGTCAGACTCTTCGAGACTGTGGTTGGATACTAAACACGCAAAAGTCAGTATTGGTGCCCACTCAATGCCTAGTGTACCTGGGGTTGATTCTGGATTCCTCAGAGGCAAAGGTATTCCTCCCTGTGGAGAAGTTGCAGACCCTCCGGGCTGCAGTACGGCAGCTGACTTCCAGGAATTGGTCGTCACTCCGTTTTTGCATGCGAGTGTTGGGCCTCATGGTAGCCTCCTTCGAGGCGGTCCCATATGTTCAATACCACACTCGAGTGTTACAGAAGGAAGTTCTGTCCAGATGGAACAGATGCCCTTCATCTCTGGATTATCAAATCCGAGTGAGCCACCTAGTCAGGAGATCCCTGGTATGGTGGCTGACAGCAACGGCTCTAATGGCTGGGAAGTCATTTCTTCCGGTTTACTGGATAGTGATCACGACGGACGCCAGCCTTACAGGTTGGGGGGGAGTCTAGGGTGTCCAGTCGGCGCAAGGTCGCTGGACCCCAGAGGAAGCCCTCCTGCCGATCAATGTCCTGGAGAGCCAGGCGATCAAGCTGTGCCTCTTCAAATGGTCTCAGAGGCTGCAAGGGCGTCCAGTCAGGATCCAGTCAGACAACGCCACAGCGGTGGCATATGTCAATCATCAAGGAGGAACAAGAAGCTCAACTGCAGCATCAGAGGTTGCTCGCATCCTAAAGTGGGCAGAGAAGAGCGTACCTGCACTATAGGTCGTGTACATTCCGTGTGTGGAAAACTGGCAGGCGGACTACCTGAGCCGCCAGATGCTGGACCAGGGAGAATGGTCCTTACACCCGGAGGTGTTCCAACTCCTCTGCCAAAGATGGGGCACACCAGACGTAGATCTTCTGGCTTCCCGACTCAATCAGAAGGTATTGAGATTTGTGGCCCGGTCAAGAGACCCATGGGCAGACGCAACGGACGCGTTGGTAGCATCGTGGGGTCAGTATCGGCTAATCTATGCCTTCCCTCCCTTAAGGCTTCTTCCTCTTCTGCTCCGCAGAGTGGAGGCAGAGGGAATTCCAATGATCCTTATCGCTCCAGATTGGCCTCAGCGTCCTTGGTACGCCGATCTAGTACGTCTGGTAGCAGACGTCCCCTGGCGCCTACCACTACGGAAGGACCTGCTATTGCAAGGTCCCATATTCCATCCTGCTTTACAGTCATTGGCTTTAACAGCATGGCTGTTGAGAACCAGGTACTGAGAGACCGGGGCCTGTCAGACTCGGTAATCTCTACTATGAGAAGTGCTCGAAAACCGTCCTCTAGGAAGGTTTATCACCGCACTTGGAGGGCCTACATCTCCATGTGTGAGGAAATGAAATGGCATCCGCGTACCTATTTGGTTTCCAGAATCGTGCTGTTTTTACAGCATGGGGTGGACCAAAGGCTTGCCCTAAGTACGATTAAGGGTCAGATATCTGCCCTGGCTGTCTTTTTTCAGTGACCCCTGGCGACTCACTCTCTCGTGAGTACATTTGTGCAGGGGGTTCGACATGTGGCCCCTCCGGTCCGTCCCCCGTTACTTCCGTGGGACTTGAACCTGGTCCTCTCGGTGCTTCAGAAGGCACCGTTTGAGAATATTAGAGATATTTCAGTGTTGACACTTTCTCAGAAAGTGGTCTTTTTGGTGGCTGTTACGTCAGTTAGACGAGTCTCTGAGCTGGCAGCCTTGTCCTGCAAGGCTCCCTATTTGATTTTCCACAAGGATAAGGTGGTGCTGCGGCCGCAGCCTTCCTTTCAAAAGTCGTTTCGGCTTTTTATCTCAATGAAGACATTGTACTTCCATCCTTGTGTCCTCAGCCGTCGAATCCTAAGGAGTCGGCGTTGCATTCCTTGGACGTTGTCCGAGCTTTGAGAGTATACCTATCTGCTACTTCCCGGTTCCGGAAGTCAGACTTACTGTTTGTTTCTGTGTCTGGTCCCAAGAAGGGCCAAGCAGTCTCATTGCCACCATCTCTAGGTGGATCCGACAGATAGTAATCCAGGCTTACGCCTTAAAGGGTCAAGCGCCCCCCTTCCCGGTCACGGCGCATTTAACCAGGGCAATAGGTGCCTCTTGGGCTTTCCGACATCAAGCGTCTGTTTCCCGATTATGTAAAGCGGCGACTTGGTCGTCCGCTCACACTTTCACAAAATTCTACAAAATTGATGTAGGTGCATCTTCGGATGCCTCTTTCGGCCGCAAGGTTTTACAAGCGGCTGTTTAGAGTTGCAGCTCCTCCGTTGGAGGAGTGCTGTTTTGTGTTTGGGGTGAAGTTTATTTTTATGCTGTTACCACCCCTCGTTTTTTCTCTGACACTGCTTTGGGACATCCCACTTTGTCAATAGAGAAGCTGTGTCGGTCCATGGACGAAAGAGTAAATAGGATTTTTTACTCACCGTAAAATCCTTTTCTCCGAGTCCATGGACCGACACAGCACCCACCCCTCCTTTTAAGTTTGTACTGCTTTTTGACGAACTGATCTGCGAAGATGCAGACTGAGAGGTTATACCCGGAGGGTCCGCCCCCTGGGCGGTACTGTAGAAGGTGTGATGCAACACTTTTTACAAGTTTTTCTGCCTAGTCACTCCTAATTAACGGATAATACCCACTTTGTCAATAGAGAAGCTGTGTCGGTCCATGGACTCAGAGAAAAGGATTTTACGGTGAGTAAAAAATCCTATTTTTGCTACATTTTTTTTGTTTCCTACGATCTTCGATCAACTGCCGACTGGGTGACAGGCTGGATCCTCTCCTTGTAGTCTCCCCAGTTTTGGCCATCGAGCGTGTGCCGACCCTAGCTATGGGCGGGGGTTCGCGGGACATTTAAAAAAAAATTATTGTCTGGCAGTAAAGTTGTTGAGTGGGGGGGTGGGTTGCGGTGCCTTTCTGCTCTGCGGGAAAAAATTAAGTCTCGCGGGTCTGCGGGAAGGAGGGGCCAGGATCCGTGCCAGTTGGGAGGTATGTGTATATATTGCCGTTCGGCGGCCATCTTTTTGTGGTCTACGGCTGCTTTGGCCTCTATCTTCGACTCAGCGGCCATTTTCTTGGAGCCTACATTATCTTCCATACAGCCGTTTGGCGGCCATTTTGTGAGAGTCTCCGGCCTCTAGGGTGCATTGCACTGGCGCGAGAAATTCACACAGGAAGCGCTGATAAAAGAAGCAGACTGACACAGCAGCGGTGGGACAGCATCACAGGCGCAGCACACGGCAGCATAGCGGTACCGATCCAAGGGTGGTGAGTCCTCTGGGTGACCCAGCATCTCTGCAGCACAGGAGGGTGGCCTATTGATATCTTGCCTGGAGCCCTGTGGATGTCAGCGCGTGGTCAGCATGGCATCTGAGCCATATGTCTTCTCCCCTGAAACACCAGATTTAGCAGCTGGTGCCCCTGAGGTGTCTATGGACGCTATGTCGGCAATCCTAGAGGCGTTTGCTGCCAGGGTGGAAGCAGCACACAGGAATACAGGGGGTAGTTAACGCCCCCATCCCCTGCAAGCTTCTGGGGATAATTCTGATGCAGAACCAGGTCCAGCTACGGCTCATGGCCCAGATTCTGACGCATCAGAGACTGCAGACCGTGACCGGACAGTGAGGATGACTCTAAGTCCTGGTCAGTACGCGAGACGGCTTTGGTATCTGACCTTATTACTGCAGTGCGGGATACGCTAAATGTGGAAAATACTGCAGAAGCAGCAGAGACTCTGGTCCACTTTGGGTTTCATAAACCTGCCCGCACTGCTAAGGTGTTCCCTTGTGTGTCTTATTTTGATAAACTCTTTTACAAGGAATGGGAGAACCCACTGAGGGTCTTTACAGCCCCAAAGAGGTTTGCGGTACGGTACCCCTTTTGAGGAGAGTTTTCTGAAGATGTGGACCTCTCCCCCTATAGTGGACCCTCCGGTGTCCAGACTTAATAGAGCCACCACAATTCCAGTAGAAGGGGCTCCTGTTTTCAAGGACCCTGTGGATAAGAAGGCTGAAGCATTCGCTCGCTACCTATACTCAGTGGTAGGCTCGGCAGTATGCCCGGCTTTGGCAGGGGCCCTAGTGTCTCAGACACTTGCTGAATGGGCAAGATTGCTACTCCAGGGGTTAAAGGAGTGAGATGCTTTTCCTGATGAGATAACTTTGGCCGACCAGTTGGTCCAGGGCCTTAGGTTTGTCTGCGAGTCAGACATGGATACTATTCCCCTGCTGTCAAAAGCTTCGGTTTATGCAGTAGCAATACGCCACCTGATCTGGCAAAAGGGCTGGTCTGCGGACCAGACCTTCAAGAAAGCCCTGTTGGATCTGCCTTTTAAGGGCGACAGACTTTTTGGGGCCTCTCTGGATGACATCATCAAGGATGCCACAGGAGGTAAAAGCACTTTGCTTCCTCAAACTAGCAAGGGTAGGGGCCACGCCAAGGGCAAGGGCCCTCCTTTACTGCACGCAAGCGTTTTTTTCGTCCCCCTAGGGCGACAGGGAAAAGACCCCAGGCCGACAAGGCGCCTGCCCAAGGACAAAAGCGTCCTTGGTCCCGCAAACCCAACAAGCCTGCGGACAAATCTGCGTCCGCATGAAGGTCCGCCCCCACCCAGCTCTTGGGTGGGTGGACGTCTTCGCAAATTCGGGACTCAGTGGACAGCTCTAGTCTCCGACAGGTGGGTTTGCAAAGTAATCTCCTCGGGCTACAAGATAGAATTTCTCTCTTGTCCACTGGACAGATTCGTCACCTCCAATCTCCAGCTACTACCGACCCGTCGGGGGGGCCCTGTAGGGGGCGGTCCAGGGTCTGCTGGAACACGGGGGAAGTTATTCCAGTTCCAGAACAGGAACAGGATCAGGGTTTTTACTCAAATCTGTTTATTGTGCTGAAGAAGGATGGGGTTCGTCCAATCTTGGATCTCAGGGCCCTCAATTGCTCAATACCACACGAGTGTTACAGAAGGAAGTTCTGTCCCGATGGAACAGATGTCCATCAGCTCTGGATTATCAAATCCGAGTGAGCCACCTAGTCAGGAGATCTCTGGTATGGTGGCTGACAGCACCGGCTCTTCTGGCCGGGAAGTCATTTTTTCCGGTTTACTGGATAGTGATCACGACGGACGCCAGCCTTACAGGTTGGGGGGAGTCTGGGGGTTCAGTCGGCACAAGGTCGCTGGACCCCAGAGGAATCTCACCTGCCGATCAATGTCTTGGAGATCCGGGTGATCAGGCTGTGCCTCTTCAGATGGTCTCTGGGCAGAGAGGAGCGTACCGGCACTGTCGGCCCTGTACATTCCGGGTGTGGAAAACTGGCAGGCGGACTACCTGAGCCGCCAGATGCTGGACCAGGGAGAATTGTCCTTACACCCGGAGGTGTTCCAACTCCTCTGCCAAAGATGGGGCACACCAGATGTAGATCTTCTGGCTTCCCGACTCAATCGGAAGGTATTGAGGTTTGCTATGATTAAACACTAAGAAAGTGTGAAACTAGTCAGCTCTATACCAGAATTTTGTGACTTGCTGTGCTGTATTTGGATTTTTAAAGATTTTACATAATAAAGGCTTTTTATTGGAGTGCTGCTGTCCAGAAGACTTGATCTTTTGTTTTGCCTCAATCGGAAGGTATTGAGGTTTGTGGCCCGGTCAAGGGACCCATGGGCAGAGGCAACGGACGGGTTGGTGGTATCGTGGGGTCACTATCGGCTAATCTATGCCTTCCCTCCCTTAAGGCTTCTTCCTCTTCTGCTCCACAGAGTGGAGGCAGAGGGAATTCCAATGATCCTAATCGCTCCAGATTGGCCTCAGCGTCCTTGGTACGCCGATCTAGTACGTCTGGTAGCAGACGTCCCCTGGTGCCTACCACTACGAAAGGACCTGCTATCGCAAGGTCCCATACTCCATCCTGCTTTAAGGTCACTGGCTTGCCTTAAGTACGATTAAGGGACAGATATATGCCCTGGCTGTCTTTTTTTCAGCGACCCCTGGCGACTCACTCTCTCGTCAGTACTTTTGTGCAGGGGGTTCGACATGTGGCCCCTCCGGTCCGTCCCCCCGCTACCTCTGTGGTACTTGAACCTGGTCCTCTCGGTGCTTCAGAAGGCACCGTTTGAGAATATTAGAGAGATTCCCCTGTTGACACTTTCTCAGAAAGTGGTCTTCTTGGTGGCTGTTACGTCAGTTAGACGAGTCTCTGAGCTGGCAGCCTTGTCCTGCAAGGCTCCCTATTTGATTTTCCACAAGGATAAGGTGGTGCTGCGGCCGCAGCCTTCCTTTCTTCCGAAAGTCGTTTCGGCTTTTCATCTCAACGAAGACATTGTACTTCCATCCTTGTGTCCTCATTCGTTGAAGCCTAAGGAGTCGGCGTTGAACTCCTTGGACGTTGTCCGAGCTCTGAGAGTATACCCATCTGCTACTTCCCTGTTCCGGAAGACAGACTCACTGTTTGTTTCGGTGGCTGGTCCCAATAAGTGCCAAGCAGTCTCGTCGGCCACCATCTCTAGGTGGATCCGACAGATAGTAATCCAGGCTTACGCCTTAAAGGGTCAAGCGCCCCCCTTTCCGTTCACGGCGCATTCGACCAGGGCAATAGGTGCCTCTTGGGCTTTCAGACATCAAGCGTCTGTTTCCCAATTATGTAAAGCGGCGACTTGGTCGTCCGCTCACACTTTCACAAAATTCTACAAAGTTGATGTAGGTGCAACTTCGGATGCCTCTTTCGGCCGCAAGGTTTTGCAAGCGGCTGTTTAGAGTTGCAACTCCTCCGTTGGAGAAGTGCTGTTTTGTGTTTGGGGTGAAGTTTATTTTTATGCTGTTACCACTCCTTGTTTTTTCTCTGACACTGCTTTGGGACGTCCCACTATGTCAATAGAGAAGCTGTGTCGGTCCATGGACGAAAGAGTAAATAGGATTTTTTACTCACCGTAAAATCCTTTTCTCTGAGTCCATGGACTATTTTTTTTTGACAAACTGATCTGCGAGATGCAGAGTGAGGGGATATACCCAGAGGGTCCGCCCCCTGGGCGATACTGTAGAAGGTGTGATGCAACATTTTTTACAAGTTTTCTGCCTAGTCACTCCTAATTAACGGATAATACCCACTTTGTCAATAGAGAAGCTGCGTCGGTCCATGGACTCGGAGAAAAGGATTTTACGGTGAGTAAAAAGTCCTATTTTTTTTTTTGATTTACTGCTAATTTAAGTGGTGGGGGAGTCAGGAATTGGCTATACCTCAATACAGTTGAGAATCTTCACTAAAGTTTCTGCTTTTAAAGCTTTGAATGTTTTTCTATTTATAACAATAGTAAAAATGAACACAATAATCTGTATCAGTCAATACTACAAACAGCGCTAAATGTTGAAAAATGACAGTGGTCAACACCACCTAAAAGTTCTTAAGACAGATTCAAGATAGTTTCAGTGCTTCAAAAAGAATGTCCATGGGTGATCCTAAAGAAATAAGTAGAGTGCACCTTCCACTGATCTTCCAGATCCACCTCGTGACACACACACCCCTTAGGGGTTCACACTCACCAGAGTAATTTTGAATTAAAGCCTTGAATAGAAATTGCTGCATCCAAGCCAAACACTGAAATATTGTATCCGTCAAGGAGACCTCAGAATGAGATGGGCTTCCAAAAAACAAACAAAGGGAAAGCACATAGTGTAACCCAGTTTATTTCATAAAACAAACCCTCACAAACTTTGTCCCCTCACACATTAAACGTACATCAGTTAAAACATCACATAAGCAAACATGAAGGGTGGTTTACTTCACCGTATCCGCCGTCCGGCGTGTATCAAGAGAACCGAGGGCTGCAAAGCCTTACTTCCTCTTCCTGGTTCTCTGAGCGGTGGAACGCAAACCAGCGCTTCCAGCGTGTCGTGTAGGTCACGCCCTGACGCGTTTCGTCATTGGTTGACTTCAACAGAGGGCGTGACCACACAATATTTCTGTCAACATTCATTACCCACTTGTGGATGACTATTGTGGTCATTCTTCTTTGTGGTAAATTGCAATACGTGTTATCCATAGGCGCTGAGCGGTGTATTATAGGCCTTTTTATACACCCTTTTTAAATGTTTTTCTATTGTCCATACACCCCCAGGTTTGGAAGATGCTAGCAACATGTTTACACAGGTTCCTTAACGTCCTGCTCTCCTGCAGTCTACCCACACAGCATTTAGTTCAGCTGTGGCAGATTCTGTCCTTTATCTGTGACTGTTTTGTGTTTTGACGTTTTTAAAAGCATTTGATCAGCGGTCCAGGTGCGTTTTTGATGCGGTTCTGATGCGTATTTGCAGGGCTCAGGACAGCTGCATTTTCAGTGCTGGCCAATACATAGTAGATAAGGTTGCCAACTCCTGTAATAGGAGAGCAATCTGTGCTGAAATCCTGAACACAACTGAATTCGTGTGCTTCAGAAACATTCCCATAGAACTCAATGAGCCTGGAATTCGAACCTGAACCACACCGCATTGCTCAGAACACGCGCAGGACTCTTTAAACTTGCACTGCGGATGCACCGCATGTATGTGAACCGCTTCAATGTAAATTAATGTTATGTCGCATGTTATGTGAATAGAATGCAGTTCACAATGCTTCCAGTTTGCATATATGTGAACCAAGCCTTACATTACAGTTGGGTCTGAATACTGCGAAAACTGAGAAAAATGGACCTTGCTTTACACACTGGGGTTGATTTACGAAGTGTAGAGTGCAAAATCTGGTGCAGCTGTGCATGGTAGCCAATCGGTTTCTAACTTCAGCTTGTTCAATTAGGCTTTGACAAAAAAAGAAGCTGGTTGGTTTCTATACAGTACTACTCAGGTTTTGCACTCTCCAGTTTTAAGCAATCGCTATGAGCAGTCAGAGCTGACGAGATCAACAGGATAGATTTGTAAGCACATTTCCCCTCCTGGTGATCTTGTGTAGGGAGCGCTGACAGGTGTGGAAAAGAGGGAGAGGACATTAGTGTCAGGCTTTTGGAAGTAGCAGCTAGGTAGGTGCTTGGTTGGCTGCTCAGCTAACTACACAGGAAATGGCAGTTGCATTGTGAAAAGCAGATTGTGGATTTACAAACCGTTCCCATATATGTATTCCGTCTGTGTTTTTTACCGTTTGCCTTGAGTTCAGCTTTAGGCTCGGTTCTCATATGAGCCGAGCAGGGGTCCAGTGCACGCTGGTTCACCATTTCAGGTCCGATTTCAGCCCGAATTTTGGGCTGAATTCGGACCTGAAACGGACCAAATAAGCACATGTTTTTCCTGCAAAACGCACTGGTCCTGCTGCGGAAATGTGAACCGGCTCCATAGAGAGCCAGTCACATTCTCCTGCTATGCGAATTGAAGGCAAAGAAACCTGCATCCAGGTTGCATAGGTGTGAAACCCAGCCTTAATGTTTTGCTTAGTGATGTACTATGACAGCGAGCTTGTGTTTGCGGCATTTTCTAATGTTAAGAGAAACCTATAGATTTCCTTTGCCTTACTTAATGGTTTGGGTGCACAGGTTCACTGATCTTGTAAACAGGCCTGTATTACAGTTGTTGCAGAATGTGGTAATTATTTCTCATTTTAAAATTGTTTATCTTTTTATAGATGGAACTACAGATAACATCAAAGCAGTTGGAGTGCAGCCTTGGCACAGCTGTCGAAAACTAATTTATGTTCGACCAAATCTTAAAACTGGCGTCCCTCTTGGTCATTGGCCTGTACCAGAATCCTTCTGGCCAGATCAGAATTCTCCAACACTAGTAAGTATAGAAGTCTGTGTACTGTGCAGTGATCTAGATCTGTGTCTTTTACCCAGAACAACCAGATATTTACTTAGAGGAAGTAAACTTCCTTGCAGATATTTACCTATAGGTAAGCCTATATTGAGGCTTGCATATAGGTAGTGTAAATATCTCCTAAACATGTACTATTTTAGGAGATATTTACATTACATGCAGCGAGTGACATCACTGGCGCATGCGCTCTGAAGGACGGCAACAGGTGCCTTTCATCTGAGCCCTGTGCTGTGAACGGCGGCTCCTGCATGCATGCACGGGAGTGATGTTATCACGGCTCCGGCCACTTGAAGCACCAGAGCCCACGAACCCGGAAGAAACTCCGGGGAAAATGTCAGCCGTTTCAGCGGTGTGCAGGCGCCACTGGAAGGCTTGGTTCTAAGGTGAGTATTTCATAATGAGCTAGTATGTGATGCATACTAGCTAAATTATATATTTGTCTTACAAGTTTTTGGGATGGTTTTTTTTTTTTTTTTTTTTTTAAGAGTTTACAACCCCTTTAATGTCTTACACCTTACATATAGCATTTTGTTGTATCTGCAGAGAATATTTTTTTTTTCTGGTGCAACTCAGAAAATGCTCTTGATTTATATTATGGGTAACATATGTGTACTGTCTCTTTCAACAGCCCCCACGAACCTCCCATCCTGTTGTGAGGTTTTCTTGCACGAATTCTGAACCGATGGTCATAGATAAGCTGCCATTTGACAAGTATGAGTTGGAGCCATCGCCACTGACGCAGTATATATTGGAAAGAAAATCTCCACATACGTGTTGGCCCGTGAGTTTTTATCCTTATTTGTTGCAGCAAATGTTAATATTTCTAACCACACAAAAGTGTTTAATTTTGCCTTTTTCTTTTTATTATTTTTTTTTTTTTTTAAATGTAATGGGGATTGCATTTTTTTTTTATATGGAATATAGGAAAAAGTTAAATTTGACCCTAGTTTAACAGATCCAGACAGTTGCGTTAAAAACAGAGTTGTTGTGGGTTGGCTTAACTCTCTTGCACTGCCCAGTCAATGAAATAACTTCTGCTTGCAGTCTGGGTGACTGGCACGCTTGGCATTATGTATAGATTGGAGGCTGTGTGGCTCATGATCAGCCAGGCTGCATTGGTTCGGTCAGCTCACAGGTATCTGTTCCTGGCAACGCACTGACACTTTTGCAACCATTGTGCGATTTGCTGGGTTTTCAGTGTGCTCCTGTACCTTAAAGAAGGGCTGGCTCCCTTCAGTCCACCTGACCTCCACCTCTCCATCAGAATGCATGTGCTTCCATTGTGGAGTCTCTAATAAGCTAGAGATAGGACCACAGATACCAGGGTGCCGTGACGAGGCTCTGTGGCTTGCGCATGTATTTGCAAATGTGTGCAGACTAAACCCCTGTTTTAACGCATACTGTTATATAGGTTGATTCGGTTGTCAGCTGGCCGGCCGGTGAGTAAAGCTTGGATCTTTCCTTGGATTTATCCTTGGTCTAGTTTATAAGGTATCTGTTCCTTGTCAGTAGATTGGCACTGCTTGATCTTTTTCAGAGCTCTGAGTGGCTTGCATTTTGGTAAGTCCCACAGTATGGTGGTTTTATGTTAACTTGGCTCTGTTAAACTATGGTATTCCATTAAGAGTGAATTTTATTTTGGTGTTCTGTATATCCAATAGTACTACTTCAGTTATGGGTAGAAGCTCTTGAGGAACTCCACTTTCAAGGTCTTTCTCACTAGAATGTTATGTAAAAATTTAATGTAAATGTGTACATGTAACTTATTTAAAGGCTAAGTTCAAGATTTGCACCAGGTTACTTGTTACACCTGTATTTAAGATATAACATGGTGCAAATCCAATTCACTGATCATGGGTGCAATACTTTGCAGGCTCCCTAGAGGAAAATAATGCACCTTTTTCCTGCAAAAATACACTGATCAGCCATAAAAGTTTATTGACCTACCTAATATTGAATAGATGCCCCTTTTGCCCCCAAAACAGCCCCTTATGCTGCCAAAACTCTGACCTGTTGAGGCATGAACTCCACTAGACCTCTGAAGGTACGCTGTGGTATCTGGCACCAAGCCGCCAGTGACCAATCTTTTAATGGACAAGTTCACTTTTTGCAGGTAAAACATATTACTCTTTCGTCCATGGACCGACACAGCTTCTCTATTAACATAGTGGGTTAATTAGGAGTGACTAGGCAGAAAACTTGTAAAAAGTGTTGCATTACACCTTCTACAGTACCGCCCAGGGGGTGGACTTTCTGGGTATATCCCCTCAGTCTGCATCTCGCAGATCAGTTTTTTGCTGTCTAGCAAGGAGTAGGACATGGCTCCCTTCGGGCCCATTGGTCCGGGGGGGGAAATATTTTTTTGCTCCATTTTTTTGTTTCCTGCGATCTTCGATCAATTGCCGACTGGGTGACGGGCTGGATCCTCGATTCTTGTAGTCTCCCCAGTTTCGGCCATCGACCGTGTGCCGACCCTAGCTACGTGCTGGGTTTTCCACGACATACCCGTCGCTCCACGGGTGGCTGTTAAGCCTACGCTCCAAGGCTTGCATCGGACCCCTCAGCTTCGGCTGACCTTACGGCCGAGTCACAGCAGCCTGTCCGGTGAGCACCGCGCTCCAGGGCATACATATGATCGTCCCCTTGGGTCCAATCACAGCATGCCTGGCCAACATTCACCTTCCGTGCGCGGACGATGATCTGTTTGGAATGTCTTCCAGCATGATACATGCAGGATATGTAAGTAAACTCCCCTGCCTCGGCTGGGTGATTTGGCTGGACATTCCTGGTGAGACCAAGTAAGTGGTTGTTGCCCCTTTCTTCCCTCTCTCCTTGCCCTTCCCTCCTCCCTGGGCTTCTAGCTAAAGGTTGCTGGGTGCTGGGGGTCACCTAGGGGGTTCCACTGGAGCGGGGCTGGCTGTAACTAACATTTAAAAAATTTAATTTCTGCTTACCTGTGTGTGTTCTTCTTCCCCCTCCATGCTGTCAGCGGCCATTTTGCAGTGGTTCATGCCAGTTTCAGCCTCTATGACTGCCCGGCGGCCATCTTCCTGTGGTTTCGGTGCCATTTTCTTGTCGTTCCACATCCACTGGCCTCTATCGACTGATCGGCGGCCATGTTTGTAATGATCCACGCTGTATGTATATATTGCCGTTCGGCGACCATCTTTTTGTGATCTACGGCTGCTTTGGCCTCTATCTTCGACTCAGCGGCCATTTTCTTAGAGCCCACATTATCTTCCATACAGACGTTTGGCGGCCATTTTGCGAGAGTCTCCGGCCTCTAGGGTGCATTACACTGGCGCGAAAAATTCACACAGGAATAGGGTGACAACGTGTCCTGGATTGCCCGGGACAGTCTCGCATTTTGCAGGTCTGTCCCAGGCACCTTCATTCCAGGACAATACAGTGTCCCGGAATGAAACTGACACAGCCACCCCCTCGGCCAATCTGATTCCCCCAAAAAATGCCTCCACATCACCGTTTTACTCACTGACAGTACTTGTCCTGGCCAGGAATGCCTGGAGGAGCACAATCCCCGCCCTCTGCTTGTGATTGGAGAAATCATAAATCCCGCCTCTTGTGTCTAATCACTGTGCTGTGATTCGTTACAGCACAAGCTGATTTTTGGGAAGGCAGGGTGTCCCTGAATGGTAGTTTGGAAATGTGGTCACCCTACACAGGAAGCGCTGATAAAAGAAGCAGACTGACACAGCAGTGGTGGGACAGCACACGGCAGCATAGCGGTACCGATCCAGGGTGGCGAGTCCTCTGGGTGACCCAGCATCTCTGCAGCGCAGGAGGGTGGCCTATTGATATCTTGCCTGGAGCCCTGTGGGTGTCAGCGCGTGGTCAGCATGGCATCTGAGCCAGATGTCTTCTCCCCATAAACACCAGATTTAGCAGCTGGTGCCCCTGAGGTGTCTATGGACGCCATGTCGGCAATCCTAGTGGCGTTTGCTGCCAGGGTGGAAGCAGCACACGGGAATACAGGGGGAAGTAAACGCCCTCATCCCCTGCAATCTTCTGGGGATATTTCTGAGACAGAACCAGGTCCAGCTACGGCTCATAGCCCAGATTCTGATGCATCAGAGACTGCAGACCGTGACGGTTCTGACAGTGAGGATGACTCCAAGTCCAGGTCAGTACGCGAGACGGCTTAAATACTGCAGAAGCAGCAGAGACTCCGGTCCCCTTTGGGTTTCGTAAACTTGCCCGCACTGCTAAGGTGTTCCCTTGTGTGTCTTATTTTGATAAACTCTTATACAAGGAATGGGAGACCCCACTTAGGGTCTTAACAGCCCCAAAGAGGTTTGCGGTACGGTACCCCTTTGAGGAGAGTTTTCTGAAGAAGTTGACCTCTCCCCCTATAGTGGACCCTCCGGTGTCCAGACTTAATAGAGCTACCACTAGTCCAGTAGAAGGGGCTCCTGTTTTCAAGGACCCTGTGGATAAGAAGGCTGAAGCACTCGCTCGCTACCTATACTCAGTGGTAGGCTCGGCAGTACGCCCGGCATTAGCGGGGGCCCTAGTGTCTCAGACACTTACTGAATGGGCAAAATTGCTACTCCAGGGGTTAAAAGAGCGAGATGCTCCTCCTGATGAGATAACTTTGGCCGACCAGTTGGTCCAGGGCCTTGAGTTTGTCTGCGAGTCGGACATGGATACTATTCCCCTGCTGTCAAAAGCTTTGGTTTATGCAGTAGCAATACGCCGCCTGATCTGGCTAAAGGGCTGGTCTGCGGACCAGACTTCCAAGAAGGCCCTGTTGGATCTGCCTTTTAAGGGTGCCAGACTTTTTGGGGCTTCTGTGGATGACATCATCAAGGATGCCACAGGAGGTAAAAGCACTTTGCTTCCTCAAACTAGCAAAGGTAAGGGGCCACGCCAAGGGCCCTCCTTTACTGCACGCAAGCGTTTTTTCCGTCCCCCTAGGGCGACAGGGAAAAGACCCCAGGCCGACAAAAGCGTCCTTGGTCCCGCAGACCCAACAAGCCTGCGAACAAATCTGCGTCCGCATGAAGGTCCACCCTAGGGCTGCAACTAACGATTATTTTCATAATCGATTAGTTGGCCGATTATTGTTTCGATTAATCGGTTAATAACCTTTAAAAAAGAAAAGGGTAATTTTGCTGCGATTTGCATTTTTTAATTTTTTGGGCCAATTTGTTGTTGGACAGATTAAAAAACACATTGCCGCAAAAACGCATTACATGCTTTTCTGCAGCTTATCCATTGAAGCATATTGAACCAAAATAGCACTGTTTTGCGTAAAAAAAAAAAAAAAAGGCCTTGCTCTTTCCAAAAACGCAGCAGCTGAAAAAATCATGTATGTGAACGTGTCCTATAGGAAACAATGTACAGTAAATGCACTGTAGTGTTTCTGCAAAAAGCACCAAAAACACAGAGGTGTGACCCAGGCCTGAGATGTTTAGTAACATAATGGGGTTAATACAGCGAAAATTTGTACAAAAAGAACAAATAATCGCTACTGTAAGGGGTTCATATTTTACTGTGGGACGGTGAAAGTAATATTTACAACAGAGATTTGCTCTTTTTGTACTATAAAGGGCTAATTTTAGTTTTTTTAACCCCATTATGTTGCTGGCCGATTAATCGATTATGAAAATGGTAATCGATTAATTTCATAATCGATTAGTTGTTTCGGCCCTAGTCCGCCCCCACCCAGCTCTCGGGTGGGGGGGACGTCTTCGCAAATTCGCGACTCAGTGGACAGCTCTAGTCTCCGACAGGTGGGTTTGCAAAATAATCTCCTTGGGCTACAAGATAGAATTTCTCTCTTGTCCACCGGACAGATTCGTCACCTCCAATCTCCAGCTACTACCGACCCGTCTGGAGGCCCTGTATGGGGGTGGTCCAGGGTCTGCTGGAACGCGGGGTAGTTATTCCAGTTCCAGAACAGGAACGGGGTCAGGGTTTTTACTCAAATCTGTTCAATGTGCCGAAGAAGGATGGGGTTCGTCCAATCTTGGATCTCAGGGCCCTCAATTGCTTTGTGAAAGTACAAAGATTTCGGATGGAGTCGGTTCGATCTGTAGTCACGGCTCTCCATCCGGGGGACTTTCTGGCCTCCTTGGACATGAAGGACGCATACCTGCATGTCCCCATATACTCCAGACACCAGAGGTTTCTGCGATTTGCAATCGGGAAGAGCCACTATCAGTTTGTGGCCCTCCCGTTTGGCCTTGCCTCAGCACCTAGGACGTTCACCAAGGTGCTCGCTCCGATTCTGGCACTTCTAAGACAGCGGGGTATCGCTATCGTGGGCTACTTGGACGACCTTCTTCTGAAGGCCCCTTCAAGCTCAGAATTGGAGGTAAGCGTGTCCATTACCTGTCAGACTCTTTGAGACTGTGGTTGGATACTAAACACGCAAAAGTCAGTATTGGTGCCCACTCAACGCCCTAGTGTACCTGGGGTTGATTCTGGATTTCTCAGAGGCAAAGGTATTTCTCCCTGTGGAGAAGTTGCAGACCCTTCGGGCTGCAGTACGGCAGCTGACTTCCAGGAATTGGTTGTCATTCCGTTTTTGCATGCGAGTGTTAGGCCTCATGGTAGCCTCCTTCGAGGCGGTCCCATATGCTAAAATACCACACGAGTGTTACAGAAGGAAGTTCTGTCCAGATGTAACAGATGTCCATCTCTGGATTATCAAATCCGAGTAAGCCACCTAGTCAGGAGATCCCTGGTATGGTGGCTGACAGCACCGGCTCTGTTGGCCGGGAAGTCATTTCTACCGGTTTACTGGATAGTGATCACGACGGATGCCAGCCTTACAGTTTGGGTGGGAGTCTGGGGTGTTTAGTCGGCGCAAGGTCGCTGGACCCCAGAGGAATCTCACCTGCCGATCAATGTCCTGGAATTCCGGGCGATCAGGCTGTGCCTCTTCAAATGGTCTCAGAGGCTGCAAGGGCGTCCAGTCAGGATCCAGTCAGACAACGCCACAGCAGTGGCATATGTCAATCATCAAGGAGGAACAAGAAGCTCAGCTGCAGCATCGGAGGTCGCTCGCATCCTGAAGTGGGCAGAGAGGAGCGTACCGGCACTATCGGCCGTGTACATTCCGGGTGTGGAAAACTGACAGGCGGACTACCTGAGTCGCCAAATGCTGGACCAGGGAGACTGGTCCTTACACCCGGAGGTGTTCCAGCTCCTCTGCCAAAGATGGGGCACGCCAGACGTAGATTTTCTGGCTTCCCGACTCAATCGGAAGGTATTGAAGTTTGTGGCCCGGTCAAGGGACCCATGGGCAGAGGCAACGGACAGGTTGGTGGCATCGCGGGGTCACTATCGGCTAATCTATGCCTTCCCTCCCTTAAGGCTTCTTCCTCTTCTGCTCCGCAGAGTGGAGGCAGAGGGAATTCCAATGATCCTAATCGCTCCAGATTGGCCTCAGCGTCCTTGGTACACCGATCTAGGATGTCTGGTAGCAGACATCCCCTGGCGCCCACCACTACGGAAGGACCTGCTATCGCAAGGTCCCATACTCCATCCTACTTTACGGTCACTGGCTTTACCGTCATGGCTATTGAGAGCCAGGTACTGAGAGACCGGGGCCTATCCGATTCAGTAATCTCTACTATGAGAAGTGCTCGGAAACCGTCCTCTAGGAAGGTTTATTACCGCACTTGGAAGGCCTACATCTCCATGTGTGAGGAAATGAAATGGCATGCGTGTACTTATTTGGTTTCCAGAATCCTGCTGTTTTTACAGCATGGGGTGGACCAAGGGCTTGTCTTAAGTACGATTTAAGGGACAGATATCTGTCCTGGCTGTCTTTTTTCAGCGACCCCTGGCAACTCACTCTCTCGTGAGTACGTTTGTGCAGGGGGTTCGACATGCGGCCCCTCCGGTCCGTCTCCCGCTACCTCCGTGGTACTTGAACCTGGTCCTCTCGGTGCTTCAGAAGGCACCGTTTGAGAATATTAGAGAGATTCCCCTGTTGACACTTTCTCAGAAAGTGGTCTTCTTGGTGGCTGTTACGTTAGTTAGATGAGTCTGAGCTGGCAGCCTTGTCCTGCAAGGCTCCCTATTGGATTTTCCACAAGGATAAGGTGGTGCTGCGGCCGCAGGCTTCCTTTCTTCTGAAAGTCGTTTCGGCTTTTCATCTCAACGAAGACATTGTACTTCCATCCTTGTGTCCTCAGCCGTCGAATCCTAAGGAGTCGTGTTGCATTCCTTGGACGTTGTCCGAGCTCTGAGAGTATACCTATCTGCTACTTCCCTGTTCCGGAAGTCAGACTCACTGTTTGTTTCGGTGGCTGGTCCCAAGAAGGGCCAAGCAGTCTCGTCGGCCACCATCTCTAGGTGGATCCGACAGATAGTAATCCAGGCTTACGCCTTAAAGGGTCAAGCGCCCCCCTTTCCCGGAGCATTCGACCAGAGCAATAGGTGCCTCTTGGGCTTTCCGACATCAAGCGTCTGTTTCCCAATTATGTAAAGGGGCGACTTGGTCGTCTGCTCACACTTTCACAAAATTCTACAAAGTTGATGTAGGTGCAACTTTGGATGCCTCTTTCGGCCGCAAAGTTTTGCAGGCGGCCGTTTAGAGTTGCAACTCCTCCGTTGGAGGAGTGCTGTTTTGTGTTTTGGGGTGAAGTATATTTTTATGCTTTTACCACCCCTCATTTTTTTTCTGACACTGCTTTGGAATGTCCCACTATGTCAATAGAGAAGCTGTGTCAGTCCATGGACGAAAGAGTAAATATGATTTTTTTACTCACCGTAAAATCCTTTTCTCTGAGTCCATGGACCGACACAGCACCCACCCCTCCTTTTAAGTTTGTACTGCTTTTTGACGAACTGATCTGCGAGATGCAGAGTGAGGGGATATGCCCAGAGGGTCTGCCCCCTGGGCGGTACTGTAGAAGGTGTGATGCAACACTTTTTACAAGTTTTTCTGCCTAGTCACTCCTAATTAACGGATAATACCCACTATGTCAATAGAGAAGCTGTGTCGGTCCATGGACTCAGAGAAAAGGATTTTACGGTGAGTAAAAAATCCTATTTTTTATTTTTTTGAGCCTCTAAAGCATTGTACTAGTGATAAGCAGATCACTGATGCCATGCAGGTCTACAGCAGATATGCCAGTGTATCTGCTTGCCCGTACATCCCGCACGACTAAGCAGATTCAGTCTGACAGGAAGCAGAATGAACTACCATGGCGCTCCACAGCGCAAAGGCTGTAGTTTTCCGTGTCCAGAGCCCTGTCAATAGGTAATGCAGGCAGAGCCCCGCTCAGCTAAGTGTTTAAAATTGTGACAGCTAGTGGGGAGGGAGAAGAACCCCACTAGCTGTCACAGTGGAGATTGTGGGGGTGCGGGGGGGGCAGTCCATTCGTAGCATGTTATACCCTGAATATGGGTGTAACATGTTCCGAAAGGTGAACTTGTTCTTAAGTCCTGTAAGTTCCAGCACATCCCACAGATGCTCAATTGGATTGACTCATTCTTCAAACTATTTTTGAACCCTTTTTGAAGTGTGGCAGCATGCAATATCCTGCTGAAAGACACCACTGCCATCAGGGAATACAGTTTCCATGATGGGGTGTACGTGGTCACCAACAATGTTTATGTAGATGGTACATGTCAAGTAGCATCCACATAAATGACCGGACCCAAGCTTTCCCAGCTGAACATTGCCCAAAGCATCAAACTGCCTCCACTGGCTTTCCTTCTTCCCATACTGCATCCTGGTGCCATCTCTTCCCAATGTAAGCAATACACTTGCACCTGGCCATCCACATGATGTAAAAAATCGTGATTCATCAAACCAAGCCACTTTCTTCTATTGCTCCGTAGTCCAGTTCTGATGCTCACGTGCCTATTGTAGGCACTTTTGGCTGTGGGTCAGCATGGGGTCTAGCTATTACAATTTGGTCCTTTGTCAAAGCCACTAAAATCCTTACACTTGCCCATTTTTCTCCTTTCACATTAACTTAAGGGACAACTGACGACAAGGTGAACTGAGCCTTTAAAGCCTCCTGCTATTCACTAATGCTTAGAATAGGTGAGGTTTGGGTGTTTTCTGTGGCAAGCAATCTTTTGTGAAAGTGTTTGAGAATTGATGATGCAGGCAGCTCAATGACCCTTATTTTCTTTTTTATTAACCAGGTATTTGTAGCAAACAGTGCCAAGTACAGTGAACTTGGCCACCCTTTTGGCTACTTGAAAGCTAGCACTGCCCTGAATTGTGTCAATTTGTTTGTGATGCCTTATAACTACCCTGTTCTTCTCCCTTTGTTAGGTAAGTTTCAGGACCTATATAAATACTGTGATTGATTGAAGGGGGTGGGACAGCTGCACCATGAATAGTTCAAACTCAACCTTAAAGTGACACTAAATGATATCCTTATTTTCCAAAATGATCCATATTTGTCCACTGCTTAATGGCGATGTAATCTATTTTTAATAACATTTTCTTACTGTGTTTTTCTGCCTCCTTATAACTATCTCTCATTGAGCTCCTGAACCTTTCCTTTCCTCCTTCACTTCCTTTTTGTGGGAACGAGCAGCGCACATTGGCTGCAGTCATGTGTCCTGCTCTTTGCACCTACAAATCCCATAGTCCATCTTAGGAGTGAGCAGGAGAGGGTGCCCACACACCTACATATTGTGGGACTATAGAGAACAAACATAGCCACCCTCTAACAGTAAATCCGATCACAGCACCAAAAAAAGCTGAGCCTAATGGTTATTTATTTTTTTACCACAGTTTAGTGTCACTTTAATTGCAGGCAATCAAGTACACCTGTGCTGAGATATTCCTATTGGTAGTTCATCACAATGAACTGGACTTGTTCTGTAATGCTGAAGTAATTTGGCACTCATTCACACCTGTGTGATTTGTCATGTGATTTGACAGTTCCTAATCACATGACAAGTTGCACCCCATTGCCGGCAGTGGAACCGTTCAAATTTGCCACTACTCATGTCGCAGTGACTTTGAAAAAGGTTCCTGCTCTACATTTTTCCGATTTCATTGCAACTTGCATTGACTTCTGATGAACTAAACTAAAGTGGCACGCCACAATGAAATCAGAGGTGCGAATCACACTGATCTGCAGCTTTGAAATCAGGCTAAAGTAGCTTGATTTCTAAGCCCTTCCAGTGTGAACCGCTCTTGGCTTCTCCAAGCCGCCACTTCAGTTCTGATTTTAGGAAGATACCCCAGCATCCTGTTCTTGGACAACCATGGTGATTGGATTAGAGTGTTTGTGCTACCTGTGTGGATATAAATGCAGAGGTATCTTGCTTGACGCTCGTTGGAATGGAAGTCGCTTGGAGAAGCTAAGAAATATCTTCAGCATTGCAGAACAATTTCAGTTAATGTAAATACCTACTATTTGATATACCACGATCTGGGTAAATGAGAGCCTTCAGATATACTGCATGGAGGTCAATATGTAGGCTGCCCACCTCTCTCAAGAAGAAAACTGCCTTGTAGGCATGGTAAGCCTCCAGCTTCAAATATTTAACTTTCCCTGAGCAACGATGCAGATCTGTCGTTCCATCTCAGTGGCATGTGGCAGTGAATGTTTTAAAACCAGCAACAGCCGGAAAACTAGTATGTGTTTTTTTTTTTTCTTGTAAACCACCAATGGCAGCCTACATATTTGTATCCAGTGCAGATTTCATTAAAAAAATAACGTAAACTAAAAATAAGCAAAAAAGAAATGTCCTTGTCATTTAAATGAGCTAAGTGATTTTTTTTATTTTTTTTTATTACTTCAGACGACTTGTTTAAACTACACAAGGCTAAACCATCTTTAAAGTGGAGACAACTTTTTGAAAACTACTTGAAAACCATGCCACCGTACTATATTGGAGTAAGTGTTTTGTCGGTAAAATGGCTATTTAAGTCAGTTTACAAGAAATAAATTTAAGCTTGTTGCTTGTCTTTGTTTTGGTGCTGAGTCGTCTTTCTATTTTTCAGCCTCTAAGGAAAGCCCTAAGAATGATGGGTGCTCCAAACCTCATTCCAGAAAACATGGAATATGGATTAAGCTACAGCATTGTCTCCTACCTCAAAAAACTTAGCCAACAGGTACGGGGCATGTTACTGAAAACCTGTTTTTGCCTTGTCACTATCACTGCTGATCCGTTACTGAGGGCCCAGTGACGGGCGCCAGGATGCTGAATGAATGCTATTCTGTGTGTTGACCTAGTTAGCTGGATAAAGGGTACTACAAATCTGATCCAGTGCCTTGCTTAGCAGACTGTTGCTGGCATCCAGGCAATAGATAAATGCTGCACTGAACTATATTGAAAAATGGCTGGCAAAAATAGTTGATGAAATCAGATGCACGTTGACATTGGGTAGATTAGACATTATCAGGTATTTTTACATTTCAACACATTGGCTCCGTAACTGAGCTTGTGAGTTGATGTATGCACGCTTGCAGCAGTTAAGCTAAGGATTCCAGCATTATAGATTTTACCGGCTACCAAGTGCAATGTAGTTCAGTTTAAAGGTTGTATTTCTTTATTACAGGTACTTGTGTAGCGCTGTAAATTTATGCTATGTGTGTGTATGTATGTGTATGTATGTATATATGTGTGTGTGTGTATACACACGTGTGTGTGTGTGTGTGTGTGTGTGTATATATATATATATATATATATATATATATATATAGTGGGCGCCGTGGCTCTCTCCTCCCTGTCAAAATTTCTGCTGTTCTCTTCAGCTCCGTTCTTCCCATGACGCTGCTGGCAGCTCCTGCTCACTACTGTCTCTCCTAACACAGAAGCCTGGCTTCTGTATTTGAAAGTGACAGCAGTCCTCTCTGTGTGTCCCCACTAGCGTCCAGCATCCACCGGTCTGTGTAACAGAGCCGAGGAAGCTTCCAAAACGCTCCTTCCTTGGCTCTGCCATCTTTCGTGACCGACCACAAGGAGGAGGAAGTGCTTTCCCACCCGCATCAAGCTGCGCTGTGTCTGAGGTCTGTGTTGAGAGGGGAAATTTGAGGTGGGGGGGTGTAATAAAATAAAAATAAAATTATTGTGGCGTTTATACAGGTTGGGCGACTGGGTTTGTGATGGCAGAGGAATAGGATTTACACTGGATAAAAGGGAATTCAATCCCGTCAAGGATGGGGATGGGAGAACTCTGTACTAGGGGAGGGGGGAGATGTTGTGGGAAAAGTGAGTCGTTTTTGGTTTAAGGTAGCGCACCACTGGTATTTATTGTCTCGTTAAGACCCTCTATTTGGCCTAACCCACCATTTGCTGCAGAGAGCTCTCGTCCATTGTATATAATATTACAGCAGTCCCTGCTCTCAAGGAGCCTACAATCTAAGGTTCCTATGTCACGTTCATACATACACATAATAGAGTGTAGAAGGAAACTAGAGTACCCGGAGGAAACCGACACAGGGAGAACATGCAAACTCCAGGCAGGTAGTGCCGTTTATGTGATTTGAACAGATGGCCCTAGTGCTGTTAGGCGGAAGTACTAACCACTGTGCTGCCCAAAAATTACTGTCTGACTGTGGAAGACCTCTTCCACTCCCGGTTACTGATCTGTATTGGTTTCTTGTAAGTAGACTCTTGCCAATCAAGTGCCAAACAGCTTCATGGGTACTGCTGCTTTTCCAAAGTTTTTATTTGGCTGGGTGCAGCCCGGCCTTAAAAACATGTTTTTGTTTTAAGTGCATTTCTGAGGCTTGGAAACATTGTCGAAAGCTGCCAAGTAACTTAAATGGTGATGACCCCAAAGTTGCTCAGAGGATGACTGGTGGTGACTGTTAATAGTCTCAGGTTCTCGTCAAAGCAGTTAACTAGTTGGCTATCTTCCTGTAACTTTGACCAATGCTGTAAAGCTAGCGATATAACCATCCCACCCAGGCCAACGCCTGGTGGCCTGGGAGTCTAAAAGGATGAATGGAATATCAAGCTAAAGATAGAGAAGCGGGAAGAGAAAGAGGGCTGAAAGATGGAGGAGTGGGAAAAAAAAGGGGGGGGGTCCGCACGGTGGGGAGCAAAAGCGTATTAAATCAAAAGAAGTGTAGTATAAAATCTGGACGGTTTAATATAGTCGACCCAGGGAGCACTTGCGTATTTCAATATAGCATATAGTTTCCTTATTGACAACAGGACCCTTTTTTATACATTTTATTTTACTTATTTTTTGCCCCTAGAGTGGCAAGTGGGTTCCATTCCCATATAAGGAAGTTCAGAAGAATGCCGTTGTATTGAAATAGATCAATAACCATATATTAACCATATATTAACCACATTGCCTATATTAAAGTGGTAGTAATCCTTTTTCTCTTTTTGTCCATGGACAGACACGGCTCCATAAATCTTGACATGTGGGTTATGTTCCTGTTCATAGGAGAGGACTAGGCAGAACATGTTGGTTATCTTAAAACATGTAACTTTAACAGTTGAACGGCTCCGCCCAGAGGGCGGTCCCTCCGTACATAACCCTCCACCCTGCAGTCAGCTGCCTCAGTTTTTTTTCTGCCTAGCAGAGGAGAAGGATGTGGCTCCCTTTGGGCCCAGAGTCCTGAAGAATTTTTTATTTTATTTATATTGTGATATCTTCTATCAACTGCCGGCTGGGCGACAGGCTGGATATTATAGATCCTGGTCTTCCCAGTTCGGCCGAGCGTGCCAGTCTTTAGCTTCGCGCTGGTTCTGCCACAACGTACCCCGTGGCTCCGCCGGTGGCCGGTGAGCACATGCTCCGGGGTCCACATATGACTGGGCTATTGTCTCACTCACAGTTGACCGGGCCGACAGCTACTCCATACCATCGGTTGTGGGTCTGTCAGGGACGCGCCAAGATGGAACAGCTGGGCATTCCCAGGATTAAGGGGTTCTCCTGTCCTCCCTATCCCTGCCCTTTCCCCTCCTGCCCTAGGGCCCGCTGCGAACGGGGTGTACCTGTGGGGGGGGCTCCCTGTGGGGGACCGTGGGGCGCTGGCATCCACTTCTGTGAGGGGGGGGTCTGTCTCCTGGGAAGTGTCTGCACGGCCTTCTCGTCCACATCACGGGGCTCCGGCGCCTTTTTTTGCTGCGCTGACGCTATTCTTAGTGTGCTTTTTTTCTCTATTAAAATTCCCATTGGCGGCAATTTTGTCGTGGTCGCGCTGTGGCGCAGGTCAGTATTGTAGGCGGTCATTTTTCTTTCTCGTACATCACGGGACACAGAGCGACATAGTCATTACTAATGGGTTATATAGATACCGTCAGGTGCTGGCACTGGCAACTTCCAAAACCGGAAGTACCCTCCCCTATATAAGCCCCTCCCATCCGGGAGCACCTCAGTTTTTTGCCAGTGTCTAAGGTGTTGGCCAAGAAGAAACATGTGTTTTTCACTGAGCTTGCGTACAGGTTCTTTTGGGCCTCAGTAAGCTATTCCGGATCCGACCAAAAAAGCTTCATAGCTAAACGGTCGGTACCCGGGCCTTGCAGAGAAGAGCAAGGTTTTGCCTGTAATGCTTCTCTTAGGAGAGCTGGACCCTGGGATCCAGAGCTCTGGTCATACCCACGACCAAGATGTTTTCTGTGCAGGGTGCTATACAGGTCCAGGGGAGTGGAATCCTTGGGAACCCGGTCCCTGAAGGTTTGATTACAATGCCTGCCGTGATAGGTGAAGTTTGGGCTTTTGTGGACCAAACAAAGTCCTGCGGCGGGGAACAGGTAAGTGGGGGCCCCCAGGAACTTGGTTCTATTGGGGGACCCCCAAGCCTAATTTGTCTTTCTGTCTGTTACCTAATGGTATTCCCGCAAAATTCTGTGCATGCCTGTAACTACTAAAAAAATGTAATAATTTTTAATGGTGGTCAAGAAAAAAAAAAAAAAAATTTTATATATATATTTAATATATTAGACTGCGGTACCTGTGTTTGTCCACTAGAGGCCGCTGTGGAATGTTTTCTTGTCATGTGGACTAGCTTCTTCTCAGCAGAGCAAAGTCCAGGCAGATGGTGAGTTCTCTTATAGGAAACTGCTTCCTCTGCCATGTTGCAGTGCTCGTCCATCCCCCGGCCTGCGGCAAAGAGGGGCCCTGGCTCCTGTCCCTTGTTACCATATTTGAAATTAGCGCCGAAGGCGCACGTGCCTCTATATATAGAGGTGAGCCGGGAAAGGGGGCGGAGCCTGGGGGATGACGCTCTGTGCGTGCCGCAGCGCTTCTGCGCATGTGCGGGCGTCCCAGCAGTTTAAAAAAACCACAATATTGTAGTGAGCTGGCTATGAAGTACAGAGACAGAGCTGGCAACATTTAAAGGCATACAGCAAGCGGTTGATACAGGCATCCCCTAGAAAGGCACATTAGTAGACACCAACTGTGATATAGCAGCAATTGTGCTAGACTATTCTCAGTAAAAGTGGTGTATTACGGCTGGAATACCTCAGCTTTAGGCTTAGGAATATGCCGTCCAGAAGCTCCGGAACTGAATCTTCCAGGAAGCGAAGGGGGTCTCATCGGGCTCGGAGGATCTTGGGCATACTCCTGCTGCACCAGTCTCCCCTGAAGTTCAGAGGTAAGTGACCGTAGAGACCCCGCAGGGGTACTTGGTACTGTGGCTGTCCTCAGTCACCTGCTCCTGTGTATGTAACAGAGGAGGTTTTTTCCTCAGCTCTGGGAGGATTAGAGAGAGATTGTCAACATTTATCGCTGCCTCCCTGTCAGGGAAAGCACGCCCGATCTCCGTCTCCTCCTTCAGAGTGCCTGTTAGCAGAGCAACAGTCCCATACAGGGATCGACCTGCCTGAAGGGGATCAGGATGAGGTTGATTCTGTTATAGAGGAATCAACAGTGGGGGAACCTTTTCTCAGCATCTCAAGCTGAAAGATTATGGGTTCAGTCTCTGACTAACATGGTCCGATCAGCATTTAAAAATGCACCTTGCGGAACCATCAACCACTACTGTATCCTCGTTGGGGTCGCTAGAAGCCCCCAGACTGTTTGTTCTTTTCCACTTCACCCTTTACTGAAAGGGCTCATTTACCAGGATTGGGAACGTCCTGAGAAAATATTTATTCCCCCAAGAGATTTCCGGTGGTCTATCCCATGGAGGATAAGTTCATCAAAAAAAAAAAATGGAAGGTCCCTACAGTGGACGCAGCCATCTCTTGTATGTATAAATCACTGACATGTCCAGTGGATAATGTCCAAATGTTCAAGAACCCAATAGATAAAAGATTGGAGTCCTTATGAAAATCTGCTTGGTGATACAACCAGCAGTAGCAGCTATTGGGGTCTGCTAAGCAGTGAAGGATCAGTTGAAACAGGTCTTGAGGGACTTGACAGATCAGCAGGCTTTGCCCTAGCTGATCTACCTAGAGCCTTAGGCTTTGCGGTTGACGCCATAGAGGATTCAGTCCATCAGGCCTCCCGCCTTACGCTGTCTATAGTACATATGCGTAGGCTCCTATGGCTCAAAAACTGGTCTGCTGAAGCTCCCTGTAAAGAATGGCTGGTTAGCGTCCCATTTCATGGTGAACGCTTATTCAGGGAAAACCTGGACAAATATATCCAGAAAATTTCCAGCGGTAAAAATACGCTCTTGCCGGTTAAAAGCAGAGTTAGAGGTCCCTCTTTAAGAGGCCTGCTTCTCCAGTCCCTGGGGCATCGGCTGTGTAACAGTTCCGACGGCCTCCTCGGTCAGATCCCGGGGGTAAAAAACAGGGACAGTAGCAGGGTAATGAGAAACCCTGGGTCAGGGGAGGTACAAAACCTCCCCCAAAGTTAAATTCATTGAAGCCCCCACTCAGTCGGGTGGGGGGAGGACTCCAGTTGTTCGCAAGAGACCTGGCGGGACACGATCAAGACAGATAGGTGCTCTCCGCAGTAGGTTTGGGATACAGTTTGGAGTTAAAAGACTCTCCTCCTTCCCATTTTTGAGGTCAAACGTGCCAAGGGATCCCCGGAAGAGAGAGTCCCTCCTGTTGGCACTAGAACAACTATTGCTCCAAGGAGTAATTATGGAGGTTCCCCTGGAAGAATGAGGGTTCGGGTTTTACTCAAACCTCTTTACAGTCCCGAAGCAAACGCGGACGGGAGGCCCATATTAATTCTAAAAGGGCTATACAAATTCCTGTATATCAGGACTTTCCGATGGAGTCGATCCGATCGGTGGCCACTGCCCTACAAGGGGAGGATTGGTTAGCCACGATCGACATCAAAGATGCTTATTTGCACATTCCCATCTTTCCAGTCCACCAAAAATTTCTACGCTTTGCAGTAGAAGGGCGCCATTTTCAGTTCAGAGCCTTACCCTTCGGTTTGGCCACAGCACCACGAGTGTTTACAAAAATTCTGGCCCTTTATTGGCCAATCTAAGAACACAAGGTGTAATGATAATGGCATATCTGGATGACTTGTTGCTGATAGACCACTCAGTGAAAAAACTGGACGTGGTCGTTCACAAGACGATCAAGTATCTGGAATCTCACGGTTGGATTATCAACCGAGACAAGTCAGCCCTAAAAACCAGTCAAAAGTCTGGAATACTTGGGGCTAAGGTTGGATTCAGGCCAGAGAAAAATATTCTTGCCTCGAGGAAAGGTGTTGTCTTTGAAAGATTTGATCCACTTAGTGGGTACAAAAAAGACAGCCGTCCATACGCCTGTATATGAGGCTGCTGGGAAAAATGGTGGCATCATTCGAAGCAGTACCCTACGGTCAATTCCATTCAAGGAATTTGCAAGGGGCCATACTGTCAGCCTGGAACAAAAAAGTTCAGGCCCTAGACTTACAATGTCCTTGTCCATATCCGTTCGCAAGAGCCTCCGTTGGTGGTTGGTTCCCCAGAATCTGGAAAAAAGGAAATCCTTCAGTCCGATTTCTTGGAAGGTGGTCACTACAGATGCCAGCCTTATAGGCTGGGGAGCAGTACTGGAGCAATAGTATCTCCAGGGCAGATGGTCGGATGCAGAAAAGGCCCTGCCCATCAATCTCTTAGAGATACGAGCAGCCCGGTATGCCCTAGTAGCATGGACATCCAAACTCCAAGGGTCCCCTGTCAGAATTCAATCAGACAATGCCACAGCAGTGGCATATATCAATCATCAGGGGGGCACCAGAAGTCGTGCAGCCCAGAGGGAAGTAAATTACATCCTGAAATGGGCAGAAAAATATGTCCCAGCCATATCTGCGGTATTCATTCCAGGAGTGGAGAATTGGAAGGCGGACTTTCTAAGTCGCCAGCAATTAGGCCCAGAGGAAGGGTCCCTTCACCCCGAGGTTTTCTGGACAATATGTCAGCGGTGGGGAACATCGGATGTAGATCTTCTAGCATCCAGATTCAACGCAAAGGGGAACAGGTTTGTCTCTCGGACAAGGGATCCCCCTAGCTTGCGGCTCGGATGCCCTAGTGTTCCCTTGGGATCAGTTCAAGCTGATATATGCATTCACACCGCCACAATGGTTACCTCGATTACTCCGCAGAATCAGGGTAGAAAAGAAACCAGTGATTCCGGTGGCTCCAGCGTGGCCCCGAAGAGCGTGGTACGCGGAGATTGTAAAATTTCAGTGGGGAGTCCTTGGACTCTCCCACGTCGTCCGGACCTGCTTTCGCAAGGACCGATATACCACCCTTCCTTACCAGCCCTAGGTTTGACGGCCTGGCTATTGAAGCCCACATTCTAAAAAAGAGAGGGCTCTCTAATGCTGTGGTATCTACCATGATCAATGCCAGGAAGCCGGTATCCAGGCAGATCTACTATAGAATCTGGAAGGCGTACATCGCGTGGTGTGAGGCCAAGAAATGGCATCCACATAAGTACGTAATAGGTAGGATTCTGGACTTCCTACAGTGGGCTGTAGATAGGAAGCTTGCCTTGAGTACTATCAAGGGTCAGATTTCGGCCTTGTCAATATTTTTTCAAAGGCCCTTGGCTTCGCATTCACTAGTCAAAGCCTTTATACAAGGAGTGATGCGTATTAGTCCTCCGGTTAATATTCCCATATGTCCATGGGATCTAAACTTGGTTCTGTCGGTTCTACAGAAACAACCATTTGAACCATTACAGCATATTTCCTTGGTTCTTCTCACCAGGAAATTGATTTTTCTAGTAGCCATTTGTTCGGCTAAAAGAGTATCGGAATTAGCAGCTATGTCCTGTAGGGAGCCATATCTGGTTATCCATAAGGACAGAGTAGTGTTACGTCCTCATCCAGCCTTTCTTCCTAAGGTGGTATCGAGTTTTCATTTGAACCAAGATGTGGTTCTTCCTTCTTTTTTCCCCAAACCTACTTCGGTAGAGGAAAAGTTATTGCATTCTTTGGATGTAGTAAGAGCAGTAAAAGCTTATCTAAAAGCCACTGCTCAGATTCGCAGAACGGATACTTTGTTTATTCTGCCGGAAGGCCCCAGAAAGGGTCAGGCAGCGTCAAAATCTACTTTAGCCAAGTGGATTCGACAGGTCATAATACAAGCCTATGGCTTGAGAAGTAGACCGCCTCCATTCAAAGTTAGGGCGCACTCCACGAGAGCAGTTGGAACTTCATGGGCAGTGCATCACCAGGCCTCCCTGGCTCAAATCTGTAAGGCCGCAACATGGTCTTCGGTACACACGTTTACTAGGTCCTACCAGGTGGACGTTAGAAGTCAGGAGGATGTCGCCTTTGGGCGCAGTGTGTTGCAGGCCGCAAAAGATCCTCATGTCTGATAGCGCTCAGCTTATATATGGTGTATCCCCCCCCTCATTTGGCATTGCTTTAGGACATCCCATTAGTAATGACTATGTCGCTCTGTGTCCCGTGATGTACGAGAAAGAAAATAGGATTTTTATAACAGCTTACCTGTAAAATCCTTTTCTTGGAGTACATCACGGGACACAGAGCTCCCGCCCCTCTTTGGGGACACTTATTGCTTTGCTACAAAACTGAGGTGCTCCCGGATGGGAGGGGCTTATATAGGGGAGGGTACTTCCGGTTTTGGAAGTTGCCAGTGCCAGCACCTGACGGTATCTATATAACCCATTAGTAATGACTATGTCGCTCTGTGTCCCGTGATGTACTCCAAGAAAAGGATTTTACAGGTAAGCTGTTATAAAAATCCTATTTTTTGTGGTATGCGTCCTTTTTTATCTGAAGCATCTGGCGGCCATTTTGGAATGGGTTTTGGCCTCTAGCACTGGGTTTCTGAATGGCGCACGGCTCATTCTCCTCAGTTTTTTTCATCACACACACGCTGTGTATACAAGGTGGGCAGCGGTGCTGAGCGGTCTCCCTCTTGGGTGGTGAGTCCCCTGGGTTACCCCCCTCCGGTCAGTGCAACAAGGAGGGTGGACTCTTAAGTGTTTTTCACTTGGTCCCTAAGGGCTGTCAGTGGGTGGTCATGGAGTCAGTATGTGACCTTTCTTCCCCTGAATTGCTAGAGGCAGCTAATGGTGCCCCTGCAACTGCGGTTTCCATGGATACGCTGCCGACAGTCCTGGAATAATTTGTTGCCAGGGTACAAACGGCGTGCGAGCGTAAGGGGGGGAAAAAAAAGCGCCCCTCCCCCCGCCATCTTCTGGGGAATGCTAGACAGGGCACTTATGAGTGCACTTCTGATGCTGTGAGGGACACTCTCCAGCTGGTAGATGCAGCTGGGACTTCCGCAGAGGAGTCTGTCTCCTTTGGGTCACACAAATCTGACCACTTTGTGACAGTTTTTCCTTATGTTACTTTCTTTGATAAGTTCATAGATGAGGAATGGGAATAGCCGCAGAGGTCCCTTGTGGTCCCCCAGCGCATGGCGGTCCGTTGTTCTTAAGGACCCTACTGATAGGAGGTCCGAAGCAGTGGACCGGCTCCAGGTTCACCATGCTGGGGTCAGCGTTGCGACCTATGTTGGCTGCGACATTGGTGTCTGACGTTCACTGAATGGAGGGCAGCACAGTGGTGTAGTGGTTATCTCCCTCACTGGCACCAAGGGGGTCACTGGCTCGCACCCGGACCCCGTCACCATCTGCCTGGAGTTTGCATGTTCTCCCTGTGTCTGCGTGGGTTTCCTCAGGGTACTCCGGTTTCCTCCCACCAAACAGATCTTTCCCTCCAAAGATATGCGCGCCTTCGGCGCCACAGTAAAAACATATACACTAATACATACTCTGTGTGTGTGTATGTAAAATAGTTTCCAGAGCCTCTGTATCTGCGGTGGTACTGCGCCGCCTGATTTGCCTGAAATGCTGGTCCGCATCCAAGAGAGCTCTGGCAGATTGTCTTTTAGAGGCTTTTTGGTACCTCGCTGGACGACATTAAGGATGTCACTGGAGGTAAGAGCACACTTCTCCTGTAGTCCTCTAAGGGGAAGGAGTCGTGCCGTTGGCCGGGGCCCTCCTATTCCGAAGCAGAAGCGGTATGTTCGTCAGTCAGAGATCCTCCCAGACTGACAAGGCTCCAGCTGGGGGACAAAAGCGTCCCTGGGTGCGGAAGCCGAACAAACCTGCTACCGCATGAAATTTTGCCCCTGCCCAACTCAAGGGTGGGGGAACGGTTTAGCGAGTTTACAGCTCGGTTGACCTCCCTATTCTCTGACCAGTGGGTCTGCGAGGTGGTCACTTCGGGGTACAAGATAGTTTCTTTCTTGTCCACCAAACAGATCTTTCCATCAAATCTTCCTCTCCTTCCGGCTCGTCGGTCTGCTTTGATGGGAGCAGTACGAGACTTGCTCAGGTGCGAAGTAATTTTACCTCTGCCCCTGGAGGAAAGGTTTCAGGGATTCTATTTGAATCTGTTGGTAGTCCCACAAAAGGACAGTGTCCGTCCAATCTTGGACCTCAGGGCCCTCAATACCTTTGTGAGGGTGCGAAAGTTCAGGATGGAATCCATTTGTTCGGAGGTTGCTGCGCTCCATCCGGGGGATTTTCTGGCGTCCCTGGACATCAAGGACGCATACTTGCATGTCCCCATCTGCAACAGTCATCAGAGGTTTCTGCGCTTTGTGGTTTGGCATAGCGTCGGCACCAAAAGTTTTTAACAAGGTGCTCGCCCCGATCTGGCTTTGCTCAGACAGCGAGGCATTGCTATTGTGGGCTACTTGGACGATCTTCGTCTGGGAGATGCTTCTGGCTCAGAATTAGAGGACGACATGTCTATAGCCAGTCAGACCCTCTGGGAAATTGTTTGGGTACTGAACATACAGAAGTAGGTGTTGGTACCGACTCAGCGTCTGGAGTACCTAGGTTTGATCCTGGACTCCTTGGAGGCGAAGGTCTTCCTTCCTTTGGAGCAGTTGCAGACGCTCCGGTCGGCGGTGAAATTGTTGGCATCCCGCAAATGGTCGTCTCTCCGTTTTTGCATAAGAGTTCTGGGCATCATGGTGGCCTCCTTTGAGGCAGTACCGTATGCCCAATTCCACATGAGTATTGCAGAAGGAGATCCTGTCCAAATGGAACAGATCTCCATTGTCTCTGGATTCAGGCAAGTCAACTGGTCACGGCTTCCCTGAGAGGGTGGCTGAGATCCCCGGCTCTTCAGTCCGGGAGGTCGTTCCTTCCTTTCCATTGAACTGTGATTCATGACAGACGCCAGCCTCACAGGTTGGGGGGGAGTCTGGGTGGTCCAGTCGGCCCAGGGTAGCTGGACTCCGGACAAATTTCGCCTGCCGATGAATGTCCTCGAACTTCGAGCGATCAGACTGTGCCTCTGCAAGCGGTCGCAGAGACTTCAAGGGCGTCCGGTCAGGATCCAGTCGGACAACGCCACGGTGGTGGCTTCTGTCAACCATCAGGGAGGAACAAGGAGTTCGGCCGCAGCGTCGGAAGTCGCTCACATCCTAAGATGGGCCGAAAGGAGCGTGCCGGCTCTATCGGCTGTTTACATTCTGGGCGTAGAAACTGGCATGCAGACTATCTGAGTCGCCAGATGCTGGACCAAGGGCAATGGTTGTTACACCCGGAGGTGTTTCAACTCCTTTGTCAGAAATGGGGTACCCCAGTTGTGGATCTCCTGGTCCCTCGACTCAATCGCAAGGTGTCGAGGTTTGTGGCCAGGTCCAGGGATCCCTGGGCAGACGCGTCAGATGCATTGGTGGCTCCATGGGGGTCAGTATCGGGTAAATTTATGCCTTTCTCCCAATGAAATTGCTTCCTCGTCTGCTCCGTAGAATGGAGGCCGAGGGGATTCTGGTGATTCTAATCGCCGCAGCCTGGCCCCGGCGTTCCTGGTATGCCGACCTCGTGAGACTGGTAGCAGATGCTCCCTGGCTGCTGCCAATACGGGAGGACCTTCTGTCTCAAGGTCCCATACTTCATTTTGCTTTACAGTCGCTGGCTTTACCGGAATGGCTATTGAAAGCCTGGTACTAAGGGACCGTGGTCTGTCAGATTTGGTAATCTCCACCATGTTGAGGGCCCAGAAATCTTCTTCCCGGACTATCTATCATCGCACTTGGAAGGCTTGCATCTCTTGGCGCCCACGGGCATATTCGGTTTCTCAGATCCTGATGTTCTTACAGCGCGGAGTGGATCTGAAACTTGCCTTAAGCACCATTGGGGGACAGATTTCAGCCTTGGCTTTCTTCTTCCAACGATCCCTGGCGGCTCACTCACTGGTAAGTACGTTTGTACAGGGGGTCCGGCACGTGGTTCCCCCGTTTGGACCATCGCTTCCTTCGTGGGACTTGAATCTGGCGCTTTAGGTACTCCAGGAGCCTCCCTTTGAGAGCATCAGGGAGATTCCTCTCGACACTTTTTCCGAAAGATGCCTTTCTAGTTGCCATTACATCGGTCAGGAGGGTTTCTGAATTGGTGACCTTTTCTTGCAAGTCACCTTACTTGGTCCTCCATAAGGATAAAGCGCTACTACGCTCGCAGCCTTCATTCCTTCCTAAGGTAGTTTCGGCTTTTCACCTACACGAGGACTTTGTCCTTCCATCCTTGTGTTCTCGGCCGTCGCATCCAATGGAGGCTGCGCTACATACTTTGGACGTGGTACGTTCCGTACGGGTGTACCTGTCTACTACGGCTCCGTTTCGGAGTTCTAACTCACTGTTCGTGTCGGTGTCTGGTCCACAGAAGGGCCTGGCGGTCTCGTCGGCCACCATTTTCTAGGTGGGTCAGGCAGACCGTCATCCAGGCCTATGCCCTTAAGGGGCGGGCGCCTCCCTTTCCTGTCATGGCACATTCGACCAGGGCAATTGGTGTCTCCTGGGTTTTCCGACATCAGGCATCTGTCTCACAGGTGTGTAAGACGGCGATCTTGGTCGTCTGTTCACACTTTCTCAAAGTGTTACAAGGTTGATGTGAGTGCATCTTCGGATGCTTTCTTTGGCCGCAAAGTTTTGCAGGCGGCTGTTTGAGGTTGCAACTCCTCTGTTGAGGAGCTCTGTTTCTTTGGGGTGAAGTTAAGTCTTTTGCTGTTCCCACCTTGCGTTTTTTTTTTTGACACTGCTTGGGGACGTCCCACATGTCAAGATTTATGGAGCTGTGTCCGTCCATGGACGAAAAGAGAAAATAGGATTTTTTTTGTACTCACCGTAAAATCCTTTTCTCTGCCGTCCATGGACGGACACAGCACCCACCCCTCCTTTTTTAGTTTGTACTGCTTTTCTACGAACTGAGGCTGCTGACTGCAGGGTTGAGGGTTATGTACGGAGGGACCGCTCCCTGGGCGGGGCAGTTCAACTCTGTTAAAGTTACGTGTTTTAAGATAACTAACATGTTCTGCCTAGTCCTCTCCTATGAACAGAAACATAACCAACATGTCAAGATTTATGGAACTGTGTCCGTCCATGAACGACAGAGAAAAGGATTTTACGGTGAGTACAAAAAAAATCCTATTTTTTTTTCTTACACCGTAGGCTCTTTTCACACCTTAGCGTATCGCTTTACTGGTGTTTTTTCGGGCATTTTTTAAAGCATTTCTGCAGCTTTTTACAAACTTTTTTAAAAGCGTTTTAGAAGTGTACTACAAGCGTTTTACAACTTTAGTTTTATGTTTAGCCAATAAAAAGCACTGGGGGGGGGGGGGGAGAGGGAGAGGAAATTAGGGGTGGAGAGCTGCTATTTGAACAGAAAACGAGCGACAAACCGCTTGTAAGACGCGCACGTCAGACATTTCTATTGAAGTCTATGGGGCCAAAAATGCATGTAATCTGCCAAAAAGAAGCTCATGTACTTTTTTGAGCAACAGGCATTTTGCTTCAGACGACAGAATGCTCATATGTGAAAGGGAACCATTAAAATGAATGGGATTTGGCTTGTTGAGCATTTTAGAGCTTCAAGCTGAAAATCGCTCAGGTGTGAATGGGGACCTAAAGGTAAGTCTATAATAAGGTTTATCTGTAGATGCAGTAAATATCCCCTAAAAGTGCCCAGTTTAGGAGACCTTTAGATGTGTAGCAGCCGGTGACGTCACCGCAATTTTTTTATTTATTTTTTTAAACGTGGTTTACTTTAAGTCCAGCCTCAATAAATGGTGACAATTTCATGGAAACCTCCTCCTTTTTTTTTTTTTTTATTTATTTGCAGCTTCATATTATAAATGTATATGTTAATCTGTTTCTTAAGACAGTATTTTTATTTATTTTTTCTTTGTAGGCCAAAATAGAATGCGATCGAGTTATAAGCTCTATCGGGAAAAAATGTCCACAGGAAACCGGCATCAAAGTAAGAAATGGCAAAACTCTACCTTCACTGGCTGCCAGGAAGGATTTTAAAGAACTGCTGCAGGAAATTACAGGTGAAGTGCCACAGAGGCAGCCTGATGTAAATGTGAAGGAGTTTTCTGGTTTCCAGATAGCCCTGCTGAATAAGGTTTGTTTGAACTTGTAAGGACTTGTGTGTACTTCCTTTCTTCCTTCCTATTCTAGGGTAACTCTTACTCACTTTTACATTGTGCAGGATCTGAAACCACAGACTTTTAGAAATGCCTATGACATATCTAGAAGCAGTCTCCTGGATCACCTGACCAGAATGAGAACAAATCTTCTCAAATCAACTCGCAAGTTCTTCAGCGTGCAAGATGAAGGTAAGCAATTTTCTGTGTGCTGTTGGACATGGGCTAGTTATATAGAATGAGTTTTTTTATTTTATTCGTGGTGCTAGTCATGAAACTCACTTTTGCAATAATTGACATTTGCAAATCCTATTAAAACATACAAAGTGTGCTTTGCCAGGTGAAGTTATCAAGGCTCAGTTGATCTTTTGTAAAAAAAAATTATAAATTGACATATATTTTTGCAGATAAAGTGCATTTATTATTTTTTCAAATTGCATCCTGTAAAGCATTGCACCCGCAGGTGCACTGTCTGGCTTCTGCAGATTCTCAGTAAGCTGTCTGCCCGTATCTCAGATCAAGGCAGGCAGTCACTGAATGGCAGGAAGAATCAATGAACTTGCGAGAGCGATCACCAGCATCTTCTCAGTTCAGTGAGAACTACAAGCCATCGGCTGCAATGGTTGATGGCACTTGTAGTCTGTTCCTTCACAGGAAACTGTAAGCGTGATGTGGAGGAGCCCTGCATGGTTCTGCTGTTTTCAAATTGTGACAGCGTATAAGGGTAGAGTGCCGCTACAGACGTGCATCCAACTTCTAGGACATTTTTTACCTTAAAGCAGGGAATGTAAAATGTAAAAAATGTCTTGACTTTAGAACCAGTCTTGGTTAGAAAAACAGAAAAAATTGCAATATAAAAAATGGCTAAGGGGAGAAGAGAAATGGTTGATTAGGGCTTGTTAAGGTAAACTAAGGGTTAAGAAGTGGTTAAATAAGAACACGTATATTAAAGTGTTTTTTCAATTGTCAGGTTGAAATGCAGGGTACACAACACATGCCCTGTTTACTTAGTTTTTTTTTTTTTTAAGGCTTGTACGTCATGCCAATTGTCCACAAATGTAGCTTCCTTGACTCTTCTGTGCAAGTCAAGGAATGCTCTTCTCATATGCAGTCAACCCAATTATGATGTAAAAAATCCACAATTTTGTCTAACTTATTTATTTTTTTCGCTCCCTTTTTTCTCATCTTAACTTCCTTGTTAACTCTACAGATCACTTGCATAGCGTACCCATAGTGCAAATGGGAAATTATCAGGAATATTTAAGAAACATCCCTTCACCCTTAAGAGAGCTGGATGCTGACCAGCCGAAAAGACTACACACATTTGGAAATCCATTTAAACTGGACAAAAAGGTAACGGTCAAATGGTATAATTTATAGCAACAGAACACACCTATTACAATACCCCAATATAACATCTGGCAATAAATTGCTGTGACTGTTTTGAGTTTTTATTCTGATTGTGGTCATTGTGTTTAATCTTTTCAGGGTATGATGATTGATGAAGCAGATGAATTTGTGTCTGGTCATCAAAGCAAGCACAAGCGCCCAGGAGAGCCCAGCATGACCGGCATCCCAAAGAGGAGGCGATGTATGTCACCTCTGCTAAGAAGCCGGCCTGCGTCTCCTGTTGTAAACAATCACATAGGAGGAAAAAGTCCCCCATCAGTCACACAAGTTTCATCGGATTCACCGAAAACAGAAGATGAAAATAAACGTATGTATTAATGCTTACATTAAAGCGGTGGTAAAACTACAGAAAAAACCCCCCAAAAAAACATTTGGCACCCCTGCAGGTTTAAGTCATAATGTACTAGTATGCACCGCATACTAGCACATTATGACAGACTTCCCTGTACATGGAGCCTTCTAGCGCTGGGCTGCCATCTTCCATCTTCTCCCAGACTACCTTCCGGGTTTGCGGGCTCTGGCTGTATGAATGGCTTAGGCCGCGATGACGGCACATGCGCGCAGGAGCCCTCGGTTTCGGCACGGAGCTCTGAAGGTCCAGCACAGTATGCTGTCCCTTCAGAGTGCATGCGCTGGTGACGTCGCTGGCTGCATGTTGTGTAAATATCTCCTAAACAGTGCAAGTTTAGGAGATATTCACGGTACCTACAGGTTACCTTTTTTATAGGTATTGCTGTAGGTACAAGTTTGAAAGTGGAGTTTAATTCCACTTTTAATTGAATTATTATTGAACTGTGGTAACAAAGCAGATGGGGTAGGGTCAAGTGATTTTGTTCGAAAACCTCATTCTCAAATAACTTTGAAAGACTTGAGGTTTAACATTAAATGTCAGGGGGAGGAATAGTCCCTATTATTGGTGTCAGTGGAAAGAATAGTGAGCCAGTATTGGAGTCAGAGGGTCCTGTGGAGCACAAGGATTTGGGAAGCAGAATATATTGAATTATGGCATTTTTGCGGCGTGCCTCTGCTGAGATACAGCTGAACCATTGAAGGTAGCCTGTGCGGTTATCCAGAAGGCATTGCATCCAGACAACCCAGTACCTAGCATTTTCAAAAGATCAGTGGTAGCCCACATATCTATCTTGGTACAGGTTTCCTTTTAATTGCTGTAGTAATAGCAAATGACATGCAGTTGTGCTCACAAGTTTACATATCCTGGTAGAATTTATAATTTCTTGTCCATTTTTCAGAGAATATAAATAACACAAAAAAATTCATTAATGGTTAGTGTTTGGCTGAAGCCATTTATTAATCAACTGTGTTTAGGATTTAAAAAGAGTAATGTCAACAGAAACTACCCAAATTACCCTGATCAAAAGTTTACATACCCTGGTAATTTTGGCCTGATAACATGCACACAAGTTGACACAAAGGGATTTGAATGGCTATTAAAGGTAACTATTCTCACCTGTGATCTGTTTGCTTATAATGTGTGTGTGTGTATAAAAGGTCAATGAGTTTCTGGACTCCTGACAAGACCCTTGCATCTTTCATCCAGTGCTGCACTGACTTTTCTGGACTCTGAGTCATGGGGAAAGCAAAAGAATTGTCAAAGGATCTGCGGATCTAGTTGAACTGTATAAAAGGAAAGGGATATAAAAAGATATCCAAGGAATGGAGAATGCCAATCAGCAATGTTCAAACCCTAATCAAGAAGTGGAAAGTGATGGGTTCTGTTGTAACCAAACCACGGTCAGGTAGACCAACTAAAATTTCAGCCAGGAAAATTGTTATTAAATTAAGATAAAGAGCCTCATCCACAAATACCACAAAAGACTTCAAGCTGTCATTGATGTTAAAGGGGGCAATACATGGTATTAAGAACTGGGGTATGTCAACTTTTGATCAGGGTAATTTGGGTAGTTTCTGTTGTGATTATGTTTTAAAAAGAGTAAACACAGTTGATTGATAATAAATGGCTTCAGCCAAACACTAACCATGAGTGAAAAAAGTTTTTGTGTTCATAGTCTCTGAAAAATTGCCAAGAAATCATAAATTCTGCCAGGGTATGTAAACTTATGAGCACAACTGTACCTCTCTCCCTTGCATCTTTTATTCTGGTGTCAGAGTGAGTAGTTGAAGGTCAACTATTTTTTTTAGCAGATTGTATAGTCCCTTACATTGTCCAGTTAGTAGTTATTTACAGTGGGGATCGAAAGTTTGGGCACCCCAGGTAAAAATGTGTATTAATGTGCATAACGAAGCCAAGGAAAGATGGAAAAAATCTCCAAATGGCATCAAATTACAGATTAGACATTCTTATATGTCAAAAAAAGTTAGATTTTATTTCCATCATTTACACTTTCAAAATTACAGAAAACAAAAAAATGGCGTCTGCAAAAGTTTGGGCACCCTGCAGAATTTATTGCATGCACTGCCCCCTTTGCAAAGCTGAGACCTGCCAGTGTTATGGATTGTTCTCAATCATCGTCTGGGAAGACCAGGTGATGTCAATCTCAAAGGTTTTAAATGGCCAGACTCATCTGACCTTGCCCCAACAATCGGCACCATGGGTTCTTCTAAGCAGTTGTCTAGAAAACTGAAACTGAAAATCGTTGACGCTCACAAAGCTGGAGAAGGCTATAAGATAGCAAAGCGTTCCAGAAAGATCTGGCAGACACTGGAGTTGTGTTACACTATTCCACTATAAAGAGATACTTGTACAAATATGGTCTTCATGGATGAGTCATCAGAAGAATACCTCTTCTACATCCTCACCACCAAAATCAGCGTTTGAACTTTGCAAATGAACATATAGACAAGCCTGAGGCATTTTGGAAACAAGTTCTGTAGACCGATGAGGTTAAAATATAACTTTTTGGCCGGAATGAGCAAAGGTACGTTTGGAGAAGAAAGGGCACAGAATTTAATGAAAAGAACCTCTGCCCAACTGTTAAGCATGGGGGTGGATCAATCATGCTTTGGGGTTGTATTGCAGCCAGTGGCACAGGGAACATTTCACAAGTAGAAGGAAAAATGGAGTCAAAATTTCAGCAAATTTTGGATGGTAACTTGATGCCATCTGTGAAAAAGCTGAAGTTAAAGAAAGGGTGGCTTCTACAAATGGATAATGATCCTAAACACACCTCAAAATCCACGGGAGATTACATCAAGAGGCGTAAACTGAAGGTTTTGCCATGGCCTTCACAATCTCCTGACCGCAACATTATTGAAAACCTATAGACCTTAAAAGAGCAGTGCGTGACAGACAGCCCAGAAATCTCAAAGAACTGGAAGACTTTTGTAAGGAAGAATGGGCAAAGATACCTCAAACAAGAATTGAAAGACTCTTGGCTGGCTACAAAAAGCATTTACAAGCTGTGATACTTGCCAAAGGGGGCAGTACAAGATATTAACTCTGCAGGGTGCCCAAACTTTTGCAGACGCCATTTTTTTTGTTTTCTGTAATTTTGAAAGTGTAAATGATGGAAATAAAACCTAACTTTTTTTGACCTATTGTAAGAATGTCTAATCTGTAATTTGATGCCATTTGGAGATTTTTCCATCTTTCCTTGGCTTCGTTATGCACATTAATACCCATTTTTACCTGGGGTGCCCAAACTTTCGATCCCCACTGTAGGTGTGTAACTAGTGGGAAGCTATGCATAAAACACTCCCTACTCAAATTTAATTGAGGGCAACTATACCCTTTTCTGCAACGTCTCTGGGTCCATCCAGAATCAACAATCCTAAGCTTTGCAGAAATATCTGATCTTGCCTAGTCACCAAAAATTTCGCAAAATGATGTAAGAAAATGTCAAAGATTTTGTTTTTCCATTATTCCAGCCTAGAAAAATAGACTGCTTAGGGCTCCATTTTTACACTGTAGTATGCCCATTTTCTAAGCTTTGTGTATAGGTTTTAAAGTGGTACTAAAATAAAAAATAAAATAAATCAAACTGTCCCACTGCGGGCTTATGTCATAATGTGCTAGTATGCATCACATACTAGCACAATATGACACTTGCCTAAAAAACACATCCCTCCGGTGGCGCACTGTCACCGCTGGCTGGGATTCCATCTTCACCCGGTCTTCCTTCCGGGTTCGCAGGCTACAACGGTTTGAATGGCTGAGCCACGATGATGTCACTCCCACACATGCACAGTCAAGGTTGCGATACAGGTCTCTCAATAGCATGCTGTCTATTGAGTGCACCGTGATGTTACTGGCTGCTACTAAAGTAAATATCTCCTAAACGGTGCACATTTTGGAGATGTTGACTGTACCTACAGGTAAGCCATATTATAGACTTGCCTGTATGCACAAGATAAAAAGTGGACTTTACTTCCAACTTTTTACAGATGTTTCTCTAAAGTAAAAAAAAAAAAGTAAGCGCACACAAAATGCTACTTGTATTTGGGGCAAGTGACTCTATTGCAGTTTTTTCGTTTTGTTTACCTTCAAATATCTTTTGCACCCCATCAGACTTAAACAGAAGAAACCTTAGGATCCCTTTTAGGTAGTTACTGCTTTACAAAAACATCTCAACAAATTCTGTGTGATGGGATTTTAAACAGTGCTTAAACCGTTTCTCAGAACAAACTAAACATGCCTCATTTTATAAAGGTTTTTGGCCATCTGACTTTTTAGATTGGGAAGGCGCTAGTCAGTATATTTTACAATTTTTTTTTTTTTAAATAAAATTTATTGACTTTTGTACAAAAAATGTTTGTTTAGTTTTGTTCTGAGAAGACATTTCAGCATCGCTTAAAATCCCACTTATTTCTTCTTTTGGTTAATTTTTTTATACATTTGGTAGGGATGTGGTGCTGAGTAATTTTAACTGGACCTATCACTTTCTTTTAAAATCCTGTGTCATACAATCCACAAAATATAAGCTAGCCCCATATATCTTACCTAAAATAATCACTTTGGTTTTGTATTAGTAATACATGAGTTGTGTTCTGTTTCAGATCCTGTTATTAATAACAATTTGACAGATGCAGTTGAAAACCATGTCGAGGACCAACTTGCCCCAGATCTGTTCATGGATACCTCAGAGCAGTTTGAGACTTTGTCCCAGGTTTCCTTTAACTCTCTGGAGAGTGCAGACGATTCCGCTGACGACGGAGACTCAGATGGTTTTACTAATAAAACTGAGCAGTTTATTGAAAATCCAAAACAGTCAGAGAGTTTGGGCAACTGCTTTGGAAATGAAACAGCACTTTCGCTCAAGATGAGGAGGTTGCGACCGTGCCGGAGTTACGAGGAAGTCAACACAGAGCTGAAAATTAGAATAATTAAAGAGATAAGGAAGCCAGGGAGGAGTAAGTATAAGCGCAATCAATTTTGGAGCATCACAACTATCACTTGTAACTTCTTCTTTCTGATCCAGTGTTGCATATTCATGCCCTGAACTACTAGGGGTTATGTTGAGCTTTATTAGGAATTAGGGCTGTTACTGATTACAATTTTTGTGTTCGATTAATCAATTTATTTTTTTAATCGATTAATCGACTAATTTTGATTAATTATAACGCACATAGATCCAACTACTTTTAGCTGATCTCCTTGCAGGCTGATTCCCAGTGCAGCTACCAACCACTGGAAAAATCGATAGCAGGATACAAAAAACACACAAAGGCAGAAACTCTATGGGAATAGCATTTAAAAAACTTTTATAGTCTTCAAGTAGGAAACAAAATAAATATTGCACTGGCGATAAAATCAATGTAGCTCCATAAACTGTAAAATGGTGCGAGTAATACCAAACGGTAGCAAAAGCAGTCATAAAAACATGTAGCTAAGTATGATACTGGTATAAAAATGTGTACAACGATACCACTGCTGAATCCAGATGAGGAGGGGTTAACATCAGTCCGTCGGCATGTAGATGTCCCGTGAAGGGAACTATCACAACTCCCAGTGGATGGCTGTAGAATCCCAGGTTGATAGAGGGAAGTGATAGAGGGAAGTGTAACAGCCATTGCGTGTGGCAGATAGTAAGGTCCCGCTGGCATGCAGATATGAAGGCACAGTAAAGGAGCCCTTCAGATGGACACGGCAAGCCCAAAGAATTTTGATCGATCAAAAGAATTTTGAGCGATCAAAACAATTAATCGATTAATCGAGGAATTAATAGTTAATTTCCACAGCCCTATTAGGAACTTATTCTAAATGTGAATAATTTGTCATGAAGATTTTTGTAGGATTGATACTCACAGTGCAAAGTACAGTAATTACTGCTTGCTGGTGATATTTTCCTGATGGGCTAAGCATTTAAAACTGCACGGCCATGCTGTGTCTAAATTGTGGCAGCAGGTGCAGGGAGAAGGTCCACACCCGCTTTCACAATGGGTGTAAAATGTAACATGCTATGAAAGGTGAACTTATTCTTTAACCAACGACATTGCGAAAGTTGGCCAGGGCATTGAGGCTTCAGTGACTCGTGGTCATGAAAGGGTTAAAACTTGATTATGTTCAAAGGCGTTTCTAAAATGCAGCCTACAAAAATGTCCGCCGCCTTGGTCAAAGTGGAACTCTCCCAATCCACATTGATGATTTTTAATCCTCAGGCTGCTAGCATTAGTAAACGGATAGGAAAGTATAATATTTACTTGTGTTAAACTTTTTTTAGTTTTATATTTTACATTTTTCAATCGCTTCCTGGTTTCTTGTTCAGGCAAATTGTCATACATCCCCAGAGTCTTCAGGAGAGGAAGGAGGGGTTTTCTCTGCTAAGTCAATACTCCTGCATTCATGCTTGAGCTGAGGGCAGATGGATTCAAAGAAGTAAATGCTACACAAATCATTTGCTCTTGCTCAAGATGGCCACAGCCAGAAATGCTAGGGAGGTGATTTTCAAAGTGATGGCTCAACAAAATAAAATCTTTACAATTGCTCCATTCGAAGCTGCGCAGAATTTAGGAAAAGTATATACAGAAAAGGAAACGGCCTTGATTCATTTTTGTAATTCGCAATATTTTTTTTATTTTTTATATTCTTTCACAATCTAAAATGCTAATTTGAAACAACATAATTGATTGATTTTAAAAAGTAAGCCTTACTTTATTATGCTCTATGTAACCACTGTATTGCATTAATGCACACAGACTGGCAGGGTATAATTAGTGTTTTCTTTGTTTTTAGAGTATGAGCCTATCTTTGCTTTGCTACAAGAAGTACAAGGCAGTCTACAAACACGACTTTTCTTCTTGCAAACTGTCATCAAAGAGGCAGCAAGGTAGGCTGTGTAGTTCATTTTTCAGAATTAAATATGCTAGCTATGTGTATCACGAGTATCAGTCAAATGATGTCATTATACATAAAAGATGAAATTGTTAGGAGACCTGTGAGTATGTATTGCACTAGAAGCCCTCACCTCACAAGATTCCATCCGAACTACAGGAGTATGTTCAGATTGTAGTTGTATAGATGTTTAGTAATTTGTGTCTGATTTATTTTTTTTCCCCAGCAAAAAAAGCAAACTTTAAAAGTTTACAGTACTTGGTCACCCACAGGCGTCTGTATCTCCAGTAGTGAGATCTCACTAGCTGTATCACATGCTAAAATCAAGTGTTATTCCTCTTGCTGCAGGAAAAGCAGTCTGGCTCTGTCTGCTATATTCCTGGTAATGTAAAATTTAAATGCGAAACGGATGGTTTAAGTCGCTGTGTAATGGCTTCGGCTGCCAGGGAACCAGAGCAGAAACAAAGATCTTCCAACAGAGTCTCGATAAATAATATGAAGACAAAGGGTGATTCAGCCCAGGAATATCGGTTTTATTGGGGTGGACTGGTCAGCCATCGTCAAACCCAGTAGTTTTTACCTATGACCAGCACATTTGGTCTTCTAGTCTTGCTGCTGTGCCTAAACCCACACTCATTCACAAAACGCCAACACTTCCTGGAAGTACTAAAGGTTGCCAGCCCCCGTCATAATGATGTGACCGTTTTTGTATGCAAGTTTGATGTCATGATCAAACTGTGTCCATACTTAATAACCCTGTGGACATTCCAGCATGCCTGGTTGCTGCTTCTACCAGACACCCCTAAATGATGGAGGAAGTAATACCAATTACTTCAGCTCTAAATGTGTTCTAAGATTACTGAGGATCGCACACACTGCCAGTTTTTTTTTTTCCCTCATTCAGCCCCCTGACAGTTCAGGTCGGAGCCGATGTACTAATAATCCAACGCGAAACACACCCCCACCTGAACACTCCTGTCAGCGGTCTCTGCTATAGGCTGAGAACGCTGATCGGGATCCTATCGGCAGACCTTTATCAGTCATGCCCCCTGGCTGCAGTACACAACGGCCGAATGTCGGCCGGTTTCTATTGAACCGGCTGATGCTGCCTGATATTCAGCCTGTGTGTGCGGGGCTTTAGTGTAAATATTGCCTTTCTGGCAAAAAAAATGCTGGATTGTGATGATGCAGGAGCAGAGGCTGCAAATTAAACTGGCTAATATGGATAAGTCCATATAGATGCATAGTTATGACGTTCCCATAAAGTAAAACGAGTCACAGAACATTAAATCGTGTGTTTTGAGATTTAGTCCTTGTTTGTTTCCAAGAATTGGTAGACAGAACCAGACTGTTTTTATACTAAACACACACATATTAACACACACACACACGTATTTGATCCCCTGCTGACTTTGTACATTTGCCCACTGACAAATGATCAGTCTATAGTTTTAATGGTAGGTTTATTTTAGCAATGAGAGACGAATAATGACAAATATCCAGAAAAATGCATTTCAAAAAAGTAATACATTGATTTGCATTTTAATGAGTGAAACAAGTATTTGACCCCCCTATCAATCAGCAAGATTTCTGTCTCCCAGGTGTCTTCTATACAAGTAAAGAGCAGAGTTTAGGAGCACTCTCAAAGGGAGTGCTCCTAATCTCAGCTTGTTGCCTGTGTAAAAGACACCTGTCCATAGAAGCAATCGATCAGATTCCAATCTCTCCACCAAGACCAAACAGCTGTCCAAGGATGTCAGGGACAAGATTTTAGACCTACACAGGGCTGGAATGGGCTACAAGACCATCGCCAAGCAGCTTGCTGAGAGGGTGACAACGGTGCAATTATTCGCAAATGGAAGAAACACAAAATAACTGTCGATCTCTCTTGGTCTGGGGCTCCATGCAAGATCTCACCTCGTGGAGTTTCAATGATCATGAGAATGGTGAGGAATCGGCCCACAATTACACGGGAGAATCTTGCCAATGATCTCAAGGCAGCTGGGACCATAGTCACCAAGAAAACAATTGGTAACACACTACGCCATGAAGGACTGAAATCCTGCAGCACCCGCAAGGCCCCCCTGCTCAAGAAAGCACATGTACAGGCCCATCTGAAGATTGCTAATGAACATTATTGATTCAGAGGAGAACTGGGTGAATGTGTTGTGATCAGATGAGACCAAAATCAAACACTTTTGGCATCAACTCAACTCGCCGTGTTTGGAGGAGGAGGAATGCTGCCTATGACCCTAAGAACACCATCCCCACCGTCAAACATGGAGGTGGTAACCTTATGCTTTGGGGGTGTTGTTTTTCTGCTAAGGGGACAGGACAACTTCACCGCATGAAAGGGGATGATGGACAGGTCCATGTACCGTCAAATCTTGGGTGAGAACTTTCTTCCCCCACCCCCCCCCCCCCTCCAGCCAGGTCATTGAAAATGGGTCGTGGACGGGTATTCCAGCATGACAATGACCCAAAACACATGTCCAAGGCAACAAAGGAGTGGCTCAAGAAGAAGCACATTAAGATCCTGGAGTGGCCTAGCCAGTCTCGAGACCTTGATCCTATAGGGAAGGGATCACCGCTCCAGGTGGATGTGTGGAAATGGCACTCTCCTCAAGGTGGAAGCATCAGGTGCAGGCTAAGTATATAGCAATTAGAAGAGGGAAAGTCTGGAAAACCGCACTCCAACAAAAACGCCTTTATTGTGCAAAATAACAAAAGTACAAACCACAGCAGGGTATAGGATAAAAACTGACACGTTTCACACTAACAGTGCTTAGTCATAGCAATATAGCTATGACTAAGCACTGTTGATACTTATTTCACTTAATAAAATGCAAATGTACAAAATCGGCAGGGGATCAAATACTTTTTTTCCCGCAATGTGTGTGTAGATGGAAATCGGGAGAGATCTACAGTATATCTATATCACAAATTAAGACCATATATTCCTTTTAGGTAGACTTTAATTGGCTAGGAAGCTAGTACAAATCACTAAAGCTGGTTTGTCAGATGTTAATGAGAAATCCTTGAAATTTAATGTTGCGTCTCTAATAGCATAAGCCATGGAACTGGATGTCTTAATGTTTCTACATTTTTTTTTTTTTTTATGTAATGTTTTGGTTCTGCCCTTTCCAGGATTCAATAAAAAAAATATTTGGAATTTAATGTTACATTTTTTTTTTCTTTTATCTTTAGGTTTAAAAAGCGGATGTTAATAGAGCAGTTGGAAAATTTTCTAGAAGAGATTCACAGAAGATCAAACCAGTTGAACCACTTCAGCGACTGTTAAATGAGCCCAAGGAAAACCCTTGTATGCTGGTGGGCACAAGGTGTGAACGGTGGTGGTTGCCACATTTTTCTATACCATCTTTACAATGACTTATTGTACCCTAATATGCTTCCATTTTTTTCTTCTATGGAAAATGATGCCTTTATATGGAGTAACGGAAAGTTTTTAGAAGTTCCCAGCGGTCACTGACCAGCTATGCTGATCTTTCTCAGGTTCCACAGCTGACTCTTAGCCTCACATTCACGTTTACTCACTGGCTAGGATAAATGTATTTTTTTGCCAAAATCTGATTGGGCTTCTCTAAAGGTTGTTCCACAACTGGTTTTAGCAATGGAAGTGTGAACACTCTGCATTCAACATGTATGCTGGACAGGAGAGCTTTTTAAATGCAGCCCCAGGTTTGTAATTAAAACATAGCTAGGCAGAAGCACATATGTTGAAACAAGGTAATATTTTGTATATAATTATTTTGAATATATTGTAAGTTGTACAGTTGTATTTTGAAAACTATTTAAACAGAGGCACTTTTGTTATTCCATCAATAAAAAAAATCTCTATTTTAATTTTGCAAAATCTATAATATGAATCGTATTCTTGTATTTTCTGCATGAGAACTACTTATTCAGTGTCATTTTGTTACTCGGCATGTAAATGGACACCATCGGTTTCCTGGTGAGCTGACCTTACCTGCATCAGGACATAGAACAGAGTTTTAAAGCAGACACACCATAAGAAAACTACATGTCCTTCCTGGCCTTTTAATGACCATGCTAGTTGATCAATGTCAGGGATCAAGTATGAAGCATGTGACTTCTCAAAGGAAGCCTTTTAATGCTAAGTAGAGACATTGCCACTTGGACCCTGGCTCTGAAAATACTAGTTTCTTGGTGGCCTCTGTCTCCACCCTGGAGTAGCTATACATCAAAGTCTGTTTACTGAGATTGCATACCAGTTCTTGGTCAGTGACAAGTATTGATAGCCAGGAAGCTATAGTTTTCAGAAGGGGCTGTACAATAAAAACCCACATTTCTTTTAATGACCTGTTACTACTAAAGAGCCACCACAAATGCCATTAAATCACTAATGCTGCCCCCTGAAATCTGGCTAGGATGTGAAAGATAACCAGTTAATGTAATTTTAGGTTCTATAAAATAAAAAAAAATATTTAGTAGAACTTCTGTAGGGTTCTAGGCAGCACTATCTATTTTCTGCTTGTGTCTGCCTAAAGCTTGACCTGCGTTTTATAGATGTAAACCTAAAGACTGGTGGTCTCAAGTTCTGCAGACTTGGATTCTACGCTATAAACTCATACCAGCAGTCCAGCAGCTGATTGCACCACTAGCTAAATCAATCTAGTTTGTTATGCATGGATGTTTTGTCTGGGAGATATTCAGCAGATCTAGTGTTAGGTTTACATCTACTTTAAACCAAGCACTACGATGTAAACTTAAACCAATCAATCTCATATAAGCGTTAACACATTGATGTATATTCAAAGGGACATTAAACCCTTTTTAGTTTTTTTAGTTTTTTAGTTTTTTTTAAATTAAAATAACAAACCTGTCATACTTGCCTGCTCTATGCAATGGTTTTGCACAGAGCAGCCCCGATCCTCTTTTTATTTCTTTTTTTCTTTTTTTGGAGTTCCCCACTGGCACTCCAGACTCCTCCTCTTCGGCCACTGCCCCCTATTGAAAGTGGCTTTCACAGGTGCGTGCTTGCTCCCGAGCTGCCCTCTGTATATTGGCACAGACCTGGCAACTTGACCCCACCCCCACTCTCTTCAATTTAGTTCTGTTTAAAACAGTGACCTGAGAGCTGTTGGTGACAGGGATGTGGAGTAAGCGTTCTCCCAACACAGGACAGTGATGCTGGCTGTACACATATGTACCAATTCTGAAGTAATGCCCACCAGTGTGCTCTCACACTTATGCATATTGCTGGAGGGAAGGTGACAAAGCTGGGACTGTAGCTTTTTTTTTTTTTTATATCCAGCAATTGTACTGTGGCATATCGCTCGGCACTAGACCTTCTCCTCCTTCGTTCTGATGCATTTCTCCCAGATGGTGGCTAGGCTACCATTGAGGAGAAATGCACTGAAGTACAAGTGGATCTGCCATTGAGCAATATGTCAGTCTGTAGAATTTTGCACTACTTGTAATAAAGCTGGTTTCATATCTAAAAACATGAAGGAAGTGCAGCCTGTTTGTATCTGGTGGCTATACTGCAGGGAGGAACGGATCCCAATAGGTATGCCCCTGTGCCTGATGGATGAGCTGCATAATCACCCTCTGCTTTTAATCATTTGTACTTTGATGTCCAAGTTAAGAAAAACATAAATAAGAGAACCAACTAATTCAAAACCAGCTCTTGCATGGTTTACTTAAAAAAATAAATTAAAAAAATGCAGACATCTTTTATATATAAAAAGCATCACTGCTTTATTAACACAAGTATCTATAAAATATTTTGGTGTTCACAGAATGTGAATCCTTTAATAAATACAACAGTTCTGATATGTCTTCTCAAAGCAAGCTTAGAATGTATATTTAATGCAAGGGGTTGGTGACCCTCCCAATGAATAGCACCGATCCTAAAATAACATAAGAAAACACAAGTTAGAGGCAGGGATGCAGGATGACATTTAAAAAAAGAATACACATGCCCAAAACAAAAGTATTGAATTTATCTAAGATAATCATGCCCCCCCCCCCCCCCATGGACAGGTAATGCTTTGTAATAGCAATGGGGTTGATTTACTAAAACTGGAGAGAGCAAAATCTTGTGCATCTGCCTAGAAGCCAATCTGCCTAAAAGCTTCCAGTTTTTTTTTTTTTTTTGCAAAATCTTTTTGATTATATTTTTCATTGGCATACAAAATTAGCCCACGCAGGGGCAGTTTTTCTGATGCTGCAGCATACCGCAACAGGGTACAACATAAACAAACTAACTTATACTATAACCCCAATGTGGGGAAGAGGTTCAGTTCAGGAGAATCTGTGCTCAAATTGGTACCGACATGACAATAGTTGGGTCAATATACTAACAGACTAGAGATACAGTAGCCGATTCCTAGATTAACACTATCAGTTGCCGTGGTATTATCATCTAGCCAACAGGTCCATACCTTTTTTCAAATTTTTGTGGACAACCCCTGCCCGAGTAGGTGGCTTTATATAGGGGTAAACTGGCATTCGCTAGGCTTTTCCAGAATCTGACAGAGGGGGGAGACTGTTGTTTCCAGTTCATCGTTAATGGCCTTACGAGCATAGTACAATAGCAGGGACATGAGTATTTTCCTGGCTCTGAGCATTGACAGTTGTTCCACCAGCCCCAGCAGACAATATTTAGGATCATAAGGAACACGAGTCTTGGAGTCACCTGGAGTACTTTCCAATAATGTTCGATTGCCGGGCAAACTCCAAAAATTTGGAAAAGTCACCCGGTTGGTAGGAGCAACGCCAGCACGCCGGAGAATGTGCCGGCGACATCTGGTGCAGCCTGTGAGGCGTGTAGTGAGCTCTATGCACAATTTTTGTATTGGACCAGTTTGTCCCTAGCTTAGACCAGAAGGGAGAAGGAAAAGTTCCAAATCTCCCAGTCGTCCTCATCCAGCTCCGGTATGTCCCCCACCCATTTCTTGCGGAGGGGGGACAACTCGGGGCCGGCAGAGACCCGGAGAGCTGAAACGTGGGTTTCACCAAGTCTTTCACCCAAAGGGTGGATTTGAGCTCCGAGTATGCCAATTCAACTGGTTGGCCTAAGAACTGACACCTGTAGGCATGAACGATTTGAAGATACCTAAAATGGGCCCGTGCAGGCGCATTAACTTTGGTGCGTAAAACGTGAAAGGGGGTGAGCTCTCTGTTGGTGATAACATGCTCAAGGGTCAGTATTTTGTATTTGACCCGAGGCCTGTGGATCCGGGATGGTATTGAACTGTGATAGGTTAGGGTTCAGCCACAGGGGGGTGTGAGGAGACCAGGAGTTCGGCTGGGATGCCCTTAACGCCTCACCCACCTTCCATGCCCGCATAGTGGTACGCATAGAAGGGGTGAGGCGTTTTAGACCCCCTGAATAGCAACCCCTTCAAGGCCTCCAGCACCACCGCAGGGTTGGTCAGGTCTGGCTGCAACCACTAATGGGCGGTCACAAGCTGAGTGGCCAAAAAAAATTGTGGCAATCAGGGAGAGCCAAGCCCCCACTGTCCACAGGCCTGGTCAGAGTGGTATATTTGAATCTAGGCGGTTTAGGCCCCCAAATAAAGGAGAGGAAGAGTTGCTTAAGAAAATTAAAGTTTTGGTCAGCCATTGTGGGGAGTTCCGAAAAACGTACGTAAATTTAGGGAGGACTTTCGTTTTGAGAACATTGATAAACCCAATGAGGGAAAGGGGAAGATTGCTCCACGACTTCAGTTTGCTTTTAATTGCTACCAAGACGGGGTCAAAATTGAGCCGCACAAAGTCCCTACTCTCTCTTGAGATAATGCCTAAATAGGTAGACTGATCACCCCACTGTAGTGGGAGAGAGGAGGGTGAGGAGGACCTGGCCCCCTCATCCACTGGGAACAGCTGAGACTTGTGCCAGTTCACTCTCAACCCCGTGAAGGCAGAGAAGGCATCCATGATACAGAGTGCGCCCCGCAGAGTCACCAGCGTCATTCAAAAAAAGCAGCAGATCATCCGCGTAGAGAGCCACTCCCTCCTCCAGCCAGCCCACCCTAAGACCACGAACCTCGGCCGAGCTCCTGAGGGCCTCAGCAATAGGCTCCATGGCCAGGGCGAACCGAGTCGGGGAGAGAGGGCATCCCTGTCTAGTGCCCCTCTGCAGGGGGAACGGAGGAGACAGGGAGCCATTCAGTTTAATGCATGCCATTGGACCGGAATACAGTGCGTATCCAAGCAATAAATTTAAGTGGGAAACACATTCTTGGCACCTCCCACAGATATACCCACTCCACTGTGTAAAATGCTTTTTCCATATCAAGGGTGGCAATGGTCCTAGTGCCCTGGTTAGTATTGGGGGCATGTATATTAGAAAATAGTCTACGTATATTAATGTCTGTGGACCTACCGGGCATAAAGCCCGTTTGATCAGAGTCAATCAGGGATTTTATTACTCTAAGTCTAGTGGCCAGTAACTTGGTTAGTATTTTTAGATCACAATTGAGAAGTGCGATTGGCCTGTAGGAGGCGCACAGCTTAGGGTCTTTATTAGGCTTTGGAATTAGAACGACATGAGCTTCCCTCATAGAGGACGGTAAGGAGCCCTGTTGCAAACAGGCTTGAAACATCTGAGCTAGTTTGGGGGCAAGTAGTTCTGTGTGGGTTCTATAATACTCTACAAGTAAGGCTATCCGACCCCGGGGTTTTACCCACCGGGAAAGACTTAATGGCCATTAAGACTTCTTCTGGAGTGATCTCTGAGACAAGGAGTTGCCTCTCTGCGTCAGAAAGCCATCCCAGTGCTAGTGTGTCCAACACAAAGATCATAGGTGTAGGGTCAACCCCGTCAGGGAGTGAGGAAACATTCAGAAAGGTATAAAATGTGGTAAATGCAGACAGGATATCCTCCTGAGGGGTGACTAATACGCCATCTGCCGTAAGGATTTCCGATATAACCGCTAAGGGCCTATCCTGCTGTGCTAGCAGTTTGCTATTCTTGTCTCCATGCTCAAAGTATTCCTGTCTGCTATGTTGTATAGCAGTCTCCAGTTTTAGTAAATCAGCTCCACTCTGTCATTTACGGGTATTTTGCTTAACCAATTCAGCCCCGGAAGAATTTCCCCCCTTCCTGACCAGAGCACTTTTTGCGATTCGGCACTGCGTCTCTTTAACTGACGGTTGTGCGACGTGGCTCCCAAGCAAAATTTACGTCCTTTTTTTCCCACAAATAGAGCTTTCTTTTGGTGGTATTTGATCACCTCTGTGGTTTTTATTTTTTTGCGCTATAAACAAAAATAGAGCACCAATTTTGAAAAAAACTATATATTTTTTACTTTTTGCTATAATAAATATCCCCACAAAATATATAAAAAAAAAAACAATATTACTCTTTCGTTCATGGACGGACACAACTTCAATCTTGACAAGTTGGTATAATCCTTCATTTAGGAGTGACTAGGCAGAAAACTTGTAGAAAGTGTTAACACATCACACCTTATACAGTAACCCCTCTCTCTGCATCTAGCAGATCAGTTTTTTTCTGCCTAGCATAGGAGAAGGACATGGCTCCCTTCGGGCCCATTGGTCCGGGTTTTTTTTCTACGTTTCTATTTTTTTTTTTTTTTGCTTGTTTTGGTTCCTGCGATCTTTGATCAACTGCCGACTGGGTGACAGGCTGGATCCCAGATCATTGTAGTCTCCCCAGTTTCGGGCATCGAGCGTGTGCCGACCCTAGCTACGCGCTGGGTTTTCCACGACATGCCCGTCACTCCACGGGTGGCCGGTGAGCGTTATGCTCCAGGGCATGCATATGATCGGTCTCTATGGCTGAATCACAGCATGCTGGGCCGACAGTCACCTCCGTAACCGCGTGGAAGATGGTCTGTCCGGAATGTTTTCCAGCATAATCCATGCAGGAAGGGTAAGTAGCTTCCCTGCTTCAGCAGGAGGACTTGGCTGGACAGAGATCAAGTAAGTGGTTTTACCCTTTCTTTCCTCTCTCCCTGCCTTCCCTCCTCCCTGGGCTCTGCGAGCTAAGGCTGGCTGCTGGGGGTTCACCTGGGGGGCTCCATCTGTAGCGGGAATGGTGCTCTATGGCTATCATTGGAATGTCAATGTTTCTACTTACCTGTGTTTTCTCCCTCCATGCTGTCGGCGGCCATTTGCTTGTGGTCCACGCCTGTTTTGGCCTCTATTGCTCGGCGGCCATTTTCTTCTGGTCCACGCCTGCTAGCTCTATTGCCGGCTCTGCGGCCATTTTCTTGTGGTCCACGCTGGTTTTGGCCTCTGTCGACTGCTGGCAGCCATTTTCTTATGGTCCACACTGTTCTTTAGCGCGGCCGCTCGGCGGCCATTTTGTGGACATCTTTGCCTTCTAGGGTGCATTCTACAGGCGCAAAAATATACAGACACACGCTGACGGAGGTGACAGACTGACACAGGCACCTGTGGGAGAGCATCTCAGGCAGGAGCAGACGGCAGCAGTAACAGTACCGTTCTATGGGTGGTGAGTCCTCTGGGAGACCCTGCATCTCTGTAGCAGCTAGGAGGGTGGGCTATTGATGCCTTGCCTGGAGTCCCTGTTGGTGTCAGGCACGTGGGTCAGCCTGACGTCAGAAGCAGACATGTTTTTTCCCCTGAAACACCTGAGTTGGCAGCTGGTGCCCCCGAGTTATCTGTGGACGCTATGTCGGCAATCCTGGAGGATTTTGTTGCCAAGGTAGATGTGGCGCGTGGGAACACGGAGGGTAGGAAGAGTCCCCTCCCCCCGCCATCTTCTGGGGATAATTCTGATGCAGAACAAGGCCTGGCTGTGGCTCATAGCCCTGATTCTGATGCATCAGAAACCGCGGACCATGACCGGTCAGACAGTGAAAATGACTCCAGGTCCAGGTTAGCACGCGAAAAGGCTTTGGTATCTGACCTTATCACCGCAGTGCGGGATATGCTGAAGTTGGAGAATTCTGCAGAAGCAGCAGAGACGGCGGTTCCCTTTTGGGTTCCGTAAGCCGGCCCGCACTGCTAAGGTGTTTGCTTGTGTGTCTTATCTCGATAAGCTTTTATGCAAGAAGTGGGAAAAACCACTGAAGGTTTTTTCGGCCCCAAAAAAATTGACGGTCCGGTGCCCCTTTGAGGAGGGTTTTCTGAAAAAATGGACCTCTCCCCCGATGGTGGACCCCCCTGCGTCCAGACTTAACAAAGTAACAACGATTCCAGTGAAAGGGGCTCCTGTCTTCAAGGACCCTGTGGACAAGAAGGCTGAGGCAATCGCTCGCTACCTATACACAGTGGTAGTCTCAGCGGTGTGTCCAGCATTGGCTGGGGCTTTGGTGTCTCAGACACTTACTGAGTGGGCAAAGATGCTACTCCAGGGGTTAAAGGCACTGGAGGCTCCTCTGAACGAGGTAGCTTTGGCCGACCAGTTGGTACAGGGCCTTAAGTTTGTCTGCGAGTCAGACATGGATACTATCTCCTTACTGTCCAGAGCCTCGGTTTATGCGGTGGCATTATGCCGCCTGATCTGGCTAAAGTGCTGGTCTGTGGACCAATCTTCCAAGAAGGCCCTGTTGGATCTGCCCTTTAAGGGCGACAGACTTTTTGGGGCCTCACTGGATGACATCATTAAAGATGGAAAAACTGCGCTAAATATGTTATAGAGAAGAGACACCAAGTGTTCTCACTGGTGACTCAGTGGGAGCTGCGATTAAGATGTAAACCACCATACATAATAGCAAAATAAGGAAAAAGTGAAAATCGCGCTAACCCGTGACATATACTCCAAAGGAGTTATGGAATGAAAATAAAATAAAATTAAAATTGTTATAAAAATAAAATTATGAAATTAAAATTAAAACACACATCAATCAATAATGAACTAATGAGTGAACAAAAAAGAAGTGTACTGTGATATAACTTCATAATATATAGTCCATAAAAACGATTCTTAAATAAAGTCCATTATAAAGCACCAGTGCTCCGTGTAGAAAATCATATAAAGTGAATTGTTGCATCCAAATTAATTTGTGACGTTCCACCACCAAACAGAAGTTTCTCCTCGCACTGACGTCACCTCAAACGCTTCCAAGAAGGACGGGACGGGTGTCTGATGAATGTGCAGCGGCCGGCACACCAGACTGAATAGGCAATTTTTAAACTGCATAAATGTAAGTGCAATTCATATTTTTAGAGAATAAACTTTTAAAACGTTAATGCACTATGTGGAGTGTGTCTATCTCTTACATACTGCTTGCGCCCACTGATGATCATCGGAGACTGGTGATTTAGGAGTCCCAAGTGCTGTGTTGACCTGTGGGAGGAACTGCTTAATCTCTGCATTTATTGATCCTTTATCATTAAAGATGCCACAGGAGGTAAGATCATGTTGCTTCCGCAATCCAAAAAGGGTAAAGAGCCACGCCATAGGCAAGGGCCCTCCTTTACTACACACAAGCGTTTTTTTCGTCCGCCCAGGGTGGCAGGTAAAAGATCCCAGGCCGAAAAAGAGCCTGCTCAGGGACAAAGGCGTCCTTGGTTTTGCAAGCCCAACAAGGCTGCGGACAAATCTGCGTCCGCATGAAGGGTCTGCGTCCGCCCATCTCTCGGGTGGGGGGGGGACGTCTTCGCAACTCGGTGGACATCTCTGATCTCCGACCGGTGGGTTTGCAAAGTAATCTCAGGCTACAAGATAGTTTCTCTCTTGCCCGCCTTGCAGGTGATCAGGGGTGATCATTCCTGTCCCAGTGCAGGAACGGTTTCAGGGGTTTTACTCCAATCTGTTCGTAGTGCCAAAGAAGGATGGGGTTGGTCCAATCCTGGATCTCAAGGCCCTCAATTGCTTTGTGAAAGTACAAAGATTCCGGATGGAGTCGGTTCGCTCTGTAGTCACTGCTCTCCATCCAGGGGACTTTCTGGCATCCTTGGACATCAAGGACGCATACCTGCATGTTCCTATATGCTCCAGGCATCAGAGGTTTCTGCGCTTCGCAGTCGGGCAGGACCACTATCAGTTTGTGGCCCTCCCGTTTGGCCTGGCATCAGCACCCAGGGTGTTCACCAAGGTGCTCGCCCCGATTCTGGCCCTACTAAGACAGCGTTGCATCGCTATCGTGGGCTACTTGGACGACCTTCTTCTGAGGGCCGTTTCAAGCTCAGAATTAGAGGTGAGCGTGTCTATAACCTGTCTGACTCTCCGAAACTGTGGTTGGGTGCTAAACACGCAAAAGTCAGTATTGGTGCCGACTCAACGCCTAGTGTATCTGGGGTTGATTCTGGATTCCTCAGGCAAATTTTTTCCTTCCTGTGGAGAAATTTCAGACTCTTCGGGCTGCGGTGCCGCAGTTGACATCCAAAAGATGGTTGTCGCTCCGCTTTTGCATGCGAGTCTTGTACCTCATGGTAGCCTCCTTCGAGGCGGTTCCGTATGCTCAATATCACACTCGAGTGTTGCAGAAGGAAATTCTGTCCAGATGGGACAAATGACCGTCGTCCCTGGATTGTCAAATCTGGGTAAGCCACCTTGTCAGCGCCTCCCTGGTTTGGTGGCTGACATCACCGGCACTTCTGTCCGGGAAGTCGTTCCTTCCTTTTCACTGGATAGTGATCACAACAGACTCCAGCCTTACCGGTTGGGGGGGGGAGGGGAGTCTGGTGTGTTCAGTCGACGCAAGGTCGCTGGATTCCGGAGGAATCCCACCTGCCGATCAATGTCCTGGAACTCCGGGCGATCAGGCAGTGCCTCTCCACGTGGTCTCAGAGGCTGCAAGGGCATCCAGTCAGACAACGCCACAGTGGTGGCATATGTCAATCAAGGAGGAACAAGAAGCTTGGCTGCAGTATCGGAGGCCGCTTGCATCCGGAGGTGGGAAGAAAGGAGCGTACTGGCCCTGTCGGCCGTGTACATTCCGGGTGTGGAGAACTGGCAGGCGGGACTACCTGAGTCGCCCGATGCTGGACCAAGGAGCGTGGTCTCTACACCCGGATGTGTTCCAGCTCCTCTGCCAAAGATGGGGCATGCCAGACGTAGATCTCCTGCCGTCCCGACTCAATCGGAAGGTATTGAGGTTTGTGGCCCGGTCAAAAGACCCACGGGCAGACGCAACAGATGCGTTTGCATTGTGGGGGTCAGTATCGGCTAATCTATGCCTTCCCTCCCATGAAGCTCCTTCCTCATCTGCTTCGCAGAGTGGAGGCAGAGGGGATTCCAATGATCCTGATCGCTCCAGATTGGCCTCAGCGTCCTTGGTACGCCGTTCTAGTATGTCTGGTAGCAGACGTCCCCCTGGCGCCTACCACTACGGAAGGACCTGCTGTCGCAAGGTCCCATACTTCATCCTGCTTTACAGTCACTGGCTTTAACGTCATGGCTATTGAGAACCAGGTTCTGAGAGACCGGGGACCTGTCAGATTCGGTGATCTCTACCATGAGAAGTGCTCGGAAGCCGTCCTCTAGGAAGGTTTACCATCGCACTTGGAAGGCCTACATAGCCATGTGTGAGGAAATGAGGTGGCATCCGCATACTTATTTGGTTTCCAGAGTCCTGCTGTTCCTACAGCGTGGGGTGGACCAAAAGCTTGCCTTAAGTATCTGCCCTGGCTGTCTTTTTTCAGCGACCCTTGGCGACTCACTCTCTCGTGAGTACGTTTGTGCAGGGGGTTAGACATGTGGCCCCTCCGGTCCGTCCCCCACTACTTCCGTGGGACTTGAACCTGGTCCTCTCGGTGCTTCAAGAGTCAACGTTTGAGAATATTAGAGAAATTCCCCTTGTTGACACTTTCTAAGAAAGTGGTCTTTTTGGTGGCTGTTGCGTCAGATGGGTTTCTGAGCTGGCAGCCTCGTCATGCAAAGCTCCCTATCTGGTCTTCCACAAGGATAAGGTGGTGCTGCGGCCGCAGCCTTCCTTTCTTCCTAAGGTCGTTTCGGCTTTTCATCTCAATGAGGATATTGTACTTTCATCCTTGTGTCCTCATGCGTTGAATCCTAAGGAGTCGGCGTTGCATTCTTTGGATGTTGTCCGAGCTCTAAGAGTATACTTATCTGCTACTGCTCCATTCCGGAGGTCAGACTCACTGTTTGTTTCGGTGGCTGGTCCCAAGAAGAGCCTAGCGGTCTCGTCGGCCACCATCTCGAGGTGGATCCGACAGATACTGATTCAGGCTTACGCCATAAAGGGTTGGGCGCCCCCCTTTCCTGTCACGGTGCATTCGACCAGGGCAATAGGTGCCTCTTGGGCTTTCGGGCATCAAGTGTCTGTTTCCCAATTATGTAAGGCGGCCACTTGGTTGTCCGTTCACACTTTCACTAAATTCTACAAGGTGGATGTAAGTGCATCTTCGGATGCTTCTTTCGGCCGCAAAGTTTTGTAGGCGACTGTTTAGAGTTGCAACTCCTCGTTGAGGAGCTCTGTCTTGGGGTGAAGTTTAATTTCATGCTGTTCCCACCCCTTGTTTTTTGACTGCTTTGGGACGTCCCATTTGTCAAGATTGAAGCTGTCCGTCCATGAACGAAAGAGTAAATAGGATTTTTGTACTGACCGTAAAATCCTTTTCTCTGAGTTCATGGACGGACACCGCACCCACCCCTCCTTTTATGTTTGTACTGCTTTTTGACGAACTGATCTGCGAGATGCAGAGAGAGGGGTTATACCCAGGGGGGCTGCCCCCTGGGCGGTACTGTATTAAGGCAGGGATATGCAATTAGCGGACCTCCAGCTGTTTCCAAACTACAAGTCCCATCATGCCTCTGCCTCTGGGTGTCATGCTTGATGCTGTCAGAGTCTCGCTATGCCTCATGGGAATTGTAGTTTGGCAACAGCTGGAGGTCCGCTAATTGCATATCACTGGTATAAGGTGTGGTGTGTTGACACTTTCTACAAGTTTTCTGCCTAGTCACTCCTAAATGAAGGATAATACCCACTTGTCAAGATTGAAGCTATGTCCGCCCATGAACTCAGAGAAAAGGATTTTACGGTGAGTACAAAAATCCTATTTTTTCCTCGGTTTAGGCAGATACGTATTCTTCTACATATTTTTGGTAAAAAAAATTGCAATAAGCGTTTATTGATTTGTTGGATCAAAAGTTATAGCGTCTACAAAATAGGGGGTTGTTTTATGGCATTTTTATTCATAAATTTTTATATATTTTTTTTACTGGTTATGGCATTTTTATCGTGACTGTGACATTATGGCTGATGATTTTTTGGGACCATTCACATTTATACAGTGATCGGTGCTAAATAAATGTACTGATTACTGTGTAAATGTGACTGACAGTGAAGGGGTTAACCACTAGGGGGCTAGGAAGGGGTTAAGTGTGTCCTAGGGAGTGATTCTAATGCCGCGTACACACGATCAGAATTTTCGACAACAAATGTTCGATGTGAGCTTTTGGTCGGATATTCCGACCGTGTGTAGGCTCCATCGGACATTTGCTGTCGGAATTTCCGACAACAAATGTATGAGAGCTGGTTCTCAATTTTTCTTACAGTTCTTGTTGGAAATTCCGATCGTGTGTATCCAATTCCGACGCACAAAAATCCTATGCATGCTCGGAATCATTGAACTTTATTCACTCGTAGTTTTGTAAGTCACCGCGCAACATTTGTGCGACAGTGTATGCAAGACAAGTTTGAGCCAACATCCATTGGAAAAAATCTGCGGTTTTGTTGTCGGAAATTCTAATCGTGTGTACGCGGCATAACTGTGTGGGGTTTACTGTGATATGACACTGATCCCAATGAGAGGGAGCAGACGATCAGTGTCCTGTCACTAGGCATCCCCCCCTGTTCTGCCGCTCCTTGACCCAATCGTGGGACACTGCGGACATAGAGTCCGTGGGTCCCTCAGGCACGGAGACCGTGGCGGGGCGCATGCGCCTGCTAGGCGGCAGATTCAAAGCAACACGCACACGTAGATTAAAGCCCCATACACACGGTCGGACTTCCATCTGACTTTTCTGTGGATTTTTGTCCCAAAGGAGTTGGCCGGGCACACCCATAGCATACACACCACAGGACTTTTCTGCAAACTTTCCCAAAACTTTTTGCAACATCATGTGGTTTTTCAGCTCTTTTATGCTCTTTACCGCCACCCTTTGGTCAACTTCTGCTATTGTTGGTTGGTTTTAACATTAGTTGTTTTGTCCATCGGACAAAAGTCCGATGGTTTTCTGTACACACGGTCGGACTTTGCTCCATCGGACTTTTGTTGACCAAAAATTTGTCCGATGAAAAAAAAAAAAAAGTTTGTCCGATGGAGCGTACACACGGTCGGATTGTTGGTCCAACTTGCTCAAAATGAAGTTTATTGGCCAAAAGTCCGACCGTGTGTATGGGGCTTTAGGCTTACCTGTAGGTGTTTGCAATATCTCCTAAACCTACAAGGTTTAGGAGATATTTGCAAAAAAAGAGTACACCGATGTGTACGGCGCAGGCACACTGTAAATGCCTGTTTTATGAATGATAAAGCTGGCTTTTACGGCTCCTGCGCATGGGCTGAGTGATGTCATCGCCGCTCCGGCGCGATGATATTGGGAAGAAGCTTTGAGGGGGACATGGTAGAGGGGAATGAGGAGGACTTCGGGGGCTTTCATTCCAGGTAAGTGCCACATAATGAGGTAGTATGCTATGCATACTACCTCATTATGCCTTTCTCTTGCAGGGTCTTATTTTATGCGATTTTTTTTTTTGGGGGGTGGGTTTTTAAGCCGACAGAACGCTCCGATATGAACAGGGGCCATTGTAATGAATGGGAATTGTCTTGTTGGGTGTTTTTAGAGCAGAAAATCGCCCAAAATGCCTAGAAGCGGAGCCTTAGGGTTAGCAGCTCCGATGTTAAAAGCCAGGTGTGACGATAGTGGCGGCGGCCATAATGAATGATGTTGGAGCTACTACCGGGGACATTTATGTTTAATAAAGGACTTGTCAAAAACTGCCTCTTGATTTTCTTACACTTCACTTTTTTTTGGGTGAATGGGTAGAGATACTATGTTTACTCCTTTTTATAATTGGGGCACTGGCATCTGGGGGGCTTCTAGATTCAGATGAGCCCTCTGCCCACACACCCCCACAACCACAGCACAGGGTTGTCCTGATACCGAGCATTTTCGTGAGTACTTGTGCAAATGCTCCCGATGCTTAATCTGATATTTGGGCAGTCAAGGGTGATTGGTGTGCGGTGGTGGAGGGAGTTACAAGCACCAATTCCCTTGTATAGATTTCAATATAGCCACTTCTCTTCCTTGCTCTTCTCCTCCTCCCAAACCCCCCCCCCCCCCCGGCTTTCAGCTGCTATATTGAAATCTATACAGGGGATCAGTGCTTGTAACTCTAACTCCCCCCACCACACTGATCCCCCCCCCCCCCTCTGACTGTCCCTGCATCCTCCTCTGCTCACCAAAAGCCCCCCAACAGGGCTGCTAAAAACGTATTTGTTATTTTTTTTTATATATATATATATATATATATATATATATCACTGACACTGTCCACTTCTCCACCCCCCCCAAAAAAAGAGAACACTGTAAAAAAATAACAAATATTATGAAAAAAACAAAAAAAACAAACAAACACAACTGACAGTCCACCAGTCATCAGTGCTGCATATTGGTGTCAGTCGTATGTATCGGTTTTAAAGTGATATCGGGGACAATCTTAGTTGTGGGGAAGAAGCCCTTGTCCCCATCAACATGAGGGACAGGGGGGGGGGGGGTGGTGTGTTTTGACAACTTTGCACCTTTACCATGTTGAGGGCATGTGGCCTGGTAGTGGTTGCCTCCCCCCCCCCCCCCCCCCTTCTTTCCTGGCCTGCCAGGCTGCATGCTTGGATGAGGGTCTGGTATGTATTTTGGGGCCCAACACCATTTTTTAATTTTCATCAAATTTTAATGTCTGGTGTCTCTGCAAAATCCATACCAGACCCGAAGGCTTGGGGGATTAAAATTATACATTTTACATTGCCTCTGAGCGCATGTCGCAAGTCAGATCAGTTAAGATGCTGTCCTGACTTGGATGCAACCAATTCAATGGGCTGAAATCAGGCCAAAGAAGTGCAGGAACCTTTTAAAAAGTCAGACCCACACAAGTTGGGCCAGTTAAGACTGCTCTCATAGGAAACCATAAAAATGCGACGTGCTATCCGCATGACGCACCAGTGTGAACTGGGCGTAAGGGCTCATTCATACTATCTGTGGTGACCTGCGTTTCTCCACACTGTTCACACCGCAATTCTGGTGTGATGCTATGCAGAAAAATGCGGACAGGACAGGGTAGTCTTGATAATAAACAGACATGTAGTTCTAAATTAAAGCCCAAATTCAGTTGACCCTTTCTAAGCAATTGCTGCAACAGGTTTTCTCTCTTGTAATCCTCGCCAGTTGTGCAATATGGTTTTTCCCATTCCTTCTAACTGCACTTGTGCTGGACAGCTTGGCCCATTACAAAATGTGGAAAAATAACGGATTTGCTAGCAGAGGATTAGGACTGATTCACACTGGTCCGACATGTGCTCTGACTTCAAGAGCACAAGTCACATGACATGTCAAAATCAGTGGTTCTTTATGAGAGCTGTCTTAACCGGTCCAACTTTAAAAAAGGTTTCTGCACCACTTTGGTCCAACTTGGGCACGATTTCAGCCCATTGATTGAATGGAAGTCGGATCATCATTTTAACTGATCTGACTTGTGGCATGCGACTTGTGCTCTGAGATCAAGTGTATACAATGTTAGCAATGTAAAATCCCCCCAAAAAATGGTGTGGCGTCTCCCCCAATCCATACCAGGTCCTTTGAGTCTGGTATGGATCTTGCGTGGGAACTAAATGCCAAGAAAAAGGTATGTGGTTCCCCCCACAAATTCCATACCAGACCCATGTTGATGGGGGCTTATCAGAATCTGGAAGCTAACTTTAAGACAGGGGCTCCCCAGAGCCTGACCCCCCCTATGTGAATGATTATAAGGTACATTTTACACCTCATTCACCCCCAAAAAAAGCAGTGTAGTGTAAATAAAAACATGAGATGGATTTTGACTAGTAATTTTTAACAAATGATTTCTGTCCCCCGATGTAGATCCAATGTCTGAAGCCAGCCTGAAAAAAAAAAAAAAAAAGCTCCACCGACACTGGCTCCCTCCATTCTGTCAGCTCTCGTGTCTTGACAGTTCTTATTTAGCTATGGGGCGTGGCCATCAGGTGACATTACCCTGAGACCCTGCCCCCTTCTGACATCATGGGCCTGGGCATGATCAGTTCGAAACATCACAAGGGGCAAGGTCTCTGAGTTACGTCACCACATGGCCACGCCCCAAAACTATATAAGAACTGTCAGACACAGGAGCTGTCGGAGCATTTCCCCCCCCCCTCTTCCTGACCTGCCAGGCTGCTTGCTTGGATAAGGGTCTGGTGGATTTTGAGGGGGACCCCATGCCTTTTTTTTTTTTGCGTGGGGTTCCCCTTAGAATCCATATCAGACCAAAGGGTCTAGTATAGTCTTATCCCATGCTGTTTTTTTGGGGGATAAATTTGGCGTGAGGTTTCATCCATTCCAGAGCCAAAGGAAGTGATTTGATTGGTCCAAGGACAAGTCTCAATCATCTCAAAGTTGGATCAAAATCGAATCCCATTAATGGAAGTCAGACCTAAAGTCGCAGAGCAAAGTTGGATCGGAAGTCGTTCGCCTTTCGAGTCGGATCAAAAACAAAGTGAATTGAAAAACAAAGTGCTGTGTTAAAGTGGAACTAAACGCATCAATTTAAAGTAGACAAAACTTTTTTTTTACAATTTGAATAGTGGAAGGGAGGGTTATAACCCCCATCAGATCTTTTTTTTCTTTATTTTTTTGGCATCTGTGTCCCATTTTGGAGATTTCCCCTCACTTCCTGTCCCATAGCCTAACATGAAGTGAGAGGAAATTCTTGCAAGTTAAGGAAATCCTTTTCTGGACCCCCAGCTCATCAAAACTAGTGTCCCCATCGGAAGATTTTTTCCTTTCCTGAGGACAACCCAAAATGTGGGATTTTCTATACTTTTACTTTCAATGATAATGGTAAACAGGACAAATAAAAGGGGTGAATTTCCTTAACAGGCACAGAGAGGAATAAGTGTTGCAATCCTTCACACTATCTAAAAAAAAGAAAAAAGGTTTGCCAGCATGCTGTGAATGATATCTGTTGCTTGTGCTCTTAACCAAACTGGCATCTTCCTTGGCTGTAAAGGATATGAGGGTTTAGTTCAGCTTTAATAATAGGGCATATGCTATATGTATGTATTGTTTTTAGTTTTTTTTACATTTTGTCTATAGTTCCATTTTAATATATGAAATAAAGATTTCCTGGGATCACCATATTGCAAAGGACGATATTTCTGACATAAAAAAACAAATACTTGAATTAAGACAAGTACCATACCTGAGCTTGCTTGCCTTAAGAAAAAAAAGAATGGCCTGTCTGCTTTAAATACAGGCATGCGGGATCTCTTCAGCAACACCATGGCTGTACAAAAAAAAGAGACCTTTAGGCATGCAGCTATTATACAAAACATTTTACAGAATCAGAAATGTAAGAAAACTATTGACTCATGCCCACAGGACTTTTTGACACTGGCTGGTGGGGACTGTTTTACCACCCCTGGTTGCCCACCAGAATTCTACCATTACAGCCTTTTGAGGCTCTACACATACTGCAGCTGCAGCAATTTTAACTGGGACTGCAGAGTTTGACAGATGGCACAGACGATCATACTCGCTTACTGAGTTGTGGTGCGCTCCCATAATGTAAAATTTCAATGGGCTCACAGTTGTGGTGTGCTCCCATAATGTAAAATTTCAATGGGCTCACAGTTGTGGTGCGCTCCCATAATGTAAAATTTCAATGGGCTCACAGTTGTGGTGTGCTCCCATAATGTAAAATTTCAATGGGCTCACAGTTGTGGTGTGCTCCCATTATGTAAAATTTCAATGGGCTCACAGTTGTGGTGTGCTCCCATTATGTAAAATTTCAATGGGCTCACAGTTGTGGTGCGCTCCCATAATGTAAAATTTCTGTTTTAGCAAAGGAAAAAAAAAAATCACACCTGCCAGGGACTTCTATACTGCCCTCTAGAAAGCAATCCACCACAGATCACCACCACCATTGCCTTTCAGAGGGCAATAAGCATTACCACCATTGGGCTTGCTTGAAATGGTGCTTAGTAGTAGAAGTTCAGCCTAAAACTACCGTAACTCGTATGCCGCGTACACACGGTTGGAATTTCCGACAAGAAAAGTTCGATGTGAGCTTTTCGGCGGAAATTCCGACCACGTGTAGGCTCCATCTTTTCCTGTTGGAATTTCCCAAAAAGAACAATTTGAGAGCTGGTTCTCAAATTTTCCGACAAAAAAATAAATAAAAAATTCCGATCGTCTGTAGCAATTCCGACGCGCAAAATTTCTACGCATGCTTGGAAACAATTCAACGCATCCTCGGAAGCATTGAACTTCATTTTCTCGGCTCGTCGTAGTGTTGTACGTCACGGCGTTCTTCGCGGTCGAAAGCTCAGAGAACTTTTGTGTGACCGTGTGTATTCAAGCTCAAGCCAAGCTTGAGCGGAATTCCGTTGAAAAAAAACATCCAAGGTTTAATCCGAGGGAAATTCCGATCATGTGTATGTAGCATTAGGCTCGGTTCACACTAGTGCCGGCCTTGTGTTTCAGTTACATGTATCGCACCTGCAGCATTCTGAATGGCAGCCCCACGCATCTCGGCCTGCAGTGTGATTGTGGGTGCGTGGACCGCAGGGAAACCATTTCCCTGTGGCTGCATTTTTTAAAATGTGCATGCACCTTTTTTGTGAGCTTCAAATAAATGGGCTGCCATGCCATGCCTGAGCAAGCGCAGGCTGCATGGCCTGCACTAGTGTAAACCGAGCTTCAATCTACTTGCAGCCACATTCTAAAGCCTCGTACACACGATCGGATTTCCATCTGACAAATCCGTGGAATTTTATCCGAAGGGCGTTGGCAGTGAACTTGTTCTGCATACAGTCCGATCAATATTCCAATCGCACACGTTCCTGGTAAAATGGCTCATAAAAAATGGTGGGTGCTGCAACGATTACCAGTTGGGTCCTGGAGACATCAAACAATCGAACATAATCGCCAGCACACCCTGGATCGTCAAATTGCGTCCAAAAAAGTTTTATTGCAGAAAAATCACATCACAAAGGTTCAACGTTTCGGAGTCACGCAGGACCCCTTCGTCAGGCATGTGATGACGACATGCCTGACGAAGGGGTCCTGCGTGACTCCGAAACGTTGCACCTTTGTGATGTGATTTTTCTGCAATAAAACTTTTTTGGACGTAATTGGACGATCCAGGGTGTGCTGGCGAATATGTTCGATTGTTCTGTATACAGATGGCAAAACTTTTTCAGCCAACATTCACGAAACTACGCGTTTTTTCTGCTCTTTAGCGCCACCCTTTGGGCAACTTCTGCTAATGTTGTCTTATGGTTATTATTGGTTCGAGGCATGCGTGTTTGTACTTTGGATTTTAGTTCGACGGACTTGTGTACCCACGATCGGATAATCCGACAGAACACATTTGTTGTTGGACAATTTGAGAGCATGCTATCCCACATTTGTTGTCAGAAATTCCGACAACAATTGTCCGATGGAGCATACAGACGGTCGGACTATCCGACAAAACCGTTCCATCACACAATTGACGGAATATCCGATCATGTGTACGGGCCTTAAGACTAATCTATCCAACCCTGTAAAGCAAAAATGCTATACCTAGCTTTTCTGTATCCGATCTGGTCTGGTCTCCAGCGGCTGATGCTGCGTGGAAGAGACAGCTGACGACCTCTGAGAAGTGACATCACCCATAGACTTAATATGGGGCTTCCGTTGTCAGCTGCCTCTCCTGCACATGCCAAGTTTTGTATTATAGGAAAACAACAAATAAAAAAAAAACTTTACCTTAGAAAAAAAAAAATTGTAATACGTTTTACAGACCTGTAACTCCTGAGGCTTTTGTTCCTCCTTCTGCCACTTCAATTTCTGCTTTATGAATGGCTTGGGAGACATACACATTGCTATCCTCTGAAAGAAAATGTTTGAGGAACATTACATTTTTTATCACACTGACACCTGTTTTGACCAATGCCAAAGCTGCAAGCCAGTCCAAAAACTTTGGATATAATAATACAGGTATGTAAAAGTTGTCTGCAAATTTATTAAATAAAATTCAGTCAAGCAATACAGTTTGTTATGATAATGAATAATGGCCAAAGGAAGAATGTTGCAGGTGTGAGCAGTGGAAATTAGTTATGTCCACAAGATGACCTGTTTTATGCTTTATAATAATGAGGGTGCGCTGTTCAAATAAATAATGACATCTACTTTAATTAAATATACATTTTTTTCCATACTACACAATGAGCAGAATGTATGTTTTATTTTTGATTACACACCCGCGGAAGGAAAGTATCCCCTACCCTAAGGACCATTCCAAGTGAAGGAGAATAGGTCCTCGCTAGTGAACCATCTCCCACTGTCATTACATACTGCAATTTTTTTACCTTGTGGTCAAATTCTTAAGGTGAGCGCGCATTGCAGTTAGTGGTGAAGAGGTGGTTACCATTTATTCGTGATTTCACTTTTTTTTTTTTTTCACATCTGCTTTTCGGAAAATGTGGACCGATATTTGATTAATTGATACTTTAGATTTTGTGTGTGTGTGTGTGTATATGTATATATATATATATATTCTAATAATTTATCACTTGGCACTTTATGATGTAGATACCAAAACAACTTTATTCATTTGAACAGCACACCATTATTATTATCCATTTTTTTTTTTTTTTTAGTGAGTGCACTTTTAAGCCTCATACACACGATCGGACTTCAAACAAACTTTTCCGTGGATTTTTGTTTGAAGGGCGTTGGCCGGGAACACCCATAGCACTACACACGGCAGGACTTTTTCAGCCAACAAACATGAACGTAGTGACTTAATTGACGTATTATGTGGTTTTTCTGCTCTTTACCGCCACCCTTTGGTCAACTTCTGGTATTGTTGGTTGATTTTAACATTGGTTCTGGGCATGCGTGTTTGTACTTTGGACTAAAGTCTGATGGATTTCTGTACACATGATAGGACTTTGCACCGTAGGACTTTTGTTGCCGAAAAGTTTGTCCGTTTGCAGAGCGAACTTTTGTCCGATGAAAACCGAAAAAGTTTGTCTGGTGGAGCGAACACACGGTAGGATTTTTTTGAAAACCCGCTCATTTTGAAGTTTGTTGTCAAAAAGTCCTACCGTGTGTACGAGGCTTTAGAGTGGCTGCAGCGGTTCATCACATATATTGACCTACTGCAGTTCTGTAGCAGCGCACTAGTATTTTTTCTTTTATGGTTTTATGCTTTACGATAGGATGACTGCCCAGGACTGTTTAAAAATTGAGTCAACCTGGGCTCTACTTAGACACCATGCTGCCAATGGCATTCCTGAATGATGACACCCTGCTGTACAAGCTCTATTATACCAGAAAGTACTATCGGAGAGAGAATATGGCCTGATTTATATTCACAGTTTTGTCTTAAATGTGCAGCCTAAAGTACAGTAGAATACAGATATGACTTCATGTTTTGCATGTTTTGTTAAATTTAATCATAAATATCCAGAGGTTACCAAAAAAGGCGAACAAATTAAGAAAGGAATTATCACAGTTTGTACATTTTGAGGATTTAGCATCAAATTGCCAGCAGGAAAAGGGGGGCCTCAAAGTGTAAGTTTCAGCCTGTCCTTGTGTAGCTCTTACCCCAAAGGGACCGCTGAAGATTAGGGATGAGCTCGGTGTTCAAGTTGAACATAAGTTTGACTCGAACATCGGCTGTTCGACCGTTCGGCGAACATCGAACGATTTGGGCCGTTCGCGCCAAATTCGAGTGACGCGAACGGCCCACAATACACTGCGCCATCGCAGTGCAATCCCGGCGCTGTGATTGGCCAAGCATGCACTGTGACCCCGCATGCTTGGCCAATCACAGCGCCGGTGACCTGCCAAGCTTGTTCCGCCTAACGGTATGGTTCCAAGTAGGGATGTCCCGATACCGATACTAGTATCGGTATCGGTACCGATACCAGGCATTTCCCCGAGTACTTGTACTCGGGGAAAATGCTCCGATGCTTCAGCCGATACTTGGGCAGTCAGTGATGATCGGTGCGGCGGGGGGGAGTTACAAGCACTGATCACCGCTGTATAGATTTCAATACAGCCCGACAGCTTCTCCCGACCCCCCCCCCCCCCCTTCTTTTCAGCTGTTTTAGTGAAATCTATACAGCGGTGATCGGTGCTTGTAACTCCCTCCAAAGCCGCACCGATCACCGCTGACTGTCCCTGTATCCTCCTCCAGTTCCCCCATCCGTGCTGCTCTCCCCCTTCACGCTCCGTGTCCCCCCCCTCCATGCTGCTGATGTCCTGCGTCTTTCTGCTCCCCCCCCCCGCTCCGTGTCCCCCCTCCATGCTGCTGCTGTCCTCTGTTATTTTGCTCTCCCCCTCCGCGCTGCTGCTGTCCTCAGCTCTGTGCCACCCTCCATATCCTCCTCCGCTTCCCTCTGTCAGGATGGAGAGCGGAGGTAGGAGCCGCTAAACCAGGCTTCTACCTTTTCCGAATGTACAGAGTCAGTGACTGACTCTGTCCATTCATATAACTGAAACATCGTAACCTGTGTTTACGATGCTTCAGTTTATGAATGGAGAGGAGCCGTTGTCTCCTCTCCATTCATTTTCAGTGCAGCTGAGAAAGGGACTGGGGAATCTGTTTCCCTAGTCCCTTTCTCTGTCTCAAAGGGGAGATGTCAGAGGTCTGTTAAGACCCCTGATATCTCACCAAAGCCCCCCAACAGGGCTAGAAATAAAAAAATAAATTGCAATAAATAATAAAAAAATGAGGAGGAGGGGGGAGGAGGGGGGAGGAGGGGGGAGGGAGGAGGAGGAGGAGGGAGGAGGAGGGAGGAGGAGGGGGGAGGAGGGAGGAGGAGGAGGGAGGAGGAGGGAGGAGGGAGGAGGAGGGAGGAGGAGGAGGGGGGAGGAGGAGGAGGGGGGAGGAGGAGGAGGAGGAAGAGGAGGAGAGCTGTCCACATAGACCATCCTCCACACCACCGGCTCTCACCGCCGTCAGTCTGAAATCGTGATTACCCTGCAGTGGAGCGATCTGAAAGCGAGGCTTGAATTGCTTGTGAAATGCAGCGTCTAATGCCGCGTACACACGATCATTTTTCCCGTCGGGAAAAATGACATTTTTTCCTTTGGACGAGAAAAACGATCGTCTGTGGGCTTTTTTTCCGTTTTTCCCGACGGGAAAAACGGCATTAATCATGATGAGAAAAATTAGAACATGTTCTAATTTTTCTCGTCGTTTTTCCTGACATTTCTTCCGCGGCAGTGTTAGGGAAACACTGCCGCGGAGCCCATAGACGATCGTTTTTCTCGTCATTTTAAAAAATGACGAGAAAAATGACCGTGTGTGGGGAACAAGCTGTTCCCTCGTTTAAAATGTCATTATTCACGGCGGTTTTTAAACCGCCGTGAATAATGATCGTGTGTACGCGGCATAAGGGATGACATAGATGGCAGTGAGGATGATGGTCTATATGGACAGCTTTACCTTGCCTGCCTGCATACTTAGATGTTTTATTCAACCATGCGAGTTGCTAAATGTTGTACCTTCATTAAATGTAACCAAATTTCTACACTTAGAGGCGCCTCTCTTTTTTTTTTATACTCAGTTGTGACATGATGCTACTTATATATCAAGACATCGATTGTATATCAAGTCAAAATTTATGAAAACATTTTGCTTGTCTTGCAAAACGCTCTCAAACCAAGGTTTTACTGTATATACACAAAGGCAAAATGAAAAAGAAATTACCTGACATCCTTTTAAAATCAGCTTTCCTTGGATCAAACAGATCCAAGACTCCCAGGGCTGGTAATAACACCTTTAAGTCACTGTGGCTTTCCAATTTGAATCTGTAAGTAAAAATCAAACAAGTAATAGTAAGGTACTGTGTCAGTGCATGGACATGGCATTGATAATGCAAACTATATAAGAAACCGTTCAACTGAGAAATCGTAGGGAAGCAAGAACAATCTCCAATACTAATATGTGATAAACTCAACAGAATAACATTCTGTTCAACCTGAAATATTTTTTTTAATTGAGCAGAACATTACTCCATAAGTGCTCTACGGTTTATAACCTTGTTGGCAAAAAGTCTTATTTCAGATTTTAGGAATGGAATCGCCAAGCTACATCAGATTTGGGTTTGGAAATAAAAGATCATTAAGTTAGATATGGGGCATATAAACATTTTGTGTAGTAAATGTTCTCTGTAAAAAAAGAAACAAAATATTTCCCTCTCCCGCTGCCAGCGACTGTCTCCTCTAGTGACATTGGGTTTGGTTGGAAGGACCACTGAGAGCTTCGGCAGGCCGGGAGATCAACAATCCCAAAAGTGCTGATTTTCTAAGAGACTTCATGCAGGGATTTTTGGTTAACAAATCAGTGTTTGGCCAGCACAGGCAGCAGTGTTTCCTTTATTTTTTACAGGGAAACCTTTTACCGGCAAGTCAAAGTTGGCAACCAAGTAGATTTAAAAGTTAGGTCCACCCAAAACAGATATTTTAGGTATTGGTATGACAATTGGTTTGATATCCCTGCAACTTCCTATATCTCTCTGGGATTCCAGTTGTGAGATCTCCCTCCCAGATCTCTGTCCTGCCACACTGCATTATGAATCCAACCAAAACAATCTAATTCATCTAGCTGCATACTGGACAATATAAGGCAAATAGGGAAATTAGTGATTAAATCCCATCAGGTTAGTTTGGGCAAACTCATTGACAGAGTGCCGGAGAGATATAAAAATGTGGTGGAGAATTTATTTAATATACTAATATCCACTTATAAATGATGATATCAGATTTGAATGGACTTACTATTTTAAAACATTCTTTCATATATTACTACCTGGGCATAAAGATGTCCATTTTGAATTTCTTCATGGTGCTGGTCCACAGTGCTATGCTCTTTGATGTCAAGCTTGCTTCAATAGAAGATAATGGTGTGTTCTTGTCTGTGGGACGTACCACAAACATACTGACTGTATTCCCTAGGTAAGGCAGCTCCACTATTGTAAACTTCTCAAAAGAAGTGGTTTCAAACTGACCTGGAGAAGTATATACAAAATGCACATTATGAGCAAAATTTTACATTGGTGGTGCTGTATTCATGATCCTCCAGTACTCCCTCATTGGTCCTCCTGAACTTTGCTAAATATAATAATGTCTCCCTTCTACAGATTTCTGAATGTGAGGAGGAAAACGGTGTCAGATCTTGCAACAACACAGCACCACGCATAATACAGGCTTGGAAATATTAGTTTGTAAATGGATAGAAAACTGGCTAAAAGACAGAATTCAGAGAGTAGTGGTTAATGATTCTTACTCGGAATGGTCTAAGGTTATTAGTGTGGTACCCCAAGGTTCAGTGATGGGACCCTTACTTTTTAATATCTTTATAAATGATATTGGGTCTGGGATCAAAAGTAACATTTCTGTCTTTGCTGATGACACTAAGCTATGCAGTGGAATAAGGTCCTTACAGGATGTCTCCAATCTACAAGCCGACCTCAATGCCCTGTCTAATTGGGCGACCATGTGGCAGATTAGGTTTTTATGTTGATAAATGTAAAGTTATACACTTGAGTTCTAAGAATATGCATGCTTCATACATACTAGGGGGAGCACAACTGGGGGGATCCATAGTGGGGAAGGATCTGGGGCTTTTGGTAGATCATAAGCTCAATAATAGAGAGAAAATGCTATGAATAAGCACTGATCTGTAGTGCGAAACGCGTCAGCTCCATTGCTGTGTTTTGCTGTGATTTTGTGTTGATGTGATCTTTTCCTTTTTTTAAAAGAAACAACCAATTTTTGGATTGCGGCTGTCCAAGCTTTTCCTTCAGTCTCTGCATAAACTCAATAATAGCATGCAATGCCAAGCTGCTGTTTCCAAAGCGAGCAAAGTCTTCTTGTATTAAGAGAGGTATGGACTCCAGAGAGAGAGAGAGAGATATCATTTTGCCCCTGTTCAAATCATTAGTAAGACCTCATCTGGAATATGCAGTTCAGTTTTGGGCACCAGTTCTCAAAAAGGATATTGGGGAACTGGAGAAAGTGCAGAGAAGGGCAACCAAACTGATAAGAGGCATGGAGGAGCTCAGCTTGGAGGAAAGATTAGAGGAACTGAATTTATTCTCTCTTGAGAAGAGGAGATTAAGGGGGGATATGATCAACATGTACAAATCAATAAGGGGTCCATATAGTGAACTTGGTGTTGAGTTATTCACTTTACGGTCAACAGCAGAGAGGACGGGGGGGGGGCACTCTTTACGTCTAGAGGAAAAGAGATTTCATCTCCAAATACGGAAAGGCTTCTTCACAGTAAAGCCTCGTACACACGACTAGTTTTCCCGGCAGCAAAACTGCCAGGAGAGCTTTTGGCAAGGAATCCCGGCCGTGTGTATGCTCCCTAGCAGTTTTCCCGACAGGAAAACTGCCCGGGAAAAATAGAGAACCTGCTCTCTATTTTCCCGTCGGGATTCCCGTCGGACTGTTTCCCGACGAGAAAACCGGTCGTGTGTATGCTTTTCCGAAGCTTAAAAAAACACGCATGCTCAGAATCAAGTATGAGACGGGAGCGCTCCTTCTGGTAAAACTAGCGTTCGTAATGGACCTAGCACATTTGTCACGCTGCAAATTATTGCATCGTTTAAATGCTGCGCATTAAAATCTTCTTTATAATGGTACAATAATAAACAATAATTAACTTGTTTTGCTGCTGATATTCACACAGAGTTCTGACTAACTTTTTGCAACATTATTTATGGTGATCTCATGAATATTTATTTATATTTTAGAGCAAGATCTCCTTAATATTTTCTTTCTTTCTTTCTTTCTTTCTTTCTTTTTTTATTGTTTTTTAAAAATTTGGAATCCAGATCTGCATTTTTAATTATTATTTAATTTCTAGTGATCTCCATGATTTTATTTTTAATTTTGTTTTGTCAAGTTACCACAATAACATTATTATCTTGTATTTTTTTACCTTCAAGGAGATTGTTTGGTGTTATCTGTCCCTTTTTAATTAGACCTTGTTTTTTTTAAATGTACCTGCCTACTCTGGCTCATAAAGAAAATAAATAGGAAGCCAGCGCTGGAGAACCAGCCACAATTTGCGCATCCTTGGGACCCCAGGGCACACTCTGTGTGGACCAGAATATTGGGACCTTGAGAAGCACATACAGTTGGGAGCACAATCTGGTCCTGGACTCCCAGAGGTCAGGAACAGCAGCAGATGATATATATGTCCCAAGTCGGTGGTACTACAACAGCCTGCCTTCTGTCAGACCATATTGAAGCAAGGCCATCACTTTCTAGTCTTCTTGGTAGCCTTCCCTGTAGTCTTCTTTGCAGCCTTCTCTGCGGCCTTCCTTGTACGCTTTGTTGAAGCCTGTGTCTCTGGAGGTGTACTTGTGTCAGGAGGAGGAGAAGGAGGTGGTGGAGAAGGAGGAGGAGGTGGTGGAGAAGGAGGAGGAGGTGGTGGAGAAGGAGAAGGAGGTGGAGGAGGATGGGCGACCTCACAAATTGCAGTATTTGGAGTGATTGTCCCCATCAACCTCTTATTTATTAAGGTTAGAAGCAGGGGCTCACATAGGAGGCGTTGGGCCATCGCCATCTGATTCATTTTGGCACCAACTAGGGCGGGATAGTCCTCTTCAGTGGTGCTTGGCTCTTGAAGGGTGGCATGTGCGTCTCTTATCAGGGCCATTGCTGCCCCACTCATGCTCCTATCCCTCCCGGCCCTTCTTGTTGTAAGGCGGGTGGGAGGCACCTGAGATGTTGTTCTTGTTCTGCCACTTGGCCTGGCCACCTCCTGTCTGCCACTGGGCCCTGCCTCCTCCTGGCTGACAGTGGGCCCTGCCTCCTCCTGGCTGACAGTGGGCCCTGCCTCCTCCTGGTTGACAGTGGGCCCTGCCTCCTCCTGGCTGACAGTGGGCCCTGCCTCCTCCTGCCTGACACTTTCCCCACCCTCATCCTGGCTGAGCTCTCCCTGTGTATAAAAAAGTGACATAGTTTTAGTTTTTGGTTCATCAATCACACACAATTTTTAGCTCACGACTGTTGCAAATTGAATTTTAATAAATAGAAAAGACTATCATTCTGACCCCAGCAGTTATCCTTCTTGTCCCAATCTTTTTTGGCCACTACTGTCTATTGATATGTCAAACACTTTTTGATCAAACATTTTTTTTGCAATATTACCATCTATTTTACATCATTAATTTTATCACAATAAATCTTTAGAAAAATACTTTACCGGGCTCCAGAAGTCCAAATCAGGTTTTTCCAGGACGTCAGGCTCTTCTTGCTCCAGAGAAGGCTCATCTTGGCTGCAGGTAAGGCTGGAGGGAAGGCTAGAAAGTGATGGCCTTACTTCAAGGTGGTCGTTTAGAAGGGTCAATCTGTTGTAGTACCACAAAGTCGGGACATATACAGACGCTGCTGCTGCTCCTGACCTCTGTGATTTCAGGACCTTCAAGCGCTCCTTTCTGTATGTGCCCCTCAAGGTCGCAACTTTATTATTCACCTCAACGAGGGTTGCTCTGGGCTTCCGTGTCTGCACAAATTGGAGCAGGATCTCCAGCACTGCTGTCCTTGCCCCTTTTTTCTTATGAATTGGGTTCTTTGTCTCCCACAGAGCGGGCAGCTCGGTGTACCTATCTATGAACTCAATCATAAAGTCTTTATCTTTGAATGCATTCATTCTTTCTGCAAGACAAGACACAAGACAACAATAATAATGTCAGTCTAAACTCTAGTAATCTTTATCCCCATATATGCCACAATCTCTATGCAGTATAGGCCACTGATGTCCCAAGTTAAAATCATACCTTCGGTCTGACGCTCGTCGCTTTTACTCCTATCTCGGCACACAGAACGTAGTTACGTCATATGCGTGTTGGCTTTATATACACTACGCATGCGTGAAACTCTGCACACGTCGCCCGCCCATGATGTTTTTTCTCGAATATTCCTCGCCCCTTCTCTTTCGGCGCGCACTGGGAGACGACATGGCGGAATCACAGCAGGTGTCTGCTAATTCATCTAACGACGAGACAAGCCCGGCGCGTGAAAAGTCACGATCAAGGAGGAGATACAAGGCATCTAATATGTCCTTCGCAGAGATGGTGGACATATTGAAAAAGTCGGATTATGATGGCAGGCATGGGCCGTATACCCACCCTAATCTAAGGAAGGCCAAAATAATGAAGAAAGTTGTAAAAAGTCTGCAGAAACATTTTGGGGTACGACGATCCAAAGAGCAGCTTAGAAAGAGGTGGTCTGACCTGAAACTGAGGGAGCCAGAACAGTACAGGAGTATCAAGAGAATGCTAGAAAAAAGTAAGTATTTCTCATGAGTACCTATTATTTTATTCTCAGAACTTGCATGTTGCTCCATGTTTTTTATTTTTACTATTGGACCTTTGAAAATGTCAACTCTCAAAGGTTAGTGGGCACAGTAATTGGTCGTTAGAGACACATCGTTCACCCACTGCATACAATGTTTTTTGGAAGATACAGGGTAAAAATCATTTTGACATGCCTGTTTGTATTCCAAAAATGTTATTACATTGTTGTCTAGATGATGTGTTTGGAACTAGAATGAAATGCAAACTTGAATCAGTGTAAAGGAGAGGACACTCAGCAGCTGTTTACACAAACTTGTCCAAAAAAGGTGAGTAGTCAAGATTTGGGATTTGAAAAATAATGTCTTCAGCTTGGAACTCTGCCCAAACAGACAATTGTACACCACTTCCAAGCAATGTATCATATTCCTATTTTTGCCCTCAAATATCTGTGTACTAACTAAGTATACCTTTTGTTTCATTCTCATAGGGGAGAGAAGACTGGGAGGACACCACTCCAAGGAGCACAGGAACCCTACACCTCAGAGAGAACCCCAACCTCAGGATGTGGAGGAAGTAGAAGTGGAGGAAGGAGAAGTGGAGGATGGAGAGGTGGATGACGTGGTGGAACTTGTCACCACAACAGGTCAGTGTCTGTCACCACAGCTTCAGGTAAGAGATATAGGCCTGCAGATTTATAATACCTTTTTTTGATTTTTAGGGGATGAACTTGTTGGTGAGGAAGAAAGTCCTAGTTTCTCAAGTGCTAGTGCACAAATAATTATCCAGCAAGTAATGGCGTGTAGTCGTGAACGCGAAATCATGAAGAATAAGATGAATGTTATGGAGCAAACATTTAAAGACATCATTGATGTTTTGGGGCAAATAGAATGAAACACAAACCCCCCCTTTTTATATTTTTGCACTTTTAACCCCAAATTTATGCACTTTCTCCAACAAGCCAAAATTTGAAGATGCACACAGTGTGTGAACATGTGCTATCTGCCATCATGGGATATCCATGTACATGTTTTGTGGGTGCAACCCCTTCCTTGCAACTCAAGTAGGTGAAAGGAAGAAGGGGTTGCACCCCCAAAACACATCCATTGATCCCCCAAGATGGCAGATAGCACATGTTGACAATAGGCATGGGATCAGGAGTGAAATACACATTTTTCTAACCCCAAAAATTGTGTGCATCTTCAAAATTTGGCTTGTTCAGGGGTAACAACACCCCATCTTATGAAGGGCAGATAGAGACATTTTTAACATACTATAATGTCTGATATTGACTAGAGGTTTACAATGTTGTAGTTTGTTTTACGTTAATGAGAGTTGTGCATTTTCAGATAAAAGAAACATGCCTGTTTATGGCAAACCAAAAAAAAAAAAAGTTTATCTTTTATACCCCTAAAAATTTCATAAAGACCATGTGAATGTGTACAGAGTAAAAATGTTGAACAACAACAAAGTGTGGCTTCTTTATCAAATCCGCTATAACCTTTTTTGTGGTTAGTTTTGGTGTTACCAGTGAAATGGATGTTATTTACTAAGGAAAATCCACTTGGCACTACAAGTGCACTAGGAGAAACTAGGAGACAGCTAAAATAAACACAAGCAATACATCAAAATGACAATTTAAACAGATTTCTTTTTTTGTTTTGAAATTGATTAGACATTGGCTGGCATAGGAATGGCCCCCCTACCTGTTAAATATTCAACATATTGCTGCCGAACTTCATGGGCACTTTGGGGGAGCAAGCCAGGACGGCAAAATTCTAGGCCCAGCAGGGTATTGTCAGCTGAAAGTCCGGCCTCAGGCCCAATTGTGGCCATATAATTTGGAGAAAGTTTACGCAAACAATTGTGCAGGATGCAGCAGCAAAAAACAATGTAGTTGAGTTTATACTCCGCCATGTGGATGGAAGTGAGAAACAGGCGGAACCGGCTGGCCATTATCCCGAAGGCATTCTCAACAAACCTTCGGGCTCTGGCCAGCCGGCAATTGAAAACCCTCCTCTCCGGGGTTAGGGTCCTCTGGGGAAATGGCCTCATGAGATGTGGTCCCAGACCAAGGGCTTCATCAGCCAGAAACACAAAGGGGAGTCCTTCCACATTCTCTGCATCCGGTGGCAATGCAAGGTCATCAGTCTGGAGACGTAGAGCAAATTCTGACTGGGCGAAGACTCCCCCATCCGACATCCGGCCATTCTTCCCGACATCCACATAGAGGAATTCATAGTGTGCTGACACCACCGCCATCAACACAATGCTATGAAACCCCTTGTAATTGAAGTAATAAGACCCCGAACGGGGTGGTGGCACGATGCGGACGTGCTTCCCGTCTATTGCCCCTCCACAGTTAGGAAAGTCCCACCGCGTGGAAAACTGGGATACCACATTCTGCCATTTCTGTGGCGTGGAAGGAAGCTGTGGAGTCAAACAAGAAAAAAAAATATTAATACTTTTGCACATAACATTGCAAGCAGATTATACAAAAACATTGTTGGCCAACATCATTTTAACGTTTATTTTAAGGAGTATTTAAAGACAAAAATAGAAGGCACACTTATCAGATTCCTCACCCCCTCTGATGGCCCATTGTAAAAATTTTAGGGGGGGGCTAGATGAGTTTGGGACCCCCCAAAAAATACCACTCAGAATTTAATGTGAAAATATACATTTGTAGACATTTTTTGGGGGGGAAGGGTAAAGCACTAAAATGGAGCTGACATAATACATTGTTAAGTGACTAGGCTAGGTGTGTTTGGGCCCAGGATAGCATGCTGGAGAGGTTAGTGAAGGGAAATATGCATGTAGGCCAAAAAATGAGCATTAAAAGCTTACAGCATGCATGCAGACAAAGGGGACATTCACAACATATTACAATTATGGTATTTAGGGAATGATGAAAGAAATAAAATACATTAGCAAACATTAAATACATAGAATGTGATGTTAAAGGAGAAAACGTACCTCCATATAGTCCTCCTGCAGAACTTGGATTATGGCAGAACAGGTCTCTGGAATAATTATCCCCAGAGCCTGGGGGGAGATGCCTGTCGTGAACTTCGGGTCCTGCAGACTTCCCCCAGTCGCCAAGTAGCGTAATGTGGCGACTAGCCTCTGCTCAGCAGTGGCTTCCCGCATGATGGTGTCCTGCCTTGTGATATAGGGGGACACCAAAGCCAACAGATGCTGAAAAACGGGGTCCGTTATCCGGAGAAAATTCCTGTAGTCATCAGGATTATTCTCCTGGATCTCCCGCAGCAGAGGCATGTGACAGAACTGGTCACGCTGGAGCAACCAATTCTTGGTCCATGAACTCCTCCTCAACCTGTTCATGGACTGGTCTTGGTCCAAGACAAGAAGACCAACACCAAGCGCCCGCACAGCACGAACTCTACGACGAGTACGTACCCGCAACATGGCTAGAAAATGGTCGGCTGGTCAGAACAAACTAAACAGAACGCACTGAAGAACAGCAAGGCCTATGAAGAACGACCTGAAAATCAGAAACGAGCGGACAAGAACGCACTGAAAAACAGATACGACCTGACTACACGCCCTGAAAGACAAGATACAAACCCACAAGCACAAACTGAACCGCAGAAAACGAACTGAAGGCACAAAGACTAAAAAGCGCAAATTGTCTCTCACCAAACTTTTACTAACACGTGGTAACATGAGATCAGCAAAAGCAGCCCAAAGGGTGGCGCCATTGGAATGGAACTTCCCCTTTATACTGCCGTCGTACGGGTTGTACGTCACCGCGCTTTGCACCGGCGGGATTTTGGATTGACAGTGCGTATGCAAGGAAAGCTTGGCAGGAATCCCGTCAGGAAAACCGAAGCAGCCGTGTGTACAGGGCTTAAGAGCTGTGAAAATGTGGAAAAGACTCCCTCCAGAGGTGGTTCTGGCCAGCTCAGTAGATTACTTTAAGAAAAGCCTAGATACTTTCCTAAATGTACATAATATAACTGGGTACTGACATTTATAGGTAAAGTTGATCCAGGGAAAATCCGATTGCCTCTCGGGGGCTCAGGAAGGAATTTTTTCCCCTGCTGTAGCAAATTGGATCATGCTCTGCTGGGGTTTTTCGCCTTCCTCTGGATCAACTGTGGGTATAGAATTGGGTATATGGGATTGTATGATATTTTTTATTTTATTTATTTTTATGGTTGAACTAGATGGACTTGTGTCTTTTTTCAACCTGACTATGTAGCTATAACAGGAATTACGGTATCTTTGACATTGCAAGCCTATTAAATTTGCCACTGAAATATTGGTGATAAAAAAAGTGTAGTACATTACAGCAGCCCATCACGTTTAAGTTTATTAAATCAGTTAAGATATGATTTATTGGTTGACTTGTCATGGGTAACTGCATTTTTTTACATTAGCATTAATATTTTCAGTGCTGTAAGACAGGTACACTAGTGTTAGTAATGCCGCCAAGTTCTGGTGGTATTAAAGCCTCATATGGGGTGGGGAGAGCTCCCCTTGCTTCTTGCCCTGGTGACACCAGGACAAGAAATTAAGGGTTGAGAGTGTCACCACAACAGGAAGACACAGAGAGTAATAAAAATTGGATAGAAGTTCTAGACCAGTGGTCAGCAACCTTTTCAGGCAATTTTACAAGAATTAGTCAACTGGTTTGCAATTAAACAAAAGTGTACCGCAGTAATGTTTGTTTTCAATTTTTGCACTCATAATTTAGCTCCGGTTCACACGGCCGTGACTTGTTATGCAATTTGTGAGTTTAAAGTCGTGCCCCATTAACGGCAATTGAACCGTTCTAATCGATGCAACTCAAGTCTATCTCAATGTATACTAGCCCAAGTGCATGCACCTTCAGAACTTACATCAGCCCTAGTTCATGCACCTCCAGACCTCAGACCAGCCTTCAGATCTAAGATCAGTCACAATTAATGCACCTTTAGCCAATTCAAGCACCTTCACACCCAAGATCAGCCCCAATTTATGCACCTTCAGACCTCAGATCAGTCCCAATTTATATACCTTCTAACATCAGATCAGCCCCAATTCATGCATCTTCAGACCCCAGATAAACCTCAATTCATACACCTTCAGACCTCAGATCAGCCCAAATACATGCAGCTTCAGACCTCAGATCAGCCCAAATGCATGCACCTTCAGACCTTATGCCGCGTACACACAACCGTTTTTAATGTCATGGAAAAAAACCAAAGTTTTTCTCGACGTGATTCTTCTCAAGCCTGCCTTGCATACACACTATTGTGAAAAAAAATGCTTGAGCAAAGCGCGGTGACGTACAACACGTATGACAACACGTATGACGGCACTATAAAGGGGAAGTTCGATTCGGATGGCGCCACCCTTTGGGGTGCTTTTGCTGATTGCGTGTTACTGCGTGTTAGTAAAGGTTTGGTGTTAGCCGATTCGCGCTTTTCACTCTCTGTGCTTTTCAGTCCGTTACAGCATGACGAATGTGCTATCTCCATTACGAACGCTAGTTTTACCAGAACGAGTGCTCCCGTCTCATAACTTGCTTCTGAGCATGCGTGTTCTTTTCCCATCGTTAAAGCGTACACCCGACCGTTTTTCATGACGAGAAAAACAATGACGTAAAAAAACGACAAGAAAAAATAGAGCAGGTTCTACATTTTTAATGCCCATTTTTCTGGTCGACCCATGACCGTTTTTCACGACCAAGTTAAAAAATGGCATATTTCTCGTCATGAAAAATGGTCGTGTGTACACGGCATTAGAGTAGATCAGCCCCAATTCAGGCATCTTCAGACCCCAGACCAGATCAGCCCCAATTCATGCATCTTCAGATATCAGATCAACCTCAATTTCATGCACCTTCAGACCTCAGATCAGCCCCAATGCATGCACCTTCAGATCTTAGATCAGCCCCAATGCATGCACCTTCAGCCCTCAGATCAGCCCCAATGCATGAACCTTCAGACCTCAGATCAGTCCCAATGCATGCTTCTTCAGACTAGCCAAAATGTATGCACTTGTATATCTTAGATCAGCCCCAATGCATGCACCTTCAGACCTCAGATCAGCCCAATGCATACACTTACTGGCAGCAGCCTCTACAATGCTTTTATGGTCTAATGCTGAGCTGTTCCGGCAGAGCATTTGCCCAAGGGAAGGGACAAGGGGAGGTAGGCAGGAGAGGCAGCTGACCTGGGCACAAAGGTGGTTGGGGCGTCCCCTCGCTACATGCTCCAGATCAGTAGCTGGTACCCAGCAGGCTACAGCTTCACGTCTGCTCTGACAGCTAACACTGTCACTCCATGCTCCACCATGCCCATTCTTCACCCCATCCACCTACAGCTGACAGAAAAAGCACAGCGTGTATGTGCAACTACCGTCTAGCTCAGTGTTTCTCAACTCCAGTCCTCAAGGCGCCCCAACAGGTCATGTTTTCAGGATTTCCATTATTTTGCACAGGTGATTTGATCAGCTTCAATGCCTTAGTAATTACCACGGCAATTCCATCTGAGGGAAATCCTGAAAACATGACCTGTTGGGGCACCTTGAGTTGAGAAACACTGGTCTAGCTGTTAAAAAAAAGCAATTGGCCAGGCATGTTCAGTGCACACCTAATGCCAACCATGTGGAGCAGGCGTAAGGGGGTAGAGAATGGTTACAGGGCGGTACATACATTAGCAGCAGGGGAGGGGGGGGCGCAGTTTTACATCATTGCCCTGGGCACTGGACAAACTTCTCCCAGCAGTGATTGGCCGCTTTGGGCCTCATGAATTTTCCTATTGGCTATTAAGGCAGACTATTATATTGATGGGCAAGTAGCAATGTTTAAGGGTCAATAGTGTTTGGCCGGAACCAACACTCTCTGGGAGTGTCAGAGTTACGTCAGAATGGTCACATTTGAGGTCCCCAAAATTGAACCAGCCGCCAATAATTACTGTAGATTTCTGGCCAGTCCACAGACAAACCCAGATAAGGAACAGTGGAAGCAATGCTCATAGTAACAAAAAAAGATGCAAGCCATCAGCAGATAAATGGCATTTGAAGTCGGTTCCTTTTCCCCCAGGTTAACAGAACATCTCAACATTATATTTTTCTTGTCCAACTAAAACACAACAAAGAGTTGTCTAAAAAGGGGGTATAGGTGCTATTTTATATTTAAAGAATATAATTCCAATCCATGCAGTATTTATTGTATAATCTGCTCCTCCTTACCATAGTTAACATCTGCAGTTTGATGCATCATAGGAACTTTCACCACCGATCCATCGGTGCTGATAAAAGGCAATGTCTGTGTGTCTGTGAAGGAGAATTTGGTTTTCCATCTGCTTCTGAAATACATTGTGCTCACAAGTGTGATCTGTGTAAAACCTGGCACCAAAGGTCCACAAGGCACGAGAGTCTTTATCCCACCTGTATGGAAAGCAGGCATCAGGCTTTTACTAATTACTTCTTGAAAAGACTGACACTATAATCATACTTTTATGTTGTATCTATCAACTATACACTTCAGGTTTGATTCACAAAGCTTTCACATCAGTATAAGAATCCCTATTTTCAAAAAAATAATAGGATTTTTAAAACAGCTTACCTGTAAAATCCTTTTCTTGGAGTACATCACGGGACACAGAGCAGCATAGTCATTACTATGTGGGTTATATAGAATTACCTTCAGGTGCTGGCACTGGCAACTTCCAAAACAGGAAGTACCCTCCCCTATATAAGCCCCTCCCATCCGGGAGTACCTCAGTTTTGTAGCAAAGCAATACGTGTCCCCAAAAGAGGGGTGGGAGCTCTGTGTCCCGTGATGTACTCCAAGAAAAGGATTTTACAGGTAAGCTGTTTTAAAAATCCTATTTTCTTGTTCATACATCACGGGACACAGAGCAGCATAGTCATTACTATGTGGGACGTCCCAAAGCAATGCCAAATGAGGGGGGGGGGGATACACCATACATAAGCTGGGCGCCATCAGGCATGAGGATCTTTTGCAGCCTGCAACACACTGCGCCCAAAGGCGACATCCTCCTGACTTCTAACGTCCACCTGGTAGAACCTAGTAAACGTGTGTACTGAAGACCATGTTGCGGCCTTACAAATTTGAGCCAGGGAGGCCTGGTGATGCACTGCCCATGAAGTTCCAACTGCTCTCGTGGAGTGCGCCCTAACTTTGAACGGAGGCGGTCTACTTCTCAAGCCATAGGCTTGTATTATGACCTGTCGAATCCACTTGGCTAAAGTAGATTTTGATGCTGCCTGACCCTTTCTGGGGCCTTCCGGCAGAACAAACAAAGAATCCGTTCTACGAATCTGAGCAGTGGCTTTTAGATAAGTTTTAACTGCTCTTACTACATCCAAAGAATGCAATAACTTTTCCTCTACCGAGCTAGGTTTGGGGAAAAAAGAAGGAAGAACCACATCCTGGTTCAAGTGAAACCTCGATACCACCTTAGGAAGAAAGGCTGGGTGAGGGCGTAATACTACTCTGTCCTTATGAATAACCAGATATGGCTCCTTACAGGACATGGCGGCTAATTCCGACACTCTTCTAGCCGAGCATATGGCTACTAAAAATATCAATTTTCTGGTGAGTAGAACCAAGGAAATGTGCCGCAAAGGTTCAAACGGCTGCTTCTGCAGAACCGACAGAACCAAATTTAGATCCCATGGGCATATGGGAGCTTTAATCGGTGGAATAATACGAGTCACCCCTTGCATAAAGGATTTGACAAGTGAATGCATAGCCAGGGGCCTTTGAAATAGTATTGATAAGGCCGAAACCTGGCCCTTGATTGTACTTAAGGCAAACTTCCTGTCTACAGCCCACTGCAGGAAGTCCAGAATTCTGCCTATAACGTACTTACGTGGATGCCATTTTCTGGCCTCGCACCAAGTGATGTACGCCTTCCAAACTCTATAGTAGATCTGCCTGGATACAGGCTTCCTGGCATTGATTATAGTTGATACCACAGAGTTAGAGAGACCTCTCTTCTTTAGGATGTGGGATTCAATAGCCAGGACGTTAAACTTAGAGTTAGTAAGGAAGGGTGGTATATCGGTCCTTGCGAAAGCAGGTCCGGACGACGTGGAAGGGTCCAAGGACTCCCCACAGACATTTTGATGATCTCCGCGTACCAGGCCCTTCGGGGCCACGCTGGAGCCACCAGGATCACCGGCTTCTTTTCCAACCTGACTCTGCGAAGGAGTCGAGGCAACAATTGTAGCGGAGGGAATGCATATATCAGTCTGAACTGATCCCAAGGGAACACCAGAGCATCCGAGCCGCAAGCGAGGGGATCCCTTGTCCGGGAGACAAATCTGTCCACCTTTGCGTTGAATCTGGATGCTAGCAGATCTACCTCCGGTGTTCCCCACCGCTGACATATTGCTCGGAAGACCTCGGGATGAAGGGACCATTCCCCTGGGCATAACTGTTGGCGACTCAGAAAGTCCGCCTTCCAATTCTCCACCCCTGGAATGAAGACAGCTGATATACATGGGACATGCTTTTCTGCCCATTCCAGGATGTGACTTACTTCCCTCTGGGCTGCACGACTCCTGGTGCCTCCCTGATGATTGATATATGCCACTGCTGTGGCATTGTCTGATTGAATTCTGACAGGGGACCCTTGGAGTCTGGATGTCCAGGCTACTAGGGCATACCGGGCTGCTCGTATCTCTAAGAGATTGATGGGCAGGGTTTTTACTACATTTGACCATCTGCCCTGGAGAGACCATTGCTCCAGTACTGCCCCCCAGCCTATAAGGCTGGCATCTGTAGTGACCACCTTCCAGGATATCGGACTGAAGGGTTTTCGCTTCTGGAGATTCTGGGGGATCAACCACCAGCAGAGACTCTTCCGAACGGAAGGGGACAAAGCCATCGGGAAGTCTAGAGCCTGAATTTTTCCGTTCCAGGCTGACAATATGGCCCTCTGTAAATTCCTTGAGTGGAATTGGGCGTATGGCACAGCTTCGAATGATGCTACCATCTTTCCTAGCAGCCTCATGCACAGGCGTATGGACGGCTGTCTTTTTGCACAAAGCAGACGGACCAAGCCCCTCAAAGAGGATACCTTGTCTAGAGGTAAGAAAATCTTCCTCTGGTCTGAATCCAGCCGTAGCCCTAGATATACCAGGTTTTTCACTGGCTGTAGGGCTGACTTGTCCAGGTTGATGACCCAACCGTGAGATTCTAGATACTTGATTGTATCGACAATTACCACTTCTAGCTTGGCAACTGAGTGGTCCATCAACAACAGGTCGTCTAGGTATGCCATTATCGTTACACCTCGTGTTCTTAGATCGGCCAACAGTGGGGCCAGAATTTTTGTGAACACTCATGGTGCTGTGGCCAGACCGAATGGTAAGGCTCTGAACTGAAAATGGCGCCCTTCTACTGCAAAGCGTAGAAATTTTTGATGACCTGGAAAGATGGGAACATGCAAGTAAGCATCTTTGATGTCGATCGAGGCTAACCATTCCTCCCCCTGTAGGGCAGCGGTGACCGATTGGATCGACTCCATCCGGAAAGACCGGACGTTTAGAAATTTGTTTAGACTCTTTAGGTCCAATATGGGTCTTATGTCCCCGTTTGGTTTCGGGACTGTGAAAAGGTTTGAGTAGAAACCCAACCCCCACTCTTCCATAGGAACCTCCATAATTACTCCTTGGAGCAATAGTTGTTCTAACGCCAATAGGAGAGACCCTCTTTTCAGAGGGTCTGTTGGCATGCCTGACCACATAAAATGGGAAGGAGGAGACTCTTTTAACTCCAACTTGTATCCCAGAGTTACTGCGGAGAGCACCCATCTGTCTTTGATCGTCTCCCGCCAGGTCTCTGCGAACAACTGAAGTCTTCCCCCCACCCGTTTGAGTGGGGGCAGCCCTTCATAGGCTTGACTTGGAGGCTGGTTTAGTACCCCTTCGGATCCAGGGTTTCTTATTACCCTGTGACTGTCCCTGATTTTTACCCCCTGAGTTTGACCGAGGAGGCCGTCGGAACTGCTTAGTAGCAGACGTCGCAGGGATAGGAGAGGTAGTCCTCTTAAAAGATGGCCCCCTAGACCTCTTCTTACTCGGTAAGAGAGTACTTTTACCACTGGAAATCTTCTGGATATACTTATCCAGGTCTTCGCCAAAAAGGCGTTCCCCATGAAATGGGAAGCTAACTAAGAGCTTCTTACAGGGAGCTTCAGCAGACCAGTTCTTGAGCCACAGAAGCCTACGCATATGTACCAAAGACAGCGTGAGGCCTGATGGATAGAATCCTTGATGGCGTCAACCGCAAAGCATAATGCTCTAGGCAGATCAGCCAGAGCCTGGGCCTGCTGGTCTGGCAAATCCCTCAGGACCATTTTCATCTGATCCTTTAAAGCTTGGCAGACCCCAATAGCTGCCACTGCTGGCTGTGTAACAGCCCCTGCTGTGGAAAAAGCAGATTTTAATAAAGATTCCAATTTTTTATCTACTGGATCTTTGAACATTTGAACATTATCTACTGGGCATGTCAGTGATTTGTTCACAGAAGAGATGGCTGCATCCACCGTAGGAACATTCCATCTCTGGGTGAACTTTTCCTCCATGGGATAGATCACCGGAAATTTCTTAGGCGGAACAAATAGTTTATCAGGATGTTCCCAGTCCTGGTATATAAGTCCTTCCAATAATGGATGTATTGGAAAGGAGCAATTAACCTGGGGAGCTTTTAGCGACCCCAATGAGGAGACAGCAGTAGTTGATGGTTCAACAAGAGGCATTTTAAATGCAGATCGAACCATGTCAGTTAGGGTCTGGACCCACAATCTTTCAGTCTGTGATGCTGAAAATGGTTCATCTACTGTCGATTCCTCAAAAACAGAGTTAACCTCCTCCTGATCCCCTTCAGGTAGGTCGGTCCCTTCCTGGGACTGTTGCTCTGCCAACAGGCACTCTAATGGAGGTGATGGAGATCTGGCGCGCTTTCTTTCCTGCAGAGAAGAAGCGATCCATGCTGCCAATCTCTGCTCCAATCCCTCCAGAGTTGAGGCAAAAACCTCCTCTGTTATATATGCAGGAGCAGGTGGACTGAGGACAGCCGCAGTACCTGGCACTCCCGGGGGTTCCTTAGGGGTATTAACCTCTGATTTCTCAGGGGAGGAGGGTGCAGATGACTGCTCCAGATCCTCAGAGCCCGATGGAGACCCCCTACACTTCCTGAGAGGTATATCTCAGAGTTTTTTAGGCGGCATATTCCTTAGTTCAAAGCTGAGGTATTCCAGCCGCAATACACCCCTTTACTGAAATAGTCTAATGCAATTTGCTGCTATGTACATCAGTGGGTGTCTACTAATGCATCTTTCTGGGGATGCCTGTATCAACCGCCCGCTGTAAGCCCCTATACCATGCTACCAGCTCCTTTTCATGCTCTGTGTCCATAGCAAGCAGCGTGGACTGAGTCCTTTTATCTTGCTGGGACGCCCGCACATGCGCAGAAGCGCTGGGCACACAGAGCGCGTCATCCGCCAGGCTCCGCCCACTTTTTTTGAAGCTAAATCTATAAAAAGAAAGCGTGTGTGCGCGCGCGCGTGCACGTGTGCACTCTTGGCACCCTGTAGGGAGAGGAGCCAGGGTCCCTGTTTCACCAGGACTCGGGGATGGAAGGAAACTACTTGGCAGCATGACAGAGGAATGCAGCTTCCCTGATAGAGAGCTCACTCATCTGCCTGGACTTTTACCATGGAAGGAATAGTCCCAAGAAAAAAAGACGTTCCACAGCGGCCTCTAGTGCACAAACACAGGTACCGCACTTTTGTCTTTTTTTTTTTTTAAAACCTCCTTTATGAAAAGACATTTCTAGGATTTCTTAGGCATATACAGCTATTAGCGGGAATACCTTTAGGTAACAGGCAGAAAGACATATTAGGCTTGGGGGTCCCCTCAATAGAACCAAGTTCCTGAGGGGCCCCCACTTACCTTTTCCCCGCCGCAGGACTTTGTTTGGTCCACAGAAGCCCAAACTTCACCTCTCACGGCAGGCATTGTACTAGACCTTCAGGGACCGGGTTCCCAAGGATTCCACTCCCCTGGACCTGTATAGCACCCTGCACAGATAGCCTCTTGGTTTTGGGTATGACCAGAGCTCTGGATCCCAGGGTCCAGCCCTCCTAAGAGAGGCATTACAGGCACAACCCTGCTCTTCTCTGCAAGGCCCGGGTACCGACCGTTTAGCTATGAAGCTTTTTTGGTCGGATCCGGAATAGCTTGCTAAGGCCCAGAGAACCTGTACACAAGCCCAGATGAATACATGTTAACCTTGGCCAACACCTTAGACACTGGCAAAAAACTGAGGTACTCCCGGATGGGAGGGGCTTATATAGGGGAGGGTACTTCCTGTTTTGGAAGTTGCCAGTGCCAGCACCTGAAGGTAATTCTATATAACCCACATAGTAATGACTATGCTGCTCTGTGTCCCGTGATGTATGAACAAGAAAACAGTGATTTTCAACTGAGGCCAATGAGATTTGAGAATAAGGGCTCATTTACACTTTCTTCGGCTTCAACACACATTAAAGCGTCTACCGCTTCAACATGCTTTTATGATGTGTTTTTGATGCTTCGGTGGTGCTTCGATGAAGCTCTTTTGAAGCTTTGTTAAAGCTTGGCAGATGTCCTGTGTGTGTGGATATCTCATAAAACAAAGCAAAGTAAAGCCTTTCAAAAGCTGCAGGTGCTTCAAGTGAGCTTTGCCATAGACTGCTATAGAGGCTTTGAGGACACTTTGAAGCGACATGAGGTATAATTTTTGAAGCAAATCAAATGCAAGGTGTAAACAGGACTGTAAGCTAATCATTTTATTTAGTGATAGGGGCTTTGACTGGCATTCAGAGAGCTTTAATGGCTAGTTTACACTTGCTTCAAAACAAGGCTTTGCCCCTGTCAATACCAGTCAAAGCTCCTGTCACTAAATAAAATGGGTAGCTTACAGTCCTGTTTACACCCTGCGTTTTCTTTGCTTAGGCTTTGCTTCAGAATTTATACCCCATGTCGCTTTAGTGGTGCTTCAAAGCGTCTTCAAAGCCTCCATAGAACTCTTTGACAAAGCTCGCTAGAAGCACCTGCAGCTTTTGAGAGGCTTTAATTCAGCTTTAGCTTCACATTGTTTTGGAGAAATTGCAGGTATGAGATATCCACACACACCCAGGGCATCTGTCAAGCTTCAACAAAGCTTCAAAAGAGCATCACCGAAGAATCACCAAAGCTTCATCAAAGCACCATCGAAGCATCAAAAACACATCATAAAAGCATGTTGAAGCAGTAGGTGCTTTAATGTGTGTTGAAGCCAAAGCAAGTGTAAATGAGCCCTAAAAAAGCCTGTCTGAAGCCTTGTTTGGAAACAAGTGTAAACTAGCCCTTGGGGCTCATTTACACTTGCTTCGGCTTCAACACACATTAACGGCTAGTTTACACTTCAAAACAAAGTTTTAGCTCTCTGAACGCTAGTCAAAGCTCCTGTCACTAAATAAAATGGTTAGCTTACAGTCCTGTTTACACCTTGCTTTGCTTCAAAAATTTTACCCCATGTAGCTTTAGTGGTGCTTCAAAGCGTCTTCAAAGCCTCCATAGAAGTCTGTGGCAAAGCTCGATTGAAGCCCCACCAAATCCCCATTGAAGCCCCACTAAAGCTTTATCAAAGCCCCACCGAAGTCTCATCGAAGCACCAAGCAAAAGCAAGGTGTAAACAGGACTGTAAACTAACCATTTTATTTAGTGACAGGAGCTTTGACTGATGTTCAGAGAGCTTTAACAAAGCCTGTCCGAAGCCATGTTTTGAAGCAAGTGTAAACTAGCCCTAACTGTCCCGTGACTAAACTAAAAATACTTTTCCAGGTGTTTTTTAATCAGTAGGTATTGCTTTGTGAATGTGTAGGCTAAGTTAAGGTGACCAGATTTTTAAAATGAAATCCGGGGACATTTTTTTTACTAGTAATGGTGACAATCAGCGACTCTCTGCCCGTCGCCATCGCCACCCTGTTAAAGCCTGTTAAAGAGGGACCCCAGAAGTCGGTGTTCGGGGCCACTATGTGCAAAACCAGCTGTACAGTGGAGGTAAGTATGATATGTTTGTTATTTTCTTTTAAAAACGGTCCTTTACAATTACTTTAAGTCTAAAGCCCCATACACACGGTCAGACTTCCATCAGACTTTTCCTTGGATTTTTCTCCGAACTGAGTTGGCACACCCATAGCATACACACCACAGGACTTTTCTGCAAACTTTCCCAAAACTTTTTGCAACATCACATGGTTTTTCTGCTCTTTTCTGCTCTTTACCGCCACCCTTTGGTCAACTTCTGCTATTGTTGGTTGATTTTAACATTAGTTGTTTGGTCCATCGGACAAAAGTCCTATGGTTTTCTGTACACACAGTACGACTTTGCTCCATAGGACAAAACCAAACCCAAAAAAGTTTGTCTGATGGAGCGTACACACGGTCGGATTGTTGGTCCAACTTGCTCAAAATGAAGTTTGTTGGGCAAAAGTCTGACCTTGTGTATGGGGCTTTACTCTCCGGGCCCCGGCTACTACTGGGTGGGGAGCGGAGGAAGATCACTTCGCCAGGGAAGGCAAGGAGATAAGCAGGTAGGCGGCTGGCCGGGACTTGAGCCAAGGCAGAAGAACATGCGAGCGGAGCGGAATGGGCACCCGAAACTGAAGAAATATTCCCTCCGCTCCAATCAGCACATAATCATCAGAAAGGGGCACAGATAATGTAAAAAAATACACCCCCCTAAGCTAGTAGGAGCGGCGGAGCGGGGGTGTGTAATTCAGATTTTTTTTTATTCTGCACTGACTGTCTTTGAAATTGCCCCAGCCCCTGTTCAAATCCAATCCGGGGACAAAACTGGGGACAGACTTGTTCTGGGGACAGTATCCTCAATCTGGGGACTGTCCCCTGAAACTGGGGATGTCTGGTCACCCTAGGCTAAGTGGCACCTTTCTCTATGTCACCCTTTGCTCCTCTTTCATATCACTGCCAAGCAAGTCTGAACCAGAAAGAAAAAACACTGCTTCTCTACCCACTTCCCTGCTACATTTTGCTTATATTCAGTATTTGCGTTAAACAGGAAACAATGGCATCTCTGGTTTCTATGTCTGAACTAGTAGCATAGTATCCAGGGCAGTCACATTAGACACTGCAAAATTCTCCCACTAGTCTACACATGATTTACCTACGTGGAGGGTGAAAAAAAAGTGTTCAGACAGAGAGGGACATGAAGTTTGCTGCTCTTAGTAGTATGAAGCTCCCTTGGTATATGTGGATAATAAAACCATGTTCAGGTTAGGCTAGTGATGCCATGGGGTATCTCCCAGGCCCAGGATATATAATGCATTGTCTCAGAGATAGTCACAGGACTACACTGACCAGTTTATAATAAGTGCTACTGGTAACAGTCAACTGCTACTTTCTGCATCATACATTGTATTCCTTCTTCAAAATTACAAATTTCGTTTTTTTCTTCATAGATGATTAGCCAAAGCTAAAAAATTTGATTACAAAAACACAGTCTATACCAGGTGTATGCTACAGATATGTGTAAGGCAGGCCATAGGCAGTGCAAATTTCTTTCCTGCAGCCAGGATTCCCCCATCAGAACAGACAGCGCTGAGGGGGAATCCCTCCTGCTGAGCAATTGTCTGCTCCCAGCACAGGGAAGGGGGGCAGGCGGGGAAAGCTGCCCCCTCTGGGAGAAGACAGTGGATATTGCTAGCGGCTATCAAGGGCATAGCGTCGAGTGGGGCCATCTTGCCCTCACTCGACTCTCTGCCTATCAGTACATCGGATCAGATCGTTTCCGCCGCAGCTGATCTCTCCCGTAAGCCGCGGAAACGGCGAGAAGTGGCAGGGGGGGGCACCACTCCCTCTCCCCATAAAAGTGATCCTGTGACGAATCTGCCGCTGGGACCACTTTTATGTTAAAGAGGATTGCTCACTGTGCAAAAAAAACTCGGGGTTATGGCAGCTAGCTGCTGCCATAACCCCGGTATTTAACGGCAAAGTAGCATAGTACATACACGGTGGGCAGTCCGTATCAGCGTCAGTGTGTTTTAGGTAGGATAATTTTTTTTAAAAAAATGTGCACTATTGTTTCTAGGCTGTACTACGGGTACAAACAACAACTAGCATACACATACAGTATGTGGTATCGCTGCAATTGTCAGGAGCAGGAGAATTTATTTTGGGTTGTTCTATAGTGGTAAATTATGGTGACAGCAAGATACATTTTTATTATTTTGTACTATTTTGGACCATTTTTCTTTTGATAATAAAAGAAAGCCCAATTTGTCCTGAAAAAAAAACAAACAAGGTATAATCCACCTGGATGCACAAAGTAGTTGTGATGATATGTACGGTTTTACTAACACATGTCAGAGTTGTTTAGATTTGTTTTACCCTTAGGCGTGAAGGGGTTAAGCTCAAGCCATCGCCATCTTGGGCTAGAACTTCTGTTAGATTGTTATTGGTTCAAAAAGGAACCTGCCCAACACACATGCCTCAATGTCAATACAAGAACGAGCGCACGGGCAAAGGTGGTAACGTCAAATATCTAAAATAGCACATCTTACTTTATTTTACATCTAACTTTACTAAAAGAAACACGTCAAACTGGAAATCTGGCATTTCAGGGACTTTCTTCTCAAGGTGACAAGCAACTGGTGCTAAACACAACACCTATTTAAGTGACCTTCTACCAAGAGTACGTTAATTGGTCCATCCACCAGGGACCCTCCAGGATGTGCTGCCTATTATTCCTGTTTGATTTATATTGTTGAAATTGTCTTCATCCCTTTTGAGGAAATTTCCTTTTGCTTCCTGTCATGGTTGCACGGTTTCCCCAGACGGAACACAGACAGCGGTTAACAAACAGAGGTTTTAGTCCTTACCCAAGCTATCTGACAATAAAAAGAACATTTTCGGCTAGAGACCCACTTTACCAAGCTATATGGGCACAAAGTTGCACATAATATCTGTGTTTTAAACTTCATCTGTCTGCTTGTGTTCTCTCTCTTTTTTATATGACACAACTCAACTAATATAAAAGATATGTTTAAATGAGCACAAATGCCATCAAACATAGTGCCTTCTTCTGGGTTCTATACAGTGGGGGCTGAGCTGGACAACCAATCCACTAACAGTCAGATACTTAAAAGATCAGTCTGTCAGGTTTCTGTGATAATGAGCATTTGTAGAAGACCAATTTGGTGTTCCCAAGGATGTGGAGTCTAAGCCCCAGCCTGCTTCTTCCCCAGGGCCCCTGATGGGGAGGATGGACTTACAGCAAGCTGGAACCAGGGCACGGCCCCTAGGTATGCCCAGGTGACAATACACAAAGACAACTCTCATATGCAGAGTACAGATGGCAGGAGATAGAAGAGGATCCGGGAAACGTGCCGAGGTCAAGGTGGAAGCGGCACGCAAAGGGAAAACAGTAGACAAAACCAGGGTCGGTACATGGCAAATCAGACACAGAATACAAGTAATGCAAGGCAAGCCAAGAGCTCAGAGAAACTGGGAAGTTGCTCAGGCAACCCAGGTTGCACTAAGGATGTCTTATATAGGGAAGCAAACTGAGACGCAGGCCAGCTAGCGATGCCACCTCATCCCTTTAAACCCAAACACATGTGAATTACACAGGTTCTGAGGCTAATTTAATGCAGATGAGGCACCAAATGAATCTAATTACTACGTTAATCAGCCACAGAACCTGTGTAATTAATATGTGTTCAGTTTTAAAGGGATAAGGTGGTAACTCTAGGTCTAGCAAGTGATAGAAGGGAAAATAATATAAATCCACAGTGGAACAGGTGAAGCAAGAAGCCAGCAGCATGTGTGAATGGAATCACAGATCTTAGCAGAACCCCTGCAGCAAGGGGGTAAGAATTTCATAGGTAGAAAACTGCAGGCTAAACCATGATGCAGTCAACCTAACTAACGATGTTCAGTCTGATGAATCAGCCACACCTCAGACTTTGTACCTGAATTAACTTCTTCAGCCACCTACAGTGACCCTCATAAGGAGATCCTATTCTTTATGTTGGACTTTACTAAGAGAAAGCCGGGCCAAAACTATTCAGAAAACAAGATAGGAGATGTGCACATCCAAACTGTTGATATATTACAAGGACATTATGATTACTAGAGTTAGTATTTGGACTAGTTAAGGTGGCCATAAGTGCACACCAAAAGTACCAGATTGGGAACATCTGCCTGTCCTCTGCACCGCTGTTTATCGTATGACATTGTCTTAAGTTGACCATACAATATACAAATTGATCGTACTATCTTCTGTAGATCTATCATCAACTATGGGGGCCTGCCCGAATGGATTAAATTTGAATGTATTCTTTAGGTTTATCCTTATATAACATTTTGTCCCACTGTCTCCAGTGTTTGTTTACATCCTCTTCCCAAAGTCTTATGTGTGCTGCATCTGTGCTGTATCTTCCCGTAGTCTTCTATGAGGCTGTAACTCAATGCTGGAGACACTCAGGGAAAAGCCTCATAGAAATCTACATAGGGCTACTGCGTAGGGGCCACCAGCTCACGGAAGGCTTTCGGAAGAAAATGTAAAAAATATTGAAGGCTGCATTATCTAGATCAGTGGTTCTCAACTCCTGTCCTCAGGACCCACTAACAGGCCAGGTTTGCAAGATAACAAAATACATCACAGATAATATCATTTGCTGCTCAGTGATTGCAGTATTCTAGTCTGCATCTCCCCAATGTAAAACTTAAAATCTGGACTGTTAGTGGGTCCTGAGGACAGGAGTTGAAAACCACTGATCTAGATCAAGGTAAGTATACAGAGGTGAAGGGTGGGCTAGTTTAGGTCTGGGAAGAACATGCAAAAAGGATAGGTGCGCTTTGTTTAAAAGTTCACTTATCCTTTTAAAGAGTGACAAAGTAGTTACACTAAACAAACAAGAGCTCCCTCTAGTGGCTAATTTATATATATGTAGCGGAGCCTCACTCTCCCTCTCGGCTTTTTCTCGTTAGATTGGCTTGTGTCTAGGGGTACCTGGGAGAGGAGAGTGCAGGAACACTATGCCAAGCTCTCCCTTCGTATGTGTATGAGGGTTGAGCAGAGTTACTTGAATTACCTCCGGGTCTGTTCACTGCATACGAAGCCTCCAGCTGTTCCGTGGAGATGTGTCTGCCAATAACATAGAGCCCCACACCAATCGAAAGTCCAACGCTCCTTTATTTCTCTACTTTCAGGGTGAACACAATCAGTTGAACTTTCAGTAACAGACAGACAGGAGTGTGGATACGAGTAGGCCCAGGCACAACTGAACTCTCCTATTCCTTTGCTAGCAAATAGGCCTGGCGCACGGTCTCTGCCACCGACCGTGAGTTTTGGTCGCTGTCACCGACCGGATGAACTGTTGAGGCCCCTGCCACAGGCCTAATAGCAGGTCTCTGCCACTGACCCGAGTTGAATAGTTGGACCGCTGCCACCGGTCATTGAACATGAACCACCTTCCTCTCCTTCACTTGGCCCCTGTTCGGGAAAGATATCCCTCCGGGCGGTCTCTAGAGGTTCACCCGGCACTGGCAATCTGCTGCACCAGGTCTTCGGATGAGTCCCTCCTCCGGTCCCTTAAGCCTCTGGATTCGGGTGCCCCACTCCCAGGGCCCCCTAGGACAATCCCTCCCTCGCGGGACGGTACTGGGCCCCAGGCATCCGGCTGAGTACCTCACCCCAGACTGAAGGTGTCTGGGATAGAACACGAACTCCAGGTGTCCAGGCCTAGGCCGCCTGGACACCGACTGCGAACAGCAGCCCTCAGGCTGAAGGTGCCTGGGACTCGAACCTCGTGGCGAAGATGTCCGCTCCCCTTATACCCTCTCCCAGCAAGCACGGCGGGTTCCCCGCCCCGCCGTACAACCGCTGCGAGAGGTCACAAAGGGTACGGCACTGCAGCGATGGTTCAACCCCGGCCCAAAGTGACAGCGCCACCTGCTGGGCCGCAGGGAACTATGCATCACTGGTGTCTTCACCAGTTTTAAAAGTATATACCCGCTACATATATTTATAATAATATCTATATTTAATGCAATTATAATAAAGGACTAGCATTGTTTGCCATGAAGTTCTAATAATAGTGCATTGTGGCACAGATTTGCAGCAGAGATCTCCTCACCTCCTGTGTTTCTTGTGACCCACTGATTGATCTGACTTGCTGTCCATGTGTGCTCACTGAAGTTAGTCTGTTGGAGGCTGCTGTTTGCCCATAGTGCAACATTTTCAATAAACTGGGCAGAGAGGGAGGTCCCAGTCTGAACGAACAAAGCACATGCCAAGTGCATGGACGTTTCCTGGCTGGAGTTCGCCAATTCCCTGTGCATAGCTTTCATGAAATGTTGTACAGATTCATCTAAAATAACAAAGAAAGCATACATGTTACTTTACAGACTATAATAAAATCAATACAATACCCGCCTTTTCTTACACTCTCTGCCCATTACAGAAAACATCTAGTGACCAGAATAAGAAGCTATGAATGACCTCCCCTTCTGAAAATGCCATTTCCACTGCTGCCCATGGAGAGTGGCTTTTGGCAACTGGCAGGTAAATCATCTAACTGTAAGATGCATGCAGTTCAGGGATTTTGACTTCAATGGTTGCATATTTGTTGACTCACAAATTACAAAATTCAAATGATGAGCATGACAGCCTAGTAACTGGCATTTGCAAATGGAAGTCATTAAAGACAGTTTCTATGTTTTTCTCCCACAGTCTGTTGATTGATATTCATCAGCATGGTTCCCCATGCTGACAATAACCCAGATAGCAAGCAATTGTGCTGCAAGTTTGAAAATGACTTGCTAAGCTATTGCTAGACTTGCCAGGCTTCGCAAGTTTGTTGCACAATTGCAGCAAGTCCGCATTGCATGACTCCAGATCAACTTTCTTTACAAACATTCTGCAAGTCTGCTGCAAGTTCAGGTTCAGTTATCTTGTGCTATAGTCATCCCACCACAGGGGTCACTGTGACTTGCAGAGATCTTGCTGTAGACTACCTACTGCAACTTTGCTCTTGCTAGAGACTTGCCAGTGCCACGCAAATTTGCTACAAATTTGAAAAGTGTCAACTAGAACTTGTTCTCTGCTAGTGTACACCTTGCCAATGAAAATGTGCAGCAAGTTAACAGACTTACAATTCAACACTGCCACAAATTTGTGGCAAGTTCTCTTTGCTATCTGGGAAGTTAAAGTGGAACTAAACCCTCCTGTCTTTTCCAGCCAAGGAAGCTGACATCTTGGCCTCTGTTTGATCTGCAGTTGTCATGGTGCTGCACTTGTGTTCAGTTCTGACACCAGCCATTTGATGATTTGACAGTGTGGTTGAGAGCACAAGCCAATGTTACAGTTAGCATTCCCACCATGTAGGAAATGTAACTGTTTTTATTTAAAAGTTCCATCTATTAAATCTTCTGCCCTTCCTGTTTTAAGTTTGGATAGTAAGTCAGGGTTTGTGCATTATCAAATGTAAATACAGACTTTCAGATCATTTTGGAAGCTGCAGTAGATCACTAGATCAGTGTTTCTCAACTCTAGTCCTCAAGGCGCCCCAACAGGTCATGTTTTCAGGATTTCCATTAATTTGCACAGGTGATTTGATCAGTTTCAATGCCTTAGTAATTACCACAGCCATTTTATCTGAGGAAAATCCTGAAAACATGACCTGTTGGGGCGCCTTGAGGACTGGAGTTGAGAAACACTGCACTAGATAACTAGAGCTAGAAAATAGTCACTGAATGTAGAATGGTGGAATGTGGCCCTGGTGGAGCACTGCAGTCACTACGTATGGATTACGGTCAGATTCACTTCTATATCATGATTCAAAGATCAACAACATGTTCTAACCCAGTCAGAAATTAGCTGCTTTTAAATTTCTCTCTACAAATTTACTTTAAACTTCAGAAAGTTCGATATTGGATTGGGTGATATGGGTTTACCCCACCAATCAATTTGTATAGTTTATGATTATTATGGTTTATGAATTTGTATGGATATCAATGAATATTAGTGGCTGACCAATCCACTGTTTCTATATATTTTTTTCAGTTACAGTAAATAAAGTAGTACATCCCTTGAAGGGTACCAGTGCAGCTGGTATATGACTAGTATACAGTTGCGAAAAAAATTATGTGAACCCTTTTGGAATGATATGGATTTCTGCACAAATTGGTCATACAATGTGATCTGATCTTTATCTAATTCACAATAGACAATCACAGTCTGCTTAAACTAATAACACACAAAGAATTAAATGTTACCATGTTTTTATTGAACACACCATGTAAACACTGAGACTGTCTATTGTTGTGACCATAGGCGTGCGCAAGGGGTGTGCCAGGTGTGCCTGGGCACACCCTAATCCTGGGGTTAGCAACCCGTCAATGGCGAGCAGGCGACAGGTAAACCGCAATCCTTCCTTGTCGACCCTCAGATACTGGACAGGAAAAGCTGCAGGGTGGAATTTAGTGGAACTGATCTGTATTTTCCTCCTGCAGCAGCTGAAAGTAGGCTTCTCCTCCTCTCCCTGTCGTTGACATTCAGCTGCCACAGGATAAAAATAAAGGGGATCGGTACCAATATATGCCACCCCTCCTGTCCCTGTTCCTCATCTTTCTGTTGCACGGGTCCCCCTGTGTGCTCCCTGGCTTCCCCCTCCTCCCATTGTTTCAGGATGGAAAGTGGGGAAGAGGCCGGTAAATATGTCAAACGCATATGTGTTGGAGCTTTGGGGTGCACACCCTAATGCAATAGGCTGCGCACACCTATGGTTGTGACTTAGATGAAGATCAGATCACATTTTATGACCAATTTGTGCAGAAATCCATATCATTCCAAAAGGGTTCACATACTTTTTTTTGCAACTGTAACTGTCCCTGATTTAGAGGGACTGTCCCTGATTTGGAATAAAGTCCCTCTTTACCCTTCATTTGTCCCTCATTTTGATCTGATCTATATAGTTGTATATAAAATGCACTATTTATCTTTCAAAAAGTGTTTCCCAGAGCTAAACCTCTCATCCAATTTTAAATGCTATTTATTTAATCTAGGGCTGAATCAGGGTAGCCATCATCCCTGTTTTGTTATACATAATCTCTAAATTGGGACTTTCTTAAAGGCAACCAAAAATTACAATATATAATAAAAAAGTATGATTTATTGAAACACAAGAAAAAAATTCCCACACGGGACAATTAAAAACAATTTTGTCTACAAAACATGGAAAAAAGAAGTGGTGATAATGATTCATCTAATTTCTAAATTGCTGCATTTGTAAAATTCAAAAGCCAATATGAAGGAATAGTGGTGGTTAAAAAAAAGCACTTATGGGTTTAACTATTTTTTTGGGGGATAATTCTCCTTTAACCACTTCAGCCCCGGACCATTTTGTCTGGTTAAAGACCAGGCCACTTTTTGCGTTTTGGCACTGCGTCGCTTTAACTGACAATTGCGCGGTCGTGCGACGTGGCTCCCAAACAAAATTGACGTCCTTTTTTTCCCACAAATAGAGCTTTCTTTTGGTGGTATTTGATCACCTCTGCGGTTTTTATTTTTTGTGCTATAAACAAAAATAGAGAGTTTAGGCCGATACGTAATCTTCTACATATTTTTGGTAAAAAAAAATCACAATCAGCGTTGATTGATTGATTGGTTTGCGCAAAAGTTTACAAAATAGGGGATAGTTTTATGGCATTTTTATAAAAAAATTTTTTTTACTAGTAATGGCGGTGATCAGTTATTTTTTTTCATGACTGCGACATTATGGCGGACACATCGGACACTTTTGACTCAATTTTGGGACCACTATAAAAATGCACTGATTACTGTGAAAATGACACTGGCAGTGAAGGGGTTTACCACTAGGTGGCGCTGTAGGGGTTAAGTGTTCCTTGCATAGTGTTTCTTACTGTAGGGGGGATGGGCTCTGTGTCACATGACACCGATCTCCCCGCTCTATACCTCCGTGAGATGATCGCGGTGATCCCCGCGGCGATCGAGTTCGCGGGACTGGCGTTCCGACTCAAGGGGATAGTGGCGCGCGACCACATGGACAGGCACTTAAAGGGGACGTACAGGTACGTTGATGTGCTGTCTGTGCCATTCTGCCAACGTAAATGTACAGGAGGCGGTCGGCAAGTGGTTAAGGGGGCGTGGCGGGGTGTGTCCTATGCCTACATACTTTTGCTAATAGGTGTCCCTCGTTCTCATCTCAAAAAGTTGGGAGGTATGCTCCCCACAGTAAGAGCTCTATTTGTAGGCCTCGGTTTTGTTGTTTCCAGCCCACATACTTATCAACATCTTATCAACATCAGGCAGATGTTTCAAGATCAGGACTCCTTTCCTAAAGGTGGGCTCCCTAAAGGTGGGCAGCCTGGGATCCTTCTCTGAGGTGTAGGCCTCAGCCAGCAGAGCTGGGCCTACCATGGCCTACCATGCAGCAGCGCAGCCTCGGGCTAAAGATGCCTGAGACCCAAAAACACACACGCACCTCGTGCCATACGGGCCACGAGGCGCACACACAGGACCAAGGGTCCCCTGGAACGAACTAACCCCAATGGCATCTGCCCCTTATGTACCCCCTCCCAGCATGCACAGCAGGCCGACTGCGCCCACTGCACGGCTGCCGAGAGAGGACACTAAAGATGCTGTGATACCCCCTTGTGGTTCAACCTGAGTCGGTGGTGGTGAGTCGGTGGTGACAGTGCCACCCACAGGCACCAGGGAACACTACTATCAGGCAGCATCACACCCAGAGCAGAAGCAATTTAGAACAATTGATTGGTCTGAGCCCAACTACTGGCTCAGACCACCCCTAAATTTACACATAGTGCCTCCAAATATGGGGGGGGGGCGCTACATGTAAAAGAAAGAACTAAAGACTTTTATTACAGTACTCAGGGAGACATCTGGTCACATAGGTCGCATAGGGTGGGCACCTAATCCTACAATCTTCATTCATTAAGATAAAAATCCTTATCTTTTTTTTTTTTACTCACTCGGTGTGACCCTCTGGAAATTACCTTGTTATTATTATTATTATACAGGAAATTATTGAAGGATTAATAAGAAAAAAAAGTGATATGCTTATGGGCTAATAAAAAAATCTTTGCTATAGCTTGAACTGTCACATACTTTTTATTTAACCACTTAACGACCGCTCACTGTATATATACGTCGGCAGAATGGCACCGACAGGCACAATCACGTACAGTGTACGTGATCGCCTTTGTACAGTTGGGGGGTCCGATCGGACCCCCCTCCTATACAGTGAGCGGCCGTTTATCGTTGGGGAGCGTTCCGAGATGAGGGGGCGGCCATTCGATTTCGGCCACCCCCCGCGATCGCTCCCGGCGAATGAAAATGCTCCCTCTGCTTGTGTAATGTAAACACAGGCAGAGGAAGTGATGTCATCTCTCCTCGTGTCGGTCTTTTCGTTCCCGGAGCCGAGGAGAGAAGAAGCAGGTTAGTGCACCAACAGTCCACTGACACATAGGTACACATAGGCACACATTTCACCCCCCAGTCACCCCCAGATCACCCCCCAGGTCACCCCCCAGCCCCCAATCACAGTGTCACTGATTGCAGTGATCATTTATTTTACTGATCACTGCATTTAGTGTCATCTGTGACAGTAAAAAGTTGCAGGGCAGTTAGGTTTAGGCCCCTTTAGGTCCAGGGTAGCCCCCCCCAACCCCCCTAATAAAGGTTTAACCCCTTGATCGCCCCCCAGGTAACCCTTTCACCCCCTACCGCCAGCATCACTAAGCGATCGTATTTTCGATCGCTGTATTTAGTGCCGGTGGTGCCCTAGATAGCCAGTTATTTATTTTTAGTTTCGCCGCAGGTTTTATAGCGCCAGGTACCCCCATATATTATTTTAACCCCCTGATTGCCCCTAGAGTTAACCCTTTCACCAGTGATCACTGTATACGCGTCACTGGTGACACTGGTTACCCAGTTAGTTATTTAGTTATTTAGGTTTTTATATAGCGTCGGGTACCCCCATATTTAACCTAATAAAGGTTTTAACCCCCCGATTGCCCCTAGTTAACACTTTCACCAGTGATCACCATATAAAGGTTACGGGTGACGCTGGTTGGTTAGTTTGCTTTTTATAGCATCAGGGCACCCGCCGTATATAACCCAATAAAGGTTTAACCCCCTGATCGCCCAGCGGGTGAGATCAATTAGGTTTTAGCGCCAGAGAGGGTCTGCGTCGCCCCAGGCAGCGTTAGGTTAGTGACAGTAACGCTAACACCCACGCGCAAAGCATACACCTCCCTTAGTGGTATAGTATCTGAACAGATCAATATCTGATCTGATCAGATCTATACTAGCGTCCCCAGCGGTTTAGGGTTCCCAAAAACACAGTGTTAGCGGGATCAGCCCAGATACCTGCTAGCACCTGCGTTTAGCCCCTCCGCCCAGCCCAGCCCAGCCCAGCCCACCCAAGTGCAGTATCGATCGATCACTGTCACTTACCAAACACAAAACACATAACTGCAGCATTCGCAGAGACAGGCCTGATCCCTGCGATCGCTAACAGTTTTTTTGTAGCGTTTGATATATTTGCTGACGACAGTCAGGTGCTTTTTTTCCTGTGAATCTTACTAGTGTACCCCTAAATTTAGAGCCCAAAATGGCAAGTCAAAGGTACACTAGTAAAGATGCCTACGAGATTCTGGGCATGACAGGTAGTGAAGAGGAGGTCACGTATCTGTCAGATTCAGGCTCAGAATATCTTCCCGTAGAAGACAGTGACGTCAGCGGCCCCACGTCAGATAGCTCTGACGACCAGGGATGAGCCGAACACCCCCCTGTTCGGTTCGCACCAGAACCTGCGAACAGACAAAATGTTCGTGTAAACTTTAGAACCCTATTAAATACAATGGACTCGAACGTTCGAAATCTAAAGTGTTAATTATAAAGGCTAATATGCAAGTTATTGTCCTAAAAAGTGTTTGGGGACCCGGGTCCTGCCCCAGGGGACATGTATCAATGCAAAAAGAAGTTTTAAAAACGGCCGTTTTTTCGGGAGCAGTGATTTTAATAATGCTTAAAATGAAAAAATAAAAGTGAAATATTCCTTTAAATTTCGTACCTGGGGGGTGTGTATGATATGCATGTAAAGTGGCGCATGTTTCCCGTGCTTAGAACTGTCCCTGCAAAAAATGTCATTTTTGAAAGAAAAAAATGCATTTAAAACTGACTCGCGGCTATTAATGAATTGTCGGCTCCCGGCAATACATACAAAAGTCATTGATAAAAAAAAAAAAAAAGCGTGGGGGTTTCCCAGAATTCAATTACCAGGCCCTTCAGGTCTGGAATGGATATTAAGGGGAACCCCGCCGCAAAAAAAAAAAAAATTGACGTGGGGTTCCCCCAAATATCCATTTCAGGCCCTTCAGATCTGGCATGGATTTTAAGGGGAACTCCACCCCAAATTAAAAAAAAAAATGGTGTGGAGTCCCCCTAAAAATCCATACCAGACCCCTTATCCGAGCACGCAACCTGGCCGGCCGCAGGGGAAAAGGGGGGGACGAGAGAGCGGCCCCCCCTCCCTCCTGAACCGTACCAAGCCACATGCCCTCAACATGGGGAGGATGTCCCAATGTTGATGGGGACAAGGGCCTCATCCCCACAACCCTTGCCCGGTGGTTGTGGGGGTCTGCGGGCGGGGGGCTTATCGGAATCTGGAAGACCCCTTTAACAAAGGGGACCCCCAGATCCCGGCTCCCCCCCTATGTGAATTGGTAAGGGGTACATTGTACCCCTACCATTTCACAAAGAAAGCGTAAAAAAATGTTTAAAAAAACACACAAACACCTTGAAAAAGTCCTTTATTTAAAAAAAAAAACAAAAAAACATTCCAGCGGTGAAATCCAGTGTCCCGCGGCGATCCCGATGTCCAGCGCTGTCCTTCATTGGTTGTGCCTGAGCGGACCTGATGGGGAACTCCCTCTCAGTATTTAAATGTATAGACCCGCCCCTTCTAAAGTTCCCCATCAGTTCCGCTCAGCGGACCAGATGCGGAACATGAGAAGGGGCGGGTCTATACATGTATTACCAAAGTGAGAGCAGTTCCCCATCAGGTCCGCCCCCTCGGTATGTCGGACCCGCCTACGTCATTGGCTTGAGCGGGGAACTTCCTTCACTATGTAAATTTAAATTACACAGTGAAGGAAGTTCCCCGCTCAAGCCAATGACGTAGGCGGGTCCGACATACCGAGGTGGCGGACCTGATGGGGAACTGCTCTCACTTTGGTAATACATGTATAGACCCGCCCCTTCTCATGTTCCGCATCTGGTCCGCTGAGCGGACCTGATGGGGAACTTCAGAAGGGGCGGGTCTATACATTTAAAATACTGAGAGGGAGTTCCCCATCAGGTTCCGCTCAGGCACAACCAATGAAGGACAGCGCTGGACATCGGGATCGCCGCGGGACACTGGATTTCACCGCTGGAATGTTTTTTTTTTTTTTTTTTTTAAATAAAGGACTTTTTCAAGGTGTTTGTGTGTTTTTTTAAACATTTTTTTACGCTTTCTTCGTGAAATGGTAGGGGTACAATGTACCCCTTACCAATTCACATAGGGGGGGCCGGGATCTGGGGGTCCCCTTTGTTAAAGGGGTCTTCCAGATTCCGATAAGCCCCCCGCCCGCAGACCCCCACAACCACCGGGCAAGGGTTGTGGGGATGAGGCCCTTGTCCCCATCAACATGGGGACATCTTCCCCATGTTGAGGGCATGTGGCTTGGTACGGTTCAGGAGGGAGGGGGGGCCGCTCTCTCATCCCCCCCTTTTCCCCTGCGGCCGGCCAGGTTGCGTGCTCGGATAAGGGGTCTGGTATGGATTTTTACGGGGACTCCACGCCATTTTTTTTTTAAATTTGGGGTGGAGTTCCCCTTAAAATCCATGCCAGATCTGAAGGGCCTGGAATGGATATTTAGGGGAACCCCACGTCAATTTTTTTTTTAATTTGCGGCGGGGTTCCCCTTAATATCCATTCCAGACCTGAAGGGCCTGGTAATTGAATTCTGGGGAACCCCCACGCTTTTTTTTTTTTTTATCAATGACTTTTGTATGTATTGCCGGGAGCCGACAATTCATTAATAGCCGCGAGTCAGTTTTAAATGCATTTTTTTCTTTCAAAAATGACATTTTTTGCAGGGACAGTTCTAAGCACGGGAAACATGCGCCACTTCACATGCATATCATACACACCCCCCAGGTACGAAATTTAAAGGAATATTTCACTTTTATTTTTTCATTTTAAGCATTATTAAAATCACTGCTCCCAAAAAAACGGCCGTTTTTAAAACTTCTTTTTGCATTGATACATGTCCCCTGGGGCAGGACCCCGGTCCCCAAACACTTTTTAGGACAATAACTTGCATATAAGCCTTTATAATTAGCACTTTAGATTTCTCCCATAGATTTTTCGAATTTGCCGCGAACACCCCAATTTGTTCGCTGTTCGGCGAACGGGCGAACAGGCAATGTTCGAGTCGAACATGAGTTCGACTCGAACTCGAAGCTCATCCCTACTGACGACGAAGTTGAGGTCCCTGCTAAGGTCAGGCGTACCCGATCCCGATCTTCTGAGGTTGTTGAGGAGCAAGAACCACAGGGCTCTCATATCATGGAGCAGAGTAGTACTAGCGCCGCTATTCCTTCTGGTGAATTGGCAAGCACCAGCGGCCTAGTACAGCCTGGGCGTACATCCAGCACTGCAGTATCACGTGGTGATGTGGCGAGTCCCTTAAGTGCAGTTCAAGCTGGCGAGGTGGCAAGCACAAGTAGTGTCCCGCTGCCACCAATAAGAAGACAAAGGCAGGCCCGTCATACCCATAGTGCTCTTCTTGCAGAATTCGCCTATCCTGATTGGGTCCCCACCACTTCTGCAGAACCCGTACTTCCCCCATTCACTGCCCAACCCGGTATTCAGGTGGAAAGAGCTGATTTTATGCCAATTGATGATTATTCGCTGTTTTTCACGGAAGATCTCTATAGATCTATTGTGGACCAGAGTAATTTATATGCTGGTCAATTCATCGCCGCTAATCCCCAGTTGCCTTCCATTGCCAAAGATTGGAAACCAATTACGGTTTCCGAATTTAAGACCTTTCTGGGCCTTTCCCTCAACATGGGCACACATAAATTCCCGTCATTGCGTGCTTATTGGTCCACGCACCCAATTGACCACATGCCCGTGTTCTCTGCCTCCATGCCCAGGAAACGATACGAGCAGATCTTGCGGTTCATGCACTTCAACGACAATGAACTTTGTCGTCCACGTGGGGACCCTTAATACGACTGGCTCTATAAAATTCGGCCCCTCATAAACCACTTCAACGAACGTTTTGCAGCCTTGTTTACTCCCGATCAAGCTGTCTGCGTTGATGAGTCCCTGATTAAATTTTCTGGCCGCTTGGCTTTCAAGCAGTACTTTCCCAGCAAGCGTGCCAGATACGGGGTCAAGCTCTATAAGTGCTGTGACAGGGCAACAGGCTATGTATTGAGCTTTATGGTTTATGAGGGAAAAGATAGTCAGGTTGAGCCGGTCAACTGCCCAGATTACATAGGGAGCGCTGGCAAGATAGTGTGGAAATTGGTGTCACCCTTATTCGGAAAGGGGTACCACTTGTATGTGGACAATTATTACACGAGCGTGCCACTGTTTAGTCACTTGTTTGATCATCAGATTGGAGCATGTGGCACCGTGCGACCTAATCGCCGGGGCTTTCCCCAGCGGCTTGTAGATGCCCATCTTAGGCTGGGGGAGAGAGCCTGCTTGAAGTGTAATAACTTGCTCGCTATGAAGTGGAGGGACAATAAGAATGTTTTCCTTCTTACCTCCCTTCATGCAGACACGACAGTCCAAATTCCTACGGCGACTGGTGTTGTGGAGAAACCCCTCTGTGTCCACGAATATAACAAAAATATGGGAGGGGTGGACCTCAACGACCAGTTGTTGGCGCCGTATCTAATTGACCGTAAGGCGAGACGCTGGTACAAAAAAATGTCTCTATCCTTATTCCAATTAGCTTTGCTGAACGCTCATGTGCTATACAGAGCTTCAGGCGGGACTTTATCTCTTCTAAAATTCCAGAATGAGATTGTCACAGAACTCCTGTATCCAGGCAGTTCTGCACCTCACCATCCCCTACCAAATGCAGTAAGCCGGCTGCATGAGAGGCATTATACGTATGTCCTCCCGAGTACCCCTACCCAACGAGCCCCCCAAAAAAGATGTCGTGTCTGTAGCAAGCGCGGATTTAGGCGTGACACCCGTCATTATTGTCCACTCTGTCCTGACAAGCCTGGTCTTTGCCTTGGTGAATGTTTTGAACGCTACCACTCAAAAGTGAAGTTTTAGCGTAGGGTACAGCATTTCACAGACTAGGACACACTTACACAGGGTCTCCCAAGATGCCATTACATTTTGAGAGAACCCGAACCATTACAGTTGTTAAAGTTACAAAAAAAAAGTGTAAAAACGTAAAAAACAAAACACAAAAAAAATATAAAATTAAAAAACCAAAAATAGTTGTAGTTTTATTGTTCTCTCTCTCTCTCTCTCTCTCTCTCTATTTTCTCTCTATTGTTCTGCTCTTTTTTACTGTATTCCATTCTGCAATGTTTTATCATGCTTGCTTTTCAGGTATGTCATTTTTTGCTTTCAGGTGCGCCATTCAACTGCAGCGCGGAATTATTTATCTTGACAGCAACAGCGTTTGCTCCCACGATACATAAAGCCGTGACTCCAGTGCTGTAGGAGGTGATTTCACCACCACAGTTAAAAAAAAAGAGCATGTATGCCGAAGCATGGGGGCAGCAGGGGCGGAGGAGCGATTTTGCTCCTAATGCCGCGTACATACGGTCGAAATTCCGACGGAGGCTTGCCCGTGGAAAAGTCCGACCGTGTGTACGTGGCATAACCTTTTATGCCGCGTACATACGGTCGAAATTCCGACGAAGGCTTGCCCGTGGAAATGTCCGACCGTGTGTACGCGGCATAACTTTTTTGCGGGAGGATGCCCCCATGCTTCAGCATATATATATTTTAGGCACAGGTTGCGTTAAAAAAATTTTTTATTTTTTACTAGGTTTTGTTTTGGTATTTGCTTTGCAGGTATGGTATGGTAAGGTCTTACTGTTGTACTGTAATGTTACTTTGTTTTAATGTTAACCATCATTTGCATAGCAGGTACACCATTCAGTTGCAGAGCGGATCTATTTATCTTGACAGCAACAGCGTTTGCTCCCACGATACATAAAGCCGTGACTCCAACGCTGTAGGAGGTGATTTCACCACCACAGTTAAAAAAAAGAGCATATATGCCAAAGCATGGGGGCAGCAGGGGCGGAGGAGCGATTTTGCTCCTAATGCCGCGTATATACGGTCAAAATTCCGACGGAGGCTTGCCCATGGAAAAGTCCGACCGTGTGTGCGTGGCATAACCTTTTATGCCGCGTACATACGGTCAAAATTCCGATGAAGGCTTGCCCGTGGAAAAGTCCGACCGTGTGTACGCGGCATAACTTTTTTGCGGGAGGATGCCCCCATGCTTCGGCATATATGCCCATCATTAGAAGTGGGTGGATGGAGGTAGGTATTCTAATGGTGGGCATACCCACCGATCAATCTCTTTTTTTCGTTCAGCCAACAGGCTGCATGAAAAAAAAGATTACAATACATGTCCAACAAGGACCAGCACGGTACTGGTATGTTGCTGGACTTTGAATGTTTATACCAGAATGATGCCTGCGGGTTTAGGTATCATCTTGGTATCATTCTTTTCAGCCAGTGGCCGGCTTTCATGTAAAAGCAATTCTAGCAGATAATTAGCCTCTAGACTGCTTTTACAAGCAGTGGGAGTGAATGCCCCCCCCGGATATAAACAGCGCCATTGGGAAATTGGGAAAGCATTTTATCACACCGATCTTGGTGTGGTCAGATGCTTTGAGGGCAGAGGAAAGATCTAGGGTCTAACCCCCCAATTTTTTTTAAAAAAAAGAGTACCTGTCACTACTTATTGCTATCATAGGGGATATTTACATTCCCTGAGATAACAATAAAAATTGTAAAAAAAAAAAAAAATATGGAAGGAACAGTTTAAAAATCAAATAAAAAAGCAAAATAAATAATAAAAGAATAAATAAATAAAAAAAAGCACCGCTGTCCCCCCCTGCTCTTGCGCAAAGGCGAACGCAAGCGTCGGTCTAGCGTCATATGTAAACAGCAATTGCATCATGCATGTGAGGTATCACCGCGAAGGTCAGATCGAGAGCAGTAATTTTAGTAGTAGACCTCCTCTGTAAATCTAACGTGGTAACCTGTAAAGGCTTTTAAATGCTTTTAAAAATGAATGTAGTTTGTCGCCGCTGTGCGTTTGTGCGCAATTTTAAAGCATGTCGTGTTTGGTATCCATGTACTCGGCCTAAGATCATCTTTTTTATTTCATCAAACATTTGGGCAATATAGTGTTTTTAGTGCATTAAAAATAAAAAAAGTGTGTTTTTCCCCCAAAAAATGCGTTTGAAAAATCGCTGCGCAAATACTGTGTGAAAAAAAAAATGCAACACCCACTATTTTAATCTGTAGGGCCTTTGCTTTAAAAAAATATATAATGTTTGGGGGTTCAACATAATTTTCTTGCAAAAAATTTTTTTTTACTCTTTCGTCCATGGACCGACACAGCTTCTCTATTGACAAACTGGGTATTATCCGTTAATTAGGAGTGACTAGGCAGAAAAACTTGTAAAAAGTGTTGCATCACACCTTCTACAGTACCGCCCAGGGGGCGGACCCTCTGGGTATACCCTCTCAGTCTGCATCTTCGCAGATCAGTTTTTTTCTGTCTAGCAAGGAGTAGGACATGGCTCCCTTCGGGCCCATTGGTCCGGGGAAAAAAGATATATATATATATATTTTTTTTTTGCTACATTTGTTGTTTCCTGCGATCTTCGATCAACTGCCGACTGGGTGACAGGCTGGATCCTCGATCCTTGTAGTCTCCCCAGTTTTGGCCATCGAGCGTGTGCCGACCCTAGCTACGCGCTGGGTTTTCCACGACATGCCCCTCGCTCCACGGGTGGCCGGTGAGCTTACGCTACAGGGCCTGCATCGGACCGCTCAGCTTCGGCTGACCTTACGGCCGAGTCGCAGCAGCCTGGCCGGTGAGCTTACGCTCCAAGGCTTGCATCGGACCGCTCAGCTTCGGCTGACCTTACGGCCGAGTCGCAGCAGCCTGTCCGGTGAGCGTCATGCTCCAGGGCATACATATGATCGTCCCTTCTGGGTCCAATCACAGCATGCCTGGCCAACAGTCACCTTCCATGCGCGGACGATGATCTGTTTGGAATGTCTTCCAGCAGAATACATGCAGGATAGGTAAGTAAAACTCCCCTGCCTCGGCTGGGTGATTTAGCTGGACATTCCTGGAGAGATCAAGTAAGTGGTTGTGGCCCCTTTCTTCCCTCTCTCCCTGCCTTTCCCTCCTCCCTGGGCTTCTAGCTAAAGGTTGCTGGGTGCTGGGGGTCACCTAGGGGGTCCCACTGGAGCGGGGCTGGCTGTAACTAACATTTAAAAGAAATGTCATTTTTTCTTACCTGTGTTTGTGTCCTTCCTCCTCCATGCTGTCGGCGGCCATTTTGAGGTGGTCCATGCCAAGTTTGGCCTCTTGTGACTGCCCGGCGGCCATCTTCCTGTGGTTCGGCCACACCCACTGGCCCCTATCAGCTGATCGGCGGCCATGTTTGTCCACCCTGTATGCAGATATTGCCGTTCGGCGGCCATCTTTTTGTGGGCTATGGCTGCTTGACCTCTATCTTCTGTTGGCGGCCATTTTCTTAGAGCCCACATTATCTTCCATACAGACGTTTTTGGCAACCATTTTGCGAGAGCCTCCGGCCTCTAGGGTGCATTACACTGGCGCGAAAATTCACACAGGAAGTGCTGATAAAAGAAGCAGACTGACACAGCAGCAGCGGGACAGCATCACAGGCGCAGCATAGCAGTACCTATCCAGGGTGGTGAGTCCTCTGGGTGACCCAGCCTCTCTGCAGCACAGGAGGGTGGCCTATTGATATCTTGCCTGGAGCCCTGTGGGTGTCAGCGTGTGGTCAGCATGGCATCTGAGCCAGATGTCTTCTCCCCTGAAACACCAGATTTAGCAGCTGGTATCCCTGAGGTGTCTATGGACGCTATGTCGGCAATCCTAGAGGCGTTTGCTGCCAGGGTGGAAGCAGCACACGGGAATACAGGGGGTAATAAACGCCCCCGTCCCCTGCAATCATGGACCGACACAGCTTCTCTATTGACAAACTGGGTATTATCCGTTAATTAGGAGTGACTAGGCAGAAAAACTTGTAAAAAGTGTTGCATCACACCTTCTACAGTACCGCCCAGGGGGCGGACCCTCTGGGTATACCCTCTCAGTCTGCATCTTCGCAGATCAGTTTTTTTCTGTCTAGCAAGGAGTAGGACATGGCTCCCTTCAGGCCCATTGGTCCGGGGAAAAAAGATATATATATATATTTTTTTTTTTTTTTGCTACATTTGTTGTTTCCTGCGATCTTCGATCAACTGCCGACTGGGTGACAGGCTGGATCCTCGATCCTTGTAGTCTCCCCAGTTTCGGCCATCGAGCGTGTGCCGACCCTAGCTACGCGCTGGGTTTTCCACGACATGCCCCTCGCTCCACGGGTGGCCGGTGAGCTTACGCTACAGGGCCTGCATCGGACCGCTCAGCTTCAGCTGACCTTACGGCCGAGTCGCAGCAGCCTGGCCGGTGAGCTTACGCTCCAAGGCTTGCATCGGACCGCTCAGCTTCGGCTGACCTTACGGCCGAGTCGCAGCAGCCTGGCCGGTGAGCTTACGCTCCAAGGCTTGCATCGGACCGCTCAGCTTCGGCTGACCTTACGGCCGAGTCGCAGCAGCCTGTCCAGTGAGCGTCATGCTCCAGGGCATACATATGATCGTCCCTTCTGGGTCCAATCACAGCATGCCTGGCCAACAGTCACCTTCCATGCGCGGATGATGATCTGTTTGGAATGTCTTCCAGCAGAATACATGCAGGATAGGTAAGTAAAACTCCCCTGCCTCGGCTGGGTGATTTAGCTGGACATTCCTGGAGAGATCAAGTAAGTGGTTGTGGCCCCTTTCTTCCCTCTCAACCTGCCTTTCCCTCCTCCCTGGGCTTCTAGCTAAAGGTTGCTGGGTGCTGGGGGTCACCAAGGGGGTCCCACTGGAGCGGGGCTGGCTGTAACTAACATTTAAAAGAAATGTCATTTTTTCTTACCTGTGTTTGTGTCCTTCCTCCTCCATGCTGTCGGCGGCCATTTTGAGGTGGTCCATGCCAAGTTTGGCCTCTTGTGACTGCCCGGCGGCCATCTTCCTGTGGTTCGTCCACACCCACTGGCCCCTATCAGCTGATCGGCGGCCATGTTTGTCCACCCTGTATGCAGATATTGCCGTTCGGCGGCCATCTTTTTGTGGGCTATGGCTGCTTGACCTCTATCTTCTGTTGGCGGCCATTTTCTTAGAGCCCACATTATCTTCCATACAGACGTTTTTGGCAACCATTTTGCGAGAGCCTCCGGCCTCTAGGGTGCATTACACTGGCGCGAAAATTCACACAGGAAGTGCTGATAAAAGAAGCAGACTGACACAGCAGCAGCGGGACAGCATCACAGGCGCAGCGTAGCAGTACCTATCCAGGGTGGTGAGTCCTCTGGGTGACCCAGCCTCTCTGCAGCACAGGAGGATGGCCTATTGATATCTTGCCTGGAGCCCTGTGGGTGTCAGCGTGTGGTCAGCATGGCATCTGAGCCAGATGTCTTCTCCCCTGAAACACCAGATTTAGCAGCTGGTATCCCTGAGGTGTCTATGGACGCTATGTCGGCAATCCTAGAGGCGTTTGCTGCCAGGGTGGAAGCAGCACACGGGAATACAGGGGGTAATAAACGCCCCCGTCCACTGCAATCTTCTGGGGATATTTCTGATGCAGAACCAGGTCCAGCTACGGCTTATGGCCCAGATTCTGATGCATCAGAGACTGCAGACCGTGACCGATCGGACAGTGAGGAGGACTCCAAGTCCAGGTCAGTACGCGAGACGGCTTTGGTATCTGACCTTATTACTGCAGTGCGGGATACGCTAAAGTTGGAAAAGACTGCAGAAGTAGCAGATACTCCAGTCCCCTTTGGGTTTCGTAAACCTGCCCGCACTGCTAAGGTGTTCCCTTGTGTGTCTTATTTTGACAAACTCTTATACAAGGAATGGGAGAACCCACTGAGGGTCTTTACAGCCCCAAAGAGGTTTGCAGTACGGTACCCCTTTGAGGAGAGTTTTCTGAAGATATGGACCTCTCCCCCTATAGTGGACCCTTCGGTGTCCAGACTTAATAGAGCCACCACTATTCCAGTAGAAGGGGCTCCTGTTTTCAAGGACCCTGTGGATAAGAAGGCTGAAGCGCTCACTCGCTACCTATACTCAGTGGTAGGCTCGGCAGTACGCCCGGCATTGGCGGGGGCCCTAGTGTCTCAGACACTTACTGAATGGGCAAAATTGCTACTCCAGGGGTTAAAGGAGCGAGATGCTCCTCCTAATGAGATAACTTTGGCCGAACCAGTTGGTCCAGGGCCTTAAGTTTGTCTGCGAGTCAGACATGGATACTATTCCCCTGCTGTCAAGAGCTTCGGTTTATGCAGTAGCAATACGCCGCCTGATCTGGCTAAAGGGCTGGTCTGCGGACCAGACTTCCAAGAAAGCCCTGTTGGATCTGCCTTTTAAGAGCGTCAGACTTTTTGGGGCTTCTCTGGATGACATCATCAAGGATGCCACAGGAGGTAAAGGCACTTTGCTTCCCCAAACTAGCAAGGGTAAGGGACCACGCCAAGGGCAAGGGCCCTCCTTTACTGCACATAAGCGTTTTTTTCGCCCCCCTTAAAGCGACAGGGAAAAGACCCCAGGCCGATAAAGCGTCTGCCCAAGGACAGAAGCGTCCTTGGTCCCGCAGACCCAACAAGCCTGCGGACAAATCTGCGTCCACATGAAGGTCCGCCCCCACCCAGCTCTCGGGTTGGGGGACGTCTTCGCAAATTCGCGACTCAGTGGACTGCTCTAGTCTCCGACAGGTGGGTTTGCGAAGTAATCTCCTCTGGCTACAAGATAGAATTTCTCTCTTGTCCACCAGACAGATTCATCACCTCCAATCTCCAGCTACTACCGACCCGTCGGGAGGCCCTGTATGGGGCGGTCCAGGGTCTACTGGAACGCGGGGTAGTTATTCCTGTTCCAGAACAGGAACGGGGTCAGGGTTTTTACTCAAATCTGTTCATTGTGCCGAAGAAGGAGGGGGTTCGTCCAATCTTGGATCTCAGAGCCCTCAATTGCTTTGTGAAGGTACAAAGATTTCGGATGGAGTCGGTTCGATCTGTAATCACGGCTCTCCATCCGGGGGACTTTCTGGCCTCCTTGGACATCAAGGACGCATACCTGCATGTCCCCATATACTCCAGACACCAGAGGTTTCTGCGATTTGCTATCGGGAAGAACCACTACCAGTTTGTGGCCCTCCCGTTTGGCCTTGCCTCAGCACCCAGGACGTTCACCAAGGTGCTCGCTCCGATTCTGGCACTTCTAAGACAGCGGGGTATCGCTATCACAGGTTACTTGGACGACCTTCTGCTGAAGGCCCCTTCAAGCTCAGAATTAGAGGTAAGCGTGTCCATTACCTGTCAGACTCTTCGAGACTGTGGTTGGATACTAAACACGCAAAAGTCAGTATTGGTGCCGACTCAACGCCTAGTGTACCTGGGGTTGATTCTGGATTCCTCAGAGGCAAAGGTATTCCTCCCTGTGGAGAAGTTGCAGACCCTCCGGGCTGCAGTACGGCAGCTGACTTCCAGGAATTGGTCGTCACTCCGTTTTTGCATGCGAGTGTTGGGCCTCATGGTAGCCTCCTTCGAGGCGGTCCCATATGCTCAATTCCACACTCGAGTGTTACAGAAGGAAGTTCTGTCCAGATGGAACAGATGCCCTTCATCTCTGGATTATCAAATCCGAGTGAGCCACCTAGTCAGGAGATCCCTGGTATGGTGGCTGACAGCACCGGCTCTAATGGCCGGGTAGTCATTTCTTCCGGTTTACTGGATAGTGATCACGACGGACGCCAGCCTTACAGGTTGGGGGGGAGTCTGGGGTGTCCAGTCGGCGCAAGGTCGCTGGACCCCAGAGGAAGCCCTCCTGCCGATCAATGTCCTGGAGATCCGGGCGATCAAGCTGTGCCTCTTCAAGTGGTCTCAGAGGCTGCAAGGGCGTCCAGTCAGGATCCAGTCAGACAACGCCACAGCAGTGGCATATGTCAATCATCAGGGAGGAACAAGAAGCTCAGCTGCAGCATCGGAGATCGCTCGCATCCTGAAGTGGGCAGAGAGGAGCGTACCGGCACTGTCGGCCGTGTACATTCCGGGTGTGGAAAACTGGCAGGCGGACTACCTGAGCCGCCAGATGCTGGACCAGGGAGAAGGGTCCTTACACCCGGAGGTGTTCCAACTCCTCTGCCAAAGATGGGGCACGCCAGACGTAGATCTTCTGGCTTCCCGACTCAATCGGAAGGTATTGAGATTTGTAGCCCGGTCAAGAGACCCATGGGCAGACGCAACGGACGCGTTGGTAGCATCGTGGGGTCAGTATCGGCTAATCTATGCCTTCCCTCCCTTAAGGCTTCTTCCTCTTCTGCTCCGCAGAGTGGAGGCAAAGGGAATTCCAATGATCCTAATCGCTCCAGATTGGCCTCAGCGTCCTTGGTACGCCGATCTAGTACGTCTGGTAGCAGACGTCCCCTGGCGCCTACCACTACGGAAGGACCTGCTATCGCAAGGTCCCATATTCCATCCTGCTTTACAGTCATTGGCTTTAACGGCATGGCTGTTGAGAACCAGGTACTGAGAGACCGGGGCCTGTCAGACTCAGTAATCTCTACTATGAGAAGTGCACCGCACTTGGAGGGCCTACATCTCCATGTGTGAGGAAATGAAATGGCATCGGCGTACCTATTTGGTTTCCAGAATCCTGCTGTTTTTACAGCATGGGGTGGACCAAAGGCTTGCCCTAAGTATGATTAAGGGACAGATATCTGCCCTGGCTGTCTTTTTTCAGCGACCCCTGGCGACTCACTCTCTCGTGAGTACATTTGTGCAGGGGGTCCGACATGTGGCCCCTCCGGTCCGTCCCCCGTTACCTCCGTGGGACTTGAACCTGGTCCTCTCTGTGCTTCAGAAGGCACCGTTTGAGAATATTAGAGATATTCCCCTGTTGACACTTTCTCAGAAAGTGGTCTTTTTGGTGGCTGTTACGTCAGTTAGACAAGTCTCTGAGCTGGCAGCCTTGTCCTGCAAGGCTCCCTATTTGATTTTCCACAAGGATAAGGTGGTGCTGCGGCCGCAGCCTTCCTTTCTTCCGAAAGTCGTTTCGGCTTTTCATCTCAACGAAGACATTGTACTACCATCCTTGTGTCCTTAGCCGTCGAATCCTAAGGAGTCGGCGTTGCATTCCTTGGACGTTGTCCGAGCTTTGAGAGTATACCTATCTGCTACTTCCCTGTTCCGGAAGTCAGACTCACTGTTTGTTTCGGTGGCTGGTCCCAAGAAGGGCCAAGCAGTCTCATCGGCCACCATCTCTAGGTGGATCCGACAGATAGTAATCCAGGCTTACGCCTTAAAGGGTCAGGCGCCCCCCTTTCCTGTCACGGCGCATTCGACCAGGGCAATAGGTGCCTCTTGGGCTTTCCGACATCAAGCGTCTGTTTCCCAACTATGTAAAGCACGGGACTTGGTCGTCCGCTCACACTTTCACAAAATTCTACAAGGTTGATGTAGGTGCATCTTCGGATGCCGCTTTCGGCCGCAAGGTTTTGCAAGCGGCTGTTTAGAGTTGCAACTCCTCCGTTGGAGGAGTGCTGTTTTTGTGTTTTGGGGTGAAGTTTGTTTTTATGCTGTTACCACCCCTCGTTTTTTTCTCTGACACTGCTTTGGGACGTCCCACTTTGTCAATAGAGAAGCTGTGTCGGTCCATGGACGAAAGAGTAAATAGGATTTTTTACTCACCGTAAAATCCTTTTCTCTGAGTCCATGGACCGACACAGCACCCACCCCTCCTTTTAAGTTTGTACTGCTTTTTGACGAACTGATCTGCGAAGATGCAGACTGAGAGGGTATACCCAGAGGGTCCGCCCCCTGGGCGGTACTGTAGAAGGTGTGATGCAACACTTTTTACAAGTTTTTCTGCCTAGTCACTCCTAATTAACGGATAATACCCACTTTGTCAATAGAGAAGCTGTGTCGGTCCATGGACTCAGAGAAAAGGATTTTACGGTGAGTAAAAAATCCTATTTTTCATGTAAACAAAAAGTGTCAGAAAGGGCTTTGTCTTCAAGTGGTTAGAAGAGTGGATGATGTGTGACATAAGCTTCCTAATGTTGTGCATAAAATGCCAGGACAGTTCAAAACCCCCCCAAATGACCCCATTTTGGAAAGTAGACACCTCAAGCTATTTGCTGAGAGGCATGTTAAGCCCATTGAATATTTTATTTTTTTGTCCCAAGTGATTGAATAATGACAAAAAGAAAAAAAAAATGTACAAAAAGTTGTCACTAAATTATATATTGCTCAAACATGCCATGGTTATATGTGGAATTACACCCCAAAATACATTCTGTTGCTTCTCCTGAGTACGGGGATACCACATGTGTGAGACATTTTGGGAGCCTAGCCGCGTACAGGACCCCGAAAACCAAGCACCGCCTTCAGGATTTCTATGGGTGTAAATTTTTGATTTCACTCCTCACTGCCTATCACAGTTTCGGAGGCCATGGAATGCCCAGATGGCACAAAACCCCCACGACAAATGACCCCATTTTGGAAAGTAGACACCCCAAGCTATTTGCTGAGAGGTATGTTGAGTATTTTGCAGATCTCGCTTTTTGTCACAAAGTTTTGAAAATTGAAAAAAAAAAAAAAAAAATATGTCTTTCTTCATTTTCAAAACAAATGAGAGCTGTAAAATACTCACCATGCCTCTCAGCAAATAGCTTGGGGTGTCTACTTTCCAAAATGGGGTCATTTGTGGGGGTTTTGAGCTATCTTGGCATTTTATGGCCTTCAAAACTGTGATAGGTAGTGAGGAGTGAAATCAAAAATGTATGCCCTTAGAAATCCTGAAGGCGGGGTACTTGGTTTTCGGGGGCCCGTACGCGGCTAGGCTCTCAAAAAGTCCAACACATGTGGTATCCCCATACTCAGGAGAAGCAGCCAAATGTATTTTGGGGTGCAATTCCGCATGTAACCATGGCATGTTTGAGCAATATATCATTTAGTGACAACTTTTTGTACATTTTTTTTTTCTTTTTGTCATTATTCAATCACTTGGGACAAAAAAAAAATATTCAATGGGCTCAACATGCCTCTCAGCAATTTCCTTGGGGTGTCTACTTTCCAAAATGGGGTCATTTTGGGGGGTTTTGTGCTATCTTGGCATTTTATGGCCTTCAAAACTGTGATAGGTAGTGAGGAGTGAAATCAAAAATTTATGCCCTTAGAAACCTTGAAGGCGGTGCTTGGTTTTTGGGGTCCCGTACGCGGCTAGGCTCCCAAAAAGTCCCACACATGTGGTATCTCCGTACTCAGGAGAAGCAGCAGAATGTATTTTGGGGTGTAATTTCACATATGCCCATGGCATGTGTGAGCAATATATCATTTAGTGACAACTTTGTGCAAAAAAAAAAAAGTTTGTCATATTCCCGCAACTTGTGGCAAAATATAAAATATTCCATGAACCCAACATGCCTCTCAGTAAATAGCTTGGGGTGTCTACTTTCCAAAATGGGGTCATTTGGGGGGGTTTGTGCTATTTTGGCATTTTATGGCCTTCAAAACTGTGATAGGTAGTGAGGAGTGAAATCAAAAATTTGTGTCCTTAGAAATCCTGAAGGCGGTGCTTGGTTTTTGGGGGCCCGTACGCGGCTAGGCTCTCAAAAAGCCCCACACATGTGGTATCCCCGTACTCAGGAGAAGCAGCAGAATGTATTTTGGGGTGCAATTCCACATGTAACCATGGCATGTTTGAGCAATATATCATTTAGTGACAACTTTTTGTAATTTTTTTTTTCTTTTTGTCATTATTCAATCACTTGGGACAAAAAAAAAAAATATTCAATGGGCTCAACATTCCTCTCAGCAATTTCCTTGGGGTGTCTACTTTCCAAAATGGGGTCATTTTTGGGGGTTTTGTGCTATCTTGCCATTTTATGGCCTTCAAAACTGTGATAGGTAGTGAGGAGTGAAATCAAAAATGTATGCCCTTAGAAACCTTGAAGGCGGTGCTTGGCTTTTGGGGTCCCGTACGCGGCTAGGCTCCCAAAAAGTCCCAAACATGTGGTATCCCCGTACTCAGGAGAAGCAGCAGAATGTATTTTGGGGTGTAATTTTACATATGCCCATGGCATGTGTGAACAATATATCATTTAGTGACAACTTTTTGCAAAAAAAAAAAAGTTTGTCATATTCCCGCAACTTGTGGCAAAATATCAAATATTCCATGAACCCAACATGCCTCTCAGTAAATAGCTTGGGGTGTCTACTTTCCAAAATGGGGTCATTTGGGGGGGTTTTGTGCTATTTTGGCATTTTATGGCCTTCAAAACTGTGATAGGTAGTGAGGAGTGAAATCAAAAATTTGTGTCCTTAGAAATCCTGAAGGCGGTGCTTGGTTTTTGGGGGCCCGTACGCGGCTAGGCTCTCAAAAAGCCCCACACATGTGGTATCCCCGTACTCAGGAGAAGCAGCAGAATGTATTTTGGGGTGCAATTCCGCATGTAACCATGGCATGTTTGAGCAATATATCATTTAGTGACAACTTTTTGTAATTTTTTTTTTCTTTTTGTCATTATTCAATCACTTGGGACAAAAAAATAAAATATTCAATGGGCTCAACATTCCTCTCAGCAATTTCCTTGGGGTGTCTACTTTCCAAAATGGGGTCATTTTTGGGGGTTTTGTGCTATCTTGCCATTTTATGGCCTTCAAAACTGTGATAGGTAGTGAGGAGTGAAATCAAAAATGTATGCCCTTAGAAACCTTGAAGGCGGTGCTTGGTTTTTGGGATCCCGTACGCGGCTAGGCTCCCAAAAAGTCCCAAACATGTGGTATCCCCGTACTCAGGAGAAGCAGCAGAATGTATTTTGGGGTGTAATTTTACATATGCCCATGGCATGTGTGAACAATATATCATTTAGTGACAACTTTTTGCAAAAAAAAAAAAGTTTGTCATATTCCCGCAACTTGTGGCAAAATATCAAATATTCCATGAACCCAACATGCCTCTCAGTAAATAGCTTGGGGTGTCTACTTTCCAAAATGGGGTCATTTGGGGGGGGTTTTGTGCTATTTTGGCATTTTATGGCCTTCAAAACTGTGATAGGTAGTGAGGAGTGAAAACAAAAATTTACGCCCTTAGAAATCCTGAAGGCGGTGCTTGGTTTTGGGGCCCCGTACGTGGCTAGGCTCCCAAAAAGTCCCACACATGTGGTATCCCCGTACTCAGGAGAAGCAGCAGAATGTATTTTGGGGTGTAATTTCACATATGCCCATGGCATGTGTGAGCAATATATAATTTAGTGACAGCTTTGTGCAAAAAAAAAAAAAAAGTTTGTCATATTGCCGCAACTTGTGGCAAAATATCAAATATTCCATGGACTGAACATGCCTCTCAGTAAATAGCTTGGGGTGTCTACTTTCCAAAATGGGGTCATTTGGGGGGGTTTTGTGCTATTTTGGCATTTTATGGCCTTCGAAACTGTGATAGGTAGTGAGGAGTGAAATCAAAAATTTGCTCCCTTAGAAATCCTGAAGGCGGCGCTTGGTTTCCGGGGTCCCGTACGTGGCTAGGCTCCTAAAAAGTCCCACACATGTGGTATCCCCGTACTCAGGAGAAGCAGCAGAATGTATTTTGGGGTGCAATTAAACATATAACCATGGCATGTGTGAGCAATATATCATTTAGTGACAACTTTTTGTAATTTTTTTTTTTTTTTGTCATTATTCAATCACTTGGGACAAAAAAAAAAATATTCAATGGGCTCAACATGCCTCTCAGCAATTTCCTTGGGGTGTCTACTTTCCAAAATGGGGTCATTTGGGGGGGGTTTGTACTGCCCTGCCATTTTAGCACCTCAAGAAATGAGATAGGCAGTCGAAAATTTAAAGCTGTGTAAATTCCAGAAAATGTACCCTAGTTTGTAAACGCTATAACTTTTGCGCAAACCAATAAATATACGCTTATTGACATTTTTTTTACTAAAGACATGTGGCTGAATACATTTTGGCCTAAATGTATGACTAAAATTGAGTTTATTCGGTTTTTCTTATAACAAAAAGTAGAAAATATCATTTTTTTCAAAATTTTCGGTCTTTTTCCGTTTATATCGCAAAAAATAAAAATCGCAGAGGCAATCAAATACCATTAAAAGAAAGCTCTATTTGTGGAAAGAAAAGGACGCAAATTTCGTTTGGGTACAACATTGCATGTCCGCACAATTTACAGTTAAAGCAGCGCAGTGCAAAATTCTGAAATCACCTCTGGTCCTCTAGCTACCAAATGGTCTGGGGCTTAAGTGGTTAAAGTGAAACTATGAGCAAAATAGTATTAGTGATATTGCTAATATATGAAAAAAAATATTTCCTTTAGCAGGGTGACAACGCTCTTCATTTTGCTGGGAAATCCCATGGCAGCGTTGCCACCCTGTGGACGAGGTAATCTTAGATGGCATGTCGTTTTGAATAGATTAAAGCTAGAACTTCAGGATTTTCCCTCCTGTATAAAAAAAACCAAATGTTGCCAATCTGCACTCACTCCAAGTGATCGCTAGCATGCATCATGTCCCCCATCTCTGGTAGTCACCTGCAGTATCCACCCACACCTGTAGAATTTCACCAGTCTCTGAGCATATCCTCTAGGATGTTTGCAGTCTTTTAGGGCTCATTCACATGAGTGGCCGGGGGGGAAGTAAAATCTGGCAGTTGAGCTATGGTTTTACTGCCCCCCGACAGCCTGCTACTCAGAGCTGTACACATAGCGCAGCTGCATTAAAAATTAAACAACATGTCGCTTTGCCTGGTGGTGCCACCATCAAACCTAACTCATTCAAGTGGATGGGGCTGTGCCAAAACCACCCTGCAACCCCGTGCAATGCTTTTTGAGGGTTTAAACAGCATACTACCCCCTCACTGCCTGTCAAATGCCCTGTAAAAAGTGATCCACCTCAGATTATTTTTTAGCCTTATGTGTGAATGAGACCTTACAGTCTCCTATATATTATTTATACTGAATAATACATATGGTCCTTTGGTGAAATCAGGAACCACAGCTGAGCCCTCAGCAAGTTGACTGATGTCCATGGACGTTATGGGGTTGCAGTGGTTATACCGGGATGATGCCTGCACCTGCAGGCATCAACCCGGTATGAAAATTTTCAGCCTGGGATTCCCTTTCCAGCAGAAGAGATTAAAATGCCTGAACAGCCACTCGATCACTTTTGCGGGTGGCATAAGGGGGTTCCACCCCCCTCCCACCACTGCCTTTTTCCTGGCTCTGCTGTCCGATCACGAAGCCCGGGAGCGATGCGAGCGGCGGTGATGGCTGCACAGAACAGAGAGAGAGAGAAAAAACAACGTTGTTCCTCCCTGTCTGTGACCCCGGAAACAAGAAGTGATGAGTATATCTTCACTACCAGTTCCACCTCTCTGTTTACCTGGCCGTTAGCGACCAGGAAAGCAGCTAATTAGACCAATCTGTGTCTGATCGGCTGCATTGGAAGCCAGAGGAGAGATTTGATTTCTAATAGACCCCCGATCTTTCCATAAAGAGGACGTTTTAGGGCCCATGCTGTCACAAGGGATGTTAATACAAAAAAAATGTAAAGCACCCCGTACTTGCGCGCAAATGCGAACGCATACGTTACTCTGGCACACATATGTAAACGGTGATCGCATGTGAGGTATTGTCGCAAATGAGTGAGAGCAATAATTCTACCACCAGACCTCCCGTGTAACTCTTATGCCGTGTACACACAACCGTTTTTAATGTCATTGAAAAAAACGTTGTTTTTCTCGACGTGATTCTACTCAAGCCTGCCTTGCCTACACACTATCGTGAAAAAAAATGCTCGAGCAAAGCGCAGTGACGTACAACACGTACGACGGCACTATAAAGGGGAAGTTCCATTCGTAAGGTGCCACCCTTCATGTTAGTAAAGTTTGTTGAGCGACGATTCGCGCTTTTCAGCCTCGTGCTTTTCAGTTTGTTACAGCATGACGAATGTCCTATCTCCATTACGAACGCTAGTTTTACCAGAACGAGCGCTCCCATCTCATACTTGATTCTGAGCATGCGCATTTTTTTTCACGTCGTTAAAGCCTACACACGGCCGTTTTTCATGACGAGAAAAACGACGATGTGAAAAACGACGAGAAAAATTAGAGCATGTTCTAATTTTTTCATGGCCATTTTTCACGTCGTGAAAAATGCTCGGAAGCCCACACACGATCATTTAATGACCATTTTAAAAAATTGCATTTTTCTCGTCATTAAAAACGGTCGTGTGTACGCAGCATAAGTTGCTAACCTGTAAAGGTTTTTAAAGCGTCGCCTATGGAGAATTTTTAGTACAGTAGTTTGCCATCATTCCGTGGGCTGACACAATTTTAAAGCATGACATGTTGGGTATCTATTTACTTGGCGTAACATCATCTTTTATATTTTACAAAAAAATAGGTATTATATTGTGCTTGTGTGCAATAAAATTAATTAAAGTGTATTTTCCCCCAAAACAATTGCATTTAAAAAAAACGCTGCACAAATACCATGGGACATAAAAAACACCCAACATTTTATTCTTTAGGGTCTCTGCTAAAAATATATATATATATATATATATATATATATATATAAAATGTACTTTTACATGTAGGAGAGAAGTGTCAGAATTGGCCCGGATGCAAAGTGGTAAAGAGTCAATTTTTTTACAAATATTTTTCAAATAATATTTTACCATGAACGTTGTATCCTAGCACATTCTCTATCTGAGCGAAAGTGCTTCCTCGAGCGCCAAACTGCAGTAACCCCAGAGAATTGGCCACACTGCTTGGAGAGATCACTAAGTTAGTCCTGTTTTCTGTCTTCACTAACATCCGGTACAGCCTGACCGCAAATTCCGTATTCAGCTCTCTGAGTCTCTCATACGAGTGGCTGTATCCCCGGCTGAAACAACTTAAACACACGAGCACCAGGAGCAGGTAAACTGGAGGCATGGAGAATGTGTGCCCAGATGATCACCAGTCCTAGAAAATAGAAATGGATAACATACAGATATGATACTTACTGCATGTCAAACAACAGTGTTTAATGTGCAAGGCAGCCACTAAAATCTCTTAACCATGTTCTGGTCATTTAAAAAATTGATTTAAATTTTTCAACCCGCATTAAATAATATTTTTTTTTATCTTTAAAAACCTTCCACTGCCTGTTCCTCCTATGGAGACACACAAAGGAGTGGAGGAGCAGACAGGGTTGGCAGGGGACTCCAAAAGAGGAGGTTCTGGTGCAAAACCTTTTTTTAAAATTTGGTGCTAAAACATGAACAAACTCTACTTTACAAAAAGTTTACATACAAACAAGAATGTTAGGGGAAGAAGGGAAATAAGAATTTAATAATAACTAATTAGGTTTCACTAAGTTATTTTGTTTATATATTTTTATTTCCACATGTGGACTTTACACCCCATTCACACAGGGGCGACTCGTCAGGCGACTCAGCCACCTGACAAGTCGCGTCCCGTTCTGTACAATGGAACCGTTCTAATCGGAGCGACTCAAGTCGCTCAGACTTAGAAAAAGGTTCCTGTACTACTTCAAGACGACTTCAGGGCGACTTCCATTGATTTCAATACAGAAGTCATTTTGCAAGTCACCTTTGAAGTCGTGTTAAGATCGCCCGGCAGAGTCGCGGGACAAGTCGTGCCGCCCCTGTGTGAATGGGCTCTTATTAGGCATTCAGGCATTTTTCTTTTTACTGATTTAAATGCAACCTATTGTTTTAATAAGTTTGTACACACAGGCTGCATGTAGTTCAGTAAAAAAAAAAAGATTACAAACCTCTGCATTGCTGGTCAGTATTGGTCATTTGGTCATTTTATATGCGTACCTATGCACATGGTTCCAGTAATCCATGTCCTTAGTCTTAATGACAGTCATCTAGACCAATTTGATGCAGTGTGCGGTGTAAGGTCTTAGCACTGACAGGCTGACCCCCCACCCCTTCAACCTCTGCAGCAATGCTGGCAGCACTCATACGTCTATTTCCCAAAGACAACTTCTTGATATGACGCTGAGCATGTGCACTCAACATTGGTCGACCATGGCAATGCACTCAACATTGGTCGACCATGGCAAAGCCTGTTCTGAGTGGAACCTGTCCTGTTAAACCTCTGTATGGTCTTAGCCACCGTGCTGCCACTGAGTTTCAGGGTCTTGGCAATCTTTTTATAGCCTAAGCCATCTTTATGTAGACTAACGATTATTTTTCTCAGATCCTCAGAGAGTTCTTTGCCATGAGGTGCCACGTTGAACTTCCAGTGACCAGTATGAGAGAGTGAGGGCTATAACACCAAATTTAACACACCTGCTCCTCATTCACACCTGAGACCTTGTAACACTAACGAGTCGCATGACATCGGGGAGGGGAAATGGCTAATTGGTCCCAATTCGGACATTTTCATTTAGGGGTGTACTCACTTTTGTTGCCAGCGGTTTAGACATTATTGGCTGTGTGTTGAGTTATTTTGAGGGGACAGAAAATTTACACGGTTACAAAAGCTGTACACTCACTACTTTATATTGTAGCAAAGTATCATTTCTTCAGTGTTGTCACATGAAAAGATATAATAAAATATTTACAAAAATATGAGGAGTGTACTCACTTTTGTGAGATACTGTATATAGTATAAACAATTAACAGGCCCACTGCAAGGGAAGGATAATTTTTTATCTGCTCGGAGTTGAGTTTTAAATAAATCAGTACAGTACCCTGTTATTATCATATGATATTCCTCATATGCATGCTTTTTCTGGGTTGAATGTAGTACAGATAGAGAGTAAAAATAACAAATGGGCAACTAGAAACATATACTATATACACATAGGTGTGCGCAGCCTTTGGCATTAGGGTGTGCACCCCAAAGCTCAAACACACTCTACCGATCACTCACGATGTTCATTCAGAAAGGGAAGGGGCTGGAAAATGGAATATTTACTGGCCCCTTCCCCCACTCATCCTAAAACATCCACAGCAACAACCGGTGGGAGAGGAGGGAAGACGGCAGTGCTGTGGGGGGAAGGAGGGTAGCCAGGTCAGTAGGGGAAATCTGTTCTACACAGGGTGTGCCTGGGCACAACTGGCACACCCTGTGCGCACGCCTATGTGTATACATTCTTACTACTACAGAAGATAACAGAATCATGAGGTATGGGAATCTTGCTCATTAGAGCTTACAGTATAAACCAACTATAAACACAAGTGGTGTGTATACACGCACATTTTGTATTTGAATCAATCGTTAAGATCAACAAAAGTTACAACTTTTTAAAAATGTTATGTATTTATTTATATATTTTTTGTGAGTATTTACTTTAGCAATCCATTTACATTATATCGAGTTGGGTAGACCCTCACATTACACAGTTGTTGGTGATACTTAATTGGAGCGGGCTAATAACGGAAATCAAATCACCCGGGGTTATTTTTTGGCCAGTCCTTAACAGGTATCACTGGTAACCCAAATATAATCTGACTGTCATTTGTTCTTCCCAAAACCACAGGTATCTCATTTTGGTTGCCTTTAAATACCTTGTATTGAAAATTAAAAATATATCAATCATTATTAAAATAAATTCTCATTATATTCATTCATCTGTCATTATTATATTTATATATATATATAAAAAATGTCTATGTATAACCTGCAATAATGAATCAGGAGCAGGATTGGATATATTGCCCATAACAACCAATCACATTCATGGATTCTTTTATTAGGATACAAATAATGACATCGAATAGGCTTCTGGTTTCTTTAGCTCCAGTTTTGGAAAAATTGCACACAATGGGTTGATGTCTTAAAACAGGAGTTGTCAATGACAACAGGTAGTCAGATTTTATTTACTGTATTTATTGGCGTATAACACTCACTTTTTTTACCCTGAAAATAGAGGGTAAACTGTGCCTGCGTGTTATACGCAGGGGGCTGTGGAAAGTTTTTTTTCCTGAAACTTCCCTCTTAAAGTTAGGGTGTGTGTTCAACGCCTGTGCGGGTTATACGCCGATAAATACGGTAATTGGAAAGATGAGTACTATAAAGAACATCTTTATAGTTGCTCCAGTTTTTAGCTGTCATCTCCAATATTTTTGCATCTCTAGCTGTAGTTTAAGCGAAAAACAACCTACAGGTTTCCCATTTTCTATGCAGTTGCATCCCATTCATTCTGCAGAGAGTGATTAATGGCAGGCAGTGGTACTCACAGTTTGCCTTGTGCTTCTCTGTCCTCCTCTATGTATCTCTGTGTGAATCTCCTCCTGTCAGGCACTTTGATGTGTGGATGTGTAAAACTAAGTCATGGGACTGCATAGAAAGCTGATAGTCGGTGACTGCAGTCTCTATTGGCGATGTCTCTACCACTCTGGCCAAATTCCTGTGTACTGGTGGATCTATATAGAGCCAGGCAGAGAGGCTGGTCACTCACCAGCAAATCCAGTGCAAGGCACAAGAGGGGACACTTGGAGATGCAGTCAGCACTTTTCACTCAATCTTTACAACAGTGTGACCTGATTATACTTCAGCGGATTTTTATGCTATATAGGCATGGCTATAAATAGTAAAGCTTTTGACAATAGTCAGTTTGAAGCATTGATATGTTTCCTATTATTCTTTTGAATAAGAAACATTTTTAGTTAAAAATATCAAAGCTCCAGTTTCAGACCTACTATGAGCAAATATATAACTAAAGCCTCGTACACACGATCGGACTTCCATCGGACTTTTCCGTGGATTTTTGTCCGAACGGAGTTGGCCGGGCTCACCCATAAACCCCGTACACACGGTCGGACTTTTGGCCAACAAACTTCATTTTGAGCAAGTTGGACCAACAATCCGACCGTGTGTACGCTCCATCGGACAAACCTTTTTTGCTTTTTTCTTGTTTTCATCGGACAAAAGTTGGGTTTGCAAATGGAAAAACTTTTGCCCAACAAAAGTCCGATGGAGCAAAGTCCGACCGTGTGTACAGGAAACCATCGGACTTTTGTCCGATGGACTAAACAACTAATGTTAAAATCAACCAACAATAGCAGAGGTTGACCAAAGGGTGGCGGTAAAGAGCAGAAAAGAGCAGAAAAACCATGTGATGTTGCCAAAAGTTTTGGGAAAGTTGGCAGAAAAGTCCCAGCGTGTGTATTCTATGGGTGTTCCCGACCAACTCCGTTCCAAAAAACCACAGAAAAGTCCGATGGAAGTCCGACCGTGTGTACGAGGCTATAGCATACACACCACAGGACTTTTCTGCAAACTTTCCCAAAACTTTTTCCAACATCACGTGGTTTTTCTTCTCTTTTCTGCTCTTTACCGCCACCCTTTGGTCAACTTCTGCTATTGTTGGTTGATTTTAACATTATTTGTTTTGTCCATCGGACAAAAGTCCGATGGTTTTCTGTACACACGGTCGGACTTTTCTCCATCTGACTTTTGTTGGGCAAAAGTTTGTCCGTTTGCAGACCCAACTTTTGTCCGATGAAAACAAGAAAAATGCAAAAAAAGTTTGTCCGATGGAGCGTCTGATTTTTTGTAAAACTTGCTCAAAATGAAGTTTGTTGGCAAAAAGTAAGACCGTGTGTACGAGGCTTTAAACTTGTGCGAAGTGAACCCACACAATCATGCTTACAAAAATCAAAAGATTCTTAAGCCTTTATGGATGTCTGGTCCTTTTTGAGAATAAAGCCCCGTACACACGGTCAGACTTTTGGCCAACAAACTTCATTTTGAGCAAGTTGGACCAACAATCCGACCGTGTGTACGCTCCATCGGACAAACTTTTTTGTTTGTTTTTTTGTTTTCATCGGACAAAAGTTGGGTCTGCAAACGGACAAACTTTTGCCCAACAAAAGTCCGATGAAGCAAAGTCCGACCGTGTGTACAGAAAACCATAGGACTTTTGTCCGATGGACAAAACAACTAATGTTAGAATCAACCAACAATAGCAGAAGTTGACCAAAGGGTGGCGGTAAAGAGCAGAAAAGAGCAGAAAAACCACGTGATGTTGCAAAAAGTTTTGGGAAAGTTTACAGAGAAGTCCTGTGGTGTGTATGCTATGGGTGTGCCCGGCCAACTCTGTTCGGACAAAAATCCAGGGAAAAGTCCGATGGAAGTCCGACCGTGTGTATGGGGCTTTAAGCTAAATGGCTAGAACATCCCATAATGACCAAGGGGTTTACTATAGCACATAAAACAAATGAAACCTGGTACAAACTCTGGGCCAGATGGCCTAATGCCGCGTACACACGACCGTTTTTAATGTCATTGAAAAAAAACTATGTTTTTCTCAACGTGATTCTTCTCAAGCCTGCCTTGCCTACACACTATCGTGAAAAAAAATGCTCGAGCAAAGCGCGGTGACGTACAACGCGTACGACGGCACTATAAAGGGGAAGTTCCATTCGGATGGCGCCACCCTTTGGGCTGCTTTTGCTGATCCTCGTGTTAGTAAAGTTTGGTGAGAGACGATTCGCGCTTTTCAGCCTCGTGCTCTTCCAGTCCGTTACAGCGCGACGAATGTCCTATCTCCATTATAAACGCTAGTTTTACCAGAACTCCCGTCTCATAACTTGCTTCTGAGCATGCGCGTTTTTTTTCACATCGTTAAAGCCTACACACGGCCATTTTTCACGACGTGAAAAACGACGGGAAAAAATAGAGCATGTTCCAAATTTTTAATGGTCATTTTTCACGTTGCGAAAAATGCTCTGGAGCCTACACACGATCGTTTTTAATGACCAAATAAAAAAATTGCATTTTTCTCGTCATGAAAAACGGTCGTGTGTACGCAGCATTACAGTATCCCTGGGACATATCTTCGCTGCACGCTTTGTGTCTGTGTTCAGCTCCCTTACAGAGCTTCCCTCGTCTTTTCCACATTTACTGGAAGCCCATATCACTGTTCATTATAAGGAAGGCAAAGATCCAACCCAGGTCACCAACTATTGCCCAATATTGCTCTTTAATGTAAACATATTTGCCAAGATTTTAGCTAAAGACCTTTTGTTCTTCTCCCCTCCATATTATCACTTGACCATGTAGGATAAGTCCCAGGAAGAGAGGCAAGGGATAATACCCTGAACCTCCATCACTGGCTGACTACAACTAAAACACAGGAGTTCTACCTCCACATGGATGCCCAAAAGGTATTTGACCCTGCCTGGGGCTATATACAAGCAGTACTTGAGCTTGGACTCAAGAGGAAATATGAGCCAGAATTTCGACACTCTATGCTGACTCTTGAGTGAAAGTGAACTTCCACCTGTATGATGACTTCAGGACCTGAAATGGAACGAGGCAGGGGTGCCCCTTGTCCCCAGAAATCTTTATACTGACATTGGGACCTTTCTTCTGTTATCTGCAATCAAATCCATACATAAAGGATTGCAAGGTGGGAAAAAGTATACAGTGCCTTGAAAAAGTATTCATACCCCTTAAAATTTCCCACATTTTGTCATGTTACAACCAAAAACGTAAATGTATTTTATTGGGATTTTATGTGATAGACCAACACAAAGTGGCACATAATTGTGAAGTGGAAGGAAAATAAATGTTTTTCAAAATTCTTTCCAAATAAATATGTGAAAGTCAATACTTTGTAGAACCACGTAGTATTTTTGGGGATGACTCTACCTGCTTTGCACATTTTGCCCATTCTTCTTTGCAAAATAGCTCAAGCTCTGTCAGATTGAATAAAGAGCATCTGTGAACAGCAATTTTTAAGTCTTGCCACAGATTCTCAATTGGATTTAGGTCTGAACTTTGACTGGGTCATTCTAGCACATGAATATGCTTTGATCTAAACCATTCCATTGTAGCTCTAGCTGAGCTGTATTTTTAAGGTCATTGTCATGCTGGAAGGTGAACCTCCACCCAATCTTAAGTTATTTGCAGACTCTACATGGTTGGCTTTTTCTATCCTGTAATCCACATGCAAACTATTCCATGCCCTTCTGTGGAAAACCACAACCCAAGAATTACCATGGTGGATCTGACCATACTCAAGTACAAAGGAAGCACTGGGCTCCCAGATATTAAAGTATTTCAGGACCTGCGTCACCACCAGACTGGTCGATTGAAACCTGCACTCCACCTTGAAGGATTGGGTATCATTGGAACAAACCATCACTCTTCTTCCACTGGACAATACCCCTAGGAGCTCTTTAAAATGTATGCCTAGAACAGTCCACAAACATCCACTTATAGGGGTTACCCTGCTGAGATTCTGCAATGGCTGCAACACATTAGGATTGATTTAATAAAGGCAAATAGACTGTGCATTTTGCAAGTGCAGTTGCACTAATTTTCCTTTAGAAATGTAATGTGGTATAGCTTCACTTTGTGTTAAGTCCCTTAGACATGGGGTGCTAGCAATGCTGCCAGTATCTGCTCAGCAAGTTACACACAGGCTGGATGAACTTCTTAACCATGGAGAGGGTTTATTACTCACTCAGAAAAATTATGACTTGTTACATGGAGGAGTCTTAATACAACAGGCTTCTGTCATTACCAGATCTATGCATCCATGCTGCTGCTGCTGCTGCTGCTTCCAGTCTCACACACACACCCTCTCTACTTCCTGGTACAGCCCCTCCCCCAGCATGCATAAGGAAAAAGGGTGGAGGGTCACAGTGTTCCAGCACAAACATCACACTTTGTAATAATATCCAATCAGGTGCAAGGAAAATAAAAAAAGTATTTTTGCTTGCACATGATTGTATAATGGAAATCAGCAGAGCTTTACCACATTTACTAATCTTTGGGGAAGGCAAGTGCGACTGCATTTGCAAAGTGCACAATCTATTTGCCTTTAGTACAGTCTCTATCGTTCACCCCTGGCTGAAATCTGAAGGATCTATCATAAAAAGATCAGATCCCATTGTGGTCCTATCTCCAAACTGAACACTGTCCAATTTCCAATCCAAACATCTGTACACAAGAGCTCTCACCACTCGTGTGCATTCCTGTCCACTGGCTGTCCAAACACACCTCTACTTTTCAGGAATCAGTCCTAAGATTAGACAAAATATCTGAAGTTAAGGCACTTATACAAAAGAATACTGTTCATCTTTATCTAACGGAGTCACAGGATGCTTCACTACTACTCACCAAAAGGTACTACTTAGGTTTCTGAAAGTGACACATTCACTGGATGCAGGGAGGGCACCGTTAGTGGGGGTTCGGTCTTTCCAGATGTGGAAGAATACCCTTCTGGGTGAGCACCCACTATTCCAACCCATAAATCACATATCCTTCCCACCCATCCGTCCCTGCTCCCCATCCCTCCTTTTTTGACATTACATCTTACATGCATATTACATGTTGTAATAAGCGCGGTAGGAACAGACCAATCTATTTAGGGGTCTTTGACTCAGCAGATCAGTCAATCTGCATATTACAAGCCCTCCAAATTTTAGAAAATGAGGTCAACATAATAATATTCAGTTAAAAAACTATTTTTTACCATCTGCTCGTTACACTAATTCAAACTGTTAAGCCCTGTACACACGATCGGATTTCCGATGAAGCTGACTTCCATCAGTCTTGCCTACACACCATCAGTCGAAAATACGACCATCCCAAACGCTGTGACGTAAAACACTCCAACGAGCCGGTAAAAATGAAGTTCAATGCTTCTGAGCATGCGTCGACTTGATTCTGAGCATACGTGGGTTTTTTCTCCGATGGAGTTCCACACAGACGATCGGAATTTGCTATCGTTTTTTTTTCCATCAGATACATTTAAAACATGTTCTATGTTTAATCACCGATGGAAAAAGACCGATGGGCCCCATACACGATCGGTTTGTCCGATGAAAAAGTCCATCGGACTGTTTTCATCGGTAAAACCGATCATGTGTACAGGGCTTTAGTTTTATACTATGAACAGCTTTAGCACTGGGATAGGCTAAGAAGAAAAGAAAAATCTCTAAAGCCCTGTACACACGATCGGATTTCCTATGGATTCAAATCCGATGGATTTTTCCATCGGAATTCCGATGAAGCTGACTTCCATCAGTCTTGCCCACACACCATCAGTCAAAAATCCGACTGTCCCAAACGCTGTGACGTAAAACACTCCGATGAGCTGAGAAAAATGAAGTTCAATGCTTCTGAGCATGCGTCGACTTTATTCTGAGCATGCGTGGGTTTTTTCTCTGATGGAGTTCCACACAGACGATCGGAATTTCCTATTGTTTTTTTTTCCATCGTATAAATTTAAAACATGTTCTATTTTTACTCACTGATGGAAAAAAGACCGATGGGGCCCATATACGATTGGTTTGTCCGATGAAAAAAGTCCATCGGACTGTTTTCATCAGTAAAACCGATCGTGTGTACAGGACAGTAATCTGCAATAAAGCCATTATCATAGATATCCTTAGTTTTGTTTTACATGCTTTTACATACACTGTATTACCAAAAGTATTGGGACGCCTGCCTTTACACACACATGAACCATAATGGCATCCCAGTATTCGTTCGTAGGGTTCAATATTGAGTTGGCCCACCCTTTGCAGCTATAACAGCTTCAACTCTGCACAAAGCAAGGCCCATAAAGACATTTATTACCATGTCTGGGGTGGAGGAACTTGAATTCCCTTCACAGAGTCCTGAATACGTTTGACAATATAGTGTATTTATCTGAAACATTTTTCAAGAAGTCTTCATGCAATCCAGTGTGGGACAGGCGTCGGTCCTTTAAAAGAGAAGTATTGTTTGTTTTTTTTTCCTTCATCATACTTACCTAGGTGGAACCGAGCGATCGCACATCGCAGATGGCTCGGTTCTTACAGCTCTCCGAGCAAAAAGCTGCTGACTGTCAATCAGCAGCTCTCTGCTCTGCTCCTCCACGCTCACTGGAGCTCTGAGCTATAGAGGGACGGAGAGTCGAGTGGCAGTCCAGTCACCTGGTGGATCCAGACTTTATTGTCGGGATTAGGGTGACCACATTTCCAAACTACCATTCAGGGACACCCTCCCTTTCCCAAAAATCAGCTTGGGCTGTAACGAATCACAGCACAGTGATTGGACACAAGAGGCGGGATTTATGATTTCTCCAATCACAAGCAGGGGGTGGGGATTGTGCTCCTCCAGGCATTCCCGGCCAGGACAAGTACTGTCAGTGAGTAAAGCGGTGATGTGGCGCCCTTTTTTGGGGGCATCAGATTGGCCCGGGGGGTGGCTGTGTCAGTTTCATTCAGGGACACTGTATTGTCCTGGAATGAATGTGCCCGGGACAGACCTGCAAAATGCGGGACTGTCCCGGGCAATCCGGGACACGTGGTCACCCTAGTCGGGATGACGCGTAGCTTGGACTTATATCCGTAATGTCAGCAGAGAGTGGACTTCAGCCTGCTCTCTGCTGAAAACAGGTCACAGGAGTGCAAAACGCATTGCACTCCTGTGATCCATAGGAGAAGCCCAGCCAAACGAGCCCACGCTGCACTTCTCCTTTATCGTAATTGTATGTGTTATATTGTCAAAGTGGATGTGCAGATATCATGAAGGAAGCATACCATATATAGAAAGGATATAAAAACAAGTGATTCTAGTGTATTCTAGTAATGTCACTCTATAAATCACTTGTAAGGCCACATCTTGAATATGGTGTCAAAGATTTAGAGGACCTTCAAAGCAAGGCAACTAAATTAATAAAAGAGATGATGAAAATCTAACTTACAAATGTTACAAAGTTTGATAAAACTGGGCACAGTCAGTAAAACAGAAGACTTATGCCGCGTACACACGATCAGAAATTCCGACAAGAAAAACGTGGATTTTTTTATGACGGAATGTTGGCTCAAACTTGTGTTGCATACACACGGTCACACAAAATTCAGATCGCCAAGAATGCGGTGACGTACAATACTACAACGAGCCAAGAAAAATTAAGTTCAATGATTCCGAGCATGCGTCAAATTGATTCAGAGCATGCGTGTTTTTTTGTGCGTCGGAATTGCATACAAACGATCGGAATTTCCGACAAGAACTTTTCTTGTCGGAAAAATTGAGAACCAGCTCTCAAATTTTTGTTATCGGAAATTCCAACAGGAAAAAGTCAGATGGAGCCTACACACGGTCGGAATTTCAGACCAAAAAGCTCACATTGAACTTTTCTTGTCGGAATTTCCGATCTTTTGTGTACACGGCATTAGAGTGGTTCTAAAGGTAGAAGTTTTTTTTACCTTAATGCATTCTCTGCATTAAAGTGAAGCTCCTTTCTCCTGTGTAAAAATTTAAAAACCTGTAGTTGCTGACTTTTAATAAACAGACACTCATCTGTCCCACGATCTAGCACTGTCCTCACCCAGGCTAGTTCTTCACTAGTCTTCAGGTATCTTAACTGTGGACACCCAGCTGTGATACAAAGGCTATATGCTGAGCCCCGGACAGACGCAAGACGGGAACACCGACCGGGGGACATTCCCTCCAACTCACGGTCACTCACCACACACACGTTAGGCAAATTAGGCGGCCCCGGGGCCCCTGGGAGTGCGAGGCCTTAGGCCGCCGCCTAATTTGCCTAATTAGAGAGCCGCCTCTGATGATGCACACTGGTAAAGTCAGGATATCCGTGACTTTACCAGTACACAGCATATAGACTTTGTGTTTCTGTTTTGGATATCTCCATTCCTCCAGTAGATCGCATGCAGCTCAGGACTGGGTCAATAGGATGGATGATACTACCATATATAACTGCTAGCCCATTCTATGGTTGAGCGCCTTGGGTCTGTTTGTTGCATTTTTTACCCGGCTTCGACAGCTTACGGCCTCAGAGCCGGGTGCCCATTGCCCCTGCACGAGGCGTGCTGCACATTGTGAATGGTCCCACAGTCTTCTGTGAGGAGGTATGGGGGAGGCGAACATTTGCTCTGACTCCTAGGTGGTCGGAGCAGAAGTGCACCAAAAGTGCAATTTCATAAACAGGAGTGGGGGAGGAGGCCTTAAAGTGGAACTTCCACTTTTGGGTGGAGTTCCGCTTTGAGGTAAAATACCTTCTGTGTGCAGCTCTTCCTCAGGCCCCTCTTATACTTACCTGAGCCCAAACTCGATCCAGTGTTCTCTCACTCCTCACTGGAAATTGAGGCAGCAGTGGGAGTCATTGGCTTCCTTTAGAAAGTACTCAAAATGTAAAAGTCCTAAGGATGGTCCTACAACAACCAGAATGTTGTGCAGATGAAACCCACATATAAACACTTTGAGACACCTTACTCATTAACTGGAATAGCTGACTCCTACTCAGTGGCGGTGCGTCCATAGTGGGCGCAGGAGCGCCGCCCCCTCTCTCCCCTGCACCGTCACCCAAGTCAACAATACATACATACATTCATGCATTGCATAAATGTATGTATTGTCGCCAGCGCTGCTGCCGCCCACTATTCAGATGGCCGGGCCCCCTGTCGAGCGCCGGCCATCTGAATAACAGCAGTTGGTTGGTTTTTGGAAGTGTCTATCAGAGCCAGCGGCTGATAGGCTTCCCGATTACAGCCTGTGGGCTGTAATTGGCTTCCAAATAGTTAACCAAGGGATGCACGGGCTGTGCGTTCCCTGGTTAACACTGACACACGTCTCAGCCAATCAGGTTCACTGGGTCTGGTTACCGGTAACCTGATTGGCTGAAGCGACATAGAGGGTGGTAGAAGACATCGAGGATGGAAGAAGACATGAGGGAGCGTGGAGGAGGACGGCGCTGACCCGAGGAAGGTAAGTGCCGGGCTGGGGACAAACTGGCTGCATTTGGGGACAAACTGGCTGCATTTGGGGACAAATTGGCTGTATTTGGGGGGAAACTGGCTGCATTTGGGGGGAAACTGGCTGCATTTGGGGGGAAACTGGCTGTATTTGGGGGGAAACTGGCTGTATTTGGGGGGAAACTGGCTGCATTTGGGGACAAACTGGCCGCATTTGAGGGGGCAAACTGGTGGCCTTTGGGCACAGTGGCAGCAATTGATGTTTTTTTTTTTCAGTTTGTTTGCGCCCCCCCCAAAAAAAAATTTGAGCACCAGCCGCCACTGCTCCTACTACACTATTTTCAAGATATCGTTATTTCAGAGCAGTCTTCCCCATTTTACCCTGGAGGAACTCTTGAAATTTTTTCTGGACTTGAGGAACCCCTAAAATAATTTTCAGATCTACAGGTCATGGTATGTTAGTGTGACCATTGAGTTGTAGATTAAATATTGGCTAAAAGACTAGACTGCTTCCCTTGTCCAGTGCTTGTCTGGTGGCTCACTGTGGTCACATCAGGTGTTGGTATTCAGTAGATATTGTCATGCGGATTTCACTTTTCCGAGTGGCACTCAAAACTCAAATTAAAGGCTCCCTCAGGCCCCTTTCACACTGGGGCGGTGGGTGCGGTGGCAGTATAGCGCCGCTATTTTTAGTGGCGCTATACCATCGGAATTGCAGCAGTATTCGGCCACTAGCGGTGCGGTATTAACCCCCGCTAGCGACCGAAAAAGGGTTAATACCGCCGGCAATGCGCCTCTGCAGAGGCGCATTGCCGGCGTTATTACCGCGGTTTCCCATTACTTTCAATGGGAAGGAGTGGCTAAGGAGCGGTAAACACACCGCTCCTCTCACCGCTCCAAAGATGCTGCTAGCAGGACTTTTGGAGCGGGTCCTGCTAGCGCACCGCCTCAGTGTGAAAGCCCTCGGGCTTTCACATTGAGACTGCAGGGGCAGGAGTTTCAGGCGGTATTTAGGCGCTATTTTTAGCGCTAAACCGCCTGAAAAACTCCTCAGTGTGAAAGGGGTCTCAGGCAGACATGAATCCACTGCAGTGGCAGCCACAGCAATGGGAATTCTAAAGCCACCATTGGCTGTAATAATGGCAAGTGACAAGACCTCTGGGGACCTCTTGCGGAACCCTGATTAAGAAACGCTGTCCCACAGGTGAAAATGTTAGCTCTACCAATGACCTTTGGTTATTTAAGTAATTTGTTTAAAAAAAGTGGAACCAAAAGTTTAAATGTACACAGGGCCATGGATAAGGCAGTACAGCCAGCCCTCCAGTACTGGGCCCGGGCCCCATCAGTTCAAAAGGGGGGCCCGGGCACCTGTTGAGCAGGAGGTCCGGCTGTACTGTCTTATTGCAGACACTTATCCTCTTCACACTGCAGCACAGCTAGATTTTCCTCCTCTCCCTCCCTCTGGCTGCACTGCAAGGGGATTGGTTCTAGCACTTGCGCACTTTCCATCTGCTGTCTGAGCCCCTGTATGCCCCTTTTCCCTACAGTGCTTCTGGCTTTCCTCCTCTCCTGCCGGAAGCTGCTGAGGGCATACAGGTGGATGTAATTTACCGGCCCCTTGCTTTCCTGAATGAACATGTAGCGGGGTGTTACATTTAGGGGGCAGGTGTCTGAGTGTAATCAGGCTCAGATGTACTATTGTTAGGGTCTATGGACCATATTTTCCTGTGGAGGAGATCAATGGTGCCTAGTTCCCTGCAGTCTATAGGTGGCGCTGCCGCCATAGACTGGGGTTGAACCATCGTTGAAGGTTGTGCCTTTCTGTGTCCCCTCTCGGCGGTGGTACGGCGGGGTGGGGAACCCGCTGTGCCTGCTGGGAGGGGATATAAAAGGGGCGGCCATCTTCCACACGGGGTCCGAGTCCCAGGCACCTTCGACCTGGGGCTGCTGTTCCAGTTCGCCTGCACCCAGGTGCCCTTGGCCTGGGTGTAGGGGATTGAATGCCATCCCAGGCACCTTCGGCCTGGGGTGAGGTACTGCTTGAGAAGGTCTGGGGCCCAGTGCCTTCGACTGGGTCCCGCGAGGGATCGAGGAATCCTAGGGGTCCACCGAGTGAGGGAACCCGAATCTAGGATGAGGGGGACCAGAGAGGTTACCCTTCCCGAAGACCCATTGCAGCAATTTGGTGACGGTGGGGCCTCTGGTGACCGTCCGGATGGATGTCTTCTCCCTGACAGGGGTCGCAACTTTTTGAAGGTAGTCCACGTTTTCATGGTCTGTGGCAGGGACTCAACGTGAATCAGGTCGATGGCAGAGACCCAACAATCATGGTCTGTGGCAGGGACCTTATTTCACCTGGTTCATGGCAGGGACCAACGTCACGGTCGGTGGCAGCGACTGTGTGCCATAACTGTTGTGAAATCCTAACAGTTTAGTTTCATTGATAGGATTGTGCCTGGACCTCCTTCCCACTTTGTTCTGAACAGGGATGAGCCGAACACCCCCCTGTTCGGTTCGCACCAGAACCTGCGAACAGACAAAATGTTCGTGTGAACTTTAGAACCCTATTAAATACAATGGACTCGAACGTTCGAAATCTAAAGTGCTAATTATAAAGGCTTATATGCAAGTTATTGTCCTAAAAAGTGTTTGGGGACCCGGGTCCTGCCCCAGGGGACATGTATCAATGCAAAAAGAAGTTTTAAAAACGGCCGTTTTTTCGGGAGCAGTGATTTTAATAATGCTTAAAATGAAAAAATAAAAGTGAAATATTCCTTTAAATTTCGTACCTGGGGGGTGTGTATGATATGCATGTAAAGTGGCGCATGTTTCCCGTGCTTAGAACTGTCCCTGCAAAAAATGTCATTTTTGAAAGAAAAAAAGTCATTTAAAACTGACTCGCGGCTATTAATGAATTGTCGGCTCCCGGCAATACATACAAAAGTCATTGATAAAAAAAAAAAAAAAGCGTGGGGGTTCCCCAGAATTCAATTACCAGGCCCTTCAGGTCTGGAATGGATATCAAGGGGAACCCCGCCGCAAATTTTAAAAAAAAATGACGTGGGGTTCCCCCAAATATCCATACCAGGCCCTTCAGATCTGGCATGGATTTTAAGGGGAACTCCACCCCAAATAAAAAAAAAATGGCATGGAGTCCCCCTAAAAATCCATACCAGACCCTTATCCGAGCACGCAACCTGGCCCCCCCTCCCTCCTGAACCGTACCAGGCCACATGCCCTCAACATGGGGAGGATGTCCCCATGTTGATGGGGACAAGGGCCTCATCCCCACAACCCTTGCCCGGTGGTTGTGGGGGTCTGCGGGCGGGGGGCTTATCGGAATCTGGAAGACCCCTTTAACAAAGGGGACCCCCAGATCCCGCCCCCCCCCTCCCTATGTGAATTGGTAAGGGGTACATTGTACTCCTACCATTTCACGAAGAAAGCGTAAAAAAATGTTAAAAAAAAACACACAAACACCTTGAAAAAGTCCTTTATTAAAAAAATAAATAAAAAAAAAACCATTCCAGCGGTGAAATCCAGTGTCCCGCGGCGATCCCGATGTCCAGCGCTGTCCTTCATTGGTTGTGCCTGAGCGGACCTGATGGGGAAATTCCTCCTCAGTGTTTTAAATGTATAGACCCGCCCCTTCTAAAGTTCCCCATCAGGTCCGCTCAGCGGACCAGATGCGGAACATGACAAGGGGCGGGTCTATACATGTATTACCAAAGTGAGAGAAGTTCCCCATCAGGTCCGCCCCCTCGGTATGTCGGACCCGCCTACGTCATTGGCCTGAGCGGGGAACTTCCTTCACTGTGTAATTTAAATTTACACAGTGAAGGAAGTTTCCCGCTCAGGCCAATGACGTAGGCGGGGTCTGACATACCGAGGGGGCGGAACTGATGGGGAACTTCCCTCACTGCGCAATACATGTATAGAGTGAGTTTTAAATGACTTTTTTTCTTTCAAAAATGACATTTTTTGCAGGGACAGTTCTAAGCACGGGAAACATGCGCCACTTTACATGCATATCATACACACCCCCCAGGTACGAAATTTAAAGGAATATTTCACTTTTATTGTTTCACTTTAAGCATTATTAAAATCACTGCTCCCGAAAAAACGGCCATTTTTAAAACTTCTTTTTGCATTGATACATGTCCCCTGGGGCAGGACCCCGGTCCCCAAACACTTTTTAGGACAATAACTTGCATATAAGCCTTTATAATTAGCACTTTAGATTTCTCCCATAGACTTTTCGAATTTGCCGCGAACACCCCAATTTGTTCGCTGTTCGGCGAACGGGCAAACAGGCAATGTTCGACTCGAACTCGAAGCTCATCCCTAGTTCTGAACTGTTCTGTGTCTGACCAGTCGCTCTCAAAGGACTATTTATTGCTCTGAAGAATAAATAAGTGTTGGACTTTCAGTGGTGTGGAACTTGACTTTCTGGGAGCTAAAGGGTCCTACCTCCACCTGCGTAGAGGGTGGGAGTCATCCTCAAGGGAAGTTTTGGCTCTGGATGGTAACACAGGCCCGAAGGTAAAAAGTTTTAGCTCACACCTCTGGTCCCCTAGACGAGAGCCATTGACCGAGAAGAGAAAGAGGGAGTGAGAGGTGAGGTCGCTACAAGCACAATGAGAGATCGGTACCAATCACTCCTGTGTCAATTCATCACTGAAGCACAGTAAACCGTGCTTACTGTGCTTCAGTTTGTGAAACCTGTCAGGTAGGCTGTATGGAGCCCCGTAATTTATAACATCAGCTCTGAATGTACACAATGTACAGTCAGTCAGCAAGAGGCACAAGGCAGTTGGAGGCAGATATATAGGTCCTGTCTGGAATGCACCACATACACAATAATATAATATTTGAAGTGTAATGTATGTTCAAATGAATATAGTGTTGCAGTAAAGTAGTTTTGGAAAGTGGAGGAGGCACAATATGAAAAATAGGGTTAAAAAGCTGTTTATCTGTAAAATTCAACTTCATTCAGCCACAATATTAATACTTGGCTATGAAGAAAGCTGAGTTCCCACTCTGAACATATAATCAGTAAATGGTGTGAGATTTAGTGACCAGCTTTACGGCCATAAAAGATCCTTATTAGCTGTGCAAGCCACCACCACTGTGATTTAGGCAATTGATCTTAAATTTGATCTAAAACCGTGAGAAAACTTTCAGAGAATTTGGGCATCATTAATGTATCTCTCTTTTCATCATAAAAAAGAAAAAAACAGACACAAGATCTTCCCAAGTGAGCAAAAGACAATTGTTGCTGCTCATTATACTGTAAAACAATTTATGGTATTTGCTGGATGCTGCATTCCTTTATGCATCTCTAATACACAATTATTTATCCTATTCATTCTTTCCATTTAGTGGTAATTATGTTATAACACTAGCTCTGCACATTCTGATGACTACCTGGCCTTGTTAGGAAAGGCAGCATGAGAAAGAGACTGAGACAAAAGGTCTGCACTGGCTAAATCAGAGGTCTCCAAACTTTCTAAACAAAGGGCCAGTTTACTGTCCTTCATACTTTAAGAGGGCCGGACTGTGGTCAGTGAGAGTAGAAAAGGTCCCGGCCTCAGTGGGAAAAAATAATGCCCCATTGTTTGTTTCAGTGAGAGTAATTGTGCCCCATTATTGGTGTAAGCAGGAGAAATTGTGCCCCATCATTAATATCATTGGGCCTCATCGTTGGTGTCATTGGGAGGAATTGTTCCCCATCGTTGGTGTCAGTGGGAGGAATTTTGCCCCATCATTGGTGTCATTGGGAGGAAATGTGCCCCCCCTCATTGGTGTCAGTGGGGTTAATTATGCTCCATTGTTGTTATCAGTGGATGAAATAGTGCCCCAAGGGTCCGATAAAAGCAAGCAAAGGGCAGCATTCGGCCCCTGGACTGCTGTTTAGAGACCACTTGACTAAATGATAGGACCAAGAGTCACAAGCAAGCAAAATAAAAATTAGCTCAATGTGAAAAAAAATAAAGTGTATGTAAAGCCAAAACCTTTTATAGTGGATAGAATATAGGAGGATTATAACTACTGTGAGGGGGTTAGCTCGGCAGCGGGTGTGTGTGACCCCCGGGATGGGCTCCCCACACAAAAACAGGCCCAGCAAACGGAGGTTGTGGTTTTCAAAATCAAAAAAAAGGTGCGGTTTATTTTCTATTTACAGTGACAAAACACAGCAAAGCCAAAAGAAACATAAACAAAATAAATCCTGGTCAACTTGACCTCTGACTAAACATACAGGTTTCCTAACTAACAACTGGGATCAGCCTAGTGCTGTCCTAGTCCCTAAGTCCCTGGTTTTAAAAGTCCAAACAAATAGCCACACAGGCTTTGCCTCACCGCACAGGGGTTCACTCTCCCTAGACAGTCCACACAGGTCTGGTTCCAGGCATGAGCTAACACCTAATGAATCTGGGAGTTCTTATAGAGGCCTAAATGAGCTGACAAGGTTCAGCTGGTCTCCTCATCTCTGTCTGCACGACGCCCCACACTCTCCCTAGAGGTATGAGTCATCCATGAGCCCACTAGCCTTATACAACTCTCCACCTAGTTGTATAAGTCGGCGTAAAGCCTGAATCTGGGCGAAATATATCTACCCCCCTGGATGCAACCAGGTGACTTTACCTTCCTGCTGTCACATACCCCCCCTCTTGTTTTAACCTCGGGGTTGGAACACCAGCAATCAGGCATTCATGTACTCGAGACAAAGCATCCACATTCCCCATTTGAACGCCAGGGCGATGCTTTACTGTGAAGTTGAATTCCTGGAGGGCCAGGAACCACCTATTCACTCTTCTATTTGTTTCCTTGTTTTGAGCCATCCACTTTAACGGAGCGTGATCCGTAACCATGTCAAAGTGCCTACCTAGCAGGTAGTACCGAAGGGAATCTAGAGCCCACTTCACCGCTAAACACTCCTTTTCAACGGTGGCGTAATTTACCTCATGGGACTTCAACTTCCTGCTGAGGTAAATGACTGGGTGCTCTTCCCCGTTCCAGACCTGGGACAATACTGCTCCTAACCCCACATCTGACGCATCACTTTGTACGACAAAGTCTTTAGAGAAGTCGGGTGAGTACAACACTGGCTGGCTACATAAGGCTTGTTTCAAGAATTGGAATGCTGCCTCAGCCTCGGGGGTCCATTTAATCATGACCGACCCTTTCCCCTTCGTTAGGTTGGTTAGGGGCACAGCCTTAGAAGCAAAGTGGGGAATGAATCGCCGATAATACCCAGCGATTCCCAGAAAGGCTCGTACCTGCTTCTTGCTGTTGGGACGTGGCCAACTCTGGATGGCCTCGACTTTGTTGAGTTGGGGTTTTATTACTCCCCTCCCAATGGTGTACCCAAGATATTTGGCCTCCTCCTGCCCAATGGTACACTTCTTGGGGTTAGCCGTAAACCCCGCTTCCCGAACAGAGTCCAGGACTGCTTGCACTTTTGGCAGATGTGAGGCCCAATCTGTGCTATGGACAATTACGTCATCCAGGTAAGCCGCAGCATACTTCCGATGGGGCCTCAGCATCTGGTCCATTTTCCGCTGGAATGTGGCCGGCGCATTCTGTAACCCGAACGGCATTCTTTTATATTGGAACGCCCCGTCTGGGGTTACAAATGCGGTTTTCTCTTTGGCCAATTTGGCCAGGGGGATTTGCCAATACCCTTTTGTGAGGTCAAGAGTCGTCATGTATCAGGCTGTTCCCAGCCGGTCGATCAACTCATCTATACGTGGCATGGGGTAGGTGTCAAATTTTGTAACTTTGTTCAACTGACGAAAATCGTTACAAAATCGCCAGCTCCCATCCGGTTTAGGCACCAACACAATGGGACTAGACCAATCACTTTGGGACTCCTCTATTACCCCTAAGTTCAGCATTTTCTGTACTTCCTCCCGTATTGCCTCCCGTCGGGCCTCTGGGATCCGATAGGGTTTTAACTTCACCCTTTCACCGGGCGGGGTAACGATGTCATGCTCTACCCCAGATGTTTGTCCCGGCAGCTCAGAGAATACCTCCTTGTTGCGAAGCACAAACTCCTTAACCTCCTGTTGTTGGGGTTGTGACAAGGTGGCTGCTATTCCAACCTCAGGAATCACGCAACCAGTTTGAGCTGGTGACCAAGTGTCTGCGACTAGGGACTCTCTATCCCTCCAGGCTTTCAACAGATTAACGTGATAGATCTGTTCGGGCTTTCGCCTTCCTGGTTGTCTGACCTTGTAATTCACTTCGCTCACTTTTTCCATTATCTCGTAGGGGCCTTGCCATTTGGCAAGGAATTTACTTTCAACCGTAGGGACAAGTACCAGTATCCTATCCCCCGGGGAAAAGGTACGGGTCTTGGCTCCACGGTTGTACACTCTCTGCTGTGCTAACTGCGCTTGGGCCAAATGTTCCTTCACGATGGGCATTACCTGTGCAATTCGGTCTTGCATCAGGGCGACATGCTCAATCACACTCCTGTGGGGAGAACTCTCACTTTCCCAAGTTTCCTTGGCAATATCCAACAGCCCTCTTGGGTGTCTCCCATACAGTAACTCAAAGGGGGAGAATCCCGTAGAGGATTGGGGCACCTCCCTAATAGCAAACATCAGATAAGGAAGTAGACAGTCCCAATCCTTTCCATCTCTATCCACCACTTTCTTCAACATTTGTTTTAGGGTTTTGTTGAATCTTTCAACCAGCCCATCGGTTTGGGGGTGATACACAGATGTACGTAATTGCGTCACTTTGAACAATTTACACAGCTCCTTCATAACCCGGGACATAAAGGGTGTACCTTGGTCCGTAAGCAGTTCTTTACAAATACCCACCCGGCTAAACACAAGAGATAGCTCTTTGGCTATGGTTTTGGCCGAGGTATTTCGGAGAGGGATCGCTTCTGGATACCGGGTGGCATAGTCCATTATAACTAATATGTACTGGTGCCCCCTAGCGGACTTGATTATAGGACCTACCAAATCCATGGCGATCCTCTCAAACGGGACCTCAATGATGGGTAGAGGGACCAGCGGGCTACGGAAATGTGGCATCGGGGCCAACCTCTGACACACAGGGCAGGAGGAACAATAATTTTCTATGTCCTTCATCACCCCCGGCCAATAGAATCTCTGTAATACCCTCTCTCGGGTTTTCTCTGTCCCCAGATGACCTCCAAGAATGTGCCCATGGGCCAACTCCAACACCAACTTCCTGTAAGGTTTGGGCACCACAAGCTGCTCAACGGTTTCTTCTGCCCTTTTTGCCACCCGATACAGTAGGTCCTTCTCTACGCTGAAGTATGGGTAAGTGCAGGTATTATCTGGGTTCACTAACTCGCCATCTATTTTCACTACGTTTTCCTGTGCCTTTATTAGGGCGGGGTCTTTCAACTGTTCTGTGGCAAAGTTTTCCCTGTGAACCTCAAGATCAGAAAACTCCACAGACGGTAGGTTTTCGTCTGAGGAGGTGGGCTCCTCTCCAGTTTCTTGAGTCTCCCCTGCCAATACTGATAAGGGAAATTCCGGAGAGTCCTCACCACTCTCAGGGGAGTTCTGGCTATCACATTCCTGGTACATAGGGGCACCAGTGGGGGGCTCAGGATCATCCCACAGTTCCCAGAACTTCGGAAAATCCCTTCCCACAATGGCGTCATACGGTAACTGAGATACTAAGCCCACTGGATGAGAGAGGGTACCTTTGGGGGTCTCGAAACACACTGTAGTCACTGGATACTCTCGGGTGTCCCCATGCACACAAATAACAGCTACCTTGCTATTCCCAGAGACCTCTGTTTTAACTAACTCAGCCTTTATCAGGGTCACAAGGCTACCTGAATCCAGCAATACCACAACATTTCTACCATTAACACACATTTTGCATAAATGTTTCTCAGTTCCTCGAATGGCAGTGCATGCGACTGTCGCACACAGCGACTGACGTCTGCCCGTCAGAAAGTCACACTGCATGGGTTCCTCCACAACCGGGCAATTGGCTGCAATATGTCCCGCTTGCCGGCAGCGGTAGCAAACGATCCTTCTTGCCGCCTCTTGAGCCGCTGATTTCCCAGGCTGTTCTCGCCAAACTTGGGGTAGAGCTCCCACCCTCTCACTCTCTCCACCCTCACCCCTTGGAATCCTCTTATCCGCCCCTGGGGATGGTCTGGTCTTAGGGTGGAAAGTCCGAGTGTCTCTGGAAGAGGCCATCAGGTTCTCTGTAGCCAAGTATTTCTCCACACGATCCACAAGACCATCGGCCGTCTCTGGGTCTCCATGGCTTACCCACTTTTGGATGGCAGTAGGAAGAGCTCTCAAAAACCGATCCATTACAACACGTTCCACAATCTTTGGTGCGGACAAAGTCTCTGGCTGTAGCCACTTTCTGCTCAGGTGAATGAGATCATACATTTGAGACCTGGGGGGTTTTCCAAGCTGGAAAGTCCAGTTATGCACACGCTGAGCCCGGACAGCCTGGGTGACACCCAGCCTTGCCAATATCTCAGCTTTTAGCATCACATAGTCTTTTGCTTGGTCAGGCTCCAGGTCATAGTAAGCCTTCTGCGATTCACCAGTTAACAGAGGAGCCACCAGTCCAGCCCACTGCTCCTCAGGCCACTTTTCTCTTTCAGCAGTCCTTTCAAATGTGGTCAAAAATACCTCTGGATCATCCTCTCCAGTCATTTTTGTCAATAAACGACTCACCCCAAAGGACGCGGTATTAGTGGGACGGCTTTCCTCACTGGTCTGCGGACGTTGCTGCATTACTGCTTCCATTTGTTGTAGTCTCTGCTCTTGCTTCTGTAACAGGTCTATGAAGCGGGCCTCAGATTGCTGCTGGGCTTGTTGCTGAGCTTCCAGACTCTGTTGGTGAGCTTGCTGCTGGGCTGCAAGGCTCTTTTGCAAACCTGCATTTGTCTGCTGTTGATTGGCATTTGCTAGAGCCAGCTGCTTCAGTATCTCCTCCATGCTGGCTTAAAAAAAACTGCCCGCATTCTCCACCAACTGTGAGGGGGTTAGCTCGGCAGCGGGTGTGTGTGACCCCCGGGATGGGCTCCCCACACAAAAACAGGCCCAGCAAACGGAGGTTGTGGTTTTCAAAATCAAAAAAAAGGTGCGGTTTATTTTCTATTTACAGTGACAAAACACAGCAAAGCCAAAAGAAACATAAACAAAATAAATCCTGGTCAACTTGACCTCTGACTAAACATACAGGTTTCCTAACTAACAACTGGGATCAGCCTAGTGCTGTCCTAGTCCCTAAGTCCCTGGTTTTAAAAGTCCAAACAAATAGCCACACAGGCTTTGCCTCACCGCACAGGGGTTCACTCTCCCTAGACAGTCCACACAGGTCTGGTTCCAGGCATGAGCTAACACCTAATGAATCTGGGAGTTCTTATAGAGGCCTAAATGAGCTGACAAGGTTCAGCTGGTCTCCTCATCTCTGTCTGCACGACGCCCCACACTCTCCCTAGAGGTATGAGTCATCCATGAGCCCACTAGCCTTATACAACTCTCCACCTAGTTGTATAAGTCGGCGTAAAGCCTGAATCTGGGCGAAATATATCTACCCCCCTGGATGCAACCAGGTGACTTTACCTTCCTGCTGTCACACTACTGTCAGGCTTTGATTGCTGTATGTGATCCCATTAGAGATATTCATGCTTACTATTGGACCAGGTGGCCATTGTCCCAAGTACAGAAAGTGATGGGAAATTCAAAAATCTTTGTCACAGTAAAAGGAGGTAAGAGAACCTCTTCCAAACGGGAAAGATGTCTTTATGACAACTGTCTGATGCCCTGTACACACGATCGTTTTTTTTCGATGAAAAAAGTCTGATGGACTTTTTTCTTTGGAAAAAACGATTGTGTGTGGGCCCCATCAGACTTTTTTCCATCGGTGTTAAAAAATAGAACATGTTTTAAATTTTTCCGATGGAAAAAAATACGATAGGAAATTCCGATCGTCTGTGTGGAACTCTAGCGTTCGTAATGGAGATAGCACATTCGTCATGCTGTAACGGACTGAAAAGCACAGAGACTGAAAGCGCGAATCGGCTAACACCAAACTTTTACTAACACGCGGTAACACGAAATCAGCAAAAGCAGCCCAAAGGGTGGCGCCATTGGATTTGAACTTTCCATTTATAGTGCCGTCATATGTGTTGTACGTCACAGCGTTTTGGACGGTCGGAATTTTGTCTGATGGTGTGTAGGCAAGACTGATGGAAGTCAGCTTCATCGGAATTCCGACGGAAAATTCCATCGGATTTTATTCCATCGGAAATCCGATCGTGTGTACAGGGCATAAGAGCTCTTTTACACATGCATTGAAAATAGGTGGTTTGGTCGTGTTATTAATGCTTCCCGATCGCCTATCAATGCAACGTAGAATTGTTATAATAGGGAGCGGATGGAGGTGTTCACGCTGTATAGCGTTAGTGTTGCTTTGAGGCAATAATAGCGCTCCGTGCAGAGTTAGGTAGGCGTTAACTGCCTCCATTCATTTCTATTGAAATGCACCACAACCGAACCTTAAAGCGGAGCTCCGCCGAAAAAAATATATTAAAAGCCAGTAGCTACAGCTACAGCAGCTGCTGACTTTTAATATTAGGACACTTACCTGTCCTGGAATCCAGCGACGTCCGCAGCAGAGGACGAGCAATCGCTCGTCACTCTGCTGCCCCCACCGCCATCCTCGGTGAGGGAACCAGGCAGTGAAGCGTTGCGGCTTCACTGCCCGGTTCCCTAAGGCTCAAACGCGAGTCGCGCTGCGCCGTTCTGACTGTTCCCCGTGTGTTCTGGGAGCCGAGTGTCTCCCAGAACACAATGGGTATTCTGCGGGAAGTGACGTACTTCCCGCAGATTTCCCGCAGAGAGGACTCCCGGAAGTGGGTGCAAATACCTGTCAATTGTGACATCGGAGGGGGGGAGGGTTCCGATGAGCGGAAGTTCCCTTTTTAGGGTGGAGCTCCGCTTTTAAACACGTTTTTTTAAGTCTAAAATGGGAAATGATCACTTGTGACACTTTGCATCCCACACTGTAAACACAGTATAAATGTTATACAGCTCTAGACACATTTACAGTATGGTTGAGAAGTGTCAAAAATAATATTACTCTTTCGTCCATGGACCGACACAGCTTCTCTATTGACAAAGTGGGTATTATCCGTTAATTAGGAGTGACTAGGCAGAAAAACTTGTAAAAAGTGTTGCATCACACCTTCTACAGTACCGCCCAGGGGGCGGACCCTCTGGGTAAACCCTCTCAGTCTGCATCTTCGCAGATCAGTTTTTTTCTGTCTAGCAAGGAGTAGGACATGGCTCCCTTCGGGCCCATTGGTCCGGGGAAAAAAGATATATATATATAGTTTTATTTTTTTTTGCTACATTTGTTGTTTCCTGCGATCTTCGATCAACTGCCGACTGGGTGACAGGCTGGATCCTCGATCCTTGTAGTCTCCCCAGTTTCGGCCATCGAGCGTGTGCCGACCCTAGCTACGCGCTGGGTTTTCCACGACATGCCCGTCGCTCCACGGGTGGCCGGTGAGCTTACGCTCCAGGGCCTGCATCGGACCGCTCAGCTTCGGCTGACCTTACGGCCGAGTCGCAGCAGCCTGGCCGGTGAGCTTACGCTCCAAGGCTTGCATCGGACCGCTCAGCTTCGGCTGACCTTACGGCCGAGTCGCAGCAGCCTGTCCGGTGAGCGTCATGCTCCAGGGCATACATATGATCGTCCCTTCTGGGTCCAATCACAGCATGCCTGGCCAACAGTCACCTTCCGTGCGCGGACGATGATCTGTTTGGAATGTCTTCCAGCAGAATACATGCAGGATAGGTAAGTAAAACTCCCCTGCCTCGGCTGGGTGATTTAGCTGGACATTCCTGGAGAGATCAAGTAAGTGGTTGTGGCCCCTTTCTTCCCTCTCTCCCTGCCTTTCCCTCCTCCCTGGGCTTCTAGCTAAAGGTTGCTGGGTGCTGGGGGTCACCTAGGGGGTCCCACTGGAGCGGGGCTGGCTGTAACTAACATTTAAAAGAAATGTCATTTTTTCTTACCTGTGTTTGTGTCCTTCCTCCTCCATGCTGTCGGCGGCCATTTTGAGGTGGTCCATGCCAAGTTTGGCCTCTTGTGACTGCCCGGCGGCCATCTTCCTGTGGTTCGGCCACACCCACTGGCCCCTATCAGCTGATCGGCGGCCATGTTTGTCCACCCTGTATGCAGATATTGCCGTTCGGCGGCCATCTTTTTGTGGGCTATGGCTGCTTGACCTCTATCTTCTGTCGGCGGCCATTTTCTTAGAGCCCACATTATCTTCCATACAGACGTTTTTGGCAACCATTTTTCGTAGCCTCCGGCCTCTAGGGTGCATTACACTGGCGCGAAAATTCACACAGGAAGTGCTGATAAAAGAAGCAGACTGACACAGCAGCAGCGGGACAGCATCACAGGCGCAGCATAGCAGTACCTATCCAGGGTGGTGAGTCCTCTGGGTGACCCGGCCTCTCTGCAGCACAGGAGGGTGGCCTATTGATATCTTGCCTGGAGCCCTGTGAGTGTCAGCGTGTGGTCAGCATGGCATCTGAGCCAGATGTCTTCTCCCCTGAAACACCAGATTTAGCAGCTGGTGCCCCTGAGGTGTCTATGAACGCTATGACTGCAATCCTAGAGGCGTTTGCTGCCAGGGTGGAAGCAGCACACGGGAATACAGGGGGTAGTAAACGCCCCATCCCCTGCAAGCTTCTGGGGATAATTCTGGTGCAGAACCAGGTCCAGCTACGGCTCGGGGACCAGATTCTGACGCATCAGAGACTGCAGACCGTGACCGGACAGTGAGAATGACTCAAAGTCCAGGTCAGTACGCAAGACGCTTTGGTATCTGACCTTATTACTGCAGTGCGAGATATGCTAAAATTGGAAAATACTGCAGAAGCAGCAGAGACTTCGGTCCACTTGGGTTTCATAGACCTGCCCGCACTGCTAAGGTGTTCCCTTGTGTGTCTTTTGATAAACTCTTATACAAGGAATGGGAGAACCCACTGAGGGTCTTTACAGCCCCAAAGAGGTTTGCGGTACGGTACCTCTTTTGAGGAGAGTTTTCTGAAGAAATGGACCTCTCCCCCCTATAGTGGACCCTCCGGTGTCCAGACTTAATAGAGCCACCACAATTCCTGTAGAAGGGGCTCCTGTTTTCTAGGACCCTGTGGATAAGAAGGCTGAAGCACTCGCTTGCTACCTATACTCAGTGGTAGGCTCGGCAGTACGCCCGGCATTGGTGGGGGCCCTAGTGTCTCACACACTTACTGAATGGGCAAGATTGCTACTCCAGGGGTTAAGGAGCGAGATGTTCCTCCTGATGAGATAACATTGGCCGACCTGTTGGTCCAGGGCCTTAGGTTTGTCTGCGAGTCAGACATGAATACTATTCCCCTGCTGTCTAAAACTTCAGTTTATGCAGTAGCAATACGACGCCTGATCTGGCTAAAAGGCTGGTCTGCGGACCAGACTTCCAAGAAAGCCCTGTTGGATCTGCCTTTTAAGGGCGACAGACTTTTTGGGGCTTCTCTGGATGACATCATCAAGGATGCCACAGGAGGTAAAAGCACTTTGCTTCCCCAAATTAGCAAGGGTAAGGGGCCACGCCAAGGGCAAGGGCCCTCCTTTACTGCACACAAGTGGTTTTTTCGTCCCCCTAGGGCGACAGGGAAAAGACCCCAGGCCGATAAAGCGCCTGCCCAAGGACAAAAGCGTCCCTGGTCCCGCATACCCAATAAGCCTGCGGACAAATTTGCGTCCGCATGAAGGTCCACCCCCACCCAGCTCTCGGGTGGGGAGACGTCTTCGCAAATTCGCGACTCAGTGGACAGCACTAATCTCCGACAGGTGGGTTTGCGAAGTAATCTCCTCAGGCTACAAGATAGAGTTTCTCTCTTGTCCACCGGACAGATTCAACACCTCCAATCTCCAGCTACTACCGACCCGTCGGGAGGCCCTGTATGGGGCGGTCCAGGGTCTACTGGAACGCGGGGTAGTTATTCCAGTTGCAGAACTGGAACGGGGTTTTTACTCAAATCTGTTCATTGTGCCGAAGAAGGAGGGGGTTCGTCCAAGCTTGGATCTCAGAGCCCTCAATTGCTTTGTGAAGGTACAAAGTTTTTGGATGGAGTCGGTTCGATCTGTAGTCACGGCTCTCCATCCGGGGGACTTTCTGGCCTCCTTGGACATCAAGGACGCATACCTGCATGTCCCCATATACTCCAGACACCAGAGGTTTCTGCGATTTGCTATCGGGAAGGACCACTACCAGTTTGTGGCCCTCCCGTTGGGCCTTGCCTCAGCACCCAGGACGTTCACCAAGGTGCTCACTCCGATTCTGGCACTTCTAAGACAGCAGGGTATCGCTATCACAGGCTACTTATACGACCTTCTGCTGAAGGCCCCTTCAAGCTCAGAATTAGAGGTAAGCGTGTCCATTACCTGTCAGACTCTTCGAGACTGTGGTTGGATACTAAACACGCAAAAGTCAGTATTGGTGCCCACTCAACGCCTAGTGTACCTGGGGTTGATTCTGGATTCCTCAGAGGCAAAGGTATTCCTCCCTGTGGAGAAGTTGCAGACCCTCCGGGCTGCAGTACGGCAGCTGACTTCCAGGAATTGGTCGTCACTCCGTTTTTGCATGCGAGTGTTGGGCCTCATGGTAGCCTCCTTCGAGGCGGTCCCATATGTTCAATACCACACTCGAGTGTTACAGAAGGAAGTTCTGTCCAGATGGAACAGATGCCCTTCATCTCTGGATTATCAAATCCGAGTGAGCCACCTAGTCAGGAGATCCCTGGTATGGTGGCTGACAGCACCGGCTGTAATGGCCGGGAAGTCATTTCTTACGGTTTACTGGATAGTGATCACGACGGACGCCAGCCTTACAGGTTGGGGGGGAGTCAGGGGTGTCCAGTCGGCGCAGGGTCGCTGGACCCCAGAGGAAGCCCTCCTGCCGATCAATGTCCTGGAGATCCGGGCGATCAAGCTGTGCCTCTTCAAATGGTCTCAGAGACTGCAAGGGCGTCCAGTCAGGATCCAGTCAGACAACGCCACAGCAGTGGCATATGTCAATCATCTAGGAGGAACAAGAAGCTCAGCTGCAGCATCGGAGATCGCTCGCATCCTGAAGTGGGCAGAGAGGAGCGTACCGGCACTGTCGGCCGTGTACATTCCGGGTGTGGAAAACTGGCAGGCGGACTACCTGAGCCACCAGATGCTGGACCAGGGAGAATGGTCCTTACACCCGGAGGTGTTCCAACTCCTCCGCCAAAGATGGGGCACACCAGACGTAGATCTTCTGGCTTCCCGACTCAATCGGAAGGTATTGAGATTTGTGGCCCGGTCAAGAGACCCATGGGCAGACGCAACGGATGCGTTGGTAGCATCGTGGGGTCAGTATCGGCTACTCTATGCCTTCCCTCCCTTAAGGCTTCTTCCTCTTCTGCTCCGCAGAGTGGAGGCAGAGGGAATTCCAATGATCCTAATCGCTCCAGATTGGCGTCAGCGTCCTTGGTACGACGATCTAGTACGTCTGGTAGCAGACGTCCCCTGGCGCCTACCACTACGGAAGGACCTGCTATCGCAAGGTCCCATATTCCATCCTGCTTTACAGTCATTGGCTTTAACGGCATGGCTGTTGAGAACCGGGTACTGAAAGACCGGGGCCTGTCAGACTCAGTAATCTCTACTATGAGAAGTGCTCGAAAACGGTCCTCTAGGAAGGTCTATCACCGCACTTGGAGGGCCTACATCTCCAGGTGTGAGGAAATGAAATGGCATCCGCGTACCTATTTGGTTTCCAGAATCCTGCTGTTTTTACAGCATGGGGTGGACCAAGGGCTTGCCCTAAGTACGATTTAAGGGACAGATATCTGCCCTGGCTGTCTTTTTTCAGCGACCCCTGGCGACTCACTCTCTCGTGAGTACATTTGTGCAGGGGGTCCGACAGGTGGCCCCTCCGGTCCGTCCCCCGTTACCTCCGTGGGACTTGAACCTGGTCCTCTCAGTGCTTCAGAAGGCACCGTTTGAGAATATTAGAGATATTCCCCTGTTGACACTTTCTCAGAAAGTGGTCTTTTTGGTGGCTGTTACGTCAGTTGGATGAGTCTCTGAGCTGGCAGCCTTGTCCTGCAAGGCTCCCTATTTGATTTTCCACAAGGATAAGGTGGTGCTGCGGCCACAGCCTTCCTTTCTTCCGAAAGTCGTTTCGGCTTTTCATCTCAACGAAGACATTGTACTTCCATCCTTGTGTCCTCAGCCGTCGAATCCTAAGGAGTCGGCGTTGCATTCCTTGGACGTTGTCCGAGCTTTGAGAGTATACTTATCTGCTACTTCCCTGTTCCGGAAGTCAGACTCACTGTTTGTTTCGGTGGCTGGTCCCAAGAAGGGCCAAGCAGTCTCATCGGCCACCATCTCTAGGTGGATCCGACAGATAGTAATCCAGGCGTACGCCTTAAAGGGTCAGGCGCCCCCCTTTCCTGTCATGGCGCATTCGACCAGGGCAATAGGTGCCTCTTGGGCTTTCCGACATCAAGCGTCTGTTTCCCAATTATGTAAAGCGGCGACTTGGTCGCCCGCTCACACTTTCACAAAATTCTACAAAATTGATGTAGGTGCATCTTCGGATGCCTCTTTTGGCCGCAAGGTTTTGCAAGCGGCTGTTTAGAGTTGCAACTCCTCCGTTGGAGGAGTGCTGTTTTGTGTTTGGGGTGAAGTTTATTTTTATGCTGTTACCACCCCTCGTTTTTTCTCTGACACTGCTTTGGGACGTCCCACTTTGTCAATAGAGAAGCTGTGTCGGTCCATGGACGAAAGAGTAAATAGGATTTTTTACTCACCGTAAAATCCTTTTCTCTGAGTCCATGGACCGACACAGCACCCACCCCTCCTTTTAAGTTTGTACTGCTTTTTGACGAACTGATCTGCGAAGATGCAGACTGAGAGGGTATACCCAGAGGGTCCGCCCCCTGGGCGGTACTGTAGAAGGTGTGATGCAACACTTTTTACAAGTTTTTCTGCCTAGTCACTCCTAATTAACGGATAATACCCACTTTGTCAATAGAGAAGCTGTGTCGGTCCATGGACTCAGAGAAAAGGATTTTACGGTGAGTAAAAAATCCTATTTTTCCCATTTTAGCCATGTAAAAAAATAAATTAAAAAAAAACACACACAGGGCGTTTGAGAAGTGTTGGAAAATGGAAAAAAAAAAGTGTTGCCTATAGTTCTACTTTAAGCACAAATTTCTGATCATTTTATGGAGAGGACTAAGAAGATATAACCATGCCAATGGTAAAGCAGAAATCATATAGCACAGTGAGGAAGGTTTGTAATCCAGGATGATAGGACAGTCAAAATTAGAAGCAGCTTGCATTACACTAAAGCCCTGTACACACGATCGGATTTCCGATGGATTTTAGTCTGATGGATTTGTCCATCAGAAATCCGATGAAACTGTTTTTCATCAGTCTTGGCCACACACCATCAGTCCAAAAACCGACCGTCCCAAACGCGGTGACGTAAAACACTCCGATGAGCCGAGAAAAATGAAGTTCAATGCTTCTGAGCATGCGTCGACTTGATTCTGAGCATGCGTGGGTTTTTTATCCGATGGAGTTCCCCACAGACGATCGGTATTTTCTATCGGTTTTTGATCCATCGGAAAAATTTAAAACATGTTCTATTTTTTAAAACCGATGGAAAAAAGACCGATGGGTCCCATACACGATCAGTTTGTCTGAGGAAAAACAATCCATCGGACGGTTTTCATCGGTTAAACCAATCGTGTGTACGGGGCTTTACAGTGTAGCACAAGCCGGCGGGGACTCTTCCGTGCTGCCCCCCTGCAAAGTGCTGCCCTAGGCCTGGGCCTTGTTGGTCTAGGCCAGGATACAGCGTTGGCGTGAACCCCAGTTAAGAAAGAGTACCTAAAGCTGGCCATGGATGAATCAAAATTCATCCAGTTCAACAAGCACCGGTTGAATTTTGTTCCATCTGTGGTCATTCCCACGTGACATAAGTTGATCTAACAATCAACTTCTGTCAAATGGCAATGTTGGAAAATGTAATTTGATCAGCAGTTGCAGCAAAATGACTGCAGCACTAATCAGTGTATTCTAATAGCAGAGGAATCCCACTGTCAGAATACAAGTGTCAGAATACAATAGCACAGTGGGGAGGATTCCTCCATCCACCATCTTTGGAAAAATTTAGACACAACAACCAAACATAAGGTGGCCAAGGGGGGCGTGTCCGGATGTAGAGCAGGGAAGACGTGTTGCTGAGGAGCTCCATACATCCTGACAAAATCTGCTGCCATCCTGCCTTCCCACTGCCCGGGTGAGCCCTCAAACTTACCTGGCGGGTCCCTGAAGGTCCTCTGCCTCGGACACATCCTGTATTTTTGGCCCTGGTCACCCGATCGAGCCGTTACCGGGACTTGCGACTGGCTCTGTGCTCCCGGGTCCCGCCGCCATCTTGCGGCCTGCTGTCCTTCTCGGAGCCTCTGGGCTCGATTGCTGTGGTTCGCGGGGCTGGAGGTGCCTCATCCACGCACACCGAGGGCACCAGTGGTGGGGAAGGTGATCCGGACCGGCGCTGCGACCGCCTGGGGACCTCGGGAGGTTGATTGCCCGGACCTGCGGCCTACGCACATCTTGCGGCCTACCGCGATTCCGGAAGCCTCCGTCCTCAATTTCTGAGTGCCGCGGGACATGCGGCGGACGGGCACGTCCTCCGGAGCCACCATCCGTGCCGGGGGGGATCGGCACCGCGTCTGACGACTTTCGGAGAGCTGCTCCTACGCATCCATGTCTGCAGCCCGCAGCCATCTTTCGGCCTCCTGACCGGCCCCATCCATCGGACGCAGGTACGCCTCCCCTCCTCCTGGGATCCTTTGGGTGATTGACTGCCTCACAATACTGCGGGGGGGGGCTCCCCCACTCCTGCACCTCTCCATCCTGTCTCTGCTGTGCCCCCCCGTCCTCCTTTTTTTTTTGGACTGGGCCCCTCTGCCCGCGAACCCCCCCTCTCCCCCCCTGAACTTTCCCTAATTTTGGGGTAAGGCTTGGATGGGCCGCCCTAGGACCCGCTACTCCACAAATAAGGGCCCGAAGGCTCCTCACATACCCCCGTCAGCAGTTGTTTCGTCCCCACGTAGATCCTCGGCTGGGATAGCGCCCAATACGCAGATGGCTGCGGAGTCGGGGGTGGCGGCGCCACCCACGGGAGTGGAGATCCTGGCAGCCATCACATCCTGTAAAGAAACTCTGACATCTAAAATTGACATTTTGACAGTGGATGTCGGTCTTCTCCGTCAAGATATGGATAAATTTTGCTCTCGCATCGCAGAGGTGGAGGACAGGGTCTCTGTGGTGGAGGATACGGTCCGGTCAGACTCCAGGGAGATACGGGCCCTCCAAATTCAAGTGAAAGCGCTGCAGGAGCGCGCGATAGACACCGAGAACCGCCTCAGGCGGAACAACATCCGTATAATTGGACTGCCCGAGAGGGCCGAGGGCCCTAGGCCTGCTGAATTTACTGAGCAATTACTGACCACCCTGTTTGACCTGGGTGCCCCGGCATCTACCTTTGTGGTTGAAAGAGCCCACAGGGTTCCACCGCTCCCTCCGAGACCTGGGGCCCCTCCACGCCCCTTCTTGCTGCGAATACTGAACTACCGGGACCGGGACCGCATTCTTGCGGCGGCACGAGCCATGCCTGACATTAAGTATGAAAACACCAGACTACTTTTCTTCCCAGACTTCTCCCAGGAGGTGCAACAACGTCGCAAGTCCTTCACTGATGTGAGACACCGGCTCCGGGAGAAGGGACTACGCTTTGGCCTGTTGTATCCCAGCAGACTGCGAGTCACTGACGGTAGCGACACTCATTTCTTTGATACCCTGGAGGCGGCAGCGGCGTGGCTAGACGCCCGTTAACCTTAGACAGCCGAGGACCAACGGTGGAGTTCACCCGGCAGGGAACAGATATGCTTCTACTATCCCATCAATGAACATCTTTCCTGTCTTCTGATGAACCCCAGCACTGCCCCCTTCTATGCCCCTAATCCTGCTTATCCCTGCTGGCTTTCACCTTTGTTCCTTCTACACAAATGTTCTCTTCGGCTGATTGAACTTCCACTCACTCCTGTCTACGGAGCTCCAATGGCAACTAACGAACTGCCTCGCTCATGAACCAAGGTGACTCAAGTTGTTCCCCCCTTTCCATACCTTGGACTTCCACCCAGAGTTGAGGCGGACTTCCCCGGAAACTTCTCCCTCACCTGCGGTCCTACAGGCCGACTTCTTAGGGTCGCAGTGACCTAAGGATTACATGTTTCTCTCAGTTAAGGGACAAAACCCTGCATCAGTTTTTATGGCTCTTGGGTCCCTTTTTTTTTTTGGCCTTTGACGCTAGGTTTGTATGGTGTTTGGGTAGGGTGTTTTATGTTATGGGGAGAAGGGTTCAATTGTTATGAAGGTCCAGATAATTACTGTATTGCTCAATTACCTTATGGGTCTCTGACCTTATTGAATAGGTGTGCCACTACTGTGTTTACTTATATGTGTTGGGTTGATGGTCTCATCCTGCTTCTATTTCCCCCTGGTGTTCCTTGATGGCTCCTCCGGATGCTGAGCTCCTGACCGTTCTGTCGTGGAATGTTCGGGGGCTCAACTCGAAGTTTAAGAGGTCACTCTTATTCCAATATTTGAAAATACATAATCCCCACATAGTGCTACTGCAGGAGACACATTTAACCGGCAGCAAGGTTATGGCTCTGAAGAAGCCCTGGGTACAGAGGGCGTTTCATGCGACCTACTCTTCATATTCTCGTGGGGTGTCTATCCTGATTAGCAAACGTGTATCGTGTGTGATACACGATGTTCATCTGGACCCCCAGGGAAAGTTCGTTATGGTTGTTCTGAGTGTATATACCCAAAAGTATGTCATAGTGAATGTTTATTTGCCTCCCCCTGGTCAGGTGCAGGCTCTGTACACTCTCTATGAGAGGCTGGCTCCGCATTGCCCAGCGCAGGTTCTGTTCATGGGAGACTTTAATGCTACGCTGTCCCGTGACCTGGACAGGCCTTCCCCCCAATCCAATTTTAACTCTGATCTCGGAACGTGGGCTCAGGCCACGGGGTTCCAGGAGGCATGGAGGTGGCTTCATCCCCAAGATAGAACGTACTCTTGTTTTTCGGCCACATTTAGAACCTCCTCCCGCATTGATCTAGCTTTTGCTAATTCCACCATGCTAGTGTAGCGGGGTGTTCCCCTTTAATGCAGAGAGATAAGAAGTTCCAGGTGAGAGGTGAGTCGGGAGGAAGTAAAGAGACATTACTGGAAGTGAAAGCAGAGGAGAGAAAGAGACTACATCTCCCAGTACATCTTGCAGCACCCAGGGTGCATTGCTCCAGAACAGAGACTGCTGGGGCAGACTTTATAAAGGGGAGGCGGAGTTTTGGTCGCTCTCTTTGGACCCTCCTCTCCTAGCAAGAGGATGTCTGTGCTGAACTGCTGTGTGCACAAGGCCTGAAGCCCGGGCCGTGTGCTCCTTTCCAAAGAGCCCTCTGCCAGCCTAGCAGAGCCTTAGAGACATCTAATCCTCCTTGCTGCAGTACACCAGAAGGATTGAAGACTTGGATGTCGGTGGATTCCTGTTCCTAGACGAATCGATGGAGGAAACGGACTTGGACTTGTCCAGGTGGTGAGAGCTGTTTAAAGACAGATACTTTATCTTTACTATTCGTTGGGATTACAAAGTTGTTCTTCAAGTGCACCACCGAGAGATTGCTAGCGAATATTGTTTCACTGAACTTCCATTTAGAGCAGTCAGGCCTGACTGCATAGGTAGACATTGCTGGGTGTTAGTCTACCCATGAGGGGAAGTAGCTGTAAAAGGGCAGCGCTAGAGTTGCATAGCAATACTTTATTATTCTGATTACTCTGTTTATCTTTATTACTGTTTATTGCAGGGATCTGCAACTTGTTATACTGTTGTTTATTACTTGCCCATTAGCCTCAGTAAAATATCTGGGTAAAGTACATTTGGTGTCAGTTCTGCTTACTTTAATAGGAGTTTTAAAGTATATTCTGTGTATGTTTGTTATAGGACTGCGTCACCAACAGTTGCGGTCACGCGGTCCTATCTCTCTATCACCAGCTGTGCCACGGGAGGTTAGAGCCGATTGCCGGGGGTTGACGGCGGTGCACTGCAGGGCCCAAATCAATATCAGCGGCTCTCTTAACTGGGGGTACCGCTACACGTGGGGGCTCGAGTCCGGGATCCTTGTACGTTGCACGCTGCAATCAAGCCGGTCAGAAGTACCAGCATGGACCCGCTGGCAATGTCACAGTGGTGCGCAGCGATTGGCGCCGATCCAACCGCGGCGGTAGTCATTGTACTCCCGGGGGAAAGATGGAAGGAAGAGGAGATAAAACAGCTCGTATTGTTACTGTCTCCGAGCCACAAAGCATGGGTGATGGATTTTAGGCCAGATCCAGTGATCTCGTTTACATACGCACTGGTAGAATGGAAAAACGAAATCCCAGAGCATTTTAAAAGTCAGAGTATACAAGCCATAGATAATCAGATCTATCACTTGATACATACGCTGCCAGTGAAGGAAGAATGGTTTCAGACACCAAAGCCATCACTCCCACAATTATCTCCACCACTATCCCCTAAAGCAGAAAAGCTTAAGGAACTATTAATCCCGGGATCACCGCTGGCCGCTATAGGGCCTGAATTGTTGAATGCTCTAGGAGACCTTGTAATTAAGTGCCAGAAAAGCAGTACGGTGCATGTGGAGGCCGGTTACCGGAAGCTTAGCACCTTCTCAGGGAAGCTCCCCGTCCCTGCGGGGGAGGAAGATTTTGACACTTGGGTGGAACAGGCATTGCAGGCAGTAGAAGCATGGGAGGTGCCTGAGGCACAGAAGAGACAGCGAGTCTTAGAAAGTCTGAAAGGTGCCGCGGCAGAAGCGGTGAAGAGCTTCCGGTTTGGAAATGAAAACTGTACAGCTCAAGATTGCCTGGCCATGCTGCAGGAAGAGTTTGGTCAGCTGGAGAAGGTGTCAGAGATGATTTATCAAATTAAACACACTCTCCAGCAGCCGAATGAGAAACTGTCAGAATATGTTAGAAGGCTGAACAGGCAGTTATGCAAGATTGTACTGAAGAAGGGAATGCTGCCCAAAGATGCAGATGAAGCACGCATGAAGCAGATCATGAGGGGAGCGCGGCGCTCAGACCCGGTCTGGCTGCACCTGAAAACCTCAGGAGGAGGAATGTCACTAACCTACTCTGATCTAATAAAAATTATTAGGGACGAAGAGGCGCTGCAGGAAGATCAGCAGGTGGCCAAGGCGAATGTCACACCTGTACCAGTGTTGGTCCATTCGGTCAAGAGCCCAGAAAGAGATGCGGAGGTTGACACTCTGAAATCGCAAATGGCCCAAGTGTTGGAGATGCTGACCTCTTTGATGGAGAAAGATCAGAGAAGACGAGAGAAACCAAGCCCAAGAAAGGAGTTGTTCCCGAACACCTCAGCACCGGCCTCCCTACAGGACCGAGAAGAGGTGATTTGCTATAACTGCGGAGGGAGTGGCCACTTTGCTAACGTATGCTCCAGCCCAAAGAAGAAGAGAACAGATAATTGCAAGCCGGCGGGAAACTCCAAAGGGCCCCGGTGAAGGAGTCAACCGGGTGCCCATCATCTTCAGTGCGCTCCAAACTAAAAAAAAAGGCCAAGAATGGAGGAGACAAAACTCCTAGGAGGAGGTATAGTACACCCCCACCAAGATGTACCCCAGAGGGAGGGGGCAAGACCCCTCAGTGGAAGTACAGCACCCCAAAGAAGGAACATCCACCTAAAAGGAACAATAACATCCCTCAGCGGGTTTGTGCCCCCATTGAGAGGGAGAAAGTCAATGCATGCCAGGCTCAGGAAAAATTAAAGTCCAAAAGGAGCAGAGCAAGGGTCGAAAGCCAAAAAAAAGAGGTGACCCCAGTCCGGCCATACCCAAAGGAACTGGTGGGCCCGTCTCCTACTGTGCCCATTCAAGTGGAAGGAGTCTATACTAAAGCTCTTTTGGACACCGGAGCACAGGTGACTTTACTATACCGGGACTTCTATGATAGGCACTTGAGTCATCTGCCTATCCAGAAGATAGAAGAGCTGGAGATATGGGGACTTGGAACCCAGAGTTTCCCTTATGATGGGTACCTGCCCATAAAGATGACTTTCGACCCATCCGTGGCTGGGAAGGCTGAAGTGTTTGACACCCTGGCAGTTGTGTGTCCCCGGCCGCCTGGAGCCAGCAAGATTTCCCTGATCATTGGGACAAACACGGATCTAGTCAGGAGACTCCTGACCCCTCTAGTGAAAGAGAGAAACCATTCAGCCACCAAAATCCATCCCATGCTAAAGACGGCCTACCAACGACTGGTCTTAGAGCAGAAGACCCCGGGAGAGGGGATAGGGAAGGTGTGGAGACTTGGCAGAGAAGGAGTAGTGCTACAGCCCGGAGAAGTAACCTGTCTTAGGGCCACTGTGAAGCTTTCGTGGGAACAACCTGGCCCCTTTGTCATGCTGGAATCAGACCCAAGGGAAGAGTCCTCAGGCCTGGAAGTGATACCAGAAGTGATTCCGTTCAAGGCCCTGAAGAAGGCCCATGGCAGAGTTCCGGTGAGTGTTAGGAACACTACGGGAGGACCCATGGAGATCCCTGCCAGAGTGTTGCTTGGTCAGGTGAGCCCTGCTGCCCCGGTCACTTGGTCCGAAGTCAAGGGGACGGGTGACGGAGGAGATGTTTGGGAGAAACTGTCCGTGGAAAACCCGAACCTACCCAGGGCTTGGAAAGAAAGAGCCAAGGCCCAGCTGACCAGGTGGGAGAAGATCTTTTCCGAAGATGAATTCGATGTGGGGTGTGCAAGAAGTGCCACCCATCGGATCCGCCTCCAAGAAGATAAGCCCTTCCGAGAGAGGGTCAGGCGGGTCCCCCTGGCAGATCTGGAGGATCTGAGGGAACAACTTGTAGAACTAAAGAAGACTGGTGTGATCCGGGAGTCTAGAAGTCCCTATGCCTCCCCAATCGTGGTGGTCAGAAAGAAGAATGGGTCGTTGAGGCTTTGTATCGATTACAGGACTCTCAACAGGAGAACCATCCCTGACCAATACACCACGCCAAGGATAGAAGATGCCCTACAAAGTTTGTCTGGAGCCAAATGGTTCAGTGTGATGGACCTCAAGAGTGGGTACTATCAAATCCCTATGCACCCAGAAGACAGGGAGAAGACAGCCTTCATAACCCCGGTGGGATTCTTCGAATTCAATAGGATGCCTCAGGGTCTGTCTGGAGCTCCTGCTACCTTTCAACGCCTTATGGAGAAGACTGTTGGAGACATGAATCTTATAGAAGTCCTTGTGTACTTGGACGATGTCATTGTCTTTGGAAGAACCTTGGAAGAACATGAAGCCAGGTTGGAGAAAGTATTGAGAAGACTCAGCGAAGAGGGACTTAAGCTTTCCCCCGAGAAGTGTCGGTTCTACCAGTCTTCTGTGAACTATCTGGGGCACATAGTGTCTGAAGAAGGGGTGGCCACAGATCCTGAGAAGTTGGAAGCAGTCACTTCCTGGCCACGACCCACCACAGTAACAGAGCTCAGATCCTTCCTGGGGTTCTGCTCCTATTATAGGAGGTTTGTGGAGGGGTTTGCTCGGATTGCCCGCCCGTTGAATGAATTGCTAAAGGCAGAAGGGGAAGAGGATGACTCAGGGCCCAGGAGGCCTGGTGAGTCAGTTCAAGATCAGTGGAACCCAAGGTGTGAAGAGGCCTTTCATGCTCTGAAGAGGAGCTTAACCACTGCCCCAGTCCTGGCCTACGCCGACCCTACCAGACCTTATGAATTACATGTGGATGCCAGCCATGAGGGTCTAGGTGGTGTACTCTACCAAGAACATGAAGGACAACTGCGACCAGTGGCCTATGTGAGCAGGAGCCTGACCCCCTCAGAAAAGAATTACCCCACTCATAAGCTGGAATTCCTGGCCCTCAAATGGGCGGTAGTAGACAAGCTAAAAGACTACTTGTATGGGGCAGAGTTTACTGTGAAGACAGACAACAACCCCCTGACCTACCTCTTCACCACCGCGAAACTAGATGCCACCGGACACAGGTGGTTGGCCGCATTGTCTGGATTCAACTTCAGTCTGATGTACAGACCAGGAGCCGGAAATAGGGATGCAGATGCCCTGTCCCGGAGGTCTCATGCCACGACAAATGACTGGGAAGATTGGACCCAAGTGGCACCGGACGGGGTGCGGGCCCTTTGTCAAGGGGCTGAATTCCAAGCCAGAGGAGGCTCCAGAGCAGAAGAAATAGGGGTTACCATGGTAGGAGTCCCCAAACACTATTGTGGGGTAACTCAACTGGAGGAAGACAACCTACCGAGACTGTCCAAGAAGGAGTTGATGTGTGACCAATTGGAAGACCCCATGGGGAGATTGGTCCTCGAAGCCCTGGAGAATCAGGATCCCAACAAATTCCTACATCACCCCTCAAAGGAGGCTCGCCTGTTGAGGAAGGAATTGGACAGGCTACAGGTACATCAGGGAGTGGTCTACCGAAGGGTCCCCTCTGATGACTCAGAAGATAAGTGGCAGTTATTTCTTCCAGAGAAGCACCGAGAGACGGTACTAATTGCCCTGCATGACCATCATGGTCACCTAGGGGCAGAAAGGACCTTCCAGCTTGTCAGAAATCGGTTCTATTGGCCCTGCATGAGGGCAGAAGTAGAGGAGTATTGCCATTCCTGTGCACGATGCATTCAGAGAAAGACCCTACCCCATCAAGCTGCCCCAATGGGCCACTTACAGAGTCAAGGCCCAATGGATCTGGTATGCATTGACTTTCTCTGCCTCGAACCCGACCTGAGTGGATTGGGGAATGTTCTGGTAATAACCGACCATTTCACCCGCTATGCTCAAGCTTTCCCAACCAAAGACCAGAAGGCATCCACCGTGGCCAAGATACTTATGGAGAAGTATTTTGTCCATTACGGACTACCACAGAGACTCCACTCAGATCAAGGAAGGGACTTTGAGAGTCGGTTGATCCGAAGACTTTTGGATTCATTAGGAATAAAGAAGACCAGAACCACGCCTTACCACCCACAAGGAGATGCTCAGCCGGAGAGATTTAACCGGACCCTGCTCAACATGTTGGGAACCTTAGAAACAGAGAATAAGCAACACTGGAGTCAGCACATATCAGCCCTAGTACATGCCTATAACTGTACCACAAGTGACGCCACTGGCTACTCCCCTTATCGACTTATGTTTGGGAGAGAAGCAAGGCTACCTGTGGACCTGGCCTTTGGCACTTCTATAGACAATACCTCAGCTGCATCCCACAAGGGATACGTGGACAGACTTAGACGTAGCTTGCAGGTGGCCTATGAACAAGCCCAGGCGGCTTCGGATCAAAGGGGGGCCCGCAACAAGAGAAATTTTGATCTGAAGGTTCGAGTGCAAGATCTGCAGCCCGGGGACCGAGTACTGCTACGCAATCTGGGGGTCCCTGGAAAACACAAGCTTGCCGACAGGTGGAGATCTGAGCCCTATGTTGTCTGTAGGAAGTTGCCCGGTTTGCCTGTCTACAAACTAAAGCCAGAAGGAAAGGTGGGTCCACTGAAGACGTGGCATCGGAACCACCTGCTCCCACTTGCTGAGGCAGTCAGAATACCTCCCGTGAGAGACTCCCCTGAACCGGCCTCTATCCTGGATATTCCTAGGCCGAACACTCGGTCCCAGACCTCTCGAGCCAAAGATGGGGAGGCCTCCCAATTGAGTACAGAAGAAGGTGGAGAACTGGACTGGCTGTGGCCTCCCTCGACTCTGGGAACGTCCGCCATAGATCTCCCAAATGGAGGGGATACCCCAGATGCAACGCTGAATCCGGAGGCTACTGAATTCATACCCTTCAGTCCCTCAGCTGATTACTGGGAAGATGTTCCTGACACTTGCGCAGAGGAGGACTCTAGAGATTCCATACGTCAGTCGACTTCTGAATCAGAGGTTCCAGAACCAGCAATGTTACCTGAACTTACTCCTGAAGAAGAGCCTGTGGTGCCAGAGTCAGAAGCACCAAGAGAGCAGAGGGCTCGCAGAGTCATCAGGCCTCCCAAGAAACTAACTTACCCCCAAATGGGGACGAGCTCAGAGGACTCTGTTGTAACGGCTAGGAGAAGTGTTGAACAACCTGATCCTTCCACCGTCCATTTGGTGGAGGGCAACCCCAGCTCACTCTCTGGCACAGTTAGGCAGGCCACTCATGGTAGTGTGACCTGTGGGCAAGAGAGTTCCATCCCAAAGTTTTGGTGGGAATTCCCTATGCCAACATCATGCTCGACATTGTCCAAAATGGTAAACAGTATTTGTTGAAGTTTATCTTTGGGGACCAAAGAGTTCAAGTGGGGGGAGTGTCTAGCGGGGTGTTCCCCTTTAATGCAGAGAGATAAGAAGTTCCAGGTGAGAGGTGAGTCGGGAGGAAGTAAAGAGACATTACTGGAAGTGAAAGCAGAGGAGAGAAAGAGACTACATCTCCCAGTACATCTTGCAGCACCCAGGGTGCGTTGCTCCAGAACAGAGACTGCTGGGGCAGACTTTATAAAGGGGAGGCGGAGTTTTGGTCGCTCTCTTTGGACCCCCCTCTCCTAGCAAGAGGATGTCTGTGCTGAACTGCTGTGTGCACAAGGCCTGAAGCCCGGGCCGTGTGCTCCTTTCCAAAGAGCCCTCTGCCAGCCTAGCAGAGCCTTAGAGACATCTAATCCTCCTTGCTGCAGTACACCAGAAGGATTGAAGACTTGGATGTCGGTGGATTCCTGTTCCTAGACGAATCGATGGAGGAAACGGACTTGGACTTGTCCAGGTGGTGAGAGCTGTTTAAAGACAGATACTTTATCTTTACTATTCGTTGGGATTACAAAGTTGTTCTTCAAGTGCACCACCGAGAGATTGCTAGCGAATATTGTTTCACTGAACTTCCATTTAGATCAGTCAGGCCTGACTGCATAGGTAGACATTGCTGGGTGTTAGTCTACCCATGAGGGGAAGTAGCTGTAAAAGGGCAGCGCTAGAGTTGCATAGCAATACTTTATTATTCTGATTACTCTGTTTATCTTTATTACTGTTTATTGCAGGGATCTGCAACTTGTTATACTGTTGTTTATTACTTGCCCATTAGCCTCAGTAAAATATCTGGGTAAAGTACATTTGGTGTCAGTTCCGCTTACTTTAATAGGAGTTTTAAAGTATATTCTGTGTATGTTTGTTATAGGACTGCGTCACCAACAGTTGCGGTCACGCGGTCCTATCTCTCTATCACCAGCTGTGCCACGGGAGGTTAGAGCCGATTGCCGGGGGTTGACGGCGGTGCACTGCAGGGCCCAAATCAATATCAGCGGCTCTCTTAACTGGGGGTACCGCTACACTAGCTAACGTTCAGGAGGCATGTTATCTCCCCTCTGGCCTCTCTGATCATCACCCCCTTAAATTGACCATTAGGACCACCAGGTCGCGGAACAATGCCCTTTGGAGGTTGCAACCCCATTGGATCAACAACGAGGCTGTCCACGACAGAGTTCTTTCCCCCCTGGGGGGGTGTTGGGCACACAATGCGGGGTCGGCTTCTCTGGAGATATCCTGGGACGCCTCCAAGGCTCACAGCAGGGGTCAGTATATCTCGGCTGTGGCGGCGGTAAAGGTGGAACTGGGAGACGGGGTATCTGACCTGCAGCGTAGGGTGGATGAGGCGATGAATCAGTATTCAGCCTCGCCGACGGTTTCCAATTTTGAACACCTGTCATCGCTTAGGCGAGAACTACATCTCTATGTTACAGATGCCACTAGTCTTGGTATACAGGGTAGCAGACAGGCATACTTTGAACATGGAGATAAAAATAGCAAACTGCTGGCGATGCTAGCGCAGCAGGACAGGCCCTCAGCGGTTATATCGGAGATCCTCACGGCAGATGGCGCTTTAGCCACCTCTCAGGAGGATATTCTGTCTGCATTCAACACTTTCTACACTTCTCTTTATGTCTCTTCACTTCCTGACGGGTTTGATCCTGCGCCTATGATCTCCCTGCTGGACACATTGGCCCTGGGGTGGCTCTCTGACACGGAGAGGCAACTCCTTGTCTCGGAGATCACCCCAGAAGAAGTCACACTGGCCATTAAATCTTTTCCGGCAGGAAAAACCCCTGGGCCGGACGGCCTGCCCATTGAGTACTATAGGGCCCACGCAGAATTGCTCGCCCCTAAACTAGCTCAGATGTTTCAAGCTTGCTTGAATCAAGACTCCTTGCCACCCTCTATGAGAGAAGCCCATGTGGTTCTAATTCCTAAGCCTAATAGAGACCCTAAGTTCTGCGCCTCATACAGGCCAATTGCACTTCTTAACTGTGACCTTAAAATTTTGACCAAGTTACTGGCCACTAGACTCAATGTAGTGATAAAGTCCCTGATTGACTCCGACCAAACGGGCTTCATGCCCGGTAGATCTACAGACATTAATATACGCAGATTATTCACTAATATTCATGCCCCCCATACTAACCAGGGTACTAGAACCATTGCCACCTTGGATATAGAGAAGGCATTCGACACAGTGGAATGGGTCTATCTGTGGGAGGTGCTTAGACGAATGGGGTTCCCGTTAAAATTTATAGGCTGGATACGCACACTTTACACTGGTCCTACGGCACGCATTAAGCTGAATGGCTCCTTGTCTCCTCCGTTCTCCCTGCAGAGGGGCACCAGACAGGGATGCCCTCTCTCCCCGGCTCTGTTCGCCTTGGCCGTGGAGCCTATTGCTGAGGCCCTTAGGAGCTCGACCGAGGTCCGTGGTCTTCGGGTGGGCTGGCTGGAGGAGAGAGTGGCTTTATACGCGGACGATATGCTCCTGTTCCTGAATGACGCTGGTGACTCTCTGCGGGGCGCACTTGGTATCATGGATGCCTTCGCCGCCTTCACGGGGCTTAAGGTGAACTGGCACAAGTCGCAATTGTTCCCAGTGGATGCGGGGGCCCGGTCCTCCTCGCCCTCCTCTCTCCCGCTTCAGTGGGTTGAGCAGTTCACCTACTTGGGAATTGTTATCTCAAGGGAGACTGGGGATTTTGTGCGGCTCAATCTCGACCCTGTCCTGGTGACCATTAAAGCCAAACTTAAGGCGTGGAGTAACCTCCCCCTTTCTCTCATCGGGCGTATTAACCTGATTAAAATGAAAGTCCTTCCTAAACTCACGTATATTTTTCGGAACTCCCCTCACTGGCTGACTAAAGTCTTCTTTAACCACTTAAGCCCCGGACCATTTGGTAGCTAGAGGACCAGAGGTGAATTCAGAATTTTGCACTGCGCTGCTTTAACTGTAAATTGTGCGGACATGCAATGTTGTACCCAAACGAAATTTGCGTCCTTTTCTTCCCACAAATAGAGCTTTCTTTTAATGGTATTTGATTGCCTCTGCGATTTTTATTTTTTGCGATATAAACGGAAAAAGACCGAAAATTTTGAAAAAAAATGATATTTTCTACTTTTTGTTATAAGAAAAATCGAATAAACTCAATTTTAGTCATACATTTAGGCCAAAATGTATTCAGCCACATGTCTTTAGTAAAAAAAATGTCAATAAGCGTATATTTATCGGTTTGCGCAAAAGTTATAGCGTTTACAAACTAGGGTACATTTTCTGGAATTTACACAGCTTTTAATTTATGACTGCCTATCTCATTTCTTGAGGTGCTAAAATGACAGGGCAGTACAAAACCCCCCCAAATGACCCCATTTTAGAAAGTAGACACCCCAAGGAAATTGCTGAGAGGCATGTTGAGCCCATTGAATATTTTTTTTTTTTGTCCCAAGTGATTGAATAATGACAAAAAAAAAATTAAAAAAAAAATTACAAAAAGTTGTCACTAAATGATATATTGCTCACACATGCCATGGTTATATGTGGAATTGCACCCCAAAATACATTCTGCTGCTTCTCCTGAGTACGGGGATACCACATGTGTGGGACTTTTTAGGAGCCTAGCCACGTACGGGACCCCGGAAACCAAGCACCGCCTTCAGGATTTCTAAGGGCGCAAATTTTTGATTTCACTCCTCACTACCTATCACAGTTTTGAAGGCCATAAAATGCCAAAATAGCACAAAACCCCCCCAAATGACCCCATTTTAGAAAGTAGACACCCCAAGGAAATTGCTGAGAGGCCTGTTGAGCCCATTGAATATTTTTTTTTTTTGTCCCAAGTGATTGAATAATGACAAAAAAAAAAAAATTACAAAAAGTTGTCACTAAATGATATATTGCTCACACATGCCATGGTTATATGTGGAATTGCACCCCAAAATACATTCTGCTGCTTCTCCTGAGTACGGGGATACCACATGTGTGGGACTTTTTAGGAGCCTAGCCACGTACGGGACCCCGGAAACCAAGCACCGCCTCCAGGATTTCTAAGGGCGCAAATTTTTGATTTCACTCCTCACTACCTATCACAGTTTTGAAGGCCATAAAATGCCAAAATAGCACAAAACCCCCCCAAATGACCCCATTTTGGAAAGTAGACACCCCAAGCTGTTTGCTGAGAGGCATGGTGAGTATTTTACAGCTCTCATTTGTTTTTGAAAATGAAGAAAGAACATTTTTTTTTTTTTTTTCTTTTTTTTTTCAATTTTCAAAACTTTGTGACAAAAAGCGAGATCTGCAAAATACTCACAATACCTCTCAGCAAATAGCTTGGGGTGTCTACTTTCCAAAATGGGGTCATTTGGGGGGGTTTTGTGCCATCTGGGCATTCCATGGCCTCCGAAACTGTGATAGGCAGTGAGAAGTGAAATCAAAAATTGACACCCTTAGAAAGCCTGAAGGCGGTGCTTGGTTTTTGGGGTCCCGTACGCAGCTAGGCTCCCAAAAAGTCTCACACATGTGGTATCCCCGTACTCAGGAGAAGCAACAGAATGTATTTTGGGGTGTAATTCCACATATGCCCATGGCATGTTTGAGCAATATATCATTTAGTGACAACTTTGTGCAAAAAAAAAAAAAAAAAAAAAAATTATTTTTTCCGCAACTTGTGTCAACATATAAAATATTCCATGGACTCGACATGCCTCTCAGTGTATAGCTTGGGGTGTCTACTTTCCAAAATGGGGTCATTTGGGGGGGTTTTGAACTGTTCTGGCATTTTATACACGACATTAGGAAGCTTACATCCACTCTTCTAAACACTTGAAGACAAAGCCCTTTTTGACACTTTTTGTTTACATGAAAACATATTTTTTTTTGCAACAAAATTATGTTGAACCCCCAAACATTATATATATTTTTAAAGCAAAGGCCCTACAGAATAAAATGGTGGGTGTTGCATTTTTTTTTCTACACAGTATTTGCGCAGCGATTTTTCAAACGCATTTTTTGGGGAAAAAATACACTTTTTTTAATTTTAATGCACTAAAACACACTATATTGCCCAAATGTTTGATGAAATAAAAAAGATGATCTTAGGCCGAGTACATAGATACCAAACACGACATGCTTTAAAATTTCGCACAAACGCGCATTGGCGACAAACTACATACATTTTTAAAAGCCTTTAAAAGCATTTACAGGTTACCCCGTTAGATTTACAGAGGAGGTCTACTGCTAAAATTACTGCCCTCGATCTGACCTTCGCGGTGATACCTCACATGCATGGTGCAATTGCTGTTTACATATGACGCCAGACCGACGCTTGCGTTCGCCATTGGGCAAGAGCAGGGCAGGACAGGGGTGCTTTTTTTTTTTTTTTATTATTAATTTTGCTTTTTTATTTTATTTTTAAACTGTTGCTTCCATATTTATTTATTTTTATCACTTTTATTGTTATCTCAGGGAATGTAAATATCCCCTATGATAGCAATAGGTAATGACAGGTACTCTTTTTTGAAAAAACTGGGGTCTATTGGACCCTAGATCTTTCCTCTGCCCTCAAAGCATCTGACCACACCAAGATCGGTGTGATAAAATGCTTTCCCAATTTCCCAATGGCGCTTTTTATATCCGGGGGGGGGACATTCCCTCCCACTGCTTGTAAAAGCAGTCCAGAGGCTAATTAGCCACTAGGATTGCTTTTACATGAAAGCCGGCCGCTGGCTGAAAAGAATGATACCAAGATGATACCTAAACCCGCAGGCATCATTCTGGTATAAACATTCAAAGTCCAGCAACATACCAGTACGTTGCTGGTCCTTGTTGGACATGTATTGTAATCTTTTTTTTCATGCAGCCTGTTGGCTGAACGAAAAAAAAAGATTGATCGGTGGGTATGCCCACCATTAGAATACCGCCCTTCATCCACCCACTTCTAATGATGGGCATACATGCACCATTTATATATGCCGAAGCATGGGGGCATCTTCTCGCAAAAGTTATGCCGCACACACATGGTCGGACTTTTCCACGGGCAAGCCTCCGTCGGAATTTCGACCGTATGTACGCGGCATTAGGAGCAAAATCGCTCCTCCGCTCCTGCTGCCCCAATGCTTCGGCATATATGCTTTTTTTTTTTTAACTGTGGTGGTGAAATTACCTCCTACAGCACTGGAGTCGCAGGGATCAGGCCTGTCTCTGCGAACGCTGCAGTTATGTTTGTTGTGTTTTGTAAGTGACAGTGATCGATCGATACTGCACTTGGGTGGCCTGGGCTGGACGGAGGGGCAAAACGCAGGTGCTAGCAGGTATCTGGGCTGATCCCGCTAACACTGCGTTTTTGGGAACCCTAAACTGCTGGGGACGCTAGTATAGATCTGATCAGATCAGATATTGATCTGATCAGATACTATACCACTAAGGGGGGTGTATGCTTTACGCGTGGGTGTTAGCGTTACTGGCACTAACCTGACGCTGCCTGGGGTGTGACGCAGACCCTCTCTGACGCTAAAACCTAACTGATATCACCCGCCGGGCGATCAGGGGGTTAAACCTTTATTGGGTTATATACGGCGGGTGCCCTGACACTATAAAAAGCAAACTAACTAACCAGCGTCACCCGTAACACTTATATGATGATCACTGGTGAAAGGGTTAACTAGGGGCAATTAGGGGGTTAAAACCTTTATTAGGGTAATATATGGGGGTACCTGACACTATATAAAAACCTGACGGCGAACCTAAAAAAAAATTACTGGCTACCTATCGGCATCACCGACACTAAGACAACGATCATAAAAACGATTGCTTGGCGACAGTGGTGAAAGGGGGTGAAAGGGTTACCTGGGGGGCGATCAGGGGGTTAAACCTTTATTAGATAATATATGGGGGTACCTGACGCTATAAAAACCTGCGGCGAACCTAAAAAAAATTACTGGCTACCGATCAGCATCACCGACGCTAAGACATCGATCAGAAAAATGATCGCATAGTGACGGCGGTGCTAGGGGGTGAAAGGGTTACCTGGGGGGTGATCAAGGGGGTTACACCCTTATTAGGTAATATATGGGGGTACCCGACGCTATAAAAACCTGCGGCGAACCTAAAAAAAATTACTGGCTACCGATCTGCATCACTGACGCTAAGACATCGATCAGAAAAATTATCGCTTAGTGACAGTGGTGATAGGGGGTGAAAGGGTTACCTGGGGGGGCGATCAAGGGGGTTAAACCTTTATTAGGTAATATATGGGGGTACCCGACGCTATAAAAACCTGCGGCGAACCTAAAAAAAATTACTGGCTACCGATCAGCATCACCGACGCTAAGACATCGATCAGAAAAATGATCGCATAGCCACGGCGGTGCTAGGGGGTGAAAGGGTTACCTGGGGGGTGATCAAGGGGGTTAAACCTTTATTAGGTAATATATGGGGGTACCCGACGCTATAAAAACCTGCGGCGAACCTAAAAAAAATTACTGGCTACCGATCAGCATCGCCGACGCTAAGACATCGATCAGAAAAATTATAACTTAGTGACAGTGGTGATAGGGGGTGAAAGGGTTACCTGGGGGGCGATCAAGGGGGTTAAACCTTTATTAGGTAATATATGGGGGTACCCGACGCTATAAAAACCTGCGGCGAACCTAAAAAAAATTACTGGCTACCGATCAGCATCACCGACGCTAAGACATCGATCAGAAAAATGATTGCTTAGTGACAGTGGTGATAGGGGGTGAAAGGGTTATCTGGGGGGTGATCAGGGGGTTAAACCTTTATTAGGGGGGGTTAGGGGGCTACACTGGACCTAAGACTAAACTTTGGTGACACTTTTACAGTCACAAATGTCACTAATTGCAGTGATCACTAAATAAATGGTCACTGCAATCAGTGACACTGTGACTGGGGGGTGATCTGGGGGTGTCTGGGGGGGCCTGGGGGGCGATTTATGTGCCTATGTGTCCTGGTGTCAGTGTAGTGTTGTGTGTACTAACCTGGCATCTTCTCCTGTACGGCGCTCGGTATATGTGAGCGCCCCAGGAGAGATGACATCACTTCCTCCTTCCTGGCAGGCAGGGGAAGCTCTCTCATTCGCCGGGAGCGATCGAGAGGGGGTGGCCGGAATCGAACGGCCGTCCCCTCATGCCGGATCGCTCCCGAAGGTAAAACGACCGCTCACTGTAAAGAAGGGGGGTCCGATCGGACCCCCCAACTATACAAAGGCAATCACGTATATATACGTGATTGTGCCTGTCGGTGCCATTCTGCCGGCGTATATTTACAGTGGGCGGTCATTAAGTGGTTAATTCCCTCAGGCAACTCTTCCTCTCCTTTATTTGGGGGGGCAGGCCACCTAGATTCAAATATTCCACCTTGACCAGGCCTGTGGACAGTGGCGGCTTGGCTCTCCCTGATTGTTACAAGTATTATTTGGCTACTCAGCTTGTGACCGCCCACTGGTGGCTGAGACCGGACCTGAGCAACTCCGTGACGGTACTGGAGGCAGCCATAGTGGGGTCCCTGGAGGCACTGGAGGGACTGCTATTCAGGGGGCCAAAAACGCCTCACAATCTCACCCCTTCCATGCGTACCACTATGCGGGCATGGAAGGCGGGTGAGGCACTAAGGGCACCCCAGCCGAACTCTTGGTCTCCTCACACCCCCTGTGGCTGAATCCCAACCTATCACAATTCCACACTATCCCCGATCCGCAGGCCTGGGCCAAGTATAAAATACTGACCCTCAAACATATCATCACCAACGGAGATCTCACTCCCTTTCACACTTTATGTGCTAAATTCAACGTACCTGACCGAGCCCACTTTAGATATCTCCAAATTGCACATGCCTTCAGGTGCCAATTTTTGGGCAGGCCAGTCGAATTGGCTTACTCAGAGTTGGAATCTACTATCCGGGTGAAAGACCTGGAGAAGCCCGCGTCTCAGATTTATGGATCCCTGCTAGTTGCTGCTATCCCCGAGCTGTCTTCCCTCCGCAGGAAATGGGTGGAGGACATACCGGGGCTGGACGCGGACGACTGGAGGGAGGTTTGGGATTATCCCTTCTCCCCTCTGATCTCAGCAAGGGACAAATTAGTCCAATATAAAATTGTCCACAGGGCTCACTACATGCCTCACAGGCTGCACCAGATGTCACCGGAGCATTCTCCGGAGTGCTGGCGCTGCTCCTACCGGCCAGGGGGTTTCTTCCATATTTTCTGGGCTTGCCCAGCAATTGTACAGTATTGGAGTGAAGTGCTACGGGTGATCAATAAGGCCACCGGGACTTGCGTCCCATGTGAGCCCATACACTGTTTGCTAGGACTGGTTGACCAACTGCCAATGCTCAGAGCCAGAAAAACACTCATATCCCTACTATTGTACTATGCGCGCAAAGCCATTACAATGAATTGGAAACAATCGTCTCCCCCCTCTGTTAAATTTTGGAAAAACTTAGTTAATGCCAGTTTGCCCCTATATAGAGCCACGTACTTATCTAGAGGTTGTCCGCACAAATTTGAAAAGGTGTGGAATTGCTGGCTAGATGACAGAAGCACGGCAAGTGATACAGTGACCACTGTCTAGACTTCTATTGTATCATTGAAATATCGATCTATTAACCCAAATAATGTTTCCAGGCTACCTTCCTCTATCAATACCACTTTGAAGCATGACGTATATTGACTGAACCCTCTCCCCAAGCTTGGGGTTGTAGTATAGACTAAGTTAAGTTTTTTGTTATTTGTCGCCCTGTGACGGTCTGATGCCGAAACAGGGTAATGGCCCCTGCGTGGGCAGCTGTTATGCCTAGGTGTAGGCAAAATGTGTGTATGTTTTATAAAAATTCAATAAAAAGATTTCCAAAAAAAAAAACATAAGGTGGCCATACATGGATCAAAAAAGGTCAGCAGGAACCGACCGCATTTTGATCAATGTATGGACAGGCAGGTTGTATCTATTAATCGACCTGTGTACAACCAACCTGTCGGGTTTTTCCTGAACTATCAGTGCTGCTGGCTATAGCCGGAAACACTGATCATTGTACTCTGATGGCGGGGAAGGCTCCCCACTGTCAAAATACAATACCAAAGCAGGAAGGATTGTTCCATGCAAAATGAGTGTGTGGATGAGGTAATCGGATAATTTTTTTATGTTCAACCTGTTTTTTTAACCAAAAAAATAAGATCAATGTATGGGCTTCCTTTTTTTTCATCATTATTATTATTTCAGGTACTTACCATATATACTCGAGTATAAGCCGAATTTTTCAGCACATTTTTTTGTGCTGAAAATGCCCCCTCGGCTTATACTCGAGTCACCTTTTGCGCCTCGTCTCCCGGAATTTGGCACACATGTAGCCCCACTCTTCCTCTACAAGCGTGCAACGTTTTTTGTCCGGGGGACCTATGGCCGGGGAGCACCGACTCCCATGTTAAACGGTAATTTCTCTGGTGAATTTGGGGACCCGGTACTGGCCGGTCATAGGTCCTCTGGACCGGAAACTTGGCACACATGTAGCGCCATTTCTCCTTTACAAGGGTGCAAAGTTTGTTGTCTAGGGGACCTACAGACAGGGAGCACCAATTTTTCAAATCCGGGCACCCCTTCCATAGACTCCCATGTTAAACATCAGTCTAGTCATGGGCACAGTGAGGCATGGGCACAGTGAGGCATGGGCACAGTGAGGCATGGGCACAGTGAGGCATGGACACAGTGAGGCACAGTGAGGCATGCACATGGACACAGTGAGGCAAAGTGAGGCACAGTGAGGCATTCAGATGGACACCCTAGGCTTATACTCGAGTCAATACGTTTTCCCAGTTTTTTGTGGTAAAATTAGGTGCCTTGGCTTATATTCGGGTCGGCTTATACTCGAGTATATACGGTATATAGCGCTGTCAATTTACACAGCGCTTTACATATATAATATACATTCACATCAGTCCCTACCCTCAAGGAGCTTACAATCTAAGGTTCTTAACTCACATTCATACACATACATACTAGGGACAATTTAGACAGGATCCAATTAACCTACCAGCATGTCTTTGGACATGTAGCCCAAGTAACATTAGTTGATTGTCTGTGTTTACCTATAGAATAATAATGTTCTGGGCCCCTGCTCCTGCATTGTAATCCTGTTACGCTTGCAATGGAAATGGACACATTTGCTTTACAAACTGATTTATTTTTATTTTTATATCATTTATGAGTAAGGCTCCCTTTCCCTTTAACGACCAGGTGACTATTCTGGAGAAAATGCCAATGAAAATGTTGCTTTGTATGTGCTGTCACACACTACAATTTCAGGGGTGTCAAACTCAATTTCATCGAGGGCCGCATCAGAATTATGGTTGCCCTCAAAGGGCCGGTTGTATCTGTAAGACTACAGTGCCTTGAATAGGTATTCATACCCCTTGAAATTTTCCAAATTTTGTCATGTTACAACCAAAATCATAAATGGATTTTATTGGGCTTTTATGTAATAGACCAACACAAAGTGGCACATCATTGTGAAGTGGAAGGAAAATGATAAATGGTTTTCAATTTTTTTTACAAATAAATGTCTGAAAAGTGTGGCATGCATTTGTATTCTGCCCCCTTTAGTCTGATACCTCTAACTAAAATCTAGTGGAAGTGCCTGCAGAAGTAACCTAATTAATAAATAGAGTCGACTTGTGTGTTATTTCATCTGAGTATAAATACAGCTGTTCTGTGAAGCCTTCATAGGTTTGTTAGAGAACCTTAGTGAAGAAACAGCATCATGAAGGCCAAGGAACACACCAAACAGGTCAGGGATAAAGTTGTGGAGAAGTTTAAAGCAGAGTTAGGTTATAAAAAAAAATCCCAAGCTTTAAACATCTCACGGAGCACTGTTCAATCCATCATTCGAAAATGGAAAGAGCATGGCATAACTGCAAACCTACCAAAACTTGGCCATCCACCTAAACTGACAGGGCGGGCAAGAAGAGCATTAATCAAAGAAGCAGCCAAGAGCGCAGCTCAGGTGGGAGAATCTGTCCACAGGACAACTATTAGTTGTGCACTCCACAAAACTGGCCCTTATCAAAGAGTGGCAAGAAGAAAGCCATTGTTGAAAGAGAGCCATAAGAAATCCTGTTTGCTAGAAGCCATGTGGGAGACACAGCAAACATGTGGAAGAAGGTGCTCTGATCAGATTAAAAACCCAAATTAAACTTTTTGGCCTAAAAGCAAAACGCTATGTGTGGTGGAAAACTAACACTGCACATCACCCTGAACACACCATCCCCACCGTGAAACATGGTGGTGGCAGCATCATGTTGTGGGGATGCTTTTCTTCAGCAGGGACAGGGAAGCTGGTCAGAGTTGATGAGAAGATGGATGGAGCCAAATACAGGGCAATCTTAGAAGAAAACCTGTTAGAGTCTGCAAAAGACTTGAGACTGGGGCGGAGGTTCACCTTCCAGCAGGACAATGACCCTAAACATATAGCCAGAGTTACAATGGAATGGTTTACATCAAAGCATATATATGTGTTAGAATGGCCCGGTTAAAGTCCAGACCTAAATCCAATTGAGAATCTGTGCAAGACTTGAAAATTGCTGTTCACAGAAGCTCTCCATCCAATTGACAGATCTTGAGTTATTTTGCGTAGAAGAATGGGCAAAAATGTCACTCTCTAGATGTGCAAAGCTGGTAGAGACATCCCCAAAAAGATTTGAAGCTGTAATTGTAGCGAAAGATGGTTCTACAAAGTATTGACTCAGGGGGGCTGAATACAAATGCACGCCTCAGTTATCAGATATTTATTTGCAAAAAATTTGAAAACCATTTATAATTTTCCTTCCACTTCACAATTATGTGCAACTTTGTGTTGGTCTATCACATAAAATTCCAATAAAATTAATTTATGTGTAACATGACAAAATGTGGAAAATTTAAAGGGGTATGAATACTTTTTCAAGGCACCGTATTTAAATTAACACCAGGGCTTTTTGTATGAGAGAATAGGAACTCAACCATGCCCTCCCCTAATGAACCGCATCGAGCAGTGGGTGTAGCCGAATTGCACAGTGGAAGGATCTTAAAGGGTCAATGTAACGGCACCCCAAGTATGAAAGGGGTTAACGCCGTTAGGATATTCCCTTTCTGAACACACGACAGCCACCAGACACTCCCAACCAGCCGAATAAGATCCCATACGAATGATTCTCCCCCAAATACGAGACAAACGCTCTGTATGAGTTTCAAGCAGGAATGAATCTTTATTGAAAAACTACAAGTTTTATACACCAAAAGAGGAGGTTCTTACATTCTCCTCATTTTCCTCTGACAATACACCTTTGACCAGACCTAATTTACATGAGCTAATTAACTACAGCTAATGACTCAGACACATGACCTTTCCGTGTCCCAGACTGTCTGTCTGCTAATTTACAATACACTTAATTACAGAGTTAATTTTCACAATCCACAATGAAAAGATCTTTAGAATAGTTGGGATTCATTAACATTACAACATTGAAGTTGAACCCATCAGCCCTTTCAATTAACCTGTTGAGTTCAGGATCAACAAACAGTAAATAGTTATTTACAGATATCCTGGGGAATATGGTGGATTAATATTACAGACCCATTTTAAATCAATCCAAGACATATTCTCAATGTCCATTATTTTCTGGCTCATACTTTCTAAGAACTTCTGGGTTCCACGGGCCCTCCCGTTACAGTCAATAAATACCATGAGTGCATTATGTGTGGAGTTCAGGGGTGCCTTATGTACAGAGTGCAGAGTGTACAGAGTGCAGGGTTGAGGAGTTTGCTTCATATAGAGTGCAGGGTTTAGCTCTCTTGGCTGTCCACATCTCACCTCCACCCCTCCTTGCCTCTGACCTCTGCACCATTCTCCCCCATCCTCCACCTATGTACACATCCCCCCCGCCCCCAAAAGTTTCCTCGCATCTCACCTACCTGGCCTGGCTCTAGTACCTCCTGGCAGTGTAGGCGGGTCCGCCCCTCTCTCTTACTTTACGTAAGATCATTGGTTGTAATCTGTGCAACCGGGCACAGATGGGGATCACAGTACAGCTTACCATGTAATACCCCATCCCACACTGCACCTGCCATCTGAATCTTCCTTGTCCCTGCCATGAGTGCAGGGCAGGCAGGGATCTGTGAGATTCCACCACGTTTCAGCTGAAAACAAGCCCTGGGGTCAAGGGCCACATGAAATGGCGTGGAGGGCCACCTTCGGCCTGCGGGCCTGGTGTTTGACACATGTGCACTACTTCCTTGACAATGCTCAAATGCAGTGTCAAGCAAAATCATTCTTTAAAACCAAAATTGCATTGCAAAATTATTAAAGCGCTAATAAACCCAAAAACAAGCATTGAATTTATTGCAGCTTACCAAATTTTAGATGTAATGGTTGTGTAGCGGGGCCACTCCCTCCTCTCTCTATCTTCATCGGTTATATGGCTGTTGTCTAGGGGTACCTGGGAGAGAGGGATAAGACACACCACGGCCCATGTCCTCCATAGCTAAGAGGTGAAGGCCAGCAAATTGGGTTTTTGTGTAGGTGTCCTAGAGTCAAGTCCAGTCCTTCGTCCCTGACTCCTTTGCTTCTAGTAACCAGAGTTCCACACAGTGAATAGGTCCAACTCAGTTTTATTCTTCTTGCCAAGCAATAAAACAGTCTCTTTACTTTGAAAAATGGGGACAGATCGAGGCACAATCCTTTCCCTTCTGCTGCTGACCACTGTGCTGTCACCAGTGGTGAATAGTCACTGCCACTGACTAGGTGATATAGAACGTGAATTACCTTTGCTCACTCTGCCCCTGTCAGAGGAAGAAATCCGTCCAAGGGAGAAATGGAGGCCTGTCCGTCACCAGCGATGCTGTGCCGGACTCTTCAGAGAAGTTACTGCACACCAGTCCTCACGAACTCAGACACGGGCACCCAAGGAGCTAGGGCCCCCTCGGATTCCTCCACCCTCGCGGAACTCAGTCGAAGGTACTGAGCCCCAGGCATCCGCCATAGTACCTCACCCCAGGCTAAAGGTGCCTGAGATGGACTCCATCTCCGCTCTGGCTAGGTCAAGGACACCTAGGCCTGGAGCACCGGAAAGCCAGCACCCAGGCTGAAGGTGCCTGGGTGCGGCCGCATCTTCTCGCTCCGGACTCTAACCCCGTGATCAGGGTGTCCGCCCCTTTTATGACCTCTCCCTTCACGCCACAGCGGGTTCCCCGCCCCGCTGTACCAGCTCCAGGGGAGGACAAAAAGGTACAGTCTTGCGGTGCTAGCCCAACCCCGGTCCAAGGCAACAACGCCACCTATAGGCCGGTGGGAACTTCACACCACCAGAGTCCTCCAAGATTCACAAAGGGAACCTTAAATTTCCTAACAATCAAGGCATCTGGGTTACACTACCACCCAGATGCTTCCCCTAAATTCAAGTACCCGTTACAGTTGCATTAGTTATTTTAGGCTTTTTTCCCTTTAATTTCACCTGGTTATTCAGCCAGTAACACAATTCCTGTCCTACGGTGTCTCCACTCTGGGTGAGCCTGGGTTCACACTATAGCGATGCGGGAACCATCGCGATTCCAGCGCCGGTTCCCGCATCGCATCTCTCCCGCAGGCAGTTCACACTGCCATCTGTGTACTTTTGCGGGTGTCAATACAATGTTAATGACACCCCAGATCGGTTCACAGATCACAGTGTGAACTGTGGATTCAGACAGGAATCAGATTGCATGGGTGTGAACACTTATGCAATCCGATTTCAGTGGGGGAAGAAAAAAGTCCCTGCACCTTTTTTAATGGGAATCCAATGCGAGTTCAGCCATACAACTGTATGTCTCAACTCGCATTGCACAGACATTGCATGTGATCATTACAACAGTGCAGTGCGAATCACATGCGATGTCTGTGTTTGCAATAGTGTGAACCCAGGCTAAAGAAGCAAGGGAGACAGCAGCACTGTCAAGCTGGGGGCAGGGCATAGCTCTCATCTGTCCCTGATTTCAAGGGACTGTCCCTGATTTGGAACAAAGTCCCTCTGGCTATCTTTCCTCCTCGATTGTCTCTCATTTTGGTCTGATCTGTATAGTTGTATTGTCAACTATTATTACGCTTTAAGAATATTTTTTAAAAATAGAACTGTGCACCCACAGCGACCCCCCCCCCGGTCGGTTGGGTAACCCGCAACACCCCCCCCCTCCCGGTGCGGTCGGTTGGGTCTGGAGCTCCTACCCCATCTATGGCGGGCAGCACTTCACCCAAGCGACAGGCGGCAGGCATCACGTGTGGCTTCCCCATCCCCTGCTCTCCTTTGCGAAAATCATGGGGGCTTCTGTCTCCTCCCTCCTCCTTGGCGGCCAATCGGAGCGCTTCTCCTTTCAGGTCAATTGGGAAACGGGTCTCAGACCCGCTTCCTGATTGACCGGGAGGAGAATCAGTGTGAAAATAGAGAATATTCATCACAGTGCTTACGGTTAATGCATAGCTCCCAACTGCCCCTGATTTCTAGGAACTGTCTCTGACTTGGAACAAAGTCCCTCTTTCTTCCTCATTTTGGTCTAATTTACAGTATCTCACAAAAGTGAGTACACCCCTCACATTTCTGCAAATATTTTATTATATCTGTTCATGTGACAAGACTGAAGAAATGACACTTTGCTACAATGTAAAGTAGTGAGTGTACAGCTTGTATAACAGTGTAAATTTGCTGTCCCCTCAAATAAACTCAACACACAGCCATTAATGTCTAAACCGCTGGCAACAAAAGTGAGTACACCCCTAAGTGAAAATGTCCACATTTTTCCCAATTAGCCATTTTCCCTCCCAGTGTCATGTGACTTGTTAGTGTTACAAGGTCTCAGGTGTTAATAGGGAGCAGGTGTGTTAAATTTGGTTTTATCATTCTCACTCTCTCATATTGGTCACTGGAAGTTCAACATGGCACCTCATGGCAAAGAACTCTCTGAGGACCTGAAAAAAAGAATTGTTGCTCTACATAAAGATGGCCTAGGCTATAAGAAGATTGCCAAGACCCTAAAACTGAGCTGCAACACGGTGGCCAAGACCATACAGCGGTTTAACAGGACAGGTCCCACTCAGAACAGGCCTCGCCATGGTCGATAAAAGAAGTTGAGTGTACGTGCTCAGCGTCATATCCAGAGGTTGTCTTTGGGAAATAGACATATGAGTGCTGCCAGCATTGCTGCAGAGGTTAAAGGGATGGGGGGTCAGCCTGTCAGTGCTCAGACCATACGTCGCACACTGCATCAAGTTGGTCTGCATGACTGTCGTCCCAGAAGGAAGCCTCTTCTAAAGATGATGCACAAGAAAGCCCACAAACAGTTTGCTGAAGACAAGCAGACTAAGGACATGGATTACTGGAACCATGTCCTGTGGTCTGATGAGACCAAAATAAATATATTTGGTTCAGATGGTGTCAAGCGTGTGGCGGCAACCAGATGAGGAGTACAAAGACAGGTGTGTCTTACCTACAGTCAAGCATGGAGTGTCATGGTCTGAGGCTGCATGAGTGCTGCCGGTGTTCTGTCGAGAAGTGACCCCCATCGAATAGTGCCCACGCATGCGCAGGGCGGAGCCACACTCCAGCTGATTTGCCGAGACGGAATTTCACGAACACTATTAAAAGCAATATACAGAACAGAGGGACACCGTAGTTCTCATATTGTGTCTCGCTGTTGCGGGGCAGGGTTTGAGTCTGCCCAAGGTCGCCTTTGGTCAATGTTGCAAAGCGGCTTTAGTGTCTTAATCAGCGCCTGTTTCCTGTGTCTAAGGGCAGGTTGTAACACAGACAAAACCCACCCTTCAACACAGCCACAAGCCGCCCTGCAACAGTGAGGCATAAAATAACAACTACGGTGTCCCTCTGCTCTGTATTTTGCTTTTAATAGTGTCCGTGAAATTCCGTCTCCCTTTTAAAAATGCCTCCTGTCATGTGCGCTTGTGCCATGGTCACGTCACTCCAGCTCATCAGCAAATCAAAGCATGCGATGGGGGGCACTTCTTGATAGAACACCGGCACTGGGGAGCTACAGTTCATTGAGGGAACCATGAATGCCAACATGTAATGTGACATAATTAATAAACAAGTGATCTTGCGCAGTAATATCTGACAACCAACATATAGAAGTCTTTAAGAAATTGAAACTTTCTGACCCGATTCACATGAAAAAAGGCATACGAAGACTGGTGAAGAGGAAAGACATTGTAATACGTCCAGCCGACAAAGGGGAGACTGTAGTGATCCAATCTAAAGAACAGTATCAGGGAGAATTAAATCGACAACTGCAGGATGAAGCCACTAACGTGAAACTTCTGGGCAACCCCACCATAAAATATAAGAAAGAGTTGGAACAGATAGTCCATTTAGGAATCAAGAAAGATCTATTTAATAAAAAAGAAACAAAATATCTCATACCCGAGTCATGTAGAATTCCAGTGATTTATACAATCCCCAAAATCCACAAAGACAAAGTAAACCCTCCGGGAAGACCCATTGTGAATGAGATAGATTCATTAACAACAAGGATGGGGCAATATATAGACTATTTCATTCAACCGGCGGTACAACACACGAAAGCTTATCTCAAGGACACAAAACATGTACTTCAATTACTAGACACTTTGCCAGTGCTAGAAGGAAGAACTTTACTGGCAACCGCAGATGTATCTTCCTTGTACTGTACAGCATTGTACAACACCACCAAGCCTGTGCAGCAACAAAATGGCTACTCAGAGAATATAGCAAATTAATATGCAAACATAGAAAATTCTTGATTAAGTGTATAGAGTTCTGCCTGAAGTATAATTACTTCTGGCATGACCCAGCATATTTTAAACAAGTTACTGGTATTTCAATGGGGGGCAAAATTTGCACCTAGTGTAGCCAATGCCTTTATGGCACAATGGGAAGAGGATGCAGTGTACAAGAATTCCCCGGCGGAACTGACCTTATATAAAAGGTTCATAGATGATTTGTCTGGAATGGAAGCAGGAACACATTATAAGATTTTTTACTGAAATTGAATGACAACGATAAGAATATACAGCTAATATGGAAAATCAATGAAAAATCTATCGATTTTCTGGACCTCGACATTAAAGAAAATAAAGTTGTCACTAAAACTCATTTTAAAAACGTGGACACAAATAGCTATCTTTCTATGGATAGCTGTCACTTTAAACCGTGGTTGTACAATATATCTAAAGGTCAACTTATCAGAATCAAGAAAAACTGCACAAAAGAAGAAGACTACATGACACAGGCAAACCTTATTGGAACCAGATTCAAGAATAAAGGGTATGATGAAACATCGATACAGGAACAAATAAAACATGTGAATGAAATGGACAGAACATCAATGTTGCAAACCCATAGCAAAAGATTATATCAACAAGAAGCACCATGTCTAATATCGGATTACAACATTCAACATAAAGAGGTGGAAAAACTACCGGTAGTGAAATGTCACTGGCACATCCTGATAAATGATAAACATCGGAGAAGTATTTTCCCAGATAGACCCAATATAATTTACAAAAGAGCACCGACATTGAGGGACATGATTGTTAAAACGGTAGTTGAGCCACCCCCCAAAGTGAGTTATACATTTTTCACAGGAAAGGGCTTCTATCCCTGTAAAAATTGTTATGCTTGTCGCCATTCCCAGAAACCACAAAGTAAGAAAACTGAGTTTATAGCTATTACAACAGGTCAAACTTTCCCAATCAAGGACTGTATTTGTTGTCACACTGAGGAAGTAGTCTATGTCCTCCAATGTAGTTGTAACTTACAATATGTTGTAAGAAACAAAAAGGTCATTAAAAGTAAGGGTACAGGAACACATCCAAAATATAGTCCCGGTAAATGGTTTCCCCAAACACAATGTATCAAGACACTTTGCGACAGTTCACAACAAAGACCCTTCACAACTACAGTTTTGGGACATAGAAAAATACAATAGATCATGGAGAGGGAGTCATGAAGTGAGGACAATTAGCCAGAAAGAGTCTAAATGGATACACACAATGAGGACTTTCACTCCTGGGGATTTGAACGTTGAGTATGACCTCAACTGTTTTTTTTAAGCCATTTTTTAGATGCTTTACTGTATTGGATTTGACCATATGTGACGCTTCGCACTTCATTTCCGGACTGCATCATTTTAAGAACTTTTTTCCTAATTTTATTTTTATTTTCATTTTCGTTTCTCATAATATCATGACAATATGGCCGATAAATTGAAAACGGGCTGCAAATTTATGCTAGCCCTAGATTGGCCGGATTACTGTAGCAATAATTGTAATGTTTATTCCGTACATCTTCTATATATGCTAATCCTAGTATGTGTTTGGAATTCATTGATAATTTTTTGCACTTTGCCAGAAGTCGGTCGGGAAACTATATTTTGCAACTGACCATTTTATATGATATGTTGAGATCAAATACAAGAAAATGCCCGCTAAATACATTGAATATGTAGACATACCACTAAGTAAATGGCCGTGTTATCTCGGTATAGATTGACTACAAGAAAATGGCCGTTTGACACATTGAGTATAGACATATAGACATATAGACATATAGACACATCACTAAGAAAATGCCCGCGATGCCTCGTTTTAGAAACAGACTGCAAGAAAATGGTCGTGGCATCACTTGTCTGAACTATATAAATACAATCTCTTAGCAGCCAATCCGGTTCCCCTGATAAAGTCATGTGCTGTGACGTAACGCGTAGGGCGTGGCCAGAGACTGACCTGGACATAGACAGGAAGTGAAGTGAGAAGGCACGCAAATGCCTTGTTTTTATCTTTCTGCGATTTTAAGATTATTTTTGATGTAAGAGTCCATTTATTTGTTATAAATACCCCATTATTTGAATTTATTACACTATGGAGGGCATTTTTTATTTTTCCGCTCGATTCCTACTCTTACTGGAACCTATAGATATTTGGTAGCAGCTTAAACCTGGTGTTTGGAGTTCGGATGTTGGTTCACCTTATGGGTTTCAGAAAGACGCGAATATACCAGTAAGGGGATCTTGGAGTGAAATATTTGAAGGCTGAATATTCCTGTATAACTTGATGCCGGTTATTTACGTTTTTAAGGTGAGAGTTCTGTGAGCACATAGCAGTTGTGTGAAGGTATGAAATAAATGTATATACTGTACATTAGAGACAGCTCCAATTTGAAGAACCACATGGATTAGATATTTTATGGGACTTTATCCAATACACTATTCCTTTCACATATACTATATTATTCTTTGTGATTATTTATTACTGGCAAGATCACTTGTTTATTAATTATTTTATCTGTGTCCTGTGAACACAAATAGGTTTTGCAGCAAGTTTTGAGTTTTTGATTATAACGGTTTGTTTATTCACGTTTTGATATTTCATTTATTTGGCAGCGCGAAGGACTTTTCACTGTAGTTTTATGCATGGTGACATACTGAAGCAGAGCATGATCCCCTCCCTTTAGAGACTGGGCCGCAGGGCAGTATTCCAAAATAACCACCCCAAACACCTCCAAGATGACCACTGCCTTGCTAAAGAAGATGAGGGTAAAGGTGATGGACTGGCCAAGCATGTCTACAGACCTAAACCCTATTGAGCATCTGTGGGGCATCCTCAAATGGAAGTTGGAGGAGCGCAAGGTCTCTAACATCCACCAGCTCTGTGATGTCGTCATGGAGGAGTGGAAGAGGACTCCAGTGGCAACCTGTGAAGCTCTGGTGAACTCCATGCCCAAGAGGGTAAAGGCAGTGCTGGAAAATATTGATGGCCACACAAAATATTGACACTTTGGGCCAAATTTGGACATTTTCACTTAGGGGTGTACTCACTTTTGTTGCCAGCGGTTTAGACATTAATGGCTGTGTGTTGAGTTATTTTAAGAGGTCAGAAAATTACTGTATATACTTGAGTATAAGCCGAGTTTTTCAGCACATTTTTTTGTGCTGAAAATGCCCCCCTCAGCTTATACTCGAGTCCACTTTTTGCGCCTGATCTTCCGGACTTTGGGGACCCGGTACCGGCTAACTTGGCACACATGTAGCCCCACTCTTCCTCTACAAGTGTGCAAAGTTTGTTGTCCGGGGGACCTACGGCCGGGGAGCACCGATTTTTCAAAGCCCGGCACCCCTTTTTTAGACTTCCATGTTAAATGGTAATTTCTCTGGTGACTTTGGGGACCCGGTACCGGCCGGTCGTAGGTCCTCTGGACCCAAAACTTTGCACACATGTAGCCCCATTTCTCCTCTACAAGTGTCCAAAGTTTGTTGCCTGGAAGACCTACGGCCGGGGAGTACCGATTTTTCAAACCCGGGCACCCCTTCCATAGACTCCAATGTTAAACGTCAGTCTAGTCATGGACACAGTGAGGCACAGTGAGGCATGCAGATGGACACCCTAGGCTTATACTCGAGTCAATACGTTTTCCCAGTTTTTTGTGGTAAAATTAGGTGCCTTGGCTTATATTCGGGTTGGCTTATACTCGAGTATATACGGTATGTTAAAAATTTTATACAAGCTGTACACCCACTACTTTACATTGTAGCAAAGTGTAATTTCTCCAGTGTTGTCACATGAAAAGATATAATAAAATATTTTCAAAAATGTGAGGGGTGTACTTTTGTGAGATACTGTATATAGTTGTATAATATTAATTTGCTATTGTCACACAACTGGGTGGGGTCGGTTCTCTGCACCCCAAGACCACCCTTTTTTTAAGCCTTTTAGAGCCACTGGCTCTGCTCACGTCACGTGCTTCAACCCCCCCCCCCATTGGAATTCATGTATCCGGCATCCTGCATGGGGGCAGAGAAAAGCTATACCTGTGCTCAATTCCCAATAGCTTGTACATGTATTTGAACTATCAGGTGCTAAAGGGGTGTGACCACATTAATACTACAAATTCTGGATGGACCCTCTGCACACTGCTACACCCATCCCAACAAGCTATGCAATGAAAAACATGGATATTGAGTTCACAGGATTTGCTACATGGGGGCCGGACACATGGATGGGCGGGGGTGGCGCCCGTGCGACCCTACTGGACGGGCTGCCCCTGATTGACCCCTTGCTGTATATTGCAGCATGTTAATAATTCATTGAGAAATGTATTTATTTTTATTTTTTTGTTTTGGATAGAATGGAGAAGGATTAGAACACCTGTCAGGTTTTTGTTGCTGTCTGTGAGCCCATTAGGGAGATTTATCTTCTCTATTTGGCCTTTATGGTTATCACCAACAGTATAAGTGAAAGCAATTCCCAAATTTTTTTGTTGCCACTAGAACTGGAATAGAGTAGAAATCTTCTAAAGGGGAAATAAATTTTGGTGACCCAGGAAACAACAAGGGATTCCTTTACTTTGGAGGCATTTCCTCTCCAATGGAACACAAGTGACATTTTTCCCATTGAGATCAATGAGGCCGCACAGTTCCCACGAGCAGCTCTTAGTTGCAGTGAGGCCCCAAAATGTTAAACTGCTGTCCAGCAATAAAAAAAAAAAGCTACCCCCCCAAAAAACAAACAGGCGTTATGAGGCAGGAGTAATGCCTGCTGAATGTCTGTCAGCCGCTGCTATACCTCCCTCTGAAAAGTGATCCCCCGGATCGCTTTTTAGAGGGCGGTAAGCTTACCTCCTGTCTGTAAGAATCCTAAAAAAAACAATAATATAAAAATAAAAAAAAGGGTTTTAAATAAGATCTGCTTTTCGTGTGTGTTAGTTACACATATTGAACACAGTTATGTCTTTTTGTCATATTGTAGTTCCATTACACAGATGAAATTGTGAAGTACTTAACCTCTTGTGCCCTATTTGTGAACAGTGGAGCTGTCAGCATGGATTAATCCAATCCTAATTAAACTTGCTGATATTTGGAGGGTGGGTGGTAATGTGCTGCCAGGTACGCAGAGGTAACTTGATCTGGATTATCTGTCAATATGAATGTATCTATTACAGACAGACCACTTCTGGTCTGAACATATCCAGAGGAAAAGGGAAAAGATAAAAGACTGTTACCTTGGTTTAGTACCAGCTTTCAACTACGTGTTCATTATCTTCAAATGAAAATCTTCAGAGGACAAAGTTCTATTGTGTAGAAGTGAATCTGGAACAAGTGGAGCACATTCTAACTTTTTTTTAAAGAAAAACTAAATTTTTATTAAAGGTCAATTTATCAAATAGTGTTTTTTTTAGTTTTAGGTGGACTCCGGTGTGCTGAGTCAGTCCCTGGATACTTGTGTGCAGGGCCGCTGATAGGGCATTACAATCAGCCCTGTTGTACCGGGCCCCGGCCAGCAGGGGGGGCCCAAGCAGATTTCTAGCTAAAAAAAACTAATTAATAACTAAATAACTTTATTAACCTGCACCTATTTGATTGGCAATGTATATAGTACCTTCCTGGGCCATGTTAATAGAGGGGCCCAGGAGGTGAGAGAAGAAGCGGGACTTTTTCTCCATTTTCGGGTGAAAGCTTACAATCCCTTCTCTGCATCAGTGTACCTTGTATCACTGTATGCTTCCCTCGGCGTATGGATACAATTGTAATGCGGCTCCCTTCCCTCAGTAAATGCCATGCTGCAGCCTGAGGGAGAGAGACTGATCACTGAGGAGGCTGAATGAAAGAGTAATCCGGACTCTGGTCCACAGGCAAGCAATCCCCCTGCACAACCACTCCCCTTTGAGAATATTTCACCTAAGCTTTGCAATCAGTAAGGATGAGCTCCAGCGTGTTCGCAAGCCCCACGTGCAGAGCCCGCCAGGAAGTCGGCACTGCTTGCTTTAATCACAGGCAGTGAGACATTGTCCCGATGCACGGCTGCAGAGATCGGGAAATGTCTCACTGCCTGTGATTAGCGAAACGCAGTGCCGACTTCCTGGCGGGCTCTGCACGTGGACTGTGCGAACACGCCGGAGCTTATCCTTAGCAATCAAGTCCGCCTGTCAGTTTTTCCTATGGACCAGTGGGTACAGTAGCTGCGTTTGATGGCACAGTGGCAGCAATTGATGGGCACAGTAGCTGTGTTTGATGGCACAGTGGCAGCAATTGATGTTTTTTTTTCTGAATTTTTCGGTTTGTTTGCCCCCCCCCCAAAAAATGTTGGGCACCAGCCTCCACTGATGTGGACCGGATTGAAAGCTCCATGTAGGTCTACATGAGTCCAGATATGAATTGATTTGTGGGCATTCAGGTAAAAAATAAATAAATGGAAAAGAACATCCTTTTCTATTTTTCCAGACCTACAGTAAAAGTGACAGATCAGAGGTAGCCTGATGTAAATGGACACAAGTCTGTGGTGTATGTGGACACAAACTGAATGGGCACAGATGTCAAAACACTGACATCTCTCCCATTCAGATCCAGTTATGATTGGTGGGGTGCTGTAAAGCTTCCTGGTGATATAGATAAGGTGAGTTCAGACTACGGACCAAACACGCCTGAGCTCATCCTAGCTAATTCGTTGTTGTCAAAAAAGTTTTAAAATAAGACATCTCTGCTGCTTTATGATGGTGTAAAAAGTTTAGAATAATAATGGTTATTAAAGGTTCACCTTTTGGAACATGTTACATGTTTCAGATCCTGCCATCCTTCCCCCAGATTTCATGACAGCATGAGGGCCAGGGGCGGAGCCAGGGGTGGGGTTGTGGGCGGGACCAGGGGGCCCTGTCAGGTATGCTGTATGGGGCCCCATGATTTCTAACAGTGGCCCTGCTTGTGTGTCTTGGATACTCCAAATGTGGGATCTCCCTGTCATATATCAGGAGTATATTAACATCACAGTGCATACTGTTAATGCATAGCTCCAAACTGTCCCTGATTTCTAGGGACTGTCCCTGATTTGGAACAAAGTCCCTCTGTCCCTCTTTCCTCCTCATTTCTCTCTCATTTTGGTCTGATCCATAGAGTTGTATATAAAATGCACTTTTTATCTTTCAAAAAGTGTTTCCTGGTGCTAAACCTTTTCTCCAATTTCTAAATTGCTGCATTTGTAAATTTCAAAAGCCAGTGTTAGGCTCCATGTACACAGAAGCTCAAAAACGGTCGTTTTTAAAGCAGCAGAAAAAGCTAGCTTTTATTAGCGTTTTTTTACTAGCTTTTATCAGCGTTTTTTTTACTAGCTTTTATTAGCGTTTTTCAGTGTAGCTTTTTTTTTTTTTTTTCAATGGACCAAAAAACGCTAAAAATGCTTGCGGCCAGCGTTTTTGAGCGTTTGAGCGTTTAAGAGCGTTTTTTTTGCGTTTTTTTCTGCCGAAAAATGGCACTTTGAACGCGAATTTCTTGCGTTCAGAAAAAAGCCCATTAACTCCACTGCTCATTAAAGCTAAAAAACGTTATGTGTATGTAGCGCTACCCCCAGTTAAGAGAGCCGCTGGTTTGTTTTCGGGCTCTGTGTGCAGTACCGCCAACCCCCGGCAATCTTACTCGACCCACGCTGGCACAGTTAGTCTAGGGCTATACTTATACCACATTCAATTGTATTGCATGAATTAATCTCTAAGCAGTAAGACAACACACTAAGGCGAGAGATTGATTATAACGGTTTTACTCTTATGGTAAATAGCATAGGTATAACATCACACATGCAACTGGCTTGCAGAGCCCTGCAGCAATCAATTCAGCACACTATAATGGCGTTGCACGGTACTACACCACGCGTAGCTATTATGGTGTGCGCGCCCTATGGCGCACTAAACAATATACTATCTCCCCACCCGTGTCAGGCCTGACATGGAGTAAATCTCAGTCACTTCCTATAAGGATTTCTTCGCATGCCAGCTTTCGGTGGTGCACTTGATGAAATTCTAGTTTGTAATCCACAACGGGCAGTAACTTGGAACAACTATTCTGGGAGGGGGACACTTCAACTCTGTCCTGCTACCGGTCCCCCCGTGGAACAGCAGATAAACGAACTGTGGGCCTATGCAGTTCTATAGGCCTGAACACGACACAGTCTATTGGTCTGGGCAGGTGCCCGCTCACCACTCCGGACACGATCCCAGTCCGGGACTTCCACCTGCTGTGTATCCGCACACAGCGTCTGCCACGATCGGGTCCCCGATCCAACTGATGTCCTCACTCGACAAGACAGGATCCACCCAGGCTCCGCAGTGGGGTGGAAGGCTCTTCGGAAGTCACACAAGGCCCCAGGCTTCGGGCCTTGCACCGCAGGAGATCCGCACAGGAAGACTGATTGCTTGCAGCGCGGTGTCCAAAGAGGCCGAGCTCCGCCTCCCCTCTTCCTTAAATAGCCTCTCCCATGAGTCTCTGCGGTGGAAACTTTCCCCTGAGGCCGGATGGGGTTCTGGGTAACGTAGTCCTGGCACCTTAACCACTTAACTACCGCCCACCGCCGATTTACGTCGGCAGAATGGCACCGACAGGCAGAATCACGTAGATCTACGTGATCGCCTTTGTGCAGTTGGGGGGTCCATCCGGACCCCCCTTCACTGCAGTGAGCGTCCGTTAAGTGTTCGGGAGCGATCAGGCATGAGGGGGCGGCCGCTCGATTCCGCCCCCCCCTCGCGATCGCTCCCGGCCAATGAAAATGCTTCCTCCTGCCTGAAATGTAAACACAGGCTGGAGGAAGTGATGTCATCTCCCTCGCCGCGGTCTTTTCGTTCCCGGCGCCGAGGAGAGAAGACAGAGGTTAGTGCTCCAACAGTCCACTGACACGTAGGTACACATAGGCACACAAATCACCCCCCAGTCACCCCCAGATCACCCCCCAGGTCACCCCAAAGCCCCCAATCACAGTGTCACTGATTGCAGTGATCATTTATTTTACTGATCACTGCATTTAGTGTCATCTGTGATTGTAAAAAGTTGCAGGGCAGTTAGGATTAGGCCCCTTTAGGTCCAGGGTAGCCCCCTAACCCCCCCTAATAAAGGTTTAACCCCTTGATCACCCCCCAGGTAACCCTTTCACCCCCTAACTTCAGCGTCACTAAGCGATTGTTTTTCCGATCGCTGTATTCGTGTCGCTGGTGTTTTAGATAGGCAGTTATTTTTTTTTAGGTTCGCCGCAGGTTTTTATTAGTGTCAGGTACCCCCATATATTATTTTAACCCCCTGATTGCCCCTAGAGTTAACCCTTTCACCAGTGATCGCCGTATAAGCGTCACTGGTGTCACTGGTTAGCCAGTAAGTTATTTAGTTATTTAGGTTACCCGTCAGGTTTTTATATAGCGTCGGGTACCCCCATATTTAACCTAATAAAGGTTTTAACCCCCTGATTGCCCCTAGTTAACCCTTTCACCAGTGATCACCATATAAAGGTTACGGGTGACGCTGGTTGATTAGTTTGCTTTTTATAGCATCAGGGCACCCGCCGTATATAACCCAATAAAGGTTTAACCCCCCTGATCGCCCGGCGGGTGAGATCAATTAGGTTTTAGCGCCAGAGAGGGTCTGCGTCGCCCCAGGCAGTGTTAGGTTAGTGCCAGTAATGCTAACACCCACGCGCAAAGCATACACCCCCCTTAGTGGTATAGTATCTGATCAGATCTATACTAGCATCCCCAGCGGTTTAGGGTTCCCAAAAACGCAGTGTTAGCGGGATCAGCCCAGATACCTGCTAGCGCCTGCGTTTAGCCCCTCCGCCCAGCCCAGCCCAGCCCACCCAAGTGCAGTATCGATCGATCACTGTCACTTACCAAACACAACACACATAACTGCAGCGTTCGCAGAGACAGGCCTGATCCCTGCGATCGCTAACAGTTTTTTTGTAGCGTTTGATATATTTGCTGACGACAGTCAGGTGCTTTTTTTCCTGTGAATCTTACTAGTGTACCCCTAAATTTAGAGCCCAAAATGGCAAGACGAAGGTACACTAGTAAAGAGGCCTACGAGATTCTGAGCATGACAGATAGTGAAGAGGAGGTCACGTATCTGTCAGATTCAGGCTCAGAATATCTTCCCGTAGAAGACAGTGACGTCAGCGGCCCCACGTCAGATAGCTCTGACGACAAAGTTGAGGTCCCTGCTAAGGTCAGGTGTACCCGATCCCGATCTTCTGAGGTTGTTGAGGAGCAAGAACCGCAGGTCTCTCATATCATGGAGCAGAGTAGTACTAGCGCCGCTATTCCTTCTGGTGAACTGGCAAGCACCAGCGGCCTAGTACAGCCTGGACGTACATCCAGCACTGCAGTAACACTTGGTGACGTGGCGAGTCCCATAAGTGCAGTTCAAGCTGGCGAGGTGGCAAGCACAAGTAGTGTCCCGCTGCCACCAAGAAGACAAAGGCAGGCCCGTCGTGCCCATACTGCCCTTCCTGCAGAATTCGCCTATCCTGATTGGGTCCCCACCACTTCTGCAGAACCCGTACTTCCCCCATTCACTGCCCAACCCGGTATTCAGGTGGAAACAGCTGATTTTATTCCAATTAATTTTTATTCGCTGTTTTTCACGGAAGATCTCTATAGATCTATTGTGGACCAGAGTAATTTATATGCTGGTCAATTTATCGCCGCTAACCCCCAGTTGCCTAAAATTGCCAGAAATTGGAAACCAATTACGGTTTCCGAATTTAAGACCTTTCTGGGCCTTTCCCTCAACATGGGCACACATAAATTTCCGTCATTGCGTGCTTATTGGTCCACGCACCCAATTGACCACATGCCCGTGTTCTCTGCCTCCATGTCCAGGGCACGATACGAGCAGATTTTGCGGTTCATGCACTTCAACGACAATGAACTTTGTCGTCCACGTGGGGACCCTGAATACGACCGGCTCTATAAAATTCGGCCCCTCATAAACCACTTCAACGAACGTTTTGCAGCCTTGTTTACTCCCGATCAAGTTGTCTGCGTTGATGAGTCCCTGATTAAATTTTCTGGCCGCTTGTCTTTCAAGCAGTACCTTCCCAGCAAGCGTGCCAGATACGGGGTCAAGCTCTACAAGTTCTGTGACAGGGCAACAGGCTATGTAGTGAACTTTACGGTTTATGAGGGAAAAGACAGTCAGATTGAGTCGGTCAACTGCCCGGATTACATAGGGAGCGCTGGCAAGATAGTGTGGAACTTGGTGTCACCCTTATTCGGAAAGGGGTACCACTTGTATGTGGACAATTATTACACGAGCGTGCCACTGTTTAGTCACTTGTTTGATCATAAGATTGGAGCATGTGGCACCGTGCGACCTAATCGCCTGGGCTTTCCCCAGCGGCTTGTAGATGCCCGTCTTAGGCTGGGGGAGAGAGCCTGCTTGAAGTGTAATAACTTGCTCGCTATGAAGTGGAGGGACAATAAGAATGTTTTCCTTCTTACCTCCCTTCATGCAGACACGACAGTCCAAATTCGTACGGCGACTGGTGTTGTGGAGAAACCCCTCTGTGTCCACGAATATAACCAAAATATGGGAGGGGTGGACCTCAACGACCAGTTGATGGCGCCGTATCTAATTGACCGTAAGGCGAGACGCTGGTACAAAAAAGTGTCTCTATCATTATTCCAATTGGCTTTGCTGAACGCTCATGTGCTATACAGAGCTTCAGGCGGGACTTTATCTCTTCTAAAATTCCAGAATGAGATAGTCACAGAACTCCTGTATCCAGGCGGTTCTGCACCTCACCATCCCCAACCAAATGCAGTAAGCCGGCTGCATGAGAGGCATTATTCGTATGTCCTCCCGAGTACCCCTACCCAAAGCCACCCCCAAAAAAGATGTCGTGTCTGTAGCAAGCGCGGATTTAGGCGTGACACCCGTAGTTTTTGTCCACTCTGTCCTGACAAGCCTGGTCTTTGCCAAGGTGAATGTTTTGAACGCTACCACTCAAAAGTGAAGTTTTAGCGTAGGGTACAGCATTTCACAGACAAGGACACACTTACACAGGGTCTCCCAAGATGCCATTACATTTTGAGAGACCCGAACCATTACAGTTGTAAAGTTACAAAAAAAAGTGTAAAAAAGAAAAAAAAAAACGTAAAAAACAAAACACAAAAAAATATAAAATAAAAAAACCAAAAATAGTTGTCGTTTTATTGTTCTCTCTCTCTCTATTTTCTCTCTATTGTTCTGCTCTTTTTTACTGTATTCTATTCTGCAATGTTTTATCATGCTTGCTTTTCAGGTATGTAATTTTTTGTTTTCAGGTGCGCCATTCAACTGCAGCGCGGAATTATTTATCTTGACAGCAACAGCGTTTGCTCCCACGATACATAAAGCAGTGACTCCAGTGCTGTAGGAGGTGATTTCACCACCACAGTTAAAAAAAAGAGCATATATGCCGAAGCATGGGGGCAGCAGGGGCGGAGGAGCGATCTTGCTCCTAATGCCGCGTACATACGGTCGAAATTCCGACGGAGGCCTGCCCGTGGAAAATTCCGACCGTGTGTACGCGGCATAACTTTTTTGCGGGAGGATGCCCCCATGCTTCGGCATATATATATTTTAGGCACAGGTTGCGTTAAAACATTTTTTTATTTTTTACTAGGTTTTGTTTTGGTATTTGCTTTGCAGGTATGGCATGGTAAGGTCTTACTGTTGTACTGTAATGTTACTTTGTTTTAATGTTAACCACCATTTGCTTAGCAGGTACGCCATTCAGTTGCAGCGCGGATCTATTTATCTTGACAGCAACAGCGTTTGCTCCCATGATACATAAAGCCGTGACTCCAACGCTGTAGGAGGTGATTTCACCACCACAGTTAAAAAAAAGAGCATATATGCCGAAGCATGGGGGCAGCAGGGGCGGAGGAGCGATTTTGCTCCTAATGCCGCGTATATACGGTCGAAATTCCAACGGAGGCTTGCCCGTGGAAAAGTCCGACCGTGTGTACGCGGCATAACCTTTTATGCCGCGTACATACGGTCGAAATTCCGACGAAGGCTTGACCGTGTGTACGCGGCATAACTTTGTTGCGGGAGGATGCCCCCATGCTTCGGCATATATGCCCATCATTAGAAGTGGGTGGATGAAGGGAGGTATTCTAATGGTGGGCATACCCACCAATCAATCTCTTTTTTTCGTTCAGCCAATAGGCTGTATGAAAAAAAAGATTACAATACATGTCCAACAAGGACCAGCAACGTACTGGTATGTTGCTGGACTTTGAATGTTTATACCAGAATGATGCCTGCGGGTTTAGGTATCATCTTGGTATCATTCTTTTCAGCCAGCAGCCGGCTTTCATGTAAAAGCAATTCTAGCAGATAATTAGCCTCTAGACTGCTTTTACAAGCAGTGGGAGGGAATGTCCCCCCCCCCCGGATATAAAAAGCGCAATTGGGAAAGCATTTTATCACACCGATCTTGGTGTGGTCAGATGCTTTGAGGGCAGAGGAAAGATCTAGGGTCTAACCCCCCAATTTTTTTCAAAAAAAGAGTACCTGTCACTACTTATTGCTATCATAGGGGATATTTACATTCCCTGAGATAACGATAAAAATGGTAAAAAAATAAAATATGGAAGGCACAGTTTAAAAATAAAATAAAAAAGCCAAATAAATAATAAAAAAAAAAAAAAAAAAAGCACCGCTGTCCCCCCCTGCTCTTGCGCAAAGGCGAACGCAAGCGTCGGTCTAGCGTCATATGTAAACAGCAATTGCATCATGCATGTGAGGTATCACCGCGAAGGTCAGATCGAGGGCAGTCATTTTAGCAGTAGACCTCCTCTGTAAATCTAACGTGGTAACCTGTAAAGGCTTTTAAATGCTTTTAAAAATGAATGTAGTTTGCCGCCGCTGCGCGTTTGTGCGCAATTTTAAAGCATGTTGTGTTTGGTATCCATGTACTCGGCCTATGATCATCTTTTTTATTTCATCAAACATTTGGGCAATATAGTGTTTTTTAGTGCATTAAAAATAAAAAAAGTGTGTTTTTCCCCCAAAAAATGCGTTTGAAAAATTGCTGCGCAAATACTGTGTGGAAAAAAAAAATGCAACACCCACTATTTTAATCTGTAGGGCCTTTGCTTTAAAAAAATATATAATGTTTGGGGGTTCAACATAATTTTCTTGCAAAAAAAATTTTTTTTTCATGTAAACAAAAAGTGTCAGAAAGGGCTTTGTCTTCAAGTGTTTAGAAGAGTGGATGATGTGTGACATAAGCTTCCTAATGTTGTGCATAAAATGCCAGGACAGTTCAAAACCCCCCCAAATGACCCCATTTTGTAAAGTGGAAACCTCAAGCTATTTGCTGAGAGGCATGTTGAGCCCATTGAATATTTTTTTTTTTTGTCCCAAGTGATTGAATAATGACCAAAAAAAAAAATGTACAAAAAGTTGTCACTAAATTATATATTGCTCAAACATGCCATGGGCATATGTGGAATTACACCCCAAAATACATTCTGTTGCTTCTCCTGAGTACGGGGATACCACATGTGTGAGACTTTGGAGCCTAGCCACGTACAGGACCACAAAAACCAAGCATCGCCTTCAGGCTTTCTAAGGGTGTAAATTTTTGATTTCACTCCTCACTGCCTATCACAGTTTCGGAGGCCATGGAATGCCCAGATGGCACAAACCCCCCCAAATGACCCCATTTTGGAAAGTAGACACCCCAAGCTATTTGCTGAGAGGTATGTTGAGTATTTTGCAGATCTCGCTTTTTGTCACAAAGTTTTGAAAATGTAAAAAAAGAAAAAAAAATGTCTTTCTTAATTTTCAAAAACAAATGAGAGCTGTAAAATACTCACCATGCCTCTCAGCAAATAGCTTGGGGTGTCTACTTTCCAAAATGGGGTCATTTGTGGGGGTTTTGGGCTATTTTGACATTTTATGGCCTTCAAAACTGTGATAGGTAGTGAGGAGTGAAATCAAAAATTTATGCCCTTAGAAACCTTGAAGGCGGTGCTTGGTTTTTGGGGTCCCGTACGCGGCTAGGCTCCCAAAAAGTCCCACACATGTGGTATCCCCGTACTCAGGAGAAGCAGCAGAATGTATTTTGGGGTGTAATTTCACATATAACCATGGCATGTGTGAGCAATATATCATTTAGTGACAACTTTTTGTACATTTTTTTTTTCTTTTTGTCATTATTCAATCATTTGGGACAAAAAAAAAATATTCAATGGGCTCAACATGCCTCTCAGCAAATAGCTTGGGGTGTCTACTTTCCAAAATGGGGTCATTTGGGGGGGTTTCGTGCCATCTTGGCATTTTATGGCCTTCAAAACTGTGATAGGTAGTGAGGAGCGAAATCAAAAATTTATGCCCTTAGAAACCTTGAAGGCGGTGCTTGGTTTTTGGGGTCCCGTACGCGGCTAGGCTCCCAAAAAGTCCCACACATGTGGTATCCCCGTACTCAGGAGAAGCAGCAGAATGTATTTTGGGGTGTAATTTCACATATGCCCATGGCATGTGTGAGCAATATATCATTTAGTGACAACTTTGTGCAAAAAAAAAAAAGTTTGTCATATTCCCGCAACCTGTGGCAAAATATAAAATATTCCATGGACTCAACATGCCTCTCAGCAAATAGCTTGGGGTGTCTACTTTCCAAAATGGGGTAATTTGGGGGGGTTTTGTGCTATTTTGGCATTTTATGGCCTTCGAAACTGTGATAGGTAGTGAGGAGTGAAATCAAAAATTTACGCCCTTAGAAATCCTGAAGGCGGTGCTTGGTTTTTGGGGCCCTGTACGCGGCTAGGCTCCCAAAAAGTCCCACACATGTGGTATCCCCGTACTCAGGAAAAGCAGCAGAATGTATTTTGGGGTGCAATTCCACATATAACCATGGCATGTGTGAGCAATATATCATTTAGTGACAACTTTTTGTACATTTTTTTTTTCTTTTTGTCATTATTCAATCATTTGGGACAAAAAAAAAATATTCAATGGGGTCAACATGCCTCTCAGCAAATAGCTTGGGGTGTCTACTTTCCAAAATGGGGTCATTTGGGGGGGTTTTGTGCCATCTTGGCATTTTATGGCCTTCAAAACTGTGATAGGTAGTGAGGAGTGAAATCAAAAATTTATGCCCTTAGAAACCTTGAAGGCGGTGCTTGGTTTTTGGGGTCCCGTACGTGGCTAGGCTCCCAAAAAGTCCCACACATGTGTTATCCCCGTACTCAGGAGTAGCAGCAGAATGTATTTTGGGGTGTAATTTCACATATGCCCATGGCATGTGTGAGCAATATATCATTTAGTGACAACTTTGTGCAAAAAAAAAAAAGTTTGTCATATTCCCGCAACTTGTGGCAAAATATAAAATATTCCATGGACTGAACATGCCTCTCAGTAAATAGCTTGGGGTGTCTACTTTCCAAAATGGGGTCATTTGGGGGGGTTTTGTGCTATTTTGGCATTTTATGGCCTTCGAAACTGTGATAGGTAGTGAGGAGTGAAATCAAAAATTTGCGCCCTTCGAAATCCTGAAGGCGGTGCTTGGTTTCCGGGGTCCCGTACGTGGCTAGGCTCCTAAAAAGTCCCACACATGTGGTATCCCCGTACTCAGGAGAAGCAGCAGAATGTATTTTGGGGTGCAATTCCACATATAACCATGGCATGTGTGAGCAATATATCATTTAGTGACAACTTTTTGTAATTTTTTATTTTTTTTTGTCATTATTCAATCACTTGGGACAAAAAAAAAAAAATATTCAATGGGCTCAACATGCCTCTCAGCAATTTCCTTGGGGTGTCTACTTTCCAAAATGGGGTCATTTGGGGGGGTTTTGTACTGCCCTGCCATTTTAGCACCTCAAGAAATGAGATAGGCAGTCATAAATTTAAAGCTGTGTAAATTTCAGAAAATGTACCCTAGTTTGTAAACGCTATAACTTTTGCGCAAACCAATAAATATACGCTTATTGACATTTTTTTTACTAAAGACATGTGGCTGAATACATTTTGGCCTAAATGTATGACTAAAATTGAGTTTATTCGATTTTTCTTATAACAAAAAGTAGAAAATATCATTTTTTTTTCAAAATTTTCGGTCTTTTTCTGTTTATATCGCAAAAAATAAAAATCATCAAATACCATTAAAAGAAAGCTCTATTTGTGGGAAGAAAAGGACGCAAATTTCATTTGGGTACAACATTGCATGTCCGCACAATTTACAGTTAAAGCAGCGCAGTGCCGAATCCCAAAAACAGGCCTGGTCCTAATGGCCCGAAATGGTCCGGGGCTTAAGTGGTTAAAGGAGACCCCACTACATGTACATGAACACATAGGCTAACATAGAGTGCAGTTAATGGGCTTTTTAAAAAAAACGCCAAAACGCCAATAAACTGCAGTTTATCACCTTTTGTGTACATGGAGCCTAAAGGAATAGTAGTGGTAAAAAAAGCACCTGTGGGTTTAACTAATAGTTTTTTTGTTTAATTCTCCTTTAAGGGGGCATGGCAGGGATATGTCCTATGCCTAAATATTTTTGCTAATAGGTGTCCGTCGTTCCCATCTCAAAAAGTTGAGAGGTATGTTACTGCTCTGGCAGAACTGTTGCAGTTCTGTCCCTCCTCTCCCTGCAGCAGATCATTGTTATAGTAATGTATTTTTGGGTGATTGCAGCCAGCAATAGATCACTATTAGAAGTGATCTGTTGCTGCACACCTGCATGGGGTTCTGGATCTGGTCTTCAATCACCAGATCCAGACCCCCTCTTGAAGAAAAACAAGCGTAAAAAAAGTGTAAATTTTTTTGAAAAGTAAATAAATATACAGTGTGTGTGTATACACAGTATATACAGTACTCAGCATAAATGAGTACACCCCTTTTGAAAAGTAAGATTTTAATCAATGAACACAAGAACAATTTCCTAAATTTTGACAAAAATTTGATTTATAGAACATTTATTTAGCTCATTACATGAAAGTAAGGTTAATAATATAACTTAGATGACAAAATCTTCAGTTTTACTCCAATTAGTTAATGCAAAAATAAATACACCCCACGACAAAAACTACTACATCTAGTATTTTGTATGACATCCATGATTCGTAAGGATGGGACCAAGTTTTCTAGGCATGGAATGAACAAGTTGGGGACATATTGCAACATCTACAGTATCTTTTTCCATTCTTCAAGAACAACCTCTTTTAGAGCCTGGATGCTGGATGAAGAGAGTGATGCCCAACTTCTCTCTTCAGAATTCCCCATAGGTGTTTGATTGGGTTCAGATCAGGAGACATATGTGGCCACTAAATTACTTTCAGCCTGTTCTTCAGAAATGCAACAGTGGCCTTAGATGTGTGTTTTGGATCATTGTCATGTTGGAAAAGTGCACAATGACCAAGAGCAGGGAATTATGGTAGCATCTTCTCTTTTATTTTAGAGCAGTACATCTTTGAATTCCATCAATGAAATGCAGCTCCCCGACACCAGCAGCACTCATGTAGCCCCACAGAAGGACACTGCCACCACCATGTTTCACTGTAGGCACCATGCATTTTTCTTTTTTGTACGCTTCACCTTTGCGGCGCCAAAAAATTTTGAAGCCATCAGTTCCAAAAACATTTATATTGGTCTCATCATTCCAGAGTACAGAGTCCCAGTAGTCTTCTTAATTTTCAACATTGGCCCCGACAAATTCTAGGTGGACTTTTTTGTGCATGGGCTTTAGGAGAGACGCACATCCATGCCATTCCTGTTTGGCTTTCTACTTCTTTAGCTAACTGCAATGAACATGCATGGTGATTTTCTTTAACCCTTCTCATCAGAAGACGCTCCTGTTGAGGTGTTAACTTCGTGAACGGCCTGGACGTTTCTCTGTAAGTATGGTTGCAACTCCATCTTTGTTAAATTAATTTTTGTATCAGTTTTGCTACAGTATTCTGACTGATAAGTAAAGCTTTTCTCTTCCATGTGGTGCCATTGCTGATAGCATTAAAAGGGAGGGGTTTTCTTTGTTAAGTAACGCCCTTTTATATCAACTGTCTGCTGGACACCTGTTTAATGAATAATTAGACTCACCTGTAGTTGAATTCTTGTTAATTAGGATTTTGTTGTCTAAAATGTAGCTTTGCTTCTAAAGCCTCGTACACACGGTCGGACTTCCATCTGACTTTTCTGTGGTTTTTTGTCCGAACGGAGTTGGTCGGGAACACCCATAGCATACACACGCTCTGACTTTTCTGCAAACTTTCCCAAAACTCTTTGCAACGTCACGTGGTTTTTCTGCTCTTTTCTGCTCTTTACCGCCACCCTTTGGTCAACTTCTGCTATTGTTGGTTGATTTTAACATTAGTTGTTTTGTCCATCGGACAAAAGTCCGATGGTTTTCTGTACACACGGTCGGACTTTGCTCCATCAGACTTTTGTTGGGCAAAAGTTTGTCCGTTTGCAGACCCAACTTTTGTCCGATGAAAACAAGAAAAAAGCAAAAAAAGTTTGTCTGATGGAGCGTACACACGGTCGGATTGTTGGTCCAACTTGCTCAAAATGAAGTTTGTTGGCCAAAAGTCCGACCGTGTGTACGGGGCTTAAGGCCCCCTTCACACAATAGACCCGCTCAGATCCACCTGTCCGTTTTTCAGGTAAATCCGAGCGGGCCACCCATTGACTTCAACTTGTATGGGCAGGCGGATATCAGCGGAGATGTGTATGCTGACACCCACCTGCCATCCAATCCAACGAGATCCGCTCAAAACAGACAGATGGCGATGTGTTCACCATCCGTCCAGCGGATCGGATGAAAACGGACATGCTGTCCGTTTTCACCCGATCTTCCCATAGAGATCAGTGGGGCTCTGACAGGTCCCCCCCTGCACAGTGAGCAGAGATGGACCTGTCATCCGCCGGCTCAGCGGGGATCAGCAGATTGATCTCCCGCTAAGCTAGCGGAGTCCACTGAGCGGATCTGCCATGTGTGAAAGGCCCCTTTCACAAGGGACTGATCTGTGAAGATCCGCCCCGTGAACCTCCGCTTGCTCAGCGGGGATCGCTCTGTTGATCCCCGCTGAGCCGGCGGATGACAGGGCGGTCCCCGCACACTGTGCAGGGACCGCCCTGTCAGATCTCCGCTCTCCCCAATGGGGGGATCGGATGGACACGGACCGTCTGTCCGTGTTCATCCGATCCGCTCTGCAGACGGATGGAAAAAGTAAAGGTTTTCTGACAAATCTGTTGGGGTGTACTTATTTATGTTGAGCACTGTATTTACACATACACCAAAAAAATATATATTCTCCACGTCACAACAATGACATCGGATGATCTGGGTGACATTTGCATTTACTGCACAAGCATCAAACGCTGAACACAATGTCATTCAATTTTTTTTGTTCACAAATACATAAAAAGTCACCAATGTGTTAATAAGGTCTCTTTTCTTCTTCTTTTTTTTTTTTTTAACAATACATTTTTATTGAAAGTTAATAATTAACAATACAAATTGTCATTTACTTTAGTAATATGTATCCAACATGGTTACATTGATTTAAAAAGGTTTTGCGTAAGTATAAAATACTTGATAAATTAGGGCTCTTTTCAATCTGAGTTAATGTTATATTAACCGCTTGCCGACCGCTGCACGACTATATACGTCAGCAGAATGGCACGGCTGGGCAGATCGACATATATATACGTCGCCTTTAAGATGCGGCATTGTGGGCGCATGCGCCGTGAGCTCAGTTAATTAGACCGCGGGTCCTGCAGATTTGATGTCTGCCGGGAGTCCCGCGATCGTCTCACGGAGAGAAAGAACGGAGAAATGCTGATGTAAACATTCTTCCTAGTGACAGGACACTGATCACAGCTCCCAGTGATCGGAAGCAGTGATCAGTGTCGTGTCACGCGTAGCCCATCCCCCTACAGTTATAACACATCCCTAGGACACACTTAACCCCTTCCCTGCCCCCTACTGGTTAACCCCTTCACTGCCAGTCACATTTACACAGTAATAAGTGCATTTTTATAGCACTGATCGCCGTATAAATGTGAATGGTTTCCAAAACTGTCCGATGTGTCCGCCATAATGTCGCAGTCACGATAAAAATCGCTGATCGCCACCATAACTAGTAAAAAAATAATTATTAATAAAAATGCCATAAAACTATCCCCTATTTTGTAGACGCTATAACTTTTGCGCAAACTAATCAATAAACGCTTATTGCAATTTTTTTTACCAAAAATATGTAGAAGAATACATATCAGTCTAAACTGAGGGAAAAAAATTATATATATTTTTTGGGGATATTTATTATAGCAAAAAGTAAAAAATATTGCTTTTTTTTCAAAATTGTCGCTCTATTTTTGTTTATAGCACAAAAAAAAACCCACAGAGGTGATCAAATAGAACCAAAAGAAAGCTCTATTTGTGGGAAAAAAAGGACGTAAATTTTGTTTGGGAGCCACGTCGCACGACCGCACAATTGTCGGTTAAAGCGACGCAGTACCGAATCGCAAAAAGTGCTCTTGTCTTTGGCCAGCCAAATGGTCCGGGCCTTAAGTGGTTAATGTTACACTGACAATTTTTGCAAACCATTTTTTTTTTCTCCATGAAAAGAGACTAATGCAGCGTACACACAACCGTTTTTCCCGTCGGGAAAAATGACATTTTTCCTTTGGACGAGAAAAACGATCGTGTGTGGGCTTTTTGTCATTTTTCCCGACGGGAAAAACGGCATTAATCACGACGAGAAAAATTAGAACATGCTCTAATTTTTCTCGTCGTGATTCCCGTTATTTTTTTCCGCTGCAGTTTTCCCATAGGGAAACACTGCCGGGGAGCCCACACACGGTCGTTTTTTTCGACCAAAAAAAAATGTAATTTAAAACGGCCGTGTGTGGGGGGAACAAGCTGTTCCTCGTTTTTCACGTCGATTTTCTCAACGGTGTTTTCACCGTCGAAAAAATCGATCGTGTGTACGCGGCATAAGACTCTCCTAAAGTAAAATGCATGTTCACTTTGAGCTTTACCATTTTGTTACAGTACATAAAAGCCACACTATAATTATATAATTTTAATTAGCAGACTTTGTTAATTATATTCTACAGCAGGGGTGCCCACCAACCTTTTGAAGCGCGAGGGCCACTTAAGCGACTTGGTAACTGGTCGCAGGCCACAATCAGCGGAGCCGGCGGATGGCAGGTCCGTGTCCGCTCTGCATATGCAGAGCAGATACGGACACAGCCTGATCGGATTGGAGGTAGGACACAAGTCGGTTTACATCTGCCACACCTTTGAGGTGAAAGGAGGGTCCAATTGGGTTGGACTGACCGTGTGAAAGGGGCCCATGGCTGCTTTCACACTGATGCGCTGTGGTTTATCCACATCGTGAGTGCAACACAGTGTACCTTTGGCTTTTCTGCACTTTGCAATAGACTTCTATTACATTCTGCAGGTTTGGTGCTCTTTCAGAAAGATCACCAAACTTGCAGGTAATAGAAGTCTATGGCTCAGTGCAGGTAACCCACAGGTGCACTGCTCTGCATCTGTGGATTAGTTTGAAAGCAGCACAGTAACCACTCCAGAACAGATATGCCCATATATATGTAGTGGTCCTCCCCCAGCTTCTCCCCTCTCTTCACGGCTGGTTCTACTCGTCTAGGGGTATCTGGGAGAAGGGAGAAAGATGTACACCACCAGCTCGGCTCTCTGATGTAGGATGCAGAGATATGCGCTAAACCATTTACCCTCGGGTCTGCGTTTTAGGCCGGAGCCTCAGCTTCTCCTCTGGAGAATGATTGTCACTGTCACTTACAGGGACACTTAGCTCCCAGTAACACGAGTTCCACACCAAGAAAAGTCCACCACTGTTTTATTGACTTGAAACTGGTTGACTTTTAAAAGAACAGACAAGGTGTAGGGAAAGAGTAGGTCCAGGCACAACACAATGAATAGAGTTTCTCCTGTTCCGTTTAGTGCAAACAGGCTTGGCGCACAGTCGCTGCCACCGACCGTGAATTTGGTCACTGCCACTGACCTGGGTGAACGTTGAGGCCCCTGCCACAGGCCTTGGACGAGGCCTGCCACTGACCTGATGAAGATGGGTCTCTGCCACAGACCATAAGAACATGAAATACCTCCGTTAGAACAAACGACCCCTGTCAGAGGAAGACATCCATCCGGACGGTCACCAGAGGCCTTCACCGGCACCAGCAAATGCTGCGCTGTCTCTACGGGGAGGTCACGTCTCCGGTCCCTTACACCCAGGATTCAGGCACCCAATACCGGGGGCACCTTAGGAATGCTTCGCCTCGCAGGACCCAGTCGAAGGTACTGGGCCCCAGGCCTCCTGGTATAGTACCTCACCCCAGGCTGAAGGTGCCTGTGATAGAACTCGACTCCACGTGCCCAGGCCAAGGGCGCCTGGGCACAGACGAACCACAGCAGCCCCCAGGCCGAAGGTGCCTGGGGAATGGACCTCATGCGCAAGATGTCCGCCCCCTTTTATATCCTCTCCCAGCAGGCACAGCGGGTTCCCCGCCCCGCCGTACTACTGCCACGAGAGGACAAAAAGGGCACGGCTCTAGAATGGTAGTTCAACCCCGGTCCCAGGCGACAGCGCTACCCAGGGACCGCAGGGAACATGACACCATTCATACCTCCCACACTCCAAAATGTCCATGAATCCCTAAAATCAATGTATCTGAGCCATCTATTGCCCAGATACACCCCACTAAATTTAACACCCGCTACATATACATTGTGATTTTAGTAATAAACTGACCTTTAATAACAGTATTCTATTCTATTCCATCCCAGAGCAGGAGGTCGCGGGCCACATCAGAGGGCTCTGCGGGCCACATGTGGCCCCCGGGCCACTGGTTGGGCACCCCTGTTCTACAGTTAATATTTAGGGGTACACAAATTATGTAAACGTTGGGAAGATTTTCAGGATTTTTTTTTTCCAATCGTTGACTATTTATTCTCAATAGTAACCAAGGAAATAAAATATATTTATCCAAAATGAACTAAAAATAAAACCCTTTCTATTAAAAAAATGATGTATAGTACATGAGGGTAGATTACAAAATCTTAAAGATATAATGTGCAGAACCGAGACTTCACCAAAACAGAAGAAAGAAAAATCTCTTCAGAACTCTGGGGATTTAGGGAGAAAACGCCTTGATACTCAAATAATTAAAAATAAATATTTCTATAATGAAAATATTCAGTACAGTGAAACCTCGGATTGCAAATAACGCGGTTAACGAGCGTTTCGCAATATGAGCATTTAAAAAAAAATCCTGACTCGGAAATACTCAGTTCCCGAGCCTTTCCGAGGGGTTTCCAGGTTCAGCCGAGTTGTCCCGAGTATTTTTCCGAGGCTCTCCGGCGCCCCCCACCTCTGGCCACATGCATGGTCAACTTTGAGAAGAAGATCACTCTGTGCAACAGACAGTGCCTGTGAAATCTGACTGGGTGCTGGCACCCGCTGCCCCTCTGCACATCATCTCCCTCTCGTGTGCAATGAGAAAACGCTGCATGCGGGGCCTTCGCATTGCAGGGGTTGATTAACGGCAATCAGTGAGCTGTAACTGGCCTACGGGCAGTTGTTTGGGGACCACTGCACTAGAAATACCTAAGCACCTTTGAGCTTTTTAACATTATAAGAAGGGTTGGAGCTTCCTTTATTGAGTAGCTCTGGGTTTTTTTTTGCACAATAAAAAAAGCTACAAACCTGAATTGCCTGTGTGCAATCTACATCTTCTTGGAATTGTATTCACCTGTGAGACAAGCCTGCAGATTAGCGCCAGAACCAGGATGGAGTCGATGCAATTAGTTGGAGGCTATTAGCACATGCGTTCATTAAAATCAAACTCATGCAATTAATGACACAGTAAACAGTGCTATGGGAATGTCATTGAATTGACCTCTTTTGGAAAGTGTATTTACTGCTGTGTCAAATTTTGTGTTATTTGTTTAGCAGCTTCAAAGTATAGTATACAGTGTCAACAAAAAGTATGTGAACCCCTTGGAATTAACTGTTTTTTATTTTTTGCAGCAATTTGCTTAAAAAATTTGATCTTATCCTTATCTTATGCCGCGTTTAAAAAGAAAAACGACCGTGTGTGGGCTTTTTGTCATTTTTCCCGACGGGAAAAACTGCATTAATCACGACGAGAAAAATTAGAACATGCCCTAATTTTTCTCGTCGTGATTCCCGTCGTTTTTTTTCCGTGGCAGTTTTCCCATAGGGAAACACTGCCACGGAGCCCACACACAGTCGTTTTTCTCGACCAAAAAAAAATTGTTGGGAAAAACGGACGTGTGTAGGGAACCAAGCTGTTCCCTCAGTTTTCCCGTCGATTTTCTCGACGGTGTTTTCACCGTCGAGAAAATCGATCGTGTGTACGCGGCATAATACATTCAATGTCAATTTTGTTCTTTCAACCAACGGGTTGAATGAAAAAAATTATCCGATTCTTCCATCCACACATTCAATGTGGATGGTGGAAGCCTCCCACAGTGCTATTGTGTTCTGACAATGGGAGCCTTCCCCACTGCAGAATACAAAGATCATTGTTGTGGAGAATTTTATGAAGATGTTTTTACCGGTAATATGTATTGTCATAATGTCACCCAGTGTTAGTGCTTCCGCAACCCCCTCTAAAGAGCTGACTGGGGCAGTCTGAGGCTGGTTGAATCCCGTCTGGTAGGAGAAAACGTCTTGAGGTTGGAGTGTGATGTTTGCAGCGTGCGGATATGCTCGCCGACGAGGGACCCTCTGTGCATTAGCACGGACGATCGTTGAGGAGGGGATATGCTCGCTCTGCAACGACATCATTGGTTATAGGCAGATGCGCATTCTTGTTTTGGCGGTGTGTTGATCAGCATTGGTCCAGATTCGTAGCGCACGCCTGCAGATAGCCTCCCACAAGCAGTAATAGTATAATCTGAATATGCGTTATTCTATGGAATAACGTAGAATAAGGATTCCTATCAGCGGTAATATGAGAGCTTGCGAGCGTTTTCAGAGTCAGGGAAAGCGTTTATGTTTTAAAGCAATACGACAAAAATTTGGAGAGATCTCCTTGCACGTCCTGTTTTAGCTCTGGGACAGGAAATGAAGAGATATGTCCCCAATGGGACACAGACGGGCAAAAGAAGAAGAAAAAACTGATGGGGGTTATAACCCTCCCTTACTCCATACAAAATGGAAAACAAAGTTTAGTTCTACTTCTAGATGTTCCCTTTTAGAGTACAGTTCCACTTTAAGCTCACAAATTTGCCAGACGCAGTTCTGAGTTAGCACGCTGCCCGATGTCCTAATTACCAATGGAAACACCCCTCCCTTGTTCCCTGGTGCCAAGTGTATTAATATTAACATACTTTGTACAGTGCTGTGGAGGACGTCGTCTTATTAACTAATAACGATAACATCAATATTAGATGAATATAGTAAAGAATATGGATTATTTAGATGCAGGTGTAATTCTAATATAAAATAAATGAATTGTTGTTTGTTGTGTTTTCAAGAATAATAATTATCCTGTGCCCAGGAACCGCTTGGTGCGATATCACTCCGAGCTTAGAGCAATAGTCTGCTGCAAGCTCTTAATCTGTGCTTGGTGGCTGGCACTGAAGTGTTAAGATGTTCCAGTTTTTCCCTTTCATGTTTTTCCCTTCTCTGCTATAAGGGGAAATCTTTGCCTAATAAATTAAGATCTCACAGCATGCGCTCAAATTGTTGTGAATAGTAATGGCAAAGCCCAGAAGAGGACACGGAAAATGCTACATGACAGGTGACACTTTGTATTTCTAAAAACATTTCAGTTCCCCCGAAACCTACAAAAGCTAAGTGATACTTTCATTATTAGAGGATAAACGTACATTGTACAGAAACGGACAGGAGTCAATAATGTGAGTGCCAAGCACAAAGGGCGAATATTTGGAAACTGTATCTAAGCCTGTGGGATCGAACAATATGGAAATACTCAGCGGGCTAGGATTCTAAAATGCTTTTAACCACTTTTAGACCAGTCCTTTTTCTGACATTTGTTGCTTACAAGTTAAAATCAGTATTTATTGCTCGAAAATTACGTAGAACCCCAACGCATTATATCTTTTTTTTTAATAGAGACCCTAGAGAATAAAATGGCAGTTGTTGCAATGTTTTATGTCACACTGTATTTGCGCAGCGGTCTTTCAAACGCAATTTTTTAATGAATTAAACAGTAAAGTTATCCCATTTTTTTGTATAATGTAAAAAGTCGATGTTACGCCATGTAAATTGATACCTAACATGTCATGCTTTAAAATAGCACACACTTGTGGAATGGCGACCAAATACGGTAATGGAGGGGGGGTGGTTTGTCCTGAGTGGGTTTTTTCTAATGGAGGGGGGTGGTTTGTCCCCTGGGTGGGGGGGTCTATACTAATGGAGGGGGGTGGTTTGTCCCCTGGGAGGGGGGTCTGTACTAATGGAGGGGGTGGTTTGTTCTGGGTTGGGGGTGTCTGTACTAATGGAGAGGGTGGTTTGTCCTGGGTGGGGGGGGTCTGTACTAATGGAGGGGGGTGGTTTGTCCTGAGGGGGGTCTGTACTAATGGAGGGGGGGTGGTTTGTCCTGAGGGGGGTCTGTACTAATGGATGGGGGGTGGTTTGTCCTGAGGGGGTCTGTACTAATGGAGGGGGATGGTTTGTCCTGAGGGGGGTCTGTACTAATGGAGGGGGGTGGTTTGTCCTGAGGGGGGTCTGTACTAATGGAGGGGGGTGGTTTGTCCTGAGGGAGGTCTGTACTAATGGAGGGGGGTGGTTTGTCCTGGGTGGGGGTCTGTACTAATGGAGGGGGTGGTTTGTCCTGGGTGGGGGGGGGCCTGTGCTAATGGAGGGTTGGTTTGTCCTGGGTGGGGGGGCCTGTACTAATGGAGGCCAGGGTGGTTTGTCCTGACGGGGTCTGTACTAATGGAGGTAGATGGTTTGTCCTGGGTGGGGGGGGGCTGTACTAATAGAGGGGGGTTGTCTGCCCTGAAGGGGGGCTTTATTATTAGAATTTGTCCTGGGGGGTCTGTACTAGGGGGAGGTCTATACTGAGGGAGGGGGGTCTATACTGATGGAGGGGGTTTATACTTAGTGGGGGATCTGCACTAATGGAGGGGGTCTATACTTAGTGGAGAGGGGTCTGTACTAACAGAGGGGGTCTATACTTAGTGGAGGGGGGTCTGTACTGAGGGAGGACTATAATTGGTGGAGGGGGGTTTATACTTAGTGGAGGGTGGTCTGTACTGGGGGGCGACTATATTTGGTGGAGGGGGGTGACACCATGTTTTACTGCACCGGGTGACACCAACCCTAGTGATGCCACTGCCCCAGGGCTAGCTATGTTGTATTTCCTTCAGATACTATTATACACATGATTGGAAATTCTGACCAGAAAACCGTGATTTTTGTCCGACGAAATGTTGGCTCAAACTTGTGTTGCATACACACGGTCACACAAATCTTGTCGGAATGTATTTTGGATTCAGGCACACATAGATGATAAACTATATGAAGGCTGGCTTACTGTATATACAGGTTTGTGCATATGGTACACAACTGGTGCCAACTGTACTGCACTTTCCCAGAGAGGCACTGCACATACTTGGGAACAGGGCATTGGGATCTAAGCAGGGCCGGACTGGCCTACCGGGATAACGGGAGATTTCCCGGTAGGCTGCCTGTCCTGGGGCCGGTTTCATTTGCGGCTGCAGCAGTGCTCCCTGTCCCTGGCTGGATCTGTGTTCGGCGGTGACGCTGTAAAACGGTCCCGCCCCCCTAGACCGGCTCGTGTGATAGTAGATAGAGTCAGCGTTCAGCCTATCACAGGAGCCGGTCTAGGGGGGCGGGACCGTGTTACAGCGTCACCGCCGAACACAGATCCAGCCAGGCAGCTCCGTGATACACAGCGGAGCAGGAGAGAGGAGCACTACAGGAGATGCCCGCCGTACAGCCCGCAGTGTGCCTGGATAGGAGGAGAAGCAGGGGGCCGCATATAGAGGAAATTAGCTTTCTATATTCCTCCATACAGCCGCGGAATGCTTGCAGGAGGGGGAGGGGGGAGGAGGAGGAGAATCAAGCATTCCGCGGCTGTATGGAGGAATATAGAAAGCTAATTTCCTTTATATGCGGCCCCCCCTGCTTCTCCTCCTATCCAACTTCTTTTGCTGGCCCCTCCCAGTTCTCCTTGTGGCTCCCCCCCCCCAGTGCTCTCCTCCCCCAATACACTCTCCAGCCCCCCACAGTTCTCTCCACCTCTGTTCTTTCTGCCCCCCTGCTCTCCAGCCACCATTCCAGTGCTCTCCAGTCTCCACCCCTGTTCTCCCCCCCAGTACTCTCCACTCCCCTCAGTGCTCTCCACCCCTGTTCTTTCTCCCCCCCCCAGTGCTCTCCCCATCACTCCCCAGCACCCACCCAGTGCTCTCCGCCCCCCACAGTGCTCCCCAGCCCCCCCAGTGCTTTCAAGCTCCACCCATCGCTCTCCAGCCCCCTGTGCTCTCCACCCCTGTTCTTTTTGGCTCCCCCTCCAGTGCTTTCAAGCTCCCCCCCAGTACTCTCTGCTCCCCCTGCATTTTGCCCCCACCGATGTGCTCTCCAACCCCGCCAGTGCTCTCCGCCCCCCATAGTGCTCTCCAGCACCCCATGCTCCCCACCCCTGTTCTTTCCCCCCCAGTGCTCTCCAGCTCTCCCCATCACTCTCCAGCCCCCACCCCAGTGCTCTCCAGCCCCCGTGCTCCCCACCCTTAGCCTTTTTGCCCTACCCATGTGCTCTCCAACCCTGCCAGTGCTCTCTGCCCCCCATAGTGCTCTCCAGCACCCCGTGCTCCCCACCCCTGTTCTTTCTCCCCCCCCCCCAGTGCTCTCCAGCTCTCCCCATCACTCTCCAGCCCCCACCCCAGTGCTCTCCAGCCCCCCCCCCTTGCTCCCCACCCCTGTTCTTTTTGCCCCCACCCATGTGCTCTCCAACCCCGCCAGTGCTCTCCGCCCCCCATAGTGCTCTCCAGCCCCTCGTACTTTCCACCCATGTTTGTTCTGGCCCCCACTGGTGCTCTCAAGCTCCCCCCATTGCTCTCCACCCCCAGTGCTCTCCCCCCCCTGCTCTTTGTACTGCCCAGTGCTCTCCACCCCTGTTCTTTCTCCCCCCCCAGTGCTCTCAAGATCCCCGCCCCAGTGCTCTTTACCTCCCACACTGTTAGCCCCCTCAGTGCTCTCCAGCCCCCCCTCTCAGCCTCCCGTGCTCTCCACCCCTGTTCTTTTTGGCTCCCCCCAGTGCTCTCAAGCCCCCCCCAGCGCTCTCCGCTCCCCACCCCTGTGATATCCACTCCCTCCTGCTCTTTGCCCCCACCCATGTGCTCTCCAACCCCGCCAGTGCTCTCCGCTCCCCCTTCTCTCCAGCTCCCCCCCCCCCCAGTGCTCTCGCTTCCCCAGGACCAGAGGACAGGCTGACTGGGGCCGGAAAATGAGGACGGCTGAAGGTGCAGGTGGCCAGGGACCACTCTATCTCACAGCAAACAGATCCTCTGGAAGGAGTACTGTCCCCATCCAAAACGAGAACAGACCCTGCCTGCTGATGGCGATCATGGATATCCTGCTGGCATGGAAGGTACCGTACCGAGCATCAACAACACACCTTCCCACAGACAGGGACTGCAGACTAGGACATGGGGCATAGGAGAGACTGCATTCATGGGCACAGTAAAGCTGCATTTGATGAGCATAGTGAGGCTGCAATGATGGGCACAGTGAGGCTGCAATGATGGGCACAGTAAAGCTGCATTTGATGGGCACAGTAAAGCTGCATTTGATGAGCACAGTAAACCTACATTTGATGAGCACAGTGAGGCTGCATTGATGGGCACAGTGAGGCTGCATTGATGGGCACAGTGAGGCTGCAATGGTGGGCACAGTGAGGCTGCAATGGTGGGCACAGTGTGGCTGCAATGGTGGGCACAGTGTGGCTGCATTGATGGGCACAGTGTGGCTGCATTGATGGGCACACTGTGGCTGCATTGATGGGCACAGCGAGGCTGCATTTGATGGGCACAGTGAGGCTGCATTTGATGGGCACTGATGAGGATGCATTTGATGGGTACTGGTGGGGCTGCAATGAGCTCTTGTATAATGTCTGCAGCCTCTGACCATCTCCTGTATCATGTCTGCAGTCTCTGAGGGAGTCTGGAGAGGAGTCAAGAGTGGGAGCACCGCCGGGATGGGGGTCATGGGAGGAGTCAGATGTGTGGGGACTGTGGAGAGGAGACTATTGGATAAAACCAGAGCCACCGAGCTGGAGCCAACTGACTGAGCCCTGCACGGTGTACCTGAGAGGAGATCAGTGACAGCACCGCTAGGCCAGTCTGAGGGGGAGTCACTGATGTAAGGGGGGAGTGAATACGATAATTTAAGGGGGCATTGATAAAAAGGTTTCCCCCCTATATCAGTAACCCACCCCCCCTTACCTTAATGTATTCTTTCTGCGGAAGGTAGTCCCCCCCCCACGTTCTGAGTTCCTAGGGTCCCCCTTGATGATTGACCACTTTTACCACTTTTAACTGGAATTTGCGTTTTATATATATAAAGCCCTATGTGCTTTCATATCTGTCTTATCTATAAATAATACACTCTTCAAATGTGCTTTAAAATGTATGGTTTTCCCTTTTATGAACAAGAAAATAATGACGTTATGCTGGTATAATAATGTTGTGGGGCTGGTATGAATTTTTTTCCAGGGCTGGGTTTTATTCCCAGTCCGGTCCTGGATCTAAGAGATTTACTTAAAGAGCAGCTCCCACCTTCATAGTCAAACAGAAATAATAAATAAATTCTATGGCTTTTGCATGATATATCTTTGTTGAATTCTGCTTGTTTCTGGGATACAGTGCACATTTCTGCTAATTACTAGAAAATCTTTCTAATTATAATAATATGTCAACTTTACAGTATTTTATTCAATTACTGTGTGTAGCGTAGCTATCCCTTATTAATTAGCTGTCTGCTTAGAGCTAAGGTTTTCATAGAACTTTTTGTTACAATTTGATCTTTCTTGATAATCCCCATGCACTGACAATAAAATAATTGCTCTTAGAAATCATTCCTGAGGCCGAGCGCTAATTTATCAAGCAAAGCTGTCGGCAGCTGGAGATAAATCATCCAAAAAAGTGAATTCATAGTGTATGTTGTTATTCTTCACAGACAACAGAGTCCTTAGCCAGGAGCCTAAATATTATATATGCCAACTGTCTCCGTTACAAACACCGGAGATCAATCAGAATTAGTGATGAGCCGAACACCCCCGGGTTCGGTTCGCACCAGAACCCGCGAACGGACCGAAAGTTCGTACGAACATTAGAACCCTATTAAATACAATGGATGCGAACGTTCGAATTCTAAAGTGCTAATTATAACAACTATTATGCATGTTATTGTCCTAAAAAGGGTTTGGGAACCCGGGTTGTGCACCAGGGGACATGTATCAATGCAAAAAGAAGTTTTAAAAACGGTCGTTTTTCGGGAGCAGTCATTTTAATGATGCATAAAGTGAAAAAAAAAAGTCAAATATTCCTTTAAATATCGTACCTGGGGGGTGTCTAAAGTATGCCTGTGAAGTGCCACGTGTTTCCCGTGTTTAGAACTGTCCCTGCACAAAATGACACTTCTAAAGGAAAAAAAAGCCATTTAAAACTGCTTGCGGCTTTAATGTAATGTCTGGTCCCGGTAATATGGATGAAAATCTTTAAGAAAAATGGCATAGCTACCCCATGACCCCCCCCCCTACCCCAGCCCATTACCAGCCCCTTTGGGTCTTGTATGGATATTAAGGGGAACCCCGCACATAAAATAAAAAAGGCCCTATATACTCTGAACAGCCGTATACAGGCGGTGCATACAAGACAGGGACTGTAGGTTTGTTCTTATGTAGAATCTGTTTGTAATTTTGAACAGGTACATTGTTGAAGTGTAGCTCCAGCCCAAAAATCTATTTTTAAACTTTTTGGAAAACATAGGTAAGGGTTATCACCCCTGTAACATTTGTTTTGCTGTCTGTGCCCCTGTTCAGAACATTTCACCTCACTTTCCGTCCCAATGACAACTGTTTTTGAAATGTGGTGTTTTTCTTGAAACAAGGATTGCTGATAAAGCATCAGTACAGAGGAGACACCTTTCTCCCATATTTATTCTTACAGGAGAGAATTTTCCTTCCTAGTGGTAGATTTCCTCTCACTTCCTGTTGTCTTCTTGCGTTTGCAAGTAGGAGTCGTTTGTAAGTTGGATGTTTGAAAGTAGGGACCTGCCGTATATACTCTGCAGAAATAGGCCCCTTAGTTGTTGGTGTTGGCACAACACTGTAAGCACTCACAGTTACTCTTGGTTGGTGCTGGAACGCCCTGCTGTCAACTATTATATCAGGAATTTTAATTACATATAATTGTTGAACAGTGGTAGTAAAAATTGGGCCTTTATTGGTGGTGCTGGTGCCACAACACTGTAAGCCCTGACAGTTACTCTTGGTGGGTGCAGCAATGGGCCCTGCTGTGAATTATTAGATCAAGAATTGTAATTACATGCCCCTTTTGAACAGGGGCTGAAAAATTGGGCCTTTCGTGGTGGTGGTGGTGGTGGCGTTGCCACAACACTGTAAGCCCTCAGAGTTACTCTTGGTGGGTGCAGCAATGGGCCCTGCTGTGAATTATTAGATCAAGAATTGTAATTACATGCCCCTTTTGAACAGGGGCTGAAAAATTGGGCCTTTCGTGGTGGTGGTGGTGGTGGCGTTGCCACAACACTGTAAGCCCTCAGAGTTACTCTTGGTGGGTGCAGCAATGGGCCCTGCTGTGAATTATTAGATCAAGAATTGTAATTACATGCCCCTTTTGAACAGGGGCTGAAAAATTGGGCCTTTCGTGGTGGTGGTGGTGGTGGCGTTGCCACAACACTGTAAGCCCTCAGAGTTACTCTTGGTGGATGCAGCAATGGGCCCTGCTGTGAATTATTAGATCAAGAATTGTAATTACATGCCCCTTTTGAACAGGGGCTGAAAAATTGGGCCTTTCGTGGTGGTGGTGGTGGTGGTGGCGTTGCCACAACACTGTAAGCCCTCAGAGTTACTCTTGGTGGGTGCAGCAATGGGCCCTGCTGTGAATTATTAGATCAAGAATTGTAATTGCATGCCCCTGTTGAACAGGGGCTGAAAAATTGGGCCTTTCGTGGTGGTGGTGGTGGTGGTGGTGTTGCCACAACACTGTAAGCCCTCAGAGTTACTCTTGGTGGGTGCAGCAATGGGCCCTGCTGTGAATTATTAGATCAAGAATTGTAATTACATGCCCCTTTTGAACAGGGGCTGAAAAATTGGGCCTTTCGTGGTGGTGGTGGTGGTGGCGTTGCCACAACACTGTAAGCCCTCAGAGTTACTCTTGGTGGGTGCAGCAATGGGCCCTGCTGTGAATTATTAGATCAAGAATTGTAATTACATGCCCCTTTTGAACAGGGGCTGAAAAATTGGGCCTTTCGTGGTGGTGGTGGTGGTGGCGTTGCCACAACACTGTAAGCCCTCAGAGTTACTCTTGGTGGGTGCAGCAATGGGCCCTGCTGTGAATTATTAGATCAAGAATTGTAATTGCATGCCCCTGTTGAACAGGGGCTGAAAAATTGGGCCTTAGGCACTGGTGGCACAACACTACAACCCCTCACAGATACTGTACTTGGAGCACAGCAATGAGCCCTGTTGCAAAGTATTGCTTCAAAAATTGTAATGACACGCCCCTGTTAAACAGGGGCTGAAAAATTGGGCCTTAGGCACTGGTGCCACAACACTCCAACCCCTCACAGATACTGTACTTGGAGCACAGCAATGAGCCCTATGGCAAATTATTGCTAAAAAAATTGTAATTACACGCCCCTGTAAAACAGGGGCTGAAAAATTGGGCCTTAGCCACTGGTGGCGGCACCCATAAACAAAAATGATCTTCCAAGCTATCATCATCAATCGTATCATTGAGGACTCGGAGGAGGAGGATAGCCAGTCAACATAACAGCACAGGCACTCAGCATCAGCATCAGTCTTGAAGGGATGTGACATGTTAAAATCAATTAGTCTGTTATATCAGCATCAGGTGTGTGGTAGCTGGTGGTGATCCAAGACTGGTTCATCTTGATGAAAGTCAGTCGATCAACCGAGTCGGTGGACAGGCGCACCCTGTGATCCGTGACAAATCCTCCAGCAGCACTGAATGTGCGTTCCGAAAGAACGCTGGATGCAGGACAGGCCAGTAGCTCAATTGCATACTGTGCAAGCTCTGGCCAGTGATCCATCCTCAAGACCCAGTAAGCCAGAGGATTTTCGGTGGGGAAGGTGTCCAAGTCTGACCTTGCCCCTAGATATTCCTGCACCATGTTTATCAGACGCTGGCGATGGTTGCTGGAACCGATCATACTTTGGGGCTGCGGACTAAAGAATTGTCTGAACGCATCGGTCAGACGGCCACCTTCCCCACCGCTCCTTCTTTGACTGGCCGAAGCCTCAGCAACTCGTTGTCCAGGACCAGGAGTTTGTAACCTCCCAGTCTCTGGGAACGCGTTGCACAGACCTTTCTGCAAGGCCTCCCGGAGTTGTCTCATCCTCTGCTCCCTCTGCGACGGTAACATAAGGTCCGCAACCTTACCCTTGTACCGTGGATCAAGGAGAGTGGCCAGCCAGTAATGGTCCCTCTCCTTGATCCGAAGAATACGAGGATCCTTCCGCAGACTTTGCAGGATCAGGGAGGCCATGCAGCGTAGGTTTGCTGAGGCATTCGCTCCGGAGTCCTCTGGGTCACTAAGGACGACATGATCCGCAGCCACCTCCTCCCAGCCACGTACAAGTCCACTGGTTTCTTGGGACTGTAAATCATCCCTAAAAGACTGCTGCTGATGATGCTGAGTGCCAGCCTCCACCTCCATGCTGACACAATCCTCCTCCTCCTCCTCCTCCTCTTCCTGTGCGATGGGTGGGACAGAAGGAACACTGTCTGGGTAAAGGGGGCCTTGAGAGGCAAGGAAGTCCTCCTCTTCCTGCCTCTGTTCTGCCTCAAGTGCCCTGTCCATTATTCCATGCAGCGTGTGCTCCAACAGGTGGACAAGAGGTACAGTGTCACTGATGCATGCACTGTCACTGCTCACCATCCTCGTGGCCTCCTCAAATGGTACCAGGACAGTGCATGCATCCCTGATCATGCCCCACTGGCGTGGAGAAAAAAAACCAAGCTCCCCTGACCCTGTCCTGGTGCCGTAGTCGCACAGGTACTCATTGATGGCCCTCTGCTGCGTGTGCAGCCGCTGCAGCATGGCCAACGTTGAGTTCCACCTGGTGGGCATGTCACATATAAGGCGGTTCTTGGGCAGGTTCAACTCCTTTTGCAGCTCAGCCAGGCGAGCACTGGCATTATAAGATCTGCGGAAATGCACACAGACTTTCCTGGCCTGCCTCAGGACATCCTGTAAGCCCGGGTACCTGCCCAAGAACCGCTGCACCACCAGGTTAAGGACGTGAGCCACACAGGGCACATGGGTCAGTTGTCCCTGTCGGAGGGCGGAGAGGAGGTTGGTGCCATTGTCGCAAACCACCATTCCTGGCTTAAGCTGGCGTGGCGTCAACCACCTCTCGGCCTGGCCCTGCAGAGCAGACAGGACCTCTGCCCCAGTGTGGCTTCTGTCCCCCAAACACACCAGCGCAAGCACGGCATGGCATCTTTTTGCCTGCGTACTTGCGTAGCCCCTTGAACGCCTACGGAGCACCGCTGGTTCCGAGAACAAACCACAGGAAGAGGCCATGGAGGAAGAAGAAGAGGAGGGGGTGGAGGAGAGAGGTGTGTCACAACCAGTAGTAGCATTTTGGAGGCGTGGCGGTGGAACAACCTCCAACACTACTGCACCTTGTCCTGCATCCTTCCCAGCTGCCAAAAGAGTGACCCAATGGGCCGTGAAAGAAAGGTAACGTCCCTGTCCATGCCTGCTGGACCATGAGTCAGCGGTAATATGCACCTTACCGCTGACCGCCCTGTCCAGCGAGGCCAAGACATTGCCTTCCACATGCCGGTAGAGAGCCGGAATAGCCTTCCGTGAGAAAAAGTGGCGTTTGGGAACCTGCCACTGAGGAACCGCACATTGCACAAACTCACGGAAGGGGGGCGAGTCTACCAACTGAAAAGGCAGCAGTTGAAGCGCTAGCAATTTAGCCAAGCTAGCATTCAACCGCTGAGCATGTGGATGGCTGGGAGTGAACTTCTTTCGACGGTCCAGCAGCTGGGGCAGGGAAATTTGCCTGCTAGAATCGGACGTCGGTGTACTGCTAGCAGAGTGGCCGCAAGTACTTGGCTGTGACACACCTAATTCTACACCTTCATTCCTCTCAGTGCATGTTTCAGAGAGGACTGAAGTTATAGTGGGGTTGGAGATCCCAGCTGATGCGGTGCAAGGAGAGGTCCGCTTTGTTCTTTGGTGTGGGTCTTTGAGGTAGGCTTGCCAACGAGCTGCATGGCAGGTCAACATATGTCTGGTCAGGCATGTGGTACCCAAGCGGCTGATGTTTTGGCCACGCGATATACGCTTGAGACATATGTTGCAAACAGCAGCTGTGCGATCTGATGCACTAGCCTCAAAAAAGGCCCACACCAAAGAACTTTTTGAATGACGGGCAGAGGCAGCGCCCTGCACAGGCGGAGCTCTGCGGTGTGATTCCGTCGGTGTACTGCCCTTACGCTGGCCACCAAAGGGCATCCTGCCTCGTTGGAGATGTGCCTCCTCCTCATCCTCCTCCTCCTCCTCTCTCCTATTAGGCACCCACGTGGAGTCAGTGACCTCATCATCCCCTCCCTCCTCATCACTGGAGCCAATCTGGCAGTATGCTGCAGCTGCTGGAACATGACTGCCAGATTGGTGTCCTTCTTGAGCATCCCCTCTGTCTGCTCTCACGCTACTGCCTTCCTGTAGCTGGGTTTCATCATCAGACCCTTCGAAACGCTGGGCATCCTCCTGGAGCATGTACCCAACACTGTGCTCAAACAGTTCGGGGGACTACTCAGGAGGAGGACATGGTGGGTCTAGGGAAGGAGTGACTGATGATGAGTCTGACATTGATACCAGGGAAGAGGACGCTTTGGCAGCTGCTTTTCCAGTACCCTGAGCCTGGGTGAGAGAGGATGAGGAGGAGGAGGAGGGCTTGGTCATCCACTCTACCAAGTCTTCGGCATGATGTGGCTCAACATGTCCAGCTGCCGAAAAGAAGGACAAGCGTGTCCCATGGCCATGTGCTGATGACAATGCACTGCGTCCACGACCAGCACTGTTGCCCCCAGACACAGAGCCTGCTTGCCCTCTTTTATTGCCTCCTGACTGTCTGCCTCTCCTTGTTTGCCTTCCAGACATTCTAATAGATGGCCTGCAGGGAGATGGGAAAAAAGCAATAAGGGCTACCTTCAGGTGTCCTTCTCTGTCCCTTTACTTAAGGATTTCTAAATATGGTTGAGGATGATTGCTTTTGCACAGAATAGCACAACGACAATTTCCCTGACTGTCCAAAAAAACAAGGATTTCAAAGATGGTTGATGAGGAATGCTTTAGCACACTATAGCACAAGGAGAATTTCCCTCACTGTCCTTCCCTGTCCCTAGAAACAAGGATTATCACAGTGAAAGAAACTGACACTCTTCCTACCTATAGTTTTCTGTCCCTAGAAAAAATGTTTTTTTAAAGCACACTATAGCACAAGGAGAATTTTCCTCACTGTCCTTCCCTGTCCCTAGAAACAAGGATTATCACAGTGAAAGAAACTGACACTCTCCCTACCTATAGTTTTCTGTCCCTAGAAATTTTTTTTTTTTAAAGCACACTATAGCACAAGGAGAATTTTCCTCACTGTCCTTCCCTGTCCCTAGAAACAAGGATTATCACAGTGAAAGAAACTGACACTCTCCCTACCTATAGTTTTCTGTCCCTAGAAAAAATGTTTTTTTAAAGCACACTATAGCACAAGGAGAATTTCCCTCACTTTCCTTCTTTGTCCCTAGAAACAAGGATTATCACAGTGAAAGAAACTGGCACTCTTCCTTCCTATAGTTTTCTGTCCCTAGAAAAAATGTTTTTTTAAAGCACACTATAGCACAAGGAGAATTCCCTCACTGTCCTTCCCTGTCCCTAGAAACAAGGATTTGCACAGTAAAAGACACTGACACTCTCCCTACCTATAGTTTTCTGTCCCTAGAAAAAATGTTTTTTTAAAGCACACTATAGCACAAGGAGAATTTCCCTCACTTTCCTTCTTTGTCCCTAGAAACAAGGATTATCACAGTGAAAGAAACTGACACTCTTCCTTCCTATAGTTTTCTGTCCCTAGAAAAAATGTTTTTTTAAAGCACACTATAGCACAAGGAGAATTCCCTCACTGTCCTTCCCTGTCCCTAAAAACAAGGATTCGCACAGTAAAAGACACTGACACTCTCCCTACCTATAGTTTTCTGTCCCTAGAAAAAATGTTTTTTTAAAGCACACTATAGCACAAGGAGAATTTCCCTCACTTTCCTTCTTTGTCCCTAGAAACAAGGATTATCACAGTGAAAGAAACTGACACTCTTCCTACCTATAGTTTTCTGTCCCTAGAAAAAATGTTTTTTTAAAGCACACTATAGCACAAGGAGAATTCCCTCACTGTCCTTTCCTGTCCCTAGAAACAAGGATTCGCACAGTAAAACACACTGACACTCTCCCTACCTATAGTTTTCTGTCCCTAGAAAAAATGTTTTTTTAAAGCACACTATAGCACAAGGAGAATTTCCCTCACTTTCCTTCTTTGTCCCTAGAAACAAGGATTATCACAGTGAAAGAAACTGACACTCTTCCTTCCTATAGTTTTCTGTCCCTAGAAAAAAAGTTTTTTTAAAGCACACTATAGCACAAGGAGAATTCCCTCACTGTCCTTCCCTGTCCCTAGAAACAAGGATTTGCACAGTAAAAGACACTGACACTCTCCCTACCTATAGTTTTCTGTCCCTAGAAAAAATGTTTTTTTAAAGCACACTATAGCACAAGGAGAATTTCCCTCACTTTCCTTTTTTGTCCCTAGAAACAAGGATTATCACAGTGAAAGAAACTGACACTCTTCCTACCTATAGTTTTCTGTCCCTAGAAAAAATGTTTTTTTAAAGCACACTATAGCACAAGGAGAATTCCCTCACTGTCCTTTCCTGTCCCTAGAAACAAGGATTCGCACAGTAAAACACACTGACACTCTCCCTACCTATAGTTTTCTGTCCCTAGAAAAAATGTTTTTTTAAAGCACACTATAGCACAAGGAGAATTTCCCTCACTTTCCTTCTTTGTCCCTAGAAACAAGGATTATCACAGTGAAAGAAACTGACACTCTTCCTTCCTATAGTTTTCTGTCCCTAGAAAAAATGTTTTTTTAAAGCACACTATAGCACAAGGAGAATTCCCTCACTGTCCTTCCCTGTCCCTAGAAACAAGGATTCGCACAGTAAAAGACACTGACACTCTCCCTACCTATAGTTTTCTGTCCCTAGAAAAAATGTTTTTTTAAAGCACACTATAGCACAAGGAGAATTTCCCTCACTTTCCTTCTTTGTCCCTAGAAACAAGGATTATCACAGTGAAAGAAACTGACACTCTTCCTACCTATAGTTTTCTGTCCCTAGAAAAAATGTTTTTTTAAAGCACACTATAGCACAAGGAGAATTCCCTCACTGTCCTTTCCTGTCCCTAGAAACAAGGATTCGCACAGTAAAACACACTGACACTCTCCCTACCTATAGTTTTCTGTCCCTAGAAATTTTTTTTTTTTTAAAGCACACTATAGCACAAGGAGAATTTCCCTCACTTTCCTTCTTTGTCCCTAGAAACAAGGATTATCACAGTGAAAGAAACTGACACTCTTCCTTCCTATAGTTTTCTGTCCCTAGAAAAAATGTTTTTTTAAAGCACACTATAGCACAAGGAGAATTCCCTCACTGTCCTTCCCTGTCCCTAGAAACAAGGATTTGCACAGTAAAAGACACTGACACTCTCCCTACCTATAGTTTTCTGTCCCTAGAAAAAATGTTTTTTTAAAGCACACTATAGCACAAGGAGAATTTCCCTCACTTTCCTTCTTTGTCCCTAGAAACAAGGATTATCACAGTGAAAGAAACTGACACTCTTCCTACCTATAGTTTTCTGTCCCTAGAAAAAATGTTTTTTTAAAGCACACTATAGCACAAGGAGAATTCCCTCACTGTCCTTCCCTGTCCCTAGAAACAAGGATTCGCACAGTAAAACACACTGACACTCTCCCTACCTATAGTTTTCTGTCCCTAGAAAAAATGTTTTTTTAAAGCACACTATAGCACAAGGAGAATTCCCTCACTGTCCTTCCCTGTCCCAAGAAACAAGGATTCGCACAGTAAAACACACTGACACTCTCCCTACCTATCCTTCTCTTTCCCTAAACTAAAGGAATCCAGGTTAAGCAAGAAAAAAATAAATGTCACTGTCCCTGCCTATGCTTCTCTTTCCCTGCTCCGGAACACACTACACTAGGCCGCCGTGCTGGCGGCCTTTTATAGTGTGGGGCGTGTACTAAACACCCTCAGCAATAATTGGCCACAGGCATCCTGCCTGTGGCCAATCATTGCTCTCCTCGCTGCCGGCGCTGTGATTGGCCAAGCATGCGGGGTCACAGTGCATGCTTGGCCAATCACAGCGCCTGGATGACACTGCGATGGCGTAGTGCATTGTGGGCCGTTCGCGTCACTCGAATTTGGCGCGAACGGCCCAAATCGTTCGATCTTCGTCGAACGATCGAACAGCCGATGTTCGAGTCGAACGTATGTTCGACTCGAACACGAAGCTCATCCCTAATCAGAATGGTTCAGTGCAAAGGAGGCCTGGACTAAGTATATAGACAGGAAATTACTCTGAGGCTGTATTATACAGTATTTACATGTAGTATATATAATATACCCAAGTGACATTTAATTTCATATAGTTTCAGAAAATCACAGCAGCTGCAGACTGCCTGTGTAAGGTGATTTATTTGATGCTTGTTAAAGTGATTGTAAACCTCAGACATGAAATATGAACAAAGCATATCCCTCTATAGCAGTGATGGGGAACCTTGGCACTCCAGATGTTTTGGAACTACATTTCCCATGATGCTCAGGCACTCTGCGGTGCAGATGAGCATCATGGGAAATGTAGTTCCAAAACATCTGGAGTGCCAAGGTTCACCATCACTGCTCTATAGTGTCTAGAACACTAAATGTAATTTCTGTCTGCTGCTTTGTTCCTCTTCTATCTGCATGAGTCACTTATGACAAGTTTTCCTGACACCAGGAGAAAAAAGGTGACAGGGGAGAAGCTCCCTGTGTGCTGTGTGAAGAGGGGTGTGTCTTTTTCCCTCCAATCAGCTCTCAGAGATCTCCTCACTGAGCTCTGCAGAGAGAAATTTCAGCTCTCTGTCCCTTTTTGTTCTGACAGCTCATACAAACTTTATAAATTCTAGACTTTGAACGATTGTAGAGAAGAGAAGACTGCAGATGACTGCAGGTACAACATATGTAGGAGGGTTTGTTTCCTCTCTGCGTATCACCTGAGGCTAGTCAATTCACTGGGTATATGTGAGGGTAATTTAAGGGGGTCTGAATACTTTCCGTACCCACTGTATATCTTGTATTAGTAATTTTTATTGTAGCGGGTACTTACTTTCCCGGGTGCATTTTTTGAATCTAGCTGTGACATCAGTGCTATGTTCCCGGCAGTCCACGAGGTGGCGCTGCCGCCGCGGCCGGAGGGACGAATATCACTGTGTGTCGAGTCTCCTTTTTGTCCTCTTTCGGTAGCGGTATGGTGGGGCGGGCAACCCGCCGTGCTTGTTGGGAGAGGGGATAAAGGGGCCGGCCATCTTGGTCATGGGGGTCTTCGTCCCAAGCACCTTCAGCTTGCGGACGTGGGTTTGTGCTAGTCCCCTAGGAGGCCTCGGCCTAGGGGACCACCGGAGATCGTGTTCCACCCCAGGCACCTTCAGCCCTGGGGTGAGGTACTTGCAAGAAGGTCCGGAGCTCAGTGCCCAACACTGAGTTCCGCGAGGGAAGGGTCCTAAGGCACTTCGGGGATGGAGGCCTGAATCTGAGTAAGACGCAATGGACCGGGGAGAGCTCCTCACTCGAAGACCCGGTGCAGCAGACTGCCGGTGACGGGTGAGTCTCTTGTCGGAGACCGTCCAGAAGGATCCCCTTCCTCTCGTGCGGAGACCATATCCCACTCTCCAGGAGGAGCGAATTTGTGTCTGGGCCTATTCACACTCACACCTCCTTTTCTGTCCTAACTATCAAGGAAGTCCCTGTATGGTGTGTTCTAATAAAGGAGTGTTGGACTTTAATGGTGTGAGGCTCACTTCCTGGCGGACGAAGTTCACGGTGACTCTTGGAGGGAGGATCCGGGTGCACAGCACAGACCCGAAGGTAAACAGGACATTGCTGATACCACAGGTATTCCCATGTGGGGGAGGCTAGGCGCAGCCCACCTGCTCTTTCTCTCTCCCTATCAGATACCCCTAGACAAGAGGAAGTGCGAGTCGCACGGAGGAGAAGAGGGGAAGGCGCTACACGTGGGGGCTCGGGCCTGGGATTGTGTTGTGCATCACAGTATTGAACAAGTCTGCTGGATGAGTTAACTGAATAGGCCAAAGTGCAGCCCTGCTCGAAGTCGTGGAATTAACCCTAGACAAGGGAAAGGCCCGCGCAGGAAGAGCGGTGAACGGGGGGAGGCCCAGCCGTGTGAGGAACTACACGTGGGGGCTTCTAATTGCACTGCGCCAACAGACACAACCCCCGCCGCTTAGTTCGTGGGCGTGGCTCATCCAAAGAAAGTGAAAAAGCCCGCGAACTGGAGCAAAGGGGAGGAGTCCAATACGTGAGAGGGCTACACGTGGGACATTGGCGCAAAAACTCTGCAGTGCGTGATGGACCAGCAACAAGTCACCAGGTTTGGACATACTTCATGGATTCCAGTTCACCCTGCTACTACCACGATGACTGCTGCTGCTCCGATAACGGATACCGGGATCCGGCTGAAGCCAAGGGGTCGATTCGCCCTGTATTCGTGCATGGACGTAGAGGCCCTGGGTGTAATTTGTCCCGGGTGCTTGGGTCTAGTGTGCCACCTGAAGCCCTTCGGACAATGTGAAGCCTGTGGGGAATTCCTGTTCGAGGTGGATCCGGTAGTAGACAGGCCGAGAACCATCTACCCAGGCCGGGCTTCAGGTAACACTACTCGCAGAGGAGGAATTACTGCTGTAAAAGCCATCCCAGCGCGCACTGCAGCGACCGAGGAGGAGGTCGTTAAAACTCAACGGGAGAAATCTGAGGATGCTGACTCGGTCACCACTGTCTCACAGCGTCCGCCACTGAAGAAGAGAACCAGCAAGGTGGACCCGACCAGTGGTGGTGGCGGACCATCTCGCCAGCTTACGCCAGGCCTAGACGGATCCGTTGACGAGTGTTCCGGACGTCCCGCTTCAAGTAAAGGCCGAGGTAAGCCGGGCAAAGAGACTTGGTGTATGGGCGGAGATGCCAGGAAGGCATGGCCCAGTATGTCCGAGGGAGGTGTTAGCTCTGTCTCTACTACGGGCACCTATGCCCCAACCAGAAGTGGTCAAGGCCCCTCGCCATCCGGACTCTATAGTTCTGCCCGGCGAAGGGGACAAAGTCACAATGCCTCCGCTGTCAAGGCTTCAGAGACTCTTCGGCCAGAAAGTTGCTGCTGATTACGGGTGGGAATATCCGTACCTCCCCAAGGAGTTACTCTACGAAGTGGAGGTGTACCGAGAGCGCTGGTATAATGACTTTGTGTGGACCCACCTTAAGGTTCCACACGCCCGCAGGTATTTGACATGCTCTCCAAAGACATCTCAGCGGTTCAAGGACTGCAAGGCAGAGTGGATGAGGGGAAGACACATCCATGCGGATAAAGTGTTGGTCCGATGCAAAGAAGGTGAGGATGTGGAGTACCATTTGGAGACCATGGATCGGCATCTAAAACCTATCGTTCTGCCGCATCCCCGCTTCTACCTCTGAGGAGAAAAAAAAAAAAAAAAGACTCCATTTGTTTGCTTTTTGAAAGGACTTTGCACCCCCTGAACTTTGCTGTTTGACTTTCTTGTTGGTGCCATCATCAGTGCTTTTGCCCCGCAAGAGGGGTGCTTGTGTCATTTCAAGGAAGAACTGTTCCAGTTGTTGTTCTTTCCTCTCCGGTGAGAAGTTGCAGACTTTGGGGTAGATAGGGCCCGGAATCGAGCAGCAAGAAAAGGAAGATGGTTCAACGGGTGCAGTTACCACGAGGCTGTCACCAGGTGGCAGTCTTGTGCAACGTTACACATTGTACACGCTCACACTGGAGGAAAAGATATTTCTCTTCGAAGGAGTTTCTTTTTCTCTCACACATACACATGTGTCAGGGTTTTATTGTTTCTTTTCTCTTCCCTCTGCAGGAGAGCGTCCCGTCAAGATTATGGAACCTGGGGTGGTTCTTAGTTAGGATGGGAGGGAAAAGTATAATGTTTCAAATGTTGTCTTTCACTTCTCTTTTGTTGCAGGGGCTCAGACACAACTTCTCCATTAGGATAGTTTCCTAAAAAATGTTTGTTTTTTTAAATGGTTAGTTGGTTTCTGGATTGGATTATGTCAGCGTTGAGGGCGTGATTCACTCCAGACACTGGGGTCCAGTGTCAAAAGACAGGGGGGAATGTGTAGCGGGTACTTACTTTCCCGGGTGCATTTTTTGAATCTAGCTGTGACATCAGTGCTATGTTCCCGGCGGTCCACGAGGTGGCGCTGCCGCCGTGGCCGGAGGGACGAATATCACTGTGTGTCGAGTCTCCTTTTTGTCCTCTTTCGGTAGCGGTATGGTGGGGCGGGGAACCCGCCGTGCTTTCTGGGAGAGGGGATAAAGGGGCCGGCCATCTTGGTCACGGGGGTCTTCGTCCCAAGCACCTTCAGCTTGCGGACGTGGGTTCGTGCTAGTCCCCTAGGAGGCCTCGGCCTAGGGGACCACCGGAGATCGTGTTCCACCCCAGGCACCTTCAGCCCTGGGGTGAGGTACTTGCAAGAAGGTCCGGAGCTCAGTGCCCAACACTGAGTTCCGCGAGGGAAGGGTCCTAAGGCACTTCGGGGATGGAGGCCTGAATCTGAGTAAGACGCAATTGACCGGGGAGAGCTCCTCACTCGAAGACCCAGTGCAGCAGACTGCCGGTGACGGGTGAGTCTCTTGTCGGAGACCGTCCAGAAGGATCCCCTTCCTCTCGTGCGGAGACCATATCCCACTCTCCAGGAGGAGAGTGGAGGAGCGAATTTGTGTCTGGGCCTATTCACACTCACACCTCCTTTTCTGTCCTAACTATCAAGGAAGTCCCTGTATGGTGTGTTCTAATAAAGGAGTGTTGGACTTTAATGGTGTGAGGCTCAATTCCTGGCGGACGAAGTTCACGGTGACTCTTGGAGGGAGGATCCGGGTGCACAGCACAGACCCGAAGGTAAACAGGACATTGCTGATACCACAGGTATTCCCATATGGGGGAGGCTAGGCGTAGCCCACCTGCTCTTTCTCTCTCCCTATCAGATACCCCTAGACAAGAGGAAGTGCGAGTCGCACGGAGGAGAAGAGGGGAAGGCGCTACATTATTTTTCTACTTTAAATAAATAAAATAAATACAAATAACTAATACAAGATATACAGTAAGTACATTCACATATATAGATATTTATACCTCTCAAGTATGCCTCACACAAGAGAGAGTGTTATTTCTGACTTCTTCTGAAAGTGCTTGTTACCTGGGTGGGCACTGAGCCGGCACAAGTACAGAGATAAGGAATCCTAACTTTTTATTTGCTGTATGCTGATTCTGGGTCTGTGACTCAGAAATTGTGAAGCCAGACAAAGCCAAGAATTTCATATTTTCAGCAGAATGCCAACAATGTCAGCCCACTACCGAACCCCAGTCCCGTTACTAAGCCTTATCACGATATGGTGCCTTTGTTAGTGAAAGTACTGTATTTGAGTTGTATGTAAAGCAGCTAACACAAAATAAATACTAAAATAATATTGTGTGAAATTATTGTATGAAAATGCCTGACGAAGCGGTCCTGCGTGAGGTCGCGTCTTCCTGTTGGTGCTTCTTTTTGCAGGAGACACGTTTTTAACACTCTGGATGAAGCCAATAAACCCCTCCTGCTTATACAGTTAGTTGCAAGTAAACCAAGGTTCTACCTGGTTTTTACAATATAGTCTTCCCTGTTAAACTGTACAACAGTTTGAATCCCCAACCACAGACTTAGCAGCCCTTCCGCTCTGGGTTGCTTAAGCTCACAATCCCCCAACAGGCCCAGAACGACTTGCAGTATTCCTCCTAAAGGACCTCACATCATCAGCCTGGATCACTGTTCTTTGCTTGACTTAAATCACTCCTCAGAGTCTTACTTAGCTCTGTCAGGTTTGGCCCCCTTCTCTGCTTTACCCACGGAGCATTTCTCTATAGCCATGCAGAATTTTCTGGGCTGAGTTGCTAATATGATTGCTGAGGCTTTGTGCTGTTCAGTGGCTCCCTTAGGGGAGCAGGGGTGCCGCCCCCCCCCGATCCACGCTCCCGGCCCCTAATCTAAATGCAGGGCGCCAGATGCATGGACTTCATTCGTTTTTTTTTTTTATTTATATTAAAGCACGTGATTAAAGCCTGAGACTCTAATTGGCTTAAAAAAAGGGTGGGCTCGGGGCACAGAGCACTGCACCCTGATCCCACCCTGTTGTGTGACAATAGCAAATTAATATTCGCTATTGTCTTCCTGCTTCTCCTCCTGGCCAATCAGGAAGAGGGTCTTAAGACCCGATTGGCCAAAAGGAGAAACGACTGTAACCTAGGAAATGTGTGTGTGTGCCGCTCGGGCTCGGTGGTAAGGGGTATGTAACCAATACTTTCGCAGCCGCTGCTAGAGTGCTGACAGGGGATGGAACCCATCCTGGCTCCTGTAAGGCTTTAGCGAACAATGGGGTGGCCCCTAAAAGTCGCACATCTAGGTGTCCTGGAAAGGTGAGTAGAGTGGTAACCTTAGCCTGGACTCCAACCAGACCACGCCCCAACGCGTTTCACTCCGCCCTCTGTGCTTAGGAGAAGCGACTGTATTGGCTGGGAGCAGGGGGGAGTCGCCAAGGAGGAAACGTAAGGGAAGCTGCCCGCGACCTGAATGGGGTAAGTGTGGGGCTGATGGGCAGACAGGCGAGAAACGGGGGGTGTGGTTTGACCGACCAAATGAATGGGGGGGCGATCGGGTGGTTCGTTTGCCCCCCCCTCAAAAAATAGAGCACCAGCCGTCACTGCTGCTGTTACACTTTCACCTTTCGACTCATTTTCTGACATACCTGGTACTGTAGCTGCTTCAGAGCCTTCTGCTGCAGAATTTCTTCCTAAATTGAGAACTTACAAGTCCTCAGTGGACAATTTTGTTCCTGACGTGCCTCAGGAAGTTGAATTAGTTTCCAAGCTTCAAAAGACCATATCGATTCCTATTGATGTGGTTATTATTCACATTTAAAATACAACACCCAGTGGCTTCAACTAGTGCTGTTAACAATCTGAGCTCCCTTAGACTGTTAACGCTTTTCCAGTTCGCTCCTTACGTCATCCTTTTCTCTACAGTGACTTGAAAAATCTTGACAAATAATTTTTTCTGCCCAAATGCTTTGTTGATCAATATCTATTTTATAAAGATTTAGAGGAAAATTGTCCCTAACCACTAAGGATCCAGCTATATCTAACCTTAATAAACTAGACTGTACCTTTTGAAAATGCACCAGTGTTTAAGAATATCACTGACAAAGGTTGGGAAACTATTTTCAAATCCTTGTTTTTGCTAACAGGCCCCGCCTTGAAGTCTGCCATAGTGGTTATGTCGGTATGTCAAACCTTGGGGAATGGACTCAGCTTAACGCTAATTAACCAGCTCCTGATTACCGTATATACTCAATATAGCGCACCCACCCCAGACTTTACCTGCTTTTCCTAACTTGGCTCCTACGCAGGAAAGACTGAGGCACACTGCACTACATGCACGTACCCTCCTGGATGGGGAGGTTGAGCGGTGTTAGTTTTCTCGGGCCTGCCTGCGGCTGGTGTTTGAATCCTCCCGAGCTGATCTTACTTCTGGCTTGGCCAGAAGCAAGTCCTTAATTCTCCCCAGTAAAGCCACTGTCCACACCAGCTGAAAGTCCAACTTCTGTATTTATTTCACATGGATAATAAATAGTCCCTTTAAGAGCAGACAGGTTGAGACGAGATATAGGTCAGATAAGGAGGGAGAGAGGTCCAGGCACAAACTCAAATCTTGGTTCTCTTACTGTTCTGATATGCACAAACAGGTTTGGCGTGCGATCTTTATCGCAGACCTAATGAATATGAAAGTCACTGCCACTGACTTGTTGAAGATGGTCACTGCCACTGACCGGGTGAATAGGGCCTTGCCCTTTTTGGTCACTGCCACTGACCTGGTGTGCGTAGAGTCCCTGCCACTATGACCTACAGAACATGCACATACGGTACTCACTGTACCCATTGCAGTCTCACTGTGCCCGAGTACCTGCATTCTTGACAGTCCATTTTTTAAAAGTCATGGCTTTCTCCTGGCGTTCCGTGATAGGCATTTGACACTGTGTTCCGCCTATCACGGAGGTCCTCTCATCCTCAGACAGTTTCCCAGCAGACACTGTGTTCAGTGTTCCGCTAATCCGCCACTGACCTGGTGTGCGTAGAGTCACTGCCACTATGACCTACAGAACATGCACTGCCTTCTTGGAGAACTTGGCCCATGTCAAAGAGAAAAACATCCCTCCGGAGAGTTACCAGAGGCCCTCACTGTCACCACGACTCTGCACTGGGTCTTCAGAAAGGGTCACCTCCCTGGCCTCCTCGATCCAAGATACGGGTCCCCTCGCAAGGCAGTACCCTGGGAGCTCTCGATCCTTAGCGGACCCCAGCCGAAGGTTGCTGGGCCCCGGGCCTCCTATTTAGTACCTCACCCCAGACTGAAGGTGTCTGGGATGGAACAGCAATTCTGCCTCCGGGTCTAGGGCACCCGGAGGCGACACACACCCAGGCCTAAGGTGCCTGGGTGCGGAACGACGATGACCTCTCTGGAAGATGGCCGCCCCTTTTTATACCCTCTCCCGACAGGCACTGCAGGTTCCCCGCCCCGCCGCACTGCTGTCAAGAGGGGACAAGAAAAGGCACATCCCTGTACTGTGGTTCAACCCGGGCCTATGGCAACAGCGCCACCTATAGGCCCCAGGGAACTGCACATCAGTACTATCTCACAGGGACAGAAATGGTCCATGAACCCTAACAATCTGTGTATCTGAGCCTGATTACCACTCAGATGCTTCCCTTAAATATAGCACCCCGCTAAATCAAGTATAAGCCGTGTTTTTCAGCCCTTATTTAGGGCTGAAAATACCCCTCTCGGCTTATACTTGAGTCAGTACCTGAATTCTTGCCAGACATCCATTTTTTTAAAAGTCGCGGCTTCCTCCTGGCGTTCCGTCCCGTGATAGGCATTTGACACTGTGTTCCGCCTATCTCACGGGGACAGAAATGGTCCATGAACCCTAACAATTTGTGTATCTGAGCCTGATTACCACTCAGATACTTCCCTTAAATATAGAACCCCGCTACACATTCCCCCCTCTTAATAGACACTGGTCCCCAGTGTCTGGAGTAGACCCATGCCTCTCAGGCCTGAGTCAGCATAAGTCCAATCCAGAGACAGACTATCAAAAAATGACAATTTAGAAAACATTGTTTGTTTGTGCCGGAACCTAACACGGGGGAAAAGAATTGAAACACAGAAGGGAAAAAGGAGAAATACACATGTCTATAAAACATTTAAGATCACATAAAATTTTCAATAAAATTTACATTTCCCTCCCACTGCACTAGCTAAGACCCACCCTCAGCAGTCTTGCTTGGCGTTCACCTGCAGGGGAAAGAAAAACACACCTGAAATAACAGTAGTTGGAATGAAGAGGCTCTCCCCTAGAGAAGAATCCCTTCCTTCCAACAAGTAAAACTGCATAATGTCTTATTGTCCTTATAATAGTTGCGCAACACCACCACCTAGTGGTAGTGCCAACGTCGGAACACTCATCCCAACAGAAACTTTTCCTCTGTACTGCGGGGTAAAACTTCCTCTTCTTCTTGATCTGTTACCCTGAACTGTCTACAACCCCAAAGTCCTTGTTATCTTTGCGGTAGGGAGGGAGGGAAGAACAACCAAACAGCAACAGCTCCCGCACCTCCAAAGAGTAGACTGCCCCTTAACTTAGGGCAAAAGTTCCTGGGTTTTCAAGGAGAATGCACTCAAGAAAAAAAAATCAAAGAGTCTTGTCTCTCACAGGTAGTAATGTGGGTCAGGCAACACCAACGACTTCCAATGTCTATCGAAGGTGTCTATGTGATACTCAACATCATCCTTGTCCTTCCTACAAATGAGTACCTTGTCTGCATGGATATGCCGACCCAACATCCAAGCAGCTTTACAGTCCTTAAACCGCAGAGTGGCCGCGGGTGAACATGAGTAGTATCTCCTGCCTGGGGTACTTTGATGTGTGTCCACACAAAGTCCTCGTACCACTGTTGTCTACAGGCCTCCACCTCAAATAAAAGTTCCTTTGGTAAGTACGGGTACTCCCACCCATACTCGCTGGCAACTCTCTGATTGAACAGTCTCTGTAGCCGGGACAGTGGCGGCATGGTAGCACGGTCTCCCGCGCCAGGCAAGACGATGGCTTCAGGGTGCCGAGGTACTTTAACTACCTCCGGACCAGTTGCAGGAGCCCGCAGCGACACCCCACTCGTCTCGGCTGTTGAAACTGGTGCCTCCAATGATGGAGGAGCAGGCAAGAGGACAGATCCCTCCTCAGGCTCGGAAGCCACCACCCTGGGCGTATTCTCCCCAATAGACATGGGTGAGTCCCTAGCACTACGGGACAAGGACAGGGGCATCTTATCCCATCCCTTTCTCTCGAACAGTTAATCAATGGCGGTGTAACGTACCTTAGGTGTGAGCCTGACGTGCGGAGAGGGACCTCCCGTACAACCCCGGCTCGGAGACCACTGGAGTGGGGACAGTGGTGGTAAGAGCACGGTGAGGTAAGGGTGCCTGTCTGATCCTCACTGCTTGGAGTGGTGGAGCCGAGTGGAGACTGGAACGGCTGGTTCCGGAAGCAGCGGATGCAGGTCAGCAGGTGCAGCTTGCAGAGCAGAGGATGCAGGTCAGCAGGTGCCGGTTTGCAGAGCAGGGATGCAGGTCAGCAGGTGCAGGTTTGCATTGCAAAGGATGCAGGTCAGCGTGTGCAGCTCGCAGAGCAGAGGATGCAGGTAAGCTGGTGCAGGTTTGCAGAGTCAGACAAGCCGGGTCATACACATCAAGGTAAACATCATAAGTGGCAGGCAGAGAGTAGTCAAAGTCCAGGCCGAATCTTGGCAACAGGCAGACTGGCAGATAACTGAGCAGGGTCAAACGAGCCGAGGTCAGGACTGGAGACAGAAGCGTGGTCAGGAAGCCGGGTCAAACACAGGAACAGGATACAAGCACAGAATCAAGAACTCAGGGAACAGAAGCAGATCAAACCGCAAGGGGCAACATCTCTGGAATGTCTTTTATAGGAAGTACATGGGAGGAGCAAGGGGTTCAGAGTTCAACAGTAATCAAGACACCAAGCAGAGTAGTCTAATGGATCAGATAGGTTATCCAGCAGATCAGGCAGGGAACTATCCAGCATCTCAGATAGCTCCGTTGGAAGAGTCAATGCCAGACACAGACGAGGTCCCAGGTTCAAGCCCAGCACGTCCCTGACAGTTCCCCCCCCTTAAGGGCAACCTCCGGGTGCCCAATAGAGCTCTTTTCTGGGGGTGACTGCGAAAAAAGGCCTGGATTAACTCTCGGGCGTGGATGTTCTGTTGGGGTTCCCAGGAGTTCTCCTCCAGACCGTACCCCTTCCACTTGATCAGGAATTGAAGCTGGTTCCCTCTTCTTCGGCAGACCAAGACGGCCTCCACCTCGAACTCCTCATCACCGTCAATGATTACAGGCTCGGGTGGTCCCGATCCCCTGTCTGGGACCGGGTCGGGCACTGCGGGTTTCAGCAAGGAAACGTGAAAGACTGGGTGAATCTTCAATGACTCCGGTAAGGCAAGTTCATAGGAGACCTCGTTTAATTTCCGTTTTACTGGGAAAGGACCGATGAACTTGGGTGCCAGTTTCCTTGCGGGGCAAGCCATCTTAAGGTTGGTGGTCGATAACCATACTTGGTCACCCTGTTGCAGGCATAATTCCCCTCTCCTTTTCCTGTCAAAGATCCTTTTATTGGCTGCTTGTGCCTTAGTCATGGCTTCCTGCAATATCCTGCTGTTACGGGTCAGGAAATCAACGATACTCTGGACCGCCGGGACTGTTGAATCAGGGATGAAATCAGGTAAGAAGGTCGGGTGAAACCCGTAGTTGGCAAAAAATGGCGATTGACCTGTAGCCAAATGACTGGCGTTGTTAAAGGCAAACTCTGCCAAGGGTAGTGAAGCTACCCAGTCATCTTGAACGAAGGTGGTGAAGCATCTGAGGTACTGTTCGAGCGTCTGATTCGTTCTTTTGGTTTGCCCGTTAGTTTGGGGGTGATAGGCCGAGGACATGGACAACTCAATCTTCAGGACCTTGCACAAAGCCTTCCAAAAGCGAGAGGTGAACTGCACCCCTCTATCCGAAACGATGTCTGCAGGGACCCCATGTAGCCTTACTACTTCCCTAATGAAGACCTGGGCAGTTTCCATGGCAGAGGGCGTGCCTTTGAGAGGCACGAAGTGGGCCATCTTGGATAGACGGTCAACCACTACAAAGATGGCTGTGCAACCTTCAGACGGGGGGAGTTCCACAATGAAGTCCATGGCAATCATTTTCCATGGACGGTCAGGGACTGGTAAGGGTCTGAGCAGACCCCAGGCCTTGCTTCTAGTGGTCTTGCTACGGATACAGGTGGCACATGAACCTACATATTCCCTGCAGTCTTTTTCAAGATCCGGCCACCAAAACGTGCGTTGAATCAGTTCAAGGGTTTTATGCATTCCGAAATGGCCTGCCAGGGGATGATCATGACACAAGTTTAACACTGTGACTCGAACTTCTTCTGGCACAAAGATTTTGTCATTCTTCCAAAGTAACCCGTCCTTGGGTACCAGAGTGATTCCAGAGGGACCAGACACACCTGTAGAAGCTTGCTTCAAGCCAGACATCAGGCTAGTTTGTAAAAGTAAAAAGTTGCCTTCCGATAGAATGGTATCTGGAGCTGACACCTCTTTTGGATCATCAAACATGCGGGAAAGAGCGTCTGGTTTGGTGTTCTTGGAGCCTGGCCGGTAAGTTATGTGGAACGAGAACCTAGAGAAAAATAGTGCCCAACGTGCCTGGCGTGGTCTCAGACGTTTGGCAGCTCTCAGATACTCTAGGTTCTTGTGGTCTGTGTAAATGAGTATAGGATGCGCTGCTCCCTCCAACAAGTACCTCCACTCCTCAAGGGCAGATTTAATGGCCAGGAGCTCCCGGTCTCCAACATCATAATTCCTCTCAGATGGGGTAAGCTTACGGGAGAAGAAGGCTACCGGGTGTATCAAGTCCTTGAGACCTTGGCGCTGGGAGATAACAGCTCCAACCGCTGTCTCTGAGGCATCTACCTCAAGTAGATAAGGTAGGGCAGGATCAGGATGACTTAGGATAGGAGCAGACGTAAAAAGTCTTTTTAGGTTTGTGAAAGCAGCCTGTGCTTCAGATGTCCACTGGAATCGAGCATTTTGCTTAGTTAGCTGCGTAATCGGGAAAATAATAGCAGAGAATCCCTTGATAAACCTCCGATAAAAATTGGCAAAGCCAACGAAGCGCTGCACCCCCTTTTTGTCTGAAGGTGCAGGCCAATCCAGAATGTCTGAAACCTTCTGTGGGTCCATCTTGAATCCCTCTGTAGAGATCACTAGGCCAAGGAACTGGATACTCTGATGCTCGAATTCACACTTTTCTGGTTTTGCGTACAGTCCATGCTGGCGGAGACGACAGAGTACACTCTTGACGTGTTTCCGGTGCTGCTCGAGAGAGGAGGAAAAAATCAAAATATCATCAAGATAGACAACTACATAAATGTCCAGACAGTCTCTGAAAACTTAATTGACTAGATGCTGAAAGGTGGCAGGGGCGTTACATAGGCCGAAGGGCATTACTAGGTATTCGTAATGGCCGAACCTGGTACGAAAGGCAGTCTTCCATTCATCCCCTGCTCGGATGCGTACCAGATTGTACGCCCCCCACAGGTTTAATTTGGTAAACACAGGGGAAGTCCTGAGTCTTTGAAAAAGTTCAGGTACCAGAGGCAGAGGGTACCGGTTCTTGACCGTGATTTTATTTAGTTCCTGGTAATCTACACAAGGCCGAAGAGAATGGTCTTTTTTCTCCACAAACAAGATTCCTGCCCCTGCTGGAGAAGTGGAAGGACGGATGAAACCCCTCTTAAGGTTCTCATCAACGTATTCTTTCAGTACCTCAGGCTCCCGTTCAGATAGGGGGAAGATCCGTCCGAAAGGAATCTCAGCACCGGGAAGAAGCTCGATTGGACAATCGTAAGGACAATGAGGCGGGAGGACTTCGGCCCCTCGCTTGCTGAAGACGTCCAGGAACTCATGATATTGTTTGGGTACAGAAGCTCGTATCTCTGGATCTGAATCCAGGCATAACAGAGGCCCCGAGGTGCTGGGACGTGGAAGCATGCAGTGGTGTTGACAGTATGATGACTGGAACTTAATACTTCCGGTTCCCCAATCAATCTGTGGATTGTGTGCCTGAAGCCAGGGTAGACCCAGGATAACTGGAAACATGGGAGATGCAATAGCATCCAAAGTCAATAGTTCCTTATGGTCCATGGAGGTGATCACAGGCAAAGGAGGGGTCTCCTGGGTCACTACTCCAGACTTGATGCGAGACCCGTCTGCCAGGAAAATGGAAAGTCCCTGAGTCTTAGGTTGGAGTGGGATGTGTTGTTGTGCTGCAAAGTCTAGATTGACAAAACAACTACATGCCCCTGAGTCGATTATTGCAGTTACTGGTATTGTCCTCCCTGGTAGTTGGAAAGAGATAGGAAGAGCCAGGTGAGTAGCATTGGTAGATGGAGGTGAGTAGTTGGGAGAAGAGGTAGCCAGGACCTTGCGCAGCTTAGCGGGACAAGAAGAGACATAATGACCGGGTTCCCCGCAATACAGACATAGATAATTCTGCAGCCGACGAATTCGTTCCTTGGCCGATAGGGAATGTTTCATTAGTCCAAGCTGCCCTTGCTTGACGGTCTGGTTGAGAGATGAGGGTTCAGTTGGAACCGTACTGGCACTGGCAGGGTACACAGGGGCTCGTATCCGGGGTAGCATCCAAGCTGGGCGGAGCTGCTGGGTAGACCTTTCTGCTCTGCGCTCCCGGAGTCGTCTGTCTATCTGGATAGACAAAGTAATTAAAGTCTCTAGAACATCAGGAACACCGATCCGTGCTAACTCGTCCTTCAGGCTTTCAGAGAGACCAAGACGGAACTGATGCCGCAGAGCCGCCTCATTCCACTGGGTATCCGCGCTCCAGCGTCTGAAATCAGTCACATAGTCCTCGACCGCTCGGCGGCCTTGCTGAAGCGCATGGAGAGCAGCCTCGGCAGTAGAAGTCTGCTGTGGATCGTCAAAAAGTCAGGCCATGGCATCAAGAAAAGAGGGCAGAGAGTCTAGAACTACATGGCGGACTTCAAGTAGGTGATGGGCCCAAGCTTGAGGTTCCCCCTGCAGCAAAGCGATAACGAAGCCCACCTTGGTGGCTTCAGATGAAAAAGTCAGAGGTAGCAATGAAAAGTAAAGTTCACATGCGCTGCGAAACGCACGGAGTTTACTCCGATCCCCAAAAAACTTCTCAGGAACAGGGACCCTGGGCTCAGGAGATGGTATCATTCCAATAGAGGAAGTTGGGGTTGGAGGTGAATCTGCAGAGGTGGCTTGAGTTTGTGTCTGCTTATCCATTCGGACGTGGCTGCCCTGCAGAGACTTCACGATCTGAGTGAGAGCTGTTATGTGTTGATAGACATTGTCCATAGGCAAGGTATCTCCTGCAGGCTCAGGCATGGCGGTTTGATACTGTAACGTACCTTAGGTGTGAGCCTGACGTGCGGAGAGGGACCTCCCGTACAACCCCGGCTCGGAGACCACTGGAGTGGGGACAGTGGTGGTAAGAGCACGGTGAGGTAAGGGTGCCTGTCTGATCCTCATTGCTTGGAGTGGTGGAGCCGAGTGGAGACTGGAACGGCTGGTTCCGGAAGCAGCGGATGCAGGTCAGCAGGTGCAGCTTGCAGAGCAGAGGATGCAGGTCAGCAGGTGCCGGTTTTCATTGCAAAGGATGCAGGTCAGCGTGTGCAGCTCGCAGAGCAGAGGATGCAGGTAAGCTGGTGCAGGTTTGCAGAGTCAGACAAGCCGGGTCATACACATCAAGGTAAACATCATAAGTGGCAGGCAGAGAGTAGTCAAAGTCCAGGCCGAATCTTGGCAACAGGCAGACTGGCAGATAACTGAGCAGGGTCAAACGAGCCGAGGTCAGGACTGGAGACAGAAGTGTGGTCAGGAAGCCGGGTCAAACACAGGAACAGGATACAAGCACAGAATCAGGAACTCAGGGAACAAAAGCAGATCAAACCGCAAGGGGCAACATCTCTGGAATGTCTTTTATAGGAAGCACATGGGAGGAGCAAGGGGTTCAGAGTTCAACAGTAATCAAGACACCAAGCAGAGTAGTCTAATGGATCAGATAGGTTATCTAGCAGATCAGGCAGGGAACTATCCAGCATCTCAGATAGCTCCATTGGAAGAGTCAATGCCAGACACAGAAGAGGTCCCAGGTTCAAGCCTAGCACGTCCCTGACAGGCGGTGTCATCACCCGCATCAGAGATGGACTCCAGATTGGAGGTGTCATATTCCTCCGCAGAAAGGTAACTCCTGGCACAGGACAAATCACCCCCTCTAGCTGATTCACTGACATGTGAATCCCCAGGGCTAGGGGCCTTTAACAGAGTCTCTTCCCCCGGCTTACCTCGGCTTGAAGAAGAACCAGGATGTCCGGGACTTTTCCCTTTGGAGGCATTCGTTCCGAGTAAGCGCTGGGGCGTTGCTCCACCACGGCCGCGGGAAGCTTTCACGAACCCGATCTTCCCCTTGGGCAGTGGGAGAAAAGGACTCTGTACTAACCGAAGCAGCATCCTCCGGTCTCTCGCTCGCTACAACGAGCTCCTCTTTGACTTCCTCCGAAGTCCCGTCAGTATGCGCAGGGGTGGCTGTACAAGCTCTGATTCCTCCTTCCAGAGTGGTGGCGCCTGTCAGGCAGTTGAGGTGGAAGCCCCGAGGCTTTTCCGTAGATTGCTCCGTAGATTCCTCAAATAGAAATTCCTTACAGTTCTCGCATCGCCCGAATGGCTTTAGATGAACCACCAGTCCCGAGCAGCCGGGACAAATCACTCCGAGGGCCTCCACATCTTTACACACGTAGAGGGCAAATCTTCCCCAGGGCTTGAGCCGAATCCCCGTATTTGTTAACGTAGCAGCGAATGAAGTCATCTTCATGGTAGTAGTAGCCGGAACCCATGAGGCATGAGACGCCATGTTATCCATCCGCTGCTCCATTGTGCACTGACCTTTTCGCACCAAAGTCCCCACGTGCTACTCCACACATGGCAAGACTCCTCCCATCTCCTGCATCGTTCGCTTGCTTTCTGTATAGGCACGCCCACGAACTACACAGTCAGGGTTCTCCTCGTGACGCAGTTCACAATTGTTTCGCTTTGCTTCTATCTAGCAAGGTTACTCTGTGGTATAACAAGGAAGCTGAGACTTCTGCAGTGTGTAAATGTGCTTTTACTATACAAGATGCTGTACATACAAAACTATTACAATATTAGGAATATACTACAAGACTGACAGATTTCTATAACAAGCAAAATGCCTACAAAATAGAACAGCCTATGGTCTATAACTACAAATACATTTAAAGGTTACTTAACTTGGATTACGCTTTGTTCATGATCTCCATTGGCAATGATTCTTCTTGGAGATCAGGTCCTGTTCTTCTTCATGATCTTACAGCAACATGGTGTGTGTCTCCTAGCTTCCTAGCTTATGCCCTGTTTTTATGTGTGCTGTTTACCATTGTTACCAAACAGAAAACATAGCTGTAGCTGTATTTCAACAATAGCATTGAATACAACAATGCTATCTACCTATTGTCTACTCAAAACCAAACCTGTAATCTAAACTGTAATTCTTTTAGTTTGAGAGCTGAAAGAAATCTAAACAAGTAATGCCTTACTTGTTTACTGAATACAGGTAATGTACTAAATACAACAATGGTATCTAATCCCATTGTCATTTGTTTGAGAAATCTACTCAAACAAAATGCTGACAGGTAATCTGACCAACTCACTATTACAAAATTGTCCCATGTATCCTATGTCTGATCAATATAATAAAAATCATATTTTTAACAAATGCAATACATTCCGCCCTATGATTTTTATTTTTTCTCTCTCAGACCACACAGAAAATCTCTTCATTACTAAAAACTCAATATACACATGAATTTTCCTTAAATGCAACCCCTCCCATATTTCTGTCACTGGGAAGGTGTTTCAGTCTTTGGATAAAAGTTCATTAGAAAGTCCATTCTAAAGTTCTTTAGAAACAAGTCCAGGCTTGGAATACATCAAAAGGCCTTGTTCTCCACAGCTCTTGCGATCTTCCGTCATTCTTTCCATCATGTAACCACTTTTTCTCTAGTCTTCCTATGGATCAAATCGGAGACAGCCTGTGGAGTGGAAAACAAAGCGGATTATCTGTTCCTTCTAACAATACATAAACAGTAGATCCTGGCCCTTCAGCTACAATCTCTCCTCTACATGGCTTCTTGCCTGGATATCTGACCAATACTTTGCCACCTGCCTGTATGCACCTCTGACCCTCCCAAAGAACATCAATAGGGAGGAGAGGAAATATACTGATATTTCCCAGAAAATCACTGCTGTTTATTTTGGAAGGTTTGATGTTATGTAGCCTCACTTTCCACTCTTGCTGAGAAGTATCGACTAACCAGTCAGAGTCCCAGCCACTGTCTTGAAGCTCATCTGCCAATGCAAATATAACTTCAAACCTTCCTGCCAGATTCCCTCTCATTCCTAGATAGGCTTCAGCTTCAGATACGTCACTCTTGGTTTCTATGTCATGGGAAGCAGTAACATGGTATCTGTTAAACCCTGTTCTTTCAGGAACCTTACATAAATACTGAACTCTGCACTCCAGCTGTGGAATCTGTGCCTCAGCCCCTACCATCCTCTCATATGGTGTGCTTTTGGCTATTGGCCTAGAATTTAACAACATGACTGCCTGTGTGAGGACCTGATCCCACCCCCTTAGTGTATGTGTGGGTGTAATTTTGCGTATCTGGTCCTTCAATAGCCCGTTGTATCTTTCAATCAAACCAGCTGCCTGTGGATGGTATGGGATGTGGCACAACCAGTACACTCCAGAATCTTTGGCCCACTGCTGTACTGTTAATCCGGTGAAGTGTGAGCCATTATCACTTTGGACTAGGGATGAGCTTCGAGTTCGAGTCGAACTCATGTTCGACTCGAACATTGCCTGTTCGCCCGTCCGCCGAACAGCGAACAAATTGGGGTGTTCGCGGCAAATTCGAAAAGTCTATGGGAGAAATCTAAAGTGCTAATTATAAAGGCTTATATGCAAGTTATTGTCCTAAAAAGTGTTTGGGGACCCGGGTCCTGCCCCAGGGGACATGTATCAATGCAAAAAGAAGTTTTAAAAACGGCCGTTTTTTCGGGAGCAGTGATTTTAATAATGCTTAAAATGAAAAAAAAAAAGTGAAATATTCCTTTAAATTTCGTACCTGGGGGGTGTGTATGATATGCATGTGAAGTGGCGCATGTTTCCCGTGCTTAGAACTGTCCCTGCAAAAAATGTCATTTTTGAAAGAAAAAAATGCATTTAAAACTGACTCGCGGCTATTAATGAATTGTCGGCTCCCGGCAATACATACAAAAGTCATTGATAAAAAAAAAAAAAAAAGCGTAGGGGTTCCCCAGAATTCAATTACCAGGCCCTTCAGGTCTGGAATGGATATTAAGGGGAACCCCGCCGCAAATTTAAAAAAAAATTGACGTGGGGTTCCCCCAAATATCCATTCCAGGCCCTTCAGATCTGGCATGGATTTTAAGGGGAACTCCACCCCAAAAAATGGCGTGGAGTCCCCCTAAAAATCCATACCAGACCCCTTATCCGAGCACGCAACCTGGCCGGCCGCAGGGGAAAAGGGGGGGACGAGAGAGCGCCCCCCCTCCCTCCTGAACCGTACCAGGCCACATGCCCTCAACATGGGGAGGATGTCCCCATGTTGATGGGGACAAGGGCCTCATCCCCACAACCCTTGCCCGGTGGTTGTGGGGGTCTGCGGGTGGGGGGCTTATCGGAATCTGGAAGACCCCCTTAACAAAGGGGACCCCCAGATCCCGGCCCCCTCCTATGTGAATTGGTAAGGGGTACATTGTACCCCTACCATTTCACGAAGAAAGTGTAAAAAAATGTTTAAAAAAACACACAAACACCTTGAAAAAGTCCTTTATTAAAAAAAAAAAAAAAAACATTCCAGCGGTGAAATCCAGTGTCCCGTGGCGATCCCGATGTCCAGCGCTGTCCTTCATTGGTTGTGCCTGAGCGGACCTGATGGGGAACTCCCTCTCAGTATTTTAAATGTATAGACCCGCCCCTTCTTAAGTTCCCCATCAGGTCCGCTCAGCGGACCAGATGCGGAACATGAGAAGGGGCGGGTCTATACATGTATTACCAAAGTGAGAGCAGTTCCCCATCAGGTCCGCCCCCTCGGTATGTCGGACCCGCCTACGTCATTGGCTTGAGCGGGGAACTTCCTTCACTGTGTAATTTAAATTTACATAGTGAAGGAAGTTCCCCGCTCAAGCCAATGACGTAGGCGGGTCCGACATACCGAGGGGGCGGACCTGATGGGGGACTGCTCTCACTTTGGTAATACATGTATAGACCCGCCCCTTCTCATGTTCCGCATCTCGTCCGCTGAGCGGACCTGATGGGGAACTTAAGAAGGGGCGGGTCTATACATTTAAAATACTGAGAGGGAGTTCCCCATCAGGTCCGCTCAGGCACAACCAATGAAGGACAGCGCTGGACATCGGGATCGCCGCGGGACACTGGATTTCACTGCTGGAATGTTTTTTTTTTTGTTTTTTTTTTTAATAAAGGACTTTTTCAAGGTGTTTGTGTGTTTTTTTAAACATTTTTTTACGCTTTCTTTGTGAAATGGTAGGGGTACAATGTACCCCTTACCAATTCACATAGGGGGGGGGCCGGGATCTGGGGGTCCCCTTTGTTAAAGGGGTCTTCCAGATTCCGATAAGCCCCCCGCCCGCAGACCCCCACAACCACCGGGCAAGGGTTGTGGGGATGAGGCCCTTGTCCCCATCAACATGGGGACATCCACCCCATGTTGAGGGCATGTGGCCTGGTATGGTTCAGGAGGGAGGGGGGGCCGCTCTCTCTTCCCCCCCTTTTCCCCTGCGGCCGGCCAGGTTGCGTGCTCGGATAAGGGGTCTGGTATGGATTTTTAGGGGGACTCCACGCCATTTTTTTTTAAAATTTGGGGTGGAGTTCCCCTTAAAATCCATGCCAGATCTGAAGGGCCTGGAATGGATATTTGGGGGAACCCCACGTCAATTTTTTTTTAAATTTGAGGCGGGGTTCCCCTTAATATCCATTCCAGACCTGAAGGGCCTGGTAATTGAATTCTGGGGAACCCCCACGCTTTTTTTTTTTTTTTATCAATGACTTTTGTATGTATTGCCGGGAGCCGACAATTCATTAATAGCCGCGAGTCAGTTTTAAATGCATTTTTTTCTTTCAAAAATGACATTTTTTGCAGGGACAGTTCTAAGCACGGGAAACATGCGCCACTTCACATGCATATCATACACACCCCCCAGGTACGAAATTTAAAGGAATATTTCACTTTTATTTTTTCATTTTAAGCATTATTAAAATCACTGCTCCCGAAAAAACGGCCGTTTTTAAAACTTCTTTTTGCATTGATACATGTCCCCTGGGGCAGGACCCGGGTCCCCAAACACTTTTTAGGACAATAACTTGCATATTAGCCTTTATAATTAACACTTTAGATTTCGAACGTTCGAGTCCATTGTATTTAATAGGGTTCTAAAGTTTACACGAACATTTTGTCTGTTTGCAGGTTCTGGTGCGAACCGAACAGGGGGGTGTTCGGCTCATCCCTGCTTTGGACTTGTTTGGGACAACCATAAGCAACGACAAGTTTCTGAAGCAGTTGAAGCGTTGCGGCTTGATCTGCACATTTGCAAGGATGAACAAGCATAAGTCCTGAATAGGTGTCCACTAGTGATGAGCCGAACACCCCCGGGTTCGGTTCGCACCAGAACCCGCGAACGGACCGAAAGTTCGAACGAACATTAGAACCCTATTAAATACAATGGATGCGAACGTTCGAATTCTAAAGTGCTAATTATAACAACTATTATGCATGTTATTGTCATAAATAGGGTTTGGGAACCCGGGTTGTGCACCAGGGGACATGTATCAATGCAAAAAGAAGTTTTAAAAACGGTCGTTTTTCGGGAGCAGTCATTTTAATGATGCATAAAGTGAAAAAAAAAAAGTCAAATATTCCTTTAAATATCGTACCTGGGGGGTGTCTAAAGTATGCCTGTGAAGTGCCACGTGTTTCCCGTGTTTAGAACTGTCCCTGCACAAAATGACACTTCTAAAGGAAAAAAAAGCCATTTAAAACTGCTTGCGGCTTTAATGTAATGTCTGGTCCCGGTAATATGGATGAAATTCTTTAAGAAAAATGGCATAGCTACCCCATGACCCCCCCCCTACCCCAGCCCATTACCAGCCCCTTTGGGTCTTGTATGGATATTAAGGGGAACCCCGCACATAAAATAAAAAAGGCCCTATATACTCTGAACAGCCGTATACAGGCGGTGCATACAAGACAGGGACTGTAGGTTTGTTCTTATGTAGAATCTGTTTGTAATTTTGAACAGGTACATTGTTGAAGTGTAGCTCCAGCCCAAAAATCTATTTTTAAACTTTTTGGGAAACATAGGTAAGGGTTATCACCCCTGTAACATTTGTTTTGCTGTCTGTACCCCTGTTCAGAACATTTCACCTCACTTTCCGTCCCAATGACAACTGTTTTTGAAATGTGGTGTTTTTCTTGAAACAAGGATTGCTGATAAAGCATCAGTACAGATGAGACCCCTTTCTCCCATATTTATTCTTACAGGAGAGAATTTTCCTTTCTAGGGGTAGATTTCCTCTCACTTCCTGTTGTCTTCTTTCGTTTGCAAGTAGGAGTCGTTTGTAAGTTGGATGTTTGAAAGTAGGGACCTGCCGTATATACTCTGCAGAAATAGGCCCCTTAGTTGTTGGTGTTGGCACAACACTGTAAGCACTCAGTTACTCTTGGTTGGTGCTGGAACGCCCTGCTGTCAACTATTATATCAGGAATTTTAATTACATATAATTGTTGAACAGTGGTAGTAAAAATTGGGGCTTTGATGGTGGTGCTGGTGCCACAACACTGTAAGCCCTGACAGTTACTCTTGGTGGGTGCAGCAATGGGCCCTGCTGTGAATTATTAGATCAAGAATTGTAATTACATGCCCCTTTTGAACAGGGGCTGAAAAATTGGGCCTTTCGTGGTGGTGGTGGTGGTGGCGTTGCCACAAGACTGTAAGCCCTCAGAGTTACTCTTGGTGGGTGCAGCAATGGACCCTGCTGTGAATTATTAGATCAAGAATTGTAATTGCATGCCCCTGTTGAACAGGGGCTGAAAAATTGGGCCTTAGGCACTGGTGGCACAACACTACAACCCCTCACAGATACTGTACTTGGAGCACAGCAATGAGCCCTGTTGCAAAGTATTGCTTCAAAAATTGTAATGACACGCCCCTGTTAAACAGGGGCTGAAAAATTGGGCCTTAGGCACTGGTGCCACAACACTCCAACCCCTCACAGATACTGTACTTGGAGCACAGCAATGAGCCCTATGGCAAATTATTGCTAAAAAAATTGTAATTACACGCCCCTGTAAAACAGGGGCTGAAAAATTGGGCCTTAGCCACTGGTGGCGGCACCCATAAACAAAAATGATCTTCCAAGCTATCATCATCAATCGTATCATTGAGGACTCGGAGGAGGAGGATAGCCAGTCAACATAACAGCACAGGCACTCAGCATCAGCATCAGTCTTGAAGGGATGTGACATGTTAAAATCAATTAGTCTGTTATATCAGCATCAGGTGTGTGGTAGCTGGTGGTGATCCAAGACTGGTTCATCTTGATGAAAGTCAGTCGATCAACCGAGTCGGTGGACAGGCGCACCCTGTGATCCGTGACAAATCCTCCAGCAGCACTGAATGTGCGTTCCGAAAGAACGCTGGATGCAGGACAGGCCAGTAGCTCAATTGCATACTGTGCAAGCTCTGGCCAGTGATCCATCCTCAAGACCCAGTAAGCCAGAGGATTTTCGGTGGGGAAGGTGTCCAAGTCTGACCTTGCCCCTAGATATTCCTGCACCATGTTTATCAGACGCTGGCGATGGTTGCTGGAACCGATCATACTTTGGGGCTGCGGACTAAAGAATTGTCTGAACGCATCGGTCAGACGGCCACCTTCCCCACCGCTCCTTCTTTGACTGGCCGAAGCCTCAGCAACTCGTTGTCCAGGACCAGGAGTTTGTAACCTCCCAGTCTCTGGGAACGCGTTGCACAGACCTTTCTGCAAGGCCTCCCGGAGTTGTCTCATCCTCTGCTCCCTCTGCGACGGTAACATAAGGTCCGCAACCTTACCCTTGTACCGTGGATCAAGGAGAGTGGCCAGCCAGTAATGGTCCCTCTCCTTGATCCGAAGAATACGAGGATCCTTCCGCAGACTTTGCAGGATCAGGGAGGCCATGCAGCGTAGGTTTGCTGAGGCATTCGCTCCGGAGTCCTCTGGGTCACTAAGGACGACATGATCCGCAGCCACCTCCTCCCAGCCACGTACAAGTCCACTGGTTTCTTGGGACTGTAAATCATCCCTAAAAGACTGCTGCTGATGATGCTGAGTGCCAGCCTCCACCTCCATGCTGACACAATCCTCCTCCTCCTCCTCCTCCTCCTCCTCTTCCTGTGCGATGGGTGGGACAGAAGGAACACTGTCTGGGTAAAGGGGGCCTTGAGAGGCAAGGAAGTCCTCCTCTTCCTGCCTCTGTTCTGCCTCAAGTGCCCTGTCCATTATTCCACGCAGCGTGTGCTCCAACAGGTGGACAAGAGGTACAGTGTCACTGATGCATGCACTGTCACTGCTCACCATCCTCGTGGCCTCCTCAAATGGTGCCAGGACAGTGCATGCATCCCTGATCATGCCCCACTGGCGTGGAGAAAAAAAACCAAGCTCCCCTGACCCTGTCCTGGTGCCGTAGTCGCACAGGTACTCATTGATGGCCCTCTGCTGCGTGTGCAGCCGCTGCAGCATGGCCAACGTTGAGTTCCACCTGGTGGGCATGTCACATATAAGGCGGTTCTTGGGCAGGTTCAACTCCTTTTGCAGCTCAGCCAGGCGAGCACTGGCATTATAAGATCTGCGGAAATGCACACAGACTTTCCTGGCCTGCCTCAGGACATCCTGTAAGCCCGGGTACCTGCCCAAGAACCGCTGCACCACCAGGTTAAGGACGTGAGCCACACAGGGCACATGGGTCAGTTGTCCCTGTCGGAGGGCGGAGAGGAGGTTGGTGCCATTGTCGCAAACCACCATTCCTGGCTTAAGCTGGCGTGGCGTCAACCACCTCTCGGCCTGGCCCTGCAGAGCAGACAGGACCTCTGCCCCAGTGTGGCTTCTGTCCCCCAAACACACCAGCGCAAGCACGGCATGGCATCTTTTTGCCTGCGTACTTGCGTAGCCCCGTGAACGGCTACGGAGCACCGCTGGTTCATAGGACAAACCACAGGAAGAGGCCATGGAGGAAGAAGAAGAGGAGGGGGTGGAGGAGAGAGGTGTGTCACAACCAGTAGTAGCATTTTGGAGGCGTGGCGGTGGGACAACCTCCAACACTACTGCACCTTGTCCTGCATCCTTCCCAGCTGCCAAAAGAGTGACCCAATGGGCCGTGAAAGAAAGGTAACGTCCCTGTCCATGCCTGCTGGACCATGAGTCAGCGGTAATATGCACCTTACCGCTGACCGCCCTGTCCAGCGAGGCCAAGACATTGCCTTCCACATGCCGGTAGAGAGCCGGAATAGCCTTCCGTGAGAAAAAGTGGCGTTTGGGAACCTGTCACTGAGGAACCGCACATTGCACAAACTCACGGAAGGGGGCCGAGTCTACCAACTGAAAAGGCAGCAGTTGAAGCGCTAGCAATTTAGCCAAGCTAGCATTCAACCGCTGGGCATGTGGATGGCTGGGAGTGAACTTCTTTCGACGGTCCAGCAGCTGGGGCAGGGAAATTTGCCTGCTAGAATCGGACGTCGGTGTACTGCTAGCAGAGTGGCCGCAAGTACTTGGCTGTGACACACCTAATTCTACACCTTCATTCCTCTCAGTGCATGTTTCAGAGAGGACTGAAGTTATAGTGGGGTTGGAGATCCCAGCTGATGCGGTGCAAGGAGAGGTCCGCTTTGTTCTTTGGTGTGGGTCTTTGAGGTAGGCTTGCCAACGAGCTGCATGGCAGGTCAACATATGTCTGGTCAGGCATGTGGTACCCAAGCGGCTGATGTTTTGGCCACGCGATATACGCTTGAGACATATGTTGCAAACAGCAGCTGTGCGATCTGATGCACTAGCCTCAAAAAAGGCCCACACCAAAGAACTTTTTGAATGACGGGCAGAGGCAGCGCCCTGCACAGGCGGAGCTCTGCGGTGTGATTCCGTCGGTGTACTGCCCTTACGCTGGCCACCAAAGGGCATCCTGCCTCGTTGGAGATGTGCCTCCTCCTCATCCTCCTCCTCCTCCTCTCTCCTATTAGGCACCCACGTGGAGTCAGTGACCTCATCATCACCTCCCTCCTCATCACTGGAGCCAATCTGGCAGTATGCTGCAGCTGCTGGAACATGACTGCCAGATTGGTGTCCTTCTTGAGCATCCCCTCTGTCTGCTCTCACGCTACTGCCTTCCTCTAGCTGGGTTTCATCATCAGACCCTTCGAAACTCTGGGCATCCTCCTGGAGCATGTACCCAACACTGTGCTGAAACAGTTCGGGGGACTCCTCAGGAGGAGGACATGGTGGGTCTAGGGAAGGAGTGACTGATGATGAGTCTGACATTGATACCAGGGAAGAGGACGCTTTGGCAGCTGCTTTTCCAGTACCCTGAGCCTGGGTGAGAGAGGATGAGGAGGAGGAGGAGGGCTTGGTCATCCACTCTACCAAGTCTTCGGCATGATGTGGCTCAACATGTCCAGCTGCCGAAAAGAAGGACAAGCGTGTCCCATGGCCATGTGCTGATGACAATGCACCGCGTCCACGACCAGCACTGTTGCCCCCAGACACAGAGCCTGCTTGCCCTCTTTTATTGCCTCCTGACTGTCTGCCTCTCCTTGTTTGCCTTCCAGACATTCTAATAGATGGCCTGCAGGGAGATGGGAAAAAAGCAATAAGGGCTACCTTCAGGTGTCCTTCTCTGTCCCTTGAAACAAGGACTTTGACAGTGAAAGAAACTGACACACTCTCCCTACCTACAGTTTTCTGTCCCTAGAAAAAATGTTTTTTTTAAGCACAATTTAGCACAAGGAGAATTACCTCACTGTCCTTCCAGGTCCCTGGAAACAAGGACTTTGACAGTGAAAGAAACTGACACACTCTCCCTACCTACAGTTTTCTGTCCCTAGAAAAAATGTTTTTTTTAAGCACAATTTAGCACAAGGAGAATTCACTCACTGTCCTTCCAGGTCCCTGGAAACAAGGACTTTGACAGTGAAAGAAACTGACACACTCTCCCTACCTACAGTTTTCTGTCCCTAGAAAAAATGTTTTTTTTAAGCACAATTTAGCACAAGGAGAATTACCTCACTGTCCTTCCAGGTCCCTGGAAACAAGGACTTTGACAGTGAAAGAAACTGACACACTCTCCCTACCTACAGTTTTCTGTCCCTAGAAAAAATGTTTTTTTTAAGCACAATTTAGCACAAGGAGAATTACCTCACTGTCCTTCCAGGTCCCTGGAAACAAGGACTTTGACAGTGAAAGAAACTGACACACTCTCCCTACCTACAGTTTTCTGTCCCTAGAAAAAATGTTTTTTTTAAGCACAATTTAGCACAAGGAGAATTACCTCACTGTCCTTCCAGGTCCCTGGAAACAAGGACTTTGACAGTGAAAGAAACTGACACACTCTCCCTACCTACAGTTTTCTGTCCCTAGAAAAAATGTTTTTTTTAAGCACAATTTAGCACAAGGAGAATTACCTCACTGTCCTTCCAGGTCCCTGGAAACAAGGACTTTGACAGTGAAAGAAACTGACACACTCTCCCTACCTACAGTTTTCTGTCCCTAGAAAAAATGTTTTTTTAAGCACAATTTAGCACAAGGAGAATTACCTCACTGTCCTTCCAGGTCCCTGGAAACAAGGACTTTGACAGTGAAAGAAACTGACACACTCTCCCTACCTACAGTTTTCTGTCCCTAGAAAAAATGTTTTTTTTAAGCACAATTTAGCACAAGGAGAATTACCTCACTGTCCTTCCAGGTCCCTGGAAACAAGGACTTTGACAGTGAAAGAAACTGACACACTCTCCCTACCTACAGTTTTCTGTCCCTAGAAAAAATGTTTTTTTTTAAGCACAATTTAGCACAAGGAGAATTACCTCACTGTCCTTCCAGGTCCCTGGAAACAAGGACTTTGACAGTGAAAGAAACTGACACACTCTCCCTACCTACAGTTTTCTGTCCCTAGAAAAAAATTTTTTTTAAGCACAATTTAGCACAAGGAGAATTACCTCACTGTCCTTCCAGGTCCCTGGAAACAAGGACTTTGACAGTGAAAGAAACTGACACACTCTCCCTACCTACAGTTTTCTGTCCCTAGAAAAAATGTTTTTTTTAAGCACAATTTAGCACAAGGAGAATTCACTCACTGTCCTTCCAGGTCCCTGGAAACAAGGACTTTGACAGTGAAAGAAACTGACACACTCTCCCTACCTACAGTTTTCTGTCCCTAGAAAAAATGTTTTTTTTAAGCACAATTTAGCACAAGGAGAATTACCTCACTGTCCTTCCAGGTCCCTGGAAACAAGGACTTTGACAGTGAAAGAAACTGACACACTCTCCCTACCTACAGTTTTCTGTCCCTAGAAAAAATGTTTTTTTTAAGCACAATTTAGCACAGGGAGAATTACCTCACTGTCCTTCCAGGTCCCTGGAAACAAGGACTTTGACAGTGAAAGAAACTGACACACTCTCCCTACCTACAGTTTTCTGTCCCTAGAAAAAATGTTTTTTTTAAGCACAATTTAGCACAAGGAGAATTACCTCACTGTCCTTCCAGGTCCCTGGAAACAAGGACTTTGACAGTGAAAGAAACTGACACACTCTCCCTACCTACAGTTTTCTGTCCCTAGAAAAAATGTTTTTTTTAAGCACAATTTAGCACAAGGAGAATTCACTCACTGTCCTTCCAGGTCCCTGGAAACAAGGACTTTGACAGTGAAAGAAACTGACACACTCTCCCTACCTACAGTTTTCTGTCCCTAGAAAAAATGTTTTTTTTAAGCACAATATAGCACAAGCACAAAACACACTGACACTCTCCCTACCTATCCTTCTCTTTCCCTAAACTAAAGGAATCCAGGTTAAGCAAGAAAGAAATAAAAGTCACTGTCCCTGCCTATGCTGCTCTATCCCTGCTCCGGAACACACTACACTAGGCCGCCGTGCTGGCGGCCTTTTATAGTGTGGGGCGTGTACTAAACCCCCTCAGCAATAATTGGCCACAGGCATCCTGCCTGTGGCCAATCATTGCTCTCCTCGCTGCCGGCGCTGTGATTGGCCAAGCATGCGGGGTCACAGTGCATGCTTGGCCAATCACAGCGCCTGGATGACACTGCGATGGCGTAGTGCATTGTGGGCCGTTCGCGTCACTCGAATTTGGCGCGAACGGCCCAAATCGTTCGATCTTCGTCGAACGATCGAACAGCCGATGTTCGAGTCGAACGTATGTTCGACTCGAACACGAACCTCATCCCTAGTGTCCACTGCAGTGCAACAATATCTCAGTCCATTGTTTCCCCGGGGCAGGGGACCGATGAAGTCAATCTGCCAGATCTCTGCAGGCCTCTCGCCCTTCTTAATCGACCCAGTGGAGTACTTTTGCAATGGCCATTGTCGCACTTCTCCACACACTGTACAGTTCCCTATTACAGTCTTTATCATGTCCATGGATATAGGCAATCCTCTCTGCTGTGCCCATTCATATGTTGCTTTCTGCCCCAAATGTCCAGATTGTTTGTGGGCCCAGTTGGCCAAGTTCATCAAAACAGGATCAATTGGCACAACTGCCTTCACTTTTGCGATTTCATCTGCAACTCTGTTATAGTTCTCAAAGTCTGGTACTAGGGGCACATGTGCATCAACATGCCCCACTTTTATGGTGCGGGAGTGAGCTTCCTTCCAGATGTAGTCCCAGACTTCCTTGCCTCCCCACACCACCTTTCCATGAATCATCCATTCATTGGACTTCCACGTGGGCATCCAAGTTGTCAGTCCTTTAAAAACCGCCCAGCTGTCAGTGTAGATAGTGACATGGGAAGAAGGATCCTCCTGAAGAGTCATCACTACAGCTTTCAACTCTGCATACTGACTGGACCCTCCGATTCCGGACTCCTGCAGGACTGTGTCTGTACTTGGATTGTAGGCTGCTGCTGTCCATTTACGCCAAGACGAGGCGATTATGGCTGAACCATCAGTGAACCACGCTGACTCCTTCATGTCTTCTGACAGAGACTCAAAGGGAGGAGCCTCTTGAATGGGGGATGACTGCAGCACAGGAATTTCTTCTTCTGGCCGGGTGCTGGTAAAAGTAACAAGCCCTGCCAACTGTTTTGAAATGTCTCTAACATCCCCAGCTGCAATACCCCCTCTTTCAGTGTCTGGTTCTGGGCTACAGCTGCCCTAGTGGTCAGTCCATTATCTCTCACCCATCCTGCTATTGGCAATGCAGTATGGATGGTGACTGTGTCCTTTCCTGTAATGGTCTCTACATGTTGAAGTGCTGTGTAGGCCCCAAACAGGTACTTCTCTAAGGGCGTGTATCTCGTCTGTACCCCTGTCAGTTGTTTGGACCAAAATCCAATAGGTATTGCTCTCAGTCCTTTCTTTTCATTTGGCTGCCACAGACTCCAAGATATGGTACCATTCTGCTCCACTACATCCAGCTGAAATGGTACTCCTGGTCTCACGGGTCCCAATCCCTGATGCTGCAAAATAGCTTCTTTAGCAGCCAGGAATGCAGTCCGCTGCTCTGAACCCCATGAGAACTCAGTCTTTTTTCTGGTAACATTGTATATAGGCCTCAGAATCAGTCCAAGATGTGGAATGAACGATCTCCAGAATCCCACAACTCCAATGAACTTCTGTGCCTCCTTTTTGGTAGTAGGGGGCAACAGCGCCTGGATAGTTTGCACAACTGTCTCTGGAACCTTCCTCTGTATCCCAGTCCACATCATTCCTAGGAATTTAACCTCTGTGGCAGGTCCTTGGACTTTGTCTCTGTTGATAGCCCTCCCTCTGTTCTCCAAGTGCTGTATCAGCAGGTGCAGTGCTTCAGTTACATCTTCTTTTGTCCCAGAGATCATGATGTCATCAATGTAGTGAAACACAGCGACTTTCAAATTCAGGGTACTTAAATCTCGGGCAATCAGTCCATGACAAATCGTTGGAGAATGAAGATAGCCTTGCGGAAGGACAGTGAAAGTGTACTGGCGGCCGTCCCACACCAGAACAAACTGGTCTTGACAATCTGGGTCTATCAAAATTGAAAAGAAAGCATTAGCCAGGTCTATCACAGCATGATATTCTCCTGCATCTTTAGCAATTTTCTCAACAATTGAGATCATATCTGGTACAGCTGACTTCAATGGAGGTGCCACTTTGTTTAGACCTCTGTAATCCACAGTCATTCTATATGTCCCATCAGGTTTCTTTACTGGGAACACGGGCGACGAGAAAGGACTTACAGCAGGTCTAAGGATCCCTACTCTCAACAGTTCTTGAATAGTCTCCCCAATTTCTTTGTGGCCTCCAGGAAGTCTGTACTGCTTGAGACAGACTGGCTTCTCTGGTGGAGGAATGTAGACAGGGGTCCATTTCGCATGACCTCTGACCACAGCCTTCACAGCCCTTACCAGATACGCTTTATCAGGATACCCGAATGTGAATGTACCTCTTTCAGTCTGAATTGACTGACCTTGAAGTACATCCATCCCAAGAATATTTTCGGGTAACTCTGATATCAAAACATTTGTCATAAATCCTGATCCCTTGCCAATAGCCAATTTCACCCGTATCCTAACTGCTGGTGTAGTTTGCCCTCCCAAACCTTCTACATAAGTCAATTCTCCTTTGTGATGGGAAGGATTTCCTTGCAAAAGTGTAACTTCAGCTCCACTATCAACTAAAGCCATTACATGTGTAGGAGAAGATGACTTCCCCCACCATACAGTGACAGGTGCATATGGGCGTCGGTCTCCTGCTGTCACTGCCCTTGCTGCTATTGAACCTCCCAATCCCCTTTTCTGATTCTCTCTAACTCCTCCCCAGGATAAAGGGATTTGGGTTTGGGTTCATGTTCACTTTTGGGAATTGGTTTGGGGCTAACAGGAGGGGTCTGTTCTGTTTCCTCTAAGTCTAGGCTGATGTTATCTTCACTAGGAGTAGTGTTACTAACCCTGACAGTTTTACCTACTAAATGTTTCCACCTCTTCAGCATTTCTGCAGTAGGAATGCCATTTATCTCATCTCTAGGTACTCCTGCCTTTAATAGGTCCACCCACATTTCTTTCCTAGAAACAACTAGAGAAATTTGAGAAATCTACTCAAACAAATGACAATGGGATTAGATACCATTGTTGTATTTAGTACATTACCTGTATTCAGTAAACAAGTAAGGCATTACTTGTTTAGATTTCTTTCAGCTCTCAAACTAAAAGAATTACAGTTTAGATTACAGGTTTGGTTTTGAGTAGACAATAGGTAGATAGCATTGTTGTATTCAATGCTATTGTTGAAATACAGCTACAGCTATGTTTTCTGTTTGGTAACAATGGTAAACAGCACACATAAAAACAGGGCATAAGCTAGGAAGCTAGGAGACACACACCATGTTGCTGTAAGATCATGAAGAAGAACAGGACCTGATCTCCAAGAAGAATCATTGCCAATGGAGATCATGAACAAAGCGTAATCCAAGTTAAGTAACCTTTAAATGTATTTGTAGTTATAGACCATAGGCTGTTCTATTTTCTAGGCATTTTGCTTGTTATAGAAATCTGTCAGTCTTGTAGTATATTCCTAATATTGTAATAGTTTTGTATGTACAGCATCTTGTATAGTAAAAGCACATTTACACACTGCAGAAGTCTCAGCTTCCTTGTTATACCACAGAGTAACCTTGCGCAATACAACAATATGGCCGACCTCCACGGAACTTGACTGGGGAATAAACTCACTCTTCACACTTTCAACCGCAGACACATCCCGGACTCGAGCCCCCACGTATAGTGCACCCACCCCAGACTTTACCTGCTTTTCTTAACTTGGCTCCTCCGCAGGAAAGACTGAGGCACACCGCACTACATGCCCGTACCCTCCTGGATAGGGAGGTTGAGCGGTGTTAGTTTTCTTGGGCCTGCCTGCGGCTGGTGTTTGAATCCTCCCGAGCTGATCTCACTTCTGGCTTGGCCAGAAGCAAGTCCTTAATTCTCCCCAGTAAAGCCACTGTCCACACCAACTGAAAGTACAACTTCTGTATTTATTTCACATGGATAATAAATAGTCCCTTTAAGAGCAGACAGGTTGAGACGAGATATAGGTCAGATAAGGAGGGAGAGAGGTCCAGGCACAAACTCAAATCTTGGTTCTCTTACTGTTCTGATATGCACAAACAGGTTTGGCGTGCGATCTTTATCGCAGACCTAATGAATATGAAAGTCACTGCCACTGACTTGTTGAAGATGGTCACTGCCACTGACCGGGTGAATAGGGCCTTGCCCTTTTTGGTCACTGCCACTGACCTGGTGTGCGTAGATTCCCTGCCACTATGACCTACAGAACATGCACATACGGTACTCACTGTACCCATTGCAGTCTCACTGTGCCCGAGTACCTGCATTCTTGACAGTCCATTTTTTAAAAGTCATGGCTTTCTCCTGGCGTTCCGTTCCGTGATAGGCATTTGAGACTGTGTTCCGCCTATAACGGAGGTCCTCTCATCCTCAGAAAGTTTCCCAGCAGACACTGTGTTCAGTGTTCCGCTAATCGCGGACGTCCTCTTGTTCGAGGATGAAAGAAAGTCCGTGATTGGTGGAACACTGAACACAGTGTCTGCTGGGAAACTGAGTCTGAGGATGAGCGGACCTCCGTGATAGGCGGAACACAGTTTCAAATGCCTATCACGGAACGGAACGCCAGGAGAAAGCCATGACTTTTAAAAAATGGACTGTCAAGAATGCAGGTACTCGGGCACAGTGAGACTGCAATGGGCACAGTGAGTACCATATGGCACAGTGAGACTGCAATGGGCACAGTGAGTACCGTATGGCACAGTGAGACTGCAATGGGCACAGTGACTACCGTTTGGCACAGTGAGGCTGCAATGGGCACAGTGAGTACCGTATGGCACAGTGAGACTGCAATGGGCACAGTGAGGTATGGCACAGTGAGACTGCAATGGTGTCAGGGAAACATTCAACCCAGCCGTACCAGTCAGCGCCCAGTGCGCACGCGCGTTGTAACGACGCTTCGGCACATGCGCGCGCACGGGTCAGTACTCCGGCATTCACGGGTGCGCGCGCCGACGCAACGCCGCGTGCACGTGCGCGCTGCGGCGCCAATCAGATTACAATCCGTTGCTTCTGCTCTGCTTCCCAGGACGACTGGTCTTCTTTGCTTCCATACGCTGAATTTGCGTACAATAACTCCATCCATTCGACCACCAGCCAGACTCCTTTCTGGGCCAACTTCGGTTTCCACCCTCCTTTCCTCCCTGATGACATTCCTGAAAGTCCCGTCCCTGCCGTTCAGGACCGGATAGCCTCTGTCCAATCTAACTTCCTAAAATTGCAAGAAATGATGCGGAACGCTCAGAATGCCTAAAAAAAATACTATGATAAAGGAAGGAAAGAAAATCCTGTTTTCAAAACTGGGGAAGAAGTGTGGCTTTCCGCTACCAACCTCAAACTACCAATCCCCTCACGGAAGTTGGGACCAAAATTCATTGGCCCTTTCAAGATCAAGCGGGCAATCAACCCTGTGGCCTTCGAATTGGCACTACCTGAATCTTACAGGATACACCCGGTCTTCCACACATCCTTGTTGAGAGATGAGGGTTCAGTTGGAACCGTACTGGCACTGGCAGGGTACACAGGGGCTCGTATCCGGGGTAGCATCCAAGCTGGGCGGAGCTGCTGGGTAGACCTTTCTGCTCTGCGCTCCCGGAGTCGTCTGTCTATCTGGATAGACAAAGTAATTAAAGTCTCTAGAACATCAGGAACACCGATCCGTGCTAACTCGTCCTTCAGGCTTTCAGAGAGACCAAGACGGAACTGATGCCGCAGAGCCGCCTCATTCCACTGGGTATCCGCGCTCCAGCGTCTGAAATCAGTCACATAGTCCTCGACCGCTCGGCGGCCTTGCTGAAGCGCATGGAGAGCAGCCTCGGCAGTAGAAGTCTGCTGTGGATCGTCAAAAAGTCAGGCCATGGCATCAAGAAAAGAGGGCAGAGAGTCTAGAACTACATGGCGGACTTCAAGTAGGTGATGGGCCCAAGCTTGAGGTTCCCCCTGCAGCAAAGCGATAACGAAGCCCACCTTGGTGGCTTCAGATGAAAAAGTCAGAGGTAGCAATGAAAAGTAAAGTTCACATGCGCTGCGAAACGCACGGAGTTTACTCCGATCCCCAAAAAACTTCTCAGGAACAGGGACCCTGGGCTCAGGAGATGGTATCATTCCAATAGAGGAAGTTGGGGTTGGAGGTGAATCTGCAGAGGTGGCTTGAGTTTGTGTCTGCTTATCCATTCGGACGTGGCTGCCCTGCAGAGACTTCACGATCTGAGTGAGAGCTGTTATGTGTTGATAGACATTGTCCATAGGCAAGGTATCTCCTGCAGGCTCAGGCATGGCGGTTTGATACTGTAACGTACCTTAGGTGTGAGCCTGACGTGCGGAGAGGGACCTCCCGTACAACCCCGGCTCGGAGACCACTGGAGTGGGGACAGTGGTGGTAAGAGCACGGTGAGGTAAGGGTGCCTGTCTGATCCTCATTGCTTGGAGTGGTGGAGCCGAGTGGAGACTGGAACGGCTGGTTCCGGAAGCAGCGGATGCAGGTCAGCAGGTGCAGCTTGCAGAGCAGAGGATGCAGGTCAGCAGGTGCCGGTTTTCATTGCAAAGGATGCAGGTCAGCGTGTGCAGCTCGCAGAGCAGAGGATGCAGGTAAGCTGGTGCAGGTTTGCAGAGTCAGACAAGCCGGGTCATACACATCAAGGTAAACATCATAAGTGGCAGGCAGAGAGTAGTCAAAGTCCAGGCCGAATCTTGGCAACAGGCAGACTGGCAGATAACTGAGCAGGGTCAAACGAGCCGAGGTCAGGACTGGAGACAGAAGTGTGGTCAGGAAGCCGGGTCAAACACAGGAACAGGATACAAGCACAGAATCAGGAACTCAGGGAACAAAAGCAGATCAAACCGCAAGGGGCAACATCTCTGGAATGTCTTTTATAGGAAGCACATGGGAGGAGCAAGGGGTTCAGAGTTCAACAGTAATCAAGACACCAAGCAGAGTAGTCTAATGGATCAGATAGGTTATCTAGCAGATCAGGCAGGGAACTATCCAGCATCTCAGATAGCTCCATTGGAAGAGTCAATGCCAGACACAGAAGAGGTCCCAGGTTCAAGCCTAGCACGTCCCTGACAGGCGGTGTCATCACCCGCATCAGAGATGGACTCCAGATTGGAGGTGTCATATTCCTCCGCAGAAAGGTAACTCCTGGCACAGGACAAATCACCCCCTCTAGCTGATTCACTGACATGTGAATCCCCAGGGCTAGGGGCCTTTAACAGAGTCTCTTCCCCCGGCTTACCTCGGCTTGAAGAAGAACCAGGATGTCCGGGACTTTTCCCTTTGGAGGCATTCGTTCCGAGTAAGCGCTGGGGCGTTGCTCCACCACGGCCGCGGGAAGCTTTCACGAACCCGATCTTCCCCTTGGGCAGTGGGAGAAAAGGACTCTGTACTAACCGAAGCAGCATCCTCCGGTCTCTCGCTCGCTACAACGAGCTCCTCTTTGACTTCCTCCGAAGTCCCGTCAGTATGCGCAGGGGTGGCTGTACAAGCTCTGATTCCTCCTTCCAGAGTGGTGGCGCCTGTCAGGCAGTTGAGGTGGAAGCCCCGAGGCTTTTCCGTAGATTGCTCCGTAGATTCCTCAAATAGAAATTCCTTACAGTTCTCGCATCGCCCGAATGGCTTTAGATGAACCACCAGTCCCGAGCAGCCGGGACAAATCACTCCGAGGGCCTCCACATCTTTACACACGTAGAGGGCAAATCTTCCCCAGGGCTTGAGCCGAATCCCCGTATTTGTTAACGTAGCAGCGAATGAAGTCATCTTCATGGTAGTAGTAGCCGGAACCCATGAGGCATGAGACGCCATGTTATCCATCCGCTGCTCCATTGTGCACTGACCTTTTCGCACCAAAGTCCCCACGTGCTACTCCACACATGGCAAGACTCCTCCCATCTCCTGCATCGTTCGCTTGCTTTCTGTATAGGCACGCCCACGAACTACACAGTCAGGGTTCTCCTCGTGACGCAGTTCACAATTGTTTCGCTTTGCTTCTATCTAGCAAGGTTACTCTGTGGTATAACAAGGAAGCTGAGACTTCTGCAGTGTGTAAATGTGCTTTTACTATACAAGATGCTGTACATACAAAACTATTACAATATTAGGAATATACTACAAGACTGACAGATTTCTATAACAAGCAAAATGCCTACAAAATAGAACAGCCTATGGTCTATAACTACAAATACATTTAAAGGTTACTTAACTTGGATTACGCTTTGTTCATGATCTCCATTGGCAATGATTCTTCTTGGAGATCAGGTCCTGTTCTTCTTCATGATCTTACAGCAACATGGTGTGTGTCTCCTAGCTTCCTAGCTTATGCCCTGTTTTTATGTGTGCTGTTTACCATTGTTACCAAACAGAAAACATAGCTGTAGCTGTATTTCAACAATAGCATTGAATACAACAATGCTATCTACCTATTGTCTACTCAAAACCAAACCTGTAATCTAAACTGTAATTCTTTTAGTTTGAGAGCTGAAAGAAATCTAAACAAGTAATGCCTTACTTGTTTACTGAATACAGGTAATGTACTAAATACAACAATGGTATCTAATCCCATTGTCATTTGTTTGAGAAATCTACTCAAACAAAATGCTGACAGGTAATCTGACCAACTCACTATTACAAAATTGTCCCATGTATCCTATGTCTGATCAATATAATAAAAATCATATTTTTAACAAATGCAATACATTCCGCCCTATGATTTTTATTTTTTCTCTCTCAGACCACACAGAAAATCTCTTCATTACTAAAAACTCAATATACACATGAATTTTCCTTAAATGCAACCCCTCCCATATTTCTGTCACTGGGAAGGTGTTTCAGTCTTTGGATAAAAGTTCATTAGAAAGTCCATTCTAAAGTTCTTTAGAAACAAGTCCAGGCTTGGAATACATCAAAAGGCCTTGTTCTCCACAGCTCTTGCGATCTTCCGTCATTCTTTCCATCATGTAACCACTTTTTCTCTAGTCTTCCTATGGATCAAATCGGAGACAGCCTGTGGAGTGGAAAACAAAGCGGATTATCTGTTCCTTCTAACAATACATAAACAGTAGATCCTGGCCCTTCAGCTACAATCTCTCCTCTACATGGCTTCTTGCCTGGATATCTGACCAATACTTTGCCACCTGCCTGTATGCACCTCTGACCCTCCCAAAGAACATCAATAGGGAGGAGAGGAAATATACTGATATTTCCCAGAAAATCACTGCTGTTTATTTTGGAAGGTTTGATGTTATGTAGCCTCACTTTCCACTCTTGCTGAGAAGTATCGACTAACCAGTCAGAGTCCCAGCCACTGTCTTGAAGCTCATCTGCCAATGCAAATATAACTTCAAACCTTCCTGCCAGATTCCCTCTCATTCCTAGATAGGCTTCAGCTTCAGATACGTCACTCTTGGTTTCTATGTCATGGGAAGCAGTAACATGGTATCTGTTAAACCCTGTTCTTTCAGGAACCTTACATAAATACTGAACTCTGCACTCCAGCTGTGGAATCTGTGCCTCAGCCCCTACCATCCTCTCATATGGTGTGCTTTTGGCTATTGGCCTAGAATTTAACAACATGACTGCCTGTGTGAGGACCTGATCCCACCCCCTTAGTGTATGTGTGGGTGTAATTTTGCATATCTGGTCCTTCAATAGCCCGTTGTATCTTTCAATCAAACCAGCTGCCTGTGGATGGTATGGGATGTGGCACAACCAGTACACTCCAGAATCTTTGGCCCACTGCTGTACTGTTAATCCGGTGAAGTGTGAGCCATTATCACTTTGGACTAGGGATGAGCTTCGAGTTCGAGTCGAACTCATGTTCGACTCGAACATTGCCTGTTCGCCCGTCCGCCGAACAGCGAACAAATTGGGGTGTTCGCGGCAAATTCGAAAAGTCTATGGGAGAAATCTAAAGTGCTAATTATAAAGGCTTATATGCAAGTTATTGTCCTAAAAAGTGTTTGGGGACCCGGGTCCTGCCCCAGGGGACATGTATCAATGCAAAAAGAAGTTTTAAAAACGGCCGTTTTTTCGGGAGCAGTGATTTTAATAATGCTTAAAATGAAAAAAAAAAAGTGAAATATTCCTTTAAATTTCGTACCTGGGGGGTGTGTATGATATGCATGTGAAGTGGCGCATGTTTCCCGTGCTTAGAACTGTCCCTGCAAAAAATGTCATTTTTGAAAGAAAAAAATGCATTTAAAACTGACTCGCGGCTATTAATGAATTGTCGGCTCCCGGCAATACATACAAAAGTCATTGATAAAAAAAAAAAAAAAAAGCGTAGGGGTTCCCCAGAATTCAATTACCAGGCCCTTCAGGTCTGGAATGGATATTAAGGGGAACCCCGCCGCAAATTTAAAAAAAAATTGACGTGGGGTTCCCCCAAATATCCATTCCAGGCCCTTCAGATCTGGCATGGATTTTAAGGGGAACTCCACCCCAAAAAATGGCGTGGAGTCCCCCTAAAAATCCATACCAGACCCCTTATCCGAGCACGCAACCTGGCCGGCCGCAGGGGAAAAGGGGGGGACGAGAGAGCGCCCCCCCTCCCTCCTGAACCGTACCAGGCCACATGCCCTCAACATGGGGAGGATGTCCCCATGTTGATGGGGACAAGGGCCTCATCCCCACAACCCTTGCCCGGTGGTTGTGGGGGTCTGCGGGTGGGGGGCTTATCGGAATCTGGAAGACCCCCTTAACAAAGGGGACCCCCAGATCCCGGCCCCCTCCTATGTGAATTGGTAAGGGGTACATTGTACCCCTACCATTTCACGAAGAAAGTGTAAAAAAATGTTTAAAAAAACACACAAACACCTTGAAAAAGTCCTTTATTAAAAAAAAAAAAAAAAACATTCCAGCGGTGAAATCCAGTGTCCCGTGGCGATCCCGATGTCCAGCGCTGTCCTTCATTGGTTGTGCCTGAGCGGACCTGATGGGGAACTCCCTCTCAGTATTTTAAATGTATAGACCCGCCCCTTCTTAAGTTCCCCATCAGGTCCGCTCAGCGGACCAGATGCGGAACATGAGAAGGGGCGGGTCTATACATGTATTACCAAAGTGAGAGCAGTTCCCCATCAGGTCCGCCCCCTCGGTATGTCGGACCCGCCTACGTCATTGGCTTGAGCGGGGAACTTCCTTCACTGTGTAATTTAAATTTACATAGTGAAGGAAGTTCCCCGCTCAAGCCAATGACGTAGGCGGGTCCGACATACCGAGGGGGCGGACCTGATGGGGGACTGCTCTCACTTTGGTAATACATGTATAGACCCGCCCCTTCTCATGTTCCGCATCTCGTCCGCTGAGCGGACCTGATGGGGAACTTAAGAAGGGGCGGGTCTATACATTTAAAATACTGAGAGGGAGTTCCCCATCAGGTCCGCTCAGGCACAACCAATGAAGGACAGCGCTGGACATCGGGATCGCCGCGGGACACTGGATTTCACTGCTGGAATTTTTTTTTTGTTTTTTTTTTTAATAAAGGACTTTTTCAAGGTGTTTGTGTGTTTTTTTAAACATTTTTTTACGCTTTCTTTGTGAAATGGTAGGGGTACAATGTACCCCTTACCAATTCACATAGGGGGGGGCCGGGATCTGGGGGTCCCCTTTGTTAAAGGGGTCTTCCAGATTCCGATAAGCCCCCCGCCCGCAGACCCCCACAACCACCGGGCAAGGGTTGTGGGGATGAGGCCCTTGTCCCCATCAACATGGGGACATCCACCCCATGTTGAGGGCATGTGGCCTGGTATGGTTCAGGAGGGAGGGGGGGCCGCTCTCTCTTCCCCCCCTTTTCCCCTGCGGCCGGCCAGGTTGCGTGCTCGGATAAGGGGTCTGGTATGGATTTTTAGGGGGACTCCACGCCATTTTTTTTTAAAATTTGGGGTGGAGTTCCCCTTAAAATCCATGCCAGATCTGAAGGGCCTGGAATGGATATTTGGGGGAACCCCACGTCAATTTTTTTTTAAATTTGAGGCGGGGTTCCCCTTAATATCCATTCCAGACCTGAAGGGCCTGGTAATTGAATTCTGGGGAACCCCCACGCTTTTTTTTTTTTTTTTATCAATGACTTTTGTATGTATTGCCGGGAGCCGACAATTCATTAATAGCCGCGAGTCAGTTTTAAATGCATTTTTTTCTTTCAAAAATGACATTTTTTGCAGGGACAGTTCTAAGCACGGGAAACATGCGCCACTTCACATGCATATCATACACACCCCCCAGGTACGAAATTTAAAGGAATATTTCACTTTTATTTTTTCATTTTAAGCATTATTAAAATCACTGCTCCCGAAAAAACGGCCGTTTTTAAAACTTCTTTTTGCATTGATACATGTCCCCTGGGGCAGGACCCGGGTCCCCAAACACTTTTTAGGACAATAACTTGCATATTAGCCTTTATAATTAACACTTTAGATTTCGAACGTTCGAGTCCATTGTATTTAATAGGGTTCTAAAGTTTACACGAACATTTTGTCTGTTTGCAGGTTCTGGTGCGAACCGAACAGGGGGGTGTTCGGCTCATCCCTGCTTTGGACTTGTTTGGGACAACCATAAGCAACGACAAGTTTCTGAAGCAGTTGAAGCGTTGCGGCTTGATCTGCACATTTGCAAGGATGAACAAGCATAAGTCCTGAATAGGTGTCCACTAGTGATGAGCCGAACACCCCCGGGTTCGGTTCGCACCAGAACCCGCGAACGGACCGAAAGTTCGAACGAACATTAGAACCCTATTAAATACAATGGATGCGAACGTTCGAATTCTAAAGTGCTAATTATAACAACTATTATGCATGTTATTGTCATAAATAGGGTTTGGGAACCCGGGTTGTGCACCAGGGGACATGTATCAATGCAAAAAGAAGTTTTAAAAACGGTCGTTTTTCGGGAGCAGTCATTTTAATGATGCATAAAGTGAAAAAAAAAAAGTCAAATATTCCTTTAAATATCGTACCTGGGGGGTGTCTAAAGTATGCCTGTGAAGTGCCACGTGTTTCCCGTGTTTAGAACTGTCCCTGCACAAAATGACACTTCTAAAGGAAAAAAAAGCCATTTAAAACTGCTTGCGGCTTTAATGTAATGTCTGGTCCCGGTAATATGGATGAAATTCTTTAAGAAAAATGGCATAGCTACCCCATGACCCCCCCCCTACCCCAGCCCATTACCAGCCCCTTTGGGTCTTGTATGGATATTAAGGGGAACCCCGCACATAAAATAAAAAAGGCCCTATATACTCTGAACAGCCGTATACAGGCGGTGCATACAAGACAGGGACTGTAGGTTTGTTCTTATGTAGAATCTGTTTGTAATTTTGAACAGGTACATTGTTGAAGTGTAGCTCCAGCCCAAAAATCTATTTTTAAACTTTTTGGGAAACATAGGTAAGGGTTATCACCCCTGTAACATTTGTTTTGCTGTCTGTACCCCTGTTCAGAACATTTCACCTCACTTTCCGTCCCAATGACAACTGTTTTTGAAATGTGGTGTTTTTCTTGAAACAAGGATTGCTGATAAAGCATCAGTACAGATGAGACCCCTTTCTCCCATATTTATTCTTACAGGAGAGAATTTTCCTTTCTAGGGGTAGATTTCCTCTCACTTCCTGTTGTCTTCTTTCGTTTGCAAGTAGGAGTCGTTTGTAAGTTGGATGTTTGAAAGTAGGGACCTGCCGTATATACTCTGCAGAAATAGGCCCCTTAGTTGTTGGTGTTGGCACAACACTGTAAGCACTCAGTTACTCTTGGTTGGTGCTGGAACGCCCTGCTGTCAACTATTATATCAGGAATTTTAATTACATATAATTGTTGAACAGTGGTAGTAAAAATTGGGGCTTTGATGGTGGTGCTGGTGCCACAACACTGTAAGCCCTGACAGTTACTCTTGGTGGGTGCAGCAATGGGCCCTGCTGTGAATTATTAGATCAAGAATTGTAATTACATGCCCCTTTTGAACAGGGGCTGAAAAATTGGGCCTTTCGTGGTGGTGGTGGTGGTGGCGTTGCCACAAGACTGTAAGCCCTCAGAGTTACTCTTGGTGGGTGCAGCAATGGACCCTGCTGTGAATTATTAGATCAAGAATTGTAATTGCATGCCCCTGTTGAACAGGGGCTGAAAAATTGGGCCTTAGGCACTGGTGGCACAACACTACAACCCCTCACAGATACTGTACTTGGAGCACAGCAATGAGCCCTGTTGCAAAGTATTGCTTCAAAAATTGTAATGACACGCCCCTGTTAAACAGGGGCTGAAAAATTGGGCCTTAGGCACTGGTGCCACAACACTCCAACCCCTCACAGATACTGTACTTGGAGCACAGCAATGAGCCCTATGGCAAATTATTGCTAAAAAAATTGTAATTACACGCCCCTGTAAAACAGGGGCTGAAAAATTGGGCCTTAGCCACTGGTGGCGGCACCCATAAACAAAAATGATCTTCCAAGCTATCATCATCAATCGTATCATTGAGGACTCGGAGGAGGAGGATAGCCAGTCAACATAACAGCACAGGCACTCAGCATCAGCATCAGTCTTGAAGGGATGTGACATGTTAAAATCAATTAGTCTGTTATATCAGCATCAGGTGTGTGGTAGCTGGTGGTGATCCAAGACTGGTTCATCTTGATGAAAGTCAGTCGATCAACCGAGTCGGTGGACAGGCGCACCCTGTGATCCGTGACAAATCCTCCAGCAGCACTGAATGTGCGTTCCGAAAGAACGCTGGATGCAGGACAGGCCAGTAGCTCAATTGCATACTGTGCAAGCTCTGGCCAGTGATCCATCCTCAAGACCCAGTAAGCCAGAGGATTTTCGGTGGGGAAGGTGTCCAAGTCTGACCTTGCCCCTAGATATTCCTGCACCATGTTTATCAGACGCTGGCGATGGTTGCTGGAACCGATCATACTTTGGGGCTGCGGACTAAAGAATTGTCTGAACGCATCGGTCAGACGGCCACCTTCCCCACCGCTCCTTCTTTGACTGGCCGAAGCCTCAGCAACTCGTTGTCCAGGACCAGGAGTTTGTAACCTCCCAGTCTCTGGGAACGCGTTGCACAGACCTTTCTGCAAGGCCTCCCGGAGTTGTCTCATCCTCTGCTCCCTCTGCGACGGTAACATAAGGTCCGCAACCTTACCCTTGTACCGTGGATCAAGGAGAGTGGCCAGCCAGTAATGGTCCCTCTCCTTGATCCGAAGAATACGAGGATCCTTCCGCAGACTTTGCAGGATCAGGGAGGCCATGCAGCGTAGGTTTGCTGAGGCATTCGCTCCGGAGTCCTCTGGGTCACTAAGGACGACATGATCCGCAGCCACCTCCTCCCAGCCACGTACAAGTCCACTGGTTTCTTGGGACTGTAAATCATCCCTAAAAGACTGCTGCTGATGATGCTGAGTGCCAGCCTCCACCTCCATGCTGACACAATCCTCCTCCTCCTCCTCCTCCTCCTCCTCTTCCTGTGCGATGGGTGGGACAGAAGGAACACTGTCTGGGTAAAGGGGGCCTTGAGAGGCAAGGAAGTCCTCCTCTTCCTGCCTCTGTTCTGCCTCAAGTGCCCTGTCCATTATTCCACGCAGCGTGTGCTCCAACAGGTGGACAAGAGGTACAGTGTCACTGATGCATGCACTGTCACTGCTCACCATCCTCGTGGCCTCCTCAAATGGTGCCAGGACAGTGCATGCATCCCTGATCATGCCCCACTGGCGTGGAGAAAAAAAACCAAGCTCCCCTGACCCTGTCCTGGTGCCGTAGTCGCACAGGTACTCATTGATGGCCCTCTGCTGCGTGTGCAGCCGCTGCAGCATGGCCAACGTTGAGTTCCACCTGGTGGGCATGTCACATATAAGGCGGTTCTTGGGCAGGTTCAACTCCTTTTGCAGCTCAGCCAGGCGAGCACTGGCATTATAAGATCTGCGGAAATGCACACAGACTTTCCTGGCCTGCCTCAGGACATCCTGTAAGCCCGGGTACCTGCCCAAGAACCGCTGCACCACCAGGTTAAGGACGTGAGCCACACAGGGCACATGGGTCAGTTGTCCCTGTCGGAGGGCGGAGAGGAGGTTGGTGCCATTGTCGCAAACCACCATTCCTGGCTTAAGCTGGCGTGGCGTCAACCACCTCTCGGCCTGGCCCTGCAGAGCAGACAGGACCTCTGCCCCAGTGTGGCTTCTGTCCCCCAAACACACCAGCGCAAGCACGGCATGGCATCTTTTTGCCTGCGTACTTGCGTAGCCCCGTGAACGGCTACGGAGCACCGCTGGTTCATAGGACAAACCACAGGAAGAGGCCATGGAGGAAGAAGAAGAGGAGGGGGTGGAGGAGAGAGGTGTGTCACAACCAGTAGTAGCATTTTGGAGGCGTGGCGGTGGGACAACCTCCAACACTACTGCACCTTGTCCTGCATCCTTCCCAGCTGCCAAAAGAGTGACCCAATGGGCCGTGAAAGAAAGGTAACGTCCCTGTCCATGCCTGCTGGACCATGAGTCAGCGGTAATATGCACCTTACCGCTGACCGCCCTGTCCAGCGAGGCCAAGACATTGCCTTCCACATGCCGGTAGAGAGCCGGAATAGCCTTCCGTGAGAAAAAGTGGCGTTTGGGAACCTGCCACTGAGGAACCGCACATTGCACAAACTCACGGAAGGGGGCCGAGTCTACCAACTGAAAAGGCAGCAGTTGAAGCGCTAGCAATTTAGCCAAGCTAGCATTCAACCGCTGGGCATGTGGATGGCTGGGAGTGAACTTCTTTCGACGGTCCAGCAGCTGGGGCAGGGAAATTTGCCTGCTAGAATCGGACGTCGGTGTACTGCTAGCAGAGTGGCCGCAAGTACTTGGCTGTGACACACCTAATTCTACACCTTCATTCCTCTCAGTGCATGTTTCAGAGAGGACTGAAGTTATAGTGGGGTTGGAGATCCCAGCTGATGCGGTGCAAGGAGAGGTCCGCTTTGTTCTTTGGTGTGGGTCTTTGAGGTAGGCTTGCCAACGAGCTGCATGGCAGGTCAACATATGTCTGGTCAGGCATGTGGTACCCAAGCGGCTGATGTTTTGGCCACGCGATATACGCTTGAGACATATGTTGCAAACAGCAGCTGTGCGATCTGATGCACTAGCCTCAAAAAAGGCCCACACCAAAGAACTTTTTGAATGACGGGCAGAGGCAGCGCCCTGCACAGGCGGAGCTCTGCGGTGTGATTCCGTCGGTGTACTGCCCTTACGCTGGCCACCAAAGGGCATCCTGCCTCGTTGGAGATGTGCCTCCTCCTCATCCTCCTCCTCCTCCTCTCTCCTATTAGGCACCCACGTGGAGTCAGTGACCTCATCATCACCTCCCTCCTCATCACTGGAGCCAATCTGGCAGTATGCTGCAGCTGCTGGAACATGACTGCCAGATTGGTGTCCTTCTTGAGCATCCCCTCTGTCTGCTCTCACGCTACTGCCTTCCTCTAGCTGGGTTTCATCATCAGACCCTTCGAAACTCTGGGCATCCTCCTGGAGCATGTACCCAACACTGTGCTGAAACAGTTCGGGGGACTCCTCAGGAGGAGGACATGGTGGGTCTAGGGAAGGAGTGACTGATGATGAGTCTGACATTGATACCAGGGAAGAGGACGCTTTGGCAGCTGCTTTTCCAGTACCCTGAGCCTGGGTGAGAGAGGATGAGGAGGAGGAGGAGGGCTTGGTCATCCACTCTACCAAGTCTTCGGCATGATGTGGCTCAACATGTCCAGCTGCCGAAAAGAAGGACAAGCGTGTCCCATGGCCATGTGCTGATGACAATGCACCGCGTCCACGACCAGCACTGTTGCCCCCAGACACAGAGCCTGCTTGCCCTCTTTTATTGCCTCCTGACTGTCTGCCTCTCCTTGTTTGCCTTCCAGACATTCTAATAGATGGCCTGCAGGGAGATGGGAAAAAAGCAATAAGGGCTACCTTCAGGTGTCCTTCTCTGTCCCTTGAAACAAGGACTTTGACAGTGAAAGAAACTGACACACTCTCCCTACCTACAGTTTTCTGTCCCTAGAAAAAATGTTTTTTTTAAGCACAATTTAGCACAAGGAGAATTACCTCACTGTCCTTCCAGGTCCCTGGAAACAAGGACTTTGACAGTGAAAGAAACTGACACACTCTCCCTACCTACAGTTTTCTGTCCCTAGAAAAAATGTTTTTTTTAAGCACAATTTAGCACAAGGAGAATTCACTCACTGTCCTTCCAGGTCCCTGGAAACAAGGACTTTGACAGTGAAAGAAACTGACACACTCTCCCTACCTACAGTTTTCTGTCCCTAGAAAAAATGTTTTTTTTAAGCACAATTTAGCACAAGGAGAATTACCTCACTGTCCTTCCAGGTCCCTGGAAACAAGGACTTTGACAGTGAAAGAAACTGACACACTCTCCCTACCTACAGTTTTCTGTCCCTAGAAAAAATGTTTTTTTTAAGCACAATTTAGCACAAGGAGAATTACCTCACTGTCCTTCCAGGTCCCTGGAAACAAGGACTTTGACAGTGAAAGAAACTGACACACTCTCCCTACCTACAGTTTTCTGTCCCTAGAAAAAATGTTTTTTTTAAGCACAATTTAGCACAAGGAGAATTACCTCACTGTCCTTCCAGGTCCCTGGAAACAAGGACTTTGACAGTGAAAGAAACTGACACACTCTCCCTACCTACAGTTTTCTGTCCCTAGAAAAAATGTTTTTTTTAAGCACAATTTAGCACAAGGAGAATTACCTCACTGTCCTTCCAGGTCCCTGGAAACAAGGACTTTGACAGTGAAAGAAACTGACACACTCTCCCTACCTACAGTTTTCTGTCCCTAGAAAAAATGTTTTTTTAAGCACAATTTAGCACAAGGAGAATTACCTCACTGTCCTTCCAGGTCCCTGGAAACAAGGACTTTGACAGTGAAAGAAACTGACACACTCTCCCTACCTACAGTTTTCTGTCCCTAGAAAAAATGTTTTTTTTAAGCACAATTTAGCACAAGGAGAATTACCTCACTGTCCTTCCAGGTCCCTGGAAACAAGGACTTTGACAGTGAAAGAAACTGACACACTCTCCCTACCTACAGTTTTCTGTCCCTAGAAAAAATGTTTTTTTTAAGCACAATTTAGCACAAGGAGAATTACCTCACTGTCCTTCCAGGTCCCTGGAAACAAGGACTTTGACAGTGAAAGAAACTGACACACTCTCCCTACCTACAGTTTTCTGTCCCTAGAAAAAATGTTTTTTTTAAGCACAATTTAGCACAAGGAGAATTCACTCACTGTCCTTCCAGGTCCCTGGAAACAAGGACTTTGACAGTGAAAGAAACTGACACACTCTCCCTACCTACAGTTTTCTGTCCCTAGAAAAAATGTTTTTTTTAAGCACAATTTAGCACAAGGAGAATTACCTCACTGTCCTTCCAGGTCCCTGGAAACAAGGACTTTGACAGTGAAAGAAACTGACACACTCTCCCTACCTACAGTTTTCTGTCCCTAGAAAAAATGTTTTTTTTAAGCACAATTTAGCACAAGGAGAATTACCTCACTGTCCTTCCAGGTCCCTGGAAACAAGGACTTTGACAGTGAAAGAAACTGACACACTCTCCCTACCTACAGTTTTCTGTCCCTAGAAAAAATGTTTTTTTTTAAGCACAATTTAGCACAAGGAGAATTACCTCACTGTCCTTCCAGGTCCCTGGAAACAAGGACTTTGACAGTGAAAGAAACTGACACACTCTCCCTACCTACAGTTTTCTGTCCCTAGAAAAAATGTTTTTTTTAAGCACAATTTAGCACAAGGAGAATTACCTCACTGTCCTTCCAGGTCCCTGGAAACAAGGACTTTGACAGTGAAAGAAACTGACACACTCTCCCTACCTACAGTTTTCTGTCCCTAGAAAAAATGTTTTTTTTAAGCACAATTTAGCACAAGGAGAATTCACTCACTGTCCTTCCAGGTCCCTGGAAACAAGGACTTTGACAGTGAAAGAAACTGACACACTCTCCCTACCTACAGTTTTCTGTCCCTAGAAAAAATGTTTTTTTTAAGCACAATTTAGCACAAGGAGAATTACCTCACTGTCCTTCCAGGTCCCTGGAAACAAGGACTTTGACAGTGAAAGAAACTGACACACTCTCCCTACCTACAGTTTTCTGTCCCTAGAAAAAATGTTTTTTTTAAGCACAATTTAGCACAGGGAGAATTACCTCACTGTCCTTCCAGGTCCCTGGAAACAAGGACTTTGACAGTGAAAGAAACTGACACACTCTCCCTACCTACAGTTTTCTGTCCCTAGAAAAAATGTTTTTTTTAAGCACAATTTAGCACAAGGAGAATTACCTCACTGTCCTTCCAGGTCCCTGGAAACAAGGACTTTGACAGTGAAAGAAACTGACACACTCTCCCTACCTACAGTTTTCTGTCCCTAGAAAAAATGTTTTTTTTAAGCACAATTTAGCACAAGGAGAATTCACTCACTGTCCTTCCAGGTCCCTGGAAACAAGGACTTTGACAGTGAAAGAAACTGACACACTCTCCCTACCTACAGTTTTCTGTCCCTAGAAAAAATGTTTTTTTTAAGCACAATATAGCACAAGCACAAAACACACTGACACTCTCCCTACCTATCCTTCTCTTTCCCTAAACTAAAGGAATCCAGGTTAAGCAAGAAAGAAATAAAAGTCACTGTCCCTGCCTATGCTGCTCTATCCCTGCTCCGGAACACACTACACTAGGCCGCCGTGCTGGCGGCCTTTTATAGTGTGGGGCGTGTACTAAACCCCCTCAGCAATAATTGGCCACAGGCATCCTGCCTGTGGCCAATCATTGCTCTCCTCGCTGCCGGCGCTGTGATTGGCCAAGCATGCGGGGTCACAGTGCATGCTTGGCCAATCACAGCGCCTGGATGACACTGCGATGGCGTAGTGCATTGTGGGCCGTTCGCGTCACTCGAATTTGGCGCGAACGGCCCAAATCATTCGATCTTCGTCGAACGATCGAACAGCCGATGTTCGAGTCGAACGTATGTTCGACTCGAACACGAACCTCATCCCTAGTGTCCACTGCAGTGCAACAATATCTCAGTCCATTGTTTCCCCGGGGCAGGGGACCGATGAAGTCAATCTGCCAGATCTCTGCAGGCCTCTCGCCCTTCTTAATCGACCCAGTGGAGTACTTTTGCAATGGCCATTGTCGCACTTCTCCACACACTGTACAGTTCCCTATTACAGTCTTTATCATGTCCATGGATATAGGCAATCCTCTCTGCTGTGCCCATTCATATGTTGCTTTCTGCCCCAAATGTCCAGATTGTTTGTGGGCCCAGTTGGCCAAGTTCATCAAAACAGGATCAATTGGCACAACTGCCTTCACTTTTGCGATTTCATCTGCAACTCTGTTATAGTTCTCAAAGTCTGGTACTAGGGGCACATGTGCATCAACATGCCCCACTTTTATGGTGCGGGAGTGAGCTTCCTTCCAGATGTAGTCCCAGACTTCCTTGCCTCCCCACACCACCTTTCCATGAATCATCCATTCATTGGACTTCCACGTGGGCATCCAAGTTGTCAGTCCTTTAAAAACCGCCCAGCTGTCAGTGTAGATAGTGACATGGGAAGAAGGATCCTCCTGAAGAGTCATCACTACAGCTTTCAACTCTGCATACTGACTGGACCCTCCGATTCCGGACTCCTGCAGGACTGTGTCTGTACTTGGATTGTAGGCTGCTGCTGTCCATTTACGCCAAGACGAGGCGATTATGGCTGAACCATCAGTGAACCACGCTGACTCCTTCATGTCTTCTGACAGAGACTCAAAGGGAGGAGCCTCTTGAATGGGGGATGACTGCAGCACAGGAATTTCTTCTTCTGGCCGGGTGCTGGTAAAAGTAACAAGCCCTGCCAACTGTTTTGAAATGTCTCTAACATCCCCAGCTGCAATACCCCCTCTTTCAGTGTCTGGTTCTGGGCTACAGCTGCCCTAGTGGTCAGTCCATTATCTCTCACCCATCCTGCTATTGGCAATGCAGTATGGATGGTGACTGTGTCCTTTCCTGTAATGGTCTCTACATGTTGAAGTGCTGTGTAGGCCCCAAACAGGTACTTCTCTAAGGGCGTGTATCTCGTCTGTACCCCTGTCAGTTGTTTGGACCAAAATCCAATAGGTATTGCTCTCAGTCCTTTCTTTTCATTTGGCTGCCACAGACTCCAAGATATGGTACCATTCTGCTCCACTACATCCAGCTGAAATGGTACTCCTGGTCTCACGGGTCCCAATCCCTGATGCTGCAAAATAGCTTCTTTAGCAGCCAGGAATGCAGTCCGCTGCTCTGAACCCCATGAGAACTCAGTCTTTTTTCTGGTAACATTGTATATAGGCCTCAGAATCAGTCCAAGATGTGGAATGAACGATCTCCAGAATCCCACAACTCCAATGAACTTCTGTGCCTCCTTTTTGGTAGTAGGGGGCAACAGCGCCTGGATAGTTTGCACAACTGTCTCTGGAACCTTCCTCTGTATCCCAGTCCACATCATTCCTAGGAATTTAACCTCTGTGGCAGGTCCTTGGACTTTGTCTCTGTTGATAGCCCTCCCTCTGTTCTCCAAGTGCTGTATCAGCAGGTGCAGTGCTTCAGTTACATCTTCTTTTGTCCCAGAGATCATGATGTCATCAATGTAGTGAAACACAGCGACTTTCAAATACAGGGTACTTAAATCTCGGGCAATCAGTCCATGACAAATCGTTGGAGAATGAAGATAGCCTTGCGGAAGGACAGTGAAAGTGTACTGGCGGCCGTCCCACACCAGAACAAACTGGTCTTGACAATCTGGGTCTATCAAAATTGAAAAGAAAGCATTAGCCAGGTCTATCACAGCATGATATTCTCCTGCATCTTTAGCAATTTTCTCAACAATTGAGATCATATCTGGTACAGCTGACTTCAATGGAGGTGCCACTTTGTTTAGACCTCTGTAATCCACAGTCATTCTATATGTCCCATCAGGTTTCTTTACTGGGAACACGGGCGACGAGAAAGGACTTACAGCAGGTCTAAGGATCCCTACTCTCAACAGTTCTTGAATAGTCTCCCCAATTTCTTTGTGGCCTCCAGGAAGTCTGTACTGCTTGAGACAGACTGGCTTCTCTGGTGGAGGAATGTAGACAGGGGTCCATTTCGCATGACCTCTGACCACAGCCTTCACAGCCCTTACCAGATACGCTTTATCAGGATACCCGAATGTGAATGTACCTCTTTCAGTCTGAATTGACTGACCTTGAAGTACATCCATCCCAAGAATATTTTCGGGTAACTCTGATATCAAAACATTTGTCATAAATCCTGATCCCTTGCCAATAGCCAATTTCACCCGTATCCTAACTGCTGGTGTAGTTTGCCCTCCCAAACCTTCTACATAAGTCAATTCTCCTTTGTGATGGGAAGGATTTCCTTGCAAAAGTGTAACTTCAGCTCCACTATCAACTAAAGCCATTACATGTGTAGGAGAAGATGACTTCCCCCACCATACAGTGACAGGTGCATATGGGCGTCGGTCTCCTGCTGTCACTGCCCTTGCTGCTATTGAACCTCCCAATCCCCTTTTCTGATTCTCTCTAACTCCTCCCCAGGATAAAGGGATTTGGGTTTGGGTTCATGTTCACTTTTGGGAATTGGTTTGGGGCTAACAGGAGGGGTCTGTTCTGTTTCCTCTAAGTCTAGGCTGATGTTATCTTCACTAGGAGTAGTGTTACTAACCCTGACAGTTTTACCTACTAAATGTTTCCACCTCTTCAGCATTTCTGCAGTAGGAATGCCATTTATCTCATCTCTAGGTACTCCTGCCTTTAATAGGTCCACCCACATTTCTTTCCTAGAAACAACTAGAGAAATTTGAGAAATCTACTCAAACAAATGACAATGGGATTAGATACCATTGTTGTATTTAGTACATTACCTGTATTCAGTAAACAAGTAAGGCATTACTTGTTTAGATTTCTTTCAGCTCTCAAACTAAAAGAATTACAGTTTAGATTACAGGTTTGGTTTTGAGTAGACAATAGGTAGATAGCATTGTTGTATTCAATGCTATTGTTGAAATACAGCTACAGCTATGTTTTCTGTTTGGTAACAATGGTAAACAGCACACATAAAAACAGGGCATAAGCTAGGAAGCTAGGAGACACACACCATGTTGCTGTAAGATCATGAAGAAGAACAGGACCTGATCTCCAAGAAGAATCATTGCCAATGGAGATCATGAACAAAGCGTAATCCAAGTTAAGTAACCTTTAAATGTATTTGTAGTTATAGACCATAGGCTGTTCTATTTTCTAGGCATTTTGCTTGTTATAGAAATCTGTCAGTCTTGTAGTATATTCCTAATATTGTAATAGTTTTGTATGTACAGCATCTTGTATAGTAAAAGCACATTTACACACTGCAGAAGTCTCAGCTTCCTTGTTATACCACAGAGTAACCTTGCGCAATACAACAATATGGCCGACCTCCACGGAACTTGACTGGGGAATAAACTCACTCTTCACACTTTCAACCGCAGACACATCCCGGACTCGAGCCCCCACGTATAGTGCACCCACCCCAGACTTTACCTGCTTTTCTTAACTTGGCTCCTCCGCAGGAAAGACTGAGGCACACCGCACTACATGCCCGTACCCTCCTGGATAGGGAGGTTGAGCGGTGTTAGTTTTCTTGGGCCTGCCTGCGGCTGGTGTTTGAATCCTCCCGAGCTGATCTCACTTCTGGCTTGGCCAGAAGCAAGTCCTTAATTCTCCCCAGTAAAGCCACTGTCCACACCAACTGAAAGTACAACTTCTGTATTTATTTCACATGGATAATAAATAGTCCCTTTAAGAGCAGACAGGTTGAGACGAGATATAGGTCAGATAAGGAGGGAGAGAGGTCCAGGCACAAACTCAAATCTTGGTTCTCTTACTGTTCTGATATGCACAAACAGGTTTGGCGTGCGATCTTTATCGCAGACCTAATGAATATGAAAGTCACTGCCACTGACTTGTTGAAGATGGTCACTGCCACTGACCGGGTGAATAGGGCCTTGCCCTTTTTGGTCACTGCCACTGACCTGGTGTGCGTAGATTCCCTGCCACTATGACCTACAGAACATGCACATACGGTACTCACTGTACCCATTGCAGTCTCACTGTGCCCGAGTACCTGCATTCTTGACAGTCCATTTTTTAAAAGTCATGGCTTTCTCCTGGCGTTCCGTTCCGTGATAGGCATTTGAGACTGTGTTCCGCCTATAACGGAGGTCCTCTCATCCTCAGAAAGTTTCCCAGCAGACACTGTGTTCAGTGTTCCGCTAATCGCGGACGTCCTCTTGTTCGAGGATGAAAGAAAGTCCGTGATTGGTGGAACACTGAACACAGTGTCTGCTGGGAAACTGAGTCTGAGGATGAGCGGACCTCCGTGATAGGCGGAACACAGTTTCAAATGCCTATCACGGAACGGAACGCCAGGAGAAAGCCATGACTTTTAAAAAATGGACTGTCAAGAATGCAGGTACTCGGGCACAGTGAGACTGCAATGGGCACAGTGAGTACCATATGGCACAGTGAGACTGCAATGGGCACAGTGAGTACCGTATGGCACAGTGAGACTGCAATGGGCACAGTGACTACCGTTTGGCACAGTGAGGCTGCAATGGGCACAGTGAGTACCGTATGGCACAGTGAGACTGCAATGGGCACAGTGAGGTATGGCACAGTGAGACTGCAATGGTGTCAGGGAAACATTCAACCCAGCCGTACCAGTCAGCGCCCAGTGCGCACGCGCGTTGTAACGACGCTTCGGCACATGCGCGCGCACGGGTCAGTACTCCGGCATTCACGGGTGCGCGCGCCGACGCAACGCCGCGTGCACGTGCGCGCTGCGGCGCCAATCAGATTACAATCCGTTGCTTCTGCTCTGCTTCCCAGGACGACTGGTCTTCTTTGCTTCCATACGCTGAATTTGCGTACAATAACTCCATCCATTCGACCACCAGCCAGACTCCTTTCTGGGCCAACTTCGGTTTCCACCCTCCTTTCCTCCCTGATGACATTCCTGAAAGTCCCGTCCCTGCCGTTCAGGACCGGATAGCCTCTGTCCAATCTAACTTCCTAAAATTGCAAGAAATGATGCGGAACGCTCAGAATGCCTAAAAAAAATACTATGATAAAGGAAGGAAAGAAAATCCTGTTTTCAAAACTGGGGAAGAAGTGTGGCTTTCCGCTACCAACCTCAAACTACCAATCCCCTCACGGAAGTTGGGACCAAAATTCATTGGCCCTTTCAAGATCAAGCGGGCAATCAACCCTGTGGCCTTCGAATTGGCACTACCTGAATCTTACAGGATACACCCGGTCTTCCACACATCCTTGTTGAAGCCTGTTGTCCCCAACTCTTTTCCAGGAAGAGAGGCTCCACCTCCTCTACCAGTAGAGGTAGATGGTGAATGTGAGTATGAAGTGGAATCTATTCTGGGGTGTAGAAAAAGAGGTAGGCAACTGCAGTATTTGGTCAAGTGGAAGGGGTATCCTCCTGAAGACAATTCTTGGGAACCATCTGTAAATCTCCATGCTCCCCGTTTAATCCGAACTTTTCACTTAGAGCATCCCAAATTGATGTCTAGTTTGGGCGTCCGGAGCCCGCCCCTCGGGGGGGGGCACTGTCAGGGAAACATTCAACCCAGCCATACCAGTCAGCGCCCAGTGCGCACGCGCGGTGTAACGACGCTTCGGCGCATGCGCGCGCACGGGTCAGTACTCCAGCATTCATGGGTGCGCGCGCCGACGCAACGCCGCGTGCACGTGCGCGCTGGGGCGCCAATCAGATTACAGGCGGGTATATTTAAAGAGGCACAAATCCACTGACAGGTTGCTGGTTTGTTGTCAGCTTTCCTGTGAATCCTGTTTCCTGAAAACCTGTTTGAAAACCCTGTTGTGACCCGGATCGGCCTGACTACCTCTCTCATCTCTCCTGGACCCGACCTTCTACTTGTTTTACGGACTTCTGCCTTCTACATGTGTTTGACCCTTGGCTTGTGACCCGGATCTGCTGTCTTCTCCAGCCCTTGACCCCCCTCTGCTTGCACTTGGATCCTCCTTGTAATCCTCAACTCTGATCTGATCCCTGTACCTATCTGGACTCTTCCATCAGCAGCTTTAAAACCCTGGATCTGCATCTCCAGCCGCGATGGGTTTCCAACAATCCCTGCTGGATCTGATTATCTGGACTGTTACCACTAAGTTCCGGTTTAACCCTGCCACCGCCTGGTGTCTAACCTCCAGCACCTTCATGGACTTCTCAAGTTATCTCAGCCTGCTTTTTCAAGTCTACTCCACCTGCTGGTCACCAGTGCCTCTTCTCGCCATTCTCTCCCTGTCTCACTTCCAGGGGGCGGAGTGCGTCAAGTTGCAAGGGTGAACCGCTCTCGGCATCTCTGCCTCGGTAAGTACCTAACGTGACAGTACAAACCAGCCAGATGTCTGAGGCCGACAGAGCGCGTTCCCCGTTCGAGAACCTCTGCCAGCAGGTGTCCGCACTGACCGACGCCGTTCAAAAATTACAAGAGGGATATACCCAGATGGATGGCCGCCTGCAGCAACTCCCCGGGCCTTTAGGTCTAGCATCCCCAGTCGCCACCGTCACCAATCCTGCCGCCACCTCACAAGCCACAGTGAGCCCCACTGTACTGATGACCACCCCTGAACCCAGGGTCCCCATGCCGGAACGGTTCTCGGGCATCCGCAAGAAATACCGGGCGTTCAAAAACGCTTGCTCCCTTTACCTCGCTCTTCAGCCCAGGACTTTTTCTTCTGAGGTGGTAAAGGTAGGGTTCGTCATTTCTCTCTTGACTGATGAACCACAAGCCTGGGCCCACAGTTTGATGGAGCAAAGTAGCCCTGTATTGAACTCTGTGGACACTTTCTTTGAGAATATGGCTCAGTTATATGACGACCCCCAACGCACAGCCACAGCTGAGTCTGTTCTTCACAACCTACTCCAGGGAAAAAGACCAGTGGAAGACTACACGGCGGAATTCCGGAAGTAGTCAGTTGATACCGGCTGGAATGAAGCAGCCCTCAAATACCAGTACCTCCAAGGTCTATCCGAAGCTCTCAAGGATGAGTTGGCTAGGATTGGCACTCCCTCTTCCCTGGAAGAATTGATCCAATCTGTCACACAACTTGACAGGCGCTTGCGTGAGCGACGCTCTGAGCGTTTTCAGACCACCCGTCCCAACTGGACCCTTCCCAGATCAGGCCCTGCTCATCCACCCGTTCAGACTCCTGCAGCTTCATCCCTTCCTGAACCAGAGCCTATGCAACTCGGATTAGTCCGCCCTCCTCTCTCTCCCGAAGAAAAGCAGCGCAGGCGTCAAGCCAACCTATGCCTTTACTGTGGGAGCGCCGGTCACTTCCTTCGCAACTGTCCAGTGAGACCTAGTAAGCCTCCTCCTAAAGACATTCTGAATTACCAGGTTTCTGGCTTTCCACAAACTTATGTTGTCCTTTTTCTCTCCTTACAGCTACCGGAAGGAACAACCCGCCTACCGGCGATTATTGACTCCGGAGCCTGCAGTTGCTTCCTGGACTCTGCACTAGCTTCCAAGCTTCACTTCCCCCTGCAACCTAAGGACCACTCCCTTCAAGTGCACCTGGCAGATGGCTCACTGCCCCGTTCAGGACTAATCACACAAGAAACCAAGCCCCTCCTTGCTGTTACGGACTCAGGCCACAAAGAGTTTCTGCGCCTGGATCTCATTCCCTCTCCTATGTTCCCCATCATCTTGGGCCTCCCCTGGCTACAGGCGCATGAGCCCCTTATAAATTGGGCCAGGAAGGAAGTCGACTTCACCTCATCATATTGAACCCAGCACTGTCTTCCCACAGCTCCTACCACTTGTGCCACCGTAGCAACCCTCTCGGACCACCTACGAAATGTTCCCCTTGCATACTTGGAATTCCGGGACGTTTTTGACAAGCAACAGGCCAAACAACTGCCACCTCATCAGCCATATGATTGCCCCATCGATCTTCTACCCGGGTCTGAAGTTCCTTTTGGCCGGATTTTTCCCTTATCCGAGACTGAGTTAAAGGCTCTCAAAGCCTACATTGATGAGAACCTAAAAAATAAATGTATTCGTCCCTCTTCTTCTCCAGCCGGTGCAGGGATATTTTTTGTTGAAAAGAAAGACGGATCCCTGAGACCCTGCATCGATTATAGGGAGTTAAACAAAATTACGATCAAAAACAGATACCCGTTGCCCCTTATCCCGGAGTTGTTCCAGAGGTTCCAAACTGCCCGGATCTTCTCCAAACTGGATCTTCGGGGTGCCTATAATCTTGTCCGGATCAGGGCTGGAGACGAGTGGAAGACTGCTTTCAGATCCAGATTCGGGCACTATGAGTATTTGGTCATGCCATTCGGGCTTTGCAATGCTCCAGCCACCTTCCAACACCTGGTCAACGATATCTTTCGCGAACATCTGGATGACTTTATGGTGGTATACCTGGATGACATCCTCATTTTTTCTGCCTCTGTTGAAAAACACCGGGTTCACGTCACAAAGGTCCTTACCATCCTCAGGAAACATAGGCTCTATCTCAAGGCTGAGAAATGCGACTTTGAGAAGACCACGGTACAATTCCTGGGGTTTATCATCTCTACCGATGGGGTTGCAATGGATCCGCAGAAGGTCAAAGCCATCAAAGACTGGCCGGCTCCAACTGACAAGAAGGGGGTACAACGATTCATTGGCTTCGCCAATTTTTATAGAAGATTCATTGTTGGTTTCTCTTCTGTGGTGGCTCCTATCACTCAATTGACACGTCAGGGTAAACGGTTCCATTGGACACAAGAGGCTCAGGAAGCCTTCACCAAATTGAAAGACATTTTCACCTCAGCACCTGTGCTACGGCATCCAGATCCTTCACTACCTTTCACATTGGAAGTAGACGCTTCCGAAACAGCCACTGGGGCCATTCTCTCTCAAAGGCTGGGTCCCAAATCCCTTCTACATCTAGTAGCCTTTGCCTCCCGGAAATTAACCCCTCCGGAACGAAATTACGATGTGGGAGACAGAGAACTACTGGCCATCAAATTTGCTCTGGAAGAATGGCGGTACCTTCTGGAGGGCGCATCGCATCCGGTCATGATCTTCACTGATCATAAAAACCTGGAATATTTGAGGACGGCGAAACGTCTAAGACCCCGACAGGCCCGCTGGGCGCTCTTCTTTACCAGGTTTAATTTCCACATCACTTATAGGCCCGGCTCCAAGAATGGAAAAGCGGATGCACTCTCCAGGATGTTTTCTGAAGAGTCTCAAACAGGGGAACCCAGTTCCATTCTATCAGCACAAAACTTTTTATTGGTTTCTCAGACCGATCTATTAACCTCTATTAAGACCACCTCCAGACGCTGCTCTGACCAAGAAACCTCCTCTTTAGAAAAACGTAATGATTTGTTTTGGTCTCGAGGTAAAATCTTCGTTCCTCGAGAAACCAGACAACTGGTTCTAAAGACTTTCCACGATCACAAATTAGCAGGCCACTTCGGAACTCGGAAAACCACAGAGTTAGTTTCTCGCTCCTTTTGGTGGCCCAGTTGGAGACAGGATTGCAAAACCTATGTTACCTCTTGTACCCATTGCCAACGCAATAAGGGCCCGAACACCAAAAGCTGGGGTTTGCTCAAACCCTTACCCATCCCTGAACGTCCATGGGCAGACGTTTCAAGGGACTTCATTGTTGATCTACCTGCCTCTGGGGGTTTTACTACAATCCTGGTCGTTATTGACCGACTCTCCAAGATGGCCCACTTCCTGCCAATGATCGGTACTCCCTCGGCTGCTGACACTGCTAAGATTTTCTTTAAAGAAGTATTTAGGCTCCATGGGGTACCCAAGAGCATCACCTCTGATAGAGGCACCCAGTTTACATCCAAATTCTGGAGAGAACTTTGCAAATCCCTGGAAGTTAAGATCTGTTTTTCCTCCGCGTACCATCCTCAGAGCAACGGCCAGACAGAGAGAACCAACCAGACCCTGGAGCAATATCTCCGTTGCTTCTGCTCTGCTTCCCAGGACGACTGGTCTTCTTTGCTTCCATACGCTGAATTTGCGTACAATAACTCCATCCATTCGACCACCAGCCAGACTCCTTTCTGGGCCAACTTCGGTTTCCACCCTCCTTTCCTCCCTGATGACATTCCTGAAAGTCCCGTCCCTGCCGTTCAGGACCGGATAGCCTCTGTCCAATCTAACTTCCTAAAATTGCAAGAAATGATGCGGAACGCTCAGAATGCCTAAAAAAAATACTATGATAAAGGAAGGAAAGAAAATCCTGTTTTCAAAACTGGGGAAGAAGTGTGGCTTTCCGCTACCAACCTCAAACTACCAATCCCCTCACGGAAGTTGGGACCAAAATTCATTGGCCCTTTCAAGATCAAGCGGGCAATCAACCCTGTGGCCTTCGAATTGGCACTACCTGAATCTTACAGGATACACCCGGTCTTCCACACATCCTTGTTGAAGCCTGTTGTCCCCAACTCTTTTCCAGGAAGAGAGGCTCCACCTCCTCTACCAGTAGAGGTAGATGGTGAATGTGAGTATGAAGTGGAATCTATTCTGGGGTGTAGAAAAAGAGGTAGGCAACTGCAGTATTTGGTCAAGTGGAAGGGGTATCCTCCTGAAGACAATTCTTGGGAACCATCTGTAAATCTCCATGCTCCCCGTTTAATCCGAACTTTTCACTTAGAGCATCCCGAATTGATGTCTAGTTTGGGCGTCCGGAGCCCGCCCCTCGGGGGGGGGGCACTGTCAGGGAAACATTCAACCCAGCCATACCAGTCAGCGCCCAGTGCGCACGCGTGGTGTAACGACGCTTCGGCGCATGCGCGCGCACGGGTCAGTACTCCAGCATTCATGGGCGCGCGCGCCGACGCAACGCCGCGTGCACGTGCGCGCTGGGGCGCCAATCAGATTACAGGCGGGTATATTTAAAGAGGCACAAATCCACTGACAGGTTGCTGGTTTGTTGTCAGCTTTCCTGTGAATCCTGTTTCCTGAAAACCTGTTTGAAAACCCTGTTGTGACCCGGATCGGCCTGACTACCTCTCTCATCTCTCCTGGACCCGACCTTCTGCTTGTTTTACGGACTTCTGCCTTCTACATGTGTTTGACCCTTGGCTTGTGACCCGGATCTGCTGTCTTCTCCAGCCCTTGACCCCCCTCTGCTTGCACTTGGATCCTCCTTGTAATCCTCAACTCTGATCTGATCCCTGTACCTATCTGGACTCTTCCATCAGCAGCTTTAAAACCCTGGATCTGCATCTCCAGCCGCGACGGGTTTCCAAACATCCCTGCTGGATCTGATTATCTGGACTGTTACCACTAAGTTCCGGTTTAACCCTGCCACCGCCTGGTGTCTAACCTCCAGCACCTTCACGGACTTCTCAAGTTATCTCAGCCTGCTTTTTCAAGTCTACTCCACCTGCTGGTCACCAGTGCCTCTTCTCGCCATTCTCTCCTTGTCTCACTTCCAGGGGGCGGAGTGCGTCAAGTTGCAAGGGTGAACCGCTCTCGGCATCTCGGCCTCGGTAAGTACCTAATGTGACAAATGGGCACAGTGAGTACCATATGGCACAGTGAGACCGCAATGGGCACAGTGAGGTATGGCACAGTGAGACTGCAATGGGCACAGTGAGGTATGGCACAGTGAGGTTGCAATGGGCACAGTGAAGCTGCAAATGGGCATTGTTGACCCTCTTTTCCGCTTACAGTAGCTACTGCATTCTCACCCTCGGCTTATACTCGAGTCAATAAGTGAGTACCGTATGGCACAGTGAGACTGCAATGGGCACAGTGAGTACCGTTTGGCACAGTGAGGCTGCAATAGACACAGTGAGTACCGTATGGCACAGTGAGACTGCAATGGGCACAGTGAGGTATGGCACAGTGAGACTGCAATGGGCACAGTGAGTACCATATGGCACAGTGAGACCGCAATGGGCACAGTGAGGTATGGCACAGTGAGACTGCAATGGGCACAGTGAGGTATGGCACAGTGAGGTTGCAATGGGCACAGTGAAGCTGCAAATGGGCATTGTTGACCCTCTTTTCCGCTTACAGTAGCTACTGCATTCTCACCCTCGGCTTATACTCGAGTCAATAAGTTTTCCCAGTTTTTTGGGGTAAAATTAGGTACCTCGGATTATACTCGGGTCGGCTTATACTTGAGTATATACGGTATTCCATTATAGAGTGTTTGGGTCTTTAACCTTCTGCTCTGTATCACTGTTTGGACAGTTTGCCAACATTAACTGACTCATCTCCTGAATTCTCCTGTCAGTGAACATATGGTGAACTTTCTGGATGAAGTGTTGGTCAATAAAACAGCAATGAAAAAAAAATTTGCTTCACATGCCTTTTTATGGCGAACATCTTTTTTTTGGTGCTTTGGTGGATTTATCCATTGGGGATGTTACTAGTGGAAAAAGTACACAACCAGCAGAAGAGGCCTCAGTCTCAAACTGGTCATTTGTTTCCTGCCTCTGAAGCCAAAAAGAGTTCAGTTTATTGCTCCTAGTCTTCTCACTCCTAAGGGAGAGACTCAGTACCACCACACACCTTGGACTTCTAAATCCTCCTAGACTGCAGACATGCTCTTCAGCATGAAGGGAGGCCCCTTCTTCTCAAATTGGTGTGACATCTGTTGGCTTTTTCTGACACCGGGTCAGAAAACAATGTGGATGTCTGGTTAAGTGATGTGGTGTGTAGAAACTACAAGATAGTGTTCAACTCTCTGAAGCTGTCATCCAACCTGGCTGTGTCTCTACTCAGGCTAGCAGACCTCTTTGCTGCCCTGAAAGAAAGATATCAGAGAGTTTTCCCCAACCTTTTCATGGTTTCAAAACCAAAAGGGGGCATTCATCCTGTCTTGGACCTGAAGGCTCTTGATGTTGTTATACAAATTCGAAAGTTCTGCACGGAACCCACTAAGTGTGTCATAGCCTACCTCTACCAGGGTGGCTTTCTAGCCTCTGTGAACATCAAAGATACATACCTCCAAGTCCCCAATTTCCAGCACATCAATGCTACCTTTATTTTGCTGTGTGTATATATCAGGATCAGTTTGTTGGCCTACCATTTGGTGTATCACCTACACCTTAAGTGTTCACCAAGGTTCTGGCGTCTGTGCTAGCCTTATTACACTTACAGGGTGTTCTCATTTTGGGATATCTAAATGACCTCCTATTGAGGGAGCAGTCAGCTCAAACTCTAGTTGTCTGTAAAATACGGACAATCCACACATTACAAAGGCTCTGTTAAGTCCCGAACCTGGAACTGACACATCACTTGGAGTATCTGGGTCCTATTCTAGACACCGCTTAGGCAAATGTTTTTCTTCCTTAAGAAAAGTTTCTGATTCTCTGCCTCCAGACCTGGACTCATTAGTGCAGGAGCTGAGTGGCTCTGCAACAAGAGTTCTAGGCTTGATATTAGCATCCTGTGTTGCCTCGTACACACGACCGGTTATTCCGTCGGATAAAAAACCAACGGTTTTCCCGACAGAATTCCTCTCAAGCCTGCCTTGCATACACACGCTCAGACAAAAGTCCGGTGAACTTTTGACTGCCAAAAACGCGGTGACGTAAAAGACTATGGCGAGCCGACAAAATCAAGTTCTATGCTTCCGAGCATGTGTCGAATTGTTTCAGAGTATGCACATTTTTTTTCCCGTCGGAAAAAGCATACATAGTTTTCCCGCTAGGATTTTTTCCTGATGGGAAAAAAGAGATCCTGCTCTCTTTTTTTTTTCCGGCAGTTTTCCCGTCGGAAAAAACGGTTGTGTGTACTAGGCATTAGACCAGGGGTGCTCAACCTTTTGAAGAGCGAGGGCCACTTAAGCGACTTGGTAACCAGTTGCGGGCCACAATGAGCGGAGCGGGCAGGTGACAGGTCCGCGTCCAGTCTGCATATTCAGAGCGGACACGGACCCAGCCCACTCTACTCTATGGGCCCTTCGATCCGATCCACCCTTCTGTTTTTTAAGCGGATCGGAGGTGGGTGGGTGTAAACAGACACAACTTCGTTTACATCTGCAGCTCCAATTGGATCGGACTGATCGCGTAAAGGGGCCTAAGGCTGCTTTTACCCTGATGCGCTGTGGTTTACCCACAACTCGGTGCAGCGCAGTGCACCTGTGGCTTTCTTGCGGGTTAGCTGCACTTTGCCACAGATTTCTATTACATCCTCTGGTGTTGTGCACATTCTGAAAGTGCACCAAAACCGCAGGTAATAACAGAAGTCTTTGGCTTAGTGCCGGTAACTATGCTGCACCTGCGGATCAATTCGGAAGCAGCCCAGTAACCACTGCAGAACAGATATGCCCATATATACAGTGTGATTTTAATAATAGGCTTACCTTTAATACCTTTTAATAAGTCTTCTATTCAGGTATCGCCAGCTGTTGCTGTCCCAGACAGAGTGCATTTGGTATCACTCCGCCTGTGACAGTAGAGGGCACTATACAAGAAACATCGGCTTATGTGGCTCTGCTCTGCAGCTGCTTGCTTCCTCTACCACCGACTTCATTTACAACACTGCTCTGGAATGGCGGGTCAGCAAACCCATGATCTTGGCTTGCCAACCTGCCATTCCAGAGCACATGGTCGCGGACCACATCAGAGGGCTCTGCGGGCCACATCAGAGGGCTCCGCGGGCCGCAAGTTAGACAGTCCTGAGATAGAGAGCATTTCAATGATATTCACAGTACTGATATGGCCCAGATTGATGTGGTTCTCTGACCTGATCAAGCTTCTGCCAGACACCCCATGGTGTTTCAATTCAACCTGCTTTGTGGTTGCTGGCTTTAATTGAATGGCTGCTGAAGCCTATGTTCTGAGGGACAGGGGCCTCTATGCATCAGTAATTGCTGAACTTTTAAAATCTAGAAAATGTACCTCTCGTAATTGTTGCATAGAAGGCTTACGTGGAGTGGTGCAAGGAAATGCTCCGTGATGAATCCTAACCTTTTTACAGTCTGGTTTAGATTGTTATGCCGTGTACACACGATCGGAGTTTCCGTCGGAAAAACCTTGGATGGTTTTTCCAACGGAATTTTGCTCAAACTTGGCTTGCATACACACGGTCACACAAATCCTGTCGGAAATTTAGACCATCAAGAACGCGGTGACGTACAACACATACGACGAGCCGAGATCAATGAAGTTCAATAGGCAATTCGGCTTTTCTGCTTGATTCTGAGCATGCATGTTTTTTTGCACGTTGGAATTGCATACAGACGATCGGAATTTCCGATGGGAACTTTTCCCGTCAGAAAATTTGAGAACCAGCTCTCAAATTTTTCTTGGCGGAAATTCCGACAGAAAAATTCCGATGGAGCCTACACACGGTCGGAATTTCCAACCAAAAGCTCACATCAGACTTTTCTTGTCGGAATTTCCGATCGTGTGTACGCGGCATAACATTTGGCCTTGAGTACCATCAAGGGACAAATCTTGGCCTTAGTGATCTTACTTCAAATCCTGTTAGCCTCTCATTCTTTGGCTAAGACTTTTGTACAGGATGATTCTCTTATGTGGCTACAGTACAACCCCCTGTGCCTCCACAGGCTCTAAATCTGGCTCTTCAAACAGGGCCGCAGATAGGGGAGGACCACCAGTCCTCCTGTAGGGGGCTCAGGCACACAGGGGGGCCCGAACAGAAGAAGGAATCAGTGTGGTTGGGCGGAGGGGCAATTACAGAAAGATGCCCTGTGCAGCTCTCTGCAGCAGCTGAAAGCCGGTTTCTTTCCCTCCTGCTGGCTTTCAGCTGCTGCAGGGAGAGACACATGGCATATACTGATACCCCTCCCTGTTCTGCCTACTTCTAATCCCCCCCACCTGTGTGCACACCTGTCACTGTGTCACCCTCCTCTCCTGTGGCACTGCCGGTTTAATGGACTCGTAAAAAATTTTTTATTGTAAACATTGTAATACATTTAATAAAAAAATTGTAAAATAAAATGTAAACATTTATTTTTTATTTTTTTTTTAAAGTAAAAAATAAATTAAAAAAAGGGTAATTCACACGGGTTCTCTGTTATGTTTGTGTCTGCTAATGATGATTTTAGTGTATTTTTTGTGAAAATATTGTTTTGATATATTGGGGGGGGGCCTTCCAGGTAGGCTGTACTGGGCCCCGTGATTTCCAACAGCTGCCCTGTCTTCAAATACCACATTTTGAACCCATTAGGGATATTCCTAAACAGTATTGTCTGCATTACTGAACCTCAAATCAAAGTAGTGAAATAACATGTGAATAACTTGTCAGTAATAGTACCTCAATTGCATATATTGATCTCATAAAATAAAACAATAGCAAAACCTCGCTAATTGTAGCTAGTTTGTGTATTTTCGTGTTTTTATATAAATATATATGATAAAATTCTCATAACAATCGGCGGTTCTGTTCCTAGCTTTCCATATGTAAAGTCAAATTAAGCTATTGACAATTTTTACAGTCATACTGGTACTTAATAATAGAATTGCTGATAATCATAATTGTAACACTTTCCCAAGGAGGGACCTTAAAAGAGAAGTATGTTTTTTTTTCCAGAATCATACTTACATAGGTGCTGCATCTGTCCCCCGCCGGCTCTAAGACTGAGAACCGAGCGATCAAGCACCACTTCTCAGGGCTCCCTAGTGGCTGTCAGTCACCGCTGTCTGCTTTGCCCCCCCTGCTCACTGGAGCGCTGGCCTGTGGAGGGGGAGGGAGCGGCTGGCTTAGCCTCTCAGCGGCTAACTGGGAGGCTGAGCCGGATGCCAGTCCAGGCATGTGGGCGGATCCCGACTTTATTGTCACGATCTTGCCGAGTCTGGAATGGCTCTGTGACATCAGCCAACAGCACTCCTGAGATCCACAGGAGAAGTAAAGCCAAACGAGTCCAGCCAAACTTCTGGGCAATCCATTGGGAGTTTGCAAAAGAAGAAGGTTAAAGACCCCTGGGTTAGACTTACTTTAACCGTGTGCAAATATGCGGCCTCACTGCACTGGACTTTTTTCTGTGGGGCCGCATATTTGCGTATCTCCCTTTGTGCTTTGAGCACGCCGCATGGCGCGCTCCCAGCACAGAGACCAGGGTCTCACGAGAGCCCCGTTCTAACGATCGTGACTGGGAACTACTGATTCTGGGTCACCTGATCACTGTGATAGACTCTGATTGGCTATCACAGTGATCAGTCACTGTGAAGCCTGCCCCCCGGGTCTTCTGTCTCCGTGAATGGATGAGACAGATACTTTGTATTTAGATTTTTTTTTTACAGAAAAAGTAAAAATAAAATACCTAGATCTAGGTTTTGATCTAGATCAGTCCCAGGGTTAGTGTTTGGGTCAGGGTCAAAGGTCAGGGTCAGTATTTTTGGACAGGATTTTTTTTTTTAATTAGTATCAGCGTCAGTTAGTGTCAGTGTGTTTTAGGTAGGATAAAGAAAAAACAAAATGCGCACTATTGTTTCTGGGCTGAATTACGGGTACAGACAAATCCTAACAAACACATATATGGGGTTTCGCTACAATCATCAGGAACAGGAGACTTTATTTTGGGCTGTTCTTTCTTTGGTGGTAGATTATGGTAATAGCAAAAAATATACAGTTTAATTGAATTTTTTTTTTTCGTTTTTTTTTGTTTTTGGGACAGTTTTTCTTAGAATCAAGAGATATCCATAACTACTTACCACCAAATATAAGCCCAAATTGTCCTGAAAAAAATCAAGGTATAATTCACGCACAAAGTAGTTGTGATGATATGTACGGTTTTACTAACACATGTAAAAGTTGCAAAATTGGGCGTAGGCACAAATGAACCCCTTAGGAGCAAAGGGATTAATTAGTGCATAATTTGCCTTTACTCATTTCAATATTAAAACAAACCAAATTAAAGTAATGAAAGAACAATTTACAATTTGATTTTGGTTTACAATTTTATTAGTAAACATTTTTACATTGTGTTAATTACTTTACATACATTTCAAATACTTTCACTAACAAAAGCACCATACCTTGATAGGACTTAGTAACGGGACTGGGGTTCGGTAGTGGGCTGACATTGTTGGCATTCTGCTGAAAATATGAAATTCTTGGCTTTATCTGGTTTTACAAATTCTGAATCACAGACCCAGAACCAGCATACAGCAAATAAAAAGTTAGGATTCCTTATCTCTGTACTTGTGCCAGGTCAGTGCCCACCCAGGTAACAAGCACTTTCAGAAAAGGTCAAAAATAACAGTCTGCATATCTCTTGTGTGAGGCATACTTGAAATATATAGATATCTATATAAAGTATGTGAATGTACTTGTATCAGTTTTTTTATTTTTTATTATTTAAAGTGGTTGTAAACCCTTACCTATACCCAGTGAAGTGACTGGCCTCAGGTGATACACAGAGATTACACAATTAAACAAATCCCCCTACATAAGTTGTACCTGTTTTATCTGCAGCCCTCTCTCCTCTACATCCATTCAAAGTCCAGAATTTACAAGGGATCTCTGAGCTTCAGAAAGCAGGGGGCGGAAGCTGAATTTACACTCTGTAGAGTTCAGTGAGCAGAGCTGAGAGGTGACTGTAGGGAAGGGAATGAGGAAAAAATGAAGAAGTCTGGATAGCCGCACTCCAATCCAACGTGGCTTTTATTGGAAAATTGAAATAAAATAAAAACAGGCACTACATGTCACAGCAACGGGGTAACAGGGACAGCTAACGCGTTTCACACTTAGAAGTGCTTACTCATGAGCTAGCGTTAGCTGTCCCTGTTACCCCGTTGCTGTGACATGTAGTGCCTGTTTTTATTTTATTTCAATTTTCCAATAAAAGCCACGTTGGATTGGAGTGCGGCTATCCCGACTTCTTCATTTTTTCCTCATTGCCTTGTGCATTGCCAGCACCCTTGGTTCTTGGAGAGGTATTTGTGGTTGGGGTGAGTTTATTTGGAGCGGCAATTTCTGTTTTGTTGGGAAGGGAGACACCCCCTTCACACAGTACACAGTAACAGAGCTGAGGCTGTCAATCACAGGCTGTGTTCTGGAGCTACCAACACGTCACCTTTTTTCTCTTGGTGTCAGGAAAACATGTCAGAAGTGACTCATGCAGATAGCAGAAAAATTAAGAAGCAGACAGAAATAACACTCAGTGCTCTGGATTGATGTGAAGACTTATGCCTCGTACACACGACCGGTTTTCCCGGCAGGAAAAAAAACGACGCTTTTCCCGACGGGATTTCTCTCAAGCCTGCCTTGCATACACACTGTCACACAAAAGACCGCTGAACTTTTGAATGCCAAGAACGCGGTGACATCAAAGACTACGACGAGCCGACAAAATGACGTTCTATGCTTCCGCGCATGCGTCAAATTGTTTACGAGCATGCACGTTTTTTCCCCCTCGGGAAAGCATACAGACAACGGTTTTCACGACGGGAAAAAGCCCGCCGGGAATCCCTTCTCTTTTCTCTTTTTTTCCCCGCAGTTTTCTCGTCGGGAAAACTGCGATGGAGCATACACACGGCCGGTTTTCCCGGCCAAAAGCTGTCATGGCAGTTTTCCTGCCGGGAAAACCGGTCGTGTGTACAAGACATTAGACTTAAGCATCGTACACACGCATGGTTTTCTCGGCAAGAATGCTGCTGGGAGAGCTTTTTGCCGTGAAAACCGCGCGTGTGTATGCTATCTCGGCGAGAAAACTGCTGGGAATCCCGACGAGAAAAATAGAGAACCTGCTCTCTATTTTCTTGTCGGGATTCTCGGCAGAGTGTTTCCTGCCGAGAAAACCGTGAGTGTGTATGCTTACCTGTCCCCAGGTAAACCCGCGCATGCTCGAAAAGACTTTGACGCATGCGCGGTAGCATACAAGGGTAGTGTAGGGTGTAGCAAGATGGCGGCGACGGCATTGAATGTGACGAGCGCAGGCTCGTCATAGTCGATCACGTCACCGCGTTCTTGCCATTCAAAAGAACGGTGGTTCTTTTGAATGGCCGTCTGTTTGCACGGCTTGGCAAGGAAAGCTTGCCAGGAATCCTGTCAGGAAAACCAAAGTTTTTTTTCCTGACGGGATTCCCGGCCATGTGTACAGGGCTTTACTTAAATTATCCAGTTAATTTTCATCCAGTCAGGCAACCCCTTGTACTACATTAGCTTTTCTCAATCTTTTTATCCCAGAGGAACCCTTGAAATGCTTTTCAGGTCTCAGGGAACCCCTGTTAAGATTCTATTGGGAATAACTGGGAAAATGCTCCTTGCATTGGTGGTCAGTGGGAAGAATACCCCTTACAGTGGTGATCAGAATGCCACTCTTACAGACAGCTAATCCAAGTGGTGTTGGACCCAGAACTATGCAGGCACCATCAAATGGGAGGTCAATCAGACACAGCTCAAGGAACCCCTAGTAACCTCTGGAGAAACCCTGGTTGAAAATGTTCTTGGTAGATTCAAAGTAGATTGGACTCAGAGTATAACAAGTGTGGGGAACTTTACACAGATCCTTAGTCAAGATATGATTGTCCCCTTTGCATACCACAGACCTGTATTTTTAATCATGCAACAGCGTCAAGCATCTTTTACAACAGTTGTATGTATTACAGCAATACTGAAGACATGAGAACATTGAGTGTTCTAAATTTATTACAGAACTAAGACTTTTAAATACAGTAAAACCTTGGATTGAGAGTAACTTGGTCTGAGAGTGTTTTGCAAGACAAGCAAACATTTTCTATGAATTGTGACTTGATATACAAGCGATGTTTTGATATACAAGTAGCCTCATGTCACAACTGAGTATAAAAGAGAAGAGAGGCGCCTCTAAGTGTAGCAATATGGTTATATTTAATGAAGGTACAACATTTAGCAACTCACATGGTTGATGAATAAAACAGGCACATCTAAGTATACAGGCATCCGGGGTAAAGCTGTCCACATAGACCGCCCTCCTCACCGCCATCAAAGTCATCCCTTCCACGCCGCGCTCCACGAGCGATTCAAGCCTCGCTTTCAGATCGCTCTACTGCAGGGTAGTCTTCCCGGTTACGATTGCAGACTGACAGCGGTGAGAGCCGGCGGTGTGGGGGATGGTCTATGTGGACAGCTTTACCCTGGATGCCTGCATACTTAGATGTGCCTCTTTTAATCAACAACCATGTGAGTTGCTAAATGTTGTACCTTCATTAAATATAACCATATTGCTACACTTAGAGGCACCTCTCTTCTCTTTTATACTCTGGAGCTCCTCCTGGATTTTTCTTCTATTCCCCTTGTGGAGGCTTCCATTTGTGCAATATGCAAGTCTGGATCGAAAGAAAATAATTCTTAAAGAGGAGTTCTGCCCCAAACAAAAAATTCAAAGTCAGCAGCTACAGATACTGTAGGCTGCTGACTTTTAATATTAGGACACTTACCTGTACAGGGATCCCACAATGTCGGCCCCCAGCCGATTTTCCAGTCAGCTCTCGGGCTGCCGCCGCCAAACGTTGTAAGGAAAACCGGCAGATCCCTACTGCGCATGCACGAAGCGCGCTGGGCTTTGTGAATGGCCCGGCGGGAGGGGAAGGAGGAGGAGGGGCCGAACTTCTAATGGACCTCGCGGCGATGAGGTTACCCAGAAGTTGGGACAGGTACCTGTCAAAAACAGGTATCTCCCCGAAAGGTGCCAAATGTGGCAGCGAGTGGGGGGGGGGGGGGGGGGGGAGAGAAGCAAACAAGTGGAGCTTCCCCTTTTGGGTAGATCTTCGCTTTAAGGATCAATCTACCAAAACTGATCTTTCAGTTTTTGGTATGCTGGAGAATCACACAACATGACAGTTTATTTCTGTGACCGGGACCGTGACTCACCTATATCTAAGACTGGACTGACTGCCACCATTAGGATGAACCCAGATAGCAAAGATAACTTGCCAAAAATTTGTGGCAGTGTTGAATTGTAAGTCTGTTAACTTGCTGCACATTTTCACTGGTGAGTTGTATACTTGCAGAGCATTTGAAGCACAAGTTCTAGTTTAAACTTTTCCAATTTGTAGCACATTGGCTAGTCTCTAGCAAGAGCAAAGTTGCAGTAGGGAGTCTACTGCAAGTTTACAGCATGGAAATTCAGCCACAGTGACCCCTGTGGTGGGATGACTATTGCACAACAGAACTTGCAGCAGACTTGAAGAATGTTTGCAAAAAAAGTTGATCTGGAGTCATGCAATGCGGACTTGCTGCAACTGTGCAACAAACATATGAAGTCTGTATGGAAAAAGTAGTATTCCTGCGCTTAGGAGAGTTTATATATATATGTGTGTGTAGAGCTGCAGCCTCCCTATTAAGACCCTACAAGAGGATCCTAGATAAATGAAAAAATTGCTGTGGGGTGTGGTGCTGCTCACTCTTCAGGTGTATGTTTCGTATTGAACGTCTTCACCGCCTCAGAAGACGTTCAATACGAAACGTGTGTAAGGCGGAACCACGCACATCACGCTGTGTCCATCCGGGTACCTAAGACTGGTGTGCAGCTGAGGCGCACGCTGCGATCCTAGTCATACGGATACCGTGGAGCTGTATTTTCGAAATTACCACGCCTTGGAGGCAGCCTTTTATGTTTTGATTTTAACTTTATTTTAATAAACTATCCGAATTTTAATGCACTATGGGAGCCTATCACTTTCTTTACTGAGGGCACTGGACAATCGCTGTTTGTCAACCAAATCATCTCTGGATGTGAGAAACCGAGAATTTTTTGGAGACCCGCTGTGGATACATACCCTATCCCGGAAGTAACAGATTGGGAAATCGGGACCCCACCTGGATCCAGCCGTATATGCTGTCTACCCCTGTAGGGGTGCGAGGAGCTGGTGAGTAGTGACCCTTGAGGGGGAGCATCTGTCAAAGTCACTGGAAGATTTTTTGTCATTTAATTCGTTTCACTGTGGACACTTTGAAATCAGCATACACTGTGTGGACTATAAATTGATTTATTTGGACATTTTATAACCATTTGGTTCACAATATTTGAGGAATCAATTCCCCCTTTTTTGGTCACATGCATATCTATTGTGGTATATGACCCTTATGCAATTTAGCTAGCTCACAGATACAACTAGTATTATTTATATTATTGAATATTTTCTGGCACTATTTTTGTTTAATACACTATTATCGTACCTTACATAGGGGCAATCCCAGCCTCTCATTGTGTTATTAGCCCTCTATTGGCTTTGGGACGTGTGGGTATGTGATTGGAAGGTTTTGTCATTTATTATATTTTTTCACCTACTTATACTGTTATCTCCGCACCGCAGGGGACTTTGGTTCAATGATTGGAACCCAGTAACCTTTTGGGGTGACAAGCAACTAGTATTTCCATCTCCTTTTTATTTTTGAATAAGATTAGCCTATCTTTATCTTCTGGGTCACACCTGAAGAGTGAGCAGCGCCACACCCCACAGCAATTTTTTCAAACATGTGAAGTCTGGCAAGTCTAGCAATAGCTTATAGCAAGTCATTTTCAAACTTTCAGCACAGTTGCTTGCTATCTGGGATGGCTGTGGTGTATTACAATAGATGACCCATTCTGTTGCAGAACAGGTTGTCCACTTTCAAGAAGGAGAAGTCTCAGACAGTCCTGTTTTCCTCTGTAACGTTTTGGTAAGAGATGTCGCCATTTATACTTATTTCATAGTAATATAGTTTTCAACAAGTGGTTCAATTGCTTGCTGACGAGTGTATAAAATTTCTCATGTAGGCCCAGCTTCAGTGGTAAAGGGGGTAAAACAGTAAATCTTTCTACTATCATTTACTTAAACCCATATCTTCTTTGCATAAGGGCCATCTGCTGGAGAAGCAGAGTACAGTGGAACCTCGGATTGCGAGTAACGCGGTTACAAGCTTTTCGCAATACGAGCAATTATTTTTTTTTAAATCCTGACTTGGTTTGCAAGTGTTGTCTCGCAAAACGAGCAGGATTCAAGCCTCTGCGGGGTACAGTACCGCATTTGGCCAGAGGTGCGGGAGCGCTGAAGACTATCGGAAATACTCCGTCTTTCTGAGCCTTTCCGAGGGTTTCCGAATGCAGCCAAACGGTGTCCGAGTATTTCTGAATCTCTCCGGTGCCCCCCCCCACCTCTGGCCACATGCGGTATTGCATGCCATAGAAGTCAACGTGGAACAAATAATTTTTGTTTCCATTGACTTCTATGGGGAAACTTGCTTTGATATGCAAGTGCTTTGGATTACAAGCAGTCTCCTGGAACGGATTATGCTCGTAATCCAAGGTTCCAAAGTGCTTTTACTCTCTCCTAGACTAAAAGGGCAGTTAGCTCTTGCAGTGATAGTTTAGCCTCACTGCAAGTGAGGATCTTCAAATTTCCTGGACTTGGGCTTTAACCCTTTCCATACAGGGCTTTTTATACCACTTCCATACCGGGCCTATTATGGCACTTCTCTCGTACATGTACAAATCGTCATTCTTTTGCTAGAAAATTACTCAGAACCCCCAAACATTATATATGTTTTTTTAGCAGATACCCTAGGAAATAAAATGACGATCGTTGCAACTTTTTATCTTGCACGGTATTTGCGCAATAATTTTTCAAACGCCTTTTTTTTGGAAAAAAAATGGTTTCATGAATTAAAAAATAACAAAACAGTAAAGTTAAACCAATTTTTTTATAAAATATGAAAGATTATGTTACGCCGAGTAAATAGATACCTAGCATGTCACGCTTTAAAATTTTGCACACTCATGGAATGGTGCCAAACTTCGGTACTTCAAATTCTACATAGGCGACGCTTTGAAAAAATTTACAGGTTACCAGGTTAGAGTTACAGAGGAGGTCTAGTGCTAGAATTGTTGCACGCGCTCTAACGCACGCGGCGATACCTCACATATGTGGTTTGAATGGCGTTTACATATGTGGGTGGGACTTACGTGTGCGTTCGCTTCTGAGCGCGAGCTATTGGGAACAGGGGCGTTTTTTTTTATTTTACTTAATTTTTTTTATTTTTACACTTTTTTTAAAAAAAAATATAAATTTTTTGATCACTTTTATTCCTATTATAAGGAATGTAAACATCTCTTGTAATAGGAATGGTGTGTGACAGGTCCTCTTTATGGAGAGATGCGGTGTCAATAAGACCCAACATCTCTCCTCCAGGCTGGAAAGCATGAGATCGGGAAAAATAAATCACCGATCTCATGCTTTCAGCCGCAATCGCGGCTTTGTTTACCTTTGGGAACCCGGGTGTGACGTCATCACATCGCGCCTGGGCCTCCTAAGGTCATAGAGATGACTGGTGACCATCTGGTCACCAGTCATCTCTATGCTCGTCATGTGACCCACCACCGGCGCCGGACGATTCATTCTCCGGGTCCCCGATGGCACGGGAGAGCCCAGAGAAGCACCCGATGGCGGCGGGAGGTGGGGGATGTCCCCTCCCGCCGCCTATAAGAACGATCAAGCGGCGGAACTGCCGCTATGATCGTTCTTATAGTGCGCAGAATCGCCGGCAGAAGAGAAGGATATCTGAATGATGCCTCTAGCTGCACCCATCATTCAGATATCCCCCCACAAATCCAGGACGTCATATGACGTCCACCCGGAGGGAGAGAGGGTTCCTGCCGGGGTCATTTTACAATGGCCCGGTATGGAAGGGGTTAAAGTAAACCTGTAACTTTAAAAACTTGATTTTCTATAGGAACAAAATGAAGCCACCCAGAGTTTGTTGCTGAGGTTTGTTGTCTCCTGTGTGCTTTATTCCATAAGCCTTTAAGTTGTACAGGGCGCAGTCTGTACACCATACAGTCTCCCATGCATGCTTCACACTGCCATCTATACACATGTGAAATCTTCATTTTCATTCTCCGTAAAAAACAATCAATATTTTACATGTAAGACCAAAAAATAATACTTTCTTTCTATGATATATGAAATGAGCTATTTATTCCTGGGATTATCTACCATGTATTCAGGACAGTAATACAGTTTATGGTACTATGACCAGGCTTGTCCTGAATCAGATATAAAACTCTTCCTCCTCTGTGCCGCCAGGTTCTGTCCCCTGCTTGCTGATCTCCACAGCATTCCGGCAATGGCTTTCATTGTCTTTCTTGAGTTCTGTCAGAGAAGTAGAGCTGGAGATACTGGGGAACACCGAAGATATCAAAGAACAGGAAGACCTTTCAGAAACAGATTGAAAAGATTCATATGAAAGCTCACAGAGCTTATGTTTTACTGTTGGTCCTCCCTCACCATGTGAAGGCAGAGAAGGTTCTAAGTCACTGGATAAGCCCTCCAGAGGTGAGTAGGCCGACATGACAGAGAGGTCTGAGCTGGAAAGCTTCATTCCTGTGTCTACGTCAGTCTCTTGAGCCCCCTCCAGGTCGTCAATGTTGATCCGCGGGCTGCTTCGCCACACTGGCATCTGAAATGTTTGGGGTTCGTTTCTGTAAAACTGAGGGGGCTCGCTAAAGGGAAAGGATTCACATGAGGGGAATGAGTTCAGTGTTGGTAAACACAACAGTGACTTGCTGCGCTGGAACCATTGCGCTGTGCTGCTGCCACTCTTAGAGCAAGGTGGCCCAACGTTGGTTTTACAGAAGCCGTTGATGCCTGGAACCTGGCCGTCACTTAGATGAGTCTTGGCTTTCTCATATTTCTGTTTTTGATAGGAAGGAATCATGTTGAATGGCGTCCCGTTACCATTTCTGGATAAGTAGCTTTGATGTTTCCACACAGATTTCCTGGTCAAATTGTGAACCTGCTACAAGAAGACAGAAAATGGTGTAAATTTGGTCATAACCCAATACAAATCGAACAGAAGTCATCAAAATCAAGAAACTTCACTTAAAATGAGTATTTAAAGCGGTAGTAAAGCCTACCACTTTTTCTTTTAAATGCCCCCCCCCCCCCTGCATACTAGTGCATTAAGGCAGACTTACCTTTTAACCAGTTCTAGTCCTGGCCAAATCTGGCATTCCTCTCCTACATGCTACTTAGAACACCCAAACATTATATATATTTTTTTTAAGCAGAGACCCCAGAGAATAAAATGGTGGGTGTTGCATATTTTTATGTCACACAATATTTGCACAGCGGTATTTCAAATGCAATTTAAAAACAAAAATACATTTCAGAAACACAATATAATACCCAATTGTTTTATAAAAGATGATGTTACGCAGAGTAAATAGATACCAAACATGTCATGCTTTAAAACTGTGTAGGCCCCTGGAACGGCACCAAACTACAGTACCTACAAATCTCCATAGGAGATGCTTTCAAAGCCTTTACAGTTTACCAATTTATAGTAAAGCCTCGTACACACGACCGGTTTTCTCGGCAAGAACCAGCAAGAAAATTGCTGGCAGAGCTTTCTTGCCGAGTAAATCGGTCGTGTGTATGCGGCTTTCAGGTTTCTTGTCAAGAAAACTGGCCAGAATCTCGACGAGAAAAATAGAGAACCTGCTCTCTATTTTCTCGTCGAGATTCTCATCGGCCTGTTTCCAGACGAGAAACCCGAGAGTGTGTACACTTACATGTCGTTGTGGAAACCCGCGCATGCTCAAAATGACTTTGACGCATGCGCGGTAGCTTCCTAGGCATAGGTAGGGTGTAGCAAGATGGCGGCGGAGGCATCGAATGTGACGAGCGCATGTTCGTCGTAGTCGATGACGTCACCGTGTTCGTTCCATTCAAAAGAAAGGCGGTTCTTTTGAATCGAGCGTGTGTACCCTCGGCCGGGACAAGATTCTTGTCAAGAATCTCGTCAGGGAAAAACGACGGGTTTTTTCCTGACGAGATTCTCGGTCGTGTGTACTAGGCTTTACACAAGAGGTCTGACACTAGAATAAATGCTCTCCTTTTGCCACTTGGCAGTACAGTACCTCACATGGGTGGTGAAATTGTCATTTACATATGTGGGCCAGACCGACGTTCACGTTCACCTTTGCGCATGAGCACGAGGGGACAGGGGTACTTTTAAAAAAAAGTTTGTACAAATTTTATTACTTATTTTATTTAAATTTTTTAACACTGTACTGTTAATATTATAATTTTTTTTATAAACTTTATTGCTATCACAAGGGATGAACAGCAACCCTTGTGATGGCATGGGCTGTGACAGGTCCTCTTTATGGTGAGATCTGGGGTCTATTAGACCCCATAGTTTTCCTCTGGCCTCCAAAAGCATCAGATCAAACCGAGATCGGTTTGATTTGATGCTTTCACAAGTCGGTAATGGCTTGTTTACATGGAACTGAAACCGGAAGTGATGAAATCTTTATTGCTTCTGGTTTCTGACGGCACACAGTGGGACGTGCAGTCATGATCCTGGTAAAACCACTTTAACCTTAGGTCGGGGCTCCCATCTTCACCTGGTCTTCCTTTAGAGTTTGCACTCTTCAGCCACTTGAATGTCACTCTTACGTATGTGCAGGGGAGTCTTCATTTTAGCCTGGTGCTCTGCATTTGAATGTAGGGTGTCACTCTGCATGCGCAATGACGTCATCAGCTAAAGACGATGAACATCTCTTAAAACGGCACAAGTTTAGGAGATATTCCTCGTACCTACTGCCTAATGAAAGGCTGAATAAAGTATGGACTTCTCTCACAAACACCAGGGGCATATTAAGCCCACCTGAATTTTTTAGCTTGGTCCTACTGCCATGGTGACTACAAAAAAAAAATGACACCCTTTTTATGAACTTGTAATAATGACTCAGATGCCCAAAACACTGCTGATAAGGACATTATATTGAATTTCTAGAAACAATGGTAGCACCTCTAATATTATAAAGCAGTTATGTTATGTATCTGCTTTTGGCACTTTATAAATAGAAGCAAATAATCAGAGATCTATGTGTAAGCCCAAGATGATGCATTCCCTGGGCTCATTATGTACCTAGAATGGGGCACCTGCTCCCTCTAGTGGCTGCACATAAAGGCACGTTATCTAAACTGAAGAACAAAATGTAATATATTGCAGGGTCCCTGAAAGCTGAGAATCACTGGCGGTAACTACAGCAGAGATCAGGGAGGTGGGAAGGGGGTCCAGTGTTAGGTCACCTTTACGCTTTTTCTGTAAAGGTGTACTAACCCTTTAACAGTCATTAGATGTGGCTGCATTCGTTTTCTTTTCTTTTTTTTTTTATTATTTTCACCTGGTAATTTTGCGAGTAACACATAAATTCAATGTTTAGGGTTATGTAGACTTTAAAGTGGTGGTAGACTCGGGTTAAAAAAAAAAAACTTTTCCCCTTCAAGGCAATGTCATAATCTGCTAGTATGCATTGCACACTAGCACATTATCAGAGACTTAAGCCCCGTACACACGGTCGGACTTTTGCCCAACAAACTTTGTTTTAAGCAAGTTGGACCAACAATCCGACCGTGTGTACGCTCCATCGAACAAACTTTTTTCGTTTGGTTTTGGATTTCATCGGACAAAAGTTGGGTCTGCAAACGGACAAATTTTTGCCCAACAAAAGTCCGATGGAGCAAAGTCCTACCGCGTGTACAGATAACCATCGGACTTTAGTCCGATGGACAAAACAACTAATGTTAAAATCAACCAACAATAGCAGAAGTTGACCAAAGGGTGGCAGTAAAGAGCAGAAAAGAGCAGAAAAAACACGCGATGTTGTAAGAAGTTTTAAGAAAGTTTGCAGAAAAGTCCGAGCGTGTGTATGCTATGGGTGTTCCCAACCAACTCCGTTCGGACAAAAAAACACGGAAAAGTCCGACCGTGTGTACGAGGCTTTACCTTAAAATGTAGCCCTCCAGCCTCACACTGTTGCCGCTGATGGGGCTTCCATCTTCACCTGGTGGGCTCCAGCCGTCTGATTGGCCGAGTCACGATGACGTCACTCCCGCGCATGCTCATGGGAGTCACTGTTTACAGCGCAGCCCTCTAAAGGAACGGCACGGTATGCCGTTCCTTCAGAGTGCATACGCTGGTGATGTCACTGCTGCTCTGTGGAATCTCTCTCCTAAACGCTGCATGTTTAGGAGATATTCATTTTATTTACAGGTAAGCTTTATTATAAGCTTACCTGTAGGTAAAAAAGCATACAAGCAAGACTTTACTACCGCCTTAAATAGGATGCCTGTTCTAAGCTACATTAGAAACTCATAACAACTTAACCCCGTCCTGTCCACTCTGGCATCCCTTTAATAGGGCTTGTACACGAGGGGTGAGAAAGTCTGCCTAGTCATCTGTCCACTGTGATTGGCGGTCCTGTTTATTAGTACAGACCGAGAGCTGTGCTTGACCAATCACATTTTTCACTAACCCAATAATGTATGCTAGCACTGCACTGAACCTCCAGCAGGTGGTGCTATATAGTAAGGTAGAATAAAAGAATATGCTACAATACAAAGCTTTTATTCTATATCAGCCTTTTTTAACCTTTTTACATGGAGAAACCCTTGAAATAAGGCCACCCATAGATGATAAAAAAAACATTTGTTCAACCAGCAGGGTTACCAAGACTTGTTAAATCATGTTGCTAACACATCAAAATGCATGTTAAAGCAGAGTTCCAGCCTATAAAAAAAAAAAGAAATTTAAAATCACACACACAAATACAAATACTGTAGCTGCTGACTTTAAATATAAGGACACTTACCCGTCCAGGGTTCCCACGATGTCGGCACCCCAAGCCGCTTCGGGGGCAGGCACAGGCATTGCAATTAAGGGAAACCGGCAGTGAAGCCTTCAGGCTTCACAGCCGGTTTCCTACTGCGTATGCGTGAGTTTTCTGAATGGTCCCGTCGTCTTCTGGGACACACACAGGTCCCAGAAGGCAACGGGGGGGGGGGGGAAGGAAAAGGGGGCGATGCAAATGCAGAAATTACATACCTTGCCACGGCGAGGTAGGACGGAAGTGCAGCTTCAAAACAACAGAAAAGGTACAAAACGATTTTAAAAAAAACAATATCCAAAAACGTGTGTGTGGGGGGGGGGGGGGGTCTGATGTGCTCTATTGTTCAGGACCTAGTTATATTTTGGCCTGGAGCTCTGCCTTAATACACTGCCATTGACCAATATGGGCCTCCAAATGCACTAAAACCGAAAAAAAAAAAAAAAATCAAAATGCAGCACTGAGTTGGGAACAGACAACATTTTAATGGGAAGTTGGACACAACGTATTAAAATGCAACTGTGTAAACGACCCCTAAACTACACATTAGCTATAATGTACAACATACAAACTGGTAATTTGTTTTATATCTGTCTCGAATATAGCTTTAAGAAATAAAGGGGGTTCAACTGCCAAATCAGATTGGAAATGAATATGTTTTATTTGAAATCACACCACTGATGATAATGAATGCTAGGATTGTAAATGTAAAGGATTTGGTAAGATTAGTGTCATTCAGTAATTATTAGCTTGTCAGTACTCACAGAAGATTATACTGTATATTCCTGCCACGAACACACAGCACAGTATTCAGTAGACACCAGCCTTTCGGGCAGGGGGGTTTGTTATACTAGGCATTAGGGATGAGCTGACCACCCCCCTGTTCGGTTCGCCCCAGAAACTGCGAACAGACCTAAAGTCCGTGCAAACTTTAGAACCCTATTAAATACAATGGACTCGAATGTTCAAAATCAAAAGTGCTAATTATCAAGGCTAATATGCAAGTTATTATCCTAAAAAGGCGCCCCCTCGTACCTCAGACCCCGCCTACGTCATTGGCTGAGCGGACCTGATGGGGAACTTCCTCCGCAGTGTAATAATGAATAGACCCACCCCCTCTCACGTTCCCCATCAGGTCCGCTCAGCCTTACACCTACGTCATTGGCAGAGCGGACCTGATGGGGAACGTGAGAAGGGACAGGGTCTATTCATTTATTACACTGCGGAGGAAGTTCCCCATCAGGTCCGCTCAGCCAATGACGTTTCGTGTGGAGTGGAGACTGCAGCGCTGGACATCGGATCACCGCGGGACACTGGATTACATCGCTGGAATGGGTCTTTTTATTTTTATTTTTAATAAAGGACTTTCCCAACTGTGTCTGTGTGTTTTTTTTTACTATTTTTTACACTTTCTTTGTGAAATGGTAGGGGGTACAATGTACCCCTTACCAATTCACATAGGGGGGGCCGGGATCTGGGGGTCCCCTTTGTTAAAGGGGTCTTCCAGATTCCGATAAGCCCCCCACCCGCAGACCCCCACAACCACCGGGCAAGGGTTGTGGGGATGAGGCCCTTGTCCCCATCAACATGGGGACATGGTGCTTTGAGGGGTCGCAGACCCCCAAAGCATCCTCCCCATGTTGAGGGCATGTAGCCTGGTACGGTTCAGGAGGGGGGGCGCCCTCTCGTCCCCCCTCTTTTCCTGCGGCCTGCCAGGTTGCGTGCTCGGATAAAGGGTCTGGTATGGATTTTTGGGGGGAACGCCACACCATTTTTTTTTTAATTTGCCGTGGAGTTCCCCTTAAAATCCATACCAGACCTGAAGGGTCTGGTATGGATATTTGGGGGGAACCCCACGTCATTTTTTTTTATTTGACGCAGGGTTCCCCTTAATATCCATACCAGACCGGAAGGGCCTGGTAATTGAATTTGGGGGGACCCCCCACGTATTTTTTTTATCAATGACTTTTCTCTGTATTGCTGGGAGCCGACAATTCATTATAGCCGCGAGTGCTTTTAAATGACTTTTTTTCCTTCAGAAATGACACTTTGTGCAGGGACAGTTCTAAGCAAGGGAAACAAGCACTGCTTTACATGCATACTATACACCTCCCCCCCCCTCCAGGTACAAAATTTAGAGGAATATTTCACTTTAAGCATTATTAAAATCACTGCTCACGGAAAAACAGCCGTTTTTAAAACGTTTTTCTTCATTGATACATGTCCCCTGGGGCAGGACCCAGGGCACCAAAAACTTTTTATGACAATAACTTGCATATAAGCCTTTAAAATTAGCACTTTAGATTTCTCCCATAGACTTTTACAGGGTGTTCCGTGGCTTTTCGAATTTGCCGCGAACACCCCAAATTGTTCGCTGTTCGGCGAACTTGCGAACAGGCAATGTTCGAGTCAAACATGAGTTCTACTCAAACTCGAAGCTTACCCCTACTAGGCATGAAAGTTTACTTCTTTTTTTTTTTTTTTTTTTTAAATGTATCATCTGCTGGTATATTTATTATGAGAAACATTAAATGGGCATTTTCAGCTTAGTGACTTTTTATTAGTGATTTCTTTTACATTTACTAATTTTAGATCTACCAGTGCTGTCACATAATACTGGCTAATCAGCTGGGTCATCTATGAATTACTATTTGTTCCACCCTTGGGGAGTATGTCATACCCCTCTACATTAGGTGGGAAGTGAAGGTGCAGAAGAATACACTAACCAGATCACAGAAGGTTTAGAGGGAAGAAGCTGGGCAGTAACCAGCACATCAGTAAAATATTGACGCATATATCTAGAGTTGCCAATGAGGCCAACTGAGGAGGCTATAAGGATAACGGATATATTCTATCCTAAGTGCAGCTCAGTAACACTGAGACTGATAAAATCACAGACATAACCTTACTGAACTTCCTGCCCAGTTACTGCATGTAGGCAGATCAGGATCCCCTTAAAGGTTATATCCTTCTCATTGGTGGAATGATGATGTGGAGTGCCCCTTTATAAGGTGGGAATGGTCTGGAGTTCAGTGCTTACTTGGACTGGTTGACACCACCAGGAAAGGGAGTACAGCCGAGGGGTTCTTCAGGGGAAGGGCTGTGGAGAACGTTGGTCTTAACTTACGGGAACCTAGCCAATGAACTTGAGCTTGGTCGTGAGTAAACATTGCTCTTCCACAGTTTTGCAAGACTCAGTGATCTGACTGACATGTTTTGCCTTGCCATTATCTGGAAAAATTTTACCACTTTTGCAAATAGAAGTCTCAGTATGAGTCTCTCCTGGGAATAAAGTGTTAAGTACACCCAATGTATGGGGTGAAAAGATAGGCACTTTACTGGTGCAAACCTGGTCAGCTCTGGAGTGGGAGGTGACGGAGGAATAGGAGTCCCCTACCTGATGATAAGAGAGAACCCCCTTGTGTACTATGTGTCTGGTGGCCCAAGCCCCTGTGTTCCATGTGTCCTGGGTGGACGGTTGGGTTTCTGAAGCTTCCATCGGAACCACAAGTAAGAGATAGGCCTATGTGAGAGTACTCCACACATGAAGGGGTTGATGTGTACAGTTATCAGGAGGATGAGAAGGACAGGTCTAGGAGCAGCATCCATGCATGTGAACAGTATGTGGGTGTGGACAGAACACGAGCATGATGCCCTGCTACAGTACAGGTGGAGCCCAGCTGCACAGAAATAAGCTGAGGCCCCCTTACAGGAGCCTGTGGCACAAAAATGGCCACGTCACAGCCCTGCACATACCCATGTGTTTCATGCAGTGGCGACCCTGGAAGATTTATGATGCTAGCGCTGTATCAGGAGCTGGAGCTGAGCACGATCTCCCTCCCCGGTGATCAAAGAAATGTTCCCCCAACACCCCCTAATTTCTGGAATATTTAAAAACTGTTTTCAGTGGGTGGCTCTCTTCTAAACATTTTCCTCCTTTTTAAGAGTGAAGTTTAAAGTTCCCTCCCTAGGGCACTTTAATGACCAATCTCTGCAGACTGGGTGAGATCATGGAAAAATTAAAAGGCGATCTTTGGACTAAACTCTAATGCCGTGTACACACAATTGGAATTTCCGACAACAAATGTTCGATGTGAGCTTTTGGTCGGATATTCCGACCGTGTGTAGGCTCCATCGGACATTTGCCGTCGGAATTTCCGACAACAAATGTTTGAGAGCTGGTTCTCAATTTTTCCGACAACAAATGTTTGAGAGCTGGTTCTCAATTTTTCCGACAACAAAAGTTCTTGTCGGAAATTCCGATCGTGTGTATCCAATTCTGACGCACAAAAATCCTACGCATGCTCAGACTCACATCGACACATGCTCGGAATCATTGTACTTAATTTTTCTCGGCTCGTCGTAGTGTTGTACGTCTCTGCGTTCTTGACGTTCAGAATTTCCGAGCAACATTTGTGTGACCGTGTGTATGCAAGACAAGTTTGAGCCAACATCCGTCAGAAAAAAATCCACAGTTTGTTGTCGGAAATTCCGATCGTGTGTACGCGGCATTAAACTGTCAATTGACACCTGCTAATAGGGGTAGCAGACTTTAAGTACCATTATTAAAGCACCACTATATGGAAAATACTGGTAACTGTATGTGGTTACTACCTGTAATTATATGTGGTTACTACCTGTAGTTATAGTATCAGTATATTCATTTCTTTTTTATTTCACGTGACTTTATTAAAAAAAAAAATCCACATTTACAAGTAGACCAAGCAATCCAGCAAAAGTAACAATTGCAGGGTTGCACACTGCTGTTAGCCAGTGAGATAGCGTATCATAGTAATGGGACAATATAAATATGAGGGGGCAGGAGGTAACACAAGCTCCAAAGTGTCAAGCCCTGTACACACGGCCGAGACTCCCGTCAGGAAAAAAACGTTTTTCCTGACGAGATTCCTGGCAAGCATTTCTTGCTAAGCCGTGCATACAGATGGCCATTCAAAAGAACCGCCGTTCTTTTGAATGGCAAGTACGCGGTGACGTCATTGACTACGACGAGCATGCGCTCGTCACATTCGATGCCGTCGCCGCCATCTTTCTTCACCCTACACTACCGTTGTAAGGTACCGCGCATGCGTCGAAGTCTCATCGAGCATGCGCGGGCTTACCGGAGGACAGGTAAGCTTGTAGCCGCATACACACACACACAGTTTTCTCATCGGGAAACAGGCCAACGAGAATCCCGATGAGAAAATAGAGAGCAGGTTCTCTATTTTTCTCGTTGAGATTCCCGGCAGTTTTCTCGACGAGAAAACATACACTGGTGTAGTGGGTAGCACTGTCGCCTAGCAGTAAAAAGGGTCGCTGGTTCAAATCCGAACCACTACACTAGCTGCCTGGAGTTTGCATGTTCTCCCTGTGCCCACGTGGGTTTCCTCCGGGTACTCTGGTTTCCTCCCACACTCCAAAGACATGCTCGTAGGTTAATTGGCTTCTGTCTAAAATTGGCCCCAGAATGTGGGTTAGGGACCTTAGATTGTAAGCTCCTTGAGGGTAGGGACTGATGTGAATGTACAATGTATATGTAAAGCGCTGCGTAAAATTGACAGCGCTATATTAGTACCTTTAAATAAATAAAAATAAAATAAATACATTTAGCACACCCGCCCTTCTCCTCCTGTCCTTGGCTCACTCACGGGAGGAAAAGGCACACGATGCCACCATGCCCGTACCCTCTGGTTTGCAGAGGTTCAGCACACTTATAACTTACGGGTCTTGCAGCAAGGTTCTCCTCAAAGTTGGTTCTCGTCCCTTAGAATGTAAAGGACAAGTCTCTATACCCCCAGTAACTCCAAGGTCCACACCAGTAGCAACTCCAACGTAGAGTTTATTTTCCTTATGCATGAATAACCACAAAGTTGAGAAGAGAGAAAGGTGTTAGAAGAGCAGATCAGATTCAGACACTCCTGGCTTCTTCGCCACTCGATCCCGAGTGGGTACAGCTCACCCGGATAGTCACCCAATGGCACTAGCAGCCGGCATGTAGCTCGAACAGTCAATCAGATTCCCTTGATAGATGCGATCGGGAGATCCCCTGCCACAGAATCTATAGTATCCCGAACCTCCTAATGGTTACGTTGTTAAATCCCTTTTCGGATGGATGACATCCCTCCAGAGAGTTACTGGGCCCCTTCCTTCACTGTGATCTCTCACCAGTCCTTCGGAACGGTCCTCCCCCAGCCTCCTCTTCTAGATACGGGTCCCCTCGCAAGGCGGCACCCTGGGATTCTTCCTCCCCGAAGTGGGCTCCAGCTAAAGGTGCTGGGCCCAGGGCTGAAGTTGCAGTCCTAGGACTAAAGGTGCCTGGCACTGAGGCGCATGGGGCCCCATGGCCTGGAGGGCCACGTACTCGAACTTGGACTCCAGAATCACCCTGACCGAAGTCCCCCGGACCAATGGCATCTGCCCCTTCTGTACCCTCTCCCGGCATGCACAGCGGGCAGACCACGTCCACTGCATGGCTGCCGAAAGAGGACACCCAATCGCCACTCTATCACCTGTGGTTCAACCCTGAGTACAAGTGACAGCGCCACCCATACTTCCAAGGGAAACTGCATGCCAGGTGAAAACAGCAGCAAGGCAGAGTCCAACAAATTGGAAGATCCGAGCCAACTACCACTCGAATCACCCCTAAATTTAGTATAGCAGCCCCCTAAATTGGGACTCCCGCTACATACACATGACCGGTTTTCTCGGCAAAAAGCTCTGCCAGCAGTTTTCTTGGCGAGAAAACCGGCCGTGTGTACGAGACTTCAGAGCTTTATCTGTCTTTACAGCCTGGCATTCGGCTATGAATCAGGGTATTAGAGACTGTTGCAGGTATGTGCCAGAAGCAGTGATTTTTTTTTTTCATGACAGGGTCTCTTTAAATTCAGCTATCTGTACTTTTTTGTGTTTAACTAGACTGTCACACAGTCTAATGCACAGAATAATCAGCCATGATATGCAACTAATTAGACTTTAAAGGGGTTGTAAAGGTTTGTTTTTTTCACCTTAATGCATCCTATGCATTAAGGTGAAAAAAAAACCTGGCAATGACGGTCCCCCCGTTTTACTTACCTGAACCCAGAATCTACTGTGCGTGTCCCCCGGCGTCCTCTTCTCCTCGGAGTCTGGCCGTTGATTGGCTAGATTTATAGCAGCGCAGCCATTGGCTTGCGCTGCTGTCAATCACATGCAATGACGCGGCACGCCGGGGGGGTGGAGCCATGTGATACAGTCGGCGGATATGGCCGGCGGCTGTATCACGGGAGCGCTCCCGCAAGCTAACCCCCTTGGGAGAGCGCTTCCCATGAAGGGGGTTAGCTGATGCGGGGAGGAGCCGAGACAGCCGCCGAGGGACCCCAGAAGAGGAGGATCGAGGCCACTCTGTGGAAAACGAGCTGCACAGTTATAGTTATTGTTATTTTTTTTTTATTTTTTTTTAAATGGGAACCTTTAGTGTCCCTTTAAATGACTGATATCAGAACACAGAAATACTTTTTTTGGCTGATGCTACGAGCTAACGTACTTTGTACATTATGTACGTATTTTTTAGGAATTTAACCCTAATACATTAATGGAAACTGTGTAAGAAATGTGCAAGTAGAAGAATGCATGGCCAACTTTTCTTATTAACTGAGAATATGACTTATAAGCGCACAAAAAATAATAAGTAGTTTTCCAAACAGTGTGCTGTCAATATATTTAGCACATTCTAGATGTCCTCTGAACCAGGAGGGTAATTTGTCTAGCAGCCCTCACATAAATATAAGAAGACTTGCAATAACTGAACAATTTCCTAAATAATATATTCAGCAGGTGGCTTAATCATATTTGCGCAGTTCACAAAGGCTGCTTAATAATGTATGAAAAGCTAACCAAACAATATGTACTTGGAACGTAGACATTAGTTACAAATATGAGGACACAAGATGTGTCTACCGGCAGTAATCGCTATATAAAAGAAAAACACAATATCAAGAAAGGCGACTAACTTAAAGCAGAACTTTAACCATAACAACTTAAAAAATTATGTTCTTTAGCAAGGAACATACACTCCGCATTAATTATTATGCTACCAAAGTTAGTGCATGCTGTAACTTGCTTCCAGCATTGCTCCTGTTTCTGCTTGCTTGAGGCTGTTATTTTGTTGAAGCCTAGAGCCCCTGAACAGCAGGAAATCTTTAGGCTGTCAGCAGATCGGCCTCTACAAGTTCGGCACAGTGTCTAAAAATAGAGAGCAACCAAGCATGTGCAGAGCAGGGTGAGACAGTGAATTACTAGATTTTAAACAGTATAGACAATTATTTTTAATGTTTTATATACCCGTGTAGTGGGGTGTCATATTTAGGGGGAACATCTGAGTGGTAACTAGGCTCAGATGCACTAATTGTTAGGTTTCATGGACCATTTCTGTCCCTGGGAGATAGTACTGATGTGCAGTTCCCTGGGGCCTATAGGTGGCGCTGTTGCCATAGGCCCGTGTTGAAGCATGGTACAGGGTTGTGCCTTTTCTTGTCCCCTCTCGGCAGCAGTACGGCGGGGCGGCGAACCTGCTGTGCCTGTCAGGAGAGGATATAAAAGGGGGCGGCCATCTTCCAGAGTCGTTGTCGTTGGTTCCGCGCCCAGGCACCTTAGGCCTGGGCATGTGTGTCGCCTCCGGGTGCCCTAGGCCCGGAGGCCTGGGTGAGCGTGTTGTCTCCGGGTGCCCTAGGCCCGGAGACGGAGCTGCTGTTTCCATCCCAGACACCTTCAGTCTGGGGTGAGGTACTTTGGCGAGGGCCTGGAACCCAGCAACCTTCGGCTGGGGTCCGCTAAGGATCGAGGCTCCCAGGGATCTGCCTTGCGAGGGGACCCGTATCCAGGATCGAGGAGGCCAGGGAGGTGACCCTCTCTGAAGACCCAGCGCAGAGTCGGGGTGACAGAGGGGGCCTCTGGTAACTCTCCGGAGGGATGTTCTTATCCCAAAAAGGGGCCAAGTTACTCAAAGAAGGAAGTGCGGATTCTTTATGTCATAGTGGCAGTGACTCTACGCACACCAGGTCAGTGGCAGTGACTTGCAACTATTCACCAGGTCAGTGGCAGTGACCAACCTCATGGCCCGTGGCAGGGACCATGCGCCAAGCCTGTTCGTGCAAATCAGAACAGGAGAAATCCTAAATTAAGTTTGTGCCTGGACCTCCTCCCACCTTATCTGACCCGTGTTTGTCTCAACCTGTCTGCTCTCAAAGAGACTATTTATTGCCCTTAAGAATAAATAAGAAGTTGGACTTTTCAGTTGGTGTGGACAGTTGCTTACTGGGGAGAACTAAGGACTTGTTTCTCTCTACCCCAGAAGCGAGATCAGCTCTGGAGGTTTTCAAACACTGGCTGCAGGCAGGCCCGAGAAACTAACACCGCTCAACCTCCCCATCCAGGAGGGTACCGGCTTGTGGTGCGGTGTGCCTCAGTCTTTTCCTGCGAAGGAGCCAAGAAGAGAAAAGCAGGTAAAGGCTGGGGTGGGTGCGCTACACCCGCAAAAGGGGCCAGCTTGAAGTCATCTAGCTGGACTTCATTTTCTGACTAAAGTTTCACTTTAAGCTGGCAACATACTTATTGAAATTCATCCGGTTCAGCAGCAACCTGCTGAATGACAATCAGTGTGTGACTGTCCATGCTTAATACAAGTCGACAAATTGATCATTATCCAAGGGGCTACAGCTGCTGATCAGTGTATTCTGACAGCAGTGGGTCCCGCTGTAAGAATACAACCTCCCAATGGGAGGGATTCCACCATCCACCTTCTTTGTGTGGGTGGAGAAATCATTTTTTTTTCCTTCAGCAATATATAAACTTTTTATTTTGGGGTTTAGATATGCTTTGAAAGTCTTGCTGCTTCATGTCAAAGAAGATTTGACAACCATGTAAGCATGGAAATGTTGTGTTAAGAACCAATCAGTACCAGCTACCAAAGGCTACAAGCACAATGAAGGATGGGTTATATTAAGGTGTACCATGTTCTACCATGCTGCCAAAGTAAAGACTTTAATAGGGAAACTCCCTCTGTTACTAGAACTTAAGTGAAGGATACTATAGCTTAGCAGCAGCAAATTCAAGCAGGAACAAATTAGGGTAGACACCCCTGATGTTCCTTTAACTTCTGCTCCAGATATAACTTTAATCCATATAATTCTACTCCTGTCTCTAGTTTGTTTGACATCCAAGAAAGGAAAAAAAAAAGGTCGGAAATGCAAAGTTTTCTCTTCTACCTGGGTATTATTTGACAACATTTCTAAGTTTAAATAAAGGGTGGTATAGGGGACGGGAGACAAAGACTCATATCTAAAAGTGTATCTAAAGCATTGTCATTGGGACAAAATGTGATGGAACACCCATCACTTTTTTATAGCTATGTAAAGCATCCATCATAAAACCTTTGAGTTGTTCTGGGAATAGGAGTTGAGGGGACATTTTCAAATGGTGACACTGGTTTTGGTGACAAGAACATTGCCTTGTCTCCAGGACAGGGACAGAAAGAAATTCTACCTGATAGGACAAAGACAGAATATTTCTCACCAGAAAATCCACCTAATGGAAGACAGACATCAATATATAAACAAATAAATCCCACTTTTTACCATGGTTTTAGTAGTTATACTATCCTTTCCCTCAAAAGCAACCCCCATCATATAGTTTTTTTTCTACATTAGGATAATAGGCTCATTTACATACTGGAGGAGGAAAACTTCCACTGTATTTCCAGGCCTCTCGGATATAAGCACTACAGGCAACGCTGTATCCTGGCCTAGGCCAGCAAGGCCATCCTGGACCAAAAACTTTTCTCACTGTGTTTTCTGCTGCACCATTGGCATGGTTATATCTTCTTCGTCCTCTCTATAAAATTATCAGAAACTTGTGCTTAGAGTAAGATAGGGACATAGCCCCTGTCAGTTTCTTTTTTACCATCCCTGTTCCATTAGAGAGATTTCCCTACACTTCCTGCCCCACAGCCAAACAGGAAGTGAGAGGACATCTATGCAAATTAAGGGAATCCATTGCCCCCCCCCCTGCCAGGCCCTCAGAACTAGTGTCCCCACTCAAATTTCAGGGTAGATCTTAAACAGAAGAGGGTGTGGCCTTGACAGGAAGGGGTGGGTCATATTTAAATTAGGGGTGAACGAGTTTAGTCAGGCCTAGGGCAGCACAAAACCTAAATACACTACTGACTACAGGGCTTATAGTTACAACACTGTAGTCGTGTCTCCAACTCCCTCTACCTGGCCATTCACAAAGCAATGCCTGGGGCTTGTCCTGGCATTGCAGTCCCTATCCTTGTTTAGATATACATTTTATTTGGAAGGATCATTAAAGGAAAAACCTGTGCTGCCATTACTGACCTCCTTTATAAAAATGCTGGATACCTGCACAAAATTCCTGACTTTAAAGTGGAAGTAAACCCTCCTATCATTTTCAGCCAAGGAAGCTGCCATCTTGGCCTCTGTTTAATCTTCAACTGCCATGATGTTGCACATGTGATCAGTTATGGCACCAGCCATTGGATGGTGTGACAGTTTGGTTGAGAGCACAACCAATGGGACAGTTAGCATTTCCAGCATGCCGGGAATGTAACAGTTTTTTGAAACTATTAAATCGTTGGGTTTACTTCCGCTTTAACACATTCTGAGCCACTGGTCTGAAATAGGCATGTAGAAAATTAAATCAGAATTTAAATAATAAGTGGCTTAGAAAGTGGCTTAGCATGTTTTAAAGAAGATGAACATGGCAGAATTCAGATTTCTCTCCATTCAAGTTTGCTGTGATTGGCCGGAGCGGCAAAGACGTGACTCCGCGCATGCGCTTGACCCGTCGAATTCGGCTACGTCGTCGAATACTGCGACCTAGCCGAATTTGTGAATGGGATTAACCCCATGCGCATGTGCGTGACGTCAGCGTCGCCGCTTTTAAATGCAAATATCTCCTTAACCGTGTAGGTTAAGGAGATATTTCATGCACCTACAGGTAAGCCTTAATCTAGGCTTACCTGTAGGTGCAAGTTGCAAAAGTGGGTTTACAACCACTTTAATTTCATGTGCTTCTATCTGTCAGACATTGGTGCTCCAACATCAGAGTAAATGCTGATGACTATCCAGTATCTCACCAATCTGTACTTGTGAAATAAGATGTATGTTCCCATTCAACATGTCTACGTTGATATTTACCTGTAAAAGTATTTTATTGCCATCGTGATCTTCAGTTTGCCATCTGCCTTCACTGATTGGGCTGCACTGATTGGGCAAGAGAGGAATCAATTGTCCAAAGTCTTTTACTCTGAACTCCAACAACGAAGACACTAAAGGCACCGGTGTTTGTCCCTTGAGAAGTCTTTTTAAGGAAAATTCAATATCAATGTCCATATTGGAGTAGATTGGAAATACACAAAAATCTGCTTTCTTCTTCCACACAGACTTTTTCAGGATAAGCTCATACATTTTCATCATGTCTGCAAAATTCTCATAGCTGCAGTAGATAGTGAAGCGGATGATCTCTTTCCCATAATGCACCTGTCTGATAGCCCATAGCGGGGTGCCGTATGCCAGAGTGAAAAAGTCTTGGTTGCATGGCATGTAAGGTAAAAATCTGCCATGGACTCTCTCTGTGTGATGAAACTGCCAGGGTGGTTTTTTAAAGCAATCATGAAGATGTAAGATTTGCTCTTCTCCATATTCCTCTTGTAAAAATAATATCACAGCAAGGGCAGGCTGGCACGAGAAGCCATTATTCAGCTTCCTCTTCTTGGAAATCCTTCTTTCTGAAACACGAAACAACTGCAAATCAGGATGAATCCACGCCAAGAGTTTATCAATGGCATCCTGGAGACATTTTGATTCCCCGGGGTCTGTAATAATATGGATACTGACAAGGAAAGGGTCTTGCAAATCATCTACTGACAGCTCACCTATTAAGATAAATAGAAAAAATATTAGGGACTTGTCTTCCAGAATAACATATTTTAGAATTGAAGTCTTCCCCTAAAGTATATCTAGCCCCCGAATAAAAATGTAAATAAATAAAGTCTTTATAAATGGTGGCTGCATTAGTTAACATTTTCAGGCCTTTTTTCCTTTATTTTTCATTTATTTCCCTTTTATTTTTCATTTATTTTCCTTTATTTTTCATTTATTTTCCTTTATTTTTATCCTGTCAATAAACTACCAGTACTTCCCGATTCACTTCCCGATTCCTTCACCGAGGATAGCGGCGGGGGAAGCCGAGAGCCGAGCGGTAGCTCAGCTTTGGCTGCCGACGTCGTGGGCGACATCGACAGGTAAGTGTCCTTTTTTTAAAAGTCAGCAGCTGCAGTATTTGTAGCTGCTGGCTTTTAAAAAAAAAAATTCCGGTGAACCTCCGCTTTAACACTATTTGAAATCAGACTGCAGAGTGCACACTACGGCAATGGATTTCGGTCAGGATCAACAGGTACTTTATGCACAGATACAACATGCTTTCAATGGTATATTAGATAAATAAAACAGATAAAATATAGAAAATTCATTGTTAGAGTTTACATACACCTAAAAACAAATGCACTTTACTAGTGTTTATCTACTTTATGGCTGCAGATACAGTGGGGAAAATAATTATTTGATCCCCTGCAGATTTTGTAGGTTTGCCCACTTACAAAGAAATTAAGGGTCTATAATTTTTTATCATAGGCGTATTTTAAAAGATAGAGACAGAATATCAACCAAAAATTCAGGAAAAAACACATGATACAATTGTTATAAATTGAGTTGCAGTTCAGTGAGTAAAATAAGCATTTGATCCACTACCAACCAACAATAATTCTGTCTCCCACAGAACTGGCTACAGTATGTGCTCATGTAGTCCTGTCAATATAAGAAGCTGCTCCTAACGACAATTGGTTATGTGTATAAAAGACACCCGTCCACAGAATCTCTTTCTTCCATTCAAACCTCACCATCATGGGCAAGGCCAAAGATCTGTCAAAGGATGTCGGGGACAAAATTGTTGACCAGCACAAGGCTGGAATGGGCTACAACATAGATATGCAATTAGCGGACCTCCAGCTGTTGCAAAACTACAAGTCCCATCATGCCTCTGCCTCTGGGTGTCATGCTGCTGTCAGAGTCTCGCTATGCCTCATGGGACTTGTAGTTTGGCAACAGCTGGAGGTCCGCTAATTGCATATCCCTGGGCTACAAGATCATCAGCAAGAAGCTTGGTGAGACGGAGACAACTGTTGAAGCGATCAGTCACAAATGGAAGAAATACAAAATAACCATCAGTCGTCCTTAGTCTGGAGCTCCATGTAAGATTTCACCTCATGGGGTAGGGATGATCATGAGAAAAGTGAGGGATCAGCCCAGAACTACACGGGAGGAGCTTGTGAATGATCTCAAGGCAGTTGGAGCCACAGTCACCAAACAAACCATTGGTAAAACAATACACAATGCAGCGCCCGCAAGGTCCCCCTCCTCTAAAAGACACATGTACAGGCCCATCTGAAGTTTGACAATGAACATCTAAATCAGTGGTTCTCAACTCCAGTCCTCAGGGCCCACCAACAGGCCAGGTTTGCAAGATAACTGAAATGCATCACAGGTGATATAATTTGCTGCTGAGGGATTGCAGTATTCTAGTCTGCATCTCACCAAGGTAATACTTAATATCTGGCCTGTTAGGGGGTCCTGAGGACAGGAGTTGAGAACCACTGATCTAAATGATTCAGAGAAGGATTGGGAGAAAGGGCTGTGGTCAGATGAGACCAAAATTTAGCTCTTTGACATTAACTCGACTCGCCGTGTTTGGAGGAAGAAAAATACTGACTATGACCCTAAGAACACCATCTCTACAGTCAAGCACGGAGGTGGAAACATTATGCTATTTCTCTGCTAAAGGTACAGGCTGACATTTCCACATTGAGAGGCCAATGGACTGGGCCATGGATTGTAAAATCTTGGATGAGAACCTTCTTCCCTCAGCCAGAACACTGAAGATGGGTCATGGATGTGTCTTCCAACAAGACAATGACCCAAAACACACGGCCAAGGCAACAAAGGAGTGACTCAAGAAGAAGCACATTAAGGTCATGGAGTGGCCTAGCCAGTGTCCAGCCCTTTATTCCTATAGACCAAGCGACAGCCAAGAAACCTTATAGGGGTTGTAAACCCTCGTGTTTTTTCACCTTCATGCATACTATGCATGAAGGTGAAAAACTTTCTGTCATGCAGCAGCCCCCCAGACCCCCCGTTTTACTTACCTGAACCCGTTCTTTCTCGCCCCGGGGATGGGAAAACCAGCTCTAGCCGGTGTCTTTTGTCCTGATTGGATAGATTGATATCAGCGTAGCCATTGGCTCCCGCTGCTGTCAATCAAATCCAATGACGCGGGTGCCAGGGGGGCCGGGGCTGAGTCCTGCTGTCTGTGTCAATAGATGCAGCATCAGGACATGGGAGCGCGCCCGCACGGGTGTCCTGAAGGAGAGTGCTTCTCGGACAGGGCACTCAAGAAGAGGAGGAGCCACGAGCACAGCTGAGGGACCCCAGAAGAGAAGGATCAGGGCCACTCTGTGCAAAACCAACTGCACAGAGGAGGTAAGTATGACATGTTTGTATTTAAAAAAACAAACAAAAAAATGAGGGTATAGTAACCCTTTAAAGTGGTTGTAAAACCACCTGTAAGAGAAAGCCATAATGAGCTAATATGACTAGCATAATAGCTCATTATGCATCACTTACCTTAGATCGGGGGCCCCCGAAGCCGTCCTCGTCTCCCTATTCAGCCGCAGCCATCGCTCCAGAGATAGCCGGAAGGTTACTTCCGGGTATCGCCGCTCCAGCCAATCACAGCGCCGCTCCGGCGCTGTGATTGGCCGGAGCGGCGAAGACGTGACTCCGCGCATGCGCGCGGGAGCCGTCAAATTCGGCTAAACCGAAGCATTGCTGGGACTTAGCCGGATTTGTGAATGGGATTAACCCTATGAATGCGCCGTTGTCTACGGCGCGCATGCGCCGTAGACACGGATGCATGTAATTTTTAGCAAATATCTCCTAAACCGTGTAGGTTTAGGAGATATTTCTTGCACCTACAGGTAAGCCTTAATCTAGGCTTACCTGTGGGTACAAGTTGCAAAAGTGGGTTTACAACCACTTTAAGGATTTAGAGAAGATCTGTAAAGAAGAGTGGACCAAAATCCCTCCTTAGATGCATGCAAACCTGGTAACCATCTACAAGAAACGTCTTACCTCTGTACTTGCCAACAAGGGTTTCTTCACAAAGTACTAAGTTATGTTTTGCTTGGGGATCAAATACTTATTTTACACACAGAACTGCAACTCAATTTATAACATTTGTATCATGTGTTTTTTTTCTGGATTTTTGGTTGATATTCTGTCTCTATCATTTAAAATACACCTATGATAAAAAAATTATAGACCCTTCATTTCTCTGCAAGTGGGAAAACTGCCAGGGATCAAATAATTATTTTCCATGCTGTATAAGCTGTGGTCCAAAAGACATGATCACCCCAGTGGTCACCCTATAGAAATAAAAGTTGTCTCTTTGACTAGCAACAAACTCCCTTCTGTTCAAGGAGTCATTTAAAATTTGTAAAAAAAAACAACATATATACTCGCCTCCATGCTGCAGAATTGGTCTGATGCTGCAGTTGTCCCCCACTGGCTCTAAGACTGAGAACTCCATCGCTCACAGAAGCACCAGGCTGGGAAGGGAGCGGGAGCGGCTGTCTCTGGCTGTCAGCCATGTACTGAGCCAGCTGCGGATCAGGCATCTGATTGGATCATGACAATATTGTTGGGATGCTTCCAGAACCTAGAGCGGCTCTGTGACATCAGCCACAGTGGGCTTTAGCCCACTGTTGGCTGATTCTGGGTCACAGGAGAGCACAAGTAAGTACACTTTTGTGACCCGCAAGAGAAGTATGACCAAAAAAGCTTTTAACCACTTAAAGACCGCCTACCGCAAATATACTGTGGCAGGGCGGCTCTATGGTGCGAAACAACCTACCTGTACCTCATTTTGTGCAATAGACAGTGGAGGCACCGATTGGACAGAGGGGGAGCCAATCAGCAGGTCTGGCAGACCCAATGTCTGCCAGCCACCCGCGATCGCTCCCCAGAGGCGCAGAACGGCAATCTGCCTATATAAACAAGGCAGGTCGCCATTCTGACTAGGAAGAAGATAGAGATCTTGTGTTCCTGCTAAGCAGGAACATTTATTTCTGTTTTCATCTAGCCAGACCATCCCCCACAGTTAGAAAGCACCTCCTAGGAACACATTTAACTCTTTGATCGACTCTGATGTTAACCCCTCCCCTGCCAGTGTCATTAGTACAGTAACAGTGCTTATTTTTAGTACTGATCACTGTAATAATGTCACTGGTTCCCAAAAAAGTGTCAAGTGTCAGGTGTCCGATTTGTCCACCGCAATGTCACAGTCCTGCTAAAAATCGCAGATCGCCGCCATTACTAGTAAAAAAAAAATAAAATAAAAAAATGCCATAAATATATCCCATCGTTTGTAGACCCTATAACTTTTGCGCAAACCAATCAATATACGGTTATTGGGGATTTTTTTTACCAAATATATGTAGCAGAATACATATTGGCCTAAATTGATGAAGACATTTGATTTTTAATTTTTTTTATTGGGTATGTTTTATAGCAGAAAGTAAATAATATTGTTTCTTTTTTCAAAATCGTCACTTTTTTTTTATAGCGCAAGAAATAAAAAACACAGAGGTGATCAAATACCACCAAAAGAAAGCTCTATTTGTGGGAAAAAAGGACATAAATTTTATTTGGGTACAGTGTCGCACGACCACGCAATTGTCAGTTACCGTAACGCAGTGCTGTATCACAAAAAATGGCCTGAAGTGGTTAAATACTCTTCTGTTGAAGTGGAACTATACTTGCCTCCTCTCCAGAGATGCAACAACCTCAAGCCAAGATTTTTGGCAACCTTGACTGGCCATTCTGGGAGAACTTAAAGGGGTTGTAAAGGTACATGTTTTTTCACCTTAATGCATTCTATGCATTAAGGTGAAAAAACATTCGACAATGCCGCCCCCCCCCCAGCCCCCGTTTTACTTACCTGCCCTCTCGAAAGTCCCGCGCTCGATCCCGTCATCCTCATAGTTCCTGAGCCCGGCCGTTGATTGGCTACACTGGATGGATTGAAATCAGCGCAGCCATTGGCTGGTGCTGCTGTCAATCACATCCAATGACGCGGCACGCCGGGGGGCGGGGCCGAGTGATACAGTCGGCGGCTATGGCCGCCGCTGTATCACGGGAGCGCGCCTGCAGTAACTCCACACCATGCGAGCTCGCTCGCATTATGGTGTGGAGTCCTTGCGGGGAGGAGCTGAAACAGCCGCCGAGGGACCCCAGAAGACCAGGATCGGGGCCACTGTGTGCAAAACGAGCTGCACAGTGGAGGTAAGTATAACATGTTTGTTGTTTTAAAAATAAAAAACGGGAACCTTTAGTGTTCCTTTAATCCTTGCACATGAGCAGAAACTAATTCATCCCATTAGATGCCAAAATTTTACACTGAGCTGTTTACATTGTGAAGAGATTGCAGATAGGCAGGTAAGAATCCTTTATTGCAGATGAGACATTTTTCTGAGCATGTAGCAAACATTTCTAATACCCATCAGACCCGCAAAGCCTCAGAAGAACAATAATAGTGTTTGGTATGTGACTGAACTAAACCGCAATGAATACCACACCTAATAATCAAGAAATTATTCAAGCAATTCTGAAGCTTCTTTGGGGCGATTGCTGCATGTAGGGCAGCCCATTCAGGTGGATGGGCTGCCCTATGTGTGATGAGTGAAAATGTTCCAAAACACCTCCCCACCTCGCTAAAAAAAAGCGCATGTGGGAATGTGAGTTCCCGCTCTACAGAGATGTGAACGGTGCTTGACAGCTGAGTGTTTCTGTCCACTCCGTCCTATGTACTTGTATAAAGATGACCCATATTTTCAATATGCTTGACAGCTAAGTGTTTCTGTCCACTCCCTCCTATGTACCTGTATAAAGATGGCCCATATTTTCAATATGGGTCATACACTATGCAATCTGATTGTGTATTTAGTGAGAAGGGTGATTACTGATTGATTGCATTTCATTAAAAAAAGTGCAGCTGGGAATGGGAGGGTGGATGATGCAGGGTGTGTGCTAATGAGGTCAGCTGGTCAACTCCTTCCTGTGTCATGACCTACAGCCTGTAATGACATAAGACAGAAGCAATAGATACATTTGGAATCATTGTTTTAGAACAGTAAGGTACGTGTCTGTAAATTTTATGGAAAGATTTGATATTTTTGCAAAAAAAAGTACATAATTGCTATATTGGTGCATAGGGGAGCTGGAATTTAGAAAAAAGAAAAAGGTGAACTTAGCCTTTAAAGCCCAATTTATGTCTTCCACAGCCAACCACTACATATCTAAACTGCAACTGGGCTTTAACATACCCCTACTCTACATATAATAATCATACATAAAAGATCATTTCAGACCTGATTTGCAGATACTCAGCCCACATATTGAAAAAGTATAATCCCTCTCCCAACCGTTATCTGATTGGAGAGTGTTGGACTGATTGGAAAAGGAAGTTGCACATTGGCTGTATTTCCTCATCTATGGGAATTTATCTTTGTTCTAAAAAAATGAACATCATTGAGGGTGCTGATTTTTTTTTGTCAGTCCACCCATGTTCCAAATAGAGCTTTTATCTTTCCTGATTAAAAATAAAGGGTCCGTTGAGTGACATCAGGAGAGGATTGAGATGTAATTGGCACAGACAAGCCCCATAATGTGAGCTCTGGAAGGTATTTTCACCCCGTCATCTCACTTTCTCGGTGTCTCAGTGTGATCTGCCCCGGGCTGTTTAATAGTGTGAAGTTGGATAAAAAACGAGTGCTTTGTGAAATCTGTCAGGGACATTAGTATTCTGAGGGAACATCTAAATGTGTCAGCGGGCTAGATGGTAAAACAAATAGCTTCAGAAGACCACCGTGGGACTGTACAAAGCCATCATTAGAAGCTAGAGTTACATAGACAGCACAGAAAATCTGCTTTTGTTGAGCCCTGGCAAAGCTGAGCTTGGAGCCAAGAATAAAGAGCAGCATAGCTAATCAGCTCGTTAAATAGAGCACTGTACACTTCACAACATCACAGGCACTTCTCTTGTGTTTTATTTTCCTACCTGCAAATAAGTGACTTTTCTAAGCTTTGTTCTCTTGGTGTGCAAGTCGCAATGAAGGGGCAGAGCCGACTATTCATGTCATGCATTCTGGATGTTTACTAATTTGGGGTAGTTCCGAAAGCTTTGAAATCTGTTCACATCAGGGTTTCTGCCTGATTACAGTTAAACTTTTCATTGCGCATTTCCTTGATACACAAACTTTGCTTCTGACTTCTAATTACAGTTATACAAATAATGGCAAGATGGGCAAGAGGTTCAGTTCATAGTGCAAGTGTAAAGACACACATATGTAGGAGCCGCACGGTCACTGTCCATGTCTTCCGCAAATCTTCGGCCAGCATCCAGGCACACGGGCTCATTCACATGATTCATCAATGACCATTCTAGGGGTGTTGTTTTTTTTTTTCATTTTTGGAGAACTTGGATAGGGTTGAGGAAATTAGGTGGGATTCTCTAAAAACAAGAACTATGTACACTTGGGGACTTCTTCAGGACAAGCTATATGAAAGTCTGTTTGCAGCAAACCATAGACTTCAGCTTTAAGATAGCAGTAGTATTAGCTGTTGTAGTTAACTATGATCTCCTCTAAGTAGAAGATTACTTGACAAAGCTCTTCAGGACACCAGTCAGTGTCCCCTTTAAATAGACCCACAACTGACTTTCTCTAGCTCCAGAGGGGTGGCAAAAACAAAAAAGGTCCCCAAGATCTCATAAGCGTCTGTACTCACACAAGGCCCAAGGACAGCTCGTTGCCTCCTTCTAACTTCCAAGTGACACCTTACTCTGGTGATACCAGACCATATCTTCTGTGGACAGCCTCCCCTCAGTCAGCTTTCTTTAGTTCCAGGGTCTCAGCATCCAGGCCCTTAGGTTGCCTACCTGAAGCCTCATGACAGCAGACATAACAGCAGCATTGCCTAGGAGGCTGGAGGTGTGCCCCCCCAGGCTGGACTTATCCATACACACGGACCGAATGTCAGCCGGCTTCTTTTGAACCAACCAATACCACCCCGGCTGTGTGTACGGGGCGTAAGTCTAATAATCTAATTTCGAGCACCTATCTAGAAGGGTGCTACACATAGATATAAGAGAGATGATCCAGTTTATTTCAAATGTTGTCTGTGAACTCCTTGTGATGCCCCTGCCCAATCTTTTTCAGGGGAACACTGTTTCCCAAACTAAAGACCAGATATTGTATTTTTCTGAACAATCTCTGTCTATTGCATGAGCATGGATAGTTGGGGATAGGAATGAGGTTCAGCCCAAAGCAGGAACTGAACTTTGTATGTTCACTGATTGCAGACCAGCCAAATTATTTGGTTGGTTGGCCAGCTAATTTTGCTGCTGCAGAAGCAGCAGGTAGTAATTCATTTATTGTTGGTATTACAAGTCCTGTTTTATTATAGCTAAGTGGTAAGTGGAATACCTTCCATACAATTTTTATGGGTCATTTTGGGTCTTTGTTTTGTCATTGTTTGTTGATTTAATAGTTTACTGCTGATTCTGGACCAGTGGGTTTGTGGGTCCTAATTTTTCTCTTTTGAGTATTTTTCTACAGAACTGAAATCTTTTTTATTTGGTCACTGGGTTGCCACTGATAATGTAACTCCTGCACATGAGCCCTGGTGTTACATTATCCCACCATTTGGGCTAAATTCTCAGCACATGCGCCACAGGCGGTGGACAATTAAAAGAAAATTTACTGGCACAAGAATGAAGGAACTTGGTGGCAGCAGGAACATACAATTACTCTTCTACCAGAAAACTCAACATACTAGCAATTTTGAAATTCGGTTCCTCTTTAAGGTTTGCAGTACTATTTGCAAGCATTGTATAGAGACCTATAATTTGGTCTCAACTTCTCTTAAGACTTTCTAGAATAGTGGGGCCTCAACTGCAGGAGCAGAGGGGTGACAATTCTGGGCAATCTCTGCCACAAACTGAATACCATGACTAAGGTTACATATTGAATAATAATAATAAGTTACAAAATAGCTTGGGTAACAATTCTGTGTGTTATATAACTGGGGATTCTCTTTAATGACCACACAGATAGTCACTGAAAATGCTCCTTAACAGGCGGAGTGATACCAAATGTACTCCGCCTGTGACAGGAAGCATCGGCTCTCTACTGCAGCCGCATGCTTCTGTCACACTAATGCACGGGAAGTGAACCTGTGATCTAGGACGGCAGCCAGCAGTGCAAGTACCAGTACCAGTCACCAGTATCAGCCACCAGTACCAGCAATTAGTACCAGTACCAGTACCCGCCAGCAGTACCAGTACCAGTCAGCAGTACCAGTCATCGGTACCCGCCAGCAGTATCAGTACCCACCAGTAGTACCAGTACCAGACAGCAGTGCCAGTACCAGACAGCAGTACCAGTACCCACCAGCAGTACCAGTATCAGCCAGCAGTATCAGCCAGCAGTACCCGCCAGCAATACCAGTACCAGCCAGCAGTACCAGTACTCACCAGCAGTACCAGTACCCACCAGCACCAGCCACCAGTACCAGTACCCACTAGCAGTACCAGCCATCAGTACCAGTCACCAGTACCAGTACCCACCAGCAGTACCAGTCATCTGTACCAGTACTCGCCAGCAGTATCAGTACCAGCCATCAGTACCAGTCATTAGTATCAGTACCCACCAGCAGTATCAGTACCCACCAGAAGTACCAGTACCCACCAGTAGTACCAGTACCAGCCAGCTGTACCCAGAACTGCTAGCAGTAGCAGTACCCACCAGCAAAACCAGCCAGCAGTACCAGTACCAGCCAGCAGTACCAGCCAGCGGTACCTGCTAGCAGTACCAGCAGTTAGTACCCAACAGCAGTACCAGCACCTGTCAGCAGTAACCAACAGCAGTACCAGCCAGCAGTACCAGCCCTGGAGGACAGCCAGCAGCAGCCACCAGCCATATCCGCCTGGGGGACAGCAGCAACCAGCTGCAGGAATCCTGAGGAAGAAGTGAAGATCAAGGTCAGTTGAGGTACAGGTAAACCGCTGTGCATCAGTGTGAAAGCAGCCTTAGACCCCTTTAACACGATCGGTCCGATCAGGTCTGCCTGTCTGTTTTTCAGGTGGACCCAATCGGACCCTCCATTCACCTCTATAGAGTGGCAGATGTAAACAGACTTGTGTGTTTACACCCGCCTATCTGCAATCCGATCTTCTTAAAAAAACAGAAGGGGATCCGTCCCCTTCTGTCAGGGCAGGTCGGCGGGCCCATAGAGTAGAGCAGGCTGCGTCTGTGTCTGCTCTACATATGCAGAGTGGACACAGACCTGCCATCCGCCCTCTCCGCTCATTGTGGCCCGCGACCAGTTACCAAGTCGCTAAAGTGGCCCTCGCTCCTCAAAAGGTTGGGCACCCCTGATATAGACAACACATACAACACATTGATACGTAAAGCCTTCAATGCCAAGGGGCGCATGCGCGGCTTCCGATGATAGCGGACGTGTAATATGTCGGCTATGGTCCCCGCTGATCTTACGGGACTCCCGCCGTCTAAATCGCAGCTTTGATCGCCATGGGAGTCACTTTGCCACACTCCCACATCCACCGTGAGTGCCATGGTGAAAATCAGGTTCCAAAAAGACATATATTCGTCGTTTCCGGAGCCGCGGCCTATCCTCACGATGCATCGCTTCCTCCTAAGGCCTGCATCCCGGGCCCCAAGTGCCCAGGACGAACCCACAGACCCTCTGCAAGCTGATGGAGGTAACCCTTTCCATGTCTCTCCCACTCAGTCAACAGGATTGGCCACCCCACTAACAGCTGAAGTCCTGGATACCAAATTGCAATCTTTACTCCAGAATTTAACCTATAATATCACACGTGAGATGGGGAAGATTGCACAGGAACTAAGGGGTGAGATAGTGCAGCTGGGAGAACGTACTGATATTCTGTAAACCAAATTCGATGAACTTGTGCAATATGTTCATGTCCTTGAAGAGGATAATGCTGCTTTAAAGCACATTGTCACCCAGCTCCAAACACACCAGGAATATCTGGAGAATAGGGAGCGTAGACAAAACCTGCAGATTCGGGGGTTACCAGAGTTTGTGGGGGATCAAGACCTACGCCCCTATCTTTTAAATCTGTTTAACACAGTGGCCTCTCTTATCTCTGACATTGACTGGCGTTTGGATAGAGCTCATCGATCTTTGGCTCCCAGACCCCCTGCAGGAACCAGTCCCAGAGATGTCATTGTCCGCTTCCATTACTATGATAGTAAAGAGACCCTTACTTTGGCAACCCACAAGAAAAACAGATTTGAGTTTAAAGGGGCCAAGATACAGATCTCTAACGATTTGTCGCCTATCACCCTTGCTAAACGCCTTCAACCTGTGACAGTCCATCTCCAGAATTACAAAATCATATATCGATAGGGCTTTCCTTTTCACCTATCTGCTTTGCGAGATGGCATACAACACTCCATGCGTGATCTTCAGGAGAGTTAGGCCTTCCTACGTAACCTGGGCCTCCCACCTCTTCCAGAAGAAGACATCTTGCCTTTACCATCCACGCCTAAACCGCCTTTTGCCCCAAGTCAGATCTGGACTTCGGTCCGACAGAAGCAACAGAAACCTCGTTCTTCACCTCAGAGGCGTCCCTCTTCCAGACATCCCACTTGAAGGCTATCCTGACACTCAGTGGCTCTAATCTAGGTTATCTGGCTGTATGGCACCCAGTTGTTTTGGAGGTCTCCATGCAACCATACCTATCCCAGGGCCTTGGCTCTGGCTCCCTGAGTGGTTTAGGCCCCTCAGGTTTTTTCAATTTTATTTGTTTTTTTCTTTTTAGGCTTTTTGATCTACTACGAGTTCATTTTTTGGACTGCTCAGATGTCTTATTTGTTGTTTTTGTCCTTATCTGTTTCTATGTGATGTTATATGTTCTGGTTCTGCCTCCTACACCATGGGTTCCCCTATGTCCGATCCCTTTATTATACACCGTATTTTGTCATTTGCTTTTTGATCTGATTTTGATGTTATGGCATTAAGACTTCTTACCTATAATGTCAAGGGCTTAAACTCTGTTCAAAAGCGCTGGTTAGCACTGAAAGTTTAAATCCTCGACAGCTGATGTAATCATGGTCCAGAAGACCCACTTTCGCCTGGGAGGTTCCTTCAAATTTGCTGCCAAACACTTTCCTACTGCCTATGGGGTGTCAGATCCTTCAGGGAAGGCAGGTGTGGCTATTTTAATTAAGCGATCTTGCCCCTTGCATATTAAATCCTCCTATTTGGACCCCCGGGGCAGGTTAATTTTCCTAGACTGTGATTACCTAAACCTGTCTCTCACACTGGTTAATGTTTACGCTCCTAACTCTGGTCAAATACAATTTTTCAAGGACCTGTTTGAGAGACTGGAAAAGTTTTCTCAACCCTTCATGATCATAGGAGGCGATTTTAACATGACTATGTCACCTAACAAAGATAGACGTGTGTTGTTCACATCCACCCCGTCAGCTAAGGTAAACCACCTATCTTGTTCTTTTCTCAAACTTGTCAGAGCCCATAATTTTCTTGATATTTGGAGAATTAAGCATCCTACTCATAGGCAATTCACGTTCTACTCACCTCCCCACAAATTATACTCTAGGTTAGACCATTTTTTTAATCTCATTCCCTTTACTGACTTCCACGGTTGCTTCGGAAATTAACCCGATTACTTGGTCGGACCACTCCTCAGTACGCCTTTCAAGCCTCATCTCCCAAGACTTGCCACTGGTGCCTCAACGAATCCTTTCTCCATGTTCTAGAGATCAGAGATCGGCTCTCCAAAGACCTAACTGAATTTAGTACATCATATCTGAACAACAGGATCTCACTACCATTGTGAGCCTTAGACTCAGTAATAATAACTTCTTATGTACCAGTGCTTTCAGCATCACAGGATTGACTGGGTTTCTTGCTACAACTAGAGCCTTCTCATCCATTTTATTGAGCATATTAGTCTTATTGACTCTAGTCCATTGCCGCTGGCTTCCCTTCCCTTTTTCCTTCCCTAGTCCCTTTCCCTTTCCTTCCTTCCTTCACCTTTTCCTTCCCTTATGCCTGGGACCACACATGGCAGGTATGTCCTTTTTCTCATAGAGACCACATATTTATATTGTTAATTACAAGGCGTGATTACGGCAGGCATCCCTCCCGTGTGTTGTTACATGGCGTCCGGACGTATTTATATGTTTTATGTTGTAGGTCGTGTTTGTGTTTAATGTATTTTAATATATTTTGGTTATCCACACATGTGTCATAGCAAGTTGCAGTGACAGCCTCTGTATGTGAAGTTGGCCCCTTTGCTTCTTGTACTATGTCCAAAGTCTTCGGGGAGTTTTACCATACCTTGTACAACTGCTTAAATTCCGACCCTAAATATAATTTCTTACAGGCAAAATTTTACTCTTTTTTTGACTCCATACGTTTACCTAAGCTTTCCCCAGCCCACCTTTCTTCTTTAAATGCTGAAGCTACCCCAGAAGAGTTATTCGAGGTTGTAAAAAACTTACCAGCTCATAAGTCTCTGGGTCCAGATGGATTACCGTATTCATATTACAAGACTTTTCTCACAATTCTAAGCCCACATTTACTAACGCTTTTTACTTACTTAATGAAAGGTACCACTCCACACTCCCAATATCTCCATGCCCACATAACAGTTATCCCGAAACCTGGGAAAGACCCCTCTCTACCTGATAATTATCACCCTATAGCTTTACTCAATTTTGACTACAAAATATTTACTAAAATCCTGGCTAACAGGCTTACCCTGATACTCCCCAGGCTTATACACAATGATCAGTTGGGCTTTGTGCCCACTAGACATGCTGGTGAATACTCGAAGCGAACTATTGATCTGATTGACTTGCTAAACAAGACCTCTCGCCCAGCCCTGATCCTAAGTTTAGATGCCCAGAAAGCCTTTCTAGATACAGATTTACAGGCCCTTTCATGGCGGCACTCCGCGCTCTATACTCCCATCCATCATCCAAAGTTCAGTTGTCTGCCTTCCTGTCACCATCATTCCCCCTGAGTAATGGTACGAGACAGGGCTGTCTCCTGCCCTCCTTGCTCTTTATCCTCTGCTTGGAACCCTTGGCTGAAGCCATTAGGTCTTACCCTGATATCCGTGGGGTCTTTATGCGACAGAGGGAATACAAGCTGTCTCTATTTGCTGACGACATTCTGATGACATTGCCCAGTCCCCATACTTCTCTTCCCAATCTCCACGACTTATTAACGACCTTTGGTCTTCTATCGGGATACAAGATTAACACTAGCAAGACAGGTGCCCTACCACTACATATCCCTCCCCCAACGCTCGTCATTCTGCAACAAAACTTCCCATATCACTGGTGTTCTCAATCCCTCAGCTATTTGGGGATCCACCTAAGCTCCTCATATGCCACTCTTTACCAGGTTCATTTCCCTCCTCTTTTTAAGGAGGTTAATCACCTTTTACGTCAGTGGGATACATACCCACTTTTCTCCTGGGCCGGATCAACGTCCTTAAAATGTCTATACTTCCAAAACTCTAGTATTTTTTTGAAACACTACCAGTCCCTATTTCAATGAAACAGCTGAAATCTTTACAAAGATCTTGTCTTAATTTTATATGGCACAATAAGTCACATCACTTAGCCAGTTTGGTGGTGTTTGCTCCCCGTTCCTGTGGAGGTCTGGGGGTCCCTGTTCTCATGAAATATTATTATGCTACTCACCTCAGGGCGACTGTTTCATGGTCAACTAGAATGGCATCTAGTAGATGGTCCGAGATTGAAATGAGCGTCACTTGCCCAATGCATCCTTGTGCTATGTTATGGTCTACCTTGGACACATCTACTACCCAGTTAAGTAGCTTATGTTTGAATCCAATGTTGTTTACTCTTACTTTATAGAAAAAATGCTCACACCGCTTCTTTCTCTCTTCTCAAAGTCCACCTATATTAAATGTGCGCTTTAACCACTTCCATAAAGGGCATTTACACCCCCTTCCTGCCCAGACCAATTTTCAGCTTTCAGCGCTGTTATAATTTGAATGACAATTGCGCGGCCATGCTACACTGTACACATTTGACATTTTTATAATTTTTTTCTCACAAATAGAGCTTTCTTTTGGTGGTATTTGATCACCTCTGCGGTTTTTATTTTTTGCACTATAAACCAAAAAAGAGCAAAATTTTGAAAAAAACACAAATATTTTCCACAGTTTAGGCCGATATGTATTCTTCTACATATTTTTGGTAAAAATATATCGATTGGTTTGCGCAAAAGTTATAGTGTCTACAAAATAGGGGATAGTTTTATGGCATTTTTTTTTTTTTACTAGTAATGGCGACGATCTGCGATTTTTATCTTGACTGCGACATTGCGGTGGACACTTCTGACACTTTTGACACTATTTTGCGACCATTCACATTTATACAGCGATCCGGGCTATAAAAATGCATTTATTACTGTATAAATGTGAGTGGCAGGGAAGGGGTTAACACTAGGGGGCGATCAAGGGGTTAAATATGTTACCTAGTGAGTGATTCTAACTGTAGAGGGAGGGGACTCACAAGGGCAGGAGACCGATCTGTGTTCCTCTGTACTGGGAACACACATCGGTCTCCTCTCCTCTAACAGGACATGGATCTGTGTGTTTACACGCACAGATCTACGGTCCTGCCATGTTCACGGGCAATCGCGGCCGCCGGGCACGCGCATCGGGTGCCGAGTAACGCGGCGGGGGAACGCGCGCCCCCTAGAGGCTCTGGGAAAAAAAACGTCATATGACGGCGGACCGGAGGGACAAAGGGTTCCTGCCGCCGTCATATTACAATAGTGCGGTAGGGAAGCGGTTATTCTAGACATTTCTGACAGCTTATCTATTATGAAGCCGCTTCATAATATGTATCATTCTTATATGAACAAATTGTCCCAAATTACTCAACGGTCAATTACTCTTCCCCAATGGCAAAAAATATGGGACTCTATATCTAGAGCGTTGAGGTGTGTGGAGCAGAGAGAAACAGCTTAAAAGATTTTGTTATTTTGGTATAGAACTCCGGAGGTTCTTCACATATATAATTCGGAGGTTTCTCGGGTGTGCTGGAGGTGCCATGGTGCCGTGGGCTCACATTTTCACATCTTTTGGGAATGCCCCATTATCCAACCATTTTGGTCATCCATTCATTCTTTCATACAAACTCTCCTTGGGTTAACGCTTCCTATGGATCCAATATATTTCCTCCTAGACCTGCCTATCCCTGGCATCTCCAAGCACATTAGGAAGCTGAGCTCCTTTATTCTGTTAGCTGCAAAACGAGTCATTCCATTAGAATGGTTATCTACTTCTCCCCCCACACTCTCTCAAATGTTACAAGCTCAAACCCATATCCGTAGAATGGAACATCTTACTTCTATGGTACATGACTCTCTACCCCAATTTTCAAAAATGTGGGATCTATGGGACAATTCTGAGCTTAACCCGGAATCGGTATCCCATACGCTTAATTAACAATTTTTCCTCTACTTCCTTTTATATCACATTAAAGTACGTTAATGTTCTATCTTTCACCCCTCCTCTCTACCATGGTGTAACCCCTTCCCTCCCCAATTACATCGTTTTTTGAGGCAAGTTTTCTCTTTCTTTTTACTGTTGAATTCAGTAACCTTCTACAGGCTAACCCCTCAAGCCACAATTATGCCGCGTACACACGACCGTTATTCATGTCATGGAAAAAAACGAAGTTTTTCTCAACGTTCGTGAAAAAAAATGCTCGAGAAAAGCGCGGTGACGTACAACACGTACGACGGCACTATAAAGGAGAAGTTCCATTCGAATGGCGCCACCCTTTGGGACACTTTTGCTGATCCTTGTGTTAATAAAGTTTGGTGAGAGACGATTCGTGCTTTTTAGTCCGTTACAACGTGACGAATGTGCTATCACCATTATGAACGCTAGTTTTACCAGAACGAGCGCTCCCGTCTCATACTTGTGTAGCGCCCTCACTCCATCCGGTTTGTCTAAGGGTATGTTGTATGTGAGAGTAAGATGCGCTACGGCCCATGTCCTCCCCATGGCAGTGAGTGAGGTGAAGGCCAGTACCAGTTATTTTCCTCGGGCCTGTGCGTTTCAGTTAATGACCAAGTCTTGCTGTGCTGACACTTCCCTTTGCTCCCATTAACCAGAGTCCCACACACCGATTAGGGTCCAACACTTGTTTTATTGTCACACTCACAATCAAACAGTTCTTTGCCGGCCAACTGGTTGAGACTCAATAACAGTTCAATTCGATGGGGTGAGCAGGTCGAGGCACTATCCTGATTGTACGCTAAACCACTGTGATTTCACCAGCGGTTACTATAGCCTTGGCTAGAGAGAACTTGGAACTTGTGAGTCTCTACCAGCAACTCAATAGAATGCAGATAGGAGTACCTTCGCTGCGTTGTGGCCCCTGTCAGGGGGAAGATGTCCCTCCAAGGGAGTTACCGGAGGCCCATCCGTCACCGGGTTGATGCTGCTCCGGACTCTTCGGACGGGTGACCTCCCCAGCCTCCTCACCTCAGACATGGGCCCCATCCACCTCAGGGACCCTCGGACTCCTCCGCCCTTGCGGGACCCAGTCGAAGTCACTGAGCCCCAGGCCTCCGGTTTAGTACCTCACCCCAGGCTGAAGGTGCCTGGGATGGACGCCAACTCCGCTCCGACCAGGCCTAGGGCGCCTGGGCCGGAACTCCGAACCGCCCGCACCCAGGCCGAAAGTGCCTGGGCACGCGATGCAGGAAAAAGACCTCGTGGTTGGGGCGTCTCTCCCCTTTATCTCCTCCCGCGACGCCACGGCGGGTTCCCCGCCCTCGCCGTACCATCGCTGACAGGGGACAAAAAGGCCAGCACTGCGGCAGTGAATCTACCTTAGACCTGTGGGAACCCCGCCACCCACAGGTCAAGGAGAACAACACACCACCAAGTCCTCCACGAATTAACAATGGTCTAAATCCTTTCATGATTTATACACACCTGGGTCATACTACCACCCAGGTGTATCCCCCCTAAATTTAAACCCCCGCTACACTTGATTCTGAGCATGCGCATTTTTTTTCCCCTCGTAAAAGCCTACACACGACCGTTTTTCACGACGTTAAGAAGAACGACGTGAAAAACGACGAGAAAAAATAGAGCAGGTTCTAAAAAAAAATCGGGCATTTTTCTCGTTGAGAAAAATGCTCTGGAGCATACACACCACCGTTTTTCAAGACCATTTTTAAAAATGGCATTTCTTTCGTCATGAAAAACGGTCGTGTGTACGCGGCATTAGCTTTATGTACTGGTTTATCATGTTTTCTATACACCTGCTCTATGGGTTGTTACCCTTATATTGTTTACAATATTTTCCATGTAGTTTCTGTCTATGTACATCATCATAATCTCTCTTCCCTAAATCACTGTATTGATGTACTGTATCTGATATGTCATGTATTTCAATGTTTTCTCTTATGTTTGTATTATTCTGGAAATTTCCAACTAAAATACAATTGAAAAAAAAAAAACCTTCAATGCCGAGATTATGTCCCTCAGTTTATCTGACAGTATTCTAGGGCCATGCTTTAGAAAATAACAAGGGAACTCGGTTATAGTGCAGTTACTAACAGAATTTCCTCTTCTTGATTAAGTCTGTAGCAGGGAACTGGAAAAAAGATTGACAGAAGGATGGAACGCTCATATTCCTCATCAAAGTCTAAAGCCACCCCCAACTTCCTGAGGATACATTCATCCATTGTCACAAGTCTTAAATGGATTTCCAATAATGTTGATGTTTCCCAAAACTGAACATTTAGCAGATGAACATGAATTTGACACTATAAAATGTGCTTTAAAGGGGTTGTAAACCCACTAACTTTTTTTTTTTTTTGCCAACCTGCAAGAGAAAGGCATAATGAGCTAGTATGACTAGCATACTAGCTCATTATGTACCACTTACCTTAGATCGGGGCCCCCGAAGCAGTCCGCGTCCCTCTGTCCAGACGCAGACATCACTGCGGCAATAGCCGGAATGTTACTTCCGGGTATCGCCGCACCAGCCAATCACAGCGCCGCTCCGGCGCTGTGATTGGCCGGAGCGGCGAAGACGTGACTCCGCGCATGCGCGCGGGAGCCGTCACATTCGGCTACGCCCAGCGATTGCTCGGAAGTAGCCGATTTTGTGAATGGGATTAACCCCATGAATGCGTGTAGGTTTAGGAGATATTTCTTGCACCTACAGGTAAGCCTTAATCTAGACTTACCTGTAGGTGCAAGTTGAAAAAGTGGGTTTACAATCTCCATAATTCACAGGGGAACTGCTTAGAAGAACAGGAGGATTTGTATGATGTAGATGGAAGAGAGTTTGGTATCAAAGGTTCACAGTAATAAAAAACGAATCATCCTAACAAATTATTTGCTATTAGTAAAAAAAAGAGTTCAGTATCTATAGATATTATGTTTCTTGTCACCATGCTCCACTTTTTACATTCACACAGGGTTTTGAGCTCCAGGATTTGCAGGAAGGAAGGGTGTTATCACCTATGCCTCCCAGAAGCATCAGAGTAAGTATTCTGAGTATTTTTTTTTACTGGAGGTCTGTTCACAAAACGAACTGTGTTTGCAATATGATCCTTTTGTTTGACATTGAAGGTCTCCTTAAACAGCTATATTCTAATCTTCACTGGATAAAAAAGGCATAGGTGGTTACATTAGTGTAGGCAACAGTTATACAATGTTATGCCGCATACACACGACCGTTTTTCATGACGAGAAAAATGCCATTTTTTAAATTGGTCATTAAAAATGATCGTGTGTAGGCTCCAGGGCATTTTTCGCGACGTGAAAAATGGGCATTAAAAATTTTGAACATGCTCTATTTTTTCATGTCATGAAAAACAGCGTTTTTCTCGTCATGAAAAATGGTCGTGTGTACGCTTTAACGACGTGAAAAAAATGCGCATGCTCAGAAGCAAGTTATGAGATGGGAGCGCTCGTTCTGGTAAAACTAGCGTTCATAATGGAGATAGCACATTCGTCACGCTGTAACAGACTGAAGAGCACAAGGCTGAAAAGCGTGAATCGGCTCTCACCAAACTTTATTAACAGGAGGATCAGCAAAAGCAGCCCAAAGGGTGGCGCCATCCGAATGGAACTTCCCCTTTATAGTGCCGTCGTACATGTTTTCGTACGTGTTGTACGTCACCGCGCTTTGCTCAAGCATTTTTTTTCACGATAGTGTGTAGGCAAGGCAGGCTTGAGAAGAATCACGTCAAGAAAAACGTTGTTTCTCTTATCATCCATGGACCGACACGGCGGCTCTTAATCACTGAACGTGTGGGTATATGTCCCTGCTTGCAGGAGAAGACCTAGGCAGAATGTTAAATGTTAAAACATTCTAGAACAAACCAGAGCTGAACAGCCCCGCCCAGGGGGGCGGTCCCTACGGACATTACCCTCCCACCTGCAGCTAGCAGACCTCAGTTTTTTTCTGCCTAGCAGAAGGAGAAGACGTGGCTCTCTCAGGAGCCAGTCTCCTGGAAGATTTTACTTTTGAATTTTATTCCTTTGGGAATTTTATTATTTTAGTTTTGAGACCTTCAATCAACTGTCGGCTGGGCAACAGGTTGGGTACACTAGTATCCTCGTAGTCTTCCCTGTCCAACCATTGAGCGTGCTGATCCTTGCCTTGTGTGCGTGAGACTCAGTTCACGACATACCCCATGGCTCCAGGGGTGGCCGGGTTGCTTTCATGCTCCCGCGGTCCTCTCAAGATCGAACAGTACCTACTCTATCTTTCGCGGTGGACCGGGCCGACAGCTACGCAGTATGACTCTGTGATGGGTCTGTCTGAAACAAGCCAGTGAGTCCCTCTATTGGCACCGAGGGTATTCTCCAAGGTGCTTGCGGGACGGGTAAGTAGTCTCTCCTGCTGCAAGGTGAGTACATGCTGGCTGTGTTTCTGTGTGTGGGGTGTTCTCCCTGTCTCCCCCCTGTTATGCTGCTCTCTGCACCCTGTTCTGCTGCTGCGCTGTGTGGGGATGCTTGGGGGGTCACTCTGCCCCGGGGGGGCGCTCCATGTCTGTTAATGTGTTTTGGAAAGTGTTCTGGGGGACTGTGTGCTGTTTTTTCGTGCGCCATTGGCGCAGTGTTTTAAATTTAAAAAGTGCGCCATCGGCGGCCATTTTGCCGCAGCTCAAATCAGTTATACAGGCGCCCGGCGGCCATTTTCTTGTAGCCGCGGTGCTTTCAGTTTTGTTTTCGGCCTCTAGCGGCGCTGCTGAACAGCGCAAACTCCACATCTCCTCACAGATTTTTCACTCTCCTCAGGCTCGCTTTACAGCGCGGCTCATACAGCGGTACCGGGCGGTCCCTAGGGTGGTGAGTACTCCGGGTATCCCCTCCTCAGCCCCAGCATAGCCAGTGGGTGGGCTGTATTATTTACTGTAATGGTGAATAAGGTCTCAGAGGGTGGCAACATGGAGTCTGATTCACCTGTTTTCTTCACACTTGTTAGAGACAACTGGCAGTGCTCCTGCACCTGCGGTCCTTATGGACCAGTTGTCTGCAGTCCTGGAATCCTTCTGGCCAGGAGGGAAGCAGTGTGTGAGCGCAAGGGAGCAAATAAGCCCCTCTCCCCACTTTTATTAAAAAATAAATAAATAAAAAAAGGGGGGTGTGTGCTGATTCAGATATGGGCCTAGCCACTACCGCTCAGGACCCTAGCTCTGTATATATTTAATGGTTTTGAACAGGACATTCCTTGCAAGGAAAACTCCAGTTCTGTGTCAGTAAATGACAGGGCGCTTGTTAGTGAACTCATTGCTGCTGTGAGGGACACTCGCAAGCTAAATGCTGCGGATGCAGAACCTCAGGCGGACAGTCTCCTCTGGTTTCTTAGGGCCGGGTCTTCTAAAAATGTTTTTTTTCCATATGTACCTTTCTTTGACCAGCTCATTGATGAGGTCTGGGGAAAAAGCCGCAGAAGACTTTTATGGTCCCGCGGCGTTTGCCTATCAGATACCCCTTTGAAGATGCCCTACTTAAAAAGTGGGCTTCTCCCCCAGTGGTCGACCCTCCAGTCGCCCGGTTGAACAAGGCCACCACTCTCCCGATGGAGGGGACTCCTGCATTTAAGGACCCCACTGACAGGAGGTCAGAAGTGGTGAGCAGAGCCATGTTGCCTTGTTGGGGTCCGCTCTACGGCCTGTGGTAGCGGCGACCCTTGTGTCTCAGACACTTACGGGTTGGGCAAAAAATTTTGCACCAAACTGTACAGGAGCATAATCTTCCTCCAGACACTATTGCTCTGGCCCACCTAACGGTGCAGGGCTCCACGTTAGACGCGGCCCCTTATATCTCAGGGCCTCTGTCTTGGCGGTGGTATTGCATTGTCTGACCTGGTTGAAATGCTGGTCTGCTGACCTAGCTTCTAAAAAGCCTCTGACGGATCTACCATATAAAGGTGGTAGGATTTTCGGTGCTGCGCTGGATGACATCATCAAGGATGTCACGGGAGGTAAAAGCACTCTTCTTCCTCAGGCTAGCAAGGGTAAGGAGGCCGCTGTAAGCAGGGTCCTTCCTTTCCTGCAAAAAGGTTTTTTTTTCGTCAGTCAACGGGGAGGCCCTCCCAGACTGACAGCGGTGCGGCTGGTGGACACAAGCGCCCCTGGGTGCGTAAGCCGAACAAGCCGGCTCCCCTAGCCCGCCTCCACGTGAAGTCTTGCCCCCACCCGACTCTGGGGTAGGGGGGACGACTTTGCAGGTTCACGGATCGGTGGACTCACGGATCTCCTACCGGTGGGTGGGCGAGGTGATCACCTCAGGTTACAGGATAGGTTTCCGTTCCTGGTCCCAGACAGATTCTTCCCTCAAATCTTCCTCTCCTTCCTGCCCGTCGGGCAGCCCTATGGGGCCTATTCAGGACTGGAGTGATTGTGCCGGTTCCGTCACAGGAGAGGTTTCAGGGATTCTACTCAAATTCGTTTGTCGTCCCAAAAAAGGAGACGGGGTTCGGCCTATCGTGGACCTCCAGGTCCTGAATGCCTTTGTGAAGGTGCAAAAGTTCCACATGGAATCCATTCGCATCAGTACACTCCGTCAAGGGGATTTTCTGGTGACCTTGAACATCAAGGACGCCTACTTGCATGTTCCGATCTGCGCAAGTCACCAGAAGTTTCTGCGCTTGCGATCGGCGAAGTCCACTATCAATTTGTGGCTCTTCCTTTCGGCCCAGCCTCGGCACCGAGGGTGTTCACCAAGGTGCTTGTGCCAGTTCTAGCTTGCTGAGACAGCGAGGCATTGCTGTCGGGGGCTATCTCGATCTTCTTCTCAGAGCAGGAAATGGCTCAGAATTAGAAGACAGTGTGACTATCGTCAGTCAGACCCTCAGGGACTTCGGGTGGCTCCTAAACATTCAGGAGTCGGTCCTGGTCCCGACTCATGGTCTGGAGTATCTCAAGTCTGATTCTGGACTCCTTGGAGGCAAGGGTATTCCTACCTCCAGGGAAGCTACTGACACTTCAGTCTGCAGTGTGGGTGCTGACATCCCAAAAAATGGTTGTCAATCCGTTTTTGCATGAGAGTCCTGGGACTCATGGTGACCTCTTTCGAGGCCATTCCGTATGCCCAATCACACACCAGGGCATTGCAGAAGGAGATTTTTTTCCCTTGGGACAAATCCCCGTTGTCTTTGGATTTTCCGATTCAGGTGAGTCACCTGGTCAGGGCATCCCTAACATGGTGGTTTGGGTCCCTGGCTCTTCGGTCCGGGAAGTCGTTCCTCCACGTCCAATGGACGGTGTTCTCTACGGACGCCAGCCTGAAGGGCTGGGGTGTAGTCTGGGGAGTCCTGTTGGCCCAAGGGCTTGGACTCTGGACGAAGCCCGTTTGCCGATCAATGTTCTGGAAATATGGGCCATCAGACTGTGCCTCTCCTCGTGGTCTGAGAGATTGCAGGATCGCCCATTAGGATCCAGTCGGACAAAGTCACGGAGGTGGCGTATGTCGTCCATAAAGGGGGGACTCGGAGCTCAGGGGCAGGAAGTTCCTGTCCTTGCGGTTAGTGAACCGGACTGGCATGCAGAACCTCACAGGTTCGAATCCACATGGAGCAACCGCTAAATAACATTTACTGCGGCTTCCGGGGTCCCCCATACCCTGAAGTGGGCTAAAAGAAGCGTGCCGGCTCTGTCGGCCGTTTACATTCCGGGCATAGAACTGGCGGACTATTTGAGTCGCCAGACGTTGGACCAGGGAGAGTGGTCCTTGCACCCAGAGGTATTTCAACTCCTTTGCCACACAGAATATGTTTATCCTCCGCTGCAGTTGCTCCCTCGCCTGCTGCGCAGGGTGGCGACCGAGGGAATTCTGGTGATCCTCATTGCTCCGGATTGGCCTCGGCTTCACTGGTACGCCGATCTGGTACGTCTCATCGCGGCCGTTCCCTGACGGTTGCCAATAAGGGAGGACTTTCTGTCTCAAAGTCCTATATTTCATCCTGCCTTTACAGTATCTGGCCTTAACGGCATGGCTGTTGAAAGCCAGGTGTTGAGAGACCGAGGTCTCTCGGACTCGGTCATTTCGTCCATATTAAGGGCACGGAAGTCTTCCTCCAGAATGATCTATCTCCATACCTGGAAAGCTTACATCGCCATGTGCGAAGAGCTGGACTGACGTCCTCGGACGTATCCGTCCCTAGAATCCTGCATTTTCTGCTGCATGGAGTGGCCCAAAGGCTCACATTGAGTATCATTAAGGGTCAGATTTCGGCCTTGGCTGTCTTCTTTCGGCGACCACTAGCAGGTCATTCCTGGTCAGCACCCTTGTGCAGGGGGTTCGCCATGTGCTCCCTCCTGTCAAGTCTCCTCTCCCCCCGTGGGATCGGAATTGGTACTCTCAGTTCTCCAGGAACCTCCTTTTGAGAATATCAGGGATATATTCCCCTCTTGACTTTGTCTCAGAAGGTGGCCCTTTTAGTGGCAATCACCTCGGTTAGACGAGTGTCTGAGTTGGCGACCTTGTACTGCAAGTCGCCATATTTAGTCATCCATAAGTATAAGGCGGTGTTGCATCCGCGACTTTCTCTTTTAAGGGTGATCTCGACCTTTCACCTAAATGAGGACATTGTCCTCCCGTCCTTGTGTCCTCACCCATTGCATCCCAGAGAGTGTGCATGGCACACCTTGAATGTGGTAGGAGCCTGGCGGGTTTCTATTCGGAAGTCTGACTCTCTGTTTGACTGTCTCTGGTCAGAAACGGGGCCAAGCGGCTTCGTGTGCCACCATTTTCTAGGTGGATCAGACAAACCGTCTTTCAAGCCTATGCTCTAATGGGGCGGGCGCCACCCTTTCCGGTTACGGCGCATTTCACCAGGGCAATTGGTGCTTCCTGGGTTTTCCGACATCAAGCGTCGGTTGCACAAGTGTGCAAGGCAGCGACCTGGTCGTCTGTTCATACCTTTTCTAAGTTTTATAGGGTTGTTGTGGCTGCATCTCCGGATGCTTCCTTTGGCCGCAAGGTGTTGTAGGCCGCTGTTTAAAGTGGCAACTCCTCCGTTGAGGAGCTCTGCCTTGTTTGGAGTGAAGTTTTTTTGGTTTTTCCATTTATACTGCTCCCATCCCTCTTGACACTGCTTTGGGACGTCCCACACGTTCAGTGATTAAGAGCCGCCGTGTCGGTCCATGGATAAGAGAAAATAGGATTTTTGTACTCACCGTAAAATCCATTTCTCTGACATCCATGGACTGACTGTCATGGACGTATACCTCTGGTACCCACAACAAGGCCCAGGCACATCCCTGCTAGTAGGCTTCCAAGTATAAACAGAAGTTTTCCATTGCGCATGCACGTGCGCCAATTGCGTGCGCCAATCGCGCACACGCACACAGTAACACTGTCTTGGCGCCCAGTGGCCTTTAAAAGGGGCTTCCTCTGTCCAGACTCTTGCTGTCTGATCTGCAGTTATCCGGTGACCTGATCCTGAACTTGCACCTGCTGTTACTTTGACCTGGCTTCCTGACCTTGCTGCTATCTCCAGTCCTGACCTTTGGCTTCCCAGACCCAGTCCTGCTCATTTGCCTGCCTGATCCTCCGTTGCCTGATCCAGCCTGAACTTGACCCTCCGCTGCCTGACGCTTCTGTCTGTATCTGATCCGCTGTGCATGACCTGGCTCGTCTGACCTTTCTCCTGCCTGCTGCTTGTATCCGTATCCACCGGCATCCTCAGCTACCTGCATCAGCTGATCTGCACCTTCCAGCCGCATCCCCAGCTACCTGCACCCGCTGGCCTGCATCACCTGACCTGCATCTTCAGCTGTCCATAGCGGACTTCTCATCTAGTCCAGGAGAACATAACAGGCACTCATACCCCACTGTGCTCCTTCGGCCACTGTCCCAACTCCAGTGACCTGGGAACCAGGGCTGTACGAGAGGTCTCCCTCTGCAGGTCAGGCTCACCTCCAAGGTACGTGTCAGTATCAGACAGCCATGCCTGAGCCTGCAAGACGGACCTCTTGCACCGATGAGATCTGCCAACTCCTTTCTGATCTCACTCTAAAGGTGGAATCTCTCCAGGATGGTCATAAACATTTGGAGGAACAAATGCAATCTCCGGCTACCACCACAGATCCTCCTGCCAGCAGAACACCCACAGGAGCCATCTCTGCACCTACTGTAACCATGCTGCCTCCTGAGCCAAGGGTCCCCATTCCAGAGAAGTTTTCCGGGGATCAAAATAAGTTTCGGACATTCCGCAGTGCCTGCGAATTGTACTTCTCCCTGCTACCCCTAACGTTCTCCCGGGAGACCACCAAAGTGGGGTTTGTCATCTCGCTCTTGCTGGGGGAACCTCAGTCTTGGGCTCATCACCTGCTTGAAGAACGCCACGTTTCACTGGACTCTTTGCCATCCTTTTTCAAGGCCATGTCGCTCCTCTATGATGACCCCCAACGGACTTCCACTGCCGAAGCTGCTCTTCACGCGCTCCAGCAAGGCCGCAGAGCGGTTGAGGACTACATAACAGACTTCAGGCGCTGGAGTGCAGATACTCAATGGAACCATGCAGCGCTACGGCATCAGTTCCGTTTAGGCCTATCCGAAAGGTTAAAGGATGAACTTGCCCGAGTTGGCATACCAGACTCTTTGGAGAACTTAATGACATTGACCATCCAGATAGACCGGCGCTTTCGGGAGCGCACCGCAGAGAAGATGAACCAGCAGATGCGCCCAACCTGGATGTTACCCCGTGTGGCCACGACTACGCGTTCTGCTTCCATCAGACCTGTCTCAGCTAGACCTGGACCAACCTCCTCTGAACCGGTACAAGTCGGTCTAATTAGACCCTCGCTATCTGCTGAGGAACGCTCATGCCGGCATCAGCTTAATCTCTGCCTGTACTGCGGGGGAACAGGCCACTATGTACATTCGTGCCCAGTCAAACCTCAAAGATGCTTGTCCATCTCACCCACCAGTCAACCAGCACCTTCTGCCAATACCACTCATCTGGCCCTTGGCATCTCCTTCCAGCTTCCAGATAGGACTGTGCCTGCTACTGCGATTATAGACTCTGGAGCTTGTAGTTGTTTTATTGACCTGAACTTTGCCAACCAGCAGCTCATCCCACTGCAGCACCGGGCTCAAGGACTTTCCATTTTCCTGGCAGATGGGTCCCGTATAAAATCCGGCCTAGTCACACAAGAGACTCCACCCTTGCCCGTAGTCACAGCCGCGGGTCATAAGGAGCTGTTGAAACTTGATGCAATTGCATCCCCTCTGTTCCCGGTCATCATCGGACTGCCATGGCTACAGGCCCACAACCCACAAATTGATTGGGGCACTGGGGAAGTTAAGTTCCAGTCCCATTACTGTCAAAGACATTGCCTGCCTTCTCCTCCTAGGGTGTCTGGCCCTCTGCTGTGCCTGGAATCTGATGCAGAATTACGCTCAAAGGTACCTGAACCATACCACGAGTTTCTGGACGTGTTCAGTAAACGGGGGGCTGAGACTCTTCCTCCCCACCGTTCATATGACTGCCCAATTGAGTTGTTGCCTGGAGCTGAGATCCCTTTCGGGCGGATCTTCCCCTTGTCTGAACGGGAACTGGAAGTATTAAAGGAGTATGTGGATGAGAATCTCAAGAGAGGATTCATCCAGCCTTCTACTTCTCCAGCAGGGGCCGGAATCTTTTTTGTAGAAAAGAAGGACCACTCCTTACGTCCCTGTGTGGAATATCGGGAACTAAATAAAGTGACAGTTAAGAACCGATATCCTCTACCTCTGGTGCCCGAGCTGTTTTAAAGACTAAGAACCACTGCTGTTTTTACCAAGCTCGATCTCCGAGGAGCCTATAATTTGGTTCGTATCTGTGCAGGAGACGAGTGGAAGACGGCCTTCCGTACGAGATTCGGCCACTATGAATATCTAGTGATGCCCTTCGGCCTGTGCAATGCCCCTGCTACCTTCCAGCACTTTGTAAATGATATCTTCAGAGACTGGTTAGATATCTTCGTAATTGTTTATCTTGACGATATCCTGATTTTCTCCACATCTCTAGATCAGCACCGGAAACATGTGAAGATGGTACTCTGCCGACTCCGTCAGCACGGGTTATATGCTAAACCAGAAAAATGTGAGTTTGAGCGGCAGAGTATCCAGTTCTTGGGCCTGGTGATTTCCACGGAAGGGTTCAAGATGGATCCACAAAAGGTCACAGCTGTTCTGGACTGGCCTGCACCCTCAGATAAAAAGGGGGTGCAGCGTTTTGTTGGCTTCGCCAATTTTTACAGAAGATTCATTAACAGGTTTTCTGCAATCATTGCCCCCATCACTCAGCTAACAAAACAGAACATTCGTTTTCAATGGAACTCTGAGGCTCAGACTGCTTTCTCAACCCTGAAGGGACTTTTTACTTCTGCTCCCATCCTGAGCCACCCAGACCCCTCTCTACCCTACCTACTCGAGGTAGACGCTTCGGAAACAGCGGTAGGGGCAGTGATTTCCCAGCGCCAAGGCCTCAAGGATCTCATGCATCCTGTTGATTTCTTCTCTCGTAAGCTTTCCTCTGCCGAAAGAAATTACGATGTGGGGGATCGGGAACTTTTGGCCATTAAGGCCGCGCTCGAGGAATGGTGGTATCTCTTAGAGGGCGCAGCACATCCCATTCTTATTTACACGGATCATAAGAATCTGGAATACTTGAGATCCTCCAAGCGCCTGAAGCCGCGTCAAGCACGGTGGGCGCTGTTCTTTTCCAGATTTTCCTTCCACATCACCTACCGGCCAGGATCAAGGAACACTAAGCCAGACGCCCTCTCCCGTATGTTTGACGATCCCAAGGATGCCTCAGTCCCAGATACTATCCTATCTGAGGGTAACTTTCTGCTCATCCAGACAGATCTGATGTCCAGCCTAAAACAAGCTTCAGCAGGAATGCCAAGTCCACCAGGAGTGTCCCTGACAACCAGAGATGGGTTGCTTTGGAAGGACAATAAAATTTTTGTGCCAGCAAGTTTCCGGACAAAGGTTCTGAACCTATGCCACGACCATCCTCTGGCTGGCCATTTCGAGGTCCACAAGACCCTTGACCTGATTCAGCGTATGTTCTGGTGGCCAAAGCTTGAGAAGAATTGTGAGGACTACGTGAAATCATGTACTGTTTGTACCCAAAGCAAATCTGCTAGAACCAAGTCCTGGGGTCTTCTCAGACCACTACCAATTCCTGACAGACCCTGGAGCATGATAGCCATGGACTTTATAGTCGAACTACCCCCATCCGAAGGACATACAGCCATCTTTGTAGTGGTCGACCGCCTTTCCAAGATGGCCCACTTCATACCTTTGAAAAGTACGCCTTCTGCCATGGAGACCGCCCAAGTGTTCAACCGGGAGAACGTAAGATTACATGGAGTACCAACCAACATTGTATCCGACAGGGGGGTTCAGTTCACCTCCCGTTTTTGGAAAGCACTATGCCAGGCCCTGAAAATTGAGCTATCCATGTCATCTGCTTACCATCCTCAGACTAATGGACAAACCGAGAGGACGAACCAGACCCTCAAGCAGTACATACGCTGTTTCACCTCGTTTGTCCAGGACGATTGGGTAGCACTATTGCCGTTGGCAGAATTTGCCTTCAACAATGCCAGCCATTCTGTCACGGGTCAGTCCCCATTTTTTGCAAACTATGGGTTTCACCCTGTTTTCCTGCCTAACATTATCCCTGAATCTCCGGTTCCAGCGGTGCAGAGTACTGTTGACTTCCTGGGTCGCAACAACAAACTGCTACAAGAGACTATGGCCAAGGCACAGGCAATGAATAAGAGAGTTTATGACAGGAAGAGAAGAGGGGAATTGCGCCTCCAACCTGGTGACCAAGTGTGGTTGTTTACCACCAACCTCAGAATGGCTTGTCCCTCAAAGAAACTGGCACCTAAGTTTATCGGACCGTTCCCAGTCAAGAGGAAACTGAACGAAGTCTCCTATGAACTTGTCTTACCTGATTCACTTAGGATCCACCCAGTGTTCCACGTGTCCCTGCTGAAACCCACAGTACCAGACCCCTTCCCAGACAGGGGAGTGGGGCCACCTGAACCCGTAATGGTTGATGGGGACGAGGAATATGAGGTGGAGGCTGTCGTAGACTGCAGAAGGAGAGGTAATCGACTGCAATACTTGATCAAGTGGAGGGGGTACGGACCAGAGGAGAACTCCTGGGAACCCGAGCAGAATGTACATGCCCAAGAACTGATCCAGGCCTTCTTCCGCAGCCACCCACAAAAAAGAGTCCTTTTGGGCACCCGGAGGTTGCCCATAAGGGGGGGCAATGTCATGTACGTATGCCTCTGGTACCCACAACAAGGCCCAGGCACATCCCTGCTAGTAGGCATCCAAGTATAAACAGAAGTTTTCCATTGCGCATGCGCGTGCACCAATTGCGCACGCGTGTGCGCCAATCGCGCACACGCACGCGCGCACACAGTAACACTGTCTTGGCGCCCAGTGGCCTTTAAAAGGGGCTTCCTCTGTCCAGACTCTTGCTGTCTGATCTGCAGTTATCCGGTGACCTGATCCTGAACTTGCACCTGCTGTTACTTTGACCTGGCTTCCTGACCTTGCTGCTATCTCCAGTCCTGACCTTTGGCTTCCTAGACCCAGTCCTGCTCATCTGCCTGCCTGATCCTCCGTTGCCTGATCCAGCCTGAACTTGACCCTCCGCTACCTGACGCTTCTGTCTGTATCTGATCCGCTGTGCATGACCTGGCTCGTCTGACCTTTCTCCTGCCTGCTGCTTGTATCCGTATCCACCGGCATCCTCGGCTACCTGCATCAGCTGATCTGCACCTTCCAGCCGCATCCCCAGCTACCTGCACCCGCTGGCCTGCATCACCTGACCTGCATCTTCAGCTGTCCATAGCGGACTTCTCATCTAGTCCAGGAGAACCTAACAGGCACTCATACCCCACTGTGCTCCTTCGGCCACTGTCCCAACTCCAGTGACCTGGGAACCAGGGCTGTACGAGAGGTCTCCCTCTGCACGTCAGGCTCACCTCCAAGGTACGTGTCACCGACACGGCACCCACCCTTCATTTTAAGTTTGTACTGCTTTGTTACGAACTGAGGTCTGCTAGCTGCAGGTGGGAGGGTAATGTTCGGAGGGACCGCCCCCCTGGGCGGGGCTGTTCAGCTCTGGTTTGTTCTAGAATGTTTTAACATTTAACATTCTGCCTAGGTCTTCTCCTGCAAGCAGGGACATATACCCACACGTTTAGTGATTAAGAGCCGCCGTGTCGGTCCATGGATGTCAGAGAAATGGATTTTACGGTGAGTACAAAAAAAGGGATTTTTATAACAGCTTACCTGTAAAATCCTTTTCTTGGAGTACATCACGGGACACAGAGCGACTTAGTCATTACTAATGGGTTATATAGTTTACCTTCAGGTGTTGGCACTGGCCAATTCCAAACCGGAAGTACCCTCCCCTATATAAGCCCCTCCCACCCGGGAGCACCTCAGTTTTGTAGCCAAGCAATAAGTGTCCCAAAAAGAGGGGTGGGAGCTCTGTGTCCCGTGATGTACTCCAAGAAAAGGATTTTACAGGTAAGCTGTTATAAAAATCCCTTTTTCTTTTTCGTACATCACGGGACACAGAGCGACTTAGTCATTACTAATGGGACGTCCCAAAGCAATGCCAAATGAGGGGGGGGGTACATAAGCTGGGCGCCATCAGGCATGAGGATCTTTTGCGGCCTGCAACACACTGCGCCCAAAGGCGACATCCTCCTGACTTCTAACGTCTACCTGATAGAATCTAGTAAACGTGTGTACCGAAGACCATGTTGCGGCCTTACATACTTGAGCCAGGGAGGCCTGGTGATGCACTGCCCATGAAGTTCCAACCGCTCTTGTGGAGTGCGCCCTAACTTTGAACGGAGGCGGTCTCTTTCTCAAGCCATAGGCTTGTATTATGACCTGTCGAATCCACTTGGCTAAAGTAGATTTTGATGCTGCCTGACCCCTTCTGGGGCCTTCCGGCAGAACAAACAAAGAATCCGTTCTGCGAATCTGAGCAGTGGCTTTTAGATAAGCTTTAACTGCTCTTACCACATCCAAAGAATGTAATAACTTTTCCTCTACTGAGCTAGGTTTGGGGAAAAAAGAAGGAAGAACCACATCTTGGTTCAAATGAAACCTCGATACCACCTTAGGAAGAAAGGCTGGATGAGGACGTAATACTACTCTGTCCTTATGGACAACCAGATATGGCTCCTTACAGGACATAGCTGCTAATTCCGACACTCTTTTAGCCGAACAAATGGCTACTAAGAAAACCAATTTCCTGGTGAGAAGAACCAAGGAAATGTGTTGTAATGGTTCAAACGGTTGTTTCTGTAGAACCGACAGAACCAGGTTTAAGTCCCAAGGACATATGGGAATACTAACCGGAGGGCTAATACGCATCACTCCTTGTATAAAGGCTTTGACTAGTGAATGCGAAGCCAAGGGCCTTTGAAAAAATATTGACAAGGCCGAAATCTGACCCTTGATAGTACTCAAGGCCAGCTTCCTATCTACAGCCCACTGTAGGAAGTCCAGAATCCTCCCTATCATGTACTTACGTGGATGCCATTTCTTGGTCTCACACCACGTAATGTACGCTTTCCAGATCCTATAATAGATCTGCCTGGATACCGGTTTCCTGGCATTGATCATGGTAGATACCACAGAATTAGAGAGCCCTCTCTTTTTCAGAATGTGGGCTTCAATAGCCAGGCCGTCAAACCTAGGGCTGGTAAGGAAGGGTGGTATATCGGTCCTTGCGACAGCAGGTCCGGACGAAGTGGGAGGGTCCAAGGACTCCTCACTGACATTTTTACAATCTCCGCGTACCATGCCCTTCGGGGCCACGCTGGAGCCACCAGAATCACTGGTTTCTTTTCTACCCTGATTCTGCGGAGTAATCGTGGTAACAATTGTGGCGGTGGGAATGCATATATCAGCTTGAACCGATCCCAAGGGAACACTAGGGCATCCGAGCCGCAAGCTAGGGGATCCCTTGTGCGAGACACAAACCTGTCCACCTTTGCGTTGAATCTGGATGCTAGCAGATCTACATCCGGTGTTCCCCACCGCTGGCATATTGCCTGGAAAACCTCGGGGTGAAGAGACCATTCCCCCGGGCATAATTGTTGGCGACTTAGAAAGTCCGCTCTCCAATTTTCCACTCCTGGGATGAAAACCGCGGATATGGCTGGGACATATCTTTCTGCCCACTCCAGGATGCAATTTGCTTCCTTCTGGGCTGCACGACTTTTGGTGCCACCCTGATGATTGATATATGCCACTGCCGTGGCATTGTCTGATTGAATTCTGACAGGGGACCCCTGGAGTTTGGATGTCCATGCTACTAGGGCATACCGGGCTGCTCGTATCTCTAAGAGATTGATGGGCAGGGCCTTTTCTGCTTCTGACCACCTGCCCTGGAGAGACCATTGCTCCAGCACTGCCCCCCAGCCGATGAGGCTGGCATCTGTAGTGACCACCTTCCAAGAAACCGGACTGAAGGGTTTCCCTCTTTCCAGATTCTGGGGCACCAACCACCAATGGAGGCTCTTGCGAACGGAAGGGGACAGGGACATTGGTAAGTCTAAAGCCTGAACTTTTTTGTTCCAGGCTGACAGTATGGCCCTTTGCAAATTCCTTGAATGGAATTGACCGTAGGGTACCGCTTCGAATGAAGCCACCATCTTTCCCAGCAGCCTCATGCAGAGACGTATGGATGGTTTTCTTTTTGTACCCACTAAGTGGGTCAAATTTCTTAAAGACGACACCTTCTCTGGAGGTAAGAAAATCTTTCTCTGATTTGAATCCAGCCTTAGCCCTAAGTATTCCAGACTTTTGACTGGTCTTAGAGCTGACTTGTCCCGGTTGATAATCCAACCGTGATATTCCAGATACTCGATTGTCTTGTGAATAGCTACTTCCAGCTTTTCCACTGAGTGGTCTATTAGTAGCAGGTCGTCTAGATATGCCATTATCGTTACACCCTGTGTTCTTAGATTGGCCAATAATGGGGCCAGAATTTTTGTGAACACTCGTGGTGCTGTGGCCAGACCGAAAGGTAAGGCTCTGAACTGAAAATGGCGCCCTTCTACTGCAAAGCGTAGAAATTTCTGATGGGCCGGAAAGATGGGAATATGCAGATAAGCATCCCTTATGTCGATCGAGGCTAGCCATTCCTGCCCTTGTAGGGCGGTGGCCACTGATCGGATCGACTCCATCCGAAAGGTCCTGATATTTAGGAACTTGTTTAGCCCTTTTAGATTTAATATGGGCCTCACGTCCCCATTTGGTTTGGGGACTGTGAAAAGGTTCGAGTAAAACCCGAATCCGCTTTCTTCCAGGGGAACCTTCATGATTACCCCTTGGAGCAATAGTTGTTCTAGTGCCAGAAGGAGGGATCCTCTCTTTTGGGGATCTCTTGGCACGTTTGACCTCATAAATTGGGCAGGAGGAGTGCCTTTTAACTCCAGCTTGTATCCCAGACTTACTGCGGAGAGCACCCATCTGTCTCTGATGGTGTCCCGCCAGGTCTCTGTGAACAACTGAAGTCTTCCCCCCACCCGATTGAGCGGGGGCAATACTTCATGCCTTAGGGGGAGGTTTTGTACCTCTCTTGATCCAGGGCTTCTTGTTACCCTGTGATTGTCCCTGATTTCTGCCCCCTGAATTTGACCGCGGAGGCCGTCGGAACTGCTTCACAGCCGATGTGCCCGGGACTGGAGAGGTAGGCCTCTTAAAAGAAGGACTTCTACCCTTGTTCTTAACCGGTAAGAGTGAACTTTTACCGGCAGAAATTTTCTGGATATATTTGTCCAGATCTTCTCCAAATAAGCGTTCTCCATGAAATGGGAAGCTAACCAGCAGTTTTTTACAGGGAGCTTCAGCAGACCAGTTTTTGAGCCACAGAAGCCTACGCATATGTACTATAGACAGCGTAAAGCGGGAGGCCTGTTGGATTGTATCCTTTATGGCGTCCACCGCAAAACACAAGGCTCTAGGCAGGTCAGCTAGGGCATGAGCCTGCTGATCTGGTAAGTCCCTTAAGACTTGTTTCAACTGATCTTTCACTGCTTGGCAGACTCCAATCGCTGCTACCGCAGGTTGTGTCACCATACTTGCTGTAGAGAAAGCAGATTTTAGTAAAGACTCCAATTTTTTATCTATTGGGTCTTTGAACATTGGAACATTATCTACTGGACATGTCAGTGATTTGTTAACAGAAGAGATGGCTGCGTCCACTATAGGGACCCTCCATTTTCTTATGAACTTATCCTCCATGGGATAGATCACCGGAAATCTCTTGGGGGGAGCAAATATTTTATCAGGATGCTCCCAATCCTGGTAAATAAGCCCTTCTAATAAAGGGTGGATTGGGAAGGAACAGACCGCCTGGGGAGCTTTTAGCGACCCCAGCGAGGAAACCGTAGTGGATGGTGGTTCCGCCAGAGGCATTTTAAATGCTGATCGGACCATGTTAGTCAGAGACTGAACCCATAATCTTTCAGCCTGAGAAGCTGAGAAAGGTTCTTCCACTGTTGATTCCTCTATAAGTGAATCAACCTCATCCTGATCCCCTTCAGGTAGGTCGATCTCTGTGTGGGGCTGTTCCTCCACTAACAGGCACTCTGAAGGAGGAGACGGAGATCGGACGCGCTTTTCCTGTGACAGGGAAGCAGCGATCAATGCTGTTAATCTCTCTTCCAATCCTCCCAGAGTTGAGGATAAAACCTCCTCTGTTATATATACAGGAGCTGGTGGACTGGGGACAGCCGCAGCACCAGGCATTCCTGCGGGGTTTCTACGGCTACTGACCTCTGCATTCTCAGGGGAGATTGGTGCAGTGCAAGCATGCCCAATATCCTCAGAGCCCGATGGAGACCCCTTTGGCTTCCTGGAAGATCTATTTCCGGAGCGTCTGGACGACATATCCCTTAAGCACAAAGCTGAGGTATTCCCGTCGTCATACACCAATTTTTGCTGGTAATAGTCTAACACAGGTGCTGCTATATACCAGCTGGTGTCCACTAAAGTGCCTTTCTATGGGGATGCCTGCATCAACCGCCTCTGTGTGCCACTGTTTGTTGCTAGCTCTGTTTGCATGCAGCTGACACTTGTACTGTGTCTTTTAACCATGCTGGGACGCCCGCACATGCGCAGAAGCGCCGCGGCGCGCATCGAGCGTCATCCACCCGCCCCGCCCCTTTTTTTTCATAGGAGGCGCGTGCACGCGCCCGCGCGCGCGCCCGTGCGCCAATGGCGCCCTTTTCGAAAACCAACAGAGGACTAGGAGCCAGGGCCCTTTTTGCCGGAGGGCCTGTGCGGTGGATGAACGCAGCAACAGGGCAGAGGAAGTGGATTCCCTCAGAGAAACTTACCAGCTGCCTGGATCTTTTGAGTTGAGAAAACCAAAGATCCACATTTACAAGAAAAAAGGACTACAGCGGCCTCTAGTGGTTTAACACAGGTACCGCGGTCCCTGTTTTTTTTTTTTTTTTTTTCTTGACTACTATTAAAATTTTACATTTTCAGTAGTTATAGGCAAACACAGATATTTAGCGGGAATACCGTTAGGTAACAGACAGAAAGACAAATTAGGCTTGGGGGTCCCCCAATAGAACCAAGTTCCTGAGGGCCCCCACTTACCTGATCCCCGCCGCAGGACTTTGTTTGGTCCACAAAAGTCCAAACTTCACCTATCACGGCAGGCATTGTAATTAAACCTTCAGGGACCGGGTTCCCAAGGATTCCACTCCCCTGGACCTGTATAGCACCCTGCACAGACAGCGTCTTGGTCGTGGGTATGACCAGAGCTCTGGATCCCAGGGTCCAGCCCTCCTAAGAGAAGCATTACAGGCAAAACCTTGCTCTTCTGCTGCAAGGCCCGGGTACCGACCGTTTAGCTATGAAGCTTTTTTGGTGGGATCCGGAACAGCTTACTAAGGCCCAAAAGAACCTGTACGCAAGCCCAGTGAAAACACATGTTACTCTTTGGCCAACACCTTAGACACTGGCAAAAAACTGAGGTGCTCCCGGGTGGGAGGGGCTTATATAGGGGAGGGTACTTCCGGTTTGGAATTGGCCAGTGCCAACACCTGAAGGTAAACTATATAACCCATTAGTAATGACTAAGTCGCTCTGTGTCCCGTGATGTACGAAAAAGAAATCCTATTTTTTTTCAATGACATTAAAAACAGCCGTGTGTACGGGGCATTAGTCAAAGAGGGCAACAGAAAAGTAAAAATATTGTTCATGCTTTTCATTGGCTTGGAATATTTTGTTGTGCTTAGTTCCCAACATCAGGCATGGTTTGATATTGGAATGGCAAACTCCCAGAGAAGCAAATCGTCTAAGGGAGCTGTTGCTGAGCTATAGACTTAAACAATGTGTACCGTATCCAGACAATGGATCTCCTTAGGGTGTTGAGGACAAAGAAATGAAAGCACAAAGAAAGAACCCACTTTTGGAAGAAATGAGGCCTTGAGTCTCAAGATGTTCTGCTTCAGCAATCTAAGTGTGATCCCTATAACTGATCCAGTTGTGGTGAGATAGCTAAACTTACAGTCTAGTAGCTTGGCAGACAGTGACACGATCCAAATGACATCCTGCAGATTGTAGAAAGCTTTAATTGGACACTTGTGTGTGTGTCTTTACAGTTGAACATCAAATAGGTCAAAAATGTGTCTAGCTCCAGCAGAATACAGTACATGTAGTGAATTTAGACTAAAGCAAGGAGAAGATGAGTGGGACTAACTACACAGAGCATGTCCTAGCTCCCTTGTTACCTCCTCCCATGCTTGTCTCCAGAACTTCTCGAAAGCCTCTCCCATCCTCTGGAACTCCCTTTGAGGCACTCTGCACATGCTCAGTTTGGTGTGTATTGCTTGAGAGTTTAATCAATCAGCACTGTTCAGACAGAGGGGCACGGGTAATGCAGTCTCATAGGACAATCAAAGGAGAATGAAAACTCCTCCTACAAGCTTTAACCAGTGCTTGGCTGGACACTGATATAAGTCACAAGACTGATATAATACTGCTGATGAGAAAAGGTATTTAGCAGTTTATATTTACTAAAATTATTGAATTTCCATGTTCTGTGTACTGTGGGAGACCAGATATAGTGAATGCATGGTCCTGGGTTTATTAACAATTTAAAGCAACAGCCCTAGTCTTTATGTAGCGATACCTAAAAACAACTGGTAAATTTCTAATACACTTCTAGATCCATCAAAACACTTGCAAATCACACAAGTAAGAGTGGAGAGTCTGAACTTTGTTCTGTGGAAGGAAAACCTTGGACAGGGCTAAGTCCAGGACCAGGCCTAAACACTCCAAGCAATGAGTTGGTTCTAGCACTGATTTCTGGAGATGTAGGATCAACACAAACCTCTGTAGGTTCTGGACAGTCTGAAGCATATTGGCTGATAGAGCCTGTGCTCAATTGTCTTGACATCCTACTATAGGGATGCCCTGAGAGTGAAGCAGAGCCACAACAGGGGCTAGCACCTTGGTAGATGTAGTGGACATACCAAAGGTAAGGGCAACAATGTTGTGTGCCCACTGCAATAGTGTTGATGAGCCAGGAAAATTGTGACGCGCAAGTTGGCGTCCCTAATATCTACGGAGGCCTGAAGGTCTTTTGGATGGAGAGAAGCAATGTCTAACCTGGCAGATTCCATGCAAAATTTTTGTATCCGAAGAAAGGCGTTGAGCACTGTGAGACCCAGTATGGGATGGATGCCCCATTTGGCTTTGGGAACATGGAAGTGGATTAAATAAAACCCCTGGAACCTTTCCCTTTCTGGCACAATGGCTATAAACTCTGGAGAGAGGTGACTCGCCAAAGCAGCAAGAAGGCCCGCCAAACTTTGTGGGGACACTGGCAAGCTAGACAATGTGAAGCAGGGTGGAGGCAGAGCCCAAAATTCCAGCTTGTAGCCAATGAATCTCAAGATATGTCCTTGGAGCAGACACCCAAGGTTTGGAAGATGGACATAGCAGCAATGGCAGGTTGCAGGGCAGGGCACGCAAGGGGGAATAAGCCCTTGGAAGGGCACACAGCCTTTTGTCTTTAGACTGGGATGTGATCCACAGGGACAGTCACAGTAGTGTTGGGACAGGAAATGGCCGGGGTACACAACAGGGTTAGTTACCACTGATGGTTTTAAGGAAAAAAATTAGGAGTCTTAGCGGGGACAGTGGTCCTGGCTAACAGTGTCAGGTACCATAAGGTGAACACGGCAAGATCCCTGGCTCTGTTAGAGGATCTTTGGCTAGCAATAACCCCCAGGACCACTGCCCTTGTACTTATGATTTTCTATAATAGGTTCTCAGCCAGATCTAAGGCTCCCAGTATCTAAGATCTGGCTGAATATGCTTAAACCAGGTCAAACAATCAGATTTTATAGTCTAGAAATACTTTTATATCTAATGTTTGTAAGATAATGCCAAGTATATGGAACTAAACTTATCACTAAGAAACATGCTTTCAAATGACTGAAGCTCTGCAAGTGGAAAACTTGAGCTATCTGTGCTGTGTGGGAAAGTGACTAATTTCCCCAGGCTATGGAAAAGTGTCTGTTATCCATGCATGGTACAACAGTATAACAGACAAACACATGATTAATGCCATGCTATACCCGCTGGCCAAGGGAATGTGCCCATTTAGCAAACAAACAGCATGCCACGGTAAAACTACCATTTAAGCTAACTGAAACAATCAGTCCTTTCAGAGTTTCTCTTTGGAGTGTCAGAACTTAAGAAGATATATTAACTACTGAGAAGTCCACAATATCTTAATTTAACTTAACATGTGACCCCCCATACCACAATGGCTAATTAATTTTATTTTCACAGTTAGCTCAATGGGCACTGTGTATCTATTTGGCAGCATCCTCACAAGGCCTTCCAACACTTCCTAAAAGCACCCGTAGCGATTTTCTACCAGGCATTTAGGAAGGTTTTTTTCTCCTGATTAATGGCTGTGGCATTTTTCCTATAGATAAATAGGTTACATCTACAGTGTTCATGCATGCCTATGTATTGAATCAGTGCAAAGAGCAAGGATGCACAGTAAAGCACAGCAACCAATGACATTATCCTTTTTAATTGATCGTAACAATGCAGTTTGACATCTGCTTTGTATCAGATACTAAATGCTGCTTATTGTGTAATGAAACAAACCAGACTAGAAACGCATCTATCATGGGGATTACTGTTTACCATTACAATGGATGCTGCACAATCACACATCAATAAAATTTAGAACAACTGAATTTGCAGTTCTGATGATTATTTTTTATTATTATGTTTTAATAGTATTGCCCATGGAGAGGAAGTCTGTATCCAATGTTTGTGTGCAGCCTTACAGGGAACATATACTGGTTTTGTACTTGTTTTCTTTATTTATTATAGTCAGGACTAAAGTAAACCATTTTAAATCATTTATTAGTATAGATCTGGGAGTGTTGGTTGGCGGTCATTGAGAAAAAACAAAAAGGAGAAAGCAGTGTTGAGGCCTCTTGGATAGGTGGTGTCTAAAGTGTATATTCAAAACGCCTCATGCCTGAGTAAATGGTTATACCAAGTGCCATCCCTATGTGGTTTCCAGACCCGTTATACCCTTTAGAGGGGGGCCTTAATCTCTACGACTACATACACATATATGCGGCGTCCAGGATATGGGCTTTACACCTGGGCATCGTATGAATGCGTTGTAGTGTTTGTGCTGGAAGCATGCTCATTTGGGATTGAACAGTGACAGCCCCAGGTCTTGTACTAACAATCGGGACCCAGGAGAACCGGATCCTGATCACATGATTGCTGTGATTGCCTGTGATTGTCTGTCGCAGTGATCATTCCCATTGTTGCCCACCCCAGTGTTGTTCCTCGACTGTGAATGTAAGAAACAACAGACTTTTCCTCTAGAGCAGGGGTCTCCAAACTTTCTAAACAAAGGGTCAGTTTATTGTCCTTCAGACTTTAGGGGGGCTGGACTATGGCCAATGGTAGTGGATTTTTTTTGGCATCAGTGGGAGTAAACATTGCCACATTTGGTATTAGAGGGAGAAGCAGTGCCCCATCATTGATATCACTGGGAGGAATAGTGCCACATCATTGGAAGGAACACTTCCCCTTCATTGGTATCACTGGGAGGGGAGGAATAATGCCCCATCATTGGGAGGAATGATGCCCCATCACTAGCATCAGTGGGAGGAATAGTGTCCCATCATTGGTATCATTGGGAGGAATAGTGCCCCATTATTGGTGTCATTGGGAGATATTGTGCTTCATTGCTGGTGTCAGTTGGCAGAATAGTGTCTTGTGTCTGTGGGAGGAGTAGTCCCAAAATCTGGATAGTGGGAGGCAAGGGGCCGCAGTTTGGAGACTACTACTCTAGAGACAAAGAAAAAAAAAAAAAAAGAAGAATAACTAGTTCAGTACATTTTTTTTTTGTTTATGATGCCCATAAAACATATGTATATACTGTACTTTATTTTGTTCCAACTCGAAATGATGTTCTGCTGGACCTGGTAATCTCAAGCATTTTGGAGCTCATTACTAATGTTCATATAAAAAACATCTGGGTAGCAGTGACCATAATATGATCTTATTTAATGTTAGCTGTAAAAAAAAAAACAAGCACAGACTGGAGAGATAAAAACACTTAAATTTTTTAGAGAGCAAATTTTCCAAGACTGAGGGATGCTCTCCAAGATTTAGGCCCCATGCACACGAGACGCTGTTATTTGCTGTTAAACGCACGTTCAGAGGCAGTTGGACACTTTTTTCAACTGCTCCTGAACCCATTCAATGTTATCCTATGTGTCCATGCACACAGTCTCGTTTATTGCGGTTTTTAGGCAGTTGCGTTTAACCTCGTTTTTCCAGAAGCAAAAAAATGGGTTCAGACGCAAAAGTTTTCCACGTTTCAGACGCAAAACGCGGCTAAACGCCGCTAAACGCGGCAAAACGCGGTACCGGCGTTTTGCCGCGATTTCGTTTATTAGCGTTTTTAAAGGTGACCTATTTTTTTACATTAGAAATCTCAAAAATGATGGCAAATGATGAAAAACCATCAAAAAAATATGAAAAAAAACTGTAATTGCTTGCATTGCACTGTAGACAATCCACAACTTGTGGCAGGTGACGTGGCAAGTGGACAATCCACAACTTGTGGCAGGTGATGTTGCCAGGTGACGTGGCAGGTGGAAATCCACAAATTGTGGCAGGTGACGTGGCCAGGTGACGTGGCAAGTGGACAATCCACAACTTGTGGCAGGTAACGTGGCCAGGTGACATGGCCAGGTGACGTGGCAGGTGACGTGGCAGGTGGACAATCCACAAATTGTGGCAGGTGACGTGGCAGGTGACGTGGCAAGTGGACAATCCAAAACTTGTGGCAGGTGACGTGGTCAGGTGACGTGGCATGTGACGTGGCCAGGTGACATGGCAGGTGATGTGGCAGGTGACGTGGCAAGTGGACAATCCACAACTTGTGCCAGGTGACGTGGCCAGGTGACGTGGCAGGTGGAAAGCCACAAATTGTGGCAGGTGACGTGGCATGTGACGTGGCCAGGTGACATGGCAGGTGACGTGGCAGGTGACGTGGCAAGTGGACAATCCACAACTTGTGGCAGGTGACGTGGCCAGGTGACGTGGCATGTGACGTGGCCAGGTGACATGGCAGGTGATGTGGCAAGTGGACAATCCACAACTTGTGGCCAGGTGACGTGGCAGGTGGAAATCCACAAATTGTGGCAGGTGACGTGGCCAGGTGACGTGGCAGGTGATGTGGCCAGGTGATGTGGCAGGTGGACAATGCACAACTTGTGGCAGGTGACGTGGCCAGGTGACGTGGCCAGGTGACGTGGCAGGTGACGTGGCAAGTGAACATTCCACAACTTGTGGCAGGTGACGTGGCAGGTGACATGGCCAGGTGACGTGGCCAGGTGATGTGGCAAGTGGACAATCCACAACTTGTGGCAGGTGACATGGCCAGGTGACGTGGCAGGTGATGTGGCAAGTGGACAATTCACAACTTGTGGCAGGTGACGTGGCAGGTGACGTGGCCAGGTGACGTGGCAAGTGGACAATGCACAACTTGTGGCAGGTGACGTGGCCAGGTGACGTGGCAAGTGAACATTCCACAACTTGTGGCAGGTGACGTGGCCAGGTGATGTGGCCAGTGGACAATCCACAACTTGTGGCCAGGTGATGTGGCAGGTGACGTGGCAAGTGGACAATTCACAACTTGTGGCAGGTGACGTGGCCAGGTGACGTATCAGGTGACGTGGCAAGTGGACAATCCACAGCTTGTGGCAGATGATGTGGCAAGTGATACGCTAAATACAAGTACACTGCTGCTCTCTCAGCTGCTGGTCTCCCAAAATGGCTGAAATGGTTAAATAATAATGTTTTTTGAGCTTAGGGAGGGTCTTATGATGTTTCTTAACTAAACGCCTATAGACGCAAATGCGGTAAAACGCCGCTAAAATCGCGGCAAAACGGGCGTTTTTAAACGCCGGTTTTAGCCTTTAAAAACGTGTGTTCAGCAGAGTTTGCACCGGCGTCTCGTGTGCATGGGGCCTTAGACTGGGGTGGAATATTGTCATTAAAGAATAGAGTACAGAAGTGGGAATGCTTGAAAATAACTACCGTATATACTCGAGTATAAGCCGAGTTTTTCAGCACATTTTTTTGTGCTGAAAAAGCCCCCCTCGGCTTATACTCGAGTCACCTTTTTGCACCTGCACCTTTTTGCACCTTGGGGACCCGGTACCGGCCGGTCGAAGGTCCCCTGGTCCCCAAACTTGGCACACATGTAGCCCCACTTTTTCTCTACAAGTGTGCAAAGTTTTTTGTCCTGGGGACCTACAGCCAGGGAGCACCGATTTGTCAAAGACCGGGCACCCCTTCCATAGACTCCCATGTTAAACGTCAGTCTAGTCATGGACACAGTGAGGCATTTGCACAATGAGGCATGGGCACAGTGAGTGTTGTGAGATCATTAATAAAAATAATAATAATAATACTAATAACAATAATACTTTTAAAAAGTTACCGGCAGAGATTTGAAAGTCCACTTAGGCCTCAAAAGTTGATTAACCAGGATGCACCATTTTTGGACTGTAGCTTGTAAAGAGACCTTTCAGAGCAAAACACATGTTTTCCAAATGTTCAAGACATTAACAATTGGGTTAGCCATCTCTAACATTTACAAACCTGGTTTGAAAGTTAAAACAATGATAACTTTCCTCAGGACAAATAAGAGATGTTTAAGAAGTCAACCCTGCCATTGGAAACAGATGGTTAACCGAATTACAAACCTTACAACTAGAGCAAACAAATCCTTTGTAAGGGAAAAATTTAGTAAACAGCGATGTTGATCCTAGATATAGAGACAATGAATGATGTAACCGAGAAGAAGAAATTGTTTATACTGCTGAACAAATCTCCTATCTGCAGGAGAAGGCGGTCTAAAGTCTGATGGTAACAAACCATAAACAGACCAAGTCATGTATCATTTTTCTTATATACCTGTATATATATAGATATAGGTATGGAATAAATGAAAAGGTATGTTTAGATTATAAAATGACATCTTAGGCCATAGGGAAAAGTATGATCTTAGTATATGTTGACCTAGGAATTTGGTTAGAAAAAGAAATATAGATACCAGTGTGATTTTATATATAGAAGTGTCTTAAAGAGTTAATTAGCATTATGAAATACGTCAAATTGTGATTATAGAATATAAAGGAACCTACGTTTAGAGATTACCACAAAATATATATAGATAAATATGGAATGTTATATTGATTGACAAATAATCTGTACCCTGTTTAGAAAAAACAGCTTATAGATATATTTTTAGACAGAAATATAAAACATATTATGTTATGTTAATGAATCAAAAGTATATTAGAAGTATGTTATATATACCGGATTACCCGAAGATAAATATCCATACATATACCCAACAATATTGAAATTGTACACATTCTGAAAATAGAATATATTAATTTAAAGAGTTAATGCCCAGTGGTTGAAAGTGGTATTACTTGAGGTTCCCAAAATCCAGATAACAGTTAATGATTTAATTACCAACCTATAGAAACCAGAGATTTTTGGACAGTAACTCCCCTATCTGCAGCCACCAATGAGTGGAAGACCCACCTCCTTTGGGAAGAACTTAGGATAATTTTTATAATCTTATTGTCCAGAGACAATATTTAAAGGGAAGAAAAATTAGACAGTGGAGAACACTGACGGAGGACTCCCACACACGCACTCACTCCCACCGGCCGGGGAGAGACACTCAGAGACCCACCCTGAGGGGCACACTGGGAGATCCACACTCTCAGACAGACTGACACCCATGCACCATGCATGAAGACATATTCTTACACTCATGAAGATTCCTAGACACCCGATACCTTAAAGCCACGGCAGCCATCTTAACTCTGGTCACTTGCCAGTAGGAAACTGCCATTATGGAATGGGTAGATATGCCATTTTGATTTTATCTTGAATTCATTGTTGTTCTCAAAAATATTGAAGTATTGAATATTCTGCAATTATGATTTATTCTCATTAACCAACAACTGGTAGATGTTTTTTGTAAAGATTCAATTTTTCATTATATTTTTCTTTTTGCATAGTTCCAATCTTAGTGACAAAACAAACGTCCAATTTATTTCACATTGTTAACCACTTACTTACCTGCAGTATAGTAATGGTTAGATGTGTGAAATACAGACGTTCTGCTTCATTGTCAATTATACAAGGTTGTTGGACCCATTGAGAATTGATCATGACTGCATTATGTCTAACGGACTGTATGCCCATTTAGCGGGTCAATTTATTGATTTTGTAGTCGTTCATGTAGCGCAATTGGTATTTTAATTTCATGTAAATATTTGCTTTTTGTCAACCAATAAATGTAGCTATTTTGTATGATCACACGTCTCCGTGAATAAGGTTCATATTATAGACCAGGGATATGCAATTAGCGGACCTCCAGCTGTTGCCAAACTACAAGTCCCATGAGGCATAGCGAGACTCTGACAGCATCAAGCATGAAAACCAGAGTCAGAGGCATGATGGGACTTGTAGTTTGGCAACAGCTGGAGGTCCGCTAATTGCATATCCCTGTTATAGACTGTATCATATAGATTGACTTGTATTCAAAAATATCTTTTGTTAAAAAGAACTTAAAATTAATTAATATTGTGCGGGCAAAACTGTCCCTTAAAAAGCACAACATATTATGGAGGCACTGCTGAGATAACGTTGATGATTTGTACAAGATCAATCATAGTTATGGTGGTGACATAAATAAATATTTGGCATGAAATTATTAATTATTATTAATATTCATTAATTTTTTTAAATTTTGTTTGCCTAAAAATGTCTGGTCAAAGTGAATTTTATGTTAATGGGGATTATAAAGAGTCAGACCTTAGTGGTAAAATGAGTACTCAGGGAAAGTTGGTACAGGAATTACAGGAATCGCTGGAAAGTATTTCTAAATTTGAAATGGTGAATCATGTCAGAAAAAGATTGTCTGATGAGACTGATCTAAAAGCACACATTAAAGACTGTAAAAACCGCGCCCGTCATTTAGTAAAAGACGTGTGGAACGCGGAAGGTCAAATCTATGCGCTAAAAGACAGCTCCTCTGAGACGAAGGAAATAAAAAGGCTTGATTACAGTATTTTTGAATTATGCATTATCCAGATGCAGCTTTATATAGAGTTTAAAAGTGAAAATACCCAACCGGAAACCGATAGGTTAAAATCCCAGCCACATTTAACAGAAGAGGAATGTGAGCTCATTAAAAATAGAGAGAAGACCAATGACAAGGCAGATCGTTATCATGAGTCTATAATGACAGTGCAAAATGAAACAGAACAGTTACAAGAGAACACTAAAATAACGCAGGACAAATGTCACAAGGTAAATAAAGAGTGGGAACAAGTAATAGAGCAGAGGGAGAGTTTTCTGCAGGAAAATGAGTCTCCTGACAAAAGTTGCAGAGTAATAAACAGTGGAAATTTAGAAAGTTGCAGAGTAATAAGCAGTGGAAATTTAAAAGATAAACAAATCAGCTTAGGTCAGGACAGGAATCCCTAATTAAGCAATCAGAAGAATTAGAAGAACAAGTGACGTTTATGCCCCAGGGTAATGCTCAAATGCCTAACTCTGAAAGTATAGAATCTGACCAAAATCTTATATCTGACTCTCAATCGGAAATGTGGGAGTTAGACCATGGAGAGGGATCAGAAAAAGAACCCTCATCCTACCCCAACACATGAAAGTGGGTCTAATCAGTTTTCCCTGGGATCAGAGGAAAAGACAGGCACCCCTAAACAGGACGCCTCAGAAATAATAAAAAATGTAAATGATGCTTTCCCAGTCTTTGAGGAAGAGGGAGCCATGTGCGTCATTGACCACATTGAGGCCTATGAAAATACCTTATCAGCTTAAGGCCTAGGTGATGACCAGTCTAGGATTAATTTCTTACCGTGGGTATTTGAAACCAAACACTGTAGATTCTGCGAATCTTTAAAAGGTCTGTCTGGTACTTCATGGCAAGAAATTAAACACCGCTGTCATCTAGAATTTGGCCAGCACAAAAATGTTACAGTGGCTAGAGCGGCTATACAAAATCTGAGATGTGCCAGTAATCAAAGCCCCACAGAATTTTTGGCTGTGCTCAAAAGTACTTACCACTTAGCAGAAAATGAGCCAGATTACAATCGCTCTGAGTTTAAATCCATGTTCTTTGAGGCCCTACCTACCCACATAAAAGTGAGTTTAGCAAAAGACTACAAAGGGGGGTGCTCACTGGAGTACTTGGTAAAAGAGGGTAACAATTTGTACTCTATCCAGCAAACTGGTGAATACAAAGGAAGGCCTCAACCCATAACTCTAATTGTGGATGAAATCAATGTATCTCCTCAATTATTACAGTTTGAAACCCAGAAAATGACATGTGCTGATATGGTCAGAGGAGATATGCCACAGAGTTTCCCCAGCGAGGGACAAGATACCCCACCAATTAGAAGGGGGGAGCAGAGACCACCCTTTAGAGGGGTACCCCAAAGACCACTTCAGGAGTATCTCCCAAGGGAACCAGACCCGTGGTTTAAGAGAAAGTATAGGGTGTATCTCTAACGGGTCAAATTTAAATTTAAAGATAGAAACCCGCACTATTACCGGTCCAATTCGCCCCGGGGACCTACACAGGTAAATAGGGAGCACTGTGTAACGTAAAAACTACTGCGCAAGTCAGAATGAGAAAAATACCACCAATGATCAATGGTGTCCGCTGCTGCGGCTGAAAAATGTGGATATGCACAAATAAACAATATAGGAAAAATACCAGTAGTGCTGCGTGGCAGTATCACACTAATGACAATAAGACATAACACCCTAGATGAAAAATAAAATGTGATACACCATATACAAAAATAAAATCCAGTGGAAATAATAATAAACCACATGTGACATAAAAACTGTGTGGCTATATAGCCATATCAAAATTTATGTTAATAATCAAGGTGAATTGAAGGTGGAGGATCTTTGTCTATATTTACACTTCACTTTTCCTTGGGTGTTCAAGCGTGAAGTCACCAATATTCACTCACCTGTTATAATATTTCTAAACCAACGCCATCTTGGAACTTTTATATTATGAGAAACGTCACCTCTTAGTTCCCATGGACAATAATTAGACGAACTGCATGTTTACTGAGTTTAATTTGATTATTAACATAAATTTTGATATGGCTATATAGCCACACAGTTTTTATGTCACATGTGGTTTATTATTATTTCCACTGGATTTTATTTTTGTATATGGTGTATCACATTTTATTTTTCATCTAGGGTGTTATGTCTTATTGTCATTAGTGTGATAGTGCCACGCAGCGCTACTGGTATTTTTCCTAAATAGGGAGCACTCACAGGATAAGACACCCCAAAATCCCCAGAAAAATAGGGAGAAATTAAGGCCCAGACAACTATCCCAGAATCAGGACAGTGGTTCCGATGGGGATATGTCTGACCAAACTGAGCCAATAGTCCCCAGAAAATTCAGAAACTGGGTCCCTAAACCCTATTCTGATCAGCCTGTAGGCAATGCAGAAACCAAAAGAAAACAAATTATGGATATGTTGCACAGCTTCATTGCTGTACAGAACGTGAGTAAAGTTTTTTCAAAGGGCAAATACTGTGGCCAGCCAAGGGCCACAGAACCTTTGAAGCGCCTGTGTTAAAATAAATCAGAGGAATGCACTGGAAAGGTATAGGAGACAGAGGTTCTAACACCATGTTTTTCCCCAGGTTACAGTAGTAGGATCCTGAAATCCCTAACTGGGATTTTGGTCGTTAGATAATAACTATTCTCCTATCTTTCAGTGGTCACTTCATTCCTCTGACATAAAGAGGTCGCTCCAGACAGCTTAATTTCAAGAAGTCGCAGAAGACGATAATTACAGAGGATGACTGAATCCTAAAGACAGTAATATTAGAAGGCCTAAAATGGTTTGATATTTTGGTAAAAGATGAGGAGTCACCCGCAGAAGGTAGTTTAATTGCCTCAAATGAGTTGTATTGACACCCCAAAGGGGGGAGATTTTATTTGTTTATTCCTCCCAAGTCGAGGGTTGACTATCGTGTCAAATATTTTGTTGCTGACAGTAAATGTCATGTGTCAAACTGAAATGTTGTTAATTTTTATCATTCCAGAACCGCTACAATTAAGCTAAAAAAAATGGTTCTGAAGATGTTAGTTAGTTAGTAATGTCTGGTGTCCACAGCTATAAATTAATGTCCTTCGGTTAATGAGCCCTAGACCTTTGTCTACAATAGCAAATGTTCAGACATTGTCTTGCTAGCCAGAGTGTTTAGTTAAAGGACTGATGACAATGGGCTAAAAGGGGGGCTCGGAGGAAGCCAGGACACCAGCCTGACACTGAGATCTCAAAACACAGGTCATGTAAAAAAACAAAAAACATATTGTCTCTTTCTTATGGAATCCATTTTCCTTTACAGGACTAAGATGTCCATAAGCCGGGTCAACAGAACCGAGAGTCCGACATGTGTTAAACATCCAGAGAAGGAACCGTATGGAGAATCCAGAGACACCGCTGATGGCTAGTCTGCACGCACAAAACCCACCAGGACAGCCAAGCCCAAAGGTGCCCGGAGTGATCCATTTCCCGCTAACCGACGGATGACGGCCTCGAGATGCACACATCGATCACAAACCCATCTTTTTCTCAAAGAATTACACCCATCTGCAGGTGTCAACACCCCTTAAATGCTATATTCAGTACCCACAATCCGGATACAAGGCCGAATGAAGCAGATCTCTTCAACCTTTTCGTGTTTTAAAGTCATTCAAACGACTTACGGTATTTGAAGACTTCAAAAAGGGGGATTATGTTGTGAGATAATTAATAAAAATAATAATAATAATACTAATAACAATAATACTTTTAAAAAGTTACCGGCAGAGATTTGAAAGTCCACTTAGGCCTCAAAAGTTGATTAACCAGGATGCACCATTTTTGGACTGTAGCTTGTAAAGAGACCTTTCAGAGCAAAACACATGTTTTCCAAATGTTCAAGACATTAACAATTGGGTTAGCCATCTCTAACATTTACAAACCTGGTTTGAAAGTTAAAACAATGATAACTTTCCTCAGGACAAATAAGAGATGTTTAAGAAGTCAACCCTGCCATTGGAAATACTATACAGATGGTTAACCGAATTACAAACCTTACAACTAGAGCAAACAAATCCTTTGTAAGGGAAAAATTTAGTAAACAGCTATGTTGATCCTAGATATAGAGACAATGAATGATGTAACCGAGAAGAAGAAATTGTTTATACTGCTGAACAAATCTCCTATCTGCAGGAGAAGGCGGTCTAAAGTCTGATGGTAACAAACCGTAAACAGACCAAGTCATGTATAATTTTTCTTATATACCTGTATATACTGTATATAGATATAGGTATGGAATAAATGAAAAGGTATGTTTAGATTATAAAATGACATCTTAGGCCATAGGGAAAAGTATGATCTTAGTATATGTTGACCTAGGAATTTGGTTAGAAAAAGAAATATAGATACCAGTGTGATTTTATATATAGAAGTGTCTTAAAGAGTTAATTAGCATTATGAAATACGTCAAATTGTGATTTTTAGAATATAAAGGAACTTACGTTTAGAGATTACCACATATTCAAAATATATATAGATAAATATTGAATGTTATATTGATTGACATATAATCTGTACCCTGTTTAGAAAAAACAGCTTATAGATATATTTTTAGACAGAAATATAAAACATATTATGTTATGTTAATGAATCAAAAGTATATTAGAAGTATGTTATATATACCGGATTACCCGAAGATAAATATCCATACATATACCCAACAATATATAAATTGTACACATTTTGAAAATAGAATATATTACCGTAACTTAAAGAGTTAATGCCCTGTGGTTGAAAGTGGTATTACTTGAGGTTCCCAAAATCCAGATAACAGTTAATGATTAAATTACCAACCTATAGAAACCAGAGATTTTTGGACAGTAACTCCCCTATCTGCAGCCACCAATGAGTGGATGACCCACCTCCTTTGGGAAGAACTTAGGATAATTTTTATAATCTTATTGTCCAGAGACAATATTTAAAGGGAAGAAAAATTATACAGTGGAGAACACTGACGGAGGACTCCCACACACGCACTCACTCCCACCGGCCTGGGAGGAGACACTCAGAGACCCAAACTGAGGGGCACACTGGGAAATCCACACTCTCAGACAGACTGACACCCATGCACCATGCATGAAGACATATTCTTACACTCGTGAAGATTCCTAGACACCCGATACCTGAAAGCCACGGCAGCCATCTTAACTCTGGTCACTTGCCAGTAAGAAATTGCCATTATGGAATGGGTAGATATGCCATTTTGATTTTATCTTGAATTCATTGTTGTTCTCAAAAATATTGAAGTATTGAATATTCTGCAATTATGATTTATTCTCATTAACCAACAACTCGTAGATGTTTTTTGTAAAGATTCAATTTTTCATTATATTTTTCTTTTTGCATAGTTCCAATCTTAGTGACAAAACAAACGTCTAATTTATTTCACATTGTTAACCACTTACTTACCTGAAGTATAGTAACGGTTAGATGTGTAAAATACAGACGTTCTGTTTCATTGTCAATTATACAAGGTTGTTGGACCCATTGAGAATTGATCATGACAGCATTATGTCAAAGGGACTGTATGCCCATTTAGCGGGTCAATTTATTGATTTTGTAGTCGTTCATGTAACGCAATTGGTATTTTAATTTCATGTAAATATTTGCTTTTTGTCAACCAATAAATGTAGCTATTTTGTATGATCACACGTCTCCGTGAATAAGTTTCATATTATAGACTGTATCATATAGATTGACTTGTATTCAAAAATATCTTTTGTTAAAAAGAACTTAAAATTAATTAATATTGTGCGGGCAAAACTGTCCCTTAAAAAGCACAACATGAGACATGGGCACAGTGAGGCATGGGCACAGTGAGGCAAAGTGAGGCATACAGATGGACACCCTAGGCTTATACTCTAGTCAATAAGTTTTCCCAGTTTTTTGTGGTAAAAGTAGGTGCCTTGGCTTATATTCGGTCGGCTTATACTCAAGTGTATACGGTATATGCAAACACACTGCAAAATATATTTCCACAGGCAATAAGTGTAGAAGGCTAAAAACAAAACCTACCGTATATACTCGAGTATAAGCCGACTCGAGTATAAGCCGAGGTACCTAATGTTGCCACAAAAAACTGGGAAAACTTACTGACTCGAGTATAAGCCGAGGGACAACAATGCCTCAGTGTTCCCATCCTTACTGTTCCTATCCTCACTGTTCCCTATCCTCACTGTTCCTATCCTCACTGTTCCTATCCTCACTGTTCCTATCCTCACTGTTCTCCTATCCTCACTGTTCTCCTATCCTCACTGTTCTCCTATCCTCACTGTTCTCCTATCCTCACTGTTCTCCTATCCTCACTGTTCTCCTATCCTCACTGTTCCCTAGCTCACTGTTAACTATCCTCACTGTTCCTATCCTCACTGTTCCTATCCTCACTGTTTAAATTTTACATGTAAATAGTACCTGAAAAAAAGTTGCGGCTGCGGCGTCCATCGTTCAAATCCCACGGTCTCTTCCTGTTCCTTCCGTGATAGGCGATTCTCATCAGACACTCTCCGCCTATCACAAACGTTCTCTCATCCTCAGTTTCCCAGCAGACACTGTGTTGGGTGTTCCGCCAATCACAGACGTCTGCTGGGAAACTGAGGATGAGAGAACGTTCGTGATAGGCGGAGAGTGTCTGATGAGAATCCCCTATCACGGAAGGGACCAGGAAGAGACCGCGGGATTTGAACAATGGACGCCGCAGCCGCAACTTTTTTTCCAGGTACTATTTACATGTAAAAACTTTCGCTGACTCGAGTATAAGCCGAGGGGGGGACTTTCAGCCCAAAAAAAGGGCTGAAAATCTCGGCTTATACTCGAGTATATACGGTACGTGGCTCACATCTAAAATAAAAATTGTGGTAAATAATAGGAAAAGAGCACTTAAAAAATATAAAAATGAAAGAACGCTATCATCTCTTAAAGATTACAAAGAATGCAACAGAATATTTAACCACTTAACAACCACCTGCCGACAAATAACGTCGACAAGGTGGTTGCTTAACTCTGGGAGGACGTTATATAACGTCCTCCCAGAATCACGCTCCCGCGCGCCCCCTGGGGCGCGCACCCGGGAAACTCCGTGACCGCCGGGTCCAGAGGACCCGGCGGATCATGAATCGCGGTAAATCGCCGCTGATAGCGGCCGTTTACCACGTGATCGCTCCGTCAAATGACGGAGCAATCACTTGTAAACAGACCGGCGTCATTTGATGACGCCGGTTCCTCCCTCCCCTCTCTGTACCGATCGGTACAGTGTGAGAGGGGAGGGGGAGGGAGCGGATGGCAGCAGCAGCACTGTGGGCTGGATCTGTGACAATTGCAGTCACAGATCCAGCCATCCATCCATCCCTGCTCAGCCATCCCTGTGCTATACCCTGCCAATACTCTGCAATACACCCTGCCAATACTCTGCAAAATACCCTGCCAATACCCTGGTGCAATACTCTGCAATACCCTGGTGCAATACTCTGCAATACCCTGGTGCAATACTCTGCAATACCCTGGTGCAATACTCTGCAATACCCTGCGCAATACTCTGCAATACCCTGCGAAATACTCTGCAATACCCACTCTGCAATACCCTGCGAAATACTCTGCAATACCCTGATGCAATACTCTGCAATACCCTGATGCAATACTCTGCAATACCCTGGTGCAATACTCTGCAATACCCTGGTGCAATACTCTGCAATACCCTGCAAAATACTCTGCAATACCCTGCAAAATACTCTGCAATACCCTGCGCAATACTCTGCAAAATACTCTGCAATACCCTGCACAATACTCTGCAATACCCTGCACAATACTCTGCAATACCCTGCACAATACTCTGCAATACCCTCCACAATACTCTGCAATACCCTCCACAATACCCTGTGCAATACCCTCCACAATACCCTGTGCAATACCCTCCACAATACCCTGTGCAATACCCGTGCAATACCCTGCCATACACCGCAATACCCTGCCATACACCGCAATACCCTGCCATAGTCCGCAATACCCTGCCATAGTCCGCAATACTCCGCAATGCCCTGCAATACTCCGCAATGCCCGGCAATACTCCGCAATGCCCGGCAATACTCCGCAATGCCCGGCAATACTCCGCAATGCCCGGCAATACTCTGCAATAACCACTTCCCGCCCTCCGGCCGTCATATGACGTCCTTGACTTTGTGCGGGGATATCTGAATGATGGGAGCAGCTACAGGCATCATTCAGATATTAGCTTTTTCAGCCGGCGATTCCCTACACAATAAGAACAATCATAGCGGCTGTTCCGCCGCTTGATCATTCTTACGGGAGGCGAGAGGGGATGTCCCCCCCCCCCGCCGGTGCTTCTACCGACTCACCGCTACGATCAAAGCCAGGATTGTTGTTTTTTTTTTTTGTTTTTTTTCAGGCTTCCCAGCCTAGAGGTGAGATGTGGGGTCTTATTGACACCCCCCCCCCCATATCTCACTGTAAAGAGGACCTGTCATGCCATATTCCTATTACAAGGGATGTTTACGTTCCTTGTAATAGGTATAAAAGTGATCAAAAAAATGTTTAGGGCGGAAAAACATGTCAAACTAAAATAAATAAAGTAAAATGAAGAATAAAATTTTTTTTTTTTTTTAAAGCGCCCCTGTCCCCGTGAGCTCGCATACAGAAGCGAACGCATACGTAAGTCCCGCCCACATATGAAAACGGTTTTCAAACCACACATGTGAGGTATCTCTGCGAACGTTAGAGCGAGAGCAATCATTTTGGCCCTAGACCTCCTCTGTAACTCAAAACATGTAACCAGTAAAAATATTTAAAGCGTCGCCTATGGGGATTTTTTAAGTAGCGAAGTTTGGTGCCATTCCACGAGTGTGTGCAATTTTTAAGGGCGACATGTTAGGTATCTATTTACTCGGCGTAACTTCATCTTTCACATTATGCAAAAACATTGGGCTAACTTTACTTTTTTTTTTTTTTAAGCGCAAAACATTTTTTTTCCGTAAAAAACGCATTAAAAAAATTGCTGCGCAAATATCGTGCGAGATAAAAAGTTGCAACAACCACCATTATATTCTCTAAGGTCTTTGCTAAAAAAAAATATATAATGTTTTGGGGTTCTATGTAATTTTCTAGCAAATAAATGATGATTTTTACATGTAGGAGAGAAATGTCAGAATTGGCCTTGGTGCTCCAGAACGCCTGAAGGTGCTCCCTGCATGTCGGGCCTCTGTATGTGGCCACGCTGTGTAAAAGTCTCACACATGTGGTATCGCCATACTCGGGAGTAATAGCAGAATGTGTTTTGGGGTGTAATTTGTGGAATGCATATGCTGTGTGTGAGAAATAACCTGCTAATATGACAATTTTGTGAAGAAAAAAAAAAGAGAAAAAAAAAATCTTGATTTTGCAAAGAATTGTGGGAAAAAATGACAACTTCAAAAAACTCACAATGCCTCTTTCTAAATACCTTGGAATGTCTTCTTTCCAAAAAGGGGTCATTTTGGGGGTATTTGTACTGTCCTGGCATGTTAGGGTCTCAAGAATTGAGATAGGCCGTCAGTACTTCAGGTGTGATCAATTTTCAGATATTGGCACCATAGCTTGTGGACTCTATAACTTTCACAAAGACCAAATAATATTAGAGGTCGACCGATATGGGTTTTTCTCTGACCGATGCCGATGCCGATATTTAGAAATCGCTGTGGCCGATGGCCGATATATGATGCCGATTTTTTTGGGCCGATATGTTAGGCCGATGAAGGGGAAAAAAAAAACTAACAGTTGGACCCCTTTCACACTGGGGTGTTTTTCAGGCACTTTTGGGCTAAAAATAGCACCTGTAAAAATGGCTGCAAAACAGCTCCCCTGCAGTCTCAGTGTGAAAGCCTGAGTGCTTTCACACTGAGGCGGTGCGCTGGCAGGACGTTAAAAAAAAGTCCTGCAAGCAGCATCTTTGGAGCGGTGTATACAGCTCCTCCATCACTACTGCCTATTGAAATTAATGGGCACTGCTGCTGAAGCGCCTGCAAAGCGCTTCTGCAGCGGTGCTACACGGGCGCATTTAACCTCTTCATCGGCCGCTAGCTGGGTTATAAGCACCCCGCTAGCAGCCGAATATCGCCGCTAAAATTATGGTAAAGCGCAGCTAAAACTAGCTGCATTTTACCGCCAACGCCTGCCCGCTCCAGTGTGAAAGCAGCTGAGTTCCGCCAAAAAAAAATATATATATTAAAAGTCAGCAGCTACAAATACTGCAGCTGCTGACTTTTAATATATGGACACTTACTTGTCCTGGGCGCCCGCGATGTCGGCACCCGAAGCCGATCTCTCTCTCGGCTCTCGGGTGCTGCCGCCGCCATCTTCGGTAAGGGAATCAGGAAGCAGGCACAAAAACAGGTAATCAAAACTTTGACGAAAAAAAAAGTTTAGTTTTATTTAACATTCATTAAAGTGTATTTTTTTCCCAAAGAATTGCGTTTGAAAGACCGCTGCGCAAATACCGTGTGACATAAAATATTGCAACAACCGCCATTTTATTCCCTAGGGTCTCTGCAAAAAAAAAATATATAATGTTTGGGGGTTCCAAGTGATTTTCTAGCAGAAAAGACAGGATTTTTACTTGTAAGCTACAAGTGTCAGAAAAGATTTAGCCTTTAAATGGTTAAACTGAGAACTTCTACTCACAAGTTCAGTTCATTGATAAGAAGAAACATTTGTAACTTTTCTCTCTCACTTGGCAGGCTGCCCAAAGATGAGTCACTGCACGGGAAACTTCAGGCAACTTGTATTGACTTCTATGAGAGATGTCATTTCCAAGCCGCGCTGAAGTTTTTTTTTTTTTTTTTAATATCGGCTTCTGTTCTCAGAATATCGGCCAAAGCCGATTAATGAAAAAATGCCAAAAATCGGCCGATATATCGGCCGACCGATATATCGGTCGACCTCTAAATAATATACACCAATTTGTACTTATTTTTACCAAAGATATGTAGCAGTATAAATTTTGGCCAAAATTTATGAAGAAAAAATAGTAATTTGCAAAATTTTATAACAGAAACGAAAAAAAAAATCATTTTTTTACAAAATTTTCAGTCTTTTTTCTCTTATAGCGCAAAAAATAAAAAACCCAACAGTGATTAAATACCACCAAAAGAAAGCTCTATTTGTGTGAAAAAAAGGACAAAAATTTCATATGGGTACAGTGTTGTATGACTGAGTAATTGTCATTCAAAATGTGAGAGCACCGAAAGCTGAAAATTGGTCTGGTTATTAAGGGGGTTTAAGTGCCCAGTGGTCAAGTGGTTAAAAAGGAAATCAAGGCTAAAAATATTTAAATGAATGTCAGGTTGCAAAAGAATGTAGGACAAACCCCCAAAGTTCTTCAAATATAGTAATATTATAAAAGTCAGTTTTGAGCATGTAGGCCTTTTTCAAGATAATTTAGAGTTGGTGCTGGGAACAAAGAGAAGGCGAACTTTCTAAATTCCTTCTTCAGCTCTGAGTATGCAAAGGAAATTGGGGGAGCTCAAGTCCATAATGGATATAGTTAGGCCCGGACTGGGACTAAAAAGAGGCTTGGGCATTTTAGACTGGGCAGCCTGATCCCTGGGGGCCGTTCGCACGGGTGGCCAGTGACGGGGTTTTCTGAGAGACATATCCCAACCTGGCAAAGAGACATCCCCAATCCAGCAAAGAGACAGCCCCAGTACAGCAAAGAGACATCCCCAATCCAGCAAAGAGACAGCCCCAGTACAGCAAAGAGACAGCCCCAGTACAGCAAAGAGACATCCCCAGTCCAGCAAAAAGGCAGCCTCAGACCAGCAAAGAGACATCCCCAGTCCAGCAAAGAGACATCCCCAGTCCAGCAAAGAGACAGCTTCAGACCAGCAAAGAGACAGCCTCAGACCATCAAACAGACATCCCCAGTCCAGCAAAGAGACAGCCACAGACCAGCAAAGAGACTCCCCAGTCCAGCAAAGAGACAGCCTCAGTCCAGCAAAGAGACAGACTCAGATCAGCAAAGAGACACCCCCAGTCAAGCAAAGAGACAACCTCAGACCATCAAATAGACATCCCAATACCAGCTAAGAGACAGCCTCAGACCAGCAAAGAAACATCCCCAGTCCAGCAAAGAGACATCCCCAGTCCAGCAAAGAGACAACCTCAGACCATCAAATAGACATCCCCAGTCCAGCAAAGAGACAGCCCCAGTCCAGCAAAGAGACAGCCCAAGACCAGCAAAGAGACAGCCCAAGACCAGCAAAGAGACAGCCCCAGACCAGCAAAGAGACATCCCCAGACCAGCAAAGGGACAGCCTCAGACCAGCACAGAGACAGCCTCAGACCAGCACAGAGAGTCTCAGACCAGCAAAGAAACATCCCCAGACCAGCAAAGATGCACCCCCAGTCCAGCAAAGAGACACTGCCAGTCCAGCAAAGAGACACCACCAGTCCAGCAAAGAGACGCCCCCAGTCAAGCAAAGAGACAACCTCAGACCAGCAAAGAGACACCCCCAGTCCAGCAAAGAGACACTCCCAGTCCAGCAAAGAGACACCCTCAGTCAAGCAGAGACATCCCCAGTCCAGAAAAGAGACAGACTCAGACCAGCAAAGAGACAGCCTAAGTCCAGCAAAGACAGCCCAAGAGCAGCAAAGTGACTTCCCCACTCCAGCAAAGAGACATCCCCAGTCCAGCAAAGGGACAGCGTCGGACCAGCAAAGAGACAGCCTCAGACCAGAAAAGAGAGAGCCTCAGTCCAGCAAAGAGAGTGCCGTAGTCCAGCAAATAGAGAGCTTCAGACCAGCAAAGAGACTGCCCAAATCCACTCCCTTTCCCCGCCGCTAAAGAGCGGGACTTTGGCTGTAACACATCAGTTCAGTGCACTCACCTTCCTCCCTGTGCAGCTGTCATCATGTGCCAACCAGTGTTAGGAGAGAGGCAGCCGTTTATCCCTCAAGTGCAGATATATCTCCAGCGGCTGGCCCGGGAGGTGTCTGTCCCCTGCAAGTGCTTCTCACCCGCCTTTTTCTGCACATCTTAGTTTTCTGGCCCTGCTTTAGGCACAGCCACATAGCGGGAGGTAAACGGCGGCCGCGGTCTGTGTTAGCCCTGTCCAGGCCGCGGTCGCCGCTTATCTACTGCTGTGCGGCATGGTCACCAACAGGCTGCTCTTATTATGACATACAGCCGGGAGGCCCCGGCCCACCGGGCAAATGCCCAATGTGCCCTTGTGGCAAGTCCGGGCCTGGGTATAGTACTGACATGAACCACAAAGGTTCAAAATTGATATGGTCCAAAGAAATTTAGACAACATAAAGGTAAGTAAAGCACCTGGACCAGATGGCCTACACCCATAGGTCCTCAAACAGTTGAGCTTTGGTATTTTAAAGCCTTTGTTTCTAATTTTTAGGGACTCTTTAATGACTGGGGTGGTACCACTGGATTGACGTAAAGCCAATGTATTGCTTATATATAAAAAGGGATCAAAGTCTTTACTAAGTAACTTACAGACCAGTTAGTTTAACTTCTATAGTCGGGAAGATACTTGAGAGCTTAATAAAATAACATATAGAAGTGTTTTTGCTAGAAAAAAAATATTTTAACCACTTGTCTACCGCCCACCGTCAAATGACGGCGGGTGGAAGACTCTCTCGTTCTGACCGGACGTCATATGACGTTGCGGCTTTAAAAGCAGCTAGGGGGCACGCGCGCGCGCGCCGCGTCGCTGGGGACGCTGGGGACCATGTCCTGTCAGGGAGAGGAGACCGATGGTGTGTCCCTTGTACATAGGGACAACCATCGGTCACCTCCCCCAGTCAGTCCCCTCCCCCCACAGTAAGAATCACTTCCAGGGAATACATTTAACCCCTTCCTCGCCCCCTAGTGTTAACCCCTTTCCTGCCAATCACATTTATACAGTAATCAATGCATTTTTATAGCAGGGATCGCTGTATAAATGTGAATGGTCGCAAAAATGTGTCAAAAGTGTCCGATGTGTCCGCCGCAATATCGCAGTCATGATAAAAATCGCAGATCGCCACCATTACTAGTAAAAAAAAATAAAAAAATGCTATAAATCTATCCCCTATTTTGTATCTGCTATAACTTTTGCGCAAATCAATCAATATACGCTTATTGCGATTTTTTTTACCAAAAATATGTAGAAGAATACATATCGGCCTAAACTGAGGAATTTAAAAAACAAATAAAAAAAAAAATGGATATTTATTATAGCAAAAAGTTAAAAATATTGTGTTTTTTTTTCAAACTTGACACTCTTTTGTTTATAGTGCAAAAAAAAACTACAATGGTGATCAAATACCTCCAAAAGAAAGCTCTATTTGTGGGAAAAAAAGTACACAAATTTCGTTTGGGTACAGCATCACACGACCGCGCAATTGTCATTCAAAGTGCGACAGCGCTGAAAGCTGAAAAATGGCTTGGGCAGGAGGGGGTTTTAGTGCCCGGTAGGCAGGTGGTTAACCACTTCCCGCCCGGTCAATAGACAATTGACGTCCGGGAAGTGGTTTCGTTATCCTGACTGGACGTCTATTGACGTCCTGCAGGATAACAGCCGCCGCGCGCCCGAGGGGGCACGCATCGCGGCGATCAGTGGAGCGGTGTGTCAGTCTGACACACCGCAACACTGATCTCGGTAAAGAGCCTCCGGCGGAGGCTCTTTACCACGTGATCAGCCGCGTCCAATTACGGCTGATCACGATGTAAACAGACAGACGCGAGTAGTAGGAGGCGGCTCTCCTGACAGGGGGGGTTCGCGCTGATTGTTCATCAGCACAGCCCCCCCTTGGACGCCCGCCCAGGACCACCAGGGAAGCCGCCAGGACCACCAGGGAAGCCCCTAACATGTGGATGGCCAGGTACATCCCCCATGGCCATCCACATGTTAAAATCATGCCCAACATATGCCAATCAGTGCCCACAAATGGGCACTGACTGGCACCATAGTAGCACATAAAAACACAGTGATGCCCAGCAATACCCCCCACCAAAGTAACCAGTGCCACTCATCAGTGCCCACCTATCAGTGCCCATCAGTGCCACCTATATTTACCCATCAGTGCCACCCATAAGTACCCATCAGAGATTAATAAAAGACCATATAGATGAGTTCTTGCTGGAAAAAAACTATTTAAGCAACAGACAGCATGGATTCATGAAAGACAGAAGTTGTCAGACGAACCTGATTTCTTTTTATGAAGAGGTAAGTAAAACCTTGGACAGAGGGGTGGCTGTGGACGTGGTACTGTATACTTGGATTTTGCAAAAGTGTTCGATACAGTTCCCCACTCATGGCTCATGTGTAAGGTAAAGTCTACAGGATTGGAAATATCAGTTTGTAAATGGATAGAAAACTGGCTAAAAGACAGAATTCAGAGAGTAGTGGTTAATGATTCTTACTCTGAATGGTCTAAGGTTATCAGTGGTGTACCCCAAGGTTCAGTGCTGGGACCCTTACTTTTTAATATGTTTATAAATGATATTGGGTCTGAGATCAAAAGTAACACTTCTGTCTTTGCAGATGACACCAAGCTATGCAGTGGAATAACGTCCTTACAGGATGTCGCCATATTACAAGCCGACCTCAATGCTCTGTCTAATTGGGCGACTATGTGGCAGATGAGGTTTAATGTTGATAAATGTAAAGTTATGCACTTGGGGGCTAAGAATATGAATGCATCATACATACTAGGGGGAATACAACTGGGGGGATCCGTAGTGGAGAAGGATCTGGGGGTTTTGGTAGATCATAAGCTCAATAATGGCATGCAATGCCAAGCTGCGGTTTCCAAAGCGAGCAAAGTCCTTTCTTGTATTAACCACTTAACGACCGCCCACTGTAATTATACGTTGGCAGAATGGCACCGACAGGCAGAATCACGTAGATCTACGTGATCGCCTTTGTATAGTTGGGGGGTCCGATCGGACCCCCCTTCTGTACAGTGAGCGGTGGTTAAGTGTTCGGGAGCGATCCGGCATGAGGGGACGGCCGTTCGATTCCGGCCACCCCCTCTCGATCGCTCCCGGCGAATGAGAGAGCTTCCCCTGCCTGTGTAATGTAAACACAGGCAGAGGAAGTGATGTCATCTCTCCTCGTGGCGGTCTTTTCGATCCAGCGCGAGGAGAGAAGACATCACATAGTAAGTGCACCAACAGCCCACTGACACCAGTACACGTAGGCACACTTACACCCCCCAGTCACCCCCAGATCACCCCCAGTCACAGTGCACCGTTTGCAGTGATCATTTTTTTTACTGATCACTGCAATCAGTGTCATTTGTGACTGTAAAAAGTTGCAGGGCAGTTAGGATTAGGCCCCTTTAGGTCCAAGGTAGCCCCCTAACCCCCCCTAATAAAGGTTTAACCCCTTGATCGCCCCCCAGGTAACCCTTTCACCCCCTAACGCCAGCGTCACTAAGCGATCGTTTTTCCGATCACTTTTTTCTTGTCGCTGGTGTCCTAGATAGCCAGTTAATTATTTTTAGGTTCGCCGCAGGTTTTTATTAGCGTCAGGTACCCCCATATATTATTTTAACCCCCTGATTGCCCCTAGAGTTAACCCTTTCACCAGTGATCACCGTATAAGCGTCACTGGTGACACTGGTTACCCAGTTAGTTATTTAGGTAACCCGTCAGGTTTTTATATAGCGTCGGGTACCCCCATATTTAACCTAATAAAGGTTTTAACCCCCTGATTGCCCCTAGTTAACCCTTTCACCAGTGATCACCATATAAAGGTTACAGGTGACGCTGGTTGGTTAGTTTGCTTTTTATAGCATCAGGGCACCCGCTGTATATAACCCAATAAAGGTTTAACCCCCTGATCGCCCGGCGGGTGATATCAATTAGGTTTTAGCGCCAGAGAGGGTCTGTGTCGCCCCAGGCAGCTTTAGGTTAGTGCCAGTAACGCTAACACCCACGCGCAAAGCATACACCTCCCTTAGTGGTATAGTATCTGATCAGATCTATACTAGCGTCCCCAGCGGTTTAGGGTTCCCAAAAACGCAGTGTTAGCGGGATCAGCCCAGATACCTGCTAGCACCTGCGTTTAGCCCCTCCGCCCAGCCCAGCCCAGCCCAGCCCACCCAAGTGCAGTATCGATCGATCACTGTCACTTACCAAACACAACACACATAACTGCAGCGTTCGCAGAGACAGTCCTGATCCCTGCGATCGCTAACAGTTTTTTTGGTAGCGTTTGATACATTTGGTGACAGTCAGGTGCTTTTTTTACCTGTGAATCTTACTAGTGTACCCCTAAATTTAGAGCCCAAAATGGCAAGACGAAGGTACACTAGTAAAGAGGCCTACGAGATTCTGAGCATGACAGATAGTGAAGAGGAGGTCACGTATCTGTCAGATTCAGGCTCAGAATATCTTCCCGTAGAAGACAGTGACGTCAGCGGCCCCACGTCAGATAGCTCTGACGACGAAGTTGAGGTCCCTGCTAAGGTCAGGCATACCCGATCCCGATCTTCTGAGGTTGTTGAGGAGCAAGAACCGCAGGGCTCTCGTATCATGGAGCAGAGTAGTACTAGCGCCGCTATTCCTTCTGGTGAATTGGCAAGCACCAGCGGCCTAGTACAGCCTGGGCGTACATCCAGCACTGCAGTATCACGTGGTGACGTGGCGAGTCCCATAAGTGCAGTTCAAGCTGGCGAGGTGGCAAGCACAAGTAGTGTCCCGCTGCCACCAAGAAGACAAAGGCAGGCCCGTCGTGCCCATAGTGCCCTTCCTGCAGAATTTGCCTATCCTGATTGGGTCCCCACCACTTCTGCAGAACCCGTACTTCCCCCATTCACTGCCCAACCCGGTATTCAGGTGGAAACAGCTGATTTTATGCCAATTGATTTTTATTGGCTGTTTTTCACGGAAGATCTCTATAGATCTATTGTGGACCTGAGTAATTTGTATGCTGGTCAATTCATCGCCGCTAACCCCCAGTTGCCTAAAATTGCCAAAGATTGGAAACCAATTACGGTTTCCGACTTTAAGACCTTTCTGGGCCTTTCCCTCAACATGGGCACACATAAATTCCCGTCATTGCGTGCTTATTGGTCCACGCACCCAATTGACCACATGCCCGTGTTCTCTGCTTCCATGCCCAGGACACGATACGAGCAGATTTTGCGGTTCATGCACTTCAACGACAATGAACTTTGTCGTCCACGTGGGGACCCTGAGTACGACCGGCTCTATAAAATTCGGCCCCTCATAAACCACTTCAACAAACGTTTTGCAGCCTTGTTTATTCCCGATCAAGTTGTCTGCGTTGATGAGTCCCTGATTAAATTTTCTGGCCGCTTGGCTTTCAAGCAGTACCTTCCCAGCAAGCGTGCCAGATACGAGGTCAAGCTCTATAAGTTCTGTGACAGGGCAACAGGCTATGTATGGAGCTTTATGGTTTATGAGGGAAAAGATAGTCAGGTTGAGCCGGTCAACTGCCCAGATTACATAGGGAGCGCTGGCAAGATAGTGTGGAAATTGGTGTCACCCTTATTCGGAAAGGGGTACCACTTGTATGTGGACAATTATTACATGAGCGTAACACTGTTTAGTCACTTGTTTGATCATCAGATTGGAGCATGTGGCACTGTGCGACCTAATCGTCGGGGCTTTCCCCAGCGGCTTGTAGATGCCCGTCTTAGGCTGGGGGAGAGAGCCTGCTTGAAGTGTAATAACTTGCTCGCTATGAAGTGGAGGGACAATAAGAATGTTTTCCTTCTTACCTCCCTTCATGCAGACACGACAGTCCAAATTCGTACGGCGACTGGTGTTGTGGAGAAACCCCTCTGTGTCCACGAATATAACCAAAATATGGGAGGGGTGGACCTCAACGACCAGTTGTTGGCGCCGTATCTAATTGACCGTAAGGCGAGACGCTGGTACAAAAAAGTGTCTCTATCCTTATTCCAATTGGCTTTGCTGAACGCTCATGTGCTATACAGAGCTTCAGGCGGGACGATATCTCTTCTAAAATTCCAGAATGAGATAGTCACAGAACTCCTGTATCCAGGCGGTTCTGCACCTCACCATTCCCAACCAAATGCAGTAAGCCGGCTGCATGAGAGGCATTATCCGTATTCCCTCCTGAGTACGCCTACCCAACGAACCCCCCAAAAAAGATGTCGTGTCTGTAGCAAGCGCGGATTTAGGCGTGACACCCGTGTTTTTTGTCCACTCTGTCCTGACAAACCTGGTCTTTGCCTTGGTGAATGTTTTGAACGCTACCACTCAAAAGTGAAGTTTTAGCGTAGGGTACAGCATTTCACAGACTAGGACACACTTACACAGGGTCTCCCAAGATGCCATTACATTTTGAGAGACCCGAACCATTACAGTTGTTAAAGTTACAAAAAAAAGTGTAAAAAATAAAAAAATAAAAAACGTACAAAACAAAACACAAAAAAAATATAAAATAAAAAAACCAAAAATAGTTGTCGTTTTATTGTTCTCTCTCTCTCTCTATTTTCTCTCTATTGTTCTGCTCTTTTTTACTGTATTCTATTCTGCAATGTTTTATCATGCTTGCTTTTCAGGTATGTAATTTTTTGTTTTCAGGTACGCCATTCAGTTGCAGCGCGGATCTATTTATCTTGACAGCAACAGCGTTTGCTCCCACGATACATAAAGCCGTGACTCCAGTGCTGTAGGAGGTGATTTCACCACCACAGTTAAAAAAAAGAGCATATATGCCGAAGCATGGGGGCAGCAGGGGCGGAGGAGCGATTTTGCCCCTAATGCCGCGTATATACGGTCGAAATTCCGACGGAGGCTTGCCCGTGGAAAAGTCCGACCGTGTGTACGTGGCATAACTTTTTTGCGGGAGGATGCCCCCATGCTTCGGCATATATATATTTTAGGCACAGGTTGCGTTAAAAAATTTTTTGCTTTTTTACTAGGTTTTGTTTTGGTATTTGCTTTGCAGGTATGGTATGGTAAGGTCTTACTGTTGTACTGTAATGTTACTTTGTTTTAATGTTAACCATCATTTGCTTAGCAGGTACGCCATTCAGTTGCATCGCGGATTTATTTATCTTGACAGCAACAGCGTTTGCTCCCACGATACATAAAGCCGTGATTCCAACGCTGTAGGAGGTGATTTCACCATCACAGTTAAAAAAAAGAGCATATATGCCGAAGCATGGGGGCAGCAGGGGCAGAGGAGCGATTTTGCTCCTAATGCCGCGTATATACGGTCGAAATTCCGACGGAGGCTTGCCCGTGGAAAAGTCCGACCGTGTGTACGCGGCATAACCTTTTATGCCACGTACATACGGTCGAAATTCCGACGAAGGCTTGCCCGTGGAAAAGTCCGACCGTGTGTACGCGGCATAACTTTTTTGCGGGAGGATGCCCCCATGCTTCGGCATATATGCCCATCATTAGAAGTGGGTGGATGAAGGGAGGTATTCTAATCTTGGGCATACCCACCGATCAATCTCTTTTTTTCGTTCAGCCAACAGGCTGCATGAAAAAAAAGATTACAATACATGTCCAACAAGGACCAGCAACGTACTGGTATGTTGCTGGACTTTGAATGGTTATACCAGATTGATGCCTGCGGGTATCATTCTTTTCAGCCAGTGGCCGGCTTTCATGTAAAAGCAATTCTAGCAGATAATTAGCCTCTAGACTGCTTTTACAAGCAGTGGGAGGGAATGTCCCCCCCCCCCCGGATATAAACAGCGCCATTGGGAAATTGGGAAAGCATTTTATCACACCGATCTTGGTGTGGTCAGATGCTTTGAGGGCAGAGGAAAGATCTAGGGTCTAACCCCCCAATTTTTTTCAAAAAAAGAGTACCTGTCACTACTTATTGCTATCATTGGGGATATTTACATTCCCTGAGATAACAATAATGGAAGGAACAGTTTAAAAATAAAAAAAAAAGCAAAATAAATAAAAAATAAAAAAAAAGCACCGCTGTCCCCCCCTGCTCTTGCGCAAAGGCGAACACAAGCGTCGGTCTAGCGTCATATGTAAACAGCAATTTTAAAGCATGTCGTGTTTGGTATCCATGTACTCGGCCTAAGATCATCTTTTTTATTTCATCAAACATTTGGGCAATATAGTGTTTTTTAGTGCATTAAAAATAAAAAAAGTGTGTTTTTCCCCCAAAAAATGCGTTTGAAAAATCGCTGCGCAAATACTGTGTGTAAAAAAAAAATGCAACACCCACTATTTTAATCTGTAGGGCCTTTGCTTTAAAAAAATATATAATGTTTGGGGGTTCAACATAATTTTCTTGCAAAAAAAAAAATGTTTTCATGTAAACAAAAAGTGTCAGAAAGGGCTTTGTCTTCAAGTGGTTAGAAGAGTGGATGATGTGTGACATAAGCTTCCTAATGTTGTGCATAAAATGCCAGGACCCCATTTTGGAAAGTAGACACCTCAAGCTATTTGCTGAGAGGTATGTTGAGCCCATTGAATATACATTTTTTTGTCCCAAGTGATTGAATAATGACAAAAAGAAAAATAAAGAAAAAATGTACAAAAAGTTGTCACTAAATTATATATTGCTCAAACATGCCATGGTTATATGTGGAATTGTACCCCAAAATACATTCTGTTTCTTCTCCTGAGTACGGGGATACCACATGTGTGAGACTTTTTGGGAGCCTAGCCGCGTACAGGACCCCGAAAACCAAGCACCGCCTTCAGGATTTCTATGGGTGTAAATTTTTGATTTACATTGCATGTCCGCACAATTTACAGTTAAAGCAGCGCAGTGCAAAATTCTGAAATCACCTCTGGTCCTCTAGCTACCAAATGGTCCGGGGCTTAAGTGGTTAAGAGAGGTATGGACTCCAGAGAGAGAGATATCATTTTGCCCCTGTTCAAATCATTAGTAAGACCTCATCTGGAATATGCAGTTAAGTTTTGGGCCCCAGTTCTCAAAAAGGATATTGGGGAACTTGAGAAAGTGCAGAGAATGTTTCTGCCACACATAGCGTTTTGCTTTTAGGCCAAAAAGTTAAATTTTGGTCTCATCTGACCAGAGCACCTTCTCCCACATGTTTGCTGTGTCCCCCACGTGGCTTTTCGCAAACTACAAACGGGACTTCTTATGGCTTTCTTTCAACAATGTCTTTCTTCTTGCCACTCTTCCATAAAGGCCAACTTTGTGGAGTGCACAACTAAGGCCCCGTAACACACGGTCGGAGTATTGTCCGGCCAAAAGCACATCGGAATTCTGACGGAATTCCATCGGAGTAAAAGAGAACATGTTCTCTATCTAAACTCCGACGGAATTCTGCGGAATTAAGTCCGATGGGGCATACACATGGTCGGAATATCCGATGGAAAAAGTCAATCGGACTTTTTCCATCGGAAATTCCGATCGTGTGTACAAGGCATAGTAAACTGGGAAAACGTATTGACTCGAGTATAAGCCTAGGGTGTCCATCTGCATGCCTCACTTTGCCTCACTGTGTCCATGTGCATGCCTCACAGTGTCCATGACTAGACTGACGTTTAACATTGGAGTCTATGGAAGGGGTGCCCGGCTTTGAACAATCGGTGCTCCCCTGCTGTAGGTCTCCCAGACAACAAACTTTGCACACTTGTAGAGGAGAAATGGGGCTACGTGTGTGCAAAGGTTGGGGTCCAGGGGACCTACGACCGGCTGGTACCTGGTCCCCAAAATCACCAGAGAAATTACCGTTTAACATGGGAGTCTATGGGAGGGGTGCCCGGGTTTGAAAAATCGTTGCTCCCCGGCCGTAGGTCCCACGGTCAACAAACTTTGCACACTTGTAGAGGAAGAGTGGGGCTACATGTGTGCCAAGGTTGGGGTCCAGGGGACCTACGGCCGACCAGTACTGGGTCCCCAAAGTCTGGGAGATCAGGCGCAAAAAGGTGACTCAAGTATAAGCCGAGGGGGGCATTTTCAGCACAAAAAAATGTGCATAAAAAATCGGCTTATACTCGAGTATATACGGTAAATTACACACAGGTTGACTCTATTTACGAATTTGGTGACTTCTGAAGGCAATTCGTTCCACTAGATTTTAGTTAGGGGGATCAGCATAAAGGGGGCTGAATACAAATGAATGCCACACTTTTTAGATATTTATTTGTAAAAAAAATTGAAAACCATTTATTATTTTCCTTCCACTTCATAATTATGTGCCACTGTGTATTGGTCTATCATATAAAGTCACAGTAAAATACATTTACGTTTTTTTGTTATAACATGACAAAATGTGGAAAATGTCAAGGGGTATGAATACTTTTTTTTAAGGTACTGTATATACAGTGCATGGTGGTGGGATTGTCATGGTCTGGGGCTGCATGAGTGCTGCCGGAACAGGGGAGCTACAGTTCATTGAGGGAACCATGAATGCCAACATGTACTGTGATATACTGAAGCAGAGCATGATCCTCTCCCTTCAGAGACTGGGCCACAGGGCAGTATTCCAACATGATAACTACCCCAAACACACCTCCAAGATGACCACTGCCTTGCTAAAGAAGCTGAGGGTAAAGGTGATGGACTGAACAGGCATGTCTCCAGACCTAAACCCAATTGAGCATCTGTGGGGCATCCTCAAACAGAAGGTGGAGGAGCGCAAGGTCTCTAACATCTACCAGCTCCGGGATGTCATCATGGAGGAGTGGAAGAGGACTCCAGTGGCAACCTGTGAAGCTCTGGTGAACTCCATGCCCAAGAGGGTTAAGGCAGTGCTGGAAAATAATGGTGGCCACACAAAATATTGACACTTTGGGCCCAATTTTTACTTAGGGGTGTACTCACTTTTGTTGCCAGCAGTTTAGACATTAATCGCTGTGTGTTGCATTATTTTGAGGGAACAGCAAATTTACACTGTTATACAAGCTGTACACTCATTACTTTACATTGTAGCAAAGTGTCATTTCTTCAGTGTTGTCACATAAAAAGATATAATAAAATATTTACAAAAATCCCTTTTGTGATATACTGTATACATGTTTCATTGCATTGTCACCTTGAGGAAGGGACCTTTGCGCTGCCCCAAAATGTTTGCTTATTTGACTAATGTGACATTGTACAAATAAATGAGTGTAAACGTTTGCAGAGGAGAGCTGGTGACATCTCATTATTTTCCTTAGATAATTTGGGTGCTGCAGATGTCGGTATGAGCATGTGGCATGAGCATGCATGCTTGCATACATGTTTATGCACCAAAAATAAAATCCTTATGTGGTTGGATTGTGCCTGTATCTTATGACTCTTGGCAGCTTAAGCCTGTAATACCTCCGAATGAGAGGTATTTTCATTGTTTCAGTGTATTTAGCTTCAGTCAGTGAGCAGAATAGACACTTACAAAGATCAGCTTGCAGATTCCCGGAATTAAACTCTTTTGTCTTTGCCAGCCTGGCTTTTGTAGAAACTGCAAAACTCTTTAATCCTGACAAACGATTTGATGAGGAAGAACTAAGATAAGTCCTACTGTTGAAAAACAGCAGTCAGCACAGTAGTAGCATCACTAAACGCGGCCTGCCAACTTCAAGCTACATGTGCCTCAACCATCCCCATTCATGTCAGGCCAGACATAAACCACAGAGAAATAGAACATTACTACACTGGTCAGTAACTCTTACATAGCTACAGGCCACACAATAGGAAGAATCCATTGTAATACAGTAAAAGGCATTCCCTGAACATAGGAAGAGCACCACAGTGATTTCTACCATCTGCTGTTGGTCATTCATGAACACTAGAGTAAAATTAAACTGTTGCACGCAGCGTTCATTCATGAAAACTGGAGCTATCTGGCTGACCATATCCACCAATCAAATTCAGTGTATTATTTTCCCAATTTAAAATAAAGAACTAAAACCTGGCAAAAGCCTTCAGCTAGTACTGATTATCATACAAAGGAAATTACCTCAGAGAAGAAATGGGATTTTAAGGGCAATGAAACTAGATATATAAATAATATAATAAGAGGTCTATTATAGAAAATAAAGAAAAATATATAATTTATTACAATTCCATAACAAACATGAAAACCACAGAGTGGTAGATGAAATAAAACCAATAGTACATGAAGTGCATAATCATATCAATCACAACAATGACTGTATTGGAAACCCCAGGAATGGAACCTGGAGGTAGCCAAGATGCTAGATCTAGCATCTTGGCTACCTTCAGGTTCCATTCCTGGGGTTTCCATACAGTCATTGTTGTGATTGATATGATTATCCACTCATGAACTATTGTTTTTATTTCATCTACCACTCTGTGGTTTTCATGTTTGTTATGGAATTGTAATAAATTATATATTTTTCTATATTTTCTATAATAGACCTCTTATTATATTATTTATATATCTAGTTTCATTGCCCTTAAAATCCCATTTCTTCTCTGAGGCAATTTCCTTTGTATATTCATTGGGGATGGTGGCAATGCACATGACAATTTATGGGAGTTCAATTTTTTCAGTACTGATTATCATTGGCCAACCTTGGTTGAAAAAACAGAAGCAAAACCCCTTTAGCTTTATTTTTATTTCTCTAGTACTGTATTTTCTTTTTCCTGGTCTTATAACATTCAGGTAAAATAAATGTTGTTGTACATGTTTTCTATGTTAATACCCTATCATTATAGTACAATGAGGTGCATAGAACTAAATATAAGGAGGGGCATTTACTATGCTCTAACAGAAGCAGCAACTACCAATCGTGCTAAGTAGCACAACTTTAAAGGAGAAGTATGTTCAAAGCACTCCTATGCCCTGTCAGCTGACATCACAGAGTCGGTCCAGGCTCTACAGGGATCTCGACAGTAATGTTAAGATCAGCCCAGATGCCTGACCGGCACTGCTGAGAGCCTAAGCCAGTCGCTCCCGCCCCCTTACTAGCCTGGCGCTCCAGTAAGCTCTGAAAGGGCAGAGCACAAAGCCGGTGACAGTTACGGCTCTGTGCCAGCGTGGACCCAAGACCTGAGCGATCAGTGGTCTTTGATGGCTCAGTTCTGGGTGTACAGCTAATGGGGGACAGTTCGATGGTAGATGGAGGAATCCCCCTTCCGAGACATTGCAGCTCCTACTGCTCTCAGAGTACACTTAACGGCTCCAGCTGCTGATCGACCAATGTTTACCATCGACTTCTGTCGAGAAGGGACGGCCACAAACTGATCGAATTAGTGTATGGCCAGTCTTTGCTACAATATACATTGACAACATCACAATCTCTGATTATGCCCCAGTCTCTCTTCAATTCCTGCTCCCCTTGGCACACTCCATCTAAATGCATTAGTGTCTCAATAAGAGCCTTCTTTTATACCCGTTGGTTATGACAGACATCCATTGACATTTGGGTTGCCCATAAGCTTTTTAGCAGGGGCACTCTGATAAAGCATAGCTCCAAGCTCCAGAAGGCCAAAAAATTTTATATTTCAATCTTTTTATTAAAGTTTTCAAGTAACAAACAGGCTCCCCTAGCAAGGGAAAGACAACAGTCTACTTGGACAACAGTCCATGTAGGCACTTAGAATTTGAGTTCAGTTAAGACACAACAGCCATATGAAAAAAAACAATATCGAGAGTAATTACTCTAGGGGTGCACACCCGAAAATGTATAGTCTGTTAAGCGCTAAAACTGCATATAGGATCAAGTAGTAGTTAGAAGGCCAAAATGATTTAGATGCAAAATCTCTTAACTGAGGTTCAATCACTTAAAGGGGTTGTAAAGGTTCATTTTTTATTTTCTAAATAGGTTCCTTTAAGCTAGTGCATTGTTGGTTCACTTACCTTTTCCTTTGATTTACCTTCTAAATGTTTTTTTTCTTTGTCTGAATTTCTCACTTCCTGTTCCTCCTCAGTAAGCTGTTCAGTAAGCTGTTCTGGCTGACTCCACACCACTCGGATGATGGTGTGAAGTTTAGTGAGGAGAAACAGGAAGTGAGAAATTCAGACAAAGAAAAAAAACATTTAGAAGGTAAATCAAAGGAAAAGGTAAGTGAACCAACAATGCACTAGCTTAAAGGAACCTATATAGAAAATAAAAAACAAACCTTTACAACCCCTTTAAGCTCACCCACAGAATCAGAGGAAGTTGGAACCAAAATGTTTTAAGCCAGAGACTCCATCAAGACACTTTTTCTGGGGAAGGCGAAAGTCACTTTAACAAAGTGTTGATGCATCTTTTTGGATATGACAGTAATTGTGGCAGGGCATGATTCCAACTCAGAGCTCACAAAGTTGTTGTACTTGGTGCCATAAAAAAATTGGTATTGACAACACTATTCTGCTTCTCTGTACCTATCATGACATTACTTCAGTCCCCGTATGCTCCCTGTCATTAAATATGTAATTCATAATTCATTAAAACTGCAGTGATGGTGGAAATAACACATCTTTCCCACAGGCAACAAGCACAATGAAAAACAGAACCTGGTAGTACTTCAATTAAAGAAATGGATGAGGGAACAGGCAGAGAACCGCATGTTCCATATTTTACCTATTATTTTACCTATTATTTCATTCACCTCCAGGAACAGGAATAAAGCATTTAAAACCCTGTTTATCTATATTTTATGAGAAGTTCATTTAACATGTGTTGTCTGGGGTGCCAGTTGAGGTGTTAACCATTACATAACAAATTAATATGAACACTTGAAAAGATGCAGTGACTTTCTGTCCAACCTCCACCTGAAATGGGATAGAAATGTCCGAAGGAGAACTCACCAGGATGCCCACTAATGCCTCGTACACACGTTCCGATTATCGTACGACGTATCGTTTGCATTTTGTTGTATAAAACTAATATCGAATACAACATTGCAAAATGTGCTCTACGAAAATTACGATTTTTGTCGTACGATTATAGAAAAACCTTCCGGTGTGCGTAGCTACGTATCTGAAATGATGTCAAATACGTGTGACCCCTGTGTCCTTCTGGTTTATTTCTGTGTTTACGATCATGCACGGTGTTTGTCTATCGATTTTTAGCAGACGCATACTGTACTGATTAAACGATTGTCGTACGATGGGCTGTTGTCCGAACAAAGTTTTCGTGTTTGTCCCTTCGGATTTTGTTGGATGGCCTGTCGTGATCGGCTGTCGAAAGCTGTGTACTAACGATCAGATTATTGAACGATCTATCCAAAAGCGATTTTTATCATCCGATAATCTGAACGTGTGTACGAGGCATAAGTAGCTGGTCAGAATGTGTCTACAAGTCCGGGCAGACTCCAGGAGCTCATTGTTCCACTTTTTTCCTATCAGCTGAAGGCATTCTAGGTAATTGCTCATGCATCTTCAGAGACGCTAGAACAAATCCCACTAGACCAGTGGTTCTCAACCCTGTCCTCAAGTACCCCCAACAGGCCATGTTTTGGAAATGTCTCTTAGATAAAATAGCTGTCCAAAAAGCCTTTGAGTCTGATTTAAAGCACCTGTGCAAGATAAAGGAAAACCTGCAAACATGGCCTGTTGGGGGTACTTGAGGGCAGGGTTGAGAACCACTGCACCAGACAACCATGGCTGAATAAGCTCTATAAGCCTGGTATCCTTACAGGACAACGTCCCCAATGCCACTAGTTTCCTCAATACAGTAAGCTTTGCCAACCACCTTAAAGCGGAGTTCCACCCAAAATTGGAACTTCCGCTTAAACCACTCCTCGCCCCCTTACATGCCACATTTGGCATGTCATTTTTTGGGGGGGGAGTGGGGGCTTCAGTAGGAGTGGGACTTCCTGTCCCATTTCCTCCTTCCACCCAGGGGCCGCGTAGGCGACACGTCATATCGCCCCGCCCCTCCCCTCCCTGTAGGCGATCACCTGGGACACGTGAAAGATCCCAGGCGATCGCCTGTCCACTCAGATTGCGCAGCGCCGCTCGCGCATGCGCAGTGAGTGCCCGGCCGTGAAGCCGAAAGCTGTCACGGCCAGGTGCCCATAGTAGGAATAGAGGCACCGGCAGAGAAGGGGGGAGAGGAGCGAAGCTCCGGGCGGCCGCGTCGCTGGACAGTGGAGCAGGTAAGTGTCTGTTTATTAAAAGCCAGCAGCTACACTTTTTGTAGCTGCTGTCTTTTAATAAACATAAAAAAAGGCTGGAACTCCCCTTTAAGTGTATGGAACTTTAGCGCACAGGTGCGGGCAGCTCGACATTCGATTTTTACTGTTCGGGCTGCAGAAAGCATGGGATACCACAGCTGTCAAAAGAAGTAAATTAAGACTTGCAGGGGTGGGGGTTACATCTTAGGCCCCTTTCACACGGAGGTCCGTCCAGGTCCGCCTGTCAGTTTTTTAGGCGGACCTGAAACGGATCCTCCATGCACCCCTATGGAAGCACGGATGTCAGCGGAGACATGTCCGCTGACATCCGCTCCGCTCCGCTCCGAAAAAGTGTGACGGAGGAAAATCCTATTTTTCCTTCCGTCGGCGGAGCGGATCGGATGACAACGGACTCTACGGTCCGTCGTCATCCGATTCCCCATAGGGGAGAGCGGCGCTCTGACAGGGCGGTCCCTGCACAGTGTGCGGGGACCGCCCAGTCATCCGTCGGCTCAGCGGGAATCAACGGAGCGATCCCCGCTGAGCAAGCGGAGCTTCACGGGGCGGATCTTCACGGATCCGCCCCATGTGAAAGAGCCCTTACTGTATTGATGGGGCTAGGGAGAGGGGCTGGAGGATTTTGCAACAACTGGGAACCTTCTGGAAAGGCAACTGTACATGTCTGCACTATTTTTACCTTGCAAATTTACATGTATTTGCATTACTAGTTTTTCTTTAACCACTTCAGCCCCGGAAGGTTTTACCCCCTTAATGACCAGGCCATTCTTTGGGATACGGCAGTGTGTTACTATAACTGACAATTGTGCGGTCGTGCGACACTGTACACAAATAACATTTGTGTCCTTTTCTTCCCACAAATAGAGCTTTCTTTTGGTGATATATGATCACCTCTGCGGTTTTTATTTTTTGCACTATAAACAAAAAAAGAGACAAATAAAAAAAATAAAAAAAATATTTTACTTACTGCTATAAAACAAATCCAATAATTAAAAAAAGAAAAATTCTTCATTAATTTAGGCCAATATGTATTCTGCTACATATTTTTGGTAAAAAAATCCCAATAAGCGTATATTGTTTGGTTTGCGCAAAAGTTATCACATCTACAAACTATGGGATATTTTTATAGCATTTATATTTATTTAATATTTTACTAGTAATGGCGGCGATCAGCGATTTTTAGCGGGACTGCGATATTGTGGCGGACAAATTGGACACCTAACTGACACTTTTGACACTTTTTTGGGGAACCAGTGACATTATTACAGTGATCAGTGCTAAAAATATGCACTGTTACTGTACTAATGACACTGGCTGAGAAAAGGTTAACATCAGGGGTGATGAAAGGGTTACCTGTGTGCCTAGCTGGTGCTCGCTAACTGTGTGGGGCATGCTCTAACTAGGTGAAGACAGAGATAGGTGTTCCTGCTTTGCAGGAACACCAGATCTTTATCTTCTTCCCTGTCAGAACGGCGATTTGCCTCGTTTACATAGTTCTGCCTCTCTCGGAAATGATCGCACGTGGCAGGCAGACATCGGGTCTGCTGGACCCGCTGATTGGCTCTCCGTCTGTCGAATCAGTGCTGATCGCGCCTCTGGTGGCACGCGAGCCCCCCAGTGTCTATTACACGAAATGACGTACAGGTACGTCATTTTGCGCAATAGAGCCGACCTTCCACAGTACAAGTATGTTAGGCGGTCGGCAAGTGGTTAAAGTTAAATTCAAGCCAAATTTCTTTTTTTCAATTATTGACAGTGTTTTGTTTTTTTACTGCTATGCCGTTGTTTTTCCTCACTTCCTGATGTGTCACTGTAACTGGAAGCAAGACAATTTTTCTCCAACTAGGACAGAGATTTCTATCTGTATCCTTGATGGACAGTTTTCCATACCTCGTGTTCCTGTGACAAGTATCATAATAGAAGTTCCTTTACAGTGGATTTTGTTAAGTCCTTCTTGATACATTTGCTGAGGAAATTTTAAGGCCACATACATACTGTATTCTCTATGATGCCATTTTTCCTACAGAAGTTTAGCAGCAGAAAAACGCAGTAAAAATGTTAACTTATTCTGGCCATTAGAATGTACTAGACCGAGGTACATGAGTGGATACGCCCTGTGTCAGTGAGTGGCAGCTGCAGGTGAGAGGAGAGAGTGCTTGACAATGCACGGAAATTCTGGGAGCAGTGATGTTACTCTTATGCCGCGTACACACGATCATTTTTCCCGTCGGGAAAAATGACATTTTTTCCTTTGGACGAGAAAAACGATCGTCTGTGGGCTTTTTGCCGTTTTTCCCGACGGGAAAAACTGCATTAATCACGATGAGAAAAATTAGAACATGTTCTAATTTTTCTCATCGTTTTTTCCAGCATTTTTTTCCGCGGCAGTTTTCCCATAGGGAAACACTGCCACGGAGCCCACACACGGTCGTTTTTCTCGACAAAGAAAAAAATGACGGGAAAAACGGTCGTGTGTGGGGGAACATGCCGTTCCCTCGTTTTTCATTTTTTTTCATGTCGTGATTCACGGCGGTGTTTTCACCGCCGTGAATCACGATCGTGTGTACGCGGCACTAGGCTCTCATAGATCAGCTGTTGTTGGTGCTCCCTCCTCTCCCCTGCAGCTGCCACTCACTGACAGGGGGGAGCCAGAGCTGTAGGATCATGTGACTGGACCGGAGCGGGCAAACAATAGGCAAGTCTACACATATTTTTACATGGGTTAGGCAGGATAGATAGCAGGGGAGGGGATGGAACATTTTTAGGCAAGGTTAATGTTAGGCTGGAATTCCAATTTAATTTGTCATGTAAGTAAGAAAAGGCTTCATTTACAAGGCACTTTCACTCCCTTCCTGACCAGGCCAAGTTTCAGCTTTCAGTGCTGTCGCACTTTGAATGACAATTCCGCGGTCATGCAACACTGTACCCATAATGTTTATCATTTTTTTCCACTCAAATAGAACTTTCTTTTGCTGGTTCCATCCAGCCAACCCGGAAAAACACAGCACTTGCCGGCTTCTTCCTGCTTCACCGCGATTGTTGCGGTATGTGTACATCCCCGGCGTCGTGGACTGTTCCTGTGGGTTTCCTTCCCTCAGATGAGCTTACCATCCTTTACCTGATGTGAGTGTTCATATGTTATTTGCCAATGTACAATAAATATAGCACTAATGCCGCGTACACACGATCGGACCTTAGTCTGATCAAACTCACATTGGAATTCCATCGGAAAAAAATAGAACATGTTCTCTATTTAAACTCCGATGGAATTCATCACATTTCCGATGAAAAAACTCAGGCGGACTCCGTTGGACTTTTTCCATCGGAAATTCCTATCGTGTGTACAAGGCATTAGAGGTGCTTTTATGACTCTCCTTTTCATATTGTACCCCAGAGTTGGCTTCACTCCAGAGAAAAGCTTTGCCCTTAGTGCTTGTCTTCTACTCAAGAAATCTCTTTCATCATCATCATCATTAAGACTTTTCATCCCTTTCCCATGGGTGTTTTATTTCCCATATTTCCTGCCATGGGCTCTTTTTAACCCATTTTCCATTTAGTGTATGTTTGCTATAAAAATATCCTGTGCGCTAGTGTTTTCCATATTTTTAGGATAAACTGATAGGCGGCACTGATGGGCACTGATAGGTGGCACTGATGAGGCTGCACCAATAATCAGGGCACTGGTGATCAGTGCCCTGATTATCAGTGTAAATGATGTGCTGACAGGCTTACCAGTTAACAGCTCTCCTTTCCTCCCACAGACACAGCGTGGGAGGAAAGGACTGCCGATAACCGGCAAGTCTGTTTACATGGGATCAGCTGTGATTGGATACAGCTGATCACATGGTAAAGGGCTGCTGTGATCGGCCCTTTTCCCCTATTTGGGAAAAGCTGTCCGAAGGACATAGAGGTCACAGAGCGTGCCCGATGTGCACCACAGGAGGCGAGCATGGGGTAGGGTTCTGGGAGGACATCTATTGATGCCCTCCTCCCAAAACTGGACGACCGTGCTGTAGCCATCATTCGGCTATAGTGTGGTGGGCAAGTAGTTATACCATAACTCCAGGCAAAACTCTATTGTTATGCACAGTGTTGTTAGTCTAAAGCCTCGTATACACGATCAGATTTCCATAGGACAAACGTGTGGAATTTTGTGCGAAGGGTGTTGGCTTTAAACTTGTTCTTCATACAGACGGCAGAACTTTTTCAGCCAACATACACGAAACGACGTGTTTTTTCAGTTATTTATCGCCACCCTTAGGGCAACTTCTGCTAATGTTGTCTTATGGTTAGCATTGTTTCGGAGCATGCGTGTTTGTACTTTGGATTTTAAAGGCCCGTACACACGATCGGATTTTCCGACAACAATTGTGTGATGGATGGGTTTTTGTCGGATAATCCGACCGTTTGTACGCTCCATCGAACAATTGTTGTCAGAATTTCCGCCAACAAATGTGGGATAGCCATGCTCTCAAATTTTCCCACAACAAATGTGTGCCGTCGGATTATTCGATCGTATGTACACAAGTCCCTCGGACTAAAATCCAAAGCACAAACACGCATGCTCCGAACCAATGCTAACCATAAGACAACATTAGCAGAAGTTGCCCAAAGGGTGGCGCAAAAGAGCAGAAAAACCACGTAGTTTCGTGTATGTTGGCTGAAAAAGTTCTGCCGTCTGTATGCAGAACAAGTTCATGGTCCACAGATTTGTCCGATGGAAATCCGATACGAGGCTTTACACTGCCCACATGCTTACAGAACAGAGGAGCAGGGTGTTGGCCTCATTAATTAGCTGCTGTTCCTTTATTGTCCAATCACAGACAGGTTGGTCTGGGTGTATTTCTTAACTGCTGCAGAGAAGACTGAGGTCACATCCTACAGTAGCTGGCTGGCAGAAGTACCTGAATGACTCAACTAGCTAAACACATCATTTGGCAGGTAAAACGGTTCATGTACGGTATATGTATTTTAAAAGAGAATTTCGTTTTTTTCCTGCAGTTCGGCTTTAATAGCTACGCCAAATCTGAACACATTCAATCATTTACTGCTTTAACAGTGTTGTACGACATAAATGAGAAAAACATTACTTCTGGAATCAGGAACAGCCACATCACAAGCGTATGCACGGTTCATACACGTGACAGTCTATCCCTTCCACCACTGCTACTGCCCATCCGTCCGAGATCACACATGTGGCTCGCTGCTTAAAGCACTAATGCCGCGTACACGCGATCGTGATTCACGGCGGTTAAAAAACCGCCGTGAAACATGACATGAAAAACGAGGGAACGGCTTGTTCCCCCACACACGGTCGTTTTTCCCGTCATTTTTTCTCTTGTCGAGAAAAACGACCGTGTGTGGGCTCCGTGGCAGTGTTTCCCTATGGGAAAACTGCCGCCGAAAAAAATGACGGGAAAAACGACGAGAAAAATTAGAGCATGTTCTAATTTTTCTCGTCGTTTTTAATGCCGTTTTTCACGTCGGGAAAAATGACAAAAAGACCACACACGGTCGTTTTTCTTGTTGAAGAAAAAAATATTTCATTTTTCACGATGTGAAAAATGATCGTGTGTACGCGGCATAAGCCATAAGTCAGGTTTCCCAACTGGATATACAAGTCAGACTCTATTTAAGTGGCATTTATTTTTTAAATTACAATTTCTCTATAAGCAGATTTGTCTATCGTCGCTCATTAACTCACAGACCATAATAGGAATTAGCAAGTGAAAACACAAGGCCTGCTTTACTACTTATACAAAACAGGGATTATAATGGTTCATCTGCCATAGAGAATTCTGGGTAATGTCATGTGCTAGGTTAAAAAAGCCATCTGCTTACTGACTATCATGTTAAAACACAAGCCACGATTTTATCCTTTTGATCTAAAACAGAGGTCCACCTAATGAGAAGATATGATAGACATTCATGTATTGGGAAAGACCCACTCTTTTTTTCTATGGGTGGAGAGTTAGCCATTGACACCGTTCACAGATCACTGGGCCTAAACATATGCTTGGTGAAATAAAAAACACAAACAAGGATCTTATTGTTTATATGAGAAAAGCTAAATCCCAAACTATGGATAGCATCAGGGTCTGTATACAAGGGTGATCAAGGATAGTCAATGTCATGTGTTCATCAGACCTTGAAGGGGTTGTATGGCTTTGGTTTAAAAAAATAAAAATAACAAACATGTTATACTTACCTCCACTGTGCAGCTCGTTTTGCACAGAGTGGCCCCGATCCTGGTCTTCTGGGGTCCCTCGGCGGCTGTCTCGGCTCCTCCCCGCAAGCGCTAACCCCCTTCATGGGAAGCTCTCTCCCAAGGGGGTTAGCTTGCGGGCGCGCTCCCGTGATACAGCCGGCTATAGCCGCTGACTGTATCACTCGGCCTCGCCCCCCCGGCGCGCCGCGTCATTGGATGTGATTGACAGCAGCACAAGCCAATGGCTGGGCTGCTATCAATCTCCAATGACGAACCGCCTCAAGCAGGGGGAAACCATTGCAGGAACGAACCCAGGAGTTTCGTGGCTTAGGTAAGTAAAACGGGGGGCTGGGGGGGCCCGAGAGTGCAAGGTGTTTTTTCACCTTAATGCATAGGATGTAAGGTGAAAAAACACGAAGCTTTACAACCCCTTTAAAGTATACCTAACTTTTTTCATTCTGAATAGAGTGGGTGATAGTTAAAAGCTCTGTTTGTTTTTTATTTTTGCACCTGTAGCGATACCTCCAACTAAGGAGGCCGCAGAATTAGATTTTGGGCCCTGAGTGCAGCTCCGCCAACCCCCGGCAATAGGCTCTATCCCCTTCTGGCACAGCTAGTACTAACAATCAATGATATGTCCTATGCAATAGAATAACTAAGCAAGGACACAGTAATGAATTGTAATAGGTAAAGTGTTTTACTCATCAATTCTCAATATGAATAAAAGGGGTAACAATAATCACAGTTCTAAACAATCACTCCTAAGGGCAGCGTCCTGCCACTCTAACACACTATATAGTAACACACGCTACAAGTGCGCCATACGGGCGACCGTTAACTAAGTGCCCTATGGCGCAGCAATCAAACACGCTAGAATCCCCACCAGGCCTGGTTCTAATATTTAGCTTAGTCCTTCTTTCTTCACCGGCAGGTCTGTAATGGTGGTGCACTTAAACAGAGTATAACTTTGTAATCCAAGGGGTATGAAAATAACTTGTAGGCCACGGCAGTCTATAGGCCTATACACAGCAACAGTATCTAAGCTGGGCTTATGCCCTCTCACCCGCCGGACTACGGATCCAGTCCGGGAAAACCTCCACCGGCCGTGTCACACACTCTCGATCTCTCCAACGATCGGGTCCCCGATCCGACAAGGCGGTAGCTCACAAAGTCAAATGCCACCCAGGCTCGCAGAGGGGAGGATGGAAGGCTCTTCGGTGCAGAGCAAGGCCTCAGGCTTCAGGCCTTGCCCCTCCGACACATCCGCACAGGAGGATCCGTCCGTGAAGTCTCGTGTCGCCAAAGAGGCCGAGCCCGGCCCCGCCTCTTCCTTTTATAACCCCTCCCATGAGTCTCTGCGGTGGAACGTCACAACAAGAATGGGGTTATGGGTAATGTAGTTTCTTCCCAATATAGGGGAACACCCCGCTACACACTCCCCCCACTTAAACTCTTTGGTCCCCAAAGATAAATTTTAGCAACAACTATATACAACATTGGACAATTCTGAAAACGATGTTGGGATAGGGGATTCCCACCATAACTGAGGGGTTGAATTCCCTTGCCCACAGGTCACATTATCTTGGGTGGCCTGACTAACTGTGCCAGAGAGTGAGCTGGGGTTGCCCTCCACCAAATGGACAGTGGAGGGATCCGGAATCTCAGCATTTCTCCTAGCAGTGACCACAGAGTCTTCCGAACTGTTCCCCATCTGGGGGTAGGTCAGCTTCTTAGGAGGTTGAATGACTCTTCGAGCTCTTTGCTCTCTTGGAATCTCTGGCTCTGGCGCCTCAGGCTCCTCTTCCTCGGAGTAACTATCATGGGCATCTTCCCAGTAATCGGTTGAAGGACTGAAAGGGATGAATTCTGTAGCCTCTGGGCTCAGCGTTTCATCTGTGGTATCTTGGGTGACTGGAAGATCTATGATAGAAGTTCCTGGAGTTGGGGAAGACCACAGCCAATCAAGCTCTCCTTCTTCATCCCCACTAAGTTGGGAGGCTTCTCCATTTCCAGCTCGGGAGGTCTGTGACCGAGTGTGCGGTCTAGGAGTATCCAAGATAGAGGCCGGTGCAGGGGAGTCTCCCACGGAAGGTATTCTAACTGCCTCCGTCAGTGGGAGCAGGTGGTTTCGATGCCATGTCTTCAGTGGGCCTACCTTTCCCTCTGGCTTCACCTTGTAGACAGGTAGGCCCGGCAACTTCTTGCAGATGACATAAGGTTCAGATCTCCATCTGTCTGCAAGCTTGTGCTTTCCGGGGACTCCCAGATTGCGCAACAGTACTCGATCCCCGGGCTGTAGGTCTTGTACCCGGACCTTCAGGTCGTAATTTTTTTTATTCCGAGCTCCCCTTTGATCTGAGGCCGCTTGAGCTTGTTCATAGGCTACTTTCAGGCTGTGTCTGAGCCTATCCACATATCCTCTGTGAGAGGTGACGGAGGAATGGTCCAGTGAGGTGCCAAAAGCCAGGTCCACCGGTAGTCTCGCTTCTCTCCCAAACATGAGTCGATATGGGGAATAGCCTGTAGCATCACTGATGGTGCAGTTGTAAGCATGTACCATGGCTGCTATGTGTTTGCTCCAATGTTGCTTTTTCTCGCTTTCCAGAGTCCCCAACATGTTGAGCAGGGTTCGGTTGAACCTTTCCGGCTGAGCATCTCCCTGAGGATGGTAAGGTGTAGTTCGAGTCTTCCTGATTCCCAACGAATCCAAGAGCTTCCGGATCAGCTTACTCTCGAAGTCCCTCCCTTGATCTGAATGGAGTCTCTGTGGCAGCCCATAATGGACAAAATACTTCTCCATAAGTACCTTGGCCACGGTGGAGGCCTTCTGATCTTTGGTGGGGAAGGCCTGGGCATACCGGGTGAAATGGTCGGTTATCACCAGAACATTTCCTAGTCCACTCAGGTCGGGTTCGAGGCAGAGAAAGTCAATGCACACCAGGTCCATAGGCCCTTGGCTCTGTAGATGGCCCATTGGGGCAGCTTGATGGGGCAAAGTCTTCCTCTGGATGCATCGCGCACATGAGTGGCAGTACTCCTCTACCTCTGCCCTCATGCAGGGCCAATAGAACCGACTTCTGACAAGTTGAAAAGTCCTTTCAGCCCCTAGGTGGCCATGATTGTCATGCAAGGCCATCAAAACAGTCTCCCGATGTTTCTCTGGGAGGAACATCTGCCACTTATCTTCTGAATCATCAGAGGGGCCCCTTCGGTAGACCACTCCCTGATGCAACTGCAACCTATCCCACTCCTTCCTCAGTAGGCGAGCTTCTTTGGAGGGTTGACGCATGAGTATGTTTGGATCCTGATTTTCCAAGGCCTCCAGGACCAATCTCCCCATGGGGTCTTCCAATTGGTCACACCTTAATTCCTTTTTGGACAATCTTGGTAGGTTGCCCTCTTCCAATTGAGCTACTCCACAGTAGTGTTTGGGGACTCCCACCGTGGTAACTCCTATTTCCTCTGCTCTGGAGCATCCTCGGGCTTGGAATGCAGCTCCTTGACAAAGGGCCTGCACCCCGTCCGGTGCCACTTGGGTCCAATCTTCTATTTCAATGGTCGGGGAATGAGATCTTCTAGACAAGGCGTCTGCGTCTCGATTCCCCACTCCTGGTCTATACTTAAGGCTGAAGTTGAATCCAGACAGTGCGGCTAGCCACCTGTGTCCAGTGGCATCCAGCTTGGCCGTGGTGAACAGGTAGGTAAGGGGGTTGTTGTCGGTCTTCACAGTGAACTCTGCTCCGTACAGGTAGTCTTTGAGCTTGTCTACTACCGCCCACTTGAGGGCCAGGAACTCCAGCTTGTGAGTGGGGTAGTTCTTCTCAGAGGGGGTCAGGCTTCTACTCACATAGGCAACAGGCCGCAATTGCCCCTCATGTTCTTGGTAAAGTACTCCTCCCAGACCGTCGTGACTAGCATCCACGTGCAGTTCATAGGGTTTGGTTGGGTCTGCATAGGCCAAGACTGGTGCAGTGGTCAGGCTCCTCTTCAATTCCTGGAAAGCCTCTTCACACCTCTGATTCCACTGATCTCTGATGGACTCTCCTGGCCTCCTGGGCCCCGATCCATCCTCCTCTCCTTCAGTCTTGAGCAACTCATTCAATGGTCTAGCAATTCGAGCAAATCCCTCCACAAACCTTCTATAGTAGGAGCAGAAGCCCAAGAAGGATCTGAGTTCTGTTACTGTGGTGGGCTGTGGCCAGGAGGTAACTGCCTCCAATTTCTCAGGGTCTGTGGCCACCCCTTCTTCAGATACTATGTGCCCCAGATAGTTCACAGAAGACTGGTAGAACCGACACTTCTCAGGCGAAAGCTTAAGTCCTTCCTCACTGAGTCTTCTCAACACTTTCTCCAGCCTCTCTTCATGTTCCTCCAAGGTTCTCCCAAAGACAATGACATCGTCTAGGTATACAAGGACTTCGATCAAGTTCATGTCCCCTACTGTCTTCTCCATGAGACGTTGGAAAGTAGCTGGGGCTCCAGACAGACCTTGGGGCATCCGGTCGAATTCGAAGAACCCCACTGGGGTTATGAAAGCTGTCTTCTCCTTGTCTGCTGGGTGCATCGGAATCTGATAGTACCCACTCTTGAGATCCATAACGCTGAACCATTTGGCTCCAGACAAGCTCTGTAGGGCATCCTCTATCCTCGGAGTGGTGTATTGGTCAGGTATGGTTCTCCTGTTGAGAGTCCTGTAGTCTATACAGAGCCTCAATGATCCATTCTTCTTTCGGACCACTACTATGGGAGAGGCATAGGGGCTTCTGGACTCCCGTATCACACCAGTCCTCTTGAGTTCTGCAAGTTGTTCCCTCAGATCCTCCAGATCTGCTAGCGGGACCCGCCTGACTCTCTCTCGGAAGGGCTTATCTTCTTGGAGGCGGATCCGATGGGTGGCACTTCTTGCACACCCCACATCAAATTCATCCCTAGAGAAGATCTTCTCCCATCTATTCAACTGGGCCTTGGCTCTCTCTTTCCAAGCCCTGGACAGATTCGGGTTTTCCATGGTCAGCTTCTCCCAAACATCCGCTTCTTCACCTGTCCTCTTCACTTCTGACAGGGTAACAGGGGCCGCCGGGCTCACCTGGCCTAGCAACATTCTGGCTGGGATGTCCATGGGGTCTTTGGTAGTATTCCTAACACTCACTGGAACTCTATAATGGGCCTTCTTCAGGACCTTCAGCGGAATCACTTCCGGTATCACCTCCAGGCCTGAGGATTCACCCCTTGGGTCTGACTCCAGCATGACAAAGGGACCAGGCTGTTCCCAAGTAAGCTTCACAGTGGCCCTGAGACAGGTTACTTCACCGGGCTGCAACACTACCCCTTCTCTTCCAAGTCTCCACAACTTCCCTATCTCCTCTCCAGGGGTCTCCCGCTCTTGGACCAGCCGTTGGTAGGCTGTCTTCAGCATGGGATGGATCTTGGTAGCTGCTTGTCTTTCTTCCGTCACTAGAGGGGTCAGGAGTCTTCGGACCAGGTCCGTGTTCGTCCCTATTATAAGGGAATTCTTGTTGGCTCCAGGCGGCCTAGGACACACAACTGCCAGGGTGTCAAACACTTCGGCCTTCCCAGCCACGGATGGGTCAAAGGTTATTTGGACAGGAAGGTAGCCGTCGTAAGGGAAACTCTGGGTTCCAATTCCCCATATTTCCAGCTCCTCTATCTTCTGGATAGGCAGATGACTCAGGTGCCTGTCGTAGAAGTCCCGGTATAGTAGGGTCACTTGTGCCCCGGTGTCCAGGAGGCCCCTGGTGTAGACTCCCTCCACCTGAATGGGCACTATAGGGGATGGGCCTACCAGCTTCTCTGGATATGGTCCGGCAGGAGCTGCCTTCTTCAGACCTTTTCCCTTTGGACTCTCTCTTGTCCTATTCCCTTTGGACTTGAACCTTTCTTGAGCCTGGTATGCACTGACTTCCCTCCTTTTAATGGGTGTAGGAACCCGCTGAGGTGTACTATTATTTTTCTTGGGTGGGCACCTCCTTTGGGGGGTGCCGTGCCTCTCCTGAGGGGTCTCCCCCCTTCTTCTTGGAGTATAGCTTTGTTGAGGGGTATTACGTTTCCCCTTTGGTGTTCTATCTCTCTTTTTGTTTTTCTTTGCATTCAGCTTGGAGTTTACTGAAGATGGTGGGCACCCGGTTGACTCCTTCACCGGGGCCCTCTGAAGTTTCCCGCCGGCCTGCGGTTGTCTGGTCTCTTCTTCTTCGGACTAGAACATGTGGCTGCAATGTGGCCAACTCCCCCACAGTTGAAGCAGACTATATCTCCCCATTCTTGTAAAGGTTCGGGTGCTGAGGCAATCGGGAACAATTCCTTCCTTGGACTTTCCTTCTTCTTGGGACACTCTGTGTCTTTTGCTATCAGAGAGGTCAATATCTCTAATACCTTGGACATCTGAGTTTTTAGGGTGTCTATCTCCGCCTCTCTTTCAGGGGTCATCACTGGATTGACCAGCACCTGTGCGGGTACAACACTTGTCTTATCCTTCTGCTGGTCCTGTTGCAGCGCCTCCTCATCTCTGATAATTTTTATTAAATCAGCATAAGTCAGCAACATTCCTCCTCCCAAGGTTTTCAGGTGCAGCCAGACTGGATCGGAGCGTAGCGCTCCCTTTAAGACTTGCTTCATTCTTGCCGCATCGGCATCTTGGGGCTTCATCCCTTTCTTTAACACAATCTTGCACAGCAGCCTGTTTAGCCTTCTGACATACTCGGAAAGTTTCTCCTCCGGTTTTTGGAAAGTGTGTTCAAACTGGTAGACCGTCTCTGTCACCTTGTCTAATTGACCAAACTCTTCCTGCAGCATAGCTAGACAATCCTGCACCGTGCACCCTGCATTCCCAAACCGGAAACTTTTCACTGCTTCTGCTGCTGCACCTTTAAGGCTTTCTAACACTCGCTGCCTCTTCTGTGCCTCCGGCACCTCCCATGCCTCCACTGCCTGTAATGCCTGTTCCACCCAAGTATCAAAATCTTCTTCCCCTGCCGGGACAGGGAGCTTCCCTGAGAATATTTTTAGTCTCCGGTAGCTAGTTTCCACATGCACCGTACTTGTCTTCTGACATTTGGCTAGCAAATCCCCTATTGCATTTATCAGTTCTGGTGATATAGCAGTGGCCGATGCAGGTGCCACCGGAGGTGGCGCCCTGTCTTCTCTTTCAGGTGTAGTTCGGGCCGCAGCCTGTGGCGATCCCGTAGGGGATGGTTCCCTTTCTACAGTTATTGCGTGCGCCAGCCTAAATGTTCTGTTGTCTGGCGTCCGCAGACACTTGTGCTTACAGGCCTCTGGCATCCCGTCCCAATATTCCACTAATGCGTATTGATATGAGATGTTTGGGTCTGTCTTCATGTCTATCACCCACGGTGTGTGATCTGGGGACACTGAACTCAGCAGTTCCTCTACCGTCTCACTTGACCATTTCTCGCCAGGAAGGCTAATGGCTATCGACTGTTTTGGCTCTGTATTAGCGGCTTTGCACCACTCTTCTACCGCTCTTGGATCCATGGGGTCCATGCCGGCACTTCTGGCGTTCGCTTGCTGCATCAGGATCCCGGACGAGAACCCCCACGTGTAGCGATACCTCCAACTAAGGAGGCCGCAGAATTAGATTTTGGGCCCTGAGTGCAGCTCCGCCAACCCCCGGCAATAGGCTCTATCCCCTTCTGGCACAGCTAGTACTAACAATCAATGATATGTCCTATGCAATAGAATAACTAAGCAAGGACACAGTAATGAATTGTAATAGGTAAAGTGTTTTACTCATCAATTCTCAATATGAATAAAAGGGGTAACAATAATCACAGTTCTAAACAATCACTCCTAAGGGCAGCGTCCTGCCACTCTAACACACTATATAGTAACACACGCTACAAGTGCGCCATACGGGCGACCGTTAACTAAGTGCCCTATGGCGCAGCAATCAAACACGCTAGAATCCCCACCAGGCCTGGTTCTAATATTTAGCTTAGTCCTTCTTTCTTCACCGGCAGGTCTGTAATGGTGGTGCACTTAAACAGAGTATAACTTTGTAATCCAAGGGGTATGAAAATAACTTGTAGGCCACGGCAGTCTATAGGCCTATACACAGCAACAGTATCTAAGCTGGGCTTATGCCCTCTCACCCGCCGGACTACGGATCCAGTCCGGGAAAACCTCCACCGGCCGTGTCACACACTCTCGATCTCTCCAACGATCGGGTCCCCGATCCGACAAGGCGGTAGCTCACAAAGTCAAATGCCACCCAGGCTCGCAGAGGGGAGGATGGAAGGCTCTTCGGTGCAGAGCAAGGCCTCAGGCTTCAGGCCTTGCCCCTCCGACACATCCGCACAGGAGGATCCGTCCGTGAAGTCTCGTGTCGCCAAAGAGGCCGAGCCCGGCCCCGCCTCTTCCTTTTATAACCCCTCCCATGAGTCTCTGCGGTGGAACGTCACAACAAGAATGGGGTTATGGGTAATGTAGTTTCTTCCCAATATAGGGGAACACCCCGCTACACACCATTAGTAAATCAATCGAAAATGAGGGAACAGTCCTCTTAGACAGTTGTCACTAGAAACAAAGTGTGCCCATTGGAAGATTTGCCTCTACAGTATTCCTGTTCTGGTGGCAACTCAAAACTTTGGATTTTCTCCAGATTTAGTGTTGGTGACAGTGGTCACTAAGACAAAGGCCTAGGCATATTCTCTAGGCCTCCAAATAATGATGTGCTCGGTTCTAGAGGGTAATGATGCACACTATGTTCCAGATACAGGAAAAAAACAAAAAAACAAAACAAAAAGAGGTTGCAAAACCTCTTAGCACAAAGTTGGGAGCATGAAATTGTCCAGAAAGTCTTCGTATGCTGACGCCTTAAGAGTTCCCTTCACTGGAACCAATGAAAACATAGTCAAGTAATGCAAATAATATCAACATCGATAATTAAATCCACCGTGTCTTTATGTCCCTGGGGATGTCCCTTGCATAGACAAAATGTGAAGAGACATCCCGTAGTTGGCCTATGAGATCATCACAACTGCTGGTGTACCGCAATGTGGTGTTTTTGAGCTTTTGTAACCCTAAAATGATTGTGAGTATATTTGTGTAGCGGGTGTCAAATTTAGTGGGGTGTATCTGGGCAATAGATGGCTCAGATACATTGATTTTTAGGGATTTATGGACACTTTGGAGTGTGGGAGGTATGAATGGTGTCATGTTCCCTGCGGTCCCTGGGTGGCGCTGTCGCCTGGGACCGGGGTTGAACCACCATTCTAGAGGCGTGCCCTTTGTGTCCTCTCCTGACGGTGGTGCGGCGGGGCGGGGAGCCCGCTGTGCCTGCTGGGAGAGGATATAAGAGGGGGGACATCTTGCGCACGAGGTCCATTCCCCAGGCACCTTCAGCCTGGGGGCTGCTGCGGTTCGTCTGTGCCCTGACGCCCTCGGCCTGGGCGCGTGGAGTCGAGTTCCATCCCAGGCACCTTAGCCTGGGGTGAGGTACTTTACAAGGAGGCCTGGGGCCCAGTACCTTCGACTGGGTCCCGCGAGGGCGAAGCATTCCTAAAGTGCCCCCGGTATTGGGTGCCTGAATCCTGGGCGTAAGGGACCGGAGACGTAACCTCCCCGAAGAGCCAGCGCAGCATTTGCTGGTGACGGCGGAGGCCTCTGGTGACCGTCCGGATGGATGTCTTCCTCTGACAGGGGTTGTTTGTCCTAACGAAGGTATTTCATGTTCTCATGGTCTGTGGCAGGGACCCATCTTCACTCAGGTCAGTGGCAGGCCTTATCTAAGGCCTGTGGCAGGGGTCTCACCGTTCACCCAAGTCAGTGGCAGAGACCAAATTCACAGTCGGTGGCAGAGACTGTGCGCCAAGCCTGTTTGCACTAAACGGAACAGGAGAAACTCTATTCATTGTGTTGTGCCTGGACCTACTCTTTCCCACACCTTGTCTGTTCTTTTAAAGTTCAACCAGCCTACCTATTGATCAAAGCAATAAAACAGAGTTGGACTTTTTATTGGTGTGGAACTCGTGTTACTGGAAGCTAAGTGTCCCTGTCAGTGACAGTGACAATCATCCTCCATAGGAGAAGCTGAGGTTCCGGCCTAAAACGCAGACCCGAGGGTAAATGGTTTAGCGCATATCTCTGCATCCTACATCAGAGAGCCGAGCTGGTGGTGTGCATCTTTCCCCCTTCTCCCAGATACCCCTAGACGAGTAAAACCAGCCATAAAGAGAGGGGAGAAAGTGGGGGAAGACCGTTACATTTGCATGAAATAAATTGGTGTTTTTAGCAATATTACACTATGGTCTTTTGTATTTTCCTCTGAATCTTACTGCAGAGAATTGTGCTTTCTGGACAGCCAGTGGAGGACTTGGTGGGTGTGAAGGTTGTTACCATACTCTGGTGTCATTCACGTTTAGTGTATCCTGCGCTAGTGATCTTGTATAATCTGGAGATCCTGGTTATCCAGTAAGGGAATTCATATACACTATATTGTCAAAAGTATTGGGACACCTGCCTTTACAAGCATATGAACTTTAATGCCATCCCAGTCTTAGTCCGTCCAATATTGAGTTGGTTCACCCTTTGCAGCTATAACAGCTTCAACATTTCTGGGAAGGCTGTCCACAAGGTTTAGGAGTATATCTTCCAGAAGCGCACAAAGGTGTTCTATCGGGTTGAGGTCAGGACTCTGTGCAGGCCAGTCAAGTTCCTCCATCCTAAACTTGCTCATTCATGTCTTTATGGATCTTGCTTTGTGCACTGGTGTGCAGTCATGTTGGAACAGGAAGGGGCCATCCCCATAACTGTTCACACAAAGTTGGGAGCATGAAATTGTCCAAAAAGTCTTGTTACGCTGACGCCTTTAAGAGCTCCCTTCACTGGAACTAAGGGGCCAAGCCCAACCCCTGAAAAACAACCCCACATCATAACCCCCCCACCAAATGATTTGGACCAGTGCACAAAGCAAGGTCCATAAAGACATGGATGAGCAATTTTGGCGTGGAGGAACTTGTCTGGTCTTACCTCAACCCAATAGAACACCTTTGGGATGAATTAGAGCGCAGACACTGAGCCAGGTCTTCTTGTCCAACATAACCTCACAAATGCACTTTTGGAAGAATGGTCAAACATTCCCATGGACACACTCTTATGCCTCATACACACGACCGGTTTTTCTGACGGGAAAACTGCTATGAGAGCTTTTCGTCAGGAATCCCAGCCATGTGTATGCTCCATCGCAGTTTTTCCGACTGGAAAACTGCCGGACAAAATAAGAGAGCAGAATCTCTTTGTTCCCATCAGGAAAAAATCCTGGCGGGAAAACCGTTCGTCTGTATGCTTTTCCAAGGGGAAAAAAAAACGTGCATGCTCGGAAACAAATCGACGCATGCTCAGAAGCATAGAACTTAATTTTCTCGGCTCGTCGTAGTCTTTTACGTCACTGCGTTCTTGGCAGACAAAAGTTCACTGGACTTTTGTGTGACTGTGTATGCAAGGCAGGCTTGACAGGAATTCCGCCGGGAAAACCATCGGTTTTTTATCCGACGGGAAAACCGGTCTTTTGTACAGGGCATTAAACCTTGTGGACAGCCTTCCCTGAAGAGTTGAAGCTGTTATAGCTGAAAGGGGTTGTTAAACTCAATATTGAACCCTACGGACTAAGACTGGGATTCCATTAAAGTTCATGTGCGTGTAAAGGCAGGCGTCACAATACTTTTGACAATATAGAGTATCTATGTCTGGGGTGGTTTGGAACTAAAACACGTGAAATGGTGGCATTTAATTTTCACACAAGATCAGCCCCCTATTGGAGCCCTGAAACATTCTTTTGGGAGTAGACTTCCATTTTCACACAAAATCGTTATTAATGGCCCCCTAATGGAGACCTAAATATTCCTTTTTGGGAGTAGACTTTCATTTCAATAATATCATTGTTTATACTGAACTTTGTGTTATTTTTCCACGATATTGGTGGTTTTATTTATTGATGTTAATATTATTTGCATCACTTTACAGTTTATTATATTCTCTAGGCCGATTTTCTATAGAGAACATATATATTTCCCTAATGGGGATACAGACAACAATAAAAACCTAACAGAACTTCTAACCCCTCAAAAAATCCAGATTATAAAATAGAATAAACATCTAAATAAAAAAAGTTTTGGTTTCAGATGTTCTCATGTATATACTTTACTGAGTTTTTAGGCAGTAAATGCAGTGGAGTTCCACCCTCTTTTCAAAGTCCTCAGCATCCCCTTCATCTCTGCCCCCTTACACACATTTGGAATATATATTTATATTTTTTTTAACTCATGGTTTTATTTATCTTCTTAATATGTAATTCCTTATTCCGACCGCAGCCTGAGCGCATCATTCCCTGCGCTCTATGCCTCCTGGGAGATGTTTGTCATCAATCCCAGAAGGAAATGGGCGTCCCTGGGCCGTAGCATTGCGTTATTTCAAAACCGGAAATGACGCGATGCTAGGTGACGCCCGGCGCCATTTTAAACACTGGCAGGCAGGTTTTTGCTGCCAGTGTTAACATACCATCTGAAGCTGAGCGATCGTCGGGCGGAGGATAAGGTAGTTTCTTGTGGAGGATATTCCAGCAAGCAGCTACTAGAAAGCGGTAAGTTTGTTTCTCGTCCTGGGGGATACCACAGCATGTTTAGTAATTTTACAAAAACAGCAGTGTGATGGGCGCAGTGTCAGGACAGTAGCATCCAGCGTGATATGACGGTGGCAATGTGCTTTGCTGGGATGTGCTGTGCTGTGCTGGGGGACATGTGACGGTGGCAATGTGCTATGCTGGGGGACATGTGACGGTGGCAATGTGCTGTGCTGGGGGAAATGTGACAGTGGCAATGTGCTATGCTGGGGGACATGTGACGGTGGCAATGTGCTGTGCTGGGGGACATGTGACGATGGTAATGTGCTATGCTGGGGGACATGTGATGGTGGCAATGTGCTATGCTGGGGGACATGTGACAGTGGCAATGTGCTGCGCTGGGGGACATGTGACGGTGGCAATGTGCTGCGCTGGGGGACATGTGACGGTGGCAATGTGCTGCGCTGGGGGACATGTGGCAATGTGATGCACTGGAGGACATGTGATGGTGGCAATGTGCTGCGCTGGGGGACATGTGACGGTGGCAATGTGCTGCGCTGGGGGACATGTGACGGTGGCAATGTGCTGCGCTGGAGGACATGTGACGGTGGCAATGTGCTGCGCTGGAGGACATGTGACGGTGGCAATGTGCTGTGCTGGAGGACATGTGATGGAGGAGAGGTTTGCATAGAGACACTGCCGTTGCTATGGAAACCTGACCTGAAACCTATTACACTGCTTTTGCGAGATTTGCAAGTCTGAAATCCAGGAAGAAATACAGTCTGGCTTCAGATGCCCACACTTAAGATGGCCACGGTCTGCTGCTAGTTTATAAACTTTCAAAATGTTATAATAACCTAACAAAACGGACCTCAGTTTACAGACTAGCTTTACTAGAATACATTAAGCTTGTGTATTACAGGAGTATTTTTATTTTAAAAAAAGTGTAATTTCGGCCGGAACACCACTTTAATGCATGTGGATAAAAATGAATAGAACAAATGATGTATAAAACAAACGTAACAAAATGTGTTTATGATTGCTTCAATTTTATCCATATTCACACACAATATACTCACTGCTTGTAGATGACATGCGGCTGTAGTCTGACCTGAAAGGCAAGCAATGAAATCTATCAGAATGGATGTCTTTCACTGAATTATTCAGACTGCTAAAATCACACTCACACTTTGAAATGATATTTTTCTTCCAGTGTTAAAATATTCATCTTGTGTGTTAAAAAGTTTTATGCACAGAATGAAAATACAGGCGTCAGGTGCAATCATTCTGAGCTCTTATCTAATATTAACAAAAGAAACAGTAGTCTATTGATGCTTTATTATCAAGCACATTAGAGAAACTGAATGTAAATTACACTGTAAAAGATTTATTTTGTTCATCTTTCCCTGAGAGAAATGTATACATTTTCACATCCATCCTTCTTAAGTTTGGTCCAAAGTGTATACTGCTACATTTCTTTGGTGAAAATAACCCAAATCAGTGTATATTATTTAGGCTGTAGGAAAGTTATAGAGTCCACAAACCATGGTATATATATATATATATATATTTATATATATATATATATATATATGTGAAAAATCTATCAATTCTGATGTACTAACAACCTATCCCCCAAATTACCCCTTTTTGGAAAGTAGAAAATCCAAGGTATTTAGTAAAAGGCATGTTTTTTTTTTTAAGTTGTACGTTTTTGTCACAAGTTTCTGGAAAATGAAGAAATTTTAATAAAATGTTTGTTTTCTCAACTTTTTAAAAAAAAATTGCAGTGCAGTACAGCATCGTCATATAACTGGTGTGACAGTGATCAGGAACATTGACTGGTGACAGTATGTAAAACAATTAAATAATAATAATTAATACAATTTTATTTTTTTTACATTTTATGACATTTTTTTAATTTAGATTTTTTTCTTCTTTATATACATAGTAACGCTGTTCTTCTCTGGGAAGGTGATCAGGATTTTTTTTTTTTTTTTTACACACTATGATTTCTTATAATTGTGAATTTTACAGTTATAAGCAACCATTTTTTCTAAATGAAAACTCTTCATTCAGTTTTTACTATTGTAATTAGTTGTAATTGGCCCCAGCTAATCACATGGTACAGATGGACTCTGATTGGTAATTTCTGTACAATGCGATCACTGTGACCAATCACAGAGCTCATCACAATAGTACAAAAAAAAAGGCATGAATCAAAGCCTTTCATTGTGTACAATTGTATGTGATCTGCTGTGATTGGCCACGGCGATCACATGGTACTGGCAGCGGGCTGATACAGTGATCCGTCATATGCGATCCAGTGACAGATCGCACTGGAGCGCAGCACGTGAGGCACGATCCTAGGAGGACGTCATAGGACGTCCAGCCAAAACAACAGGGCTTCTGCCCAGCTGTCTTTTTACAATAGGCTGGCTAAGAAGGGGTAATTCCATCATATATGCAGGCCATTTGCCCCTAGAAGTCTGGCTGGAAAACTCCCAGTTAGCAACCTCCATGTCCTGCCTTATTGCTAGGATGTGAAAACCATTGGTTCTTGGTTCTGTAATGCTGGGAGTGAGCGTACAATGGTTATTATATGCCCTAGCAATAAGGCGGGTGCGGAGTTTGCTAACTGGGAGTTTTTGTAGGGTCCCATTGGCCTACAGGTATTTATTGAATATTTCACAAAGCTGCTTAGTTTTTTAATACCTACTGGGGCTCGCTGACTGCATAGGCTATTTCCTGGAAAAGGTGAACTTAGCCTCTAAAGAAAGTAAAAAAAAAAAGGAGAATCTGGCTACTATGGGTAAGTTAGTACTTCTTTCAGAAACTTTCATGTACAGTATGAATCACAATTTGTGTGTAAATGGAAGCAGGCATTAAGTAGAATTGTGTGCTTCTACCTGTCACTTTGGATCTTTGTGGTTGCACAATTTCATTTACTTTGTATAAAGGAAATGTATTCTGAATTTGATTACATGGTCGTCTCTCCCTGTGTTCATTTACATTGTAAAGAAAAAAGCTTTAATATTCTATAATGACAAAACAAGGCCACTGGGCCCCCTACCAAACATTTTCCACTCTGGGCTTATTTTCCATAAATATAGTCATGAATAGGGTTGTCCCGATACCACTTTTTTAAGACCGAGTACAAGTACCGATACTTTTTTTCAAGTACTCGCCGATACCGAATACCGATACTTTTTTTTAATCTCATGTGTCAGTATTTTTTATTTTTTTACATTTTTATTTTTTTATTTTTATTTTTTTACAATTTATTTTATTTATTTATTTTTTACAATGCTTTGTTTTTTTAAGGGGGGGGGGGGGGGTCAGTGTCAGTGTGTGTGTTTTTTATTTTTTATACAATAAATATTTATTTTATTCTTTTTTTTTTATCAGCCTTGTTGTGGGGGGTTTTGGTGAGATATCAGGGGTCTTAACAGACCTCTGACATCTCCCCTTTGAGACAGGGAAAGGGTCTAGGGACGCAGATTCCCCAGTCCCTCTCTCAGCAGCCTCTGCTGCGCTGAAAATGAATGGAGAGAAGACAGCGGCTCCTCTCCATTCATAAACTGAAACATTGTAAACAGAGTTTACGATGTTTCAGTTATGTGAATGGACAGAGTCAGTGATGACTCTGTACATCACGACAAGTAAGGAGCCGGATTTACCGGCTCCTACCTCCGCTCTCCATCCTGAGATACCGAGGGGGTGGAGGAGGAGCACGGAGGGGCACGGCGGCACGGGGGTGAAGGGGGCACGGCGGCACGGAGGTGAAGGGGGCACGGAGGTGACGGGGGCACGGCGGCACGGAGGTGACGGGGGCACAGCGGCACGGAGGTGACGGGGGCACAGCGGCATGGAGGTGAAGGGGGAACAGCTCCGGGAGCATTTGAGCAGCAGACAGGCAATTGCATCAGATTCATTTTACTTACCTGCCTGAAGACTCGCTCTGGTCTCTGCCACGCTCTCCGCCTTGGTCTCCGCCCGGGTCTCCGCCCCCCGCCGCACACTTTCCGTCCTGCTCTCGGCCCTGGTCTCCGCCCTCGCCATGCTCTCCGCCCTGGTATCCGCCCCCCGCCGCACACTCTCCATCCCACTCTCCGCCCCCCGCTCTGAGAAAAAAAAAAAGTATCGGACTGGGCATCGGGAGCATTTGCGCGAGTACAAGTACTCGCGCAAATGCTTTGTATCGGTACCGATACCGATACTAGTATCGGTATCGGGACAACCCTACATGAATATAAAAAGTTCTAAACCAATATTGCAATTAGCAACCCTCATCTTTAGTTAAGTATAATTTTGGGTAAAATAGAAGAGTAAACTAACTAAATAAATTTCTTCCATTGCAATACATTTTATTAAGATATAAAAAAGCAATAGGCACTATACACTGTATTGTACTACTTAACAAACATATCTGGACAACATATAAAGATATATAGAGCTGTCTTATTAGTGACTCCACTTGGCTTATTCACAGAATTATTAAAGTAGGTGTCAACTCTAATTGAATGACATTTAGGGCAGCCATGTGTGGATCAAATTTGGCCGGTTCAGTAGAAACTGACTGTATGGGCAGGCTGGTTGTACACAACTTGTTTCAGAACCCGAAGTTTGGTGCTTTAAGTAGTGCACAGGTTGAATGGAAATAGTTTTAACTAAGGCAGCACCATCCACATGCAGGACAACTATCATTACAGATAATTTATTTTTGCATAGCAGATGTCCAAAAAATTAGGCATTAAGAGGATGGAGAAATACACAGCAACATCTTTGTGACGGACCGCTTGGTGTACTTCTCTTGGGTGCTTCCATCGGTATACAGCTCCCTCCAGTCTGGAACCAGGTATTATAGCAGATTATTACTAGCTTAGGTGCAAAACTGGAACTGACTTTATTGTAAATTCACACAGAATATATACCATCCATATCAGGTTAGAGCTTGATCACATCAACATAAACAGTATGCTAATCAACCACTAGTCACTTAAACAAGCCTAGGCGCCCAGACCGTTTGGCAACAGTTTCCAAGTAAGACCCAGTAAGTAAGACCTAGGGCTGTCCAAACCTCTAAAAGTATTAGCAGACAGACAGAAACAATAGGCGAGGCCTAAGAGGCACACAAAATTCAGCTTTGATGGTCTTCTCTTTTCCACATGACAGTGTTTAGGGATGGTGATTGACTGCTTGTATCTGACTAGTACATTATGGGCAGGAGAAGGTGACAAATGCCCCCTATATCTAGAAGTACTTTTTTTTTTTAAGGCTTCTGAAAGTGTGATGGAGTAGCAGGGGAGAATGGCGAAGGTGTATATCAACTGAAAGGTGATAAGAATGTTGTTATTTACAGTAACACGCTTTAAAGCAATTACAAAAGTATTGAATACTACTACCGTCATCAGTCAAATATTTGTGAGCCTAATGTCAAGCTTAGCTATGTACCAGTAACATTTTCCAGTGCAGGAATATGCCCATCCTATCTCTCATTTGCTATGCATTTAAAATATCCAGTGGTATGTGGTCAATGCAAAAACTGAAAGTTGGCTGAGTCTGCAAAATCTCTGCCTCTGGTCCTCTCTGATGTAAGTCACAGGTTTTCCCACTGCTGCCATCCTCCACTCCTGCCCACTACTGTCGCCCACATCAGAATCATGGAATGCAGGAAGGTCATGATCAGAGCACTTTATTTGAAAATGAAAGAGGACAAGAAAAGGATTCACTATGGTCACAGAAAGGGGTAAGTGAAGTATACTAAAATCAGAAGGGCTTGGGCAAAGAAGACATCACAGAAAGTACACTACATATGAAGTTTCTGTATCTTGCAATCGGGGCCCATACCTGTTTACTCTTGAGCACTCAACCTTATAATCTAGTGCTACACCTTCCCACGTATCCTGGTATAAGGACCTTTCTGACTTCCCTTTCTTTGGGATGAGTGCTACAATTTTATATATGTTACAGATTGTGCCAGACCCAACCGGGACAGGGGCTTTTGGAGGGGACTGCGAGATAGCCTCTTGCCTACTGACTATGGGACTTGGCATTCGAGGGAGCTCTATTCTTAGAGTGTGCCTGGAGGACCCTTGGAGTGGTCTTGCTTCAAATTCAGGTCCATTTCTCCCCGAAACACACAGACTCTGAGAACCTAGGACCTGGATACAGATTTGGAGCCTTTGTACCCAAATCAGTAATGACTGCTTCACCCCCAACTAGACTGTGAGACTCAGAGCAGATGTTAATATAATCAGCTCAAAACAAAATAGTCCTGCATACCAGATGGAGTTGGTCCCCTATAACGGAGGACCTCAACAGGCATATAATGAATCCCAGCAGGTTTAGCCAAACAGATCATGTATCATCAGTTGGATGTCAACACTTTCCACACCAATTTGGAGCACATAGAAAGGAAGAGGATAGCTGGATAGTGTAAAATCTTCGGGATATTTATTGGTTATATGAAGCATAAAAACATACTCACATTGAGCAAGATAAAAGACAGCCTTAAGTACATCAACGCCGGCCGGCCGGACGCTAACACACAGACCCATCCATGTAGACCGAGCAGTGGAGGGTGACGTCAACACGCCGCTCGTTCCGCCCTACGCATTTCGTGAAAGTTCACGTCATCTCGGGGCATGGGGGAACTTTCACGAAACGCGTAGGGCAGAACGAGCGGCGTGCTGACGTCACCCTCCACTGCTCGGTCTACATGGACGGGTCTGTGTGTTAGCATCCGGCCGGCCGGCGTTGATGTACTTAAGGCTGTCTTTTATCTTGCTCAATGTGAGTATGTTTTTATGCTTCATATAACCAATAAATATCCCGAAGATTTTACACTATCCAGCTATCCTCTTCCTTTCTATGTGCTCCAAATTGGTGTGGAAAGTGCTGACATCCAACTGATGATACATGAACTGTTTGGCTAAACCAGCTGGGATTCATTATATGCCTGTTGAGGTCCTCCGTTATAGGGGACCAACTCCATCTGGTAAGCAGGACTATTTACTTGTGGTGGTGGATTTCACGTTTGGTTATCAGCCTCTAATGAAGATTGGAGAGCCCCCCTTTGGATATCTGCACGGGTGTCTTCTCGGATTCCATTATATGGACTTTGTTTGATTTTTGTCCTTTTCAATAAGTGGACTATTTATACATTATTGTTTGGTGTTCACGTCACTGTTTTATTTTGTTTATTGCTTTCAATCAGCACGTAACAAGCATTAACCGATTATTCATCACTGATGCACTTTGTACTGGTCATTTGACCACCCAGTGGTTTATTTATTTTGATTTCTGGTTCACAATTCCAGGTTTAGCGCAACTATTTATATTTTTTCTACTTTGCACACTGATGTTTGTTTTCAGGTTAGTTGCTGCTTCCCATATGTAGACATTTAATCAGATAATTTGTCTAAAAGTTATCCTAGCGCAGTTTCTTTCCCCTTTTTCTTTTTATATTGTTTCTGTCTGTCTGCTATACCTTTTAGAGATTTGGACAGCCCTAGGTCTTACTTACTGGGTCCTACTGGGGAACTGGTGCCAAAGGGTCTGGGCACCTAGGCTTGTTTAAGTGACTAGTGGTTGAGTTTGATATTTTATGCAACAGACAGCATGGATTCATGAAAGACAGAAGCTGTCAGACAAATCTGATTTATTTTTATGAAGAGGTAAGTATGGACAGAAGGGTGGCTGTGGCTGTGATATACTTGGATTTTGCAAAAGCATTTGGCACAATTCCCCACACATGGCTAATGTGTAAGGTAAAGTCTACAGGCTTGGAAAAATCAGTTTGTAAATGGATAGAAAACTGGCTAAAAGACCGAATTCAGAGAGTAGCGTTTAATGATTCTTACTCTGAATGGTCTAAAATTATCAGTGGTGTACCCCAAAGTTCAGTGTTGGGACCCTTACTTTTTAATAAATGATATATATAGGGTCTGGGATTAAAAGTACCATTTCAGTCTTTGCAGATGACACCAAGGTATGCAGTGGAATAACGTCCTTACAGGATGGTGCCAAACAGTCTGGGCACCTAGGCTTGTTTAAGTGACTAGAGGTTGATTACAATAAAGTCAGTTCCAGTTTGCACCTAAGCTAGTGTCGTCTAGATCTTTGGTGCAATAGTCCGCTATAATACCTAGTTTCAGACTGGAGGAAGCTGTATACTGACGGAAACACCCAAGAGGGTGCCTTATTGGATATCTATGCACAATTAGTTAATCGCTACATGAGTACATTGCCTGGAGACATTTTTAGTTCATGTTTTTTGAGCTGTATGGTTTATTATTCCTTTTCTTCTGTTTTTCTTTTTGGGTCTTTTTGTACTGTGGCCAAGAAGTGCTAGGCCACAATGTTCAAATAAGAAAACTTTTATGTATAAAATTCCTTTAATAAAGAATATCTGAGTAAAAAAAATGATGGGTCAAAAGATGAACTAATGCCGTGTACACACGATCGTTTTTTTCGACAATGAAAACACCGTCGAGAAAATCGACGTGAAAAACGAGGAACAGCTTGTTCCCCTACACACGATCGTTTTAAATGACATTTTTTTTCTTGGTCGAAAAAAACGACTGTGTGTAGCCTCTTCGGCAGTGTTTCCCTATGGGAAAACTGCCGCAGAAAAAAATGACGGGAATCACGACGAGAAAAATTAGAGCATGTTCTATTTTTTCTCGTCGTGATTAATGCCGTTTTTCCCGTTGGGAAAAATGACAAAAAGCCCACACACGGTCGTTTTTCTCATCCAAAAGAGACGGGAAAAATGATCGTGTGTACGCGGCATTAGCCTTTATGCAGCATTTTCCTTCTACAAGAACTACAGGATTGGTGGATTCCAAAAGATATGGGCAGCTGAATTTATATGCAAATCTTAACTTTTTCTGTGACCCCCAACTCCACCAATGCCTCCTATTGGTCCTTTCATGCCATCGACAGCCACTGACCTACAGAAAGATTTGGGGCCCAAATTCTACAGTAATGGTCAAGATTAGCATATAAATTCAGCTGCCTATATATTCCTGGATTGACTGATTGTTTTCATATGTGGCTTAGGCTTTTACAAAATGGTAGCCTCTGCACAGTGCAAAATCTCAATTATCGAAGTTTGTTTTAAAGCATTTGAATACATTCAGCTGTAAGAAGGAAAGTGCTGTTTTAAAATTAATGCATGTTTTCTTTGTTTAATACATGCTCTTCAGTTCCCCATTCTGATGGTATCATTAAGCTTAAATGCATTGAAAGCCGACTGAGAGAGCAGTAATCCTGGTTTTGTATTGCTCGCTAGTCACTGTACTTCACCTCAGAGGAATGTAACTTCTGTGAATGTACTTCACTTTGAATAGATGTCTGTTGGCACATCAGTTTTAGAGTTTCACTCTAAACAATGGCTTGACCGACAAGACATTTCAAAGCCTCGGTCGCTTGGCTTTATTATGCTCTCTATGTCATGTTCTCATTTCGGAAAGCTGGTATTTCACCGAACAATAGAAAGTTACACATATTCTCCCAATCTCATCATTTCAATCTTTTGCTTAGGCATTTGAATATTATTTGAACATTGCACTATAACGTTGATCGGTGGAATTCAGCAAAGAGCTTAGTGAATTCTGCTGTAGAGATCAAGGATCCCCACTATGATCAAAGTCAAAATAATGAAATAACTCTATCCCTCAATAGTTTAGAATGAAAAATATATGCACAAAGGACATTATGATATTTTTATATTATCAAGGCTGTTTGCAATCCTAAAATTCTAAATTAAAAAGCTATACCTGCTCGTTTCACCTGATTTAACCTTTCTATTGAGGATTTTCACACCATGGAATTATATAAGGCTTTTGTTCTAAATTCAAAGACAAAATGCTTTAAAGTTAGTTTCAACAAATATCTTCTCACCTGAATTCACATCTAGAAAGGTGCCCAAAGAACAATATCATAAGGAAGGAATATGGTTAGGTACTGCATGGAGCTTGCATGTTCTTCCTGTGTACATATAGGTTTCCTCAAGGTTCCCCGGTTTCCTCCCACACTCCAAAGACATGCTGGTAGGTTAATTGGATCCTGTCCTAATTGGCTCTAGTTTGTGTGTACAAATAGGTTATGCACATGTGTTATCACATTCTGCATGCAGTCCCAAGCCCCAGGAGAGATTTGAGGAAAGACCTGGGGAGCAGCAAGCAAGACGGGAACGACCTCAAAGTGGTTGTAAAGACCAAAGTTTTTTTTATTATCTTAAAGTGGATGTAAACCCTTTTTTTTTTTTTTGCTGTCACAATGTAGTGTATAAGATTTCCTATCATCTGTGCCCAGTCTTGCTACAAAGAGTTAATCCAGCTCTGAGCAATCCTCTTTTCTTTTTTCAGTGAGATAAACGGACAAACAGGAGAAAACTTTTGTCCGTTCCGCCCCCTCGCTGTGAATGACAGGTTATTTACATATCTCGTGCACTAAGCCTGAGACAGGCATTATTTTTTAATTCCCACCCCCACTCCTTTTCTGAAGTCATGTGGTTACTTTTCTGGATTTTGACTGGATGTTAGTGATCATAGCAGAAGTTCAGTGTAAGGAATACACATGAGAAAATGCATGTTGACAAGGGGAGTGTAGAGGTGGGCGGGGAGTCTACTGACATCACAACTCCACCCACCGAGCTCCAGACAACAGATCCACCCACAGAATCTGCAGATTTTCAGGTCTCATAACAGACAGAGGGGAGACATTTGACAAATAGGAGGCATGCATATCCTTATAGATCAGCACTATGGCAGCAGTTTAGAAAGGATGAGAGTGGGTTTACATCCACTTTAATGCATTCTATGCATTAAAGCAGAGTTCTACTCAAAAGTGGAAGCTCCGCTTGTTTGCATCCTCCCCCCCCTCTGGGGTCACATTTGGCACCTTTCAGGGGGGGGGGCGTCCTGCCCCTTGTCAAAATGAAGAATAAATAAATATATATTATATTTATTTATTTATTCTTCATTTTGATCTCCAGGTATCTATCTGTGCTTCTCCCGAGGAAGCGAGACTCCTCTCGCGAAACGGGTCGAGAACTAGCACAGTCATTCCAGACTGCTGACAGCCATCTGCATGACACAATCAGATCTCATGGAAAGGTCTATGATAAATATGCAATATTGATTCATATGTTGATATCTAATATGTGTTTTCTTTTCTGTATTAACTGTTGTTTTTAAATGTTTGTTAAATAAATCATTTATACTTTTTACTTGAGGCATGCTCCGTGCTCCTTAAAAGTCCCAAGGGCATTTTTGTTTTTTGTTGTGTGCATACTTATTGGGGACTGAGTACTACCTCTACCTATCTTGGGCTAGCTCGACCTCGTCTGCAATTGATTATTTATTATCCTCATGCTGCAAGCACTAGTAAAAAGATATCATATTTACTTGTTTAAAATGTATCTTTTTACATTTCTTCAATTACTTCCTGGTTTCTTGCCTAGGCAAATGATGTAATACGTCCCAGGAGTCTTCAGGAGGGGAGGAGAGGGGGAGGGGGTTTTCTCAGCTAAGCACTCTCCCCTGCATGCATGCTTGAGCTAAGGGCACATGGATCCAGGAAGTTAATGCTACATTAATCATTTGCCCTTACTCAAGATGGCCACAGCCAGAAATGCTAGGGGATTGTTTTTCAAAGTGATTTCCTAACAAAATAAAGCATGGAGACATGGGTGGATGGGAGAGTTTGCTTTGAATATTAAAAATTAATTAAATCTTGTTTTTGGTTTGTGGTGCTCAGATGCAGTGAAGTTCCACTTTAATATAAACTGAAAAAAAAAAAAAACAGGAAGTAGATCCTCAGAAGTGAGGCATGGAGAGCGCACAGTGTAGCTTGATAATGGAGTTGAAGACATTAGGATTGATTTACTAAAGGTAAACAGGCTGCTTACCGGTACTTTGCCAGCGAAGTTGCACTTTGCTAGGCCGATTTCCCCACAGCTTAGCGAATATGGTAAAATTTTACTTGGCAAAGAATACCCATGTATGATTGGATGATGAAAGTCAGCAGACCTTTACCATATTCACAAAGCTCTGGGGAAAATTCCCATGCAAAGTTCAACTTCCCTTGCTTTTTTTAAATGTATGCAAATTTTTCCTTTATAGTGCAAAAAAAAAAAGAAAAACACAGTGGTGATCAAATATCACAAAAAGAGAGCTCTATTTATGGGGAAAAAATTATATAAATTTTGTTTGCGTACAGCATTGCATGACTGCGCAACTGCCAGTTAAAACAGTGCAGTGCTGAATAGCATAAAATGGCCTGGTCATGAAGGGGGTAAAATCTTCCGGAGCTAAAGTGGCAAATAAATACATTTTTATGTGTATCTTATTTATTTTTATATATTTTTTTCTATCTGTTACTATGCAACACAACTAAAACACACACACATATAGATGTATACAGCAGGTAAAATAAGTATTGAACGCATCACCATTTTTCTAGGTAAATATATTTCTAAAGGTGCTATTGACATGAAATGTTCACCACATGTTTGTAACAACCAATGCAATCCACACATACAAAGGCAGCAAAACAAATAAGTTCCGAAAATAAGTTATGTGTAATAAAATGGAATGGCACAGGGAAAAAGTATTGAACACATGAAGAAAGGGAGGTGCAAAAAGGCACCGAAAGCCAAGACACCAACTGAAATCTATCAGTAATGAGAAAGCAATCCTGCCCCTTGTCAATGCAAATTAAAGCGGAATTTCAGTAATTTTTTAAACTTTCCAGCTATTAAATTTTCTGCTCTTGTTTTAACTTTGGATAGTAAAACATTTTTTTCCTGCCAGTAAATACCTTATACAGCCCACTTCCTGTTTCTTCTCAGGTAAAAAGCCTAGGCTTATGACATCATGCACAGCTCTCACTCTCATTCTCGTGAGAGTTTGCCAGGAAGGGAGGGGGGATGAGTCATAAGAGGGTTAATGAAAGCTGCAGAGCTGGAGGTGTGTGTCTGTGTAAATCCAGGAAGTAAACAGGCAGCAGCTTCAGCTGCCCACAGTTAAAATGGTTGCAGACTCAGTGGAGGGAGATTTATGCAGCATATCTGGCAAGTACAGAATCACAATATATATATAAAACAACATGCAAAGTGTTTGGAGGGAAGCTTCAGAATGGCAAAGATGTTTTTATTACAAATTATATGAGCAGACTGCAGTTCCTTTTTATTATCAGCTGGTTCAGTCTCAACTGATGGCCTATAAAAATGTGTCTCATTATCAAGGTGTGACACAAGAAACATATCATGATTGGTAAAAGCAAAGAGCTCTAAAAAGTCCTTTGCAACCTTATTGTTGCAAAACCTACTGATGGCATTAGTTACAGAAGGATTTCTAAACTTCTGAATGTTCTAGTGAGCACTGTTGGGGCCATAATCCGGAAGGGGAAAGAACATCTTTTCTCCAAAAACCGACCACAACCAGGTGCTCCTTGCAGGATTTCTGATAGAGGAGTGAAAAGAATTATAAGAACAGTTGTCCAACCAGAAAAGGTGGAGGGCAGGGACCCCACGACGTTCATAGAAGGCTGGCTACAGGAGACCTTTGGTAAAGAGGCTTTTTCTCCGATTTACACGGTGGAACGGGCGCACAGGGTGCCACCTCGCCCCCTCCCCCCCGGTAATCCCCCGAGATCCATGCTTGCTAGACTCCTTAACTACAGGGACCGGGAAGTGATACTTCGAATGGCCAGAGAAAGGGGGGCTGTACATTATAACGGAGCCCGGATTTCCTTTTATCCTGACTTCTCTGCAGAAGTGCAACGCAGAAGATCAAAGTTTATGGATGTCAAGAAAAGGCTGCAGAGGCTTCAGCTGTCCTATGCCATGCTATACCCAGCCAAGCTTCGCGTAACAGCCAGAGATGAGGCCCACTTTTTTGAGAATGCACAGGATGCTGCGGACTGGCTAGACCGCAACGAACAAGACTTCCGCAGGAGGGGACCGGAGAATGGTGCAGGTTGATGTGGACAATCCTATCTATATCAAGAGCAATCCGGGTAAAGAAGTGCTGTTGCTGAAATGATGTCACTTGAGAGGATCAATACCTACTTGAAGTTACCAGCGAATAGTTTTCCACTAACTTTTCAGAATTTTCTTTTTTTTCGCTGACCTGAGTTTATGAGTGGAGTGTGTCTCTGCACCCCCCCTATGTACCGTTTGCTGTTATGGTGGACATGGCTTATGTTTTTGTGCCCTGTTGGCACTGGAAATGCCAGTGTTGCTATTACTCAACACCGGTGGGGAGTCCCCAGTGACGCCCAGTTGGCAGTCCAGGAGCCACCGGCAGATGCAGATAAGTTTTACTGTTCTTGTTTTTCTTATGCTTACTACTTCTATTTTTACTGTATCGACACCACAGCGCCGATGCGCAGGAATTTCTGCCACAGTTTCTGCAAGATTTTTTTTTCTTTCCCAAGGGACTGTACTGATCTTACTGATGCACCACAGTCAAAGCTGTTTGAACCACAGGGCTGTTTTTTGATAGCTGGATGGGGGGATACAGGACTGTTGCTCTCTTCTGGGTACTCCTCCCACTCAGACAGAACTCTTAGTATACAATCGCCATGTCTTCTACACCCATAGTGTCGTGGAATGTCAGAGGGGTAAATGATCCTCTGAAAAGGACCATGATATCCACTGTATTGCGTAAATTTCACCCGGCCATAATTGGCTTACAGGAGACCCATCTATTGAAAGATACGACTAGTTTCTTGGGATATGCGTGGGTGGGGCAGGCCTATCACTCCACTCACTCCGCCTATTCACGCGGAGTGAGTGTATTGATCCACAAGGCTCTGGTATACCAGGAGTTAGATTCGCTTATTGATATATCTGGGAGATTTGTATTCCTTTATTGCAAACTGTTTACCGTTACTATGATTCTGGCGTTTGTATATGTGCCTCCACCTTTTTCTAGAGAGGTGCTGCAGTTGCTGCTGTCTTACCTGGCAAACAAGCCTGACGTCCCACTACTGTTGCTAGGGGACTTTAATTGCTACCTAGACCCTAAATTGGACAGACACCCCCCGGTGATGCCCCCTAAGGGCAACCGGGGTACGGCTCTTGGACGCCTGATGGAGGAGGTGGGGTGGGTTGACATTTGGCGGGTTAGGAACCCCAAGTGTAAACAATTCTCCTGTTTCTCCAAGTCACATGGTTCCCTCTCCCGTATAGACCTGTGTCTGGGCACTCCCAACATGGTTAATTGCACCTCTAAGGTGGAGTATTTCCCACGGGGGGTATCAGACCACTCCCCGCTAGTACTTTGGTTGGTAACTCAACCGTCTAGCTCCCTACCTAGAGCCCCATGGAAACTGAATGCTTATTGGCTCAAACTGTTTACATCCCCAGAACGTATTGAAACCAAGATTGAAGTCTTTCTCCGGGCCCATGAGCACTACCTAGACCCACTGCTAAAATGGGAAATTTTGAAAGCCTATCTTAGAGGGGTATTTATCGAGGAAATACAAATTGTCAGGAACAACTCCTCTGCCTTGGTGGAGCGGGTGGGAGACCAGGTGAGGCAGCTGGAACTCGCTTATGTGACTAGCCCCACTGACTTGGCCAGGGAGGCTTGGATGTCGGCCCAGGACTCTCTGGACCGTCTGCGATCCTCACAGGCAGAGCGGAAGAGGTTCTTTACCAAACTTGCATTTTATGAGGAAGGGGAACAAACTGGACGATTGCTGGCCAAGATAGCGAGGTCTCAAACACAATCCCCGGCCATCGGTGCTATACGCGCCTCTACGGGTAAGGTGGTTAATACCCCTGAAACCATTATATCCGAGCTGGCGTCCTTCTATGAAGGCCTTTATGGATCGAGGGATGCCTACTCGGATGCGGACCTTGGAACATACATGGCTAGTATTGATCTGCCTGCTCTCTCCACATCTGCCAGAGAACAGTTAGATGCACCAATTACTCTGGGCGAGCTGCAATTAGCGGCAAGCTCTTTTCCTACATGTAAAGCCCCCGGAGAGGATGGCCTGCCCATAGAAGTGTACACTCAATTTGGGGAGCACTTGTTACCTGAACTATTGAAGGTCTTTAACGCCGCACTAGAGGGTGGTCAGCTGCCTGGTTCCATGGCTAGGGCTAATATTATTTTACTGTTGAAGCCGGGAAAGGATCCGGTTGACCCTGGCTCCTATAGGCCTATATCGTTGCTGCAGAGCGATGTAAAAATCCTGGCAAAGGTCCTGGCGCGCAGGGTCAACGGGATAATCACGTCTATTATCCACCCAGACCAGGCTGGCTTCATGCCGCAGAAGTCCACCGCCACCAACTTGAGGCGCATGTTCTTGAACATGCAGGTGCAGGCAGACAATGGGGGCCGTAGGGCGCTCTTGTCCCTTGATGCCAACAAGGCATTTGATAGTGTCAGTTGGAGGTTCCTCTGGGCGACGTTGGCCAAGTTTGGCTTTGGGGACAAGTTTATAGAGTGGGTCAGGCTGCTGTACGCGTCCCCCCAGGCGACCATTAGGGTCGCGGGTAGGATGTCACCGGCCTTTGCTCTGGGTAGGGGGACGAGGCAGGGATGTCCCCTGTCCCCCCTGCTCTTCGCGATCGCTATAGAGCCATTGGCTGCCCTGATACGGGCTAGTGCCCGCGTCCGGGGATTCCAATATGGCACGCTGCAAGAAAAAATCATGTTGTACGCGGACGACATGCTGCTGTTCCTGGAGGACCCCACGCACTCCATCCCCGGGGCTATGTCAATAATAGAGCAATTCGGCCACTACTCGGGATTGACCATTAATTGGTCAAAATCCGCCCTGATGCTGTTGGATGAGGATGGTGGGGTCGCCCTGCCGGAATCTTGTCCCATCCCAGTTGTATCTAGCTTTAAATATTTGGGGGTACAGGTGTCGCCCAGGCTGGGGGACTACTGCTCCCTTAATGTGCACCCATTGCTGTCCCGGTTTAGGGACAAAATTAATACTTGGAACACCCTAAAAATGTCACTTGCAGGTAAAGCCAATCTGATCAAAATGATTTTAATGCCACAACTACTTTACTTTCTTCATAACTCGCCTGTAGTGATACACCTGAAAATCTTCCGAATAGTGAACACTCTCTTCCGACGGTTGCTATGGCATACTAGGCCCCCTCGGATTAGACTGGAACACTTGCAGCGGGCCAAGGACAGTGGGGGGGCTGGCGGTTCCCAATCCTTGGCTGTACTACATAGCGGCCCAGTTACAGCATTTGATCGGCTCTATGTCCCAGGACCCGGGGAGCTCGGCGGCACGACTGATGCTGTCGGCCACTGGCGCTGAGACTATCCCGATGGGGCTGGAGGCGCAAATGTTCCTCAAATCCAACAAGCGGACCCCGACGCTCGCACTTATCCAGAAAGTCTGGAATAAGGGCCGACAACTCCAGGGAGTGCAGGGATTCACAGAGGACAGCCCAATATGGGGCAATAGGTCTTATGTGGAGTTGGTGAAGCTGCAGCAGGGGCCCAGATGGCGTGCCCATGGTGTGGCTCTGCTGTCCCACATTTTCGTTAACGGCAGGCTTCTCACTTTCCCCGAACTGCAGGCCAGATTTGACCTCCCAGCTCATATGCATTATTACTACATGCAGCTTCAACATGCGGTTGCGGCACACGGGAATGCGGTGGAATGGGTTCAGTCGCCCGCCCCGGTGTTCCGTGTGCTGCACACTAGCACTGAAACAAAAGGATTTATCTCACAATGCTACCAGATGTTACTGGCAAGTCACCTACAGGCATTCCCGAGCAGGGCGGAATCCATGTGGGAGAAGGACATAGGTACACTGTCAGGGGACCAATGGGAGGAGGCGTGGCGGTCAGTCACTACTTGTTCTTTAAACGTTGCGCAGAAAGTGTCACAGCTATATATATTATTGAGGGTACATTACACCCCGCTGAAATTATATAAGATGGGTAAGCTCGGGGACCCTGTGTGTGGTAGATGTCAGAGGCACAATGGAGATCTCATTCATCTCCTGTGGAGATGCCCTAAGCTTCACAGGTATTGGACTGAGGTGGTGGGTACAATAAACAGAGTGTTTCAAACTACGATCCCTTTGGACCCTAAGTGCTGCCTGCTGGGGATCTTGGAGGAAGCGATCCCTGGGGAGTTGACCAGGGTCGCGGTCTCTAGGGCCCTGTTTCAGGCTAGGAAGCTTATTTTGATGGGTTGGAAGTCAGTCTCACCGCCTACCACCACCTCTTGGGTAGCACACATGGGGAATACTCTTATAATGGAAAAGTACATATACCAGCACAGGGGAAGCCCGAGCAGGTTTGAGAGAATTTGGTCCCAATGGCTTGATACCCCTGGCCTGAGCCCCAGGGAGCTGGTGATGTCCCGACTTTTGCAGTAAAATTGAAACCAAGCGGCCGAGGATTAATATGCTTATACATGCAAGATTGTGGTGCTGTTTTTGATGTGATCTTATATGTTGTTTTACAGTTCGCCAGCAGAGGGAAACCTTTGCTATTTTTTGTACAATGGAAACTGTTGTGATCTATCTGGTGTTCAATAAAAACCTTTTTGATTCAAAAAAAAGAACAGTTGTCCAAAAGCCAAGGACCACTTGTAGAGAGCTTCAGAAAGACCTGGAGTTAGCAGGTACAATTGTTTCAAAGAAAACGCAATCACCATGGCCTCTATGCACGCTCACCACGCAAGACTCCATTGCTGAAGAAAAAGCATGTTGAAGCTTGTTTAAAGTTTTCTGCCCAACATTTAGACAAGCCTGTGACATACTGGGAGAATATAGTCTGGTCAGATGAGACCAAAATTGAACTCTTTCGATGCCATAACACACACCATGTTTTGAGATCAAATGGCACCGCACATCACCCCAAAAACACCCCCATACCAACTGTGAAGTTTGGAGGTGGGAACATCATGGTGTGAGGCTGTTTTTCAGCATAATTCATATCATGGAAGGAAGGATGAATGGAAAAATGTACGTAAGACATTCTTGATAAAACTCTGCTGCCATCTACCAGAACAATAAAGATGAAACGATGGTGGACATTTAAACAAGACAATGATACCGTGCGCATGCGCGGGGACTCGGAGAAGGACGTGTGCTGACCGAGCTCCCGGCACCCCGACCCACCAGAGCTAACGATAGCGCAGGCACTGAGGTCCGTGAGCCAGGACCGATCCCACACCAGCCCCGAAGTGGCGATGAACCGTAGGGCACAGGGGCAGCCGCGGAAAGGACACGATACGCAAACTACAGCCCAGAAGAGAGCAGGGCCTTCCCCTACAGCACAGCCGCGATCCAAGATGGCACCGGGTAAGCCAGACACACGAGGCAGCACGGCAGCAGCCAGATCCGACGGCGCTACACAGAGAGGAGACCGGCAGCTAAATCTGGAGCCAACTAGGGATCCATTCTCCTCACAATCCTCGGGAGAGGTGGAGACCGGACAGCGGGGTGAGTCACTATCACATCCCCCATCCCCAGCCATATACGCTGATAGACATGACTCTCCAAACTCCCCTGCCTCCCCTGCCTCCTCCATGGATAGGAACATGGCAGACTTAGCAGAAGTCCTCATTAGCCAATCCAGCCAATCCAGCCAGGATATGCCAATTCCCCAGCTCTCACACTATTCCCCTGATGCTGTACTGTTGGGCAGATTCTCCACCATGCTGCAGCAGGAGCTCTCTAAGGCCTGCACATTAATCACCACTGACCTGAAAAAAGACATCCATAGCTTGGGAGAGCGTTTTGAGCTAATTGAAACCAAAGTGGATGGAGCCATCAAAAGGGTCAACCAGAACTCAGCCATGGTGACAGACCTCCAGGATAGATTAGAAGAGGCATTCACAAAAATTGAAGATTTGGAGAATCGTTCTCGTAGGTACAATGTCCGCGTGCGTGGCCTCCCTGAAACTCACACAGATCTAGAGGGGGCTGTAAAAGACCTGATGAAAACCCTTATCCCTGATATAGCCAACCACCACATGGAAGTTGATCGCGTTCACCGAGCACTGACAGCCCCAAGGGCCGACGGCCTACCACGAGACATTATTGTTAAGCCACATCACTACCGCATTAAGGATAAGATGATGCTTGCGGCTCGCAACAGGCCGGACCTGTCGCTATTTGGAACACCAATACAGCTCTTTACAGATTTGGCGCCATCAACGGTCCAGAAACGCAGAAACCTACGGCCATTACTCCAGCAACTTATGGCCAAACAGATTAAGTATCGATGGTCGTTCCCTTTTAAGTTATCATTCACTTACAACGGAAAGTCCCACTCCTTTTCCACGTTCCAAGCAGGCGAGGACCTACTGCTTAGTCTCGGCATCATTGCACGGGACTCTCCGACTCCGATTTCATCTCCCCCTTGTCTGGATCATCGTCCCCTCTCCCCGATATGGCAGGATCGCACACGCTCACAGGCCAGAAATGCTCGCCGGAATACCTGAGTATTATTGCTCTTCTCTCTTTTTGCTTTTTTGCCCCCTTTTGGGAACTGTTAGTGCTTGATTGCACGGATATGGCCTGGGCCCATGGTGGACTATGGGCCTGATGGGGCCATCGTTACCGTTCACAGTTCACAGGTTACAAAGTCACGGGTTACAAAGTTACTGGAGTTCCTGGTTCTTCGGACTGGCTGCCAGCCGAATATTTTACAACCCCGACGGGCCCAACCTGGTCGAAGAAATTTTGCTTTTTGCTTTTTAGCAGTCTGGGGGCCTTAGTCGGACCGCAATGTGTTCCCCTGTTGGGCTGTGGCTCGGGGGCCGGAACGACCGATGGGGACCCTTCCGGCCCCGGCGCCACTGGCCTTGGGAATGCATGTTCCTATAGACAGCCTGTTATGTTAAAACTGTATTGATTGATTTTGTCATTTCCGATATGACCTCGAATAGCCTGCTCGTACAGAGTGTAATCATATTTGGGTCGGGGTGGTCATGCTTGCCACCCAACTGCAAGACTACCTATCCTACGACAAGGATGGTACCCTTGCACCTAATTTGCCGGATGTTGTCTCCGGCAGGGGTTATTCCCCATTCCTTCATTCATCAGCTAGGATTGAGTTATATTGGTTGTTTGGGCCTAAGGCCTATGTATATGTTTTTTTGCTTTTATTTTTGTTTCTCTTCTTCTCTAATGCCTTTTCCTTCTCTCCCTTCCCCCTCTTTCTTCGGAGCCTCGGTTCAGCGCCCTTCCCTTATGTCATGGTCTGAGAGGTCACATAGCCAAACAGTCATCATCATCGGGACCCTTCTCGCTTCATTCATTATGCAAGGTAAGAGTGCTCTGCCCTACCACGATGGCCACCACATATAACACAGACTATTCGATAGTTAGCCACAATGTACATGGATTTAACTCCCCTACTAAAAGAACTAAGGCTTTCCAGTTTTATCATAAACAGAAGGCTGAAGTCCTGCTATTGCAGGAAACTCATTTCTCCAATGTCTCAGCGCCCCGTTACCTCAATGGGAAGTATCCACAGTTTTACTTGGCAGGGGGTCGGGAAAAGAAGGGCGGTGTAGCCATCTGCTTTTCGAAACGGACCCCCTTTACCCCCATCGCTATCGTTAAGGACAAGAGAGGTAGATATATTATGGCAGTGGGGCGGCTCCATGACCAGGAGGTGTCCTTTATATCATACTATGCCCCGAATACTGGACAGCCGGAATTCTTTAGCAAAATGCTGAAGATTCTTATGCCCAAAGTCCAGGGTCAGGTCATTATGGGAGGCGATAGTAATATTCCCTTGGACAGAATTATGGATAAATCGGACTCCTCTAGACCAACATTGAAACGCCCACCGACTGGAAGCAGCAAGGTTGCACGTCTGTTTCATTTCTATGACCTCATCGACGCCTGGCGAGAAAATAACCCTACGGTCAGAGACTTTACACACTTTTCACAAGCCCATCATACTTACTCGAGGATAGACCACGTTCTAGTACGTACGCCTTTGCTACCATTTATTAAGTCGGTTAAGATTTTATCTACCCCTTGGTCTGATCATTCCCCGATAAAGCTCTCTACTTCAGGGCTATGGACTAAATCTAGACCCTCCCCGTGGAGACTTAATGTGAGCTTGCTGAATGACCCTACAATCTTTTTAGAGATTCAAAAGGAAATACAGGAATACTTTAGACTTAATAAGGCATCGGACACATCCCCCGCAATTAACTGGGTAGCTCATAAAGCAGCGATTAGGGGCATATTGTTACAAGTGGCAGCCAGGATTAAACGCAATAGGGAACAGGCAAATAAGATTCTGGAAACTAACTTAGATAACTTACTTAGTGAACAGCACAGAAATCCCCTGGTAGATATAAGGCATAAAATTGACGAGGCTCGACTAGCATTAAATCTTAGCTTGACTACTCAAGCGGAGAAACATATTAGTTGGTCTAAGCACAGGTTCTATACGATGGGTGATAAACCTACCACAATGTTAGCTAGAAAACTGGTTCCTCGACCGTACACACCGACTTTGCCTAAACTACGACTATCCACGGGCCTAACCTCCCAGAACCCCGAACGGATAATTGGAGAATTTCACAAATTTTATGCTAAGCTGTATGGAGTGCAGGACAAGTTCGATTCATCTGAAGCGAGCACATTCTTTCGCGACTTACAGCTGCCTAAATTGACACAAGCCCATGCGGAACTGATGGACGGTGCTCTTACAGAGCCTGAAGTCAGGGCTGCAATCAAAACCCTACACCCTACCAAGGCCCCTGGGCCAGATGGATTCCCGGGTCACTACTATAGGAAATATCACGATCTTCTGGCCCCACATCTCTGTACTTACTTTAATGACCTGAGAAGCGGCAGCAAGCTCCCCAGCCATGAAAATGTAGCCTATATAAGTGTTATCCCGAAACCAGGAAAGGACCATACAGACTGTTCCAATTATCGCCCAATTTCTCTGATCAATACGGATCTTAAGATTCTAACCAAAATACTGGCCCAGAGACTTAATACTTTTCTTCAGTGTTATATCCATCCTGACCAAGCAGGTTTTGTCCCGACAAGACAGGCATCGGACCAAACCCGCCGGATAATTAACCTTATCTCGGCAGTTCGGTCTGATTGGGATGGAAAGGGGACTAGGAGGGGAATGTTACTTTCATTGGATATCCAGAAGGCGTTCGATTCTATCTCCTGGGACTATCTTTTTGATGTTCTCACACGCTTTGGATTTGGGAGACGCTTTCTGGATCTCCTTCACATATTATATGATTCCCCCAGTGCCTCGCTAATGCTCAGAGGATATACATCCCAAACATTTCCTATCAGGAGAGGAACTAGACAGGGCTGCCCGTTGTCGCCACTATTATTCGCCCTGGCGATTGAACCACTAGCGCTCAAAATTCGCGCCTGCAGAGATATACAGGGCATTTATTGCGGAGACTATGAACACAAATGTTTACTCTTTGCGGACGACTTGTTGCTGACCTTGACCTCACCGATCACATCCCTACCTAACTTGTATGCTATTTTGCAGCCTTTCTCCAACATTTCCGGGTTGGCAATTAATCATAGTAAGTCAAGAGCACTGAACTTATCTTTGCTAAGCTCCACTCAGGCTACGCTTGAAAAATCATTTCAATTCCGATGGGAATCCACAGCTCTCCCTTATTTAGGCATACAGCTGACCTCATCTATTGGTGAGTTGTACAAAGAGAATTATCCAGCCCTTTTCAAACGGCTAACAGCTGACATGGCTAAGTGGCAGGTTCACCCGCCATCGTGGTTTGGCAGACTTCACTCAATTAAAATGAATGTTCTGCCTCGATTATTGTATTTCTTCCGTACCTTGCCAGTTTCATTGGCCCGTGATGACCTTAAACGATTCCAGAATAAAGTACTACAGTTTATTTGGGGTGATAAGAGACCCAGGGTGAATAGGAGCACTCTATACACGTTGAAGCGGAGAGGAGGACTTGGTCTTCCAGACTTATTAAAATATTTTTATGCTGCCCAGATAGCACAACTTACAAGGTTTCACTCCCAACAGGCACAGGCCATTTGGATGGCTATGGAATCTTATTCCTGCCGTCCCAAACCTATTTCTTATATTTTATGGCTCCCTACCAAGGAGCGACCTCCTATACTTTGCCCTACTTTATCCATGTCACTGGAACTATGGGACAGACTCTCCAGATCTCACAAATTCAAATCTCCTCATTCTCCACTGACACCTCTGCTTCAAAATAAAGCATTCACCCCGGGTCTCACTCCACTAGCGTTCGAATGGTGGACTAATAAGGGTTTTAAGTGTATTGCTGACTTGTGCGATCATAGAGGTATGCTGACCGAACGGACTATGGCTGACAGGCATCAAATGCCTCCAGCGGAGGGTTATAGGTTCGCCCAAATCTCACATTATGTACAAACCCTGGCTCGCAAGAGCAACCTAGCAACCCAAACTCCCATGGAACATCTATGCAAAAATTATGATAAAATTAAAGGACATTTATCTGCTATATATTCGATATTGCTGAGTGTATCGACAAAGCTGACTTATATGGTCCAATGGGAGACCGACTTGCAGGAAACCCTGGATCTGGACGAATGGCATAGGATAGCCGAGACAGCATCTCGTTCGCTCGTCAATACTTCAATAATTGAGGCCAATTATAAGGTTCTACTGAGGTGGTATATGGTGCCGGTCAGACTGGCAACTTTTGTCTCAGGAGCTACCCCGTTGTGCTTTAGAGGATGTGGCCAGATGGGCACCACCTATCATATTTGGTGGACATGCCCAAAGGTCCGGAGGTTTTGGATCAGGGTGTATAATTTAGTTTACTCCCTTACCCAACTAAACCTAACTAAATCAGCTAAGCAAGCACTACTGGGGGGAGGAGATGTGGAAGCCTCCAAGTCCTGCAAGAGGCTCTTGACATTTATTTTTATTTCAGCCAAAATCACTATTGCTAGGAACTGGAAATCGGCAGCTCTACCATTCGATCAGCTTAAAGGCAAATTGTCTTGGTTGATGCTAAACGAACGCTTGACCGCTCTGGCCCAAGATAAAATGAAACTGTTTCATGGAGTTTGGGACCCATGGCTTCGTTACCTAACTAATGACCCGGGGATGTTTACAGCATAGCCTAGGGGATTAGGTTGAGATGTCTGGATGCTGAATCGGGGCTCCTCCCCCCCCTCCCTCCCCCCATTCCCCCCTCCTCAACTGTCCTTTCCTTACTCTGTCTCCTTCCTTCTATTCTTTGTCACTGTCCTCTTTCCTCTCTTTTGAAATTTGTTTATTGTTTATTTTTGGAGTCAGATCCAGACCTTAGAGGTTTGTGCTGCTCCCTGTTTTCTCAGCTCCTACGGGACCATTGTCAGTCTGATCAGACCTCTGGGCTGCCCACACGGCCGGCTGAGTTGCGCCCCCCCCGATAGATGGATGGGGGGGCGGCTCATCTGGGTGGACGGTTCAGATATGATCTGCGATGCTAATAGGGGTTAACGGCTTTACGGAGCTTCGGACTACTCCAAGGACCCCTACACTTGGTGATCTTCATTGTGTTACCCCAAATGTTGATTGTGACTGTACAATGTTATGTGGCGACTTTTATACATTTTGTATGACAAAACTTGAATAAAAAGATTGAAACACAAGACAATGATACCAAACACAAAGCCAAGGAAACTCATTTGGTTTCAAAGAAAGAAAATAAAGCTGCTGGAATGGCCCAGCCAATCATCTGACTTGAATCCAATAGAAAATCTATGGAAAGAACTAAAGATCAGAATTCATAGAAGAGGCCCACAGAACCTTCAAGATCTGAAGACTGTTTATGTGGAAGAATGGGCCAAAATCACACCTGAGCAATGAATGCGACTAGTTTCTCCATACAGCTGTCATTACCAACAAAGGATTTTGTATCAAGTATTAACCACTTCAGCTCCAGAAGGTTTACCCCCCTTCATGACCAGACCATTTTTTGCCATACGGCACTGCGTTACTTTAACTGACATTTGCGCGGTCATGTGACGCTGTACCCAAATAAAATGTATGTCCTTTTTTTTCCCACAAATTGAGCTTTCTTTTGGTGGTATTTGATCACCTCTGTCTTTTTTTGTTTTTTTCTGTGCGCTATACACAAAAAAAGACTGACAATTTAAAAAAAAAAAAAAAAACAATATTTTTTACTATCTGCTATAAAACAATAAAAAAAATCGAAATTTCTTCATCAATTTAGGCCAATATGTATTCTGCTACATATTTTTGTAAAAAAAAAATCCCAATAAGCATATATTGGTTGTTTTGCGCAAAAGTTATAGTGTCTACAAACTATGAGATATATTTTTTTAATTTTTATTTATTTACTAGTAATGGCGGCGACTTATAGCGGGACTGCGATATTGCGGTGGACAAATCAGACACCTAACTGACACTTTTTGGGGATCAGTGACCAGTGGCGTAGGGTGGGTTGTCAGCGCCCGGGGCAAGGCAAGTAAATTGCGCCCCCCCTAACCTGCGGACTTTTAGCACTCCCTGAGTCGCTTCCTTTCCTACAATGGTATTGACCAACCTGATTCTTACACTGACCACTACACTAACCTACCCGATTCCTACACCGACCAACCTGATTCCTTCGCCGACCACTACACTGACCAACCTGATTCCTACACTGTCCACTACACTGCCCACTAAACTCCACTACACTGTCCACTAAACTCCACTACACTACCCACCCCACCACACTACACTGCCCACTAAACTCAACTACACTACACTGCCCATCCCACTACACTGCCCACTAAACTCCACTACACTATACTGCCCACTAAACTCCACTACACTGCCCACCCCATTACACTGCAATGCCCACCCCATTACACTACACTGCCCACCCCACTACACTACAATGCCCACCCCACTACACTGCCTACCCCACTACACTTACACTACACTGCCCACCCCACTACACTACCTACCCCACTACACTACACTGCCTATGCCCCACTACAATGCCCACCCCACTACACTGCCTACCACACTACACTACACTGCCCAACCCACTACACTGCCTACCACACTACACTACACTGCCCACCCCACTACGCTGTCCACTAAACTCCACTACACTGCCTACCCCACTACACTACAGTACACTGCCCACGCCACTACACTGTCCACTAAACCCCACTACACTGCCTACCCCACTACACTACACTGCCCACCCCACTACACACTAAACTCCAGTACACTGCCTACCCCACAATGCCCACCCCACTACACTACAATGCCCACCGTACTACACTACACTGCCAAACCCACTACACTGCCTACCCCACTACACTACACACCCCACTTACACTACACTGCCCACCCCACTACACTACACTGCCCACCCCACTACACTGCCCACCCCACTACACTGCAATGCCCACCCCACTACACTGCCCACCCCACTACCATGCCCACCGCACTACACTACCATGCCCACCCCACTACATTACAATGCCTACCCCACTACACTGCCTACCCCACTACACTACTGCCCACCCCACTACACTTCCCATCCCACTACACTACAATGCCCACCCCACTACACTGCCCACCCCACTACACTACACTACACTGTCCACCACACTACACTGTTTGCTCACTGGCTGAAATGAATGCATGGATGTTGCGTGACTCTCCCTAACTGTTCGCTGGCTGGCGGCTGCTCCCTCCTCTAAAACGCTGACGACTCACCTGCTTATTGTCATCAATCAGTCTGCCACAATGCCAATGGGGAAAGATTCACCAATGACGTTCCAGATCCGGCACGGTCAGGCGGAGAGGAGGAGGAGATGATGGCGGCGGCCAGCGGCTCAAATAAGGAGGTGGGACGGGACTTCAGGAACAGCCTTCGCGCATGCGCCGCCTGCAATCATGAACAGGCCAGGCCCGCCGCAGCATATGACACCATTCGTCCAATCACAGGGCACCTAAGATTAAACATGGCCGCCAGATCGCAGGGGACACAGTTACTAGAAATTTTAAAGATTGAGGCAAAGTGACACACAATGGTGCGGGATTTCGCCCCCCCAAATGTTGCGCCCGGGGCCACGGCACCCCCTGCCCCCCACGCTACGCCACTGCCAGTGACACTAATACAGTGCTAAAAAAATATGCACTGTCACTGTACTAATGACACTGGCAGGGAAGGGGTTAACATCAGGGGCAATCAAAGGATTAAAGCAGAGCTCCACCCTAAGGTGGAACTTCTGCTCATCGGATTCCTCCCCCCCCCCCCCGGTGCCACAATTGGCACCTTTCAGGGGAGAAGAGGGTGCAGATACCCGTATAATACAGGTATTTGCACTCACTTCCAGGCGTAGATATTCACAGAATATCCGCAGAACAGTAGGGAACCGGGCAGTGAAGCCACAACGCTTTACTTCCTGATTCCCTCACCAGGGATGGCGGCGGGGGCAGCCGAGAGATGAGCGATTGCTCGTCTTCTGCTGCCGACATCGCAGGCGCTATGGACAGGTAAGTGTCCATTTATTAAAAGTCATCAGTCAGCTGCAGTATTTGTAGCTGCTGGCTTTTAATAATTTTTTTATGGTGGAGCTCCGCTTTAAATGTGTACCTAGGGAGTGCTTGCTAACTGTGAGGGAGGTGCTTGTACTGTGAGAAGGCAGAGATCCGTGTTCCTGCCTAGCAGGAACACAGCCTTCCTTTCTCGCAGAACAGCGATCTGCCTTCTCTAGATTCTGCCTGTCTCCCGAACGATCAGCTTGTCCTGTGTGCGCCCCAGATCTGGGAAGCTGCAGAATCATGCACACGTACGCGATTCTGCCCAGAGCGGCCACCCTGCTGCAGTAAATGTTTGTGGGGTGGTCGGTATCTGGTTAAATAAATTTTAGTTAGCGTGTTCAATACTTTTTTTCTTTTATTACACATAACTTAATTTCTGAACTTACCGTATATACTCGAGTATAAGCCGACCCGAATATAAGCCGAGGCACCTAATTTTACCACAGAAAACTGGGAAAATGTATAAGCCTAGGGTGTCCATCTGCATGCCTCACTGTGTCTCACTGTGTCCGTGCCTCACTGTGCCTTACTGCACCCATGCCTCACTGTGCCCATGCCTCACTGTGCCCATGCCTCACTGTGCCCATGCCTCACTGTGCCCAATCTCCCTACCTGATCTCCGGCGCTGTGTGACTAGAATGACGTTTAACGTGGGAGTCTATGGAGAGGGTGCCCGGGTTTGAAAAATGGGTGCTCCCCGGCCGTAGGTCCCCTGGACAACAATCTTTGTACACTTGTAGATGAAGAGTGGGGCTACATGTGCGCCAAGTTTGGGGTCCACGGGCCCTAGGGCCGGCCGGTACCGGGTCCCCAAAATCACTGGAGAAATTACCGTTTGACATGGGAGTCTATGGAAGGAGTGTCCGGCTTTGAAAAATCGGTGCTCCCCGGCCGTAGGTCCTCCGGACAACAACCTTTGTACACTTGTAGAGGAAGAGGGGGCTACATGTGTGCCAAGTATGGGGTCCAGGCGCATAAATTTGAAGATGGACACAGACTCAAGTATAAGCCGAGGGGGGCATTTTCAGCACAAAAAATGTGCTGAAAAACTCGGCTTATACTCGAGTATATACGGTATTTGTTTTGGTTTCTTTGTATGTATGGATTGCATGGGTTGTTACCGACAGGTGGTGAACATTTCATGTCAATAGCACCTTTAGAAATGAATGTGAGAAAATATCCCAAATATGGAAACAATTGGAAAATTTTCGCTTCCAAAATTTCAGACAATATTATAAGACTCACTCTCCCCAATTGTTTGTTATTCTCCCCTATTATAGGATTGTCCATCCACCACATGAGACTGATACACACAAAATGTGTTGCCATACACTGGTTAATCGCCTTCCACTGGAAATCTCCATCAGTACCACTAGCCCAATTGAAAGTAAGAATAAATATTATTAACCTCATGGAAAAAATATTTCATACTTTACATAATACAAATCATTTGTATGATAAGAAATGGGACCCCTGGCTTGCACATTCTAAACACTTTCTAAACCCAGAATAATTATTATTCCTCACTAAAAGGTCATTAACCACTTAAGACCCGGACCAATACGCAGCATAAGGACCAGGCCCCTTTTTGTGATTCGGCACTGTGTCACTTTAACTGACAATTGCGCGGTCGTGCGACGTGGCTCCAAAACAAAATTGGCGTCCTTTTTTTCCCACAAATAGAGCTTTCTTTTGGTGGTATTCGATCACCTCTGCGTTTTTTATTTTTTGCGCTATAAACAAAAATAGAGCGACAATTTTGAAAAAAATTCTAATTTTTTACTTTTTGCTATAATAAATATCCCCAAAAAATATATATAAAAAAATTATTTTTTCCTCAGTTTAGGCCAATACGTATTCTTCTACATATTTTTGGTAAAAAAAAATCGCAATCGTCTTTTATTGATTGGTTTGCGCAAAAGTTATAGCGTTTACAAAATAGGTAGTAGTTTTATGGCATTTTTATAATTTTTTTTTTTTTTACTAGTAATGGCGGCGATCAGCAATTTTTTTTGTGACTGCGACATTATGGCGGACGCATCGGACACTTTTGACACTGATTTGGGACCATTGTCATTTTTACAGCGACCAGCGCTATAAAAATGCACTGATTACTGTAAAAATGACACTGGCAGTGAAGGGGTTAACCAGGAGGGGGCGCTGTAGGGGTTAAGTGTGCCCTGATTTGTGTTTCTTCCTGTGGGGGGGGGCGTGGCTTAGTGTGTGACGTCACTGATCGTCATTCCCTATTACAGGGTTTGTTTATGCTTACCTCTCCCCGTTCTTCCTCTCTGTGACCCAATCGCAGGACACCAGTGGCGATCGGGTCCGCTGTTCCCACGGGGACCGTCATGGAGAAGAGGACCGGGTCACGAGCACGCCGCCGGCGGCACGCTCGCGACCCACGGCTGGGCTCTTAAAGGGGACGTACCTGTACGCCCATGTGCCCAGCCGTGCCATTTTCCCATCGTACATCGGCGTGCGGCGGTCCTCAAGTGGTTAATGTACAACAGTTGTTTATCTATTTCAAGGTCACTATGGACTGTATATTAGTCAATGATTGCAGCGTACCTCTATCTTTTTCGGTATACAGTACATAGTTGTAATTGTACTTACTATGCAAGCTTATGTATTGCATTTCTCTTAATATGTAATATCTTGTTTTGTACCACTTTTTTGTACCTAAAAAAAGTTTGTAAACTAAAAAAAAAGAAAGAAATATATTTACCTTGAAAAATAGTGACATGTTCATTCAATACTTTTTTTACCCGCAGTATATATATATATATATACACACACACACACAAAAACACACATACACGTGTTTATCTTTCTGACAAGGTTAAAAAATTAAGGTATAAGCCAATAAGTAGCTGTCTATTTCTGTACAAATTTAAGTGACAATAAATGTACCATGTGTTTTCCTAGAAGCTGTACGTGCAAAGCTGTACGATGTAAACTAATTGGCTTATTTGTACTTCTTTGTCGCCAGCATTTGAGCCTCGCTCATTATTCGGGCACTATTTTGGTCTAGTAATCTGCCCGTGGGTTTCACCAGCCGAGGGCATGTGGCAGCTTGAGAGTATGTTATAATGAATGCGGAGTAAGAGGCTGTGCATTTAAATGAATCATTGTCACCAAATAATGGCGAGTTTAAAATCCCTGCTCAAAAGAGATGAATGATGTAGTGTCCGTTAAAATGGAAACGGCAACATACATTCATTGAATCAAACTAGTTACACTTTTTTAGCATATGATCCTGCTTTTATATTTTGAAATAATACTTTTCTTATTTTGCTTATTTTATTTTCTTATTTTAATTAATTGCACAGTTATGTTGTCCATTAGAAAGAAAGGTCTTAGCCAAGAACTTGAAACCAGCCGGAATTTATTTATGCACGTTAATGTTTGATCCCTGGTGTTTAGCTGGTTCTAATATATTGCAGTAGCCAAATGTCACAGACCATCTATAAGGTCTCATAAGTGACAGTGTGTTACTTTGCCCATTTTTCCTTTTAATTAGTAGCAGATGGTTGAAAGGTCAATGCTCCAACAATACTTTAAAATAACATAGGTTTGGAATAAAGAAAAGTCTCTGCTCACTTAAATAGGGACAAAGTCTCTGCTCCCATATAAGAAAAGTCTCTTCTCGCTCAGACAGGGGCAGCCATATTTGCTCATTATATACATAGGCTCTGCTTCCTAATTAGTAATTCTGCACAATTGTTGTATTTTGCTGATCCAGACCGGGATTGTCTACCAGACCGGGATTGTCTGTCTCTGTCCATACTGTAATAAACTATTTCTCAACCAGAATTCTGTAGAACCCTAAGGTTCCTCTAGAGAGGTTGCCACTGCCAGGGGTTTCTTGAGCTGTGAATTCCTATTCTTCCCACTAACCACCAAAGTAAGGTTCATTTTCCCAATGTCCCCTGATGGACTAAATTTTTAGCAGGGGTTCTCAGAGACCTGAAGATTATTTCAAAGTTCCTCTGGGGGAAAAAAGGTTGAAAAAGCCTGCTTTAAAGAGGAAGTAAACCCCCCCCCCCCCGAGAAAACTGGATAAAATAAGACCCTGCAAGAGAAAGGCATAATGAGCTAGCTCATTATGTGGCACTTACCTGAAATCAAAGCCCCCGAAGTCCTCCTTGTTCCCCTCCGCCGCTGCCGCCATGTCTCCTCGGAGCTTCTTCCTGGTATCGCTGCTCCGGCGCTGTGATTGGCTGGAGCGGCGATGACGTCACACGCATGCGCGCGGGCCGGAATTCGCCCATTCAGAAAACCTGCCATCCCGGCATGCCCCATTCATTATGCCGGGACGCTCAGTGCGCCTGTGCCGTTGTCTACGGTGCACATGCGCCGTAGACATCGGTGCAGTGTTTTCTGCAAATATCTCCTTAACCGTGTAGGTTAAGGAGATATTTCTTGCACCTACAGGTAAGCCTTAATCTAGGCTTACCTGTAGGTGCAAGTTGTCAAAGTGGGTTTACAACCACTTTAATATACTGAAACAAATTAACTATGTTCCTGGTAGCCAGGCAAGGTGTAACTTTTGACAAACTTTAGGTCCTGTGGGTTGTTTTGGGAGCAGCAGCTTTCAAGTCGAAAGAAAGGTACCTTTTGGCTCAAAATAATCTATGGAATTCATAAAGAAGGTATACAACGTTCTTTATATTTGCATCAAGCCTCTGCAGGACAAATGTTTGTGCTTTGGGGCAACCACTGACATCTGTTTGTGGAAGCACACTGGCTCTAGATCAGTGATATTTAAACTGAGGCCCTTTGCTTGCCATTATCCAGCCCTTGGATCACTCACAATTCCTCCAACTGATACAAGACACTACTCTGCCAACTGACAGCAACAATGAGGCACAATTTCTCCCACTGACACCAACAATAGGGGAACTATTCCTCCCAATGATACCAATAATGATGCACTATTTTTCTCCCTAATACCAAATGTGGTGATGTTTACTCCCACTGATGCCAGGAATAATTTACACTCCCGCTGGCCACAGTCCGACCCCCCCTAGAGTCTGAAGGACAATAAACTGTTTAGAAAGTTTGCAGACCCCTGGTCTAGATTATTAGTTTATAGAGGAACGCTCTGAATTACTGGTGCATGAAGGAATCTGCTAGAACATGAATTCTCAACCAGGGTTCCTCCAGAGGTTGCTAGGGGTTCCTTGAGAAATTACCAATTCCTGCCTAAGTTCCCACTAACACCATTGATCTTTTTAACTATCTGTAAGGGGGCAATTCTTCCCAATGATCACAAGTGTAAGGAGAAATTCTTCTCACTGACCATCACACTAATGTATCAATGAGTTGTAAATTTAGTAATTATTAGTAGGGGTTCCCTGAGACCGGAAAGCTCTTTCAAGCATTCCACTGTGTTGAAAAGGTTGAGAAAGGCTGTGCTAGAAGATCAGTTTATAATCACATAATTTCAGTGATTATAGATTGTAGCAAATCTTTCATAGTTGAGGTAAGGGAGCAGTGGGGCAGGTGGATAGCTTTCTTCTTCTGGATAGCATGCATGAGAGACTGAGCACTTTAAGGTGGTTGTAAAGTTTTGTTTTTTATTTTCTAAATAGGTTCATTGTTGGTTCACTTACCTTTTCCGTCGATTTCCCTTCTAAATGTTTTTTTTCTTTGTCTGAATTCCTCACTTCCTGTTCCTCCTCAGTAAGCTTGCCCCCATCATCCGAGCCGTTCTGGCTGGGGGTTAGTCAGCGTGCTCGCCCCCTCCCTTGGGACTACATCCCTGCGGGGAGATGTAGTGAACGTTCACAGCGTCTCCCCGCAGGGATGTAGTCTCAAGGGAGGGGGTGAGCATGCTGACTAACCCCCAGCCAGAACAGCTCGGATGATGGGGGCAAGCTTACAGGAAGTGAGAAATTCAGACAAAGAAAAAAAACATTTAGAAGGGAAATCGAAGGAAAAGGTAAGTGAACCAACAATGCACTAGCTTAAGACTCGGTTCACACTGGGGCGGCACGACTTGCCCCACGACTCTGCCGGGCGATCTCCACACGACTTCAGAGGTGACTAGCAAAATGACTTCTGTATTGAAGTCAATGGAAGTCGCCCTGAAGTCGTCCCAAAGTAGTACAGGAACCTTTTTCTAAGTCGGAGCGACTTGAGTCGCTCCTATTAGAACGGTTCCATTGTACAGAACGGGACGCGACTTGTCAGGCGGCTGAGTCGCCTGACGAGTCGACCCTGTGTGAATGGGCTCTAAAGGAACCTATTTAAAAAATAAAAAACAAACCTTTACAGCCCCTTTAACTAAAACGCTGATATTAGCAGACCAACCAGCACTATAAAATACATTATTTTTAGTCAGAGATGTGAAAGTGGAAAGACATACTTTATATGTAGAATAGGACACTACTTTCTGTTAGAGGTAAAAATATGGAAAACAGTTTGTACATGTCAGCTAGCAGTAAACTAACATGATTCAGTATATATGTAATGGCTTATTCAATGAGGCAGTGCAAAGAACTATTATAATGTTTAAAGCGCAATAACATATAGGAACTAATAATCAAATGACTGACTTTAGAATAACTAACGTGTATCTGAACCCACAAACAAAACTTCAATATATTGCAGTTTACCAGTCCTTAGATGTGGTGGCTGCATTCGTTTTATTTTCAGACCTTTTTTGCTTTTATGACAATGCTCACCTACTATACGGTTACTATAGAGAAGCAAGCATAATCACCCTAGGCCGCTCTATTGCTCTGACTACAAAACACCTCCTACTCTAATCTCTATAATACAGGAGGAGCAGTGGTAGAAGGCACAGGAACTTACAAGCTAATTGGATTTCTGTGAGAACCAAAAGGTATTTTCTTACCATTAATAAACAGATATAACAAGTATAGTCCCACAGGTATGGTATATACATAGCTGCCATACCTGGAATTTTTCTTTAAAACGTTATTTTACTTTATTTAATAACCTTTTGATCTTGGTAACTTACTGTGAGCTGTATGTGGGTGGGGCCCCTTAGCCCTGCGCATGGCGGGACCTTTTGGCATGAACGTGCTCACCAATGTCTGGGACTTGGCGGAAACCACAGTCATGTGAAAATCTAACATTAAGGCAGTTCCCTGACTTAGAGATGAGCCATAACACTGTGTACAGTAATAAAATACAGACTTCCCTTGAAAGTTCTGTCCCATGTCACTACACACAGTAACCTAATGTATGTTGCCTTAGGAGGCACGATGCTGAGCCTGTGCCCACTCCACCAGTCAAGCGTTACTTCACTCCCAGTAACAGAATGGAGTCCCGCCGTGCACCTAGTGTGGACCTCATGTGTGCCCTTGCTAATTCCTTCACTCTCGTACCCATGTGACCAGGTCATGGATCGCTATAACGTGGGTTTGGCTCCAGTTGTTACTGGAAACAACCACTAGGGAGGGAGCCAGAACATCGACCCCCACTCGCTATCAGAGGATCTGTCACCTTTACCAGGTACCACGCCTAACGACTAATTGCTTTGTGCCTTGACCTAGTGCTTGGTTTCTAATAGCAACTACACTGCTTCTCTTGCCTGACTTGCCAAGCAGACCTTCTGCAGCAGCTGAGCTTTATACCCCACATGGGCCTTACAGACCCTGGTTCTTTTGATATGCCAGAAACAACATGCACCCCTTTAAATAACTTTAGATCAGGCTCAGAACAGCAACTTTACTGAAGAGCTTCATAGTACAGTCCAACATGAACAGTAAAGCCATAGTGTCCATAACTACCTCTAACTGGCTGCCCAGACCTACCTTAAAAAGGTAGTAGTCCATCTTGGCATTCTCCATGTCTTGGTTGTTCTACGGAACCCCAGTGCCTCCGACGGACTGCAAGGCATGTAGCACTCCTTACAGCATGTCCCTTCCGATGTGGCCCATCTGAACCCCGCCTTCTCCCACATTTATATCACTGGTGAGTAGCCTGGATCCAAAAAACCCAGGAACCTAAAGCACACACGTTTAACTCCCCCCCCCCCCCCAGCTTGGGCCAGCCACTAACTATCTAATAAACCTGTAGGCAACCTCATTACATGTACTGTATATACTCGAGTATAAGCCAAGTTTTTCAGCACATTTTTGTTGTGCTGAAAATGCCCCTCTCAGCTTATACTCGAGTCTGTGTCCATCTGCATACCTGATCAGCCCTTGTCATGCTCAGACGGCGGCCGACCAGTGTAAAAAAAGCCACGCCTCCTCCTCGTCCTTGTCCGTGATAGGGGAACATTTAGTTTCCCAGCAGTGAGTCAGTGTTCCGCCTATCACGGACGTACTCTCATCCTCGTCCCACGAGGATGTCCATGATAGGCGGAACACTGAACACTGACTGCTGGGAAATTGAATGTTCCGCCTATCACGGATGAGGAGGAGGCGTGGCTTTTGTACAATAGATGAATGGCCGCCATCTGACTGCATGAAACGGGCTGATCAGGTATGCAGATCGGCACAGTGAGGCTTGCAATGGGCACAGTGAGGCATGCAATGGGCACAGTGAGGCTTGCAATGGGCACAGTGAGGCTTGCAATGGGCACAGTGAGGCATGCAATGGCTTGCAATGGGCACAGTGAGGCTTGCAATGGGCACAGTGAGGCATGCGATGGGCACAGTGAGGCTTGCGATGGGCACAGTGAGGCATGCGATGGGCACAGTGAAGCTCCAAATGGGCATTGTTGACCCTCTTTTCCACTTACAGTAGCTGCTGCATTTCCTACCCTAGGCTTATACTCAAGTCAATACGTTTTCCCAGCTTTTTGCGGTAAAATTAGGTGCCTCGGCTTATATTCGGGTCGGCTTATACTCGAGTATATACTATAGTTATAATCATATTTAGCAGTGGTCGCTTATGAGTGCTCCAAAATCTTCAGCTTTCCTATTCTCTCACAGCCCCCTGATCCTGCTTGGGGCCACTTTACCTCCCAATGACAGTAAATACAATGATCTCAGATCACATGCCACTCACCTTCTTCAGTCTCACAGCTTTATTAAGATATGTGGCAGAGATACTCCTTCCTGCTCTTCCCCTCTCACGTTTCATCCCTCTGCTGGGGCTTAAACTGGTCTTACACCTGTACAATTTTGTTCAATTGTTCAGACATTAAAGTATAAAAATCGCTCAACTGACCTTTCTATGGTGCCTTCATGGACTCGACTAATTTCATATCAATGTCTCCATTTTTGTAGAACCAACAGTCTACTTTTGGGTTAACTTCCTCAAGTGCGTGCGCATAAGACTTGTTACAATTTTTCTTAGCCGGGAGTGAATTTATTGAATTAGAAATTTGTTCATTCTTTTTAGATTCAACAAAAATCTTCCATCCTTGTTCAGGACCCTGAATTCACTATATCTGGTCAGTACACAGAACATGGAAATGCAATTATTTTAGTAAATAAAAACTGCTAAATACCTTTTGTCATCAGCAGTATATAGCAGTCTTGTGACATATATCAGTGTCCGGCTGAGCACTGGTTAAAGCTCGTATGAGACTGCATGACTCCTGACCATCTGTCTGGCAAGCATTGATTGGCCCTGTGCTGATCACATGCACCCTCCCAAAAAAACAAAAAACTGTCTAGCAATACACACCAAACTGAGCATGTGCAGAGTGCCCCTAAAACTCTGTACTATTAGCAGATGGAGAGGACAGCATCGAACAGGCCTTTTTGCACAATGCGCAGAATGAACCCCTTAGGTTCCACAGTGAGTATAACAAGCATGATTTACTGCATATACACACTGATTTTACTGTTGTGGGTTTAGTAACATTTTAACTCTAATGCCGTGTACACACGATTGGTTTTACCGATGAAAACAGTCCAATGGACTTTTCTCATCGGACAAACCGATCGTGTATGGGCCCCATCGCTCTTTTTTCCATCGGTGAGAAAAAATAGAACATGTTTTAAATTTATCCGATGGGAAAAAAAAACAATAGCAAATTCCGATCATCTGTGTGGAACTCCATCGGACAAAAAACACCCACGCATGCTCAGAATTAAGTCAACGCATGCTCGGAAGCATTGAACTTCATTTTTCTCGGCTTGTCGGAGTGTTTTACGCCACGGCGTTTGGGACGGTCGGATTTTTGACTGATGGTGTGTAGGCAAGACTGATGGAAGTCAGCTTCATCAGATTTCCGATGGAAAAATCCATCGGATTAGAATTCATACGAAAACCGATCGCGTGTACACAGCTTTAGATGATCAAATGAACGTTGGAAAAGGGACATCTTTTGAGCAAAATCCTACACGTGTAAGGCCAGCTTTAGTCTTAAGCCTAGTACACACGGGCTGAATGTTGCGAGGCATCGGCCGGTTCAATAGAAACCGGCAGACATTCGGCCTGTGTGTACGGCAGACAGTCCGACAGAACGGGCATGACCCTCATCCCCCACAGCTACTACCCTTTGTTCCACGTGACCTTCCCTTTTGGACTGTAAGCTCAAACGAGCAGGGCCCTCTGATCCCTCCTGTATTGAATTGTATTGTGACTGTACTGTCTTCCCTGATGTAAAGCGCTGTGCAAACTGTTGGCGCTATATAAATCCTGTATAATAATAATAATAATAATAATGAACGAAGACGGTCTACCGATCGGCATCCGATCAGCACTCTCAGAGATGACATGTGCATCCTGGCGGGAGGGCTCTACACAATAGCTGTAGAGATCACTGTACTAGCATAGCATAGTTAGTACAGAGGCTCCTACCGAGCTGTCAGTTTTTTTTCGTAAAAAAAAAAAAAAAAAGCTAGTAGTGTCTACCAGACTTTAGGGTGAATGAAGGTGAGCGGTATGTGGCCCGACATAATTGTAGGGGTTCCTCCTGGGTAAACCTGTTGTAGGTGCTCTGTGACCATCCTATACAGTATTTCAAATAACATACTGCAGTTGAAGGTGAAAGGGTGAAAGGGAAAGAGAGAGAAAGAAAGAGATAGGACAGGTAAGAACAAGAAAAGGGTAGAGAGAGAGAGAATAAATGAAAGAGACAAAACGAATACAACAATATGCTATTCTACGTAAATATAAGTAATAAACCGTCTCTTGGCTTATGCATAACTAAAATAATAAAATCGTTCAGTACGTTCTACATTATTGATACCCAGCTCTTCAGTATATGGGCCACCCTTTGCGCATAAGATTAAAACGGCATTGTGATCATCAGCAAAAACACTGAATTTAATAAATCATCTAATTAAAAAGCCGACCCTTCCGTATACTTTTTGGCCCATTTTCTAAGATGTACACTGCCTGTTCTTTTTTTCCTCCCAAGGACAAATAAATTAGTTTATGAGCAGTCTTTTTTTTTTCTTGCCTGTTGCAAAACTCATTCAGCATCTGTTCTCCTGGATAATATGATATGGCAGTATGCTCTTCCCATCATGGGAATCCCCAAACAATGTCATCAGCAACCATGGTGGTCCTCTGTCCATGTTAGAGAACACGCTAATGACTGAGATAAAAAGAATCTAGCGGAGTTTATTCTTACCACTTCCCACTGTCTGGGTACCGCTGGACGCAGGTGTTTTATTTCACGCGCTGCTCTCCTATTGGATGTGGGATCAGCAGTCCATCAATCACTGGTGCACCGATGCCCCTTTCCAATCGTTAGTGAGTAGTTACAAGCAACTGCAGAAGATATCCCTTCAGTAAATAAACAAATGACTCACTAAGTAGTGTTTATGGGCCGCTCAACTTGTTCACAGCCTGATAACGGTGAGGAATGTTATTGTAACATCTGGACAATAAAACAACCCGCATACCTCCCAACTGTAGAGAAACACAATCAAATATTTATATCTTGCCCTTTATTCTGTATTGGAACTGTTTTGCCTCTAGGACTCATTTCAGCTAGAATTTAGGAAGGGCACGAGCGTTTTACTTATTTATAATAAAGGTAGAGAGACGTACCAGTCAGGTTATGGTATGGTGGACTAAATGTCATTTGCCAAACCACTATGAAGGACGGCATGACCTTCCTAAAGGAAACCTTTTCTTAGAAAAACAGTATAATCGATAATCCAGAACAAGTATTCAGATTATATAAACTTCTGACTTTACTCTGATTTTCCTAATCTGCATACTTGTTTACGGGTCAGTAACTTCGAAAGTATTGAAGCTAAAAGTTTGGCATAATAGCCAGGCAACTAGGATTTCCAGAAGGAGATAAACACTACCAGCCTCAACGTTTCAGAAAAAAACTTCTTTAAAGCTGATCCCTGAGAAATAGCCAAATGTATCCTCCTGGTGACCGCCCCCCACTGCAATGGTTAATTGTTTGTTAAAGTTAAATAAAAAAAAATAATATTTTTTTTCCAATAAAATAACAAAAATGGTAATCTTACCTGCTCCGTGCAATGGTTTTGCACAGAGCAGCCCCGATGCTCTTCTTCTGGGATCCCCTGCTGGCGCTCCTGGCTCCTCCCCTTCGGTAAGTGCCCGCTTTCCATGAGGACACCCGTGCTTGCTCGCTCCCAAACCGCCCTGTCTGCGCCTATTGACACAGAGCGGGTGTCATGGATATGCAGTAATGTTTGTTTGCCATCTTACCTTCCTCTTCATGTGTTCACCTTAGAGGCCAGACTCTCTCATCTGGCTGCTTTTATAATCTCTCCTCCCAGTATGCTCCACCCCAGGCCCTATCAATAAACTCTATATTAACCTGTGCACTGCAAGTCTGGCTTTCTGATCAACATGTTTGTTAAAGGGGAGTTCCAGCCTTTTTTTATGTTTATTAAAAGTCAGCAGCTACAAAAAGTGTAGCTGCTGGCTTTTAATAAACAGACACTTACCTGTTCCACTGTCCAGCGACGCGACGCCCGGAGCCCTGCTCCTCTCCCCCCTTCCCTGCCGGTGCCTCTATTCATAGTGTGGGCACCCGGCCGTGACAGCTTTCGGCTTCACGGCCGGGCACTCACTGCGCATGCGCGAACGGCGCAGCACTCTCTGAGTGGACAGGCGATCGCCTGGGACCTGTCACGCCCCCAGGTGATTGGCTACAGGGAGGGGCCGCCCAAAAGGCGATATGACGTATCGCCTAGGCGACCCCAGGGCGGAAGGAGAAAGTGGGACAGGAAGTCCCACTCCTACTGAAGCCCCCACTCCCCCCCCAAAAAATTACATGCCAAATGTGGCATGTAAGGGGGCGAGGAGTGGATTAAGTGGAAGTTCCAAATTTGGGTGGAACTTCGCTTTAAGCATTGTGTGTTTGGGTTCCTGCCTGCCGTGTGCTACGTCTGTCTCTGTGTTACGATATTGGCTTGTTCTCGACTATCCCTGTCTGCTAGTGACCTTGACCTTCGTCTTGTCCTTCGTTTATCCGTGTCTGATTGTTGCCCTGACCTTACCTTTTCTCCTCACTATTCTTGTATCCTGTGCTGCTGCTTTTCCTCTATCCTCTTTACCCTACGGAGCGTGAGCTAGGGGACTCTGGGGGCCGCGACCTGGACCCAGCTGCAGCGTAGGCCATCCTTACCACTAGAGACTCTGGTGAAAACCTGCTGGATCTTAGACTCCACGCCCTGGGGAATCTTGGGCTCTAGCTCCCTGTGGATTCCTGTTGTGCTCCACTGGTTCCGCTTTCCACAACCACCCAGTGTCCCATCCGCAGCAGTCAGCCATAGGGTTCACTACCTTGTGGTGCACTCCTGACCCCCGATGGTGTGCATCTGTCCACAGGTGACCTGACAGTGGGCAGCTTGGGCCCACTCCCCTATCACTCAGCCCAGCATTAGATTGACAGCGGCGGGAGCCGATGGCTCCCACTGCTATCAATCTGCCCACGGAGGAGGGAGACAGCTGATGTATTACTTACCTAACCCCTGCTCCAGCTGGCTCTGGTGCTCTCCTTCTTCTCCCCAAAGACCCTAGACTTAAAGAGGAGTTCCATCCATTTCTGTGTTTATTAAAAGTCAGCAGCTACAAAAAGTGTAGCTGCTGACTTTTAATAAACACACACTCACCTGTTCCACGGTCCAGCAATGCGGCCGCCCAAAGCCTTGCTTCTCTCCCCCACCTGTCCGCAGGGCCTGCATTACTACTGTGGGCATCCAACTGTAACAGCTTGCGGCTTGGCAGCCGGGTGCGCACTGCATAAGTCGTGCTGCGCGTCCCGCATGGCTGTGCAATCTTTTGGGACCTGTGACGTGTCCCAGAAGATTGCAGGGAGAGAGGGGCTGGCTAGGGGGAGAGGAGGAGTAGCCTAGGCGGCCCAAGCGGAAGTGGGAGCTGGTTACCTGTTAAAACCAGGTACCCGCTGCTCCCCCCCCCCCCAAAATGAAATGCCAAATGTGGCATGTCAGGGGGTAAGAAGTACTTAAAGCGGAAGTTCCACTTTTGGGTGGAACTCCACTTTAACGAGCAGTTAACCCTTGCATTGCTGGGTGTGGGGCAGGGGGTACTGCAAGGGTAGATTTTGGCTAGTTCTTGAAGTTCAGGTTTACAGCTGAACTCCAGGAAAAGCAAATCATTTCCAAATATAGCAGGCATGTGCATTCTTACTTGCATCTTGGTGTGTTTTGTGTATTTCTTCAAGATTTGTGCAGTAATCCAGTGTGAAATTTTGTCTCTGTGAAGAAGCTTCCTGTAATAAAGACCAGTCAGTGCTGCTCTCTCCTTGTGCAGGGTGTCTGGTCTTGTCTCCGCCCCCTCCTGTAGTTTTCTGCTGGTAGCCCGTAGTGGGTGGGGCTTCAGGGCCCCTCCCACTGCTCTGCTTTCTGCACAGACCATGTACGGCACAGTTATGATGTCACCACTGTTTTTGTGAGGTACTAACTGGGTTTGCAATGGCATTTGATGCACACAACGTGTATTTATACCCTTTGTGGCTATTGAGGAATAATGTACATTTCAATTAAAGTTCAGTTCCTAGTGTAGCGGGGGTCCTAAATTGAGGTTATGTTATGCCAAATTTAGGGGTGACTTGAGAGATAGTTGGCTCAAGTCTTTCAATTACTGGACTCTGCCTTGCTGCTGTTTCACCTGGCTTGCAGTTCACCTAAGTAGTATGGGTGGCGCTGTCACTTGTACTCGGGGTTGAACCACAGGTGTTGGAGTGGCGATTTGGTGTCCTCTCTCGGCAGCCGTGCGGTGGGCAGGGTCGACCTGATGTGCATGCTGGGAGAGGATACAAAAGGGGCGGACGCCATTGTTCAGGAAGAGATCCGGGGACCTGTACCCGAGGGAACCTGCAGGTTCGGGAGTCGAGTGTGTGGCCTTCCAGGCCATGGGGCCACGTACGCCTCAGTTCCAGGCACCTTTAGTCCTGGGACTGCAACTTCAGCCCTGGGCCCAGCACCTTTAGCTGGAGCCCACTTCGGAAGGAGGAATCTCAGGGTGCTGCCTTGCGAGGAGACCCGTTCTTGGATGAGGAGGCTGGGGGAGGACCGTTCCGAAGGACTGGTGAGAAAGTCACAGTGAAGGAAGGGGCCCAGTGACTCTCCAGGGGGGATGTCATTCATCCGGAACCCAGGGGCCTAACAATCTGGATCATCGGGAGGTTTGGGACACCATAGATCCTGTGGCAGAGGATTTCCTAGACGTAGCTATTAGGGATCTAGATTGACTGTTCGAGCTGCACGCCGGCTGCTAGCACCATTGGTGGCTATCTGGGTGAGCTATACCCACTCAGGACTGAGTGGAGATGATGTCAGAAGTGCCTGAGTGCTGTCTATCCTCTAACACCTTTCTCTCTTCATGCAAAGAAAATAAAGCTCTACGTTGGAGTGATATACTGGTGTTGACCTTGGAGTTACTTGGGGCATAGAGACTTTGTCCTTGCACACTGAGGACAGAAACCAACTTTAAGGAGAACTTCGCTGCAAGACCCGTAGGTGAAACAAGTGTGCTTAACCTCTGCAAACCAGAGGGTACAGGCATGGTGGCACTTCGCGCCTATTCCTCCTGTTAGTGAGCCAAATAGACGGGAGGAATAGGGTGAGGGTGTTACTTTGCTTCACTGTGTCCATGTGCATGCCTCACTGTGTCCATGCCTCACTGTGTCCATGCCTCACTGTGCCCATGACTAGACTGACGTTTAACATGAGGTCCTAAACTTAGTGATGCGCGGTTAGAGGGAGGGGCTGCTGCTGATGGGGGCGGAGGACAGGAAAAGCTGCTAGCTCCGTGAAGCCCGCAAAGCTCCCTCAACATGGATAGTGCGAGGACATGACCCGGTCCTGGATCTCCCCCTGGAACTCTCCCTAGCGAGCTCCCCCGCAACAAGAAAGTAAGAGCTGCATAACCTGCAAGACCCTCTTCTGTTCTGTTCTTCGGAATCTCCTGACTCCTGATTCACGGTAACACAGTAACACAAAGGAACACAAAAGAGGTGTAGTAGAAATACTGTTGCTTTTTTTTTTTTTTTCGATTCAAAACTACCGCCTCATCACCGCATCACCGCCGCATTGCGGCAGCCTTACCTGTGAGAGAGGAGTGGCCATCGCGGCAGTGCCCTGTAGCCTTGTAACCCGTTCGTCCACCAGCCCGCACGTCTATTCGGCCCGCAGTACGGTGTGAGGGGTCCCGCAAGACCTGGGTTTGTATGCTCTGTAAGCTTGAAGGAGGCTCGACAGGTGATTGGCTGCAATGACTTGTCCCGGGAGTTTGGGATTCCAAGAGCCCTGATGGACGCTCCCCCCTCTCATCCCCCCTTCCACCCCCGGTGTCTCTCCTTGACATGCAGTGACGCTTAGAGCAGAGTGGAGCGAGAGAACAGGGGGAGCGGTGGAGGATAGGGGAAAGCTGTGAGGGATGACTGGGGGCTACAGTGAGGCATATAAAGTACAGAAGTACAGAGGCAAACGAAACATATGAAGCAATAAGAAGCAAACAAAGCAATAGATATGGCAAAAGTTATGTGTTGATGTGTTTACGCGCTATATGTGTTTATGTGCTGACATTATTATAGCAGAGACCCCGCGGACATAAAGGGAAGAAATGGCAAAAAAAAAAAAACACACAGGAGGGAGCGAGCTGAAGCGAAAGGAGAATTGCGCGGTGGTGGAGGGGGAATTGGACAAGATTAGGGGGGACGCTGGTGGAGTAGAGGGTACTCGTAATTTACTATCCAGCAGAAGCTTATTAGACAAAAGAGAAAATAAAAAAAATAAAAAATTTACTTTCAGCAACTAAATACTCTTACCTTCGTGTCTTTTAGTCTTTAAATTTAATGTTGGATTAAGTTGGACTAAGTTGGATTAGTGGAATCCTTTCTTCCTGTCTCGCGACTCCCTTTGACTTCAACTTCCATAACCATGCACCACTTATAGTACCTTAGTACCAATTCCACTCATAGTACTAACATCATTAAAGAATTAGCGAATATTATAATTATCATTACTCTCAGAGATAGGAAATGGGTCAACTCCCTGACCTTAATAATCATCATAAGTGACGGCATGAAATAAGAAATCAGATACGGCAAACCGAAGCAACCAAAGGGTGAGTCACTCCTCTATTTGTATATGTACATTTATTGAACTGAATTGAACTGAATGCTTTAAAGGAAAGAAAAAGAGTTCAAGAAACGGTATGACCGAATATTAACCAACATTGACTACTTACCCTGAATCACTAGGATATTGTCTCTAGGTCTATACTGGAACATTGTGCCTCAGTGTATCACTCAAGGAAATTTTTTTTATTTTATTTTTTCCTTTGCTTTATTATTATTACTTTTGGCTTATGGTTTTGTAGCTCGCGCTTGTACATTTCTCCTACATGGCTTCTGACTAATGCTTGGTAACCGCCAACCCTGAAAATCAAGCTATCTTTATAGTATTGATAGAACAAAGAAGGAGGGTTCTTTTTCTGAGGTAACAGGTGGGATTTAATACAGAGATCTATATAATACGCAAAAACAGGGAGGAGAGAGGAAAAAAAAAGCAAGAATGATGAGGGGTAGGCAGTTAAGGGGCGCAACGGCTAAGCTCCCAAAAACAATCGCAAGCCCGAGCTCTATTAAAAAATTCATGACACAAGAAGTTTCCAAAGACAGTCCTGGGAAATCGACACTGTCAAATAGGAGGACATCTGAGGGCCTACAGAAATCAAACACGAGAAGACATTCAGAATACATGGAGGCAGATATCCCTATTACAGCAGAAGAAGAAGAGGAGGTAGATATTGTAGAGAGTCAACAAAAAGACCAACTGCCTACCAAAAGGGAAATTGTGGAGATGTTTGCTAGAATGGAAACAATTATTCATAAAATGGAGAAATCGCTTAAAGGGGAAATATCGCTAATACACGAAGATATGAATCATTTACTGAGGAGAGTTGAAGAAGCGGAGGAAAAAATGGAGGCACAAGCAGTGGAAGTTAAGGAACTAAAGGGGCAATTGGAAGATATACAGAAACAGCAAATGTATATGAAATACAGACTTGAAGACCAGGAAAACCGTAATAGGAGAAAAAATTCGAGGATACGAGGTTTACCGGACCAACAATTGGAAGATCTACAGGAAAAAATGGATAAAGTGTTTGGACATATGCTAAATAAGAACACAACAGAAAAGATAAAATTTGAAAGAATTCATAGGATCAGGAAACCCGTTGGTCTAGCCGGAGATACCCCAAGAGACATAATCGCGCGATTTCATAATTATCAAGATAAAGATCAGGTTCGACAAAGTTTAAAATCGAATGTTCCGGCCAAGTACGAGGATACCACGTTACACATATACCCGGACCTGGCTGGAGAGACATTGAATAGGAGAAGAATTTTAAAACCACTATTAAGACTCAGGAAATCCAATACTTTTGGGGCTTCCCAGCGTGTCTAGTGGGACGTAAGGAGGGTCGCTTTGCAGAGGGCGCTCCTAACTTTTGTAAAAGACTAGACATTACTGAAATCGATATTTCAGGATGGTGGGAAAGAGAACATAGGAGGAAGACAACGGACAATCAGATCTGGAATTCAAAATCCAGGAAAAAATAATAATATGTAGTATCACTTATAAAAAAAAATCAAAAAAAAATCTAGGAAGATGGGTAATTAGGAGGAGAGTTGGGAGTTGCTGAGACTGGGTAGACGAGAGGGGGGTTAAGGTTGGGAAGGGATGGGGATAGAAGAAATATAGTTGAGGGGGGAGCGGAACGGGCACCGGGGACCCCCGTTTGGGGAGCAGCTGTGCTTGATCCGGCGCCAAAAGTTAGGGCTCAACCTCTAGGGGGGAGAATCCGTAGGGCCAGATGAAGAAGGAGGGCCACGGATTAAGGGGCTACGGGGAAGCTCCAAGACCCCAAAAAGGGGGGGAGGGGGATAGGGACGGGAGGAGGGGAGGGGGGTGGCGAGGGATGGGGGGGTGGTAGATGATGGGAGAGGGGTGGGATAGGACCGAGGGGGAAGGTGGGGAGGGTGGACCTCTAGGTAATAATTTTGAGAGAATTAGCTCTTCCTGTTTAGCAGGATCACCCTAGGAATATCAAATGCCTAAAATGAGTATAATCTCATACAATGTAAGGGGGTTAAACGCTCCCATTAAGAGGGCAAATATTATTGGAGAACTAATTTCATTGAAAGCGGATGTTGTTTTCCTACAAGAGACCCATTTTCTTATAGGCTCAAATCGTCAAATTATCACAAAAGCGTACCCCTTGTGGTACTATGGGGACTCACCTCTAAGTAGAGCTAAAGGAGTGGCCAAAAGGTTTGCCATGGGGACCCGGTTTACCTTACACGAGAAGAAGGAGGACCCCGAGGGGAAATATTTATTCTTAAAGGGAGAATTGAATGGAGCTGAGGTCTCACTGGCAAACGTATATGGTCCAAATAAAAAACCAACTCACTATTTAATGAAGATTATAGCTGAATTTATGGGTTTTAAGAAAGGGGGGGCCATATTAGCTGGAGACTTTAATGTATGTTTGGAGCCAAATATTGATAGTACGTCACATGCAAGGGGGACTGGAATGGCCCAGAGGAATAAATAAAATAAAAAATGCATCAACACCAACTAGTGGACGCATGGAGATCACAACATCTAAAGCAACGGGATTATACATTCCACTCCCCAGTGCATGGGACATACTCAAGAATTTATTATTTTTTAGTAGAGCATCGATTATTGGATACAGTAGAAACTAATATTGGCATTACAACATTCTCAGACCACGCACCAATAACACTCCAATGGAATATTGGGGAAGCACAAAAAAACAACAACGACTGGAGGTTGAACGAAGAATTATTATTGGACAAAAACATAAGCCAGAGAATAAAAGAAGAACTAGATAATTTCTTCAGAGAGAATAGTACAGAGGTCATGTCAGAGGCCATAGTCTGGGAAATTCATAAAATCTATATCCGGGGGATATTAATAAGGGAGGGTGCGGTAAAAAAGAGAAAGACGCAGGAAAAAAAAAACAAACATTATTAATGAAAGAGATCTCCGAACTGGAACAGCAATATAAGAAAACTAGAGGGAAAGAACACTTATTAAGCCTCAATATTAAAAAAGCGGAGTTAAGAGAGGTTTTTGAACAAGAAACCCGGATGGTCTATAACCAAATTAGGAAAGAGAGATACCGATGGGGCAATAAACCAGGGAAGTACTTGGCGAAAATATTAAAAAAGAAAAAAAACGTTAATTATATAGAGAAAATACAAACAAAAACCGGGGAATTAAGATACAAAACACCGGAAATAGCTAAATCCTTTCAAGAATATTATAGTCAGTTGTATTCAATTAACACTCTGGACACAAAAGAAGAGATTAAACAAAAAGGGGAGAAAACTAAAGCCTATATTAAGGAGATCGACCCAGATAAAATACCCGAAGATAAAATAGATTTTTTAGAAGCTCCTATAAGAGAGGAGGAGATTAAAAAAATTATCCAAGAACTACGAAATGGGAAAAGCCCAGGTTCAGACGGTCTGACGATACTATATTACAAAAAATATATAGATCTATTAACCCAGAAAATGTGTTCTTATATGAACAGGATAGGTGTAAATTGGGAGATGCAAAAGGAGGCACTAGAAGCCATAATAACTATCATCCCAAAAGAGGGTAAAGATACCACGTTATGTTCCAGTTTTAGACTGATCTTACTCTTAAATATAGACACTAAATTCTTCTCCAAGATCCTAGCTAATAGGATGAAAACTATTATGAAAGATGTTATACATCTAGATCAAGTCGGATTTATTCCAGTAAGGGAGGGTAAAGATAATGGAATAAGATCGCTCTTGGCCATTCAGAAAATCAAAGAAAGTGGGGCCCCAGGACTACTCCTGTCAATTGATGCAGAGAAAGCCTTTGACAGGGTAGACTGGGGCTTCATGCAGTCAACATTAGAGGCAATAGGTCTAGGATCCAGAATGAGTAACGGGATTAAATCCTTATATAATAAACCCTCAGCGAGAGTTAAAGTAAACGGGACACTATCTGCACCGTTTATGATGAGGAATGGCACTCGACAGGGATGCCCTTTGTCACCGCTACTGTTTGTGATTGCGTTAGAACCCTTATTAAGGAAGATTAGGCGGAACACGGAAATAAGAGGGATAACGGTAGGTGACGAAGAGCACAAGCTCGCGGCTTATGCGGACGATATTTTGTTCTTCATTACTAACCCCAAAATAACCCTACCCAATATTCTAAAGGCTCTTAATGAGTTTGGTTGAGTTGTCTAACTTCAAAATAAATTGGACTAAATCGGAAACATTAAGCATTAATATCCACAAAATAGATAGGTGTATATATCAAGAAGCTTTCAGATTCAACTGGGGGAAAAAAGCACTCTCGTACCTTGGAATTAAACTAACTGTTAACACCGAGACAATTTATAAAGATAACTTTATCCCATTATTAAATGAAATTAGGCTAGAACTAAATAAAATCGCACCGGGGCAACTATCATGGAGTGGGAGAATAGGAATCCTTAAGATGATCATTCTTCCCAAAATAGTCTATAAAATGCAGATGTTCCCGATCCCATTACCACGGGCCTTGTTTGAAAAATTACAATCATTATTTTCGGTCTTCACCTGGCGCGGGAAAAAAACACGTACCAAGTGGACATTACTGACAAAAGAGAAGGGCCGAGGGGGACTGGGGACACCTGACATTAGAAATTATTACAACGCGATAGTAATAGCGGGGTTAATGGAATGGGCCAATGACAGTACAGAGAAGAGTTGGGTGAACATGGAAGGGATAATTAGCAAAATGTCACTAGGGAAGGTTATATGGATACCGGCACAATACCGAGAACTGGGCACAAATACACATGATATCACCAGAAACGCACTAAAAATTTGGGATAAGATACACAAAAAAGAAAATTGGCAGTATAATTCACCTCTTATACCATTAAAGGACACAAATTATTTCATACCAGGAAGGGAAAAAAAATTCTGGAAAATGGATCTTAAAAGAAAATGCACAACTAAAAGATGTTATGGTCCAAAATAAATTAATCACATTTCAGGAATTAAAAAAAAAAAACGGAATGGAGACTGATTGATGAATGGCGGTACACCCAGCTAAAACATTTCTTCGAAAGACTACCTAAACCTATTAGAGCCAAAGAAAATTTAAGACCGTTGGAGAAAATATGTGAGAAAAAGGGGAAGAAAGGAGTTGTTTCGAAGATTTATAAGATCTTAAATAATATAAAAAAGCCGGAGGTAATTCCATTCATCAAGAAGTGGGAAGAGGAATTGGGATCACAAGTCCAAGAAAGGGAGATTAAACAAATGATTAATAGGGTTCACTCAACTTCGGTGAATTGTAATATAGTTGAAACTAATTATAAATGTCTCGTTAGATGGTACCTAACTCCGGATAAGATGCACAGATATGCTATGGGAAAGTCGCAGTTGTGTTGGCGGGGGTGCCAGGAAATTGGGACGATGGCCCACATATGGTGGACATGCCCTAAAATTAAAACATATTGGAATGAGATAAGGAGAACCATTAGAGATATAACCAACATAGAAGTACCGGACGATCCGTGGGGATGTCTATTACATGGGATTCGGATGCCTAATAAATTATACCTTAGAAGTTTAATCCCACAACTACTAAACACAGCTAAGAGCCAAATCCCTTTATATTGGCAAGATCCGGATAGCCCTAATCGGAAGGGATGGTGTAATAAATTAGACGAAATCCATAGTTTGGAATATCTAAGATCTAGTGACAGGGACTCAATAGAGGTATTCGAAGAAAAGTGGAAGGCGTGGATAGCCTATAAGTATACTATTGGCTATGCAGAGATAATGGGTGAATAATATAATATGATAATATAAAACAGAATGAAAACAGAAGTAGTCATGTTATAAGAAATAGGTCAGGGGTAGGGGGGAGGGAGGGTATTATAAGAAGGGGACTGTATTATATCTCATGTTTTGTATGTAAACCAATAAAGAAATAATCTTAAAAATTTGGAGTACCACAAATGATGCGAATCTAAAAGCAGAGACGAGATTAAGGAATAAAACCATGAGCAAGTCTCTTGTTATGATTAAGTCTGAGTGGTAAAGAAGAAAAAAAAACATGGGAGTCTATGGAAGGGGTGCCCGGCTTTGTAAAATCTGTGCTCCCCGGCCCTAAGTCCCCCAGACAACAAACTTTGCACACTTGTAGAGGAAGAGTGGGGCTACATGTGTGCCAAGTTACGGCCGGCCGGTACCGGGTCCTCAAAGTCCGGGAGATCAGGTGCAAAAAGGTGACTCGAGTATAAGCCGAGGGGTGCATTTTCAGCACAAAAAAATGTGCTGAAAAACTCTGCTTATACTCGAGTATATACAGTAGTTGTATATAAAATGCACTATTTATCATTCAAAAAGTGTTTTGCAAGGCTAAACCTTTCATCCAATTTCTAAATTGCTGCATTTGTAAATTCCAGAAGCCAATATAAAGCACTAGTGGTAAAAAAAAAAAGCTCTTGTGGGTTTGACTAATCATAATTTTTTTTTGTGCACCTGCTGAGCAGGAGGGCCGGAAGTCCTACCTTATTGCTGACATTTGTGAGCCTTGTGCAGTGCTGCCGGCATTTACTTTTTTTTCTCCCTGCAGCTTCACTGCAGGGGGATCATCTAGGATCTGCGCTCCCAGCTGTCTGTGACCCGTGTGCCTCTTTCCTCACAGTGCTGCCAGTTTCACACAGGGAGGTTATTTCAGGATGGTGAAAGGGGGGCTCATCATCCTGTACAAACAGACCATCCTGAACGAACACAGTGAGCGATTATTACCGATCGCTCACTGTGGGGGGTGCAGATATTGCCTCTGTGCCACTCAGTGACGGCTGATGCTCGAAATTTTTGGGGGCGCAAACAAACTGAAAAATTCTGGGGAAAAAAAACATCAATTGCAGCCTCACTGTGCCCATCGAATGCAGCCGCTGTGCCCATCAAACGCAGCTGCTGTGCCATCAAACTCAGCCGCTTCGCCATCAAATGCAGCCACTGTGCCATCAAACACAGCCACTGTGCCATTAAATGCAGCCGCTGTGCCATCAAATGCGCCATTGTGCCCATCAAATCCCGCCACTGTGCCATCGAATGCCACCACTGTGCCCCATCAAATGCTGCCACTGTGCTCCATCAAATGCTGCCACTGTGCTCCATCAAATGCCGCCACTGTGCCCATAAAAAGTTGCCCCTGTGACCCCCCTGCCCGCTCGCCGTCTGCCCGGCACTTACCCTACCTCGGTAGCAGGTCAGGCAGCGGGTGACGGCGGCGAGCTGCGGGACCTTGCAGCGGGTCAGACAGTGGCGGGCTGTGTCCTCCATGCATCTCCTCCCCTCCTCCTGATAGGCGTCCAATTGCAGCGCCTGTCCGATCAGCCAATCAGGTGACAGGTATCAGACCCGCGTGACCTGATTGGTGGAGAGGCGGTTCAGTGTTAGAAAAGCGAATGTTCATTCGCTTTTATAACACACCTGGGTGGACTCCGAGCACAATGCTTTGTGCTCAGAGTTTACCTTTTTTGAAGCCTATGGCTCTAATCAGGTGCTTCAAAAATACACCCCCGCTGCTGTAATTCAGGCGCCCGGCGTCCGAAAAGGGGCCAGACCCCTGAATAGGGGGTGGCGGCGGAGGCCATGGATAGATTCATGCAATGCATGAATCTATCCATTAGTCATAGAGGGGGTGGCTGGAGAGAGGGGGCCAGTGTGCCCTTAATGGACGCACCGTCCACTGGTGCCACTAGTCACTTGAATGGGTCTTGTTTGACTTGTTCGGCCCACTCTCTCCGCCCACCCCCTCTATGACTATGCAAAACATGATTAAAAAAATAAATAAATACATTTACAGTTTACATACATTTAATGGCAGTGTAGTGCAAGAATTTCTTTATCGAGGCAAAAGTCACATATGTCTTGGTCATGGAACCCCGCTTAGTTCCCAAACGTCATACTGCAGTGTTTGTGATTTCTCCATGGTACAATAAACAATCCTTTCAAAGAGGAAGGTGTGCTGGCAAACATATCACATTGCAGAATGTCTCACTCCAGTGCCTCCTAGGCTTACATCAAGTATGACTATTTCCTAACAATGGAGACTGATGCCTCATACACAAGACCAGTTTTCCCGTGGGGAAAACTGCCATGACAGCTTTTGGCTAAGAAAACCGGCCGTGTGTATGCTCCATCGCGTGTGTGTGCTCCATCGCAGTTTTCCCGACAGGAAAACTGCGGGGGAAAAAAAGAGAAACAGCTCTCTTTTTTTCCGTCAGGAAAAAATCCTGCTGAGAAAACTGGTCGTCTGTATGCTTTCCCGAGGGGAAAAAAAATGTGCATGCTTGTAAACAATTTGACGCATGCGTGGAAGCATAGAACATCATTTTGTTGGCTCGTCGTAGTCTTTGACGTCACCGCGTTCTTAGCATTCAAAAGTTCAGTGGTCTTTTGTGTGACTGTGTGTATGCAAGGCAGGCTTGAGAGGAATCCCGGCGGGAAAAAGGTTGTTGTTTTTTCTGCCAGGAAAACTGGTCGTGTGGACGAGGCATAAGAATGTCACCCTGCCATCCCGTAAATATGAAGCCCAGTGCCCAAGCAACCTACAGTAGTGCATGGCTCTACAAAGAAGTTAGAACGTATCTATGCTTATATAAAGAGTTTGAGCCGGCTTCAGGAGGGTTTCAGGTAATGTTGGAGTGAGCGATTCTGATGTGAGAAGTATATGATGAAAACCTATGCTGTCAGTTTCCTATTGCTAATTTTTACAGTCATTTTACTCTATCCACACGCTCACTTTAATGAAAGAGTGTACAGATGGGACCAGTCCCACTGACAAATGCCATATAAAATTAGGAAAAAATGATGAACTTGGGTCATTTTACCCAGATGTCATTTTCTAACCAGCAGAGGAAAACAGCAGCAGGGGTTCCCCAGAGTCCGGGATACATTACTCCAAATCTCAACATTCATTGTAGTACAGTTAAGCTGATACAGGAGCAATGCAGGTTTCATATATTCTACTACAGCAAGTTTGTCTGTTTCACATCCTATTATTTGAAAACCGCAGCTGGAATCTTATTGGCTGTTTGCTGTAGGCCAGTGGCAGTCCACTTTTGTGATATACTGGGCCTTACGTGTGGCCCCTGAAATCACCAAAGGACCGCACATAATATTCAGTGAATGCAATGCTGCAGCAGCTGTCAGAGACTGCAGACATGCTGCAGGAGATGGTCAATGACTACAGGCTTGCCTCAAGAGATAGTTGGAGACTGCAGACATGCTAGTTAATACTACAGGCTTGCCATAAGAGATAGTCAGACTGCACACATGCCGCCAGAGATGGTTAATGACTATGGGCTTGCAACAAGAGACAGTCAGAGACTGCAGACATGCTGTCGCAGATGGTCAATGACTACGGCTTGCCTCAAGAGATAGTTGAAGACTGCAGACATGCTAGTTATTGACTACAGGCTTGCCATAAGAGATAGTCAGAGACTGCAGACATGCTGTCGGAGATGGTCAATGACTACGGGCTTGCCACAAGATATAATCAGAGACTGCAGACATGCTGCAGGAGATGGTCAAAGGCTGCAGACATGCTGTCGGAGATGGTCAATGACTACGGGCTTGCAACAAGAGATAGTCAGAGACTGCAGACATGCAACAGAAGATGGTCAAAAACTACGGGCATGTCTCAAGAGATAGTTGGAGACTGCAGACATGCTAGTTATTGACTACAGGCTTGCCATAAGAGATAGTCAGAGACTGCACACATGCTGCAAGAGATGGTCAATGACTACGGGCTTGCAACAAGAGACAGTCAGAGACTGCAGACATACTGTCGCAGATGGTCAACGACTACGGGCTTGCAACAAGAGATAGTCAGAGACTGCAGACATGCCACAGGAGATGGTCAATGACTACAGGCTTGCCACAAGAGATCATCAAAGACTGCAGACATGCTGCAGGAGATAGTCAATGACTATGGGCTTGCCACAAGAGATAACCAGAGACTGCATACACGCTGCAGGAGAAGGTCAATGACTATGTGCTTGCTACAAGAGATAGTCATAGACTTTAGACATGCTGCAGGAGAAGGCCAATGACTATGGGCTTGCTACAAGAGATAGTCATAGACTTTAGACATGCTGCAGGAGATAGTCAACCACTATGGGCTTGCTACAAGAGATGGTCAAGAACTGCAGACATGCTGCAGAAGATGGTAAGAGATTGCAGACACGCTGCAGGAGATTTTCAGAGACTGAGATCATTTGGTGCAGGAAAGGTCAGTCTTCAGCTTGGTGAATCCCATCACAGGAAAGGTGAGTATACATACACAAGGTTAAGCTTACACAAGGGAGAGCTTATGTTATGGGTATTATGAAACTAAAGGTGGCCTTTTGGTTTGGTATTTTAACAAAATACTTGTTTTTCTCTTTTTTTTTCATCCTTGCTGATCTCCTGCATCCTTTATGAAGCCACTTCTTTCTTATATGTATTTGCGCCAGTGATGGCTTTTCTCAGGTTGGTTTTGAGCGACTACAGAATGCCTGCATAATATGTAGTGAAATAGCCACTTGTAATCTCCATCAGTAGCCCACTCATGTGACAGGGTGACAACAGAGCAGCACAAGTGGGAGACAGGAATAGTGTGATCAGCTTATCAGAGGGAACTAATGAACAAGACCCTTCATTGCAGGATCATTAGGTATTATTTAAAGCTACAGTTACTGGGCACATCCATGTGGCCACAAATGTGTCGCACAGCGTACATTGGGAGTCCTAGGTGCAGCGCACAGCCTGCTGCCAGCAGCCTGACGAAGCCAATGACAGGCTGATATCTGCACATCCATGTGCTACTTGTGTACAGGGCCATATGTACACAGTTGTATTACCTTTTATAGCTTTCACTAGATCTGGTATTTTTGCACTTCCTCTAATAGGGTGACAACGCTGTTCTTTCTTCAGTAAAATTGCGTAAAAACAAAAACTGCTTTATTATTGCTAGTCATGGGCCACATTATATATGTCTTTCCTTTTAATTTGGCCATAGTTCCACTTTAACTGTTGTAGAATCTTTACATTCATGCTTTCAGTCACATAGGGAGTTTTACCGCAGGGAATTCAAAGCTCTGGAAAGATTATGAAAGCCCCACGGTTCACGGTTTCCACAGCAATGTGACAACTGACAGTTGGCAAGAGATTAACAATACCCGACTTGCCCTAACAGTCAAATAAAAGCAACGTACATCACTCAGAGCAAGCAATAAAATAAAAAAAACGCACAAAAAAAACAAAACAAAACACAGATACTACATAATCAACCATTCAATGTATCTGGAAGGAAGGAATTCAGTGACTAAGCAATGTTCTGAAAAAGCAATGCTACATTAGACACGGGACTAACTTTTGAGGTAAGTACTTAAACAATATACATTTATTAAACACAATCCAGGGAATTAACTAAATTCTATGCACCGTTATAAAGTGCGCAGGATACTGACAGAAGTGGCATGCATCACATTAATTAAGTGAAAATAGAAAATGAAAATTGAAAATAAAAAACTGAAATAGAAACTGACACAGGTGGAGCGGACAGTCCTGAAACAGGTCTATCTGCACTGGTTTCTATTTCAGAGTGAAAAAGAAACTAGTGCTGGACAGGTGTGCACCTAATTCACATAGGGAGTGCAGCAGTTTTCCCATATAGAAAACTGCTGCAGATTCCCACCAGGTGTGACCTTGTCGTACAGGATGTGGGATGGCAGCAGGCAGGTCACATCCCTCTCTGCCCGTGCAGTCATCACACTACACAAGCAGAGCTTGCAGGGTTATAGTGGTAGTAACCCTTGGAATTTTATTTTTACCTACAGGTAAGCTTATAATAAAGCTTACCTGTAGGTTATAATGACTAGTTCCTAATATTTCCTAACCAGCGCATGTGCTCATACCCATGTCGTTCCTTTAGAGCTGTGTGCTGTGGCCGAGACTCCCGTACGCAAGATCAGTTTGTTGTGTTGTGCAGAGTGTTTTTGGTTTCCTGAACCTTTTTTTGGAATAAAGGCTTTTTAACCGGAGTGCTGCATCCAGAAGATCTTCCTTTCTTTCTTCAATTGCACTTGCATTTGCCTGCACCCTTGGTTGCTGGGAGGAGGTAATTCCAGGGACTTCCACACCTGAGCGGCTCCCTTCCTTCTATGCCCGGGAGTGATGTCATCGCGGCTCGGCCAGTCAGACGCCCGGAGTGACTGAACTTGAAAGGAAGATCAGATGAAGATGGAAGCCTCTGCAGTGGTGATAGCACGCCACTGGAGGGCTTAGTTTTAAGGTAAGTTTTTCATAATGTGCTAGTATGCAGTGCAGACTAGCACATTATAATTATTGCCTTGCAGGTTTTTTACTATTGCTTTAATATGCTCCTCCTCCCTCCACTATGAGCTGAGCAGAACGTATATAATGACAGAGAGATTGGGGCATGCAGCTCTAGCTTTCCATTCTCAGTGCTTTGTGCTGTATCTGTCACAGCCCAAGAACAGATCACTGTTATCTGCTCCGTTTTTTATGTTTAGAATAGTGGTGCACTGTGCTTTGTAGTACCATGCTTTGTTACTTCCCCCCAATATGTTCATGTTTAGAAATCCTTATTTTTAATTTGATTACAGGTCACAGTCAAAGCAGAACTTCACCCTAAAGGGGAAATTCCGCTTAATGCCCCCTTACTTCCCTCCTATTGTTGGCACTTGTTTCGGGGGGGCAGGTACCCCCTCCCACTTACGGGGGGGGCAATTAACCAGAAGTTCTCCCCCTCCCCCCCAACCTTATGGGACATGTCACAGGTCCCAGAAGGCTGCAGGACCATTCACAAAGCACACCACAGCTCCCGCATACCCAATGGGCAGCCGACTATGAAGCCGCAAGGAATCACAGCCGGCTGCCAACAGTAAACGTGCAGGCACCAGGGACCTAAAGACTGCGCTGCTGGACCCCTGGACAGGTGAATGTCCTTTTATTAAAAGTCTACAGTATTTGTAGTTGCTAATTTTAATTTTTTTTATCAAAAAGACTGAAGAACCACTTTGTGTAAAAAGACTATTTGATCCTGTCGTCTCTGATCCTCCCTTCTTCCACTGTCCCCAATCCATCTCTTCATAAGACAGAGCCTTTGTAGTCACTCTGCACATGCTCAGTTTGATATGTATTGCTAGAGAGTTTTTTTTTTTTTGGGAGGGTGCATGTGATCAGCACAGGACCAATCAGCACTGTCCATATAGAGGGTCAGGGGTCCTGCAGCCTCAAAGGACAGTCAGAGTAGAATCATAACTCCTCCTACAAGCTTTAACCAGTGCTCGTCCGGACACTGATTGAAGTCACAAGGCTGCTATATACTGCTGATGAGAAAAGGTATTTAGTAGTTTATATTTACTAAAAAAATTGCATTTCCATGTTCTGTGTACTGTGGGAGACCAGATATAGTGAATGCAGGGTCCTGGGTTTAGTGACACTTTAAGGTGATACAATACCCCACCTTTTGATTGCTGTCTCCCCATTGCTCGCTATTGTCCCACATACGATCAATGGAGAGGCATCATTTAAAACATGGGTGCTCAACCTGTGGCCCTCTAAATGTTGCAGAACTACAAGTCCCATGAGGCATTGCAAGGCTGACAGGTACAAGCATGACTCCCAAAGGCAAAGGCATGATGGGACTTGTAGTTTCGCAACAGCTGGAGGGCCACAGGTTCAGCACCCATAATTTAAAAGGTGGAACTAAACCCATGTTTCCCAAAAGAGCTAAATTCAAGGCATTCTGTAAATAACAACTGTCAAGCCGTGAAATGTCTGGTGTCATACATGATCACATGTGCAGCAGCATAGCAACTACAGATCAAACAGAGGCCAATATGACAGCTTCCTTGGCTGTAAAGGATGGGAGGGTTTAGTTCCACTTCAACTGCTACTTTTATTTAGAGTGATACAAACATAATTTGTTTAGTTTTAAAGTTGACCCGACCTCTACAATGTACCCCATACTCATTCACATAGGGTGGGGGGCCGGGATCTGGGTGCCCCCTTATTAAAAGGGGCTCTCAGATTCCAATAATCCCCCCGCCCGCAGACCCTGACAACCAACGGCCAGGGTTGTCGGGAAGAGGCCCTTGTCCCCATCAACATGGGGACAAGGTTCTTTGGGGTGGGGGGGCTGCAGGGCGCCCCCCTGCCCTAAAGCACCCACCCCCCCATGTTGAGGGCATGCGGCCTGGTACGGTTCAGGAGGGGGGGGCGCTCGCCCGTCCCCCCTTCCTGACCAGCCGGGCTGCGTGCTCGGATAAGGGTCTGGTATGGATACTGGGGGGAACCCCGTACCATTTTTTTTTTTGGTGTGGGGTTCCCCCTCAAGATCCATACCAAACCGAAGGGTCTGGTATCGTCCTGAGGGGGAACCTCACGCAAATTTTTAAAAAAATTTGCGGGTTCCCCTTCAAGATTCTCCGCACACGAGTCGCCCCGCAAGTCGGATCATTTTGATCCGACTTCTGGTGCGACCTCTATTCAAATCAATGGGCTCCCATAGGGAGCCATTGATTTGGAATAGAGAAAGAAAGACGCGGCTGAAAGCTAGCGCGGGGAAACGTGCATTGAATTCAATGCAAAACGCGGGAAAAAACGCGTTAAAAACGCCGCTTTTTCCTGGCGTCTGTACTAGCTTTACAGCCCGTTATTTAAAATGTCTGTGGGCATGAGGCCTAATACACAAGTTATTTTGATGGTCCTTATATGCAAAATGGCTTTCTGTAATCTTTTCTATACATATGTCAATTCGTTGTTGTACCACCTTTTTTGTACCCAATAAAAAAGTTTGTAAACAAAAATACAAAAAAAAAAAAAGAGGCTTGCATCATAATTAAGAACACATTTTCTTCTATACTTGTGACCAATCTCACACGTATATGACATTGCACAGGAGCCATTTTGTCAAGTAATGCCTTGTACACACGGTCAGAATTTCCGATGAAAAAAGTCTGACTGAGTTTTTTTCATCGGAAATTCCGACCGTGTGTGTGCCCCATCGGACTTAATCGGACATGTTCTCTTTTACTCCGATGGAATTCCGTCAGAATTCCTATGTGCCTTTGGCCGGACAATAGTCCGATCGTGTGTACGGGGCATAACACAACTGAGCTAATAGAACATACATAGAAAAAAGACAATGGGCCAAGTAAAGACAAATAGTAGCGATTTCGAAACCTAACAAGCACCTTCCCCAAGTGTTACTGATTATTTACACAGAGGTGCTAATTGTACAGACTTATACTTAAAAGAGGAACTTGACCCTCCTGTGTTATTTATTTAATCCCCTCCTGCCTTGTTTCCTTGGCTACCCTCAAACACATACTCACACGTCCAGCAAATCAAGGGTTGTCCAGCTGTAATGCACTGCATGCCGGGTCCCATGCCACCATCTGCCTTGCTTATGTCATGCGAAGTCTCTTCCAGGTTCCTGCAGCTGGCCTCCTGACGACATGCCGTGATGCAAGCGTAATATGTTCTAGATAGCCCTGAAGCCTTCTGGGACGCATGATGCAAGTATCCCAGGAGGCTTCTGCTATCTGGGGTAATTTACTCTCTCCTAGGTAAGATGTCCCAGAAGTTGGGGCACCTCAGCAATTGTGTGAAAGGAGGGGGGAAGGAGTATTTTTATGCAAAGTGGGTGAGGAGGGTGAAAGTCTGCTTTCAATGGGAAAGAACTGTGTATAGGTATCACCAATACACGAACAAGCCTTGTACCTAGAAAAGACAAAAATAACTTATCTTTGCTTTCAAACTGATATCCTAAAGCCGAACTTCACCCAAACGGGGATGTTCCGCTCTTCCTCCTCCCCACCCCCCACTCTTCCTTTACATTTGGCACGTAATTTTTTTTGGGGGGTGGGGAGCAGGTAACTGATTTTGTTACCTTTCCTCGCAGCTTTCTGGGCCACATTACAGGTCCCAGACGCCAGGGGGACCAATCAGAAAGTGCAGCGCAGCTCGTGCATGTCCAGTTTCAAGCCAGCTGTGAGCCCTGGTTCACATTGGTGTGATTTGACATGCCATTTGACATGCCAAATCACATGTCAAATCGGCGGCAGTTGCCGCCAATGGCACCGTCCTAATCGGTGCAACGCCGCATTTGCGGTGCCGCTCCCATTTCCAAAAGTCGTTTCAGTACTACTTTTGGCAATTTCGGGGTGCGATTTCCGAGTAACCAGCACAGATGTCTCTGAAATCGCTGCTGAAATCGGAACTGACATGCGGGAATGAAAGCGCTTTCATTCCCGCACTCAGTCTGAACCTAGGCTGAAGCTGCAAGGCTTAACTGGCGGTTTTCCTAAAGGCCCGTACACACGATCGGATTTTCCGACGGGAAAAGTGTGATGGCAGGCTGTTGTCGGAAAACCTGACCGTTTGTATGCTCCATCGGACAATTGTTGTCGGAATTTCCGCCAACAAATGTTGGATATCATGCTTTAAAATTTTCCGACAACAAATGTGTTATGTGTGTGTCGGAAAAAAATCCAAAGTAAAAACACGCATGCTAGCAATGCTAACCATAACACAACATTAGCAGAAGTTGCCCAAAGGGTGGCGCTAGAAAGCTGAAAAACCAAGTAGTTTCGCGTTTGTTGGCCGACAATTCTTTGCCATTTGTATGCAAGACAAGTTCATGGCCAACGCCCTTCAGACAAAAGTCCTACGATTTGTCCGCGGAAAATCCGATCGTGTATACGAGGCTTTAGTCAAGATGCCGGTGCTTGCACCTGAAGCTTATTGTAGAATCGGCTCGGGTGAGGACAGCACTGGATCCCTGGACAGATAAGCTGCTGACTTTAAGGCTTCATGCCCACGGACGTTTTTACAGCTGCGTTTTTTACAGCTTAAAAACGCCTGTCCATGTTATTGTAAATTTTTTATTTTTTTTGCAAAAAAAAAAAAAAAAAAACGTCGGAGCTAAAAAACGCGACCGCACGTTAGTGCGCGTTTCTGCGCGTTTTTTGACGCTTCAAGTTTTTTTTTGCCTAACTCCGACGCTGAGGAACGCACTGGTCCTGGTTTTTTTTTTACAGCTTAAAAACGTCTATGCTATTTGCAGCTCAAAAACGTCTAGGTGGGCATGAAGCTATAGACTAACATGGACAGGCGTTTTTAAGCTGTAAAAAACGCTCAAAAACGCGGCTGTAAAAACGTCCGTGGGCATGAGGCCTTAATTTTTTTCGGGAAGACTGGAGCTCAGCTTTCACCAACCTTAACAATTCCCGGAGCTGCCTAGCTTTCTGTCTGCTTTCTATTCCAAGCCACAATCATGCAATAATACAACTGAAAGGGATAATCACCATGTAAAGTCACAGTAGCATGACCATGATGATAAACAATTGTTTTTGCAGTTTTTGTAATGTACTGGTAATATATATACTGTGTATATATATATATATATATTTCCCTTTCAAGTCCCGTTCCAAAGCCAGGAACAGGGAAAGCCTCCACGCTCTTTTCGGGTACTCTGTACAGGGCATGAATCTTCCACACTGACAGAATCCTTTTTACTTTCTTTAAAACAAATTTAAAAAAAATCTGTAGTGAAAATGAAAGGAAAAAAAATATTCTGAATTACTGAAATTTTTATAAAACTTTTAGATGTCCCACAGATTATTTTTTTTAAAATGGGCAATGCACATCTTTGAATAAAAATCATAATTATTTTATACAAGGAATCCTGCATAACATACTAATGACTGTCATACTAATACCAATATAATATAAACACCTATTAGCACAGTTTTGTTTCAACAAGGGTTCCCCCTTAAGGTTTTGGGGGTTCCTTGAGCAATGAGAAAAGTTGAACTGTTTTCCTACCTGCTTTGATCACCAATGTAAGTCTAAACCATAGAGGGATCAAAATTCAGCAGGGACCAGCCAAATTTCGATCCATCTATTGGCAGGCTGGTTGTACTTTTCGATTGTACTATCTATCTATCGATCAACTTCAGTACAACCAGCCTGTTTGGTTTTTAACATGAGCTCGCTGCCGGCAACTATAAGCGCCAGCACAGTGATCATTGCATTCTGACAGGGGGGAAACCTCCCGCTATTAAAATTGAATAATGAAGCGGGAGGGATTTCCCGATCAATACTGAGAATCTGTTCACATCAATGCGACCCAGCACAGAGTAGTTTCGAAAAGGTTCCTGTACTACTTCCAGCAGGACCTAGCCTTAAGCATACATTATGCAATTTTCTTTTCTTTCATCCACAGCTCAATTTCCCCGTCAACACAGTCAAGTATAATCTGAAATCACACTACTGTGAAATAGGTCTAAGGGGGCACTTCTACACTGACCACCAATGTAGGGGATCAAGTCTACACTGACCACTAATGTAAGGTGGCACTTCTAAAATGACCACCAATGTAACGGGACACTTCTACACCTAGACCTACCACCCAATGTAAGGGGAAACTTCTACATCTATCACCATGTAGGGGAAAACTTCTAAACTGACTGACCACCAATGTAACAGGACACTTCTACACCTACCACCCAATGTAAGGGGAAACTTCTACATCTATCACCATGTAGGGGAACACTTCTAAACTGACTGACCACCAATGTAACGGGACACTTCTACACCTACCACCCAATGTAAGGGGAAACTTCTACATCTATCACCATGTAGGGGAAAACTTCTAAACTGACTGACCACCAATGTAACGGGACACTTCTACACCTACCACCCAATGTAAGGGGAAACTTCTACATCTATCACCATGTAGGGGAACACTTCTAAACTGACTGACCACCAATGTAACGGGACACTTCTACACCTACCACCCAATGTAAGGGGAAACTTCTACACCTACAACCAATGTAGGGGAACACTTCTAAACTGACTGACCACCAATGTAGGGGAGCAGATCTACACTGACAGTCATGTATGGGAGCACTTCTACACTGACCACAAATATAATGGGGCATTTCTATACTGACCATCAATGTAAGCTGACACTTCTACACTAACCAACAATATAAGGGGGCACTTCCACACTGACCACCAATGTAAGGTGGCACTTCCAAAACGGACCACCATTATCAGGGGGCACTTTCACACTGACCACCAATATAAGGGAGCACAACTACACTGACCATCTATGTAAGGGGGCACTTCCACAATGACTACCAATATGAGGGGGCACTTCCACACTGACCACCAATGTAACGGATCACTTTTACACTGACCACCAATGTAAGGGATCACTTTTACACTGACTACCAATGTGAGGAGGCATACATAGGCAGAGCGATGCTGCTCCTGGTCGGTCCACTGCTGCTCAGCCTCCCACGCTCTCCTTCAATTCAGGTGCCAGCCCAGATCCCAGAGAGGCTTGTAAACAGAGAAGAGAAGATCCGGATGGCTGCACTCCAGTAATAAAACCACCTTTATTGCAGTAGATTCCAAGAAACACAGCACTCACAAGCACAGAGATCACAGTGGGGGACAAACTGGCCACCAATATAAGGGGGCACTTCTACACTGGCCACCAATATAAGGGGGCATGTCTACACTGATCACCAATAAAAGGGGGCACTTCTACCCTGACCACTAATATAAGGGCGCACTTCTACACTGACCACCAAGATAAGGGGGCACTTCTACACTGATCACCAATATAAGGGGGCACGTCTACACTGATCACCAATATAAGGGGGCACGTCTACACTGATCACCAAGATAAGGGGGCACTTCTACACTGATCACCAATAAAAGGGGGCACTTCTACCCTGACCACTAATATAAGGGAGCACTTCTACACTGACCACCAAGATAAGGGGGCACTTCTACACTGATCACCAATAAAAGGGGGCACTTCTAACCTGACCACTACCCTGACCACCTATTGGTGGAAGGGGGGCACTACCCTGACAACCTATTGTAGAAGGGGCACTTCTATACTGATCACCAATAAAAGGGGGCACTTCTATCCTGACCACTAATATAAGGGAGCACTTCTACCCTGACCACCTATTGGTGGAAGAGGGGCACTACCCTGACCACCTATTGTAGAAGGGGCACTTCTATACTGATCACCAATAAAAGGGGGCACTTCTATTCTGACCACTAATATAAGGGAGCACTTCTACCCTGACCACCTATTGGTGGAAGGGGGGCACTACCCTGACCACCTATTGTAGAAGGGGGCACTTCTACACTGATCACCAATAAAAGGGGGCACTTCTGCACTGATCACCAATGTAAGGGGGCACGTCTACACTGATCACCAATAAAAGGGGGCACTTCTACCCTGTCCACTAATATAAGGGGGCACTTCTACCCTGACCACCAATATAAGGGGGTACTTCTACACTGATCACCAATAAAAGGGGGCACGTCTACCATGACCATCAATACAAGGGGGAACTTCTACCCTGACCACCAATATAAGGGAGCACTTCTACCCTGACCACCAATATAAGGGGGCACTTCTACCCTGCCCACTAATATAAGGGGGCACTTCTACACTGACCACCAATATAAGGGGGCACTTCTACCCTGACCACCAATATAAGGGGGCACTTCTACACTGATCATAAATGTAAGGGGGCACTTCTACTCTGACCACCAATATATGGAGGCACACCTACACTGACCACCAATATAGAGGGCCACTTTCAAACTGACCACCAATATAAGGGGCCATTTCCACACTGACCACCAATGTAATGGGGCACTTTCGCACTGACCACCCTTATAGGGGGGCACTTCTACATTGATTAGTGATGTAAGGGGGCACATCTACACTGATCGACAAAATAAGAGGGCACTTCCAAACTGACCACCATTCTAAGGGGGCACTTCTACACTGATCACCAATGTAAGGGAGAACTTCTACACTGATCACCAATGTAAGGGAGCACTTCTACACTGACCACCAATATAAGGGGGCACTTTTACACTGACCACCAATGTAAGGGGGCACTTCTACACTGACCATCAATGTAAGGGGGCACTTCTACATTGATCACCAATGTAAGGGATCACTTCTACACTGACCACTTATCTAAGTAGATGCAATTTTTACAGTCTGTGTTTTATTTCTGTTATTATCATTCATTTAATTTCATATCATTAATTTCACTTCAGAATTATTACAGAAAATAATTTTGATGTATAAAACAAGAGGGTGTTAAAAAATTATATGCCCTGTGGTGTCAAATATGGTACTTATGGCACTTTACTTTTTTTTTTTTTTTAAAAACCTTTATGTAACTTATTAATCATCCTGCCCACGTTACTGAATTGCGGGAACGCACGCCCCAACGCTCCTTGTGCATGAAGGTGTGAGACGCTGCAGTGCAATGTGTAAATCTGATTTCTGAGCTGCTGAGGTTCATGCCAGCCAATTAATTTTGAATGGGCTGCTTAACGCAGAACATGTTAATGTGTGAAAAAAACGTGTGCCCTTTAACGCACTGCACATCAGTGGTTAGATGTGAACCTAGCCTAAACAACTGAAAAACACTGTATTAGGCCGCAATCATATCTTGTGTTTGCCAGGCGCACTTTTCTTTTTTTTGGCAGACACACGTAGGGCGACCCATTCATTCGAATAGACTGTCCCACGCGCAACAAAGAAGCTTCTGCATCTTTTTAAGGCATAGAGCTTTGGTGTGGTTTTTTACCTAATAGTTTAGCGTGTTTATTGCGCGTTTTGCAGTGTGCAAAAATGCACATTTGCAGGTTGTGTTTGGAGTGCCAGATATAAATTGAGTCGGAGATTGCCAGGCCTGTGTGACAATAGTAGCATCTTATACTAGCCAAAGGATTGACAGTAGCTGACCTATTCATATTAGTTACAATGTTTCAATCGAAATGTCAAGAGGTGTTGATTGTCTGGCTCATACAGTACAATGTAGTTACTACAGTAAGTACATGATCAGTGTAAAGCCTCGTACACACGGTCGGACTTCCATCGGACTTTTCCGTGGATTTTTGTCCGAACGGAGTTGGCCGGGAACACCCATAGCATACACACCACAGGACTTTTCTGCAAACTTTCCCAAAACTTTTTCCGAACATCACGTGGTTTTTCCGCTCTTTACCGCCACCCTTTGGTCAACTTCTGCTATTGTTGGTTGATTTTAACATTATTTGTTTTGTCCATCGGACAAAAGTCCGATGGTTTTCTGTACACACGGTCGGACTTTGCTCCATCGGACTTTTGTTGGCCAAAAGTTTGTCCGTTTGCAGACCGAACTTTTGTCCGATGAAAACCAAAAAAGTTTGTCCGATGGAGCGTACACACGGTCGAATTTTTTGGCAAACTTGCTCAAAATGAAGTTTGTTGGCAAAAAGTCCGACCGTGTGTACGGGGCTTTAGATGCCTTGTTCAAGAGAGGTGATGAGTTGGTCAACAGTAAGCTCCCGATCACACCTGAATGATTTGTTATGTGTCTCCAGAAGCACAACAATGCTTAACAATAGGATTTACATTTTATTCTATAGGGCCCATTTCCTGGGCCATGTGCTGCCATTTGTTGTACCAAAGATGTACAGGTGATTCTTTAGGACAAGATCACGTTTTTGGCCCCATAGACTCCAATGGGAGTACCTGAAAAATACAGGTAACGTGTTTTTCAAGACCAACAATAAGTTTCCCCCTCCTAGTAACCTGCTTTCCATTGGCCAAAAAAAAAAAAAAAGCTTATGCCTGGAAACCTGTAAAAAAACACACACAAAAAAAAAAAAACAGCTGCAGAAAAAGAAGAAGCTGACGCTCGGGTGCAAACCGCAAATTCAAACAAAGGATAATCACAGATCTATACTGATGCCGCGTACACACGGCCGTTTTTAATGACGAGAAAAATGCTATTTTTTAAAATGGTCATTAAAAATGATCGTGTGTGGGCTTCAGAGCATTTTTCACGACGTGAAAAACGGCCATAAAAAATTTGGAACATGCTCTAATTTTTCTCGTAGTTTTTCACCTCGTCGTTTTTCTCGTCATAAAAAACGGCCGTGTGTGGGCTTTGACGACGTGAAAAAAAATGTGCATGCTCAGAATCAAGTATTAGACGGGAGCGCTCGTTCTGGTAAAACTAGCGTTCGTAATGGAGAGAGCACATTCGTCACGCTGTAACGGACTGAAAAGCACGAGGCCGAAAAGCGTGAATCGTCGCTCCACAAACTTTACTAACATGAAGGGTGGCGCCATCCGAATGGAACTTCCCCTTTATAGTGCCGTTGTATGTGTTGTACGTCACCGCGCTTTACTCGAGCATTTTTTTCCACGATAGTGTGTAGGCAAGGCAGGCTTGAGAAGAATCACGTCGAGAAAAAACTTTGTTTTTTTCAATGACATTAAAAACGGTTGTGTGTACGCGGCATTAGACCAAAAAAAAAAGAGAAAAGTGCATAGAGGATGGAGAATTGGTCTTTTTCTGCCACTCTTCTATTTTCTTCAAACTGAAGAAATGTATTATTATTATTATTTTTACATCCTCTTTGTAATCACCAGACTATATTATGCAGCATATTGTAAATAAATAACTATACATAAACAAAAATTAATAAATGATAAATAAATAAAAATAAAATAAAGAAAGAAATAATAAATAAATAAAGAAAAAAAATTAATAAAAAAAAAAAAAAAGGTGCAAAGGGAATGAAGCATTGGGCATGTTCTGCTGTCATTCCATCATGCTGAAGTCAAAAATGATTACAATATTTATTATTATTATTGATATTATTATTATTATTATTATTATTATTACTACATCATCTTTGTAATCACTGAACTATAACATCCAGCATATTGTAAAAACACAACTATAAATAAAATAAAAATAAAGAAAAAGAATAATAATACAGATAAAGAATAAAAAAAAAAAAAAAAGAATATTAAATAAATGAAGGAAAATACAAATAAAAAAGTTGCGGAAGGGATGGTGCATTGGACTTTTTCTGCACATCACACTAGTCATTTATTATTATTATTATTATGACATCCTTTTTGTAATCACTGAACTATAACCTGCAGCATATTGTAAATAAAGAAGTATAAATCAAATAAAATGTGGATTTCATCTGATAGAAGAGGACAATTCCAGGGACATGAAGTGTGGAGAGGTGTGTCCCTGGAAATGAGGGATCAGAGTCCTGTACAGGGGAGATGGGGGGATGGAGGGAACACTCACCCCCCGGTCTCCGCTCCCGAGTCCTCGCAGTCATCGTCCGCACTCTTCTTCTCCATGGCCGCCCGGGATCACGGAGCCCCCATGGCCGGCCGGCTGTGCTGTAGATGTGGCCGGGCTGTCCTGACTCTCTCCGCCTTCTGACCTTCTCCTGGATGTGACACCCCCTGCACGAGCGGCCCGCCCCCCGATCCTTTGTATGGCCGGAGAATGAGGACACCTAATCCCCCCCCCCCCCCCCTTCTGGAGGATCGCAGCCTTCTTCTATGAGAGCCAGGACTAGGAGGACCTGACCCACCTACCTACAGTACAGGGGGACTTCCACAGAGCACCCGAGTCCTACATCACTCACAGTACAAGATCACCCTCCTACCTCACTTACAGTACAAGAGCACCCTCCTACCTCACTTACAGTACAAGAGCACCCTCCTACCCCACTTACAGTACAAGAGCACCCTCCTCCATCACTCACAGTACAAGAGCACCCTCCTCCATCACTTACAGTACAAGAGCACCCTCCTCCATCACTTACAGTACAAGATCACCCTCCTCCATCACTTACAGTACAAGAGCACCCTCCTCCATCACTTACAGTACAAGATCACCCTCCTCCATCACTCACAGTACAAGAGCACCCTCCTCCATCACTTACAGTACAAGAGCACCCTCCTCCATCACTTACAGTACAAGAGCACCCTCCTCCATCACTTACAGTACAAGATCACCCTCCTCCATCACTCACAGTACAAGATCACCCTCCTACATCACTCACAGTACAAGAGCACCCTCCTCCATCACTTACAGTACAAGAGCACCCTCCTCCATCACTTACAGTACAAGAGCACCCTCCTCCATCACTTACAGTACAAGAGCACCCTCCTCCATCACTTACAGTACAAGAGCACCCTCCTCCATCACTTACAGTACAAGATCACCCTCCTACCTCACTTTCAGTACAAGCGCACCCTCCTCCATCACTCACAGTACAAGATCACCCTCCTCCATCACTCACAGTACAAGAGCACCCTCCTCCATCACTCACAGTACAAGAGCACCCTCCTCCATCACTCACAGTACAAGAGCACCCTCCTCCATCACTTACAGTACAAGAGCACCCTCCTCCATCACTTACAGTACAAGATCACCCTCCTACCTCACTTACAGTACAAGAGCACCCTCCTCCATCACTTACAGTACAAGAGCACCCTCCTCCATCACTTACAGTACAAGAGCACCCTCCTCCATCACTTACAGTACAAGAGCACCCTCCTCCATCACTTACAGTACAAGATCACCCTCCTCCATCACTCACAGTACAAGAGCACCCTCCTCCATCACTCACAGTACAAGAGCACCCTCCTCCATCACTTACAGTACAAGAGCACCCTCCTCCATCACTTACAGTACAAGATCACCCTCCTACCTCACTTTCAGTACAAGAGCACCCTCCTCCATCACTCACAGTACAAGATCACCCTCCTACATCACTTACAGTACAAGATCACCCTCCTACCTCACTTACAGTACAAGAGCACCCTCCTCCATCACTCACAGTACAAGAGCACCCTCCTCCATCACTTACAGTACAAGAGCACCCTCCTCCATCACTTACAGTACAAGATCACCCTCCTACCTCACTTACAGTACAAGAGCACCCTCCTCCATCACTTACAGTACAAGAGCACCCTCCTCCATCACTTACAGTACAAGAGCACCCTCCTCCATCACTTACAGTACAAGATCACCCTCCTCCATCACTTACAGTACAAGAGCACCCTCCTCCATCACTTACAGTACAAGAGCACCCTCCTCCATCACTCACAGTACAAGAGCACCCTCCTCCATCACTTACAGTACAAGAGCACCCTCCTACCTCACTTACAGTACAAGATCACCCTCCTACCTCACTTACAGTACAAGATCACCCTCCTCCATCACTCACAGTACAAGATCACCCTCCTACCTCACTTACAGTACAAGATCACCCTCCTCCATCACTTACAGTACAAGAGCACCCTCCTCCATCACTTACAGTACAAGATCACCCTCCTACCTCACTTACAGTACAAGATCACCCTCCTACATCACTCACAGTACAAGAGCACCCTCCTCCATCACTTACAGTACAAGAGCACCCTCCTCCATCACTCACAGTACAAGAGCACCCTCCTACATCACTTACAGTACAAGAGCACCCTCCTCCATCACTCACAGTACAAGATCACCCTCCTACCTCACTTACAGTACAAGATCACCCTCCTCCATCACTCACAGTACAAGATCACCCTCCTACCTCACTTACAGTACAAGATCACCCTCCTCCATCACTCACAGTACAAGATCACCCTCCTACCTCACTTACAGTACAAGATCACCCTCCTACATCACTTACAGTACAAGAGCACCCTCCTCCATCACTTACAGTACAAGATCACCCTCCTACATCACTTACAGTACAAGAGCACCCTCCTCCATCACTTACAGTACAAGATCACCCTCCTACATCACTTACAGTACAAGATCACCCTCCTACATCACTTGCAGTACAAGATCACCCTCCTACCTCACTTGCAGTACAAGAGCACCCTCCTCCATCACTTACAGTACAAGATCACCCTCCTCCATCACTTACAGTACAAGAGCACCCTCCTCCATCACTCACAGTACAAGAGCACCCTCCTCCATCACTTACAGTACAAGATCACCCTCCTACATCACTCACAGTACAAGATCACCCTCCTACCTCACTTACAGTACAAGAGCACCCTCGTCCATCACTCACAGTACAAGAGCACCCTCCTCCATCACTCACAGTACAAGATCACCCTCCTACATCACTTACAGTACAAGAGCACCCTCCTACATCACTCACAGTACAAGATCACCCTCCTACATCACTTACAGTACAAGATCACCCTCCTCCATCACTCACAGTACAAGATCACCCTCCTACCTCACTTACAGTACAAGATCACCCTCCTACATCACTTACAGTACAAGATCACCCTCCTCCATCACTCACAGTACAAGATCACCCTCCTACCTCACTTACAGTACAAGATCACCCTCCTACATCACTTACAGTACAAGAGCACCCTCCTCCATCACTTACAGTACAAGATCACCCTCCTACATCACTTACAGTACAAGATCACCCTCCTACATCACTTACAGTACAAGATCACCCTCCTCCATCACTTACAGTACAAGATCACCCTCCTACATCACTTACAGTACAAGATCACCCTCCTACATCACTTACAGTACAAGAGCACCCTCCTCCATCACTTACAGTACAAGAGCACCCTCCTCCATCACTTATGTAGCACTACCCCCGTAGGAGCTGCTGTTTGTTTGATTTGGGTCTACGTCCTGCCTATCAACCCCTGGAAGTGGCTCAAACCTTCCCTTAGCACAACTGATATGAATAAGGAGTGTGAGACCTATTGAGTATTAGGAGACACAATCCTGCATACATCACACAATAACCTGTAAATGTTATTACCTTTGCTGGTCACTAGTCCTTCTAAGTGACAGAGATACTTCACACAAGTTATATGCTTAATCAAAGGTACCTTTACTCAGTATAAAAGGGAAGGGTAAAGAATCACATTAATACACACAGTTGACTCTGCATGCGCATTGCAGAGTCAATAAACCAATAAGGATAGGTATCACTGAGATTAGGTAATAACAGGAAATAACATCAGCTATATATATGTACATGTATCTATATGTGTCTCTGCACGGCTAACTGGTTGCTCGCGAGCTCCCCCTTTATTGCAATACCTTGCACGTGTTCATTCCCTATAATAGGTAAGCAAGGCCTATCTGCGTCCCACTCAAAGTTCCTTTCTCCAATGAAGTCTTCGCTAGCCACCGTCGGTGCACATGTTAAATTGTAATCCACAGGGTTTCAACAAGACGCTGTAATTATCCGCAATATACCTGAGTACTCGTGTACCTGCCACCCACTAATGACGGTTGCACCAATCTCTGATCACATAGTCTCCAGTGAGATACACTAGGCCGCAAGCTGTGGCGTGATAGGTGAAGCGTGGCTGGCACTAACTAAATCACTTTCCTCTAAGGTAGTAGTCAATTCTGGGCAGGTGCCCTTCTCACCAAACAGGCCCGACTTTCAGATAGTCTCCTCTGGCTTGTCCCGGTCACTCGATCTCCACGCTTCTGCTTCAGCTGCAGTCTCCGGACTCCGTCACTAACAGCATATGGTGATGGACGACTCCGGTCTCTGCTGGGCAATCACAGGACGCTGTGGACGATCCTCTGCTGGAAATCACTCAGGCACTCCCGTAATTTAGGCCCAGGCTTCTGGCCTAATCCTTAGGAAGCAGGCCTCCGTGCCAACTTTCTGCTTGATTGAGAGCTGGATCCAGAGAGAGAGAGACGCTGGCCCCTCCCCTGGTTTAAGTAGTCTGCCCAGAATGCCTTGCGGTGTTGCAATGCACCCTGGGTAATGTAGTCTGTCTTTTACTAAAAGCAACAAAGTCTTTTCTCCTAGCTGATATCTGTCCCAAAGTGCATTAGTTGCATTGTAACACTTATACCACCGGAGGGAGCCGGATTCCTTCTTTCATATGGACATCCTGCTACACACTCCCCCCACTTAAAGTCTTTGGTCCCCAAAGAGGACAACAGTATGTAACCTAACACATACTTTGGCAATACCTGCAGGGAAATTTGTTAGTTTATGCATGACAATAAACAACTTGCCTTTTCATAAGCAGGATTTAAACTTAAACAGCTCATATCATAACACAGAGCCGACAGAGGAACCTCCCACCAATTATCACAAGGAGGGAGGTTGTCCTGTATACGGACCACCGACACTTGGGTGTCTGTTTCAGATGTGCTAGGGAGTGAGCTGGGGTTGTCTTCCACTGAATCTGAATCTGGAGTGGAAGAGCTAGACTGATCAATGGTTCTCTTAGAAGTGATGATGGCCTCCTCAGAGCATTCACCCAATTGGTCGTACGTCAGTCTTTTTGGGGGGTGAATTACTCTTCTTTCCCTCTGCTCTTTAGGTATCATATTCTCAAGGACATTGGGGCTGGCTGTTTCTAGAAGCTCTTCAGGGGCTTCCTCATCTAGTTCAGGCATGTTGGGCTCCAGAACTTCAGGAGCGTCCCGCTCTCCTTCAGATAGAGACAATGACCCTTCTTCTGGGTCTTCCATTGACAAAGAGTCTGAGTCATCAACTACCTCCTCAATGAGAATGTTTGAAGGCACGAATTCAGGAGCTTCTGCCCGAAGAGTTCCATTGTCAACTGTTTTGGGTGAGGTTTGGGAGGTGGTCATGGGTTCTGGCAATTGGGATGACCACAACCAGTCAGATTCTGCTTCTTCATCCTCTTGACCTTCATTGTCAGAGTCTCCATCTCTCACATCTGGAAGCACTGTTTGAGATCGGGTGATGGGTCTGGAACCTTGAGAAGTTGAAGGGGTTTCTTGTGAGTCAGATGCAGGAGGCATGCGAACTGCCTCGGAGAGGGGCAACAAGTGATTCCTGTGCCAGGTCTTTAACGGTCCCACGCTTCCTTCTGGCCTAATTTGGTACACAGGAAGGTTTTCCAGCTTCTTGCAGATAACATAAGGTTGGGATTTCCAACGGTCAGCCAACTTATGTTTTCCCGGAATTCCCAAGTTCCTCAACAGCACTCTATCTCCTGGCTGTAAATCTTGAATTCTGACTCTTAGGTCAAAGTTTCTTTTATTTCTCAGCCCCCGTTGGTCAGATGCTGCTTGGGCCTTTTCAAAAGCTGTCTTCAGACTCTTTCTCAATCGGTCTACATACCCCTTGTGGGATGCTGCTGAGGTATGATCCAGCGATATGCCAAAGGCCAAGTCCACTGGCAACCGAGCCTCCCGCCCGAACATCAAACGGTATGGGGAATACCCGATGACATCACTGGCAGTGCTATTGTAGGCATGCACTATGGCAGCTACATGCTTGCTCCAATGCTGCTTTTTCTCTGAACTCAGAGTCCCCAACATATCCAAGAGAGTCCGGTTAAACCGTTCAGGCTGAGCATCTCCTTGTGGGTGATAAGGGGTTGTCCTGGTCTTCTGGATGCCTAACAGGTCTAATAACTTCTTTATTAATTTGCTTTCAAAGTCTCTGCCCTGATCTGAATGAAGGCGTTGGGGTAGACCATAGTGCACAAAGAATTTTTCTACCAGTACTTTGGCTACTGTTGAGGCCTTCTGGTCTTTTGTTGGGAATGCTTGAGCATATCTGGTAAAGTGATCTGTTATCACCAAGACATTCCCTTGACCACTCAGATCAGGCTCCAGGCAAAGGAAGTCAATGCACACCAGTTCCATAGGTCCCTGACTTTGCAGATGGCCCATTGGGGCTGCTTGACGTGGCAAGGTCTTCCTTTGAATGCATCGGACACAGGAATGGCAATATCCTTCCACTTCAGCCCGCATGCAGGGCCAATAGAACCTATCCCGTATAAGGTGAAAAGTCCGTTCGGACCCTAGGTGACCATGGTTGTCATGGAGGGCAGCTAGGACCGCTTCTCGATATTTGGCTGGTAGAAACAGCTGCCACTTCTCTTCTGAGTCGTCAGAGGGGCCCCTTCGGTAGACCACCCCTTGACGTATGTGTAGCCGATCTCACTCCCTGCGCAACAATCGGGCTTCTCTTGGGGAGTCTGTTTCAAGCATCTCGGGACGCTGGCTTTCCAGGGCCTTTATCAGGAGTTTCCCTAAAGAGTCTTCTTCTTGCTCCTTTCTCAAATCCCTTTTTGTCAGCTTGGGCAAGCCCTCCCCTTCGACTTGGGTCACACTGCAATAGCACTTCGGTACTCCAACAGCTGAGACCCCAATTTCTTCGGCTCTTGACCCACCTCTGGCTTGAAGTTCTGTCCCCTGATATAGGGCTCGCACTCCCTCTGGGTCTAGTTGGGCCCATTCTTCGGTAGGGTCGGTGGGGGCATGAGACCTCCTGGACAGGGCATCTGCATCCCTATTTCCCACTCCGGGTCGGTACTTCAAGCTGAAGGTGAAGCTTGAAAGGGCAGCCAACCACCGGTGTCCCGTTGCATCCAACTTGGCAGTGGTCAGAAGGTAGGTGAGCGGGTTATTATCTGTCTTCACCACAAACTCCGCCCCATATAGGTAGTCTCTCAGTTTGTCTACCACTGCCCATTTCAAGGCCAGGAATTCAAGCTTGTGGGTGGGGTAATTCTTCTCAGCAGGTATCAGACTCCTGCTCACATATGCAACGGGTCTTAGGTAACCATCATGTTCCTGGTACAGCACCCCACCCAGCCCATCTCGGCTGGCATCTACATGCAGTTTAATAAGGCTTCTTTGGATCAGCATAGGCCAAGACTGGTGCAGTGGTAAGACTCTTCTTTAACATCTGGAAGGCTTCCTCGCACTCCCCTGTCCACTGATCTTGAATCGACTCTTTGGGCCTTCGGGGTCCCATGGTGAGTTTCACTGGTTTGACCAGCTCTGGAACATCATCTTCCCCTTCGTTTCTGAGTAACTCGTTCAGGGGTCTGGCAATCTTGGCGAATCCTTCTACAAATCTTCTGTAGTAAGAACAGAACCCCAGGAATGACCGAAGCTCAGTCACGTTGGTAGGTCTCGGCCAAGAGGTGACGGCATCCAGCTTCTCTGGGTCCGTGGCCACCCCTTCTGCAGAAACGATATGGCCCAGGTAATGGACTGAGGACTGGTAAAATTGACACTTCTCTGGGGAGAGTTTCAGGCCCTCTTCACTGAGCCTCTTCAGGACCTTCTCCAGTCTCTCTTCATGCTCTTCTAGGGTTCTCCCGAACACGATGACGTCGTCCAAATATACCAGTACCTCTATTAGATTCATGTCCCCGACGGTTCTCTCCATTAGCCTTTGGAAAGTGGCGGGGGCTCCTGATAACCCTTCAGGCATACGGTTGAACTCAAAGAACCCCACAGGGGTGATGAAGGCTGTCTTCTCCCGATCCTCAGGGTGCATGGGGATTTGGTAATATCCACTTTTTAGATCCATTACACTGAACCACTTGGCCCCTGACAGACTCTGCAGGGCGTCTTCAATTCGGGGAGTGGTGTATTGATCTGGGATGGTCCTTCTGTTTAGTGTTCTGTAGTCGATACACAGTCTCAGCGACCCATTCTTCTTTCGGACTACCACTATTGGAGAAGCGTAAGGGCTCCTGGATTCTCGAATAATCCCCGTCCTCTTCAGCTCAGCCAACTGTTCCCGCAAGTCTTCTAAGTCACCCAGTGGGACCCGTCGAACTCTCTCTCTAAAGGGCTTATCTTCTTGTAAGCGTATCTTGTGAGTGGCACTCCTTGCGCACCCCACATCAAACTCATCTTTAGAGAAGATCTTTTCCCACCTTGCAAGTTGAGCTTTGGCCCTTTTTCTCCATTCTGGTGGGAGGGCCGTGTCTTCAGAACAGAGCTTCTCTATGGTGACTTCACCCCTTTCTTCTTTCTTCAATTCACACGGGGCAATGGGGATGGCTGGATTCACCTGGCCCAACAGCATTCTGGCCGGCACCTTCACTGGTGTATTAGCAGTGTTCCTTATACTCACTGAAACCCTCCCATGGCTTTTCTGTAGGGCCTTCAATGGGATCACTTCGGGGATTACTTCAATCCCTTTCTGTCTTTCCTGTGGGCCTGGTTCGAAGACAATGAAGGGGCCTGGCTGTTTCCATGTGAGCTTGACAGAAGCCCTCAGGCAAGTCACCTCTCCCGGTTGTAATACCTTCTCCGTCTTGTCTAGCTTCCAAATCTTGCCAACTCCCTCAGCCGGGGCCTTCTGCTCCAGTACCAGGCGCTGGTAGGCTTGCCTTAACATGGGGTGGACTCTTGTGGTCGGGGCTTCTTCCTGTTGGGCCAACGGTGTCAGCAGTCGCCTGACTAGATCAGTGTTGGTCCCTATGATGAGTGAGCTCTTGCTGGCCCCTGGTGGGCGAGGGCACACTACTGCCAGAGTATCGAAGGTCTCTGTCTCCCCAGCCACTGAGGGATCAAAAGTCAACTTGATTGGCAGGTAACCGTCATAGGGAAAGCTCTGAGTTCCAATACCCCATATTTCCAGTTCCTCTAATTTCTGTAGGGGCAGATGTTTAAGATGTTTATCATAGAAATCCCTATACAGAAGAGTCACTTGAGCCCCAGTGTCAAGAAGAGCCTTGGTGTAGATCCCTTCTACTTGTATGGAGACTACTGGAGAAGGCCCCACTAACTTGGCAGGGAACTCCTTCAACACAGACTTCTTGCTGGGTTCAGTTACCTGTACCCTCACTTCTTTTGTTCTTGAGTTTCCGGTGGGTCTCAGTCCCTTCTGGGTCTGGTGTGCACTGGCCTTCTGTTCAACAGCAGCCTGAGTTGTGGGACGGGGCCTAATTGGCAGAGGTTTAGGTCCCTGACTCTGATGTTTTGGATCATTGGACTTCTTGAAGGAGTTCGTGGAAACTGGTGGGCGCCCGGCTGACTCCTTCACCAGGGCCCTCTGAAGTTTTCCGCCGGCTTGCGATATCTGGATGCAACTTCATCTGGGCTGGGACACACTGCTCTAACATGCCCGATTCCCCCACAATTGAAGCATGTTATCAATCTCTTAGGCTTCTGTACTAGTTCCATATTGGAGCTAGGAGTTTTTTTTGGTTCCTCTGACGTGTTCTTGTTGTGTGCCCCAGAGGCCTGGCTAGTCAGCATGGACACCATTTCTACTAGTTGTGACACCTGGGTCTTTAGGAGTTCAAATTCTGAATCACCTTCTTCTGCACTTAACATTCTGACTCGGGCAGTTGGTTCGGTGTGTTGACTCCTCCTTTTGTTTTCCAACATGGCCTCCTCCTCCCTGACTATCCGGATAAAGTCGGGGTATTCCTGGCTGCTCCCGTCCCGCCGGGTGCGTAGCAATAATGCGATGGGGTCCAAGGGTTGAGCTCCCCTCAACACCTGCTGGGTTCGGGCCTCATCCACTTTTCTTGGATCGATCCCTTTCTTCAGTAGGATCCGATGCAGGATCTTATCCAGGCGTCCTATGAATTCTGACAGCTTCTCTCCCTCTTTTTGGTAGCAATGCCCCAGCTGGTAAGTGAGTTCAGTGACGTTTTCCGCCCCGCCGAACACATTCTGCAGAATATCCAGATAATCCTGTGCATTGCAGTCCTTCTTGCTTAACTTGAGGTTACGTATGGCCTCCAGAGCAGGCCCCTTTAAGCTTTCCACAATCCGTTGTTTTTTTTGTTGTTCTGGCACCTCCCATTCTTCTAGGGCCTGAGTGGCGCCATCTAGCCACTCTTCAAATCCATCTTCCACTGAAGGTACAGGTTTCTTCCCAGAAAAGGTCCTGAGTTTCCTGTATCCTGACATCAGGTAGTCTGGAGGGTCCTTTTTACACTTGGTCACAATCTCCCCCAGGACAGTGCACAATTCTGAGCTAAGGGTGGTCAATGGTGGTGAACCGGGACCCTTTTGTTGGGCGCTCCCTCCTGTGCTGGGGCCTCCTGAAGTAGTGGATGTGGGGCCATCTTTATTCTCTTCTGGGTGTATCAGGAGGAGTTCTACTTGGTTTGTAGTTTTTATGCTGGCACCCTTGAAGTAGTCAGAGATTCCGTTCCTCCACTCACATAATGCATAGGTGTGGGGATTTACAGTATCTGTCTTTATGTCAATCACCCATGGCTTCCTGTCCGTGGACAATGCTCTCAAGACTGGAGTTAGCTGCTCCTCTACCCAGGCCTCTCTCTGGATTTCAACCACCAGGCCATTTCCGGGTAGGATGCCTTCATCCCTGCACCACTGGGCTACGGCAGCAGGGTCCATTTCTGTGCTGTAAGGGTTCTGTCTAGGGGGAAAGTTGATTGCAGAACCGTAGAATATCCCGGACGAGCCCCCACGTGTAGCACTACCCCCGTAGGAGCTGCTGTTTGTTTGATTTGGGTCTACGTCCTGCCTATCAACCCCTGGAAGTGGCTCAAACCTTACCTTAGCACAACTGATATGAATAAGGAGTGTGAGACCTATTGAGTATTAGGAGACACAATCCTGCATACATCACACAATAACCTGTAAATGTTATTACCTTTGCTGGTCACTAGTCCTTCTAAGTGACAGAGATACTTCACACAAGTTATATGCTTAATCAAATGTACCTTTACTCAGTATAAAAGGGAAGGGTAAAGAATCACATTAATACACACAGTTGACTCTGCATGCGCATTGCAGAGTCAATAAACCAATAAGGATAGGTATCACTGAGATTAGGTAATAACAGGAAATAACATCAGCTATATATATGTACATGTATCTATATGTGTCTCTGCACGGCTAACTGGTTGCTCGCGAGCTCCCCCTTTATTGCAATACCTTGCACGTGTTCATTCCCTATAATAGGTAAGCAAGGCCTATCTGTGTCCCACTCAAAGTTCCTTTCTCCAATGAAGTCTTCGCTAGCCACCGTCGGTGCACAAGTTAAATTGTAATCCACAGGGTTTCAACAAGATGCTGTAATTATCCGCAATATACCTGAGTACTCGTGTGCCTGCCACCCACTAATGACGGATGCACCAATCTCTGATCACATAGTCTCCAGTGAGATACACTAGGCCGCAAGCTGTGGCGTGATAGGTGAAGTGTGGCTGGCACTAACTAAATCACTTTCCTCTAAGGTAGTAGTCAATTCTGGGCAGGTGCCCTTCTCACCAAACAGGCCCGACTTTCAGATAGTCTCCTCTGGCTTGTCCCGGTCACTCGATCTCCACGCTTCTGCTTCAGCTGCAGTCTCCGGACTCCGTCACTAACAGCATATAGTGATGGACGACTCCGGTCTCTGCTGGGCAATCACAGGACGCTGTGGACGATCCTCTGCTGGAAATCACTCAGGCACTCCCGTAATTTAGGCCCAGGCTTCTGGCCTAATCCTTAGGAAGCAGGCCTACGTGCCAACTTCCTGCTTGATTGAGAGCTGGATCCAGAGAGAGAGACGCTGGCCCCTCCCCTGGTTTAAGTAGTCTGCCCAGAATGCCTTGCGGTGTTGCAATGCACCCTGGGTAATGTAGTCTGTCTTTTACTAAAAGCAACAAAGTCTTTTCTCCTAGCTGATATCTGTCCCAAAGTGCATTAGTTGCATTGTAACACTTATACCACCGGAGGGAGCCGGATTCCTTCTTTCATATGGACATCCTGCTACACTTACAGTACAAGATCACCCTCCTACATCACTTATAGTACAAGAGCACCCTCCTCCATCACTTACAGTACAAGATCACCCTCCTACATCACTTACAGTACAAGAGCACCCTCCTCCATCACTTACAGTACAAGATCACCCTCCTACATCACTTACAGTACAAGAGCACCCTCCTACCTCACTTACAGTACAAGAGCACCCTCCTCCATCACTTACAGTACAAGAGCACACTCCTCCATCACTTACAGTACAAGAGCACCCTCCTCCATCACTTACAGTACAAGAGCACCCTCCTCCATCACTTACAGTACAAGATCACCCTCCTACATCACTTACAGTACAAGAGCACCCTCCTCCATCACTTGCAGTACAAGAGCACCCTCCTCCATCACTTACAGTACAAGATCACCCTCCTACATCACTTACAGTACAAGAGCACCCTCCTCCATCACTTACAGTACAAGATCACCCTCCTCCATCACTTACAGTACAAGAGCACCCTCCTACATCACTTACAGTACAAGATCACCCTCCTACCTCACTTACAGTACAAGAACACCCTCCTCCATCACTCACAGTACAAGATCACCCTCCTACCTCACTTACAATACAAGAGCACCCTCCTCCATCACTCACAGTACAAGATCACCCTCCTACCTCACTTACAGTACAAGATCACCCTCCTACATCACTTACAGTACAAGAGCACCCTCCTCCATCACTTACAGTACAAGATCACCCTCTACATCACTCACAGTACAAGATCACCCTCCTACATCACTTACAGTACAAGAGCACCCTCCTCCATCACTTACAGTACAAGAGCACCCTCCTCCATCACTTACAGTACAAGATCACCCTCCTACATCACTTACAGTACAAGAGCACCCTCCTCCATCACTTACAGTACAAGATCACCCTCCTCCATCACTTACAGTACAAGAGCACCCTCCTACATCACTTACAGTACAAGATCACCCTCCTACATCACTTACAGTACAAGAGCACCCTCCCCCATCACTTACCATACAAGATCACCCTCCTCCATCACTTACAGTACAAGAGCACCCTCCTCCATCACTTACAGTACAAGATCACCCTCCTACCTCACTTACAGTATTAGAGCACCCTCCTACATCACTTACAGTACAAGATCACCCTCCTCCATCACTTACAGTACAAGAGCACCCTCCTCCATCACTTACAGTACAGGATCACCCTCCTACCTCACTTACAGTACAAGAGCACCCTCCTCCATCACTTACAGTACAAGAGCACCCTCCGTCATCACTTACAGTACAAGAGCACCCTCCTACCTCACTTACAGTACAAGAGCACCCTCCTCCATCACTTACAGTACAAGATCACCCTCCTCCATCACTTACAGTACAAGAGCACCCTCCTTCATCACTTACAGTACAAGAGCAAACTCCTACCTCACTTACAGTACAAGAGCACCCTCCTCCATCACTTACAGTACAAGATCACCCTCCTACCTCACTTACAGTACAAGAGCACCCTCCTTCATCACTTACAGTACAAGAGCACCCTCCTCCATCACTTACAGTACAAGATCACCCTCCTACCTCACTTACAGTACAAGATCACCCTCCTCCATCACTTACAGTACAAGAGCACCCTCCTTCATCACTTACAGTACAAGAGCACCCTCCTACCTCACTTACAGTACAAGAGCACCCTCCTCCATCACTTACAGTACAAGATCACCCTCCTCCATCACTTACAGTACAAGAGCACCCTCCTTCATCACTTACAGTACAAGAGCACCCTCCTACCTCACTTACAGTACAAGAGCACCCTCCTCCATCACTTACAGTACAAGAGCACCCTCCTACATCACTTACAGTACAAGATCACCCTCCTACCTCACTTACAGTACAAGAGCACCCTCCTACATCACTCACAGTACAAGAGCACACTCCTCCATCACTTACAGTACAAGATCACCCTCCTCCATCACTTACAGTACAAGAGCACCCTCCTTCATCACTTACAGTACAAGAGCACCCTCCTACCTCACTTACAGTACAAGAGCACCCTCCTCCATCACTTACAGTACAAGATCACCCTCCTCCATCACTTACAGTACAAGAGCACCCTCCTTCATCACTTACAGTACAAGAGCACCCTCCTACCTCACTTACAGTACAAGAGCACCCTCCTCCATCACTTACAGTACAAGAGCACCCTCCTACATCACTTACAGTACAAGATCACCCTCCTACCTCACTTACAGTACAAGAGCACCCTCCTACATCACTCACAGTACAAAATCACCCTCCTACATCACTTACAGTACAAGAGCACCCTCTTACCTCACTTACAGTACAAGATCACCCTCCTCCATCACTTACAGTACAAGAGCACCCTCCTCCATCACTTACAGTCCAAGAGCACCCTCCTCCATCACTTACAGTACAAGAGCACCCGAGTCCTACATCACTTACAGTACAAGATCACCCTCCTACATCACTTACAGTACAAGAGCACCCTCCTACCTCACTTACAGTACAAGATCACCCTCCTCCATCACTTACAGTACAAGAGCACCCTCCTACATCACTTACAGTACAAGATCACCCTCCTCCATCACTTACAGTACAAGAGCATCCTCCTACATCACTTACAGTACAAGATCACCCTCCTACCTCACTTACAGTACAAGAGCACCCTCCTCCATCACTCACAGTACAAGATCACCCTCCTACCTCACTTACAGTACAAGAGCACCCTCCTCCATCACTCACAGTACAAGATCACCCTCCTACCTCACTTACAGTACAAGATCACCCTCCTACATCACTTACAGTACAAGAGCACCCTCCTCCATCACTTACAGTACAAGATCACCCTCTACATCACTCACAGTACAAGATCACCCTCCTACATCACTTACAGTACAAGAGCACCCTCCTCCATCACTTACAGTACAAGAGCACCCTCCTCCATCACTTACAGTACAAGATCACCCTCCTCCATCACTTACAGTACAAGAGCACCCTCCTCCATCACTTACAGTACAAGATCACCCTCCTCCATCACTTACAGTACAAGAGCACCCTCCTACATCACTTACAGTACAAGATCACCCTCCTACATCACTTACAGTACAAGAGCACCCTCCCCCATCACTTACCGTACAAGATCACCCTCCTCCATCACTTACAGTACAAGAGCACCCTCCTCCATCACTTACAGTACAAGATCACCCTCCTACCTCACTTACAGTATTAGAGCACCCTCCTACATCACTTACAGTACAAGATCACCCTCCTCCATCACTTACAGTACAAGAGCACCCTCCTCCATCACTTACAGTACAAGATCACCCTCCTACCTCACTTACAGTACAAGAGCACCCTCCTCCATCACTTACAGTACAAGAGCACCCTCCGTCATCACTTACAGTACAAGAGCACCCTCCTACCTCACTTACAGTACAAGAGCACCCTCCTCCATCACTTACAGTACAAGATCACCCTCCTCCATCACTTACAGTACAAGAGCACCCTCCTTCATCACTTACAGTACAAGAGCAAACTCCTACCTCACTTACAGTACAAGAGCACCCTCCTCCATCACTTACAGTACAAGATCACCCTCCTACCTCACTTACAGTACAAGAGCACCCTCCTTCATCACTTACAGTACAAGAGCACCCTCCTCCATCACTTACAGTACAAGATCACCCTCCTACCTCACTTACAGTACAAGATCACCCTCCTCCATCACTTACAGTACAAGATCACCCTCCTACCTCACTTACAGTACAAGAGCACCCTCCTCCATCACTCACAGTACAAGATCACCCTCCTACCTCACTTACAGTACAAGAGCACCCTCCTCCATCACTCACAGTACAAGATCACCCTCCTACCTCACTTACAGTACAAGATCACCCTCCTACATCACTTACAGTACAAGAGCACCCTCCTCCATCACTTACAGTACAAGATCACCCTCTACATCACTCACAGTACAAGATCACCCTCCTACATCACTTACAGTACAAGAGCACCCTCCTCCATCACTTACAGTACAAGAGCACCCTCCTCCATCACTTACAGTACAAGATCACCCTCCTCCATCACTTACAGTACAAGAGCACCCTCCTCCATCACTTACAGTACAAGATCACCCTCCTCCATCACTTACAGTACAAGAGCACCCTCCTACATCACTTACAGTACAAGATCACCCTCCTACATCACTTACAGTACAAGAGCACCCTCCCCCATCACTTACCGTACAAGATCACCCTCCTCCATCACTTACAGTACAAGAGCACCCTCCTCCATCACTTACAGTACAAGATCACCCTCCTACCTCACTTACAGTATTAGAGCACCCTCCTACATCACTTACAGTACAAGATCACCCTCCTCCATCACTTACAGTACAAGAGCACCCTCCTCCATCACTTACAGTACAAGATCACCCTCCTACCTCACTTACAGTACAAGAGCACCCTCCTCCATCACTTACAGTACAAGAGCACCCTCCGTCATCACTTACAGTACAAGAGCACCCTCCTACCTCACTTACAGTACAAGAGCACCCTCCTCCATCACTTACAGTACAAGATCACCCTCCTCCATCACTTACAGTACAAGAGCACCCTCCTTCATCACTTACAGTACAAGAGCAAACTCCTACCTCACTTACAGTACAAGAGCACCCTCCTCCATCACTTACAGTACAAGATCACCCTCCTACCTCACTTACAGTACAAGAGCACCCTCCTTCATCACTTACAGTACAAGAGCACCCTCCTCCATCACTTACAGTACAAGATCACCCTCCTACCTCACTTACAGTACAAGATCACCCTCCTCCATCACTTACAGTACAAGAGCACCCTCCTTCATCACTTACAGTACAAGAGCACCCTCCTACCTCACTTACAGTACAAGAGCACCCTCCTCCATCACTTACAGTACAAGATCACCCTCCTCCATCATTTACAGTACAAGAGCACCCTCCTTCATCACTTACAGTACAAGAGCACCCTCCTACCTCACTTACAGTACAAGAGCACCCTCCTCCATCACTTACAGTACAAGAGCACCCTCCTACATCACTTACAGAACAAGATCACCCTCCTACCTCACTTACAGTACAAGAGCACCCTCCTACATCACTCACAGTACAAGAGCACCCTCCTCCATCACTTACAGTACAAGATCACCCTCCTCCATCACTTACAGTACAAGAGCACCCTCCTTCATCACTTACAGTACAAGAGCACCCTCCTACCTCACTTACAGTAAAAGAGCACCCTCCTCCATCACTTACAGTACAAGATCACCCTCCTCCATCACTTACAGTACAAGAGCACCCTCCTTCATCACTTACAGTACAAGAGCACCCTCCTACCTCACTTACAGTACAAGAGCACCCTCCTCCATCACTTACAGTACAAGAGCACCCTCCTACATCACTTACAGTACAAGATCACCCTCCTACCTCACTTACAGTACAAGAGCACCCTCCTACATCACTCACAGTACAAGATCACCCTCCTACATCACTTACAGTACAAGAGCACCCTCCTACCTCACTTACAGTACAAGATCACCCTCCTCCATCACTTACAGTACAAGAGCACCCTCCTCCATCACTTACAGTCCAAGAGCACCCTGCTCCATCACTTACAGTACAAGAGCACCCGAGTCCTACATCACTTACAGTACAAGATCACCCTCCTACATCACTTACAGTACAAGAGCACCCTCCTACCTCACTTACAGTACAAGATCACCCTCCTCCATCACTTACAGTACAAGAGCACCCTCCTCCATCACTTACAGTTAGGGATGAGCTTCGTGTTCGAGTCGAACATACGTTCGACTCGAACATCGGCTGTTCGATCGTTCGACGAAGATCGAACGACTTGGGCCGTTCGCGCCAAATTCGAGTGACGCGAATGGCCCACAATGCACTACGCCATTGCAGTGTCATCCAGGCGCTGTGATTGGCCAAGCATGCACTGTAACCCCGCATGTTTGGCCAATCACAGCGCCGACAGCGAGGAGAGCAATGATTGGCCACAGGCAGGATGCCTGTGGCCAATTATTGCTGAGGGGGTTTAGTACACGCCCCACACTATAAAAGGCCGCCAGCGCGGCGGCCTTGTGTAGTGTGTTCCGGAGCAGGGAAAGAGAAGCATAGGCAGGGACAGTGTCATTATTTTTCCTTTACTAATCCTGGATTCCTTGTGTTTAGGGACAAATAAGGATAGGTAGGGAGAGTGTCAGTGACAGTGTGCTATTCTGTGCTAATCCTTGTTTGTAGGGACAGAGAGGTACAGTGAGGGAAAGTGTCAGTGTGCTATTCTGTTCTAAACCAATCTTGCTGAACCATATTTTCAATCCTTGAGTTTAGGGACAGAGAGGTACAGTGAGGGAAAGTGTCAGTGTGCTATTCTGTGCTAATCGTTGTTTGTAGGGACAGACAGGTACAGTGAGGGAAAGTGTCAGTGTGCTATTCTGTGCTAATCCTTGTTTGTAGGGACAGAGAGGTACAGTGAGGGAAATTATCAGTGTGCTATTCTGTGCTAAATCTTGTTTGTAGGGAGGGACAGAGTAGGACAGTGAGGGAAAGTGTCAGTGTGCTATTCTGTTCTAAACCTATTTTGCTGAACCATATTTTCAATACTTGAGTTTAGGGACAGAGAGGTACAGTGAGTGAAACTGACAGTGTGCTATTCTGTTCTAAACCAATTTTGCTGTTCCATATTTTCAATCCTTGAGTTTAGGGACAGAGAAGGACACTCGTAGAAATTATCAGTGTGCTATTCTGTGCTAAATCTTGTTTGTAGGGAGGGACAGAGTAGGACAGTGAGGGAAAGTGTCAGTGTGCTATTCTGTTCTAAACCTATTTTGCTGAACCATATTTTCAATCCTTGAGTTTAGGGACAGAGAGGTACAGTGAGTGAAACTGACAGTGTGCTATTCTGTTTTAAACCAATTTTGCTGTTCCATATTTTCAATCCTTGAGTTTAGGGACAGAGAAGGACACTCGTAGAAATTATCAGTGTGCTATTCTGTGCTAAATCTTGTTTGTAGGGAGGGACAGAGTAGGACAGTGAGGGAAAGTGTCAGTGTGCTATTCTGTTCTAAACCTATTTTGCTGAACCATATTTTCAATCCTTGAGTTTAGGGACAGAGAGGTACAGTGAGTGAAACTGACAGTGTGCTATTCTGTTCTAAACCAATTTTGCTGTTCCATATTTTCAATCCTTGAGTTTAGGGACAGAGAAGGACACTCGTAGAAATTATCAGTGTGCTATTCTGTGCTAAATCTTGTTTGTAGGGAGGGACAGAGTAGGACAGTGAGGGAAAGTGTCAGTGTGCTATTCTGTTCTAAACCTATTTTGCTGAACCATATTTTCAATCCTTGAGTTTAGGGACAGAGAGGTACAGTGAGTGAAACTGACAGTGTGCTATTCTGTTCTAAACCAATTTTGCTGTTCCATATTTTCAATCCTTGAGTTTAGGGACAGAGAAGGACACTCGTAGAAATTATCAGTGTGCTATTCTGTGCTAAATCTTGTTTGTAGGGAGGGACAGAGTAGGACAGTGAGGGAAAGTGTCAGTGTGCTATTCTGTTCTAAACCTATTTTGCTGAACCATATTTTCAATCCTTGAGTTTAGGGACAGAGAGGTACAGTGAGTGAAACTGACAGTGTGCTATTCTGTTCTAAACCAATTTTGCTGTTCCATATTTTCAATCCTTGAGTTTAGGGACAGAGAAGGACACTCATAGAAATTATCAGTGTGCTATTCTGTGCTAAATCTTGTTTGTAGGGAGGGACAGAGTAGGACAGTGAGGGAAAGTGTCAGTGTGCTATTCTGTTCTAAACCTATTTTGCTGAACCATATTTTCAATCCTTGAGTTTAGGGACAGAGAGGTACAGTGAGTGAAACTGACAGTGTGCTATTCTGTTCTAAACCAATTTTGCTGTTCCATATTTTCAATCCTTGAGTTTAGGGACAGAGAAGGACACTCGTAGAAATTATCAGTGTGCTATTCTGTGCTAAATCTTGTTTGTAGGGAGGGACAGAGTAGGACAGTGAGGGAAAGTGTCAGTGTGCTATTCTGTTCTAAACCTATTTTGCTGAACCATATTTTCAATCCTTGAGTTTAGGGTCAGAGAGGTACAGTGAGTGAAACTGACTCTGTCCCTTGAGTTTAGGGACAGAGAGGTACAGTGAGTGAAACTGACAGTGTGCTATTCTGTTCTAAACCAATTTTGCTGAACCATATTTTCAATCCTTGAGTTTAGGGACAGAGAGGTACAGTGAGTGAAACTGACAGTGTGCTATTCTGTTCTAAACCAATTTTGCTGTTCCATGTTTTCAATCCTTGAGTTTAGGGACAGAGAAGGACACTCGTAGAAATTATCAGTGTGCTATTCTGTGCTAAATCTTGTTTGTAGGGAGGGACAGAGTAGGACAGTGAGGGAAAGTGTCAGTGTGCTATTCTGTTCTAAACCTATTTTGCTGAACCATATTTTCAATCCTTGAGTTTAGGGACAGAGAGGTACAGTGAGTGAAACTGACTCTGTCCCTTGAGTTTAGGGACAGAGAGGTACAGTGAGTGAAACTGACAGTGTGCTATTCTGTTCTAAACCAATTTTGCTGAACCATATTTTCAATCCTTGAGTTTAGGGACAGAGAGGTACAGTGAGTGAAACTGACAGTGTGCTATTCTGTTCTAAACCAATTTTGCTGTTCCATATTTTCAATCCTTGAGTTTAGGGACAGAGAAGGACACTCGTAGAAATTATCAGTGTGCTATTCTGTGCTAAATCTTGTTTGTAGGGAGGGACAGAGTAGGACAGTGAGGGAAAGTGTCAGTGTGCTATTCTGTTCTAAACCTATTTTGCTGAACCATATTTTCAATCCTTGAGTTTAGGGACAGAGAGGTACAGTGAGTGAAACTGACAAACTGACAGTGTGCTATTCTGTTCTAAACCAATTTTGCTGTTCCATATTTTCAATCCTTGAGTTTAGGGACAGAGAAGGACACTCGTAGAAATTATCAGTGTGCTATTCTGTGCTAAATCTTGTTTGTAGGGAGGGACAGAGTAGGACAGTGAGGGAAAGTGTCAGTGTGCTATTCTGTTCTAAACCTATTTTGCTGAACCATATTTTCAATCCTTGAGTTTAGGGACAGAGAGGTACAGTGAGTGAAACTGACAGTGTGCTATTCTGTTCTAAACCAATTTTGCTGTTCCATATTTTCAATCCTTGAGTTTAGGGACAGAGAAGGACACTCGTAGAAATTATCAGTGTGCTATTCTGTGCTAAATCTTGTTTGTAGGGAGGGACAGAGTAGGACAGTGAGGGAAAGTGTCAGTGTGCTATTCTGTTCTAAACCTATTTTGCTGAACCATATTTTCAATCCTTGAGTTTAGGGACAGAGAGGTACAGTGAGTGAAACTGACAGTGTGCTATTCTGTTCTAAACCAATTTTGTTGTTCCATATTTTCAATCCTTGAGTTTAGGGACAGAGAAGGACACTCGTAGAAATTATCAGTGTGCTATTCTGTGCTAAATCTTGTTTGTAGGGAGGGACAGAGTAGGACAGTGAGGGAAAGTGTCAGTGTGCTATTCTGTTCTAAACCTATTTTGCTGAACCATATTTTCAATCCTTGAGTTTAGGGACAGAGAGGTACAGTGAGTGAAACTGACAGTGTGCTATTCTGTTCTAAACCAATTTTGCTGTTCCATATTTTCAATCCTTGAGTTTAGGGACAGAGAAGGACACTCGTAGAATTTATCAGTGTGCTATTCTGTGCTAAATCTTGTTTGTAGGGAGGGACAGAGTAGGACAGTGAGGGAAAGTGTCAGTGTGCTATTCTGTTCTAAACCTATTTTGCTGAACCATATTTTCAATCCTTGAGTTTAGGGACAGAGAGGTACAGTGAGTGAAACTGACAGGGTGCTATTCTGTTCTAAACCAATTTTGCTGTTCCATATTTTCAATCCTTGAGTTTAGGGACAGAGAAGGACACTCGTAGAAATTATCATTGTGCTATTCTGTGCTAAATCTTGTTTGTAGGGAGGGACAGAGTAGGACAGTGAGGGAAAGTGTCAGTGTGCTATTCTGTTCTAAACCAATTTTGCTGTTCCATATTTTCAATCCTTGAGTTTAAGGACAGAGAAGGACACTCGTAGAAATTATCAGTGTGCTATTCTGTGCTAAATCTTGTTTGTAGGGAGGGACAGAGTAGGACAGTGAGGGAAAGTGTCAGTGTGCTATTCTGTTCTAAACCAATTTTGCTGTTCCATATTTTCAATCCTTGAGTTTAGGGACAGAGAAGGACACTCGTGGAAATTATCAGTGTGCTATTCTGTGCTAAATCTTGTTTGTAGGGAGGGACAGAGTAGGACAGTGAGGGAAAGTGTCAGTGTGCTATTCTGTTCTAAACCTATTTTGCTGAACCATATTTTCAATCCTCGAGTTTAGGGACAGAGAGGTACAGTGAGTGAAACTGACAGTGTGCTATTCTGTTCTAAACCAATTTTGCTGTTCCATATTTTCAATCCTTGAGTTTAGGGACAGAGAAGGACACTCGTAGAAATTATCAGTGTGCTATTCTGTGCTAAATCTTGTTTGTAGGGAGGGACAGAGTAGGACAGTGAGGGAAAGTGTCAGTGTGCTATTCTGTTCTAAACCTATTTTGCTGAACCATATTTTCAATCCTTGAGTTTAGGGACAGAGAGGTACAGTGAGTGAAACTGACAGTGTGCTATTCTGTTCTAAACCAATTTTGCTGTTCCATATTTTCAATCCTTGAGTTTAGGGACAGAGAAGGACACTCGTAGAAATTATCAGTGTGCTATTCTGTGCTAAATCTTGTTTGTAGGGAGGGACAGAGTAGGACAGTGAGGGAAAGTGTCAGTGTGCTATTCTGTTCTAAACCAATTTTGCTGTTCCATATTTTCAATCCTTGTGTTTAGGGACAGAGAAGGATAGGCAGGGGACAGTGTCAGTGTCATTGTTGCTAAGCCTCCTGCACAGTATACACCTGAAGGTAGCCCTTATTGCTCTTTTTCCCATCTCCCTGCAGGCCATCCATTAAAATGTCTGGAAGGCAAACAAGGAGAGGCACGTACGCTACTAGGCTCCCAAAAAGTCCCACACATGTGGTATCCCCGTACTCAGGAGAAGCAACAGAATGTATTTTGGGGTGTAATTCCACATATGCCCATGGCATGTTTGAGCAATATATAATTTAGTGACAACTTTTTGTACATTTTTTTTGGTCATTATTCAATCACTTGGGACAAAAAAAAAAAATATTCAATGGGCTCAACATGCCTCTCAGCAAATAGCTTGAGGTGTCTACTTTACAAAATGGGGTCATTTGGGGGGGTTTTGAACTGTCCTGGCATTTTATGCACAACATTAGGAAGCTTATGTCACACATCATCCACTCTTCTAACCACTTGAAGACAAAGCCCTTTCTGACACTTTTTGTTTACATGAAAAAAAAATTTTTTTTGCAAGAAAATTATGTTGAACCCCCAAACATTATATATTTTTTTAAAGCAAAGGCCCTACAGATTAAAATAGTGGGTGTTGCATTTTTTTTTCCACACAGTATTTGCGCAGCGATTTTTCAAACGCATTTTTTGGGGGAAAAACACACTTTTTTTATTTTTAATGCACTAAAAAACACTATATTGCCCAAATGTTTGATGAAATAAAAAAGATGATCATAGGCCGAGTACATGGATACCAAACACGACATGCTTTAAAATTGCGCACAAACGCGCAGAGGCGACAAACTACATTCATTTTTAAAAGCATTTAAAAGCCTTTACAGGTTACCACGTTAGATTTACAGAGGAGGTCTACTGCTAAAATGACTGCCCTCGATCTGACCTTCGCGGTGATACCTCACATGCATGATGCAATTGCTGTTTACATATGACGCTAGACCGACGCTTGCGTTCGCCTTTGCGCAAGAGCAGGGGGGGACAGCGGTGCTTTTTTTTTTTTTTTTTTTTTTTTTTATTATTTATTTGGCTTTTTTATTTTATTTTTAAACTGTGCCTTCCATATTTAATTTTTTTACCATTTTTATTGTTATCTCAGGGAATGTAAATATCCCCTATGATAGCAATAAGTAGTGACAGGTACTCTTTTTTTGAAAAAAATTGGGGGGTTAGACCCTAGATCTTTCCTCTGCCCTCAAAGCATCTGACCACACCAAGATCGGTGTGATAAAATGCTTTCCCAATTTCCCAATGGCGCTTTTTATATCTGGGGGGGGGGACATTCCCTCCCACTGCTTGTAAAAGCAGTCTAGAGGCTAATTATCTGCTAGAATTGCTTTTACATGAAAGCCGGCTGCTGGCTGAAAAGAATGATACCAAGATGATACCTAAACCCGCAGGCATCATTCTGGTATAAACATTCAAAGTCCAGCAACATACCAGTACGTTGCTGGTCCTTGTTGGACATGTATTGTAATCTTTTTTTTCATACAGCCTATTGGCTGAACGAAAAAAAGAGATTGATTGGTGGGTATGCCCACCATTAGAATACCTCCCTTCATCCACCCACTTCTAATGATGGGCATATATGCCGAAGCATGGGGGCATCCTCCCGCAAAAAAGTTATGCCGCGTACACACGGTCAAGCCTTCGTCGGAATTTCGACCGTATGTACGCGGCATAAAAGGTTATGCCGCGTACACACGGTCGGACTTTTCCACGGGCAAGCCTCCGTTGGAATTTCGACCGTATATACGCGGCATTAGGAGCAAAATCGCTCCTCCGCCCCTGCTGCCCCCATGCTTCGGCATATATGCTCTTTTTTTTAACTGTGGTGGTGAAATCACCTCCTACAGCGTTGGAGTCACGGCTTTATGTATCGTGGGAGCAAACGCTGTTGCTGTCAAGATAAATAGATCCGCGCTGCAACTGAATGGCGTACCTGCTAAGCAAATGGTGGTTAACATTAAAACAAAGTAACATTACAGTACAACAGTAAGACCTTACCATGCCATACCTGCAAAGCAAATACCAAAACAAAACCTAGTAAAAAATAAAAAAATGTTTTAACGCAACCTGTGCCTAAAATATATATATGCCGAAGCATGGGGGCATCCTCCCGCAAAAAAGTTATGCCGCGTACACACGGTCGGAATTTTCCACGGGCAGGCCTCCGTCGGAATTTCGACCGTATGTACGCGGCATTAGGAGCAAAATCGCTCCTCCGCCCCTGCTGCCCCCATGCTTCGGCATATATGCTCTTTTTTTTAACTGTGGTGGTGAAATCACCTCCTACAGCACTGGAGTCACGGCTTTATGTATCGTGGGAGCAAACGCTGTTGCTGTCAAGATAAATAGTTCCGCGCTGCAGTTGAATGGCGCACCTGAAAACAAAAAATTACATACCTGAAAAGCAAGCATGATAAAACATTGCAGAATAGAATACAGTAAAAAAGAGCAGAACAATAGAGAGAAAATAGAGAGAGAGAGAACAATAAAACGACAACTATTTTTGGTTTTTTTATTTTATATTTTTTTTGTGTTTTGTTTTTTACGTTTTTTTTTTTCTTTTTTACACTTTTTTTTGTAACTTTACAACTGTAATGGTTCGGGTCTCTCAAAATGTAATGGCATCTTGGGAGACCCTGTGTAAGTGTGTCCTTGTCTGTGAAATGCTGTACCCTACGCTAAAACTTCACTTTTGAGTGGTAGCGTTCAAAACATTCACCTTGGCAAAGACCAGGCTTGTCAGGACAGAGTGGACAAAAACTACGGGTGTCACGCCTAAATCCGCGCTTGCTACAGACACGACATCTTTTTTGGGGGTGGCTTTGGGTAGGGGTACTCGGGAGGACATACGAATAATGCCTCTCATGCAGCCGGCTTACTGCATTTGGTTGGGGATGGTGAGGTGCAGAACCGCCTGGATACAGGAGTTCTGTGACTATCTCATTCTGGAATTTTAGAAGAGATAACGTCCCGCCTGAAGCTCTGTATAGCACATGAGCGTTCAGCAAAGCCAATTGGAATAATGATAGAGACACTTTTTTGTACCAGCGTCTCGCCTTACGGTCAATTAGATACGGCGCCATCAACTGGTCGTTGAGGTCCACCCCTCCCATATTTTGGTTATATTCGTGGACACAGAGGGGTTTCTCCACAACACCAGTCGCCGTACGAATTTGGACTGTCGTGTCTGCATGAAGGGAGGTAAGAAGGAAAACATTCTTATTGTCCCTCCACTTCATAGCGAGCAAGTTATTACACTTCAAGCAGGCTCTCTCCCCCAGCCTAAGACGGGCATCTACAAGCCGCTGGGGAAAGCCCCGGCGATTAGGTCGCACGGTGCCACATGCTCCAATCTGATGATCAAACAAGTGACTAAACAGTGGCACGCTCGTGTAATAATTGTCCACATACAAGTGGTACCCCTTTCCGAATAAGGGTGACACCAAGTTCCACACTATCTTGCCAGCGCTCCCTATGTAATCCGGGCAGTTGACCGACTCAATCTGACTATCTTTTCCCTCATAAACCGTAAAGTTCACTACATAGCCTGTTGCCCTGTCACAGAACTTGTAGAGCTTGACCCCGTATCTGGCACGCTTGCTGGGAAGGTACTGCTTGAAAGACAAGCGGCCAGAAAATTTAATCAGGGACTCATCAACGCAGACAACTTGATCGGGAGTAAACAAGGCTGCAAAACGTTCGTTGAAGTGGTTTATGAGGGGCCGAATTTTATAGAGCCGGTCGTATTCAGGGTCCCCACGTGGACGACAAAGTTCATTGTCGTTGAAGTGCATGAACCGCAAAATCTGCTCGTATCGTGCCCTGGACATGGAGGCAGAGAACACGGGCATGTGGTCAATTGGGTGCGTGGACCAATAAGCACGCAATGACGGAAATTTATGTGTGCCCATGTTGAGGGAAAGGCCCAGAAAGGTCTTAAATTCGGAAACCGTAATTGGTTTCCAATTTCTGGCAATTTTAGGCAACTGGGGGTTAGCGGCGATAAATTGACCAGCATATAAATTACTCTGGTCCACAATAGATCTATAGAGATCTTCCGTGAAAAACAGCGAATAAAAATCAATTGGAATAAAATCAGCTGTTTCCACCTGAATACCGGGTTGGGCAGTGAATGGGGGAAGTACGGGTTCTGCAGAAGTGGTGGGGACCCAATCAGGATAGGCGAATTCTGCAGGAAGGGCAGTATGGGCACGACGGGCCTGCCTTTGTCTTCTTGGTGGCAGCGGGACACTACTTGTGCTTGCCACCTTGCCAGCTTGAACTGCACTTATGGGACTCGCCACGTCACCAAGTGTTACTGCAGTGCTGGATGTACGTCCAGGCTGTACTAGGCGCTGGTGCTTGCCAGTTCACCAGAAGGAATAGCGGCGCTAGTACTACTCTGCTCCATGATACGAGAGACCTGCGGTTCTTGCTCCTCAACAACCTCAGAAGATCGGGATCGGGTACACCTGACCTTAGCAGGGACCTCAACTTCGTCGTCAGAGCTATCTGACGTGGGGCCGCTGACGTCACTGTCTTCTACGGGAAGATATTCTGAGCCTGAATCTGACAGATACGTGACCTCCTCTTCACTATCTGTCATGCTCAGAATCTCGTAGGCCTCTTTACTAGTGTACCTTCGTCTTGCCATTTTGGGCTCTAAATTTAGGGGTACACTAGTAAGATTCACATGAAAAAAAGCACCTGACTGTCGTCAGCAAATATATCAAACGCTACAAAAAAACTGTTAGCGAATCGCAGGGATCAGGCCTGTCTCTGCGAACGCTGCAGTTATGTGTGTTGTGTTTGGTAAGTGACAGTGATCGATCGATACTGCACTTGGGTGGGCTGGGCTGGGCTGGGCTGGGCGGAGGGGCTAAACGCAGGCGCTAGCAGGTATCTGGGCTGATCCCGCTAACACTGCGTTTTTGGGAACCCTAAACCGCTGGGGATGCTAGTATAGATCTGATCAGATACTATACCACTAAGGGGGGTGTATGCTTTGCGCGTGGGTGTTAGCGTTACTGGCACTAACCTAACACTGCCTGGGGCGACGCAGACCCTCTCTGGCGCTAAAACCTAATTGATCTCACCCGCCGGGCGATCAGGGGGGTTAAACCTTTATTGGGTTATATACGGCGGGTGCCCTGATGCTATAAAAAGCAAACTAATCAACCAGCGTCACCCGTAACCTTTATATGGTGATCACTGGTGAAAGGGTTAACTAGGGGCAATCAGGGGGTTAAAACCTTTATTAGGTTAAATATGGGGGTACCTGACACTATATAAAAACCTGACAGGTAACCTAAATAACTAAATAACTTACTGGCTAACCAGTGACACCAGTGACGCTTATACGGCGATCACTGGTGAAAGGGTTAACTCTAGGGGCAATCAGGGGGTTAAAATAATATATGGGGGTACCTGACACTAATAAAAACCTGCGGCGAACCTAAAAAAAAATAACTGCCTATCTAAAACACCAGCGACACGAATACAGCGATCGGAAAAACAATCACTTAGTGACGCTGAAGTTAGGGGGTGAAAGGGTTACCTGGGGGGTGATCAAGGGGTTAAACCTTTATTAGGGGGGGTTAGGGGGCTACCCTGGACCTAAAGGGGCCTAATCCTAACTGCCCTGCAACTTTTTACAATCACAGATGACACTAAATGCAGTGATCAGTAAAATAAATGATCACTGCAATCAGTGACACTGTGATTGGGGGCTTTGGGGTGACCTGGGGGGTGATCTGGGGGTGACTGGGGGGTGATTTGTGTGCCTATGTGTACCTACGTGTCAGTGGACTGTTGGTGCACTAACCTGCTTCTTCTCTCCTCGGCGCCGGGAACGAAAAGACCACGGCGAGGGAGATGACATCACTTCCTCCAGCCTGTGTTTACATTTCAGGCAGGAGGAAGCAATTTCATTCGCCGGGAGCGATCGCGAGGGGGGGGCGGAATCGAGCGGCCGCCCCCTCATGCCTGATCGCTCCCGAACACTTAACGGCCGCTCACTGCAGTGAAGGGGGGTCCGGATGGACCCCCCAACTGCACAAAGGCGATCACGTAGATCTACGTGATTCTGCCTGTCGGTGCCATTCTGCCGACGTAAATCGGCGGTGGGCGGTCGTTAAGTGGTTAAAAAAACATTTTTTCTAGGGACAGAAAACTATAGGTAGGGAGAGTGTCAGTGTGTTTCACTGTGCTAATCCTTGTTTCTAGGGACAGGGAAGGACAGTGAGGGAAATTCTCCTTGTGCTATACTGTGCTAAAGCATTGATCATCAACCATCTTTAAAAAAACATTTTTTCTAGGGACAGAAAACTATAGGTAGGGAGAGTGTCAGTTTCTTTCACTGTGCTAATCCTTGTTTCTAGGGACAGGGAAGGACAGTGAGGGAAATTCTCCTTGTGCTATACTGTGCTAAAGCATTGATCATCAACCATCTTTAAAAAAACATTTTTTCTAGGGACAGAAAACTATAGGTAGGGAGAGTGTCAGTTTCTTTCACTGTGCTAATCCTTGTTTCTAGGGACAGGGAAGGACAGTGAGGGAAATTCTCCTTGTGCTATACTGTGCTAAAGCATTGATCATCAACCATCTTTAAAAAAACATTTTTTCAAGGGACAGAAAACTATAGGTAGGGAGAGTGTCAGTTTTTTTCACTGTGCTAATCCTTGTTTCTAGGGACAGGGAAGGACAGTGAGGGAAATTCTCCTTGTGCTATACTGTGCTAAAGCATTGATCATCAACCATCTTTAAAAAAACATTTTTTCTAGGGACAGAAAACTATAGGTAGGGAGAGTGTCAGTGTGTTTCACTGTGCTAATCCTTGTTTCTAGGGACAGGGAAGGACAGTGAGGGAAATTCTCCTTGTGCTATACTGTGCTAAAGCATTGATCATCAACCATCTTTAAAAAAACATATTTTCTAGGGACAGAAAACTATAGGTAGGGAGAGTGTCAGTGTGTTTTACTGTGCTAATCCTTGTTTCTAGGGACAGGGAAGGACAGTGAGGGAAATTCTCCTTGTGCTATAGTGTGCTAAAGCATTGATCATCAACCATCTTTAAAAAAACATTTTTTCTAGGGACAGAAAACTATAGGTAGGGAGAGTGTCAGTGTGTTTTACTGTGCTAATCCTTGTTTCTAGGGACAGGGAAGGACAGTGAGGGAAATTCTCCTTGTGCTATAGTGTGCTAAAGCATTGATCATCAACCATCTTTAAAAAAACATTTTTTCTAGGGACAGAAAACTATAGGTAGGGAGAGTGTCAGTGTGTTTCACTGTGCTAATCCTTGTTTCTAGGGACAGGGAAGGACAGTGAGGGAAATTCTCCTTGTGCTATACTGTGCTAAAGCATTGATCATCAACCATCTTTAAAAAAACATTTTTTCTAGGGACAGAAAACTATAGGTAGGGAGAGTGTCAGTGTGTTTTACTGTGCTAATCCTTGTTTCTAGGGACAGGTAAGGACAGTGAGGGAAATTCTTCTTGTGCTATAGTGTGCTAAAGCATTGATCATCAACCATCTTTAAAAAAACATTTTTTCTAGGGACAGAAAACTATAGGTAGGGAGAGTGTCAGTGTGTTTTACTGTGCTAATCCTTGTTTCTAGGGACAGGGAAGGACAGTGAGGGAAATTCTCCTTGTGCTATAGTGTGCTAAAGCATTGATCATCAACCATCTTTAAAAAAACATTTTTTCTAGGGACAGAAAACTATAGGTAGGGAGAGTGTCAGTGTGTTTTACTGTTCTAATCCTTGTTTCTAGGGACAGGGAAGGACAGTGAGGGAAATTCTCCTTGTGCTATAGTGTGCTAAAGCATTGATCATCAACCATCTTTAAAAAAACATTTTTTCTAGGGACAGAAAACTATAGGTAGGGAGAGTGTCAGTGTGTTTCACTGTGCTAATCCTTGTTTCTAGGGACAGGGAAGGACAGTGAGGGAAATTCTCCTTGTGCTATACTGTGCTAAAGCATTGATCATCAACCATCTTTAAAAAAACATTTTTTCTAGGGACAGAAAACTATAGGTAGGGAGAGTGTCAGTGTGTTTCACTGTGCTAATCCTTGTTTCTAGGGACAGGGAAGAACAGTGAGGGAAATTCTCCTTGTGCTATACTGTGCTAAAGCATTGATCATCAACCATCTTTAAAAAAACATTTTTTCTAGGGACAGAAAACTATAGGTAGGGAGAGTGTCAGTTTCTTTCACTGTGCTAATCCTTGTTTCTAGGGACAGGGAAGGACAGTGAGGGAAATTCTCCTTGTGCTATAGTGTGCTAAAGCATTGATCATCAACCATCTTTAAAAAAACATTTTTTCTAGGGACAGAAAACTATAGGTAGGGAGAGTGTCAGTTTCTTTCACTGTGCTAATCCTTGTTTCTAGGGACAGGGAAGGACAGTGAGGGAAATTCTCCTTGTGCTATACTGTGCTAAAGCATTGATCATCAACCATCTTTAAAAAAACATTTTTTCTAGGGACAGAAAACTATAGGTAGGGAGAGTGTCAGTGTGTTTCACTGTGCTAATCCTTGTTTCTAGGGACAGGGAAGGACAGTGAGGGAAATTCTCCTTGTGCTATACTGTGCTAAAGCATTGATCATCAACCATCTTTAAAAAAACATTTTTTCTAGGGACAGAAAACTATAGGTAGGGAGAGTGTCAGTGTGTTTTACTGTGCTAATCCTTGTTTCTAGGGACAGGGAAGGACAGTGAGGGAAATTCTCCTTGTGCTATAGTGTGCTAAAGCATTGATCATCAACCATCTTTAAAAAAACATTTTTTCTAGGGACAGAAAACTATAGGTAGGGAGAGTGTCAGTGTGTTTTACTGTGCTAATCCTTGTTTGTAGGGACAGGGAAGGACAGTGAGGGAAATTCTCCTTGTGCTATACTGTGCTAAAGCATTCCTCATCAACCATCTTTGAAATCCTTGTTTTTTGGACAGTCAGGGAAATTGTCGTTGTGCTATTCTGTGCGAAAGCAATCATCCTCAACCATATTTAGAAATCCTTAAGTAAAGGGACAGAGAAGGACACCTGAAGGTAGCCCTTATTGCTTTTTTCCCATCTCCCTGCAGGCCATCTATTAGAATGTCTGGAAGGCAAACAAGGAGAGGCAGACAGTCAGGAGGCAATAAAAGAGGGCAAGCAGGCTCTGTGTCTGGGGGCAACAGTGCTGGTCGTGGACGCGGTGCATTGTCATCAGCACATGGCCATGGGACACGCTTGTCCTTCTTTTCGGCAGCTGGACATGTTGAGCCACATCATGCCGAAGACTTGGTAGAGTGGATGACCAAGCCCTCCTCCTCCTCCTCATCCTCTCTCACCCAGGCTCAGGGTACTGGCAAAGCAGCTGCCAAAGCGTCCTCTTCCCTGGTATCAATGTCAGACTCATCATCAGTCACTCCTTCCCTAGACCCACCATGTCCTCCTCCTGAGGAGTCCCCCGAACTGTTTGAGCACAGTGTTGGGTACATGCTCCAGGAGGATGCCCAGCGTTTCGAAGGGTCTGATGATGAAACCCAGCTACAGGAAGGCAGTAGCGTGAGAGCAGACAGAGGGGATGCTCAAGAAGGACACCAATCTGGCAGTCATGTTCCAGCAGCTGCAGCATACTGCCAGATTGGCTCCAGTGATGAGGAGGGAGGGGATGATGAGGTCACTGACTCCACGTGGGTGCCTAATAGGAGAGAGGAGGAGGAGGAGGATGAGGAGGAGGCACATCTCCAACGAGGCAGGATGCCCTTTGGTGGCCAGCGTAAGGGCAGTACACCGACGAATCACACCGCAGAGCTCCGCCTGTGCAGGGCGCTGCCTCTGCCCGTCATTCAAAAAGTTCTTTGGTGTGGGCCTTTTTTGAGGCTAGTGCATCAGATCGCACAGCTGCTGTTTGCAACATATGTCTCAAGCGTATATCGCGTGGCCAAAACATCAGCCGCTTGGGTACCACATGCCTGACCAGACATATGTTGACCTGCCATGCAGCTCGTTGGCAAGCCTACCTCAAAGACCCACACCAAAGAACAAAGCGGACCTCTCCTTGCACCGCATCAGCTGGGATCTCCAACCCCACTATAACTTCAGTCCTCTCTGAAACATGCACTGAGAGGAATGAAGGTGTAGAATTAGGTGTGTCACAGCCAAGTACTTGCGGCCACTCTGCTAGCAGTACACCGACGTCCGATTCTAGCAGGCAAATTTCCCTGCCCCAGCTGCTGGACCGTCGAAAGAAGTTCACTCCCAGCCATCCACATGCCCAGCGGTTGAATGCTAGCTTGGCTAAATTGCTAGCACTTCAACTGCTGCCTTTTCAGTTGGTAGACTCGGCCCCCTTCCGTGAGTTTGTGCAATGTGCGGTTCCTCAGTGGCAGGTTCCCAAACGCCACTTTTTCTCACGGAAGGCTATTCCGGCTCTCTACCGGCATGTGGAAGGCAATGTCTTGGCCTCGCTGGACAGGGCGGTCAGCGGTAAGGTGCATATTACCGCTGACTCATGGTCCAGCAGGCATGGACAGGGTCAGGGGAGCTTGGTTTTTTTTCTCCACGCCAGTGGGGCATGATCAGGGATGCATGCACTGTCCTGGCACCATTTGAGGAGGCCACGAGGATGGTGAGCAGTGACAGTGCATGCATCAGTGACACTGTACCTCTTGTCCACCTGTTGGAGCACACGCTGCGTGGAATAATGGACAGGGCACTTGAGGCAGAACAGAGGCAGGAAGAGGAGGACTTCCTTGCCTCTCAAGGCCCCCTTTACCCAGACAGTGTTCCTTCTGTCCCACCCATCGCACAGGAAGAGGAGGAGGAGGAGGAGGAGGAGGAGGATTGTGTCAGCATGGAGGTGGAGGCTGGCACTCAGCATCATCAGCAGCAGTCTTTTAGGGATGATTTACAGTCCCAAGAAACCAGTGGACTTGTACGTGGCTGGGAGGAGGTGGCTGCGGATCATGTCGTCCTTAGTGACCCAGAGGACTCTGGACCGAATGCCTCAGCAAACCTACGCTGCATGGCCTCCCTGATCCTGCAAAGTCTGCGGAAGGATCCTCGTATTCTTCGGATCAAGGAGAGGGACCATTACTGGCTGGCCACTCTCCTTGATCCACGGTACAAGGGTAAGGTTGCGGACCTTATGTTACCGTCGCAGAGGGAGCAGAGGATGAGACAACTCCGGGAGGCCTTGCAGAAAGGTCTGTGCAAGGTTACAAACTCCTGGTCCTGGACAACGAGTTGCTGAGGCTTCGGCCAGTCAAAGAAGGAGCGGTGGGGAAGGTGGCCGTCTGACCGATGCGTTCAGACAATTCTTTAGTCCGCAGCCCCAAAGTATGATCGGTTCCAGCAACCATCGCCAGCGTCTGATAAACATGGTGCAGGAATATCTAGGGGCAAGGTCAGACTTGGACACCTTCCCCACCGAAAATCCTCTGGCTTACTGGGTCTTGAGGATGGATCACTGGCCAGAGCTTGCACAGTATGCAATTGAGCTACTGGCCTGTCCTGCATCCAGCGTTCTTTCGGAACGCACATTCAGTGCTGCTGGAGGATTTGTCACGGATCACAGGGTGCGCCTGTCCACCGACTCGGTTGATCGACTGACTTTCATCAAGATGAACCAGTCTTGGATCACCACCAGCTACCACACACCTGATGCTGATATAACAGACTAATTGATTTTAACATGTCACATCCCTTCAAGACTGATGCTGATGCTGAGTGCCTGTGCTGTTATGTTGACTGGCTATCCTCCTCCTCCGAGTCCTCAATGATACGATTGATGATGATAGCTTGGAAGATCATTTTTGTTTATGGGTGCCGCCACCAGTGGTTAAGGCCCAATTTTTCAGCCCCTGTTTAACAGGGGCGTGTAATTAAAATTTTTGAAGCAATACTTTGCAACAGGGCTCATTGCTGTGCTCCAAGTACAGTATCTGTGAGGGGTTGTAGTGTTGTGCCACCAGTGCCTAAGGCCCAATTTTTCAGCCCCTGTTTAACAGGGGCGTGTCATTACAATTTTTGAAGCAATACTTTGCAACAGGGCTCATTGCTGTGATCCAAGTACAGTATCTGTGAGGGGTTGGAGTGTTGTGCCACCAGTGCCTAAGGCCCAATTTTTCAGCCCCTGTTTAACAGGGGCGTGTCATTACAATTTTTGAAGCAATACTTTGCAACAGGGCTCATTGCTGTGCTCCAAGTACAGTATCTGTGAGGGGTTGTAGTGTTGTGCCACCAGTGCCTAAGGCCCAATTTTTCAGCCCCTGTTCAACAGGGGCATGTAATTACAATTCTTGATCTAATAATTCACAGCAGGGCCCATTGCTGCACCCACCAAGAGTAACTCTGAGGGCTTACAGTGTTGTGGCAACGCCACCACCACCACCACCACGAAAGGCCCAATTTTTCAGCCCCTGTTCAAAAGGGGCATGTAATTACAATTCTTGATCTAATAATTCACAGCAGGGCCCATTCCTGCACCCACCAAGAGTAACTCTGAGGGCTTACAGTGTTGTGGCAACACCACCACCACCACCACCACGAAAGGCACAATTTTTCAGCCCCTGTTCAACAGGGGCATGCAATTACAATTCTTGATCTAATAATTCACAGCAGGGCCCATTGCTGCACCCACCAAGAGTAACTGTCAGGGCTTACAGTGTTGTGGCACCAGCACCACCATCAAAGGCCCAATTTTTACTACCACTGTTCAACAATTATATGTAATTACAATTCCTGATATAATAGTTGACAGCAGGGCGTTCCAGCACCAACCAAGAGTAACTGTGAGTGCTTACAGTGTTGTGCCAACACCAACAACTAAGGGGCCTATTTCTGCAGAGTATATACGGCAGGTCCCTACTTTCAAACATCCAACTTACAAACGACTCCTACTTGCAAACGCAAGAAGACAACAGGAAATGAGAGGAAATCTACCCCTAGGAAGGAAAATTCTCTCCTGTAAGAATTAATATGGGAGAAAGGTGTCTCCTCTGTACTGATGCTTTATCACCAATCCTTGTTTCAAGAAAAACACCACATTTCAAAAACAGTTGTCATTGGGACGGAAAGTGAGGTGAAATGTTCTGAACAGGGGCACAGACAGCAAAACAAATGTTACAGGGGTGATAACCCTTACCTATGTTTTCCAAAAAGTTTAAAAATAGATTTTTGGGCTGGAGCTACACTTAAACAATGTACCTGTTCAAAATTACAAACAGATTCTACATAAGAACAAACCTACAGTCCCTGTCTTGTATGCACCGCCTGTATACGGCTGTTCAGAGTATATAGGGCCTTTTTTATTTTATGTGCGGGGTTCCCCTTAATATCCATACAAGACCCAAAGGGGCTGGTAATGGGCTGGGGTAGGGGGGGGGGGGGGGTCATGGGGTAGCTATGCCATTTTTCTTAAAGATTTTCATCCATATTACCGGGACCAGACATTACATTAAAGCCGCAAGCAGTTTTAAATGGCTTTTTTTTCCTTTAGAAGTGTCATTTTGTGCAGGGACAGTTCTAAACACGGGAAACACGTGGCACTTCACAGGCATACTTTAGACACCCCCCAGGTACGATATTTAAAGGAATATTTGACTTTTTTTTTTTCACTTTATGCATCATTAAAATGACTGCTCCCGAAAAACAACCGTTTTTAAAACTTCTTTTTGCATTGATACATGTCCCCTGGTGCAGAACCCGGGTTCCCAAACCCTTTTTAGGACAATAACATGCATAATAGTCGTTATAATTAGCACTTTAGAATTCGAACGTTCGCATCCATTGTATTTAATAGGGTTCTAATGTTCGTACGAACTTTCGGTCCGTTCGCGGGTTCTGGTGCGAACCGAACCCGGGGGTGTTCGGCTCATCACTATCCGGGAGGCCTTGCAGAAAGGTCTGTGCAACGCGTTCCCAGAGACTGGGAGGTTACAAACTCCTGGTCCTGGACAACGAGTTGCTGAGGCTTCGGGCAGTCAAAGAAGGAGCGGTGGGGAAGGTGGCCGTCTGACCGATGCGTTCAGACAATTCTTTAGTCCGCAGCCCCAAAGTATGATCGGTTCCAGCAACCATCGCCAGCGTCTGATATACATGGTCCAGGAATACCTAGGGGCAAGGTCAGACTTGGACACCTTCCCCACCGAAAATCCTCTGGCTTACTGGGTCTTGAGGATGGATCACTGGCCAGAGCTTGCACAGTATGCAATTGAGCTACTGGCCTGTCCTGCATCCAGCGTTCTTTCAGAATGCACATTCAGTGCTGCTGGAGGATTTGTCACGGATCACAGGGTGCGCCTGTCCACCGACTCGGTTGATCGACTGACTTTCATCAAGATGAACCAGTCTTGGATCACCACCAGCTACCACACACCTGATGCTGATATAACAGACTAATTGATTTTAAAATGTCACATCCCTTCAAGACTGATGCTGATGCTGAGTGCCTGTGCTGTTATGTTGACTGGCTATCCTCCTCCTCCTCCTCAATGATACGATTAATGATGATAGCTTGGAAGATCATTTTGGTTTAGGGTGACGCCACCAGTGGCTAAGGCCCAATTTTTCAGCCCCTGTTTAACAGGGGCGTGTAATTAAAATTTTGGATGCAATACTTTGCAACAGGCCTCATTGCTGTGCTCCAAGTACAGTATCTGTGAGGGGTTGCAGTGTTGTGCCACAAGTGCCTAAGGCCCAATTTTTCAGCCCCTGTTCAACAGGGGCATGCAAATATAATTATTGATCTAATAATTCACAGCAGGGCCCATTGCTGCGCCCACCAAGAGTAACTGTCAGGCCTTACAGTGTTGTGGCACCAGCACCACCACCACCACCACCACCAAAGGCCCAATTTTTCAGCCCCTGTTCAACAGGGGCATGCAATTATAATTATTGATCTAATAATTCACAGCAGGGCCCATTGCTGCGCCCACCAAGAGTAACTGTCAGGCCTTACAGTGTTGTGGCACCAGCACCACCATCACCACCACCACCAAAGGCCCAATTTTTCAGCCCCTGTTCAACAGGGGCATGCAATTATAATTATTGAATGAATAATTCACAGCAGGGCCCATTGCTGCACCCACCAAGAGTAACTGTCAGGCCTTACAGTGTTGTGGCACCAGCACCACCATCACCACCACCACCACCACCAAAGGCCCAATTTTTCAGCCCCTGTTCAACAGGGGCATGCAATTATAATTATTGAACGATTAATTCACAGCAGGGCCCATTGCTGCGCCCACCAAGAGTAACTGTCAGGCCTTACAGTGTTGTGGCACCAGCACCACCATCACCACCACCACCACCACCAAAGGCCCAATTTTTCAGCCCCTATTCAACAGGGGCATGCAATTATAATTATTGATCTAATAATTCACAGCAGGGCCCATTGCTGCGCCCACCAAGAGTAACTGTCAGGCCTTACAGTGTTGTGGCACCAGCACCACCATCAAAGGCCCAATTTTTAGTACCACTGATCAACAATTATATGTTATTACAATTCCTGATATAATAGTTGACAGCAGGGCGTTCCAGCACCCACCAAGAATAACTGTGAGTGCTTTCAGTGTTGTGCCAACACCAACACCTAAGGGGCCAATTTCTGCAGAGTATATACGGCAGGTCCCTACTTTTAAACATCCAACTTACAAACGACTACTACTTGCAAACGGAAGAAGACAACAGGAAGTGAGAGGAAATCTACCCCTTGGAAGGAAAATTCTCTCCTGTAAGAATTAATATGGGAGAAAGGTGTCTCCTCTCTACTGATGCTTTATCACCAATCCTTGTTTCAATACAAACACCACATTTCAAAAACAGTTGTCATTGGGACGCAAAGTGAGGTGAAATGTTCTGAACAGGGGCACAGACAGCAAAAAAAATGTGACAGGGGTGATAACCGTTCCCTATGTTTTCCAAAAAACTAAAAAAAAGGAATTTGGCATGGAGCTACACTTAAACAATGCAGCTGTTCAAAATTACAAACAGATTCTACATAAGAACAAACCTACAGTCCCTGTCTTGTATGCACCGCCTGTATACGGCTGTTCAGAGTATATAGGGCCTTTTTTATTTTGTGTGCAGGGTTCCCCTTAATATCCATACAAGACCCAAAGGGGCTGGTAATGGGCTGGGGTAGGGGGGGGGGGGGGTTGATGGGGTAGCTATGCCATTTTTCCTAAAGATTTTCATCCATATTACCGGGACCAGACATTGCATTAAAGCCGCAAGCAGTTTTAAATGGCTTTTTTTCCTTTAGAAATGTTATTTTGTGCAGGGACAGTTCTAAACACGGGAAACACGTGGCACTTCACAGGCATACTTTAGACACCCCCCAGGTACAATATTTAAAGGAATATTTGACTTTTCTTTTTTCACTTTATGCATCATTAAAACGACTGCTCCCGGAAAACGTCCGTTTTTAAAACTTCTTTTTGCATTGATACATGTCCCCTGGTGCAGAACCCGGGTTCCCAAACTCTGTTTCGGACAATAACATGGATAATAGTTGTTATAATTAGCACTTTAGATTTCGACGTTCGCATCCATTGTATTTAATAGGGTTCTAATGTTCGTGCGAACTTTCGGTCCGTTCGCGGGTTCTGGTGCGAACCGAACCCGGGGGTGTTCGGCTCATCACTAATCACTTACAGTACAAGAGCACCCTCCTCCATCACTTACAGTACAAGAACACCCTCCTACATCACTTACAGTACAAGAGCACCCTCCTCCATCACTTACAGTACAAGAGCACCCTCCTCCATCACTTACAGTACAAGATCACCCTCCTACCTCACTTACAGTACAAGAGCACCCTCCTCCATCACTTACCTCTCACAGGACAAGAGCACCCTCCAACATCACTTACAGTACAAGAGCACCTTCTTCCATCACTTACCTCTGACAGAACAAGACCACCCTCCTACATCACTTACAGTACAAGAGCACCCTCCTCCATAACTTACCTCTGACAGAACAAGAGTACCCGCCTACAAACTTACAGTACAACCTCCCCAGGTCCGTCAGACTAACCTGGGGAAGAGGGGGATTGTAGGATTGTACTGGGCACAGACTGATCTGGGAGGGGAGATTATACTGGGATACAGACAAACCTGGGGGGGGGGGATTGTCCTGGGTACAAACTAACCTAGGGGGTTGCACTGGGGGACAGACTAATGGGGGGTGGAATTTTACTTTTCGACAGACTTATCCCGGGGGAGGATTGTACTGGGGACAGGCATGGTAGCGAAGCATGGTTCAACAAAAGGCTACCAGTGGCATTGCGGTAAAGGGCCGATAGTGGCACAGTGGAATAGTGGTAAGTGTTCTTGGTGGCCCAGTGGTATAGAGGTAAGGGAGCTGGGTGACACAAATGGTATAGGGGTAAGGGTTTGGAGTGGCCGGTGGGAGGGATTGCTCAATCCAACTAATTTGTGTGGATAGAGCAATCTCCTAGTTTTTTCTTGTTCAGCCCACTGGCTCACCAATCTAAGCATTTATTTAACCACATCCCTTTGACAGTGACAGGGAAAGGGGGTGGAGGGGGGTAAGTAACAAGGGTGTAAGAGGATATGTTCTGGAGTCACGCTTTGAGAGGGGGGATGTGCTGGAGGGGGGATTGGATTTGAAATCCCCCCACCCCACCTTTTAGCACAAGTCCTCTCCCCTCCTAAAGAACCCCCCCCCCCCCTCAGTACGTATCTGACCCCTCCAGCACAATTCTTCACCTCCCCCAGTATGTATCTGACCCTCCCAGCACAAGTTCACTCCCTTCCCAAAGTGCCCCCCAAGCACATATCCACCCCCACCCCACATTCTAGCACAAGTCATCTACCCTCCCAAAGCGCCCCCCCCCCCCCAGTATGCATCTGACCCCCAGCAAAATCCTCTCCCCTCCTAAAGCCCCCCCCCCCCATTATATATCTGTCTCCCACTCTATTCCACATTTTAGCACAAGTCCTCTACCTCCCAAAGCTACCCCCCAGCACATGCCTGGAGCTTGGTGTTTTGTTTAACCATGCCCCTTAAGCCCGTCCTACTGCAAAATTTGGCCACACCTTTTTTTTGCTGTAGTGCGCTTTGCACGCTGCAGACTTCTACCTCCCTCAAGTGTCCCTCTTTCTTAAGTTTTGGAAGGTTGGGAGGAATGCCTTAGGGGATTCAGAGACTAGAAAAATATGGCCTGAATGACTTCATATATATTTTAACCACTTGACAACTGGGCACTAAACCCCCTTCGTGCCCGGAACAATTTTCAGCTTTCAGCGCTGACGCACTTTGAATGACAATTGCGCGGTCATACAACGCTGTACCCAAATGATATTTTTATCATTTTTTCCCCACAAATAGAGCTTTCTTTTGGTGGTATTTGATCACCTCTGCGGTTTTTATTTTTTGCGCTATAAACAAAAAAAGACAGAAAATTTTGAAAAAAAATACAATTTTTTTACTTTTTGCTATAATAATATCCCAATTTTTTTTTAAAAAACTATTTTTTTTTTCTCAGTTTAGGTCGATACGTATTCTTCTATATTTTTTTGGTAAAAAAAATTGCAATAAGCGTATAGCGATTGGTTTGCGAAAAAGTTATAGCGCCTACAAAATAGGGGATAGAATTATGACATTTTTATTATATTTTTTTTTTTACTAGTAATGGCGGCGATCTGCGATTTTTGTCAGGCCTGCAATATTGCGGCGGACACATCGGACACTTTTGACACTATTTTGGGACCATTCACATTTATACAGCGAACAGTGCTATAAATATGCACTGATTACTGTATAAATGTGACTGGCAGGGAAGGGGTTAACACTAGGGGCGAGGAAGGGGTTAACTATGTTCCCTATTTGTGATTCTTACTGTGTGGGGGAGGGGACTGACTGGGGGAGGTGACCGATCTGTGTCCCTATGTACAAGGGACACAGCATCGGTCTCCTCTCTCCCTGACAGGACATGGATCTCTGTGTTTACACACAGAGATCCACGTCCTGCCTCTGTCACAGCCGATCGCGGGTGCCTGGCGGACATCGCGGCCGCCAGGCAGCGCATCGGCATCACGTGACCACGGCGGGCACAGCTGTTCCCTGCCGCGTGCCCTCGGCGGCGCGCAGGGGGGAGAGAAACAGGAGGACTTCCATAGACGTCCACTCAGCACTTGAGAGCCGCGCTGCAGACGTCTTTTGTCTATAGCGCGGGTCTCAAGTGGTTAAAGCCCTAAGGTGTAGGGATGAGCTCGGTGTTCGAGTCGGACAAAGGTTCGACTCGAACATCGGCTGTTCGCGCGTTCGGCGAACAACGAACGATTTGGGCCGTTCGCGCCAAATTCGAGTGACGCGAACGGCCCACAATACACTGCGCCATCGCAGTGTAATCCCGGCGCTGTGATTGGCCAAGCATGCACTGTGACCCTGCATGCTTGGCCAATCACAGCGCCGGCAGCGAGGAGAGCAATCATTGGCCACAGGCAGGATGCCTGTGGCCAATTATTGCTGAGGGGGTTTAGTACACGCCCCACACTATAAAAGGCCGCCAGCGCGGCGGCCTCGTGTAGTGTGTTCCGGCGCAGGGAAAGAGTTACATAGGCAGGGACAGTGTCAGTGCTATTTGTACCTCAAACTTGTGTGTAGGGACAGAGAAGGATAGGTAGGGAGAGTGTCAGTGTCATATTCTTTGCTAAACCTTGTGTGTAGGGACAGACAAGGATCGGCAGGGAGAGTGTCAGTGTCATATTCTTTGCTAGACCTTGTTTGTAGGGACAGACAAGGATCGGCAGGGAGAGTGTCAGTGTCATATTCTTTGCTAAACCTTGTGTGCTGAACCATATTGCTAAACCTTGTGTGTAGGGACAGACAAGGATAGGTAGGCAGAATGTCAGTGTCATATTCTTTGCTAAACCTTGTTTGTAGGGACAGAGAAGGATAGGCAGGGAGAGTGTCAGTGTCATATTCTTTGCTAAACCTTGTGTGCTGAACCATATTGCTAAACCTTGTGTGTAGGGACAGACAAGGATCGGCAGGGAGAGTGTCAGTGTCATATTCTTTGCTAAACCTTGTGTGCTGAACCATATTGCTAAACCTTGTGTGTAGGGACAGACAAGGATCGGCAGGGAAAGTGTCAGTGTCATATTCTTTGCTAAACCTTGTGTGCTGAACCATATTGCTAAACCTTGTGTGTAGGGACAGACAAGGATAGGTAGGCAGAGTGTCAGTGTCATATTCTTTGCTAAACCTTGTTTGTAGGGACAGAGAAGGATAGGCAGGGAGAGTGTCAGTGTCATATTCTTTGCTAAACCTTGTGTGCTGAACCATATTGCTAAACCTTGTGTGTAGGGACAGACAAGGATCGGCAGGGAGAGTGTCAGTGTCATATTCTTTGCTAAACCTTGTGTGCTGAACCATATTGCTAAACCTTGTGTGTAGGGACAGACAAGGATAGGTAGGCAGAGTGTCAGTGTCATATTCTTTGCTAAACCTTGTTTGTAGGGACAGACAAGGATAGGCAGGGAGAGTGTCAGTGTCATATTCTTTGCTAAACCTTGTGTGCTGAACCATATTGCTAAACCTTGTGTGTAGGGACAGACAAGGATAGGTAGGCAGAGTGTCAGTGTCATATTCTTTGCTAAACCTTGTGTGCTGAACCATATTGCTAAACCTTGTGTGTAGGGACAGACAAGGATCGGCAGGGAGAGTGTCAGTGTCATATTCTTTGCTAAACCTTGTGTGCTGAACCATATTGCTAAACCTTGTGTGTAGGGACAGACAAGGATAGGTAGGCAGAGTGTCAGTGTCATATTCTTTGCTAAACCTTGTTTGTAGGGACAGACAAGGATAGGCAGGGAGAGTGTCAGTGTCATATTCTTTGCTAAACCTTGTGTGCTGAACCATATTGCTAAACCTTGTGTGTAGGGACAGACAAGGATAGGTAGGCAGAGTGTCAGTGTCATATTCTTTGCTAAGCCTTGTGTGCTGAACCATATTGCTAAACCTTGTGTGTAGGGACAGACAAGGATAGGTAGGCAGAGTGTCAGTGTCATATTCTTTGCTAAACCTTGTGTGCTGAACCATATTGCTAAACCTTGTGTGTAGGGACAGACAAGGATCGGCAGGGAGAGTGTCAGTGTCATATTCTTTGCTAAACCTTGTGTGCTGAACCATATTGCTAAACCTTGTGTGTAGGGACAGACAAGGATAGCTAGGCAGAGTGTCAGTGTCATATTCTTTGCTAAACCTTGTTTGTAGGGACAGAGAAGGATAGGCAGGGAGAGTGTCAGTGTCATATTCTTTGCTAAACCTTGTGTGCTGAACCATATTGCTAAACCTTGTGTGTAGGGACAGACAAGGATAGGTAGGCAGAGTGTCAGTGTCATATTCTTTGCTAAACCTTGTTTGTAGGGACAGACAAGGATAGGCAGGGAGAGTGTCAGTGTCATATTCTTTGCTAAACCTTGTGTGCTGAACCATATTGCTAAACCTTGTGTGTAGGGACAGACAAGGATAGGTAGGCAGAGTGTCAGTGTCATATTCTTTGCTAAGCCTTGTGTGCTGAACCATATTGCTAAACCTTGTGTGTAGGGACAGACAAGGATAGGTAGGCAGAGTGTCAGTGTCATATTCTTTGCTAAACCTTGTGTGCTGAACCATATTGTTAAACCTTGTGTGTAGGGACAGACAAGGATCGGCAGGGAGAGTGTCAGTGTCATATTCTTTGCTAAACCTTGTGTGCTGAACCATATTGCTAAACCTTGTGTGTAGGGACAGACAAGGATAGGTAGGCAGAGTGTCAGTGTCATATTCTTTGCTAAACCTTGTTTGTAGGGACATAGAAGGATAGGCAGGGAGAGTGTCAGTGTCATATTCTTTGCTAAACCTTGTGTGCTGAACCATATTGCTAAACCTTGTGTGTAGGGACAGACAAGGATAGGTAGGCAGAGTGTCAGTGTCATATTCTTTGCTAAACCTTGTGTGCTGAACCATATTGCTAAACCTTGTGTGTAGGGACAGACAAGGATCGGCAGGGAGAGTGTCAGTGTCATATTCTTTGCTAAACCTTGTGTGCTGAACCATATTGCTAAACCTTGTGTGTAGGGACAGACAAGGATAGGTAGGCAGAGTGTCAGTGTCATATTCTTTGCTAAACCTTGTTTGTAGGGACAGACAAGGATAGGCAGGGAGAGTGTCAGTGTCATATTCTTTGCTAAACCTTGTGTGCTGAACCATATTGCTAAACCTTGTGTGTAGGGACAGACAAGGATAGGTAGGCAGAGTGTCAGTGTCATATTCTTTGCTAAACCTTGTTTGTAGGGACAGACAAGGATAGGCAGGGAGAGTGTCAGTGTCATATTCTTTGCTAAACCTTGTGTGCTGAACCATATTGCTAAACCTTGTGTGTAGGGACAGACAAGGATAGGTAGGCAGAGTGTCAGTGTCATATTCTTTGCTAAACCTTGTTTGTAGGGACAGAGAAGGATAGGCAGGGAGAGTGTCAGTGTCATATTCTTTGCTAAACCTTGTGTGCTGAACCATATTGCTAAACCTTGTGTGTAGGGACAGACAAGGATCGGCAGGGAGAGTGTCAGTGTCATATTCTTTGCTAAACCTTGTGTGCTGAACCATATTGCTAAACCTTGTGTGTAGGGACAGACAAGGATAGCTAGGCAGAGTGTCAGTGTCATATTCTTTGCTAAACCTTGTTTGTAGGGACAGAGAAGGATAGGCAGGGAGAGTGTCAGTGTCATATTCTTTGCTAAACCTTGTGTGCTGAACCATATTGCTAAACCTTGTGTGTAGGGACAGACAAGGATACGTAGGCAGAGTGTCAGTGTCATATTCTTTGCTAAACCTTGTGTGCTGAACCATATTGCTAAACCTTGTGTGTAGGGACAGACAAGGATCAGCAGGAAGAGTGTCAGTGTCATATTCTTTGCTAAACCTTGTGTGCTGAACCATATTGCTAAACCTTGTGTGTAGGGACAGACAAGGATAGGTAGGCAGAGTGTCAGTGTCATATTCTTTGCTAAACCTTGTTTGTAGGGACAGACAAGGATAGGCAGGGAGAGTGTCAGTGTCATATTCTTTGCTAAACCTTGTGTGCTGAACCATATTGCTAAACCTTGTGTGTAGGGACAGACAAGGATAGGTAGGCAGAGTGTCAGTGTCATATTCTTTGCTAAGCCTTGTGTGCTGAACCATATTGCTAAACCTTGTGTGTAGGGACAGACAAGGATAGGTAGGCAGAGTGTCAGTGTCATATTCTTTGCTAAACCTTGTGTGCTGAACCATATTGCTAAACCTTGTGTGTAGGGACAGACAAGGATCGGCAGGGAGAGTGTCAGTGTCATATTCTTTGCTAAACCTTGTGTGCTGAACCATATTGCTAAACCTTGTGTGTAGGGACAGACAAGGATAGGTAGGCAGAGTGTCAGTGTCATATTCTTTGCTAAACCTTGTTTGTAGGGACAGACAAGGATAGGCAGGGAGAGTGTCAGTGTCATATTCTTTGCTAAACCTTGTGTGCTGAACCATATTGCTAAACCTTGTGTGTAGGGACAGACAAGGATAGGTAGGCAGAGTGTCAGTGTCATATTCTTTGCTAAGCCTTGTGTGCTGAACCATATTGCTAAACCTTGTGTGTAGGGACAGACAAGGATAGGTAGGCAGAGTGGCAGTGTCATATTCTTTGCTAAACCTTGTGTGCTGAACCATATTGCTAAACCTTGTGTGTAGGGACAGACAAGGATCGGCAGGGAGAGTGTCAGTGTCATATTCTTTGCTAAACCTTGTGTGCTGAACCATATTGCTAAACCTTGTGTGTAGGGACAGACAAGGATAGGTAGGCAGAGTGTCAGTGTCATATTCTTTGCTAAACCTTGTTTGTAGGGACATAGAAGGATAGGCAGGGAGAGTGTCAGTGTCATATTCTTTGCTAAACCTTGTGTGCTGAACCATATTGCTAAACCTTGTGTGTAGGGACAGACAAGGATAGGTAGGCAGAGTGTCAGTGTCATATTCTTTGCTAAACCTTGTGTGCTGAACCATATTGCTAAACCTTGTGTGTAGGGACAGACAAGGATCGGCAGGGAGAGTGTCAGTGTCATATTCTTTGCTAAACCTTGTGTGCTGAACCATATTGCTAAACCTTGTGTGTAGGGACAGACAAGGATAGGTAGGCAGAGTGTCAGTGTCATATTCTTTGCTAAACCTTGTTTGTAGGGACAGACAAGGATAGGCAGGGAGAGTGTCAGTGTCATATTCTTTGCTAAACCTTGTGTGCTGAACCATATTGCTAAACCTTGTGTGTAGGGACAGACAAGGATAGGTAGGCAGAGTGTCAGTGTCATATTCTTTGCTAAACCTTGTGTGCTGAACCATATTGCTAAACCTTGTGTGTAGGGACAGACAAGGATAGGTAGGCAGAGTGTCAGTGTCATATTCTTTGCTAAACCTTGTGTGCTGAACCATATTGCTAAACCTTGTGTGTAGGGACAGACAAGGATCGGCAGGGAGAGTGTCAGTGTCATATTCTTTGCTAAACCTTGTGTGCTGAACCATATTGCTAAACCTTGTGTGTAGGGACAGACAAGGATAGGTAGGCAGAGTGTCAGTGTCATATTATTTGCTAAACCTTGTTTGTAGGGACAGACAAGGATAGGCAGGGAGAGTGTCAGTGTCATATTCTTTGCTAAACCTTGTGTGCTGAACCATATTGCTAAACCTTGTGTGTAGGGACAGACAAGGATAGGTAGGCAGAGTGTCAGTGTCATATTCTTTGCTAAACCTTGTTTGTAGGGACAGACAAGGATAGGCAGGGAGAGTGTCAGTGTCATATTCTTTGCTAAACCTAGTGTGCTTAACCATATTGCTAAACCTTGTGTGTAGGGACAGACAAGGATAGGCAGTCGACAGTGTCAGTGTCCTATTCTTTGCTAAACCTTGTGTGCAGGGAGAGAGAAGGATAGGCAGGGGACAGTGTCAGTGTCATTGTTGCTAAGCCTCCTGCACAGTATACACCTGAAGCTACCCCTTATTGCTGGTTTTCCCATCTCCCTGCAGGCCATTAGAATGTCTGGAAGGCAAACAAGGAGAGGCAGACAGTCAGGAGCCAATAAAAGAGGGCAAGCAGGCTCTGTGTCTGGGGGCAACAGTGCTGGTCGTGGACGCGGTGCATTGTCATCAGCACATGGCCATGGGACACGCTTGTCCTTCTTTTCGGCAGCTGGACATGTTGAGCCACATCATGCCGAAGACTTGGTAGAGTGGATGACCAAGCCCTCCTCATCCTCCTCATCCTCTCTCACCCAGGCTCAGGGTACTGGCAAAGCAGCTTCCAAAGCGTCCTCTTCCCTGGTGTCAATGTCAGTCACTCCTTCCCTAGACCCACCATGTCCTCCTCCTGAGGAGTCCCCCGAACTGTTTGAGCACAGTGTTGGGTACATGCTCCAGGAGGATGCCCAGCGTTTCGAAGGGTCTGTTGATGATACCCAGCTAGAGGAAGGCAGTAGCGTGAGAGCAGAGAGAGGGGATGCTCAAGAAGGACACCAATCTGGCAGTCATGTTCCAGCAGCTGCAGCATACTGCCAGATTGGCTCCAGTGATGAGGAGGGAGGGGATGATGAGGTCACTGACTCCACGTGGGTGCCTAATAGGAGAGAGGAGGAGGAGGAGGATGAGGAGGAGGCACATCTCCAACGAGGCAGGATGCCCATGGGTGGCCAGCGTAAGGGCAGCACACCGACGGAATCACACCGCAGAGCTCCGCCTGTGCAGGGCGCTGCCTATGCCCGTTATTCAAAAAGTTCTTTGGTGTGGGCCTTTTTTGAGGCGAGTGCATCAGATCGCACAGCTGCTGTTTGCAACATATGTCTCAAGCGTATATCGCGTGGCCAAAACATCAGCCGCTTGGGCACCACATGCTTGACCAGACATATGTTGACCTGCCATGCAGCTCGTTGGCAAGCCTACCTTAAAGACCCACACCAAAGAACAAAGCGTACCTCTCCTTGCACCGCATCAGCTGGGATCTCCAACCCCACTATACCTTCAGTCCTCTCTGAAACCTGCACTGAGAGGAATGAAGGTGTAGAATTAGGTGTGTCACAGCCAAGTTCTTGCAGCCACTCTGCTAGCAGTACACCGACGTCCGATTCTAGCAGGCAAATTTCCCTGCCCCAGCTGCTGGACCATCGAAAAAAGTTCACTCCCAGCCATCCACATGCCCAGCGGTTGAATGCTAGCTTGGCTAAATTGCTAGCGCTTCAACTGCTGCCTTTTCAGTTGGTAGACTCGGCCCCCTTCCGTGAGTTTGTGCAATGTGCGGTTCCTCAGTGGCAGGTTCCCAAACGCCACTTTTTCTCACGGAAGGCGATTCTGGCTCTCTACCGGCATGTGGAAGGCAATGTCTTGGCCTCGTTGGACAGGGCGGTCAGCGGTAAGGTGCATATTACCGCTGACTCATGGTCCAGCAGGCATGGACAGGGACGTTACCTTTCTTTCACGGCCCATTGGGTCACTCTTTTGGCAGCTGGGAAGGATGCAGGACAAGGTGCAGTAGTGTTGGAGGTTGTTCCACCGCCACGCCTCCAAAATGCTCCTACTGGTTGTGACACACCTCTGTCCTCCACCCCCTCCTCTTCTTCTTCCTCCGTGGCCTCTTCCTGTGCTTTGTCCTCGGAACCAGCGGTGCTCCGTAGGCGTTCAAGGGGCTACGCAAGTACGCAGGCAAAAAGATGCCATGCCGTGCTTGCGCTGGTGTGTTTGGGGGACAGGAGCCACACTGGGGCAGAGGTTCTGTCTGCTCTGCAGGGGCAGGCCGAGAGGTGGTTGACGCCACGCCAGCTTAAGCCAGGAATGGTAGTTTGCGACAATGGCACCAACCTCCTCTCCGCTCTCTGACAGGGACAACTGACCCATGTGCCCTGTGTGGCTCACGTCCTTAACCTGGTGGTGCAGCGGTTCTTGGGCAGGTACCCGGGCTTACAGGATGTCCTGAGGCAGGCCAGGAAAGTCTGTGTGCATTTCCGCAGATCTTATAATGCCAGTGCTCGCCTGGCTGAGCTGCAAAAGGAGTTGAACCTGCCCAAGAACCGCCTTATATGTGACATGCCCACCAGGTGGAACTCAACGTTGGCCATGCTGCAGCGGCTGCACACGCAGCAGAGGGCCACCAATGAGTACCTGTGCGACTACGGCACCAGGACGGGTCAGGGGAGCTCGGGTTTTTTTCACCACGCCAGTGGGGCATGATCAGGGATGCATGCACTGTCCTGGCACCATTTGAGGAGGCCACGAGGATGGTGAGCAGTGACAGTGCATGCATCAGTGACACTGTACCTCTTGTCCACCTGTTGGAACATACGCTGCGTGGAATAATGGACAGGGCACTTGAGGCAGAACAGAGGCAGGAAGAGGAGGACTTCCTTGCCTCTCAAGGCCCCCTTTACCCAGACAGTGTTCCTTCTGTCCCACCCATCGCACAGGAAGAAGAGGAGGAGGAGGAGGAGGAGGAGGAGGATTGTGTCAGCATGGAGGTGGAGCCTGGCACTAAGCATCATCAGCATCAGTCTTTTAGGGATGATTTACAGTCCCAAGAAACCAGTGGACTTGTACGTGGCTGGGAGGAGGTGGCTGCGGAACATGTTGTCCTTAGTGACCCAGAGGACTCCGGACTGAATGCCTCAGCTAACCTACGCTGCATGGCCTCCCTGATCCTGCAAAGTCTGCGGAAGGATCCTCGTATTCTTCGGATCAAGGAGAGGGACCATTACTGGCTTGCCACTCTCCTTGATCCACGGTACAAGGGTAAGGTTGCGGACCTTATCTTACCGTCGCAGAGGGAGCAGAGGATGAGACAACCCTGGGAGGCCTTGCAGAAAGGTCTGTGCAACGCGTTCCCAGAGACTGGGAGGTTACAAACTCCTGGTCTTGGACAACGAGTTGCTGAGGCTTCGGTCAGTCAAAGAAGGAGCGGTGGGGAAGGTGGCCGTCTGACCGAAGCGTTCAGACAATTCTTTAGTCCGCAGCCCCAAGGTCTGATCGGTTCCAGCAACCATCGCCAGCGTCTGATATACATGGTGCAGGAATACCTAGGGGCAAGGTCAGACTTGGACACCTTTCCCACCGAAAATCCTCTGGCTTACTGGGTCTTGAGTAGGGATGAGCTCGGTGTTCGAGTCGAACATACGTTCGACTCGAACATCGGCTGTTCGATCGTTCGCCAAACAACGAACGATTTGGGCCGTTCGCGCCTAATTCGCGGCCCACAATGCACTACGCCATCGCAGTGTCATCCAGGCGCTGTGATTGGCCAAGCATGCACTGTGACCCCGCATGCTTGGCCAATCACAGCGCCGGCAGCGAGGAGAGCAATGATTGGCCACAGGCAGGATGCCTGTGGCCAATTATTGCTGAGGGTGTTTAGTACACGCCCCACACTATAAAAGGCCGCCAGCACGGCGGCCTAGTGTAGTGTGTTCCGGAGCAGGGAAAGAGAAGCATAGGCAGGGACAGTGACATTTTTTTTTCTTGCTTAACCTGGATTTCTTTAGTTTAGGGAAAGAGAAGGATAGGTAGGGAGAGTGTCAGTCTGTTTTACTGTGCTAAACCTTGTTTGTAGGGACAGGGAAGGACAGTGAGGGAAATTCTCATTGTGCTATACTGTGCTAAAGCATTCATCATCAACCATCTTTAAAAAAACATTTTTTATAGGGACAGAAAACTATAGGTAGGGAGAGTGTCAGTGTGTTTTACTGTGCTAATCCTTGTTTGTAGGGACAGGGAAGGACAGTGAGGGAAATTCTCATTGTGCTATACTGTGCTAAAGCATTCATCATCAACCATCTTTAAAAAAACATTTTTTATAGGGACAGAAAACTATAGGTAGTGTGAGGGGGTTAGCTCGGCAGCGGGTGTGTGTGACCCCCGAGATGGGCTCCCCACACAAAAACAGGCCCAGCAAACGGTGGTTGTGGTTTTCAAAATCAAAAAGGTGCGGTTTATTTTCTATTTACAGTGACAAAACACAGCAAAGCAAAAGAAACATAAACAAAATAAATCCTGGTCAACTTGACCTCTGACTAAACATACAGGTTTCCTAACTAACAACTGGGATCAGCCTAGTGCTGTCCTAGTCCCTAAGTCCCTGGTTTTAAATGTCCAAGCAAATAGCCACACAGGCTTTGTCTCACCGCACAGGGGTTCACTCTCCCTAGACAGTCCACACAGGTCTGGTTCCAGGCATGAGCTAACATCTAATGAAGCTGGGAGTTCTTATAGAGGCCTAAATGAGCTGACAAGCTTCAGCTGGTCTCATCAACTCCCTGTCTGTACGACGCCCCACACTCTCCCTAGAGGTATGAGTCATCCATGAGCCCACTAGCCTTATACAACTCTCCACCTAGTTGTATAAGTCGGCGTAAAGCCTGAATCTGGGCGAAATATATCTACCCCCCTGGATGCAACCAGGTGACTTTACCTTCCTGCTGTCACATACCCCCCCCCTCTTGTTTTAACCTCGGGGTTGGAACACCAGCAATCAGGCATTCATGTACTCGAGACAAAGCATCCACATTCCCCATTTGAACGCCAGGGCGATGCTTTACTGTGAAGTTGAATTCCTGGAGGGCCAGGAACCACCTATTCACTCTTCTATTTGTTTCTTTGTTTTGAGCCATCCACTTTAACGGAGCGTGATCCGTAACCATGTCAAAGTGCCTACCTAGCAGGTAGTACCGAAGGGAATCTAGAGCCCACTTCACCGCTAAACACTCCTTTTCAACGGTGGCGTAATTTACCTCATGGGACTTCAACTTCCTGCTGAGGTAAATGACTGGGTGCTCTTCCCCGTTCCAGACCTGGGACAATACTGCTCCTAACCCCACATCTGACGCATCACTTTGTACGACAAAGTCTTTAGAGAAGTCGGGTGAGTACAACACTGGCTGGCTACATAAGGCTTGTTTCAAGAATTGGAATGCTGCCTCAGCCTCGGGGGTCCATTTAATCATGACCGACCCTTTCCCCTTCGTCAGGTTGGTTAGGGGCACAGCCTTAGAAGCAAAGTGGGGAATGAATCGCCGATAATACCCAGCGATTCCCAGAAAGGCTCGTACCTGCTTCTTGCTGTTGGGACGTGGCCAACTCTGGATGGCCTCGACTTTGTTGAGTTGGGGTTTTATTACTCCCCTCCCAATGGTGTACCCAAGATATTTGGCCTCCTCCTGCCCAATGGTACACTTCTTGGGGTTAGCCGTAAACCCCGCTTCCCGAACAGAGTCCAGGACTGCTTGCACTTTTGGCAGATGTGAGGCCCAATCTGTGCTATGGACAATTATGTCATCCAGGTAAGCCGCAGCATACTTCCGATGGGGCCTCAGCATCTGGTCCATTTTCCGCTGGAATGCGGCCGGCGCATTCTGTAACCCGAACGGCATTCTTTTATATTGGAACGCCCCGTCTGGGGTTACAAATGCGGTATTCTCTTTGGCCGACTTGGCCAGGGGGATTTGCCAATACCCTTTTGTGAGGTCAAGAGTCGTCATGTATCGGGCTGTTCCCAGCCGGTCGATCAACTCATCTATACGTGGCATGGGGTAGGTGTCAAATTTTGTAACTTTGTTCAACTGTCGAAAATCGTTACAAAATCGCCAGCTCCCATCCGGTTTAGGCACCAACACAATGGGACTAGACCAATCACTTTGGGACTCCTCTATCACCCCTAAGTTCAGCATTTTCTGTACTTCCTCCCGTATTGCCTCCCGTCGGGCCTCTGGGATCCGATAGGGTTTTAACTTCACCCTTTCACCGGGCGGGGTAATGATGTCATGCTCTACCCCAGATGTTTGTCCCGGCAGCTCAGAGAATACCTCCTTGTTGCGAAGCACAAACTCCTTAACCTCCTGTTGTTGGGGTTGTGACAAGGTGGCTGCTATTCCAACCTCCGGAATCACGCAACCAGTTTGAGCTGGTGACCAAGTGTCTGCGACTAGGGACTCTCTATCCCTCCAGGCTTTCAACAGATTAACGTGATAGATCTGTTCGGGCTTTCGCCTTCCTGGTTGTCTGACCTTGTAATTCACTTCGCTCACTTTTTCCATTATCTCGTAGGGGCCTTGCCATTTGGCAAGGAATTTACTTTCAACCGTAGGGACAAGTACCAGTATCCTATCCCCCGGGGAAAAGGTACGGGTCTTGGCTCCACGGTTGTACACTCTCTGCTGTGCTAACTGCGCTTGGGCCAAATGTTCCTTCACGATGGGCATTACCTGTGCAATTCGGTCTTGCATCAGGGCGACATGCTCAATCACACTCCTGTGGGGAGAACTCTCACTTTCCCAAGTTTCCTTGGCAATATCCAAAAGCCCTCTTGGGTGTCTCCCATACAGTAACTCAAAGGGGGAGAATCCCGTAGAGGATTGGGGCACCTCCCTAATAGCAAACATCAGATAAGGAAGTAGACAGTCCCAATCCTTTCCATCTCTATCCCCCACTTTCTTCAACATTTGTTTTAGGGTTTTGTTGAACCTTTCAACCAGCCCATCGGTTTGGGGGTGATACACAGATGTACGTAATTGCGTCACTTTGAACAATTTACACAGCTCCTTCATAACCCGGGACATAAAGGGTGTACCTTGGTCCGTAAGCAGTTCTTTACAAATACCCACCCGGCTAAACACAAGAGATAGCTCTTTGGCTATGGTTTTGGCCGAGGTATTTCGGAGAGGGATCGCTTCTGGATAACGGGTGGCATAGTCCATTATAACTAATATGTACTGGTGCCCCCTAGCGGACTTGATTATAGGACCTACCAAATCCATGGCGATCCTCTCAAACGGGACCTCAATGATGGGTAGAGGGACCAGCGGGCTACGGAAATGTGGCATCGGGGCCGACCTCTGACACACAGGGCAGGAGGAACAATAATTTTCTATGTCCTTCATCACCCCCGGCCAATAGAATCTCTGTAATACCCTCTCTCGGGTTTTCTCTGTCCCCAGATGACCTCCAAGAATGTGCCCATGGGCCAACTCCAACACCAACTTCCTGTAAGGTTTGGGCACCACAAGCTGCTCAACGGTTTCTTCTGCCCTTTTTGCCACCCGATACAGTAGGTCCTTCTCTACGCTGAAGTATGGGTAAGTGCAGGTATTATCTGGGTTCACTAACTCGCCATCTATTTTCACTACGTTTTCCCGTGCCTTTATTAGGGCGGGGTCTTTCAACTGTTCTGTGGCAACGTTTTCCCTGTGAACCTCAAGATCAGAAAACTCCACAGACGGTAGGTTTTCGTCTGAGGAGGTGGGCTCCTCTCCAGTTTCTTGAGTCTCCCCTGCCAATACTGATAAGGGAAATTCTGGAGAGTCCTCACCACTCTCAGGGGAGTTCTGGCTATCACATTCCTGGTACATAGGGGCACCAGTGGGGGGCTCAGGATCATCCCACAGTTCCCAGAACTTCGGAAAATCCCTTCCCACAATGGCGTCATGCGGTAACTGAGATACTAAGCCCACTGGATGAGAGAGGGTACCTTTGGGGGTCTCGAAACACACTGTAGTCACTGGATACTCTCGGGTGTCCCCATGCACACAAATAACAGCTACCTTGCTATTCCCAGAGACCTCTGTTTTAACTAACTCAGCCTTTATCAGGGTCACAAGGCTACCTGAATCCAGCAATACCACAACATTTCTACCATTAACACACATTTTGCATAAATGTTTCTCAGTTCCTCGAATGGCAGTGCATGCGACTGTCGCACACAGCGACTGACGTCTGCCCGTCAGAAAGTCACACTGCATGGGTTCCTCCACAACCGGGCAATTGGCTGCAATATGTCCCGCTTGCCGGCAGCGGTAGCAAACGATCCTTCTTGCGGCCTCTTGAGCCGCTGATTTCCCAGGCTGTTCTCGCCAAACTTGGGGTAGAGCTCCCACCCTCTCACTCTCTCCACCCTCACCCCTTGGAATCCTCTTATCCGCCCCTGGGGATGGTCTGGTCTTAGGGTGGAAAGTCCGAGTGTCTCTGGAAGAGGCCGTCAGGTTCTCTGTAGCCAAGTATTTCTCCACACGATCCACAAGACCATCGGCCGTCTCTGGGTCTCCATGGCTTACCCACTTTTTGATGGCAGTAGGAAGAGCTCTCAAAAACCGATCCATTACAACACGTTCCACAATCTTTGGTGCGGACAAAGTCTCTGGCTGTAGCCACTTTCTGCTCAGGTGAATGAGATCATACATTTGAGACCTGGGGGGTTTTCCAAGCTGGAAAGTCCAGTTATGCACACGCTGAGCCCGGACAGCCTGGGTGACACCCAGCCTTGACAATATTTCAGCTTTTAGCATCGCATAGTCTTTTGCTTGGTTAGGCTCTAGGTCATAGTAAGCTTTCTGCGATTCACCAGTTAACAGAGGAGCCACCAGTCCAGCCCACTGCTCCTCAGGCCACTTTTCTCTTTCAGCGGTCCTTTCAAATGTGGTCAAAAATACCTCTGGATCATCCTCTCCAGTCATTTTTGTCAATAAACGACTCACCCCAAAGGACGCGGTATTAGTGGGACGGCTTTCCTCACTGGTCTGCGGACGTTGCTGCATTGCTGCTTCCATCTGTTGTTGTAGTCTCTGCTCTTGCTTCTGTAACAGGTCTATGAAGCGGGCCTCAGATTGCTGCTGGGCTTGTTGCTGAGCCTCCAGACTCTGTTGCAAAGTTGCGTTTGTCTGCTGCTGGGCTGCAAGGCTCTGTTGATGAGCTTGCTGCTGGGCTGCAAGGCTCTGTTGATGAGCTTGCTGCTGGGCTGCGAAGTTCTGTTGTTGAGCTGCAAGGCTCTTTTGCAAACCTGCATTTGTCTGCTGTTGATTGGCATTTGCTAGAGCCAGCTGCTTCAGTATCTCCTCCATGCTGGCTTAAAAAAAAACTGCCCGCATTCTCCACCAACTGTGAGGGGGTTAGCTCGGCAGCGGGTGTGTGTGACCCCCGAGATGGGCTCCCCACACAAAAACAGGCCCAGCAAACGGTGGTTGTGGTTTTCAAAATCAAAAAGGTGCGGTTTATTTTCTATTTACAGTGACAAAACACAGCAAAGCAAAAGAAACATAAACAAAATAAATCCTGGTCAACTTGACCTCTGACTAAACATACAGGTTTCCTAACTAACAACTGGGATCAGCCTAGTGCTGTCCTAGTCCCTAAGTCCCTGGTTTTAAATGTCCAAGCAAATAGCCACACAGGCTTTGTCTCACCGCACAGGGGTTCACTCTCCCTAGACAGTCCACACAGGTCTGGTTCCAGGCATGAGCTAACATCTAATGAAGCTGGGAGTTCTTATAGAGGCCTAAATGAGCTGACAAGCTTCAGCTGGTCTCATCAACTCCCTGTCTGTACGACGCCCCACACTCTCCCTAGAGGTATGAGTCATCCATGAGCCCACTAGCCTTATACAACTCTCCACCTAGTTGTATAAGTCGGCGTAAAGCCTGAATCTGGGCGAAATATATCTACCCCCCTGGATGCAACCAGGTGACTTTACCTTCCTGCTGTCACAGTAGGGAGAGTGTCAGTGTGTTTTACTGTGCTAATCCTTGTTTGTAGGGACAGGGAAGGACAGTGAGGGAAATTCTCATTGTGCTATACTGTGCTAAAGCATTCATCATCAACCATCTTTAAAAAAACATTTTTTATAGGGACAGAAAACTATAGGTAGGGAGAGTGTCAGTGTGTTTTACTGTGCTAAACCTTGTTTGTAGGGACAGGGAAGGACAGTGAGGGAAATTCTCATTGTGCTATACTGTGCTAAAGCATTCATCATCAACCATCTTTAAAAAAACATTTTTTATAGGGACAGAAAACTATAGGTAGGGAGAGTGTCAGTGTGTTTTACTGTGCTAATCCTTGTTTGTAGGGACAGGGAAGGACAGTGAGGGAAATTCTCATTGTGCTATACTGTGCTAAAGCATTCATCATCAACCATCTTTAAAAAAAATTTTTTATAGGGACAGAAAACTATAGGTAGGGAGAGTGTCAGTGTGTTTTACTGTGCTAAACCTTGTTTGTAGGGACAGGGAAGGACAGTGAGGGAAATTCTCATTGTGCTATACTGTGCTAAAGCATTCATCATCAACCATCTTTAAAAAAACTTTTTTTATAGGGACAGAAAACTATAGGTAGGGAGAGTGTCAGTATGTTTTACTGTGCTAAACCTTGTTTGTAGGGACAGGGAAGGACAGTGAGGGAAATTCTCATTGTGCTATACTGTGCTAAAGCATTCATCATCAACCATCTTTAAAAAAACATTTTTTATAGGGACAGAAAACTATAGGTAGGGAGAGTGTCAGTGTGTTTTACTGTGCTAATCCTTGTTTGTAGGGACAGGGAAGGACAGTGAAGGAAATTCTCATTGTGCTATACTGTGCTAAAGCATTCATCATCAACCATCTTTAAAAAAACATTTTTTATAGGGACAGAAAACTATAGGTAGGGAGAGTGTCAGTGTGTTTTACTGTGCTAATCCTTGTTTGTAGGGACAGGGAAGGACAGTGAGGGAAATTCTCATTGTGCTATACTGTGCTAAAGCATTCATCATCAACCATCTTTAAAAAAAAAAAATTATAGGGACAGAAAACTATAGGTAGGGAGAGTGTCAGTGTGTTTTACTGTGCTAAACCTTGTTTGTAGGGACAGGGAAGGACAGTGAGGGAAATTCTCATTGTGCTATACTGTGCTAAAGCATTCATCATCAACCATCTTTAAAAAAACTTTTTTTATAGGGACAGAAAACTATAGGTAGGGAGAGTGTCAGTGTGTTTTACTGTGCTAAACCTTGTTTGTAGGGACAGGGAAGGACAGTGAGGGAAATTCTCATTGTGCTATACTGTGCTAAAGCATTCATCATCAACCATCTTTAAAAAAACATTTTTTATAGGGACAGAAAACTATAGGTAGGGAGAGTGTCAGTGTGTTTTACTGTGCTAATCCTTGTTTGTAGGGACAGGGAAGGACAGTGAGGGAAATTCTCATTGTGCTATACTGTGCTAAAGCATTCATCATCAACCATCTTTAAAAAAACATTTTTTATAGGGACAGAAAACTATAGGTAGGGAGAGTGTCAGTGTGTTTTACTGTGCTAATCCTTGTTTGTAGGGACAGGGAAGGACAGTGAGGGAAATTCTCATTGTGCTATACTGTGCTAAAGCATTCATCATCAACCATCTTTAAAAAAACATTTTTTATAGGGACAGAAAACTATAGGTAGGGAGAGTGTCAGTGTGTTTTACTGTGCTAATCCTTGTTTGTAGGGACAGGGAAGGACAGTGAGGGAAATTCTCATTGTGCTATACTGTGCTAAAGCATTCATCATCAACCATCTTTAAAAAAAACATTTTTTATAGGGACAGAAAACTATAGGTAGGGAGAGTGTCAGTGTGTTTTACTGTGCTAATCCTTGTTTCTAGGGACAGGGAAGGACAGTGAGGGAAATTCTCCTTGTGCTATACTGTGCTAAAGCATTCCTCATCAACCATCTTTGAAATCCTTGTTTTTTGGACAGTCAGGGAAAATGTCATTGTGCTATTCTGTGCGAAAGCAATCATCCTCAACCATATTTAGAAATCCTTAAGTAAAGGGACAGAGAAGGACACCTGAAGGTAGCCCTTATTGCTTTTTTCCCATCTCCCTGCAGGCCATCCATTAGAATGTCTGGAAGGCAAACAAGGAGAGGCAGACAGTCAGGAGGCAATAAAAGACGGCAAGCAGGCTCTGTGTCTGGGGGCAACAGTGCTGGTCGTGGACGTGGTGCATTGTCATCAGCACATGGCCATGGGACACGCTTGTCCTTCTTTTCGGCAGCTGGACATGTTGAGCCACATCTCCAACGAGGCAGGATGCCCTTTGGTGGCCAGCGTAAGGGCAGTACACCGACGGAATCACACCGCAGAGCTCCGCCTGTGCAGGGCGCTGCCTCTGCCCGTCATTTAAAAAGTTCTTTGGTGTGGGCCTTTTTTGAGGCTAGTGCATCAGATCGCACAGCTGCTGTTTGCAACATATGTCTCAAGCGTATATCGCGTGGCCAAAACATCAGCCGCTTGGGTACCACATGCCTGACCAGACATATGTTGACCTGCCATGCAGCTCGTTGGCAAGCCTACCTCAAAGACCCACACCAAAGAACAAAGCGGACCTCTCCTTGCACCGCATCAGCTGGGATCTCCAACCCCACTATAACTTCAGTCCTCTCTGAAACATGCACTGAGAGGAATGAAGGTGTAGAATTAGGTGTGTCACAGCCAAGTACTTGCGGCCACTCTGCTAGCAGTACACCGACGTCCGATTCTAGCAGGCAAATTTCCCTGCCCCAGCTGCTGGACCGTCGAAAGAAGTTCACTCCCAGCCATCCACATGCCCAGCGGTTGAATGCTAGCTTGGCTAAATTGCTAGCGCTTCAACTGCTGCCTTTTCAGTTGGTAGACTCGGCCCCCTTCCGTGAGTTTGTGCAATGTGTGGTTCCTCAGTGGCAGGTTCCCAAACGCCACTTTTTCTCACGGAAGGCTATTCCGGCTCTCTACCGGCATGTGGAAGGCAATGTCTTGGCCTCGCTGGACAGGGCGGTCAGCGGTAAGGTGCATATTACCGCTGACTCATGGTCCAGCAGGCATGGACAGGGACGTTACCTTTCTTTCACGGCCCATTGGGTCACTCTTTTGGCAGCTGGGAAGGATGCAGGACAAGGTGCAGTAGTGTTGGAGGTTGTTCCACCGCCACGCCTCCAAAATGCTACTACTGGTTGTGACACACCTCTCTCCTCCACCCCCTCCTCTTCTTCTTCCTCCATGGCCTCTTCCTGTGCTTTGTCCTCTGAACCAGCGGTGCTCCGTAGCCGTTCAAGGGGCTACGCAAGTACGCAGGCAAAAAGATGCCATGCCGTGCTTGCGCTGGTGTGTTTGGGGGACAGAAGCCACACTGGGGCAGAGGTCCTGTCTGCTCTGCAGGGCCAGGCCGAGAGGTGGTTGACGCCACGCCAGCTTAAGCCAGGAATGGTGGTTTGCGACAATGGCACCAACCTCCTCTCCGCCCTCCGACAGGGACAACTGACCCATGTGCCCTGTGTGGCTCACGTCCTTAACCTGGTGGTGCAGCGGTTCTTGGGCAGGTACCCGGGCTTACAGGATGTCCTGAGGCAGGCCAGGAAAGTCTGTGTGCATTTCCGCAGATCTTATAATGCCAGTGCTCGCCTGGCTGAGCTGCAAAAGGAGTTGAACCTGCCCAAGAACCGCCTTATATGTGACATGCCCACCAGGTGGAACTCAACGTTGGCCATGCTGCAGCGGCTGCACACGCAGCAGAGGGCCATCAATGAGTACCTGTGCGACTACGGCACCAGGACAGGGTCAGGGGAGCTTGTTTTTTTTTCTCCACGCCAGTGGGGCATGATCAGGGATGCATGCACTGTCCTGGCACCATTTGAGGAGGCCACGAGGATGGTGAGCAGTGACAGTGCATGCATCAGTGACACTGTACCTCTTGTCCACCTGTTGGAGCACACGCTGCGTGGAATAATGGACAGGGCACTTGAGGCAGAACAGAGGCAGGAAGAGGAGGACTTCCTTGCCTCTCAAGGCCCCCTTTACCCAGACAGTGTTCCTTCTGTCCCACCCATCGCACAGGAAGAGGAGGAGGAGGAGGAGGATTGTGTCAGCATGGAGGTGGAGGCTGGCACTCAGCATCATCAGCAGCAGTCTTTTAGGGATGATTTACAGTCCCAAGAAACCAGTGGACTTGTACGTGGCTGGGAGGAGGTGGCTGCAGATCATGTCGTCCTTAGTGACCCAGAGGACTCCGGACCGAATGCCTCAGCTAACCTACGCTGCATGGCCTCCCTGATCCTGCAAAGTCTGCGGAAGGATCCTCGTATTCTTCGGATCAAGGAGAGGGACCATTACTGGCTGGCCACTCTCCTTGATCCACGGTACAAGGGTAAGGTTGCGGACCTTATGTTACCGTCGCAGAGGGAGCAGAGGATGAGACAACTCCGGGAGGCCTTGCAGAAAGGTCTGTGCAACGCGTTCCCAGAGACTGGGAGGTTACAAACTCCTGGTCCTGGACAACGAGTTGCTGAGGCTTCGGCCAGTCAAAGAAGGAGCGGTGGGGAAGGTGGCCGTCTGACCGATGCGTTCAGACAATTCTTTAGTCCGCAGCCCCAAAGTATGATCGGTTCCAGCAACCATCGCCAGCGTCTGATAAACATGGTGCAGGAATATCTAGGGGCAAGGTCAGACTTGGACACCTTCCCCACCGAAAATCCTCTGGCTTACTGGGTCTTGAGGATGGATCACTGGCCAGAGCTTGCACAGTATGCAATTGAGCTACTGGCCTGTCCTGCATCCAGCGTTCTTTCGGAACGCACATTCAGTGCTGCTGGAGGATTTGTCACGGATCACAGGGTGCGCCTGTCCACCGACTCGGTTGATCGACTGACTTTCATCAAGATGAACCAGTCTTGGATCACCACCAGCTACCACACACCTGATGCTGATATAACAGACTAATTGATTTTCAAATGTCACATCCCTTCAAGACTGATGCTGATGCTGAGAGTTTGTCCTGTTATGTTGACTGACTGTCCTCCTCAATGATCCGATTGACGATGATAGCTTGGAAGAACATTTTTGTTTCTGGGTGCCGCCACCAGTGGCTAAGGCCCAATTTTTCAGCCCCTGTTTAACAGGGGTGTGTTATTACAATTTTTTATGCAATGCTTTGCAGCAGGGCTCATTCCTGCACTCCAAGTAGAGTATCTGGGAGTGGTTGCAGTGTCGTGGCACCAGCACCAGTGGCTAAGGCCCAATTTTTCAGCCCCTGTTTAACAGGGGCGTGTAATTACAATTTTTGATGCAATACTTTGCAACAGGGCACATTGCTGTGCTCATTGCTGTGCTCCAAGTACAGTATCTGTGAGGGGTTGCAGTGTTGTGGCACCAGTGCCTAAGGCTCAATTTTTCTGCCCCTGTTTAACAGGGGCATGTAATTACAATTCTTGATCTAATAATTCACAGCAGGGCCCATTCCTGCGCCCACCAAGACTAACTGTGAGGCCTTACAGTGTTGTGTCAACACCACCACCACCACCACCACCAAAAGCCCAATTTTTCAGCCCCTGTTCAACAGGGGCATGCAATTACAATTCTTGATCTAATAATTCACAGCAGGGCCCATTCATGCGCCCACCAAGAGTAACTGTGAGGGCTCACAGTGTTGTGGCAACACCAACATGTAAAGGGCAAATTTCAGCTGAGTATATACGGCAGGCCCCTACTTTCAAACATCCAACTTACAAACGACTCCTCCTTGCAAACGGAAGGATACAACAGGAAGTGAGAGGAAATCTACCCCTAGGAAGGCAAATTCTCTCCTGTAAGAGTTAATATGGGAAAAAGTGTCTCCTCTACACTGATTCTTTATCATCAATTCTTGTTTCAATAAAAACCCCAAATTTTCAAAAAACATTTGTCATTAGGACGCTGCACAGACAGCAAAACAAATGTTACAGGGGTGATAACCCTTCCCTATGTTTTCCAAAAAGCTTAAAAATATATTTTTTGGCTGGAGCTACACTTAAACAATGTACCTGTTCAAAATTACAAACAGATTCTACATACGAACAAACCTACAGTCCCTGTCTTGTATGCACCGCCTGTATACGGCTGTTCAGAGTATATAGGGGCCTTTTTTATTTTGTGTGCGGGGTTCCCCTTAATATCCATACAAGACCCAAAGGGGCTGGTAATGGGCTGGGGTAAGGGGGGGGGGGTGTGATGGGGTAGCTATGTAATTTTTCTTAAAGATTTTCATCCATATTACCGGGACCAGACATTACATTAAAGCCGCAAGCAGTTTTAAATGGCTTTTTTTCCTTTAGAAATGTAATTTTGTGCAGGGACAGTTCTAAACACGGGAAACACGTGGCACTTCACAGGCATACTTTAGACACCCCCCAGGTACGATATTTAAAGTAATATTTGTCATTTTTTTTTTCACTTTATGTATCATTAAAATGACTGCTCCAGAAAAACGTCAGTTTTTAAAACTTCTTTTTGCATTGATACATGTCCCCTGGTGCAGAACCCGGGTTCCCAAACCCTTTTTAGGACAATAACATGCATAATAGTCGTTATAATTAGCACTTTAGATTTCGAACGTTCGTATCCATTGTATTTAATAGGGTTCTAAAGTTGGTGCGAACTTTCGGTCCGTTCGCGGGTTCTGGTGCGAACCGAACCCGGGGGTGTTCGGCTCATCACTACTAAGGTGATATTGGACTTCCTCCCTGTGAGATTTTGTTTGGGAGTGTGTTGCTCACTTGCTTATATTTGTCCCAGCAGCTGAAATCCTCCACTCGGATCTCACAGAGTATGTTGCTGATCTTTTAAGGTTTTTGACAAACTCATTTATGTGTTTTCTCCCCAATTCCAGATCCTAACAGTTTGGAAGGATCTCATAAACTAAAGCCAGATGACTTGTGGATTGTTAGGAGACATTTATATACAGTGGAACCTCGGATTATGAGCATAATCCGTTTCAGGAGAATTCTCGTAATCCAAACTACTCGCCTATCAAAGCGAGTTTCCCCATTGAAGTCAATGGAAACGAAAATAATTTGTTCCGCATTGACTTCAATGGCATGCAATACTGCATGCAGCCAGAGGCGGGGGGGGGGTGCCGGAGAGCCTCGTAAATGGCCGAAAAGGTTCGAGGCTGACCTTGGCAAACATCGGAAAGACTTAATTCCTGAGATTTGCTGAATCGTGCTCGTATTGCGAGACAACACTCGCAAACCGTGTTACGATTTTTAAAAATACAGTGCTCGTATTGCGAAACGCTCGTTAACTGCGTTACTCGCAATCCGAGATTCCACTGTATAGGGAAATGTTTGGAGACACAATACAGTGTCTATTTCATGTACAGTAGACAAAACTTGAAGGAAAAGTCACCTGGATCCACACCAGACATTGCAAAAATGACAAAATGAAAGTATCTCTATGTTTGATTTGTTTTCCTCCTGGAATCACAGTCTGGGGTATTATTTATTCACATGCTTTAATATATATATATATATATATATATATATATATATATATATACATATATACATATATATGTAGCGGGGTGCTAAATTTAGGGGAAGTGTTGGGTTGTAGTTATACCCAAACACCCTAATTGTTAGAGTTCTTGCAACCATTTTTGTCTGCAGGGAGAGCATTGGTGTATAGTTCCCTGTGGCCTGCAGGTGGCGCTGCCATAATAGGCCAGGGTCGAACCGCTAATCCAGTGCTGTGCCTTGTGTGTCCCCTCTCGGCAGCCGTACGTTGGGTGTGGTAGGCCTGCTGTGCATGCTGGGAGAGGATATAAAAGGGGCAGACACTGCCTGTTCAGGGTTCGTTGTCGGGGGTCCTACCCCAGGGAGGTGTGTGTTCCTGTCCCTCCTGGGCACCTTTGGCCCAGGGGCGGAGGTCGGTGGATCAGTCCCAGGCACCTTTAGTCCTGGGGCTGCAACAGATGCCTGGGCCCAGCATCTTCGACTGGAGCCCACCAAGGATCGAGGAGTCTCAGGGTGCCGCCTTGCGAGGGGACCCGTATCCTAGATGAGGAGGCCGGGGGAGGAACCGTTCCGAGGGACTGGTGCAGAAGTCACGGTGAAGGAAGGGGCCCAGTAACTCTCTGGAGGGATGTCTTCTCCTTAATAGAGGCCAAGTTCACCAGGTCTGTGGCAGAGACCAAGTTCAGCAGGTCTGTGGCAGAGACCAAGTTCAGCAGGTCTGTGGCAGAGACCAAGTTCAGCAGGTCTGTGGCAGAGACCAAGTTCACTGGGTCTGTGGCAGAGACTTTGGGTAAAGTTTGAGTACCATATCCGCTGCTAGTCCCAAGCTAGGGAGACTACCTGAATGGGCTGAGTCTGCTTGAGAACAGTGAATTGGGTTACGTTTGTGCCTGGACCTCTTCCACACCTTAAGCTGTCCTGTCCTCCCTCCAACCTTTTCTGTCAGAGACTGTGTTTTACAAGAAAATAAACTGTACGTTGGAGTGCAGCTGGTGTGGACATTCAAGTTACTGCAGGGATACAAGGACTTGTCTTTATTTAATATAGAGGTGAGAAACATTCTCTGGCTGTCTGACTGTGGAGGACCCATCAACAACACCGCTCAACCTCTTCACACAGGAGGGTACGGGCTTGTGGCGCGGGGTGCCCCTCTATTCCTGCGAGGAGCCGAACAAGGCAGGTAAAGAGAGGGTGGTTGCGCTAGATATATATTTAATGTGATTTGGAAAAGTAGTTCGGCCATGTTAAAGTCATATTGCCTTTTATACATCTTCCATTATATGTAGAAATGTCTGTGGTTACTTATGCTGATAAATCAGCATACCAACAATTAAGCTAGAAGCCCAATCTGGCAACAGGAGTGTACAGCCAATACATATGTAAATATGTCTTATCAATCATTTGTTTTTCACAATGTATAGTCATTATTGTAATCATATTGCTGCTCTCTGCTATTATATTCTCCACAACAGAGTTTGCCTCTTTGACCAGGACTACCCGAACCTAAGCACATGGAGGTTCCAGTTTAGAGGTGGTAGCAGGTATGGTTAGTGGTCTAAATATTGATCAAAAAAAGGGGATATTGTAAAGGAAATTTGTAAATTCAGTATGAGATTGTATACTATTTTGTATGCTTTGCCTATGTTTTGCACACTGCATTAATTGTGCTCACGGCAATAATGTTTTCATTACATGTTTTTATTCTTTGAAGTCCTGATTAGAATTTAGCCAGCCAATGTTACGCCCCTTGTTACCATGAAAGTACAATTATAATGTGATACCTACGCAATCGTGTATAAAAAACTTCAACTGCGTTGAATAATCAGAACAGTTATTTTGGAAAGATGCTGAGTGCAGTGGCGGCTGGTGGTTTTATGTTTTTTAAGGGGGGGTGGCAATCAACCCCCCCTCCCTTCCTCTCGCTGTCTGCCTGTCGGTCTGGCACTTACCCCATCTAGGCAGTGGGCAGCAGGCATCGGGCAGCAGCTCCAGTGTCCTCTCCTCCATCGGCCGTGCGTCTCCTCCCCTCCCCCTAGGCATCCAATAGGATTGCCTGTCCTTTCAGCTAATCGGGTGACAGGTCTCAGACCCGCTTCCCGATAGGCCAGGAGAAGGATCAGTGTTACAATACAATAATCCCTTCTAAACCGGCCTAGATTAGATACATCTATGGCTGGTTTGAAGCAGAAATAAAGACAAATATAGAATACCCCTATTATCCCAGTTAGGTTTTTATTTGAAAAATCCTTCATTTTTATTTTAAACCATACTTCAGAGTATCTGTTTATCAGCCTCCTGTAATTATGTATTCAATAACCCCTTTGCACCTAAGGGTAAAACAAATCTTAATGCCTAAGCACAATTTTTCAACTTTGACATGTGTTAGTAAAACCGTACATATCACCACAACTACTGTGCATCCAGGTGGATTATGCCGCATTGTTTTCAGGACAAATTGGGCTTTCATTCGGCGGTAATGGATATCTCCTTATTTTTTTTATTATCACATGAAAGCTGGCCCAAATCAGTTAAAAATCTTTTTAATTTAGCTGTATATTTTTTGCTACTACCATAACCTTCCACCAAAAAACAACCCAAATTTTCCTGCTCCCGACGATCGCAGCGATACCACGTACAGGTATGTGTATGTTAGTTGTTGTTTGGACCCCGTAGTATAGCCTAGAAACAATAGTGTGCATTTTGCTTCTTTTTTTTTATCCTACCTAAAACACACTGACAATACCTGACACTGATACAAATTAAAAATAAATAAAAAGCTTGCCCAAAAAAGTACTGATCCTGACCTTTGGCTCCGACCTTGACCCAAACACTAACCTTGGCACTGACCTAGATCAAACCTTGATCTAGGTATTTATTTTATTTTATTATTAATATTATTATTATTTTATATTATTATTTATACACAGTTGTTCTTTTTTTTTATCTCTGCAAGAAGAGAGAGATACCGTGTACCTCTCTCCTCCATTCAAAGAGAAAACACACGGGACCCAGGGCTCTTGGTGAGACCCTGGTCTCTGTGCTGGGAGCTCGTCATGCAGCCCGCTCCCTGCACAAAGACAGATACACAAATATGCTGCCCCACAGAAAAAAAACCCAGTCTAGTGGGGCCGCATATTTGCATACGCTCTGCGCCAAGGCTTTAAAGCTGAATGGATGTATTTGCATAGTTACATGGGACCAGCTTAGATCAATGTAACTATGCATGTGCCTATCTCCATATTTGGTGGGCATGCCCAAAGGTAAGAGAATTCTAGGAGGAAGTCGCTCCATGGATCGGGAAAATGTCTAAGGAAACTATAGAGTACGCACCACTGTATTTCCTGTTCCATGGAACCACAAGATCCATAAAGACTTACAAAAACAGTATCACACCACATCTATTAAATGCTGCTAAAAGGTTAATACCTAGGTACTGGAAGAAGGTAACATGCCCCACCCTTAAAGAATGGAAAAGGGAAGTGATTATAATAATGGAGGCAGAAAGATGGATATATAACATTAGGAATAAACAGGAGAATATTAAAAAAAATTGGGAACTCTGGGAAAAACATGCCCAAGAAATAGATGGATGATAAAAATGGATTGGAAAACCAAAAAGCCTTAAGAAGTACTGTAATGGATACCAGAACTTTAGATAGATAGATGGAGAACAATATACAGCTTTGTTTTTAAAATGTATATGTATATATGTATTATGTATTTTTTGTTAGATTGTTAGATACAAGTAGATAAGGAGATGTTAGAAGAATATGGGAGGTGGCCAACGATCCTCCTCATTCACCCCTCCCTCCCCTTCCTTTACTCCCCTTTTTTTTAAATATATATATATATATATATATATATATATATATTTCTCCTCTTCTGGAGAGGGACGGGGCCGGAGGGAGGTATGGGGGAGAGGGAAAGATAAGGAGGGGAATATATTTAAACACACATAGTTTGGAAGAGTATACGTAAAGTAGAAACTAGAAGACACATGTACACGTTTTTTTTTTGTTTTTTTTGTGTGCTTTTTTCAAAAGTAAATGGAAGTAAACCTTAAACACAATTAAAAAAATCAGAAAAGGACACATATAAAAAGAGAGATAATATGAAGAAGGAAAGATAACACCAAAGAAAATGAATAATACACCTAATTATCACAAAAGACACACACGCACATTATTATATCCCCCCCTTGAACTTCCTGTCCCTGCCCGTCTCCCCGCCCTGCCCCCCCTTCTTTCCCCCCCATTTTCCTTTCTCCCCCCCCCCCTTTTTTTCTCTTTTTTCCCTGAGGAGGAACCGGGGAGGCTACCACCCATTAGATGAATGTATCATTGATGTGTTTTGTTAGTAAATGTTAGTAAAATGTTATATGTAAAGACATTTTTTTAATAAAGAGAGATTAAACAAAAAAAACGATGCATGTGCCAGACCTATGGAGTCCCCATCTACTACAGTGATCACACTTGCTTCCGGGTCTCGGGTTCGGCACAGGATCCAGAAGCTAGTAGCAATAACTGTAGTAGCAGTAAATGCTACAATGATTTCCAGCTTCCATGGGGATTGGGCAATTATGTGTAGCGGGTACTTGAATTTAAGGGAGGCATCTGGGTGGTAGTGTAACCCAGATGCACAGATTGCTAGGGTATCCGAGGCCTTTTTCTGGTTCTTGGAGGACTCTGGTGGTGTGAGGTTCCTTGCGGCCCACAGGTGGCACTGTTGCCCTGGGCCGGGGCTGAACTAACACCGCAAGACTGTACCTTTTTGTCCTCCCCTGGAGCTGGTACAGCGGGGCGGGGAACCCGCTGTGACGCAAAGGGAGAGGGGATAAAAGGGGCGGAGGTCCTTACCACAGGGTTCAGAGTTCGGAGGTTCAGAGTTGGAGGACGCGGCCGCACCCAGGCTCCTTCGGCCTGGGTGCTGGCGTTCCAGTGTTCCGGACCTAGGTGCCCTTGACCTGGCCGGAGCGAGGATGGAGTCCATCCCAGGCACCTTTAGCCTGGGGTGAGGTACTATGGCGGAGGCCTGGGGCTCAGTACCTTCGACTGAGTTCTGCGAGGGTGGAGGAATCCGAGGGGGCCCTAATTCCTTGGGTGCCCGTGTCTGAGTTCGTGAGGACTGGTGTGCGGAACTTCTCTGGAGAGTCCGGCGCAGCATCGCTGGTGACAGAGAGGCCTCCTGTTTCTCCCTTGGACGGATCTCCTTCCCCTGACAGGGGCCGTGCTAGCGAAGGTAATGCACATTCTACCTCACATAGTCAGTGGCAGTGACTATCCGCCACTGGTGATATCACAGTGGTTAGCATCAGAAGGGAAAGGATTGTGCCTCGATCTACTCCCCATTATAACTCAGTAGAAGAAACTGTTTATTGTTTGGAAAGAAGAATAAAACTGAGTTGGACCTATTCACTGTGTGGAAGTCTGGTTACTAGGAGTCAGGAACAAAGTACTGGACTTGATTCTAGGACACCTGCACAGGACCCAAATTTCTGGCCTTCACCTCTTAGTTATGGAGGACATGGGCCATGGTGTATCTCATCTCTCCCTCCCAGGGACTCCTAGACAACAGCCACATAACCGATAAAGCAATAGGGAGGAGAGAGGGTCGCTACACGTGGGGGCATCGTATCCAGGATGTGTATGGTGTCTGAAATTGAACTTTGCTGCCCGGAGGAGTTCCGAGTAGGTCGGCCATATTGGCCAACGCGCCACGAGGCAACCCATAGCTGCGTAGTTCGTGGGCGGGGAAAGGGAAAAGCCAGCGAACAAGTGCAGAAGGTGGGAGGAGTCTGGCCATGTGGACGTACCCACGTGGACGTACCCACGTGGAGATTCCGGTGCGTGTGGGTCAGTGCGCAATGGAGCAGCGAAGAGAGAAGATGACTTCAACCACTCCATGGATTTCAGCTTCTTCTTGCATGGACATGACTTCTCTGGCTGCTCCGCTTATGGATACGGGGATAAGACTAAGGCCCCGGGGGCGATTGGCTCTGTACACCTGCAGAGACATGGAGGCCCTCGTGTGATCTGTCCCGGCTGTTCGGGACTGGTGGTCCAGCTGAAGCCATTCGGGTGATGTGAGGTCTGCAAGGAGTTTCTCTTCGAGGTGGAACCATCCACAGAAAAGCCTTGTGCTTTCCACCTCAACTACCTCACAGGGACTGCCACTCCGGAAGGAGAGATCGATGCTGGTGCGTTCCCCGTGCACACTGATCCGGGCGAAGTGACTGCCCAAGCGGAGATGAAGAGAGAAAAATCCGAGGATGCTGCCTCGGTCACCAGCAGCTCCCTGCTCCGACCACCGAAGAGGAAAGTCGGCCTAGTGATGGCCTTGTGTGGTCGTGTAAGAGCTTCGCCCCGCTGCTTGCCTGGCCTGGATGGATCCGGTAGGAAAAGTCCTGGATATCCCTTTTCTTCTGAAGTCCCAGGTGAGCCAGGTCTTGGGACTGTCTGTGTGGTTACAAGTGGCGGAAGCCCACAGTCGGTAGAGGCCGTCAAGGGGGATAGTTCCGTGACTGGGAACTATCTGCCCACTAAATGCTACGACACCTCTGACCTGGATTCATTGTCTGACAATGGCGATGATGGGGAGATAGACGAAATCTTCCACCGAAAGGGATGGGACAAGATGAAGCTACCCTCGTCCTGTGTCATCAGGGACCTGCCCATGTCTACTGGAGATAGTACACCTCGGGTGGAGGCCTCAGCGCCTAGGGAATAATCTGGTCCTCTGTCCGAAGTTCCCCGTCTGGACTCAACATCCATTTCACCTGTTCCAGTTGCGGGAGTGCAACGCCAGTCATTGCGGGCTCCTAGGCCCAGATCTACTGAGGTGGTGAACGCACCTCGTCACCCATAAGCGATTGTTCGGCCTGGAGAAGGAGACCAGGCCACCATGCCACCCCTGTCAAGGTTGCAGCGTCTCTTCGGCCAGAAGGTTGCTCAGGAGTATGGGTGGGAATACCCGTACCTGCTTAGAGAACTGCTTTATGAGGTGGAAGTTTTTCGCCAAAGATGGTATGATACCTTTGTGTGGGACAAACTTAAAGTACAGCAAGCACGGCGGTACCTTTCTTGTTCACCAACGGTCACCAAGAAGTTCCAGGACTGTAAAGCTAAGTGGAGGCTTTGGACAGACATTTGAAGCCTGTGTTCCTACCACATCCAAGGTTTTACCTTTAGGAGAAAAAGAAAGACTCCTGTGTGTACTGTTTGCTGTTCATTGTTGAACTTTCCGGAGTGTTTTCACCGGAACACAGGGACTGTGCCCTCGTTTTTTTTTTGCATTTGGGCAGTTCTACTCTTCGGAGAAGTGGGAGCTGTTTTTGTTTGTTCTCCCTCCTTCTCCTTGCACTTCAGAGAAAGCAGTGACTTTGGGTTTTAGTAAGTGTAGAATCACAGAGGAATGATGAAGAGAAAAGTTCATCTGGAAGTGACGAGTGTCTTGACCGCGGCATTGTCACCAGGTGGCAGTGTTGCGCAACGATTGTTTTTTTTTTACTTTCAAAATATTTTATTTTCATAAGATAAATAATACAGAACATTACATCATGTTATATAAAAATAAATAAAAATAAAGAAAAAAGATTATGTTTAGGAATAAACAAACATTAGTCAATAAATGGATAAAATAATAAAAACATCCTAGAAAAAAGGATAGATTCATGTAAGCAATCAAAAGTTTGTCAGGGGGAGATCTCTTCATCCTTATAATATAATGGAAGGGAGAAGGGAAACCCTCTCTCCTTGGTAACCTGGAGCCCCTTATCGGGAACTAACTGCTCCAGGCATAGAGACCTCCTTCTGACTCTTAGGCCCCGAGAAGATTATCAGGGCCAACAAATCGGGATGGACTAAACAAGGCCGAACAAAACATTTGATAGTATCCCATTAAATCTAAATAAAAGAGACATAACATGTAATGGGAAACTAGAATTCCCAGAAAAAGAGTTTCCATAAATCCTTTTTAGAAGGAAGAAAAGAAGAGGAAAATAAAGACAGCGGGTAAAAAAGAGGACGGAGGGAAAGGGATGGGTATGTGTCCAACTTAATTTTGAATAGAAGGTAAAACAGCATCTTCACCAATCAAAATCCCCATACATTTGGCCCAAGGTTCCCATATTTTTTCGAATTTGGGAATGGTATTAGATAAGATGCTAGCTAATTTTTCCTGAGTTAGTATCCAAGATATTTTGGTTTTGGCATCTGACAGGAAAGGTTTTGTTTTTTTCCATGATTTGGCAATTGTGATTTTGGCGCCTGTAAAGATAAAGTGTATCAATTTTTGTGAAACCTTTGGTATGTGAGGAATATGAGCGTTCAAAATGGCTACTGGTAGGGACCCAGGGACCTGAAAACCTGTTACCTTAAAAATTAATAAAAATATTTTTCTCCAGAAGGGGCGAACTCTGGGGCATTCCCACCAAATATGAGGCATAGAGCCGTAAAGTTGGCAACCTCTGAAACACGTTGGATCTGATGCTGGATATATAGATGCCAGTCTGGAAGGAGTTAGATACCATCTGGTTATAACTTTAATATTTGCCTCCATTAAAGAGACATTAAGAATCCCTTTGAAAGATTTAGAGAAGGCTAAGTGCCAGGTACCAAATTCCAACAAAACTGGGCGTCTTTTTCCCAAGCCTCCATATAGGAAGATTTTGATGTAGGGTGAGTGAGGCATGAATATACCATAAATATGCCTCCCCTTTGTGAACCGGCATGGCTGCACCATAACTCGTACTTTGTAAATTGGGGAGGAAGGAGTTTTTCCTTCCAGATTTGGTTTAAAAATGTGAAAATTTGATTAAACCGCGTTTTTTCAGAATCTGGAAGTTTCAGATGTTTGATGCAGTAACTAAGGGATATAGGCCCTCCAGGATTAAAAAATTGTCCTATACGATACAATCCTTTATCAATCCACCATTTAAATGCCTCTACATTTTGACCAGGGGGGAAGTCAGGGTTATTGAATAAATGAGAAAGAGGTCTTTCAGAGGATATAAGGTTTGGGAGGTTTCTTAAGGGAATCCCATAGTGCAAACGATTGAGATAGAGTCGGGGACATTATGGGTGGTCTTTTTTTGGGGGGGCACCATAAAAGGTATTCTAAGAATAGTGTTGGTGTAGCCTCTTTTTCAATATTGATCCAGTCTGGTTTTTCTGTTGCAGAATAAATCAAAGAAGTCTGGGCTAGTCTAGCTGCTAAGTAGTATTTATGTAGGTCAAGTAGACCTAAACCTCCCTGTTTTCTGTGACGAAGTAATGTGTTTTGGGGGATGCGGTAACTTGATGCACCCCATATAAATTTGATGATTTTACTTTGGAGCTTTTTCAAGTGATTCTTAGTAATGGGAATAGGAAGAGATCTAAATAAATAAAGGATTCTAGGGAGCAGAGTCATTTATATAGAATTAATTCTACCTAACCAAGATAATTCGGTTTCGGACCAAGATGCTAGATCATTCTCAAATTTTTTGAATAAAGGTGGATAATTATGTAAAAAAAGGGTCTCAATGCGGGCTGTTAAGGTAATGCCCAGATATTTGATTGAGGTGTCTGTCCATTCAAATCCAAAGGATTGTTTAAGCAACAAGACACTAGACAAGGGAAGCAAAACATTTAGATCTTGTGATTTTGAGTAATTTACCCTAAGGCCTGAGACCTCAGAGAAGGCCTTCATAACCTGGCAGATGTTAGGAAGGGATATCAGCGGAGACGTCACAAACAATAAGATGTCATCTGCAAATAGGCCACATTTGTGAATTTGATTACCACAGGATACTCCTTTAATATTGGGATTTTGTCTGATGGCTATGGCTAATGTTTCAATGACAATAGCAAATATGAGAGGGGAAAACGGGCATCCCTGTCTATTGCCTCGTGCTATATTGATTGGGTTGGAGTAATGACCCTGTAAACGGATAAGAGCCTGAGGGTGAGAATAAAGGGAATGTAAGAGGCCCTTAAAGCGAACTCCAAAGCCCCATCGATCTATTAGGGAAAACAGGTATGGCTATGACACTGAGTCATAGGCCTTTTGCAGATCCAGTGACAGTAGTAAGCCTTGTTGTTTTTCTCCTCCCTCCCAGTTGGATTGCAGAATAGATACAATATCTATTGCTCGTCTGATTTGGTCTGGGCCCTGTCTTCCTGGGATGAAGCCCACCTGGTCTTTGTGTATATAATGTTTAATAAAAGATGCTAATCGATTGGCCATGATCTTTGTCATAATTTTAATATCGTTGTTTATTAGGGAAATAGGGCGATAATTACTGATGTCTTCAGGATTTTTGTCTGGTTTGGGTATAACTGTAATAAATGCCGTATTAAGATGTGTGTCTAATGGTAAGCCATTTGTTTTGTCATTAAAAAATGTGGTTAGATAGGGGGCTATGGTGTTGGCAAAAGTCTTATAATAGGGTATGGATAAACCATCAGGGCCAGGGGCTGATCCGTTTTTGAGGTGTTTAATAACCCCCATAACCTCCTCTATTGTGAAGGGAGCCTCAAGTAAACATTTGTGTGAGGGGGTTATGGAAGGAATGGGAAGATCGTCTAAATACCTAGATAGAACATCTTTGTCTGGCTTCGAGTGAGTGTCATACAATTTAGAATAAAACTCTTGAAATGCTTCTAGGATTTTGACCGGGTTTGCAGTAAGCGGTTGACCTGCTATACGGATTTTAGGTATAGAATGAATTCTAACTCTAGGAGAGAGTTTTGTAGCAAGTAATGGCCCTATTTTGTTTGCATTTGTGTAAAATTTGTTGCAACTCCATCTTATCACATTTTCCGCTTGCGTTGTAAGGGCTAAATTTAATTCAAGTTTGGCCTTGTCTATGAGTGATATGAGGAACTTAGAGGGATCTTGTTTGTGACGATTTCTAAGGGTTATGTACTCTTCTTCCAAACGTTCTATTTGAGCTTTGCGGTTGCGTTTAGTTTGGGTAGAGATTTGAATGATTTTTCCCCGGATGAAGGCTTTATGAGCCGCCCAAAGCGTCTCAGAGGAGATATCCTCCGTGTTGTTGAGGGAAAAATATTCATGTAAGGCTTTATTTATTATCTTATTTGTGGTTGGATTTGTAAGGATTGATTCGTTAAGTTTCCAAAACCCTTTCGAGCTTCTAAGAGAACTGGAGTTTAGGGAAATAATTACCAACGAATGATCTGATAGGGCCGTATCCTTGATGTGGGCATTTAGTATGAGCGGAATGAGGTGTGAAATGGGTAAGGATGTGGTCTAATCTTGCGTATGTGTTGTGGGGGGTGAATAATGTGTGAAGTCCCGTTTGGAAGGGTTTAATTCCCTCCAAACGTCTGCTAAATTGTGATTCGAAAGAATTTTAGCGATTTTGCGGCTTTCATTGGTCGGGCGGGTCAATTGGTCTTTGGAGGTTTTGGACTTATCCAGAGCCTGGTCAAAAGCAACATTCGAGTCTCCCCCCAAAATGACCATTCCTACTAACATAGGGCTCAGTGTGTTCATCATATTTTTGAAGAATGGGGCTTGGCCTCTGTTAGGGGCATAATATGAGACTAGGGTGTATAGTTGACCATCAATTAAACCTTGTAATAACAGAATTCTTCCATCTGGATCAACATAGTCGAAAGACTTCTCGAATTTGCAGGATTTGGAAAATAGAATGGCTACTCCCTTAGTTTTATTTTTCGCACTAGCAAGGTGGAATTGCGGAAAATGAGGGTGAATATAATTAGGACTGTATCGTATAGGGAAGTGCGTTTCCTGGAGCAAAAGAATATCTATTTTAAGGGATTTATAGTAATCTAAAATTTTTCTCCTTTTGACAGGAGAATTCAAGCCTTGCACATTGTGAGAGGCTATTTTAAGGTGTGTTTGTTGGTTGCCAGCCATGAGATTCAAGGGGGGCATATCTGCTATTACTGACCCCACTCACCCTTAGAGGACCTTGGTACTGAGGCTTGATCAGGTGTACTGCCAAGTGGAGATTGAGGTGTTTAACGGTCATCATTGATCCGAGAGCTGGCAACTCTAAAAGAGACAATTGGGTTAGACACACAAGGGAAAAGAAAAAAAAAATAACATAACATAGAAAAAAGTAAGAAAAGAGATGGAATATAGAAAAGAAGTCTCCTGACATGTAAGGTTAGGACCCGAGAGAGGAGACTCCTCTCGAATCCTTTTAACCAGATCAAAAAAAGAGTCTGGACTAAGACGGCCAGACAACCTATTCCCTGAAGACCCGAAGATTTCCAGACGATTGGTGGGTACACACGTGGACCACCCCCAAACAGGGCACCCATAGAAAAAATCGAATAAAAAAGAAAATTATTTTTGCATGGTAAAACGAGAGTAGGCTTATGTAAAGCTCTATAACCTAGAAAATACTTTACAGTAGTAGAATTATCATAACATTTTAGTAAGTAATATGATACTAGATAAAAAAAAAAAGGTAACATAGAGCTTTATAGAAAAAAAACATTTAACCAGAGAGCAGGTTGAATTTGGGATGGATTTATCCTAACACCTGAGGTACAGAAAAATCTGTGCTCGGATTTTAGATCCGAGGAAAAAAAAGGTAGTAACAAAAGAGGTGAAAACGAGCAATGTCAAGTAGGGCTATTGTCTTTAATCTTATTTTTCTTTCCTTTGTTCCAAAGGGGAGATTGTGGGCTTGTTGGAGTAGGTCTTTTAGTAGAACCAGGACCAGTTGTAGAGGTGTCCATGTCAGCTTCAGTAAAAAATAAGTTTGAGTTGGAGAAGGATACGCTCTCCTTCCTGTAGGCTTGAGAAGGAGTAAGGTCTACCATTTTCAGAGAATTTCACCGCAAAGGGAAAGGCCCATCTGTATTTAATGTCTTTCTGAGACAAGACCAGTACCAGGGGTTTAAGTGCTCTTCTGCGTTGGATTGTAGAAGGAGATAAATCAGCAAAAAGTTGAATTGAGTGTCCTTGACATAGTATTTGAGGGGTTATTCTAGCTTGTTTCATGACCTCTTCTTTTACTGAGAAGAAATGGGGTTAAGCAATGATATCTCTTGGCTTTCCATCCTTTCTAGGAGGACCCAAAGCTCTGTGAGCCCTATCCAGCTCAAGGCGCTGCTGGGGGATATTAGGTAGAAGAGATTTAATCAGGTCTTGTACTGCTAGTGTGACATCCAGCACAGATTCAGGTAATCCTCTGATTCTGAGATTATACCTGCGTGACCTGTTCTCGAGGTCATCGATTCTTGAATTAGCATAATCCAGTTGTTCTTGTACCGAAGATACAATTTTAGCAGTTTGGTTAGTGGAAGCCACTGTTTCTTCCAATTTGTATTCAATAGAGTCTATTCTTGTTCCTAGATTGTGGAAGTCAGCTTTTAAATCACTAGTTATTTTGGCTGCAGTTTGAGCTAAACCCCTGTCCAGGAGTTCAGAATTTTTTTGGAACAGGTCTGCCATCTGAAATGCCTGGTCTCTTGGAATAATTTCTGAGGTAATAGGGCTGGGATGAGAGGCAATAATGTGCCCTGTGGAAGAATGGATACTGTCAGGCTTTGTGAAAAAAATAAGAGGTTCACCAGTGGCTGAGGAGGTATTAGGTGTCTGTAGTGGTCCTGCTTTAAGTTCTGAAGAAATAGGCAGACCCTCTGAGGATATATTTTGTCTGAGGTCTGTGAGGAGAATGGTACCTGACACAGTAGGCTGTGCTGTGGCGGTCATCTTGGATTTTTGGCTGCGATTACCGGGACGAATTGCAGCTTTTGGGTCCTTTCTAATGTAATAAAAAGAGGAATGTGCCCGGACCCCTCAGGAGTCTGCCTAGAAATTTTCGTGAAAATCCGTTCACCGTGTGGGCTGTAATTGGCACCGTTGTATGAGGCTGGAGTGGGGCTCACAGCTCAAGCAGCCATACACGGAGCCAGCCCCTCCCACCCATCGATTGTTTTGTTTTTTTGACATTATGCAGCACTTATTGAAGTGAATGGGTTTCTTCTCGGATAGACTCATTCATTCCAAGCAAACACACATATGTTGGTAGGATGTATGTTTCTTTTCTTTCCCTCTGCAGGAGACTCGTCTATCAAGGCTGCTGAGAATGGGTGGTCCTTAGATAGCCAGGGGGAGGGGAGAATGTAAATGTGTGAGATATTTACAGTGTTTTATTGAAAAAGTTTTTATATTGTTTTAAGTTTCCCTTTCCCATTCAGGTCTTGGCACAATTCAGGGCTAAATTGTGTAGTTTGGTTTCTGGGCTGAACTTATGTCATCACCCTTGTGGGATGTGAGTTTATACCAGACACTGGGGACCAGTGTCAAATCACCAGGGGGGGAGTGTAGCGGGTACTTGAATTTAAGTGAGGCATCTGGGTGGTAGTGTAACCCAGATGCACAGATTGCTAGGGTATCCGAGGCCTTTTTCTGGTTCTTGGAGGACTCTGGTGGTGTGAGGTTCCTTGCGGCCCACAGGTGGCACTGTTGCCCTGGGCCGGGGCTGAACTCACACTGCAAGACTGTACCTTTTTGTCCTCCCCTGGAGCTGGTACAGCGGGGTGGGGAACCCGCTGTGACGCAAAGGGAGAGGGGATAAAAGGGGCGGATGCCTTTACCACAGGGTTCAGAGTTCGGAGGTTCAGAGTTGGAGGACGCGGCCGCACCCAGGCACCTTCGGCCTGGGTGCTGGCGTTCCAGTGTTCCGGGCCTAGGTGCCCTTGACCTGGCCGGAGCGAGGATGGAGTCCATCCCAGGCACCTTTAGCCTGGGGTGAGGTATTATGGCGGAGGCCTGGGGCTCAGTACCTTCGACTGAGTTCCGCGAGGGTGGAGGAATCCGAGGGGGCCCTAATTCCTTGGGTGCCCGTGTCTGAGTTCGTGAGGACTGGTGTGCAGAACTTCTCTGGAGAGTCCGGCGCAGCATCGCTGGTGACAGAGAGGCCTCCTGTTTCTCCCTTGGACGGATCTCCTTCCCCTGACAGGGGCCGTGCTAGCGAAGGTAATTCACGTTCTACCTCACATAGTCAATGGCAGTGACTATCCGCCACTGGTGATATCACAGTGGTTAGCATCAGAAGGGAAAGGATTGTGCCTCGATCTACTCCCCATTATAACTCAGTAGAAGAAACTGTTTATTGTTTGGAAAGAAGAATAAAACTGAGTTGGACCTATTCACTGTGTGGAACTCTGGTTACTAGGAGCAAAGGAGTCAGTAACGAAGTACTGGACTTGACTCTAGGACACCTGCACAGGACCCAAATTTCTGGCCTTCACCTCTTAGTTATGGAGGACATGGGCCGTGGTGTATCTCATCTCTCCCTCCCAGGGACCCCTAGACAACAGCCACATAACCGATAAAGCAAGAGGGAGAGAGAGGGTCGCTACATATGTAACATGCATACTAACATTGGTCCAAATTGGATAAATGTACATAACTATGCAAAAATAGCCATACCTGGAAATCACCTTTAAAAATATAGAAAATATTGAAAATAAAGTAATGTAGCTGCCTGAAATCTGTGTTTCTATTAGCAGGACGGCACTTCTTTCTTGCAGCACTGGGGTCCTCAGTTCGATATCCAGCAAGGACACTATCTGGATGGAGTTAATATGTTCTCCCTGTATTAATGTTGGCTTCCACCAGGTAGTCCAATGTCCTCCTATGCTCCAAAGACATGCTGGAATTTTATCTGGCCCTAGTATGTGCATTCATGTATGTACGCATGTGACCAGTGGCAGCCTGTCCATAGAGGGCACACAGGCGCCACCTCCCCTATCTATGCGTCCGGCCCCCTGATCTACATATCAGTGGTGCCGGACCTTGGATTTAAATGCGGCAGGGTGTTTTTTTGAGGCACCTGATTAGAGCCAGAGGCTCTAATAGGCTTCAAAAAAAGGTGATCTCGGTGCGCAGAGCATTGCGTTGCGCTCCGAGCCCACCCAGTTGTGTGACCATAGCGAATACATTTTTGCTATTAGCACACTAAAGTTCCTCCCCGCCAATCCGGAGGCAGGTCTGTGAGACCTGTTTCCCGATTGGCCAAAGCGTCAGGCAGGCGATCCTATTGGATGCCTAGCACTTTGGCGGAAGACACACGGCGGAGGAAGCTGGAGGAGCGGACACTGGAGCCACCCACCGGAGCATCCGCGGCCGCTGCCCGCACTTCAGGATAGGACACCACAGCCCCGCCACACGAGCGGGTAAGTGCCGGGCCTGGACCACCTGCGGGGTGGAGGTGCCACGCCGCCGGGCGGGTTGTTTGTTTGCCACCCCCCCCAAAGACGAACCCACCAGCTGTCACTGCATGTGACTTAACTTGGATTACAGGCTCCTTGAGGAGAGGGACGGATGTGAATGTACAATATGTAAAGCACGGCAAAAATTGTCAGCGCTATATAAATGCATGTGACAAATAAGTGAAATTAGCTTTCTGTAATCCCCTGCCTGCACTGATGCACTCAGAATGGGAGAGAAAAGTTATTGCTGTATTGTTGCAGACAGTGCTTTTAGTCTAACACTGTGAACATGCTTACAGGAGGGGAAAGAAGAGGGATGATCAGTATGCTTTTAAATTGCCCAATAATGAGCTTGCTGGATGAGGGAAGGAAGCAGAAATTCAGTAACCATTTTTTCTTAGCTGGATGCCTGAACCTGTAAGATAATATATTTGGGATCCTAATATTAATAGCAAATTGACTTATGCTGGCCATACACTATATGAAAAATCGTCCGAACGAACTTTCGAAAAACGAAAGTTCATTCGTGAGTGCAAACGATAGTGCCATCATGTAATGACCGATAAATCGTTCAGTGGACATAAATAAAAAATAAAAATTTTTTTTTTTTTTACATATACCTAGTGCAGAAAGTTCGGACAGGAAACACATAAACCTTCTGATTTATCGTTCGTTCGGCAGAAAATTTCCAAACTTGTCCTTAGGTTTTTCAGCTCAAAAACGTCCCAAAGATTATCGATTTTGTGCCCATTAACTGTCCGAAAAACGAAAAAAATGTCTGAACGACCGATTTTCGCCCGATTTTTCGTATAGTGTATGACCAGCATTAGCCTGGAGTTTTGCTGTAAAGATCTCCATATACATGATTAGCTGATGGTTGCCCAATTCAGGAAATCTCAGGGCTGGGACTGGATGATGATTGTAATGTGTATGCAAAGTTCCTTATTGTAAAAAGCCTCATATGATATGAGTACGTATTTCTGTGTTGCAATCTTTACAGCAAACGCTTATTTGGTAGTTGGACTAGCCATGTACCTTCAGCAGCTATCTAATGCCCTGCAGAGTACTTGTTTAATAACTGTAATTATTTTCTGAAAAGAACACCTGCATTTGCATTACTTCTCGAAGACACAGGTCAGTGGCAGCACAACAGATGGTTAATACGGAAGGCAGATGGCTTCCCAGTCCCAATCCATTATAGCTATACACAGGAACCTATTGCTTCTACATTTAAAAATAAAATTTTTAATTAACCTTCAGTCACAAGGATGCTTTCAATATATTTATCGGCTGTCCCTAATTCATAAACCAGTCCACGTTTAAAGATTTCGATTTTTTTCAATTAGGAGTGTCCAAATTTAAATTAAGGGCCAATTCCCTAAGCTGTATAAATTATTGCATGGAATATATTTTTTCACGTGAAAAAGCAGTTTCCCAACCAGCGACGTACTGGTACATCGCAGGATATAAAGGGTGATATCTTGGTCATCACTGCAGCTGCAGCGATGACCAAGATATCAGTTTTTAGAGCCGATAATTCCCTTCACTGTAAAAGAAGCGACTATAGAGCAGCTGGATCACTTTTACAGGCAGCGGAAGGGGGTTTCACTCCGCTCCCACAGCTGCCTTTATCGGGCTCTCCCGAATGTTTGGGGAGCGCGGTAAGGATGCGACTGGTGGCATCTGGTTCCTGGGACACAGTGAGAGGAGCTGATGTTGTTCCTCCCACTGTGTGACATCAGAAATCGGATACCCAACTATTACCGGCCAGTGAAGCAGCCGATCAGACCAATCTGTGTCTGATCGGCTGCACTGGAGGCCAGAGAAAAGATCTGGGGTCTAATAGACTCCAGATTTCTCCATTTCTGACAGGGCTTCCATCTTCAACCAATCTTCCTTCCGGGTTCGCAGTCTGCAGTCCTCTGAATGGCCATGCCGCGATGACGTCACAGGGCTCTGAAGGAACGGCATGGGTGACGTTACTGGCTGCAGGGACACTGAATATTTCCTAAACGGTGCACGCTTAGGAGACATTATTTGTACCTACAGGTAAGCTTTATTATAAGCTTACCTGTAGGTAGAAGTGTCCTGGGGGGACATTACTACCACTTTAATTTAGATGCTAGTCACACTGGTATTGAAAATTACAGTGACTTAACAGCCTCTTTTGGGAAGGCTTTCCACAAGATTTTTGAATGTCTGTTGGAATTGGTGCCCATGCAGCCAAAAGAGCATCTGTGCGGTCAAATGCTGATGTTGGATGGATGAGAAGACCTGGATTGAAATCAGCATTCCAGTTTATTCCAAGGGGGTCCAGTTAAGCAAGGTCAGGGTTCTGTGAAGATCACTCAAGGTCTTCTACACCACACTTATCCTTTCAGCTGGCTATGTGAACAGGGGCACAGACTGGGCCGCTGATAAGGCAGTACGGCAGGTCCTGTTGTACTGGGCCCAGGTCTCACCAGTTAAACAAGGGAGCCTGGGGCAGCTTTAGTATTAATTTCTGTAAAAATTAATAAATTGATTTTACTAGACCACACCCCCACTCCTACTTGCTTACCAGGACTTAAATTACATTTTCCTGAGCCCCATCACGTCAACAGAGGGGCCCAGAAGGTGGGGGCAGAGGAGGTCCCTTTTTTCCATTTTCGGGGTGTAGGTGGATAAAGTCAGTGCCATTCTTCCGCTACACCTCGGAGGGTTGGGGTAGGGGGGAGGGTCTACAGGGCCCCATGGTTTTTAACAGCAGCCCTGGGCACGGTCATGTGAACAGAAAAGTCTTCACCAAACTGGTGTGGCAAGGGTAAAAGAGCATATTGTCCAAAATGTCTTGATACACTACCCTTCCTGGCAATACGTGAACTCAATCATTTGGATGTGGAAGTCACAATACTTTTGGCCATATTGATAGATGTGATGTCAGGTGTCCAAAAACCTTTGGCCATATAGTATACTTCAATTGTGTAATGTGCATGACAGTTCTGGGCTGCCCTTGACCTGCTTTGCATTTGATTTGACGCAGTAAGTCATATTGAGATGCATTTGTATGCTGTACAAAACAAGTCAATGGCAGCCTTTTGCTGCATTTAAATGCATATACCATATTTGAGCAATGCTGCACTCATCTGCAAAAGGCAGTGTTTAACCACTTGCCAACCGCTTCACGCCGATATACGTTGGCACAATGGCAGCGGTGGGCAAATGGGCGTACAAGTACGTCCCCTTTAATTTGGCTGCTAGTGGGCGCGTCCCCTCCGCGTACCCCGTGACCGTGCCCGCGGGATCGGCGAACTCGATGTTCGCCGGTGTCCCACAATCGTGTCACGGAGAGGCAGAATGGGGAGATGCCTATGTAAACAAGGCATTTCCATGTTCTGCCTAGTGACATGACAGAGATTTACTGCTCCCTGTCATCAGGAGCAGTGATCGCTGTCATGTCAGTGGTAGCCCATTCCCCCACAGTTAGAATCACTCCCTGGGACACACTTAACCCCTTGATCGCCCCCTGGTGTTTAACCCCTTCCCTGCCAGTGTCATTTACACAGTAATCAGTGCATTTTTATAGCACTGATCGCATTCGCTGTATAAATGACAATGGTCCCAAAATAGTGTCAAAAGTGTCCGATGTGTCCGCCATAATGTCACAGTCATGATCAAAATCGCAGATCGCCGCCATTACTAGTAAAAAAAAAATATTAATAAAAATGCCATAAATCTATCCCCGATTTTGTAAACGCTATAACTGTTGCACAAATCAATCAATATATTGCGTTTTTTTTTTTACCAAAAATATGTAGAAGAATACATATCGGCCTAAACTGAGGAAAACATTTGTTTTTATATATTTTTGGGGATATTTATTATAGCAAAAAGTAAAAATTATTGCTTTTTTTTCAAAATTGTCGCTCTTCTTTTGTTTAAAGCGCAGAAAATAAAAATCGCAGAGGTAATCAAATACCACCAAAAGAAAGCTCTATTTATGGGGAAAAAAGGACGTAAATTTTTTTTGGGTGCAAAGTCGTATGACCGTGCAATTGTCAGTTAAAGCGACGCAGTGCCGTATCGCAAAAAGTGCTCTGGTGAGAAGGTAAATTCTTCCGGGCCTGAAGTGGTTAACAGCAACATTTCTCTACATGAGCCCTCAAGATGGCCACAAGCATTACAATCTGATTGTATAATTGTTGTGGAATCTTTATTAGATTTACCAATAGCTATGTTATGTAGAGCCTGTTGAACGGATATCCAAATGGTAGATCCTTGTGCTAGATAATTGTTGGTAAAGCTAAAGGAGATTGTACAATAAGGTTGTAAAATGTATGGCCAGCTTTGGTCTGTATATTACTAAAGCTTCAACAAAGGCATTTAGATAAAATTGACTTACTGAAGTTGAGTAGTTATTCAGAAACAAGTTCCCTGGCCAGCTGAATTACTAGTTTACCACCTGCAAAATCTGCTCATTAATTCACTACAGTGAACAAACTGCTCAGAAGAGAAATGTACTCAATAGATGGTTCCCGCTTAATACAGACGTTAAAAGGAACAGCCTTGTGGCTGCAAACAAATATACGTTATATATTATCATGTATTTCATATTAGTATATGCTTGAAAACATGGTTTACCACCTTGATCTAGAACAGGGGTCTCCAAACTTTCTAAGCAAAGGGCCAGTTCACTATTCTTCAGACTTTAGGAGGGCCGGACTGTGGCCAGTGAGAGTAGAAAATACCCCAGCATCAGTGGGAGTAACCAATGTCTAAGGCTTTGTGGTCAGTGCCTGTAAAAAATTGCATAACCTCTGTGGTCAGTAGGAGGAAAAATAGTGTCCCATCGTTGGTGTCAGTGGGGGGGGGGGGGGGGGGAATAAAGCTGCATCATTGGTGTCAGTGAAAAAGGCAATGCCCATTAATGGTGTCAATGGCAGGAATGGTGCACCATCATTGGTGTCAGTGGAAGAAACAGTGCTTCATCATTGGTGTCAGTAAGAGGAAGAGAGCCCCATCATTGGTGTCAGTGTGAGAAGCAAGTGCCCATCATTGGTTTCAGTGGAAGGAATAATGACCCATTGTTGGTGTCAGTGAAATAAATAGTGCACCATCATTGGTATCAGTCAGAGGAATAGTGTTCCATTGTTTATAAATTGGGAGTAATTATGCCCTGTTGTTGGTGCCAGTGGAAGGAATAGTGCACCATCAAAGAAAACAGAATATTGACATGCATTAAAAAAGGGGATTAACTCCACAGATAAAACGATAATTCTCCCGCTCTACAAGACTCTAGTCCGGTCTCACCTGGAGTATGCTGTCCCGTTCTGGGTGTACTGGAAATGGAGCGAGTACAAAGAAGGGCAACAAAGCTAATAAAGGGTCTGGACGGTGTTAGTTATGAGGAAAGGTTGCGAGCACTGAAATTATTCTCTCTGGAGAAGAGACGCTTGAAAGGGGATATGATTTCAATTTACAAATACCGTACTGGTGACTCTACAATAGGGATAAAACTTTTTCGCGGAAGGGAAACAAGACATGTGGCCACTCATTAAAATTAGAAGAAAATAGGTTTAACCATAAACTACGTAGAGGGTTCTTTACTGTAAGAGCGGCCGGGATGTGGAATTCCCTTCCACAGGCGGTGGTCTCAGCGGGGAGCATCGATAGTTTAAAAAAACTATTAGATAAGCACCTGAACGACCACAACATACATGGATATACAAGGAAATACTAATCACACACAAAGGTTGAACTTGATGGACTTGTGTCTTTTTTCAACCTCACCTCCTATGTAACTATGTCAATGGGAGTAGTAGTGCCCCATTGTTGGTTTTAATGATAGGAATAGTGCCCCATCATTGGTATCAGTGGAAGGAATAGTGCACCATTATTGATGTCTATGGAAAGAATAGTGCCCCATTGTTGGTGTCAGTGGTAGGAATAGCATCCCATAATTGCATACTTGCCAACTGTCCCGAATTTCCCAGGACATTCCCGGGATTCAGACCTTTTTCCCGGTTTTCAGGATTCCTGGGAAATGCTTGTTTTCCCAATTTTTCACCGCCGCCGTTGCTAGAGGTCCGCGGCCGGCGGAGACAATGTCTCCACTGGCTGCCATTTTACTGAAGGAATGGTGTTGCACCATTAATTCATTTGGAGGAAAGATGCCCCATTGTTGGAGTCAGTGGAAGGAACAGTGCCGGTGGGAGGAATAGTGAGGGCCAGAAAAATACAAGCAATAAGATGCTCCTGGTCCTCAGCCACAGTTTGGAGACCACTACACTGGTCTAGATAAACAGAAATAGGACATAAATAAAGTTCACATTGTCTCACCTGATACCCCCTGTACTTGCCCTGTGTACTCTCATGTTTTCTTGCTGGCTGTGTTAATGAAGTCAGATGAGAATAAGGAATTTGGTAATGGTGTCAGGTCCTCTCCTATCTTCTCAGATCACGGGCCAGATTGTTCCTTGTGTAAAACAGAAGAAGAAATGAGTGTCAGATAAGCAAATATACAGTACCCATGTACTGTTAACTAACCTAAATCCTGTTAATTACTTTATAAGATTGAATTTAAAGTGGATTAAAAAAGATTTAGAGTGGTAGTGTACACTTCACAAACTAACTGGCATAGTTATTAAAACTAAAATGTCAAAATGCCAGGTCCGCTTATCCATCAATAAACCTTCCAAAACACACATAAGGAGCAAAATAGAAGTTTTTACCTTGTTCCAGCTTCCTTCTTCAGCTTCCAGGCAGGGTGACATCAGTGCGTCTTTTCGACAAAATCCTGAAAATGATGAGGATCCTGAATCTCACAAGTAGATTTTACAGCATTTGGACAATTAAAAAAAAAATTAAAGACAAAACTTTTTTTAAGATTTGGATAGAGTGGGGAGGACCGCTGTCAGGTTTTTATTGCTGTCTGTGTCCCTATTAGGGAGATTTATTCTCTCCAAACTGTCCTGATCACCAATGTCACGGGAATAAAAGTGAGGGCAGATCCAAGATTTTGAGTTGCGAACATAAAATAGATAGAGGAAATCGTCCACTGGCAACACTTTTTCCCATGAAAACAGTCTGCAACACTGTGTTTCCCTCACATAATAAAAAATAGCATCACTTCCTGTTTAGTCTACAAGACAGGAAGTGAAGGAAAATCTCCCTAATGACACACAGATGACAAAAAAAAAAAACAGACAGGACTTGTAACCCTCTCCTACGTATTCAAAATGGAAAAAAAAGTTTTGCCTTTAAAAATACCTTCCTAGGATCTTGATAAAAAGGCAGTGACATCACTCTTTGGCTATATTCTCCATGGAGCGCAATCCACTTGATATATGATGTATCTACCATCCAGATTTCTCTGCCAGTATTACATGTGTAGCACTACCCCCGTAGGAGCTGCTGGTTATATTTTTGGGTCATGCCATTACCCATACCTCCCAACTGGCACCTCCTTCCCGCACTCCCGCAAGACTATCATGTTTCCCGCACAGCAGGAAACATGAAGAGAAGAAGAGGAGCAGCAGCAACAGCAGCAGGTAAGTGCCCCCCCCCGCGATCGGCGCACTAGTATGCCCCCCCCGATCGGCGGCCCCTCCCTTTTTTGCCAATGTCCCGCACCCCCCCCGCTCAACAACTCTGGTTGGCAGGGGAGAGGGGACATCAGAATGTCCCGCGAAGGGACTTTACAAAGTTGGGAGGTATGCATTACCTGTCTGTTCACCATATCCGTCATAGGGGTTCCATTGAAGAGTTGCTCATAGATGTCAGCACCAACACACAGTCTCTTTTTGCAATGGTTTTTTATTTAACAAAGTCAGTTAGAGGGATGGAGGATTAGGGGAGATTCAGGTACCTTGTATTTGCGGATCACGGGTACTTCTTTAATCCAGAGGACAAACAGTTTCCACACTGGATATAGCAACCACCGGATAGGCCTCTCTCATTGGCCTAGCAGCCGGTGCGGTGCTCAGTCATAGTCTCTGCCACAGACTTGAAGAAAACCTTAGAGTCGGTAGACAATCCTCTGCCACAGGATTGTTTAACCAATAGCTTTTTTTGTAAAGTCAAAGTACAGTCACACAGTACCAGTTTCTTTCAGCCGATCCGACAACACTGTAAGGTAGATGGGTCGGGATGCGTCCTCCAATTGAGTCTCCAGGCTCTTCCTGAGATACCAGCCCTTTTTACTCGGTCCTCTCCAAGAAAAGTCCTCCCCTGGTTTCTTCAATTGCTCGGCTTCTCCCCACAGGCAAGACAGCACAGGACCACCCCTGACTAGTAGGCCCCAGAAACTCCTGGGCCTGCTTCCAGTAACATGGCCTTGGGCCCGCCGGCCCCGAGGCAGGAAACTGCTACAGCACACCTTAGGCCAGGAGGGCCATCAGGTCAGAGAGACCCGGAAGACAGCGTCTGTCCTTTAAGTACCCTCTCCCAGAATGCACAGCGGGGGGACCACTCTCACTGAGCCATTTCTGGGCAAGAGGTACTCAATACATCCAGCCTGTTGCATTTCCAACCTTGACCTATTGTGACAGCGACACCCACAGTCAAGTGTAAAATGCGCAACACAGCTGGACTGGAACAGAAACCAGCAATTTACCACAATTATTCTGAGCTAAACTACAGCTCAGACAACTAAATTTACAAATAGCGCCTACCCAATAGGAGCAGGGCGCTACACATGTATACCAAAAAAAATTTAATTTGTTCATGCCCATAGTAAAGTATATGAAAACTAGATTTATTTTTAAAAAAAACGATCCAAGCATAAAAACAATGGATACAAAGATGTTGAATCAGCAACTATGACAAGCTGAAAGAAAATGTAGCAGCCTGGCATACCAACACTGGTGACACTTCTAGTGTAGCAGGCTAAAATCGCTGCACCGTGCTCCGGTCGGCAGGTGTGCATGATGATGTCATGGCGTAGCCTCGCCCAGGGTCGTCTTTAAGGCAGGGCAAAAGGGGCAGCCCTGGGCCCTTTTATTGTTCCGGGGCCCAAAGCAGCTGCCTCATACTTGCCAACTATCCCAATTTAAATTCCCTCGTCCCTTAAGGTTTTAGTCCTGTGCTGTGTCCTGATATCTCAGTGTGAAGTCTTGTTACTAATGCTGCCCAGCTCTGCCCTATTGTTGTGTACAGATGACTCATCTGCAAACCCTGTGTTTAGTTGTAAATACCGGCATTGATATACAAATAGCGGCGGCATTCATATGTAAATAGAGGCAGACCGGCAGCATTCATATGTAAATAGAGGCGGTATTCATATGTATATCATGAGGTCATTTCCACCATCACCTATACTGAATGCTGCCCACTGGGGAGATAAAGGGGCATGTTTGAAAGTCTGTCTACAACTGTGGTCATTAACCACTTAAGCCCCGGACCAATATGCAGCATAAAGACCAGGCTCCTTTTTGCGATTCGGCACTGCGTCGCTTTAACTGACAATTGCGCGGTCGTGCAACGTGGCTCCCAAACAAAATTGACGTCCCTTTTTTCCCACAAATAGAGCTTTCTTTTGGTGGTATTTGATCATCTCTGCGGTTTTTATTTTTTGCTCTATAAACAAAAATAGAGCGACAATTTAAAAAAAAATGCTATATTTTTTACTTTTTGCTATAATAAAATATATATAAAATATTTTTTTTCCTCAGTTTAGGCTGATAAATATTCTTCTACATATTTTTGGTAAAAAAAAATACGCAATCAGCGTTTATTGATTGGTTTGCGCAAAAGTTATAGCGTTTACAATATAGGGGATAGTTTTATGGCATTTTTTTTTTACTAGTAATGGCGGCGATCAGCGATTTTTTTCGTGACTACGAGATTATGGCGGACACATCGGACACTTTTGACACATTTTTGAGACCATTGTCATTTTTACAGCGATCAGTGCTATAAAAATGCACTGGTTACTGTAAAAATATTGCTACTATATACAGTTGCAAAAAAAAGTATGTGAACCCTTTTGAAATGATATGGATTTCTGCACAAATTGTGCACACATATGTGTGGAGAAAAAGAGGCACAGCACACCAACATCAAAACCTCATCCCAACTGTGAAGTATGGTGGTGGGGCATCATGGTTTGGAGATGCTTTGCTGTGTCAGGGCCTGGACGGATTGCTTATCATCGAAGGAAAAATGAATTCCCAAGTTTATCAAGACATTTTGCAGGAGAACTTAAGGCCATCTGTCCACCAGCTGAAGCTCAACAGAAGATGGGTGTTGCAACAGGACAACGACCCAAAGCATAGAAGTAAATCAACAACAGAATGGCTCAAACAGAAGAAAATACGCCTTCTGGAGTGGCCCAGTCAGAGTCCTGACCTCAACCCGATTGAGATGCTGTGGCATGACCTCAAGAAAGCGATTCACACCAGACATCCCAAGAATATTGCTGAACTGAAACAGTTCTGTAAAGAGGAATGATCAAGAATTACTCCTGACCGTTGTGCACGTCTGATCTGCAACTACAGGAAACGTTTGGTTGAAGTTATTGCTGCCAAAGGAGGTTCAACCAGTTATTAAATCCAAGAGTTCACATACCTTTCCACCTGCACTGTGAATGTTTACATGGTGTGTTCAATAAAAACATGGTAACATTTAATTCTTTGTGTGTTATTAGTTTAACCACTTCCCTACTGTGCACGAAAACCCCCTTCCTGCCCAAGCCATTTTTCAGCTTTCAGCGCTGTCACACGTTGAATGACAATTGCGCGGCCGTGCGACGTGGCTCCCAAACGAAATTTGCGTCCTTTTTTTCCCACAAATAGAGCTTTCTTTTGGTGGTATTTGATCACCTCTGCGGTTTTTATTTTTTGCGCTATAAACAAAAGAAGAGCGTCCAGTTTGGAAAAAAACACTATTTTTTCATTTTTGCTATAATAAATACCCATTTTTTTTTTTTATAAAATTTTCCTCAGTTTAGGCCGATACGTATTCTTCTACATATTTTTGGTAAAAAAAAAAATCGCAATAAGCGCGTATTGATTGGTTTGCGCAAAAGTTATAGCGTGTACAAAATAGGGGATAGATTTATAGCATTTTAATTTTTTTATTTTTTTATTAGTAATGGCGGCGATCTGCGATTTTTTATTGTGACTGCGATATTGCGGCGGACACATCGGACACTTTTGACACATTTTTGGGACCATTCACGTTTATACAGCGATCCCTGCTATAAAAATGCATTGATTACTGTATAAATGTGATTGGCAGGGAAGGGGTTAACCACTAGGGGGCGGGAAGGGGTTAAATATGTTCCCTCAATGTGTTCTTACTGTGGGGGGAGGGGACTGACTGGGGGAGGTGACCGATGGTTGTCCCTATGTACAAGGGACACACCATCGGTCCCCTCTCCCTCACAGGACGTGGATCTCTGTGTTTACACACAGAGACCCACTTTCCTGCTCGTTTCCCGGGCAATCGCGGGTGCCCGGCGGCAATCGCGGCCGCCGGGCACGCGCACCGGGGCCTCGTGAACGCGGCGGGCGCGTCGCTGGCGGCGCCGCTGGCTTCAAGTGCGCGCCTCCTAGCTCGTTTTAAAGGGAGGACGTCATAAGACGTCCTCCAGAACGAGAGTATCCTCCGCCCGCCGTCAATTGACAGTGGGCGGGGGACAAGTGGTTAAGCAGACTGTGATTGTCTATTGTTGTGACTTAGATGAAGATCAGATCACATTTTATGACCAATTTGTGCAGAATCCATATCATCCAAAAGGGTTCACATACTTTTTTTTGCAACTGTACCTTTTTGGCTGATCTGTATAACATGGTCAGTGATAAACTGCACAGTTTCTCCAGTGCTGAGAGTTCAGGTAGGAGGAGATTTCCACTGCAGCCTGTATACACGCCCACATGTGTGATGTCCATATCATGTGACCTGGCTAGTTCAGCTCAGGGGCCCAAGAATTTTTTTTCCCAGGGTCCAATCAATATTAAAGACTACCCTGGCCACGCCCTAAGAGTTTCATTGAGAAATGGCGTCGTCGGGGGTTTGGCTGGACCAGTCATGCTCCATAGAGAGTGTTTGAGCATTTATGACCATTTATAACTTGATGGTCCACACCGTCCAGTAAGAGGTCTTTCCATGTGGTGTCACTTGGTGGTGGAAGCACATTCTTTGGAACAAGAAGTGTGAATGTGAGGACACCTCTAGTAATATATTGGTGGTCACATTAATTATCAGTTCTTCTCACGGATTGCAACTTGATTTATATTTTCACTTTATACGGTCACATTGATGCAGTATGTGATCCTTTATTATTTATCATGGAGAATTTGTTTATTTATTAATTATTGCAAATTGTTTGCATTTATGTTACCATGCATATGAATTGTGTTTTTGCTATCAATTGATATTTTTGGCTAGGTACTTATCTGTTATTATTTTTTGGGATTTAGCACTGCTTTGTCACAATTGCTTAGTAGCAGCTTTATCCTGTCAGGTATTTATATCACAGCACAGATTTTTACTTTTATTTATATGAATAAATAAAAGCTGATAATTTTAATCACTCCTGCCAATGTTAAATAAAGAGGAAGTAAACCCTGATGCAGTGGCGGTGCGCCCATAGTGGGCGCAGGAGTGCCGCCCCTTCTCGCTCCTGCGCCCGTCACTCACAACAATACATAGGTTCATGTATTGTCACCGCCGCTGCCGCCCACTATTCAGATGGCCGGCCCCCTGTTGAGCGCCGGCCATCTGAATAACAGCGGCTGGTTGATTTTTGGCAGTGCCTATCAGAGCCAGCGGCTCTGATAGGCTTCCAGATTACAGCCTGGGGGCTGTAATCGGCTTCCAAATAGTTAACCAGAGGATGTACGGTGGTGCGTTCCGGTGTTAACACTGACAGGCGTTTCAGCCAATCAGGTTCACCGGGTCTGGTACCGGTAACCTGATTGGTTGAAGCGACATCGAGGGCGGGAGAAGACATCGAGGACGGAAGAAGGACGGCGCTGACCTGAGGAAGGTAAGTGTAGGGCTGGGGGGACAAACTGGCTGTATTTGGGGACAAACTGGCTGCATTTGGGGACAAACTGGCTGCATTTGGGGACACACTGGCTGTATTTGGGGACAAAATGGCTGCATTTGGGGACAAAATGGCTGTATTTGGGGGGAAACTGGCTGTATTTTGGTGGAAACTGGCTGCATTTGGGGGGAAACTGGCTGTATTTGGGGCAAACTGGCTGCATTTGAGGGGGCAAACTGGTGGCGTTTAGGCACAGTGGCTGCGTTTAATGGGCACAGTGGCGGCAATTGATGTTTTTTTTTCCAGTTTGTTTGCGCCCCCCCAAAAATTTTGCGCACCAGCCGCCACTGCCCTGATGAGTTTTACTTCCTTTTTGTTCCATGCAAAGTAAAAGCATAATGGGCTAGTATGTATCACAATGTCACCTCTGACTCCTGCGCATGAGAGCAAGAGAAAATGTTGTGTTCTCTTGCTCAGTTTTTAACAGGAAAGCAGAGGGACTGGCTGGAACACCAGGGATTTTACACAAGGAAAGCAATACAAGGAGAACAGGATACTTTTTCATAGAGGTAAATAGTACAGTAGGCACATATCAGGAATGTGAAATGTTGGGGTAACAAACGCTTTAAATAACTAACATAAATTTAGAGGGTGAATGTTGGTAAGAGACTGGTAAATGTCATGGAATCCACACATTTTTTTAGGATTATTTCACATAAATATTTATTTTGGTGTTGTTTATCCACTATGTATACTGTATAGTTAGTGGAAATGGCATTGTGTAATCTATCAAATGACCTGGCTGCAATATGAAGCCGCAATACTGTAGTTGTGGCATGTTAGAGCATGACCTTTCAGCTTTGATTAGTGAGGAAATTAAGCAACATGATGATTACAGATAATCACTCCTTTCATTATAGCCATTCATCAATTGTGCATGGAAGTTAGATGACATATATACTTTATACAGTACACATTTACCGGTACTTTTTGTCAGGGTAGAAAGTGAAAGACAGAACAAAGGGAGATTTTATGGCAAGGAGATCTTATTGTTGCAGTAGCCAAAAAATATTAAAATAATAGAGGCTGCCCCAGTCCACCAGGCTCCACATGTATCGAAAATTATAGCTTGAATGAACTGGATCTTATCTCCTCACAAATTTCCCCACCATAATGGTGGGCTTTTTATTTGTCTTGACCCTCTTGCCAGACAATTGATTTCAATCCAACAAAAAAAAAAAACCCTATAAAATTATATGTGCATTTATTTTATTTTATGCACATGTAGCACTACCCCCACAGGAGCTGCTGGTTTAATTTTGGGCGTGCACGTTACCTCGGTATTTGTTGTCTAGGGGAAAAAAGTCTGTAGAAACTCCAATGTCCACACAAGATGTAAAACCTTAAACAGTTAGGTTTTATTTTCCTTTTTGCATAAACATATAAAAAGGTGAAGGGAAGGGGTAGTTTCAGGCACATGGTAAAGATCACTGGGGAGAACTCCTCAAAAATACAGTCACTCACCACTCTCCCTGGAGTAGGTATTGCTCACCCGGATAGGCCCCTCTCACCTGGCCTAGCAGCCGGTATGATGCATAGTTGCCAACATTGCAAAAAAAACATCTGGGACACTTTTTTTGTATTGAGGCGGAGCCTTGCTATAATTAGGGGGCGGGGCATTCGTTTTTGGGCGTGTCATGCTGAAATGAAAAATGTGGCGTGGTTTACGCACGATAGTGGGTGTGGCTTAAATGGGCGTGGTTCAAAGGGGTGTGGCTACAGTCCGAGGTGAGAGAAAGAGAGAGAAAGAAATAGAAAGAAAGAAGCCAGATCCTACACCACAATAGAAATGTGTAACAAAATTGGCAGATAAGTATACTCCAAAACACCTGTTGGCGCTTCAATCATCCCGACACCATGTTTGTTATGGTGTCAGGGTGATTGAAGCGCATTATTTCTATTATTACATTGTAATATAAAATTAAATCATTCAACTCACCATAATGCCGAATCAGTGGAAGCGTGTCACCTGTCACGTCGCCTGTCACCAGATGCCTCCCCAGCAGTCCGTCCTTGCATCAGGTGCCTCCCCAGCAGTCCGTCCTTACATCAGGTGCCCCCAGAAGCAGAGCCCCTCTTTACAGATCTGTGTCCCCCAGCAACAGAGCCCTCCTTACTTCAGTGTCCCCAGCAGCTGGCAGCAGCGGAGCCCTCCTTTACATTCGGTGTCCCCGGCAGCAGAGCTCTCATTTACATCTGGTGTCCCCAGCAGCGGAGCCCTCCTTTACATCTGGTGTCCCCAGCAGCGGAGCCCTCCTTTACATCTGGTGTCCCCCCAGCAGCGGAGCCCTCCTTTACATCTGGTGTCTCCCAGCAGCGGAGCCCTCCTTACAGGTCTGTGTCCCCCAGCAGCGGAGCCCTCCTTACAGGTCTGTGTCCCCCAGCAGCGGAGCCCTCCTTACAGGCCTGACTGTGTCCCCCAGCAGCGGAGCCCTCCTTACAGGTCTGACTGTGTCCCCTAGCAGCGGTAGCCACTGGGCAGGAGTAGAGAGCGACACGAGAACAGCGGAGTTCAGGGGGATATCTATGCTGAGTGCCATATTTACACAGAATTTTTTACTGGCCCCGGGGAGCAGATGCTCTCACCTACCGGCGTCTTCGTGTGTGTGTGCTGGAGGCAGAGGCAGAGGCAGCGGCAGCTCCACGGTCCATGATCATTTCCCGGTGTCGTGCCGAGAATGGTTCCCCCGCCGGATTCTGTTCCCCCTGGCTCTCGGCTCCTATCGAAACTCCGCCTCCCCAGCCCTGTACATTGCCGCTCCCTCACGATGCTCCTAATACCGCCCCGCTTTCTCATGTGTGAACACAGAGAGGGGAGAAGCCGATTGGCTGCTCCTCCCCTTGCCACTGAACACAAGAGGAAATAATCCTCGTGTCTGCAGCGGCGGGCATCTTTTTATAGCCCGCCGTTTTACCCAAACATTCACGATTTTCCCGGCGGCCGGGACGAAGGCAAAAATCCGGGAAAATAGGCGGGACAAAATAAATACGGGACGAGGGTCCCAAATCCGTGATTGTCCCGGGAAAAACGGGACTGTTGGCAACTATGTATGATGCACGAACAATGAGTCAGGACCAGTCTCTGCCACAGACTGGTGATGCACAGAATTGGATAATCCGGGATCCTCTGCCACAGGACTCAACACCGAACTTCCAGCCAAACAGTCAAGAGCCTTTAAGCTAACCCGGCAGACTGCAAGGTAACTTTAGTTGCGGTGCATCCTCCAATAGATTTACCAGGCCCTCCTCAAGACACCAGCCTTCCGCTTGGTCTTTTCCAGGACAGGACCTTCCCTGGTTTCCTCCATTGAGTGGCTTCCTCCCTCAGGACGGACAGCACAGGATCACCTTCTCGGCGTAGACCTAGTCAGCATAACTGGGCCTACTGGTCGGAGTTGCAGCCTTGGACCAGCATGGTTCCGAGGCCAAAAATCACACAATACACCCCTCACGCCAGTAGGGCCGTGAGGGGAGGAAGGATCCCAAAAAATGGCGTCTGCCCCTTAAGTACCCTTCCCCAGCATGCTCAGCGGGTAGACCACGCCCACTGAACTGTTCCCGGGGGAAGGTACCCAATACACTCTGGCTTGTCAGTCTTCCACATTGGCCCGAGGTGGTAACGCCACTTACAGACAAACAGTGGGAAGTCTGCCCAACACAGCCATAGCCGGAACAGAGGCTAATTTAACATCAATTATTTACATCTGAGCCTAACTATTGGCTCAGATACCCTCTAAATTGAAACATAGCGCTCAGTCATTGGCAGCAGGGCGCTACACACATTTTTTTCATGTAAAAGTCTTCCTTATACACTCCCTCGGCTGGTGATTGGTGGCACTTGTGGGCACTGACTGCTGGCACTGGTGGGCACTGGTGGGCACTGATTGCTGGAACTGGTGGGAAATGATTGCTGGCACTGTTGGCGCTATAATGTAATCAGGGCACTGAAGATGTGTCCTGATTACATACAGTACCTAGATGTCGCCCTGTGAGGAGATGCCGCTGATCGGCTCTCCTCTCCTCACACTCTGTCTTCATGTTTACATGTGACCGGCTTTGATTGGACACAGCCGATCACATGGTTAAAGAGCCGCGGATGCGGCTCTTTTCAGAGATCGGGGTCGTGCCATGTCCTAGCAACATCATTTGACGGAGGGCGGGCGGCAACTGGTTAAAATTCATGTGTGTGTAAAGGCAGGCGTTCTAATACTTTTGGTAATACAGTGTATATGTAAACCCTCACCTAGTAAAACAACCCAACTAAAAAACATTATAAATACAATTTTCCTCCTTTTTTTAACTAATCAGATAATCTCTGTTCTCAGCTGCATAAGGAGCCCAGAGAGCTGGCGGAGGAGGTACAGCAGCACACCTGTCTTCCCAGTGACACGGGGCGTGTCAGGACAAGTCTGATCATTGGACGTGAGCAGGAAACTGACCACGCTGTGCTCTCATGCTTAGTGTGGTCAGTTTTTTAAATAGAAAAGCAGAGGAGCTTGCAGGAACACCGGGGATTTCACACAAAGGAAGCAATACAAAGAGAACAGGATACTTTCTCATACAAGTACATGGTACTACATCAGGCACATAGCAGGAATATGAAATGTTGGGTTTACATATTCTTTAAAGACTGGTATTCTGCAATGCATTACATGTTTAGATATCTTTAATTCCACCCATAGACATGAAAGGATGGTCACCCAGTCCCACCAGTCTGATATTCCAAGTACACTGAACAAATTGTGTGTTTGTTATACAGAATGACATCAATGCTGTTCACAAGAGATACATAATTCTTTGAATATAAAATAAAACACACATTGTAGAAGATGTGATCATCCTTGGAGATGTGGGTACCATTGAGTGACATCAAGGTTTGAACATTGCAGCACTGTTAGTGCTAGCTGGCCCATTGTATATATACTGTAGTTCTAGGTCATCTAGCCTGGCAGAAACAATTCATTGTGTATTGGATTCATAATATAATGCTTCATTATTGAAGGTAAAACCATTTGTTAGAGAAGTTTTATATGGATATTTCCAACATAGACTCTAAGAAAACCCAAAATCGATTTTTCCGCATATTTAGCTCATTGCTTCAGTTTTTTTAAAGCAAATCGTTTTTTGAGAGTAACAACACTTCCTGTTACTAGCTAACAACGCTAAACCAATTAGCAGCATAGTTGTCACCTTGCCGAGAGAACATCTTCATCTTGGCAGCCCAAAATCTTTTAATAGGCAGCCTAACGTCCAATTCAAGGCGCTCACACAGCAGGCTGACAACACTACTGCCAATTCTGAGGCAAGCAACCTAATGCTGTCATCCAGCAAAAGGAAGTGCTTTAACTTTTTTTTTTCTCTTACCGTCCATGCATCTTCAATCTTGACAAGTGGGTTATGTTCCTGCTCATCAGGGGTGGATCCAGGGGGGGGGGCAACAGGGCAATTGCCCCCCCCAGACCATCTGTCACACTCACTTGCTTGCACTGTTTGTTTTTTTTTGCGCCTGATCTCCCAGACTTTGGGGACCCGTTACTGGCCGACCCTAGGTCCCCTGGACCCCAAACTAGGCACACATGTAGCCCCATGTGTCCTATACAAGTGTGCAAAGTTTGGTGTCTGGAGGACCTAGAAACGGGGAGCACTGATTTTTTAAACCCGGGCACCCCTTCCATAGACTCCAATGTTAAACGGTAATTTCTCTGGTGACTTTGCGGACCCGGTACTGGCCGGTCGTAGGTCACACATGTAGCCCAATGTCTCCTCTACAATTTTGCAAAGTTTGGTGTCTGGAAGACCTACGGCCGGGGAGAACCGATTTTTCAAAGCCGGGCACTCCTTCCATAGACTCCCATGTTAAACATCAGTCTAGTCATGGACACAATGAAGCATGGGCACAGTGAGGCATGGGCACAGTGAGGCAAAGTGAGGCATGCAGATGGACACCCTAGGCTTATACTCGAGTCAATACGTTTTCCCAGTTTTTTGGGGTAAAATTAGGTGCCTCGACTTATATTCGGGTCAGATTATACTTGAGTATATACAGTACTTGCCGCTGCCTCTCTGAGTCTCTCTCTCAGTTTCTCACATCAGCCGATCAGCGGCGCAGAGAGAGAGACTCGTCTAATGTAGTTACGCGGCGCACTGACACGATACCAGGAGCGGAGGAGGAGGTGGGTGGAGCCTCTTCCCTGCACTCGTTGCTAACGCCTGGGCCGCTTGGCGTCTAGCAATGAGTGACGTCAGTGAGTCACGTCGGGCCGCTCTGCGGGCAGGTGCGATATCATGCGGCTCCACAGACGGGTAAGAAAGCGGGCGGCTCCGCTTGCGGTGCGGTTTGTGGGCGGGCGGCACGGTTCGTGGGCAGACAGCGCTGCTCAGTGTGTTAGCAGCGCAGGTGAGAGTGAGAGAACAGGCTCAGTGTGGCAGCTGGCCAATCAGCTAGCCGGGAGCGGGGGAGCAGAGAGATGAGATCATCTCTCACCGCCTGTGCTTGCCCTGCATTCCTGCAGTGACTTCTGCCCTCACTGTGCAGGCAGCAGAGACAACCAAACCACACCTTAGCAGGCAAGTTAGTGACAATCCGCAAGGTGTGGCAGGCGACGTGGCAAGTGACAATCCACAAATTGTGTCAGGTGACGTGGCAAATGACAATCTGCACCTGGTGGCAGGCAAGTGACAATCAGCAAGGTGTGGCAGGTGACGTGGCAAGTGACAATCCGCAAGGTGTGGCTAGTGACAATCCGCAAGGTGTGGCAGGTGATGTGGCAAGTGCAATCCAAAAGGTGTGGCAAGTGAGAATCCACAAGATGTGGCAGGTGACGTGGCAAGTGACAATTCGCAACGTGTGGCAAGTGACACGCTCAGGGCTCCCACTAATTGCAGGCGACGGTGGCAAGTGACACACTCGGGGCTCCCACTGATTCTGCATTGAACTATTTAATTTTATATTACAATGTAATAATAGAAATAATGCGCTGCAATCATCATGACACCATAACAACCATGGTGCCGGGATGATTGAAGCGCCGACACCAGCCATTTCCCCGATAAATTTCCCACAAAAAAAACATATTTTTTGGCAGTGCCCCTCCCGAGAAAAGACTCTGGATCCGCCCCTGCTGCTCATAGGAGAAGACTAGGCAGAATGTTAGATGTTTTAACATACATTCCATTACCAGAGCTGAACAGCCCCACCCAGGGGGTGGTCCCTCTGGACATAACCCTCCTACCTGTAGCCAGCAGCCTCAGTTTTTTTCTGCCTAGCAGAGGAGAGGACGTGGCTCTCTTCAGAACCAGTCTCTTGAAGAAATATTTTATTATTTTTTGAACTTTTATTATTTTATTTTTGTGATTCTTCTATCAACTGTCGGCTGGGCAACAGGTTGGGTAGTTGCTATCCTCGTAGTCTTCCCAGTCCGACCATCAAGCGTGATGATCCTCGCTCTGCGTGAGATCAGTCCACGACATACCCCATGGCTCCAGGGGTGGCCGGTGAGCTTTTTTGCTCCAGGGTCCACATGCGACTGAACAGTTTTGCTGTATCTTTCACGGTGGACCGGACTGACAGCTACTCAGTACAGCACTGTGATAGTCCAGTCAGGAACACACCAGTGGGTCCTAGCAGGACGGGTAAGTACTGTTCCCCTGCCTCAGCAGGTGAGTACATGCTGTGTGTTCCTATGGTAGTGGGTCCTAGCTGGACGGGTAAGTACTGTTCCCCTGCCTCAGCAGGTGAGTACATGCTGTGTGTTCCTATGGTAGGGGGGTTTTCCCTGTCTTCCCCTTTTTACTACTTCTCTGTCACCTGCTGGCGATGCGCTGACTGGGGGTGCCTGGGGGTCACTCTGTCCCGTGGGGGGTCCATAGGGGTCTGCATTGAGGTGTGGGGGGCTTTCTGTGTCATCCTGGGCCTTGCGCACCGTTCGGCGCCATGTTTTTACTTTGTTTTACTTTGCATTGAAAACCGCATTGGCGGCTATCTTGCCGTAGCCGCCCTGTGGCGCTCTTGTAAATGCAGGCGGTCATTTTCTTGAAGCCGCGCGCTCTTTTATGTGGGTTTGGCCTCTATCGCTGACTGGATGGCGCAATTCTCCCCACAGTCTCCTCACAGTCTCCTCACTGTTCACTCGCGCTGAGCGCTAACACAGGTCGGTCCTAGGTGGGTTGGTAAGTCCCCTGGGTAACCCCCTACAGTCAGTGCAGCCAGAGTGTGGGCTTTTCTCTCCTTATGGACAAAGTCTCAGAGGGTGGTGGTATCATGGAGTTAGTGTCACCTGCTTCCCCATTCATGTCAGAAGCAACTGGCAGTGCTTCTGCACCTACGGTCCCTATGGACCAGTTCTCGGCAGTCCTGAAATCATTTGTTGCCAGGATGGAAGCGGCGTGCGAGCGCAAGGGGGCTGTAAAGCGCCCTCTCCCCCCACCATCTCCAGGGGAGTGCTCTGATTCTGATATGGGCATTGCTGCGGCACAGGACCCTAGCTCTGAATTTTTGGATATTTTTGACCAGGACATTCCTTGTGAGGAAGACTCCTTATCTGGGTCTGTACATGACAGGACACTTGTTAGTGAACTCATTGATGCTGTGAGGGACACTCTCAAGCTGGATGCTGCGGCTGAGGAGCCTGTGGTGGAGTCAGTCTCCTTTGGTTCTTTTTCAGCTAAGCATTCTAAAAAGGTTTTCCCCTATACACCTTTTTTTTGACAGATTCATAGACCAGGTTTGGGAAAAACTGCAGAAGACCTTTGCGATCTCGCAGCGTCTGTCGGTTAGGTACCCCTTTGAGGACAGCCTGATTAAAAAATGGGCCTCTCCTCCTGTAGTCGACCCCCCAGTCGCCTGGTTGAATAAAGCCACAACTCTACCGGTTGAGGGGACCCCTGCTTTTAAGGACCCTACTGATAGGAAGTCGGAAATGGTGGGCAGGGCCATGTTAACCATGCTGGGATCCGCACTGCGTCCTCTTGTAGCAGCGACCCTTGTGACTCAGACGCTCACGGATTGGGCAAAGATTATGCACCAGACTGTGCAGGAGCATAATCTTCCTCCAGAATGCATTACACTGGCAGACCAAATGGTACAGGGCCTGGTGTATGTGTGCGATGCCACTATGGACGTTGCCACCCTAATTTCTAGGGCCTCAGAGTCTGCGGTGGTTTTGCGTCGCCTAATCTGGTTAAAATGCTGGTCTGCTGACCTGGCCTCTAAGAAGCTCCTGACGGATTTTCCCTTCAAGGGCAGAAGGCTATTTGGTGCCTCCCTGGATGACATTATTAAAAATGTCACGGGGGGTAAGAGCACCCTTCTTCCTCAGCCTACTAGGGCGAAGGAGCCGCGCCGTAAGCCGGGTCCTTCCTTTCCCACTCAGAAGAGGTTTTTTGTCAGTCAAACCCCGCGGAAAAATTCTCCCGGACTGACAAGGGTGCGGCCGGGGGACAGAAGCGTCCCTGGGTGCGTAAGCCAACCAAGCCGGCAAACAAGCCCGCCACCACTTGCTCCTGTCCGACTTTGGGGTGGGATGACGACTTTGCAGGTTCATGGATCGGTGGACCTCCCGGATCTCCGACCGGTGGGTATGCGAGGTGGTCACCTCGGGGTACAGGATAGAGTTCCTTTCTTGGCCACCAGACAGATTCTTTCCCTCAAATCTCTCTCTCCTTCCGGCGCGTCGGGCTGCCCTATTAGGGGCAGTGCAGGACTTGCTGAGGTGTGGAGTAATTGTGCCGGTACCGTCAAAGGAGAGATTTCAGGGTTTTTATTCAAATCTGTTTGTGGTCCCAAAGAAGGACGGAGTCCGTCCGATTCTGGACCTCAAGGCCCTAAATGCCTTTGTGAAGGTACAGAAATTCCGCATGGAATCCATTCACTCTGTGATTGCTGCGCTCCACCCGCAGGATTTTCTGGCATCCTTGGACATCAAGGACGCCTACTTGCAAGTCCCCATCTGCGCGGGTCACCAGAAGTTTCGCGATAGGCGAAGACCACTATCAGTTTGTGGCTCTTCCCTTCGGTTTGGCGTCAGCACCGCGGGTTTTCACCAAGGTGCTTGCCCCGATTCTAGCTTTGCTGAGACAGCGAGGCAATGCTATCGTGGGCTATCTAGACGATCTTCTTCTGAGAGCAGACTCTGGCTCAGAATTAGAGGAAAATGTGGTGATAGCCAGTCCGGCCCTCCGAGAATTTGGCTGGCTGCTGAACACTCAGAAGTCGGTCCTAGTTCCGACTCAGCGTCTGGAGTACCTAGGATTGATCTTGGACTCCTCGGAGGCAAGGGTGTTTCTACCCTTGGACAAGTTACAGACTCTTCAATCTGCAGTGTGGGTGCTGTTGTCCCGCAAATGGTCGTCGCTCCGTTTTTGCATGAGGGTCCTGGGACTCATGGTGGCTTCCTTAGAGGCGGTGCCGTATGCCTAATTCCACACTCGAGTCTTACAAAAGGAAATCCTATCCTGTTGGAACAAGTCTCCGTTGTCACTAGATCGTCAGATCCAGGTGAGTCACCTGGTCAGGGCATCCCTAACGTGGTGGCTGAGATCCCCGGCCCTTCGGTCGGGGAAGTCGTTCCTTCCCATCCAGTGGACTGTGATCACAAGGGTCTGGGGAGAGTCTGGGGAGTTCTGTCAGCCCAAGGACTCTGGACTCCGGATGAGTCCCGTCTGCCGATCAATGTCCTGGAACTCCGGGCAATCAGACTGTGCCTCTCCTTGTGGTCGAGGAGACTGCAGGGACGCTCGGTCAGGATTCTGTCGGACAACGTCATGGCGGTGGCTTATGTCAACCATCAGGGGGGGACTCGGAGCTCAGCTGCGGCGTCCGAGGTCGCTCACATCCTAAGGTGGGCGGAAAGAAGCGTGCCGGCTCTGTCGTCCGTTTACATTCCAGGCGTAGACAACTGACAGGCGGACTATCTGAGCCGCCAGATGTTGGACCAGGGGGAATGGTCCTTGCATCCGGAGGTGTTTCACCTCCTTTGCCGGAGGTGGGGCACGCCGGATGTGGACCTATTGGCCTCTCGACTCAATCACAAGGTCTCGAGATTCGTGGCCAGCTCCGCGTTGGTGGCCCCGTGGGGTCGGTATTGGTTGATTTATGCCTATCCTCCACTGAAGTTGCTTCCTCGCCTTCTTCGCAGGGTGGAGGCCGAGGGGATTCCGGTGATCCTTATCGCTCCACATTGGCCTCTGCGTCCTTGGTACGCCGATCTTGTGCGCCTAGTGGCGGACGTTCCATGGCGACTGCCTGTGCGGGAGGACCTTCTGTCTCAAGGTCCCATACTTCATCCTGCTTTACAGTCGCTGGCTTTAACGGCATGGCTATTGAAAGCCAGGTGCTGAAGGACCGTGGTCTCTCAGATTCGGTCATCTCGACCATGCTGAGGGCATGGAAATCTTCTTCCAGGAAGATATACCACCGTACCTGGAGGGCCTACATCGCTATGTGCGAGGAGCTGGATTGGCGTCCACGGACGTATTCCGTTCACAGGATCTTGCTGTTTTTACAGCGTGCTGTGACCCAAAAGCTTGCTTTAAGCACCATTAAGGGTCAGATTTTGGCTTTGGCTATTTGCTTTCAGCGGCCACTAGCAGGCCATTCTTTGATCAGTACCTTCATACAGGGGGTCCGCCATGTGCTCCCTCCTATTAAACCACCTCTTCCTCCTTGGGATTTGAATTTGGTGCTTTCGGTTCTTCAGGAACCTCCTTTTGAGGACATCAGAGAGATTCCTCTCTTAACTCTATCCAGCGCCGGCCCAAGACATGGTGCTGCCTGGGACCAAGAATGAAATGCTGCCCCCCCCCCCCCCAAAAAAAAAAAAAAACACGCCCACCAAAACGCCCCCACATTCAGTATTTTATATCATAAGTAAAATTTCATTTATCAGAAAAGCAGAGTTACATGCAACAGCACCATATGCAAAATTACATGACATACCATTACGTACAAATCCAAACCACAAACTCCAGTGTTATTTTGTTTTATATATATATATATATATATATCTTTATTTATATAAATAGCTTAAATGGTGAAAAGATATTGCAAAACTGCTTGTCATAAACAACAGACAAGAACAACAACAATATTGCACTCAACTATATAACAATTGACTATCAGTGCTTTATGTGCCATCTTGGCTGTAAATATAGACACAGTGCTTTACAGAGCGTTATATAGTTTATGGGCACTGGTGAGACCGCATGGGCACTGGTGAGACTGCATCTCATGGGCACTGATGAGACTGCATAGGCTCTGGTGAGACTGCATATCATGGGCACTGGTGAGACTTCATGGGCACTGGTGAGACTTCATGGGCACTGGTGAGACTTCATGGGCTCTGGTGAGACTGCATGGGCTCTGGTGAGACTGCATAGTAACTGATGAGACTGCATATCATGAGCACTGGTGAGACTTCATGGGCTCTGGTGAGACTGCATAGGCACTGATGAGACTGCATAGGCACTGATGAGACTGCACAGGCACTGATGAGACTGCATAGGCACTGATGAGACTGCATAGGCTCTGGTGAGACTTCATGGGCACTGGTGAGACTTCATGGGCTCTGGTGAGACTGCATAGGCACTGATGAGACTGCATACCATGGGCACTGGTGAGACTTCATGGGCACTGGTGAGACTTCATGGACTCTGGTGAGACTGCATAGGCACTGATGAGACGTCATCGGCTCTGGTGAGACTGCATAGGCACTGATGAGACTGCATAGGCACTGATGAGACTGCATAGGCACTGATGAGACTGCATAGGCTCTGGTGAGACTGCATCTCATGGGCTCTGGTGAGTCTGCATGGGACTTCAAAATCTTGTTTTGGAACAGTACTACTAAAAGGTTGCCTACCCCTGTTCTATTATATGGCAAAACAGTTTGTCATGGACAGATAACATCAACTATATTGTAATCAACCACAGATTGAATCAAAATGGTGCTTTCCGTGCCTTCTTGGCTGCAAATAAAGACACTGCTTCCTTCAGGTTTATAGTTTGGGCTAGTTCATGTTCAATTGATATGGTCGCCAAACCCACCAACCTTTCTTGTGTCATTGTGGAGCGCAGGTATGTTTTTATTAGCTTCAGCTTTGAGAAGCTTCGCTCTCCACTAGCAACGGTCACAGGGAGTGTTAACAGTATACGCAGAGCAATGAAGGCATTTGGAAAGAGGGTAGTCAGATTGTTTGTGCAGATATACTCCAGCACGCCCTTTGGCGACAAGTCTGCAGGGACATATTTTGACAGAGCTTTCAGTTCATCATTGAGATCATTTGAATCTATATCCCGCATGTTATCATGGGACAAAATGCTTTCCAATTTTTTGCACTGCTGGAGTAGGTCTTCAGGTATTGCATCCTTGAGTTTGGGAATGTTATAGAGCACCCCAAAGACATTGCTGTGTTCATGGAGCTGTAAAAAACGTTCTTCCAGTGACTGGATAGCAGAGTCTAGAACTTGGAAAAAAAAAAGTACTTTCATCTGTTGTTTAGGATCACTGATGCTTTCATCATCTGCCTCATAGTCAAAATGGGTTCTTCTGCGGCGATTTCGAACGTCTGCAAAGTGAAAAACCGGCTCAATGTCAAGTTCCTCTGCCATCTTTTCTGCACTTTTCAAAACCTTTTCAAATTCCTCATCTGATCGATAAGTCTGGAGGAATGATTTTGTCATCTGAAGTTGTTGAACTGCTCCAGAAATATCAACATCAATCTCTTGCAGTCTTTTGCTCACAATATTTACATGGAAGAGTACATCATGCCACAACACTAGACCACAAAGAAATTTAAAATCACATATATTTCTTGTAATTCCTTTGCACTCTGCCTGTGTTTTGCCACGAGCTGCTCCTGTTGAAGTACCATCCTCCATAACAGCAGTTATGGCATCATAAATTTTTCCAATCTGGTTTCGGATAGCTTTCACTGCTTCCATGCGACTCTCCCATCGTGTGGTGCTCAGTGGTTTCACTGTAATTTGTGAATGTCCAAGATGTTCTTTTAAGATTTGCCAACGATGGGTAGATGCAGAGAAGAATGCATATACACTTTGTATTACATTAAAGAATTCAGAAGCTTCAGAACATGCCGAGGCAGCATCACTGATGACCAAGTTCAAAGAATGGGAACTGCACGGGACAAAAAAGGCTCTGGGATTTAACTCTCGCACTCGTGTTTGTACACCACTGTTTTTTCCCTTCATATTGGCTCCATTGTCATATCCTTGTCCTCTCATATCCTTAAGATCAATTCCCATTTCTTCAAGCTTCTCAAGAAGTATCTTTGTCTTCCCAGATCCTGTAGTATCATCTATGTCGATGAACCCCAAGAAATGTTCTCTGACATTTACACCTGAGTCTGTTGCTGTTAAAAAACGCACCATTAAAGTCATTTGTTCAGAATGGCTTATATCCGGTGTACAGTCAAGAATTACAGAGTAATATTTTGCAGCATTCAGGTTTCCCACAATTGTCTGTCTGATTTGTCCTGCCAGTAACTGGATAATTTCATTCTGAACAGTTTTGCCAAGATAGTGAATGTGGGTTTCTTTGCTGGTTACTCTTCTGAGATGTTCTTTAAGTACTGGCTCAAATTCTCCCATCAACTCCACAATTTTAAGATAATTACCATTGTTTGGCATAAACAGCTTATCTGATGTACCACGCAGTGCTAGGTTTTGAGTAGCGAGGACTCGAATAATGGCAATGAGCCTTTTTAGTACATTTTCCCAGTGCTTAGTGTCCGCTTCTATCTTCTCTTGATGTTTTGCATCTATGGTAGACTTTAACTGTAGTCTTGTACGCAGTTCTAGCCAGCTATGGAATGCTCTCTCGTGAGATGGGGTCTTCTCATGACATGTCAAATTCCTACACAGATGTTGCCAGTTATTTGTTCCTTTAGAACTTAAAGCAGATGCAATAAGTTCCTTTTGGAAAACCTTGCAGCAAAAGCAATATGCAGCATTCTTGCTCTTTGAGTACATCAGCCACGGTCTCTCCACTTTCTCCATATTAGGTAGTGTCCGCCAATAATGCATCCGGTGAAAGCTTCTTTTGCGTTCAGACTTGTCTTTTGGAAAGTTGAAACTTTTCACCTGGTGTGGGCCGTATTTTACCAGGAAGTCCCTCAGTTTAATGGTCATATTTGGCCAAAGCCCTGGGTCTTCTAGAAAGGAAGAACTGAAATCAGAGTCACCAGGAACCAGCTCCTCCACCATGCTCCCATCCGTTGTACTTTCCTCTTGCAGAACATGTACAGCTTCAGCATTTTGAGGTGCAGATGTGGATGCAGTAGGACTCATTTCACCAGGGGTCTCACTATCTGGGTTAACAGTTGGCTCCTCAGATGGAAGCTCCTGCTCCATAGGAGATTTTTCTTGACTCCCTGGCTTAATAAATTTCAGCATGGCTCCTTTCTGCTTTAGTAAAAAAGCCTCCTTTTTTGCTCGAACCTTTGCATATTGTGCACCAGAAAGACGTATGCGTTTATTTCCATCAGACATGGCTGCTGTATACTGCTGCCCAAAAAAAATAGAAAACAAAAAAGGACTATGCCACTGCGTATCAGGAGGACAAATCACATGCTACATTACCCCCCAAATCACTTGCTATTTTGCCTATGTACTTGTAATAACCAGTGACTGAACCTGTTCTATTTCCAGTATGTCCTTCTTTTCTACTGGTGCATAAAATTACACTGCATATTCCAGATGCAGTCTTACCACTGATGCAAAATTATGTTCTAATCTCTTAAGCCTCGTACACACGGTTCGATGTTCGGAAGGGGATTGATTGTCCGTTGACAGACTGTTGTATGAAATTCTTACCGCTAGTACTCTCCTTTTGAAAATTGTTGTCCAATTTTACGATAACAAATGTTATGTAGCAAGGTGTTATGGTTGAAAGCATCGTTAAGGACTGCAGTCTGTGCTGTAAATATGAGCTTGGCTCTCTTTAGTGTTTATCTTATGTTAATTGGTTACAACTTGTTTGGTTCAGTTATTGAGAGAAAAAGACTCTGTTGCAGTAAGTAGCACAGAGACTACATTGTCCACAAGGCCACTGTGCTACCAGAGGGGAGTGCGCCGCACAAAGCCTGATGGGAAGACCGTTTTAAAGCCAGCCGCTCTCTCTGGACGCCATCTTCAAGCCGGCAGGAGGCCTGTGTTAAGGCCTGCTGTGAGTATACCTAGGCCAGAGAAACCTGGGCCTACGGAGACTGAGAGCGGATCGCCTAGCCAAAGAGGGATCCCTGCAGAACAGTCTCGTAGATCAACCGGAGGAAGATCGGTCTGCAGCTCGCAGTATCCAGAGCCTTTTGTCCACCGCTATCCAGAGGACGGGCGGGTGAAGGACCAGGGGCCTCGTGACACCGAGACACGGACCATTGACGGAGGGTTCCGGACTGAGAGGAAAAGCAGCAAGACAAGGCCTTATCTGGTGAGCGGGCACTTGCCCATCAACTTAGTTAACTGACTACCAGGAGTGTGACAAGCTTCACTTATATTGCGGGTGCTTACATCTCTGCACGTAGGAACTCAACGCCTTGGGGAAACTAGTACTGTCAGTCCGTGTGTTTCAAGTAACAGTTCTTTCTGCACCCTATCTTTTGGATTACAAATCTTTATTTACACCAACGTGGCTAGCTGAAGATTACCTGGCTCTTAAAGGGATAGCCATCTGGTTTCCTACCCTTACAAGTGGTTGCTATAGGACACGCATTAATTGAACTATCCACTAGGGGGAGCCATAGAACTGTGATTTTACATATTAATAATAGCTGTTTGTGTCATTTTGTATTCCTGTTGCATTGTGCGAGACTTGGTGGAGGGGTGCCCCAGTGTTGATGTTACCACACTGGGAGATTCCTCCACCAAACTCTCGCTCAGATCTGGCCCTCAGGCTACGTTAGCAGGATCGGATCTCAGAGGTATTTTGAACCAATGGTATTTCCTTCATTGATTTATACAGGGAGCTGTAGTATTATTATTATTATTATTATTATTATTATTATTATACACGATTTATATAGCGCCAACAGTTTACGCAGCGCTTTACATGCATTGAATGCCTGTTGTATAATCATAATCTCATTTCTTTACCAAGTAAACATATCACTTTTGGTTAAGCTACAATTTGTGTGGAACTCTGTCTTTGCAGCTGAGTGGCAGGTGAACAACACCAAGGTAACATTTACTTTTAATGCCTATATTGTTGTGTATACACCATTGAGGTCCCTAACAGCCAATTGGGGTACTCAATCACACTATTGCCCATTTGTGCCAGAGGGGATTGAGCCAAATTCTGGGGGTTGACAGGCAGAGTGCAGGCCCAAAACTAAACTAGCAGCTCCTACGGGGCAGTGCTACAGTTAGATGACAGGCTAGTAAATGTTTGTCAAACGACAGTAATGACAAGCTCTTACCTGCTAACACGGTAACAAACACTGGAGACGCAGACAGGCAGCAGGGTGCAGACAGACGATCCCGCCACAAATATACAGGAGATGGTCAAATGCTGTGTGCAAACAATGATACAGGAGATGGTCAGAGACTGTGTGCAGACAATGATACAGGAGATGGTCAGAGACTGTGTGCAGACAATGATACAGGAGATGGTCAGAGACTGTGTGCAGACAATGATACAGGAGATGGTCAGAGACTGTGTGTAGACAATGATACAGGAGATGGTCAGAGACTGTGTGCAGACAATGATACAGGAGATGGTCAGAGACTGTGTGCAGACAATGATACAGGAGATGGTCAGAGACTGTGTGCAGACAATGATACAGGAGATGGTCAGAGACTGTGTGCAGACAATGATACAGGAGATGGTCAGAGACTGTGTGCAGACAATGATACAGGAGATGGTCAGAGACTGTGTGTAGACAATGATACAGGAGATGGTCAGAGACTGTGTGCAGACAATGATACAGGAGATGGTCAGAGACTGTGTGTAGACAATGATACAGGAGATGGTCAGAGACTGTGTGCAGACAATGATACAGGAGATGGTCAGAGACTGTGTGCAGACAATGATACAGGAGATGGTCAGAGACTGTGTGCAGACAATGATACAGGAGATGGTCAGAGACTGTGTGCAGACAATGATACAGGAGATGGTCAGAGACTGTGTGTAGACAATGATACAGGAGATGGTCAGAGACTGTGTGCAGACAATGATACAGGAGATGGTCAGAGACTGTGTGCAGACAATGATACAGGAGATGGTCAGAGACTGTTTGCAGACAATGATACAGGAGATGGTCAGAGACTGTGTGCAGACAATGATACAGGAGATGGTCAGAGACTGTGTGCAGACAATGATACAGGAGATGGTTTTATTGTGGTAATGACAAGGTCTTACCTTCTAACACGGTAAACACTGGAGCCACAGAAAGACAGCAGGGTGCAGACAGGCGATCCTGCCACACACAGTAAGACTCTGCCACGCCAGTCGGCTCCCGCATCATTGGGTTTGATTGACAGCAGCGGGGCCAATGGCTGCGCTGCTATCAATCTATCCAATCAGGACCCGAGACACCGGCTGTGGAGCTGGTGTGCTCGTCCCCGTCGTGGGAAAAACCAGGCTCAGGTAAGTAAAAGGGAGGCTGCTGCATCACAGGAGGTTTTTTACCTTAATGCATAGAATGCATTAAGGTAAGAAACCTTGAGACCCCTTTCACACGCCCATAGCGTTGGCGGTAAAATATCGGCAAAACACCGCTATTTTACCGTCGGATTTGTGGCACATTTCACCCACTAGCGGGGCGCTTTTAACCCCCGCTAATGGCCGAGAAAGGGTTAAAATCGCCCGCAAGGAGTGGAGGAGTGGTGTATACAGCGCTCCTAAAGTGACCCAAAGATGCTGCTTGCAGGACTTTTTTTTAACATCCTGCAAGCGCAGCGCCCCAGTGTGAAAGCTTTTTAGCGCTAAAATGCCTATAATGCACCTCAGTGTTTTCATGCAGTTTTGTTAGACCCCTTTCACACTGGAGGCATTTTTCAGGCGCTTTTGGGCTTAAAATAGCGCCTGTAAAGCGCCTCCCCTGGAGTCCCAGTGTGAAAGCCTAAGTGCTTTCACACTGGGATGATGCGCTGGCAGGATGTTAAAAAAAAGTCCTGCAGGCTGCATCTATAGGGCGGTGGAGGAACGGTGTATACGCCCCACTAGAGGTCGAATAGCGCCGCTAAAACGACGGTAAAGCGCCGCTAAAACTAGCAGTGTTTTACCATCAATGCCCACCTGCCCCCGTGTGAAAGCAGCCTTAATGTTTTTTTTAAATTGTGTTTTTTGTGCTGTACATACAGGGCAGGCAATGGCATCCTGAGAAGAACATGTGCCATATGTCACCTCTACTGACAATGATCTATCCTGCACAGAGAGGGAGTTGAAACACAGCAGTAACCTTTTTTATGCCTGTTCCCATTAAAATTCATGACATGACCATTGCATCTTGATTAGAAACCAAGAAAACAATACAAATCATTTTATAGTTTGCATTTTTTTAACCACTTGCTTACTGGGCACATAACCCCCTTCCTGCCCAGGCAAAATTTCAGCTTTCAGCACTGTCACGCTTTGAAAAACAATTGCGCGGTCGTGCCACGTAGCTCCGAAACAAAATTGACGTCCTTTTTTCCCCCACAAATAGAGCTTTCTTTTGGTGGTATTTGATCATTTCTGCGGTTTTTATTTTTTGCCCTATAAACAAAAAAAGAGCGTCAATTTTGAAAAAAACACAATATTTTTTACTTTTTGCTATAATAAATATCCCAATTTTTTTTTTTAAATATATATTTTTTTTCTCAGTTTAGGCCGATACGTATTTTTCTACATATTTTAGGTAAAAAAATATAAAAATAAGCGTATAATGATTGCTTTGCGCAAAAGTTATAGCACCTACAAAATAGGGGATGGAATTATGACATTTTTTTTATTACTTTTTTTTTTCCTAGTAATGGTGGCGATCTGCGATTTTTATTGTGACTGCGACATTAGGGCGGACACATCGGACACTTTTGACACATTTTTGGGACCATTCACATTTATACAGCGAACAGTGCTATAAATATGCACTGATTACTGTATAAATGTGACTGGCAGGGAAGGGGTTAACACTAGGGGGCGAGGAAGGGGTTAAATGTGTTCCCTATTAGTGATTCTTACTGTGCGGGGAGGTGACTGACTGGGGGAGGAGACCGATGGTTGTCCCTATGTACAAGGGACACACCATCGGTCTCCTCTCCCTGACAGGACGTGGATCTGTGTGTGTTTTTACACACACAGATACACGTCCTTGGCTCTGTGACAGCTAATCGCGGGTACCTGGCGGACATCGCGACCGCCAGGCACGCGCATCGGCACCCGAGTGACACGGCGGGCACAGCTTTTCCCCGATGCGCGCCCACGGCGGCGCGCATCGCGGAAGTAAACAGGAGGACGTCCATGGACGCCCTCCCGGCAATTGAGCCCCGCGCCCGCGCTGTAGACGTCTTTTGTCTATAGCGCGGGCGCAAAGTGTTTAAAAGAATAAAGTTTTGCTTTAAATTACAGGGAAAACATGGGTACAATACACATTAAAAATCCCACCTAACTCACCCTTTTTATCAGAGGCAGAGAGGCAGCCCAGGCTCAACTCACAAGGTCACTGTCCAGGGCACAGCCACAGCAGAATTCCTCCTACACTGAATCCCATTCCCAACCCTGTGGTGGATGAGGTGTGTGGGCGGAGCAATCTTGATTGGCGCGGAGGCTGAGCGCTGTGAATGCTGGGGCGGCCGCGGCCTCCTGACGTCACCGGTTGCTAGGCAACGGTCGGGACTCGGCAGACACAGTGCAGGAGAAAGCAGCATTAGCAGCTGCACCGCACAGGCATAGCGCACCGCGGCGCCGACCAGCATCCGCTCCGCTCCGCTCTGCTCTCTGCCCTGACTGAATGTCACACACTGACTCAGTCTCTCACGCTGATGAAAATATCTTGCCGGCCGGACTGCCGCCCCCTCCTAAATGCCGCCTGGTACCACGGTCCCATTGGGTCCCATGGTAGGGCCGGCCCTGACTCTATCTCAGAAGGTGGCCTTTCTAGTAGCCATTACTTCTGTCAGAAGGGTTTCTGAATTGGCGGCCTTGTCTTGCAAACCGCCATACTTGGTCCTCCATAAGGATAAGGCGGTGCTACGCCCGCAGCCTTCTTTTCTCCCGAAGGTGGTCTCGGCCTTCCACCTTAATGATGGACATTGTGCTTCCGTCTTAATGTCCTCGTCCATCGCATCCCAGAGAGTTTGGGCTTCACACGTTAGATGTGGTACGTGCTTTACGGGTGTACCTGTCTGCTACGGCTTCATTTAGGAAGTCTGACTCACTGTTTGTGTCTGTCTCTGGTCCAAAACAGGGCCAAGTGGTTTCGTCTGCCACCATTTCTAGGTGGATCAGACAGACTGTCATACAGGCCTATGCCCTTAAGGGGCGGGCGCCTCCCTTTCCGGTTAAACCAGGGCAATTGGTGCTTCCTGGGCTTTCCGACATCAAGCGTCGGTTGCACAAGCGTGCAAGGCGGCGACCTGGTCGTCCGCACATACCTTTTCAAAGTTCTATAAGGTTGATGTGGCTGCATCTTCTGATGCTTCTTTCGGCCGCAAGGTTTTGTAGGCGGCTGTTTAAAGTTGCACCTCCTCCATTAAGGAGCTCTGCTTGTTTGGGGTGAAGTTTGTTTTTTTCTTTGATACTTTTCCCACCTCTCGTTATTTGGCACTGCTTTGGGATGTGCCACTTGTCAAGATTGAAGATGCTGTGTCAGTCCATGGACGGTAAGAGAAAATAGGATTTTTTTGCACTCACCGTAAAATCCTTTTCTCTGACGTCCATGGACTGACACAGCACCCACCCCTCCTTTGTTGAGTTTGTACTTCTTTAATACAAACTGAGGCTGCTGGCTGCAGGTAGGAGGGTTATGTCCGGATGGATGGAGGGAGGGAGCTTCCCCAGTTAACTGATTGGTTGCTAGGATGCAGGGCAGTCCTAGCAACCAATCACAAGCTGGTTAACATTAAAAGTTGTGCAACTCCAGCCCTCCATCCAGAACTGTCTTGCCTCCTGATGTCAGCTTTATTCCTGCTATGCCTCCCCCCTCTGCCCTGTGTAAGGTAAGACAGGAAAGAGGGCTATGTCACAGCGATCTATAAACTAATGGGAGGGGGGGGGGAGCTAGGGATGACTTGATAAAAGGGGGGCGAGGATAGGAATGTGAAGGAGGGCTGAGGACTGTAATGTGAAGAGGGGTGATGTGAAGGTGGGGCTGAGGACACTGCTGTGAAGGGGGACCAATGTGAAGTGGGGGGGGCTGTGATGTAAAGGTGGAGATCTTGATGTGAAGGGAAGCTGCGATATAAAAGAGGGGGGTTGTGATGTGCAGGGAGGACTGAGAACACTGATGATTTTGATTAGAAGGATCTGAGGCTAGATTCATATTATTGCGTTGTGCGTTCTGTGTGCAGGCAGCCCATACATTTCAATGGGCTGCCTTATTTGCAGAAATGCTGAGAAGGAAGTCCATGACCCTTTATTTAAATTGTGCCATACCGAGCCGCATGGTGCTGTCTGGCACTCGCTAAATGTACCACATTTGCAAATGCGCATATGTGCCATTAAGAACATGATTTGGACCTCTGCTAGAAGAAAAGTTTACAAACTGGGCCTCTGTGGATTTTAATTGACCTGCAATTAGAGCCATGTTTGTCCTTATTGGCACCACACAGCTCGACAAACTTCCATATAAAGCCGGGTGGAAAAATGTTGGCTGAACAATGACTGCAACCAATCAGATCCACATTCTGGTATTCTGGCACCCATGGGCACTACGAAGAACGAAGGAAATTTATGCAAGAGTGGCCTTCTTAACTCATGCCACAACCTTATAAATTTTCTTTACTAGAATAGAAAAGGATTGGAACATGCCAGGTCCGCCTCATTTCTGTGCTGGTTACACTTTGCCACACCCTAACATGCAGGGGGTTGCTGGGACAGAAAGTAAGGGGATATTTCCCTAATGGGGACACATACACACATACACTATATTGTCAAAAGTATTGGGACACCTGCCTTTACATGCACATGGACTTTAATGGCATCCTAGTCTTTAGGGTTCAATATTGAGTTGGCCCATCCTTTGCAAGCTATAACAGCTTCAACTCTTCTGGGAAGGATGTCCACAAGGTTTAGGAGTGTGTCCATGGGAATGTCCGACCATTCTTCCAGAAGCACATTTGTACTAATCCCGAAGGTGTTCTATCGGGTTGAGGTCAGGACTCTGTGCAGGCCAGTCAAGTTCCTCCACCCCAAACTCACTCATCCATATCTTTATGGACCTTGTTTTGTGCACTGGTCCAAATCATTTGGTGGTTTGGGTGGTGTGGGGTTGTTTTTCAGGGATTGGATTTGGCCCCTTAGTTCCAGTGAACTCTTCAGGCGTCAGCATACCAAGACATTTTGGACAATTTCATTCTCCCAACTTTGTGGGAACAGTTTGGGGATGGCCCCTTCTTGTTCCAACATTACTGTGCAGCAGTGCCTTGCACACAAAGCAACGTCCATAAAAACATAGATGAGAGAGTTTGGGGTGGAGGAACTTGACTGTCCTGACCTCAACCCGATAGAGCACCATTGGGATGAATTAGAGCAGAGACTGCGAGTTAGGCCTTCTCATCCACATCAGGGCCTGACCTCACAAATGCGCTTCTGGAAGAATGGTCAAACATTCACATAGACACACTCCTAAACCTTGTGGACAGCCTTCCCAGAAGAGTTGAAGCTGTTATAGTTGCAAAAGAGGGGGCGAACGCAATATCAAACCCTACAGACTAAGACTGGGATGCCATTAAAGTTCATGTGCGTGTAAAGGCAGGCGTCCCAATACTTTTAACTAGGGTGGGATTTTAAGTGAGGCAATCCCTGGGATTAGCCTCCATCCCCGATATTTTGGAAAAAAGCAACAACTAGAATGGTGGGACTTTAAATGAAGCAACACTGCTGAGTTAAGTGCATCAATCAATAAAACATGGTTTAATGGATACAAGGAGTACATACATCATGAGATAGCAGAAAACATTATACTGAATAGTAGCAACATAATCATATAGTTAATAATTAGGGCTGTGGAAATTAACTATTAATTCCTTGATTAATCGATTAAGTCTTTTGATCGATCAAAATTCTTTTGATCGATCAAAATTCCGGGTCTTCAGGGAGTTCTGTCGGAGATCCGGTGACGCCACAGACACCGGCGGGGCTTGCCGTGTCCATCTGAAGGGCTCCTTTGCTGTGCCTTCATATCTGCATGTCGGCGGGACCTTACTATCTGCCACACGCAAGGGCTGTTACACTTCCCTCTATCACTTCCCTCTATCAACCTGGGATTCTACAGCCATCCACTGGGAGTTGTGATAGTTTCCTTCACGGGACATCTACATGCGACGGACTGATGTTAGCCCCTCCTCATCTGGATTCAGCAGTGGTATCGTTGTACACATTTTTATACCAGTATCATACTTGGCTACATGTTTTTATGACTGCTTTTACTACCGTTTGGTATTACTCGCACCATTTTTACAGTTTATGTAGCTACATCGATTTTATCTCCAGTGCAATATTTATTTTGTTACCTACTTGAAGACTATAAAAGTTTTAATGCTATTCCCATCGAGCACCGCCTTTGTGTGTTTTTTGTATCCTGCTATCCATTTTTCCAGTGGTTGGTAGCTGCCCTGGAAATCAGCCTGCAAGGAGATCAGCTATAAGTAGTTGGATCTGTATGTGCGTTATAATTAATCAAAATTAGTCGATTAATCGATTAAAAAAAAAAATCGATTAATCGAACAAGAAAATTTTAATCAGTAACAGCCCTATTAATAATGTATAATTATTAAACAGTAGCAATATAATGATTATCTCAACATAATAAATACTGCACATGAGGTAGGCAGACCAAAATTGTAATGATAATAACATATAAACCATGATAGATAGGTGCATATTGGTAAACTATATAGGTAAAAATTTTAAAACATGATCACTGTGACATTGCATCGTAACAAGCTCTACGCGTTTCATGGTTGTTGTTACCACTCGTCAGGAGCTGATGCTGGATGTATCTATAAACAAATAGAATGGTCAAATTGGTAAATTGGTAGAAATTATATATATAAGTATAAGCAATGGTATATAAAGGAGAGGGGAGGGAAACCCTTCCAAACACTCTCACCTCATAATGGTACGCTGGTATAATCTTGATAATATTAACGATTAAAATGTTTTTTTTTTGTTTGGCATAGATCTCTTTTCTGCTATCTCATGATGTATGTACTCCTTGTATCCATTAAACCATGTTTTATTGATTGATGCATTTAACTCAGCAGTGTTGCTTCATTTAAAGTCCCACCATTCTAGTTGTTGCTTTTTTCCAAAATATCGGGGATGGAGGCTAATCCCAGGGATTGCCTCACTTAAAATCCCACCCTAGTTAGTTCTATCTCACTTTATCGGGGATGGAAGCACACTGATATACCTTTGTTTACCATCTGTGACTATTTTGGCCAATTTGCTTCTTTATTACCTCCTACCATCTAGGGGCCACTCCCTGCTACTGGGGAGGGATGTTTCCTCTTATCCCCAGGAGCTGCAACTCCTACCGGGGCCTACCCTTCCCCTCCCCATGCATGGGGGGCGGGACAGTTACCCGCTACGAGTCGACACCACGCCGACGTGACGTACGCATGACGTCAGTCGTGACGTCATGACGCCAACACGTCTTATTCCAGCTCGCGTGTCCCACGAGGAGGACCGGACACCACATCACTGAGCGGCAGTAGCTGCTTAGGTGGCATCGCCGCCCTCCTCTTATTCATGCTACATGACGTTGGTGGTTCACCTCTGGCACATGGTTAGTATCTCCCCTCACCACGCACTGGATCAATACCCTGGCTCAGTTTACCTACCATTCACTATTATTTACCCTGGTATCACTCTTCCTCACTCTCCCAGATATATGCTGGGTCATCTCATCTTTCTATTGTCACGTTTATCACTTTGGTCACTTTTTGGGTTTTTCATCACCTTCCTTTATGTCTATTACACCTAGTTATTTATTTATACACTCACACTGGTGTGGCTTCTTCTTCAGTATCTTGGCTGTATGATTCGCTTATTGTCAATATGCACCTATCTATCATGGTTTATATGTTATTATCATTACAATTTTGGTCTGCCTACCTCATGTGCAGTATTTATTATTTTGAGATAATCATTATATTGCTACTGTTTATTAATTATACATTATTAACTATATGATTATGTTGCTACTATTCAGTATAATGTTTTCTGCTATCTCATGATGTATGTACTCCTTGTATCCATTAAACCATGTTTTATTGATTGATGCATTTAACTCAGCAGTGTTGCTTCATTTAAAGTCCCACCATTCTAGTTGTTGCTTTTGTCCCAATACTTTTGACAATATAGTGTAAGTAAAAATCAAACCAACTTTTTATTTATTTAACCCCAATAGATTTTTAATTGGGTTACAACCAAATTAGTCACAGTATGTAAACATGAGTTCCAATAAGTAGGAAAGTCACCATACCAATTGCCTGACTCAACAAAGGTGCCAATGGGTAGCCGACTAGTAGGATGTGCAGTCAGTACGGTCGGGACACAGGGTAGGAGACAGTACAATGGGGTCACTATAGGATATGCAGAGGCCCAGGGTGGGGAGTGGTAAGGGTAAGGTGGTGCTGGCCAGGGTCTAACTATTTACATATTGCAGGGGGGACAAAGGGAATAACTTGAGGGTGGGAGGGGATGGTACAGGAAAGGGAAAACAGGGGGGTAGAGAAAGAAGCAAGAAAGTGGGGAGCCTCCCTCCATGGAGCAACAAGGGGGATTTAAAATGAGAACGGTTAACAGTGTCATGACATTTCTTTGAAAGATTGGCGGAAAGCAGTAACCCAGACTTTTTTAACCCTTCCCATGGATTTTAATATAACACGGACTTGTCTATCATTGGAGTAAAACTTCACAGTCACAAATTAGAGAATTAGCACTTAGCAATCTTAACTCAGGGTTGGTTCACACTAGATGCAGTCCAGTGCGTTTTTAATCTGCATCAAAAATGCATGCACAGTGCTTTCCCTGTATTCCAATGGCCCTAGTTCACGCCAATGCAGTCGGTTCCAGTGCAGTCAACAAAAGTAGAACTTGCTGCATTTTTTCTGTATGAAATGCATCTGAAACACAGCAAAACGCACGTAAGCGCACTGGATAGCATCTAATCACACCAAAAACCCACCAGAATGCACATTGTCCTGAGATTTTTAAAGTGTCAAAATAAAAAAAGAGGGATAAAACACACTGCAATGCATTAATAATGCACTAAAATACATAAAAAATGCATGGAACTGCATATGCAAAAAAAAAAAAACATTCGCAACACAGAAATTGTGGTGTGAACCAGCCCTGAACAAGGTGAATGGGAACTTTTATGATATTGCAAATACACCCATATGTAATTTCTGTGTTTATTTGGGTTTGTTTGTGAATTAATGTAAAATGATTTTTGTAAGAGCATTAAAGGGTCACTTGTGAGCTCCAGTATGCAGATGCATGGCACGCCTGCTGCTGGTGCAGTAGCAAGATTGATGAACTATTGCTCCTTGGCTAATGACAGCTTAAGCTGTCACACAGCAAACATGACTGCTGTGGGGGAAACGTGTTTGCTAAGCCAAGTCGGGATGGAGAAGGGATAATGCTGATATTTTCAATCTAGAATTTCTGAATTTAGTTTGAGTGTTTTAAATGAAATAGTCTGATTGTGCTTTAACATACTGATGTATAGTGACAGTGTCATGATGATGTGTTGTGACATTGCTGAGTCAGGCCAGGGTGAAATATTCATTTTTCCATCATTTTCACAGTTCAGTGATCTGACATGCTTTTGCTAATACCTATCATCTCTCCTTAGCTTTGTGCTGTCTAATCTGAGTGTCAGTTTTCTCTTATGCAATCCCTTACAGGGCTGTATTCTCTATAATTAGGGATGAGCTTCGTGTTCGTGTCGAACATACGTTCGACTCGAACATCGGCTGTTCGATCGTTCGACGAAGATCGAACGATTTGGGCCGTTCGTGCCAAATTCGAGTGACGCGAACGGCCCACAATGCACTACGCCATCGCAGTGTCATCCAGGCGCTGTGATTGGCCAAGCATGCACTGTGACCCCGCATGCTTGGCCAATCACAGCGCCGGCAGCGAGGAGAGCAATGATTGGCCACAGGCAGGATGCCTGTGGCCAATTATTGCTGAGGGGGTTTAGTACACGCCCCACACTATAAAAGGCCGCCAGCGCGGCGGCCTTGTGTAGTGTGTTCCGGAGCAGGGAAAGAGAAGCATAGGCAGGGACAGTGTCATTTTTTTCCTTTACTAATCCTGGATTCCTTGTGTTTAGGGACAGAGAAGGATAGGTAGGGAGAGTGTCAGTGTGTCATTCTGGGCTAAACCTTGTTTGTAGGGACAGAGAAGGACAGTGAGGGAAAGTGTCAGTGTGCTATTCTGTGCTAAACCTTGTTTGTAGGGACAGAGAAGGACAGTGAGGGAAAGTGTCAGTGTGCTATTCTGTGCTAATCCTTGTTTGTGGGGATAGAGAAGGACAGTGAGGGAAACTGTCAGTGTGCTATTCTGTTCTAAAGCAATCTTGCTGAACCGTATTTGAAATCCTTGAGTTTAGGTACAGAGAAGGACACTCGTGGAAACTATCAGTGTGCTATTCTGTGCTAAATCTTGTTTGTAGGGACAGAGAAGGACAGTGAGGGAAAGTGTCAGTATGCTATTCTGTCCTAAACCAATCTTGCTGAACCATATTTGAAATCCTTGAGTTTAGGGACAGAGAAGGACACTCGTGGAAACTATCAGTGTGCTATTCTGTGCTAATCCTTGTTTGTAGGGACAGAGAAGGACAGTGAGGGAAACTGTCAGTGTGCTATTCTGTTCTAAAGCAATCTTGCTGAACCGTATTTGAAATCCTTGAGTTTAGGGACAGAGAAGGACACTCGTGGAAACTATCAGTGTGCTATTCTGTGCTAAATCTTGTTTGTAGGGACAGAGAAGGACAGTGAGGGAAAGTGTCAGTGTGCTATTCTGTCCTAAACCAATCTTGCTGAACCATATTTGAAATCCTTGAGTTTAGGGACAGAGAAGGACACTCGGGGAAACTGTCAGTCTGCTATTCTGTTCTAAACCAATCTTGCTGAACCATATTTGAAATCCTTGAGTTTAGGGACAGAGAAGGACACTCGTGGAAACTATCAGTGTGCTATTCTGTGCTAAATCTTGTTTGTAGGGACAGAGAAGGACAGTGAGGGAAACTATCAGTGTGCTATTCTGTGCTAAACCAATCTTGCTGAAGCATATTGCAAATCCTTGTGTTTAGGGACAGAGAAGGATAGGCAGGGGACAGTGTCAGTGTCTTTGTTGCTAAGCCTCCTGCACAGTATACACCTGAAGGTAGCCCTTATTGCTGTTTTTCCCATCTCCCTGCAGGCCATCCATTAAAATGTCTGGAAGGCAAACAAGGAGAGGCAGACAGTCAGGAGGCAAAAAAAGAGGGCAAGCAGGCTCTGTGTCTGGGGGCAACAGTGCTGGTCGTGGATGCGGTGCATTGTCATCAGCACATGGCCATGGGACACGCTTGTCCTTCTTTTCGGCAGCTGGACATGTTGAGCCACATCATGCCGAAGACTTGGTAGAGTGGATGACCAAGCCCACCTCATCCTCCTCATCCTCTCTCACCCAGGCTCAGGGTACTGGCAAAGCAGCTGCCAAAGCGTCCTCTTCTCTGGTATCAATGTCATCATTAGTCACTCCTTCCCTAGACCCACCATGTCCTCCTCCTGAGGAGTCCCCCGAACTGTTTGAGCACAGTGTTGGGTACATGCTCCAGGAGGATGCCCAGCGTTTCGAAGGATCTGATGATGATACCCAGCTAGAGGAAGGCAGTAGCGTGAGAGCAGAGAGAGGGGATGCTCAAGAAGGACACCAATCTGGCAGTCATGCTCCAGCAGCTGCAGCATACTGCCAGATTGGCTCCAGTGATGAGGAGGGAGGGGATGATGAGGTCACTGACTCCACGTGGGTGCCTAATAGGAGAGAGGAGGAGGAGGAGGATGAGGAGGAGGCACATCTCCAACGAGGCAGGATGCTCTTGGGTGGCCAGCGTATGGGCAGCACACCGACGGAATCACACCGCAGAGCTCCGCCTGTGCAGGGCGCTGCCTCTGCCCGTCATTCAAAAAGTTCTTTGGTGTGGGCCTTTTTTGAGGCGAGTGCATCAGATCGCACAGCTGCTGTTTGCAACATATGTCTCAAGCGTATATCGCGTGGCCAAAACATCAGCCGCTTGGGCACCACATGCTTGATCAGACATATGTTGACCTGCCATGCAGCTCGTTGGCAAGCCTACCTTAAAGACCCACACCAAAGAACAAAGCGGACCTCTCCTTACACCGCATCAGCTGGGATCTCCAACCCCACTATACCTTCAGTCCTCTCTGAAACCTGCACTGAGAGGAATGAAGGTGTAGAATTAGGTGTGTCACAGCCAAGTACTTGCGGCCACTCTGCTAGCAGTACACCGACGTCCGATTCTAGCAGGCAAATTTCCCTGCCCCAGCTGCTGGACCGTCGAAAGAAGTTCACTCCCAGCCATCCACATGCCCAGCGGTTGAATGCTAGCTTGGCTAAATTGCTAGCGCTTCAACTGCTGCCTTTTCAGTTGGTAGACTCTGCCCCCTTCCGTGAGTTTGTGCGATGTGCGGTTTCTCAGTGGCAGGTTCCCAAACGCCACTTTTTCTCACGGAAGGCGATTCCGGCTCTCTACAGGCATGTGGAAGGCAATGTCTTGGCCTCGCTGGACAGGGCGGTCAGCGGTAAGGTGCATATTACCGCTGACTCATGGTCCAGCAGGCATGGACAGGGACGTTACCTTTCTTTCACGGCCCATTGGGTCACTCTTTTGGCAGCTGGGAAGGATGCAGGACAAGGTGCAGTGGTGTTGGAGGTTGTTCCACCGCCACGCCTCCAAAATGCTACTACTGGTTGTGACACACCTCTCTCCTCCACCCCCTCCTCTTCTTCTTCCTCCATGGCCTCTTCCTGTGGTTTTTCCTCGGAACCAGCGGTGCTCCGTAGGCGTTCAAGGGGCTACGCAAGTACGCAGGCAAAAAGATGCCATGCCGTGCTTGCGCTGGTGTGTTTGGGGGACAGGAGCCACACTGGGGCAGAGGTCCTGTCTGCTCTGCAGGGGCAGGCCGAGAGGTGGTTGACGCCACGCCAGCTTAAGCCAGGAATGGTGGTTTGCGACAATGGCACCAACCTCCTCTCCGCCCTCCGACAGGGACAACTGACCCATGTGCCCTGTATGGCTCACGTCCTTAACCTGGTGGTGCAGCGGTTCTTGGGCAGGTACCCGGGCTTACAGGATGTCCTGAGGCAGGCCAGGAAAGTCTGTGTGCATTTCCGCAGATCTTATAATGCCAGTGCTCGCCTGGCTGAGCTGCAAAAGGAGTTGAACCTGCCCAAGAACCGCCTTATATGTGACATGCCCACCAGGTGGAACTCAACGTTGGCCATGCTGCAGCGGCTGCACACGCAGCAGAGGGCCATCAATGAGTACCTGTGCGACTACGGCACCAGGACAGGGTCAGGGGAGCTCGGTTTTTTTTCACCACGCCAGTGGGGCATGATCAGGGATGCATGCACTGTCCTGGCACCATTTGAGGAGGCCACGAGGATGGTGAGCAGTGACAGTGCATGCATCAGTGACACTGTACCTCTTGTCCACCTGTTGGAGCACACGCTGCGTGGAATAATGGACAGGGCACTTGAGGCAGAACAGAGGCAGGAAGAGGAGGACTTCCTTGCCTCTCAAGGCCCCCTTTACCCAGACAGTGTATTTCTGTCCCACCCATCGCACAGGAAGAGGAGGAGGAGGAGGAGGAGGATTGTGTCAGCATGGAGGTGGAGGCTGGCACTCAGCATCATCAGCAGCAGTCTTTTAGGGATGATTTACAGTCCCAAGAAACCAGTGGACTTGTACGTGGCTGGGAGGAGGTGGCTGCGGATCATGTCATCCTTAGTGACCCAGAGGACTCCGGACTGAATGCCTCAGCTAACCTACGCTGCATGGCCTGCCTGATCCTGCAAAGTCTGCGGAAGGATCCTCGTATTCTTCGGATCAAGGAGAGGGACCATTACTGGCTGGCCACTCTCCTTGATCCACGGTACAAGGGTAAGGTTGCGGACCTTATGTTACCGTCGCAGAGGGAGCAGAGGATGAGACAACTCCGGGAGGCCTTGCAGAAAGGTCTGTGCAACGCGTTCCCAGAGACTGGGAGGTTACAAACTCCTGGTCCTGGACAACGAGTTGCTGAGGCTTCGGGCAGTCAAAGAAGGAGCGGTGGGGAAGGTGGCCGTCTGACCGATGCGTTCAGACAATTCTTTAGTCCGCAGCCCCAAAGTATGATCGGTTCCAGCAACCATCGCCAGCGTCTGATATACATGGTGCAGGAATACCTAGGGGCAAGGTCAGACTTGGACACCTTCCCCACCGAAAATCCTCTGGCTTACTGGGTCTTGAGGATGGATCACTGGCCAGAGCTTGCACAGTATGCAATTGAGCTACTGGCCTGTCCTGCATCCAGCGTTCTTTCAGAACGCACATTCAGTGCTGCTGGAGGATTTGTCACGGATCACAGGGTGCGCCTGTCCACCGACTCGGTTGATCGACTGACTTTCATCAAGATGAACCAGTCTTGGATCACCACCAGCTACCACACACCTGATGCTGATATAACAGACTAATTGATTTTAAAATGTCACATCCCTTCAAGACTGATGCTGATGCTGAGTGCGTGTGCTGTTATGTTGACTGGCTATCCTCCTCCTCCTCTTCAATGATCCGATTAATGATGATAGCTTGGAAGATCATTTTGGTTTATGGGTGCCGCCACCAGTGGCTAAGGCCCAATTTTTCAGCCCCTGTTTAACAGGGGCATGTAATTACAATTTTTGATGCAATACTTTGCAACAGGCCTCATTGCTGTGCTCCAAGTACAGTATCTGTGAGGGGTTGCAGCGTTGTGCCACCAGTGCCTAAGGCCCAATTTTTCAGCCCCTGTTCAACAGGGGCATGCAATTATAATTATTGATCTAATAATTCACAGCAGGGCCCATTGCTGTGCCCACCAAGAGTAACTGTCAGGCCTTACAGTGTTGTGTCAACACCACCACCACCACCACCACCACCACCACCAAAGGCCCAATTTTTCAGCCCCTGTTCAACAGGGGCATGCAATTATAATTATTGATCTAATAATTCACAGCAGGGCACATTGCTGCGCCCACCAAGAGTAACTGTCAGGCCTTACATTGTTGTGGCACCAGCACCACCATCAAAGGCCCAATTTTTACTACCACTGTTCAACAATTATATGTTATTACAATTCCTGATATAATAGTTGACAGCAGGGCGTTCCAGCACCCACCAAGAGTAACTGTGAGTGCTTACAGTGTTGTGCCAACACCAACACCTAAGGGGCCAATTTCTGCTGAGTATATACGGCAGGTCCCTACTTTCAAACATCCAACTTACAAACGACGCCTACTTGCAAACGGAAGAAGACAACAGGAAGTGAGAGGAAATCTACCCCTAGGAAGGAAAATTCTCTCCTGTAAGAATTAATATGGGAGAAAGGTGTCTCCTCTCTACTGATGCTTTATCACCAATCCTTGTTTCAATAAAAACACCACATTTCAAAAACAGTTGTCATTGGGACGCAAAGTGAGGTGAAATGTTCTGAACAGGGGCACAGACAGCAAAACAAATGTTACAGGGGTGATAACCCTTCCCTATGTTTTCCAAAAAGCTTAAAAATCGATTTTTTGGCTGGAGCTACACTTAAACAATGTACCTGTTCAAAATTACAAACAGATTCTACATAAGAACAAACCTACAGTCCCTGTCTTGTATGCACCGCCTGTATACGGCTGTTCAGAGTATATAGGGCCTTTTTTATTTTGTGTGCGGGGTTCCCCTTAATATCCATACAAGACCCAAAGGGGCTGGTAATGGGCTGGGGTGGGGGGGGGGGGGGGTGATGGGGTAGCTATGCCATTTTTCTTAAAGATTTTCATCCATATTACCGGGACCAGACATTACATTAAAGCCGCAAGCAGTTTTAAATGGCTTTTTTTTCCTTTAGAAATGTAATTTTGTGCAGGGACAGTTCTAAACACGGGAAACACGTGGCACTTCACAGGCATACTTTAGACACCCCCCAGGTACAATATTTAAAGGAATATTTGACTTTTTTTTTCACTTTATGCATCATTAAAATGACTGCGCCCGAAAAACGGCCATTTTTAAAACTTCTTTTTGCATTGATACATGTCCCCTGGTGCAGAACCCGGGTTCCCAAACTCTGTTTAGGACAATAACATGGATAATAGTCGTTATAATTAGCACTTTAGAATTCGAACGTTCGCATCCATTGTATTTAATAGGGTTCTAATGTTCGTGCGAACTTTCGGTCCGTTCGCGGGTTCTGGTGCGAACCGAACCCGGGGGTGTTCGGCTCATCACTATCTATAATGACACTTGTACACTAGTGCGTAGGGCAGCAGGGTTAGAGGGGGCATCACCAAGCCTTAAAATCTACAAATCGTGATAATTTTTTTTCCCTATATTGTTATATTGTGTTCCTTCTATTCAGAACTGCCATCAATGATTTTGGGGCCCCTAACACAGCTTCAGGCATGGGCCCCCTGGAGCAGAGGAGAACTGGGGGGGCTGCCGCCACAAATTGAGAAGCAGGGGGGCTGCCGCGAATTGTTGAGGTCCGGGGGGCTTTGGGCGCTGACGAACAAGAAAAAAAACAAAGGAACAAAAAAAAAAAGAGGGGGTTGCCATTCGGGGCCCTGGGGACCTCCGGACCTCTGGGCCCCTCACAAAAAAAAATGTTATAAAAAAAAGGGGGGTTTCCATCCGGGGCCCTGGGGACCTCTGGGCCCCTTACAAAAAATAAAAAAATAAAAAAAAAATATATTTTTTTATAAATGTAGCGGGGTATTCCCCTTTAATACAGAGAGACTACATCTCCCAGTACATCTTGCAGCACCCAGGGTACATTGCTCCGGAACAGAGACTGCTGGGGCAGACTTTATAAAGGGAAGGTGGAGTTTGTTCTGCCTCTTTTGGACACCCCCTCTCCTAGCAAGAGGATCTCTGTGCTGAACTGCTGTATGCACAAGGCCTGAAGCCTGGGCCTTGTGCTCTTTTCCAAAGAGCCCCTCTGCCAGCCTAGCAGAGCCTTAGAGACATCTTCTCCTCCTTGCTGCAGTACACCAGAAGGATTGAAGACTTGGATGTCGGTGGATTCCTGTTCCTAGACAAATCGGCGGAGGAAACGGACTTGGACTTGTCCGGGTGGTGAGAGCTGTTTAAAGACAGATACTTTATCTTTACTATTCGTTGGGATTACAAAGTTGTTCTTCAAGTGCACCACCGAAAGATTGCTAGCGAATATTGTTTCACTGAACTTCCATTTAGATCAGTCAGGCCTGACTGCATAGGTAGACATTACTGGGTGTTAGTCTACCCATGAGGGGAAGTAGCTGTAAAAAGGCAGCGCTAGAGTTGCATAGCAATACCTTATTATTCTGATTACTCTGTTTATCTTTATTACTGTTTATTGCAGGGATCTGCAACTTGTTATACTGTTGTTTATTACTTGCCCATTAGCCTCAGTAAAATATCTGGGTCAAGTACATTGGTGTCAGTTTCACTTACTTTAGTAGAAGTTTTAAAGTATATCACTGTGTGTGTTTGCCATAGGACTGCGTCACCTAGAGTTGCGGTCACGCTGTCCTATCTCCCCTTACTAGCTGTGCCACGGGACGTTAGAGCCGATTGCCAGGGGTTGACAGCGGTGCACTACAGGGCCCAAAACAAAACCAGCGGCTCTCTTAACTGGGGGTAGCTCTACATGTGGGGGCTTGTCCGGGATCCTTGTACGTTGCACGCTGCAATCAAGCCGGTCAGAAGTACCAGCATGGACCCCATCAAAGTAGTCCAATGGTGCGAAGCAGAAGGGACACGCTCAGAAGCGAGTGTGGCCATTGAACTTCCAGGGAGTGACTGGGGAGAGAAACAAATTAAAGAGGTGGTACAAACATTATCCCCGGATAGAAAGGCTTACGTGGTCGCAGTGAGATCAGACCCAAGGACCAACTGCACCTATGCACTGATAGAGTGGGGACAGGATGTCCCTGAAAACTTCCACGGTGCCAGTATAAAATTGTCCGAAAAGACTGAGTTCCACCTGACACATCCCAGTCAGAAGCAGTTAGAATCCTTGGACAGGAAAGCAGGGGCTGCTGTTAAATCGCAGGCAGAACAACAGCTGGTTGATCTGAAACGACAGTACCGTAACATACAAGAGAGGTTTCAGGAGACTTCCAGTATGATAGCCGAACGCATTAATGGGTTACGTGTCACTTCTGAGGATCAGAAAGATGGTCAGATAACGCCCAAACCTGGGAAGGTACTGAAGAAACAAGCTCAGGGCCGCCTGCAGGAAGTAACCATCCGGAAGGATTTCCGCATTGACGGCCAGATAGGAGAAAGAGGGCAGAAGGACAAACTGTCCTACACCAGCCTCCTACACCAAATAGAGTTGGGGCTACAGAAAGGATATCAGGAATCTGAAATTAGAGAGGCTGTAATCCATGCCATCAGCCCAGGTTCAAGTGTCAGGGGCATATTAGAGAGGAAGAGTGGATTGACCCTGAACCAGCTAAAGAGGATACTGAAAAGCTATTATGAGGAGGAAGATACCGCCGAGTTATTTCATCGACTGATAAATATGACCCAGGATGGTAGAGAGACTCCTCAGAACTTCCTATTCCGGGCCATTGAGCTCAAGGACCGCCTGTTGTCCACATCCAAGGAAGAAGGAACTGGGGAGCATTTTGGAGCCGAGCTAGTCCAAAAGAAATTCCGGAGATCTGTGACTACGGGATTGAGGAGTGACTATATCAAGCTACAACTGAAGCAGCATTTGGAAGACCCCTTAACTCCGGATGAGGTCCTCATTGAGAAAGTGAATGAAGCAGATAAGATGGAGATTGAGAGGGACCAAAACAGAAGAAACTTCAACCTCCTAGCACCACAAGTGCCAAAGTACAGCAGATAGATGTCCCTTCAGACACTCGGGAACTCAGTGTACTGGCAGCAGGCACTGAACAGGGATCATGGTCTTCACCTATTCACCACCTCCCCGCAAGTCAGACTGGACTGGAGAAGCTGTTCCAGACCCAGAAAGAAATACTGGAGATGATGACAATGTTGATGACTCGACTGGTGAAACCCCAGACAGAAGAAGTCTCACCACTCAAGGCACCGGAGACTCCTACCACTAACAACTCTATGAAACCAATACAGAGAGTCTGCTTCAAATGTGGTGGAGTAGGACATCTCAGGCGAGTGTGCCCAAGCCCGGTAGCTGAGGAAAAGTCCAAACAGCCGGCGGGAAACTTCAGAAGGCCCCGGTGAAGGAGCCAACCGGGTGCCCATCATCTTCAGTGAGCTCCAAACTGAATGAGAAGCTAAGGAAGAGAAAAGACAAAACTCCTCAGAGGAAGTACAGTATCCCTCAGCAGGGATACACCTCAAAGAGAGAGGGCCAGACCCCTCAGAAGAGGCACAACATTCCCCAGAGAGGATGCACACCTAAGAAAGACAATAATATCCCTCAGCGGGTCTGTACACCCATTAAAAGGAGGGAGGTCAATGCATACCAGGCCCCAGAAAGACTAAAGTCCAAAGGGAGTTGGATGAAAGAGAGTCCGAAGGGAAAGGACCAGAAGAAGGTGGCCTCTGCCAGGCCATATCCAGAGAAGCTGGTAGGCCCCTCTCCTATAGTGCCCATTCAAGTGGAGGGAGTCTACACAAGAGCCATCTTGGATACTGGGGCACAAGTGACCCTGCTATACAGGGATTTCTATGACAAACACTTAAGTCATCTACCCATCCAGAAGATAGAAGAGCTGGAAATATGGGGGATTGGAATCCAGAGTTTCCCTTATGATGGCTACCTGCCCATCAAGATGACCTTTGACCCATCGGTGGCTGGGAAGGCTGAAGTGTTCGACACCCTGGCAGTTGTGTGTCCTCGACCGCCTGGAGCCAACACGAGTTCCCTCATAATAGGGACGAATACGGATCTGGTCCGGAGACTCCTGACCCCCCCTAGTACAAGGGAAGGGCCCTGCAGCCACCAAAATCCATCCCATGCTGAGGACGGCCTACCAACGGTTGGTCTTGGAGCAGAAGACCCCGGAAGAGGGGATAGGGAAGGTGTGGAGACTTGGAAGAAAAGGGGTAGTGTTGCAGCCCGGTGAAGTAACCTGTCTCAGAGCCACTGTGAAGCTTACTTGGGAACAACCCAGACCCTTTGTCATGCTGGAGCCCGACCCAAGAGAAAAACACTCGGGTTTAGAAGTGATCCCAGAAGTGGTTCCGCTCAAGGCCCTGAAGCAGGCCCATTGTAGAGTTCCGGTGAGTGTCAGGAACACTACAGGTGGCCCCATGGAGATCCCTGCCAGAATGCTGCTGGCTCAGGTGAGCCCTGCTGCCCTGTCTGAAGTCAAGGGGACGGGTGAAGGAGGAGATGTTTGGGAGAAGCTCTCTATGGAGAACCTGAATCTACCCAGGGCTTGGAAAGAGAGAGCAAAGGCCCAGTTGACCAGGTGGGAAAGGATCTTTTCCCAAGATGAATTAGATGTGGGGTGTGCTAGGAGTGCCACCCATCGAATCCGCCTCCAGGAAGACAAGCCCTTCAGGGAGGGGGTTAGGCGGGTTCCGTTGGTAGACCTCGAAGACTTGAGGGAGCAGCTCGCCGAGCTCAAGCGAACAGGAGTGATTCGAGAATCTAGAAGTCCCTATGCCTCCCTGATAGTGGTGGTCCGGAAGAAGAATGGGTCATTGAGGCTGTGCATAGACTACAGGACCCTCAACAGGAGAACCATACCGGACCAGTATACCACTCCGAGGATAGAGGATGCCCTACAGAGCTTGTCTGGAGCCAAGTGGTTCAGTGTTATGGACCTTAAGAGCGGGTACTATCAGATCCCGATGCATCCAGAAGACAAAGAAAAGACGGCTTTCATAACCCCAGTAGGGTTCTTCGAATTCGACCGGATGCCTCAAGGTCTGTCTGGAGCTCCAGCCACCTTCCAAAGACTCATGGAGAAGACTGTGGGAGACATGAACCTCATCGAAGTCCTCGTATACTTGGATGACATAATTGTCTTCGGAAGAACTTTGGAGGAACATGAAGAGAGGCTGGAGAAAGTTTTGAAGAGACTGAGTGAGGAAGGACTCAAGCTCTCACCTGGAAAATGCCAATTCTATCAGTCTTCAGTCAACTATCTGGGACACATAGTGTCTGAAGATGGAGTGGCCACAGACCCTGAAAAGATGCAGGCAGTCACCTCCTGGCCAAGGCCCACCACAGTGACAGAACTCAGGTCCTTCTTGGGATTCTGTTCCTATTATAGGAGGTTCGTGGAGGGGTTTGCTCGGATAGCCAGGCCCCTGAATGAGCTGCTCAAGACGGAGGGGGAAGAGGATGACTCGGCCCTAGAAAACCAGGGGAGTCAGTCAAGGATCAGTGGAATGAGAAGTGTGAAGATGCCTTCCAGATGTTGAAAAAGAACTTAACCACTGCCCCTGTCCTGGCCTATGCAGACCCAAAGAAGCCTTATGAACTCCATGTAGATGCCAGTCACGATGGTCTGGGAGGAGTGCTCTACCAGGAGCATGAAGGGCAACTGAGACCTGTTGCGTATGTGAGCAGAAGTCTGACCCCCTCCGAGAAGAACTATCCTACTCATAAGCTGGAGTTCCTAACCCTTAAGTGGGCCGAAGTTGACAAACTCCGGGATTATCTTTATGGGGCAGACTTCACTGTGAAAACGGACAACAATCCCCTCACCTATCTTTTCACCACAGCAAAGTTGGATGCCACAGGACATAGATGGCTGGCGGCGCTGTCTGCCTTCAATTTCAGCCTGAAATACAGACCTGGGGCGGGAAATCGAGATGCGGACGCCTTGTCCAGAAGATCTCATGTCCCCACATGCAGTACAGAAGACTGGACCCAAGTGGCACCCGACGGGGTGCGGGCCCTCTGCCAGGGGGCTGAACTCCAAGCCAGTGGAGGCTCAAGAGCAGAAGAGATAGGGGTTACCGTAGTAGGAGTTCCCAAGCAGTACTGCGGGGTAACCCAACTGGGGGAAGATAACTTACCAAAACTGTCCAAAAAGGAGTTGAGATCCGACAAATTGGAAGACACTATGGGGAGATTGGTCCTGGAGGCCCTGGAGAGCCAGGATCCGAACAGACTCCTACGTCACCCCTCAAAGGAAGCTCGCCTGTTGAAGAAGGAGTGGGACAGGCTGCAGGTGCATCAGGGAGTGGTCTACCGAAGGGGCCCCTCTGATGACCTGGAGGACAAATGGCAGTTGTTCCTGCCCGAGAAACACAGAGAGACTGTCATGATTGCTCTGCATGACAACCATAGCCACCTAGGGGCAGAAAGGACTTTCCAACTCGTTAGGGACCGTTTCTATTGGCCCTGCATGAGGGCTGAAGTTGAGGAATACTGCCATTCATGTGCACGATGCATCCAGAGAAAGACTTTGCCCCATCAAGCTGCCCCAATGGGTCATCTGCAAAGCCAAAGCCCGATGGATCTGGTATGCATTGACTTCCTCTGCCTCAAACCCGACCTGAGTGAACTAGGAAATGTTCTGGTGATAACCGATCATTTCACCTGGTATGCCCAAGCTTTCCTAACCAAAGACCAGAAGGCTTCCACGGTGGCCAAGGTACTTATGGAGAAGTATTTCGTCCACTATGGGCTACCGCAGCGACTCCATTCAGACCAAGGGAGGGACTTCGAGAGTCGGCTGATCCGGAAACTCCTGGATTCTTTAGGGATCAAGAAAACCCGAACCACCCCTTACCACCCACAAGGAGATGCTCAGCCGGAGAGGTTTAACCGAACCCTGCTCAACATGTTGGGGACTCTGAATAGCAAGAAGAAACAACATTGGAGCAGACACATAGCAGCTATAGTACACGCTTACAACTGTACCACTAGTGATGCTACAGGCTACTCACCCTACCGACTCATGTTTGGGAGAGAAGCAAGGTTACCCGTAGACCTGGCCTTTGGCACATCTTTAGACCATTCCTCAGCCACATCCCACAAAGGATATGTGGACAGACTCAGACACAGCTTGAAGTTAGCCTATGAACAGGCCCAAGCGGCCTCAGATCAAATGGGAATCCGCAACAAAAGGAACTTTGACCTGAAGGTCCGGATCCAGGACCTGCAGCCTGGGGACTGGGTACTGCTACGCAATCTGGGGGTCCCTGGAAAACACAAACTTGCAGACAGATGGAGACCTGAGCCCTATGTCATTTGTAAGAAGTTGCCGGGCCTACCTGTTTACAAGCTGAAGCCAGAAGGGAAGGTAGGGCCACTGAAGACCTGGCATCGGAACCATCTGCTCCCACTTGCCGAAGCAGTCAGGATACCTCCAGTGAGGGACTCCTCTGAGCTGGCCTCCATCCTGGATGCTCCCGGGCCACTCGGTCCCAGACCTCTCGAGCTGAAGATATCGAGGCCTTTGATCTAAGTGGAGATGAAGAAAAATAACTTGATTGGTTGTGGCCTTCCCCAACTCCAGGAGCTTCTGCTATAGATCTTCCATCTACTGAAGACACTATAGACAGTAAACTGAATGCAGAAGCCACTGAGTTCATCCCATCTAGTCCTTTATCAGATCAGTGGAAGGATGCCTGTGACACTTACTCAGAGGAGGATCCCAGAGACTCTATATATCTTCCAGCTTCTGAATCAGATGTTCCGGAGCCCGCCGTGTCCCCTGAGCCGGCTCCGGAAGAAGAACCTGTGGTGCCAGAGCCAGAAACTCCAAGAGGGCAAAGGGCTCGAAGAGTCATAAGGCCTCCCAAAAAGTTGACCTACCCACAAATAGGGAAGAGCTCAGAAGATTCTGTGGTCACTGCCAGGAGTAATGCAGAGAATCCGGATCCCTCCACTGTTCATTTGGTGGAGGGCAACCCCAGCTCACTTCCTGGCACAGTTAGACAGGTCGCCCCCACTGAAGCGACCTGTGGACAGGACAGCTCTCCATCATATGATGATTGGTGGGAGGCTCCTCTGTCAATCCTATGCAACCGCATTGAAGCTAAAATGTTTTGCAGATCTAAAAATGTTAGATGTCTTTGGGGACCAAAGATTCAAAGTGGGGGGAGTGTGTAGCGGGGTATTCCCCTTTAATACAGAGAGACTACATCTCCCAGTACATCTTGCAGCACCCAGGGTACATTGCTCCGGAACAGAGACTGCTGGGGCAGACTTTATAAAGGGAAGGTGGAGTTTGTTCTGCCTCTTTTGGACACCCCCTCTCCTAGCAAGAGGATCTCTGTGCTGAACTGCTGTATGCACAAGGCCTGAAGCCTGGGCCTTGTGCTCTTTTCCAAAGAGCCCCTCTGCCAGCCTAGCAGAGCCTAAAGCCTCGTACACACGACCGAGTTTCTCGTCCAAAACCGGCAAGAAAAGTGCCGCGTGAGCAGGGCCGGCCCTACCATGGGACCAGATGGTACCATTGTACCAGGCGGCACTTTTAGGGGGGCGGCAAAGCTGTGAGCAGAAAAATCTATCCACAAAATGTAGCTGTAAAACTTGTATGCCCCTGTTGCCTGCCTAATTTAAGGATTATGCGCTCCTGCTCACTGCTCTGCGGCAGCAGATGCACCCCTTTCTAGGCTCCCTTCTTGAGTTCCTATGAGTCTCCCCCCCCCCCCCCCTGGATCGGAGCTGGTACAGTCCCAGCGAAAGTGCATGTGGGCGGAGCAGAAAGAGAACCTCACACTGCAGCATCGATCTTTGGTTCCCGCCCAGCACACAGCACAGCGCTCCTCCTCCAGAGCAGAGTGAAGGTGTGTAAATCACGGATGACAGGCTGGATCCTCTTCTACTGTGAGTCCCGACTGCTCTGCATTCCATATACTGTGATTATAAACGTGCCCAGCACTTTTCACTGCAGGTTTATTGAAAGTGAAAGTAAAATTCTTAAACAGGTTAGGAATTAGTGTGACATTTCAGGTGCTACATTATATGTAATCCACATACACATTATATCTTCTAAAAAGAATGATTTTTTAATAAGATATAATGTGTATGTGGATTACATCTACAGTATGTAGCACCTGAAATATCACACTAATCCCTAACCTGTTCAAGAATATAACATTACACAGCAAAGGATGTGATTTCTTATCCCAGCCCAACTTCAAGAAAGTCCACTCTTGCAGTGTGGGGGAGGGGGGAGAAGGGGGGTACTGTATAGTCTTTTTGTACTTGATTCTATGCTTCAGCCAGCTCCAGTGCTCTCCTCCTCCTCCCTATCACATATAGAGGAAGATTAACCCTGTATGGTCCAAAGTGGAGGCTGGAGTGTGACCACTGTCACTCCTAACTGACACAGGAGCTGCAGGGGACCAGTAACAGAACTGCAGAGAGCCCGCTGAAGCAAAGTACAAGGTAAAACTGAATACACAGCAAAGAATTCATTGGGTTCAGCAGGGGCTGAATTTTTGATCGGTGTGTAACCCTCTCTGTTAGACAGAAACCGATTGTTATATCCACTTCTGCTGGAAATCCTTGTTCAATTAGCTGTTTGCAGCCAAACGGAAGCAGTGCTGATCAGTGTATTTTGATAGGGGAGAGTCCCTGCTGTCAGAATACAATTCCCACATCCATCCAACTTGTGTGGATGGAGGAATCTGTCAGCCACTTGCTTGAGCCCCATCTCGATCCAGCAATGTGCACAAGAGCACTTGCTCTCTAGTGCAGGGGTCTCCAAACTCTCTAAAGGGCCAGTTTACTGTCTTTCAGACTTCAGGGGGGCCGAACTGTGCCCAGTGGGAGTTAACAATGTGCGATCTGGTGTCGTTGGGAGGAATAGTGCCCCTTTTTTTGTCAGTAGAAGGAATTATGCCCCATCATTGGTGTCATTGGCAGGAATAATGCCTCAAGGGCCAGATAAAGGCAAGCAAAGGGCCACATCCGGCCCCAGGGCCGCAATTTGGAGACCACTGCTCTAGTGGACTGTTTTTTTATAGTGCACTTTAATATTACTTTGCACTGTGTGTTTGATTTGCAGCACTGGGAGTTTGGTTGTAACTCCAAAACCAAATTGTGTACAAATGAACCATAAGAATTTGACTAGAGTTATTTGAATATTTGGGAGTTATTCGTGTTATATGTTATAGTATTTTACATTTTTTATTTACAGTTCCCTCACAAAATGTTTTTGCAGCACAGGGATTTTGGTCCCACATGTGATATGTAATTGAATATTTATGAGTTGTTCGCATTATATGTTTTGGGATTCGCCCCTTCATAATTTTGTTTGCAGCACTGGTATTTTGGTTCCATATTCATGTGCTATATATTTCACTTGGTCAGATTTGATAATGACACATACACTAAATTTGATATAATTTATAGGGGTACTGTTATACACTAGGGTGTATATACTCCTGGTCTCTGTGCTCTGCAGTTTACTGCTCTTGACTTCTGCACATTGTATATTACTGTACATACTCTACCTCTGAACACTGTACACACTGCTCCTGATCCTTGTACTTTGTAATCTATCCAATTCTGACCTCTGCACTATATATATATATGTATTTGTGTGTGTGTGTGTGTGTAAGATAATTGGTCATGGGGGGGCGCAGCTTGGCATGTTCGCCCTGGGTGCTGGTTGACTTTGTCCCGGCACTGCCCCCTGCACTGTGAGGCAAATTGCCCGCTCCACTCCCCGCTGCACTTCAAGCATTTTTATTATTAACTTTTTTACTAGTAATGGCAGTGATCTACGACATTGCGGTGGACAGGTTCGGACACTTTTGACACATATTTGGGATCATTGACATCTATACAGCGATCTGTGCTATAAAACTGCACTGATTACTGTGTAAATGTCACTGTCTGGAAAGGGGTTAAATGGGGAGGTGTTTCTAACTGGGGGGGATGGGACTGACTGGAGGAGGAGAGAGATCTCTGTTCCTAATCACTAGGAACAGCAGATCTGTCTCTCCTCCCCTGTCAGAATGGGGATCTGTCTGTTTACATTGACAGATCCCCGTTCTGGCTCTCTGTGGAGCGATCGTGGGTGGCATCGCGGCTGCCGACCAAGCACAGGTCCTTTTATACTCCAATATACATGTATAGAGCCATGACAGGTCCTCTTTATACTTCTATATACCTGTATAGAGCCATGTAAGGTCCTTATTATACTTCTATATACACGTATAATGCCATGACTGGTCCTCTTTATACTCCTACATACATGTATAGAGCCATGACAGGTCCTCTTTATACTCCTACATACATGTATAGAGCCATGACAGGTCCTCTTTATACGCCTACATACATGTATAGAGCCATGACAGGTCCTCTTTATACTCCTACATACATGTATAGAGCCATGACAGGTCCTCTTTATACTCCTACATACATGTATAGAGCCATGTAAGGTCCTTATTATACTTCTATATACACGTATAATGCCATGACAGGTCCTCTTTACACTCCTATACATGTATAGAGCCATAACAGGTCCTCTTTATACTCTTATATACATGTATAGAGCCATAACAGGTCCTCTTTACACTCTTATATACATGTATAGAGCCATGACAGGTCCACTTTAGTTATCATAATATAAAATAATGGATGTGGGGGCATTTTGGTGGGCGTGATTTTTTTTTGGGGGGGGGGGACAGCATTTCATTTTTGGTACCAGGCAGCACAATGTCTTGGGCCGACACTGCGCGTGATCTTTTTTGTCGAGAAAACCGTTTGTGTGTATGGTTTTACGACGAGAAAATTGCCGTGAATCTCGACGAGAAAATAGAGAACCTGCTCTCTATTTTCTCGTCAGGATTCCAGATTTCCTCGTCGTGTTTCTCATCGGCCTGTTTTGTGACGAGAAAGTGGTTCGTGTGTATGCTTTTACGAGTCTTCCAAAAGCGCGCATGCTCACAAGCAACTATGAGATGGGAGCGCATCTTCTGGTAAAACAAGCCTTCGTAATGGAGATAGCACATTCGTCACGCTCAAAATTTTTGCATCGTTTAAATGTTGTGCATTGAAATCTTCGTTAGAATGTGACATTAATCCAAACGAATGAACTTCTTTTGCTGCTGATATTCACACAGAGTTATGACTATTTTTTTTTAACCTTTTTCATGCTGCTCTTAAGAAGATTTATGTGTATTATATCGTGCAAGTTTTTAGGAATATTTAAAAATTAGTTATTTTTATAACTGATGTTAATTGGAATTTCGCAATGTTTTGGTAGTGATCTCCCATTGAATCTTTTAATATATATGATTTAAATGTACACACTTTTTTGGGAAACACGATTTAGTTATTTTTTTGGGGGGTTGTTATCTGTCCCTTTTTTTTGTCAGTCAAATGTATCTGCTTACTCCAAAGCTAGATTTTACATTTTTACAAATACACATAGTCAAGTATGAACTTAAAGAAAAATAACATTTATTCATGTTTGAAATAAAATAAAGAGAAGGCAGCGCTGGAGAAGCTGCTGCCATTTGTGCATCCCAGGGACCCCAGAGCACACAGCAACCCTGTGTGGACACTAAAATTGGGAGCTTGAGAAGGCCAACATTTCTGAACACAATCTGATGCTGGCCTCCCAGAGGTCAGGAACAGCAGCAGGTGATATATATGTCCCAAGTGTGTGGTACTACAACAGGCTGCCTTCTGTCCGACCACAATGAAGCAAGGCCATCACTTCCTTGTCTTCCTGGCAACCTTCCCTGCAACCTTTCCTGAAGCCTTCCCTGCAGCCTTCCTTCTTCGTTTGGCTGGAGGCTGGGCCACTGGAGGGGTACTCCTGTCAGGAGGAGGAGGAGGTGGAGGAGAAGGGGGTGGCGCAGAAGAACAAGGTGGAGGTGGAGGAGAAGGGGGTGGGGCGGAAGAACAAGGTGGAGGTGGAGGAGAAGGGGGTGGGGCGGAAGAACAAGGTGGAGGTGGAGGAGAAGGGGGTGGGGCGGAAGAAGAATGTGGAGGTGGAGGAGGAGGTTGAGGTTGGGACAGTTGTGCCACCTCACAAATGGCGGTATTGGGGGTAATTTTTTCCATCACCCCCTTGTTGAGCAAGGTGATGAGCAGGGGCTCACATAGGAGGCGTTGCTCCATGCTCATCACCTTGAACTTTGCCTCCACTAGGCCGGCAATGGCCTCTTCAGGGGATGTGGGCTCTTTGAGGGTGGCATGGGCCTCTTTAATAAGGGCCATTGCTGCCTCACTGGTGGTCCTGTCCCTCCTGCCTCTTTTGGGAAGCCGGATGGGAGGCACCTGGGATCTGGTGCTTCTCCTTTGCCCTGCCACCTCCTGGCTGCCACTGGGCCCTGCCACCTCCTGGCTGCCACTGGGCCCTGCCACCTCCTGGCTGCCACTGGGCCCTGCCACCTCCTGGCTGCCACTGGGCCCTTCCTCCTCCTGCCTGACAGTTTCCAGACCCTCCTCCTGGCTGATTTCATCCTGTGTATGAAAAAGGGACATAGTTTAATATGTTGTTTTAATCTTTGCATCAAACTTTATAAACATGATTGAAGCAATTAGAATGTAAATCCAGAAATAATTTTTTATAATTTACACCTACATCAGATTGACTATTTAGCACCCAATTAAGTGCAGACTAATGTCTCGAGATCTTGATTTCACTTGTGGAACCCAAAATATTGTATGTTTCTCGTCTTGACATATTTGTCAAACATTAATTTTATCCCAATACATTTTCATTTAATACTATACCTGGCTCCAGATGGCCAAATCAGGATCATCCAGGATGGCTGCCTCCTCTTGCTCCAGAGAAGGCTCAGGTTGGCTGCAGGGAAGTCTGGGGGGAAGAGTGGAGAGTGATGGCCTTGCCTCAATGTGGTCATCCAGAAAGGACATCTTGCTGTAGTACCACAAAATCGGGACATACACATCATCTGCTGCTGCTCCTGACCTCTGAGAAGCCAGGACCTTAGAGCGTTCAGTCCTGTAGGTGCCTCTCAAGCTCCCAATTTTAGTGTCCACTTGTTTTGCTGTGGCTGTGGGCACCTTGGTCTGCACAAATGGGAGCAGCTTCTCCAGCGCTGCTTTTCTCACCCCTCTTTTTTTATGGATGGGGTTTTTCGTCTCCCACAGAGCGGGCAGCTCCCTTACCCGGTCAATAAATTCTGCCAGGAACTCTTTGTCGCTAATAAAGACATTCATATTGTATCTGCAAGTTTAAGAAATAATATATAACTAATGTGAGGCAAACAGTCTAACCTCCTTAACTTAGTAGTCACCATATATATCCTACAACATTCTCAAAACAGTATAGGCCAACAGTTTGTACAAGTCACAAAATCACATACCTTCGTTCGCACGTCCGTCACTTGAACTCCTCTCTCCGCACACCGAACGTACTATAGTCACATGTGTGTTTGCTATATACACACCACGCATGCGTCAAAATTCGAACACGTCGCTCCGCACACTTCGCCCGCCCATGACGTTCTAACTAACATCTTTTCCCCGCCCCTTCTCTTTCGGCGCGCAGACAGATATGGCGGAGTTACAGCAGGTGTCTGATAATTCTGCAACTAACGAGGAGGAGACAAGCCCGGAGACCGAGGAAACGTCACGATCAAGGAGGAGATTCAAGGCATCGAATATGTCTTTGGCGGAGATGGTGGACATCTTGCTCAAGGCTGATTATGACGCAAAGCATGGGCCGTATAGCAAACCAAATAGAAGGAAGGCCAAATTCCTCACTAAAGTCGTGAAGAGTCTGAAGACGAATTTCGGGGTGAAACGCTCAAATGAGCAGCTCAGAAAGAGGTGGTCAGACCTCAAACTGAGGGAGCCAGAGCAGTTAAGGAGCATTAAGAGAATGCTCGCTAAAAGTAAGTAAAATGTACACTTTTATGCTATTAATCCTTTTCTAAACTGACATGTTGCTATTTTTTTTTGTTTTTCTTATTGGACTCCCTTCCAAAATGTTATATTTTGAACTTGGTTGGGCACAGTAATCGTTCGTTACGTTACAGACACTTCATTCGGCCACTATCCGCTGTTTTGGATTAGTTTACAGCCACAAAAGTAATTAGACATCTGCCATTTTTACGCAAATTTGGGGCACAAAGTTTTAGGCTAGATGATGTGTTTGTAAAGAGAATGAAATGCAAACTGTAAACTGTGTAAAGGAGAGGACACTCAGCAGCTGCTTCCACATCTGTACTTTGGAGCACTATAGTGTGGGCCACCAGACCCGCCTTTTTTGGGTGTCCCACACAGGTGCTTCAGAGAATTTTTGTGTTGCCTACATGTCTAAAAAATGACAGACAAAGGTGAATACTAAGCATATTCTTGGTCAGAAATAATGCATTCATCTTTAACTTCCGCCCAAACACACACTTGTACCCCACTTCCAAGCAATTTAGCCTGTTTTTTGGTTTTACATAGAGAATTTCTGTGTGATAACTCTACCTTTTTTTTGATTCTCATAGGGGAGAGAAGACTGGGAGGAGAACACTCCAGGGAGCACAAGAACCCCACAGCTTCACAACAACCCCAAACTACCAAAGACCCACAAACGAAGGATGTAGAGGAAGTTGAGGTGGAGGAAGGAGAAGTGCAGGAAGGAGAGGTGGATGACGTTGTGGAACTGGTCACCACAACAGGTCAGTATCTGTCACCACAGCTTCAGGTAAGAGAGGTAGGCCTGCAGAGTTATAATACCTTTTTATTTTGTTTTTAGGGGATTTGAATGTTGGGGTGAAGGATAGTACAGGTTTCTCTGCTGACAGTGCCCTCCGCCTCATCCAGCAAGTGATGGAATGTAGCACGGAACTGGACAAAATTAAAGAAAGAATACATGTGATGGATCAAACATTTAAAGACATTCTCGATGTTTTGGGGAGAATTCAATAAGGCATCCCAACCCCCTTTTTTCTCATGTTTGTTCTTCAACTTTTAAAAAACTTTTTGACAATCAAACCAGCCAAAAATTGAATCTGCACACAGTGTGTCAACATGTGCTATCTGCCATCAGGGGATATCCATGTACGTCTTTTGGGGGTGCAACCCCTTCCTCGTATCTAAAGTAGGTGAACTGAGGAAGGGGTTGCACCCCCAAAACACGTCCATTGATCACCCCTGATGGCAGATAGCACATGTTGACAATAGGGATCAGGAGTCTAGAATCCCTATAGGAAAATATTCCCAATTGTGTGCATATTCAATTTTTGGCTGGGCAAGGGGTGGCAGGACCACATATTAGGACGGGCACATAGAGACATATAGTTTGTGTAAGTGAATGTCTCAGATTGCTCCGAGGTATCCAATTTTGTAATTTTTGGAATGCAACTGTTGTTTTTGTATTTTCCTAAGAAAACAATTGCCGGTTTGTGGCCAGGCAAACAAAAAATGTAAAAATAAAAAAAAAAAGGTGTGTGAATTTGCACATAGTAAAAGATTTGAACACAAACAACGTGTAGCTTCTTTTTCTAATATGCTCTAACCTTATTTGGTATATTTTTTAAGGTTACATAGTGAAATGGTTGGTATTTACTAAAGGAAAATACACTTGGCACTACAAATGCACTAAGACAAACTAGGAGACAGGAAACCAAGAAAAGGTAGAAGTTTAAACAAGATTTTTATTTGGATCGTTAGACAGCAATCTTTAGACATAGCCTGGCATAGGAATTGCCCCCCTACCCGTGAAATAGTCCATGTATTTGTCCCGAACCTCACGGGCATTTTGGGGGGGCAAGCCAGCACGGGCAGATTCCAGGCCCGGCAGGGGATTATCAGGGGAAAGTCCAGCCTCTGGCAAAACTGAGGCCATATATGAATTTGATTTGCGGCAAAGAAAATTGTGTAGCACACAGCAGCATAACACTACATAGTTTATTTTGTAGTCCGCCAAGTGGATGGGAGTCCTAAAAAGGCGGAACCGGCTGGCCATTATGCCGAAGGCATTTTCAATGACTCTTCGGCCCCTGGCCAGCCGGTAATTGAAAACCCTCTTCTCTGGGGTCAGGGTCCTCTGAGGAAATGGCCTCATAAGATGTGGTCCGAACCCGAAGGCTTCATCAGCCAAAAAAACAAAGGGGAGTCCTTCAATATTCCCTGCATCCGGTGGCAATGCAAGGTCGTCACTCTGGAGACGGAGGGCAAACTCCGTCTGGATGAAGGATCCCCCATCGGACATCCGGCCATTCTTCCCTACATCAACATAGAGGAATTCATACCGTGCTGACACCACCGCCATCAGCACGATGCTATGAAACCCCTTGTAGTTGTAGTAGTAGGACCCAGAACGGGGTGGCGGCACGATGCGGACGTGCTTCCCGTCTATAGCACCACCGCAGTTGGGGAAGTATCACCGCGTGGCAAACTCCGATGCCACAGTCTGCCATTCCTGTGGCGTGGAAGGAAGCTGTGGAGTCAAACAAGATGGAAAAATATTAGAATACACAAATCAAACATTACAAGTATATTCTAAGAAAATACATTATAGGCCAACATCAAGCAAAGTCTACGTTTATTAAGGTGTTTTAAATAAGTATAATGGAAGGCTCATGTATCATATTCATCACCCCCTATGATGGTCCATTAATACATTATAATGGGGAGGGGGGGGGAGATGTGTTTGGCCACAGGATAGCATTGCAGTGGCGGTGCGTCCAGAGTGGGCGCTGGAGCACTGCCCCCTCTCTCCTGTGCCCGTCACTCAGAACAATACATAGGTTTATGCCTTGCATTAACCTATGTATTGTCTATGCCGCCCACTATTCAGGTGGATGGCCCCCTGTTAAGCGACCGACATATGAAGAACTGTGGCATTTATGGGCTTAAAATTGCATATCAGAAACAGTAAGGAAAATTGTCTTGCACATTACAGCCTGAGGGATGTAATTGGCTGCAGAAAAGTTAAATAGGGGACGCAGGGGGGGGGGGCATTCCTTGGGTAAACACTGACAGGCTGCTCTGCCAATCATGTTCACCAAGTCTGTTTAATGGTAACATGATTGGCTGATGCAACATCAAGGGAAGGAGAAGACATCAAGGACAGAAGAAGAATGGCGCTGACCACAAGAAGGTAAGTGCAGGGCTGGGGGGGAACTGGCTGCATTGGAGGGGACAAAATGGCTGCATTAGAGGGAACAAAATGGCTGCATTGGAGGGGACAAAATGGCTGCATTGGAGGGAACAAATGGGGGTGTTTAATAGGCACCAGAGCAAAAAAGGAGGAAGTTTATTTCCTAAATTGGGGTTTGAACCCCCAAACATTTGGAGCAACAGGCGCCCCTGCTGGAAAGGTTAGTGAAGGAAAATATGCATGGAGGAGAAAAAAGGGGCAATCTAAAGCTTCAGGCATACATGAGGACAAAGGGGACATTCTCAGCATATTACAATCATGGTAATTAGGGAAGGATGAAAGAAATACAATACATTAGCATACATGAAATACATGGAATGTGATGTTAAAGGAGAAAACTTACCCTAATATAGTCCTCCTGCAGGACTTATATAATGGCAGAACAGGTGTCTGGGATTATGAGGCCCAGAGCCTGGGGGGAGATGCCTGTCGTGAACTTCAAGTCCTGCAGATTTCTCCCTGTCGCCAGGTACCTTAAGGTGGCGATGAGCCTCTGCTCAGCACTGATGGCTTCCCGCATAACGGTGTCCTTCCTGGTAATATAGGGGGACACCAAAGCCAACAGTTCCTGAAAAACGGGGTCAGACATCCTCAGAAAATTCCTGTAGTCCTCAGGATTATTCTCGACGATCTCCCGCAGCAGAGGCATGTGGCAGAATTGGTCCCGCTGGAGCAACCAATTCTTGGTCCATGAACTCCTCCTCACACCATTCATGGACTGGTCTTGGTCCAAAACAAGCAGACCAACACCAAGCGCACGCACAGCACGAACTCGACGACGAGAACGTCCAGGCGACATGGCTAGGAAACGGTCGTCTGATCAGAACGTACAGAACAGAACGCACTTTAGAACAGCAAGGCCTATGAATAACGAACTGAAAAACAGAAACGAACAGGCAAGAACGCACTGCAAAACAGATACGACCTGCCTAGACACCCTGAAAGTCAAGATACGAACCCACAAGCACAAACTGAACCGCAGAAAACGATCTGAAAAGTACGAAGACTGAAAAGCGCGAATCGTCTCTTCCCAAACTTTTACTTCACACGCGGTAACACGAGATCAGCAAAAGCAGCCCAAGGGATGGACGTGACCGCGGAGAACAACGAGGAAATTGGGAAATGTCAGTGTGTACGCATGGAAAGCTTGACGAGAAAATCGACAAGCTTAACAAGAATCTCGTCGAAAAAAACGACGTGTTTTTTACGACGAGAAACTCGGTCGTGTGTACGAGGCTTTAGAGACATCTCCTCCTCCTTGCTGCAGTACACCAGAAGGATTGAAGACTTGGATGTCGGTGGATTCCTGTTCCTAGACGAATCGGCGGAGGAAACGGACTTGGACTTGTCCGGGTGGTGAGAGCTGTTTAAAGACAGATACTTTATCTTTACTATTCGTTGGGATTACAAAGTTGTTCTTCAAGTGCACCACCAAAAGATTGCTAGCGAATATTGTTTCACTGAACTTCCATTTAGATCAGTCAGGCCTGACTGCATAGGTAGACATTGCTGAGTGTTAGTCTACCCATGAGGGGAAGTAGCTGTAAAAGGGCAGCACTAGAGTTGCATAGCAATACCTAATTATTCTGATTACTCTGTTTATCTTTATTACTGTTTATTGCAGGGATCTGCAACTTGTTATACTGTTGTTTATTACTTGCCCATTAGCCTCAGTAAAATATCTGGGTCTAGTACATTGGTGTCAGTTTCACTTACTTTAATAGAAGTTTTAACGTATATCACTGTGTGTGTTTGCCATAGGACTGCGTCACCTAGAGTTGCGGTCACTCGGTCCTATCTCCCCTTACTAGCTGTGCCACGGGAGGTAGAGCCGATTGCCAGGGGTTGACAGCGGTGCACTACAGGGCCCAAAACAAAACCAGCGGCTCTCTTAACTGGGGGTAGCGCTACATAAAAAAAAGGGGGGTTTTCATTCGGGGCCCTGGGGACCTCTGGGCCCCTTACAAAAAAAAAAAAAAAGGGGGGTTGCCATCCGGGCCCCTTACAGGTATACTGCCTGTACCCCCCTGATGGCGGTCCTGCTTCTATTGGCCACCTCTGGAAATTTGTGGTTAAATGCAACAAGAAAACAATAGAGGAATAGGGGTACAGGGGATATTGAGAAGAGTCACAAGACTCTTAACAGTTTAGAAAATATGAAATCATCTTTCCTTTCTCTTGTTTGCAGCTCTGCACAGATGAAAAGTATCTCTGCCTATAAAGCAGACTGCGTGATGTTTCCAATAGCGCATACTAGTATAGCCACCCTGTCCTAAACGGGTGGCTAATAAAATGTAAAAAAAGAAAAAAGTGAGCGCTGTGAATTTGTTTAGCAGCTGGCACACAAAAGGTAAACATACAACCTTCAAATGATCATAAAATAATAAAAGACGTGCAGCGCTTCCTGTGATATTGTAAATCAATAAATAACAATCATATAATGTAAATAAAGTCCCAAAATATGAATCTGTTACTTGACTTCACCAAATCTTCAGTGTAACTCGAAAAATATTCCAACGATGAGTCTAACCACTCACCAGAAAGTGGAAAAACTCCAGCATAAGATAAACATCACCCAATGTGCCTGGGAACTATTCGTCACACGTGAACCTCCACCAATCTGTACACTCACCAGATAATAAATGATAATGCGCCTATCCTGAAGCGGAGAGACATCTCGTCCTGGTATATTGGTAGGATGGTGGTCCCCGATAGGATTAGGCATTGGCCTCTCGTAGGGTGGAGACCATCAACTAGCAGTTGTTCCAAAAAAATTTAAGCAGGCTGGGGCTGCAAAACAAACTGAAAAAAAACATCAATTGCCGCCACTGTGCCCATTAAACGCAGCCACTGTGCCCAAACGCCACCAGTTTGCCCCCTCAAATGCAGCCAGTTTCCCCCCAAATACAGCCAGTTTCCCCCCAAATACAGCCAGGTTCCCCCCAAATACAGCCAGTTTCCCCCCAAATACAGCCAGTTTGTCCCCCCCAAATACAGCTAGTTTGTCCCCAAATACAGTCAGTTTGTCCCCACATACAGCCAGTTTGTCCCCATATACAGCCAGTTTGTCCCCAAATACAGCCAGTTTGTCCCCAAATGCAGCCAGTTTGTCCCCAAATGCAGCCAGTTTGTCCCCATATACAGCCTCCACAAATACATCCAGTTTGTCCCCATATACAGCCAGTTTGTCCCCAAATGCAGCCAGTTTGTCCCCATATACAGCCAGTGTGTCCCCAAATACAGCCAGTTTGCCCCCAAATGCAGCCAGTTTGTCCCCAAATGCAGCCAGATGGTCCCCATATACAGCCAGTTTCCCCCCAGCCCTGCACTTACCTTCCTCGGGTCAGCGTCGTCCTTCTTCCATCCTCGATGTCTTCTCCCGCCCTCGATGTCGCTTCAGCCAATCAGGTTACCGGTAACCAAACCCGGTGAACCTGATTGGCTGAAACGCCTGTCAGTGTTAACTAGGGAACGCACCCCCGTGTGTCCTCTAGTTAACTATTTGGAAGCCGATTACAGCCCTCAGGCTGTAATCGGGAACCCTATCAGAGCCGCTGGCTCTGATAGGCACTTCCAAACACCAACCAGCCGCTGTTATTCAGATGGCCGGCGCTCAACAGGGGGCCGGCCATCTGAATAGTGGGCGGCAGCAGCTGCGACAATACATAGGTTCGTGCAATGCATGAACCTATGTATTGTTGTGAGTGACAGGCGCAGGAGCGAGAGGGGGCGGCGCTCCTGCGCCCACTATGGACGCACCGCCACTGGCCAGTAGGTGTCTCTAGTACCTCTGGTAACAGAGCACGCTGTCATTGAGCCATGCAGGACATCCATAGATTATAATGTAAAAGTATTTGTTATGCAATTTCTCCTTTTGGCCACAAGATGGAGATATGGAGATGCTGACCTTTCCATCCTGAACATGTAGAGACACAGATCACACTGAGAAGTGAAACATTTTCAGGAAGTGCTACCCGGGACACAGAGGAGACAGGGTGGACTGTGGAGTACAGTGGTAAGAGGACTGTGCTGGAGGACGCGATCCATGAGGGACAACCATGCTGCCCAGCAGTATCCCAGAGGGATAGACAGGCTGCTATTGTGTGCGAGCCTGCTCTGAGGAAAGGAGACCTCGCTGTCCAAAGCCACCAGAGAGAGAGAGTGAGAGACTGAGCCACTGCCAGGATACAGACATGCTACACCGCAGACCGGAGTTGCCTGGGATAACCGAGAATGAGTGATCGTTAATGCCGGAGGTATCACTGCTGCAGTTTCACTGGGTCTGGTGAAGGGGCCTTCCGGCTATTATCCACTACTGCTCCCAGGGACTGAACCATTAGGAACTGCCCACCCTGTTATTCTTTTTTTTTGTGTTACAAACTTTTTTATTGGGAACAAAATAATGGTACAAAACATTATATCATGAAATTAGAAAAATATAGTATATGTAAGTCATCATAATTGGGTACAAATTAATGGTACAAAACGTTGTATCCTAAATCTAGAGAGATACAGTATTCACGAGTTATCTTTGTTATGTATTAGGACAAAATAAAAATCTTGGATAAACAGATTTTTTTTATGATTAATACAAGAGGTTAACAAATAATCAAGTAGTAATATAGAATATGGAATTATATATTTTACTAATTGATTATGGTTGAAGAAAGGGTTTTTAACCGGGATTTAAGAGGTGTTCTGAGTGCGTAAACCAAGGATTTCATTTATTTTCAAGTAAATGTGTGGTGTTGTATAAAGTATGTGTAGCACTTACCCCCATTTAAGGGACCGGCTAGTTTTTGTTGGGTCTTGCGAACTACCTCCTAGGCTTCCGTTGTCAGGGTATAGAAAGAAAGTCAACAAAAAGGCCAATGTCCACACAAATGTAAAACCCAAACAGTCAGGCTTTATTTACTTTTGCTGAGGGAAACTTGAGAGGAAAGTCAGATATGAGAGAAGAACAGGGGAAGGTTCAGGTACGCAGCACTAAAGTTGCAATCGTCGCCACTCAAGCCTGAGTGGATATTGTTCACCCGTATAGTCCCGTTTAGTGGTCCTAGCAGCCGGGATGAAGCACGAACCAATCCTATCTTTTAGAAAGTAGGGATACGATCAGGAATCCTCTGCCACAGAATTATTAAAAGTCCCAAACCTCCCAGCCAAGCAATAGTAAGAGAACCTTTATGCCGGATTGGCGTATTGCAGGGCTTGTAATAATGGATCCCTCCTTAGGTAAGCTCCAGGCCTCCTCCCGAGACAGCAGTACCGTCGCTAGTCTCCTCTGGGACAGATCCTCCCCTGGTCTCCTTTCCCAAGCGTGGGCTTCCCGCAGGTGGGTAGCCTGAGATCCATTCCTGAGGTGTAGGCCCCAGCCAGTAAAGCTGGGCCTAACAGGTAGCAATGTAGCCTCGGGCTGAAGGTGCCCGGGGCCAGAACACACACGCACCCCGTGCCATACGGGCCACGAGGCGCACACACCAACGGGTGGGCTCCCAGGACGGAACCCCAGAACGGACCCCAATTAATGGCGTCTGCTCCTTATGTACCCTCTCCCAGCATGCACAGAGGGTAGACCACGCCCATTGCACAAAATTTGTGCATGCACCCCGTGCATGTATAGTGCGGGCGCTAACCACTGCGTGATAAATTAAATAACACCTGTGAACATATGATACAAATACCTGTATATACAAATAAACGGAAGTGTAACACCAACTCAAAAAGTGCAATCAGGTTCTGCTCACTGCAGCTCTCCTCATAGAGCTCAGTTAGACTGAAATACACCTAAGTAAATTAACACACCCACTGATGTGTGTCAAAAATAAATTGTGACAATGTCCATAAATGTCCTCATTCAATGTCCATATGAATAATAAACAATATTAATTCCAAATGTTCATGATATTCAATGATGCAATGAAGCTTTGGTAAACTTGTTTCAAACCAGAAGTGAACTTGTAGTGACAGCCTTCACCAAAACTTAATGTGTTACACCCAATAGTGCTAAAGGGAGATTGGCCGCTTACCAGATCATGTTGACTCATTTAATTAAAAAGGAGTCAGTAGCGCTTGTTGCAAGTACCACTTGCTAATATGGATAGAGATGTCATATGTGGAACTGAGAATCCCTTCCTCCTAGAGACTCAGGTGTGGATATGCGGAACATATAGGAGAGAAACCAGCAATAGTGTAATACCGTTTAATAAAATATATAAATAAAAGTGGACAGACAAATGCCCCCTTACCTGATACAGTGCCACAGACCCGGCACTGAGGCTGGATAGCTTTGAACAAGCGGGGCGTAATGGATCCGATTGGGAGAACGATCCGGCATGCGTTCCACCTTCCACAGGGAGAGGGCCAGCGGGACCGGAAGTAGCGTCATAGCGTAGCCTAGCGTCGCCTCGACAGCTGTTTCGTGTTGCACGTCATCAGGAAGCGTGTAGCCTCGGGCTGAAGGTGCCCGGGGCCAGAACACACACGCACCCCGTACCATGGGGGCCACGAGGCGCGCACACCAACGGGTGGGCTCCCAGGACGGAACCCCAGAACGGACCCCAATTAATGGCGTCTGCTCCTAATGTACCCTCTCCCAGCATGCACAGAGGGTAGACCACGCCCATTGCACGGCTGCCGAGAAAGGACACCCGAGGTGTTGTGATACCCCCTGTAGTTCAACCTATGCCGGTGGTGACAGTGCCACCTACAGGCGAACAGGGAACACTACTGCCAGGCAGCATCACACCCAGAGCAGAAGCAAATTTAGAACAATAACAGGTCTGAGCCCAACTACTGGCTCAGACCACCCTTAAATTTCAAACATAGCGCCCACAAATATTGGGGAGGGCGCTACATATGGAATTTCTTTTCCATGAGATAAATGTTATTGATTCTAGTTATTAGTTGGTTCATTGGTAGCGATGAGGATTTCCAGTGGTATGCTATAAGCTGGAAAGATAAGATGGAAATATTTGTGGATTAATCTTAAGTGATGGGTAGATAAACCTGTGATTGGGGTGAATAACAGACAGTTGGGGAAGGTAAGTTTTATGTTGTCTGAAATTTTGGAGGAAAACTTTTCAAGTTGCCCCACCCTGTTATTCTTGAGTCTTAACACTGCCTGCAGGCCTTATTCACGACCGTAAAGAGCTACAACTATTAGCCAGTGAAGATCTAGGATGAAAGACTGCCCCAAGGTACACATATATACAAATATATATAGCTTTACCTTTATTACCTTACAACCAATTTATTTGTCCTGGGACTTTAAATGAGGCACAGCACATGAGACCAATGAATAACTTGTTTTCAACAATCTTGTTTAATAAATGAATATTACATACAAAACAAGATAAAATGATAACAAGCTGATTTGTAGTGAGTCCATATTATTGCATTTTATACATTGAATCCATATGGTTGCATTTTATACATAATTAAATATACTGTTGTTGACCATATACAATCCAACTGTCAATACATGATTGAAACAAAGATTGTATCCATAAACTCGACGCGTTTTGTGACTTTGTTCACTCTTCAGGAGTAGATGCATGTATAGTATCTGTAAGATAGAACATCAGGCATGTAACATACTTAATGGTATCTCGTATTACATAGAATAATACCAACCTCAAAAAACACCTGAGGGACTCTGATAATTACAAATCAGCTAAGAATAAATATGACAATATTTCCAAATGGTGACTGTCAAGGGGAGTCTCACTCGGGAGCTGTGGAAGTATGACTTGGCGAGAATCCAAGGGGACAGACAGAAAGCATTAATCATAGGTAGGCACTCCATGATGGTACCCAAAGTAGTTGCTATAAAAAGATGTTGAATATGCATTGCAGTGATAAATAAATAATAAAATCCAAATGGATAATGAGCAACACAAATAATGATGTGCAATGTTGGCTGCAATATAAACAGTGAATAGGGCAGTGTGTGAAAAGTGCAGAGAGCTGCACTTGGTGGTATAGGGAAGGGCAGCCAAGCCTGTCTGTGTTTTTCTTGGGTTAGGCAGAAATCCAGGGAGAGCTGGGTGACTCACAGTCAGCATCACTGAGACCTCCCCCTATTTCTAGAATGTGCTGGAACCTTCTAGAAAGATGGGAGTGGAAGTAAGGGGGAGCTGCCTGGAGTATTCTGAGGGCCCTGACCAATCCCCAACTTGGGTTGGCAGGGGGCAGGCCCCCTCAAATACTCTGGGGTCAGCCCAGCTAAGGAGAGTTCGGGTGGAAGCTGGAGATAGAGTGTTAGGCTGTCATGGCCCTGGAGGGAGCTCCCCAGTCTAGAGGGGGAGACCTTGGACCTGGGCTCGGTTGCGGACAGGACCTTCCCAAAACTATGGAGGTGTCCTGGCCAGGAGGCACTGGGAGCAAGGAGAGGACAGCGGGAGAACAGTCCTGCGCAAGTCTCTAGGAGCAACAGGAACAGCCAAGAGGGCTGGTGAGTGACATGCAATCAAGAGGACTGGGAGGCATGCCTGAGAGGACTGGGATGGAGCAGTCTGGGATGGGTGCAGAGCCAGTCAGGAGGACTGTGGTGGCACGGGCAGTGGAAAGGGGCAGCTGCAGCCAGGAGGGCTGGCAGTGCCTGAAGATGTGGTACTGGGAGCAGTAGCCACATGTAGGCCAGCTATCACCAAGGACTTCTATTCTGCAACACCATAGGGGCCCACGGTCCCTGCCTGCAAAGGGCATTCCATCAGACCCAGCTGAGATTGTGCTGGGCCTGAAACCTGTGCTAGCTGGTTTGGGAGTGATAGTCTGCAAGCAAGTGTATGTGCTGGAGGTTAAGGGGAGAGAGTCTGTATATACCGGAATGTTTATAGTTAAGTCCCTACCAAGTTTTCTTCAATCAAGTGGGCATCCCATGTGTATGTATCTATTTATAAACAAAAAAAAAAACAAAAGTGCAAGGACTGCTTCTTGACTCGGTGTGTCTTGAAATTCGTGTGCCTGGCTATGCAGGTTGGGAGATAAACCACATTCACCAGTGGCCCCTGTGGGGGTAGCGCTACATATAAATAACTGGGTGCTCTAGGCCACACTCTATCTTGTTATACCTTTATTACCTGGGAATAGCTTCACTTTGTTTAGCAGGCTGTACTCAAATATACCCGTTGTGGGTTAAAACTCTGTTTACACTGTCATTTATGCAAATTTTTATCAATAGATTAAGAACGTTTACCACTAAACAGGTGTGTGTGTTAATTTGTTGCCAATATCCTACAGTCAGGTGAAAGGTACAGTACCCTTGTGTTGCTACTTGTGCTTGTAGTGATTCATTCAATCAGGTGTGTTAGAGGTGCTGAGGTCTATCTTGGAGTCGAGGCACAGAACAGGGAACCCAAAATTACCAAGCGGCTCTTTCGGGGTTGGCGCTACATGAGTATTTATGTTTCTCTAGCCAACCAGTAAAAGGTTCCTAGCAACTGGTGCTTGCTGGGGAGAGCATAAATATTTGGAGTGGACCTTGTTTTCTCCCTCTTCCCCCATGCTGATGCCTAGCGAGGTGCTGCTGATTGATCTGACTTGCAAGGCCCATATCCTGTGTCAAGCACAGCTTGTGCTCTGTGCTGGGAGTTAGGCCAGAAGTGGTCCTCAGAAGCTGTTTTGCCTGGCCAAGGAGGAAGCTGAACCATGATTGAGACCCAGGAGGAGGAGGACCTTGCTGGAGGAGGACCTTGCTGGAGGAAGGAGCCTGGAAGAGGCTGATTTTCTTGCAAGGGCCTGTGGACTCTTTTGGGAGGATGACTGGAGGTCTGGAAAGATGCACAGAGGTATGGAAACAAGTACAGAGAAAGAAGTCTACTAACCGGAAGTAGGGTTGCCACATAGGGTTGCCACCTGTCCAGGATTCACCCGGACAGTTCGGGTTTGGAATCATGCGTCCAGGTTTCAGACAGCCTGAAACCCGGACACATTATTTAGACTGGACTATGGCTTCCCAGCAGGGTAGCTGGCTGCAGTTGTCTAAGCTAAAAGTGTCTGTTACACTCTTTCACACTGCCCAAAGCCAGCACTAACACCCCCCCCCCCTCACACACACACACAGACACACACACAGACGGGAGAGGAAAGAGAGTTAAATTTGCACCTCTTCCCCCCACCCCTACCCCTCTGTGTCTGCCCACACTCCAATCCCCAGGACTGTGCCTCAGAAAAGGAAAATGGGGGCTGGAAATTTGAAGTCCAGCAGCCTCAGATAGATCTGGATGAGAGGTGCTGACTGCCAAGGGGTGAGTGAGCTCACCATCCATCCCCCTTCTCTCTCCTGCCTCTGAGTAAATACACTAAGGCAAATCGGGGATTCTCAGAGCACCCTTTACATCAGAGTTCCCCTTTACATCAGAGGCCACAGTGTTTCCCCCTTCTGCGTACATCAGAGTTCTCAGTGTTTCCCCTTAAATCAGGGTTCCCAGAGTATCCCTTATGTTAGAGTCCACAGAGTTCTCCCATACATCAGAGTCTGCAGAGACCCCCCTTACAGTGAAAGGGAACTCTGCGAGTTCAGATGTAAAAGGGGAACTTTGTGGACTCTGATGTAAAGGGGAACTCTTGTTATTAACTTCATATGATTAGAAATGTTATTTAATAGCAAAATATATGTATAGTTTATACTATTAAAAAAAATGCTGTGTGCCGCTAAATTGTTCGGGTTTGATATGAAGAAAAGGTGGCAACCCTAGCCAGAAGTGCTGTCTATAACAGTGCTACCGGTCTCGCCTTAAAGGCCCTTTACATTGTACAAGCTGGATGTGGATCTAGAAGTCTGTAAGTGTTGCTTGGGTTATCTGCAGCCCTTATCTCTCTAGCACCCCTGCCCTGGGTTGGCTAAATTTTGTATATAGCTCTACTGTAGCTAGATGAACTGCAATTCATTTTCAGGTCTGCCCAGGCTTTCCTTAAAGTGGAAGTAAACCCTTTTTTGGTACCTACAGGTAAGCCTATAATAAAGCTTACCTGTAGGTACAGTGAATACCTCCAAAACCTACACGGTTTATGAGATATTCACACTGCATGCAGCTGGTGACGTCACCCGCATATGCGCTCTGAAGGGATGGTATACTTTTGCCGTCCCTTCAGAGATCCGTGGCGCGCTCCAAGGCTCGAACGTGCATGACTGAGAGTGACGTCATCGCGGCGCGGTCAATCAGACGGCTGGAGGACACAAACCCAGAAAGGAGACCAGGTGAAGATGGAATGTCATTTGAGACAGCGTGGCACTGGAGGGCTTTGCTCTAAGGTAAGTATGCATACTAGCACATTATGCCTCTACCTTGCAGGTTTTTAAAAAATTGGTGCGGTTTACTACCGCTTTAAATCTGGTGGCTGATTGCTTCTGTCTGCTTCTAGAAGAATATTTCAGAAATATAGTGAGAGGATCAATCACTGTGGTTAGGAATAGTTATCTGACCCTTGCCAATTCCTGGACATCTAACACAGAAGGAGTGGCTGGGAAGAAGATAAATATTGGGAGGATCTGATCAGTTTCTCTTTCCCCTGGGGCTTACCCCCTGGGAGGAAGCATGTGTGTGAGTTCCACAGAATCTACTACTACTAGGTCTCAGCAGATACTATGCACTGAGAGCCTATGGGAAATTTCTCTGAAGGAAACTTGTCTCTGCAAGCTGGGCTTGAGAGGGAAACATTTCACTGAAAAACAGAAGCTGCCCCTGGACATTGTGAGTAAGACCTTTTGCCTGAAGTTCTAAGTAGGGAAGTACTTCTTAATGGTAGATGCCAGAAGTTACTGACTGTGACTGCTCACATAAAGTTACAGATTTGCTGGCTGTAGCATACCTCCCAACCCGCACGGATTCTGCAGGTTTTTCCCGCAGTGACACCATTTTCCCGCAGTCCCGCGATACCTTCTGTATTCCCGCACAACCACAGCAGGACACAGGAGGCAGAGGAAGGAGGAGGAGGAGGTAAGTTCTGACGGACGTCCCTGTTGTGTGTTTAGGTGTTTAGTGAAGTCCGCCCCCCCCTAGTCGCGCCACCTCCCCCTGCTCATTAACGAATAACTATGCAGTTCATGTAAAAAAAAACGCCCCCCCCCCCCCGCTCAACAACTTTAATGCTGGGGTAAAAAATCTGAATGAATGTCCCGCAGAGGACATTTTAACATTTTAAAAGTTGGGAGGTATGGCTGTAGGGTTTCCACCTCACCCCTTTAAAACCAAACACATATTAATTACACAGGTTCTGTGGCGGATTAAGATGGTAACTAAACTCGCTTGGTGCCTTATCTGCCTTAAATTAGCCTCAGAACCTGTGTAATAAAGGGATGGGGTGGCAACCATAGCTGGCTCTCCCCTCTTCTATCATCATTATTTTTGAGGCTTCTACTACAGGGTCTAATACTGCTGAAACAAGATATTTAGGAAGCTGTCATTCAAGATTTGTAACTGCATTGGGTATCCTGCACCCTTCAAGACCTGCAATGAATTTTAAAAAGACCTCTAGACTGGAGCCTGAATTTGTTGGTGTGCTTCTGGGACCAGGGTATCATGAAATCCTAATTAGGGATGAGGGTTGGGTTCGTTGCTATCATGGATTGGTGGCATATCCTCAGGACCAAAGTTGTGGTTCACAACAGCCATATTGTAAGTGTCTGTTGGATCGCTTGGGGAGAGCTGTCAGCTCTGGGTAGGCAGACATACTTTATTTTATTTTTTTACATTTTCTTAAAGAGGTTGTAAATGTAAATTTATTTTTTTAAAATAACAAACATGCCTATAATTATCTGCTCTGTGCAATGGTTTTGCACAGAGCAGCCCCCATCCTCTTCTTCTCGGGTCCCCCGCCACCGCTTCACAAACAGCCTTTGGAATACAGAGTAAAAATAAATAAACAATATTAATAAACTGTTTTAAATTGTCACAGGCACAGGCTGTGTCACGCCCCTCCACCCTGTGTCTTACAATAAGAGGGAGGTGATTCCTCCATCAATCTACATGTATTATCCCACTTCCATTGTGTTTAGCTGGTTAGTGGGCATGGAATAGGAAGGAGGGAGTGGGCTGCCATTTACCACTGTGCATGCATACAGTGCCTTGACAAAGTATTCATACCCCTTGAAATTTTCCACATTTTGTCATGTTACAACCAAAAACGTAAATGTATTCCTCGGGCCTTTCCGGCTGTTTCCGAACGCCCCAGACCGGCGCCATTCGGCTCTGGCGCCCCCCCACCTCAGGCCAAAAGCGGTACTGTACCCGCTTTGGCCTGAATCCTGCTCGTTTTGTGAAACAACACTCACAAACCGAGTTAGGATTTTAGCAAATACAGTGCTCGTATTGCGAAACGTTTGTTAACCGCGTTACTCGCAATCCGAGGTTCCACTGTACAGGGCAATCTTAGAAGAAAACATGTTAGAGTCTGCAAAAGACTTGAGACTGGGGCGGAGGTTCACCTTCCAGCAGGACAACGACCCTAAACATACAGCCAGAGCTACAATGGAATGGTTTAGATCAAAGCAAATTCATGTGTTAGAATGGCCTAGACAAAGTCCAGACCTAAATCCAATTGAGAATCTGTGGCAAGACTTGAAAATTGCTGTTCACAGATGCTCTCCATCCAATCTGACAGAGCTTGAGCTATTTTGCAAAGAAGAATGGGCAAAAATGTCACTCTCTGGATGTGCAAAGCTGGTAGAGACAACCCCAAAAAGACTTGCAGCTGTAATTGCAGCGAAAGGTGGTTCTACAAAGTATTGACTCGGGGGGGGGGGGGCTCGGGGGCTGAATACAAATGCACACCACACTTTTCAGATATTTATTTGTAAAAAAAATTGAAAACAATTTATCATTTTCCTTCCACTTCACAATTATGTGCCACTTTGTGTTGGTCTATCACTTAAAATCCCAATAAAATACATTTAGGTTTTTGTTTGTAACATGACAAAATGTAGAAAATTTCAAGGGGTATGAATACTTTTTGAAGGTCCTGTATACCCACATGTGTGACTTTATAGTCACATGGCCTGCTCAGATGGATAGGGAGGAAATGGACGGCACAGAAACTCACTGAAAACTGAGCATGTGTAGAGCTGCCAACACTGCTCTGAAAAATCCTGAGCCTAATTGGGGATGTGGACAGAACAGAAGGGGGAGATAGAAAACAGCAGGATCAAGCTGTTTTTTGCAGAATACAGAAAACGAATCTCATGCCGCGTACACACAATCGTTTTTAATGACGAGAAAAATTACATTTTTTAACCACTTAAGCCTCGGACCATTTGGTAGCTAAAGGACCAGAGGTGAATTCAGAATTTTGCACTGCGCTGCTTTAACTGTAAATTGTGCGGACATGCAATGTTGTACCCAAACGAAATTTGCGTCCTTTTCTTCCCACAAATAGAGCTTTCTTTTAATGGTATTTGATTGCCTCTGCGATTTTTATTTTTTGCGATATAAACGGAAAAAGACCGAAAATTTTGAAAAAAAATGATATTTTCTACATTTTGTTATAAGAAAAATCAAATAAACTCAATTGTAGTCATACATTTAGGCCAAAATGTATTCAGCCACATGTTTTTAGTAAAAAAAATGTCAATAAGCGTATATTTATTGGTTTGCGCAAAAGTTATAGAGTTTACAAACTAGGGTACATTTTCTGAAATTTACACAGCTTTAAATTTATGACTGCCTATCTCATTTCTTGAGGTGCTAAAATGACAGGGCAGTACAAAACCCCCCCCCCCCAAATGACCCCATTTTGGAAAGTAGACACCCCAAGGAAATTGCTGAGAGGCATGTTGAGCCCATTGAATTTTTTTTTTTTTGGTCCCAAGTGATTGAATAATGACTAAAAAAAAAAAAAAATTACAAAAAGTTGTCACTAAATGATATATTGCTCACACATGCCATGGTTATATGTGGAATTTCACCCCAAAATACATTTTGCTGCTTCTCCTGAGTACGGGGATACCACATGTGTGGGACTTTTTGGGAGCCTAGCCGCGTACGGGACCCCGGAAACCAAGCACCGCCTTCAGGATTTCTAAGGGCGCAAATTTTTGATTTCACTCCTCACTACCTATCACAGTTTCGAAGGCCATAAAATGCCAAAATAGCACAAAACCCCCCCAAATGACCCAATTTTAGAAAGTAGACACCCCAAGGAAATTGCTGAGAGGCCTGTTGAGCCCATTGAATATATATTTTTTGTCCCAAGTGATTGAATAATGACAAAAAAAAAAAAAAAAATTACAAAAAGTTGTCACTAAATGATATATTGCTCACACATGCCATGGTTATATGTGGAATTACACCCCAAAATACATTTTTCTGCTTCTCCTGAGTACGGGGATACCACATGTGTGGGACTTTTTAGGAGCCTAGCCGCGTACGGGACCCCGAAAACCAAGCACCGCCCTCAGGATTTCTAGGCACAAATTTTTGATTTCACTCCTCACTACCTATCACAGTTTCGAAGGCCATAAAATGCCAAAATCGCACAAAACCCCCCCAAATGACCCCATTTTGGAATATAGACACCCCAAGCTATTTGCTGAGAGGAATGGCGAGTATTTTACAGCTCTCATTTGTTTTTGAAAATGAAGAAAGAATATATATATATATATATATATTTTTTCAATTTTCAAAACTTTGTGACAAAAAGCGAGATCTGCAAAAACCTCACAATACCTCTCAGCAAATAGCTTGGGGTGTCTACTTTCCAAAATGGGGTCATTTGGGGGGGGTTTGTGCTATCTGGGCATTCCATGGCCTCCGAAACTGTGATAGGCAGTGAGAAGTGAAATCAAAAATTTACACCCTTAGAAAGCCTGAAGGCGGTGCTTGGTTTTTGGGGTCCCGTACGTGGCTAGGCTCCCAAAAAGTCTCACACATGTGGTATCCCCGTACTCAGGAGAAGCAACAGAATGTATTTTGGGGTGTAATTCCACATATGCCCATGGCATGTTTGAGCAATATATCATTTAGTGACAACTTTGTGCAAAAAAAAAAAAAAAAATTGTTGTTTTTTCCGCAACTTGTGTCAACATATAAAATATTCCATGGACTCGACATGCCTCTCAGTATATAGCTTGGGGTGTCTACTTTCCAAAATGGGGTCATTTGGGGGGGGTTTGAACTGTTCTGGCATTTTATACACAACATTAGGAAGCTTACATCCACTCTTCTAACCACTTGAAGACAAAGCCCTTTTTGACACTTTTTGTTTACATGAAAACATTTTTTTTTTGCAAGAAAATTATGTTGAACCCCAAACATTATATATATTTTTAAAGCAAAGGCCCTACAGATTAAAATGGTGGGTGTTGCATTTTTTTTTCTACACAGTATTTGCGCAGCGGTTTTTCAAACGCATTTTTTGGGTTAAAAAATACACTTTTTTTAATTTTAATGCACTAAAACACACTATATTGCCCAAATGTTTGATGAAATAAAAAAGATGATCTTAGGCCGAGTACATAGATACCAAACACGACATGCTTTAAAATTTCGCACAAACGCGCATTGGCGACAAACTACATACATTTTTAAAAGCCTTTAAAAGCCTTTACAGGTTACCCCAGTAGATTTACAGAGGAGGTCTACTGCTAAAATGATTGCCCATAATCTGACCTTCGCGGTGATACCTCACATGCATGGTGCAATTGCTGTTTACATATGACGCCAGACCGACGCTTGCGTTCGCCATTGGGCAAGAGCAGGGCAGGACAGGGGTGCTTTTTTTTTTTCTTTTTTTTTTATTATTAATTTTGCTTTTTTATTTTATTTTTAAATTGTTCCTTCCAAGTATTTTTTTTTTTAATCATTTTTATTGTTATCTCAGGGAATGTAAATATCCCCTATGATAGCAATAGGTAGTGACAGGTACTCTTTTTTTGAAAAAACTGGGGTCTTCTAGACCCTAGATTTTTCCTCTGCCCTCAAAGCATCTGACCACACCAAGATTGGTGTGATAAAATGCTTTCCCAATTTCCCAATGGCGCTTTTTATATCCGGGGGGGGGCATTCCCTCCCACTGCTTGTAAAAGCAGTCCAGAGGCTAATTAGCCGCTAGGATTGCTTTTACATGAAAGCCGGCCGCAGGCTGAAAAGAATGATACCAAGATGATACCTAAACCCGCAGGCATCATTCTGGTATAAACATTCAAAGTCCAGCAACATACCAGTACGTTGCTGGTCCTTGTTGGACATGTATTGTAATCTTTTTTTTTCATGCAGCCAGTTGGCTGAACGAAAAAAGAGATTGATCGGTGGGTATGCCCACCATTAGAATACCGCCCTTCATCCACCCACTTCCAATGATGGCCATACACGCACCATTTATATATGCCGAAGCATGGGGGCATCCTCCCGCAAAAAAGTTATGCCGCACACACCTGGTCGGACTTTTCCACGGGCAAGCCTCCGTCGGAATTTCGACCGTATGTACGCGGCATTAGGAGCAAAATCGCTCCTCCGCCCCTGCGCCCCAATGCTTCGGCATATTTGCTTTTTTTTTTTAACTGTGGTGGTGAAATCACCTCCTACAGCACTGGAGTCGCAGGGATCAGGCCTGTCTCTGCGAACGCTGCAGTTATGTGTGTTTTTGTTTTGTAAGTGACAGTGATCGATCGATACTGCACTTGGGTGGCCTGGGCTGGACGGAGGGGCAAAACGCAGGTGCCAGCAGGTATCTGGGCTGATCCCGCTAACACTGCGTTTTTGGGAACCCTAAACTGCTGGGGATGCTAGTATAGATCTGATCAGATCAGATATTGATCTGTTCAGATACTATACCACTAAGGGGGGTGTATGCTTCACGCGTGGGTGTTAGCGTTACTGGCACTAACCTGACGCTGCCTGGGGTGTGACTCAGACCCTCTCTGACGCTAAAACCTAATTGATATCACCCGCCGGGCGATCAGGGGGTTAAACCTTTATTGGGTTATATACACGGCGGGTGCCCTGACACTATAAAAAGCAAACTAACTAACCAGCGTCACCCGTAACACTTATATGGTGATCACTGGTGAAAGGGTTAACTAGGGGCAATCAGGGGGTTAAAACCTTTATTAGATAATATATGGGGGTACCTGACGCTCTAAAAACCTGCGGCGAACCTAAAAAAAATTACCAGCTACCGATCTGCATCACCGACACTAAGACAGCGTTTAGAAAAACGATCGCTTAGCGACAGTGGTGATGGGGGTGAAAGGGTTACCTGGGGGCGATCAAGGGGGTTAAACCTTTATTAGATAATATATTGGGGTACCTGACGCTACAAAAACATGCGGCGAACCTAAAAAAAATTACTGGCTACCGATCTGCATCACCGACACTAAGACAGCGTTTAGAAAAACGATCGCTTAGCGACAGTGGTGATGGGGGTGAAAGGGTTACCTGGGGGGCGATCAAGGGGGTTAAACCTTTATTAGATAATATATTGGGGTACCTGACGCTATAAAAACATGCGGCGAACCTAAAAAAAATTACTGGCTACCGATCTGCATCACCGACACTAAGACAGCGTTTAGAAAAACAATTGCTTAGCGACAGTGGTGATTAGGGATGAGCTTCGTGTTCGAGTCGAACATACGTTCGACTCGAACATCGGCTGTTCGATCGTTCGACGAAGATCGAACGATTTGGGCCGTTCGCGCCAAATTCGAGTGACGCGAACGGCCCACAATGCACTACGCCATCGCAGTGTCATCCAGGCGCTGTGATTGGCCAAGCATGCACTGTGACCCCGCATGCTTGGCCAATCACAGCGCCGGCAGCGAGGAGAGCAATGATTGGCCACAGGCAGGATGCCTGTGGCCAATTATTGCTGAGGGTGTTTAGTACACGCCCCACACTATAAAAGGCCGCCAGCACGGCGGCCTAGTGTAGTGTGTTCCGGAGCAGGGATAGAGCAGCATAGGCAGGGACAGTGACTGTTATTTCTTTCTTGCTTAACCTGGATTCCTTTAGTTTAGGGAAAGAGAAGGATAGGTAGGGAGAGTGTCAGTGTGTTTTGTGCTTGTGCTATAGTGTGCTTAAAAAAAACATTTATTCTAGGGACAGAAAACTGTAGGTAGGGACAGTGTCAGTTTCTTTCACTCTGCAAGTCCTTGTTTCCAGGGACCTGGAAGGACAGTGAGTGAATTGTCCTTGTGCTATATTGTGCTTAAAAAAACATTTATTCTAGGGACAGAAAACTGTAGGTAGGGAGAGTGTCAGTTTCTTTCACTCTGCAAGTCCTTGTTTCCAGGGACCTGGAAGGACAGTGACTGAATTGTCCTTGTGCTATATTGTGATTAAAAAAAACATTTATTCTAGGGACAGAAAACTGTAGGTAGGGAGAGTGTCAGTTTATTTCACTCTGCAAGTCCTTGTTTCCAGGGACCTGGAAGGACAGTGACTGAATTGTCCTTGTGCTATATTGTGCTTAAAAAAAACATTTATTCTAGGGACAGAAAACTGTAGGTAGGGAGAGTGTCAGTTTATTTCACTCTGCAAGTCCTTGTTTCCAGGGACCTGGAAGGACAGTGACTGAATTGTCCTTGTGCTATATTGTGATTAAAAAAAACATTTATTCTAGGGACAGAAAACTGTAGGTAGGGAGAGTGTCAGTTTATTTCACTCTGCAAGTCCTTGTTTCCAGGGACCTGGAAGGACAGTGACTGAATTGTCCTTGTGCTATATTGTGATTAAAAAAAACATTTATTCTAGGGACAGAAAACTGTAGGTAGGGAGAGTGTCAGTTTATTTCACTCTGCAAGTCCTTGTTTCCAGGGACCTGGAAGGACAGTGACTGAATTGTCCTTGTGCTATATTGTGATTAAAAAAAACATTTATTCTAGGGACAGAAAACTGTAGGTAGGGAGAGTGTCAGTTTATTTCACTCTGCAAGTCCTTGTTTCCAGGGACCTGGAAGGACAGTGACTGAATTGTCCTTGTGCTATATTGTGATTAAAAAAAACATTTATTCTAGGGACAGAAAACTGTAGGTAGGGAGAGTGTCAGTTTATTTCACTCTGCAAGTCCTTGTTTCCAGGGACCTGGAAGGACAGTGACTGAATTGTCCTTGTGCTATATTGTGATTAAAAAAAACATTTATTCTAGGGACAGAAAACTGTAGGTAGGGAGAGTTTTTTTTTATTTCACTCTGCAAGTCCTTGTTTCCAGGGACCTGGAAGGGCAGTGACTGAATTGTCCTTGTGCTATATTGTGATTAAAAAAAACATTTATTCTAGGGACAGAAAACTGTAGGTAGGGAGAGTGTCAGTTTATTTCACTCTGCAAGTCCTTGTTTCCAGGGACCTGGAAGGACAGTGACTGAATTGTCCTTGTGCTATATTGTGCTTAAAAAAAACATTTATTCTAGGGACAGAAAACTGTAGGTAGGGAGAGTGTCAGTTTATTTCACTCTGCAAGTCCTTGTTTCCAGGGACCTGGAAGGACAGTGACTGAATTGTCCTTGTGCTATATTGTGATTAAAAAAAACATTTATTCTAGGGACAGAAAACTGTAGGTAGGGAGAGTGTCAGTTTATTTCACTCTGCAAGTCCTTGTTTCCAGGGACCTGGAAGGACAGTGACTGAATTGTCCTTGTGCTATATTGTGCTTAAAAAAAACATTTATTCTAGGGACAGAAAACTGTAGGTAGGGAGAGTGTCAGTTTATTTCACTCTGCAAGTCCTTGTTTCCAGGGACCTGGAAGGACAGTGACTGAATTGTCCTTGTGCTATATTGTGATTAAAAAAAACATTTATTCTAGGGACAGAAAACTGTAGGTAGGGAGAGTGTCAGTTTATTTCACTCTGCAAGTCCTTGTTTCCAGGGACCTGGAAGGACAGTGACTGAATTGTCCTTGTGCTATATTGTGATTAAAAAAAACATTTATTCTAGGGACAGAAAACTGTAGGTAGGGAGAGTGTCAGTTTATTTCACTCTGCAAGTCCTTGTTTCCAGGGACCTGGAAGGACAGTGACTGAATTGTCCTTGTGCTATATTGTGATTAAAAAAAACATTTATTCTAGGGACAGAAAACTGTAGGTAGGGAGAGTGTCAGTTTATTTCACTCTGCAAGTCCTTGTTTCCAGGGACCTGGAAGGACAGTGACTGAATTGTCCTTGTGCTATATTGTGATTAAAAAAAACATTTATTCTAGGGACAGAAAACTGTAGGTAGGGAGAGTGTCAGTTTATTTCACTCTGCAAGTCCTTGTTTCCAGGGACCTGGAAGGACAGTGACTGAATTGTCCTTGTGCTATATTGTGATTAAAAAAAACATTTATTCTAGGGACAGAAAACTGTAGGTAGGGAGAGTGTCAGTTTATTTCACTCTGCAAGTCCTTGTTTCCAGGGATCTGGAAGGACAGTGACTGAATTGTCCTTGTGCTATATTGTGATTAAAAAAAACATTTATTCTAGGGACAGAAAACTGTAGGTAGGGAGAGTGTCAGTTTATTTCACTCTGCAAGTCCTTGTTTCCAGGGACCTGGAAGGACAGTGACTGAATTGTCCTTGTGCTATATTGTGCTTAAAAAAAACATTTATTCTAGGGACAGAAAACTGTAGGTAGGGAGAGTGTCAGTTTATTTCACTCTGCAAGTCCTTGTTTCCAGGGACCTGGAAGGACAGTGACTGAATTGTCCTTGTGCTATATTGTGATTAAAAAAAACATTTATTCTAGGGACAGAAAACTGTAGGTAGGGAGAGTGTCAGTTTATTTCACTCTGCAAGTCCTTGTTTCAAGGGACAGAGAAGGACACCTGAAGGTAGCCCTTATTGCTTTTTTCCCATCTCCCTGCAGGCCATCTATTAGAATGTCTGGAAGGCAAACAAGGAGAGGCAGACAGTCAGGAGGCAATAAAAGAGGGCAAGCAGGCTCTGTGTCTGGGGGCAACAGTGCTGGTCGTGGACGCGGTGCATTGTCATCAGCACATGGCCATGGGACACGCTTGTCCTTCTTTTCGGCAGCTGGACATGTTGAGCCACATCATGCCGAAGACTTGGTAGAGTGGATGACCAAGCCCTCCTCCTCCTCCTCATCCTCTCTCACCCAGGCTCAGGGTACTGGAAAAGCAGCTGCCAAAGCGTCGTCTTCCCTGGTATCAATGTCAGACAAATCATCAGTCACTCCTTCCCTAGACCCACCATGTCCTCCTCCTGAGGAGTCCCCCGAACTGTTTCAGCACAGTGTTGGGTACATGCTCCAGGAGGATGCCCAGCGTTTCGAAGGGTCTGATGATGAAACCCAGCTAGAGGAAGGCAGTAGCGTGAGAGCAGACAGAGGGGATGCTCAAGAAGGACACCAATCTGGCAGTCATGTTCCAGCAGCTGCAGCATACTGCCAGATTGGCTCCAGTGATGAGGAGGGAGGGGATGATGAGGTCACTGACTCCACGTGGGTGCCTAATAGGAGAGAGGAGGAGGAGGAGGATGAGGAGGAGGCACATCTCCAACGAGGCAGGATGCCCTTTGGTGGCCAGCGTAAGGGCAGTACACCGACGGAATCACACCGCAGAGCTCCGCCTGTGCAGGGCGCTGCCTCTGCCCGTCATTCAAAAAGTTCTTTGGTGTGGGCCTTTTTTGAGGCTAGTGCATCAGATCGCACAGCTGCTGTTTGCAACATATGTCTCAAGCGTATATCGCGTGGCCAAAACATCAGCCGCTTGGGTACCACATGCCTGACCAGACATATGTTGACCTGCCATGCAGCTCGTTGGCAAGCCTACCTCAAAGACCCACACCAAAGAACAAAGCGGACCTCTCCTTGCACCGCATCAGCTGGGATCTCCAACCCCACTATAACTTCAGTCCTCTCTGAAACATGCACTGAGAGGAATGAAGGTGTAGAATTAGGTGTGTCACAGCCAAGTACTTGCGCCCACTCTGCTAGCAGTACACCGACGTCCGATTCTAGCAGGCAAATTTCCCTGCCCCAGCTGCTGGACCGTCGAAAGAAGTTCACTCCCAGCCATCCACATGCCCAGCGGTTGAATGCTAGCTTGGCTAAATTGCTAGCGCTTCAACTGCTGCCTTTTCAGTTGGTAGACTCGGCCCCCTTCCGTGAGTTTGTGCAATGTGCAGTTCCTCAGTGGCAGGTTCCCAAACGCCACTTTTTCTCACGGAAGGCTATTCCGGCTCTCTACCGGCATGTGGAAGGCAATGTCTTGGCCTCGCTGGACAGGGCGGTCAGCGGTAAGGTGCATATTACCGCTGACTCATGGTCCAGCAGGCATGGACAGGGACGTTACCTTTCTTTCACGGCCCATTGGGTCACTCTTTTGGCAGCTGGGAAGGATTCAGGACAAGGTGCAGTAGTGTTGGAGGTTGTCCCACCGCCACGCCTCCAAAATGCTACTACTGGTTGTGACACACCTCTCTCCTCCACCCCCTCCTCTTCTTCTTCCTCCATGGCCTCTTCCTGTGGTTTGTCCTATGAACCAGCGGTGCTCCGTAGCCGTTCACGGGGCTACGCAAGTACGCAGGCAAAAAGATGCCATGCCGTGCTTGCGCTGGTGTGTTTGGGGGACAGAAGCCACACTGGGGCAGAGGTCCTGTCTGCTCTGCAGGGCCAGGCCGAGAGGTGGTTGACGCCACGCCAGCTTAAGCCAGGAATGGTGGTTTGCGACAATGGCACCAACCTCCTCTCCGCCCTCCGACAGGGACAACTGACCCATGTGCCCTGTGTGGCTCACGTCCTTAACCTGGTGGTGCAGCGCTTCTTGGGCAGGTACCCGGGCTTACAGGATGTCCTGAGGCAGGCCAGGAAAGTCTGTGTGCATTTCCGCAGATCTTATAATGCCAGTGCTCGCCTGGCTGAGCTGCAAAAGGAGTTGAACCTGCCCAAGAACCGCCTTATATGTGACATGCCCACCAGGTGGAACTCAACGTTGGCCATGCTGCAGCGGCTGCACACGCAGCAGAGGGCCATCAATGAGTACCTGTGCGACTACGGCACCAGGACAGGGTCAGGGGAGCTTGGTTTTTTTTCTCCACGCCAGTGGGGCATGATCAGGGATGCATGCACTGTCCTGGCACCATTTGAGGAGGCCACGAGGATGGTGAGCAGTGACAGTGCATGCATCAGTGACACTGTACCTCTTGTCCACCTGTTGGAGCACACGCTGCGTGGAATAATGGACAGGGCACTTGAGGCAGAACAGAGGCAGGAAGAGGAGGACTTCCTTGCCTCTCAAGGCCCCCTTTACCCAGACAGTGTTCCTTCTGTCCCACCCATCGCACAGGAAGAGGAGGAGGAGGAGGAGGAGGAGGAGGAGGAGGAGGAGGATTGTGTCAGCATGGAGGTGGAGGCTGGCACTCAGCATCATCAGCAGCAGTCTTTTAGGGATGATTTACAGTCCCAAGAAACCAGTGGACTTGTACGTGGCTGGGAGGAGGTGGCTGCGGATCATGTCGTCCTTAGTGACCCAGAGGACTCCGGAGCGAATGCCTCAGCAAACCTACGCTGCATGGCCTCCCTGATCCTGCAAAGTCTGCGGAAGGATCCTCGTATTCTTCGGATCAAGGAGAGGGACCATTACTGGCTGGCCACTCTCCTTGATCCACGGTACAAGGGTAAGGTTGCGGACCTTATGTTACCGTCGCAGAGGGAGCAGAGGATGAGACAACTCCGGGAGGCCTTGCAGAAAGGTCTGTGCAACGCGTTCCCAGAGACTGGGAGGTTGCAAACTCCTGGTCCTGGACAACGAGTTGCTGAGGCTTCGGCCAGTCAAAGAAGGAGCGGTGGGGAAGGTGGCCGTCTGACCGATGCGTTCAGACAATTCTTTAGTCCGCAGCCCCAAAGTATGATCGGTTCCAGCAACCATCGCCAGCGTCTGATAAACATGGTGCAGGAATATCTAGGGGCAAGGTCAGACTTGGACACCTTCCCCACCGAAAATCCTCTGGCTTACTGGGTCTTGAGGATGGATCACTGGCCAGAGCTTGCACAGTATGCAATTGAGCTACTGGCCTGTCCTGCATCCAGCGTTCTTTCGGAACGCACATTCAGTGCTGCTGGAGGATTTGTCACGGATCACAGGGTGCGCCTGTCCACCGACTCGGTTGATCGACTGACTTTCATCAAGATGAACCAGTCTTGGATCACCACCAGCTACCACACACCTGATGCTGATATAACAGACTAATTGATTTTAACATGTCACATCCCTTCAAGACTGATGCTGATGCTGAGTGCCTGTGCTGTTATGTTGACTGGCTATCCTCCTCCTCCGAGTCCTCAATGATACGATTGATGATGATAGCTTGTAAGATCATTTTTGTTTATGGGTGCCGCCACCAGTGCCTAACGCCCAATTTTTCAGCCCCTGTTTAACAGGGGCGTGTAATTACAATTTTTGAAGCAATACTTTGCAACAGGGCTCATTGCTGTGCTCCAAGTACAGTATCTGTGAGGAGTTGCAGTGTTGTGCCACCAGTGCCTAACGCCCAATTTTTCAGCCCCTGTTTAACAGGGGCGTGTAATTACAATTTTTGAAGCAATACTTTGCAACAGGGCTCATTGCTGTGCTCCAAGTACAGTATCTGTGAGGAGTTGCAGTGTTGTGCCACCAGTGCCTAAGGCCCAATTTTTCAGCCCCTGTTTAACAGGGGCGTGTCATTACAATTTTTGAAGCAATACTTTGCAACAGGGCTCATTGGTGTGCTCCAAGTACAGTATCTGTGAGGAGTTGCAGTGTTGTGCCACCAGTGCCTAAGGCCCAATTTTTCAGCCCCTGTTTAACAGGGGCGTGTCATTACAATTTTTGAAGCAATACTTTGCAACAGGGCTCATTGCTGTGCTCCAAGTACAGTTGCTGTGAGGGGTTGCAGTGTTGTGCCACCAGTGCCTAAGGCCCAATTTTTCAGCCCCTGTTCAACAGGGGCATGTAATTACAATTCTTGATCTAATAATTCACAGCAGGGCCCATTGCTGCACCCACCAAGAGTAACTGTCAGGGCTTACAGTGTTGTGGCACCAGCACCACCATCAAAGGCCCAATTTTTACTACCACTGTTCAACAATTATATGTAATTAAAATTCCTGATATAATAGTTGACAGCAGGGCGTTCCAGCACCAACCAAGAGTAACTGTGAGTGCTTACAGTGTTGTGCCAACACCAACAACTAAGGGGCCTATTTCTGCAGAGTATATACGGCAGGTCCCTACTTTCAAACATCCAACTTACAAACGACTCCTACTTGCAAACGCAAGAAGACAACAGGAAGTGAGAGGAAATCTACCACTAGGAAGGAAAATTCTCTCCTGTAAGAATAAATATGGGAGAAAGGTGTCTCCTCTGTACTGATGCTTTATCAGCAATCCTTGTTTCAAGAAAAACACCACATTTCAAAAACAGTTGTCATTGGGACGGAAAGTGAGGTGAAATGTTCTGAACAGGGGCACAGACAGCAAAACAAATGTTACAGGGGTGATAACCCTTACCTATGTTTTCCAAAAAGTTTAAAAATAGATTTTTGGTCTGGAGCTACACTTCAACAATGTACCTGTTCAAAATTACAAACAGACTCTACATAAGAACAAACCTACAGTCCCTGTCTTGTATGCACCGCCTGTATAGGGCTGTTCAGAGTATATAGGGCCTTTTTTATTTTATGTGCGGGGTTCCCCTTAATATCCATACAAGACCCAAAGGGGCTGGTAATGGGCTGGGGTAGGGGGGGGGTCATGGGGTAGCTATGCCATTTTTCTTAAAGAATTTCATCCATATTACCGGGACCAGACATTACATTAAAGCCGCAAGCAGTTTTAAATGGCTTTTTTTTCCTTTAGAAGTGTCATTTTGTGCAGGGACAGTTCTAAACACGGGAAACACGTGGCACTTCACAGGCATACTTTAGACACCCCCCAGGTACGATATTTAAAGGAATATTTGACTTTTTTTTTTTCACTTTATGCATCATTAAAATGACTGCTCCCGAAAAACGACCGTTTTTAAAACTTCTTTTTGCATTGATACATGTCCCCTGGTGCAGAACCCGGGTTCCCAAACCCTTTTTAGGACAATAACATGCATAATAGTTGTTATAATTAGCACTTTAGAATTCGAACGTTCGCATCCATTGTATTTAATAGGGTTCTAATGTTCGTTCGAACTTTCGGTCCGTTCGCGGGTTCTGGTGCGAACCGAACCCGGGGGTGTTCGGCTCATCACTAGTGGTGATAGGGGGTGAAAGGGTTACCTGGGGGGCAATCAAGGGGGTTAAACCTTTATTAGATAATATATTGGGGTACCTGACGCTATAAAAACCTGCGGCGAACCTAAAAAAAATTACCGGCTACCGATCTGCATCACAGAAACTAAGACAGCGTTTAGAAAAACGATCGCTTAGTGACAGTGGTGATAGGGGGTGAAAGGGTTACCTGGGGGGTGATCAAGGGGGTTAAACCTTTATTAGATAATATATTGGGGTACCTGACGCTATAAAAACATGCGGCGAACCTAAAAAAAATTACTGGCTGCCGATCGGCATCACTGACGCTAAGACAGCGATCAGAAAAATGATCGCTTAGCGACAGTGGTGATAGGGGGTGAAAGGGTTATCTGGGGGGTGATCAGGGGGTTAAACCTTTATTAGGGGGGTTAGGGGGCTACACTGGACCTAAGACTAAACTTTGGTGACACTTTTACAGTCACAAATGTCACTGATTGCAGTGATCACTAAATAAATGGTCACTGCAATCAGTGACACTGTGACTGGGGGCTGGGGGGGGTGATCTGGGGGGTGATCTGGGGGGGCCTGGGGGGGCGATTTATGTCCCTATGTGTCCTGGTGTCAGTGTAGTGTTGTGTGCACTGACCTGATGTCTTCTCTTGTACGGCGCTCGGTATATGTGAGCGCCGCACCAGAGATGACATCACTTCCTCCTGCTCCCTCTGTCTGACACAGACAGAGGGGGCATTTCCATTCGCCGGGAGCGATAGCGAGGGGGTGGCCAGAAACGAATGGCTGCCCCCTCATCCCGGAACGCTCCCGGACACTTAGCCACCGCTCACTGTATAGGAGGGGGGTCCGATTGGACCCCCCAACTATACAAAGGCAATCACGTACACTCTACGTGATTGTGCCTGTCGGTGCCATTCTGCCGACGTATATATACAGTGAGCGGTCGTTAAGTGATTAAAATGGTCATTAAAAATGATCGTGTGTGGGCTTTCCAGCAGTTTTCCCGACGAGAAAAAAGCTGAGAATCACGACGAGAAAAATTGGAACATGCTCTAATTTTTCATGTCGTTTTTTACATCGTCGTTTTTCTCGTCATGAAAAACTGCTGTGTGTGGGCTTTAACGACGTGAAAAAAATGCGCATGCTCAGAATCAAGTATGAGACGGGAGCACTCGTTCTGGTAAAACTAGCGTTTGTAATGGAGATAGCACATCATCACGCTGTAACGGACTGAAAAGCACAAGGCTGAAAAGCGCGAATCGTCTCTCAACAAACTTTACTAACATGAAGGGTGGCGCCATCCGAACGGAACTTCCCCTTTATAGTGCCGTCGTATGTGTTGTATGTCACCGCGCTTTACTCGAACATTTTTTTCCACGATAGTGTGTAGGCAAGGCAGGCTTGAGAGGAAACACGAAAAATCACGTTGAGAAAAATGCAGTTTTTTTCAATGACATTAAAAACGATCGTGTATACTGTAACGCCGAGCGCTCCGGGTGTCCCATCCTTCCCGGAGCGCTCACGGCGTTGGTCCCCCTGCAGTGCCCCGGTCAGCCCTCCTGGCCGTGGGCGCTGCTCTGTCACCGGCGGGGATGCGATCCACACGGCGGCACATCTCCGTCCGCGGATCGCATCCCATCCTACTCACCTTCCCCCTCCTGCTCCTTCCCGGCGCGCGCGACCCCGCTGCGCTCTAGGGCGCGCGCGCGCCGGCCTTCTAAGATTTAAAGGGCCAGAGCACCATTGATTGGTGCCTGGCCCAATTACTGTGTGCACACCCAAAACATATATAAACCCACTTCCCCTTCCTGTCCTTGCCGGATCTTGTTGTCCTAGTACCCTGTGGAAGTGTTTTGTGAGTTGCCTTGCCTGTGTATCTGACCTGCTGCCATTGTCTCTGACTACGAACCATTGCCGCCTGCCCTGACCCTCTGCTACGTCTGACCTTGCCTCTGCCTAGTCCTTTTGTACCGCGCCTATCTCAGCCGCCAGAGAGGTGGAGTCGCTACTGGAGGACACGACCTGGTTGCTACCGCCGCAGCAAGTCCATCCCGCTTTGCGGCGGGCTCTGGTGAAAACCGGTAGCTGCTTAGAACCGGTTCCTCAGTACGACCCGTGCCATCCCCTCTCTGGTACAGAGGATCCACCTCCTGTATTCCCACTAGCCGTCAGTCCGGCTCATAACAGTAGATCCGGCCATGGATCCCGCTGACGTGCCGCTGCTTAGTCTCGCTGATCTCACTACCGTGGTTGCCCAGCAGTCGCAATTGATTGCCCAACAAGGACAGCAGCTGTCGCAGTTGACCGCCATGATCCAGCAGCGTCTGCCGCCACAAGCTCCAGCATCTTCCCCTCCCCGAGCTGCCGCTACTACCTCGAAGATCCGCTTGTCTTTTCCGGAGAAATTTGACGGGGATCCTAGGAGGTGCCAGGGATTCTTGTCCCAATGTTCCCTGCATCTTGAGATGATGTCAGACCAGTTTTCCACAGAACGGTCTAAGGTGGCATTCGTGGTCTGTCTGTTGTCTGGGAAGGCCTTGGCCTGGGCCACACCACTCTGGGACCGCAATGACCCTGCTACAGCCACCGTTCAGTCTTTCCTCGCTGAGGTTCGTAGCGTTTTTGAGGAACCAGGCCGAGCCTCATCCGCTGAAACCGCCCTGCTTAACCTTGTCCAAGGAAACTCCTCTGTGGGCGAATATGCCATAAAGTTCCGCACACTGGCCTCAGAGCTAGCCTGGAATAATGAGGCTCTCTGCGCGACCTTCAAGAAAGGTTTATCCAGCCACATCAAGGATTGTCTGGCCGCACGAGAGATACCCTCCTCCCTGACGGAGCTCATCCACTTAGCTACCCGCATTGACATACGCTACGTTGAAAGACACCAAGAGCTTCGCCAGGGGAAAGATCTTGTTCGCACCAGGCGTTATCCGCGCCTGGCTCCTCTCCTCCTGAATCCAACGCATCCTGATACTATGCCTTCCGTCGAGGAGGCCATGCAGGTGGACCGATCTCGCCTGACCCTACAAGAGAGGACTCGCCGTAGGAATGAGAACTTATGCCTTTATTGTGCGAGCTCTGAACATTTCCTAAAGGACTGCCCTATTCGTCCTCTACGTCAGGGAAATGCCCGCACCTAGTGAACGTGGGAGAGGCGTTACTAGGTGTGAATTCTTCCTCTCCACGTCTGACTATTCCTGTGCGGATTTCCCCTTCTGCTGGCTCCCCCTTCTCTGCGGTGGCCTTCCTGGACTCTGGTTCTGCAGGAAACTTTATTGAAGCCTCTTTCATCAACAGGTTCAACGTTCCTGTTATCCGTCTCATCAAACCCTTCTTCATTTCCTCTGTAAATGGAGAGAATCTGGATTGTACCGTGCGTTACCGCACCGAACCCCTGCTCATGTCCGTTGGTGTTCTTCACCAAGAAAAAATTGAATTCTTTGTTTTGCCGAACTGTACTTCTGACATCCTTCTTGGCCTACCCTGCTCCAGCGCCACTCTCCTACCCTCGACTGGACCACTGGGGACATCAAATCCTGGGGCTACTCCTGCCACAAGCATTGTCTTAAGTCTGTAACCCCCAGTCAAGTTCCCATCGCTACTCCTTTGCCCGGCCTTCCCAAGGCCTATCAGGACTTTTCTGATGTCTTTTGCAAAAAACAGGCGGAGGTCTTACAACCACATAGACCCTACGACTGCCCCATTGACTTGCTCCCAGGTACTACACCACCCCGTGGCAGAATTTACCCTCTCTCCTCTCCTGAAACCAAGGCCATGACTGATTACATACAGGAGAACCTCAAGAGAGGTTTTATTAGGAAATCATCTTCTCCAGCCGGAGCGGGGTTCTTCTTCGTTGCCAAGAAGGACGGATCACTACACCCTTGCATAGACTATCGTGGTCTCAATAAAATCACTATTAAAAATCGCTACCCTCTGCCTCTCATCTCGGAGCTCTTTGACCGTCTGCGCGGAGCAAAAGTTTTTTCGAAATTGGACCTCAGGGGCGCTTATAACCTCATCAGAATCCGTGAAGGAGATGAATGGAAAACCGCATTTAACACCAGAGATGGTCACTTTGAATATCTCGTCATGCCTTTCGGACTTTGCAACGCTCCTGCAGTCTTTCAGGATTTTGTCAATGAAATCTTTCGGGACTTACTGTATACCTGTGTGGTTGTCTATCTTGACGACATCCTAATCTTCTCTACCAACCTTGAGGAACATCGGCTCCATGTCCATCAAGTGCTCCAGCGCCTCCGCGTAAATCATCTTTACGCTAAATTTGAAAAATGCCTTTTTGAGCGCAGCAGCCTTCCTTTCCTAGGTTATCTGGTCTCAGGACAAGGCCTTCAAATGGACCCTGACAAGCTCTCTGCAGTCTTGGATTGGCCACGCCCCTCTGGACTCCGTGCTATCCAACGCTTCCTTGGATTCGCCAACTACTATCGTCAGTTCATACCCCACTTCTCCACCATCGTTGCTCCTATAGGGGCACTGACTAAGAAAAACGCGAATCCAAGGTCCTGGCCGCCTCAAGCGGAAGAAGCCTTTACTCGCCTTAAGACCGCCTTCTCCTCTGCACCTGTCCTGTCTCGACCAGACCCCACAAAGCCGTTCTTCCTTGAAGTTGACGCCTCCTCAGTAGGAGCCGGAGCTGTTCTTCTTCAAAAAAACGCTAAAGGAAGAAACGTCACGTGTGGTTTTTTCTCTAAAACCTTCTCCCCTCCTGAAAAAAACTATTCCATAGGTGACCGTGAACTGTTGGCCATCAAGCTGGCATTAGAAGAGTGGAGACATCTCCTGGAAGGATCCCTTCACCCTATCTCCATCTACACTGACCATAAAAATTTGTCCTACCTTCAGTCCGCTCAGCGCTTAAATCCTCGCCAGGCCAGGTGGTCATTGTTCTTTGCCGGTTCAATTTCCAGATCCATTTTCGTCCCGCAGACAAGAATGTCAGGGCTGATGCCTTGTCCCGTTCCTCCGATGCCTCTGAAACCGGGACTCCCCCTCAACACATCGTACCCCCTGAGTGTCTGATTTCCTCTGCTCGTGCGTCTCTGATGCCAGTTCCTCCAGGAAAAACTTTCGTTCCTCCACGCATTCGTCTCCAGATACTCAGGTGGGGCCATTCCTCCCATCTAGCCGGTCACGCTGGGATCAAAAAATCCATACAATTGATGGTCAGACACTATTGGTGGCCTACCCAGGAAAAAGATATGACTGACTTTGTACGGGCCTGCACTATCTGTGCACGTGACAAGACTCCACGCCAGAAGCCTGCAGGTCTTCTCCTTTCTCTACCTGTGCCTGAACAACCATGGTCCCACATTGCCATGGATTTCATCACGGACCTTCCTTTGTCTCATAGTAACACTGTCATCTGGGTGGTCGTTGACCGCTTTTCGAAAATGGCTCATTTTGTCCCGCTTCCTGGTCTGCCTACTGCACCTCAGTTGGCGAAGCATTTTTTTCTTCAAATTTTCCGTCTCCATGGGCTACCCTCACATATCGTCTCTGATAGAGGCGTTCAATTCATCTCAAAATTTTGGAGAGCTCTCTGTACTCAACTAAAGATTAAGTTGAATTTTTCTTCCACTTATCACCCGCAATCCAATGGACAGGTGGAGAGAGTTAACCAGGTCCTTGGGGACTACTTACGACATTTTGTCTCCGCCCGTCAAGACGATTGGGTCGACCTATTACCCTGGGCAGAATTCTCATACAATTTCAAGAACTCTGAATCGTCCTCCAAATCACCTTTCTTTGTGGTCTACGGCCGTCACCCATTGCCCCCCCTCCCCATCCCCACTTCTTCTGGAGTTCCTGCCGTGGATGAATTAACTCAAGTCTTCACCTCTATCTGGAAAGAGACTCAAAAGTCGCTATCACTGGCCTCTGCCCGCATGAAGAGACATGCAGATAAAAAAAGAAGAATTCCTCCTGTCTATGTCCCGGGTGACAAAGTGTGGCTCTCCTCCAAATATGTTCGGTTTCGGGTACCTAGCTACAAGCTGGGCCCTCGTTACCTCGGACCTTTTAAAATCAAAAACCAAATCAATTCTGTCTCTTACAAACTCCATCTTCCTCCTTCTCTTCGTATCCCCAATTCTTTTCATGTGTCTCTTCTCAAACCCCTCATTCTTAACCGATTTTCCCCCAAGGTCACTGCTCCTGCTCCTGTCTCTGGTTCTTCCGATGTCTTCTCGGTGAAAGAAATCCTCGCCTCCAAGGTCATCCGAGGTAATATATTTTTTTTAATTGATTGGGAGAACTGTGGTCCTGAAGAGAGATCCTGGGAGCCTGAGACCAACATTTTAGACAAGGAGCTCATCCGTAGATTCTTGGGTTCCAAGAAAAGGGGGAGACCTAAGGGGGGGGTACTGTAACGCCGAGCGCTCCGGGTGTCCCATCCTTCCCGGAGCGCCCCGGTCAGCCCTCCTGGCCGTGGGCGCTGCTCTGTCACCGGCGGGGATGCGATCCACACGGCGGCACATCTCCGTCCGCGGATCGCATCCCATCCTACTCACCTTCCCCCTCCTGCTCCTTCCCGGCACGCGCGGCCCCGCTGCGCTCTAGGGCGCGCGCGCACCGGCCTTCTAAGATTTAAAGGGCCAGCGCACCAATTACTGTGTGCACACCCAAAACATATATAAACCCACTTCCCCTTCCTGTCCTTGCCGGATCTTGTTGTCCTAGTACCCTGTGGAAGTGTTTTGTGAGTTGCCTTGCCTGTGTATCTGACCTGCTGCCATTGTCTCTGACTACGAACCATTGCCACCTGCCCTGACCCTCTGCTACGTCTGACCTTGCCTCTGCCTAGTCCTTTTGTACCGCGCCTATCTCAGCCACCAGAGAGGTGGAGTCGCTACTGGAGGACACAACCTGGTTGCTACCGCCGCAGCAAGTCCATCCCGCTTTGCGGCGGGCTCTGGTGAAAACCGGTAGCTGCTTAGAACCGGTCCCTCAGTACGACCTGTGCCATCCCCTCTCTGGTACAGAGGATCCACCTCCTGTATTCCCACTAGCCGTCAGTCCGGCTCATGACATATACGCGGCATTATAGTGACTGAGTGAGTATGAACAGCATTTAATATACCATTTATCGATAGTTTTTTTATGATGAGGGTTTAGTGACACTTTAATCTGAAAAATAATGCAGACACCACATCTAAGGACTGGTAAGGCTCCATGCACACTGGCTTAAAAAAGTTTGCTTCCACAGGAGTTTTGTGTTCTGCCTGTAGAAGCAGCTCAGTATTATCCTATATGTTCACTATGTGTCCATGCACATTAGGACGACTACAGGCATATTTTGAGCTCAACGTTTAGAGGCAGGAAAAAAAACATTCTGTGCTTGCGTTTGATTGGAGCTTACTGGCAGAAAAAACATAAAACTCTTCTAACCTCGCCTAAACTTTGTACAAAAATGCTCTATATGAGCGTTTTTTAATGCCAAGTGAACAGACGTGTAGCGGGGTCCTAAATTGAGGTTGTTATGCCATATTTAGGGGTGACTTGAGTGATAGTTGGTTCAAGTCTTTCAATTACTGGACTCTGCCTTGCTGCTGCTTCACCTGGCTTGCAGTTTCCCTTAGTAGTATGGGTGGCGCTGTCGCTTGTGCTCGGGGTTGAACCACAGGTGTTGGAGTGGCGATTTGGTGTCCTCTCTCGGCAGCCGTGCGGTGGGCGGAGGCAGCCTGCTGTGCATGCTGGGAGAGGATACAAAAGGGGCGGACGCCATTGTTCAGAGAGAGTGAATCCGGGGACCTGTACCCGAGGGAACCTGCAGGTTCGGGAGTCGAGTGCGTGGCCTTCGTGGCCATGGGGCCACGTACGCCTCAGTCCCAGGCACCTTTAGTCCTGGGACTGCAACTTCAGCCCTGGGCCCAGCACCTTTAGCTGGAGCCCTCTTCAGAAGGAGGAATCTCAGGGTGCTGCCTTGCGAGGAGACCCAATCCTGGATGAGGAGGCTGGGGGAGGACCGTTCTGAAGGACTGGTGAGCCATCACAGTGAAGGAAGGGGCCCAGTAACTCTCCAGGGGAATGTTATCCATCCGGAACCCGGGGGCCTAACAATCTGGACCATCAGGAGGTTTGGGACATTATAGATCCTGTGGCAGAGGATCACCTAGATGCATCTATTAGGGATCTAGATTGACTGTTCGAGCTGCACGCCGGCTGCTAGCACCATAGGTGGCTATCCGGGTGAGCTATACCCACTCGGGACCGAGTGGCGACGAAGCCAAAGTTGCCTGAATGCTGTCTATCCTTTTGACACCTTTCTCTCTTCATGCAAAGAAAATAAAGCTCTACGTTGGAGTGATATACTTGTGTGGACCTTGGAGTTACTTGGGGTATAGAGACTCTGTCCTTGCACACTGAGGACAGAAACCAACTTTGAGGAGAACTACGCTGCAAGACCCGTAGGTGAAATAAGTGTGCTTAACCTCTGCAAACCAGAGGGTACAGGCATGGTGGCACCTTGCGCCTTTTCCTCTTGTGAGTGAGCCAAATAGATGGGAGGAAAGGGGTGAGGTTGCTAGAGACGTTTTTTAAAGGGGTTGTAAGTCCTCGTGTTTTTTCACCTTAATGCATTCTATGCATTAAGGTGAAAAAACTTCTGTCACTGAGCAGCCCCCCCGTTTTACTCACCTAAGCCCATTCGTTCCCACGCCAGAGATGCGCTCTACCTCTCTGCCCGAGTTCTCGGCTCTTGATTGGAAAGATTGATAGCAGTGCAGCCACTGGCTTCCACTGCTGTCAATCAAATCCAATGATACGGGTGCCAGGGGGCGGGGCATAGTCTGGCATTCTGTGTCTATGGACGCAAATGTTGGACACGGTAACGCGCCCGCATGGTAACCCCCAGGGAGAGCACTTCTCTTAGGGGGTTTTACGGATGCGGGGAGGAGCCAGGAGTGCCATTGGGGGACCCGAGAAGACGATGATATGGGCCACTCTGTGCAAAACGAACTGCACAGTGGAGGTAAGTATAATATGTTTGTTATTTAAAAAAAACAAAAAAAAAACAAGGGTTTACAACCCCCAGCCCAGTGTGCATGGAGCCTTAGTGGCAATATAATACATGTTTGTTCTTTAGATAGCCTTTCAGTGATTCTCTGAGGCCTCGTACACACGACCGATTTTCTCGTCGTAAACAGTCAAGAAAAGTGCCGCGAGAGTTTTTTTGTCTAGAAAAACGTTCGTGTGTATGGTTTTACGACGAGAAACTTGACGAGAATCTCGACGAGAAAATAGAGAACCTGCTCTCTATTTTCTCGTCAGGAGTCCAGATTTCCTCGTCGTGTTTCTCGTCGGCCTGTTTTGTGACGAGAAAATGGTTCGTGTGTATGCTTTTACGACTCTTCCAAAAGTGCGCATGCTCACAAGCAACTATGAGACGGGAGCGCATCTTCTGGTAAAACAAGCCTTCATAATGGAGAGAGCACATTCGTCACGCTCATAAATATTTCATCGTTTAAATGTTCTGCATTGAATTCTTCGTTAGAATGTTACATTAATCAAAACGAGAGACCTTCTTTTGCTGCTGATATTCACACAGAGTTATGCCTTATTTTTAACCTTTTTCATGCTGCTCTTTATAAGATTTATGTGTATTATATCGTGCAAGTTTTTAGGAATAATTTAAATGGTTTGATTTTTCAAAATGATGTTAATTATAATTTCTCAATGTTTTGATAGCGATCTCACATTTAATTTTCTAATCTATATTTTTAAAATTTCACACCATGTTTTTGAGCTAATCAGATTTAGTTATTCTTTTGGGGGGGTGATATCTGTGCCTTTTATTGTCAGTCAAATGTATCTGCTTACTCCAAAGCTTTTTTTTTTTTATTTAAAAATACACATAGTCAAGTATGAACTTAAACAAAAAACACATTTATTCATGTTTATAAATTAAATAAAGAGAAGGCAGCGCTGGAGAAGCTGCTGCCATTTGTGCATCCCAGGGACCCCAGAGCACACAGCAACCCTGTGTGGACACTAAAATTGGGAGCTTGAGAAGGCCCACATTTCAGAACACAATCTGATGCTGGCCTCCCAGAGGTCAGGAACAGCAGCAGGTGAGATATATGTCCCAAGTGTGTGGTACTACAGATAGCAGAACAGGTGTCTGGGATTATGAGGCCCAGAGCCTGGGGGGAGATGCCTGTGGTGAACTTCAAGTCCTGAAGACTTCTCCCTGTCGCCAGGTAACGCAACGTGGCGATGAGCCTCTGCTCAGCACTGATGGCTTCCCGCATAACGGTGTCCTTCCTGGTAATATAGGGGGACACCAAAGCCAACAGTTCCTGAAAAACGGGGTCAGACATCCTCAGAAAATTCCTGTAGTCCTCAGGATTATTCTCGACGATCTCCCGCAGCAGAGGCATGTGGCAGAATTGGTCCCGCTGGAGCAACCAATTCTTGGTCCATGAACTCCTCCTCACACCATTCATGGACTGGTCTTGGTCCAAAACAAGCAGACCAACACCAAGCGCACGCACAGCACGAACTCGACGACGAGAACGTCCAGGCGACATGGCTAGGAAACGGTCGTCTAATCAGAACGTACAGAACAGAACGCACTTTAGAACAGCAAGGCCTATGAATAACGAACTGAAATTCAGAAACGAACAGGCAAGAACGCACTGTAAAGCAGATACGACCTGCCTAGACGCCCTGAAAGTCAAGATACGAACCCACAAGCACAAACTGAACGGCAGAAAACGATCTGAAAAGTACGAAGACTGAAAAGCGCGAATCGTCTCTTCCCAAACTTTTACTTCACACGCGGTAACACGAGATCAGCAAAAGCAGCCCAAGGGGTGGCGCCAAGAAAAAAGATCTTCCCCTTTATAGTGCCGTCGTACGTGCTGGACGTGAGCGCAGAGAACCACAAGGAAATTGGGAAATGCCAGTGTGTACGCATAGAAAGCTTGACGAGAAAATCGACAAGCTTAACAAGAATCTCGTCGAAAAAAACGACGTGTTTTTTACGACGAGAAAATCGGTCGTGTGTACGAGGCCTGAGACTAGCTATTAGCTAAGCAGCTAGACAACTACCCTTTTACCCAAAAAAAAAAATGGCCCGTTAGCAGAACAAAGAGCTTCTGAAAAAAAACATTAGAAGAAAAAAAAAAAAACAAAGCAAATTTTCTAAATATAGTGTTCAGTATTTTCTGCAGCATCTTCATATTGTATTTGTGGTCTTCGTTGTGTTGTTCTCTTCCTCTTGGTCTTCTAAGATAAGACGTTATCAGGGAAGCAGGTCAGCAAGAAAGCCATGTAGACAGACAAAAGTAATGCACATTGTACAGAACATTTCTATGTGTGTGGATTGTGAGTGATGTCTCAACAAACAACCAGAACACACTCAGCAGTTTTTGTGAACACACGGGGACACTTGGATGGATTTTCAAACAAGCTGCGTCTTGCGTTTAATTTACCAGGAAACAAACAAAGCTGTAACTTCAGAGTATATTTCAGAGGTTCCATGTAAGGAAAACAAGACGAATCACATTCTCCTCTGGGGGGTCTACGCTTGGCTTTGGCCATGCTTTCTCTGGAACCAGCATTCCATACTCATCCCTGCCAGTAATAAAATACATCAAAAACACATCACCGACACAGATTTTGCAGTATACAGCTTGATGCCTCATCTAGAATCCTCCAGAGGCTGTAGTACACCATTTATTCCCAATTCAAATATACCAGCTTTACAAACAGATCATCCTCTCTAGACACCCTCATGGGGCACATGATCTTTGCCTTTTCTCAGACATATCAGCTAACCCAAAGATTATTTGTTTAATTATTACACGTATCTATAAGGCTACATTCACACGGCCGCACAGGGACAACCGCCGGTGAGAATCAATAGATTTATACTGTGTGCAAACAGTTGCTACTGTCAGTGGCAGCTGTCAGATTTGTATTCTGTACAAATCAATGACTTTCGCCACCGCTATTTGCATGTAACCACCCATCTGAGCAGTTACATGCAAATTGAGCCTCCGAACGGAACCTGGACGTAAGAGAGTATGCATCTAGGGTCAGTGTTTCTGCAGAATTCTAGCTGCACACAAACCGGTCGCAGCTAGGGATGGTACGAACACCCCCCCCCCCCCCCCGGTTCGGTTCGCATCCAGAACATGCGAACGGACCGAAAGTTCACGCGAACATTCAAACACCGTTAAAGTCTATGGGACTCGAACGTGAGAAATCAAAAGTGCGAATTTTAAAGGCTAATATGCAAGCTATTGTCCTCAAAAGGGTTTGGGGACCCATGTCCTGCCCCAGGGGACATGTATCAATGCAAAAAAAAGTTTTAAAAACGGCCGTTTTTTTAGGAGCAGTGATTTTAATAATGCTTAAAGTGAAAAAATAAAAGTGAAATATTCCTTTAAATTTCGTACCTAGGGGGTGTGTATGATATGCATGTAAAGTCGCGCATGTTTCCCGTGCTTTCCCTGCACAAAGTGTCATTTTTAAAGGTAAAAAAGTCATTTAAAACTCACTCGCGGCTATTAATGAATTGTCGGCTTTTATCAATACATAGAAAAGTCATTGATAAAAAAATTATCTACATATTGTACCTGGGGGGTGTCAATAGTATGCCTGTAAAGTGGCACGTGTTTCCCGTGTTTAGAACAGTCCCTGCAAAAAATTACATTTTTAAAGGAATAGAAGTCATCTAAAACTGCTTGCGGCTTTAATGTAATGTTGGGTCCCAGCAATATGGATGAAAATCAGTGAGAAAAAACGGCATGGGTACCCCCCCCCCCCCCCCCCCCGGCCCATTACCAGGCCCTTTGGGTCTTGTATGGATATTAAGGGGAACCCCGCACCCAAATTAAAAAAAGAAAAGGCGTTGGGCCCCCAGGCCCTATATACTCTGAACAGCAGTATACAGGCGGTGCAAACAAGACAGGGACTGTAGGTTTGTTCTTAAGTAGAATCTGTTTGTAATTTGGAAAAGGTACATTTTATAAGTGTAGCTCCAGCCAAAAAAATTGATTTTAAAGCTTTTTGAAAAACATAGGGAAGGGTTATCACCCCTGCAACATTTGTTTTGCTGTCTGTGCCCCTGTTCAGAAGATTTCACCTCACTTTCTGTCCCAATGACAATTGGATTTTGAAAATTTGGGTTTTTTAAGAGAAAAAAGGATTGGTGATAAATCAGTGGAGGAGACACCTTTTTCCCATATTAACTCTTACAGGAGAGAATTTCCCTTCCTAGGGGTAGATTTCCTCTCACTTCCTGTTTAGAGTTGAGCGGGTAGCTGGATATTCGAGTCCGGCGGGTTCGGCCGAACTTCGGAAAAAAGTTCGGATTCGGGACCGAACTTTAACCCGAACCCGGACCCGGACCCCATTGAAGTCAATGGGGACCCGGACTTCTGACGACTAAAAAGGCTCTAAAAAAGTAATGGAAAGGGCTAGAGGGCTGCAAATGGCAGCAAAATGTTGTTAAGAACATGGCAAGTGCTCTGCAAACAAATGTGGATAGGAAATAACTTAAAAGAACATAAAAAAAATTAAAAAATAAAAAAATATGCTGGAGGCCCCCCTTTCAGCAGAAGAGGTACAGGAAGTCATTAAGAACCTCAGAAACTCAACGGCACAATGCCACACATATGGTGGGAATGCCCCAGAATACGCCCTTTCTGGAATAAATTATTTAATTTAATGGATAAGCTAGTGGGAAAATAAAATACTTTGAAATAAAAATGTAGCGGGGTGCTAAATTTAAGGAAAGTGTTTGAGTGGTAAATAGGCTCAAATACCCTAATTCTGTAGGATTCATGGACCATTTTGTCCTCGGGGGACAGTATTGGTGTGCAGTTCCCTGCGGCCTACAGGTGGCGCCTTTTGTGTCCCCTCTTGGCAGTAGTACAGCGGGGCGGGGAACCTGCTGTGCATGCCGGGAGAGCATATAAAAGGGGCAGACCTTTGGCCTGGGGGCTGATGTCCAGTGGGGTCCGCGCCCAGGTGCCTTCGGCCTGGGTGCATGTGTTCCTGTTCCATCTCGGGCACCTTTAGCCCGGGGTGAGGTACTATCCTGGAGTTCTTGCTGCCCTGGGTATGGAGGCCTAGGGGCGGGAGTAAAGCCTGGAGTCCAGAGCCGCCTCGTATAGGGGACCCTGTTCCAGGGAAGGGAGGATCATTCTGATGGACCGATGCGGGAGTCACGGTGAAGGAATGGTCTGTTGACTCCCTGGAGAGATGTCTTCCCCTTGATATGGGCTAGGTTCGTAGAAGGAGAAGCTCAAGGTCACCTTGACTGTATCAGAGGCCTTATTCAACCGGCCCGTGGCAGGGGCCTTATACACCCTGGTCTGTGGCTGAGACCAAAGTTCTCCAGGCCCGTGGCAGGGGCCTTGTACACCCGGTCTGTGGCAGAGACCAACCTCAATGTCTGTGGCAGAGACCGTGCGCCAAAAACTGTTTGAGAAACCTAAGCAGTGAAGTGAATGTGCTACGTTTGTGCCTGGACCTCCTCCACACCTTAAGCTGTCCTGTTTCTTTGCTCTAACCTTTTCTATCTGAGTACAGTTTATTTTGCCATGAGAGAATAAGAGTTGGAGTTTCAGCTGGTGTGGACATTGACTTTACTGGCAATTAAAGGACTTGCCTCTACCTACAGTAGAGGTGAGAATCATCCTCTGGAGGAGTTTTGACTCCGGCTGTGGACACGGCCCGTCAAGTACACCGCTCAACCTCTTTATATAGGATGATACGGGCTGGTAGTGCGGTGTGCCTTTCTCCCTCCTGCGAAGAGCCAACAACATAAAGGCAGGTAAGGGGGAAAGGATCTGTGTGCTACAAAAAAATAAAATAAAAATTTTAATCTTGGCCTAGCAGGACGAGGTCCATATGGAGTAGGAGGTTGAGGTGGCGGTGGATGTGGCTGTGTAGGTGGAAGCGGCGGTGGAGGAGGACGAGGTAGCCAACACTGGTTCAAAAATACAACAATGGCTGGGTAAGGCCGGTGATGTGTCGAATTCTGTCCCCTGTCGAATAGTGTCCGCCCTGTACTGCGCTTGCTGAGTATGTAGGACAAGGGGATTTCAAAAATCTCCCAAGACTAACGGCGCCTGCGTGTTGAGTTCAGGTGAAGGCCACACCATCCGTGGTTCAAGCCGAGCCAAGCAAGGCCGCGATCGAAGCGAGCCCGTGAGGGGCCCTGTTACTATGTGCTACCGTATGTCCTCTTGGATGGTGGGGCTTGAACCTGCACTCACAGCGCAGGCGCCGTTCATCTTCGGAGATTTTGTGAATCTCCTTGTCCTCTGTACTGCGCAAGCGCTGCGCCTGCGCAGTACGGGCCGGGCACAATCCGATGGCCGGACAGTTTTTGTCACAACACCGGTATACATGTCTATTCTGCACAAGGTACGGACAAGTCCTGTGGGATCCATGCCTGGTTCATTTTAATGAACGTGAGCTTGTCCACATTGGCTCTGGACAGGCGGCTGCGCTTGTCTGTGATAACGCCCCCTGCCGTGCTAAATACACGTTCAGATAATACACTGGCTGCAGGGCAGGCCAGCACCTCCAAGGCATAAACGGCAAGCTCAGGCCATGTGCCCAATTTGGAGACCCAGAAGTTAAAGGGGGCAGACCCGTCAACCAGTACGTGTAGGCCTGTGGACACATACTGCTCAACCATGTTGGTGAAATGCTGCCTCCTGCTAAGACGTTCCATCTCAGCTGGTGGTGCTGGTTGTTGTGGCGTGCTGACAAAGCTTTTCCACATTTCGGCCATGCTAACCCTGCCTTCTGAGGTGCTGCCGGTGCCCCGGCTGCGTTGGCGACCTCTTCCTCCTCCTCTGCCTTCGCCTTGTGCTTCCACCGTACGCCCGCTGTCAGGTGGGAATGCCACCAGCAGCGCGTCTACCAGCGTGCGCTTGTACTCGCGCATCTTACGATCCCGCTCCAGTGAGGGAATTAAGGACGGTACGTTGTCCTTGTAACGGGGATCCAGCAGGGTGGCCACCCAGTAATCAGCACCAGTTAAAATGTGGGCAACTCGGCTGTCGTTGCGGAAACACTGCAGCATGTAATCGCTCATGTGTGCCAGGCTGCCCAGAGGCAAAGAAAAGCTGTCCTCTGTGGGAGGTGTATCGTCTGTGTCCTCTGTATCCCCCCAGCCACGCACCAGTAATGGCCACGAGCTGGTCTGAGTGCCACCCTGCTGTGAACATGGCTCCTCCTCCTCCTCCTCCTCCTCCTCCTCCATCTCCTCCTCCACCTCGTCATCCTCCAGAACTGTGCCCTTTCTGCCGGACAATTGTGTACCTGGCGTTTGTTGGTGCAGGAACCCACCCTCGTAGCCACTTGTGAAAGACTGCCCTGAAAGCCTTTGAAATGATCCCGCTTCCTCCTCCTCCTCCTCATCCTCCTGTGCCACATCCTCTTCCATCATCGCACGAAGCGTTTTTTCAAGGAGGCATAGAACTGGGATAGTAACGCTGAGAACGGCGTCATTGGCACTGGCCATGTTGGTGGAGTACTCGAAACAGCGCAACAAGGCACACAGGTCTCGCATGGAGGCCCAGTTATTGGTGGTGAAGTGGTGCTGTTCCGCAGAGCGACTCACGCGTGATTGCTGCAGCTGAAACTCCACTATTGCCTGCTGCTGCTCGCACAGTCTGGCCAGCATGTGCAAGGTGGAGTTCCACCTTGTGGGCACGTCACATATGAGGCGGTGAGCTGGAAGGCCGAAGTTACGCTGCAGCGCTGACAGGCGAGCAGCAGCAGGGTGAGAACGCCGAAAGTGCGCACACACAGCCCGCACTTTCTGCAGCAGCTCTGGCATATTGGGGTAATTTTTAAGGAACCTCTGGACCACCAAGTTCAGCACATGCGCCAGGCAAGGGATGTGCGTCAAACCGGCTAGACCCAGAGCTGCTACGAGATTTCGCCCATTATCGCACACCACCAGGCCGGGCTTGAGGCTCACTGACAGCAACCACTCATCGGTCTGTTGTTCCATGTCCCTCCACAACTCCTGCGCGGTGTGGGGATTTTCCCCCAAACAGGAAAGTTTTAAAACTGCCTGCTGTCGTTTACCCCTGGCTGTCCTGAAGTTGGTGGTGAAGGTGTTACGCTGAATGGATGAGGAGGCGGTAGAGGATGAGGAAGCGGAGAAGGAGGAGTTAGCAACAGGAGGCAAACTGAAGCGCCCTGCAATCCTCGGTGGTGGAAGGACATGCGCCAAACTGCTATCTGCCTCAGGCCCAGCCGCCACTGCATTTACCCAGTGTGCTGTTAGGGAGATATAACGTCCCTGACCGTGCTTACTGGTCCACGCATCCGTAGTTAGGTGGACCTTGCCACAGATGGCGTTGCGCAGTGCACACCTGATTTTGTCCCCCACCTGGTTGTGCAGGGAAGGGATGGCTCGCCTGGAAAAGTAGTGGCGGCTGGGCACGACGTACTGCGGGACAGCCAATGCCATCAGGCTTTTAAAACTCTGCGTCTCCACCAGACGGAATGACAGCATTTCAAAGGCCAGGAATTTTGAAATGCTGGCATTCAGGGCCAGGGATCGCGGGTGGCTAGGGGGGTACTTCCTCTTCCACTCCAATGTTTGGGAGATAGAGAGCTGAACGCTTCCATGGGACATTGTGGAGATGGTCGGTGACCCAGGTGGTAGTGTTGCTGGCAGATCCTCTGTTTGCGGGGTGACAGGTGCCACTGTCACTACAGAGGTGGATGAAGAGGCCGAGACTGCAGCAGAAGAGGAAGCAGGAGGAGCCAGAGACCTTTCTTGGTTTCTGAGGTGTCTACTCCACTGCAGCTCGTGCTTTGCACTTAGATGCCTGGTCATGCAGCTTGTGCTCAGTTTGAGAACGTTTATGCCTCGCTTCAGGCTCTGATTGCACAGCGTGCAAACCACTCGTGTCTTGTCATCAACACACTGTGTGAAGAACTGCCACGCTAGGGAAGTCCTTGGACCTGGCTTTGGTGTGCTCGGTCCCTTGCTGCGTTGGGCAGTAGCAGATGTACTGTCTAGGGGACGAATGCTCCGTTTTTGCACCCTGCTCCCTCTTCTGCTGTGCTGGTGGCTCTGTGCGACCACCGCCTCTTCCTCCGAACTACACTGGTCACCTGCATAACGTTGATTCCATGTGGGGTCGAGGACCTCATCGTCCTCCACATCATCTTCCACCCAGTCTTCACCCCTGCCCTCCATGTCTGTCTGCACAATTGCGAAAGCAGCAGCAGTTGGCACCTGTGTTTCGTCATCATCCGAGACGTGCTGCGATGGTCCTCCCATGTACCCATCATGAAACATAAGTGGTTGGGCATCGGTGCACTCAATCTCTTCCACTTCTGGGGCAGGGCTAGGTGGATGGCCCTGGGAAACCCTGCTAACAGAGTCATCGAAAAGCAGAAGAGACTGCTGCATGATTTGGGGCTCAGACTGCTTGGCTGATTTGCAAGGGGGTGAGGTGAAAGACTGATGGACATGGGCTTCAGGTGCCAACTCTGATCTTTCAGCAGAAGAGTGGGTGGGAGACAATGTGAAGGAACCCGAGGCACTGTCAGCAACCCAATCTACTATCGCCTGTACTTGTCCTGGCCTAAACATTGGTACAGCCTCATTAGGCGTGACAAAATACCGCCGCAGGCTCGGTCGCCTACTCGCACCTGAGGAAGGTGTTTCACTTGTGCGTGTAGCTGGCACAGATCCACCACGTCCTCTCCCTGCAACAGGAGCTCCACCAGCAGCACCACGACCGGGGCCACCACGTCCCTTTGACCTTCCCCTCATATTTTCCAAATTTAGGATCTTGCCCTAAATGGCGTTTTTTGGAAGACCACAACACACCCACAGTACGTAATGGCTGAAACGCACAGCTACAGAACTGCAGAAAATGCTATTCAAAAAAAAAAGGTTGTTTTTTTTAGTATAGCACAGTACAAGGAAAATATATAGAAATTGTTTTTTTACACACACCTCCAGATGTGTATTTCACACTGCAAAATATTTTCTGTGGCCCTAAATGGCATTTTTTGCCAGACCACAACACACCCACAGCACGTAACCGCTGAATCGCACAGCTACAGAAAATGCTATTAAAAAAAAAAAGGTTTTTTTTTTTAGTATAGCACAGTACAAGGAAAATATATAGAAATTGTTTATTTTACACACCTCCACATGTGTATTTCACACTGCAATTTATTTTCTGTGGCCCTAAATGGTGTTTTTTGCAAGAGCACAACACAACCACAGTATTTAACCACTGAATCGCACAGCTATAGAAGTGCAGAGAATGCTATTCAAAAAAAATTTTGTTTTTTTTAGTATAGCACTGTACAATATATAGAAATTGTTTATTTTACACACCTCCACATGTGTATTTCACACTGCAAAATATTTTCTGTGGCCCTAAATGGCGTTTTTTGAAAGAGCACAACACAACCACAGTATTTAACCACTGAATCGCACAGCTATAGAAGTGCAGAGAATGCTATTCAAAAAAAATGTTTTTTTTTTTAGTATAGCACTGTACAATATATAGAAATTGTTTATTTTACACACCTCCACATGTGTATTTCACACTGCAATTTATTTTCTGTGGCCCTAAATGGCGTTTTTTGCAAGAGCACAACACAACCACAGTATTTAACCACTGAATCGCACAGCTATAGAAGTGCAGAGAATGCTATTCAAAAAAAATGTTGTTTTTTTTAGTATAGCACTGTACAATATATAGAAATTGTTTATTTTACACACCTCCACATGTGTATTTCACACTGCAAAATATTTTCTGTGGCCCTAAATGGCGTTTTTTGAAAGAGCACAACACAACCACAGTATTTAACCACTGAATCGCACAGCTATAGAAGTGCAGAGAATGCTATTCAAAAAAAATGTTGTTTTTTTTAGTATAGCACTGTACAATATATAGAAATTGTTTATTTTACACACCTCCACATGTGTATTTCACACTGCAAAATATTTTCTGTGGCCCTAAATGGCGTTTTTTGAAAGAGCACAACACAACCACAGTATTTAACCACTGAATCGCACAGCTATAGAAGTGCAGAGAATGCTATTCAAAAAAAATGTGTTTTTTTTTAGTATAGCACTGTACAATATATAGAAATTGTTTATTTTACACACCTCCACATGTGTATTTCACACTGCAAAATATTTTCTGTGGCCCTAAATGGCGTTTTTTGAAAGAGCACAACACAACCACAGTATTTAACCACTGAATCACACAGCTATAGAAGTGCAGAGAATGCTATTCAAAAAAAATGTTGTTTTTTTTAGTATAGCACTGTACAATATATAGAAATTGTTTATTTTACACACCTCCACAAGTGTATTTCACACTGCAATTTATTTTCTGTGGCCCTAAATGGCGTTTTTTGCAAGAGCACAACACAACCACAGTATTTAACCACTGAATCGCACAGCTATAGAAGTGCAGAGAATGCTATTCAAAAAAAATGTTGTTTTTTTTAGTATAGCACTGTACAATATATAGAAATTGTTTATTTTACACACCTCCACATGTGTATTTCACACTGCAAAATATTTTCTGTGGCCCTAAATGGCGTTTTTTGAAAGAGCACAACACAACCACAGTATTTAACCACTGAATCGCACAGCTATAGAAGTGCAGAGAATGCTATTCAAAAAAAATGTTGTTTTTTTTAGTATAGCACTGTACAATATATAGAAATTGTTTATTTTACACACCTCCACATGTGTATTTCACACTGCAATTTATTTTCTGTGGCCCTAAATGGTGTTTTTTGCAAGAGCACAACACAACCACAGTATTTAACCACTGAATCGCACAGCTATAGAAGTGCAGAGAATGCTATTCAAAAAAAATGTTGTTTTTTTTAGTATAGCACTGTACAATATATAGAAATTGTTTATTTTACACACCTCCACATGTGTATTTCACACTGCAAAATATTTTCTGTGGCCCTAAATGGCGTTTTTTGAAAGAGCACAACACAACCACAGTATTTAACCACTGAATCGCACAGCTATAGAAGTGCAGAGAATGCTATTCAAAAAAAATGTTTTTTTTTTTAGTATAGCACTGTACAATATATAGAAATTGTTTATTTTACACACCTCCACATGTGTATTTCACACTGCAAAATATTTTCTGTGGCCCTAAATGGCGTTTTTTGAAAGAGCACAACACAACCACAGTATTTAACCACTGAATCACACAGCTATAGAAGTGCAGAGAATGCTATTCAAAAAAAATGTTGTTTTTTTTAGTATAGCACTGTACAATATATAGAAATTGTTTATTTTACACACCTCCACATGTGTATTTCACACTGCAATTTATTTTCTGTGGCCCTAAATGGCGTTTTTTGCAAGAGCACAACACAACCACAGTATTTAACCACTGAATCGCACAGCTATAGAAGTGCAGAGAATGCTATTCAAAAAAAATGTTTTTTTTTTTAGTATAGCACTGTACAATATATAGAAATTGTTTATTTTACACACCTCCACATGTGTATTTCACACTGCAAAATATTTTCTGTGGCCCTAAATGGCGTTTTTTGAAAGAGCACAACACAACCACAGTATTTAACCACTGAATCGCACAGCTATAGAAGTGCAGAGAATGCTATTAAAAAAAAAATGTTGTTTTTTTTTAGTATAGCACTGTACAATATATAGAAATTGTTTATTTTACACACCTCCACATGTGTATTTCACACTGCAAAATATTTTCTGTGGCCCTAAATGGCGTTTTTTGAAAGAGCACAACACAACCACAGTATTTAACCACTGAATCGCACAGCTATAGAAGTGCAGAGAATGCTATTCAAAAAAAATGTTGTTTTTTTTAGTATAGCACTGTACAATATATAGAAATTGTTTATTTTACACACCTCCACATGTGTATTTCACACTGCAATTTATTTTCTGTGGCCCTAAATGGCGTTTTTTGCAAGAGCACAACACAACCACAGTATTTAACCACTGAATCGCACAGCTATAGAAGTGCAGAGAATGCTATTCAAAAAAAATGTTGTTTTTTTTAGTATAGCACTGTACAATATATAGAAATTGTTTATTTTACACACCTCCACATGTGTATTTCACACTGCAAAATATTTTCTGTGGCCCTAAATGGCGTTTTTTGAAAGAGCACAACACAACCACAGTATTTAACCACTGAATCGCACAGCTATAGAAGTGCAGAGAATGCTATTCAAAAAAAATGTTGTTTTTTTTAGTATAGCACTGTACAATATATAGAAATTGTTTATTTTACACACCTCCACATGTGTATTTCACACTGCAATTTATTTTCTGTGGCCCTAAATGGCGTTTTTTGCAAGAGCACAACACAACCACAGTATTTAACCACTGAATCGCACAGCTATAGAAGTGCAGAGAATGCTATTCAAAAAAAATTTTGTTTTTTTTAGTATAGCACTGTACAATATATAGAAATTGTTTATTTTACACACCTCCACATGTGTATTTCACACTGCAAAATATTTTCTGTGGCCCTAAATGGCGTTTTTTGAAAGAGCACAACACAACCACAGTATTTAACCACTGAATCGCACAGCTATAGAAGTGCAGAGAATGCTATTCAAAAAAAATGTTTTTTTTTTTAGTATAGCACTGTACAATATATAGAAATTGTTTATTTTACACACCTCCACATGTGTATTTCACACTGCAAAATATTTTCTGTGGCCCTAAATGGCGTTTTTTGAAAGAGCACAACACAACCACAGTATATAACCGCTGAATCGCACAGCTGCAGAGAATGCTATTCAAAAAAAAGTTTTTTGTTTTTTTTTTAGTATAGCATAGTACAAGAAAAATATATAGAAATTGGTTATTTCACACAACTAGAGATATACACTGCAAAATATTTTTTTTGCCCAAAAATAGGTCTTTTTTGCGCACAACAAAGTGCCTTTTTTTTTTTTTTGCAACAGCACAATAAAGTGCCTTTTTTTTTTTTTTGGGGGCCCAAAAATGGGTCTTTTTAGCAAAAGCACAATAAAGTGCCTTTTTTTTTTTTTTTTTTTTTCTGACCAAAATAGGTCTTTTAGCAAGAGCACAATACAGCCACAGTATGGAATAGGTGTATCACTCAACGTAATGCAGTGCTGGTGCACTGAGCTTGCAACACAAACAGATAAACCTATGCAGATCACTGAGCTATTATATCTCTCAATCTGGACTCCTATCTAAATCTCTCTCCCTGAAAGCACAAACAGGATCCTGCCCCTACACTACACTACACTACACTGTCTCCCTATCTTTTCTATCAGTAGATTGCAGAATCAGGACTAACTCCTATCATATAATTCTCTCCCTCACAGCAACAGCAGCCAGGATCCTTTCCCTACACTGTCTAAAAGCAGAGTGACGATCTGTGCTGTGTGCCTCTTTCTTATATAGAAGCTGGTCACATGCTGGGTCACATGTTGCACTGACCAATTACAGCCATGCCATTAGTAGGCATGGCTATGATGGCTTCTAAGGGCACACCAGCTAATCAAATGGTGATTGGCTGGCCCCTGAAGCATTTCTAACTGCGCCATTAAATTCCCGAATCCGAACCCGAACCCGGACTTTAGCGCAAAATCCGGGTCCGGGTCCGGGGTCGGGCAAACGCCAAAATTCGGTACGGACCCGAACTTTACAGTTCGGGTCCGCTCAACACTATTCCTGTTGTCTCCCTCCGTTTGTAAGTAGGAGTCGTTTGTAAGTTGGATGTTTGAAAGTAGGGGACCGCCTGTATATACTATACGGCCTGCCCTATATACTCTGCAGAAATTTGGGCCTTAGGTGTTGGTGGTACCAGAACACTGTAAGCCCTCACAGTTACTCTTGGTGGGCGTTGGAACGGTCCCTGCTGTGAAATATTATATCAAGAATTGTAATTACATGCCCCTGATAAACAGGGGCAGAAAAATTGGGCTTTAGGCGCTGGTGCTGGTGCCACAACACTGCAACGCCTCACAGATACTCTAGTTGAGCGCAGGAACAAGCCCTGCTGCAAAATATTACAGCAAAAATTGTAATTACATGCCCATGTTAAACAGGGACAGAAAAATTGGGCCTTAGCCACTGGTGGTGGTGCCCAGAACCAAAAATGTTCTTAGAAGCTATCAACATGATCATTGAGGAGGAATAGGATAGTCACTCAGCATAACAGAATAGTCACTAAGCATCAGCATAGGCAGTCTTGAAGGGATCTCACATTCATAAAAAACATTAATCGGTTACATCAGCATCAGGTGCTTGGTAGCTGTTGATCCAAGACTGATTCATTTTTATGAAGGTGAGGCGATCAACCGAGTCGGTGGACAGGCACACTCTGTGATTGGTTACAAAGCCTCCAGCAGCACTGAATGTGCGTTCCGAAAGAACGCTGGATGCAGGACAGGCCAGTCGCTCAATTGCATACTGTGCAAGCTCTTTCCAGTGATCCATCCTCAAGACCCAGTAACCCAGTGGATTTTCGGTTGGAAAGGTCTCCAAGTCTGATCTTGCCCCTAGCTATTCCTGCACCATGTAAATCAGACGTTGGCGATGGTTGCTGGGACCGATCAGACCTTGGGGCTGCGGACTAAAAAATTGTCTGAATGCATCGGTCAGACGGCCACCTTCTCCACCGCTCCTTCTGTGACTGACCAAAGCCTCAGCAACACGTTGTCCATTCGCTCCGGAATGTGTACGCGGCATTAGTGTTCTGGATAGAGACAACTACACTATAGATGGATATGCTTTGTTCATATTTCATGTCAGTGGTTTACAACCACTTTCAGAAACGTGTGCTCTCATTTTATGTGCTGTAGTTGTGCAATAATAAATTGCATATCTAAAAAGAAAATTAAAAAAGGCTCATAGATAATTTAAATATAGTGGCGATATGGACCACTCACATTTCATATTTCAATGCCTGGGTGTACAGATACTGCAATGAAAGTTTTGGAGACATGCAGAGAAACTTAAGAACAAAATGGGCCTTTGGGGGCCCATTAACACAGCCCAGTGAAGGTTCCACTTCTTATTTAAGTGGCCATCCTAACTTCTGTTGATGAATGTCTGGAGGCTTCTAAATATTTTCTTGTAAAATAACAATCATGTTGCTTAGCGTGTTGAGCTATAAATAAAGCAAGACATGAGGAATGTTAGAGCATAAAGAATGTATTGTATAATGGTAAGGAATGTAAATGAGGGACCCTGATGGGCTGGATGGATGTGCTCTGCATGCTGCCATGTTGTGTTCTCTGTGGGCTCCCGCTCTGCTCCAGCAGCATTCTTCAGCATCAATTATGACTTCTCCTGACACAGAACATTGGAAAGCAGCTTGTTTATAAGGCTACCAGTATCCCATCCAGAAATGAATGATGAGCAGGGCCGTCAGGGACTTTTATGTGTGAATTTTCTGTAGTATTTTTTTCTCTTCCACTCTCGTTCCTAAGTTCTTTCTATCCATTATTCCCAAATATTGAGTTGCTGCTTGACATTTTTAAATAAACTTTTTGGACCGCACGTTGTATATTGAGCTGTCTTAAAGGACAAATGTACTTTTTAACCGCTTGTCATCCGGCCGCCGTCAAATGACGGCGGAAGTAAGACCCTGTTATTCTGGGCGGACATCATATGACATCACGCCTTTAAAGGCCCCCAGTCAGTCCCCTCCCCTCACAGTAAGAATCACTAATAGGGAACACATTTAACCCCTTCCTCGCCCCCTAGTGTTAACCCCTTCCCTGCCAGTCATGTTTATACAGTAATCAATGCATTTTTATAGCACAGATCGCTGTATAAATGTAAATGGTCCCAAAAATGTGTCAAAAGTATCCAATGTGTCTGCCGCAATATCGCAGTCACGATAAAAATCCTTGATCGCCGCCATTACTAGTAAAAAATAAATAAATAATAAAAATGCTATAAATCTATCCCCTATTTTGTAGACGCTATAACTTTTGCGCAAACCAATCAATATACGCTTATTGCTATTTTTTTTACCAAAAATATGTAGAAGAATACGTATCGGCCTAAACTGAGGAAAAAAAAAATGGATATTTATTATAGCAAAAAGTAAAAAATATTGTGTTTTTTTTTCAAACTTGACGCTCTTCTTTTGTTTATAGCGCAAAAAATAAAAACCGCAGAGGTGATCAAATAGCACCAAAAGAAAGCTCTATTTGTGGGAAAAAAAAATTGTTTAGGTACAGCGTCGCAAGACCGCGCAATTGTCATTCAATTGTCATGAAAGCTGAAAAATGGCCTGGGCAGGAAGGGGGTGAAAGTGCCCTGTAGGCAAGTGGTTAAAGCACATTAGCTGTTTTAATAAATTCAGGCATATCAAGTACCTTTTCAGAGATAAAAATCCTACATCTGCTTTTTCCCACGTACTATTATAAATGTCATTAGAGGCAGAGGTCAATAAAAACATTGCATTGTTTACATTCAACGTGTCTGCAGTCTGTCAGATACAAATCGTGAACAATAAAGACATCTTCTGTATGCGTGGCCAAGTCAATCTCGGGATTTCAAAAAAAAGTAATGACAACACTTTTTTGGTGGTAGGTCCCTTTAGAACTGGGGGTATCTTGTGCTGGAAGGGTGTCATGTACACTATATATCTAAAAGTATTGGGACGTCTGCCTTTATACGCACATGAACTTTAATGGCATCCCAGTCTTAGTCCGTAGGGTTCAATATTGAGTTGGCCCACCCTTTGCACATATAACAGCTTAAACTCTTCTGGGAATGCTGTCCACAAGGTTTAGGAGTGTGTCGATGGGAATGTTTGACCATTCTTCCAGAAGCGCATTTTGTGAGGTCAGGCACTGATGTGGACAAGAAGGCCTGGTTTGCAGTCTCCGCTCTAATTCATCCCAAAGTGTTCTAACGGGTTGAGGTCAGGACTCTGTGCAGCCCAGTCAAGTTCCTCCACCCCAAACTCGCTCATCCATGTCTTTATGTACCTTGCTTTGTGCACTGGTCCAAATCAATGACAAATGAATGTACCTGTCTCTGACAGGTACATGAATCGGCCGCAAACACCAACAATTTCAGTGTGGTGGCCCAACAGAATTTTAAAAGGTGTCAACGCCCTTTATGAATTTCCCCAAATGTCTTTGGTGCGAGGAGTAATAAATTATGATTTCTACACTGCTTTGCACTACTGTAAACACTGGGGGAAAAGATCGCAAACTGCTGGAAGAAAGCCTTCATAGGTTCAGTTAAATTGAAGGGAACAAATGTCTGCAGACCAGGACTGAGAACAAACAACTTCCTCTAAACTTGCATCCTAGAAAAGGTTGATGGCGCTATCAATATGCGGTTCTAGGGGAGTACCCCCATCGCATGTGGGGATTTATAGAGGGGATATTTGAATGAGTTTTGTATTTTAAGGTACCTTTATTATTTTGGTATAATAAAACTGTTATTTTAAAGGGATATAGCTTGTGTGTTTTTACTTTTTCACTAATTGTTGGATAAATTGCTGTTTTCAGCACGAAAAAATTTAGAAGTGGTCTGTTAAAATCTGTTAACAGTATTTTTTTTTTTGATTGGTTGGGTTTCATTGTACAGTTTAGAAATGATAATTTATGACTCTGCACTAAAGACATTGAATCAGACAAGTATGTAGAGCAGATGCCATTCTTATGACTTTAAAGTGTTACTAAACCCAGGACCCCCAGTCTCCCACATTGTACTTGCGAAGTCCCTAGCTTCCTGAAGAGACCCCCCGTCGCCTTCAAAGATCCTAGCCCCCACATTTGCCCCAACAATTCTGAGAAACCTCACCCCCTACAAAGCCACCAAGTCTGTTGCAGAGTCCCCCAACCTCCTCCAGAAACCCCATTCCCGCGCATTGACACCCAGCCCTATCCAGAGCTTTCCAGTATTTCAATACATATTATAAATTCCCATACTTTTATTGCGTGGGTATAACCTTCTTGTTGGAGAGAAGAATGTTTTATGAAGAATTTACTGAACCATGATCTCGATAAGGTTGAGAACCATTGGGTTAGGTAACTCCTCATATTAAACATTTTTGGCAGACATAATGGAGGTTGTACAAGGATCGTACATCAAAATCGACATAATTTGCATAACATTTTTAGGGCATTGGGCACTGGGCTTCACGTGAGCTGATTACTTGCAAAGGTATTACAGCTAAAGAGGAGAAAGGTTAGACCCTATGTCGAGTGCTTACTGCTTTAATTGTCCCTGCTGAGAAGATTTACCCATGGATTTGTATTGTTAACCATTTTTTAGATATAACATGAGGGGAAATCCAGATTTTAACCCTTCTCTACTCTACCTAAAAAAAAGGAATAAAACGTTTGAGCATACATACACACTATAGACTACTAAAATATAAAGCTCCTTAATACCCTGTTTACCAAGTTTATTTGGGCCCATAAATATTAGTATTGTAAACACCTACTAACAGTAACTAAACAACATGGCAGGGTAGCAGCACCGGATGCACTTTAATATTACCAGGTCGCCCACTTGGGAAATGTGATCGACTGGTGCAGACATGGAGATCTTAAGCTCTGGATGTCCATTGAGCAGCAGTATAGTGCCATTCACCTTAAAATGGCACCATGGTGCTATGCAGCCTTGCTTGTAACTCCTAAAACACATCCAACGATAGGCCCCAAACTCTGCGTTTGCTCTCTGGCTGGCCAAAATCCCCAAATTTCCTCTAGCCAGTCTCTGTTATTTTCCATCTTGGGAAACCCAGACTTTCCCCCGGGCCTGGAGGCAGGCCCGTTTCGAGGGCTTCTATAGAGCGGTTTGCTCCAAGCTTCCCATTTTCTGGCCTCAGATGCTTGGCCTTCTCCATGTTGATGCAGCCGAACGGACATTACAGGTTCATTTTTTGGCAGGCACTACAGCCTTATCATTTTCTTTGTACCTTAGGACCTCTTGCGGGGTTTTGTAGTCCGTTGACGATGTTCGAATCTTACTGCATGGATAGTGGTCCCCTATCTTGTACCCTCTCTAAGATGTACTTGTACTCGCTACTAATCTCCCCCCTGAAAGACTTTATTCTGCCCCGCCTCCATAAATGGGAACTAGACCTTAATAGAACCTTTACACCCGATCAGTGATGGGAATATCATACACTTTGCTCTGAAATCCTCCACATGCACTCGTATTCAGGAAACTAACTACAAGTTGCTGGTATCGCACCCCGACAATTCTGCTCAAATAGTTTCCTGGGACCTTGGATTGGTGCTGGAGATGCCGAGAGGAATGGGGGACGTTACTGCAGGTATTTTGGTCTTGCCCGAAACTAGACCCTGACTGGACAGAGGTACGAAGACTGAGCAATTCACTGACTTTCCGGTCCTGGATGATCCTGCATTCTTCCTGCTCCATTGCTCACAAATCCCTGTCAAGACCTATAAGAAACCAGTCCTTCGTCACATGTTTAATGCTGCCAAGGCCTGTATTACTTTATGTTGGAAAGATTCAAACCCTCCTTCCCTCTCAATGTGGCTCAACAAGGTTGAGAGCATCATTGTACTAGAGGATTTAGTACATACCGCCCAAAACAGGCGTGAACAATAAACAAAAACATGGTCATATTGCAAAATGTTTGTCTACTCTGAAGAGGGCAAGGCCCTGCTGGATAAATGTTTTGGGGATTGACGTCTTTCTGATATCAGCATAGCATCTTCACCCACCCTTACCCCCCCCTTTTTTTCTCCTTCTTCTCCCTTCTTTTCCACCCCATTCTCACCTTTCTTGTGCTTTCCATATCCCCCTCTGCTCGCCCTTATTCATTCATAAAAATTTGAATATCTGACTAGGCAAGTACTGTGTCCGGTCATATTGTCTCGAGTTGTCTCCTTGACCTTAGAGAGATGTTTCCATTCCCTTGGCCTACGCAGCTTTTGACTGTTTTTGTTTTTTTTTAGGAAATTCTCCATAACCCTAAGATTACTATCAATACTAGTTGGGCCTCTTCACATTTAACGAGACCTCTTTTACTTACTGTACATGTATGTAGCTGTTATTCGTTTGACATTTCTGGTATATGTCTATTATACATGCCCTAACAATTACTCCTTGCATGTCTTTGACCTATTGTGAGACACTGGGGGTTATTTACTAAAGACAAATCCACTTTGCACTACAAGTGCAAACTACAAGTGCAAAGTGCATTCGAAGTCGCTGTAAATCTGAGGGGTAGATTTGAAATGAGGGGAAGCTCTTCTGATTTCATCATCCAATCATGTGCAATCTAAAATGCTGTTTTTTATTTTCCTTGCATGCCCCCCTCGGATCTACAGCGACTGCACTTCCAAGTGCACTTTCAGTGCAATTTCAAGTGTACTTTGCACTTGTAGTTTGAACTTGTAGTGCAAAGTGGATTTGCCTTTAGTAAATAACCCCCACTGCTTTTTTGTATTGCACTGCTTTGCTGGATGCTTCATTTCTATAAATAAAGAACTTGAAATATAAATCTCCCGATCAACCTAATATCCTGTTTTTCCATTAGCCTGAATTTTTTTTCTTGGCTGTATTTTGATGTCCTTGCTTCCGTGTCCTCTTCATTTCAGAAGCTGGTGATTATAATGAAGCCTTTCCTTCTCAGAACCTTCTATCAGAAGCTCCTGTGGTGATAATCACTCCTCATTATGTACATCACAACGGTAAATTAAACACTGGATGCTAGCAAGCTACATTCTTATGTGGGTAGTGATGAGCTCATTGTTTATTTGGTTCTAGGTGGTGAAATCCTCAGGGATGCAACATGCAGTATCCAGGCCTGGGAAATATCCACAGAGCAAGCATTAGAAAGACAGCAAATCAATACACAGGAGTCTAATTGACTTTCACTGTGCAAACAGATCTGATGTTCAGTTACCCATAGCATGACAATTTTTTATGGTGTATGTATTTTGAACAGTCTATCTTTAAAAAAAGAAAAAGTTTCCCTTCCCCCAAACAATAAACTGGCCCATCACACGCACAGGTTAGTATCACCAAACAAGGGGTCGTTTGTGGACCTTTGTTTCCATATAGTAGTCTATTTACCCACCGACATCAGGCTGGTATTCAACAAATGAAGATAGTTTAACCACTTTAGGATCGCCCACTGCACATATGCTGCAGCACTGGATCACGTACGTGTACGTGATTCTGTAGTTCCGGGTAGGGGGTGCACTAGGGTGACCACGTGTCCCGGATTGCCCGGGACAGTCCCGCATTTTGCAGGTCTGTCCCAGGCACCTTCATTCCAGGACAATACAGTGTCCCGGAATGAAACTGACACAGCCACCCACTGGGCCAATCTGATGCCCCCAAAAAAGGCCGCCACATCACTGCTTTACTCACTGACAGTACTTGTCCTGGCCAGGAATGCCTGGAGGAGCACAATCCCCGCCCCCTGCTTGTGATTGGAGAAATCATAAATCCCGCCTCTTGTGTCTAATCACTGTGCTGTGATTTGTTACAGCACAAGCTGATTTTTGGGAAGGGAGGGTGTCCCTGAATGGTAGTTTGGAAATGTGGTCACCCTAGGGTGCACATGCATGTGCGTATGCCTGTCGCCCGGCTGTGCAGTCATTCGCTACAGTAGAAGCCGATCAGCGGGTCCCGGACAAGGATTTATGGCCCCTTAATTGCTCCTAAATGTTAAAGTGGAGTTCCACCCAAAAGTGGAACTTCCCCTTTCAGCACTCCTTGCCCCTTACATGCCACTTTAGGCATGTCATTTTTTGTGGGGGGGGGGGGGGTGGGTGCTTTGTTTTGAGTGGGACTTCCTATCCCACTTCCTCCTTACGTCTACGGGCCGCCTAGGCGACTCCTCCTCTCCCCCTAGGCGGCCCCTCCCTCTCTGCAATCTTCTAGGACACGTGACAGGTCCACTGGGAAAGCGCAGCGCGACTCGCGCATGCGCAGTGCGTGCCCGTGAAGCTGAAAGCTGTCACGGCCGGGTGCCCACAGTGGCTATGACAGCGCCGGCGGAGAGGAGGGGGAGAGGAGCAAAGCTCCGGGTGGCCGCATTGCTGGACCATGGAACAGGTAAGTGTCTGTTTATTAAAAGTCAGCAGCTAAACTTTTTGTAGCTGCTGACTTTTAATAAACAAAAAAAGCCTGGAACTCCCCTTTAACTCCTTCCCAGCCAATGTTATTAGTACAGTGACAGTGTATAGTATTAGCACTGATCACTGTATTAGTGTCACTGGTGATGTCAGTGTTAGTTATTCAGTTCCCCCCAGCTTCACTTAGTGTCAGATTTCCCATCGCACTATTGCAGTCCCGCTTTAAGTCGCTGATCACCGCCATTACTAGTAAAAAAATAAAAATGAATAAAAATTCCAATATCTCGACCCAAACCTTAGCTCATCCCTACTAAAACATGAACTCACGGAAAACACACTATATTTTTTCCATTATTTACTGCAGAATGCAGTGGCGGTGCGTCCCTAGAGGGCGCCGGAGCGCCGCCCCCTCTCGCTCCCGCACCGCCACTGAAAGACAATACACAGATTCATGCATTGCATGAATCTGTGTATTGTCACCGCTGCCGCGCTGCCCACTATTCATATGGCCGGCCTCCTGGTGAGCGCCGGCCATATGAATTAGAGCGGTGGCCGGTGGTGGGTGTGTTCTGGAAGTGTCTATCAGAGCCAGCGGCTCTGATAGGCTTTCCGAATACAGCTCTCACGCTGTATTCGGCTTCCAAAAACTCCTCCCAGGTACGCACGAGGTGCGTTCCTTGGAGAAGACTGTGGAGGTTTCAGCCAATCAGGTTCACCGGATCTGGTTACCGGTAACCTGATTGGCTGAAGCGACATCGAGGGCGGGAGAACACATCGAGGACGGCGCGGACCTAGGAAGGTAAGTGCAGGGCTGGGGGGGGGGGAACTGGCTGTATATGGGGGACACACTGTCTGAATATGGGGGGAACTGGCTGTATATGGGGGACAAACTGGCTGAATATGGGGGGAACTGGCTGTATATGGGGGACAAACTGGCTGCATTTGGGGGGAACTGGCTGTATATGGGGGACAAACTGGATGAATATGGGGGGAACTGGCTGTATATGGGGGACAAACTGGCTGCATTTGGGGGGAACTGGCTGTATATGGGGGACAAACTGGCTGCATTTGGGGGGAACTGGCTGTATATGGGGTTCAAACTGGCTGTATATGGGGGCACACTGGCTGTATATGGGGGCACACTGGCTATATATATGGGAACAAACTGGCTGTATATGGGGGCACACTGGCTATATATATGGGGACAAACTGGCTGTATATGGGGGCACACTGGCTATATATATGGGGACAAACTGGCTGTATATGGGGGCACACTGGCTATATATATGGGAACAAACTGGCTGTATATGGGGGCACACTGGCTATATATATGGGGACAAACTGGCTGTATATGGGGGCACACTGGCTGTATATGGGGGCACACTGGCTATATATATGGGGACAAACTGGCTGTATATGGGGGCACACTGGCTATATATATGGGGGCACACTGGCTGTATATGGGGGCACACTGGCTGTATATGGGGGCACACTGGCTATATATATGGGGGCACACTGGCTATATATATGGGGGCACACTGGCTATATATGGGGACAAACTGGTTATATATGGGGACAAACTGGTTGTATATGGGAGCACACTGGCTGTATATGGGGGCACACTGGCTGTATATGGGGGGCACACTGGCTGTATATATGGGGGCACACTGGTTATATATATATGGGGGCACACTGGCTGTATATGGGGACAAACTGGCTGTATATGGAAACAAACTGGCTGTGTTTGAGGGGGCAAACTGGTGGCGTTTGGGCACAGTGGCTGCGTTTAATGGGCACAGTGGCGGCAATTGATTTTTTTTTCAGTTTGTTTGCGCCCCCCCAAAAATTTTGAGCACCAGCCGCCACTGGCAGAATGTCAGATTTCTTAATCCGTTCTCTCCTAGCCTCGGCATCCCTTTAAGGCTGGGTTCACGTATGTGCAACCGTGGTTTCCAGCATGGGGTCCAGTGCGTCCCTGTTCACCGGTTCAAATCAGGTCCGAATGTTTGCCTGAATTCACACCTGAACCGGACCCAAAGACACACAGAACCCTTTTGGAATGCGGACTGTGGCCGCCCTGGGTGGACCGGCTCCATTGCCGGCACACTCACATGTCAACCGAATTGGATGTGGGAAAACCCGCACCCAATTCACACATTATTGAACGCAGCCTAAGTCGGTCCTAATGCCCAGGGGCGGGATTTACCTACTGATCACGTGATCACTGTGAGTAATTTTGGTATTAAACAGGTATGAACTATTGGCTTTTTCAACAGACTGAAAATACAATAGTCAGGCCTTTTCAGTCATATGAGCTAGAAAATAAAATGTAGACTAAATTTGACATTAGATGGGGGTGCTGTGTAGTGCCCACATCCCTAATTCATACAAAACAAATAAATAGCAAATAAAATGCAGCACCTTCAAGCATTTAAAATTTCTTGAAGGCGCTTTGTCACAAAAAAAAAAACACATCTATGTGATTAGGCATTGATGGGAGCAGCCATTCTTCTGTTCATGTTGTGTTTTCTAGTTGTAGGCAGTGATGAGCGAGATCCTTCCATGAAAACCAACACAAATGCTTCAGTCTGTGCAACTGGTATATTGTTGCCTCAGGGTCTCTTTAAGAACTAATTAAGACAAATCATTGTCATCTACCACCATCTAGTGGACATTTATAGGTATTTGAAGTGACAGAATAAGATATCAATGTATAATGCAGGGTTTCTCAACCAGGATTCCGCGGATCGCAGGCAGGTGATGGGAAGATTGTTTTCCCTCCTAGCCGACACTCTGTCATGAAATATTCCCTCCCCACAAGCAGGGGGCGCAGGAAAAGCAACATACGTGTAGCTCCATTCACGCTTAAAGTGTTATTAAACCCATTACCCTGCATTCATTATATTACTATTCACTATATCTGGTCTCCCACAGTACACGGAAATGCAATAGTTTTGGTAAATATAAACTGCTAAATACCTTTTTTCATCAGCAGTTATAGCAGTGTTGTGACTTCTATCAGTGTCTGGTTAATGCTTGTAGGAGGAGTTTTCATTCTCCCATTACTGCCCTATGAGGCGGCAGGACCCCTGACCCTGTCTGGACAGTGCTGATTGGCCCTGTGCTGATCAAATGCACCCTCCCAAGAAAAAAAAAACTCTTTAGCAATACACACCAAACTGAGCCTCTTGTCCCCTAGCCTCTGTTCTATCCAGAGATGGATTGGGGACTGTGGAAGAAGAGGAGGATCAGAGAAGACAGAATCAAACAGCTGTAGGGAAGTGTTCTTTTGTACACTGTTTGTGAGGTTGTTTACATTCATGCCTGGTAACTACCATAGAGTTCTTGTTACAAACATGCTTTGCAAGCCAGAGGTGCAGGAGGCTGATTTTATGTTGTATCCATCCAGGCTGAAAAGGGACAAAAGGCAAGTGTTACTGCACTGTGTAGCTCACTGGTTGTTATATTACTGTCTTTCCTGCGTGGGAATCAGAGAAACCTGCTATAGGCTTCTCTGATTAACTGAAACTTTCTATTTGCATACTGCAATATACTTGGACTATTCTCAAGTGTATGAGAAAAAAGCTCAATTGATTATAACCTATTAAGTGACTCGTTTGTATTGAAGTGTATATCTGCCACTTCATTATTTAAAGCAACAGTGTCCCTTTTTGGTATGCGGATTCCTAGCTAGTATTAGCCTAGGGAATGGCAAACAGCTCAGGGTAGCCACAGGCTAGGCTTCCGATGGCCATTTAGATAGGTAGAGGCCCTCCTGTTTGTATAAGTCTCTGGCTCTGCAGACTGCACATAATGACACTGACACACGCTGTTTAGACTGGCCTGCCTAGGGCTCACCTTACAGGCTTCACACAGTTCCAGTTCTGCAGGGGAGGCCCGGAGGAGATCATAGAGCAGGTGGGTGCGGTGGACCATAGAGAGCACTTGGCGCGGAGGAGGGGGAAGTAAAATCGTCCCCTGCTTTGAAAATTGGGGCCGCTGTTCTGTTGGAGAATTTCACAGAATACCGCCTCATGCTCCCTCTACAGGGCTGGGAGTCGCGGCCATGACGACACTGGTTGCTAGACACTAGGCGGCTCTAGCAACCAGTGATCAGTAAAAGCCTCAGTCAGCGGTGGAGGTGAGGGCAGAGACGGAGCCGAAACTCTGATTGGCAGCCCAGAGTCACGGCTGTGACGACACTGGTTGCTAGACACTAGGCGGCTCTAGCAACCAGTGATCAGTAAGCGCCTCAGTCATCAGGGGGTTTAAGAAGCGCGGCGTGTGCCGCCGACAATCTGCCGGGATTACTCCCCATACTTGGGGAGCTAGATGCACCTTCCCCAGCCACGATATCCGTCAGACTGCTGCACTGAGGTAAGCGTTCATAGATAGCCCATGTCCGCTGTGACTTATTAGCTTCTATAGCGGATATGGTGCTTACTTTGTTCCCTCTCCTTTTTTAACAGTGATCCTATATTTGCAGTATTTCATCCTCATCAAGTGGTGGTTTCACCACCACTACCTAGTCTACCTGTCCCTACCACCTGAACCAAGTCTCTTTAACAGCAGTGCGATTTCTTTATATACATATCAGTATTCAGAAGACTACTATTTCATTGGCATATTTGTTGTGATTTTTGCAACCCAAGTATTCAGGTATGATTTTGCAGAGCCATTTTAGTCATCCATTTGATTTACAACTTGATTCAGTTGATTTATTCATCTATAGCCCTCTTTCCTGTATTAATTTATAGGTTGAGCTTCACTATGCTCTTAACCTCTATGGTTGTCATCCTTTTGGTGGGTCACCAGTTGTGGATAGGTGGTTGTCTGATCGGTGTGGAATGTCATCTCTTTTAACCTGTGGGATCTGGAATAACTTCCCAGTCTTTGTTCCTGTGATGATTTAATAGCCTAGCAAATTGGTGAGTGTACCTTTTGTCCAGTTTGGGTCATGATATATTATGCATGTCAATACTTTCCTTTAGAAAAAAAATTGTCATTATAACCAGGCTCTGCTTGAATAGCATCCGTTATATATTTTCTAACAAATTAATTGCAATGCATTTATCACTTAACCAATCCTTATGCTAATTTTATGTATTGTGTGCTTTCAGTGTAATCTGCTTTAGTTTCAATCACTCCTGAGGAAGCTCTGTGTAGCGAAACTAGTCGAGTGACAACATAGCAGTGATTCGCACATATGGCCATCTAGCCATACATCTGCAAGGATGGTTATTTTATGCTTATTTGTATTTGTATTGTATAAAATAAAGTTTTCTACAATTTTATCTCAATGTTATTCTCTACCAAGCACCGTAGTTTAAAGTCCCAGGGTACCCAGTGTATCCATTGTTCCCCCTCTCTTTTCATATCCATTAACCGGGATGTGGTGCTTTCATATTTGACCGAGCATGCCCTATCTGCTATTTTGTTAAAGTGGTTGTAAACCCTGTTGAGAATTTTTTTTTTTTAACTAACCTGCAAGACAAAGCTATAATGAGCTAGTATGACTAGCATACTAGCTCATTATGTACCACTTACCTTAGATCGGGCCCCCCGAAGTCGTCCCTGTCCCTCCTCTAGCCGCATCCATCGCTGCGCCAAAAGCCGGAATGTTAGTTCCGGGTATCGCCGCTGCAGCCAATCACAGCGCCGCTCCGGCGCTGTGATTGGCCGGAGCGGCGAAGACGTGACTCCGCGCATGCGCGCGTGAGCCGTCGAATTCGGCTACGTCTTTGAATGTTGCGACCTAGCCGAATTTGAGAATGGGGTTAACCCTATGCGCATGCGCATGACGTCAGCGTCGCCGCTTTTAAATGCAAATATCTCCTTAACCGTGTAGGTTAAGGAGATATTTCTTGCACCTACAGGTAAGCCTTAATCTAGGCTTACCTGTAGGTCTTTGTTTATAAAGTGGGTTTACAACCACTTTAATTCCCGGGTGTTACCCACCCTTTTTTCTCCCTATGGGCATTCTCGTATTCTGTCAAATCACTCCTTAAATTGATTTAACATACTATCTGTTTTGTGATCAGGATATTGACCATATAATCCTTTGTATATTTTTTCACGTAACGTACCATTGCAAGGTTCTGTTTTTGTGTTTTTTGTGTTTTTTGTGTTCTCCTTCCTTTTTTTCATTTCATGGTGTTGTTGTTGTTAGAGAGTTACTTCATTCCTTACTCCACATCCACTTAGACTTAGGGCATCATGTCCAGCTATTGTGGAAATGCTTTTGAAGGATACATGGACAAGATCCACAAGGCTCAAAACACAGCCAGTGGGGGCTTGTCCATGGATCGCTTTATTCTGAGACTCCAGCGGATGTTGGAAAGAAAATCGAGGTTATTCTGGAATAGATGGTATTTCTTGAAATACATAGAGGACAACATCGTCCCATGGGGCCTCAGAGTTCAGATCTTCCCAACCCTCAATCAGATTGAGCCCGATTTTAAAGTGGATTGGGAGAGAAATCTTCAAATCTGTTCCATCCATATGATGGAGTTATTAAACAAACAATATACTGCTATAGATGGTGAGATTGGGGACCTCTATGAGGCCAATGCATCCATTGTCTCTGATGAATATTTCCCTGCTAGGGAAACTATTTTAAAGGCCGATCTTGAAGCCTTTCTTTCTAACATTCTCAAAACAAAAGAGAAAAAATTAATCAGAGACCAGTTGGCTTACGACAACGCCCAGGCCTACAATTGGGGTGCCATCTCAAAAAATCGCAGACGTTTTCAGAACAAAAAACGTCAACCTATTGAATCTTCCAATGATCCAAATGAGTCTGACTCCTCTGCTTCCTCCCTTTCCTCCACACAGGCACCCGATCAATCCTCCATGCCCAAAACCCATGGCTTTTTCAAGTCGCGTAATGGTAAGGCGACCATCAAACCCATCACTTCCCAACGCACCACCTCCTCTCGGGGACCCATCAACACCAGAGCAACCACAGCCAAAAATCTTCCGACTAGTGCACCGGTTCACCAAGATAACCCACCCAGCACCCTCACTCCTTCCATGTCTTTCACCCCTTCACAAATTGCACAGGTAAGCAACATGCCTTCTCTTTCTTCCCAGGCGGATTTTCGGCCGGCCCAGATATTCACATCACCGGCACCAGACCCAAGGAAGCAGACAAGTACAGACCCACTAAGTAAAAAAAAAAAACAAACAGAACTTGAGGTGATAAATTTATCATCGTTTGTTTTGACCCCAGATCAAATCTCTATTTTGAAACTGGGTCTTACTTTTTGTCCCACTGAACAAATTGACAAGTTTGAATTCATCAAAGATTTGAATCTTTTCTCTAGAAAGCTACTTTTTCGAGTTCTATATGACAAACCCAAAAACCCCTCACAAACTACCACCCTTTCCAATTCCCTTTGGCAGGAGATGAGTTTGGAGGATATTAAAGCCCTTGAGGAACTGATGGAGCTCTGGGAGGAGGGTAACATCGACTTCACGGACCTTGATGAGGCATCTGCCTTAGAGGGGGAATGTGCGGCTTCTCCTCTTCCTTTGGCTCCATCCTCTACAACCCCCTTGTCCACCATATCCACCCAGAGAGAATATAAACCCAAGTCCAATGTGTTCCCAGTATTGCAGGGGAACCCAAATATTTGGGCCTTTACCAAACAGGTTACCTAGGAAATCAATCAGGCCAAATGGAAATCATGTGCGGAATCCAATCTTAGCGACAGTCAACTTGAGGCATTGCGATCTCTACAGCTCAACAAAGACATAATTATCAAGCCCTCCGATAAGGGGGGCAATTTGGTAGTCATGAACATTCATGAATATGAACAGATGGTCATGAATTTGTTGACAAATAAAGATTGGTACCGAAAAGTATCGAATACTCACCTCAATTTGACTACTAGTCGCTATAAACATTTGATTGGCAGAGCCTATCATGAGGGATTGATTACAAAAAAAACATGGGAGTTTCTCAATGTCACTAGCCCACGGACCCCCACCCTATATGCGCTACCCAAGGTTCATAAAAGTCTGTCCTCTCCCCCTGGATGCCCTATTATTTCGGGCAATGGCTCCCTGACGGAAACTGCCAGTCAACTTGTTGACGACTTCCTCAGGCCACATGTGGAGGGGCTAGTGTCCTATTTACAGGATACGACTGACCTCTTGAGGACTCTTGATGGCATTTCTCTACCCATGGGACCTTGGGTGGTGGCGCTCGATGTTGAGGCCCTCTACAATTCCATACCACACCATCTTGGGGTGCGAGTTGTGGAGGGCTTCATAACTGAGGATCGGGGCATCTCTCGGGCCTACATCAAATTCATTCTCAATCTTTTGGAATTCATTTTGTGTAATAACATCTTTCTGTTTGGAGACTCCCACTACCTCCAGATACAAGGGGTGGCAATGGGAACCAAATGTGCTCCCTCTTATGCCAACTTGTATCTGGGGGGGTGGGAGCGTGACCTTTTCTTCAGAGAGGATCTACAAATGTATCTGGAACACATTCCAGTTTGGAGAAGGTTCATCGATGATATTTTTTTCATCTGGACTGGCCCCAGAGATGCCTTGATCACCTTTCTTGATTGTTTGAGGATTAACAACTATAATTTAAAATTTACCTTTGAAATGAACCAAACTGATCTAACCTTTTTGGATCTCAAAATTAGTGTACAGAAAGATGGCACAGTCAGTACCTCTCTATTTCGTAAAGCCTCGGCTGGGAACTCTCGGCTACATGCAGGGAGCTCACATCCCAAATCCCTAATCTCAAGTGTGCCCTATGGGCAATACCTGAGACTACGTCGCAACTGCAGTAGTCAATAGGATTTTGAATCTGAGGCTAGATTGCTTAGGACTCGTTTTCTTGAACGAGGATATAGCAATAGATGTCTCAAAAGGGTATATGCCAGAGCCAAAAAGCAAGACAGGAGCTTTCTTTTGCATGGTCCCAAAAAAACGAAATCAAATCCGGGGATACGCCTAATCACTAAATTTTCAAATCAGCATCAACAAGTGCGTCTAATTCTACAAAAATATTGGTACCTGTTAACCAGTGATGATCAAGTTTCTAAACATATTTATTCCTACCCGGAGATCACCTACAGGAGAGCTCGCTCTCTACGGGACACTTTGGTATATAGCCATTTTTCTTTGCAATTATCTTCCTTTTCCACTCTTAGGGGCACGAGACCCTGCCACAAATGCAATTTTTGCAGGTATATTTACTCTTCGCCCACTGTTACCCTTCCCAATGGACACATTCACAGACCAGTTTTCTCTGTGACCTGCCAGTCCATTGGCATTGTGTATCTCATGCAGTGCCAATGTAATGCTTTTTACGTTGGAAAGACAAAGAGGCCTTTCTACCATCGCAATTTGAGACCATGTCTCCTTAATCAAAAAGAAGAGAATGGAAACACCTATTAGCCGCCATGTGGGCCTTTTCCATCAGTTTGATAGTACAGTCATGCACTTCTTGGCACTTAAACATGTCCCCCCTGGAGATAGAGGAGGTAATTACGATAAGGTCCTACTCCAAAAAGAGGCTAGATGGATTTACAAATTGTCAGCCCTCAAACATCCCGGCTTGAATGACGCCTTCAGCTTCAAGCCTTTCTTATAGGACTCGTCCTAATATTTAACCTTAACCATTTTGTTCTCCTCTTTCTTTCTTTTTTCTCTTTTTTTGTTTTCCTTTTTGTTCTCGTCTTGCATTATGGATACTATTATATAATTTATTTATTTTTTTGCAAAGAATATTTAGTGGAATAGGCCATGTTAATATATCCAGGCTGATCAAGTTCTCATGTAAATGATTGTTATTTCTTTATGACCCATTTTTGGACAACTTTCAAATTCACCAATTTGTGCCTATTTCCATAGTCATAAAAATGGGCTTTTTCGATATGTTCAAATACTGCCCTTTATTTGTGTTTTCTACCCTTTTCACAAACGGGAATCCTTGATGGAAAATTTGACTTGAAGTATATTTATTGAAAACATTTCCTTTTTGTCATTTATCTGATTTTATTTATCCATCATATAATTTGTTCCACCAGGCATTCCCCTGTCCAAGGTCCAGAATTTGACCCACCATAGTGCAACCATACGAACGCCCGGGGACCCTCGTGTGATACAGTCGTTATGCCAATCGACTTTCCACTTGGGTTCCCCAAAGTCAGCCTGCCCTTGCCAATTAGTCTGCAGCTCCATTCCATTCTTTCCAACTTTTTTCAGCGCAGTATTCGCCTTGTCATTTTTTCCACACTTGGCCTTTCCCTTTTTAAAAATGGTGCTGCAGACCTCTGCATCATAGGGGGCGGTGACGCACACGTCTCAGGACTGGTGACGCACTGCGCCATCTGTTGCCCAGGCAACGCACGCTTAAGCCCAACCATTGGGCCATGCATGCGCACATGACAGGCCGTGATAAAGTCTGCGTCGCGGCGATGACGTCAGATGTCGCCGCGGCGGGGGGTTTAAGGAGCAATCTGCCAGGATTCCTCCCCATACTTGGGGAGCTGGATGCACCTTCCCCAGCCACGATATCAATCAGACTGCTGCACTGAGGTAAGCGTTCATAGATAGCCCATATGCGCTGTGACTTATTCGCTTCCATAGCGGATATGGTGCTTACTTTGTTCCCTCTCCTTTTTTAACAGTGATCCTATATTTGCGGTATTTCATCCTCATCAAGTGGTGGTTTCACCACCACTACATAGTCTACCTGTCCCTACCACCTGCACCAAGTCTCTTTAACAGCAGTGCAATTTCTTTATATACATATCAGTATTCAGAAGACTACTATTTCATTGGCATATTTGTTGTGATTTTTGCAACCCAAGTATTCAGGTATGATTTTGCAGAGCCATTTTAGTCATCCATTTGATTTACAACTTGATTCAGTTGATTTATTCATCTATAGCCCGCTTTCCTGTATTAATTTATAGGTTGAGCTTCACTATGCTCTTAACCTCTATGGTTGTCATCCTTTTGGTGGGTCACTGGTTGTGGATAGGTGGTTGTCTGATCGGTGTGGAATGTCGTCTCTTTTAACCTGTGGGATCTGGAATAACTTCCCAGTCTTTGTTCCTGTGATGATTTAATAGCCTAGCAAATTGGTGAGTGTACCTTTTGTCCAGTTTGGGTCATGATATATTATGCATGTCAATACTTTCCTTTAGAAAAAATTTTGTCATTATAACCAGGCTCTGCTTGAATAGCATCCGTTATATATTTTCTAACAAATTAATTGCAATGCATTTATCACTTAACCAATCCTTATGCTAATTTTATGTATTGTGTGCTTTCAGTGTAATCTGCTTTAGTTTCAATCACTCCTGAGGAAGCTCTGTGTAGCGAAACTAGTCGAGTGACAACATAGCAGTGATTCGCACATATGGCCATCTAGCCATACATCTGCAAGGATGGTTATTTTATGCTTATTTGTATTTGTATTGTATAAAATAAAGTTTTCTACGATTTTATCTCAGTGTTATTCTCTACCAAGAACCGTAGTTTAAAGTCCCAGGGTACCCAGTGTATCCATTGTTCCCCCTCTCTTTTCATAAGAGCCTCAGTCAGCGGTAGAGGTGAGGGCAGAGACGGTATAACCGAAACTCTGATTGGCAGCCCAGTCCCACCGCTAGTGTCCCTTCTGCGGAAGGGTGTGCATGCGGCTTCCACCCCCTGTAGAATGCCGCGGGAGGCAAACAAGGCAGATACGCCACTTTGTTAATCCGGCACTGCTGCTACCGGTAAGAGACTCTGGGCTACGGGCCCCAGATTTGGGGCTATAGCCCCAGTAGCCCCCCCTAGCGACGCCACTGCCTTTAGCTATATATCTGGATATATAGATACATATATACACTGTTCTTCTAAGACATACAGTATGTACATTCTTCTTATTATTGTTTTGGTTTGTAATGCCATTACTTTATCATATATACAGTAAAGTTACGCTAATCACCTGCTGGTATGTCTGCATATCTTTACTCTTAGAAATCTATGCTGGGTGTATTAGTACTACTGCTGTCAGTTATTTTGGGTGAGTTACTAGTTATTGTCCTAGAAAGGGATTATCTCTACATACGCTGGAGCCCTGTTATAGGTGGAGGCACTGCCAATTATATATTCATAGTCCACTCTTCCTTTAGCGAAGGCTCTGGCTCCTTTGGTTACCTGCAGGTTAGCGTGGAAAGGGAGAGGGCAACTTCATATGACCCCCCATAACAGGGCTACACAGCCTTTTTACACAATGCAGAGGATTATCTCCTTAGGTTCCACAGTGAGTATAACAAGCTTACTTTACTGCATATGCAGACTGATGTTACTGTTGTAGGTTTAGTATAAGGTGACCAGATTTTTTAAATGAAATCCGGGGACATATTTTTTTTTTACTAGTAATGGCAGCAATCAGCGACTCTCTGTCCATCGCCGCCGCCGCCCACCTCACAGTCTGTCAAGTCTTACTCTCCGGGCCCCGGCTACTACTGGGTGAGGAGGAAGATCACTTCACCAGGGAAGGCAAGAAGATAAGCAGGCAGGCGGCTGGCCGGGACTTGAGCCAAGGCAGAAGAACATGCGAGCTGAATGGGCATGCACCCGAAACTGAAGAAATATTCCCCCCGCTCTGACCAGCACATGATCATCAGAAAGGGGCACAGATAATGGAATAAAATACACCCCCCTAAGCTAGTAGAAGCGGGGGGGGGGGGTGTAATTCAGATTATTTTTTTTTATTCTGCACTGACTGTCTTTGAAATTGCCCCAGCGACTGTTCAAATCCAATCCAGGGACAAAACCAGGAACAGACTTGGTCTGGAAACCGGGAATGTCTGGTCACCCATGTCTTGGTCTGGTCAGTGTTTAGTAACACTTTAAAGAGGAAGTAAACCTTGATGGGTTTTACTTTCTCTTTGTTCCTTGCAAAGTAAAAGCATAATGGGCTAGTATGCATCCCTACAGTATGCAACCTGTAGGGAAAAGTGGTTGCTACAGGGTTTACAACCACTTTAAGACTTCACAGAACAAGCAAAAAATCGCATTGCGCTTGCAATGCTATTGATTGTTAATGGTATCCCAAACATGGCAAACAGAAAGGATCTCAAATCAGTCAAAATACGTGTAAAGTTCAACGCCAAAAAGTACAGAAGCTTCTTTGGTGTATTTGTTGCTCGTAGGGAAGCCCATTGAAATTAATGGGTTACCCAATGGTGTACTAAGTGGGGGGCGGGGGGCGGGCCGCCCTGGGTACCACACACTGGGGGGGTGTTAGGCCGGGACCCCCCTCCGCGATTGAAGCGGTGTCAGCGCTGCGGGTTTAGGCAGCGGCGCAGTGACAGGCACAGGCAGGGAGAGGCGAGGCGTGCTATAGTTGTGATGCAAGGGGGAGGGTGTGTGCGGGGGGTGCAGGGTGACAATGCTGCACCTACCATCCCCTCCTCTCGCGGCCGCGGGCTGTCTGTCTGTGCAATCCCGGATGTCACACAGGCACAGCTGAGCAGAATGAAGTCGCCTCCCCAACTCTGTTTATGTGTAAACAGGGGGAGGGGACCTGCTGTGCATGTGCTGCCGCTGCGCTGATCTGAGGTACTGAATGCGGGATCTGCACTGAACGGGGGGCTACACTGAAGGGGGGGCTACACTGAAGGGGGGTCTGCACTGAAGGGGGGCTACACTGATAGGGGGGTCTGCACTGAAGTTCCCTTCTAAGCTGTTAATTTCCTCTTTTTTACTATATGTGCAGCCCACATGACTATAGACTAACATTAGTGGGTGTATAGACTCTAGATAAATGACAGCCCACTCTCCCCCTCCACCTCCATGCCCACTAAAAAGCGAAACACAATGGAGGTGGGATATTACATTTTAATTGATGGAGGCTTCACCTCCCAGTAATTCTAAACACATACAAACAGCAGACACAGGCTGAAAGGGTGTGAAACAGCCTGTGATTTGCAGAGGCTCCCCCTGTATAGCCCAAACCATGTTTTTGCACAAAATAATAAAGATTTGGTTTCAAATACTTATTTGTATAACAATTTAAAACATTTATTTGATATTAATTATGTGTGTTTCCTCTGTATTCTGAAGGCTGTTTCTGTTTTTGAGCATGTGACCAGCAGCGGAATACTATACTAGAACCTCCTCCCCCCTGATGTTTGCCTGCAGACTGGCTGGGAAAGATCTGGGTCATGTGACAGCTGTATATCGCTTATGAAAATAGGTATTTAGATGTTTTATTTAATTTAAAATAAATACAGTGCCATCATCCATATACATAAAGAGATGGGACAATCTAAATGAAACAGTGTGTGTTTATTATAACTTTAAGTCACTTCCCAGTTCATCTGTCACTCTTCGAGGCCACTGTGGCCTGGCCAGGGAAGAGGCTAATGGGGCACAATTTGTGCACCATTAACCTCAGTGGAGAGCAGGTGAGGCATCAAACCCCTAATGTCTCAATAAAGAGAACCTGTCATAAAAAAATGCTATCACATGGGGGACTTTTGGTCCCCCATGTGATAACAATAAAGTAAAAAAAATAAAGTTACACCTGAGCACTTCTCCCCCCCCCCCCAAAAAAAGTGAGCCTTTCCACTCTCATGTTCATGCATATACGAGCGTAAACATGTGTTGGGGACACCTAAGTACAAAAACATTGTTTTCACGAAACATTTTCTATATTGCTAAACACGTCAGTGTGGGTGCGAAATTTTCAGACTTTTACTCATGGTTAACGCTAATCTTGGGGCCCGGAGCCCAGAGTCTCTTACCGGTAGCAGCAGTGCCGGATTAACAAAGTGGCGTATCTGCCGTGTTTGCCTCCCGCGGCATTCTACAGCGGGTGGCACCGCATGCACACCCTCCCGCAGAAGGGACACTAGCGGTGGGGCTGGACTGCCAATCAGAGTTTCGGTTATACCGTCTCTGCCCTCACCTCCACCGCTGACTGAGGCTCTTACTGATCACTGGTTGCTAGAGCCGCCTAGTGTCTAGCAACCAGTGTCATCATGGCCGTGACTCTGGGCTGCCAATCAGAGTTTCGGCTCCGTCTCTGCCCTCATATCTTGGCATTCGGAATCGCTGCGATTCTGCCTGCGATCCCGAATTGCGGCAAAACACGGGATGCCCGTGCGATCTCCGTCACTTCCAATGGCTCCCCGTTGCGATTTCAACCCATTCGTAGGGCAACAATCGCTGTAAAATCGCGCAAACAGAATCACGGGATGCCTGTCACCCAAAATAAGTTCTTGTACTTCTTTTGGGTGACAGGCATTACGTGATTCTGTCTGCACGATTTTACCGCAATTTGTCGGGGTGCCATTTGAAGTGACGACAAACGCACCGGCGTCCTATGATTTGCCGTGATTCAGGATCGCGGGCAGAATCGCAGCGAGCCAAGATGTGAACGGAGCCTAAACCGAGGACCTGTAAGCTATGGGAAATTTTGGGTTCGTTTTAAGGTCTGACATGTTTGGTGTCTACTACTCTGCAACCTCATTTATATTTTACCCAAAAAAATCTAACAAAATATTATGTTTGTGGTATCTTCAATATTTATTAATGTGTGTATCGCTCCAAGTGTTATTGCTGTTGAAGCTGTTAACTTATATGGAAAATTTTGTTTGGGCTCACACTGTTATAAGAGTGTATACCTATTTACTTTTGGACTGAAATGTATAATGACTGTACACTGTCCTTTCAATCTAATAAAAACATTGAACAAGAAAATAATGTCTGTGTGCTCTAAAATGTATTTTAGTGTATTTTTCTTTTTTTTCTTTCTGAAAACGATGTGCTTATATTGTATGACAAAAATGTGGATGAATCACCATTTTATTCTTCAAGGTGTCTGCTTTCAGCAAATACATAATAATATTTGGGGGTTTTAATTAATCTTCAGGACAAAGTGATTTTTAAGCACAAAAAATGCAAAGACGGCTTTGGCAGTAAAAGTATTAAAAGCACCATGAGAATTTGAACATGTAAATGAGTCAATTTCTTCTCCGTCTACATGAATTATATAGTGACATCATGATTACAGGACTCTCAGTGACTGGCTTTGTTCTTTCTTTGTATACTTGATAAATGATGTAGGATGTAGCTGAAGCCTGCCTGCCTGTATTCAGCCAAATAATTATGGCTGTGATATCAGAGCAAATTCCCACAATAAATGGATTGTACTTTTTTTTTTAGTTTGCACATATACAGAGTGTGTGCGTGGCAGAAATACAGTAAAACCTTGGCTTGAGAGTAACTTGGTTTGAGAGCGTTTTGCAAGACAAGCAAATTTTTTTTATAAATTTTGCCTTGATATACAAGCGATGTCTTGATATAAGAGTAGCGTCAAGTCACAACTGAGTATGAAAAAAGAAGAGAGGCGCCTCTAAGTGTAGCAATATGGTTACATTTAATGAAGGTACAACATTTATTATCTCACATGGTTGATGATTAAAACAGGCACATCTAATTATGCAGGTATCCGGGGTAAAGCTGTCCACATAGAGCGTCTTCTGCACCGCCGTCGACGTCATCCCTTCCACGTTGCGCTTCACAAGGCCCTTCAAGCTTCGCTTTCAGATCGGTCTGCTGCAGGGTAGTCTTCCCAGTCACAATTGCAGACTGACAGCGGTAAGAGCCGGTGGAGCGGGGGATGGTCTATGTGGACAGCTTTTCCCCGGATGCCTGCATACTTAGATGTGCCTCTTTTAATCATCAACCATGTGAGTTGCTAAATGTTGTACCTTCATTAAATGTAACCATATTGCTACACTTAGAGGCGCCTCTCTTCTCTTTTATACTCTGTAGCCCCTGCTGTATTTTGTTTCTAATCCCCTTGTGGAAGCTGCCGTTTGTGGATGGAAATTTTATGGTTACACAACCAATCACAATGCTATAATAGTTTTATATGGACTATAAACTGAAGGATTTATGAATAAATGGTTGTGGAACGAATCATCTGAGTTTCCATTATTTCTTATGGGAAAATTTTATTTGATATACAAGTGCTTTGAATTACAGTACACGCATGCTTCGGGAAGGAATTATGCTCGCAATCCAGGGTTTTACTGTACATGATAAACAGACACATAGCAGGGTTGATCTACCATAACTAGAGGTCAAATAACCTAAAGCCTGGGCATTGAGTCCCATGACTGGCTGCTGTTACCTTCGGGGCAGTGGCATCACTAGGGTTGGTGTCACCTGGTGCGGTAAAACATGGTGCCCCCCCCCAGGCTCGGCATAAGAGTACTATGTTAGTATGTGTTGGTTGGGGGGGGGGCGGAGATTGGACAGAATGTAATATGTCCGTATGTTTGGGGGGGGGGTTGTTTAAATATACCATGTCAGTATGTAGGAAGGGTGATGAATGGATTGTACCATGTTAGAATTTGGGGGGTGATGGAAAGAATGTGTCATGTCAGTATGTGGGGGAGGGGGTTAATGGAATGTACCATATCACTGTCTAGGGGTGCAGTAGAGGAGCCTTGGAATGCCCCATGTCTCAGTGATTTCAGAGGGGGGTGGGGCAGGGGTCAGTCTCCCCCTGGTGGTAGGGGAGGAAGTAAACAGGACCAGGGCTGGTGCAAGGATTCTTGACGCCCTAGGCGAAACCTCGTTTTGCCCCCCAATTGGCTCCACCCCTGACCCCACCGCCTTTGCCCTTCCCATGTATACCCCACCTTTTTAATGAAGCTCCCATCAAATGCAGCCTCACCAGTGCCTATCAAATGTAGCCTCACCAGCGGCCATCAATGCAGCCTCACCAGCGTCCATCCAATGCAGCCTCACCAGCGCCCATCAATGTAGCCTCACCAGCGCCCATCAAATGCAGCCTCACTAATGCCCATCAAATTTAGCCTCACCAGCACCCATCAAATGCAGGCTCACCAGTGCCCATCAAATACAGCCTCACCAGCGCCCATCAACGCAGCCTACCAGTGCCCATCAATAATTGTTTGCTTGCTTACATTCGTTTTAGAGTCGGGACACAGACACAGTCCTCTGAATGGAGCGACTGCTGTCTGCTGATGCTGAGACTTAGTTGCTTGCTGCAGAGAGAAGTGAGTAGGGACGCCAGTGGCCGGGCGCCCTAGGCAGCAGTGCGCCCTAGGCGGCTGCCTAGTTTGCCTAGTGGTAGCACAGGCCCTGCACAGAACACACACTGACCTGCTGTCTCTCTCTTTGGTCTTCTCTCTGATCTCCAGCACACAAGCAATGGAAATCTTTATCTCAGCCTCTTCACAAACATTTTAACCACAAGTCTCCGAGTCTGCCGCATTGTCCCTGCTTCATGGGGTGCTGCCAACTTTCCAGCTCCCCCTATAGGGATGATTAGGGGTTGGACTCATGGCGGTTAATCCCAGTTAGGAATCCTGGCCTTCCTGGGGCTAGAGCTGAAACTAGAGAGGTATCGCCCCTCTGGCAGGTGTCACATGGGTGCGGTGTGCACCCCCCGCACCCCCATAACGATAGCAGCAAACAAACACTGTTGCACGTGTAGCAATACAATGGAAAAAATAGCAGGGGAACCAAAAGACTGACCTTTGTTTCTGGTGGGAACACAATAGCAGTTGCTACCCAGTCTATCAGTCTGAAGGACATGTGTTTGTATCATTGCAGTCTCTGGTCAGACTCCTAGATGATCTGTTTTTTCACCTTCCGGAACTGCAGATGAGTTCATTTGATTCTTACCTCTGGTAAGCAGCCTATATACTGGTGGTGGACACGGGTGTTTTAAGTACCAGTGGATTTGGTTTTCCTACTGCCTATCCCCCCACGGTCTACCTTCCTTCTTGGTCTTCAGTCTTCCACGGGACACTCTGTATTGACACATTGTCACGAATATATTCATTTATGGATTTATTTTCACATGTGCATTTTTGTGGACATTTTATTGCCAGTATCACTACTGATTGTATATAATTTTGTTTAGCACATCTGTTCATTTTATACCTTTGTCACGTGTAGCAATACCCCCGAAAGGGGCGCTGGCTTAGATTTTGGGCCTGCCGTTACCTTTCTGTTCACCACACTCGTTTTAGGGGTCCCTCTTGAAGAGCCTTCATGAATGTCCACACCAACACTTGGTTACTTTTTCTTCAAGAGTTTTATTAAACAGTTCCAACAGAGGGTTAGAGGGATAGGGGAGGTTCAGGTACCTTGCTTTGCGGCTCAGGCACAATCTTACATCCAGAGGACAAATCAGTTCCACACTGGATTCAGCAACCACCGGATAGGCCTACTCTCACTGGCCTAGCAACCGGTGCGAAGCTCGTTCAAAGTCTCTGCCACAGACTTGATGAGTGCCGTCGAGTCGTTTCACAATCTTCCGCCACAAGATCGTGCAACCACACTGACACTTTGCAAAAGGTTCCTTCAGAAAGTACATAGCTCACAGTGCCAGAATCTTTCAGCCAGCCGGCAGCACCGTGAGGTAAACTGGCCAGGATGCGTCCTTCAATTGAATCCCCAATTGTTCCGCTTCTTCTCGCAGGCAAGACCGTGTAGGACCATCCCTGGACTAGTAGGCCCCAGAAACTCCTGGGCCTACTCTCAGTTGCAGAGCCTCGGGCCAGCAGGCCCAGAGGCCGAGAAACAGCTCACATATTCCTGAGGCCAGGAGGGCCCTCAGGTCAGGATCCGGCAAACTAACCCCGATAGCACGGGCTCTGTCCCTTAAGTAGCCCTTCCCAGTATGCACAGCGGGTTGACCACGCCCCCTGAGCCACTTCTGAGAAAGGAATACCCAATACACTCAGCCCGTTGCATCTCCAACCTTGACCCGTGGTGACAGTGACACCTACTGTCAAGGGGAAAACCATGCAACCCAGCTGGACTGAAACAGAGCCAACAATTTAGCTTAATCCTTCTGCGTAATCGGGGAAAGTAAAAGCTGAGGTGACATCATCGCTATTTTCCCACAACAGCTCCTGCGACATAGTCTCAAACAAATCATCATCCCCGCTGATGTCTGACAAAGAGTCTATCTCCGAATCTCTCAGTTCCTCCGCCGGTAGATAATTACACACAGTCCCCAACATATTCCCCTTAGATCTCTCACCCGTTGCTGACGTGGACGTCTCGGAAATCAGACTTTTCTCCGGGTCCGGTTCGGGTAGTCTCTGGGGTAGGCCTCGACCACGGCCGCGAGAGGCCTTCACGTATCCCACCTTCCTTTGGGCAGGTGCAGCGGAGGTAGATACGGTTGAGGTAACAACAGCGGCGACGTCCGCTGATGACTTTCCCATAGCGGTAACAGCGCCATCCCCCTCGGAAATTACTCACGACAGCAGATGTGGTGGATGTAGGCCTAACCACTGGATCTAAGGCAGCAACTTCCTCTGTTACGTTGCTCATAGTCCAGTCCACTCTGTAGGCTCGAAGCGGCATGGTGGGTTGCTCCACAGCAAACAGGTAATCCCCGCAACGTAGACAACGGACAAATGGACGGGGGTGTATAATCAGTCCCTCGCACCTGTTGCACAGCATGCCCAAGGCCTCCACATCTCCGATTGTGTAGAGTACAAACCGCCCATGCGGTGTAAACGAATGCCAGTGTCCGTCAGTACAGTCCCCGGCAGTATGACACTTGTAGCAGTACCCACAGGAAACATCCTGGGCTCCATAGCAGACTGCGTTGACAGAATTGAAGACATGGTGGTGTTCCGGTTCTTCCTGAACGTTGGACACACACACAGCATCTCACGTAGCAAGCAGGCGGGAACTCCTCCCACTTGATCTTTTTGGCATGTAGCTCGCGGCCTTTCTTACTTTCTTGGCTCCGCCCACAGCCCACGTGGCTCAGAAATGACTGCAAAGCTCTCCCCTCTTTTCTCTGACAAAAATTTGACACAGTCCAGGGCCCTCTGTAACATAAGTCCCAAATGAACAGTTTACTTTGAGTTGCGAGAGGTAACGGCAAATCCCAGACGAGCCTCCACGTGTAGCAATACCCCCGAAAGGGCTGCTGGGTTAGATTTTGGGCCTGCCGTTACCTTTCTGTTCACCACACTCGTCTTAGGGGTCCCTCTTGAAGAGCCTTCATGAATGTCCACACCAACACTTGGTTACTTTTTCTTCAAGTGTTTTTTTTAAACAGTTCCAACAGAGGGTTAGAGGGATAGGGGAGGTTCAGGTACCTTGCTTTGCGGCTCAGGCACAATCTTACATCCAGAGGACAAATCGGTTCCACACTGGATTCAGCAACTACCGGATAGGCCTACTCTCACCGGCCTAGCAACCGGTGCGAAGCTCGTTCAAAGTCTGCCACAGACTTGATGAGTGCCGTCGAGTCATTTCACAATCTTCCGCCACAAGATCGTGCAACCACACTGACACTTTGCAAAAGCTCCTTCAGAAAGCACATAGCTCACGGTGCCAGAATCTTTCAGCCAGCCGGCAGCACCATGAGGTAAACTGGCCAGGATGCGTCCTTCAATTGAATCCCCAATTGTTCCACTTCTTCCCGCCGGCAAGACCGCGTAGGACCATCCCTGGACTAGTAGGCCCCAGAAACTCCTGGGCCTATTCTCATTTGCAGAGCCTCGGGCCAGCAGGCCCAGAGACCAAGAAACAGCTCACACATCCCTGAGGCCAGGAGGGCCCTCAGGTCAGGATCCGGCAAACAAACCCCGATAGCGCAGGCTCTGTCCCATAAGTACCCCTTCCCAGTATGCACAGCGGGTTGACCACGCCCCCTGAGCCACTTCTGAGAAAGGAATACCCAATACACCCAGCCTGTTGCATTTCAAACCTTGACCCGTGGTGACAGTGACACCTACTGTCAAGGGGAAAACCATGCAACCCAGCTGGACTAAAACAGAGCCAACAATTTAGCTTAATCCTTCTGAGCTAAATTACAGCTCAGATAACTAATTTTAACACATAGCGCCTACCCAACAGGAGCAGGGCGCTACACACATTAGTCTGATTTCCGGGTGGTCTATTACTCAAGGGATAGTATCTCTGGCCTTGCTGCCCTCCACTATAGGTGATATCCTAATAGTCATAGAATTTTTTTTAAAAAGAGGGCGCACCAGCCTCTTGTTTCATCCCAAGGAAATGTATTAATAAAAACAAGATGAAAACTACTCACAAACATGTGGAGAAATATTGCTTGTAAGAGCCGCCTATTTGTGGCAATCAGTCTCTTACAAGCAATATTTCTCCACATGTTTGTGAGTAGTTTTCCTCTTCTTTTTATTAATACATTTCCTTGGGATAATGCACGAAGCTGATGCGCCCTCTTTTTTCTTTTTTTTTTCTACCCCCATAGCGATGCCTCTGCTTCGGGGGATTTGTTTTTCATTCTCATTGTATATGGACATTCTGTCATATTGTGCATTGTCTGGCCATGTGCATGCAGTAGAGCCTTATGTGCATCCAGTCTTACCCCTCTCCCCCCAACTCTGCGATGCTGCTATGCAAAGTGTTACAGAAACTGGATATCAAGAAAGATGAAAGGGTAAGTTCACCTTTTCATCAAAAATGTAACTTCAATATCCTAGCCATCAGTGTTAATTTAGTAAACAACATTTTTTTTGACAATCGAATTAAAACTATTTTAGTTGACTAAAATATGACTAAAGCTAAAACAATTCAGAAGACTAAAATATGACTAAAATTAAAATTGCATTTTAGTTAAAAGACTATGACTAAAACTAAATCTGAATTTGAGATCTGTAGTGCATGTTCAAACCCTAAACCCATATATAATAGGGTTATTTGATTTTTACTCCAGGAGAAATGCTTAAAGCGGAGGTCCGCCCACCGCTGCAAAAATGAAAAGCCAGCAGCTACACATACTGCAGCTGCTGGCTTTTAATAATAGGACACTTACCTGTCCTGGAGTCCAGCGATGTCGGCACCGCAGCTGACGTTTCCATAAGCTGTCGGATGCATGCAGCTGCCATTGCGGGTAAGGGAACCTGGCAGTGTAGCCTTATGGCTTCACGCCGGGAACCCTACTGCGCATGTGCGAGGCTCCTCTCTCCTACCGGCCCGGCGACAGGGGAGAAGGAGGGAGCCGAGTGGTCAGCCGAGCGGTGACGTCAATATCCGCGGTTTTGGCTCCTGGAAGTGGGAACAGGATACCTGTCAGACAGGTATCCTGTCCCCCCTCCCTCTGAAAGGTGCCAATTGTGGCACCGGAGGGGGGGAGGGAACAAATGAGCGGACGTTCCACTTTTGGGTGGAACTCTGCTTTAAATAATGCATTACAATTTATCTAAACCAATTTGATTTTAGTCAACTAAAATATATTTAGTAGACTAAAATGTACTGGAGATTTTAGTCGACTAAAATACAACTAAAACAATTGAGATGACTAAAATACGTCTAAAACTAAAATTGCATTTTAGTCAAAAGACTATGGGGTTGAGTGAAAAATCCGATGCAGCTGTGCATGGTAGCTAATCAACTTCTAACTTCAACTTGTTCAATTAAGCTTTGACAAAAACCCTGGAAGCTGATTGGTTTCTATGCAGAGCTGCGCCAGAATTTTCACTCCAGTTTTAGTAAATCCATCTCTATGTCTAAAACTAAATCGAAATTTTACGTCAAAATTAACAGTGCTGGCCATCATTCCAGACCCTGCGGTACATAGCGGCCCTGATGCCTGTGCAGCCCCGTCCGTAAACCATATACTGCAGTACACAGCCCCGGAGTGATTATCAATCGTTGGTCAGCGTCACCATGGTGGGACCATGCTGACCAGAAGAAGTATTTCTTTCTTCTGGGACACCTTACTAGACGAAGCCTGAGATGTTCTTATCATTAGTCAGCATGGTCATGTGGCTGCACTGACCTTAGAGCGTTTGCCATTATGAGCACTATGATGGATACTCACTCAGGGGCTGTGTATTGGGGTGTATGGTTTGCTACGCCAGCAGCATGGGCCAGGGCACATATCACTATGTGCAGTGGGGGCCAGGACATTGAGAGTTTGTTCACATACTGTTTGTATTTAAAATTGCATATCATTTTTTTTTATTTATACAACTACTTAGACTGGTGTTTTTATATATCCGCCTGGAGTTCAGCTTTAAGAAATTAAACTGAGCGGGCTGGGTTAGTGTGTACACACATTCTCCACCTGTGTAATAAATTAACTATTGCAGTGAATTTCCGGCTCAGTGTAAGTTGCATCTGGTTATCTGACTCTACCGTTTTCCTGACAATAGACAGACACCAGATATCCCTGTGCTTCAGTGTTACCATAGTGAAAAAAACTTGAGATCCTCTCTCACAGACTGTATCAGTGATGGGTCTTTGTGTCTGGACTGTCTATCTTTGCAGAATCCTCATAAGATACCAGCTTAAGAAGTATTATAGAATATCTTTTTTTTCTTTTAGCTTATTTTATTATAAACTGTTTCTGATGAAGAATTGTGCATTCACTATAGAAGTCCATGGATTACTGAACCTCATTTACAATCATAAGTGCCAGACTTCTTCATACATTGACCAACATTGGCCAGTTCTCGCTGAGAAGGGCTCAGTTACTTAAGAAGGCTGTATACATGTAATTTAGTCTTTTTTTGTCTCAGAAACATTCTACTATACAAAGGAAAACATGCTAAAGAAAATCCAATTAGCTTTTCATCCAAACTCCTGCAGTCGTGATCTTGTGGACAGTAACCCATCGTACAATGGCACCCTATCACCGGTGCGCCTGGTCCGAAGCACTTCCATGTATGTGGTTGGTGGTGGAAAACAGACTTCTAATGAGTCGCTAAAAAAATACAAAAGTACCACCAATATTGAGGAGACGGGATGCTGCCATTTTAAAGATGAGGACTCCGCATGGATGTTTGCCAAGAAACAAGACTTCCTACAATACCTCCAGGACCTGTTAGCACTTAGAAAAAAATATCTGAGCAGTCTCCATAATTTGAGGTGTATGACAGGTGCCCCGGAATACTCTCCATCCAGTAAGTCTCCCATAAAGCCAACCTCCCATGAGACTGGTAACTGTAAGGTAAGAAGAGAATTATATGACTGATGCTTAGAAAAATGGGTGTGATTTTGCATCACAATTATTATAAATGTACTTTATTTCTCAGTAATGGCTTACTGCATGTAATATACAGTAGGGAAAATAATTATTTGATCCCCTGCAGATTTTGTAAGTTTGCCCACTTACAAAGAAATGAAGGGTCTATTATTTTTATCATAGGTGTATTTTAAATGATAGAGATATAATGTCAACCAAAAATCCAGAAAAAACACAGGATACAAATGTTATAAATGGAGTTCAGTGGGTAAAATAAGTATTTGATCCCCAAGCAAAACCTGACTTAGTACTTGGTGGAGAAACCCTTGTTGGCAAGCACAGAGGTCAGACGTTTCTTGTAGTTGGTTACCAGGTTTGCACACATCTTAGGGGGTATTTTGGTCCACTCTTTTTTTACAGATCTTCTCTAAATCCTTAAGGTTTCTTGGCTGTCACTTGGCAACTCGAAGTTTCAGCTTCCTCCATAAATTTTTTAAAACGGCATTAAAAACGACGAGAAAAATTAGAACATGTTCTAATTTTTCTCGTCGTTTTTTTCGACATGTTTTCCGCGGCAGTGTTTCCCATAGGGAAACACTGCCGCGGAGCCCACACACGGTAGTTTTTTTCGACCAGAAAAAAAATGACATTTAAAACGGCCGTGTGTGGGGGGAACAAGCTGTTCCTCATTTTTAATGTCGATTTTCTCGACGGTGTTTTCACCGTCGAAAAAATCGATCGTGTGTACGCAGCATAATAGTGAAAAATATATATATATATATATATATATATATCTATCCCTCCCCATCCACTACTCCCTCCCCATTCACCTCTGAATCCCTGAACTTCCTCCATCCACACCAAATCCTAACCCATTTTCTCCCCGTCTCATTATGATTTGACATCAAGTCCTCCATCAGACTGATTCTGTCTATTTCTTTCTTCCGTTCACCTATTGTAGGGACCTCCTTTTCCTTCCATTTCCTTGGTATAAGCACCTTTGCCCCATTTAACAAATATGGGACCAGAGTCTTCCTGTACTTATTCTTTGATATCCCCGTATTATGAAATAGACAGTACCAAGGGTCAAATTTTACATCCAGTCCACTTATTCTCTTTATCCACTTTAATATTTCCCTCCAGAATTCTAGTATCAAGGGGCAAAACCACCAAATGTGGGCATGAGTTCCCTCCCCCCCACACTCTCTCCAACATAGAGGGGACTCCTCCCTATTTATTCTATGAACTTTCATTGGTACAAAATACCATTTAGTTAGCAGTTTATAGTTCATCTCTTTTATATTTGCCTCTATTGACGTAGAGTGGACATATTCTAAGATCTGTCTCTTCTTTTCTATGGTTATGGTTTGATTAAGTTCTTCTTTTCCAACTACTCAATGCTCTACATAAGTCAGGTCCCCTTGTGGGAGTCATAATCCCATATATGTTTGATATTCCCTGTCTTCCAGTACCTCCTACTTCTATAAGTTTTTCCCAGGCGTTTAGCTCACTTCACGATCGGAGGGGTCTTGGTAAATGATTTATGAAGTGTTGGATTTGAATATATCTCCAGCTATCTCCCCTCTCTAATCCATATTTCTCTCGTAATTCTAGGATTGGACATAGAGTGTTCCCCTTCAATACATCTTTCAAAAGTAATGTATCCCCTGTCGCCCAACGCAAGAACGCTCCACCTTCTTTCCCCGGAGGGAAGTAGTCCGTTACCGTGAGGGGCATTAACAGGCTATTATATTGCCACTTCTTTACTTTGCACACTCTATCCCGAATTCTAAAAGTTTCTTTAGTTATTGAAGGTAATTCTTGGGTAAAGCCTCTGAATTGATTTGGTATCCATATCAACCTTCCTATTTTTTTCCTGCACAAACTCTCCTCAACTTCTACCCACTTTTTCTCCTGTTGTTTGGATCCTTGGACCCAGTCTAATATCCTCCTTAGTACAGCAGCCACATAATATCTTTTCATATCAGGGAAGTTTAATCCTCCATCCTGTCTAGAGCTAGACAAGATTTCGGTAGATATACGGGGTCTCTTTTCCTTCCAGATAAACTTCCCTATTATTTTCCTTAATATTTTAAAGTATGTATCAGGGATTTTAATCGGGAGAGTTTGGAATATATACAGAGCTTTAGGTAGTATCATCATCTTTACTGTGTTGATTCTGCCCCACCACGAAAGTTTTTCTATTGGATATCTCTTCAATTCTAATTTTATTTTATTTAATAGAGGGATATAATTATCTTCATATAAATCTCTTTCCCTGTTTGATAGGACTATTCCTAGATATTTCATTCACCTCTGTTTCCAGTTGAATGGGTAAAGGTCCACAAGATCTCTCCGCTCCGATGCACCTAAAGATAAACCCATAATCTCAGTCTTCTCTTTATTGATTTTTAGATTTGAGATCTCTTCATAGATCTCATATGCCCTTATTATCTTGGATAATGATTGACTTGGGTTTGTTATATACAGCATCATGTCATCAGCGAACGCAGAGACCTTATGTTCCCTCCCATCCACCTTGATCCCCTCTATCTCCTGATTGACTCGTATCGTTATCATGAATGCTTCTAAAGATAGAACAAAAAGAAGGGGTGATAACGGGCATCCCTGTCTGGTCCCGTTAAACAAAGGGAACCTCCCCGAAAGAGCTCCATTAACCCGTACCTGGGCTGAGGTTTTAGAGTACAGTGCTGCTATCCAGCTAACTATCCTTGGTCCTAAACCAATATGCCTCAGAGTGGATATCATAAAATCCCAGTCAAGCCTATCAAATGGCTTTTCGGCATCGACTGACAGAAACAATGTTGGTGTCCTATGTTTTTTAACTTTTTGAATCAGGAGGACAGTTCTAAGTATGCAATGTCTTGCTTCTCTCCCTGGAACAAACCCCGCCTGATCCTTCTCTATTAACCCAGACATTAGATGTTTCAATCTCTCCGCTAGTATTTTTGCATAGATTTTGATGTCGACATTGATCAAGGATATAGGTCGGTAACTGGAGCATACTGTGGGATCCTTCCCTTCCTTCTCTACAAGAACTATGTGGGCCCCTAGCGCCTCCTCACGTAATGTCTTTCCTCCACCTATGGAATTCATATACTTCTGGAAGAACGGTAGTAAAATCTCCACATATCTTTTATAGTAGAGGGAGGTATACCCATCTGGGCTGGGGCTCTTACCCATCTTTATATTTTTAATTGTTTGAGTTATTTCCTCTCTCGATATTTCTGTATCCAACTTATTAATACTTTCTTCTGGTATTTCCAGGAATTTAACCTTTTTCAGGTACTCTTTAATTTTTCTACTTCTGTTATAAGATTCTATTGGGGCCTGTTCTTTATTAACATTATATAAATCCTGATAGTAATCCTGAAAAATGTTTATAATCTCCTTCGTGGAATGCCTCATCTCACCTTTATTGTTTTTCATCTTTGATATAAAATTCTGTGTGTTCCTAGGCTTAATTGTCCTTGCAAGTAATTTACCTGGTTTATTACCCATAACATAGAATTTCTTACTCATATTATTAAATGCCCATTTAGTTTCTTGTTCTAATAACTCCTTTAATTTTTCTCTTTTCCCAGTCAATGCTATTAAGATTTGCCCATCCTGACTTACTTTGTGCTTTTGTTCTAGGTCCTGGATTTCTTCTAGTAGGGTCTGTCTTTTGGCCTGTCTTATTTTTTTCCTCTTAACCCCCTCTTCTATCAATCTGCCTCTCATATATACTTTTTGTGTTTCCCATAATACCAGTGGGTCAACATTTTCTACATCATTCTCCTTGAAGAAGCAGACCATGTCCTTTTCTATGTGAAAACGTGAATTTAACTATAGCGCTAGCAAAAAAACACACAAGAAAAAAACAGGGAATGTCCAATAATATCTCAATGTGAAAAACAAATAGTCAATGTATAAATCTTCTTGCAAATTGTGAAAAAATAAGTGCAAAATAAATAGGCAGCAAATGATCACAAATAGTCCTGCAGATGTCGGATGGATTATAGTCAAACGATCCACTCACCATTAGTGAAAGGTGCTTACTTCCAAGGACAAGAATGATGTGCTCAGATAAACACAAAATCCAAATAAAAATGACTTACTGGAAACTAGTAGAGTGAGGTTCAAATGCACGGGAGAACAAATGAGAAGTTACTTGCCCAGTCTAGCCCGTTGGCTACACTTACAAAGCACGGGATGGTAGAAGCAGGCACTCAATATCAACTTCCACGAGCACCGCTGTATAGCGTGCGCTCCACAAGGAGCAGGAAATGGTGTCAATGGTTTAGCCGTAAACCGGACGTGCGTCGACGCGTTTCGCTCCTCCCACAGAGCGTCATCAAAGGACATGTCCTTTTCTAGATCTTCCGAGATCTTCTTATTATTTAACAGGGTTTCATTGAGTCTCCACGATCTCTGGCCTGCTGGGATTTCCCTTAAAGCAAGGGTCAATTCAACCGGCGCATGATCAGAGATCATTACCGTCTTTATTTCTACACTCCTTAGACCTTCTAATAACCGATGATCTATCAGAATGTGATCAATTCTAGAATATGATCTATGTACTGGAGAGTAATATGTAAAATCCTTCTCTTTTGTATGTGTAATTCTCCAGGCCTCAACTAAATACATTTGATATAATTTAGATTTTACCGATCTCAGGTGTTTACCTGCGGACCTTAATGATATAGGTTGTGTGTCTAGGACTGGATCAAAAACAAAATTAAAATCACCGGCAAGTATCACCTTTCCCTCTTTAAAGACCTCCAGTCTATTCAAGATTTTCTTTAAATACATTGAGGGCCGTACATTCGGGCAGTATACATTTGCCAATGTGAACTTTATATTAAATAAAGAGCCCTTGACAAAAGTATATCGCCCCTCAGGATCTAATTCCATAGCATCCACTATGAAACATGTATTCCTGTCGAATCCAATAGCCGTTCCCTTAGACCTTTTATTAGAGGAATAACTATGTATCCAGATAGGATACTCTTTTGAATTCAATCTAGTCTTTGATGTCCACTTTAAATGTGTTTCTTGAAGAAACACTATGTTTGCCAATTCTCCCCTCATCTCTTGCAGAATCTGGTAACGCTTATTTGGGCAATTTAATCCCTGCACATTATATGTAACTATTAAAGTTACCATTTCTATGATTTATTTCTTTCATTATGACCCAATTGTTATACATCAGACATGTGCAGGGTCGGAGGGGCATTGAGAGATCTAATTCCTTCAGCCAGCCTTCAAACCATAACCTCTTAAAGCTAATCTTCGTAAATTTTTGATGAACAACCTCCTCTCTGATATACTTCAGCGACAGTAGAAAAAGCAGAGACCACATATACCCCCCTCCCCCCCACCCCCAAGCACATTGCAAATCAATGTTTTGAGTCCTTTGGCGTGATCCCATCCCGGCAATCTGCCAGGTGGGAGCCGCTTCTGGACTTCGCATCTGTCCCCCCGCTCCCCGGGGTCTACCCAAAATTGGAAAGGCCCCAGAGCGCAGGCGGGCATTCCCCCTCCAAACCTCCCTCTCAGGAAAATACAAAATTTTTCTTTCTTCTTCTCCATTTTTCTCCTTTTTTAATCATACTTTTAATCTCTCCCCTCATCCTTCCCCTTCTATCAATTCAATTTACCTCCCTCCTCCACCCCATTATCTCCATAAAACTAAGTTCGTTTCCAATCCTGGTCCTTCCACTTTCTTCATACTGGGGGTCTCTTTTCCCAATTTTCTACCTGTATACCTTCTATATTCAATCTTTTACAGAATTCTTTTATATCTTCTGGAAATCGAACGGTTGCTGATACCCCCTCTTTTTTCACCACCAGGCATGCTGGGAACCCCCACCTATAGGGTATATTATTTATCTTTGAAAACAGCACACAAAAACTCCTGCGCACAAGTGGATCCTCCAGCAGTCAATCTTGCACGATGCTAACACCGGCTTTGCAGCCCTTCATGGACAGGGGTGTCCTAATGCAGAATAGAAGAAAGGAAACAAGGGTGCACCAGCCTAGTGTATTACCGTTTAGGATAGATTTTATTAAAAAAGCATAAATACTACTTACAATGTAGCAGAAAATAACTCGCAGTGCAGTGATATTTCAGATAGAAACTGCTGGGCTCTGAGGAAGAAGTGCATGACTTCGAAACGCGTAAGCCGGCAGTGGCTCTATTCATATGCGCGGAGCGTCTGTGGAGTGTGGTTTCAAGCTCATTTTCAGCTGCCATCTATCTGAAATATCACTGCACTGCGAGTTATTTTCTGCTACATTGTAAGTAGTATTTATGCTTTTTTAATAAAATCTATCTTAAACGGTAATACACTAGGCTGGTGCACCCTTGTTTCCTTTCTTCTATATTATTTATCTGCAGGTGGTTTGTTAGAGGCTTCAATGCTCTTTTCCGCGCCAAGGTCTCTGGAGCCAGGTCTGAGAAAATGGATAGTTTATTTCCCTTGTATTCCACCGGAGAGGAGTTCCCAGTGCTTTGGGAGACCAGATCTTTTTGTCCATACTCGTGAAATCTTATTATAATATCTCTTGGTAGGTCTCTCTGAGTGCTGTACGGTCTTTGAATTCTATGTACCCTCTCGAATTGCATTGCTGCCGCTGTTTCATTCTTTAGAGCCTTATTAAATATCCCTCGTAGAACCTCTTCCACTTCTGTATCTTTAACCTCTTCCGGTAGACCTCTAATCCGAAGATTTTTTCTCCTACTCCGATTCTCCTGGTCCTCTAATTTATAACGGGCATTCCTTATCTCTATCCAGTCCATATCTGCCCTATCTCTAAGTTCTTTTATGGCGTTTTTATGTTCTTCTAGCTGATCTTCTATTCCCTCTACCCTATGTAATACACTCTGAATATCCTTTCTCGTAGCTCCCATTTCGCCTTTTATTGTTCGCTCCAGACGTGATATCATTTCAATCATGTCAGTCATATCTTGTTTTGTTGGAGGTTCCTGTAGATCTTCGCGGGGTGTATCAGTTTGTTGATGTTTTTCTGGGGTTTTCTTACTTTTGGTTTCTGAGACTTGGACCTTACTACCTTTGTTTTTCCCCGAGGTCCCTGGGGACCCTTCCTTCGCCTCATTCATCTCTGGGAGACCTTTATTATTATTTTTTTGGGGTTCCTGAGTTTAATTCTATGTTTTTTCTAGGACTCTCAGCCATTTGATCCGACCCTTCTACAATCAGGTAGGCAGGGCCGATCCGCCCTATAGGCTTGCTAGGCAAGCTGCATAGGGCCCGAGTAATTACTAGGGGCCCCCGAATCTTCGCCACCGCCGCCGCCGCCACTAGAGGTCCGCAGGCCGGGCGGAGACAATTTTCATTTTCTTGTAGACCAAGAGGAGGGTCAGGGTGGCTGTCAATAGGAATTGAGCTGCGGCACCGCCCACCTCCCGCCCCGCTAATGTCTGTCTGTGTGTGAGTGAAATGTGGGAAGGGGCGGGGGTGGGCGGCGGCGCCGCAGCTTAATTCCTATTGCCAGCCACCCGGCCGGCTCCTCCACTGTCCCCTCTGCGTAATGGCGGCGGAGAGAGTCTCTGCTGCTGGGGCATCACACCTGGTGTAAGGGGGGCCTCTGCTGGGAATGCCTGGTGTAAGGGGGGCCTCCGCTGGGAATGCCTGGTGTAAGGGGGGCCTACCCTGGTGTAAGGCCTCCGCTGGGAATGCCTGGTGTAAGGCAGGCCTCCACTGGGAATGCCTGGTGTAAGGGGGGCCTCCGCTGGGGAGGCCTGGTGTATAGGGGGGCCTCCACTGGGAATGTCTGGTGTAAAGGGGGCCTCCGCTGGGGAGGCCTGGTGTAAGGGGGGCCTCCGCTGGGGAGGCCTGGTGTAAGGGGGGCCTCCGCTGGGAATGCCTGGTGTAAGGGGGGCCTCCGCTGGGAATGCCTGGTGTAAGGGGGGCCTCCGCCTGGGAGGCCTGGTGTAAGGGGGGCCTCCGCTGGGAATGCCTGGTGTAAGGGGGGCCTCCGCTGGGGAGGCCTGGTGTAAGGGGGGCCTCCGCTGGGAATGCCTTGTGTAAGGGGGGCCTCCGCTGGGGAGGCCTGGTGTAAGGGGGGCCTCCGCTGGGAATGCCTGGTGTAAGGGGGGCCTCCGCTGGGGAGGCCTGGTGTAAGGGGGGCCTCCGCTGGGAATGCCTGGTGTAAGGGGGCCTCCGCTGGGAATGCCTGGTGTAAGGAGGGACTCTACTGGGAATGCCTGGTGTAAGGAGGGACTCTACTGGGAATGCCTGGTGTAAGGAGGGACTCTACTGGGAATGCCTGATATAAGGAGGAACTCTACTGGGAATGCCTGGTGTAAGGGGGACTCCGCTGGGAATGCCTGGTGTAAGGAGGGACTTGGGGCTTCCACTGATTCTGCATTATGGTGAGTTGAATAATTTCATTCTATATTACAATGTAATAATAGAAATAATGCGCTTCAGTCATCCTGACACCATAACAACCAGGGTGCCGGGATGATTGAAGCGCTAACACCAGGTGTTTGGAGTATCTTTATCTGCTGATTTGTTAAACTTTCTGGAATACACATATTTCTATTGTGGTGTAGGATCTGGGCCTGCTGTCCCTCCACCCCTCTTTCTTTCTATCTCTCCCTCTTTCTTTCTCTCTTTCTTCCTCCATCCCTCATTCATCTCCGACTCTAACCACACCCCTCCGAGCTACGCCCACGCAAGCCACGCCCACCATTCCGCGTAAACCACGCCCATTTTTTGCCACCGTAAAGGGCCCCTTAGCAGAATTTTGCTTAGGGCCCCAGGGAGGTCAGGATCGGCACTGCAGGTAGGTCTTGATTGTACTCCGGCTGGTTCCTTCCCCCTGATTTACTTTAACACCCTTTTTTACCATTTTCTCCTTGACCGAGGATCTTAGCTCCAGCACAAGGCTGAGTGTAATCTACCCTTTCTTCTCCCCCCCTCCACCTCTATCCCACCCCTATCTCTCCCCCTCCCACACCTCCTATCGGGGATATCTTCAGCTTTATGTCTATAGATTTAGAGAGTTTAGGTTCTGCTTCGATGAAATTTCACACAGTAATAATATACTATAACTTTATAAGCTTTCAGCCCCTTGATGTCCGCTCATTACCAGGTAATTCAAATAGTCTCACTATTTCACTTTCTACCCCGCCCCCCCTTTCCTCCGCCTAGCAGGATACACAGAAATAATTGAACTTAATACTTAATGCAGATTTTGATACCCTAGTCACATCCCAACACCTTATTAATACATATCCCAGGGTTCCAAAAATTGCTCAACTGAAGTGAGGTATACTCAATTCAGGTACAAACAGCAGAGAGAAAAAAAAAAAAAGGGGAAGGGAGACAAAATAAATATAAATATAGGACAAAAGGCTCAATCCCTTGATATATAAAATTTCTTAATTTCTTAATGATTCAGTATTTTCAAAATTTTCATGCCCCAAAAAAAAAAAAGGCAAAAGGGCAGAAGGGCAAAAACAGTCCTTTGATGTATTTCCAATCCCCTTGCATATGCAGATAGGCGTACGGCTCACATCATACTGGGTTGTGAGTATCAAATAATATGAAAGTCAGCTCACTTATAGCAATCTGACATCTGAAAGTTCAAAAGATATATATATCAGCCCAGTTTTAACAATCTAATGGCAGGAAATTCACACAGTCCCGGTATCACATTCTCTCAGCATGAATGGTTAGGAATGGTTAGGAATGGTTAGAATTGATAAAAAATGTAACCAAAGAAATAGGGAATAAAAAAAAAAGGGGGACAAGGGACAAAATCCTTAGGTATCGACCCAGGTATAGATAGATGCAAAGAACTTCAAAATTCTCATACGACTAATAAGTCCAAGATCCAATGTTTTACATCTATCTATCTTATATATCTGGGCTCTTCCTTATATTATAGAGAGACTTTTTGATGCGTCTATATCCTCATGTTACATCAGTCCTTCAATCCTCTCTGTTCTTATTACTGCACTTCAAGGAACTGGGGAAGCCAAGAGGAAGAGTGATACGTTTTTACTTAGCTTACCCCTCACATCCCGGGACGTCTCCGACTTTCTCACAGATCTCCGGTCATGGATGGAGCTCTCTTGGGGGCACCTCCGGCTGTAAGTACGAGGTCCCCCTCCTGTCCAATCCCCGCACGCCTCGGCTCCCCTCTCTTCCCGACTACAGCTCCGGGCCAGCACGCCACCTACCGCTCCACCGCTCCGATACACCAGAGTGTGGGTTTCAGCAAAGGATCACCTGGAGGATCGCGTGGGGGTCTCGCTGGTTCTCACGTTGTCCTTCGTTCTCTCTGAATATAGATACTCTTCAGGTCTCCACACCCCGTCCACGTCCAGCGCGTCTAAATCTCGCCCGGCTTCCGGCTTGCAGTATCTCAGCGGCTCACCCTCAGACCCCCGCCTCTCAAAACTCCCCCTCCACGCTGTCTCTCCGGAGGGTCAGGTAGGGTCAGATAGACGGAGGGTTATTAGCCGGATAAATTTAATCTGGTTTAGGACTAATGAGTCCCGGAAAGATGAGGCCGTCTCTCTATTCAGAAGTTCAGATATTCAGTGCTTCAGAGCTTTCTATTTCATATCCAAAGTACGCATCTTGCTTCTTACACTGATTTCCTGGAGGAGGTTTGGAGCCTGCTTGCTAGGCGCTGATCTTACGGCGCCATGTTGTTACAGCCACGCCTCCTCGCACTGCTTGGCTTCTCAAGCAGACTCAGCCCAGATGGATAGTCTCCCTAGGTGGGGACTAGCAGCAAAATGGTACTCCAACTTAACCGCACAGTCTCTGCCACAGGCTGGATGAACTCGGTCTCTGCCACAGACCTGGTGAACTTGATGTTTCAAAGTTTGACCTCTTTGTAAGGAGAAGACATCCCTCCAGAGAGTTACCGGGCCCCTTCCTTCACCGTGACTTCTCACCGGTCCCTCGGAACAGTTCCTCCCCCAGCCTCCTCATCTAAGATACAGGTCCCCTCGCAAGGCGGCACCCTGGGATTCCTCGATCCTTGATGGGCCCCAGCCGAAGTTGCTGGGCCCAAGGCCTTTGCTGCAGTCCCAGGACTAAAGGTGCCTGGGACTGATTCACCGACCTCCGCCCCTGGGCCAAAGGTGCCCAGGGCAGACAGGAAACACACTCCCTGGGGTAGGACCCCCGGCCACAACAGACCGCGCAGAACAGAACCCCGAACAGGCAGCGGCTGCCCCTTTTATATCCTCTCCCAGCATGCACGGCAGGCCTGCCACACCCACTGTACGGCTTCTGAGAGGGAACACACAAGGCACAGCACTGTATCAGCGGTTCAACCCTGGCCTACCATGGCAGCGCCACCTGCAGGCCACAGGGAACTATACACTGATACTCTCCCTGCGGACAAAAAAATGGTTGATAGAATCCTGACAATTGGGGAGTTTGAACATAACTACCACTCAAATACTTCCCCTAAATTTAGGACCCCGCTACATATATATATATATATATATATATATATATACATACATGGTGGGTAGAAAAGAATCACCCCCCTTTAAAATAATCACATTTTGCTGCTTTGCAGCCTGAAATGAAGACAGACTGTTATGGTTTTATCCAGCTGTATTTACTCAGTGCAACTTATAACATCCAAATGAAAGATATAATACCAGCATGTCAAAAAAATATTCAAAAACAATCACTGAGTTGGAAAAAGGATCACCCCCTTGTGTCAGTATTTTGTTGAACCACCTTTTGCTTTAACCACTTAAGCCCCGGGCCATATTGCTGCTTAATGACCAGGCCACTTTTTGCGATTTGGCAGTGCGTCGCTTTAACTGACAATTGCGTGGTCATACGACGTGTCTCCCAAACAAAATTGATGTCCTTTTTTTCCCACAAATAGAGCTTTCTTTTGGTGGTATTTGATCACCTCTGCGGTTTTTATTTTTTGCGCTATAAACAAAAATAGAGCAACAATTTTGAAAAAAATGCAATATTTTTTACTTTTTGCTATAATAAATATCCCCAAAGATTATATAAAATAAAATAATTTTTCCTCAGTTTAGGCCGATACGTATTCTTCTACATATTTTTGGTAAAAAAAAAATCGCAATAAGCGTTTATTGATCAGTTTGCGCAAAAGTTATAGCTTCTACAAAATAGGGGACTGTTTTATGGCATTTTTATTAATATTTTTTTTTTTTACTAGTTATGGCGGCGATCGGCGATTTTTATCGTGACTGCGACATTATGGCGGACACATGGGACACTTTTGACACTATTTTGGGACCATTGTCATTTTAACAGCGATCAGTGCTATAAAAATGCACTGATTACTGTAAAAAGGACACTGGCAGTGAAGGGGTTAACCACTAGGTGGCGCTGCAAGGGTTAAGGGTTTCCTAGGGAGTGATTCTTACTGTGAGGGGCGTGGCTACACGTGACACATCACTGATGACCGTTCCCGATCACGGGGAACGGTCATCAGTGACAGTGTCACTAGGCAGAATAGGGGAATGCCTTGTTTACAAAGGCATTCCCCTGTTCTGCTCTTGCCGACCGCAATCGCGGGACTCCCGGGAACATCGAGTTCCCGGGACCCACGGCCGCACTCGCGAGGCACGCGGCAGATTTAAAGGGACGTACCTGTATGCCAATCTGCCTGCCTGTGCCATTCTGCCGACGTACATCGGCGTGCGCCGATCGGCAAGTGGTTAATTAAAGTCTGTTGGGATATGTATCTACTAACTTTGCACATCTAGACTTTGCAATATTTGCCCACTCTTCTCTGCTCAAATTCAGTTAAATTTGATGGTGACCGTTTGTGTCACATGAAAAGATATAATAAAATATTTACAAAAATGTTAGATATTGTGTATATATATATATATATACAGTGGGGCAAAAAAGTATTTAGTCAGCCACCAATTGTGCAAGTTCTCCCACTTAAAAAGATGAGAGAGGCCTGTAATTGTCATCATAGGTAAACCTCAACTATGAGAGACAAAATGTGGAAACAAATCCAGACAATCACATTGTCCGATTTGGAAAGATTCACATATATGTTGAAATGTATAAAGTGCCTCTGTGCTGGTAAATAAATATATAAAGTATTTTCGTGCACTTCAAAAAGTTCATACAAAATAAAATAAAATCAAAAACTTCATGTATCAAATATAGTGATCAAAATACATGCAAAAAATATATATTTAAAGTGATCCAGTGATCAAATGTGCTGAGTGCACACACAATAAGTGTAAAAATTTCATATAAATAGTAACATCATTGAATATTGCAGTCCATTGAGATTTCTTCTATCTCCCTGTCCTGAAAGAAGTGATGCAAAAAATCTAAAGAAAAAAAAAAACCACAGATTACAATGAAAACCTGGCAGAGGTACACTGCATTTTCTCAATTCTGGAACTTTTGGCATATTAATGTAGCATTTCATATTTTTATTCTGTTATTCATCCTTGGTGCCGCCTAATTTTACCATGCACATATGTCCAAAATAAAGCTGATCATAGACCAGTATATAGAAAAAAGTTTCTAGTACAATTTTATGATATAAATATTACACTTCATTTAACCAACTGTCTCACCTCCATTAAACTCACCACATTGAAATACCAGCTCTGCGGCCCTGTGGGCGCTGCACAGAAACGTACAAATCTTCAATGGCAGGCCCACACGTGCGCTGCAAACTCTATTAAAGCTTGCAAGGTAACCCCCCGGGAGAGCGCTTCTCATAGGGGGTTATACGATGCGGGGAGGAGCTACCAGCGCCGCGGGGTTAACCCAGAAGTCGAGGATCGGGGCCACTCTGTGCAAAACGAACTGCACAGTGGAGGTAAGTATGACATGTTTGTTATTTTAAAAAAAACAAAGCCTTACAATCACTTTTATGCCCTGTACACACGATCGGATTTCCGATGGAATAAAATCCGATGGTATTTTCCGTCGGAATTCCGATGAAGCTGACTTCCATCAGTCTTGCCTACACACCATCAGACAAAATTCCGACCGTCCAAAACACTGTGACGTAAAACACTCCAACGAGCCGAGAAAAACGAAGTTCAATGCTTCTGAGCATGCATCGACTTGATTCTGAGCATGCATGGGTTTTTTCTCCGTTGGAGTTCCACACAGACGATCAGAATTTCCTATCGTTTTTTTTTCCATCGGAAAAATTTAAAACATGTTCTATTTTTTAACACGATGGAAAAAAGTCAGATGGGGCCCACACACGATCGTTTTTTCCGATGAAAAAAGTCCATCGGACTTTTTTCATCGGAAAAACCGACCGTGTGTACAGGGCATAAGGGAGAATTAAAAGGGGTCGTAAAGGTTCATTTTTTATTTTCTATATAGGTTCCTTTAAGCTAGTGCATTGTTGGTTCACTTACCTTTTCCTTCGATTTCCCTTCTAAATGTTTTTTTTCTTTGTTTTCTTTGTCTGAATTTCTCACTTCCTGTTCCTCCTCAGTAAGCTGTTCAGTAAGCTGTTCTGGCTGACTAAACACCACTCGGATGATGGTGTGAAGTTTACTGAAGAGGGACAGGAAGTGAGAAATTCAGACAAAGAAAAAAAACATTTAGAAGGGAAATCGAAGGAAAAGGTAAGTGAACCAACAATGCACTAGCTTAAAGGAACCTATTTAGAAAATAAAAAACGAACCTTTACAACCCCTTTAAACCAACTCCACCTGCCTACAACCTGGTGTTTCTACAGGACAAGAAGTCTAAATCTCCCCAATGACAGGTTTTAGCCTTTTCTTTCTTTATTCAAAATAAAATAAAAATAAAACTTTGGCTTTAGATTTAATTTAATAAGCATATTTTTCTTGCGTGGCACACACCCATTACTTGCAGCGGTAGTTGGAATATTCCTATTCTGACAGGAGGAGACAAAATCACCTTAGTAGGGACACAGACACCTATAATAGGTCTGAAGCCTCGTACACACGACCGAGTTTCTCGGCAAGAACCAGCAAGAAACTTGCTGGCAGAGATGTTTTGCCGAGAAATTCGTTCGTGTGTATGGTTTCTCGTCAAGAAAACCGACAAGTAATCTCGACGAGAAAATAGAGAACCTGCTCTCTATTTTCTCGTCGAGATTCTCGTCAGCCTGTTTCTCGAAGAGAAAAGTGAGTGTGTGTACACTTACCTGTCCTCCGGGAAGCCCGCGCATGTTCGAAATGAATTTGACGCATGCGCGGTAGCTTCCTAGGCATAGGTAGGGTATACCAAGATGGCGGCGACGGCATCGAATGTGACGAGCGCATGCTCGTCGTATTCGATGACGTCACCGCGTTTGCTCCATTCAAAGAACCGCGGGTTCTTTGAATCGAGCGTGTGAACACTCGGCCGGGACAAGTTTCTTGTCCAAGAATCTCGTCGAAAAAAACGACATGTTTTTTTCGACGAGAATCTCGGCCGTGTGTACGAGGCTTGACCCACTCTCATGCTATCCAAAACAAAATAAACATTTTTGGTTGAATCTGGGTAGAAGAAGCATTAAAAGTTACCAGGTAGTGAGTTTATGAATATCCTGTGTGTATGTGGCCAAAAGGGAACGGCATATCATGTTCAGTATGGTGGATGTGCCCAAAGGTTTGCGGATTCTGGATCTGCACCTACAATTTTATCTATTTCCTCACCAGGACTCAAGCCTCGTACACACGACCGAGAATCTCGTCGTAAAAAAAACATCGTTTTTCTCTACGAGATTCTTGTCAAGCTTTCCTTGCATACACACTGTAAATTCCAAATCTCGTTGTTGTAAAGCGCGGTCACGTACAACACGTACAACGGCAGTATAAAGGGGAAGTTCGATTCCAATGGCGCCACCCCTTGGGCTGCTTTTGCTGATCTTGTGTTACCGCGTGTTAGTAAAACTTTGGGGAGAGACGATTTGCGCTTTTCAGTCCTCGTGCTTTCAGTTTGTTTTAGCGTGACAAATGTGCTATCTCCATTATGAACGCTAGTTTTACCAGAAGGAGCGCTCCCGTCTTATACTTGATTCTGAGCATGCGTGATTTTTTAAGACGGAAAAGCATACACACGACCGGTTTTCTCGTCGGGAAACAGGCCGACGAGAATCCCGACGAGAAAAACGAGAATCCTGACGAGAAAATAGAGAGCAGGTTCTCTATTTTTCTCGTTGAGATTCCCGGCAGTTTTCTCGACAAGAAACCATAAACACAAACGGGTTTCTCTGCAAGAAAGTTCTCCCAACAGTTTTCTTGTCGTTTCTTGACGAGAAAAACGGTCGTGTGTACGAGGCTTAAGGCTGGGTTCACACCTATGCAAATTGGATGCGGCTTTCTCCGCATCCAATTCGCATAGCGGGAGAATGTGGCCGGCTCTCTATGAAGCTAGTTCACATATTCCCGGGGTGGCTGCGGAGCGCACTGCACAGAAACGCTATGCGTCTTTGGCTCCATTTCAGGGCCGAATTCAGGCAAAGATTCGGCCCTGAAACGGAGAACGGGGACGCACAGTTTTCCTTTGCGATCCGCAGCCGGTTCCAGTATAAACCGAGTCTAATGCGGCGTACACACGATCGTTTTTCATGCCATTTTTTTAACCAACGTTTTTCTCGTCGTTTTTTTCATGTTTCCTCTCAAGCCTGTCTTGCATCCACACGATCATTAAAAAAAACGCTCGAGCAAAGCGCAGTGACGTACAACACGTACGACGGCACTATAAAGGGGAAGTTCCATTCGAATGGCGCCACCCTTCATGTTAGTAAACTTTGTTGAGCGGCGATTCGCGCTTTTCAGCCTTGTGCTTTTCAGTCCGTTACAGCGTGACGAATGTGCTATCTCCATTACGAATGCTAGTTTTACCAGAACGAGCGCTCCCGTCTCATACTTGATTCTGAGCATGCACGTTTTTTTTCCCCTCGCAAAAGCATACACACTATCGTTTTTCACGTCGTTAAAAAAAAACGACATGAAAAACGACGTGAAAAAATAGAGCATGTTCGAAATTTTTAATGCCCGTTTTTCACGCCGTTAAAAATGCTCTGGAGCATACACACGATCGGTTTTAATGGGCATTTTAAAAAATTGCATTTTTAACGGCATGAAAAAAGGATCGTGTGTACGCCGCATAAGGCACTCTCCGGACACTCTGTTGGGGGAGCCCCGAGACCCATCCAATGCCTAATAGCTTTCATTTTTACAGCAGGTGGAATAACAATCACAAGATCTTGGAATTTCACAGTGCTAACGTTTGACCTCTTAAGGAACAAATTGTCCTGGATAATGTTAAATGAACGCCTCTCTGCCATTTTGCAGGATAAGCTTCCCCAATTTGAAAAAAACCTGGGACCCTTGGATCACCTACCTGATGGGAACAGCCTCATTCGATTTGAGGCGAGCGTCTTAGTGCCCTAGGGGAGGCTCGCTGTTTCTTTTCCTTTTCTTATTCCTTTAGCTCTTCCTTCTTTCCTTCCTTGTCCTTATCTCTTCTTTCCATTTATTAAACCTTTTGATAGTTTGGGTAGAAACATAGGACTACTAGTCGGTCACCATTGGTCCCACTCCCCATCTGATTCTGATGACTGTGTATGTAAACACAAAGACCAGCTACTATGATCAATTTATGGCTGAGACGACCCCTCGTCTTAGATGAGGACGATCCCCAGTCATGCAGTTCCTCTTCTGAGGATGTGTTCTTTGTTATTAGTGTAGCGCACTCACCCCCTTCACCTGCCTTTGGCTCCTCGCAGGAAGAGAGGGCACACCATGCCACAAGCCCGTACTCTCCTATGTGAGGAGGTTGAGCGGTGTTGTTGGTGGGTCTCCACAGCCAGAAAGCCAGAATCCTCCAGAGAATGATTCTCACCTCTATAGTTAATAAAGATAAGTCTCTATATTCCCCCAATAACTTAAAGGTCCACACCAGCTGCAACTCCAACGTAGAGTTTATTTTTCTTCTTAAAGCACAGTCTCTGATAGGAAAGGTTGGAGAGAGAACAGGACAGTATAAAGTGTGGGAGAGGTCCAGGCACAAACGTAAAACACTTCACTGCTCAGATTCTCAAGCAGACTCGAATGGTGCTCTCACTCAACCGCAGTCTCTGCCACAGACCTGGTGAACTTGGTTCCTTCTTAAAACTTGACCTCTGTTAAGGAGAAGACATCCCTCCAGAGAGTTACCGGGGCCCCTTCCTTCACTGTGACTTCTAACCAGTCCCTCGGAACGGTTCCTCCCCCCGGTCTCTTTGTCTAAGATGTGGGTCCTCTCACAAGGCGGCACCCTGAGATTCCTCGATCCTTGATGGGCCCCAGCCGAAGGTGCTGGGCCCAAGGCCTTTGCTGCAGCCCCAGGGCTAAAGGTGCCTTGGACTGATTCACCGACCTCCGCCCCTGGGCCAAAAGTGCCCAGGGCGGACAGGAACACACTCCCTGGGGTAGGATCTCCGACCACGACAGAACCCGAACAGGCAGCGTCTGCCCCTTTTATATCCTCTCCCAGCATGCACAGCAGGCCTGCCACACCCACCGTATGGCTGCTGAGAGGGGACACACAAGGCACAGCACTGTATCAGCGATTCAACCCTGGCCCACCATGGCAGCGCCACCTGCAGGCCACAGGGAACTATACACCGATACTCGCCCTGCGGACAAAAATGGTTGACAGAATCCTGACAATTGGGGTGTTTGAGCATAACTACCACTCAAACACTTCCCTTAAATTTAGGACCCCGCTACATTAGGAAATATAGTCACAGCCCAAAATTATGTTTTTACGGGTTCCTTTGTGATCAATGGTGTCCCTAATGCTATCATGTACTGGTACTTTTTCGTTACTGTATTGTATGGTTTTATATCTGTATGGTTTATAACCTTAATAATACAAATTATTGGAAAACAATGTACAGACTTCAGCAGCAAGCAACAATGTCAATAACCGCTGTACTGAAAGAGCTGCTTGAACATATAGAACACATAGAAGGGGGTTTATAAAAGAAGACAAGGTCCTTGATGCCAACTGTCCCGGTTTTGCCAGGACAGTCCCTCATCCCTGTCTTCAGACCTGGTGATACTGTGTCTCGAGTTGTGTCCAGAGATCATAGCATCACCCTAATCTGAGTTACAGAAACAGTGCAGTAACTCAGAAAAGATATTAGCTGAGGGGGAACATGGCTGCAAGTGGGCGGTTCCTTATAATCAGGGACAGGACTGCCCAAAAGACATGTGCGGGATGTGGGTGGGGATGTTCTGAAGCCTGGGAAGAAGATAATTGCAAGGGCAATCCATTACGGGTCCACTTGTCCAGTAGCAATGAACTGGGCTACTACAATAAAAGTTACACTGCTGCATTTTGTGTATTTCTAGGAGTATTTTTCATTAGAAATGACACTACAGAAAGAAATTGGAGAATACACAGTTGACTACAGTTTTTTTACACAGGTCTCAAAGGGAAATTTGGAGCATCATCTCAACAGTGACATCCAAGATGCAATTGCTTATTTTGACTCAGTTATTGCAGAACTGGACACAGAGAGGAAAATAAGGACATTACCAAGTGATTTCAAGCATGCCGATGTTGACTTTGATGGTTTGTGCTTTTTTTTTAAATAAATATATATAAAGATGGTCTAAAAGTTGCCTACCAAAAAAAAAAATGGGACAGAAATTGCTGATCTCCTTCTGAACTGCTGGTTACCTGACTTCAGTATTTTCTGCGTCCCCGAACAAGTATGCCCCCGAACACTGGCCCTCGAACAAGTATGCATTTCTAGAAAGACTGTGTAAATTCTTAACCACTTAAGGACTGCCGCACGACGATGTACGTCGACAGAATGGCACGGACAGGCACAAGGGCGTACAGGTACGTCCCCTTTAAGAACCCGTCCGTGGGTCGCGCGCGCACCGCCAGCAGGGTGCTCGCGACCTGGTCCGAAGCTCCATGACCGCGCCCGCAGGACTTGTGGACCCGATCGCCGCTGGTGTCCCGCGATCGGGTCACAGAGCTGAAGAACGGGGAGAGGTAAGTGTAAACAAACCTTTCCCCTGTTCTTCCTAGTGGCATGTCAGTGATCGTCTTTTCCCTGTAATAGGGAACGACGATCAGTGATGTCACACGCCAAGCCAAGCCCCTCTACAGTAAGAATCACTCATTAGGTCACACTTAACCCCTACAGCGCCACCTAGAGGTTAAACCCTTCACTACCAGTGTAATTTTCACAGTAATCAGTGCATATTTATAGCACTGATTGCTGTAAAAATGACAATGGTCCCAAAAATTTGTCAAAAGTGTCCGATGTGTCCGTCATAATGTCGCAGTCACAATAAAAATCGCTGATCGCTGCCATTACTAGTAAAAAATATATTATTAATAAAAATGCCATAAAACGACCCCCTATTTTGTAGACACTATAACTTTTGCGCAAACCAATCAATAAACGCTTATTGCGATTTGTTTTACCAAAAATATGTAGAAGAATACGTATCGGCCTAAACTAAGAAAAAAAAAACATTTTTATATATTTTTTGGGGATATTTATTATAGCAAAAAGTTTAAAATATGTAATTTTTTTCAAAATTTTCGCTCTATTTTTGTTTATAGCGCAAAAAATAAAAACCGCAGAGGTGATAAAATACCACCAAAAGAAAGCTCTATTTGTGGGAAAAAAAGGACGTCAATTTTGTTTGGGAGCCACATCGCACAACCGTGCAATTGTCAGTTAAAGTGACGCAGTGCCAAATCGCAAAAAGGGGCCTGGTCCTTTAGCAACAAAATGGTCCGGGGCTTAAGTGGTTAAAGTGGCAATTTCCTATAGGAGATATGAAGCTGCTTTTGCCGATCTCCTTAAAATTCTAGTTGCCTGGCTTTTATTTCCACTTCAATATATTCTGAGCTAGTGATCTGAAACAAGTATATAATCTGGGAAAAGTCAGAAATCCTTAAATCCTTCTTTGGCCTAACTTAAAGTGGTTGTAAAGATAAAAGGTTTTGTACCTTAATTCATTCTATGCATCAAGGTAAAAAAAACTTTTAGGCGCAGCTCCCCCACAGCCCCCCTAAATACTCATCTGAACTCGATCCTGGTCCGGTGCTGTGCACGTCTGAAGCCCTGTACACACGATCGGATTTCCGATGGAATCAAATCCGATGGATTTTTCCATCGGAATTCCGATGAAGCTGACTTCCATCAATCTTGCCTACACACCATCAGACAAAATTCCGACCGTCCCAAAGGCCGTGACGTACAACATGTACGACGGCACTATAAATGGGAAGTTCAAATCCAATGGCGCCACCCTTTGGGCTGCTTTTGCTGATTTCGTGTTACCGCGTGTTAGTAAAAGTTTGGTGTTAGCCGGTTCGCGCTTTTCAGTCTCCGTGCTTTTCAGTCCGTTACAGCATGACGAATGTGCTATCTCCATTACGAATGCTAGTTTTACCAGAACGAGCGCTCCCGTTTCCTAATTCAGTCTGAGCATGCATGGGTTTTTTCTCCAATTCCATACAGACGATCGGAATTTGCTATCGTTTTTTTTTCCATCGGAAAAAAGTCTGATGGGGAAAAAAGTCAGATGGAGCCCACACACGATCGGTTCGTCTGATGAAAACAGTACATCGGACTGTTTTCATCAGTAAAACCGATCGTGTGTACAGGGCTTGAGCCGTCTTCTCCCCTCTCTCGGCTCTCAGAGGCTTGGCTGACAATCAAAACCTGTGAGCAGAGTGAGGGGTAGGGCTGAGCCTATTCCATCTATTCAGCTCAGTAGCAAGCATGCATTAGTGCCCCCATAGGAAGCTTGCTATGGGGGGAACTGAGCGGGGAGGGGGTCCAGGGGCGGGGACCCGAGAAAAGGAGTATTGGGGCTGCTCTGTGGAAAATCATTGCATAGAGCAGGCAAATATAACATGTTTGTTATTTTAAAGAAAAAATCCCAGAAGGTTTACAATTACTTTAACCACTTCAATACTGGACACTTTCACCCCCTTCCTTCCCAGGCCAATTTTCAGCTTTCTGAGCTCTTGCACTTTCAATGACAATTACGCGGTCATGCAATACTGTACCCAAATTAAATTGTTATCATTTTGTTCACACTAATAGTGCTTTCTTTTGGTGGTATTTATTCACTACTCCATTTTTTATTTTTTGCGATATAAGTGTAGCGGGGTCTCTAAATTTAGGTGGGACACTCAGGTGTGTAAGTATGGGAATAGTGGACCATTTGTGTTCGTGGAGGATTGGACGGTGTAATAATCTCCTTGACCTCTGGGTGGCGGGGTACCTGGAGGCTCAAGGTAGATTGGCCGTCACAGTGCTACCCTTTTTGTCCCTTTCCGAAAATGGTACGGCGAGGGCGGGGAACCTGCCCTGGTGTCGATGGGAGGAGATAAAAGGGGGAGACGCCCTAACCACGAGGTCTTCAGGCGCCCAGGCACCTTAGGCCTGGGTGCGGACGGTTCCGGATTCCGGCCCAGGCGCCCTAGGCCTGACCGGAATGGAGTTGGAGTCCATCCCAGGCACCTTCAGCCTGGGGTGAGGTACTAAACTAGGAGGCCTGGGGTCCAGTGACTTCGACTGGATCCCGCGAGGGTGGAGACGTCCGAGGGTCCCTGAGGTGGATGGGGCCCATGTCGGAGGTGAGGAGGCCGGGGAGGTTACCCATTCGGAGAGTCTGGAGCAGCATCAACCCAGTGACGGGTGGGCCTCTGGTAACTCCCTTGGAGGGACATCTTCCCCTGACAGGGGCCGCAGCGCAGCGAAAGGTACTCCTATCTACGTTCTCTTGAGTTGCTGGTAGAGACTCTCAAGTTCTAAATCCTTTCTAGCTAATGCTATAGTAACCGCTGGCGAGATCGCAGTGGGTTAGCTGATAATCAGGATAGTGCCTCGACCTGCTCATTCCCCGTATCAAAATGTTATCAAGTCGCAACCAGTTGGCTACTGAAGCACTGTTTATTGTGAGTTATGCAATAAAACAAGAGTTGGACTGTGATCGGTGTGTGGAACTCTGGTTAATGGGAGCAGAGGGAAGTGTTGGCACAGCAGGACTTGATTCTAGACAAAAGCACATAGGCCCGAGGAAATATCTGGTACTGGCCTTCACCTCACCCACAGCTATGGGGAGGACATGGGCCGTAGCGCATCTCACCCTGTCGTGTGACATACCCCTAGACAAAAGAGATGGGGTGAGGCCGCTACATAAGCAAAAAAAAGAGCGGAAATTTTGAAAAAAAATATATATATTTTCTACTTTCTTTTTTAAAAGAAATCCCAAAAAAATGAATTTTGTCATAAATTTAAGCCAAAATGTGTTCTGCTACATGTCTTTGGTAAAAAAAAATCCCGTTAAGTGTATAGTAATTGGTTTGTGTGATCACGGACAGATGTGCTCAGATGATCATGTACAGATGTGTGCAGATGATCACGGACATATGTATGCAGATAATCATTGGGACATATGATTTTACTGGTAAAAATGTGGGGGACAGGTGTTTTTACTGTGTGGGGACGTATGTGGGGACATGTGTGGGGACGCTAGGTTGGTGATCAGTGTGTAAAAAGGTGTAAAAAACAGCTCATACTCACTGATCACCGGCCGGCTGCAGTGATCAGCTCTCCTCTCCTCACTGACAACATCCGCGTGACAAGCGGGCCAATCGCAGAGCCCTCCTGCCGATCGGAGATGCGCCATGTCCGGGTGACACGAGCGCTGAACGTCCACTCAGAAGGAGGAAGCACCCACCCGGCGGTATATGTGCAGTGGTCGGGTGGGAGGTGGTTAAAGAGCAACTGCAGTCTGCTCACATACTTTGAAATAAAAACATCTTTGCCATTCTGAAGCTTCCCTCCAACCACTTTGCATATAATTTTATATATACTGTTATATGCTGCAGAAATCTCCCTCTAGTAAGTCTGGCTGAAGCCATTTTAACTGTGGGCAGCTGAAGGTGCTGCCTGTTCACTTCCTGGATTTTCACAGACACACAGAAGCACACAGACACACATACACATATATACAGACACACATATACAGACAGACAGACTCACACCTCTACTTGCCTGCACATTTCTCCTCTGTGGATAAATACACATAGATCTCTGCAGTAGGGTTGCCACCTGTCCAGGATTCACCCGGACAGTTCGGGTTTGGAATCATGCGTCCGGGTTTCAGACTGCCTGAAACCCGGACACATTATTTAGACTGGACTATGGCTTCCCAGTAGGGTTGCTGGCTGCAGTTGTCTAAGCTGAGTGTCTGTTACACTCTTCCACACTGCCCAAAGCCAGCACTAACAACCCCCCCCCACCCCAAACACCTCTACCCCTCTTTGTCTGGATGTGTATCTAACCGCATCCAACTCGCATAAAATGTGAATCGAACTGGCTTTCAATAGAGGTGCAGTTTTAAAAAGGCTCCTTTGTGATTTTGGGTTCGGTTTAGGTGCGATTTCAGGTAAAAATTTGCACCTGAATCGAACCCGACCCGGTGAACAGAATCGGACTGCCGCACTGAACCCAGCATAAGAGATAATCTGCATTCTTGTTCTGGTTTAGTGATTGAAGCAAAAGGGTGAGTATGAGTGTCAGGTAGCTAGCATTTCTATGAGAACCCAGCAATGGCAGCCTATATATTTCTTACAGGAAATATCCAAATACACTGTAACCTGTTTTATTCAACCTGTTCTAGCTCAGTGTTCTCCAAACTGTGACCTGAGGACTAGATGTGGCCTTTCGCTGACACCAACAGTGGGGCATTATTCCTCCCATTGACACCAATAATACAGCACTATTACCCCCACTTATTCAAACGATGGGGCACTATTCCTCCCACTAATACCAACAATGGGGCACTATTTCTTCCACTGATGCCAACAATTGAGCACCCCACTTATACTAACATAGGGACACTGTTCCTCTCACTAATACCAGTAATACCAGTCTCCAAACTGTGGCCTGAGGACTAGATGTGGCCTTTCGCTTGCCTTTATCTGCAAGTGAGTGAGTGAGTGAGAACTTGTATAGCGCTGCAAATGCGAACAAAATCGCCTCAAGGCGCTTTGCATCCAGAGTCGTCCTGATCCTTTCAGAAGAGGTGGGTCTTAAGTTTTTTCCTGAAGGCACGATGGTTTTCTTCCATGCGGATGATCGTTGGTAGTGCGTTCCACATCCGTGACCCTTGAACTGCAAACCTTTGTTCTCCTTTAGATTTGTAGCAGATCTTGGGGATGCAGAGCAGGTTTTGATTCGTCGACCGAAGGGTCTGACCAGGGTTGTAGCTGCTGACTTTTAATAAATGGACACTTACCTGCCCAGGGTGCCCGCGATGTCGGCAGCCAAAGCCGAGCAATCACTCGTCTCTCGGCTGCTCCCACCGCCATCCTCGGTGAGGGAATCAGGAGGTGAAGCGTTGCAGCTTCACTGCCCGGTTCCCTACTGCGCATTCGCGAGTAGCGTGGCGCGTTCCCAGTGGTCCCCGCTGTCTCCTGGGACCAGTGTGTTTCCCAGAAGGCAGTGGGGGGGGGGGAAGTGGAGTGACTCCCGTGGGAGTCTCTCCCCGGAAGTGGGTGCAAATACCTGTATTATACAGGTATCTGCACCCCCCTCCCCCCTGAAAGGTGCCAAATGTGACACCGGAAGGTGGGAGGGTTCCGAAAAGCAGAAGTAAAATTTTGGGGTGGAACTCCGCTTTAATGTAATGTACCCAATAACAACTTAAAGTACATACCATAGACATTAGGTTCACATTACAGTTTGAATCTTAAAAGCTCATCTTCTTTTAGCTGTCAGTTTGTAACGTACAGTAGTGATGGTCATCTTCATCTTGCGGCCGACCAGTGTTGGTCATCTTACTTTAAAAAAGTAATTAGTTACAGTTACAAATTACTTCTCCCAAAAAGTAATTGCGTTAGTAACTCAGTTACTACATTGAAAAAGTAATTAGTTACTCAGCAAAGTAACTGACTTTTTTTTTTGAGGGCACATCGCACATCAGGGCATGGGGCACATAGCATATCAGGGCACATAGCACATCAGGGCACATAGCACATCAGGGCACATAGCACATGAGGGCATGGGCCACAGGCAGAGTCATGATGGGACTTGTAGTTTTGCAACAGCTGGAGGGCCACCAGTTTGAGACCCCTGCACTAGAGCATGCGCACGATAAACCTCCAGAAACCTATGAGGGGGACCCCAAGGTTTCGACTGCCTAGAGGCCTCACCAGAGTTTAATCCAACACCGTCCTTTGTCAGGAGAAGCTTCCAAATATTCACTCAGTGAATAAAGGTTTCTGCACATGCAAGATTGGGGTGTGAATATCCTTTTCACAGGGCAGAGCATGGTGGCGTCTGCCTTCAACCCAAATTATGGTAGCTATGCTAGCTATACACCTTACATGGTAGTAGCTACACTGTGAGGGACAAAATGGTGGCTTTACGTAGAGTTCACTTTATTTTACTTAAGAGTAGGATTAGGTGACCTTAGAACAAAGATATTATTTGAGCAAGATTATTATCTAATTCAACCTAGCCAGTATAAAGCCTTGTTGACTCTCAGGACATATCTTCTATACTTATTACCTATATTTATGCAATCTGGATTTAGTACTGTTTGTTTTCTTTATGCAGTGGCCACCAGTAGCCGGGAACATAGTTTACATTCAAACTGGATTCTGCGATCACCACGAAGAACCACAGAAGAGATCATTAAAGCATCAGCCTACAGCCAGTCTTGGAGAAGTAGCTTCGGGACCACAAATATGAAGAGGATAGAACGATATCCAATTTATTTGCCGAAAGCTGTGGAAGGGGCCTTTAACACACTGAAATTTAAACCTAAGCCTAAGCGAAAATGAGTGAAGTATAGAATGGTTAAAAGACTATGTTAAATTTACCTAAAATGCTTGTGCATAAGGTCTAGTTGCCATTGTCGCTGATGGGACAGATCAATGGTACCTTAGGTGGATATGGAAAATTCCAGTTTGGAAATACCTAAAGGACGAATTAGGGTCAGTTCACCTAAAAAGTCTCTTGTTTTGAGAAGATGATGATAATCAACAATCAGTTTTATTAGTATCTGCCAGGGGCTCAAGTGGTGTGTTCCCTACACCAAATAACTCAACTTCTGTACAATGCCACATTCATTAGGAGAGGATCTGAGTCACATTGGTGGATTTTCACGTATACTGAACCAAGGAACCTTGGGGAAGTAACATTGCCAATGGAGTCTACATAACACCAACTATTATTAGATATTCAGGAAATCTTTGATGAAAATATACCTTGGTTTGGATCACTTGCTACCCTGCAACAGACACTCTACAGCAGACCAGAGGACATCAATGTCTGCTAGTATGCAGGCAATTAAGTTTACAACATCATCAAACGTACCTAGCTAATCGACCAAATACATTATAATCTCACAAAGATTAGACTGTTGTTAAAGCTCTATAAAAAAAACACCACAAAAATGGTTATTGATAAAGACAATGTTATTAATTTCATTCAAGCTCTGCTCTTCAGTTACCTATTTCAAGCTAAAGGACAATTAGAAATAAAGTATTTGTATAGGCATGACCCAAATTCATCCCCAGATCGCCCTCTCAAGCATATCCCAGCATTATTTTTTTCTTTTACATCATTCCTGTAGCAATTATGACAACCCTGTAACGTCATCAGCAGGCCTATGAAATTCTTGCTGGGGCAGCTGCTGGGAGGAGAGATTACCAGGATGCTCTAAGTCAGTCCCCAGACCTACATCTTCCAAGAGCCCTTTTCCTACACACACAACCAATCAGCTTCCAGGTTTTATTGTCGGAGCTTAATTGAACAAGCTGAAGTTAGAAGTCGATTGGCTACCATGCACAGCTACACCATGCACAGCGCTCTTCAGTTTCTAGTAAATCAACCCCACTATGTGGGCAGACTCTTGGGAGCTAAGACAGGAAAGTTTCATTGTTTTGATGTGAAAAGATAGTTATACATATGGAATTGGACAGGGAGGGGCAGGGGTAACTTAATTTCTGTAGCCCAGCAGGGGAGAATTTATGCAAGACTGACAATGCTGCTTGGGATTTCAGTGCAACAGAGGCAACATTGTCAACCAACAGCAGAAAGTTAGGTGCTCATTAATTTTCTGGCAGGATCACCACGTATTTTGTCTGTACTTGCAGTGTTTTTATTTCCATTTCCATTTCAGCTAAAGCTCTCTTCAAAACAGAACATCAGACAAAGAGCTAACATTGACATGGAAATACGTATGCATGTTTTTATTTTATTTTATTTTTTATATAGTCTGGTGATCCAAGAACTCCTGCCAGACAGTGCAGCCAGGTTAGTGACAACACAACTTTCTCATTGACCCTGATAATAAGTGATTGATGAAGCATCAGCATACCCATGGGGTCATCATAGAGCCCCTGTCAGCATACCCCTGGTATCAGACTGACAGCACTGGGCAACAATGAGCTTGATTGGCTTAGAGGGCTGTGCTAGCCTGTGCCAATCTAAGGGGATTACAAACAGCTAATTTGAAGATTAATTCAAGTACTTATATCAGATATATTTAAACATACTGTAAATGCAGTGATTTTTAATAAACACTATTTATTGAATTAAACAGTGATTTTTAACCACCTACTGAGTGCTCACAGTATATATACTGTGAGCGAGCGGCTGGAACAGGCACAATCACATACATGTATGTGACTGGCCTTGTTCCAGATTTGGGGTGCGTGCAATGATTGGACACGGCCCAAGTCTGGCGGCAGATTTAAGCCAATAATTTCCGCTGAAACCTGTTGATCAGCTGTGTCCAATCACACACATAGTTCTGTGTTTACAAACACACAGAACTCTGAATGCACAGGAACAGTGATCTGGCTGTTTCTTCTCCCTGAAAAGCAGGGAGAAAAAACAGGCAGATTAGAAAGAAAAAGCAGCACACATTACACATTGTTAGGCATACAGTTAATCCCTCAATTGCCCTTAGATGTCAACCCTTTCCCAGCCAGTGTCATTGGTACAGTGTCAGTGTACATTATTATCACTGATGCCTGTATTAGTGTCACTAGCGACATCAGTGTCAGTTAGTGACCCTCCCAGATAGTGTCTTTTAGCTCCAGATTACCCGCCAATGCCGCCACCCTATCACAGTCCCACTATAAGTTGCTGATCACTGCCATTACAGTATAGCATCTATAGCTGCATACATTCCTGTTTATATACCATATTTTGTAGATGCTATAACCTTTGCACAAACCAATCAATATACACTTATTGGGATTTTTTTTTTTTACCACAGACATGTAGCAGAATACATTTTGGATTAAATTTATGAAGAAATTTAATTTTTTTATTGGATAGGTTTTATAACAGAAAGTAGAAAATATAGTTTTTTTTTCTCAAAATGTATTAGTCCTTTTTTGTATATAATAAAAAATACCACCAAAAGAAAGCTCTATTTGTGTAGTGCTGAATAGCACAATGCCTTGGTCATGAAAGGAGTAAAACCTTTTGGAGGTCAAGTGGTTAACAATCTGCCTGGAGTTAAAGTGTTACTAAACCCACAATAGTAAAATCAGTGTGTATATGCAGTAAAGCATCCTTGTTATATTCACTAAGGGGTTAATCCTCTGCATTGTATAAAAAGGCTGTTTGATCCTGTCTCCTCTGATCCTCCCCTTCTTCCACAGTCCCCAAAATATCTCCTGATAGTACAGACTCTAGAGGTGCACATGCTCAGTTTGATGTGTATTGCTAGACAGTTTTTTTTTTCTTGGGATAGTGCATGTGATCATCAAAGGGCCAATCAGCACTGTCCAGACAGAGGTTCAGGGGGTCCTGCCTCCTCATAGGACAATCATGGGAGAATAAAAGCTCCTCCTACAAGCTTTAACCAGACACTGATAGAAGTGACAAGACTGCTCTAACTGCTGATGTAAAAAGGTATTTAGCCGTTAATATTTGATAAAACAATTGCATTACTATGTTCTGTGTACTGTGGGAGACCAGATATAGTGAATGCAGGCTCCTGGGTTTAGTAACTCTTTAAGCTTTGAAGCTCACAGTGCTTTGTAAAAATCCATTGAACAAATGAATTGGATTTGGTTATCCTCTGTGAAAACAAATGAGCTGAGCTCTACCCCTTAGCTATTGTCATCAAGCAGCAGAGTTTATTTATAAAAAATAAAGTAGTCCAGTATACAGCAGAAAACTAACGTGTTTCCGCTTACAAAGCCTTATTCATAGCTTTGAGTAAGGCTGTGTAAGCCAAAACGCATTAACTTTCTGATCTATACTGGACAAATGATTTTAAAAAAGTAAACTCTGCAGATTTTGTATGGACTCCAGCTTTGACTTTTTCCAATCACAATGAAAACCTCTGTCCTCCTAAGTTACTTTAAATATGACTATATACAGAAAGAGAGTTTTGATTAATTCAAGTGACGTCAGTGCCTTTCAATACCATGCAGCATATGGCTTGTGAATGTAAATGATCAGTTGGAATGGACTGAAAAATGTGTACAGACCTTATTTGGTGGCCCTGGAATTTTTTTTATTTTACCACTGGAATTGTGATCTGTAACTAATTGGATCCTTGCGTGGTAATGTATGTGGATATTAGGTGAACAGGCAATTGTATGATAATGTATGGCCAAGTAGAACAACCAATGGCTACTTTTGTTGCTTCTTATATAAGCTGAACTGGACAGTATGTAGAACACAAGTATAAAAGTGCCACTAATGCCTTGTACACACGATAGGAATTTCCGATGGAAAAAGCCAGATGGACTTTTTCCATCGGAAATTCCTACCGTGTGTGTGCCCCATCGAAGAAATTCCATCAGAGTTTAAATATAGAACATGTTCTAATTTTCACCGATGGAATTCCATCGGAATTCCATTGTGAGTTTGGTCGGACAAAGGTCCGATCGTGTGTACGGGGCATTACATTGTGAACAAGTGTTTGCTACAAATATCTTAGCATGTATGATATACAGAATGTCAGTAATTAAAATAGTGGTAATATATGAGACTGGAATTGGCAGGAAATCTCAAGAAAGAAGAACAGCTCCTGTCACTGAATATGATGAATTGTTTGCCATGCGTTTGATTAGTCTTCCAGAAAAGTCAACTCACCATGAAATTGTATTAAATAAAACATCATTATTTTGTATTTAATCTTGTTTTTTTTTGTGTGTGTTTTTAAATGTAATTAAAGGTTCATGTTTTATACTTTATGCTGATGAACTTCTATGGGTTTTTTTTTCAGTAGAGTGCAGTAAATCAAAACAACCAATCAGATTCCAGTTTATTGAACTCAGACCAGTGAAATATGAGTTCTGATTAGTCGCTATGGACTATCTGCACTTTGAGCTTTTTTTTTGCATACAGTGGAGAAAATAATTATTTGATCTCCTGCAGATTTGGAAGTTTGCCCACTTACCATATATACTCGAGTATAAGCCGACCCGAATATAAGCCGAGGCACCTAATTTTACCACAAAAAAATGGGAAAACGTATTGACTCGAGTATAAGCCTAGGGTGTCCATCTGCATGCCTCATTGGGCCTCACTGTGTCCATGTGCATGCCTCATTGTGCCCATGCCTCACTGTGTCCATGCCTCACTGTGTCCATGCCTCACTGTGCCCATGCCTCACTGTGCCCATGCCTCACTGTGTCCATGACTAGACTGACGTTTAACATGGGAGTCTGTGGAAGGGGTGCCCGGCTTTGAAAAATCGGTTCTCCCCAGCCGTAGGTCCCCCAGACAAAAAACTTTGCACACTTGTAGAAGAGAAATGGGGCTACATGTGCGCCAAGTTCCGGGTCAAGGGGACCTACGACCGGCCAGTACCGGGTCCCCAAAATCACTGGAGAAATGACTGTTTAACATGGGATTCTATGGAAGGGGAGCCCGGCTTTGAAAAATCGGTGCTCCCCGGCCGTAGGTCCCTCGGACAACAAACTTTTCACACTTGTAGAAGAAGAGTGGGGCTACAGGTGTGCCAGGATGGCGTCCAGGGGACCTATGGACGGCCGGTACCGGGTCCCCAAAATCCGGGAGATCAGGCGCAAAAAGGTGACTCGAGTATAAGCCGAGGGGGGCATTTTCAGCACAAAAAAATGTGCTGAAAAACTCAGCTTATACTCGAGTATATACGGTACAAAGAAATGAAGGGTCTATAATTTTTTTTATCATAGGTGTATTTTAAATGATAGAGACAGAATATCAACCAAAAATCCAGAAAAAACACATAAAAAACATTATAAATTGAGTTGAAGTTCAGTGAGTAAAATAAGTAGTTGATCCCCAAGCAAAACACGACTTAGTACCTGGTGGAGAAACCCTTGTTGGCAAGCACAGAGGTAAGATGTTTCTTGTAGTTGGTGACCAGGTTTGTACACATCTCAGGAGGGATTTTGGTCCACTCTACAGATCTTCTTTAAATCCTTAAGGTTTCTTGGCTGAAGCTTGACAACTCAAAGTTTCAGCTGCCTCCATAAATTTTCTATAGTATTAAGGTCTGGAGACTGGCTAGGCCACTCCATAACCTTAATGTGCTTCTTCCTAAACAACACCTTTTTTCTTTGGTGGTATGTTTTGGGTCACTGTCGTGCTGGAAGACCCATCCACGACCCATCTTCCGTGTTCTGGCTGAGGGAAGAAGGTTCTCATCCAAGATTTTACAATACATGGCCTCGTCCATTGGCCCCTCAATGTGGCAAAGTCGGTCTGTACCTTTAGCAGAGAAACAGCCCCAAAGCATAATGTTTCCACCTCCGTGCTTGACTGTAGGGATGGTGTTCTTAGGCTCATAGTCAGCATTTCACATGCCTGTACATGCGCCTTCTTGAGGAAGGGGACCTTGTGGGCACAGCAGGATTTCAATCCATGGCGGCATATTGTGTTACTATTGGTTTGCTTGGCTACTGTGGTCCCAACTGCCTTGAGATCATTCACAAGCTCCTCTTGTGTAGTTCTGGGCTGATCCCTCACTTTTCTCATGATCAGGCTAACCCCATAAGGCGAAATCTTGCATGGAGCTCCAGGCCGAGGGCGATTGATAGTTATTTTGTATTTCTTCCATTTGCGAATAATCGTTCAACAGTTGTCTCCTTCTCACCATGTTTCTTGCTGATGATCTTGTAGCCCATTCCAGCCTTGTGCAGGTCTATAATCTTGTCCCTAACGTCCTTTGACAGATCTTTGGTCTTGCCCATGATGGTGAGGTTTGAATGGAAGAAAGAGATTCTGTGGACAGGTGTCTTTTATTCACATAACGAGTTGTCGTTGTGAACACCTTCTTAAATTGACAAGACTAATTTGTGTACCACATGAGCACATACTGTCTGTTGTAGCAAGAATTATTGTTGGTTGGTAGGGGATCAAATACTTATTTTACTCACTAAACTGCAACTCAATTTATAACATTTGTATCATGTGATTTTTGGTTAACATTCTGTCTCTATCATTTAAAATACACCTATGATGAAAATTATAGACCCATCATTTCTTTGTATGTGGGCAAACTTACAAAATCTGCAGTGGATCAAATAATTATTTTTGCCACTGTAAGTGAATAAAATCGAAGAGAGACATTATTGCTACATTATTTTACAACCTGAACACTGGGCTTGGCAACAATGTGACCTAACATTTAAAATACCTTTAGGATCGGTTCATACTGCCGTGACCTGAAAGTCCCGCAATTTAAGGTGCGACTTTGCCAGGAGACTTCCTGGCGACTTGAATACTACTTTGATAGAAGTATAGAATAGAAATTGGATAGAAGTCGCCTTGAAGTAGTACAGGAACATTTTCTAAAGTCGGAGCGACCTCAGTAGTGCTATTTAAGACAGCTCTCATTGACTAACATGGGATTGACTAACATGTCATTGTACTAATGACACTGCCAAGGAAGGGGTAAACATCAGGGGCGATCAAAGAGTTAAATGTGTCTCTACGGGGTGCTTTCTAACTCTGTGTGTGTGTGGGAGGGGGTGCTTTCACTGTAAGAAGACAAAAGATCAGTGTTCCTGCTTAGCAGAAACACAAGATGTCTATCTTCTCCTGTCACAGAACGGCGATCTGCTTTGTTTACGCTCTGTCTCCCTCGGGAATGATTGGCGGGTCCTGGTGGGTAAAATCAGAGTGGGAACGGGTCGCGGCGGCGGCGCGCGTGCACGCTCCAGACCCTAAAGAAGAAAATCACGCACCGGTACGTGATTTCATGCTAAAGGGCCGTCCTGCCACAGTATATGTACGTGGGGCGATCCTTAAGCGGTAATGACCAATCAATACAAACCTATAGAGGGGAAATTGTTGGATAATGAAGTAAAGAAATGACATCCATGATGATGTCCTCACTTCACTGGTCTGCCAATCTGCAAATACTGGTAATTTCCAGAACCCGTGGACTGATAATTGATTTCCATGGTTGTTGAGCTTCTTCTGTAACCGCTCAAGGAAGCGATACCTTGGTGTGGTGAGCAATCAAGGTGCAATCTATAGGGATCTGGACATTGCAAATTAGAGAATTGGGAACACTACACTCTACTAGATAGATCCCTGGATTATGGATTTCTATTAACCACTTAACGACCGCTCACTGTATATGTACGTCGGCAGAATGGCACCGACAGGCACAATCACGTACAGTGTACGTGATTGCCTTTGTACAGTTGGGGGGTCCGATTGGACCTCCCTTCTATACAGTGAGCGGTCGTTATCCGTTGGGGAGCGATCCGAGATGAGGGGGCGGCCGTTCGATTCCGGCCACCCCCCCGCGATCGCTCCCGGCGAATGAGAAAGCTTCCTCTGCTGTGTAATGTTTACACAGGCAGAGGAAGTGATGTCATCTCTCTTGCGGCGCTCACATATACCGAGCGCCGTACAAGAGAAGACACACAGGTTAGTGCACAAACAGTACACTGACACCAGGACACATAGGAACATAAATCGCCCCCCCAGGCCCCCCCAGATCACCATCCAGCCCCCAGTCACAGTGTCACTGATTGCAGTGACCATTTATTTACTGATCACTGCAATCAGTGACATTTGTGACTTTAAAAGTGTCACTACAGTTAGTTTTAGGTCCAGTGTAGCCCCCTAACCCCCCCTAATAAAGGTTTAACCCCCTGATCACCCCCCAGATAACCCTTTCACCCCCTAGCACCGCCGTCACTAAGCGATCGTTTTTCTGATCGCTGTTTTAGTGTCGGTGATGCCGATCGGTAGCCAGTTATTTTTTTTAGGTTCGCCGCAGGTTTTTATAGCGTCAGTTACCCCCATATATTACTTAATAAAGGTTTAACCCCCTTGATCGCCCCCCAGGTAACCCTTTCACCCCCTATCACCACTGTCGCTAAGTGATCGTTTTTCTGATCGCTGTCTTATTGTCAGTGATGCCGATAGGTAGCCAGTTATTTTTTTTTAGGTTCGCTGCAGGTTTTTATAGCGTCAGCTACCCCCATATATTACCTAATAAAGGTTTAACCCCCTTGATCGCCCCCCAGGTAACCCTTTCACCCCCTATCACCACTGTCGCTAAGCGATCGTTTTTCTGATCGCTGTCTTATTGTCGGTGATGCCGATAGGTAGCCAGTTATTTTTTTTAGGTTCGCCGCAAGTTTTTATAGCGTCAGGTACCCCCATATATTACCTAATAAAGGTTTAACCCCCTTGATCGCCCCCCAGGTAACCCTTTCACCCCCTATCACCACTTTCGCTAAGCGATCATTTTTCTGATCGCTGTCTTATTGTCGGTGATGCCGATAGGTAGCCAGTTATTTTTTTAGGTTCGCCGCAGGTTTTTATAGCGTCAGGTACCCCCATATATTACCTAATAAAGGTTTAACCCCTTGATCGCCCCCCCCAGGTAACCCTTTCACCCCGTTTTGCCAGTGTCACTAAGCGATCGTTTTTCTGATCGCTGTATTACTTATGCTGGTGCCGATAGATAGCCAGTTATTTTTTTTAGGTTCGCCGCAGGTTTTTATAGCGTCAGGTACCCCCATATATTATCTAATAAAGGTTTTGACCCCTAATTGCCCCTAGTTAACCCTGCGTCATACCCCAGGCAGCGTCAGGTTAGTGCCAGTAACGCTTACACCCACGCGTGAAGCATACACCTCCCTTAGTGGTATAGTATCTGAACAGATCAATATCTGATCTGATCAGATCTATACTAGTGTCCCCAGCAGTTTAGGGTTCCCAAAAACGCAGTGTTAGCGGGATCAGCCCAGATACCTGCTAGCACCTGCGTTTTGCCCCTCCGTCCAGCCCAGGCCACCCAAGTGCAGTATCGATCGATCACTGTCACTTACAAAACACAACACACATAACTGCAGCGTTCGCAGAGACAGGCCTGATCCCTGCGACTCCAGTGCTGTAGGAGGTGATTTCACCACCACAGTTAAAAAAAAAAAGCATATATGCCGGGGCGGAGGAGCGGAGGAGCGATTTTGCTCCTAATGCCGCGTACATACGGTCGAAATTCCGACGGAGGCTTGCCCGTGGAAAAGTCTGACCATGTGTACGCAGCATAACTTTTGCGGGAGGATGCCCCAATGCTTCGGCATATATAAATGGTGCATGTATGCCCATCATTAGAAGTGGGTGGATGAATGGCGGTATTCTAATGGTGGGCATACCCACCGATCAATCTCTTTTTTTTGTTCAGCCAACAGGCTGCATGAAAAAAAGAGATTACAATACATGTCCAACAAGGACCAGCAACGTACTGGCATGTTGCTGGACTTTGAATGTTTATACCAGAATGATGCCTGCGGGTTTAGGTATCATCTTGGTATCATTCTTTTCAGCCAGCGGCCGGCTTTCATGTAAAAGCAATCTTAGCAGCTAATTAGCCTCTGGACTGCTTTTACAAGCAGTGGGAGGGAATGTCCCCCCCCCCCGGATATAAAAAGCGCCATTGGGAAATTGGGAAAGCATTTTATCACACCGATCTTGGTGTGTTCAGATGCTTTGAGGGCAGAGGAAAGATCTAGGGTCTAATAGACCCCATTTTTTTCAAAAAAAGAGTACCTGTCACTACCTATTGCTATCATAGGGGATATTTACATTCCCTGAGATAACAATAAAAATGGTAAAAAAATATATATGGAAGGAACGGTTTAAAAATAAAATAAAAAAGCAAAATGAATAATAATAAAAAAAAAACACCCCTGTCCTGCCCTTGCGCAATGGCGAATGCAAGCGTCGGTCTGGCGTCATATGTAAACAGCAATTGCACCATGCATGTGAGGTATCACCGCGAAGGTCAGATCGAGGGCAGTCATTTTAGCAGTAGACCTCCTCTGTAAATCTAACGTGGTAACCTGTAAAGGCTTTTATAGGCTTTTAAAAATGTATGTAGTTTGTCGCCAATGCGCGTTTGTGCGAAATTTTAAAGCATGTCGTGTTTGGTATCTATGTACTCGGCCTAAGATCATCTTTTTTATTTCATCAAACATTTGGGCAATATAGTGTGTTTTAGTGCATTAAAATTAAAAAAAGTGTATTTTTTCCCCAAAAAATGCGTTTGAAAAATCGTTGCGCAAATACTGTGTAGGAAAAAAAAATGCAACACCCACCATTTTAATCTGTAGGGCCTTTGTTTTAAAAAAATATATAATGTTTGGGGGTTCAACATAATTTTCTTGCAAAAAAAAAATGTTTTCATGTAAACAAAAAGTGTCAGAAAGGGCTTTGTCTTCAAGTGGTTAGAAGAGTGGATGTAAGCTTCCTAATGTGTATAAAATGCCAGAACAGTTCAAAACCCCCCCAAATGATCCCATTTTAGAAAGTAGACACCCCAAGCTATATACTGAGAGGCATGTCGAGTCCATGGAATATTTTATATGTTGACAGTTGCGGAAAAAAGACAATTTTTTTTTTTGCACAAAGTTGTTACTAAATGATATATTGCTCAAACATGCCATGAGCATATGTGGAATTACACCCCAAAATACATTCTGTTGCTTCTCCTGAGTACGGGGATACCACATGTGTGAGACTTTTTGGGAGCCTAGCCGCGTACGGGACCCCAAAAATCAAGCACCGCCTTCAGGCTTTCTAAGGGTGTAAATTTTTGATTTCACTTCTCACTGCCTATCACAGTTTCGGAGGCCATGGAATGCCCAGATGGCACAAAACCCCCCCAAATGACCCAATTTTGGAAAGTAGACATCCCAAGCTATTTGCTGAGAGGTATGGTGAGTATGTTGCAGATCTCGCTTTTTGTCACAAAGAAAAAAAAAATTATTTTCTTTCTTCATTTTCAAAAACAAATGAGAGCTGTAAAATACTCAACATGCCTCTCAGCAAATAGCTTGGGGTGTCTACTTTCCAAAATTGGGTCATTTGGGGGGGTTTGTGCTATTTTGGCATTTTATGTGATAGGTAGTGAGGAGTGAAATCAAAAATTTGTGCCCTTAGAAATCCTGATGGCGGTGCTTGGTTTTCGGGGCCCCGTACGCGGCTAGGCTCCTAAAAAGTCCCACACATGTGATATCCCCGTACTCAGGAGAAGCAGCAAAATGTATTTTGGGGTGCAATTCCACATATAACCATGGCATGCGTGAGCAATATATCATTTAGTGACAACTTTTTGTAATTTTTTTATTTTTTTTGTCATTATTCAATCACTTGGGACAAGAAAAAAAAATTCAATGAGCTCAACATGCCTCTCAGCAATTTCCTTGGGGTGTCTACTTTCTAAAATGGGGTCATTTGGGGGGGGGGGGTTTGTGCTATTTTGGCATTTTATGGCCTTCGAAACTGTGATAGGTAGTGAGGAGTGAAATCAAAAATTTGCGCCCTTAGAAATCCTGAAGGCGGTGTTTGGTTTTCGGGGGCCCGTACGCTGCTAGGCTCTCAAAAAGTCCCACACATGTGGTATCCCCGTACTCAGGAGAAGCAGCAAAATTTATTTTGGGGTGCAATTCCACATATAACCATGGCATGTGTGAGCAATTTATCATTTAGTGACAACTTTTTGTAATTTTGAATTTTTTTCTATTTTTTTGTCATTATTCAATCACTTGAGACAAAAAAAAAAAATTCAATGGGCTCAACATGCCTCTCAGCAATTTCCTTGGGATGTCTACTTTCCAAAATGGGGTCATTTGGGGGGGGGGGGGTTTGTACTGCCCTGCCATTTTAGCACCTCAAGAAATGAGATAGGCAGTCATAAATTAAAAGCTGTGTAAATTCCAGAAAATGTACCCTAGTTTGTAGACGCTATAACTTTTGCGCAAACCAATAAATATACGCTTATTGCCATTTTTTTTACTAAAGACATGTGGCTGAATACATTTTGGCCTAAATGTATGACTAAAATTGAGTTTATTAGATTTTTCTTATAACAAAAAGTAGAAAATATAATTTTTTTTCAAAATTTTTAGTCTTTTTCCGTTTATATTGCAAAAAATAAAAATCGCAGAGGCAAATCAAATACCATTAAAAGAAAGCTCTATTTGTGGGAAGAAAAGGACGCAAATTTCGTTTGGGTACAACATTGCATGTCCACACAATTTACAGTTAAAGCAGCGCAGTGCAAAATTCTGAATTCACCTCTGGTCCTTTAGCTACAAAATGGTCCGGGGCTTAAGTGGTTAAGTTACTATAAAAGTTTTTATGCTGTTAAATTTTACATACTATAATCAGTTCAGTTACGTGTTGCTAGTTAGCCTAACTTGAAATCCATACTTTTTTGTTGTTGCCATGCCTCTATTCCCACTGCCCCAAACAGGTTTGCTAAATGAACAGTGGTTGTATGTAATCTTCATAATCTTATTGGCACAGTCAAAACAGCGCAAAAGGGTGACAGAGAAATATATATCACAAGTCCACTAACAAGTCACCTGGAGACAAGACAGCCACTCTGCTTTTCTCAGCTCAACCATGGTAGGTAAACCATTCATTCGCTTGCCATTCTCATAGGATCAAGCAAATACGATTTTATATAAAAATGTTATATGAAATCTTATGGGGTGAAGTATAATTCTGTCCTGGCAATTTAAATATTTATTAAATATAATCGTGCCTTAAATTCAGTATGAAAGGCTAAAATCTTTTTTGGCACCTTATTATAATACATATCTTATATGGATTCAAGTGCATTAAGCAATTTAAATAATTGTTGTTTCTCTACATTTCTAGTATGGATTCATTAATACTTGTTTAAAATCACTAGTAATGGAAACATTTGGGGATGAAGCATGGCAAAAGTTAAAGTAAGTAGTAACAGTAATATTTATTTAACATTTTAGCTGTTTTTGTTTATTCTATTTTTTGTTGTTCTATTATTCTACAGTTTCTTACAGATAATAATTAATAGGAACCATGAAACTACAGTACTAATATATTAGGTACAAAATGTGTCAAATTCTTAACAAAAACATTTATATGTATTAAAAAAAAAACAGGCAAAGTAAATTTAATACTTGCTTAAAATTGCTAGTAATGGAAACATTTAGGGATGAAACATGGCTAAAATTAAAGTAAGTAGAAACGCTAATATTTATTTGACATTTTAGCTGGTGGGTTGTTTGTTATATTCTCTTTCTTTTAGTTCTATTTTTATTTAATTTTTTTTAACACAGTTTCTTACAGATAATAATTAATAGAAGCCATGATACTTCTACTAATAATTCTTAACAAAAACCTTTATATGTATTTTTAAAAAAAGTAAATTAATTATTACTTTTTTTTAAATTGCTAGTAATGGAAAAATTTGTAATGAAACATGGCAAAGAAATAAAGTAAGTAGAAAAAGTAAAGTCACATATTTATTTGCCATTTTAGCTGGTGGGTTGTTTTTGTTATATTCTCTTTCTTTTAGCTCTATTTTTTTTTTTTTTTTTACTTTTAAAAGTTTCTAACAGATAATAAGCCATGATGCTACTAATATATTAGGTACAAAAATGTTTTTGGATGAAAGTTTAGGGATGAAACATGGCAAAAATTTAAGTAAGCAGAAACACTAATATTTATTTATTATCATTTTAACTGGTGGGTTGTTTGTTACATTCTCTATCTTTTAGTTCTATTTTTTTAACACAGTTTCTTACAGATAAGAAATTCATAGAAGCCAATAAAATAAGTATAAACAGTAAAGTCACATATTTATTTGCCAATTTAGCTGGGGGGTTGTTTCTGATATATTGTTTTTCTTTTAGTTCTATTTTGTTTTACATTTAACAGTTTCTAACAGATAATAAGCCATGACACTGCTAATATATTAGGTACAAAAATAACAATAACATGGATAACAATTCTTAACAAAAACTTTTATATGTAGAAAAAAAAAGGAAAAAAAAAGGGCAAAGTAAATTAATCAATACCTGTTTAAAATTGGTAGTAATGGAAAATTTTGGGGATAAAACATGGTAAAAATTAAAGTAAGTAGAAACAGTAAAGTCACATATTTATTTGACATTTTAGCTGGTGGGTTGTTTTTGTTATAATATCTTTCTTTTAGTTTTATATTTTTTTTTTTTTTATTTAACACAGTTTCTTACAGGTAGTAATTAACAGAAGCCATGATTCTACTAAAACAGTAGGTAAAAAATTGTTTTTGGATAAAAATTCTTAACAAAAACTTTTTTATGTATTAAAAAAAAAGAAAACATGGAAAAGTAAATAATAAAATAAATACATACTTACATTTATAAGGCATACTGTATATGATATGCTATGCTAGTATGCACTGCAATTTACCACATATTTGAAAAAAATTATTTTGCTCTGTAGAATACGATGGTCAACTGTATACTTGAAGTTTTTTGTTTCAATATGAAAATAATCCTTCCATCCAAGATAGGTTTATTAAACGACTTATTTCCTTAATTTAATAGGCATTCATGTTGTAATGGATTCAAATTATGTGTAAATACAAATTAAAATAATATACACTATATGAGGGACCAAACTTATAAGACATAGCCACTAGGATTACTTTTACATTGAAGGGAATCGCCAGCTGAAAAAAATGATATCTTGGTCATTCGCTATTGTCACACAACTGGGTGGGCTCGGAGCGTAGTTGAAGAAAAAGGGTGGGCTCAGCTGGGTGGCCTCTGGCTCTAATCACGTGCTAAAAAAAAAAACACCCCATTGGATACCATGCGTTCGGTGCCCTGCATGTAGATTAGGGGGCTGGATGCATGGATGGGGGGGGGGGGGTGGTGCACGTGCGCCCCTAATGTACGGGCCACCACTGTTCAAATGCAGTTTAAGTAATAGCAATAACACACTGGGAACTTTTTTATTCATCCTGGTCCATTTTTACTAAATCCAGTTGAAGAACTGAATATAGGATAGGAGTGACAGAGCCCAAGCTTTTGGATCCTAGGTCATGTTATGGGTGGCCAGGCATTGCCTAGATTACATGGTCTTTGGCATTGTGGGGGTTCAATTTTATTAGACACTGCAGAAAGTCTATTGTCTTCCTTTTCAGGCAGACATGCTGGTAGGCTAATTGGATCTGGTCCAAATTGGCCCAGTATATATGTGTACATAAATGTGTACGAATGTAAATGACCGCAATAGCCAGCAAAACACTGGCTGCAAAAAGCGCCTTGAGGCGATTCAGTTCGCATTTGTAGCGCTATACAACTCATTCATTCAGTCATTCACTTGTATTAAGATAAGAGGATAGGCAAAGCGCCACTAAGCTACAGTAGGTTACCCATAAATACATTTTTTTGTTGTTGTTGTTCAGCCAGTGAGCTGAAAAAAAAGACCAGATTTCTCCAAACACACAGGCGAAGGTGGATGAAGGAATCCTCCCCAATGTGCCATTGTATTCTAACAGCGGGGACTACTCCACTGTCAGAATACATTGATCAGCGGCTGCAGCCAATGGCCGGCAAAAGATTTCCAACATTCCCATTTGACAGATGTAGATCGTTAGATTGACTTCTGCTGAGCAAGAAGAGCCATAGATGGATTAAAGTTCAGTTGGTCCCTGCTGAATTCCAATCCATCTATGGCCAGCTTAAGGCAGACTCTATCTAAGTAAGGAGTACCCAGTTACGATGAATAGGTAGTCCAATAGTGTCATTGGTTCAGGCATTAGAAATAATTAGTGGTGTGGTCTATCTGCTCTCGAGACAGGAACGATCTTGATTATAACACTGCATTATTCATATATGGCCAGTGCTAAAGCATAATGGATGTATAATTCTTTTGCAGAAGTGTGGCTGGTGTTCAGGATACATTTATGACTTATGAAGTTTATGATGATGTTATTACAATACGAATGGTTAACGAAGCTTGCAATATGCTTAGTAAGTGTTCTTTTACTATTAATATTACACAAGCCAACACACATTTTGGTGCCTTGAATATTAAAATTGTTCCTGGGTATAACTGACCAGCTGATTCCCATATCAGCTCTAGTTTTTGAGATAAAGTATAAATGCCATATGCCACTCTTCAATATGGTCGCCCGTCAAAAATCAACATATAAATATATCAAAATACATTGGGATGATTCTGGCAGCACCCTTGTGAAGTAACCCTAGCCGCTATGGTGCTCGATCTGCAAAAATACGATCATAACTATAATACAGTTAATAATTACACTTTAGGGTCCAATGTTTCCGAAGTAAAATAATAGTTGGAAGTACATAACACTCTCACTATAGCTGCTAAGTTGTAAACACAAATTAGGTAACAGAAAAACAAGTTGATCATCTTTTCGAATAAATTGACCATATCTAAGAAACTAGAGCTGATGCAGTCTAGCCAATGTAATTATCTGAATCAGTGCCCCAAATAACCCTTAGCTTTGAAAAAAAAAATATTTTTATCACCACATATCAATATTAAAGCCCTGATGATCCAAAGTGACTCTTCCTCTTTCAATACTCCTTATCATCTCCTTCTGTCCACTCTCTGGTGCTCCCTTCCTTTCCTGCACTTCCAGTGTGTACTCCATCCTTTCCAATGCTCCTACTTTCTTTAATGCACTCTTATTTTTATATGCGCCCCTATTTTTGTTTTTCATTGCTCCATCCCTGAATCATTGGACTTCTTATTCTTTCTGGTATATCCATCCTTTCCCTGGTCTACCCAGTCTTCTTTCCACTCTTGGAGTCCCTACAGACAAGATTTCTAGGCTGACTGCCCTACCTCCAATCACCATGCACTGAGAGTCCCTAGAATGGGCATAAATTGCTGGTGCCAAAAAAAAAAGGAAAATTAATGTAAAGCTTAACCACTTAAGCCCCGGACCATTTGGTAGCTAAAGGACCAGAGGTGAATTCAGAATTTTGCACTGCGCTGCTTTAACTGTAAATTGTGCGGACATGCAATGTTGTACCCAAACGAAATTTGCGTCCTTTTCTTCCCACAAATAGAGCTTTCTTTTAATGGTATTTGATTGCCTCTGCGATTTTTATTTTTTGCGATATAAACGGAAAAAGACCGAAAATTTTGAAAAAAAATGATATTTTCTACTTTTTGTTATAAGAGAAATCGAATAAACTCAATTTTAGTCATACATTTAGGCCAAAATGTATTCAGCCACATGTCTTTAGTAAAAAAAATGTCAATAAGCGTATATTTATTGGTTTGCGCAAAAGTTATAGCGTTTACAAACTAGGGTACATTTTCTGGAATTTACACAGCTTTAAATTTATGACTGCCTATCTCATTTCTTGAGGTGCTAAAATGGCAGGGCAGTACAAAACCCCCCCAAATGACCCCATTTTAGAAAGTAGACATCCCAAGGAAATTGCTGAGAGGCATGTTGAGCCCATTGAATATTTTTTTTTGTCCCAAGTGATTGAATAATGACAAAAAAAAATAAAAATTACAAAAAGTTGTCACTAAATGATATATTGCTCACACATGCCATGGTTATATGTGGAATTGCACCCCAAAATACATTCTGCTGCTTCTCCTGAGTACGGGGATACCACATGTGTGGGACTTTTTAGGAGCCTAGCCACGTACGGGACCCCGGAAACCAAGCACCGCCTTCAGGATTTCTAAGGGTGTAAATTTTTGATTTCACTCCTCACTACCTATCACAGTTTTGAAGGCCATAAAATGCCAAAATAGCACAAACCCCCCCCCAAATGACCCCATTTTAGAAAGTAGACACCCCAAGGAAATTGCTGAGAGGCCTGTTGAGCCCATTGAATATTTTTTTTTTTTTGTCCCAAGTGATTGAATAATGACAAAAAAAAAAAATTTACAAAAAGTTGTCACTAAATGATATATTGCTCACACATGCCATGGTTATATGTGGAATTGCACCCCAAAATAAATGTTGCTGCTTCTCCTGAGTACGGGGATACCACATGTGTGGGACTTTTTAGGAGCCTAGCCGCGTACGGGACCCCGAAAACCAATCACCGCCTTCAGGATTTCTAGGCACAAATTTTTGATTTGACTCCTCACTACCTATCACAGTTTCGAAGGCCATATAATGCCAAAATAGCACAAACCCCCCCCCCAAATTACCCCATTTTGGAAAGTAGACACCCCAAGCTGTTTGCTGAGAGGCATGGTGAGTATTTTACAGCTCTCATTTGTTTTTGAAAATGAAGAAAGAACATTTTTTTTTTCTTTTTTTTTTTCAATTTTCAAAACTTTGTGACAAAAAGCGAGTTCTGCAAAATACTCACAATACCTCTCAGCAAATAGCTTGGGGTGTCTACTTTCCAAAATGGGGTCATTTGGGGGGGTTTTGTGCCATCTGGGCATTCCATGGCCTCCGAAACTGTGATAGGCAGTGAGAAGTGAAATCAAAAATTTACACCCTTAGAAAGCCTGAAGGCGGTGATTGGTTTTTGGGGTCCCGTACGCGGCTAGGCTCCCAAAAAGTCTCACACATGTGGTATCCCCGTACTCAGGAGAAGCAACAGAATGTATTTTGGGGTGTAATTCCACATATGCCCATGGCATGTTTGAGCAATATATCATTTAGTGACAACTTTGTGCAAAAAAAAAAAATTGTCTTTTTTCCGCAACTTGTGTCAACATATAAAATATTCCATGGACTCGACATGCCTCTCAGTATATAGCTTGGGGTGTCTACTTTCCAAAATGGGGTCATTTGGGGGGGTTTTGAACTGTTCTGGCATTTTATACACAACATTAGGAAGCTTACATCCACTCTTCTAACCACTTGAAGACAAAGCCCTTTTTGACACTTTTTGTTTACATGAAAACATATTTTTTTTTGCAAGAAAATTATGTTGAACCCCCAAACATTATATATATTTTTAAAGCAAAGGCCCTACAGAATAAAATGGTGGGTGTTGCATTTTTTTTTCTACACAGTATTTGCGCAGCGATTTTTCAAACGCATTTTTTGGGGAAAAAATACACTTTTTTTAATTTTAATGCACTAAAACACACTATATTGCCCAAATGTTTGATGAAATAAAAAAGATGATCTTAGGCCGAGTACATAGATACCAAACACGACATGCTTTAAAATTTCGCACAAACGCGCATTGGCGACAAACTACATACATTTTTAAAAGCCTTTAAAAGCCTTTACAGGTTACCCCGTTAGATTTACAGAGGAGGTCTACTACTAAAATTACTGCCCTCGATCTGACCTTCGCGGTGATACCTCACATGCATGGTGAAATTGCTGTTTACATATGACGCCAGACTGACGCTAGCGTTCGCCATTGGGCAAGAGCAGTGCAGGACAGGGGTGCTTTATTTTTATTTTTATTTTTGTATTATTAATTTTGCTTTTTTTTTTTTTTTAAACTGTTGCTTCCATATTTATTTATTTTTTATCATTTTTATTGTTATCTCAGGGAATGTAAATATCCCCTATGATAGCTATAGGTAATGACAGGTACTCTTTTTTGAAAAAACTGGGGTCTATTGGACCCTAGATCTTTCCTCCGCCCTCAAAGCATCTGACCACACCAAGATCGGTGTGATAAAATGCTTTCCCAATTTCCCAATGGCGCTTTTTATATCCGGGGGGGGGACATTCCCTCCCACTGCTTGTAAAAGCAGTCCAGAGGCTAATTAGCCACTAGGATTGCTTTTACATGAAAGCCGGCCGCTGGCTGAAAAGAATGATACCAAGATGATACCTAAACCCGCAGGCATCATTCTGGTATAAACATTCAAAGTCCAGCAACATACCAGTACGTTGCTGGTCCTTGTTGGACATGTATTGTAATCTTTTTTTTCATGCAGCCTGTTGGTTGAACGAAAAAAAAAGATTGATCGGTGGGTATGCCCACCATTAGAATACCTCCCTTCATCCACCCACTTCTAATGATGGGCATACATGCACCATTTATATATGCCGAAGCATGGGGGCATCTTCCCGCAAAAGTTATGCCGCGTACACATGGTCAGACTTTTCCACGGGCAAGCCTCCGTCGGAATTTCGACTGTATGTACGCGGCATTAGGAGCAAAATCGCTCCTCCGCCCCTGCTGCCCCAATGCTTCGGCATATATGCTTCTTTTTTTTTAACTGTGGTGGCGAAATCACCTCCTACAGCACTGGAGTCGCAGGGATCAGGCCTGTCTCTGCGAACGCTGCAGTTATGTGTGTTGTGTTTTGCAAGTGACAGTGATCGATCGATACTGCACTTGGGTGGCCTGGGCTGGACGGAGGGGCAAAACGCAGGTGCTAGCAGGTATCTGGGCTGATCCCGCTAACACTGCGTTTTTGGGAACCCTAAACTGCTGGGGACGCTAGTATAGATCTGATCAGATCAGATATTGATCTGTTCAGATACTATACCACTAAGGGGGGTGTATGCTTCACGCGTGGGTGTTAGCGTTACTGGCACTAACCTGACGCTGCCTGGGGTGTGACGCAGACCCTCTCTGACGCTAAAACCTAATTGATATCACCCGCCGGGCGATCAGGGGGTTAAACCTTTATTGGGTTATATACGGCGGGTGCCCTGACACTATAAAAGCAAACTAACTAACCAGCGTCACCCGTAACACTTATATAATGATCACTGGTGAAAGGGTTAACTAGGGGCAATTAGGGGGTTAAAACCTTTATTAGGTAATATATGGGGGTACCTGGCGCTATATAAAAACCTGACGGCGAACCTAAAAAAAAATTACTGGCTACCGATCTGCATCACCGACACTAAGACAACGATCATAAAAACGATCGCTTAGCGACAGTGGTGATAGGGGGTGAAAGGGTTACCTGGGGGGCGATCAGGGGGTTAAACCTTTATTAGATAATATATGGGGGTACCTGACGCTATAAAAACCTGCGGCGAACCTAAAAAAATTACTGGCTACCGATCTGCATCACCGACGCTAAGACAGCGATCAGAAAAATGATCGCTTAGCGACAGTGGTGATAGGGGGTGAAAGGGTTACCTGGGGGGCGATCAAGGGGGTTAAACCTTTATTAGGTAATATATTGGGGTACCTGACGCTATAAAAACCTGCGGCAAACCTAAAAAAAATTACTGGCTACCGATCTGCATCACCGACGCTAAGACAGCGATCAGAAAAATTATCGCTTAGTGACAGTGGTGATAGGGGGTGAAAGGGTTACCTAGGGGGCGATCAAGGGGGTTAAACCTTTATTAGGTAATATATGGGGGTACCCGACGCTATAAAAACCTGCGGCGAACCTAAAAAAAATTACTGGCTACCGATCAGCATCGCCGACGCTAAGACATCGATCAGAAAAATTATCGCTTAGTGACAGTGGTGATAGGGGGTGAAAGGGTTACCTGGGGGGCGATCAAGGGGGTTAAACCTTTATTAGGTAATATATGGGGGTACCCGACGCTATAAAAACCTGCGGCGAACCTAAAAAAAAAATACTGGCTACCGATCAGCATCACCGACGCTAAGACATCGATCAGAAAAATGATCGCTTAGCGACGGCGGTGCTAGGGGGTGAAAGGGTTATCTGGGGGGTGATCAGGGGGTTAAACCTTTATTAGGGGGGGTTAGGGGGCTACACTGGACCTAAAACTGAATGTACTGACACTTTTACAGTCACAAATGTCACTGATTGCAGTGATCACTAAATAAATGGTCACTGCAATCAGTGACACTGTGACTGGGGGCTGGGGGGTGATCTGGGGGTGTCTGGGGGGGCGATTTATGTGCCTATGTGTCCTGGTGTCAGTGTAGTGTTGTGTGCACTAACCTGCATCTTCTCCTGTACGGCGCTCGGTATATGTGAGCGCCGCAGGAGAGATGACATCACTTCCTCCAGCCTGTGTAAACAGTACACAGGCAGGGGAAGCTCTCATTCGCCGGGAGCGATCGAGAGGGGGTGGCCGGAATCGAACGGCCGTCCCCTCATGCCGGATCGCTCCCGAAGGTAAAACGACCACCCACTGTAAAGAAGGGGGGTCCGATCAGATCCCCCAACTATACAAAGGCAATCACGTATATGTACGTGATTCTGCCTGTCGGTGCCATTCTGCCGACGTATATTTACAGTGGGCGGTCGTTAAGTGGTTAAAGTGTTGCTAAACCCAGGAGTCAAACCCTGCATTCACTATATCTGCTCTCCCACAGTACCCAGAACATGGAAATGCAATTATTTTAGTAAATACAGGTCCTTCTCAAAAAATTAGCATATTGTGATAAAGTTCATTATTTTCTGTAATGTACTGATAAACATTAGACTTTCATATATTTTAGATTCATTACACACAACTGAAGTAGTTCAAGCCTTTTCTTGTTTTAATATTGATGATTTTGGCATACAGCTCATGAAAACCCAAAAATCCTATCTCAAAAAATTAGCATATCATGAAAAGGTTCTCTAAACGAGCTATTAACCTAATCATCTGAATCAACTAATTAACTCTAAACACCTGCAAAAGATTCCTGAGGCTTTTAAAAACTCCCAGCCTGGTTCATTACTCAAAACCGCAATCATGGGTAAGACTGCCGACCTGACTGCTGTCCAGAAGGCCATCATTGACACCCTCAAGCAAGAGGGTAAGACACAGAAAGAAATTTCTGAACGAATAGGCTGTTCCCAGAGTGCTGTATCAAGGCACCTCAGTGGGAAGTCTGTGGGAAGGAAAAAGTGTGGCAGAAAACGCTGCACAACGAGAAGAAGTGACCAGACCCTGAAGAAGATTGTGGAGAAGGACCGATTCCAGACCTTGGAGGACCTGCGGAAGCAGTGGACTGAGTCTGGAGTAGAAACATCCAGAGCCACCGTGAACAGGCGTGTGCAGGAAATGGGCTACAGGTGCCGCATTCCCCAGGTCAAGCCACTTTTGAACCAGAAACAGCGGCAGAAGCGCCTGACCTGGGCTACAGAGAAGCAGCACTGGACTGTTGCTCAGTGGTCCAAAGTACATTCGGAAATCAAGGTGCCAGAGTCTGGAGGAAGACTGGGGAGAGGGAAATGCCAAAATGCCTGAAGTCCAGTGTCAAGTACCCACAGTCAGTGATGGTCTGGGGTGCCATGTCAGCTGCTGGTGTTGGTCCACTGTGTTTTATCAAGGGCAGGGTCAATGCAGCTAGCTATCAGGAGATTTTGGAGCACTTCATGCTTCCATCTGCTGAAAAGCTTTATGGAGATGAAGATTTCATTTTTCAGCACGACCTGGCACCTGCTCACAGTGCCAAAACCACTGGTAAATGGTTTACTGACCATGGTATTACTGTGCTCAATTGGCCTGCCAACTCTCCTGACCTGAACCCCATAGAGAATCTGTGGGATATTGGGAAGAGAAAGTTGAGAGACGCAAGACCCAACACTCTGGATGAGCTTAAGGCCGCTATCGAAGCATCCTGGGCCTCCATAACACCTCAGCAGTGCCACAGGCTGGTTGCCTCCATGCCACGCCGCATTGAAGCAGTCATTTCTGCAAAAGGATTCCCAACCAAGTATTGAGTGCATAACTGAACATAATTATTTGAAGGTTGACTTTTTTTGTATTAAAAACACTTTTCTTTTATTGGTCGGATGAAATATGCTAATTTTTTGAGATAGGATTTTTGGGTTTTCATGAGCTGTATGCCAAAATCATCAATATTAAAACAAGAAAAGGCTTGAACTACTTCAGTTGTGTGTAATGAATCTAAAATATATGAAAGTCTAATGTTTATCAGTACATTACAGAAAATAATGAACTTTATCACAATATGCTAATTTTTTGAGAAGGACCTGTATAAACTGCTAAATACCTTTTCTCATCAGCAGTATATAGCAGTCTTGTGACTCTTATCAGCATCTGGTTAAAGCTTGTAGGAGGCGTTTTCATTCTCCCCTGATTGTCCTATAAGGATGCAGGACCCCTGATCCTCTGTCTGGACAAAATAAAAAGGGTGACCATTCCCAGCAGGGACACAGACAGGAATAAAAACCTTTCATTGGGTTTTGGCTTTAGATACACTTTAATTATTTCAAGACCGCCTGCAGGCTACATGTCATCCAGCCCTTTCCAGTTTAGGGACATGCAGTGTGCTGCTTCTGTGACCACTGTGTCCATCAGTTACAGCACATTACAATTATTGGTAACTGGGAATCATATGATCAATATGATTGGTCATGGATTTCCATTCAGGAACAGCTTGCTTACAGTTGTGATCTGCAAATGGCCCACAGCAATCACATGGTACCTGGCTACCTGTACCATGTGATTAGCTGTAAACAATCACAGATCACAGCCATAATCAAGCTGTTCATGAATGTTTACCCATTCATGATAGCTAAAACTATTGCTTATACAGTAATCATCACTGTATAAGCAATAACAGTATTAAAAAAATATCCCTGATCACCCCCCAGAGTAGTACAGTGTCACTATGGTGACAGTGAACTAATCTGATGCCAGCATGTACAAAAATAAGTAAAAAATGTTAAAAAATTAAATAAAAATTAGTAGTGTAATTTTTTTTTTTTTTTAAATATACCGTCACCAGTATCCCTGATCACCACCACCACCACACCAGTCATATGATGATGCTGTACTGCACTGGTGAAAGTAAAAAAAAAGAAGAGTTGTGAAAAAAAAAAAATGTAATTTCTTTATTTTCCAAAAATTGTGACAAAAAATTACGACTTCATAAAACATGCCTCAGACTGTCTATTTTTCAAAAAGGGGTCATTTGGGGGATATCTGTACTGTCCTGGCATTTTAAAGGCCTCAAGAAATTAGATTGGCCGTCAGTACATCAGGATTGATAGATTTTCAGATATACAAAATACAGTATATCATAGTTTGTAGACACTACAACTTTCACACAAACCAATTAATATACATATGTAGCAGAATACATGTTGGCCTAAACTTATGAAGAAATTTGATATTATTGCATATTATTTATAACAAGTAAAAAATATTTTTTTTTCGTTTATATCGCAAAGAATAGAAAAAACCCAGTGGTGATGAAATACCACCAAAATAAAGCTCTATTTGTGTGAAAAAATTATACAAATTTAATTTGCGTACAGTGTCGCATGACCGTGCAATCGCCAGTTAAGGTAGCGTAGTGCAGAATAGCAAAAAATGGCCTTGTCATGAAGGGGGTAAAACCTTCTGGAGTTCAAGTAGTTAACTCTGTAAACCATAGTGGAAAATTCATAACTTTAACTGTATAAATGTATCATTATATTTTCAGATGTATCAGAGGAAGAAGTTTTAAAGCTATTTGGAGAATATTTCTTCTCCTTTTGTAAGCAATCTGGATATGACAGAATGTTAAGAACATTGGGGGGAAATCTAACGGAATTTATTGAGAATCTAGACGCCCTTCACAGTTTTCTGACACTCTCTTATAAGGTAATGCCTAATACAGTACAACATTTTTTCCACCCCAAAAAATTATATTGTTTTCTGAATAAGATTTACAAATAAAAGATTACAAGACAGAGTATATCAAACACAACATATACTGGGTATAAGGGTAAAAACACTATATAGGAACTATATAATATTAAAGGGACACTAAAGGTACATGTTTTTTCACCTTAATGCATCCTATGCATTAAGGTGAAAAAACATCCGACAAAACCGGCCCCCCCAGCCCCCCCGTTTTACTTACCTGAGCCTGTTCACCTACTGCGCTCACCCCCGACGTCCTCTTCGCCGCTCAGCCTGGTCGTTGACTAGCTAGAGTGGATGGATTGAAAGCAGCGCAGCCAATGGCTCGCGCTAGTGTCAATCACATCCAATGACGCGGCGCGCCGGGGGGCGGGGCCGAATCATACAGTGAGCGGCTATAGCCACCGGCTGTATCACAGGAGCGCGCCCGCAAGAACTCACCACCTTGCTCGCTTGCTCGCATGAATGTGATGAGTTCTTGCGGGGGGAGCCGAGACAGCCGCCGAGGGACCCAAAAAGACCAGGTTCGGGGCCACTCTGTGCAAAACGAGCTGCACAGTGGAGGTAAGTATAACATGTTTGTTATTTAAAAATAAAAATACAATTCTCTTTACAACCCCTTTAAGTCATACTCTTAACACTTTTATTAAGCATGGATGAACGGTTTTAAATTGTGTCCATACCCAAAAAGGAAGAGAAAGTTAAATAAAGCAAAATAAAATAAATTAGAATTAAAATAAAATGTAATAAATTTGATCAATAATAAGGAAACAGTGGTGACAGATATTGTTGCACAAATTTGGGGAAATCTTTCCATTCCAAAATCTAATATAACATTTTACGTGTTATATATTGAAATCCATAAATAATGTTGATCTTGTCTATTTTTTCAGCATTTTATTCTTATGGTACCCAGCTCTCATAGTGGGTTTTTGTATAGAGAGTCCCAAGGTGCAACTCAAAGAGCACACCATCACCACTCCTTTCTCTGAAGGTTTAGTCTAATATGGTAGCTCTGATAATAAAGGATGTGGCTTTTGCAGCTCAGTAGATTGTTTTAAAAAAGAGCTGGATGCATTCCTAAATGCACAAAATATAACCAGATAGATACTAACATTTATAGCTATTAACGCCTGGAGGTAGATGATCCAATATCTGATTGCCTTCTAGGGGAATCAGGAAGATTTTTTTTCTCCCATTGTAGCAAATTGGACCACACCTGATTGTTTTTTTCCTGCCTTTGGATAAATTGTAGGTATAGGATTGTGTAAATGGTGGTTTTCTTTTTTTGTTGTTGGTTGAACTAGATGGACATTCCATATATAGAGGGTGGTGACTGTTTTTATTGGTGTAGTATTCATCTGGTCATAAGCTGAAAAATTCTGGTTACTTGGCATGGCAGAAAACACTGACCCCACCACCACAAACATTTTTTAAAAATGCAATAGTTAGTAATCTTCCAGGTTATATGTCCTTAAAGTGGTTGTAAAACCTTACAGACCACTTTCACCTACAGGCAAGCCTAGATTAACCACTTAAGGACCGCCTCACGCCGATATACGTCGGCAGAATGACGCAGCTGGGCACATCAACGTAAGAGCCCAGCCGTGGGACACGCGCGCGCCGCTTTGCGCTCGCGACCCGGTCCTGAGCTCCGTGACCGCGCCCGCGGGACCCGCCAACCTGATCGCCGCCGGTGTCCCGCGATCAGGTCACAGAGCTGAAGAACGGGGAGAGGTAAGTGTAAACAAACCTTTCCCCGTTCTTCTCCATGGCATATCAGTGATCGTCTGTTCCCTGTCATCGGAACAGACGATCAGTGACGTGTAACCACGCCACCCTTCAGTAAGAATCACTTCTTAGAGTACACTTAACCCCTACAGCGCCATCTAGTGGTTAACCCCTTCACTGCCAGTGTCATTTTCACAGTAACCAGTGCATTTGTATAGCACTGATCGCTGTGAAAATGACAATGGTCCCAATTGTCGCTCTATTTTTGTTTATAGCGCAGAAAATAAAAACCGCAGAGGTGATCAAATACCACCAAAAGAAAGATCTATTTGTGGGGAAAAAAGGACGCCAATTTTGTTTGGGAGCCACATCGCACGACCGTGCAATTGTCAGTTAAAGCGACGCAGTGCCGAATCGCAAAAAGGGGCCTTGTCCTTTAGCTGCATATTGGTCAGGGGCTTAAGTGGTTAAGGCTTACCTGTAGGTGCTGGAAATATCTCCTAAACCTACACGGTTTAGGAGATATTTACAATGTCCTCGAACTATGCCATCTTCAGCGCATGCGCCAATGTATTTGACGCAAGCGCACTCTTGAAAGGGCACGATGTGCTGTTTCAAGCTTGGGTCATGCTGTGACTGGCAGCTCCTGCGCGCATGTGCGGAAGTGACGTCACGCAACTCCGGACAGTCACAGAGCCGGAGCTCGTGGCCCCGGAAAGGAAGAGGGGTGAAGAATGGACGCTTGCAGCCAGCGAGGAAATCGGGGACATCGCAGGCTTTGGTTTCAGAAAAGTGACACATAATGGGCTACTATGCGATGCATAGTAGCCCATTATGCTTTACCTTTGCAGGGAAACAAAGAGGAAGTAAAACCCATCAGGGTTTACTGCCTCTTTAAAGTAATAAAAAAAATGAAAGTTGCCTAGTACCAAAGAATGCACCAAGCATCAGCATTTCTATGGGAAATCACATTGAAACCACAGACCTCAGCAAACATGCATAGTGACCTCAGGGAAAATTCTATGAGCAGGGTTAGATTATTTTAGCCTATTGTTCCCAAGCAATGAGTGAACACAGACAATGCTCCCTTGTTTGATGTTCCTTGTGCCTACTGAGAGCTGGTCAACCATTTCTAAATATATGACAGCCATATGATGCTAATAATTACCTTTATTCCATAGGAAATGAATGCACCATCTTTTCGAGTGGAGAAAAAAAATGATGGATCCATGTTTCTTCATTACTACTCAGACAGAAGTGGATTTTATCATATAGTGCCAGGTGTGGGAAGATCTAGGCTTTCTCCTGTATTTGGTATGGTCAGAAAACATATGAATGTTGTACAAATAGTGGCACTGTGAAGTCCCAGACTGGCTAACTAGTAAAATCATCACATGCTAGAAGAGATGTACACTACAGTGGAAATGTTTTAGGCAGGTGAGAAAATGCTGTAAATTAAAGTGATACTAAAGTGTCTTTTTTTGGGGGGTTAAAAATAACAAAAATGTTATACTTAACTGCTCTATGCAGTGGTTTTGCACAGAGCAGCATGGATCCTCCTCTTCTTGGGTCCCTCGCTGGCCCCTCCCTTCAGCCAAGTGCACCTACAGCAAGCAGCTTGCTATGGGGACACCCGAGCTGAGACGCTGCTCTGTGTGTCCATTCAGACGCAGAGCCATGGTTCAGCCCCGCCCCCTCTCTCTACTCATTGGCTCACTGACTTTGACAGCAGCGGGAGCAAATGGCGCCTGCTGCTGTGTCTCAGCCAATCAGGAGGGAGAGTTTTGGACAGCCACGTCTCTCGTGCAACATCACTGGATCTAGATGGGTGTCAGGAAAGGCTTCACCCGCTGGTGGTGCTGTTGGTCCTATGGACTGCAGTACTAGTGTCCGCCAGCAGGTGTCCTCTTGCAGCCAATATCTTTGTTGGAGGATCTCACCTGCTGGTGGTAATGCATGATCCATGGACTGTAGTACCGGCGTCCACCAGCGGGTGTATTCCGGCAGTGTGGGACAGGCAGCACTTCCTGCGCTCAGCTGTGACCTGAAGCCTGATTACAAGACTTCCTATAAATACCCGGCAAGTACAAACACTCCTTGCCCTGGTATCTCTCTCCCTGATCTAGGACCTGTGAGCTGGACTTTAACCTGCATGCTGCTTGACCCGATCTGACCTGATCCCTACCTTGAGCCCATCCTGCATCTGTCCCTCCTGTCTCCTGATTTCCACGGTTCCCTGTCCTCCTGTTACCTGGATCCCTGCACTGCAGCCAATCCATCCGTCCCCTCCCTGTTCCTGTTTGATTCCCATCCATACCAATCTGCTTTGATCCCCTTGTGTATGACCTTGGCCTGACTTTCACTACGATTCCGGTATTCCCCCTTATTGTATATATTTTCTATAAGTCACTGTTATTTGGTTAGGTTACTGCACTGTGTTCTGTTGGAGGTGTTTATTTGTCTGTTTACTTCCCTTAATAAGTTGTTACACTTTCACCTACACCCAGGGCCGATCCGCCCTATAGGCTTGCTAGGCAAGCTGCATAGGGCCCCGAGTAATTACTAGGGGCCCCCGAATCTTCGCCGCCGCCACTAGAGGTCCGCAGGCCAGGCGGAGACAATTTTAATTTTCTTGTAGACCAAGAGGAGGGTCAGGGTGGCTGCCAATAGGAATTGAGCTGCGGCACCGCCCACCTCCCGCCCCGCTAATGTCTGTCTGTGTGTGAGTGAAATGTGGGAAGGGGCGGGGGTGGGCGGCGGCGCCACAGCTTAATTCCTATTGCCAGCCACCCAGCCGGCTCCTCCACTGTCCCCTCTGCGTAATGGCGGCGGAGAGAGTCTCTGCTGCTGGGGCATCACACCTGGTGTAAGGGGGGCCTCTGCTGGGAATGCCTGGTGTAAGGGGGGCCTCTGCTGGGAATGCCTGGTGTAAGGGGGGCCTCCGCTGGGAATGCCTGGTGTAAGGGGGGCCTACCTTGGTGTAAGGCCTCTGCTGGGAATGCCTGGTGTAAGGCAGGCCTCCACTGGGAATGCCTGGTGTAAGGGGGGCCTCCGCTGGGGAGGCCTGGTGTATAGGGGGGCCTCCACTGGGAATGCCTGGTGTAAGGGGGGCCTCCGCTGGGGAGGCCTGGTGTAAGGGGGGCCTCCGCTGGGGAGGCCTGGTGTAAGGGGGGCCTCCGCTGGGAATGCCTGGTGTAAGGGGGGCCTCCGCTGGGAATGCCTGGTGTAAGGGGGGCCTCCGCTGGGGAGGCCTGGTGTAAGGGGGGCCTCCGCTGGGGAGGCCTGGTGTAAGGGGGGCCTCCGCTGGGAATGCCTGGTGTAAGGGGGGCCTCCGCTGGGGAGGCCTGGTGTAAGGGGGGCCTCCGCTGGGGAGGCCTGGTGTAAGGGGGGCCTCCGCTGGGGAGGCCTGGTGTAAGGGGGGCCTCCGCTGGGGAGGCCTGGTGTAAGGGGGGCCTCCGCTGGGGAGGCCTGGTGTAAGGGGGGCCTCCGCTGGGGAGGCCTGGTGTAAGGGGGGCCTCCGCTGGGGAGGCCTGGTGTAAGGGGGGCCTCCGCTGGGGAGGCCTGGTGTAAGGGGGGCCTCCGCTGGGGAGGCCTGGTGTAAGGGGGGGCCTCCGCTGGGAATGCCTGGTGTAAGAGGGACTCTACTGGGAATGCCTGGTGTAAGGAGGGACTCTACTGGGAATGCCTGGTGTAAGGAGGGACTCTACTGGGAATGCCTGATATAAGGAGGAACTCTACTGGGAATGCCTGGTGTAAGGGGGACTCCGCTGGGAATGCCTGGTGTAAGGAGGGACTCGGGGCTTCCACTGATTCTGCATTATGGTGAGTTGAATAATTTCATTCTATATTACAATGTAATAATAGAAATAATGCGCTTCAGTCATCCTGACACCATAACAACCATGGTGCCGGGATGATTGAAGCGCTAACACCAGGTGTTTGGAGTATCTTTATCTGCTGATTTGTTAAACTTCCTGGAATACACATATTTCTATTGCGGTGTAGGATCTGGGCCTGCTGTCCCTCCACCCCTCTTTCTTTCTATCTCTCCCTCTTTCTTTCTCTTTCTTCCTCCATCCCTCATTCATCTCTGACTCTAACCACACCCCTCCGAGCCACGCCCACGTAAGCCACGCCCACCATTCCACGTAAACCACACCCATTTTTTGCCACCGTAAAGGGCCCCTTAGCAGAATTTTGCTTAGGGCCCCAGGGAGGTGTGGGACAGGCAGCACTTCCTGCGCTCAGCTGTGACCTGAAGCCTGATTACAAGACTTCCTATAAATACCTGGCAAGTACAAACACTCCTTGCCCTGGTATCTCTCTCCCTGATCTAGGACCTGTGATCTGGACTTTAACCTGCATGCTGCTTGACCCGATCTGACCTGATTCCTACCTTGAGTCCATCCTGCATCTGTCCCTCCTGTCTCCTGATTGCCACGGTCCCCTGTCCTCCTGTTATCTGGATCCCTGCTCTGCAGCCAATCCATCTGTCCCCTCCCTGTTTGATTCCCATCCATATCCATCTGCTTCGATCCCCTTGTGTATGACCTCGGCCTGACTTTCACTACGATTCTGGTATTCCCCCTTATTGTATATATTTTTTATAAGTCACTGTTATTTGGTTAGGTTACTGCACTGTGTTCTGTTGGAGGTGTTTATTTGTCTGTTTACTTCCCTTAATAAATTGTTACACTTTCACCTACACCTGTTTGGTCTCCTCTGTGCAGTCACACAGTCTGGTTTGCTAGCATTCTATGACAATGGGGCTGCTGCACACAGGTTTCTTATCTTGATGCATAGAATCCATTAAGATAAAAAACCTTCTGACTTTAGAACAACTTTAAAAATGGCTCTGTGACGTAAGCGGGTGACCCTGCCCCCCTCTAACGACATGTGACGTCACGTAACATCAGAGGGGGCGGGGTCACCCATTTACATCACAGAGTGTCAAAGCAAAAAGGCTGCAGTCGGTGGGAGCCTCCCATCGAGGCAGAGTTTGTCCGTTTTTTTCCTCGGTCGGTCTGCGCTGTGATCGAAGATGGATGGACATCGCGGGACATTTATTTTATTTTTTAATAAGGGACTGTCTACTGTCGTTTTGACTTAAAAAAAAAAAAATGGTGAATGTGTAGGGGTACAATGTACCATATACCAATTCACATAGGGGGGACGGGATCTGGGGGTCCCCCTGTTAAAGGGGGCTTCAGATTCCAATAAGCCCCCCACCTGCAGACCCCCACAACCACCGGGCAAGGGTTGTGGGGAAGGGGCCCTTGTCCCCATCAACATGGGGACAAGGTGTTTTGGGGGGACCCCAAAACACCCTCCCCATGTTGAGGGCATGTGGCCTGGTACGGTTCAGGAGGGGGGGTGCTCTCTTGCCCTCCCCCCTTTTCCTGTGGCCTGCCAGGTAGTGTGCTCGGATAAGGGTCTGGTATTGATTTTGGGGACACCCCCATGCCATTTTTTTTTTATTTTGGCATGGGGTTACCCTTAAAATCCATACCAGACCTGAAGGGCCTGGTGTGGATTTTGGGGGGGACCCCACGCATTTTTTTTTTAAAATCTTGGCGCGGGGTTCCCCTTAATATCCATACCAGACCTGAAGGGCTTGGTAATGGACTGGGGTGGGGAGTCGATGCCATTTTTTTTTTCAATGATTTTTACCTATATTGCCGGGATCCAACAATACATTACAGTCGCAAGCAATTTTAAATTATTTTATTTTCCTTTACAAATGTCATTTTGCTGCTCTCATTCATAAAACTATATACGGCGGCTATGTAAGCAGCCTAACATAGTGTGGGGTGTGGACTCAGTCCCCTAAACCATGATTGGCCAAAGGCACCCTGCCTTTGGCCAATCATGGCTCTCACAGCAGAGCGCGCTGTGATTGGCCAAAGCATGCAGGTCAGGGGCATTCTTTGGCCAATCAGCTGCCGTCAATACACTGCGATCTTGCAGTGCATTGACGGTCCCGCCGTTCATTATGGGGCGTTCAATGGGCGCTCAAATTTCCCGCGAACGCCCCATAATGTTCTAAATTCTGCAAACGGGCGAACACCCGATGTTCGAGTCGAACATCGTGCTCATCCCTAACCATTTTTCTGTTTTCTTTTCTTAATAAAAACTAGAGCTTCCTTTCCTTTAGCATGATAAAATCATACCATTCTTGGATATCCGCCTCTTCAGTTAGCCCATCATTTATGGGGATCTCCGAGCTAAATTTCCTTGGGGCTATTTCCTCTTTCATATATTGTTCAATTGTAACAATATCCCACCACAGATTTATCTTTTTGTCCATCATGTGGCCCATTTTCCTAAAGAGTCCATGTGTGTCACTATTAGGTGTATTAAGAGTGTTAAATAGTTCCCCTACATTTAGCTCTCTGTTTTTCAGATACGAAAAAAAAACCATAGCTGCTTCCAACAAGGATTAAGGAATATTACCCAAAATGGAAAATAAGTGAAAAACCTTGTGGGCTGCTATTAAAACTATAATCGTAGCTGCCAGCACTCCCCACACTTCCTTATGTAGCACTACCCCCGTAGGAGCTGCTGGTTTAGATTTGGGCCTTGCACGTTACCTCACCATTCGTTGTCTAGGGCAGTGTTTCTCAACTCCAGTCCTCAAGGCGCACCAACAGGTCATGTCTTCAGGATTTCCCTCAGTTGAAACAGCTGTGGTAATTACTTAGGAAGTGAAACTGATCAAATCACCTGTGCAAAATAATGGAAAGCCTGAAAACATGACCTGTTGGGGTGCCTTGAGGACTGGAGTTGAGAAACACTGGTCTAGGGGATGAGAGTCTATAGAAACTTCAATGTCCACACAAGTTATGAATCCTTTTCGTCAGGTTTTATTTCCAAACAAACTTGCATAGGTAGAGGGATGAAGGGTTAGGGGAAGGTTCAGGCACACGATGCAGATCACTGGGGAAACTTCTCAGTTTCAAAAAGTTACACTCACCACTCTCCTTCAAGTGGGTATTGCCCACCCGGATAGGCCCCTCTCACTAGCCTAGCAGCTGGAATGATGCACAAACAAATTGAAGAACAGCAGTCTCTGCCACAGACTTTCAGATGATAAATATGAGCTGTTCAATAATCCTCTGCCACAGGATATAGTATTCGGAGATCCAACCTTACAGTTTTAGAGCCTTTAAGCCGACCCGGCACACTGTAAGGTAACATAAGCTACGGTGCATCCTCCAATAAGGTCACCAGGCCATCCCCAAGACACCAGCCTTCCGCTTGGTCCTCTCCAGGACAGGTCCTCCCCTGGTTTCCTCCATTGAGTGGCTTCCTCCCGCAGGACGGACAGCACAAGATCGCCTTCATAGTGCAGGCCCCAGTCAGGATAACTGGGCCTACCTGGTAGAGATGCAGCCTCGGGCCAACATGGCTCCACGGCTGAAATTTCACCATCACATACCTCGAGCCAGGAGGGCCACAAGGCGAAGAAGAGCCCGAAAAATGGCGTCTGCCCCTTAAGTACCCTTCCCCAGCATGCTCAGTGGGAAAAATACCCAATACACTCTGGCCTGCCTGTTTTCCAACACTGGCCTGTGGTGGCAACGCCACCCCCAGGCAAACAATGGGAAAATCCCTCCAAGCACAGCCATAGCCGGAACAGAGGCTGATTTAGCCTTAATCATTAAAGTCTGCGCTAACTACCAGCTCAGACACCCACTAAATGTAAACATAGCGCCTGGTCAACATGTGAAAAAACTATAATATATTCCAAATAGTGCAGCGCTAAACTAAATTATACAAGTGTATATCACAAATTAACCACTTAACGACCGCCCACCGCCGATTTACGTCGGCAGAATGGCACCGACAGGCAGAATCACGTAGATCTACGTGATCGCCTTTGTGCAGTTGGGGGGTCCATCCGGACCCCCCTTCACTGCAGTGAGCGGCCGTTAAGTGTTCGGGAGCGATCAGGCATGAGGGGGCGGCCGCTCGATTCCGCCCCCCCCCCCCTCGCGATCGCTCCCGGCGAATGCAATTGCTTCCTCCTGCCTGAAATGTAAACACAGGCTGGAGGAAGTGATGTCATCTCCCTCGCCGCGGTCTTTTCGTTCCCGGCGCCGAGGAGAGAAGACAGAGGTTAGTGCTCCAACAGTCCACTGACACGTAGGTACACATAGGCACACAAATCACCCCCCAGTCACCCCCAGATCACCCCCCAGGTCACCCCAAAGCCCCCAATCACAGTGTCACTGATTGCAGTGATCATTTATTTTACTGATCACTGCATTTAGTGTCATCTGTGATTGTAAAAAGTTGCAGGGCAGTTAGGATTAGGCCCCTTTAGGTCCAGGGTAGCCCCCTAACCCCCCCTAATAAAGGTTTAACCCCTTGATCACCCCCCAGGTAACCCTTTCACCCCCTAACTTCAGCGTCACTAAGCGATTGTTTTTCCGATCGCTGTATTCGTGTCGCTGGTGTTTTAGATAGGCAGTTATTTTTTTTTTAGGTTCGCCGCAGGTTTTTATTAGTGTCAGGTACCCCCATATATTATTTTAACCCCCTGATTGCCCCTAGAGTTAACCCTTTCACCAGTGATCGCCGTATAAGCGTCACTGGTGTCACTGGTTAGCCAGTAAGTTATTTAGTTATTTAGGTTACCCGTCAGGTTTTTATATAGCGTTGGGTACCCCCATATTTAACCTAATAAAGGTTTTAACCCCCTGATTGCCCCTAGTTAACCCTTTCACCAGTGATCACCATATAAAGGTTACGGGTGACGCTGGTTGATTAGTTTGCTTTTTATAGCATCAGGGCACCCGCCGTATATAACCCAATAAAGGTTTAACCCCCCTGATCGCCGGGCGGGTGAGATCAATTAGGTTTTAGCGCCAGAGAGGGTCTGCGTCGCCCCAGGCAGTGTTAGGTTAGTGCCAGTAACGCTAACACCCACGCGCAAAGCATACACCCCCCTTAGTGGTATAGTATCTGATCAGATCTATACTAGCATCCCCAGCGGTTTAGGGTTCCCAAAAACGTAGTGTTAGCGGGATCAGCCCAGATACCTGCTAGCGCCTGCGTTTAGCCCCTCCGCCCAGCCCAGCCCACCCAAGTGCAGTATCGATCGATCACTGTCACTTACCAAACACAACACACATAACTGCAGCGTTCGCAGAGACAGGCCTGATCCCTGCGATCGCTAACAGTTTTTTTGTAGCGTTTGATATATTTGCTGACGACAGTCAGGTGCTTTTTTTCCTGTGAATCTTACTAGTGTACCCCTAAATTTAGAGCCCAAAATGGCAAGACGAAGGTACACTAGTAAAGAGGCCTACGAGATTCTGAGCATGACAGATAGTGAAGAGGAGGTCACGTATCTGTCAGATTCAGGCTCAGAATATCTTCCCGTAGAAGACAGTGACGTCAGCGGCCCCACGTCAGATAGCTCTGACGACGAAGTTGAGGTCCCTGCTAAGGTCAGGTGTACCCGATCCCGATCTTCTGAGGTTGTTGAGGAGCAAGAACCGCAGGTCTCTCGTATCATGGAGCAGAGTAGTACTAGCGCCGCTATTCCTTCTGGTGAACTGGCAAGCACCAGCGGCCTAGTACAGCCTGGACGTACATCCAGCACTGCAGTAACACTTGGTGACGTGGCGAGTCCCATAAGTGCAGTTCAAGCTGGCGAGGTGGCAAGCACAAGTAGTGTCCCGCTGCCACCAAGAAGACAAAGGCAGGCCCGTCGTGCCCATACTGCCCTTCCTGCAGAATTCGCCTATCCTGATTGGGTCCCCACCACTTCTGCAGAACCCGTACTTCCCCCATTCACTGCCCAACCCGGTATTCAGGTGGAAACAGCTGATTTTATTCCAATTGATTTTTATTCGCTGTTTTTCACGGAAGATCTCTATAGATCTATTGTGGACCAGAGTAATTTATATGCTGGTCAATTTATCGCCGCTAACCCCCAGTTGCCTAAAATTGCCAGAAATTGGAAACCAATTACGGTTTCCGAATTTAAGACCTTTCTGGGCCTTTCTCTCAACATGGGCACACATAAATTTCCGTCATTGCGTGCTTATTGGTCCACGCACCCAATTGACCACATGCCCGTGTTCTCTGCCTCCATGTCCAGGGCACGATACGAGCAGATTTTGCGGTTCATGCACTTCAACGACAATGAACTTTGTCGTCCACGTGGGGACCCTGAATACGACCGGCTCTATAAAATTCGGCCCCTCATAAACCACTTCAACGAACGTTTTGCAGCCTTGTTTACTCCCGATCAAGTTGTCTGCGTTGATGAGTCCCTGATTAAATTTTCTGGCCGCTTGTCTTTCAAGCAGTACCTTCCCAGCAAGCGTGCCAGATACGGGGTCAAGCTCTACAAGTTCTGTGACAGGGCAACAGGCTATGTAGTGAACTTTACGGTTTATGAGGGAAAAGATAGTCAGATTGAGTCGGTCAACTGCCCGGATTACATAGGGAGCGCTGGCAAGATAGTGTGGAACTTGGTGTCACCCTTATTCGGAAAGGGGTACCACTTGTATGTGGACAATTATTACACGAGCGTGCCACTGTTTAGTCACTCGTTTGATCATCAGATTGGAGCATGTGGCACCGTGCGACCTAATCGCCGGGGCTTTCCCCAGCGGCTTGTAGATGCCCGTCTTAGGCTGGGGGAGAGAGCCTGCTTGAAGTGTAATAACTTGCTCGCTATGAAGTGGAGGGACAATAAGAATGTTTTCCTTCTTACCTCCCTTCATGCAGACACGACAGTCCAAATTCGTACGGCGACTGGTGTTGTGGAGAAACCCCTCTGTGTCCACGAATATAACCAAAATATGGGAGGGGTGGACCTCAACGACCAGTTGATGGCGCCGTATCTAATTGACCGTAAGGCGAGACGCTGGTACAAAAAAGTGTCTCTATCATTATTCCAATTGGCTTTGCTGAACGCTCATGTGCTATACAGAGCTTCAGGCGGGACGTTATCTCTTCTAAAATTCCAGAATGAGATAGTCACAGAACTCCTGTATCCAGGCGGTTCTGCACCTCACCATCCCCAACCAAATGCAGTAAGCCGGCTGCATGAGAGGCATTATTCGTATGTCCTCCCGAGTACCCCTACCCAAAGCCACCCCCAAAAAAGATGTCGTGTCTGTAGCAAGCGCGGATTTAGGCGTGACACCCGTAGTTTTTGTCCACTCTGTCCTGACAAGCCTGGTCTTTGCCAAGGTGAATGTTTTGAACGCTACCACTCAAAAGTGAAGTTTTAGCGTAGGGTACAGCATTTCACAGACAAGGACACACTTACACAGGGTCTCCCAAGATGCCATTACATTTTGAGAGACCCGAACCATTACAGTTGTAAAGTTACAAAAAAAAGTGTAAAAAAGAAAAAAAAAACGTAAAAAACAAAACACAAAAAAAATATAAAATAAAAAAACCAAAAATAGTTGTCGTTTTATTGTTCTCTCTCTCTCTATTTTCTCTCTATTGTTCTGCTCTTTTTTACTGTATTCTATTCTGCATGCTTTAACATGCTTGCTTTTCAGGTATGTAATTTTTTGTTTTCAGGTGCGCCATTCAACTGCAGCGCGGAATTATTTATCTTGACAGCAACAGCGTTTGCTCCCACGATACATAAAGCCGTGACTCCAGTGCTGTAGGAGGTGATTTCACCACCACAGTTAAAAAAAAGAGCATATATGCCGAAGCATGGGGGCAGCAGGGGCGGAGGAGCGATTTTGCTCCTAACGCCGCGTACATACGGTCGAAATTCCGACGGAGGCCTGCCCGTGGAAAATTCCGACCGTGTGTACGCGGCATAACTTTTTTGCGGGAGGATGCCCCCATGCTTCGGCATATATATATTTTAGGCACAGGTTGCGTTAAAACATTTTTTTATTTTTTACTAGGTTTTGTTTTGGTATTTGCTTTGCAGGTATGGCATGGTAAGGTCTTACTGTTGTACTGTAATGTTACTTTGTTTTAATGTTAACCACCATTTGCTTAGCAGGTACGCCATTCAGTTGCAGCGCGGATCTATTTATCTTGACAGCAACAGCGTTTGCTCCCACGATACATAAAGCCGTGACTCCAACGCTGTAGGAGGTGATTTCACCACCACAGTTAAAAAAAAGAGCATATATGCCGAAGCATGGGGGCAGCAGGGGCGGAGGAGCGATTTTGCTCCTAATGCCGCGTATATACGGTTGAAATTCCAACGGAGGCTTGCCCGTGGAAAAGTCCGACCGTGTGTACGCGGCATAACCTTTTATGCCGCGTACATACGGTCGAAATTCCGACGAAGGCTTGACCGTGTGTACGCGGCATAACTTTTTTGCGGGAGGATGCCCCCATGCTTCGGCATATATGCCCATCATTAGAAGTGGGTGGATGAAGGGAGGTATTCTAATGGTGGGCATACCCACCAATCAATCTCTTTTTTTCGTTCAGCCAATAGGCTGTATGAAAAAAAAGATTACAATACATGTCCAACAAGGACCAGCAATGTACTGGTATGTTGCTGGACTTTGAATGTTTATACCAGAATGATGCCTGTGGGTTTAGGTATCATCTTGGTATCATTCTTTTCAGCCAGCGGCCGGCTTTCATGTAAAAGCAATTCTAGCAGATAATTAGCCTCTAGACTGCTTTTACAAGCAGTGGGAGGGAATGTCCCCCCCCGGATATAAAAAGCGCCATTGGGAAATTGGGAAAGCATTTTATCACACCGATCTTGGTGTGGTCAGATGCTTTGAGGGCAGAGGAAAGATCTAGGGTCTAACCCCCCAATTTTTTTCAAAAAAAGAGTACCTGTCACTACTTATTGCTATCATAGGGGATATTTACATTCCCTGAGATAACGATAAAAATGGTAAAAAAATTAAATATGGAAGGCACAGTTTAAAAATAAAATAAAAAAGCCAAATAAATAATAAAAAAAAAAAAAAAAAAGCACCGCTGTCCCCCCCTGCTCTTGCGCAAAGGCGAACGCAAGCGTCGGTCTAGCGTCATATGTAAACAGCAATTGCATCATGCATGTGAGGTATCACCGCGAAGGTCAGATCGAGGGCAGTCATTTTAGCAGTAGACCTCCTCTGTAAATCTAACGTGGTAACCTGTAAAGGCTTTTAAATGCTTCTAAAAATGAATGTAGTTTGTCGCCGCTGCGCGTTTGTGCGCAATTTTAAAGCATGTCGTGTTTGGTATCCATGTACTCGGCCTATGATCATCTTTTTTATTTCATCAAACATTTGGGCAATATAGTGTTTTTTAGTGCATTAAAAATAAAAAAAGTGTGTTTTTCCCCCAAAAAATGCGTTTGAAAAATCGCTGCGCAAATACTGTGTGGAAAAAAAAAATGCAACACCCACCATTTTAATCTGTAGGGCCTTTGCTTTAAAAAAATATATAATGTTTGGGGGTTCAACATAATTTTCTTGCAAAAAAAATTTTTTTTTCATGTAAACAAAAAGTGTCAGAAAGGGCTTTGTCTTCAAGTGGTTAGAAGAGTGGATGATGTGTGACATAAGCTTCCTAATGTTGTGCATAAAATGCCAGGACAGTTCAAAACCCCCCCCAAATGACCCCATTTTGTAAAGTAGACACCTCAAGCTATTTGCTGAGAGGCATGTTGAGCCCATTGAATATTTTTTTTTTTGTCCCAAGTGATTGAATAATGACCAAAAAAAAAAAAAATGTACAAAAAGTTGTCACTAAATTATATATTGCTCAAACATGCCATGGGCATATGTGGAATTACACCCCAAAATACATTCTGTTGCTTCTCCTGAGTACGGGGATACCACATGTGTGGGACTTTTTGGGAGCCTAGTCGCGTACGGGACCCCAAAAACCAAGCACCGCCTTCAGGATTTCTATGGGTGTAAATTTTTGATTTCACTCCTCACTGCCTATCACAGTTTCGGAGGCCATGGAATGCCCAGATGGCACAAAACCCCCCCAAATGACCCCATTTTGGAAAGTAGACACCCCAAGCTATTTGCTGAGAGGTATGTTGAGTATTTTGCAGATCTCGCTTTTTGTCACAAAGTTTTGAAAATGTAAAAAAAGAAAAAAAAAAAGTCTTTCTTAATTTTCAAAAACAAATGAGAGCTGTAAAATACTCACCATGCCTCTCAGCAAATAGCTTGGGGTGTCTACTTTCCAAAATGGGGTCATTTGTGGGGGTTTTGGGCTATTTTGACATTTTATGGCCTTCAAAACTGTGATAGGTAGTGAGGAGTGAAATCAAAAATTTATGCCCTTAGAAACCTTGAAGGCGGTGCTTGGTTTTTGGGGTCCCGTACGCGGCAAGGCTCCCAAAAAGTCCCACACATGTGGTATCCCCGTACTCAGGAGAAGCAGCAGAATGTATTTTGGGGTGTAATTTCACATATAACCATGGCATGTGTGAGCAATATATCATTTAGTGACAACTTTTTGTACATTTTTTTTTTCTTTTTGTCATTATTCAATCATTTGGGACAACAAAAAAAAAATATTCAATGGGCTCAACATGCCTCTCAGCAAATAGCTTGGGGTGTCTACTTTCCAAAATGGGGTCATTTGGGGGGGTTTTGTGCCATCTTGGCATTTTATGGCCTTCAAAACTGTGATAGGTAGTGAGGAGCGAAATCAAAAATTTATGCCCTTAGAAACCTTGAAGGCGGTGCTTGGTTTTTGGGGTCCCGTACGTGGCTAGGCTCCCAAAAAGTCCCACACATGTGGTATCCCCGTACTCAGGAGAAGCAGCAGAATGTATTTTGGGGTGTAATTTCACATATGCCCATGGCATGTGTGAGCAATATATCATTTAGTGACAACTTTGTGCAAAAAAAAAAAAGTTTGTCATATTCCCGCAACCTGTGGCAAAATATAAAATATTCCATGGACTCAACATGCCTCTCAGCAAATAGCTTGGGGTGTCTACTTTCCAAAATGGGGTAATTTGGGGGGGTTTTGTGCTATTTTGGCATTTTATGGCCTTCGAAACTGTGATAGGTAGTGAGGAGTGAAATCAAAAATTTATGCCCTTAGAAACCTTGAAGGCGGTGCTTGGTTTTTGGGGTCCCGTACGCGGCTAGGCTCCCAAAAAGTCCCACACATGTGGTATCCCCGTACTCAGGAGAAGCAGCAGAATGTATTTTGGGGTGTAATTTCACATATAACCATGGCATGTGTGAGCAATATATCATTTAGTGACAACTTTTTGTACATTTTTTTTTTTCTTTTTGTCATTATTCAATCATTTGGGACAAAAAAAAAAAAATATTCAATGGGGTCAACATGCCTCTCAGCAAATAGCTTGGGGTGTCTACTTTCCAAAATGGGGTCATTTGGGGGGGTTTTGTGCCATCTTGGCATTTTATGGCCTTCAAAACTGTGATAGGTAGTGAGGAGTGAAATCAAAAATTTATGCCCTTAGCAACCTTGAAGGCGGTGCTTGGTTTTTGGGGTCCCGTACGCGGCTAGGCTCCCAAAAAGTCCCACACATGTGGTATCCCTGTACTCAGGAGAAGCAGCAGAATGTATTTTGGGGTGTAATTTCACATATGCCCATGGCATGTGTGAGCAATATATCATTTAGTGACAACTTTGTGCAAAAAAAAAAAAGTTTGTCATATTCCCGCAACTTGTGGCAAAATATAAAATATTCCATGGACTGAACATGCCTCTCAGTAAATAGCTTGGGGTGTCTACTTTCCAAAATGGGGTCATTTGGGGGGGTTTTGTGCTATTTTGGCATTTTATGGCCTTCGAAACTGTGATAGGTAGTGAGGAGTGAAATCAAAAATTTGTGCCCTTAGAAATCCTGAAGGCGGTGCTTGGTTTCCGGGGTCCCGTACGTGGCTAGGCTCCTAAAAAGTCCCACACATGTGGTATCCCCGTACTCAGGAGAAGCAGCAGAATGTATTTTGGGGTGCAATTCCACATATAACCATGGCATGTGTGAGCAATATATCATTTAGTGACAACTTTTTGTAATTTTTTTTTTTTGTCATTATTCAATCACTTGGGACAAAAAAAAAAATATTCAATGGGCTCAACATGCCTCTCAGCAATTTCCTTGGGGTGTCTACTTTCCAAAATGGGGTCATTTGGGGGGTTTTGTACTGCCCTGCCATTTTAGCACCTCAAGAAATGAGATAGGCAGTCATAAATTTAAAGCTGTGTAAATTCCAGAAAATGTACCCTAGTTTGTAAACGCTATAACTTTTGCGCAAACCAATAAATATACGCTTATTGACATTTTTTTTACTAAAGACATGTGGCTGAATACATTTTGGCCTAAATGTATGACTAAAATTGAGTTTATTCGATTTTTCTTATAACAAAAAGTAGAAAATATCATTTTTTTTCAAAATTTTTGGTCTTTTTCTGTTTATATCGCAAAAAATAAAAATCGCAGAGGCAATCAAATACCATTAAAAGAAAGCTCTATTTGTGGGAAGAAAAGGACGCAAATTTCATTTGGGTACAACATTGCATGTCCGCACAATTTACAGTTAAAGCAGCGCAGTGCCGAATCCCAAAAACAGGCCTGGTCCTAATGGCCCGAAATGGTCCGGGGCTTAAGTGGTTAACCAAGCAAGTAATCATTTGGTGTTACAAAATTATAGTGCAGTAAATTGTAAAAAATGTTTTTGGTGCAATAAATTATCGGAAAAATAAAAAATTATAACATAAAGTTCATCACATTAATCATATGTTCATTGTGTCCATAAAACATCCTAATAACCTGTCTCTTTAAGTGAAAAGAAATCAAAAGTCTACTCATGTGTTTATGACAAAATAATAACGATAGGGCAGTCTCTTTATGCACATCCACCTACGTGCCTCTCCTATGATTCCTGTGCTCTCTCCACCAGATATGCCCTCACCTTATATGCTAATAAATCGTGCCTTGTGTATTAGGAGGGATCTGAGAGGCAAAGGAACGAGGAAGGAACAGAATGTGTTACACGGACAGAGGTTCCACTGATGACCGGAGCTGCAGAACCGGTGGACAGGTGAAAGACTTGTCCCTGCAGAAGTTATATATGGGATACACACTAATGCCTGATATCTTGTTTTTAAATGTGAGTGCATATATGTTGTGTGGTCAATATATATATATATATATATATATATATATTTTAAAAGGATAAAGCACTATTGCATGGCTCTGATTGCTTTACATGTTACCACTCTGATTGGAGTTTGCAATCAGCATCCACAGTGACAGAGAAACATTAAGAGGAGAGATCCAGAGGAATATCAATACACAAGGCACAATTTATTAGTATATAAGGTGAGGGTACATCTGGTGGAGGGAACACAGGAATCATAGGAGAGGCACGGAGGTGGATGTGCATAAAGAGACTGCCCTATCATTATTATTTTGTCACAAACACATGAGTGGACTTTAGATTTTTTCACTTATTTTCAATATTTGGTGTGGCCACCCTTTGCCTTCAAAATAGCATAAATTCCTATTGGTACACTTACACACAGTTTTTAAAGGAACTTGGCAGGTAGGTTGTTTCAAACATCTTGGAGAAGTAACCACAGATCTTTGAATGTAGGCTGCCTCAAATCCTTCTCTATTTCTGATAATCCCAGGCAGATTTGATGATGTTGAGAACAGGGGTCTGCGGGGGCCAAACCATTACTTTCAGAACTCCTTGTTCTTCTTATGCTGAAGATAGTTCTTAATGACATTGGTTGTATATTTGGGGTCGCTGTTCTGTTGCTGTGCTCAGTCTTGCCATGGTGTATGACCCAAGACATGAAACTGTCTTCCACAACCTCACCTTAGTAGCAGTAGAGTTTGGCTGTTACTCACCCAGTTTTGGCCTCCTACACAGCTGTTTCTGTTTCAGTTGATGACTGTGTTTCAACTTGCATATGAATTTGATGGTCATTAGAACCTGCTTGGTATAAATGGTCAATCATACACCTGACTCGAATCCTACAAAATCACTGACTTTGTGCATGTGTACAAAGTGTGCAAGTGTAAGAATTGATGTATGTTGGTTTGAAGCCAAAGGGTAGTCAATCAAAATGTTGATTTGATTTAGATTTTTCTTCTGCTCACTCATATTGCATTTGGTAAATTGATAAAAATAAACAATATAAAAATATATATTTGAAACCAGTCTCACTTTACAGTATTTCTTCACACCTGCCTAAAACTTTTGCATATTACTGTATGTCTGAATCTGTCAATCTAAGCACACTTTTAAAAAATAGTGTAATAGAGTTCATAGACCATCTGCACTTGGCCCTATGATAGCATTAGGAGAGGTACCAGCACATCCATTCAACTGTATTTTTTCTTTAGCTGGTGCCAACTCCAGGTTTATTCACACACATAAAGTATAAATCCAATTCACACTCTAGCACTCTAACAGTTACACAAAGGTCCTGGTACAGAAAGAAAGAAGAAAAGGGAATGTAAGACCAGTTGTGTTACTGAATGCTGATTACTGAGAGCACTGGGTCTTATGCTGGCCATACACTACTAGATTTTTGAATGAGCGTTTGTCCAAAGAATGTGTACAAACATTCATGCGAAAATTCTCAGTACATTTGATGACTTGACGGATGTCGTTCTAGAGTGCTTCAAAGTTTCGTTTGCTTTTAAAATTCGATTTTAAAATTCCATCTTGCTCTTTCAAAATTTGTAACCACTGTGGTCAAAAAAACAAAAGTTGATTTCACTCTACTAATGATTAGAAAATCAAAGAAATGTTTGTACAATGAAAATTTTTAAATGAAATTCTGCTAGTGCATGCCCAGCTTAAAGTGGTTCCAAAGGCTCAAGGTTATTTACCTTCATGTATTCTATGCATAAAGGTAAAAAAAAACTTCTGTGTGCAGCAGCCCCCCCCCCATTACTTACCTGAGCCCCATCACGATCCAGCAATGTGCACGAGAGCAGCAGCTCTCTGGGGTCTCTGCCTCCACATTGGCTGAGACAGCAGTGGCAGCCAATGGCCCCGGCTATTCTCAGTCACAGCCAGTGAGTCAATGAGGAGAGAGCGGGGGGGGGGTGAGCCACACTCTGTGTCTGAATGGAGAGATTGGGAGCAAGCCTGCAGGTGCTTTCAGAGCAAGCTGCTTGCTCTGGGGGCAGGCGGGAGGGGCCAGGAGTGCCAGCAGGGGACCCAAGAAATTAAAGATCAGGGCTGCTCTGTGCTAAACCTCTGCACAAAGCAGGTAAGTATGACATGTTTGTTATTTAAAAAAAAAAAAACAGACTTTAATATCACTTTAATTGGTACCTGTTAGACTGCACAGTTTATTAAGGCCCCCTCCAAAGTCCTTTATTAGATAAGTGGAGGTAAGACTATGAAAATTATGGTTGCTAGTACAATGTCCATCTGACTGCATAGGTTTTTCTGTAATTTCTGTTGAACTTTAATCTCCTCACTGTTTCAATAGCCCTGATTTTTTCACCTACTCTCACAGGGATAATAGAATCTGTGGCAAAAGATTTCTTTAACAGCGAAATAACCATGATCATTGTCTATCATGCGAAGGAGAAGGATCGCACTGGGAAGCGTGAACATGTTATATTTGAAATTCTCCAGAATACAGAAGGTCAGAAGAAAACAATAGGGCCAAGGCCAAATTTAGAGGATAAAAATTGCGTTCTTCAAGATCAGGTAAGCAATTTTCGAAAAAAAAATGTATAAAAAAAAAAAAAAAAAAGCACAACATTTTTAAAGTGGTCTTAACAAGTGACTAACACTTTTTAAACTTGTCTATTGTGGATACAGGGTTTTACTAACTAACAGTAAGACTAATATTAATGTAAACATCTGGTAGGCTTAGATCATACAAACTATGATGTAATTCCAGGAGTTTACAGCATGTCAACTTTTCTTCAGCAATGAGATCCTCCAATGACACCAGGATCCCCCTTCAGTGTTTCCATTTTGTGGTAGTGTGGACCATGCATGTCCAATGAACTCATCCCATAACGCAATGAGTAAAGCCTTGGCACTGCAATGTGGGGGAGTCATTTTTCTGTGGATATGCAAATAGAGATTTTTTCAACATGTAACTATGTAATTTGAACACATGGTGCTCCCTTTTTACCTTAAGGGCTCTTTCACACGGAGGTCCATTCAGGTCCGCCTGTCAGTTTTTTAGGCGGACCTGAAACGGATCCTCCATGCACCCCTATGGAAGCACGGATGTCAGCGGTGACATGTCCGCTGACATCCGCTCCGCTCCGAAAAAGTGTGACGGAGGAAAATCCTATTTTTCCTTCCGTCTGCGGAGCGGATCGGATGACAACGGACTCTACGGTCAGTCGTCATCCGATTCCCCATAGGGGAGAGCGGCGCTCTGACAGGGCGGTCCCTGCACAGTGTGCGGGGACCGCCCAGTCATCCGTCGGCTCAGCGGGGATCAACGGAGCGATCCCCGCTGAGCAAGCGGAGCTTCACGGGGCGGATCTTCACAGATCCGCCCTGTGTGAAAGAGCCTTAGGCCTTAGGCCTCTTTCACACGGGGTGGATCCGTGAAGATCCGCCCCGTGAAGCTCCGCTTGCTCAGCGGGGATCGCTCCGTTGATCCCCGCTGAGCCGACAGATGACTGGGCGGTCCCCGCACACTGTGCAGGGACCGCCCTGTCAGAGCGCCGCTCTCCCCTATGGGGAATCGGATGACGACGGACCGTAGAGTCCGTTGTCATCCGATCCGCTCCGCACACTTTTTCGGAGCGGAGCGGATGTCAGCGGACATGTCACCGCTGACATCCGTGCTTCCATAGGGGTGCATGGAGGATCCGTTTCAGGTCCGCCTAAAAAACTGACAGGCGGACCTGAACGGACCTCCGTGTGAAAGAGCCCTAAGGAATTCTAGACAAACATTACAAAATCTCAGTGTTTAGTAATGAATCCTTAAAAGACTCATAAATACCCATTGTTTTTCTGACCTCTCCAATGTCTAGTTAGTTGTCCATCCATTGTGGTACTTGATTCAAAGGCATTTCTTGCAAAAACTGTCTCACTCATGGCCATCGTAATTTAGGATTACATTAATGCCAAGGGTCATATTAAGGGAGCTGGCAGTTTTTTTTAGATGCTTTTGGGAGGGTGCACTGCCAACAGAAATTCAAGGTACAAAAATGGCCAGCACACCAATGGGTAAAGACCTCAAAACTTTACTTTGAGAAAGGAGGCCACAGCGTCTCTTAAATGTTGGTGGTTTTGATGCTTACCAAGTGTTTAAGATCCTGTTATTGCAACTAAAGTTTTGAGGTATATACTTTTTGATTGTCTGACCAGTTTTGCACTTTAGTTTTCATAACCTGGCAGCTACTTGAGAAATGTGATTGAAGAATTTTATAGAACATGAGTTTATAGGAAATTACTGTATTTAATATTTCTAATGTTGGGTAATGTTTCACAATATTACACAGCTGCCTATTCTTTTTTTTACATTACAGGATCATAACAATACAGAAACAAGTACGGATGTAAATAAGATATCATTTTGCTGTCCTGTAAAGAAGTCCCATTGGGATATCATAAGAAATGTGGTCATGTTCGGAAGAGGTTGGTGACCCGCAGTTTGTATGATCTCCTACTGCACCCAGCTCACATCTATCAACATTACCTATGAACCTAACACTGATGCTACATAGGAAAAACCTCCAGAAAATTTAAAATGGCAGTCTTAAGTTACATGTACATGTAGTTTCTATTGAAAGCTCAGAGTTTAGATTAGTTGATCCTCCCTATTATAAGTATACATTTTTTACATGAAGGTATTTTTTGTACATTCTACCTCTAGAGCAGGGGTCTCAAACTGGCAGCCCTCCAGCTGTTGCTGAACTACAAGTCCCATCATGCCTCTGCCTATAGGAGTCATGCTTGTAACTGTCAGCCTTGCAATGCCTCATGGGAATTGTAGATCTCCAACAGCAGGCGGGCCACCAGTTTGAGACCCCTGTTCTAGAGGGTATCCGTGTGACAGACACCAACAACATGGTGTCAAATTTGTGGGAGGCCTCTGATCCTTCTGGGGGATAGTAATTAGATAGATTATAAAATTGCAATGTTTGCTTTTGTTTTTCTCATTAAATTTGCAGCAGCTTCCTGCTCCTGGTTCACTAGTTGCTTTGATGACTGTGGGGTCAGCAGAGACTGCTTTACAAGTTTATGTAGCACTCTGCAGACAAGTTAACCCAATGATAGTCAGATCATGCATGCATAAATAATTGTCCCCTTGTCAGAGGCGGCTCTAGGCTTTGTGAAGCCTTAGGCAAAATTTAAACATGAGGCCCCACTCACACCCTTTGCAGGGGTTAAGGAAGAACCCCGAAGCGGAGCATGTTATTACTGCTGCTGCATGTGTGGGTCAGGGATGTGTACTGCGCCAATCACATGGGATGAATAGGAGAGGAGGGTCAGCAGGGATTGGCGCATTACACATCCCACCCACACAAACAGCAGTAATAAGCCTCAGGGTTTATCCTTAGCCCCTGACAAAATGGGTGGGGATGGGGAATGGGAAGCATGGGGTAGGAGATGACGGATGGGTAGAGGAGAACTGGAGTGAAACTGGGGGAGAGAGAGAGAGAGAAAGGGAAAAAAAGAGGGATGGAGGGAGAAAGAGTAAGAAATAAAGAAAAAAAAAAGAGGGATGAAGAGGGAGAAAGAAAGAAAGGAAGAGGGAGAAAGAATGGAAGAGGGAGAAAGAATGGAAGAGGGAGAAAGAATGGAAGAGGGATAAAGAAAAAGGGATGGATGGAGGGAGAAAGAGAGAAAGAAAGGGAGAAAGAAAGCAGGAAAAAGAGGGAGAAAGAAAGAAAAAGAGTGAGGAAGCAAGCAAGAAAAAGAGGGAGGAAGAAAGAAAGAAAGGGAGAAATAAAGAAAGAAAAAGAGAGAGAAAGAAAGAAAAAGAGGGAGAAAGAAAGAAAAAGAGGGAAAAGAAAGAAAAAGAGGGAGAAAAAAAGGGGTGGAGGGAGGGAGAAAGAAAGATGGATTGAGAAAGGGAGAAAGGAAGAAAGAGGAAGAAAAAAAATAAAGAACGAGGGATGGAGGGAGGGAGAAAGAAAGAAACAAAAAGTAAGAAAAAGAAAGAAAGAAAGAGAGAAAGAGAAAGAAAAAAAAGAGAGAAATAGAGAGGGAAAGAAAGAGAAAGAAAGATAGAGAGAAAGAAAGAGGAAGAAAGAAAGAGAGAAATAAAGAACACAGTGTACAGAGTCCAGAATTTAGGAGTGAGTGGTGTGTAGAGGTCAGGAGAGTGCTGTGTACAGTGTCAGGAGTGTGCTACATTCAGTGTGCAGAGTTAGGTGCATGTTATGTACAGAAGGAACGGTCCAGTGCTGCATTTCTTACTAGCCACTTTAAATAAATGACTAACCCTCCAAATCCTCATTCTATATATGATTGACATTCCTCTTCCTCCAAACCCCCCTCCCCCCCACAAAAACCATCTTCTCCTGCCATAAACATAAAGCCTCTTGTTTCTCCTCCCCCCATAAATGTCCCAACACAGACCTCAGACACAGCGTGGGCTAAGGCTCCATGCAGGAGGGAGATGTTCTTTCTCCCAGGTTCCTCCTCATGTGGTCTGTCATTAGACACGTCAGAGCCGAGGAGGAGCCTGGGAAAAGCATCCTCGGCTCTGTTACTCTGGGCTGGCAGGCGACAACTGGCCTGGCGTAGGAGATGCTGCGGGCGCCAGCAACTTGCAAGTACAGCATCTGGATGGATGCCTGGCACTGGCGATGTCAGACCCCTCCCTGCCTCTCGTACATTACACCAGCTGCATCCGGGCGGGGAGAGTTCAGTGCGGCCACCCGGAGAGTTGTGCTGTCACTTCTGCAGAAGCCGGGCTTCAGTATTCAGAAGTGACAGCGATGATCAGAAAGCACAGGGCAGTGCCACAGATAGTGGAACACAAATTAGGCGGCCGCGAGACCCCTGTGAGTGCGAGGCCTTAGGCGACTACCTAATTTGCCCAATTAAAGAGCTGCCTCTGCCCCTTGTGTCTACATCTGTAGGCAGCTTAAATAAATATTGTATAACAGCTGAGATTAAATTAATAACATGATACATAGCAAGTGTATTTTTCCCTGTCAGGGCAGACAAAAAAAACTTATATTAAATTGTAAGATGCAAACACAATGTAGGCTACTAAGGAAGAACATTATACTGATTACATTAACATAAATATCTAATTAAATAAAAATAAAACATTTTAAAAATGCAGAATTTTTTTTTACAGTAAAAATCTGTTTTTTTATGAATTGTTTCCCTTTTGCTTACTTCTCTTCAGGAAGTTTGCTAAACTCTTTCCAACCAGTATATCCAGACAGATTGTGGATGGATGAGAAGGCATTTTGTAATGAATTTCCTTTCCATATTGTGTTTGACAAAGAGGTAAAAGTAAAACTTGTTTTTTTTTAAGTAGACTAGGAGAGCACTGTGCTAATGCACTAATCTGAGCCAACCATGTGCTAATGGGGCTGAAATAGGTTGGGACACAGGTAGCTATTTGTTTACCAGATTTGGAATATGGAATGATTGCCAAGTTTGATAGAGGTGAAGGTTCTAAAAGAATCTAATAATGCCCAGTAATCAAGACATAAAACAATTTAATCATGTAGCATCACTAGTTATAATTGTCTCTTGTTCATTAACAGTTAGTAAGCACTATTGTGCAACAAATGTACTGGCACTGGTTGAAATTTTTTATAAACTAGCCAAACAAACCATTGCCAAAACATTTTTTAAAACAATATGTACTGTATACTTTGCATAAGTTAAACAATGCATGGACCAATTTTTTATAAATGAAAAACTTACGAGCACACTCTTGGATACCCACAAGAAATTCCCCAATGTGTGTTCCCCATGGAACCAATACACCAATGCCCCACTTCTGATTGACAGTCATACTTCTTAATAAATACCGATGTTAGGAGGTGACCATCAGAAATTCCCAGCAACTCCTTAACAAAGTGTGATGGCAAGGACGAGCAAAATACTTTCTTGTAAAATGTATTTTCGTAGAAAGTTTTACCTGTCACCAAACACAAATCCACAAAATAAGGTCTTATTCTTTAGTTAAAGAACAAATACCATTCAGTAAATTGTTGTTCATTAGAAAGATTTACCTAGTTTACCAAGCACAAATCAAAAATATAAGGAGCTAAAGCAGCCAATAGATGCTTAACCAGCAGGTTGAACAGAAAAAAATGACCCAATTTCTGTACAATCAGCCTGCCCATGCATGCAATTAGGACCACCAGAATTTCGATCCATGTATTGCCAACTTTATTCTTAATTTTGGAAATCCTGCAGGCTAATGAAATATGTCTGTGACCAACTGTGCCGGCTTGTTATTAGAATTTATGTGCCTTTTGTGCTGGCTTTATCTGTTTTGACATGAAGCTTTTTGCAATGTTCATTCGATCTTGTAAAGGTTAGCAGGGTCAAATTAAGGTTTGTTTTTGACCATAGTGATGAGAAAACTCAAAGAAACAGGATGGAAATATCTCCAATAAACAAAATTTTAACTGTGAATGTAGTTTTTGTTAAGGAAAAGTCAAACATATTGTAATGAAACTTGTAATAGATCTGAGATTTCATTCAAATAGCAGGTCTGGATGAAATTTTAAGGGCTTTGGGACGAAGTTGACTCAGTGAGGTTGATTTACTAAAGGGAAGTAGACTGTTCACTTTGCAAGGGCAGTTTCACTTTGTATGGGAATTTACCCCAGAGCTTAGTGAATGAAGTGAAGATCTGCTGACTTCCATCTAATTATGTTCAAGCAAAAACACATTTTTCTTTCCACATGATTGGGTACATTTTATATAGTGGCATTTTACCACATTCACTATGTTCTGGGGAAAACTCCCATGTAAAGTGCAACTTTGTTGCAAAGTGAACAGCCTATTTGCCTTTAATAAATCAAGCCCATTGATGGCAAGAAAGAATGTCCAAATGAATGATTTTTCAGAAATTCTGTATGAACGTACAAATGAAAATTAAACCATGTATGGCAAGCTTTATTTCTGTGATGCCTCCCAAAAGCCCCTTTACCTCTGAAAAGGACTAGATTTACCCATGTCCAGTGGCAGACAGATAATGACAAGTGTAAAAAAAAACTCACTGCAATTAGAAAATGTTGTATGGTTTAGTGCAGTGTTTCTCAACTCCAGTCCTCAAGGCGCCCCAACAGGTCATGTTTTCAGGCTCTCCATTATTTTTCACAGGTGATTTGATCAGCTTCACTGCCTTAGTAATTACCACAGCCGTTTCATCTGAGGAAAATCCTGAAAACATGACCTGTTGGGGCGCCTTGAGGACTGGAGTTGAGAAACAATGGTTTAGTGCTACATCTCTAAGCCCGAACCTAGAAGTGTTTAATGCACTTTTAGGCATAAAATCCTTCAAGTCATTATGCAGATCTGCAAATGAAAGTTGATCTTTTTAAATTTTGGGCCTCTGATTACAATGATGCCATCATCCTTACTAAAACAGTCTATATGGTGTTATCTTTTCATGGTATAGCTAAGGGTAAAACAGGCTGGAGTGAACATACAGAAATATGTCCCTGGAATACAGACAATGGACATCAGGCTGGATGAATATTTCACAATTGTGCATCCACAAGTCACATTTACCATTGCCAACATTCAGACTTTTACCAACAGTCAGTTTGTGTTAAGAACAAAGCAGGAAATGATGCCAGAATCCTGGAAGAAGCAACCAATGTTGAAACTTAGAGGTATGTACTATTGTGTACCTATCGGTATACAGAGTTTCTTTTGTTTTTGTAATACTTTATTCAGACACAACTGCTTCTTATACAAATCACATTAAACAAATAAATAGTATATATCAAAATATAATTTATGACTATTCGAGTTGGCCAGAAGATGGTGGCCAGATTTCAGTAGATATTGCCTCAAACTCTAGAGAAGAATGTGGTATATATACACTTGTCTTTTGCAAGCATATGGATCTATAAACTTTACACTAATACTCTTGGTTGAAAATATAATCCACCTACGCAAGAAACTTCTACCAAAGTTAGGCCTGCTGATAGGACACAAATGTCCCTTATTTCATCCATTTCTGTAGGACTGAATGACTATCATCTTATCCACCTCCCTACTGTGCACGAAAACCCCCTTCCTGCCCAAGCCATTTTTCAGCTTTCAGCGCTGTCACACTTTGAATGACAATTGCGCGGTCGTGCGACGTGGCTCCCAAACAAAATTTGTGTCCTTTTTTTCCCACAAATAGAGCTTTCTTTTGGTGGTATTTGATCACCTCTGCGGTTTTTATTTTTTGCGCTATAAACAAAAGAAGAGCATCCAGTTTGGAAAAAAAAACACTATTTTTTACTTTTTGCTATAATAAATACCCATTTTTTTTTTTTTAAATAAAATTTTCCTCAGTTTAGGCCGATACGTATTCTTCTACATATTTTTGGTAAAAAAAAAAATCGCAATAAGCGCGTATTGATTGGTTTGCGCAAAAGTTATAGCGTGTACAAAATAGGGGATAGATTTATAGCATTTTTATTTTTTTATTAGTAATGGCGGCGATCTGCGATTTTTTATTGTGACTGCGATATTGCGGCAGACACATCGGACACTTTTGACACATTTTTGGGACCATTCACGTTTATACAGCGATCCCTGCTATAAAAATGCATTGATTACTGTATAAATGTGATTGGTAGGGAAGGGGTTAACCACTAGGGGGCGGGAAGGGGTTAAATATGTTCCCTCAATGTGTTCTAACTGTGGGGGGAGGGGACTGACTGGGGGAGGTGACTGATGGTTGTCCCTATGTACAAGGGACACACCATCGGCCTCCTCTCCCTCACAGGACGTGGATCTCTGTGTTTACACACAGAGACCCACTTTCCTGCTCGTTTCCCGGGCAATCGCGGGTGCCCGGCGGCAATCGCGGCCGCCGCGCACCGAGGCCTTGTGAACGCGGCGGGCGCGCGCGCGCGCCTTCTAGCTCGTTTTAAAGGGAGGATGTCATATGACGTCCTCCCAGAACGAGAGTATCCTCCGCCCGCCGTCAATTGACAGTGGGCGGTGGACAAGTGGTTAAACTGTATCTGCAAGTAACTTGGGTAGTAGGGCTGCATTATTGCAATTTTTTGTATTGAGTTATTTTTCATACCTGCTTTATAGAACCAGACTACATAGTGGCAAAATCAGTTAACTCTCACCCTTTGCAGCTCACTATAAAACAAAACGGAAGTGTTCCTCCCTGTGGACTAATACATAAGGGATTGGGTCTGAGCATTCCCAGCTTTTCACCAGCATTTAATGCTATTTAGACCCTGAATATGAGGTAGGATATTTAAATTAACAGACCAGGTATTAGGTAATCTTAAAAACTGAGAACACTTTGAGGTTAAAATCCTACTCAAGCATAACAAACAGAGTCTATGAACACAACTTTGGTGGCATTTTTGATCAGTAGGTGTTCATTGCCACACAGGGAAAATGTTTTGCAAAATCTTGCTGCAAGCACTGCCTGCACTTGAATTAATGTCAAGCGAAAATCATGAAATGTCCAGAGATTTAGATCAAGGATGGCAAAATATTTCCCTGTCCTTTTATTCTGAAGCCTCGTACACACGACCGGTTTTCTCAGCAAGAAACGACAAGAAAACTGTTGGGAGAGCTTTCTTGCCGAGAAAACCGTGCGTGTGCACGAGGCTTTCAGGTTTCTCGTCAAAAAAACTGCCCAGAATCTCAACGAGAAAAAAAGAAGACCCGCTTTCTTTTTTCTCGTCGGGAGTCTAATTTTTCTCGTCGTGATTTTCGTCAGCCTGTATTTGGATGATAAAACCGTTCGTGTGTATGCTTTTCCGAGTCTTCAAAAACTGCGCATGGTCAGAATCAAGTATGAGACGGGAGCGCACCTTCTTGTAAAACTAGCGTTCGTAATGGAGATAGCACATTCGTCACTCTGTAACTAACTGAAAGCACGAAGACTGAAAAGCGCAAATCGTCTCTCACTAAACTTTTACTAACATGCGGTAACATGAGATTAGCAAAAGCAGCCCAAGGGGTGGCGCCATGAGAATGGAACTTCCCCTTTATACTGCCGTCGTACGTGTTGTACGTCACCGCGCTTTAGACCGACGAAATTTTGTATTGACAGTGTGTATGCAAGGAAAGCTTGACAAGAATCTCGTCAAGCTTGACAAGAAACCGGTCGAGAAAAACAAAGTTTTTTTTGCAACGAGATTCTCGGCCGTGTGTACTAGGCTTTAGGTATAAATATTTTACCGTCCAAGGCCACTTTTAAGCAACTGGTAAGTGTCTCAATGCTACCCCAATCTGAGCACTCAACACAATGCTTCAGCGAGGATCTAATGCCGCGTACACACGATCAGAAATTCCGACAAGAAAAGTCAGATGTGAGCTTTTGGTCGGAAATTCCGACCGTGTGTAGGCTCCATCGGAATTTTTCTGTCAGAATTTCTTCCAAGAAAAATTTGAGAGCTGGTTCTCAAATTTTCCGACAAAAAAAGTTCTTGGAGGAAATTCCGATCGTCTGTATGCAATTCCAACGCACCAAAAACCATGCATGCTCGGAATCAAGTCAACGCATGCTCGGAAGCATTGAACTTCATTTTTCTCGGCTCGTCATAGTGTTGTACATCACCGCGTTCTTGACGGTCGGAATTTGGTGTGACCGTGTGTATGCAAGACAAGTTTGAGCCAAGATTCCTTCGGAAAAAAAATCCACGGTTTTCTTGTCGGATTTTCCGATTGTGTGTACGCGGCATAAATGATCTCTTTAAGCCTTTTCTGTTTTCACATAAGATATCAGTTTGGGGATTTTGAAACATATTGAAACATTTTACAAGATTGTTATAGCTATTCAGACTAAATTGTTTAAAAAAATTGTCTATGACCTCAGTATACCATCACCAATTAGATGTTTATTGACCATTTAACTGCTCTAAACCTTTAAATTTCAAATCTAACATTTTACAAGGTTACATGATTTGGATGGAATCCATACAATGCATGATCTACATGTGTTCTCCAAAACTACGCAGCCTACAGGAACTAGAAGAGAGAAAAATGCACATTTCCGATATAGCAAAACATGATGTAACCAGGGACTTGATCCTACTGAACCACCAGAGACTGGCTGAGATAGAACTGACCAACCAGCTGGAGAAGAAGAAGGAAGAGTTACGCATCCTGTCTAAAAACCTGGAGATCGAGAAGAAGAAGACAGAGACCTTGCTATATGCCATGCTTCCCCCTCATGTGGCTAATCAGCTAAAGGAAGGCAAGAAAGTCCAAGCAGGTATTTACTTCAATAATTTATCTTTGTCCTGTCTTATCCTCTTTAATATTACAAACAATGCTAACATTTAATTAAGTAAAGTGATTTTGCCACACAATAGTTAGTCCTGCCTCTCCAGAGCAGAAGTCCTCAAATCTTTTCTAATGCCGCGTACACACGATCGATTTTCTCGACGGTGAAAACACCGTCGAGAAAATCGACGAGAAAAACGAGGGAACGGCTTGGTTCCCTACACACGGCCGTTTTTCCTGACATTTTTTTTTTTGTCGAGAAAAACGACCATGTTTGGGCTCCGTGGCAGTGTTTCCCTATGGGAAAACTGCCGCGGAAAAAAATTACGGGAATCACGACGAGAAAAATTAGAGCATGTTCTAATTTTTCTCGTCGTGATTAATTCAGTTTTTCCCATGGGGAAAAATGACAAAAAGCCCACACACGGTTGTTTTTCTTGTTAAAAAAAAAAATTTAATTTTTCCCGACAGGAAAAATTATCGTGTGTACGCGGCATTAGAGTCTGTTCACACTAGCTTGTTTTCCTTCCGTAAAATGCATTTAAAGCATGCAACTAGTTTAAAGTGGTTGTAAACCCAACCACACAACTTGCACCTACAGGTAAGCCTAGATTAAGGCTTACCTGTAGGTGCAAGAAATATCTCCTTAACCTACACGGTTAAGGAGATATTTGCAGAAAACTCTGCACCGATGTCTACAGCGCATTCGCGTCATAGACAACGGTGCAGGCGCACTGAGCGTGCCAGTTTTCTGAATGGGAGAATGCCGGCCCCGCGTACATGTGTGTGACGTCATCGCTGCTCCGGCCAATCACATCGCCGGAGCGGTGATACCCGGAAGACGGTCGGAGGGGGTATGGCGGCGGCGGCGATAGGGGACGGGGAGCGCTTCGGAGGCTTCGATCTGAGGTAAGTGCCACATAATGAGCTAGTATGCATAGCATACTAGCTCATTATGCCTTTTTCTTGCAGGTGTTATTTATTTTTATTTTTTTTAAAGTGGGTTTACAACCACTTTAAAACACAGAGAAAGTAGATATCTCCTTTATTACTATGTGCCTAGTTCACATGTGTAAGCTGCAGCTCAGGCTGGTTCATTAAAACTACGACTTGTAACATTTTTGTATGCCACTGCATGTTAGTGGGCCGATTTAGATGGTAAATGCAAAAAACTATTTGTATCATGCATTTATGTATATTTTTAGCACATGTGAAGCACATAAAATCTACATTTTGAAATGTTGCTCCCTGAGTTTGCATTACCCAGTAACAAAAATGAGCATTAACATGCATTTAAAGTGGAGTTCCATCCATTTCTGTGTTTATTAAAAGTCAGCAGCTACACAAAGTGTAGCTGCTGACTTTTAATAAACAGGCACTCACCTGTCCCACGGTCTAGCGATGCAGCCGCCCGAAGCCTCGCTTCTCTCGCGCTCCTCTCCGCGGCACCGGCATTGCAAGTGTGGGCACCCATCTGTGACAGCTTGCAACCTCACAGCCGGGTGAGCACTGAGCATGCGCTAGTCACACTGTGCATTGTGAATGGCCGGGCAATCTTCTGGAACCTGTGACGTGTCCTAGAAGATTGCAGGGAGGGAGAGGGGAGAGGAGAACTTCCGTTTGGTGCCGTGGCGCCATAAGCGGAAGTGGGAGGTGGGTACCTGTCAAAGCTGGGTACCCGCCCAAAAAAAAATGACATGCCAAATGTGGTTACTTCATTTGCATAGGTGAGAAGGGGACCCTAAGACAGTATTGGACATACATGTGTTTTGGAAGCCCAATCAAATATTAGAGATGTACCACAATATTTGCAGGATTGAGAATCAATGGTCTAGAGTAGTTGGATCACCAACTACTCACCAACAGGATTACCTGCCTGCTCTTCATTTCCTTCATTACTCTATCAGGGAAAAAGCAGCCATTCTCAACCAGGATTTTGGGGAACTTTCACAAATAAACAAGAAATCCCCAGCATGCTTACCGACCAGTCTGCACAACAACCAAATTGGCCCCATCTTTTGCCATCCATGTGCAACTTATTTTTTTAAAGCTTACATACTTACTAGAGACTAGAATAAAAGAACCACATTTATTTTCTAAATCAGTTGTCCATTCATCTATTGTGCACAGGACCAGTTTCTCCCTTAGCACCACTCTATAGCTACACTATATTACCAAAAGTATTGGGGTGCCTGCCTTTACACACACATGAACTTTAATGGCATCCCAGTCTTCGTCCTTAGGGTTCAATATTGAGTTGGCCCACCCTTTGCAACTATAACAGCTTCAACACGTCTGGGAAGGCTGTCCACAAGGTTTAGGAGTGTGTCTATGGGGATGTTTGACCATTCTTCCAGAAGCCCATTTGTGAGGTCACTGATGTGGACGAGAACGCCTGGCTCGCGGTCTCCGGCTCCGCTCTAATTCATCTTAAAGGAGTTCTATCGGTTGAGGTCAGGACTCTGTGCAGGACAGTCAAGTTCCTCCATCCCAAACTCACTCATCCAGTTATTTATGGACCCTGCTTTGAGCACTGGTGCACAGTCATGTTGGAACAGGGAGGGGCCATCCCCAAACTGTTCCCACAATGTTGGGAGCATGAAATTGTGCAAAATATCTTGGTATGATGATGCCTTTGGAGTTCCCTTCACTGGAACTAAGGGGCCAAGCCCAACCCCTGAAAAACAACCCCGCACCATAATCCCCCCTCCACCAAATGATTTAGACCAGTCCACAAAGCAAGGTCCTGACCTCAACCTGATAGAACACCTTTGGGATAAATTAAAGTGGAGACTGCGAGTCATCTAACATCAGTGCCTGACCTCACAAATGTGCTTCTGGAAGAATAGTCAAACATTCCCATAGACACACTACTAAACCTTGTGGACAGCCTTCCCAGAAGAGTTGAAGCTGGTATAGCTACAAAGGGTGGGCCAACTCAATATTGATCCCTTCGGACTAAGACTGGGATGCCATTAAAGTTCATGTGCGTGTAAAGGCAGGTGTTCCATTACTTTTGGTAATATAGTGTATATGTCTTGATGTATACTAACTGATTATTTGTCCTTGCAGGAGAATTTCCAACTTGTACAATACTCTTCAGTGATGTAGTGACATTTACAAACATATGTTCTGCTTGTGAGCCCATACAAATTGTCAACATGCTCAATGCAATGTACTCAAGGTTTGACCATCTTACAAATGTCCATGATGTATACAAGGTACAACTTCATAATTTAAATAAACCAATAAAAAAAAAAAAAAAAAGAACCTACCCTTCTGTGCAAAAGGCACAGATCCTGTCTGGTGCCCCACATCCTATTACAGTCCTTGCAAAGATCCTATGATTAAAGGAGCACTAAAGCTTCCCTTTTTTTTGCTTAAAAATAACAAACATGTTATACTTACCTCCACTGTGCAGCTCGTTTTGCACACAGTGGCCCCGATCCTGGTCTTCTGGGGTCCCTCAGCGGCTGTTTCAGCTCCTCCCCGCAGGGACTCCACACCTTAATGCGAGTGAGCTCGCATGGTGTGGAGTGATTGCGGGCGCGCTCCCGTGATACAGCGGCGGCCATAGCCGCCGACTGTATCACTCGGCCCCGCCCCCCGCGTGCCGCGTCATTGGATGTGATTGACAGCAGCGCCAGCCAATGGCTGCGCTGCTTTCAATCCATCCAGTGTAGCCAATCGTCGGCCTGGCTGAAAAACGAAGAGGATGACGGGGACGAGCATGGGACTTTCGAGGGGCCAGGTAAGAAAAACGGGGGCTCGGGGGGGGGGGGGGGGGCGGTATTGTCGAATGTTTTTTCACGGATGCATTAAGGTGAAAAAACATGTAACTTTACTACTCCTTTAATGTTTGTAATAACACTCCAATCCACAGATGAACTCTATCTGGCAAACGGCCACTCAGGCACTGAGCATTACATTAAGGGAGGGCAAGAGAACCATGATTGTGTGCCCCAAACACTGAAGCATTGGTTTCCTTTTAAATATACAGTATCTCACAAAAGTGAGTACACCCCTTACATTTTTGTAAATATTTAATTATATCTTTTCATCTGACAACACTGAAAAAATGACACTTTGCTACAATGTAAAGTAGTGAGTGTACAGCTTGTATAACAGTAAATTTGCTGTCCTCTCAAAATAACCCAACTCATTAATGTCTAAACTGCTGGCAACAAAAGTGAGTAACCCCTAAGGGAAAATGTCCAAATTGGGCCCAATTAACCATTTTCCCTCCACGGTGTCATGTGACGCGTTAGCAATACAAGGTCTCAGGTGTGAATGGGAAGCAGGTGTGTTAAATTTGGTGTTATCGCTCTCACTCTCTCATACTGGTCACTGGAAGTTCAACATGGCACCTCATGGCAAAGAACTCTCTGAGGATCTGAAAAAAAGAATTGTTGCTCTACATAAAGATGGCCTAGGCTATAAGAAGATTGCCAAGACCCTGAAACTGAGCTGCAGAACGGTGGCCAAGACCATACAGCGGTTTACCAGGACAGGTTCCACTCAGTACAGGCCTCTCCATGGTCGACCAAAGAAGTTGAGTGCACGTGCTCAGCGTCATATCTAGAGGTTGTCTTTGGGAAATAGATGTATGAGTGCTGCCAGCATTGCCACAGAGGTTGAAGGGGTGGGGGGGGGGGGGTCAGCCTGTCAGTGCTCAGACCATACGCCGCACACTGCATTAAAATAGGTCTGCATGGCTGTCGTCCCAGAAGGATGGTTCTTCTAAAGATGATGCACAAGAAAGCTCGCAAACAGTTTGCTGAAGACAAGCAGACTAAGGACATGGATTACTGGAACCATGTCCTGTGGTCTGATGAGACCAAGATAAACTTATTTGGTTCAGATGGTGTCAAGCGTGTGGGGTGGTAACCAGGTGAGGAGTACAAAGACAAGTGTGTTCTGCCTACAGTCAAGCATGTTGGTGGGAGTGTCATGGTCTGGGGCTGCATGAGTGCTGCCGGTGTTCTGCCAAATAAGTTCCCCCTGGCAGGTAAGTTCCTCCCTGTACTGTGCAGCCGTAACCTGAGCTCCGAAAATAGCCGAACATGTAGAGCTGAGAGTCAGCTTTAGACGGCGCCTGCGCAATGAAATAGTTATTACAGCAGGTCCAGGGCGACGTGGACCTCGCTGTAAGTGGCCAGTCGGCTTCATGTCCTCGCTTCGCTCAGACGGCTCGCTTCGCTCGCTCGGCCTCCTGGCTCTTTTTTTATCATCTCCATGTCCACGGGGATGGTAAGGAAAGAGCCTGGATGTCAGAAGTGTAGCAATTTGGTGTGCGCAGGCGCCGTCTAGAGCTGACTCTCAGCTCTACATGTTCGGGTGTTTTCGGAGGCTCAGTTCACGCCTGCGCAGTACAGGGGGGTCCTTATCCGCCGGGGGAACTTTTCGGCAAGACACCGGCACTGGAGAGCTGCAGTTCATTGAGGGAACCATGAATGCCAACATGTACTGTGATATACTGAAGCAGAGCATGATCCTCTCCCTTCAGAGACTGGGCAGTATTCCAACATGATAACAACCCCAAACACACCTCCAAGACTACCACTGCCTTGCTAAAGAAGCTGAGGGTAAAGGTGATGGACTGACCAAGCATTTCTCCAGACCTAAACCTTATTGAGCATCTGTGGGCATCTTCAAACAGAAGGTGGGGGAGCGCAAGGTCTGTAACATCCACTAGCTCTGTGATGTCGTCATGGAGGAGTAGAAGAGGATTCCAGTGGCAAGCTGCGAAGCTCTGGTTAACTCCATGCCCAAGAGGGTTAAAGGAGTTGTAAACCCTCATGTTTTTCTCATCTTAATGTATCCTATGCATTAAGGTGAAAAAACTTCTGACAGTGACCGGCCCTCAGCCTCCCCGTTTTACTCACCTGACTGCCTTCGAACTCTGGGCAGAGATGCGCTATACCTCTCTGCTCGGGGGTTCTCGGCTCTTGATTGGATAGCTTGATAGCAGCGCAGCCATTGGCTCCTGCTGCTGTCAATCAAATCCAATGACGTGGGTGCCGGGGGGCGGGGCCGAGTCCCACATTCGGCCTCTATGGACGCCGAATGCTGGACTCGGGTGTGCGTGCGCGCAATGAAACCCCTGGGAAAGCGATTCTCCTAGGGGGTTATACGATGCGGGGAGGAGCCACGAGAGCCGCCGGGGGACCCCAGAAGAGGAGGATTGGGCTACTCTGTGCAAAAGGAACTGCACAGTGGAGGTAAGTATGACATGTTTGTTATTTAAAAAAAAAAACACAAAGCTTTACAATCACTTTAAGGCAGTGCTGGAAAATAATGGTGGCCACACAAAATATTGATACTTTGGACCCAATTTGGACATTTTCATTTAGGGGTGTACTCACTTTTGTTGCCAGCGTTTCAGACATTAATGGCTGTGTGTTGAGTTATTTTGAAGTAACAGCAAATTTACACTGTTATACAAGCTGTACACTCATTACTTTACATTATAGCAAACTTACATTTCTTCAGTGTTGTCAAAAGATATAATACAATGTTTACAAAAATGTGAGGGGTGTACTCACTTTTGTGAGATACTGTATATGAAAGATTATTATGATAAACAAGTGTGAGGGGGTTAACTCGGTAGCGGGTGTGTGTGACCCCCTGGTTGGGCTCCCCACACAAAAACAGGCCCAGCAGACGGAGGTTGTGGTTTTCAAAATCAAAAGGTGCGGTTTATTTCTCTATGTACAGTGACAAAAACACAGCAAAGCCAAAAAGAAACATAAACAAAATAAATCCTGGTCAGCTTGACCTCTGACTAAACATGCAGGTTTCCTAACTAACAACTGGGATCAGCCTGGTGCTGTCCTAGTCCCTAAGTCCCTGGTTTAGTCAATGTCCAAACAAATAGCCACACAGGCTTTGCCTCACCGCACAGGGGTTCACTCTCCCTAGACAGTCCACACAGGTCTGGGTCCAGGCATGAGCAAACACCTAATGAAGCTGGGAGTTTTTATAGAGGCCTTAAACGAGCTGACAAGCTTCAGCTGGTCTCATCAACTCCCTGCCTGCACGACGCCCAGCACTCTCCCTAGAGGTATGAGTCATCCATGAGCCCACTAGCCTCAGCTGGGCTTCATCAACTCCCTCCCTAGTTGTATAAGTCGGCATAAAGCCTGAATCTGGGAGAAATATATCTACCCCCCTGGATGCAACCAGGTGACTTTACCTTCCTGCTGTCACATACCCCCCCCCTCTTGTTTTAACCTTGGGGTTGGAACACCAGCAATCAGGCATTCATGTACTCGAGACAAAGCATCCACATTCCCCATTTGAACGCCAGGGCGATGCTTTACTGTGAAGTTGAATTCCTGTAGGGCCAGGAACCACCTATTCACTCTTCTATTTGTCTCCTTGTTTTGAGCCATCCACTTTAACGGAGCGTGATCCGTAACCATGTCAAAGTGCCTACCTAGCAGATAGTACCGAAGGGAATCTAGAGCCCACTTCACCGCTAAACACTCCTTTTCAATCGTGGCGTAATTTACCTCATGGGACTTCAACTTCCTGCTGAGGTAAATGACTGGGTGCTCTTCCCCGTTCCAGACCTGGGACAATACTGCTCCTAACCCCACATCTGACGCATCACTTTGTACGACAAAGTCTTTAGAGAAGTCGGGTGAGTACAACACTGGCTGGCTACATAAGGCTTGTTTCAAGAATTGGAATGCTGCCTCAGCCTCGGGGGTCCATTTAATCATGACCGACCCTTTCCCTTTCGTCAGGTTGGTTAGGGGCACAGCCTTAGAAGCAAAGTGGGGAATGAAGCGCCGATAATAACCCGCGATTCCCAGAAAGGCCCGTACCTGCTTCTTGCTGTTGGGACGTGGCCAACTCTGGATGGCCTCGACTTTGTTGAGTTGGGGTTTTATCACTCCCCTGCCAATGGTGTACCCAAGATATTTGGCCTCCTCCTGCCCAATGGTACACTTCTTGGGGTTAGCCGTAAACCCCGCTTCCCGGATAGAGTCTAGGACTGCTTGCACTTTTGGCAGATGTGAGGCCCAATCTGTGCTATGGACAATTACGTCATCCAGGTAAGCCGCAGCATACTTCCGATGGGGCCTCAGTATCTGGTCCATTTTCCGCTGGAATGTGGCCGGCGCATTCTGTAACCCGAACGGCATTCTCTTATATTGGAACGCCCCGTCTGGGGTTACAAATGCGGTTTTCTCTTTGGCCGACTTGGCCAGGGGAATTTGCCAATACCCTTTTGTGAGGTCAAGAGTCGTCATGTATCGGGCTGTTCCCAGCCGGTCGATCAACTCATCTATACGTGGCATGGGGTAGGTGTCAAATTTTGTAACTTTGTTCAACTGACGAAAATCGTTACAAAATCGCCAGCTCCCATCCGGTTTAGGCACCAACACAATGGGACTAGACCAATCACTTTGGGACTCCTCTATCACCCCTAAGTTCAGCATTTTCTGTACTTCCTCCCGTATTGCTTCCCGTCGGGCCTCTGGGATCCGATAGGGTTTTAACTTCACCCTTTCACCGGGCGGGGTATTAATATCATGCTCTACCCCAGATGTTTGTCCCGGCAGCTCAGAGAACACCTCCTTGTTGCGAAGCACAAACTCCTTAACCTCCTGTTGTTGGGGTTGTGACAAGGTGGCTGCTATTCCAACCTCCGGAATCACGCAACCAGTTTGAGCTGGTGACCAAGTTTCTGCGACTAGGGACTCTCTATCCCTCCAGGCTTTCAACAGATTAACGTGATATATCTGTTCGGGCTTTCGCCTTCCTGGTTGTCTGACCTTGCAATTCACTTCGCTCACTTTTTCCATTATCTCGTAGGGGCCTTGCCATTTGGCAAGGAATTTACTTTCAACCGTAGGGACAAGTACCAATATCCTATCCCCCGGGGAAAAGGTACGGGTCTTGGCTCCACGGTTGTACACTCTCTGCTGTGCCAACTGCGCTTGGGCCAAATGTTCCTTCATCACCCCAGGCCAATAGAATCTCTGTAATACCCTCTCTCGGGTTTTCTCTGTCCCCAGATGACCTCCAAGAATGTGCCCATGGGCCAACTCCAACACCAACTTCCTGTAAGGTTTGGGCACCACAAGCTGCTCAACGGTTTCTTCTGCCCTTTTTGCCACCCGATACAGTAGGTCCTTCTCTACGCTGAAGTATGGGTAAGTGCAGGTATTATCTGGGTTCACTAACTCGCCATCTATTTCCACTACGTTTTCCCGTGCCTTTATTAGGGCGGGGTCTTTTAACTGTTCTGTGGCAAAATTTTCCCTGTGAACCTCCAGATCAAAAAACTCCACAGACGGTAGGTTTTCGTCTGAGGAGGTGGGCTCCTCTCCAGTTTCTTGAGTCTCCCCTGCCAATACTGACAAGGGAAATTCTGGAGAGTCCTCACCACTCTCAGAGGAGTTCTGGCTATCACATTCCTGGTACATAGGGGCACCAGTGGGGGGCTCAGGATCATCCCACAGTTCCCAGAACTTCGGAAAATCCCTTCCCACAATGGCATCATGCGGTAATTGAGATACTAACCCCACTGGATGAGAGAGGGTACCTTTGGGGGTCTCGAAACACACTGTAGTCACTGGATACTCTCGGGTGTCCCCATGCACACAAATAACAGCTACCTTGCTATTCCCAGAGACCTCTGTTTTAACTAATTCAGCCTTTATCAGGGTCACAAGGCTACCTGAATCCAGCAATACCACAACATTTCTACCATTAATACACATTTTGCATAAATGTTTCTCAGTTCCCCGAATGGCAGTGCATGCGACTGTCGCACACAGCGACTGACGTCTGTCCGTCAGAAAGTCACATTGCATGGGTTCCTCCACAACCGGGCAATTTGCTGCAATATGTCCCGCTTGCCGGCAGCGGTAGCAAACAATCCTTTTGGCTGCCTCTTGAGCCCCTGACTTCCCAGGCTGTTCTCGCCAAACTTTGGGCAGAGCTCCCACCCTCTCACTCTCTCCACCCTCACCCCTTGGAATCCTCTTATCCGCCCCTGGGGATGGTCTGGTCTTAGGGTGGAAAGTCCGAGAGTCTCTGGAAGAGGCCGTCAGGTTCTCTGTAGCCAAGTATTTCTCTACACGATCCACAAGACCACCGGCCGTCTCTGGGTCTCCATGGCTTACCCACTTTTGGATGGCAGTAGGAAGAGCTCTCAAAAACCGATCCATTACAACACGTTCCACAATCTCTGGTGCGGACAAAGTCTCTGGCTGTAGCCACTTCCTGCTCAGGTGAATGAGATCATACATTTGAGACCTGGGGGGTTTTCCAAGCTGGAAAGTCCAGTTATGCACACGCTGAGCCCGGACAGCCAGGGTGACACCCAGCCTTGCCAATATTTCAGCTTTTAGCATCACATAGTCTTTTGCTTGGTCAGGCTCTAGGTCATAGTAAGCCTTCTGCGATTCACCAGTTAACAGAGGAGCCACCAGTCCAGCCCACTGCTCCTCAGGCCACTTTTCTCTTTCAGCAGTCCTTTCAAATGTGGTCAAAAATACCTCTGGATCATCCTCTCCAGTCATTTTTGTCAATAAACGACTCACCCCAAAGGACGCGGTATTAGTGGGACGGCTTTCCTCACTGGTCTGCGGACGTTGCTGCACTACTGCTTCCATTTGTTGTAGTCTCTGCTCTTGCTTCTGTAACAGGTCTATGAAGCGGGCCTCAGATTGCTGCTGGGCTTGTTGCTGAGCTTCCAGACTCTGTTGGTGAGCTTGCTGCTGGGCTGCAAGGCTCTGTTGATGAGCTTGCTGCTGGGCTGCAAGGCTCCTTTGCAAACCTGCATTTGTCTGCTGTTGATTTTGCATTTGCTAGAGCCAGCTGTTTCAGTATCTCCTCCATGCTGGCTTAAAAAAAACTGCCTGCATTCTCCACCAACTGTGAGGGGGTTAACTCGGTAGCGGGTGTGTGTGACCCCCTGGTTGGGCTCCCCACACAAAAACAGGCCCAGCAGACGGAGGTTGTGGTTTTCAAAATCAAAAGGTGCGGTTTATTTCTCTATGTACAGTGACAAAAACACAGCAAAGCCAAAAAGAAACATAAACAAAATAAATCCTGGTCAGCTTGACCTCTGACTAAACATGCAGGTTTCCTAACTAACAACTGGGATCAGCCTGGTGCTGTCCTAGTCCCTAAGTCCCTGGTTTAGTCAATGTCCAAACAAATAGCCACACAGGCTTTGCCTCACCGCACAGGGGTTCACTCTCCCTAGACAGTCCACACAGGTCTGGGTCCAGGCATGAGCAAACACCTAATGAAGCTGGGAGTTTTTATAGAGGCCTTAAACGAGCTGACAAGCTTCAGCTGGTCTCATCAACTCCCTGCCTGCACGACGCCCAGCACTCTCCCTAGAGGTATGAGTCATCCATGAGCCCACTAGCCTCAGCTGGGCTTCATCAACTCCCTCCCTAGTTGTATAAGTCGGCATAAAGCCTGAATCTGGGAGAAATATATCTACCCCCCTGGATGCAACCAGGTGACTTTACCTTCCTGCTGTCACACAAGACACAATAATGATTCATAATTGGTAATGATTGGTAATGTTAAAATAAAGATGTCTTTATGGTTTATTTTGCGTTATCACAAATAACGTAGATATTGAATACCTTGCACTAAAACGTACATCCTTACGAAAATAGAAATCCCACCAATTTCTTTGTTTGTTTTTTCTTTTACAGGTAGAAACTATAGGTGATGCATATATGGTGGTGGGAGGTGTTCCCGTTCCTGTGGAAACTCACGTGGAGAGAGTTGCAAATTTTGCCCTTGGCATGAGAATTGCAGCCAGAGAAGTTATCAATCCCATAACTGGAGATCCTATCCAGGTGACTGAATTTTTGGGGTAGGGAGTTCCAGAGGATGGGAGGGGCTCTGGAGAAGTTCTGGAGGTGAGCATGGGAGGAGGTGACAAGGGAACTAGGGAGCAAGAGGTCTTGGGAAGAACGAAGAGAACGATTTGGTTGGAATTTTGAGACAAGTTTAGAGATGTAGCTGGGGGGAGAGTTGTGGATGGCTTTGAAAGTTGTTGTTAGTATCTGGAATGCAAAGGCGGCTCTAGGCTTTTTGAGGCCTTAGGCAAAACTTAGACATGAGGCCCCACTCACGCCCATAATGGGAAAAATAGTTCAAGTGATCTGTCTGTCAGCTACACAGCAGGCGTTCCCTTAACAATGGATGAGTCATCAGCTGACAGCTGAACGTAAAGAAAAAATATTGCCAGCAATAAAAAAATATGAAAAAAACGGTGTGGGGTCCCGCCAATTCATATCAGACCCTTTCGGTTCAGTATGGATTTAAAGGGGCAATCCACTCCAAAATAAAAAAGAATGGCATGGGTTCCCCCCCAAAATCCATACCAGACCCTAATTTGGGGATGCACCGTGGCAGGCCAGGAAACCCTGCTGACAGCTAATGACTTATCCATTGTTAAGGACACGGCGGACAGCTTCCTGGCCCTCTCCTTAACAACCAGCTATTGTTAAGAATGCCAGCGGCCCCGCTCCTGAGGGAGACAATGCTCTTAGCACTGCCTGAGCACAGCAGCGTTAAGGTCCCCTGTCCCTCAAATCTGGGGTAATGTGTTCAGAAAATTAGGCAGCTGCGAGGCCCCTGTTAGTGCGAGGCCTTAGGTGACCGCCTAATGTGCCTAATTAAAGAGAAGACTCTGCTGGAATGTATTCAATTGGGTGAGCAGAAGCCAGTGGAGGGATTGCCAGAGAGGGGTAGCAGACACTAAACGGTTGGTAAGGTGGAGGAGTCTGGCAGCAGCATTCATGACGGACTGAAGGAAGCATGCCAAAGTAAAGTACGCCAATAAGGGAGTTGCAGTAGCTGAGGCGAGAGGGGGCGTATTTTGGAGATGTTGCAGAGGTTGAGGTGGCAAGCTTTGGACAGTAATAGGATGTGGGGCCAAAAAGATGGTTTAGAGGCCAGGATTACACCTAGCACCCCAGCATGGGGGGACGGGTTGATAGTTGATCCGTTGATTTTGATGGAGAAATCAGGAGAAGGGGAACGTGGGGGAGGAAATATTATGAGCTCAGTTTTGGACAGGCTGAGTTTGAGGAAGTGGTGTGACATCCAAACTGATACGTGGGTTAGTAAATTTTTGATGCGTGAGGAGACTGATGGAGTTAGCTGAGGGGTAGGGGAGGATCACTAGGTGAAAACAGAGGACCAAAACCTGAAAAAAATAAAACTAACGCAGCCACCACTATCTACTAATCTAATGATTGGTAAGCTGCAATATTTTACATATTTGGTTTTGAGTTCAATACCGCTTTAATTCTTAAAAAGAAAATCCACTTTTCTGTTACACTTATTTTATCAGATATTTAATTAGATATCAGATATACATTCAGATTATGACCCATTAACAAATAGTTTTCATCTACATTGATATAGTGACATTTACAAACATGTTCTGCCTGTGAGCCCATCGAAATCGTCAACATGCTCAATGCAATGTACTCAGGGTTTCACTGTGTCAAATGTCCAAGATGTATACAAGGTAAAGCTTTCTAAATTAAATTATTAAATTTAAAAAAAGAAAAAGAAAAGAAAGAACCTACCCTTCTATGTAAGGCACTCTTTAGTGTCTGTACTTACCTTCCCTGTTCCTGGCCAGTGACCCACATCCCAGGTACAGTCCTTGCAAAGACCCTATGTCAATACAGACTACATCCTATGATAGGTATTTGCATTCTGTAAGACCAGCCACTTCAATCCTTAAGGAGATTGAAAACTCTTCTTAAAAAAAAAACGGGAAAAAAAACCCTGCAAGACAAAGGCATAATAAGCTAGTATGCATCGCATGCTAGCTCATTATGAAATACTTACCTTAGAATGAAGCTCTCTCAGCGACGCCCGCACACCGCGAGGCAGCTGACAATTTCCCCAGAGTTTTTTCTGGGTTCGTAGGCTCCGGCGCTGTGATTGGCCAGAGCCGCGATGACATTTACGGCACAGGGCTCGGAAGGTACAGCACCCGTGGCCGTTCCTTCAGAGCGCATGCGCCAGTGATGTCACTGGCTGCATGTAATGTAAATATCTCCTAAACGGTACATGTTTAGGTGATATTTACACTACCTATAGGTAAGCCTTATTATAGGCTTACCCAGGGCTTTTGTTCTCAAACAATAGGTGCTGAAACTTAAAGCGGAGGTTCACCCACATTTTAAAGTTTGCTGTCAACAGTCCCTCTTAGCATGAATATAAACAAAAGACTAACCTTTTTTTTTTTCTGTGCAGTTCTTTATTCTTCTTTCTTCATTCCTACTTCCGGGATTTCCTCCCGCGGGAGTAGGCGTGTCCTTTGCTGTGCCATGTCCTGCAATGTCTCCTGGGAGCAAACTGTCCTGCTTCCCAGGAGTAATATAGTAACGCCTTCCTTGCAAACATCACGATAATTTAATCGTCACGTGACTCGTGTACCCGGTCACGTGACGAGGGCGGATCTAATTCCGCCATTTTAAATAAGGGCACGCAGGTGTATTTTGCCCGTTGTGATGGCAAACAGGAAGTGTTGACGGCGCTGCTCACCGTCAACACTGCGCATGCGCGAGATACAGCGATGAATGCCGGGAGACAAGCATTCATCGCTACCCGGAAGAATATGCTTGTGGGCTTCAAGATGCCCACAAGCAAAATGGGAAATACAGGAAACGTTTTATAAAGTGTTATTTATTCGTGAAACAGACGGGGGATGTTTAACAGCGCGGGAGAAGTGAGTAATTCAAATGCATACATTGTAGCATAGAATGCATAAAAAAAAAAAAATGTATGGACCGCGGAACCTCCGCTTTAACCACGGCCCCACAAAACCCCTCCCCCTACACACACCCTCCAAATCACATCAAATAGTGGGTGTAGTCAGTCAAATTTCACAAAAACAGTAGGAGGGTCTTAAAGGGGCATTAAAGGGGTTGTAAAGGTTCGTTTTTTTTTTTCTAAATAGGTTCCTTTAAACTAGTGCATTGTTGGTTCACTTACCTTTTCCTTTGATTTACCTTCTAAATGTTTTTTTTCTTTGTCTGAATTTCTCACTTCCTGTTTCTCCTCACTAAACTTCACACCATCATCCGAGTGGTGTGGAGTCATCCAGAACAGCTTACTGAACAGCTTACTGAGGAGGAACAGGAAGTGAGAAATTCAGACAAAGAAAACAAAGAAAAAAAACATTTAGAAGGTAAATCAAAGGAAAAGGTAAGTGAACCAACAATGCACTAGCTTAAAGGAACCTATTTAGAAAATAAAAAACGAACCTTTACAACCCCTTTAAAATAGGATTGCATTACATACAGAGTGCAGAGCTGTCACTTGTAAACACAGAAACCAGACTCCTGTGTTTACAAGTGATTGTGGTGAGCAGGCACCAAAGGGTCTGAGCCAGAGGTGGTGGAACTGAGTTCCACCAAGTTCCCCCTGAAAAAAAGCCCCGAGGTAAATGTCTGCAGAGGAAGTTTACTTCCCCTTTAAAGGCTAAGTTCACTTTTCTGACTATGTTTTTCATGTTTATATCATATGTTATATTTGATCAGATATACTGTAGATGTACATTCAGATTGCGAGGATTAATAATTCAGAAGACATTTTTCAAAGACCATTAAAAACAAGTAGATTTCATCCTGTCTATCCAAATGACATAAAAACAAATTTGGCAGCTATGTACAATGCTGGTAATTTACACTTACATCATAACCAATGATCACTTACTTTTTTCATTTCAGATCAGAGTTGGGATTCACACAGGGCCTGTATTAGCAGGAGTTGTCGGTGATAAAATGCCCAGATACTGCCTATTTGGAGACACTGTGAATACAGCTTCAAGGATGGAGAGTCATGGGGTTCCAGATAAAATCCACCTTAGTCCAACAACTTTCCAGTAAGAACGCATAAATAAATGACAATAATAAAAAAATAAAGAACAGGAATATGATAGGTTATATATAATATATTTTTTGCTGCATATAAGTCAATTTGAAAAGAAACACTATAGCTAAAATCCCAGACCAAAGTTAGCAGTTTCAGTATGCATTGGTGTGAGGGGGTTAGCTCGGCAGCGGGTGTGTGTGACCCCCGGGATGGGCTCCCCACACAAAACAGGCCCAGCAAACGGAGGTTGTGGTTTTCAAAATCAAAAAGGTGCGGTTTATTTTCTATTTACAGTGACAAAACACAGCAAAGCAAAAGAAACATAACCAAAATAAATCCTGGTCAAGTTGACCTCTGACTAAACATACAGGTTTCCTAACTAACAACTGGGATCAGCCTAGTGCTGTCCTAGTCCCTAAGTCCCTGGTTTTAAATGTCCAAGCAAATAGCCACACAGGCTTTGTCTCACCGCACAGGGGTTCACTCTCCCTAGACAGTCCACACAGGTCTGGTTCCAGGCATGAGCTAACATCTAATGAAGCTGGGAGTTCTTATAGAGGCCTAAATGAGCTGACAAGCTTCAGCTGGTCTCATCAACTCCCTGTCTGCACGACGCCCAGCCCTCTCCCTAGAGGTATGAGTCATCCATGAGCCCACTAGCCTTATACAACTCTCCACCTAGTTGTATAAGTCGGCGTAAAGCCTGAATCTGGGCGAAATATATCTACCCCCCTGGATGCAACCAGGTGACTTTACCTTCCTGCTGTCACATACCCCCCCCTCTTGTTTTAACCTTGGGGTTGGAACACCAGCAATCAGGCATTCATGTACTCGAGACAAAGCATCCACATTCCCCATTTGAACGCCAGGGCGATGCTTTACTGTGAAGTTGAATTCCTGGAGGGCCAGGAACCACCTATTCACTCTTCTATTTGTTTCCTTGTTTTGAGCCATCCACTTTAACGGAGCGTGATCCGTAACCATGTCAAAGTGCCTACCTAGCAGGTAGTACCGAAGGGAATCTAGAGCCCACTTCACCGCTAAACACTCCTTTTCAACGGTGGCGTAATTTACCTCATGGGACTTCAACTTCCTGCTGAGGTAAATGACTGGGTGCTCTTCCCCGTTCCAGACCTGGGACAATACTGCTCCTAACCCCACATCTGACGCATCACTTTGTACGACAAAGTCTTTAGAGAAGTCGGGTGAGTACAACACTGGCTGGCTACATAAGGCTTGTTTCAAGAATTGGAATGCTGCCTCAGCCTCGGGGGTCCATTTAATCATGACCGACCCTTTCCCCTTCGTCAGGTTGGTTAGGGGCACAGCCTTAGAAGCAAAGTGGGGAATGAATCGCCGATAATACCCAGCGATTCCCAGAAAGGCTCGTACCTGCTTCTTGCTGTTGGGACGTGGCCAACTCTGGATGGCCTCGACTTTGTTGAGTTGGGGTTTTATTACTCCCCTCCCAATGGTGTACCCAAGATATTTGGCCTCCTCCTGCCCAATGGTACACTTCTTGGGGTTAGCCGTAAACCCTGCTTCCCGAACAGAGTCCAGGACTGCTTGCACTTTTGGCAGATGTGAGGCCCAATCTGTGCTATGGACAATTACGTCATCCAGGTAAGCCGCAGCATACTTCCGATGGGGCCTCAGCATCTGGTCCATTTTCCGCTGGAATGTGGCCGGCGCATTCTGTAACCCGAACGGCATTCTTTTATATTGGAACGCCCCGTCTGGGGTTACAAATGCGGTTTTCTCTTTGGCCGACTTGGCCAGGGGGATTTGCCAATACCCTTTTGTGAGGTCAAGAGTCGTCATGTATCGGGCTGTTCCCAGCCGGTCGATCAACTCATCTATACGTGGCATGGGGTAGGTGTCAAATTTTGTAACTTTGTTCAACTGACGAAAATCGTTACAAAATCGCCAGCTCCCATCCGGTTTAGGCACCAACACGATGGGACTAGACCAATCACTTTGGGACTCCTCTATCACCCCTAAGTTCAGCATTTTCTGTACTTCCTCCCGTATTGCCTCCCGTCGAGCCTCTGGGATCCGATAGGGTTTTAACTTCACCCTTTCACCGGGCGGGGTAATGATGTCATGCTCTACCCCAGATGTTTGTCCCGGCAGCTCAGAGAATACCTCCTTGTTGCGAAGCACAAACTCCTTAACCTCCTGTTGTTGGGGTTGTGACAAGGTGGCTGCTATTCCAACCTCAGGAATCACGCAACCAGTTTGAGCTGGTGACCAAGTGTCTGCGACTAGGGACTCTCTATCCCTCCAGGCTTTCAACAGATTAACGTGATAGATCTGTTCGGGCTTTCGCCTTCCTGGTTGTCTGACCTTGTAATTCACTTCGCTCACTTTTTCCATTATCTCGTAGGGGCCTTGCCATTTGGCAAGGAATTTACTTTCAACCGTAGGGACAAGTACCAATATCCTATCCCCCGGGGAAAAGGTACGGGTCTTGGCTCCACGGTTGTACACTCTCTGCTGTGCCAACTGCGCTTGGGCCAAATGTTCCTTCACGATGGGCATTACCTGTGCAATTCGATCTTGCATCAGGGCGACATGCTCAATCACACTCCTGTGGGGAGAACTCTCACTTTCCCAAGTTTCCTTGGCAATATCCAACAGCCCTCTTGGGTGTCTCCCATACAGTAACTCAAAGGGGGAGAATCCCGTAGAGGATTGGGGCACCTCCCTAATAGCAAACATCAAATAAGGAAGTAAACAGTCCCAATCCTTTCCATCTCTATCCACCACTTTCTTCAACATTTGTTTTAGGGTTTTGTTGAATCTTTCAACCAGCCCATCGGTTTGGGGGTGATACACAGACGTACGCAATTGCGTCACTTTGAACAATTTACACAGCTCTTTCATAACCCGGGACATAAAGGGTGTACCTTGGTCCGTAAGCAGTTCTTTACAAATACCCACCCGGCTAAAAACAAGAGATAGCTCTTTGGCTATGGTTTTGGCCGAGGTATTTCGGAGAGGGATCGCTTCTGGATAACGGGTGGCATAGTCCATTATAACTAATATGTACTGGTGCCCCCTAGCGGACTTGATTATAGGACCTACCAAATCCATGGCGATCCTCTCAAACGGGACCTCAATGATGGGTAGAGGGACCAGCGGGCTACGGAAATGTGGCATCGGGGCCAACCTCTGACACACAGGGCAGGAGGAACAATAATTTTCTACGTCCTTCATCACCCCCGGCCAATAGAATCTCTGTAATACCCTCTCTCGGGTTTTCTCTGTCCCCAGATGACCTCCAAGAATGTGCCCATGGGCCAACTCCAACACCAACTTCCTGTAAGGTTTGGGCACCACAAGCTGCTCAACGGTTTCTTCTGCCCTTTTTGCCACCCGATACAGTAGGTCCTTCTCTACGCTGAAGTATGGGTAAGTGCAGGTATTATCTGGGTTCACTAACTCGCCATCTATTTTCACTACGTTTTCCCGTGCCTTTATTAGGGCGGGGTCTTTCAACTGTTCTGTGGCAAAGTTTTCCCTGTGAACCTCAAGATCAGAAAACTCCACAGACGGTAGGTTTTCGTCTGAGGAGGTGGGCTCCTCTCCAGTTTCTTGAGTCTCCCCTGCCAATACTGATAAGGGAAATTCCGGAGAGTCCTCACCACTCTCAGGGGAGTTCTGGCTATCACATTCCTGGTACATAGGGGCACCAGTGAGGGGCTCAGGATCATCCCACAGTTCCCAGAACTTCGGAAAATCCCTTCCCACAATGGCGTCATGCGGTAACTGAGATACTAAGCCCACTGGATGAGAGAGGGTACCTTTGGGGGTCTCGAAACACACTGTAGTCACTGGATACTCTCGGGTGTCCCCATGCACACAAATAACAGCTACCTTGCTATTCCCAGAGACCTCTGTTTTAACTAACTCAGCCTTTATCAGGGTCACAAGGCTACCTGAATCCAGCAATACCACAACATTTCTACCATTAACACACATTTTGCATAAATGTTTCTCAGTTCCTCGAATGGCAGTGCATGCGACTGTCGCACACAGCGACTGACGTCTGCCCGTCAGAAAGTCACACTGCATGGGTTCCTCCACAACCGGGCAATTGGCTGCAATATGTCCCGCTTGCCGGCAGCGGTAGCAAACGATCCTTCTTGCCGCCTCTTGAGCCGCTGATTTCCCAGGCTGTTCTCGCCAAACTTGGGGTAGAGCTCCCACCCTCTCACTCTCTCCACCCTCACCCCTTGGAATCCTCTTATCCGCCCCTGGGGATGGTCTGGTCTTAGGGTGGAAAGTCCGAGTGTCTCTGGAAGAGGCCGTCAGGTTCTCTGTAGCCAAGTATTTCTCCACACGATCCACAAGACCATCGGCCGTCTCTGGGTCTCCATGGCTTACCCACTTTTGGATGGCAGTAGGAAGAGCTCTCAAAAACCGATCCATTACAACACGTTCCACAATCTTTGGTGCGGACAAAGTCTCTGGCTGTAGCCACTTTCTGCTCAGGTGAATGAGATCATACATTTGAGACCTGGGGGGTTTTCCAAGCTGGAAAGTCCAGTTATGCACACGCTGAGCCCGGACAGCCTGGGTGACACCCAGCCTTGCCAAAATTTCAGCTTTTAGCATCACATAGTCTTTTGCTTGGTTAGGCTCTAGGTCATAGTAAGCTTTCTGCGATTCACCAGTTAACAGAGGAGCCACCAGTCCAGCCCACTGCTCCTCAGGCCACTTTTCTCTTTCAGCGGTCCTTTCAAATGTGGTCAAAAATACCTCTGGATCATCCTCTCCAGTCATTTTTGTCAATAAACGACTCACCCCAAAGGACGCGGTATTAGTGGGACGGCTTTCCTCACTGGTCTGCGGACGTTGCTGCATTACTGCTTCCATTTGTTGTAGTCTCTGCTCTTGCTTCTGTAACAGGTCTATGAAGCGGGCCTCAGATTGCTGCTGGGCTTGTTGCTGAGCTTCCAGACTCTGTTGGTGAGCTTGCTGCTGGGCTGCAAGGCTCTGTTGATGAGCTTGCTGCTGGGCTGCAAGGCTCCTTTGCAAACCTGCATTTGTCTGCTGTTGATTGGCATTTGCTAGAGCCAGCTGTTTCAGTATCTCCTCCATGCTGGCTTAAAAAAAAACTGCCACTGGTTCTCCACCAACTGTGAGGGGGTTAGCTCGGCAGCGGGTGTGTGTGACCCCCGGGATGGGCTCCCCACACAAAACAGGCCCAGCAAACGGAGGTTGTGGTTTTCAAAATCAAAAAGGTGCGGTTTATTTTCTATTTACAGTGACAAAACACAGCAAAGCAAAAGAAACATAACCAAAATAAATCCTGGTCAAGTTGACCTCTGACTAAACATACAGGTTTCCTAACTAACAACTGGGATCAGCCTAGTGCTGTCCTAGTCCCTAAGTCCCTGGTTTTAAATGTCCAAGCAAATAGCCACACAGGCTTTGTCTCACCGCACAGGGGTTCACTCTCCCTAGACAGTCCACACAGGTCTGGTTCCAGGCATGAGCTAACATCTAATGAAGCTGGGAGTTCTTATAGAGGCCTAAATGAGCTGACAAGCTTCAGCTGGTCTCATCAACTCCCTGTCTGCACGACGCCCAGCCCTCTCCCTAGAGGTATGAGTCATCCATGAGCCCACTAGCCTTATACAACTCTCCACCTAGTTGTATAAGTCGGCGTAAAGCCTGAATCTGGGCGAAATATATCTACCCCCCTGGATGCAACCAGGTGACTTTACCTTCCTGCTGTCACAATTGGTTAACTTGACAATAACCCTATGACTAACTTTCCTACTTGAACAACTTTTACCTTTGCTTTTAAAGCATATCTAAATCCTAATTTTACATTTGACGTATTCAATGCAACACAATTTTAAAGTGACGCATTTTAGAACTACCTGAAGTTGGTGCATGAGTCACTGTCATAACGAAAAGTTTTGCAAATGCTTCATGAATTTGGCGGAAAACAACAATAGGGATTAATTCCAGAAACGTGGCGCTTTAGATTTATTGAATTCCCCCAATCCCTGGAATTCATCAAGCCTGGCACAGACGGATTTTTCGAAAGTGTCTCTCCTATGTTCTAAAAGTGGTGTGGCATGCACCGAATTCATCTAAATGTCTAAAACTTGTACATGAATTTTGCTTATGCTGCGCCACTTTTAGAATGCACACTAGATACTAGTTCCCTCAAGGGGCTTGCACTAAGCTCTGAACTGTTACTATCACTGCAGGATTTCTATCTGCTGTTCACTATTAGAGACTTGTTCCCCCTTCTTCTTACCTTCCACGGCTATCCGAGTCTGAGAACATACAAGCTGCATGGGCCCTCCCTGCTGACAGAGCCTCCCTCAGTCGAGCCCAATAGCCCGGGCCAGTGTTCCCCGGTGGTCGGGCGGTGTAATAGCATGGCAGGCTCAGGCAGCACACAACACAGCTTGTGTGTCAGTGCCGATGGCGGCGCAAACAGCGCCACTAGTTAGAGCAGTGCATACATAGCTTTTTCTTCTGAATGGGCATTTGTACCGCCCCCTGCTGGAGCAGACCCAGCCTCCGGAGGGGCCCGGGCCCCTTGGAACACCAGGGCCCCTTACATGTGTACTGGCTGTACCCCACTGATGGCGGCCCTGTCTATCTGTGCCAGCTTATCTTTGTATGCCAAAAGAGAGCTGGTCTTAATTAGCTTCACTTTTGGAAGATACAAACTGCCAGTATTTTATCTTGGATTTAATACATTGAATGTAACACAATTGATTTTGGCGCATTTGATGCGACAAAATGTAAAATGGCGCATTTAGGAATTTGGGGCACAAGTCGCTGTCAGAGCCAAAAGTGTTGCATACACTTCATGAATTTGGCCCAATACCTTAATAAGAGGGATTAACACTAGAAAAAGTGGCGCGGCAGCTTTACTGAATTCCTCCCAACATCTTTAAATCTATCACTCTATAGCAGACTGCTGAATGATTTTGGAGTTGAAGTCAGTGCTGTGGGACTGGATGCTGAAGATCAGTATTTAAAACATCCTAGATTGAGGATTACACTCTAAGGGAACATTACTTACAGAGACTGTTATTTTCTAAAAACATTTGTAACCGTAGTACCCCAAAAGATAAGTACTATAATACTCACCTCTACTGTGATCTGTGTCTCCTATTTTCTGTTTGTTCCAGTGCTGCAGCCGTTGTCATCCTCTTCGGAACTTTGGGAGTCCCGCGCCACACGCTGTAGATCCTTCTGCTGACCCTTATGTCATTACGAGATTCAGCAATTACCTAAGGGTCAGAGGATAGAAAACCACAATACACATTGGGAAACGAAGGCATCCAACACTCCTGGAAGTGCGAAATCCCAAAGTCATTGATGGATGATGCAGCACTGGAACAGGGCAGAGGTAGGAGACAGGGGCCACTGGAGAGGAAAAATATACAGCAAGTCCCCTACTTATGAACGAGTTCTGTTCTGGGAGCTCTTTCGTAAATCCAATTTGTTTGTAGGCCCAGCAAAGATCAGCGCTTGCAGACAAAGGCTGCGAGCACTGATCAGTGTGTTCTGAATGGGGGAGCCCCCCTGTCTGAACACAAGGGCGCAGCATGGGACACTGCTTGTGCTGGTAGGGCAATCTGTCAGATTTTTTCCGTTCAGCCCACTGGATTGAACAAAAAAAATGTGTGTACCCAGTTTTACAGGACTGGACATGCAAACACATGTTCACACCTTTGACAGCTTGCAAGTTGGGGACTGTGACAGGGGTCACTTTGGGCACAGGGTGAGCCAGGAAATAATGGACATTAAGAATGTCTTGGATTGCTTTAAATTGGGATAGTAATATTAATCCACAAAATGTACTGGTTGTTTGATTCTGAACTCAACAAGTTAATTAAGAGATGCTGATGTGTCACCTGTCTGCTTGTGTAATGTTAATGAATCTCAACTATGCTACAGATCCTTTCATTGTGAATAGTGATAATTAACTCTGTACTTGTGTGTATTGTAAAGCAGACAGACAGTCTGGTGAATATAAAGGTCATGCATAGTCATTTAAGATGTAAAGGGATTAGCTAAGAGATGTCAGAATATGTGTAATGTAACCATTGTGTGATGTTGTGGGTGGAGTTGGACCATTGTTCATTTAGATTAATGCAGTATTATTTTGGTGTATAAAAAGAGCCTGCTCTTTAATGAGAGCCTGCTCTCATTAAAGATTGTCAGACCTGCTGGAAACTTCATACAGAGTTTTTGTCTCGTATGTTTGGAAGGATTAATCCTATGGGAAGCAGTCGCCTGACTGTGGAGGATCGGCAGTGGATGTGTGTCCAGAGAGGGAATATCCTAAACGGCGTTAACCCCTTTCATACTTGGGGTGCCGTTACAGGGACATAGGCCCCTTTCACACGGACGCCCTTGTCTGCTTGCTTAGCGGTGGATCGGTTCGCTGATCCCTGCTGACCAGGCTGATGATGGGTCATGTCCGCTTCGCTGTGCAGAGCAGACACGGACACAATCCTATCCAATCCACCAGACAGATGGAAAATAGAACCACCATCCATCTGGATTTTGCGGGCAGGGTCGGATTGGATGGCAGCGGTTGACTGGAGAGTCCGAACAGGTCCGGATGAAAAACTGACAGGCGGATCTGATCGGAAAGCCCGCGTGAAAGGACCCTTACTGTATTACCTCTTCACCTGCAGGGTGCTGCAGGTACAATTTTTTTAGCCTCTTAAAAAACTTTGAATTAAATCATTATACAGGGCCTTGAATCACAAGGACTTCAACATTGTGGAGAGAGGAATGATTGATGTAAAAGGGAAAGGGAAAATGAACACATATTTCCTAATTAAGAACTTATTTCTATCTGAAGAGGAAATTATGGGAATGCCAAAATGTGAAGACCCTCAGGCAGAATGTAATCTGACTAATGGTAAGTGATGGCTTTTGTATTCCACATTCTGTAAACCTTTTGGCTAAAGCCCATGCAAGCCAATCAATACGTTTTGTTTTACTTTTCCACTTATTGTGGAGACTTTCCTTCACAGTTGACTCTGGAACAGGAAGGGTCAGAAAATTTTGTCAACAGGGAAAAACAATAAATATCAGGGATAGCGATAAAAGCATTTTTAGAGTGGGGAAGGGTTAAATCTTCTGATGGGATTTTATTGCTGTCCATTTTTTCCCCTTACTTCCTGTCCTGGTCACAAGTAGTTCTTGGGACATGATGTGAAGGGCAGGCAGTAGGGTTGCCACCTTTTCTTCAAGTCAAACCCGAACACTTTAGTGGCGCACAGCAATTTATTTTTATAGTATAAACTATACATATATTTTGCAATTAAATAATATTTCTAATCATATGAAGTTAATCACAAGAGTCTCTCTTTTACATATGAATCCGCAGAGTTCCCTTACACTGTAAAGCGGGACTCTGATGTAAGGGAGAACTCTGGGGACTCTAACATAAGGGATGCTCTAAGAACCCTAATTTAAGGGGGAACACTGAGTACTCTGATCCACAGAGAGGACTCTGATGTAAGGGGGAACACTGAGAACTCTGATGTACGGAGAGGACTCTGCTGTAAGGGGGAACACTGAGAACTCTGATAAAAGAGGGAACACTGTGGCCTCTGGTGTAAAGGGGAACTCTGATGTAATGGGTGCTCTGAGATTCCTGATTTACCTTAGTGTACTCTCTCAGAGGCAGGAGAGAGAAGGGGGAGACTTCAGTCACAGACAGGGATGGATGGTGAGCTCACTCACCCCTTGGCAGTCAGCACCTCTCATCCAGATGTGTATCTGAGGCTGCTGGACTTCAAATTTCCAGCCCCCACTTCCCTTTTCTGAGGCACAGTGCCTGGGATTGGAGTGTGGGCAGACACAGAGGGGTAGGGGCGGGAGGAAGAGGAGCAGATCAAGCCCTCTCTTCTCTCCCATCTGTATATGGGGGGATTGTTAGTGCTGGCTTTGTAACACACACTCTAAGCTTAGACAACTGGAAGCAGCAACTCTGCTGGGGGGCCATAGTCCAGTCTGAATAATGTGTCCGGGTTTCAGGAGCCTTACGGTCGTTTTTGCGGCACTATTTGGGCGCTAGCGGGGCATTTTTAACCCCCGCTAATGTCCGAAAAAGGGTTAAAACCGCCCGCAAAGCACCGCTGCAGCGGTTCGGCAGCGCTGCCCATTGATTTCAATGGGCAGGGGCGCTGTAGGAGCGATACTCTTAATTTTGGGATATGCGATTTCCTTGTCTTCTAAGAAGGCTTTACTATGCTACACATTGAATGGGGAGCATTTGTGAGGTCAGTTACTGATGTTGGCCAAGAAGGCCTGACTTATAATTGACAGTCCAATTCATCCCAAAGGTGTTCAGTGGGGTTGGGGTAGGGGGTCTCTGCGGGGCTCCTAAATGACTCCAAACCAAACTCTTTACTACACGGACCTGGCTTTGTGCACAGAGGCCAGTCATTCTAGTACAAAAAAGGGCCGTCCCCCCAAACTGGAGGGGCACAACTGTCTAACAACTTTGTACTGAATGCTGTAGCATCAATAGTACCTTTCACTAGGAAGACATAAATTCAATAATTTGGAGGGGGTGTTCACATAATCCTGCACATAAAATATACTGATAAAATGAAATGATATTTTTATGTGATATTAGGTTTTCACTTGGGAGGAGGAAATCAAGGATTATTTTTGTGTATTTACAAGAGAAATCTGAGGATGTGTTGCAAGAATACCAACATCTAAGATGATGTACTAGAATGAAGTTGCTGGCTTCAGTCCCTAATGCCGCGTACACGCGATCTGAAAATACGACAAGAAAACCGTGGATTTTTTTTGGAATCTTGGCTCAAACTTGTCTTGCATACTCACGGTCACACCAAATATTGAACGTCAAGAACGCGTGACGTACAACACTACAACGAGCCGAGAAAAATTAAGTTCAATGATTCCGAGCATGCGTCAAATTGATTCAGAGCATGCGTGTTTTTTTGCGCGTTGGAATTGCATACAGACGATCGGAATTTCCGAGCAGAACTTTTCTTGTCGGAAAATTTGAGAACCAGTTCTCAAATTTTTGTTGGCGGAATTTCTGACAGAAAAATTCAGATGGAGCCTACACACGGTCGAAATTTCCGACCAAAAGCTCACATCGGACTTTTCTTGTCCAATCGTGTGTACGCGGCATAAGAGTTTAGACAGGGAGATTTTGAGCTTACAAGGTTGCTCATCTCTATTGTTTCTGCAGTGGAGAGCTTCATTTTTTACATTTCTTTTCATGTGTTTTTGCTCACTTTTTGTTGCTGAAATGCTGTTTCCAGACATTTGCCCTTTTTTCCATGGTCTGGTAAATTTCTACCATGACAAAAAGATTTTGACAAGCCCATGGATCACGTACTGTTGCTGTACGTGAAATAAAGTATAACATATGTTCTTTTTGCAGTTTTGGATGAACTAGAAACTATAGAGAATTATGTAATAAATGGAACAGAAGATGAAGTTGCATTGGACCAGAAGACCAGCGATACAAACAATCAGCCCCCAACCACCACTACTTCAAGAACATGTCGTATTCTGTAGACAATTCACATTTTTACCAGCATTTGTTTGATAATATTCAGTATATTCATGAAACACTTCTCTCATCTTCTCAATAAGTGCAATATATTTTTTGACTGAACATTATTTTAGAAAAACTAGTACAAAAATAATCACTGTGTATCTCTACTGGAAGAAAAAAATTCACTATTTTCCATCTAGTAAACATTTTCCTACATTGTATTTCCTTGAATTTTATACTCTAAACCAGTGGTTTCCAAACTGAAGCCTGCAGGCCAAATGTGGCCCTTTGCTTAGCTTTATTAAGGCCTCGGGGCACTATTCCTCCTACTGATGCCAACAAGGGGGCAACATTCCTTCTACTGACACCAACAGTGGGGAACCATTCCTTACCTGACACCAAAAATGGGGCATTTTTCCTTCCACTGACACCGATAATGGGGGACACTCTCAGACACAAGCAATGGGGCATATTTCCTCTCACTTAGATAAACAATTAGGCACAATTTCTCCTATTAATACCAATGATGTGTCACTAACCCTCTTTCTACTGGCTACATTGATTATGTTGTTTTTTTTTTTTACTTCCACTGACGCTGGGGCATTTTTTTTTTTTTTTTTTTACCAAACAGGATTTATAAGGCAAGTGCAGAATCACAGAGGTAATAAAAGCAGTACTATCCAAGCAGTATGAAAAGAACAAACTATAGCAAACTGACATGGTACAGTGCAACATATACACAATACAGCAACATAGAATCACGTCTAACAGAACAAACATTGCAGATGAGGGGGCATTTTCTACTTCCACTGGCAACTCTGGCACCCCTAAAGTCTGCCCAGCCCATTGTTTAAGTTTGGAGACCCCTGCTCTAACAGATAGGCTTCGGAGACATCTGCCCCTCTAGATTAGGGGTCTCCAAACTTTTCACTTAAGGGGCCACATTGTAAATTGAACACTAATTTGTGGGCCGAAAAAAAATCTGTTATTTAGAAATTAATAATTTATCACCCCCTTCAGAGCCCCCATGCAAATTCATGTCTCCATCACAGCCCCCTCACACACATTTATGTCCCCTCAGAACCCTCCATGCAAATTTATGTCCTTATCACAGCCCCCCATTGTACATTTGTGTCCCCCTCAGAGCCCCCCCAGGAAAATTTATGTCCCCATCACAGCCCCCTCACACACATGTCCCCTCAAAGCCCCCATGTACTTTTGTTCCCCTCAGAGGCCCCCCTCACACACATTTATGTTCCCCTCACAGCCCCCCCCAGGCACATTTATTTAATCATCACAGCCCCTATGTACATTTGTGTCCCCCTCAGAGCCCCCCCAGGCACATTTATGTCCCCATCACAGCCCCCCCCAGGCACATTTATTTAATCATCACAGCCCCCATGTACTTTTATATCCCCTCAGAGCCCCCCAATGTACTTTTATATCCCCTCAGAGCCCACCGTGTACTTTTATATCCCCTCAGAGCCCACCATGTACTTTTATATCCCCTCAGAGCCCCCCATGTACTTTTATATCCCCTCAGAGCCCACCATGTACTTTTATATCCCCCTCAGAGCCCACCATGTACTTTTATATCCCCTCAGAGCCCCCCATGTACTTTTATGTCCCCATTACAGCCCCCCCAGGCACATTTATGTAATCATCACAGCTCCTATGTACATTTGTGTCCCCCTCAGAGCCCCCATGTAATTTTTTGTCCCCCCTCAGAGCCCCCTTACACACATTTATGTCCCTTTCAGAGCCCCCCATGCACATTTATGTCCCCTGACAGCCCCCTACCCCTTATTTATATCCCCCTCAGAACCCCCCTAGCACATTTGCCTCCCCGTCAGAAATCCCTATGTATCAACAGCTTCAGTGCAGATCTGCTGCACCTCCCTGCTGTTACATGTGAACCTTGTGTAAAAGACGCTGTAACAGGAGGACTCTAATGAAGTACTTCATTGGTTGCTAGGTGGTCCTAGCAACCAATAGCACAGTACGGCGCCGGGAGGGGCGGGCTGTGTCAGGTTGCAGGACTTGCTCTGTACAGTGCGGGGGGAGTGGGGTATGCAGCGAAAGTCCTGCAACCCGACAAAGTTTAACCACTTCCATACAGGGCACTTATACAGCTTCCTGCCCAGACCAATTTTCAGCTTTCGGCGCTGTTGCACTTTGAATGACAATTGCACGGTTGTGCTACACTGTACCCAAACTAAATTTTTATCATTTTGTTCCCACACATAGAGCTTTCTTTTGGTGGTATTTGATAACCTCTGCGATTTTTATTTTCTGCTAAAATTTTTAAAAAAGACCGAAAATTTTGAAAAAATATTTTTTTTTTTGTTTCAGTTACAAAACTTTGTAAATTAGTACGTTTTCTCCTTCACTGATGGGGCTGCACTGACGGGCACCAATGAGGCGGCACTGATGGGCACCAATGAGGCAGCGCGGATGGGCACCGATAGGCAGCACGGATGGGCACCGATAGGCAGCGCGGATGGGCACCGATAGGCAGCGCGGATGGGCACCGGTAGGCGGCGCGGATGGGCACCGGTAGGCGGCACGAATGGGCACAGATAGGCGGCACGGATGGGCACAGATAAGCGGCACGGATGGGCACCGATAGGCGGCACAGATGGGCACCGATAGGTGGCACGGATGGGCACTGATAGGAGGCACGGCTGGGCATTGATGCGCACTGATAGGTGGCATGGATGGGCACTGATAGGTGGCACGGTAATGTGTTAATGGATGCCAATCAGTGCCAAACAATAATGCCTGCCAATCAGTGATGCCCATTGTGGGCACTGATTGGCATCCATTAGGGGCACTAATTGGCATCCATTAGGGGCACTGATTTCAATCCCTGGTGGTCTAGGGAGGCATACCTTGTAATGGACATCCCTGGTGGTCCAGTGGCATCCCTGGTGGTCCAGTGTGGGCATCCTCGGGGGGGCTGTGCTGATAATTGATCAGCACAAACCCCCCCTGTCAGAGGAGCAGCCGATCGGCTCTCCTCTACTCGTGTCTGACAGACGCGAGTGAGGAAAAGCCGATTACCGGCTTTTCCTGTTTACATGTGATCAGCCGTGATTGGACACGGCTGATCACGTGGTAAAGAGACTCCGTCGGAGACTCTTTACCTAGATCGGAGTTGCGGGGTGTCAGACTGACACCCTGCAACAACGATCGCCGCGATGCGCGCCCCGGGGGCGCGCAGCGGCTTAAAATCCTGAGGACGTCATATGACGTCCAGTCAGGATTTTAAAACCACTTTGCCGCCGTCAATCCGCTATAGGGCGGGCGGCAAGTGGTTAAAGAGACTTAAAGAGATCGATCCCTGCAGTGAGTGTGAGGACTCAAGCTGCGGGCCGAAAAAGATGTCCCAGTGGGCCGGATGTGGCCTGCGGGCCGTAGTTTGGAGACCCCTGCTCTAGATAGTAATAAGCTGCCCAGTGACATTATATATTATCTGATTATTGTGATTTGCAGATCTGAACCTGTGTAGGCATTTAAAAAATATAAGACCAGATGATCAGCCAGAATTTCTAAATAATTAGCAGTTTTTCTGGCTTTAGTTTCTTATGCATTTTCTGCAGATGTTAGCACTATATGTACTGTCCAATCATATGACAACTTCTAGTTTCAAACTACAATAAAGTGATTCACTGTGTATTTTCAGTCATTTCTTTTTTGTTTGTCACTTTTTTTTTTGCTCGAGACTGAATGGGGAAGGGTCAGACTCTATTAGGGTCTGGTTGTCTATGTCCCCCATGAGGAGTTTTACTCAACTAAAAGGTTTCTGTTTTTATGCTAACAGACCAGTTAGCCTAAAATCAACATCCTAACATAAATTGTATGCAAGCTATTGGAGGGGATGATAAGGGACTATATACAAGATTTTAGAAATGAGAACGGTATCATTAGCAGTAATCAGCATGGATTCATGAAGAATTGTTCTTGCCAAACCAATCTATTAACCTTCTATGAGGAGGTGAGTTGCCATCTAGATAAAGGAAGGCCCGTGGACGTGGTGTATCTGGACGTTGCAAAAACATTTGAAACAGTTCCCCATAAACGTTTACTGTACAAAATAAGGTCCGTTGGCATGGACCATAGGGTGAGTACATGGATTCAAAACTGACTACAGGGGCGAGTAAACAGCTCAATCTCTGTATTTGCGGATGACGCTAAGCTAAGCAGGGCAATAACTTCTCCACAGGATGTGGAAACTTTGCAAGAAGATCTGAACAAATTAATGGGGTGGGCAACTACATGGCAAAGGAGGTTTAATGTGTAAAAATTCAAAATAATGCATTTGGGTGTCAAAAATATGAATGCAATCTACTCACTAGGGGGAGAACCTCTGGGGGAATCTAGAATAGAAAAGGACCTGGGAGTCCTAGTAGATGACAGGCTCAGCAATGGCATGCAATACCAAGCTGCTGCAAGCAAACAGAATATTGGCATGCATTAAAAAGGGGATTAATTCCAGAGATGAAACAATAATTCTCCCGCCCTACAAGACTCTGGTCCGGCCGCACCAGGAGTATGCTGTCCAGTTCTGGGCACCAGACCTCTGGAAGGATGTGCTGGACTGGAGAGAGTCCAGAGAAGGGCAACAAAACTAATAAAGGGACTGGAGGATATTAGTTATGAAGAAAGGTTACGAGCACTGAACTTGTTCTCTCTGGAGAAGAGACGCTTGAGAGGGAACATGATTTCAATGTACAAATACCATACTGGTGACCCCACAATAGGGATAAAGCTTTTCCGCGAAAGGGAATTTAATAAGACACGCGGCCATTCACTAAAACTAGAAGAAAAGCGGTTTAACCTTAAAAACACGATCTGGCCGAGAATAAGTCCTATGCCTGGGGGGACGGGTCCATGGTTCTGAAGGCCAAAGACTCCAGGATCAATCGCAAACTGTCGATCACCGGGTTTGTGCAGGCCTTCGGCATGTTTAGGGAAGTGTTGTGCTCGGCCAGCCTCAGCAGGAGGGAAGAGATGGATTTGTACCTCCATGGCATGGTTGACTTAGGGTACAAATACAGAGGCTCTGCGTTTTATGACTACAACCGCTCGTTCCCAGCCAGAGCCACAGCCAAACTTGCCCAGTTCAAAACCAGCACGAATTGGAGCATCGTAGACACCCAGCTGTTCTGCCGCCACTTTGCGGGTCTGCATTCTCTGCTTTGTGCCGTTTGCCAGTCCTCCACGCACACAGCAAACTGGTGCTCTAATATGGATGCCAGACGTTCCTTGGCTATCCCCTCTACCTCTAGTGCCGCTCAAGGCATGCCTGCCCCATGCAACATCCTCAGGTGGACAAGTTAAGACGGCCTGTCCAGTTACTAGGCAAGACACCTATCTGCAACAATTTCAATGGCACCTGCAACTTCAACCAATACCGACTGCTCCACATTTGTGTCAACTGTCATAGAGCTCATCCAAAGAGCACATGCACCCTCAAATATCCCAACTCATCCTGACTAAGCCAGGTGAACGTACGATGGCTGGAGTTCTATCTTTCTTCTCACCCGTCACCCGCATACACACTATTCCTGGTGCGCGGATTTGTCTCTGGATTCCACACGTGCCTCATCACTCTACCCCACACCACCCATGAGCTCAGCCTCCACTGACACGCAGGCTATTGACAATCTGTTGCAGACTGAGCTGGACCAGGGATTCAATATCGGCCCCTTCACTGAGTCACCATTTGAGACATGGAGGGTTAGCCCTATTGGGCTTGTCAAGGGCAAATTCTCAAATGAAATTACGGTTGGTGTACGACTTGTCTGTGCCCCATTTGTCCCACATCCCTAGTCTTAACTCACTGATTCCTTCTGAAGAGTTCTCGTTCAAATATGCGGAAATCCTCCTGGTCCCCGGGTTCAGCCAGACGTCGTCATTGTTCGAGCTTTACCCTATCATCACGCAAGCTCAGGTCTGGGGACACACCTGGGTGGGGCAGACCGTGGTCTTCTCCACAGACAACTTAGCCACGGCTGAGATTGTCAACAAAGGCAGGTCCAAGTCCCTGGCCATTATGTCCTTCCTACAGAGGATGGTACAGATATCCATTCACTACAATTTCAATGTGCACTGTACTTACATACCTGACAAGTGCAATCTCGCAGCAGATGCACTGTCCTGCCTCAATTTTTCTTTGTATTCAGTTGGAGGGCCCCGACCATAAATTAGAAGGCCGGTGTGACAGGAGTGACTTTGGGTCGGGGGTTTGTGCGGCTCAGCTTGCCCTGGAGAGTTCTGGAGGCTCCTTGTCCAGCTTCCCCGATGCCTCTTATGTGTAAATCACCCTGTGTCTCTAATAGGGGCACAGGGTGAATGAGAACCCCCCACTATGATCTGTGCTAGTCAGATTCAATGCTGTATATATGTATATATAATGTGTGCTGTGCCATGCTGTTGAACTATTTGCTGTGATGGTTTGGGGTGTGACTATTTTATTGTCTATTGTGGCTGCCTCAACTATTATGGGATGTGCAAGTGTGTTTGCTGTGAGGAAAAAGCGAGGGGGGATTGCTCCAACCCCCCTGCTGATAAGACTGTGTACTGAGAAGTTTGAACACACCTGACCTGTGTGGCCATTGTCATTGGACAGTTTGACCCGCCCTGTTTTCCAAGGGTGGGAGGGAAGTGTTTTGAAGGGAGATATCTTTGTGTCCATGTGTGATAAAAAAGTCAGTTTGTTTTACTCTACACTGAGGTGTTGTGTCTGTGGACTGAGGGGCTAAAGAAGCTTGGAGGGTGCTGGTTCTGGACAGAGGAAGCATTGACGGCGGACCTAGATCTGTTTGAGGACAGAGGGTTCATCATAACTGGTTGGCAGCAGCGGGATCGTGCTTCCTGACTGTGAAGACCTCCACCTGGATCCAAGATCGGATAGTAGCCTTCAGCCACCCCAGCGGAGATATGGATCTGGCATCAGAGTTCCCGGGGCTGCTGCAGATCGTACTTTCAGCATACACCAGGTCTGTGTCTGTGGATGAACACCTGGAGGTCAGGCAGCAGATCTGGGTAAGGCATTGGATTAGATGCCTCCAAGTTGCTGGTATGCAACAAGGCAAGTGCTTTCCAACCCCAGAGCAGCAGGCCAGTGAACAAAGGGAGTTACATATGCAATTCCTGGGAGAGCGGCCCCAGGAGCAATGGGTGACTGAGTTGGACAGGCTGGTCCAGCAGGAGATATAGCTGGACAATCGGTATCGGGCTCTGCAATGGCACGCAGAGGAGGAATATTTAGGAGAGACAACAGAATGCTCTCTGGAGGGATATGACTTTGGTGGCCCTGGATTATTGTGGGAGAGCCTTACAGATTGTTTAGTGTTTGGCAATGAAGGGAAACCTACCCTTGAGGACCTGCGAGAACACAGCGAGGCTATGCTCGGTTTTGCAGGGGTCTCAGAGCTTAAACCTGATCTAGACTATTTGCTAAGGAAGGAACAGCATCTTGAAAGGGCATACAGGAAACTGCTAGAATGCATTCAGCAGCATGCCAGAGAATCGGCAGTGGAAACTCCGGAGATTGCGGTCTCTAAAGCTGAAGTGCTGACAACCGTGCAGAGCTCTGCTAACCTCTGCCCAACAGCAGCTTCAGCCTCCCTGAGAGAAGAGGTAGTCGGCCTTTCTCCCACAATACTGACAGAGACAATGGTATTTTCTGCCAGAAGCATCTGTGGAGTTACAAGAGATTCCTCCAGCTGAAGCGCTGGCAACCGAACAGAGGGTCCAAGACCTCTGTCCCACACTTTTAGCAATTCCAGAGACTGGGGATGTAATAGACGTTTCTGTAGAGGAGGAACCACCTAGAAAACCCCCAGCAGAAGTGCTGGCAGCAGGACAGAGTACTGCAGACACCTGCTCCACACCTGTGGCTGTTTCGGAGGCCCGAGGTGAGGAGGTGGTGTTTATTTTTCCCCAGTGGAATGCAGAGATGCAGGGAGAGGAAGCTGCCATTCCCCCTCCACAACAAGGATTTTTGAACCTGAGAGACAATAACAGAGACAGGGAGTTTCAGCAGCAGACGGCGCCCCAAAATTATGACACCAACCCAGCTGAAGTGCTGGCAACTGGACAGAGGGTCCAAGACCTCTGCCCTACACCTGAAGAAATTCTGAAGGCCCAGGGTGAGGAGGTGGCAGTCTGTCCCGAGCTGAAGATCAGGATTAAAGGAGAGAATGCAGTCGTCACCTCACAACTGCAGCTGGATCTGGTGTCGGTGGTTGGACCTGTGGTCTCACGAACAGAAAACCAGCAGAAGTGCTGGCAACAGGGCAGAGTGCTACCAACCTCTGCCCAGCACCGGCAACAACTGTAGAGTTCCAGGGAGCTGGGGCAGTCGGCCTCTCTCCCCAACAGGTAGCTGGAGCAGATGATGGAGGGAAGCTCCTATGCCCAGTTGAACTGCTGGCAACAGGACAGAGCATGGCTGGCCTCTGCCCTTCACTAAGAAACAATGGATTTCCTGTAAAGGTGGATGGGACTTCAGTCCCCACTTGTATACCCCAGGGATTCTGGGCAGTCAGCCCAGATCCCCAACAGCATGACGGAGTGAGCCCAGTCACCCTGTCTTCTCTCCAGCGGCTGAAAGGACTCCAGGTAGAAGGGCCAGTCCAGGCCTCTCACCAGCGGCGGGCATGTTCTCTGATAGAGGCAGAGGTTGGCTGGGTGAGTAATGCTATGTTTGGGACAATTTATTTGGGGTACTGTGTGGATACCGGCATTGGGGGACTGGAACTACTGACTACCTTTGGAGTCAACCCGTCTGGGGTCTCCTCCTGCGTTAGTCTCCTGCCCAAAGGGGAGATGTGTGACAGGAGTGACTTTGAGTCGGGGGTTTGTGCGGCACAGCTTGCCCTGGAGAGTTCTGGAGGCTCCTTGTCCAGCTTCCCCGACGCCTCTTATGTGTAAATCACCCTGTGTCTCTAATAGGGGCACAGGGTGAATGAGAACCCCCACTATAATCTGTGCTAGTCAGATTCAATGCTGTATATATGTATATATAATGTGTGCTGTGCCATGCTGTTGGACTATTTGCTATGATGGTTTGGGGTGTAACTATTCTATTGTCTATTGTGGCTGCCTCAACTATTATGGGATGTGCAAGTGTGTTTGCTGTGAGGAAAAAGCGAGGGGGATTCCTCCAACCCCCCTGCTGATAAGACTGTGTACTGAGAGGTTTGAACACACCTGACCTGTGTGGCCATTGTCATTGGACAGTTTGACCCGCCCTGTTTTCCAAGGGTGGGAGGGAAGTGTTTTGAAGGGAGATATCTTTGTGTCCATGTGTGATAAAAAAAGTCAGTTTGTTTTACCCTACACTGAGGTGTTGTGTCTGTGGACTGAGGGGCTAAAGAAGCTTGGAGGGTGCTGGTTCTGGACAGAGGAAGCATTGGCGGCGGACCTAGATCTGTTTGAGGACAGAGGGTTCGCCACAGCCGGTATTGTGGCCTGATTTTATGGTAGGAGTCCAGGGGAGGGGGGGTATTTAAGCAGCCCATTAACCTGTGTTCCTTGTCGGTTCAAGTGCACGATACCCTCCCTCCCATCCCCTTTACAGGGCACTTCCTTCTCATCCCTCTTCTACAATCAACAATTACTTATCTTGGGTATGCCCCCTTTTTGGCATATCAACCAGCTGACCAGGGCACACCTCAGGTCTATGTTATGTTGTGAGTCTTGTGACGTCTTTATGTGTTTTCACATCTATCTTGGTTGGAGGGCTCTGTCGCAAGTGGTCAAAGAAAAGTTTTTGATCACTTTTATTGCTGTCAAAGGGAATGTAAACATCCCTTGTGACAGCAATAGCAGTGACAGATACTCTTTATGGAGAGATCGGGGGTCCATTAGACGTCCCCATCTCTGCTTTGGGCTCCAATACAGCCGATCAGACACAGATCGGTCTGATCGGCTGCTTCACTGGCCGCAATCCGGCCAGTAAACAAAGAGCCGGAAACAGAAGTGACAAAATAGTCCTTGTTTACAAGTTCTGATGGAACACAGTGGGAGGAACAGCTTCAGTTCCTCTCACTGTGAGTCTGGAGCTGGATGCCACTGGCCGCATCGATACTGGGCTTCTCGATCACCTATAAAAGCATTCCAGCGGCTACTTAGCTTACTAAGACTACTTTTACATGAAAGAGAATTGCTGGGGCTAAATAATGACACCGGGGTCATGGTTGTAGCCTCAACCATGATCCCGGTTCTACCGCGCCGTGTATATATACTGTGGCTGGTAGGGAAGCAGTTAAATAAACTCCATTATTTTTGCTTTTACACGATTGGATGACAGAAGTCAGCAGAGTTGAAAGTGTTTGTTACCCCAACACTTCATGTCCCTGATATGTGGCTGCTGTACCATGTACTTGTATAAGAAAGTATCCTCTTCTCTTTGTATTGCTTATTTTGTGTGAAATCCCTGGTGTTCCTGACAGTGTCTCTGCTTTCATAATAATAAAAAAAACTGACCACACTATGCAGGAGAGCACACCATGGTCAGTTCTATAGCCCTGCTGGGAACTCAAGTATGTTCTCCTCCAATGATCAGACTTGTCCTGACATGCCCCCGTTGCAGAGCCATTTACTAGGAAGCTCAGTGTCCTGCTGCTTCTCCTCCCCCCAGTTCTTATGCAGCTGAGAACAGAGGGAATGTGATCACTTAGAAAAAAAAAAAGGTATTTCTAAATCTATTCACACATGTTTTGCCTTTCTTTTCCATATTAAATTGAATAGGCTGTTTTACAAGATGATTCTTTACAATCACTTTGACCTCATTCACTCTAGGGAAAGTTCCCTTGCAAAGTGAACAGTTTATTTGCCTTTAGTAAATCAACACCAATATCTCACCCATCTAATATCAAGTCCCAATCCCAATTAGGTGGGGAAGTTGGGTGGATATCATTCACATCGCTATAGCCATCAGAAAATCTGAAGATATTTAGTTTGTATCTGTGAAACTATAGATTCAGTAAAGGTGTGCTTTCTGTGCATAAGCTACATGCCTATATTGGTGTATTATCTGTTTATGCATGAACAAATAATAGGATTTTTTACTCACCGTAAAATCCTTTTCTCTGAGTCCATGGACCGACACAGCTTCTCTATTGACATAGTGGGTATTATCCGTTAATTAGGAGTGACTAGGCAGAAAACTTGTAAAAAGTGTTGCATCACACCTTCTACAGTACCGCCCAGGGGACGGACCCTATGGGTATATCCCCTCAGTCTGCATCTCGCAGATCAGTTAGTCAAAAAGCAGTACAAACCTAAAAGGAGGGGTGGGTGCTGTGTCGGTCCATGGACTCAGAGAAAAGGATTTTACGGTGAGTAAAAAATCCTATTTACTCTTTCGTCCATGGACTGACACAGCTTCTCTATTGACATAGTGGGACGTCCCAAAGCAGTGTCAGAGAAAAAAATGAGGGGTAGTAACAGCATAAAAATAAACTTATCCCCAAACACAAAACAGCACCCCTCCAACGGAGGAGTTGCAACTCTAAACGGCCGCCTGCAAAACTCCGAAGATGCACCTACATCAACTTTGTAGAATTTTGTGAAAGTGTGAGCGGACGACCAAGTCGCCGGTTTACATAATTGGGAAACAGACGCTTGATGTCAGAAAGCCCAAGAGGCACCTATTGCCCTGGTCGAATTCGCTGTGACAGGAAAGGGGGGCGCTTGACCCTTTAAGGCGTAAGCCTGGATTACTATCTGTCGGATCCACCTAGAGATGGTGGCCGACGAGACTGCTTGGCCCTTCTTGGGACCAGCCACTGAAACAAACAGTGAGTCTGACTTCCGGAACAGGGAAGTAGCAGATAGGTATACTCTCAAAGCTCGGACAACGTCCAAGGAATGCAACGCCGACTCCTTAGGATTCGACGGATGAGGACACAAGGATGGAAGTACAATGTCTTCGTTGAGATTAAAAGCCGAAACGACTTTCGGAAGAAAGGAAGGCTGCGGCCGCAGCACCACCTTATCCTTGTGGAAAATCAAATAGGGAGCCTTGCAAGACAAGGCTGCCAGCTCAGAGACTCGTCTAACTGACGTAACAGCCACCAAAAAGACCACTTTCTGAGAAAGTGTCAACAGAGGAATATCTCTAATATTCTCAAACGGTGCCTTCTGAAGCACCAAGAGGACCAGGTTCAAGTCCCACGGAGGTAGCGGGGGGACGGACCGGAGGAGCCACATGTCGAACCCCCTGCACAAATGTACTCACGAGAGTGATCCGCCAGGGGTCGCTGAAAAAAGACAGCCAGGGCAGATATCTGTCATGTACCTGGGTGTATTTGAACCGGGATCTTCCTAGTCCCACAGCTGCAGCCTTATCTGTTGTGCTACGGAGGAGATCTGGAGTTTTGGAAATGTCCTCTCAGTATTAAGCATTACCTTGGACTCACTAGCCCCACCTGCTGCCAGCTGTGAACAATTTTCAATCAAAGTAGCCCATAAAAAGAAAGTGATGCTATCTCTCAGCGCCCGTTTGTGTGGAATAGCTCCCTGGGTGTTGTGACTGCTTTTTGATCTTGATTTTTGTGTTGAACTTCTGCCTGAATTCCTGACTACTCTCTAGCCTGCTGATTTTGTACTTCACCGCCAGCTCGTGTATGACCTTTTCCTGCCTGACCACTCTCTGGATTTCAATCATGTACCATTTTGCCTGATCTGTTGCCAACCTAATCTGCCTGACTACGTTTTCGCCTGAATCCTCAGCACACAAGTTCCACTTTGGACACTACCTATCACAGGTACCTTACAATATCTGTCCCTTAATCATACTTAAGGCAAGCCTTTGGTCCACCCCATGCTGTAAAAACAGCAGGATTCTGGAAACCAAATAAGTACGCGGATGCCATTTCATTTCCTCACACATGGAGATGTAGGCCTTCCAAGTGCTGTGATAACTTCTGCACTTCTCATAGTAGAGATTACTGAATCTGATAGGCCCCGGTCTCTCAGTACCTGGTTCTCAACAGCCATGCCGTTAAAGCCAGTGACCATAAAGCAGGATGGAGTATGGGACCTTGCGATAGCAGGTCTTTCCGTAGTGGTAGGCGCCAGGGGACGTCTGCTACCAGACATACTAGATCGGCGTACCAAGGACGCTGAGGCCAATCTGGAGCGATTAGGATCATTGGAATTCCCTCTGCCTCCACTCTGCGGAGCAGAAGAGGAAGAATCCTTAAGGGAGGGAAGGCATAGATTAGCCGATACTGACCCCACGATGCCACCAACACGTCCGTTGCATCTGCCCATGGGTCCCTTGACCGGGCCACAAACCTCAATACCTTCCGATTGAGTCGGGAAGCCAGAAGATCTACGTCTGGCGTGCCCCATCTTTGGCGGAGGAGCTGGAACACCTCCGGTTGTAAGGACCATTCTTCCTGGTCCAGCATTTGGCGACTCAGGTAGTCCGCCTGCCAGTTTTCCACACCCGGAATGTACACGGCCGATAGTGCCGGTACGCTCCTCTCTGCCCACTTCAGGATGCAAGCGACCTCCGATGCTGCAGCTGAGCTTCTTGTTCCTCCTTGAAGATTGACATATGCCACTGCTGTGGCGTTGTCTGACTGGATCCTGACTGGACGCCCCTGCAGCCTCTGAGACCACTTGAAGAGGCACAGCCTGATCGCCCGGATTTCCAGGACATTGATCTGCAGGCGGGATTCCTCTGGGGTCCAGCGACCTTGCGCCGACTGAACACCCCAGACTCCCCCCCCCCCAACCTGTAAGGCTGGCGTCCATCATGATCACTATCCAGTAAACCGGAAGAAATGACTTCCCGGCCAACAGAGCCGGTGCTGTCAGCCACCATACCAGGGATCTCCTGACTAGGTGGCTTACTCAGATTTGATAATCCAGAGATGATGGACATCTGTTCCATCTGGACAGAACTTCCTTCTGTAACACTCGAGTGTGGTATTGAGCATATGGGACCGCCTCGAAGGAGGCTACCATGAGGCCTAACACTCGCACGCAAAAATGGAGTGACGACCATTTCCTGGAAGTCAGCTGCCGTACTGCAGCCTGGAGGGTCTGCAACTTCTCCACAGGGAGGAATACCTTTGCCTCTGAGAAATCAAGAATCAACCCCAGGTACACTAGGCGTTGAGTGGGCATTAATACTGACTTTTGCGTGTTTAGTATCCAACCACAGTCTCGAAGAGTCTGACAGGTAATGGACACGCTTACCTTTAATTCTGAGCTTGAAGGGGCCTTCAGAAGAAGGTCGTCCAAGTAGCCCATGATAGCGATACCCCGCTGTCTTAGAAGTGCCAGAATCGGAGCGAGCACCTTGGTGAACGTCCTGGGTGCTGAGGCAAGGCCAAATGGGAGGGCCACAAACTGATAGTGGTTCTTCCCGATTGCAAATTGCAGAAACCTCTGGAGTATATGGGGACATGCAGGTATGCGTCCTTGATGTCCAAGGAGGCCAGAAAGTCCCCCGGATGGAGAGCCGTGATTACAGATCGAACCGACTCCATCCAAAATCTTTGTACTTTCACAAAGCCATTGAGGGCCCTGAGATCCAAGATTGGACGAACCCCATCCTTCTTCGGCACAATGAACAGATTTGAGTAAAAACCCTGACCCTGTTCCAGAACTGGAATAACTACCCCGCGTTCCAGCAGACCCTGGACCGCCCCATACAGGGCCTCCCGACGGGTCAGTAGTAGCTGGAGATTGGAGGTGACGAATCTGTCCAGTGGAAAAGAGAGAAATTCTATCTTGTAGCCTGAGGAGATTACTTCGCAAACCCACCTGTCAGAGACTAGAGCTGTCCACTGAGTCGTGAATTTGCGAAGATGTCCCCAGACCCGAGAGCTGGGTGGGGGGCGGACCTTCATGCGGACGCAGATTTGTCCGCAGGCTTGTTGGGTTTGCGGGACCAAGGACGCTTTTGTCCTTGGGCAGGCGTCTTGTCGGCCTGGGGTCTTTTCCCTGTCTCCCTAGGGGGACGAAAAAACGCTTGCGTGCAGTAAAGGAGGGCCCTTGGCGTGGCCCCTTACCCTTGCTAGTTTGAGGAAGCAAAATGCTTTTACCTCCTGTGGCATCCTTGACGATGTCATCCAGAGAAGCCCCAAAAAGTCTGTCGCCCTTAAAAGGCAGATCCAACAGGGCCTTCTTGGAAGTCTGGTCCGCAGACCAGCCCTTTAGCCAGATCAGGCGGCGTATTGCTACTGCATAAACCGAAGCTTTTGACAGCAGGGGAATAGTATCCATGTCTGGCTCGCAGACAAACTTAAGGCCCTGGACCAACTGGTCGGCCAAAGTTATCTCATCAGGAGGAGCATCTCGCTCCTTTAACCCCTGGAGTAGCAATTTTGCCCATTCAGTAAGTGTCTGAGACACTAGGGCCCCCGCCAATGCCGGGCATACTGCTGACCCTACCACTGAGTATAGGTAGCGAGAAAGTGCTTCAGCCTTCTTATCCACAGGGTTCTTGAAAACAGGAACCCCTTCTACTGGAATTTTGGTAGCTCTATTAAGTCTGGACACCGGAGGGTCCACTATAGGGGGAGAGGTCCATTTCTTCAGAAAACTCTCCTCAAAGGGGTACCGTACCGCAAACCTCTTTGGGGCTGTAAAGACCCTCCTCAGTGGGTTCTCCCATTCCTTGTATAAGAGTTTATCAAAATAAGACACACAAGGGAACACCTTAGCAGTGCGGGCAGGTTTACGAAACCCAAAGGGGACCGGAGTCTCTGCTGCTTCTGCAGTATTTTCCAACTTTAGCGTATCCCGCACTGCAGTAATAAGGTCAGATACCAAAGCCGTCTCGCATACTGACCTGGACTTCGAGTCATCCTCACTGTCCGAATGGTCACGGTCTGCAGTCTCTGATGCGTCAGAATCTGGGCCATGAGTCGTAGCTGGACCTGGTTCTGTCTCAGAAATATCCCCAGAAGATTGCAGGGGACGGGGGCGTTTACTACCCCATGTATTCCCGTGTGCTGCTTCCACCCTGGCAGCAAACGCCTCTAGGATTGCCGACATAGCGTCCATAGACACCTCAGGGGCACCAGCTGCTAAATCTGGTGTTTCAGGGGAGAAGACATCTGGCTCAGATGCCATGCTGACCACCTGCTGACACCCACAGGGCACCAGGCAAGATATCAATAGGCCACCGTCCTGTGCTGCAGAGATGCTGGGTCACCCAGAGAACTCACCACCCTTGGATCGGTACCGCTATGTTGCCGTGTGCTGCGCCTGTGATGCGGTCCCACTGCTGCTGTGTCAGTCTGCTTTATTATCAGCGCTTCCTGTGTGAATTTTTAGCGCCAGTGTAATGCACCCTAGAGGCCGTAGACTCTTGCAAAATGGCCGCCAAATGTCTGTATGGAAGATAATGTGGGCTGTAAGAAAATGGCCGCCGAGCCGAAGATAGAGGCCAAAGCAGCCGTAGACCACAAAAAGATGGCAGCCGAACGGCAATATATACATACAGCGTGGATCATTACAAACATGGCCGCCGATCAGTCGATAGAGGCCAGTGGGTGTGGAACTACAAGAAAATGGCACCAAAACCACAGGAAGATGGCAGCCGGGCAGTCACTAGAGGCCGAAACCAGCATGGACCACCGCAAAATGGCTGCCGACAGCATGGAGGAGGAAGCACATACAGGTAAGCAGAAATGAAATTTCTTTTAAATGTTAGTTACAGCCAGCCCCGCTCCAGTGGAACCCCTTAGGTGACCCCCGGCAACCTTTAGCTAGAAGCCCAGGGAGGAGGGTAAGGCAGGGAGAGAGGGAAGAAAGGGGCCACAACCACTTACTTGGTCTCTTCAGGAATGTCCAGCCAAATCACCCAGCCGAGGCAGGGGAGTTTACTTTCCTATCCTGCATGTATCATGCTGGAAGATATTCCAAACAGATCATCGTCCGCGCACGGAAAGTGACTGTTGGCCAGGCATGCTGTGATTGGACCCAAGGGGACGATCATATGTATGCTCTGGAGCGCAACGCTCACCGGACAGGCTGCTGCGACTCAGCCGTAAGGTCAGCCGAAGCTGAGCGGTCTGATGCAGGCCCTGGAGCGTAGGCTCACCGGCCACCCGAGGAGCGACGGGCATGTCATGGAAAACCCAGCGTGTAGCTAGCGTCGGCACACGCTCGATGGCCGAAACTGGGGAGACTACAAGGATCGAGGATCCAGCCTGTCACCCAGTCGGCAATTGATCGAAGATCGCAGGAAACAAAAAAAATGTAGCAAAAAAATATATTTTTCCCCCGGACCAATGGGCCCGAAGGGAGCCATGTCCTACTCCTTGCTAGACAGAAAAAAACTGATCTGCGAGATGCAGACTGAGGGGATATACCCAGAGGGTCTGCCCCCTGGGTGGTACTGTAGAAGGTGTGATGCAACACTTTTTACAAGTTTTCTGCCTAGTCACTCCTAATTAACGGATAATACCCACTATGTCAATAGAGAAGCTGTGTCGGTCCATGGACGAAAGAGTAAAGTGGTTTGTGAGAATCTTGCGAGCTACCTAGTGCAAATTTATATATATATATATATTTTTTTTTTATTAAAAAAGATGATCAACAAATAAAAGTAAAAGTGACAGCTGCTAGCACTAATCGAGTCTCATATTCCGTGTAAAGCAAATTAAATTAATGTGCTGCGCTCTCTCACCCAAATTCAAAATGAATGAAGGAAATTTTATCTATAAATTATACTGTGATATATGTCACACACCGCTGCAAATATATATAAATGATTATACTATGCAAATAAATCAAATATATATAGTGCCACACAGTAGGATATAATAAATAGATCATTCATAAAATTATAGTGCCACAAACGTGAATCATAAAGTGCTGTAGTGCATAAAACAGTGATATTCTAATTCAAGATGGAAAATCCATCCAATGCAGTGGATATAAAGTTCTTTTGATATATATTTAGTGACTTAAAAAAAATGTGACAAAACAGCTTTCTGCAGTGTTCACACTCAGGTGCTCACCTCTGAGCATGCAACCTCACAGCCAAGTTTGGTCAAACACGCTTATGAATTACTCTAGGGATTCTAGGCAGGCTGTCTGTTTCAAAGCTGCTTACTGGTGCTGTCTCCTCACATGGAAAATTATAAAAAGAAACTCCATTGCATAATATCATTTAAAACGATTTATTGTGTAGACAAATAAAACCCCAATGCTGGGTACTCACATGGGTTAGGTGGGTTAAGTGCACCGCTCTGCATACTGCCTAAAAACGCTGGGATCGTACGTTCGTCCTCTGTATGGTCGCTCAGCTGCCTTTCACACCGTTCTGTCCTGTCCCCTCCCCTACATGTGACAATACAAGGGATTTCGTATCTTTCTCAGGGGGATCCCCCATTACCCGGCGTTTTTAGGCAGTATACAGAGCAGTGCACTTAACGCACCTAACCCATGTGAGTACCCAGCATTGGGGTTTTATTTGACTGCACAATAAACCGTTTTAAACAATATTAAGCACCTGAGTGTGAACACCGCAGCAAGCGGTTTGTCATATTTTTTTGAAGTCACTAAATATATATCAAAAGAACTTTATATTAACTGCATTGGACGGATTTTCCATCTTGAATAAGAATATCACTGTTTTATGCACTACAACACTTTATTATTCACGTTTGTGGCACTATAATTTTATGAATGATCTATTCATTATATCCTACTGTGTGGCACTATATTTATATATTGGATTTACTTGCATAGTATAATTTATATTAATATATACTTACAGCAGTGTGTGACATATATCACAGTATAATTTATAGATAAAATATATTTCATTCATTTGAATTTGGGAAGATTTTGGGTGCGATAGCAGGCTGGGTGTGTTGAGTATTCTTTGCCCAGAAGCAGCCCACTGGGAGTGGTCCCCCTGCTGTGCATTCTGGGAGAGGGTACTTAAAGGGACAGTCACAGTTTTCTGGGTCTCTCTGACCTGATGACGCTCCTGGCCTAATTTGTGCCGTAGCAGTTCTTCTGCCTAGGGGCCTGCTGGCCCGAGGCTCCGTTACTGATAGTAGGCCCAGGAGTTTCTGGGACCTACGGGTCCAGGGGTGGTCCCGTGCTGTCTTGCCTGCAGGAGGAAGCCGAACAATTGGAGGACGCATCCCAGCCTATCTACCTCAGTGTTGCCAGCTTGGCTGAAAAACTGGTACTGTGTGACTGTACTTAGACTTTGCAAAAGTTCTGGATCATACAATCCTGTGGCAGAGGATGGTGCAGAGAGACCATGTGTATTCTTCAAGTCTGTGGCAGAGACTGTGTTGTATTCAAGTCTGTGGCAGAGACTGTGTTGTATTCAAGTCTGTGGCAGAGACTGTGTTGTATTCAAGTCTGTGGCAGAGACTATGACCGAGCACCGCACCGGCTGATAGGTCAGTGAGCGAGGCCTAGCCGGTGGTTGCTAGATCCAGTGTGGAAATTGTTTGTCCTCTGGATAAAAGAAGTACCCGTGATCCGCAAATACAAGGTACCTGAATCTCATCTAACCCTCCAACTGACTTTGTGGAATAAAACCATTGAAAAAGAGACTATGTGTTGGTGCTGACATCTGTGAGAAACTCTTTAATGGGACCCCTATGATGGCCACGGTGGAACAGTAAGGCAAATGCCCAAAATTTAACCAGCAGCTCCTGCGGGGGTAGTGCTACACTTATTAAACTGACCTCATGACAAACATGATTAAAGCGGAGGTTCACCCAAATTACTGACTTAATGCTATACACTTCTGTGCATTGCATAGATGCGCAAATGACAAAAAATTATTTTATAAGTATTGTAATTACCTTATATTTTCTGTTTTATTTATGGTACTTCCTGTCTTACTCCTGCGGGAGTGGGCATGCACATTCCTTTCCCCGACTCCTGGGAGCGAAGTGTCAGCATTCCCAGGAGTCAGTGCGGCTCGCTGCTGCGTGCGAAATCTTGCGAGATCATCTGCTCCCCCTCCCCGTACTGACCTGTGTATTTTTGGTTGCCATCACAACGGGGCGGGAACTTCGACGCCTCCGCCCGTTGTGATGGCAACCAGGAAGTGTTGACGGCGCTGCTCGCCGTCAACACTTATCACGTCAGATAGAGTGGTGAATGCCGGGAGACGCGCATTCACTGCTACCCGGAAGTCTGTGCTTGTGGGCTTCAGAATGCCCACAAGTAAAATGGAAAACAGCAACCTTTTTTATAAACGTTTTTTTTTTTACCAAAACGGACGGGGGATGTAATAAAGCGCAGGACGAGTGAGTACTAAATAGTCATCTGTAATGCAATTTAATGGACTGAAAAAAACAACAACTATGGACCGCAGAACCTCCGCTTTAACTACTGGTAGTGCATATACCCCTCTTCCTAAGCACCTTCACATTTTCAAATAGGAATATATAAAAACCATAAAGCAAAATTGAGATCTGGCAATCTGCCTCCCATACCTTCTTGTTGGCTACCCATCATGGACTGTCAAATACAAAACAGTGAATGGGCCAGCTTTCAACACTATCTAGTCCCATGAAAAATATGAAAAGCACCATGGGGAGTTTTACCACGATCCTAAAAGTTTTTACTCATTCAGAATGACTGAAAACATTCCTCCATCTACGCCATGCCCAACAGCAAGTGTTTTGTGGGTTTTGTATTCAAACACCAACACCTGTGGCTACCTGGATACCCAAAGAGTGACTGCATCTGATAGGATGCAGGCATTATTCGTCTTACATGTCTTCACCGAGCTCAGTATATTTTTAAATCAACATTTGTTGAGCCAGGTAGAAATCTTTGACCACCCACAGTTAAATGTTGGCCGATTCAGCTGAAATCAGACAAATTTGAGCAGTGTATAGCCAGCTCAAGGCTTCCACCAAAAAAAGAAACTGTCCCTTTTTCAGTCAAAGGGTTCTCTCTGCTGCATTAAAGCAGAGGGATGCCTGTAACACACAGAAGACTCTACATTGTGGCCTGCATTTTATTAGTGGGCTTTAAAATGCAGGCTGCAAGAGGATGGATTCAGCTTTTTTCTTCAAGATATTTCAGCCAGGTGGAATACAATTAAATATTTGGACATGCTCTCTAATGAGCTAGCAAGCAATTTATCCCTGAGTGGTCACACCTGTTCCTTCAAGGCAACAGGTGATAATTGCCTATGTGGACACAGGGGACTATGGCAATCCCCATGAGCCTCCAAGTTTCACACCTCACTATCAACAGAGCCGAGTCTAAATAATCCCTAGATGTAAATACTGCTTGGAATAGAAAACATTAACAGTTTTTACGAAAACCAGAGGCAGCACTTCTGGCCTTGGTCACAGTTGATCTGTGGTAACCAGTCATTTAGTTGTGGTGGGATTCTTGTATGGTCTACTGTTTAAATGTCCTTCAAGTGGGTAGTACTTAGATTATGGATTTATATGCCTGACATGGTAATTAGAACAGATAAAGCAGAATCATTGCAGATTTTCGAAAAACATAGTTTTTAGATGTTAATATAGTCTCAGTCTCAATAGGTAAATGTATGCAAACGTTCACATGAGATCTGTGCCATTATAGTCAGTCAATTAAAAGATGAGTATTAAAGCAGTTATAGTAGTTGACTATAATGGCACAGGACTAATGAATTTTAGTTGTATTAAAAGTGTGAATCGTTCCAAAAGCTTTCAGTGAACTATGCTATAAGGAAGAGGGATTTTTACATATATTTCTGCATCCATCATGTCCTCTTTTTGGTATCTTGGGCTGAATCTACGATCACACAGGATCTTTTGCAATTCTACAACCATCATAAACCACCAGCAAAAAGGAATTTCCTTTATTTACAAATGCCTCTACACTACAGCCTCGACTTCAGAATAAACTTACCTCAATACAGCACTAGGAAGACCCTCTTAATTTCTCAACTTTACTTGCACAGCCCCAACAAGCTAGCAAAAAAAAAATATATAATTTATTTATTTTTTTCAAAAACGGTTGGTATTTTTTCATTTATGTAATAGAAACCCCCTGCTGGCTGAATCACCAGTCACCCAAAAAAAAAGAAGGAAGGGAAAAAATGCAGCAAGCACATCTATCAATTGGTAAATTGCAACAGAATATTTTTTGTTTTTCAGGTTAATCCCACTTTATACATAAGTTACTCTTTTGGCCATTGCTGAAGGAGCATGGTTCACCAAAAAATACAGTCAAAATATGTGTTCACTGAAAAGGTATTTACTACAAAAATTCCATTATTACAGCATATACCGGTAAAATACATGCCCTTTCAAAACAAACTGACAGAGAATTCAAAAATACGTTTTTATTTTAATAAAACATCTTTTCTTTCATATACAGTTGCGTCCTTTCCTACATTTCTATTTTGTGCTCTTCCCTTTTGGACTAAAAAAAGAAGATATGTTTTTCATCCCAGTTTTGTCCACTTTAGCCAGAGATTTTTGGGCTGCAGTCATCTTGCTACTGGCCTACAACAAAAACAAAATATTAATTAACTTGGCATACATTTTACATGGCAAGCATGACTAAGATGCAGGTTGCAATCACAATGTGTTTGCCTGCACAGGATTGCATGGTATAAAACAACCATGCGATCTGGTTGCAGCGTGTTCTAAAATTTCTGCATGCATGACTTTGGTGTGGATGCAGTGCCATTTGAGCAATTCAAAATGAATGTGCTCAAATTGCACCACACTAAAATCGCATGTGAACTGTGCAGGAATGCTTTGCATGTTTCATTTGCGATTCACAGTGTGAACCAAAGCTAAAAAAAAAATTTTTCCCCACAAAAAAACAAAAACAAAAAAAAAAACAAAAAAAAAACAAAAAAAAAACAAAAAACAAACAGTGACCTTGCCTGCCTGCTTTCCTGAATATGTAGCGTGACCACCATTTGCCTTCACATCAGCAACAATTCTTCTAGGTACACTTGCACACCGTTTTTAAACCACAAACGGACCGCCTCACGCACATATACTGTGGGCAGGCAGGACGGCCGGTATGTGCCAGATCACGTACCTACTACGGGATCTGACACTTTCCGGTGTTCTCGCATATTTTCCAACAACGGCTGCTGCGCATGCGCGAGCGCGTCCACGAGAACTTCAATCTGAGTCACGTCGTCTTCCTATCATAAATCGCCAACTTCACACTGCGCCTGCACGGCCTTTCATTAACACACTAATTACCGGTGCGGCCTTTCATTAACACGCTAATCCCCTGAATACATTAACACCATTCACTGCTGCACTGTGCCTGTCACCTACGAAATTCAAAACAATACATACAAAAGCACTGCACACTACACTAAGCAATGTGCTTCACCTACGAAACTAAAAACAATGCATACAAAGCACTGCACTGTACACCAAGTAATGCAAAGGGACGCCATCTCCCCCGGGGACAGGGGCACCCCATCTCCCCCGTAGGCCCAGAGACATGTCCAGAGTACATAGAGGATACATGGGTTAGATTAGAAGGGATGCAGGCCTAGAGACATGTCCAGAGAACTTTGTACTCTAGACATGTCTCTGGGCCTACAGGGGGGGAAGGGTCCCAGTCCCCAGGAGAGATAGGGTGCCCCTGTCCCCAGGGGAGACGGCGTCCCTGTAGGGCGCCCCTGTCCCCAGGAGAGATGGGGCGTCCCTGTGCATTACTTTGTGTAAAGTGGTCCCCAGGGGAGTTGGCGTCCCAGTGCATTACTTAGTGTACCGTGCAGTGCTTTGTATGCAGGGTTTTGAATTTCGTAGGTGACAGGCGCAGTGCAGCGGCGAGTGGCGTTAGTGCATTTAATGTATTCAGGGGATTAGCATGTTAATGAATGGGCGTGCAGGTGCAGTTGGAGATTATGATAGAAAGATGACGCGATTCAGATTGACGTTCTCGTGGACGCGCTTGCGCAGGAGCCGATGTTGGAAAATATGACAGAACACCGGGTCTGGAAAGCGAGCGCCGCCGGCGACCCGCTCTTGCTGCGATTGGACACAGTGGGAGCCAATCAGCGGGTCTGCCGGAACCCAATGATCATTGAGGACACAGGCAGAATGGCGGTCTGCCTATGTAAACAAGGCAGACCGTCATTCTGAGAGAGAGGAATGTATTAATCCTGTGTTTCTGCTAAGCATCAACACCGATCTTTACCTTCCTCCAGTCAAAGCACCTCCACCAGTTAGTAAGCACTCCCATGGCATACATTTAACCCTTTGATTGCCCCATGATGCTAACCCTTTTCCTGCCAGTGTCTTTAGTACAGTGACAGTGCATATTTTTTAGCACTGATCACTGTGTTGGTGTCACTGGTCCCCAAAAAGTGTCAAAAGTGTTAGTTAGGTGTCCAATTTGTCCGCTGCAGTATCACAGTCCCGCTATAAGTCACTGATCGCCGCCATTACTAGTAAATAAAATATCCCATAGTTTGTAGCTGCTATAACTTTTGCGCAAACCAATCAATATACACTTATTGGTATTTTTTCTACCAAAAATATGTAGCAGAATAAAGATTGGCTTAAATGAATGAAGAAATTTGATTGTTTTACATTTTTTTTTTATTGGGTATACTTTAAAGCAGAAAGTAAAATTTTTATATATATATATATATATATATATATATATATATATACACACACACACACACACACACACATATATATATATTAGGGCTGTTACTGATTAAAAATGTTGTGTTCGATCGTTTTTTTTTTTTTATTGATTAATCGACTAATTTTGATTAATTATAACGCACATACAGATCCAACTACTTTTAGCTGATCTCCTTGCAGGCTGATTCCCAGTGCAGCTACCAACTACTGGAAAAATGGATAGCAGGATACAAAAAACACACAAAGGCAGCGCTCGATGGGAAAAGCATTAAAACTTTTATATTCTTCAAGTAGGTAAAATAAATATTGCACTGGAGATAAAATCGATGTAGCTACATAAACTGTAAAAATGGTGCGAGGAATACCAAACGGTAGCAAAAGCAGTCATAAAAACATGTAGCCAAGTATGATACTGGTATAAAAATGTGTTCGATACCACTGCTGAATCCAGATGAGGAGGGGTTAACATCAGTCCGTCGGCATGTAGATGTCCCGTGAAGGGAACTATCACAACTCCCAGTGGATGGCTGTAGAACTGTAGAATCCCAGGTTGATAGAGGGAAGTGTAACAGCCCTTGCGTGTGGCAGATAGTAAGGTCCCGCCAGCATGCAGATATGAAGGCACAGCAAAGGAGCCCTTCAGATGGACACGGATCTCCGACGGAACTCCCTGAAGACCCGGAAGCACCGATCAAAATAATTTTGATCGACCAAAAACATGAATCGATTAATCAAGGAATTAATAGTTAATTTCCACAGCCCTAATATCCCTCTCTCCCTCCCCCCCCCCTCTCTCTCTCTCTCTCTCTCTCTCTCTCTCTCCATATATACACACACACACACACACACACACACACACAGCGTTGCATGACCGCGCAATTGTCAGTTGAAGCAGCTCAGTGCCGTATAGGGAAAAAAAGCAGAGTTAGTTTCTTACCGGTAACTCTGTTTCCAGTAGTCTTCCAAGGCAGCCCTTGAGAGATGGAGCTCCTCCTCACAATCAGGAAACACATTGCCTTTAATTTTTCCCTCCCTTTAAGAGGCGGTCCCTCAGGTCCCTGGTCAGTCATCCCCGAGAACCGAAGGCCGGAATCTGAAATGATATAATACACAACACAACCCCACGAGGTTAGACATTTTAGGGTGGGATCGTGCTGCCTTGGAAGACTACTGGAAACAGAGTTACCGGTAAGAAACTAACTCTGCTTTTCCCCCAGTCGTCTTCCAAGTCAGCCCTTGAGAGGATAACCAAGAACTCACCAAATCTAGGGTGGGACAACGGCTTGGAGGACTTTTCTACCAAAAGCCTGATCCTGGCTGGAAATCAGATCCAGTCTGTAATGCTGAACAAAAGGTCGAGAATCTTGACCAGGCTGCAGCCCTGCAGATTTGTTCTGGAGTGGCTCCTGCCCTTTCTGCCCATGAGGCTGCTGAAGCCCTTGTTGAATGAGCTTTAAGTTCTTTAGGTGGTGTAATTTCCATGACACTATAGCACTCTAATATGGCTGTCTTGATCCATCTAGCTAATGTCTTTTTGGACGCTTGCTTACCCTTTAGTTGGCCTGCGTATAAGACAAATAGGGCATCTGATGTTCTAAATTCATTAGTGACTTCTAAATATTGAAGTAGACACCTTCTGACATCAAGAAGACTTAGTTCCTGCTCTTTGCTGTTATTGGGTGAACTGCAAAATGAAGGCAAGACTATATCCTGGGATTTGTGAAAAGTTGACGTCACTTTTGGAGTAAATCCCGGATCTGTTTGAAGGACGATTCGATCGTCGTGAATCTTCAAAAAAGGTTCTCTAACGGATAGAGCCTGTATTTCCCCTATCCTACGTGCCGTTGTGATGGCTACTAGGAAAACTGTTTTAAGAGTCAATAATCTTTAAGATGCATCTTGTAGTGGCTCGAAGGGAGGTTTAATGATTCCCCTGAGGACCACTGACAAATCCCAAGTGGGACATTTTTGTGTCTTGGGCTTTTTGTATTTTGCCAATGCCCTGCAAAAACGAGAGACCAAAGGGTCCTCTTGTAGTGTCCTTTCTAGATACACCGATAGCGCTGCAATCTGTACTTTCAAAGTACTGAGCGTTAACCCTTTATCAACTCCCTGTTGTAAAAATTCAAGAATGGTGGGTGTATCCATTTTTAGTCTTTTATTTTCAGTGCACCAACTGTTAAATTTTCTCCAGGTCTTTCTGTAGATGGCTCTGGTGTTTGGTTTCCTAACGCTCAGAAGCGTTGTCACCACCTTATCTGAGAGTCCTTTAGATCTCAAGAGGTCCTCCTCAGTAACCAGGCCGCCCATTTGAAACTCTCTTGTTTTAGGCCTGTCAGGGGTCCCTGACACATCAGGTCTTCCCTGTGAGGTAGAAGCCACGGCTCTGCTGCTGAGAGACTGAGGAGTTGAGAACCAGGTTCTCTTGGGCCAGTATGGTGCGATCAGTATCAGTTTCGTCTGTTCCTGTAGAAACTTCTTTACCACCCGCGGTATCAGATGAACCGGAGGGAAGGCATAGCATAGCTTGAAGTTCCAAGGGTTTTGTAGAGCGTCTATCCCAAGAGGCTGATCTTGCTGGGTTAGCGAGAAGAAATGTTTCACCTGAGCATTCTTCCGAGAGGCAAACAGGTCTATGTTTGGCATTCCCCAGCGGGCTGTAATTTCCCTGAACACCTCCGGGTGTTATACCCATTCCTCTTGGGAGATCTCCTGGCGGCTGAGGAAGTCCGCCACTTGGTTGTCTTCCCCTTTTAGATGGACTGCTCCTAGTGATAGCAGATTCCCTTCTGCCCACCTGCAAATTTGGTTGGAGATGTGGCTTAGGGATGGGCTTCTTGTGCCCCCTTGCTTGTTCACATAAGCCACTGCTGTGGCATTGTCCGAAAGAATCAGAATGTGACGACTTCTGAGTTGGTTTTGGAAAAACTCCATGGCTTTGGCTATCGCCATAAGTTCTCTCCAGTTCGAAGATGCCTTGGCTTCTTCTGGGGACCATCTCCCCTGAGCAGGTTGCCCTGCTAGGTGAGCTCCCCAACTGCTTGCGTCTGTGGTCAATTTCTGTGAGGTCGGAAATGACCAAGCCAGACCCTGATTTAGGTTCGTGTGGATCCTCCATCACCACAGCGACCTTTTTACGGATGTCGGGAGTAAAACTGACATGTCCAGATCTTCTCTTTGGTTTTTTAAGAGAAATACTTGAAGTGACCTTAGATGGTATTTTGCCCACTGGACTGCTGGTATCGATGATGTCATCAGACCCAGAACCGACATCAGCTCCCTGATAGATATTGGGAGGTTGTTCTGTATTAAACTCACCCTCTTGATGAGGTTTTGGATTTTCTCCTCCGGTAGGGAAGTCTTCTGTTCTATGGAGTTGAGCAGATATCCCAGGAACCGAATGTTCTGAGTGGGACACAGATTGGACTTTTCTACGTTTAGAATCCAGCCTAGTGACTTTAACCACAGTTGAGCTTCTGTGAGGTCTTTTGTCAGCGGTGCTTTCGAAGGTGCTGCAAATAGTAGATCGTCTAAGTATGGTATTACGGTCATCTTTTTTAACCTTAGAGGGGCCAGAGCTTCTGCTAACACTTTGGTGAATATCCTTGGGGACGAGGATAACCCGAAAGGAAGAGCTCTGCTCTGGAAATGATATTCCTTTCCCTCCATCTCCACTGCTAACCTCAGATATTTCTGTGACTCCTGTCGGATGGGAATGTGGAGATATGCATCTCGGAGATCCATGGTCGCCATGAAGGTTTCTGGTTGTAGAATGTTTTTGACCGAAAATATGGACTCCATGCGAAATTTTTTGTATTGAATCGCTTGGTTTAACGGTTTTAAGTTTAGTATTAACCGAAACTTCCCGGAAGGTTTTTTGATCACAAAAATGTGAGAGTAAAAACCCCTTCTTTTTTCCTTCTCTGGGACTGGAGTAAGGACCTTCTGGTCCACCATCTCCCCTAGCAACAGTGGAAGAGCCTTGGCTTTCTCTGGATCCCTGGGAAGTCTCGTTACTAGAAATCTCTCTGGAGGATGACAATTGAATTCCAGAGAGTAGCCCCTTGCGATAATGTCCAAAATAAATTGATTGGCTGTCGCCTTCTGCCATTGAGGTAGGAAGGTAGCCAGTCTTCCCCCTACTGGCACTCTGTTGTCATTGTTTGGCAGCTTGGTTAGAAGAGCCAAAGAGGACATTACTCTTTGGTTTCCCCTTGTGACCTGTCCAGTTTTTCTTAGGGTACTCTCTTTTCTTCTTGGGGACGATCTCTTCGCCCACGAAAAAACCTTTTGTGGAGGTTTTCGTTTTTCAGCCGGAAAGGCTTTCTTCGTGTCCGCTGTTCTTTCCAAGGCCTCGTCCAGGCCGGAACCAAAAAGCAAATCCCCAGTAAATGGGAGATTGCACAGCCTTGTTTTGGATGCCGCATCACCTGTCCAGGTCTTCATCCTAATCGCACGTCTTGCTGCAACTGCTAGTCCACCTGACCTTGCTGCTAGCTTGACCGATTCTGCGGATGCATCCGCAATATAACCAACCGCTTTGGAGAGAACTGGAAGTGTATTCAGAATCTCCTCCCTAGGCGTACCATTTTTAATATGGTCTTGCAGCTGTGAGAGCCAAAACTCTAAGTTTCTTGCCACGCAAGTGGTGGCTAGGGCTGGCTTCAGACTAGCGACACTTGTCTCCCAAGCTCTTTTTAGGATAATGTCGCCCTTTTTATCCATGCCATCTTTTAGGTGTCCCATGTCTTCAAATGCCAATGAAGAATTTTTTGAGACCTTAGAAAGTGGCGCATCCAATTTGGGATTTTTATTCCAAACTTCTTTTGGATCTTCACTAAAAGGAAATCGCTTTTTGTGACTGGCCGCAAAAAAAGGTTTCCTTTCTGGGTCTGCCCATTCGTTTTTCACGGTATCTGACATTACCGGATGAACTGGGAATACTTTGGATTTTTTCTTCCTCAGACCCTGGTACATCAGGTCACGTTTGGAAGGCAGTTCTTTTTCCTGCTCAATTTCCAAAGTTTCGTAAATGGCCCCAAGCAAATCATCCACGTCTTCTAGAGATAACTTGTATTTGGGTCCCTTTCTCTTTCTTCTCTCCCATCTTCCTGCTCTGGATCTGAGCTATCAGTAGCCATAACACTAGCTGTGCTGCTGCCCGCTCGCTCTCTCACCGACTCGTGCGACCCTGAGGCGACTTCTGATCTGGGTGAGGCCATGGGAGAGGAAACTCCAGTAGGAACTGCTGGAGGTTTAACTTCTGCGATAAACTTTTTGAGATCCTTAAAAGGTGTTAGCCATATCATCTCTTACGGATCCATAAATCTTCGCATAAACTGCATCTGACTGTTTTTCAATCAGTTTGTCAATGCATGTTTTGCATAGCGGCTCTGTGTTTTCCAAGAGCATCTTGGTATTACACTTTGCACACCGCTTCTTGGGAGTGGGCTTTGGCTCTTTAGGTGGTTTCACCTGCCAAAAGATAAACACAGGGGGACCCATGGCGGTGAGAAAAAAATACACACTGCACCAAACAATACTAAAGTGCACACCCAGTGACATTAGTAACCCCCTGGCCCCAGCTTGCTAGTGCACCATCACCACCTAGCTGCTGTCCCAATACAAAGGATACAAAGGTCACCCACTGGTGCCTACCTGCATCCTGCTGGTGCTTTTGCCTCCTGGAGCCTGGGCCGATGGAATCTCATCCTCTTCCAGCATCCTGGCTTGCTGTGGCGTTCGATACTGCCGTCTGCAGCCGCGTCCACGCTACTAGCACCAGCCGACCGTTCGAATTTCCCGCGCCTTGAAGGGGATTGGACCAGCTTCCCCGGCGCACGCCGATTGCGTAATTCCTACCCGGAAGTGACGCCCCGCGTCTTCCGGGTCAAGCGGCGTTCAGACGTGGGTACACGCCCCCCCCCGCTGACGCCGCCAAGGGAAAGCAGCAATGGCGCCTTTCTCCTCACCTGGGCACAGAAGAAATTCGAACCCGGGACACCTCCTGCCCACAGCCTAAGGAGGGTTGCCCGTGGTCAAAGAACCGTCCTCCTCCACGCCAGTGATGCGGCTCCGGTAAGGTCCACTGACCCCCTGCCGCACAGAGACTCCACACAGTCAGCCCTGCTGACACACACTGCTGCACCCGCAGACACCTGTCCCGGTCAGCCCATGGGAGATGGAGCCCCCCCTCAGGTCCTTTTGGCAACATGTCTCCTCCGGAAGGAGGAAACACTAAGACTGACCAGGGACCTGAGGGACCGCCTCTTAAAGGGAGGGAAAAATTAAAGGCAATGTGTTTCCCGATTGTGAGGAGGAGCTCCATCTCTCAAGGGCTGACTTGGAAGACGACTGGGGGAAAATTGGATTTTTGTACTCACCGTAAAATCCGTTTCTCTGACGTCCATGGACTGACACAGCCTCTCTTACACTTTACACGTGGGTTATGTCCCTGCTTGCAGGAGAAGACCTAGGCAGAATGTGAAATGTTATACATACATTCTAAAAGGCCAGAGCTGAACAGCCCTGCCCAGGGGGGCGGTCCCTCCTGACATAACCCTCCCACTGAAGTCAGCAGACTTCAGTTCGTAACAAACCAGTACAAACCTTGAAAAGAAGGGTGGGTGCTGTGTCAGTCCATGGACGTCAGAGAAACGGATTTTACGGTGAGTACAAAAATCCTATTTTCTCTTATCGTCCATGGACTGACACAGCCTCTCTTACACTTTACACATGGGATGTCCCAAAGCAGTGTCAAGAGGGATGGGAGCAGTATAAATGGAAAACCAAAAACTTCACTCCAAACAAGGCAGAGCTCCTCAACGGAGGAGTTGCAACATTAAACAGCGGCCTGAAACACCTTGCGGCCGAAGGAAGCATCCGAAGATGCAGCCACATCAACCTCATAGAACTTAGAAAAGGTATGAACGGACAACCAGGTCGCCACCTTGCACACTTGTGCAACCGACAATTGATGCCGGAAAGCCCAGGAAGCACCAATTGCCCTGGTGGAATGCGCCGTAACCGGAAGGGGAGGCGCCCGCCCCTTGAGGGCATAGGCCTGTATAATGGTCTGTCTGATCCACCTAGAAATGGTGGCAGACAAAACCGCTTGGCCCCGTTTTGGACCAGAGACAGACACAAACAGTGAGTCATACTTCCGAATAGAAGCAGTAGCAGACAGGTACACCCGCAAGGTACGTACCACATCAAATGTGTGAAGCGCAAACTCTCTGGGATGCGATGGGTGAGGACACAAGGAGGGGAGGACAATGTCCTCATTTAGGTGAAAGGCAGAGACCACCTTTGGCAAAAAAGAAGGTCGGACGCAACACCGCCTTATCCTTATGGATGACCAAATAGGGCGACTTGCAGGACAAGGCCGCCAACTCAGACTCCCGTCTAACAGAAGGAATGGCCACTAAGAAGGCCACCTTCTGAGACAAGGTCAAGAGGGGAATATCTGATATTTTCAAAGGGAGGTTCCTGGAGAACCGAGAGCACCAAATTCAGATCCCAAGGAGGAAGAGGAGGTTTAACAGGAGGGAGCACATGGCGAACACCCTGCACAAAGGTGCTAACCAAGGAATGACCCGCTAGCGGTCGCTGAAAGAAGACGGCCAAGGCCGAAATCTGGCCCCTAATGGTACTCAAAGCAAGCTTTTGGGTCACGCCACGCTGCAAGAGCCGCAGGATTCTGGGGACGGAATACGTCCATGGACGCCAGTCCAGCTCTTCGCACATAGCGATGTAAGCTTTCCAGGTACGGTGATGTATCTTCTTGCGGAAGACTTCCGTGCCCTTAACATGGTCGAAATGACCGAATCCGAGAGACCTCGGTCTCTCAGCACCTGGCTTTCAATAGCCATGCCGTTAAAGCCAGAGACTGTAAAGCAGGATGAAATATAGGACCTTGAAACAGAAGGTCCTCCCTCATTGGCAACCGCTAAGGAACGTCCGCGACGAGACGTACCAGATCGGCGTACCAATGACGCCGAGGCCAATCCGGAGCAAAGAGGATCACTGGAATCCCCTCAGTCGCCACCCTGCGCAGCAGGCGAGGAAGCAGCTGCAGCAGAGGATAAACATATCAGGTGATAATGACCCACATGGGGCCACCAACGCATCCGAGGCATCCGCCCAAGGATCCCTGGACCTGGCCACAAACCGACACCTTGCGATTGAGTCGAGAGGCCATCAGGTCCACATCCGGCGTGCCCCACCCCCGGCACAGAATTTGAAAAACCTCCGGGTGCAAGGGCCACTCTCCCTGGTCCAGCATCTGGCGACTCAGATCGTCCGCCTACCAATTGTCTACGCCCGGAATATAGACGGCCGACAGAGCCGGCACGCTTCTTTCGGCCCACCTTAGGATGCGGGCGACCTCTGAAGCCGCAGTTGAGCTCCGAGTCCCCCCTTGATGGTTGACATACGCCACCGCCGTGGCGTTGTCCGACTGGATCCTGAGGGAGCGATCCTGTAGTCTCTCCGACCACGAGGAGAGGCACAGTCTGATTGTCCGTATTTCCAGAACATCGATCGGTAAAGGGGCTTCGTCCGGAGTCCAAAGCCCTTGGGCTGACAGGACTCCCCAGACTCCACCCCAGCCCGTCAGGCTGGCGTCAGCCGTGATCACTGTCCACTGGATAGGGAGGAACGACTTCACGGACCGAAGAGCCGGGGACCTCAACCTCCACACCAGGGACGCCCTGACTGGGTGACTCACCTGGATCTGAAGATCCAAGGACAATGGGGATTTGTCCCAAGTGGACAGGATCTCTTTCTGTAATGCCCGTGTGTGTGATTGGGCATACGGAACAGCCTCGAACTAGGCCACCATGAGTCCCAGGACTCATGCAAAAATGGATTGACGACCATTTTCCGGACGTCAGGACCCACACTGCAGACTGACAGGTCAGTAACTTCTCCGGGGGTAAGAATACCTTCGCCTCCAAGGAGTCCTGGATCAGACCTAGATACTCCGAATGCTGAGTCGGGACCAGGACAGACTTCTGAATGTCCAGGAGCCACCCGAAGTCCCTGAGGGTCTGACTGACGATAGTCTCACTTTCTTCTAATTCTGAGCCATTGTCTGCTCTTAGAAGATCGTCCAGATAGCCCACGATAGCAATGCCTCGCTGTCTCCGCAAAGTTAGAACCGGAGCAAGCACCTTGGTGAACACCTTTGGTGCCGAGGCTAGGCCGAAGGGAAGAGCCACAAATTGATAGTGGACTTCGCCGATCGCAAAGCGCAGAAAACTTCTGGTGACTTGCGCAGATTGGAACATGCAAATAGGCGTCCTTGATGTCCAAGGACCCCAGAAAATCCCCTTGATGGAGTGTAGCGATCACCGTGTGAATGGATTCCATGCGGAACTTTTGCACCTTCACAAAGGCATTCAGGGCCTTGAGGTCCAGGATTGGCCGAACCCCGTCCTTTTTTGGGACTACAAATTAGAGTAGGACCCCTGAAACCTTTCCTGTGACGGAACCGGCACAATCACTCCGGACCTGATCAATCCTGTACGGCCCCTAAGAGGGCCGCCCGACGGGCAGGAAGGAGAGGGAGATTTGAGGGAAAGAATCTGTCTGGGGGCCAGGAACGGAACTCTATCCTGTATCATGAGGTGACCACCTCGCACACCCACCGGTCGGAGATCCAGGAGGTCCACCGAACCGTGAAGCTGCAAAGACGTCCCCCCACCCCAGAGTCGGGCAGGGGCAAGACTTCATGCGGCGGCGGGCTTAGGAGCTTGCTTGGTAGGCTTACGCACCCAGGGACGCTTATGTCCCCCAGCCGCACTTTTTTTAGTCTGGGTGGGCTTACCCGTGGATTCTGACAGACGAAAAAACTTCTTCTTCGCCGAGAAGGAAGGGCCCGGCCTACGGTGGGGCTCCTTTTCCTTAACAAACTGAGGAAGGAAGGTGCTCTTACCCCCTGTGACATCCATAATAATGTCATCCAGGGCGGCCCCAAACAGTCTACCACCCTTAAAGGGCAAGTCAGCCAGGAGCTTTTTGGAAGCTAGGTCGGCCGACCAGCATTTCAGCCAGATAAGGCGACGCAGCACCAAAGCAGAGATAGAGGCCCCAGATATTAAAGGGGCTGCATCCAAAGTGGCATCGCACACAGAGACTAAACCCTGCGCAAGTTGGTGAGCCAGGGCAATGGTCTCAGGAGGGAGATTATGCTCCTGTACGGTCTGATGCAAAATCTTTGCCCATCCTGTGAGTGTCTGAGACACAAGTGTCGCCGCCACTATAGGGCATAAGGCAAACCCCAATAGGGTAAACATAGTTCTAATCACCACCTCTGACCTCCTGTCAGTGGGATCCTGAAATGCAGGAGTCCCTTCCATTGGGAGCGTGGTAGCCTAATTCAAACGGGCGACCACTTCTTAACCAGGTCCTCCTCAAAAGGAGTACCTTAAGGCTAGGCGCCGCAGGACCGTCAGTCTTCTGCGGCTTATCCCAGACTTGGTCAATGAATGTATCAAAAAAAGGCACATATGGAAAGACCTTTTTTGAATAAAACGGCTTTAAAAGGAACCAAAAGGAGACAGCTTCCACCTGAGGTTCCTCAACCTCAATATTCAGCTTGAGAGTGTCCCTCACAGCATCAATGAGTTCACTTACAAGCACCCTGTCAGTTATTCAGAACTGGGGTCTTCCTCACAAGGAATGTCCTGTTCAAAAACATGAAAATCCTCAGAGCTAGGGTCCTGAGCAGCAGTAGCTAGGCCCATATCTGAGACAGAGCACTCCCCTACAGGAGAATGTGTGGGGAGGGGGCGCTTTACAGCTCCCTTGCGCTTGCACACCGCTTCCATCCTGACCAGGATGATTCCAGGACTGCCGACAACTAGTCCATAGGGACCGCAGGTGCAGGAGCACTGCCAGTTGCCTCTGACAAGTGTGGAGAAGCAGGTGAACCAGACTCCATACTGCCACCCTCTGAGACCTTATACACCATTACAGTGAATAATACAGTCCATCCACTGGCTGCGCTAAGGAGGGGATACCCAGAGGACTCACCAACCCTTAAGGACCGCTCAGTTCCGCTGTATGAAACCGCGCTGCAGCGTGAGTGAAGCCTGAGGAGATTTGCGCCGCAGCAGCGCCGATAGAGGCCGAAACCAAAAGTGAAAGCTCCGCGGCTTCAAGAAAACGTATTACTGCACCATTGATCCACGGCAAGATGGCCGCCGAGCGCATTTTTTAAAATCACCACACAGCGCTAATGGCGCACGCAATGGAGTCTCCAAACACTCACACACCAGAACACTACTCCTCTCCTAGAGTCCACCCACTACACAGACATGAGCGCCCCCCGCCAGGCCAGAGCGACCCCCAAGTACCCCCACACAGCAAAGCACCAGTACAGGGTGCAGAGAGCTGCATAACAGGGGGGACAGGGAGAAACCCCCCATATAAAGAAACACAGCCAGCATGTACTCACCTGCAGCAGGAGAGACTACTTACCCCTCCCAGAGGGACCCACTGGCTTGTTTCAGACAGACCTATCACAGGAGTAGTACTGAGTAGCTGTCGGCCCGGTCCACCGCGAAAGATACAGACAGGTACTGTTCAATCTTCAGAGGACCACGGGAGCATAAAAGCAACCCAGCCACCCCTGGAATCATGGGGCATGTCGTGAACGGAGTCTCACGCACACAAGGCGAGGATCAGCACACTCGATGGTCGGACAGGGAAGACTACGAGGATACCAGTGTACCCAACCTGTTGCCCAGCCGACAGTTGATTGAAGGTCTCAAAAATAAAATAAAAACATTCCCAAAGGAATAAAATGTAAAAATAAAATCTTCTCCTTCTGCTAGGCAGAAAAAAACTGAGGTCTGCTGACTGCAGTGGAAGGGTTATGTCCGGAGGAACTGCCCCCCTGGGCGGAGCGGTTTAGCGCTGGCTTTTTAGAATGTATGTATAACATTTCACATTCTGCCTAGGTCTTTTCCTGCAAGCAGGGACATAACCCACGTGTATAGTGTAAGAGAGGCTGTGTCAGTCCATGGACAATAAGAGAAATGGCCTGGTCATAAAGGGGGGTAAACCTTCCAGATCTGAAGTGGTTAAAAGGAACTCCACAAGTAGGTTGTTCCAAACATCTTGGAGAACTAACCACACTTCTGTGGGTGTAGGCTGCCTCAAATCCTTCTGTCTCTTCATGTAATCCCACACAGACTCCATGATGTTGAGATCAGGGCTGTGTTGAGGCCAAACCATCACGTCCAGGACTCCTGGTGGTTCTTTACACTGGAAATAGTCCCAACGACATTGGCTGTATGTTTAGGATCAATGTCCTGCTGCAGAATACGTTTGGAACCAATCACACTCCTTCCTGATGGTATGGCATGATGGATAAGTATCTGTATTTCTCAGCATTGAGGACACCATTGATTCCGACCAAAGCATGGAACCTCCACCATGCTTCACTGTTGCCTGCAGACTCAATTTTGTACCTCTCTCCACCCCTTCGCAAACAAACTACCTCCTGTTGCAGCCAAATATTTAAAAATTTGACTCATCAGTCCAGGAGCACCTGCTGCCATTTTCCTGCACCCCAGTTCCTATGTTTTCATGCATAGTTGAGTCGCTTGTTTCATGTCGAAGGTATAGTTTTTTTGGCCACAATTCTTGCATGAAAACCACAGTAGATGGGTGTACCTGGGTCCCAATGGTTTCTGCCAGTTCTGTGGAAGATGTCCAGCAGTGCCATTAGCAATGTCGAAGTGAAGTAAGCATGATGTGTCTTTTATTTGCTGCATTAAGTTTCCTAGGCCAACCGCTGCATCTACGGTCCTCAATGTTACCCGATCAATTGTGTCCTCAATACTGAGATATACAGGCAGATACTTATCAATCATGCCATCAGGGAGGCGTGCGATTGGCACAAATTCTATTCCGCAGCAGCGTGTTCTATCAAGAAATGTTTTCCATCGAAAAATGCCTCTGATGGGTCTGCGTATACACAGTACGCAACGTCACTCCAGCTGATATGTTGATCAGACGGCGTTTCATCAACACGGTGCATACGCAGATCATCAGAGGCAGTACCTGATGATCTGCTAAGCGCAGAGAGAAAATGAAATTGTCAGATTCTGCTTCACTGTTGCGGGGCGGGTTTTGGCTGTATTGAACTGCATGTTTGCTGTCTGTTGCACGGCGGCTTGAGGAGTGTGTTAAACAGCAGGTTTTGGCCGTGTCTAAGGGCGGGTTAAAAACACACACAAAACCCGCCTCGAAAAAGCGAGGCAGAATCTGACAATTACATTCTCCCTCGGCGCTTAGCAGATCCTCAGATACTGTCTCCGACAATGCGCAGACCCATCAGCATTTTTCGACAGAGGGCATTTCTTGATAGAACAAGGGCAATGACCCCAAACACACAGCCAATGTCATAACTATCTTCAGCATAAAGAACAAGGAGCCTTGGAAGCGATGGTTTGGCCCCCATAGAACCTTAATCGCATTGAGTCTGTTAGTTCTCCAAGATGTTTGGAACAACCTACTTGCTGAATTCTTTCAAATACTGTGTACAAGTGTACCTAGAAAAATATATGCCGTCTTGAAGCCAAAAAGGGAATGCACACCAAATATTGATTTGATTTAGATTTTTATTGTTTGCATTTTGTTTTTGCATTTTGTAAATTGATAAAAGCAAATAAGAAATATATTTTTTAAAGCATTCTTACTTTACAGTGTGTGAAAAAAAATACCCCTTTTCTCCCTAAAACATCAGAGCTCAATGATTTGAAGAGAGGGCTTTTTTTGTTGGCCAATTCATATATGAACAAATAGGGAGAAATACAAAATTTTCTAAATAGATAACGAATACTGAGGAAATTATGGGCTTTTTAGATTATTTTTTGTCCTAACTTGGCCATAGCATTTTCCCATACATGGGCAAATTCTGATACAAAACCATTTGGGCTGACCATTCATGCTTACAAATTGGAAGCGTGAATACAGATATGCTCAGTATCAACATGACATTGGGGTGGACTCAACAGCAACCAGAAAAGATTTTCCATCAATGCCCCTCTCCTATACCCCCCATAAAAAACAAACAGCTGGCAAGTCTGCTAGTGCTCACTCACACTCAGCCTCTAGACCTCCTGTTTTTTTATGGCAAGCTCACATCCATAGGCTTAGCTGTTGGCTGCCTTGGACCAGGGGTGCAGTTTTGATGGGACCTTTCCTAAAAAACGCTATCTTCTGAAATATACATGCTGGTAATGCCTGCCTATACCACCTCTCTGTTCTCTGGAAACTTTGCCAAGAGCCTGCATTTCTGTGCCAGGAGAACATCATATCAAAGAGTGCTCGGATTTCTCCTGTGTGTCACCATTCTCTTTTTTCTGTGGGCACCCTTAAGATTGTAAAACAGGTTTTCAGCTATTAATGAGAACTGGTATATTGATTGTTATACACCTGATCAAGCTCAAAGTACTTGAGTTGGTTTAAAATATCATGCAAATCACATGGATTTTAAAGTGCATAGAAGCATAGGGGTCTGGAGGCAGAGCATCAGTATGAAGGAGGAGAGCCAAGTAAAGCCAAATGAGTTTACAGAAAAAAGGAACTTAAAAAATAAGCCATTAACCAAAAGGCAACTTGCAGCAAATGGATATATATAAAAAAAATAACTCTAAAAAGTGACAAATCTCTAAAATGGAATCACGCATAAAAAAAAGGGAAGGTTACTGTGACATGGTCTGCAGAAAAACCATCACGTCAGCCTTGAAGTAGGGCCTTCTATGCAATATTAAACTGGAGCTCCACATAGCAGAGCTATGATTATGTATGCATCATACATGTATAGCGGTTATACCCTACACACACCGCCATAATCAAAAAATAAAAGAAACAAAATCCATGAACTAGGAAGATTAAAATGCCCACCTTTTTTGTTGAACTGGAATTAAATTTTGTGTAGTCCTCGTCTGCTTCCACGGGTTTCTCAGACATTTTCCTTTTCTGTAATTTAGATTGAGGAAGTTCTCAAGTCGGGTTACCATTTTATGAAAAATTCCCAATAGTTACAGTGGGAATTCAATTCAAAATTACACGCAAAAAAATAAAAAAAAACAGTGCTGACGCATTATTGACTGTTAATGAAAGTGTTTCTAAGAGCGTGATAGAATTTTAGTCCCTCACATTAAAAAGGAAGAAGGAAAGGTGTTAGTTTGATTTTTTGGAAACTACAGAGCACCCCACTGCAATACACAAACATTTCTACATCATTTACCTTTGCAGGAGGTTCAGTAGTTGGATTGGCGATATCTGGAAGGCTGTATGGTAAAATAAAGAATTGTCAAATATTTAAGAACAAGTTACAACCCTTTCCCCAAACCATGGCGAAATTATGCAATTTCTACAGGGAAAAAAGGAAAGCAAGTTACACTAGTTAGCCATTTCTAATGGTTCCCAAAACGATTTAGATATTTCAGTATGCAACTCTATAGGACTAGAATGGTTAAAAAAAAATGCATATCTCCTATCTACTGATTAAAGAGGCCATTTTACTAAAAGGAGTCATAGTTAGTCAGGTTGAAAAAAGACACAAGTTCATCCAGTTCAACAATATTCAGATATTCCCTGGATCAAACTTTACCTATAAATGTCAATACCCAGTTATATTATGTACATTTAAGAATCCAGGCCCTTCTTAAAGCAATCTACTGAGCTGGCCAGAACCACCTCTGGAGGGAGTCTATTCCACATTTTCACAGCTCTTACTGTGAAGAAACCTTTCCGTATTTGGAGGTGAAATCTCTTTTCCTCTAGACGCAAAATGTGCCCCCCCTTGTCCTTTGAGTTGACCATAAAGTGAATAACCCAACACCAAGTTCACAATATGGACCCCTTATATATTTGTACATGTTGATCATATCCCCCCTTAATCTCCTCTTCTCAAGAGTGAATAAATTCAGTTCCTCTAATCTTTCCTCATAGCCGAGCTCCTCCATGCCTCTTATCAGTTTGGTTGCCCTTTTCTGCACTTTCTCCAGTTCCCTGATATCCTTTTTGAGAACTGGTGCCCAAAACTGAACTGCATATTCCAGATGAGGTCTTACTAATGATTTGTACAGGGGCAAAATGATATCTCTCTCTGGAGTCCATACCTCTCTTAATACAAGAAAGGACCTTGCTCGCTTTGGAAACCGCAGCTTGGCATTTCATGCCATTATTGAGCTTATGAAGCAATTTTTGTGAATATGCTCAATGTCTTTAGCGAATGAGAATGTCACAGACTGCTCATGCTCATTCCCCCCTTTACTTGGTTAACTCTTCTCTGAGCCATCCACAAAGCCTGAAGACAATATATGCAGCCTGCTGTATGGGTCATGTCTTTCCAGCATTCCACTGGAAGCAAACAGAAGGACCAAGAGGAAAAAAAAAAAAAAAGACACTCTGAATAACCTTGTTTCCTAATGTTAACTGGATTATGAAAGCCTTTATTGGAAATGCTTGCTGTAACTTTGATGGTATACTAGTTTTTGACCAGTTAAAAAAACACTGCCACCTTGCCCAAGCAATGTGAAAGCGTCTTCGCAAAATCCACCCCCTCAACCCCTATATATTCTCCTTCCAAGCAAACCCTCTCCATCTCTCCCTCCACTGCAGGTGCCCACAATACCTGGCACTACCGGGGATGGAGAAGCATGCAATCTCCTTACAAGCACGTCTTACGAAGGGGGCAGTGATGTCACTGACCCCTTGGGCTGCTGATATCAGTCATATTTCAGTGCTTGCATGGGAAGAGGCAGGGGCATCAGGGAAGCACAGGTAAAGTGAGTAGAAGGATGTCTGGAGCAAGCCTATGAAGAGGCTTGACTATATGAAGATTGTCAACCCTGTTCTAGCACTAAATAACTATAAAATTGTAATAATCTAAAACATGTTAAAGTAGGGTGTAAATCTTACTTTAGATACTGGGACAGCTCAGTGCGGAGTTCTTCTGGTATATATTCTGATATGAAGCCATGAGCATACCGAAGGTAGTCCTCTGACCAAAAAAAGAAGAGGGGGGGGGGGGGGGGAGGTTTAAGAAGTTGAAAAACAATGTTCACATTTATACAGTGCCTGGATATTCCGGAGTGTTTAAAACACTTCATTAGAGTACATCATTCACACTACAATCTTACCATACGATCTTTGTACAAGTAACTTTACATTTACCAAAGTCAGATACTATGAGGACCTACCTGTTCAATCAGACAGGCACTAGAAACTTATTGGTAAAGTTAAAAGGAGATTGTACAATCTGACTGTAACCTGTGCAGTGTGCTTCAGGATATAACACACATACAGCATTTTGATTCAATAAAACTTTAGGTCTATCCCCAATGTTCAGATGATATGGCAGATGTGAAATATTGCACATGACAACCAGCAATAAAAGAGAGATTATATTAACACAGATGAGCATTCCTGATGGAGGAAGGGCCACTTTAAAATAATACCCAGAGTTCAGGTGCATAGATCTGCAAGAAACAGGCAAGTTTCCCCTAAATTTCCACTGAAATTGGTTACCTACCTGGCTTGTCAGTGGTGTCTGCATCAGAACTACAGTATGTAGCCACCATCAGGCAGAACACTGATTGGCAGGGGCAGATATGCACAGCTGAGAGTTTTACATCAAAAACACCATCAGCCATGCTGCTGAAATCACAATTGTTTCCTCAGCAAGAAGGCATCAGACTTGTTACTTTCGGCTTCCAAGTCCCAAAGACAATAAGTCAATACTTGGCAAGTGTAAACAAGCTTCGTTTATCCCCATTCCCACTTACCAAGTCTGAAATGTATTACAAATATGGAAAATTTCAGTTTTAGCAGTCTAACACAGCAGGCTCTGTTTCAGGGTGGGAGATCATTCAGGAAAGGATCCTTACAATCAGCTGAAGAACCAAGCCTAAATGTGGGCAGTCTGTCTGGCTCCATGTATAAAAACCATGGAATCACAGATGTGAGGCAATTTTTTTTTTTTTTAAAGTTAACTTTTGCTTTCCAATCAGCAGGATAACCCACTTATAACACAATGACCCTTTTCCATTCAGCTCATTGGAGGCTTCTCCCAGATAAGTCTGACCTGAGCCAGTGAAAGCTCCCTCGTGTCAAATCTATATACTTAAAACAATAACAAAATTATCAAAGAAGAAACTAAAAAATTATGAAAGTCACATAAAAGTTTGAAGGTAAACACTGCAAGAGTAAATCAAATACGCTTGTAGTGCCACACCAAGCAAAAAAGGAAGATATTTATTGTCCCGCTGGTGCTCAGACTGGCCACCTCTCACATATCAAAAACATAGACTGGACTGGGAGAGTGGCAATTTTTCCAAGCATTACTACAACGCAGTGCAGTTCGTTCAGCACTCCTGTGACCCATTTTCAGCCGACAACGAGCTATATACAGCAGCAGTCCAACTTTTTTGGCACCGGTGACTGGCTGCATGAAAGAAAATTGTGCCAAGGCCCAAGCGATTTTTCGCTGGCAATTTGTAGGGGCAATGGCTGGTGCTTCAATCATCCCGGCATCAAGGTTGTTATAGTGTCAGGGTGATTGAAGTGCATTATTTCTATTGTAATATACAATGAAATCGTTCAACTGCAGAATCAGTGGGAGCCCCGAGCATGTCACTTGCCACCAGATGCAGCTTGTCACTTGCCATGTCGCCTGTCACACGATGTGTATTGTCACTTGCTACATCACCTGCCAGTGCCACCAGATATGGATTGTCACTGCACTGGTCAATTAATGACAGAGGCAGGCCTCTGTGCAGTGGTCAGTTCTGAGTGAGGGCAGGAGAGTGAAATGCAGGGTGGGCGGAAAGAGATGATGTAATCTCTCTGCTCCCCACTGCACCTGCGACATTGAAGAGACCGGGCTGTGAGGGCGGAAGAGTGGTGATGCAGGGTGGGCAGAGATGTCATCTCTCACCACCTGCTTCTTTCATTCTCCCACACGCTTCTCTCATCCACCCTGCTATTTTTGACAGAACACCGTCTCTTTTATGCCGCCCGCCTCTGACATGCCACTCGCTCGCCTGGCTCCAACATGCCGCCCGCCCATCCGGCCCCGACATGCCGCCTGCCCAGCCGGCTCCAAAGAGGCCACAGCCCAGTGGTTGGGGACCCCCGATATACAGGTTTGGAATCCATCCACATGCCTCAACCAGCTGCTCCCGCCCCCTGCAGTTCTCAGTCTGGAGCCGGCAGGAGACCGATGCTGCATCCACCTTGGGGAGTGCAATCTTGTTTTTTGCCCCCAGGAATCCCATACTTCACTTTAAAAAAAAAACAAAAAAAACTTAAGCCTCACGTTAAAAAATACGCTGCCACACTTAATTATAAGTGAATCTGCAGTTAAAGTTCTCTCTTAACCGCTTCCCAACCGCTGCACAAACATTTACGTCAACAGAATGGCATGGACAGGCAAACGGGCGCGTATATATACGTCCCCTTTAACTTGCCGCCAAACAGGTTAACCCCTTCAGCGCCCCCCCCTACAGGTTAACCCCTTCACTGCCAGTGTAATTTTTACAGTAATCAGTGCATTTTTATATCACTGATGGCTGTAAAAATGACAATGGTCCCAAAATGGTGTCAAAGTGTCCGATGAGTCCGCCATAATGTCGCAGTCACGATAAAAAAAAAAAAAAAAAAACGCTGATCGCCGCCATTACTAGCAAAAGCACTGTCTCTGTGGCTGAAACCCTCCCACTGAACTGCAGTTTCTGAAGGAAGGAGACAAAAAAGAGAATATGGCTCTGTCTGGGAAGGCAAATTAACTGGATCACACAACTGTATTCGATACTGGTTTTAAAAAGGAGTCTTTAGTTGTACTTTAGTTGTACTTAAAATGGCATTTTGCAATGCAAACTCATGAGGGAAGAGCACCCAATCCCTCAATGACTCACTGGCTCTGGTCATTCCTCTAAATAGAACTTCATAATGTGAGATTTTGCATCCAACCTTTCTTCAGAGAAAAGTAGAGACTCCTGTATTTAAAGTTTACACCAATCTAGACTTAAGAGTAAGCTCTGTATTTTAATTGACCAGAGAAAATCAGGACTATTCGTTTATAATTTAAAAATGCAAAACCTCAAGAGAAAGCGAGGGAAATAAAACACATTTCCTGTGAATTCTCCAGAGCAGGCTTCCTAAATCTGCTTTAATGCTAGACATATGCGGGATATGCTGAAATACATAGCATACACCGCTTCTGCTCCCAGCATTCTGCAGCAATCTGCCAGATGAGCAAAATTTCACCAGTTCAACTCAAACATGACCTAAAATGTCTAGAGAGGGTGTATAACAAAAAGGTGTGTCAATGGTACATGAACTCCGAGTTCTTTAGAGCTTGAAAGTTGAATAACCGTTTTCTTTTAAACATATTTTAACAGCGAGGTATAACAAAATGTATTTTATATTTCAGAAATTAAAGCAATACTAAAGTCTCATCTTTTTTTGTTTAAAAATAACAAACATGTAATACTTACCTGCTCTATGTAGTGGTTTTGCACAGAGCAGCCCGGATCCTCCTCTTCTCGAGTCCCTCTTCGGCGCTCCTGATCCTTCCCTCCTGCCGAGTGCGCCCACAGCAAGCAGCTTGCTATGGGGGGCACCGCAGCTCCCCATGTTCAGTCAGATATGGCTCCGCCCCCTCTCTCCTTATTGGCTCACTGACTTTGATTGACAGCAGCGGGTGCCAATGGCGCCCCCTGCTGTGTCTCAGCCAATGAGGGAAAGGCCCAGACAGCGGAGTCTCTCGTGCAATATCGCTGGATCGAGATGGGCTCAGGCAAGTATGAGGGGGGGCTGCTGCACACAGGTTTTTCATCTTAATGCATTAAAAATAAACTTTTGCCATTACAACCACTTTAACTACTTGCTTACTGGGCACTTAAACCCCCTTCCTGCCCAGGCCAATTTTCAGCTTTCAGCACTGTCACGCTTTGAATGACAATTGCGCGGTCGTGCGACGTGGCTCCCAAACAAAATTGACGTCCTTTTTTCCCACAAATACAGCTTTCTTTTGGTGGTATTTGATCACCTCTGCGGTTTTTATTTTTTGCGCTATAAACAAAAAAAGAGCGACGATTTTGAAAAAAAAAAAAAAAAACTATTTTTTTACTTTTTGCTATAATAAATATCCCAATAAAAAAAATAAAAAATAAAATTTTCCTCAGTTTAGTCCGATACGTATTCGTCTACATATTTTTGTTTAAAAAAAAAAAAAAAAAAATCGCCATAAGCGTTTATTGATTGGTTTGCGCAAAAGTTATAGCATCTACAAAATAGGGGATAGTTTTATAGCATTTTTATTAATATTTTTTTTTTACTAGTAATGGTGACGATCAGCGATTTTTATTGTGACTGCGACATTATGGCGGACACATCGGACACTTTTGACACCATTTTGGGACCAGTCATTTTTACAGCGACCAGTGCTATAAAAATGCACTGGTTACTGTTAAAATGACACTGGCAGGGAAGGGGTTAACCACTAGGGGGTGAGGAAGGGGTTAAATGTGTAACCTGGGAGTGATTACTACTGTGTGGGGGAGGGGACTGACTGGGGGAGGTGACCGATCTGTGTCCCTATGTACAAGGGACACAGCATCGGTCTCCTCTCCCTGACAGGACATGGATCTGTGTGTTTACACACATAGATCCATGTCCTTGTCTGTGTACCGGCCGATCGCGGGTACCTGGCGGACATCGCGGCCGCCAGGCACGCGCATCGGCATCTCAGTGATGCGCCGGGCGTGCGCCCCCCAATGGCCGGAATAGCCGAGGCCGTATAATGACGGCCTCCCGGATTTCTAGATCCGCCTTGAGGCCGTCATTTGTACATGGCCCGGATCTCAACTGGTTAATATAGCTAAAGCTAGCGGTACACAGGATTTCAAACATCTTCTAGCATGTTGAAAACTTGCTTGACAGGTTGATGTAGGTTATGGTCATTAGGAAACAACTCAACAAAAACTAACAGCTCAGTGAGGACCCCTCGGTTTATAGAGACGGTGTAAAAAAAAAACAAAAAAAAAACACAACAACAAAACACAAAAAAGGGAATGCAGCCGTCAGAGTAATAAAGATATATATTGTTTTTAAATTGGGGTTTTTACCTTCTTTTACATCAGATTCCTGCTTGATCCGAACAAAGCTGGCAGATTGAACTCCTCCACCCACGCACACATCATTGTTCTTTAAAACTTTGACAGTCTGGTCAACCTATAAAAGATATGCATGCAACATTTTAACAGTAATAAGATCCAGGGGTTTATTTAAATGGCTCTCTAGTTTAAAAAATAAATAAAAAAACAAAACAAAAAACTTCATGGGAAATGTTTTCACTCAAGGCTCATCTGTGGCAACTGTTATGTCAGTAAAGGCTGCCATAGATGAGCCTTGAGTGAAAATTTCCCATGGAGTGGTGAGGATTGATGTGGACTGAAATACTTTGAGATTGCTGAGAGGGAGACCAGTTGTAGCTATACTGACCCCGGTTTAAGAATGCGCATTGGACTCAAGGGCATTTGTAAATCCGTGACAGGAATTGCAGCGTATTCGGAGCACGACTGCACGGGAAGTTATTGCAACATTTTGTATGGACATTGACGCAAATATATGGTGAACCGATAATATTTATTGAAGGACTCATTTTATTTATATACACACACACACACACACACATTATATTATATATATATATATATATATATATATATACATATACACACACACACACACACATACATACATACACACACACACATACACACACACAGTAATGATGAAACGCGTAGGGACTTGTGGTAACGTCACGTCCACTTGGTAAAACACACACTAGTCACACACAGCGGCACTTCTGTTTCGGTGTACGTTCTGCAATTATTATGCAAGTGCATTGGATTACTTATGGTTTTTCCTATGGTGCTTTTACGATGAGAGGCTCGTCTCATTCCACCTTATATGTCCACTAAATAAATTGGGCAAGCGATTACCTGGAGTGGCAAATATTAGACGGGACATCCTGGAAGATTGATACAATGTGCTTACCTACCAGGTGACATCTTGGGTATTTTTAGACTCTTGTTAATTCAAGGAGTCAATATTCTCTGTTTAATGTGTGGCATGCATTTGACCAACTGGGATGGTGTGGAGGCAATGAGTTGTATCACAAATACACCGATGTACTTTTTAATGCAGCAGTACTCGCACAAATTCACTGAGCATGGTTACAAATTTGCACATAATATTAGGCTGATGATTTATGTCTTAATGGACTTTATTTCACTGAGTTTTGTATTTGTTTTGAGCATATAGCACTGTGCCTGTACTGGGCTTTATATGATCACACAGTTTGGGTCACTGTCAGGGTACACCAGCAGCTGACAAAGTCTGTAAGCTCACTTTATTAGCACAGGTGTTTTCTGTTTAGTCAGAATCTAGTATTTTCAGAGGGAGGTTTGTAATGCCAGCTTGCCATATTCTTCTCTGGACCAGGTTCTATTAAAATGCATAGAAAATGTGAACATGCTACCCTCACGCTAGGAAAACACTACTGTTAAAGTTGTTTTCCCTGCCCAGGAGGCAACTATCTGCAGATCATAGGAACATGCATCTCTTCTCCATCTCCAATGTTAATCATAGGAACATGCAAGCTTGATGGGTAACACCATATATTGCCTGGTACACACAATGGGATTATCGAACAAATAATTGTCCATTTTTTTGTTTTGCATGCTAGCCTCATATCAAAAATGAAGAGTTTACTAAAAGGTGATGAAAATTCTCATACGACAGAATCAAAATTCGGAAGCGATGTAATGTGTTGTAGTGTATGTGTATTAGAGCTGCACTATTAATCGTTAAAAGATCGCAATCTTGATTTAACCCCCCTCACAATCTTAACCGACATTTTCTCGATTCTATGTGACAAGTGCAGAGCCGCTCAAAACTAAAAAAAATAAAAAAGCTGCCAATGTTTATTAACATTGGAGGAAGAGAAGAGAAGAGATGTATTGTATCTCTCATATCTTTTAGATCAAAGTAATGAACTTCTGTGTCTAAATAAGGTCAGTTTAACGACTTAAAGACCAAACCTTTTTCTGACATTTATTGCTTACAAGCTAAAATTTCTACTGGAAAATTACTTAGAACTCCCAAACATTATATATATGTTTTTAGCAGAGACCCCTTGAGAATAAAATGGAAGCTGTTGCAATATTTTACGTCACACTGTATTTGCGCAGCGGTCTTTCAAATGCAATTTTTTGTATAAAGTGAAAGATGTTACGCCGCGAGAATCGTGATCTTTATACCAAGCCGTCCCGCCGAGCTCGCGTGCAGAAGCAAACGCATACGCATACGTGAGTAGTGGCCGCATATGAAAGCGGTGTTCAAACCACACGTGAGGTATCGCCGCGATT